>CM077674.1:160319159-162819159 GCA_039707655.1 Elymus sibiricus | reverse complement strand
CAAATAATCAGGGTACAAGGGTCCGATATTACAAAGGTTACAGGGGCATGGCGACACTTCGCCTGCTAAGGTAGTTCTATGCTAGCAGCGGAACATCTCAAAGCGAAATAAATTCTAGCAGCGGAACAACGACGACGGTGATGGACTCCACTCCGCAGGGACTCTGGCTGGGACGTATCCTAGAGCGCAACCTCGGGGTCCTCGACAAGCAAGCAATCACGGCATCACCTGCAATCTGGCATGACACGCCAGGTGAGTACTTTGTATGTAATCGCAAGCTCACAACAACCAAAGCAATCAAGACATACAACAGCATGGCATTTACAGGTTAATCATCAAAGATGAACACGATACTACTAGAACAACATGCGTATGGCAACAACATTAGCATGGCAACAACCTGAGCATGGCAACAACATGAGCATGGCAACAACATGAGCATGGCATGTACATATAATTCATGATATGAACATGATGATTCTAGCACTAGCATGCACGGGGGTCAACGTTTAAGGTCTCATGGACCAACTTACTCTGCTCGGAGGTTATCTCGTAACCACAAACATACCATCGTGATCATCACACGATCACCTCAGGATCAACCAAGCTCGGTATCAACTATACCATCGTGATCATCACATGACCACACGGAGCTTGATCTCTACCTGTGATCATCGCCTGACCACATAAAGATCAACCAACTTCTTTTCTCATCGAACCGGAGTTGTCATTATCCAGGTTATTATTTCTGTTGACCCATAGTGTGACCTACTACGAACTGTGTCCATGACCGAGGACGCGGCTATCGATAGATTATACACTCTGCAGAGGTTAGTACACTGTACCCACACCACGGAACTCATGGCCTCGTGCTCCCATTCGGGTGGACCAACGACATTCCGACAAAACCAGTCTATTG
This sequence comes from Elymus sibiricus, assembly GCA_039707655.1. Classification (NCBI taxonomy): domain Eukaryota; kingdom Viridiplantae; phylum Streptophyta; class Magnoliopsida; order Poales; family Poaceae; genus Elymus; species Elymus sibiricus. Next base: position 162,818,240 of record CM077674.1, on the reverse strand, counting down.
CATGACACTCTCCCGGCCACTCCGACAAACTCCCCTTTGGGCTATGTCCTGGGTGACCCAGATGTCAACATGTGACATCCGCCACCTTTGTGGCTGACACCATCGTGGCCAAACATAAACATCGTCCCAAACGGGGACCTCAGATCCATACAACTCGGGTCCTCAAGGTTATGACTGCCTACCGGGCCAGGGTAGCGCCAGAGCACAACCTTCCCTCGTAGGAGGCACCGGTGAGAGGCATGACAATAGACCGCATTAGGGCCCCCCATAAGGCAAGTGTGGCTGCACTAAGCTCGATTCGGTGGCACCATGATTCAGCCAACAGATTTGTTCAAGTTCAATTAATGTCAGGTTCACTTGATTGGTGATGAGCTGAGTCATAATAAAATGATAATGCATATGCGCATGATATCAACATAAACATGGATGGGCAACATAACCATTTAACAACATAGCATCAACAACGATAACTCATTTAGTCTACGGGATGCAAATGAGCATGGCATAAAGATGATCATGAATATCACAAGTAATTTCATAACCAACCGATAATTATTCATGTGAGCATATCGTTATCACTAGCATCGGAAATGATTACCAAAAATGAAACATGATAAGTATATCCTTAGCAATTAATCATATCACTTACTAGATGAAAATAAACATGGCATAAGCATAGACATGGATTCACAAGCATATTTGAAGTATTAACAAAGTCATTTAAATGAACAAACAAATATTAAATATTCAAGTGGAAACCATGGCTACTGCAATGCCATCATGCAAGTGGCTGTTATGGCTTGCTTGGGGATGAAGGATTCACCGGGGAGAGGTGCGATGAACTCGCGGAAAGAATCGCTGGAAAAGTTTCCCTCTCGGCGGGGCTGTTTTAAGGGCAAGGGAAAAATGGTCATTTTCATAGTGTGATAACCTCATGAAAATGATACCAACAGAACGGGCTCGACGAACTGAGATCGTGGGCTTTGGAATCACCTAATTCGGAGTTACGGTTGCCGCGATACGGCCGTTCGTTCATTAGGCAGAAATTTAAATAAAAATTATTTATTTCTGGCCTTAACGGACGAACGTGCGCTATTTAACAGATTTGGCCGGCTGGGTTTACAGAAAGTGTATTTGGAGAAATGCGCTTTCCAGAAGCGGAAACATATTTTCGCCCGAAGAAGAGTTGGAATGCGCTTTCCGGGGAGGAAGACGTATTCCGAAGAATACGCCTCCACTTATCCCCATCAGCGGTCCGAGTCAACGCGCGCGGCGGCTGACATGTGGGGCCCGTGGGGCGGTGGGGCCCACCTTGACTGGTTGTCGTCTTCAACTCTGCGTCCGCGCGTGGCCGAGACAGGACGGCGCTCGTCCGGCGATTGCTGGCGCCTCCGGCCGTATCCTGCGGCGCTCTGCCTATGGGCGAGCTCAGTGTGGAGAGGCGCGCCCGTTGGTTCAGGCTGCGGTCGCCGGGGATGGATGAGGCGGCAACAGTTCCGACGCCGGCGGAGTAGGCCGTCGGCCACCGATGTCGCCGAGCGAGCAGGCGTCCTGGAGATGAGCAAATGTGCTGGGGAGACTCGCCGGGCTACTGTGGTTCCATTGGTGAGGAAGAGAAGGAGGGAGGAGCTCGGCATTATGCCAATTTAAGCAGAGGAGGGAGGCGACCATGGCGGCCATGGGAGGAACTGAGAGCTCTTCGAGCTAAATAGATAGGGCAGGGAGGGCTAGAGGAGGATGGGGAGGCTGGTGATGAGCTCGGAGGAGGCTCGGGCACGCTATATATAGCCGGGGCGGAGGTCGTGCCGTCCCCGGGTGTTGCACGGCCGAGCGCGCCGTGCTCTGACAATGGGCGGTGCACGCACGGGTAGAGGGGTGGCTGCTAGCAGGGCGGCGCGGCGTTGCCGACCTGACAAGGCTCAGAGCGAAGCAATGGCTCGAGGAGAGGAGACAACGGCAAAACGACGACGACCGAGGGGTGCACAGTGCGGCGTGCCCGTTGATTTGGCTCGGTCCGGCGAGCTATTAGCGGGGGAGGGGCGTCCGGGGAGGAGAGGGAAGCGGGGGAGGTTCTGCGGCTAGGCGAGGTGTCGCGAGGACGGTGTTTGGGCGGCGGCAGAGGGACCCGAAGTCCAGAGCGCGCTTTCGGCATGCCAGACCACGTGTTCACCGCGTGCACATGCGCACGCGGTGCACTCTGGCCAACCAAACGATGTCTAGTGTGTAGTCCCTCCTAAGTGGGTCCTACCTGAGGTGATGGATCGAAGAAAGGCATTGTGGGTTGATGGGAGTGATCAGAGAAAGTTTCCTGTTGCAAACTTAGGCATGAAACTATGATCAAGTTAGAGGGGATAAGAGCTAACCAAGATGTCACTGAGGTTTAGGCTAGGAAGGACTACCATCCTGTGGATTTTGAGGTCATTTGAGCAAGGTTTGAGTGCAGTTGCTTTACAACTGCAAAAATTTGGCCAGGATCTAGATCAGGAAGTAGCACTCACATGGTTGCTTGGATTGAGCTGAAAATGGGTTAAGGGTGATCATTGGGCATATGAAAATGCCATAAAAGTTTCATCCCATTTGGATACACCAAAATGGTACTTCCTTCATAATGCTCCACACTGGACAGAAACTTGGGGGAATTTTGTGGTGAAAATGGCTTGGCAAAATGATGTGAGTTTTGGCATGCTCACATTATTTAGGGATATTTAGGTCCTGGATTAATTTCAGAAATTTTGAAGCAATAGAAAATATAGTTGCTTCACAAACTAAAATTGTGACCAGAAACCAAGATTGGATGGTGTGCTCACATAGAGTGTTGGATGGGTATGAAATTTGGTGGAGAGTAATGATTTGATCATATAAATGATCTCCCAAAATTTCAACTCATTTGGATAAGCCTAGCTAGTACTTCCGTCACAAAGCTTCTCTTTGAACAGAAACTTTGGAAATTTGCTGAGGAAGATTTACTAGGCAAATGAAGCTGAATTTTGGCATGTGGCAATAATTTGGATAGGAAAGAGTGCACAAATTTTTTGAGGGCAATCCAGAAAAGATATATAGCACTTCCTTCACAAAGTGCCCTGCTGGACAGAATAGGAAATGAATACTCCTGAATTATTTTTGAACTAGGCAAGGATGGGTTTTGGCATATTGGTGGAATATATGATCCAAAGAATTTATGAGAATTTTGTGGGAATTTTGTGGAAGACAGAAATATAGGTTGCTTCACAACCTAGAGAAAACAGGGTTATTCCTTTAATAGAAAAAGGAATATTCCCTAGAAATAAATAGTGGGGTTGGGCTAAGATGGAAATGACATGGCCTTGGGATAGATTTGAGAATGACAGGCCACTAGGAAGTGGCAGGAGAGAAGATATTCCTAGGTTTCAAGACCACATAGCCACGGAAAAAGAACTCCCAATAAAAATTCGAAGAAATCCAAAGAAAAAGAAAGGGCAAAAAATCGGCGTGTTACAGTCACCCCAGCCGTCATCCGAGGCCTCGTTGTGTTTGTATCTCCTTCCTCCTCTACCCCCTACCTCCGTCTCTTTCTATTCCACCTCCACCACCTCTAGAATACCGGAATTTATCCTCATCTTGTTTTTCTGGTGGCCAGACTATCATCCAGTCACCCCACTCTAAGTACTTCTCATCCCATATTCCATCCCCACACTTGGTTGATTTATGTCCCATAATACCACATACCTCACAGAACCTAGGTATCTTATGATACATCAGCCAAATTTTTTTATGAGGTTTACCTATATGAAGGGTCACATTGAAAATTATAATCAATGGCTTGTCCGTTGGGAGCCTCATTCTTGGCTGCATGAAATCACTGATGAGGTCCTAGAGGAAGGGCTATAAAGTTGACCACTTTGTCTCCCATCACCGTACCAGACCGTTGAATTATTTTATTATTCCTATGTAGCGACCCGACCCAAATGGATCGGTGCCTCTGTGCTTTCTGTGCTATCCCTGGATTAGTATGCTAGCACACATAGTACATCGATGAAATACCATAACATCACATGTTAAAAAGGTAATGTAGATTGAGAGTATACCTCATATAACACATTGGAAAACAATCATAAGGGTGTGGAGTCCCATCAACGCCAACGGCAAGTTGAGTGTAGACCGTAACCCTACAACGTAACTCTTACTCATCGGAATAATTCCTGCAACATGATAAGTTGCAGCCGTGTAGGTCAGTACATTGAATGTACTGGCAAAGTCACATGAAAGCAGATGAAAATTTTATATCTATATGCAATATGGCTGTGGTACGTAGCTCTTAATCTGAGTTTTTGCATAAAAGCTGATTTTTGCCTACATCAAAGGAATGTCAAAAAAATCTTTACTACAAAGTTAATAAATATTAATGAGATGGTTCCGCCAACCAATGTCTCATAACCCAAAGTCATTATTAAACCCAATAATCAATTTATAGTGCGGTGTTGAGAGTTCCATGATAGATCCAATTCTAGAGGCTTAAGTTGTTCGTAACCGGGGACACGGCTAATCGATTAGGTTAATACTCTGCAGAGTTTTGCGCACTTTACCCATAAGATTCAATCCCTCCTTTTACGTCCTCGCACTGCCTGGTGTTTGAGAACAGGATGACTGAAACATGGTCTTTCAAAGAGTTTCCCTAACCACTGCCAGTGCACATCCAACCCTACCGTTCATCTACATCTCGTAGCACTGGTCCATTCAGAGTCACAACTAAGATCAACCAAGCCAGAGCCCATATTGACTTGTGGTTGCACAGGTAAGCTTTCGGTCTTGAAGTATCCTTCCGTCTCTTTGAGCCTGGGTGGAGCTTTGCTCGTGACGTCTGGCCTACTCCAGCATCACATAGGGTGACCTCTGGTTTCTCCAGGGTGCCCTTCAACCATTCCACCCAGAGGTGTATTGAAGTCTTGTCTTGAAGTCTTGAATCTTGAGGTTGTAGTCTTGATAAAAAATTATTCACTCTCACAACTCCCATGTATCACACAACCAATCCCCGTCTACTAGAGCATAGCATCAAAGTAAATTTATCATTTCCGGGGCATTGGTAACAGGGGTGTGGGGTTTCCTACCACATGATACTACTCAAGAACAAGTTCAATATTACCTACTTGATGCATGGTGGAAAGATTAAATCTAATGCAATAAAAACATAGGTATTCAAAATATGATGAAAGTGAACTTGCCTGGTACTTGTTGGTGAAGATTCGTCGCACTCAAAATCTTGATAATTCTACTCGTCACACTCTGAGCAATCTATCGTAAGCAAGCAAATATAACCACACATAAGCAATCACTGAAAGATCCAAAATAAACCAAATAAAAGACTTATGAAACTCCAAAAAGAATCAAATAAAGTTGCTGGACAGAAACATATTTTTAACAGTAGTAAAATTATGTGTTTAAGGTTTCTACACAAAGTACATGTCATGAGCTTCAACTAGCAAAAAGAATCGACTAAATCGGAGTTGTGGATCCAAAGTTATGGTCTAACGAACTTTAAATTTAAATCTGATCAAATTCACATTTTAATGTTTCAAAAATATTTTTGGTTTAGGCCACTGGATAGATTGGATCAATAAGAATCAGTAGGAAAAAGAATCAATGAAATTGGATTTGTAAAACTAAAGATATGCTATTTTGGATAGAATCTGAAAATTGGAAACTGTAAGTTTCGGCCGATCATGGCAGAGGTGCCACGTGGCGATCTCCGGTTGGCTGCTAGCTGTGCACTGCTGGAAGAACTAGCGGACGGCCGACATTTAATGAAAAACGGTTCGGCGAGCAGAATAAAAAAACAGATCTAACCTAGACGGTTAGATCTCGATCGGACGACTGGATGGATGTCCGCTACGGTGCTTAAGTGGCGGATGGCCGGATTCTAGCAGAAAGCATTTTGGCTAATAAAAAAAAATAGGAGATCTAATCGGGGCCGTAGACTGAGGATCAGACGGGCGAGATGTACCGCAGCGACGGCGAAGAGGACGACGGCGAGGTTGGCTCGGGCGTCGACAGTGGCGGGGTCTCCGGTGGTCCTCCGGCTCGGCGGTGATGTCGGGGAGGTGCGGCTCGGCGAGAGGGTTCCGGTGATGGAGGCGTTGTTGCTCAGGGAAGAGGGGACGGAGCAAAGCGAGCTAGGCGGCCTCGGGCGTTCTGCGTGCCCTTCGACGGGGCGTGCGAGCTCGGGGCGACGTCTGTAGATGGTTAGGATATGCAATATCATGTCAAACAGATGCGCTGCATCGAAGGAAGAGGATGGGCAGAAAAAGGGAACTCGGAGGTCCTCACCAACGGTGAAATCTTCCGACGAACAAGCTCGGCCGGCCGAGATGTGGATGGCGAGGGCGTGCTCTCGAGGTGGTTTTGGGGTTGGGGTTTTGGGGGAATCGGTTGAGGGGATCGTGGGGTATTTATAGGACACTGTCGTGGGCGAGGGGGCCAATCGGGGACGCGATCCCGACGAATCCGGGATTCGGCGGCGGCTCGGACGCGCTCTGGCGTGGGGAGGAAGAAGAAGGGCGCGGGGTCCGCCTGTCAGCGGGCGCGGGAGAGAGAAAGGTGGTGCGGGCGACCGGCTTGAAGCATTTTCACGAGGAAGCAAGGCCATGGGCCGTTTCGGCTAGCTGGGCCGGCGGCTAGCGCCTAGCCTGGTTGCTGGGCTTCTCCCTTTTTTATATTAAACTTTTTTTTCTATTTACAGAAATAGTAAAACACGGAAAACAAATTAAAATAAATCCAAAAATTACCAGAAAAATTCACATAATTATATGGTCTTATATAGGACCCTGTGAACCTTTTGTCTGGCCAAAATAAATGTATAAATATTTTTAAAAGATTGCAGAAGCTATCTCGTGCTCAAAATCAATTCAAAATGAATTTTTGAAAATATCAAATGGCTCCAAAATAATTTCCCTCTATTTTTCTCCTGGAGGGAGTCAGTTTTCCCTCACTCATAATTTATTTATTTCAGAGGGGAAATATTTTTAATAAAACCCAGTGAAATCAGAATTCAATAATTTCAAGAAATGGCTATGCAAATGGTTTCGAATATTTTTTTCAAACAACTTTCTGTTGGTTTCATAATTCATTCTCCATATTTTCTTTCTGGTATTTGAAGGAGTCACATTTCCTTCTCTATTTATTTTATTTGAATAAATGGAAATGATCTTGAAACTCAAAATGGAAAACTTTCCAAAAGTGCTTCAAATAAATTTTGAAAGTGGTCCTCATCACTCCCCACTCTATTTCATATATTTTGAAGAAGTCATATTATCTTTGTAGGGGAACGCGACAGAAAACAAAAAATTTCGGTACAACGAGCACGCCCAGGATCACTATGGAGACTGCATACAAGGTTTGATCTGATCCGTACCGACTCGAAGCGCAGCGGAAGAAGAGTCGGTGTAGATCGTCGGTGCAGATCCCTGCAGCTAGGATTTACAACCTCCCAACCGCAAGGATGTACTCCCACTCCGGACAGCCCTTCGGGAGGCGGTTGGACAGTCCCCCGGATGATGTCGCAGACAGCCCTTCGGGAGGACCCTCGGAACCCGAACAGTAACCCGGACAGCCCTTCGGGAGGACGCCGGAAACTCGAACGGTAACTCGAACAGCCCTTCGGGAGGACACTCGAAAACAGCCCCTCGGGCAAAAGATCGAAACTACAATCTCTCTACGGGGTTGCACACATACGGTGTCAGCTATCCGGCAGGGCTTCGCCGTCCAGAACTAGTTCCTGCCGGAACTCAGACAACCTTTCGGCTCTACGAAACTATTTCGTGGGAGGGAGAGAGAAGCCAGACAAGTCAAATGGCATGTGTATGAGAGCAAGGATGCATTTTGGGGCTGCCACCTCACCTCTATTTATAGGATAGCCAAGGGGTAAAGTGGCCATTCTAAAAAACCAAAAATGCCCATGAAGGAACCTTTCCACAAGGGCTTTTTAGGCAAGTAATGGAGCAAGTGTGCTCCATGGGGGAGCCCATACGTGGCCGGCCACTTCAAGGGGGGCCCCCCACAAGGGGGGGGGGGGCTTCCTTGGCTCCCAAGTCCTTATAGAAGGCCTTTTGGAAATATCCCAAAAGGTGCTTTCCATAAAATATCCAAAAAGCACTTTCACTATTCACGAAGACATTTTTCTGCGTCCGATAAATCCCAAATTATTTCTGTGTGACTAGAACAATTCCAGTACCCACCAAAATAATTTTGAACACATTCCGAAACAATTTCGGAACAATGTTTTCTTCAGCGAAAAGCTATCATAGCGGTTCCGGCTGCTCCGGAACATTTTCGGTTTTCTCTCCGGAAAAATTCCAAAAGTTACCAAAACGATTCTGGCACCCTTCAAGAATTTCCAGACATGTGCCAGAACCAATTTGACTTAATGGAATACCCTGAAACAACTTTTCAGTTTCACCGGAACTATTCCGGTGTTCTCTTCGGAACGTTTCCGTTTCGTCCGAAACTTTTTCGGTGATTTTCTCTCAGACTCCCCGTCTAGTATTCAACAGATAGATGACCCTTAAGCATGTGACCCTATAGGTTCGGTGAAGTATAGACATGACCCGGAACACTTTCCGATCAATGATCAACATCGGAGCCGTGGACACCCATATTGACCCCTATACCCACACGAATGAATATTCGAGTGAACCTCCAGTTGCTGTGTGTTATTCCTGTTGCTTCACGATATGTTACAAATACCCGAGGTGAGATTTAATGCATCCCCGTGGATCAACAACTTGTCCACTATGCAAGTTACCTCGTTACCGGTTTTGTTCTCTTTACTCGTTTCTGTGTTCCGGCATCCCAGTGATCAAATCACAATGTGTCTGGCCAGACGATGATGGATACCGTAACACCGAGAGGGCCCGAGAATATCTCTCCATCGTCGGAGGAGCAAATCCCAATCTTGAGCTATCAAGTTACTTGACATACTTTTCCATGAACCCGTAAGCCGCCGTAATAGCCACCCATTTACGGATGACGTTTAACAAACCCCAAAGTTCATGAAGCAAGTATGAAGAAACTCGACACTCTCATGGTCTAAGGAATTATGCAAACATTAACTATCTCTGTGTTATTAACCATTAACTCATGACGAATGTATCTCATAGCATAACATCAACCGGGTCGATTCAACACAAGTGTTCTACTAACATTGTGCCCTCAAAATTGCCGGCATAGTCATGCCCATGATCAGGAAAACAGGATCATCATGCAATACTTGAGCCAGTCATAGAGGCATGACTAGGAATACATTTTCCATTTATTATACCACACGTGCACATGAGTTTCCCTCCGAGCCTCGTGGTTATTGTAGACTCGAGAATCATTGCAGTTATAGCATGGAACATAAACATTCATTACAAACTCGGAGATACAAAGTAACTGATATTACTGCCTCTAGGGCATATCTCCTACATACTCCCACTTGCACTAGAGTCATAATCTAGTTACACGGCTTCCCTAACACCAATGGCAATCCGGTGCTGCTCATGCTTTGCTCGTGGTAGAGGCTTTGTCATCGGGTCTGACACGTTCAGATCCGTGTGAACTTTGCGTACTTTCACTAAACCCGCTTCGACATGATGTCGAATGAGTTTATATTGGCGTTCAATATGTCTTGTCTTATGTTGCGAACTTGGCTCCCTTGCTTGAGCCACGGCGCCACTATTATGACAATAGATCTCCACTGGGTCCAGAGCACTTGGAACCACACCAAGGTCTTCAAGAAATTGCTTGATCCATACCGCCTCCTTGGAGGCTTCTGAAGCAGCAACATATTCCGCCTCCGTCGTAGAATCCGCTACAGTCTTTTGTTTGGAACTTTTCCAATCAACTGCGCCGCCGTTCAATATGAAAACATAGCCTGATTGAGATTTGAAGTCATCTGGGTCAGTCATGAAGCCTGCATCAGTGTAACCACTTACAATGAGCTCTTCATCACCTCCGTACACAAGGAGTAAATCCTTGGTGCTTCTGAGGTACTTAAGAATACCCTTGACTGCGGCCCTGTGTTCCAATCCTGGATCACTTTGGTACCGGCTGCTAACACTTAGCGCATAGAAAACGTCCGGTCTTGTACATAGCATGGCATACATTATAGAACCAACTGCCGAGGCATATGGAACATCATTCATTTGTACTCGCTCATCGAGAGTCCGACGACACTGATTCTTGCAAAGTACTGTGCCAGGTGACATGGGGAGAAGGCCTTTCTTGGAGTTCTCCATGTTGAACCTTTTCAACACCTTGTCAATGTACGTGCTTTGGCTAAGCGCTATTAGGCGTTTTGATCTATCTCTATAGATTCTAATGCCCAATACATATGCCGCTTCGCCTAAGTCTTTCATTGAAAAACTCCTTTTCAATGAGTCTTTTATTTCGTTAAGAAAATTCACGTCATTTCCAATCAATAATATGTCATCCACATACAAGATTAGAAATGCTTTTGCGCTCCCACTAAACTTCTTGTAAACACAAGATTCTTCATCATTCCTGATGAAGCCAAACTATTTGACCACTTCATCAAAATGAATGTCCCAGCTCCTTGACGCTTGCTTCAGACCATAAATGGCTTTCTGAAGTTTGCATACCTTTCCAGCATCCTTATGGACGACAAAACCTTCTGGCTGTATCATGTATACATCCTCTTTGAGGTTTCCATTTAGGAAAGCCGTTTTGACGTCCATCTGCCATATTTCATAATCGAAATAAGCAGCAATTGCTAGTAATATCCGAACATACCTAAGCATAGCTACGGGCGAGAAAGTCTCGTCGTAGTCCACTCCTGGAACTTGCGTGAAACCTTTCGCGACAAGTCTAGCTTTGTGGATAGTAATGTTACCATCCGCGTCCATTTTTATTTTGAAAATCCATTTACAACCAATGGGCTTTACGCCTTCTGGAAGTTCTTCCAAGTTCCAAACTTGGTTTTCGTACATGGATTCCATCTCAGATTTCATGGCCTTGTGCCATTCCCTTGAGCTGGGCCCCGCCATCGCTTCCTTGTAGTGCGCAGGTTCATCGTCTTCAAGAATGAAGATTTCGTTATGAAACCACTCAGGTGGCTGGATAGCCCTACCTGATCTGCGCGGTTCAGTTACAACATTGTCTGAAGTCTCCGCATCAGATGCGACAACTTCCGGCTCGGTTGTAGGGATAATTAGCGGAATTGCTTCCGGTTCCTTAGCCATATCAACGGTCGCCGAAGATTCAAATCTCATCAAGTTGTACTATCCTCCCACTCATTTCTTTAGCAAGAAACTCTTTCTCGAGAAAGACTCCGTTTTTAGCGACAAACACATTGCACTCAGAGGGTTGGTAGAAGGAATACCCAACTGTTTCCTTGGGATAACCTACAAAGTAACATTTGTCCGATCTAGGATCGAGTTTGCTTGGTTGTAAACGTTTTACATAAGCTTCACAACCCCAGATTTTGAGATGTGACAAATTGGGTTTCTTCCCATGCCATAACTCGTATGGTGTCGTCTCAACAGACTTAGACGGTGCTCTGTTTAATGTGTGAGCGGCAGTGAGTAGTGCATGACCCCAAAAAGATATCGGAAGATCTGTAAGAGACATCATCGACCTTACCATGTCTAACAGGGTTCGGTTACGTCTTTCCGACACTCCGTTTCGCTGTGGAGTTCCGGGAGGCGTAAGCTGTGAAACGATTCCACGATCACTCAGATGTTGGGCAAACTCATGACTAAGGTATTCGCCTCCGCGATCAGACCGCAGAAACTTAATCCTTTTGTTACGATGATTTTCTACCTCATTCTGAAATTCTTTGAACTTTTCAAAGGTTTCCGACTTATGCTTCATTAAGTAGATATATCCATACCTACTTAAATCATCACTAAAAGTCACGAAGTAAAAATACCCACCCCGTGCGGCTGTGTTCATCGGACCACATACATCACTATGTATTATTTCTAATAATTCACCCACCCGTTCAGGATGACCCGTGAACGGCGTCTTGGTCATTTTTCCCATCAGACAAGCTTCACATGTGTGAAATGATTCAAAATAAAAAGACGGTAAAACTCCATCTCTTTGGAGTCTTTGCATGTGTTTCTTTCCAATGTGGCCAAGGCGACAGTGCCACATGAAAGTCTTGGTGGTATCAGCCTTCTTAAGGCGTTTAGCATTCACGTTAAAGACATTATTTCCACATTCAAGATTTAGAATGAAAAGGCCCCCAACAATGGGTGCAAATCCATAAAACATATCCTTACAATAAAGTGAACAACCATTGTTCTCAGACTTGTACGAATACCCATCGTGTACTAAACATGATCCGGAGATAATGTTTCTACACAACAGTGGAACAAAATAACAGTTATTTAGTTCTAAGATAAATCCTGAAGGGAGACGTAGAGGCATAATGCCGACGGCTTGAGCGGCGATCCCAGCGCCGTTCCCGACGCGCATCACGACTTCATTCTTTGCTAGCTTGCGCACCTTCTAAAGTCCCTGTATCGAGTTGCAAATGTGAGCAACCGATCCGGTATCAAATACCCAAGACTTAGAATTTTCGCTAGCAAGCAAACCGTCAATGACATTAACTTGTATAACAATTATACCTTTTCCGGTTTTCCCGGACTTCTTATCTTCCAGATACTTCTTGCAGTTTCTCTTCCAGTGTCCTGTGCCCTTGCAGTAGAAGCACTTAGTTTCATTCTTGGCCCCGCCCTTAGAATTGCTTTGGGAGCCAGTCTTACCGGCGCCCTTGCCTTTCTTTGGCTTGCCTTTCTTTTTGAAACTGGCGGTTTTATTCACAAGCAACACTTGCTTGCGATTTTTCCGCAGTCCTCCTTCCGTAGTTTTTAGCATGGCGAGCACCTCTTCCGGTGTCTTCTCCATCCCACTCATGTTGTAGTTCATGATAAAACCGTCGTAAGATGGGGGGAGTGAAGAAAGCAGCATGTCCATCATTTGGTCAGGTGGAAGTGGAAACTCCAGGGTTTTAAGCCTTTCAGCATAGCCAATCATTTTGACTACGTGTTCGCCAACTGAACTACCCTCAGCCATCTTGCAATCCATCAAGGCCTTCATGACATCAAATCGTTCAGACCTTGCGGTTTCCTTGTACAGGGCATCCAAATCCCGGATCATATCGCGGGGTTTATGGAATTCAAAACGTTTTTGAAGCCCTGCACTCATGCAAGCTAACACGAGGCACTGCACTAAGTTGTGATCATCATCCTTAGTGGCCCAGACATTCTGCTCAACTTCCGGGGCATCTGCCGCCGGTTTAGCTGGAAGAGCAGTTTCAAGCACATACATTTTCCTAGCGCTCCTGAGGACAATCCTCAGGTTACGGACCCAGTCCGCATAGTTGTTTCCAGTCGCAGCTAACTTCTCTTTCTCTAACATCGGGCCTAAGTCGAACGCGGTGTTGTGAGCCATTTGATCTACAACGGAAAACACAAGTTTCACTTAGACTTTGTTTATAATGATTTTGGCACTAGTGAATAAACAATTTTATTCTAAAGTGCGCTCCCACTCAAATCAATATCTCTCAAAATTGATTATGAGTGATTCAAAAACCACATTTAAATTCAACGCCATTGATGTGGACATCACTGATGACGAGAATTTCAATCGGTAGGCAAACTTGCCGATCACATCTCTATGTGACTTTTGTTCATCTTTCGATGGGTGTGTTCCGAGCTCAGGACTATCCTGCCTGAACGTCAAAGACAACCAAGTGATCTTGCTGCGAGGTCTGACCTCACCCGCCTCATTCCTCTCAATTCGTTCGTACCCATGTGGACATGGCGCACCCCGAAAAGATACGAATTTCAGATGGTGCTACACTTGGGTGAACACTAACTACTTTGATATTTTTAAGTGAGAGATCACCCTAATAAAAAGCGACTACCGCGCAATCAAGAAGGGTGCATCATAAGGGATAAACATCTCAGGCAATTCATAATAGCATGATATGGTATAGCCCTTTCTGACGGAGAAGTCAAGTATTTCTTCGTCTTCGGCATTTGCGTCGGTGTTCACCTTCGCGAAGATTGCCACCACCTTGTCGATGCACCAGATAATATTGCTATCTCTATAGCTAATAAAATAAGTGCATTACATAAGGTTGACACACAGGTCATTAAAGTGACAATCATATGGCTCCAGCCATCATGCCGAATCATGACACGCAGGTCATGTTAACAAATTTACATCATATAGTCATCTCATACATAATCAAATTAATATGAGCTTTGCTATACCACATCACATGCACATCCTGCAAAACCAAGTTAGACGCCTCTAATCAGTTTATGCAAAATTTTATTTTACGTGGCTTCTAAGGTTTTGACTTAAACCGCAGCTACCAACGTATTATCATCAAGTATGATTATTCAAGTCGCTAGATTAACATCTTGGGGTGTATGAAACACGAGATAATTAAATCTTGAGCCCCATACTAAACTTCGTCATACGCATGACCCCCGTGCAGATCATATCTGCAATGCCCTTTCATCTGCGAATTTCATCTTTCTTTTGACTATGGCGGAACCCAAAGAACTGATAGCACTTCGTTGATCAATCAGGATCGCGGATTGCCAGAACTTTGTGAAATTCCACCATGCTGTCTCGAGATTGAGCAAACACAAATTTTAGGGAAGCAACAAGAACATCGGGTAACAGACTTCCTCTGCTACCCGCATAAATAATTTTCAGAGATAGATCTCATCTACTCCAAAATTATATTATGCAATACCCATACATCTCCATGTATTCTAGATCGTAACCTGCATCTACGCATAGCACGGCTCATGATGCCACTGTAGGGGAACGCGACAGAAAACAAAAAATTTCGGTACAACGAGCACGCGTAGGATCACTATGGAGACTGCATACAAGGTTTGATCTGATCCGTACCGACTCGAAGCGCAGCGGAAGAAGAGTCGGTGTAGATCGTCGGTGCAGATCCCTGCAGCTAGGATTTACAACCTCCCAACCGCAAGGATGTACTCCCACTCCGGACAGCCCTTCGGGAGGCGGTCGGACAGTCCCCCGGACGATGTCGCAGACAGCCCTTCGGGAGGACCCTCGGAACCCGAACAGTAACCCGGACAGCCCTTCGGGAGGACGCCGGAAACTCGAACGGTAACTCGAACAGCCCTTCGGGAGGACACTCGAAAACAGCCCCTCGGGCAAAAGATCGAAACTACAATCTCTCTACGGGGTTGCACACATACGGTGTCTGCTATCCGGCAGGGCTTCGCCGTCCAGAACTAGTTCCTGCCGGAACCCAGACAGCCTTTCGGCTCTACGAAACTATTTCGTGGGAGGGAGAGAGAAGCCAGACAAGTCAAATGGCATGTGTATGAGAGCAAGAATGCATTTTGGGGCTGCCTCCTCACCTCTATTTATAGGATAGCCAAGGGGTAAAGTGGCCATTCCAAAAAACCAAAAATGCCCATGAAGGAACCTTTCCACAAGGGCTTTTTAGGCAAGTAATGGAGCAAGTGGGCTCCATGGGGGAGCCCATATGTGGCCGGCAACTTCAAGGGGGGCCCCCCCACATGGGGGGGGGGCTTCCTTGGCTCCCAAGTCCTTCTAGAAGGCCTTTTGGAAATATCCCAAAAGGTGCTTTCCATAAAATATCCAAAAAGCACTTTCACTATTCATGAAAACGTTTTCTGCGTCCGATAAATCCCAAATTATTTCTGTGTGCCTAGAACAATTCCAGTACCCACGAAAATAATTTTGAACGCATTCCAAAACAATTTCGGAACAATGTTTTCTTCAGCGAAAAGCTATCATAGCGGTTCCGGCTGCTCCGGAACATTTTCGGTTTTCTCTTCGGAAAAATTCCAAAAGTTACCAGAACAATTCTGGCACCCTTCAAGAATTTCCAGACATGTGCCGGAACCAATTTGACTTAATGGAATACCCTGAAACAACTTTTCAGTTTCACCGGAACTATTCCGGTGTTCTCTCCGGAACGTTTCCGTTTCGTCCGAAACTTTTCGGTGATTTTCTCTCAGACTCCCCGTCTAGTATTCAACAGATAGATGACCCTTAAGCGTGTGACCCTATAGGTTCGGTGAAGTATAGACATGACCCGGAACACTTTCCGATCAATGATCAACATCGGAGCCGTGGACACCCATATTGACCCCTATACCCACACGAATGAATATTCGAGTGAACCTCCAGTTGCTGTGTGCTATTCCTGTTGCTTCACGATATGTTACAAATACCCGAGGTGAGATTTAATGCATCCCCGTGGATCAACAACTTGTCCACTATGCAAGTTACCTAGTTACCGGTTTTGTTCTCTTTACTCGTTTCCGTGTTCCGGCATCCCAGTGATCAAATCACAATGTGTCTGGCCAGACGATGATGGATACTGTAACACCGAGAGGGCCCGAGAATATCTCTCCATCGTCGGAGGAGCAAATCCCAATCTTGAGCTATCAAGTTACTTGACATACTTTTCCATGAACCCGTAAGCCGCCGTAATAGCCACCCATTTACGGATGACGTTTAACAAACCCCAAAGTTCATGAAGCAAGTATGAAGAAACTCGACACTCTCATGGTCTAAGGAATTATGCAAACATTAACTATCTCTGTGTTATTAACCATTAACTCATGATGAATGTATCTCATAGCATAACATCAATCAGGTCGATTCAACACAAGTGTTCTACTAACATTGTGCCCTCAAAATTGCCGGCATAGTCATGCCCATGATCAGGAAAACAGGATCATCATGCAATACTTGAGCCAGTCATAGAGGCATGACTAGGAATACATTTTCCGTTTATTATACCACACGTGCACATGAGTTTCCCTCCTTGCCTCATGGTTATTGTAGACTCGAGAATCATTGCAGTTATAGCATGGAACATAAACATTCATTACAAACTCGGAGATACAAAGTAACTGATATTACTGCCTCTAGGGCATATCTCCTACAATCTTCCCTCATGAAAATCCTTGAGTGACATAAAGTTTCTGGTTCGAATTCAAATCTTCTCAAACCCTTTTTTTAAATTTCTTTAATGGAAGAAGTCATATTATCTTTACTCTAGGGTTTTTGTGTAGAAATGAATTTGAATTCATGGAAGTAAGATACAGAATGCAAGAATGAATAATTGGGAAAGTCCTTTTATTCCCTCTCATTTAACTTCCAAAAAGTTTCAAATTTCCACTCAATTTCAAACATCAATCACACAAGCAATCATTATTACTTAATTAATATAACATTCCAAAATTTAGAATTTTGGGATGTTACATCCTACAATATAGACTAGGGGATATAGGGGATTCATGAAAATATTCTAGCTATCTATCTGTCTACTAGACGTTGTACATAATTGAGAGTTTTCATGTCTGGAAGCTTTACCGGGACTCACTAGAAAAACACCTAAATCCGTAAGTAATCTGAAACAAAAATCAACTATGGGAAAAGGAGCTCTCCATTCTTGTATTAGCCACCACTTCGGATCATGGTCCTCTGCAATTTCCGCCAACGGTCTTTGGTTAATGTCAAGAACGGGGGACCTTGAAGGATCAAGAAGAGAAATATCCGAGCCACCTTCAGACTCATCACCCCACTATTTTTCTGATCAAACCATCATGCACCTTCATCACCTAACATATACATCTATCGAGTTCAAATCAGTTGTATCAATTTAATTTAGAGAAGTCATCATATTGTTTCAAGAGCACCGCATAATCACGAAACAAGCACGATCCATCCTCCATTCCCCTCCTCCAATCCCCAAGACATTGAAAATGCAAGGTAACATTGGTAAAATTGTCGTGAATCTCACATCTCTTCACTACAAAAAAAACACTTCCGTGATGATACGTCTTTGTCACAATAGGTCACATTTTCTGTCATGCATGTACATCCGTGACAAATTTATGACAGAATCAAGATAGTCATACCTGTGCTGTCGTAGAAGTGTTCCATGAAAATACTGAAATTATCATCACGCAAGTGTCCACTTCCATCACGATAAATGTCGTGTCATGGAAGTGTTTTCGTCAAGGGTAACCGACATGTGGCATCCACCGTAACGGGTCGCCGTTAAGCTATTGGGTTCTGGTTTGGATCCGATAACCCGTTAACAGCTCGGACCAATGGCGATTTTCCACGTGTAAAATTCTCATTGGCCGAAGGATCCACGCGTCAGCTCGGCATCGTGACAGTTGTCATCCTTTCATTGGACGGGAAACGCCTATTACAGGTCGACACGTGGCACGGCCCAATAGTAGCCCATTCAGGTTAAACAGGCCGGCCCAACCGAAAGCCCACAAGATTTTGTAAGATAAGAGTGGACCGGCCCGTTAACAGCCTGCAATGTTTTGGGCCAAATTACGGCCCATATCAGATATGGCCCGTTAACAGTGCACTGTATTTTTAGCCCATTTATGGCCCAGTTTGTATTACGGCCTGTTAAAGGCCCGTTGAACAGTTTGACCCAGGTCGGCCCGATGATTGTTTCGGCCTGTTAGCGGCCCTTCACGCAATTGGGCCCTTTTCAGCCCGATTTAACATTTTGCCATTTAATGGCCCGTGCGGCATTTGGGCCCATTTCAAGTGCAAGTGACTTTCGGCCTCTTAATGGCCCGTGCAGCATTTGGGCCAATTTCTGGTACAAGTGACTTTCGACCTCGTAACGGCCAGTGAAGCATTTGGGCCCATTTCTGGCACAAGTGACTTTTGGCCTCTTAACGGCCCGTGCAGCATTTGGGCCCATTTCTGGTACTAGTGACTTTCGACCTCTTAATGGCCCGTGGTCTTTGTGGATAAATTTAAGCCCACTCTGACTATCAACCTGTTAAAGGCCCATGAAATAATTGGGCCTAATTATGGCCCGCTTTGCATCCGGCCTGCTTCAGCCCATCATGTTATTGGGCCAAACACGGCCCGAGATAAATTTTGGTCTGTGAACGACCCGTCGTATAATTGGGCCTATCATGGGCCGAGGTATATTGAGGCCTACTGTCGGCCCGTGAATTGTTCGGCACAATTCAGGCCAGATCTAATTTACAGCCTGTTAAAAGCCCATGGTATTTTCTGGCCCAACTAAGGCCCGTGGTTTACTCAGCCTGTTAAAGGCCCTAAACTACTTGGGCCCGGTTTACGCTTAGGCCTGCTAACGGCCCGAGATGATTGGCGGCCCATGTTTCGACCCATATATAAAGTTGCGTGCCGGTTCGTTTGCGTAGTCTAATTTTTTAATATATAGCACTGACGGACCAATAACGTTTTGGCCCATTGATCTACGTCGAAGCTCCTAGCGATGATAGCATATACAGTAAATAAATTACAGGATAGTGACTAAGAATAAACCTAGACTATACAATAATGAAATAACGGGATATTACATCCACTGGGCATCAAAGTTCGCCACTAGTGATAATAAAGCGCAACTAGACAACGGATTACATACACTGGGCATCACAGGTCACCACCAGTGCAAATAAACATGCCGACAAAATAATATACAGAACCGACAGCACTTCAACACAGTTCAAGAAAGGTTAGCCTTGCCCGGGAGCTGCAGAGCAAGCTGATGAGACTACGCTTGTTTGATACTTATGTTGGGGAACGTCGCATGGGAAACAAAAAATTTCCTACGCACACGCAAGATCTATCCATGCTGATGAGCATCTACGAGAGGGAGAGTGAATCTACATACCCTTGTAGATCGCTAAGCGGAAGCGTTAAGAAACGCGGTTGATGTAGTCGAACGTCTTCGCGATCCAAATCGTAAGTCGTCCCTCGATCCAAACACGATCTAGCGCCGAACGGACGGCACCTCCGCGTTCAACACACGTACGGCTTGATGACGCCTTCACCTCCTCGATCCAGCGAGCGATGGTGAAGTAGTGGATGAGTTTCGGCAGCACGACGGCGTGGTGATGGTTGTGAGGAACAATCTCTACAGGGCTTCGCCAAGCACTACGGAGATTGTGACGGGAGGAACTAGAGGGTTAGGGTTGCCGGCACACGGCTTGGGAAATCTTGATGTGTCCCGTGTGTTAGCCCTGCCCCTCTATTTATATGTTGAGCCCTGGGGTCTAAACTTGGAGAGAAAGCCTCCACAAGGTCGGTTTTGCCCGCACAAGGTCGGTTTGGCCCGCACGGAAAGAGTCCCACTCGGATTCCAGCAGTACCGCGTACAAGCGGTAGTACCGCTCATGAGCGGTAGTACCGCTTGAGCGGTAGTACCGCTTCACACAAGCGGTAGTACCGCTTACGCGGTAGTACTGCCTTACCAGCGGTAGTACCGCTTAAGGCAGCAGCAAAACTTCCTTTTGCACTTTCCAATACCTCGTGGGCTTTACTCCTTTGGTCCATATAAAGTGTTGCTGCACCCGAACACTTCGGTAAACATCCGGAACCCCTTCCTGTGAATTCCGAAACCCTTCCGAAGATAAAAACACTATTATCACATATATCAATCTTTACCTCCGGACTCTTCCGGAGATCCTCGTCATGTCCGGGATTTTATCCGGGACTCCGAACAACCTTCGGTCACCAACACAATAACTCAACTATACTAATCGTCACCAAACGTTAAGTGTGTAGACCCTGCGGGTTCGAGAACTATGTAGACATGACCGAGACACCTCTACGGTCAATAACCAATAGCGGGACCTGGATGCCCATATTGGTTCCTACATATTCTACGAAGATCTATATCGGTCGAACCTCTATGTCAAGGATTCAGTTAATCCCATTTGCTGTTCCCTTTGTTCTTCGGTATGTTACTTGCCCGAGATTCGATCGACGGTATCTCTATACCTAGTTCAATCTCATTACCGGCAAGTCTCTTTACTCGTTCCGTAATACAAGATCCTGTGGCTAACTCTTTAGTCACTTTGCTTGCAAGGCTCATTGTGATGTTGTATTGCCGAGTGGGCCCTGAGATACCTCTCCGTCACACGGAGTAACAAATCCCAGTCTTGATCCATGCCAACCCAACAGACACCCTCGGAGATACCTGTAGAGTACCTTTATAGTCACCCAGTTACGTTGTGACGTTTGATACACACAAGGTATTCCTCCGGTGTCAGTGAGTTGCATGATCTCATGGTCATAGGAACAGATACTTGACATGCAGAAAACAATAGCAATAAACTGACACGATCATATGCTATGTTCGTAGTTTGGGTCTTGTCTATTACATCATTCTCCTAATGATGTGATCCCGTTATCAAATGACATCTCATGTCCATGGCTAGGAAACCTTCACCATCTTTTGATCAACGAGCTAGTTAACTAGAGGCTTACTAGGGACACAGTGTTGTCTATGTACCCACACATGTATTTGAGTTTCCAATCAATACAATTATAGCATGGATAATAAATGATTATCATGAACAAGGAAATATAATAATAACCAATTTATTATTGCCTCTAGGGCATATTTCCAACAGTCTCCCACTTGCACTAGAGTCAATAATCTAGTTCACATCACTATGTGATTTACATTGTAATGAATCGAACACCCATGCAGTTCTGGTGTTGTTCATGTTTAGCCCTTTGAAGAGGTTTAGTCATCGGATCTGCAACATTCAGATCCATGTGTACTTTGCAAATATTTATGTCGTCCTCCTTGAGGTAATCGCGGATGGAATTGAAACGTCGCTTTATGTGTCTGGTCCTCTTATGAAATCTTGGTTCCTTGGCTAGAGCAATGGCACCAGTATTATCACAAAACAGAGTCATTGGGTTAAGCGCACTAGGCACTACTCCAAGATCTGTCATGAACTCCTTCATCCAGACACCTTCCTTCGCCGCCTCCGAGGCAGCGATGTACTCTGCTTCGCATGTAGAATCAACTACCACGCTTTGCTTGGAACTGCACCAGCTAACCGCACCCCCATTAAGAATAAATACGTATCCGGTTTGCGACTTAGAGTCATCCGGATAAGTGTCAAAGCTTGCATCGACGTAACCCTTTACGACGAGCTCTTGATCACCTCCATAAACGAGAAACATGTCCTTAGTCCTTTTCAGGTACTTCAGGATATTCTTGACCGCCGTCCAGTGTTCCATTCCTGGATCACTTTGAAACCTTCCGACCATACTTATGGCAAGGCTGACATCGGGTCTTGTGCACAGCATTGCATACATGATAGAGCCTATGGCTGAAGCATAGGGGATGACACTCATCTTTTCTCTATCTTCTGCAGTCACTGGGCATTGAGTCTTACTCAACTTCACACCTTGCAAAACAGGCAAGAATCCCTTCTTGGACTGATCCATTTTGAACTTCTTCAAAATCTTATCAAGGTATGTGCTTTGTGAAAGTCCTATTAAGCGTCTTGATCTATCTCTATAGATCTTGATGCCTAATATGAAAGCAGCTTCTCCTAGGTCCTTGATTGAAAAACTCTTGTTCAAATATTCCTTCATGCTTTCCAACATTTCTATATTGTTTCCAATCAGTAATATGTCATCCACATATAATATTAGAAACGCTATAGAGCTCCCACTCACTTTCTTGTAAATACAAGCTTCTCCGTAAACTTGTATAAACTCGAACGCTTTGATCACCTCATCAAAGCGAAGATTCCAACTCCGAGATGCTTGCACCAATCCATAAATGGATCGCTGGAGTTTGCAAACTTTGTCAGCATTCTCTAGATCGACAAAACCTTCTGGTTGCATCATATACAACTCTTCCTTAAGGAAACCGTTAAGGAACGCTGTTTTGACATCCATCTGCCAAATTTCATAATCGAAAAATGCAGCTATTGCTAACATGATTCTGATGGACTTAAGCATCGCTACGGGTGAGAAGATCTCATCGTAGTCAACTCCTTGAACTTGTGAAAAACCCTTTGCCACAAGTCGAGCTTTATAGACGGTGACATTACCGTCCGCGTCCGTCTTCCTCTTAAAGATCCATTTGTTCTGAATGGCCTTACGCCCTTCAGGTAATACTTCCAAAGTCCACACTTTGTTTTCATACATGGATCCCATCTCGGATTTCATGGCCTCTAACCACTTCTCGGAATCCGGGCCCATCATCGCTTCTCCATAGCTCGTAGGTTCATCGTTGTCCAACAACATGACCTCTAAGACAGGGTTGCCGTACCACTCAGGAGCAGTACGCGTCCTTGTCGACCTACGAGGTTCGATAGCAACTTGATCCGAAGCTTTATGATCATCATCAACTTCCTCTTCAGCTGATGTAGGCTCTACAAAAACATCTTTCTGCGCTGCGCTACTCTCAGGTTGAAGTAAAGGTTCAACAACCTCATCAAGTTCTATCTTCCTCCCACTCAATTCTTTCGAGAGAAACTCTTTCTCAAGAAATGTTCCGTTTTTAGCGACAAATACTTTGCCTTCGGATCTGAGGTAGAAGGTATACCCAACTGTTTCTTTTGGGTATCCTATGAAGACGCATTTCTCCGCTTTGGGTTCCAGCTTTTCAGGCTGAAGCTTTTTGACATAAGCATCACATTCCCAAACTTTAAGAAACGACAGCTTTGGCTTCTTGCCAAACCAAAGTTCATATGGCGTTGTCTCAACGGATTTCGATGGTGCCCTATTTAAAGTGAATGCAGCTGTCTCTAATGCATAACCCCAAAACGATAGTGGCAAATCGGCAAGAGACATCATAGATCGCACCATATCCAATAAGGTTCGATTACGACTTTCGGACACACCATTACGCTATGGTGTTCCAGGCGGTGTCAGTTGTGAAACAATTCCACATTGTCTTAAGTGACTGCCAAACTCATAACTCAGATATTCCCCTCCTCGATCAGATCGTAGGAATTTAATCTTCTTGTTACGATGATTCTCAACTTCACTCTGAAATTGTTTGAAATTTTCAAACGTTTCAGACTTGTGTTTCATTAAGTAAATATACCCATATCTACTTAAGTCATCAGTGAAGGTGAGAAAATAACGATAACCACCGCGCGCCTCAATACTTATCGGACCGCACACATCAGTATGTATGATTTCCAACAAGTCACTTGCACATTCCATTGTTCCAGAGAACGGCGTTTTAGTCATCTTGCCCATGAGGCATGGCTCGCATGTGTTAAGTGATTCAAAATCAAGTGACTCCAAAAGTCCATCAGCATGGAGCTTCCTCATGCGTTTTACGCCAATATGACCTAAACGGCAGTGCCACAAGAAAGTGGTATTATCATTATCAATTCTACATCTTTTGGCATCAATGTTATGAACATGTGTATCATTACTATCGAGATTCAATAAGAATAAACCCCTCACTTCGGGTGCATGACCATAAAAGATATTACTCATATAAATAGAACAACCATTATTCTCTGATTTAAATGAGTAACCGTCTCGCAATAAACAAGATCCAGATATAATGTTCATGCTTAACGCAGGCACTAAATAACAATTGTTCAGGTTCATCACTAATCCCGATGGTAATTGAAGAGCGAGCGTGCCGACGGCGATCACATCAACCTTGGAACCATTTCCCGCGCGCATCGTCACTTCATCCTTTGCCAGCCTCCATCTATTCCGCAGTTCCTGTTTAGAGTTGCAAATGTGAGCAACCGCACCGGTATCAAATACCCAGGCACTACAACGAGAGTTGGTAAGGTACACATCAATAACATGTATATCATATATACCTTGTTTGTTGTTGGCCGCCTTCTTGTCAGCCAAATACTTGGGGCAGTTCCGCTTCCGGTGTCCAATTCCCTTGCAATGAAAGCACACAGTTTCTGGTTTGGGTCTAGCCTTGGGTTTCTTCACGGGAGGAGCAACTGCTTTGCCACTCTTCTTGGAGTTACCCTTCTTACCCTTGCCATTTTTCTTGAAACTAGTGGTTTTATTGACCATCAACACTTGATGCTCCTTCTGAATTTCAGACTCAGCGACTTTCATCATCGCAAACAGCTCGGCGACTGACTTGTTCATCCCATGCATGTTATAGTTCAACACGAAGCTCTTGTAGCTAGGTGGCAATGATTGAAGAACTCTGTCAGTGATAGCCTCTGGCGGAAGGGGCATCCCTAATTCAGCCAGACGGGTGGAGTACCCAGACATTCTGAGTATGTGATCACTAACAGACCCGTTCTCCTCCATCTTGCAAGTATAGAACTTATCAGAGGTTTCATACCTCTCGATCCGGGCATTCTTCTGAAAGATAAACCTCAACTCCTGGAACATCTCAGATGCTCCATGACGTTCAAAACGTCTTTGAAGTCCCGGTTCTAAGCCATACAAAATTGCACACTGAACTATTGAGTAATCATCAGAGCGAGCCTGCCAGGCGTTCACAACGTCTAGAGACTCAACTGGAGCGGGTGGATCACCAAGCGGTGCATCAAGGACATAAGCCTTCTGGGAAGCCGTAAGGATAATCCTTACATTACGGGCCCAGTCCACAAAGTTACTTACATCATCTTTCAACTTAGCTTTCTCTAGGAACGCATTAAAATTCAGGGGTGCTACTGCGCGAGCCATGATCTACAACATAAATATAGCAAAGATAACTTAGACTATTGTTCAAGATAATGAGTTTAGTTAATCATATTACTTAAAAAACTCCCACTCAAATTGACATCCCTCCGGTCATTCGAGTGTCACATGATCCAAATCCACCAACTCAAGTCCGATCATCACGTGAGTTGAGGTGGTTTCAATGGTGAACATTTTCATGTTGATCATATCTACTATATGACTCATGTTCGACCTTTCGGTCTCTTGTGTTCCGAGGCCCTGTCTGTACATGCTAGGCTCGTCAAGTTTAACCCGAGTGTTCCGCACGTGCAACACTGGCTTGCACCCGTTGTATGCGAACGTAGAGTCTATCACACCCGATCATGACGTGGTGTCTCGAAACGACGAACTTTCGCAACGGTGCACACTCGGGGAGAACACAATTTTATCTTGAAATTTAAGTGAGGGATCACCTTATAATGCTACCGTCGTCCTAAGAAAAATAAGATGCATAAAAGGATTAACATCACATGCAAATCATAAGTGACATGATATGGCCATGAACTTGTGCTTTTATTCTCCATCTCCAAAGCACCGGCATGATCTCCATCGTCACCGGCATGACACCATGATCTCCATGAGGTTGTCGCGCCGACTGTTGCTTCCACGACTATTGCTAACTCATAGCGATAAAGTAAAGCAAAACGGCGAAAATAATTAAAGACAACTCTATGGCTCCTGCCAGTTGCCGTACTCATCGACATGCAAGTCGTGATATTCTATACAACACATGATCATCTCATACATCACATATATCTCCTCATGTAATTGGCCATATCACATCACAACATACCCTGCAAAAACAAGTTAGACGTCCTCTAATTGTTGTTGCAAGTTTTACGTGGCTGCTACGGGTATCTAGCAAGAACAATTCTTACCTACGCAAAAACCACAACGGTGATACAAAAATTGCTTTTCAACCTTCTCAAGGACCGCCTTTGTCAAATCCGATCCGACTAAAGTAGGAGAGACAGACACCCGCCAGCCATCTTTATGCAACGAAGTTACATGTCAGTTGATGGAACCGGTCTCTCGTAAGCGTACGAGTAATGTTGGTCCGAGCCGCTTCATCCCACAATACCGCCGAAATAAGAAAAGACCAAGGGAGGAAGCAATCTGAATATCAACGCCCACAAACTCCTTTGTGTTCTACTCGAGATCTCATCTACACATAGACCTAGCTCTGATACCACTGTTGGGGAACGTCGCATGGGAAACAAAAATTTTCCTACGCACACGCAAGATCTATCCATGGTTATGAGCATCTACGAGAGGGAGAGTGAATCTACATACCCTTGTAGATCGCTAAGCGGAAGCGTTAAGAAACGCGGTTGATGTAGTCGAACGTCTTCGCGATCCAAATCGCAAGTCGTCCCTCGATCCAAACACGATCTAGCGCCGAACGGACGGCACCTCCGCGTTCAACACACGTACGGCTTGATGACGCCTTCACCTCCTCGATCCAGCGGGCGATGGTGAAGTAGTGGATGAGTTCCGGCAGCACGACGGCGTGGTGATGGTGGTGAGGAACAATCTCTGCAGGGCTTCGCCAAGCACTACGGAGATTGTGACGGGAGGAACTAGAGGGTTAGGGTTGCCGGCACACGGCTTGGGAAATCTTGATGTGTCCCCTGTGCTAGCCCTGCCCCTCTATTTATATGTTGAGCCCTGGGGTCTAAACTTGGAGAGAAAGCCTCCACAAGGTCGGTTTTGCCCGCACAAGGTCAGTTTGGCCCGCACGGAAAGAGTCCCACTCGGATTCCAGTAGTACCGCGTACAAGCGGTAGTACCGCTCATGAGCGGTAGTACCGCTTGAGCGGTAGTACCGCTTCACACAAGCGGTAGTACCGCTTACGCGGTAGTACTGCCTTACCAGCGGTAGTACCACTTAAGGCAGCAGCAAAACTTCCTTTTGCACTTTCCAATACCTTGTGGGCTTTACCCCTTTGGTCCATATAAAGTGTTGCTGCACCCGAACACTTCGGTAAACATCCGGAACCCCTTCCGGTGAATTCTGGAACCCTTCCGGAGATCAAAACACTATTATCACATATATCAATCTTTACCTCCGGACTCTTCCGGAGATCCTCGTCATGTCCGGGATTTTATCCGGGACTCCGAACAACCTTCGGTCACCAACACAATAACTCAACTATACTAATCGTCACCAAACGTTAAGTGTGTAGACCCTGCGGGTTCGAGAACTATGTAGACATGACCGAGACACCTCTACGGTCAATAACCAATAGCGGGACCTGGATGCCCATATTGGTTCCTACATATTCTACGAAGATCTATATCGGTCGAACCTCTATGTCAAGGATTCAGTTAATCCCGTATGCTGTTCCCTTTGTTCTTCGGTATGTTACTTGCCCAAGATTCGATCGTCGGTATCTCTATACCTAGTTCAATCTCGTTACCGGCAAGTCTCTTTACTCGTTCCGTAATACAAGATCCTGTGGCTAACTCTTTAGTCACTTTGCTTGCAAGGCTCATTGTGATGTTGTATTGCCGAGTGGGCCCTGAGATACCTCTCCGTCACACGGAGTAACAAATCCCAGTCTTGATCCATGCCAACCCAACAGACACCCTCGGAGATACCTGTAGAGTACCTTTATAGTCACCCAGTTACGTTGTGACGTTTGATACACACAAGGTATTCCTCCGGTGTCAGTGAGTTGCATGATCTCATGGTCATAGGAACAGATACTTGACATGCAGAAAACAATAGCAATAAACTGACACGATCATATGCTATGTTCGTAGTTTGGGTCTTGTCCATTACATCATTCTCCTAATGATGTGATCCCGTTATCAAATGACATCTCATGTCCATGGCTAGGAAACCTTCACCATCTTTTGATCAACGAGCTAGTTAACTAGAGGCTTACTAGGGACACAGTGTTGTCTATGTACCCACACATGTATTTGAGTTTCCAATCAATACAATTATAGCATGGATAATAAACGATTATCATGAACAAGGAAATATAATAATAACCAATTTATTATTGCCTCTAGGGCATATTTCCAACAGCTTATATCCTCCAACTCTAGCTGCATAGCATCAATAAACGTCCTGTACTTTTGGTTAATCTTCCATAGAGATTGGAGTTCCAGTACGATATGAGCTGAAGCATGTCTTTCTGCTTGAATTTGAGACTGAAGAAGTCGAA
Source organism: Elymus sibiricus (assembly GCA_039707655.1). NCBI lineage: Eukaryota > Viridiplantae > Streptophyta > Magnoliopsida > Poales > Poaceae > Elymus > Elymus sibiricus. The sequence continues at coordinate 162,789,558 of CM077674.1, read as the reverse complement.
CAGATTCAGGTGGCGACTTCATCGAGCTTGTGTCACTGCTATTAATGAGTAACTTCGACACTACATCAAGACATGACTTTGGGGTTGTATTGCTATCCCCAAGATGTGTTGCCTTCTTCCCTGCAATATATGTTAGAGGGACAAGCAATGGTTTTGTCTCACTATCATTGTGGCAGTTCTTCCTGGCATCAGAGATATCACTCTGAAAGACAAACAAGAAAACAGATAACAGGTTTTGCACATATAAGCATCAGTGCTATCAATTCATCCCATTTCTTATGGACAAATAAAGAGACACGGTTTAAAATAGCATTAACATCATATGGCATTGCTCATAGTTAAGACATGGCAGGATATGGCATTGTGCAGGAGTGGCCAGCTTCACCACACCACTGGATTGCAGATCAAGAACACAAGCATACATGCGGTGCTAAAGAACGTATAAGCATCAATGGCCAGTGTGCTGTCAATTAATCCCATTTCAGATTGGCAAATAAAGAGACATGATTTAAATAACATTAACAAAATATGGCATAGTTCATAGTTAAGACATAGCAGGATATGACATTGTGCTGGAGTGGGTAGTTTCACCACACCCCTGAATTACAGATCAAGAACACAAGCATGCATGCACTCTAAAGAAGATCACTTGCTCTGCTTAGTTTCATTTACATGGTATGAATAAGGAAATTGGTTGTACAACTAAAAACTGAATTTGAGAAGGACAAACTTATATTTATGAAGTTCTTCATAAGAAACTTTAAACATGCAATTTGATGCAAACGCAAAAAATAAACAGAAGTTGCAGTCATGCCTATCCAAATATACTCAACAAAGTTTGAAGGCTCGAGAAGGACAAACGTACGTTAGCAGTGAAGACGGGCTCTATAAAGCCCTTGTCCATGCTGATGGGGGGGCAACTCAAGTAGTTTACAACAGAATCTTCTTCATAACCATTGCCTTTATTCTACATTTTGTTAAGCGTAAATATAGAAGTGATAGGAACAAATGGAGAATATTTAAGCTAAGATGCAGAGTGATGCTACGTAATCAACTAGCTAGAAATGTAAGTACATCGGTACATGCAAAAAGGTATTGACAAGAGCAATGCAGAGCTAAACTTCTTCAGTAGCATTTTTTTTATTCAACATTTTGGTAAGAGTAAATATAGATCTGATAAGGTCTAGAAAATGGTGGGCAAGGGGAAATAAGCTGCAGAATGATGGTACATGAACAACTACCTGTCAATATAAGTACAGTGCAAAAGGACAACAGGTACTTACAAGAACAATGCAGAGCTAAACTTGTTCATAAGCCTTGGGTTTATTCTACATTAATGTAAGCATTAATATAGATCTGATAATTTGGAGCGAACAATGGATAAGCAAGCTATCATCCACACAGATGTCACATAATCAACCAGGTATGAATGTAAGTACAGTGATATAGGGCAGCAGGTACTAACAAGAGCAAAGCAGCGAGCAGCTGAAAGGACCACGATGTCGCCTAGAGGGGGGGGGTGAATAGGCGTTTTAAAATCTTTTACGGATTTGGCTATATCCTAATGCGGAAATATACTAAGCGGATACTTTTCAAGCACAACTCCTAAATATACTAGGCTCAACAAAGTGCACCAACAACTTATTCTAAATAAGATGAGCACAACAAGGATAGTAGTAAGCACAGGTAAGTTACACAAACTTACTCAAGATATCACACGATATGGAAATGAAAGATACAAGATAGCAATTCACACTAAGCACAAGATAGAACAATAGTAGCAAGTATGAATTGCGGACTATAAAGTGTTGGCCTAAATAATCTCTACGATATGGTAACCATCACAATATAATGAGGAGAACAAGGATACTAACAAGCACAAGTAAGTTACACAAACTTACTTGAGCAATATCACAATATATGGGAGTGTATGACACAAGTTAGCAATTCACACTAATCACAAGATATATCAATAGTAGCAAGTATGAATTGCGAATATAAAGTATAGGCCTAAATAATCTCTTCAAGGGAAAGGCCAACACAATATAATGAGGACAACAAGATATAATGAATCCACGATCAAGTGACCAAAGTAAACCACAAGTAAGGAGTTAGGGTTAGGGATAACCAAAGTCACGGAGACGAGGATGTATCCTGATGTTCACTTCCTTGAAGGGAAGCTAGTCACCGTTAGAGAGGTGGATGTTACCACGAAGGCACACCAACGCCATGAAGGCTCACCCTATTCTCCTTGAGATATCACCACGAAGGCGATTCCCAACCACTAGTGGTAGACCTTGAGGCGGCCTCCAAACCTTCACAAACTTTCCGGGGGATAAATCACAAGTTGATTCCTCACCAGAGCACTCCTACCGCCTAGGAGTCTCCAACCTCCAAGAGTAACAAGACCAAGGGGGAAATGCTCAAGACTTGCTCAAATCACAAATTGCTTTGGTCAAAAGAGAGAGGAGTGGATGTATGCTTGGATGAAATCTCTCTCAAGAACTCTCACAAATCTCTCCGGAATCTTTGATTTGGTGGAGGAGAAAGGAGAGGGAGCCACTTGGGTGTTCTTGGGTTCCTTTGGATGAAGAGTTCAACAAATGAACCCTAGATCCATGGGATTGTTTTCCCCCCAAATGTATTGGAGTTTTTAGGCTTGGGGGAGGAGGAGAGAGCTCTCAAGAATGGGGAAATTTCGGATGTAGAACCCTAGCTCGTTGGGGAAGAAGGGTGCCTTATATAGTGCCCCCACCAAATCTGCCCGTTATGCAGAGAAAAACGCAGCCCGGAACTTCCGGGAATGCCCGGAACTTCCGGGCTCCCTATTGAGGCAGACGGTGAAAACTTTCTGGTTAGCCCAGAACATGCCCCGGAACCTGCCCGGAACTTCTGGCCCCCCTTTCTATTTAGCCCGGAACTTCCAGGGGGTCAAGCCCAGAACTTCCGGCCCCCAAAAAAAACAGCCAACATGCCAATAGTAAAACATGCATAACTTTTACATACGAACTCCGATTTTGATGATCTTGGGCTCGTTTTGTAGCTATTGAAAAGCTCCAGGTCCTCACATAGAGAACCACCCAATATCAAACAAAATGGATGATGCAATCAATGCAAAGGTTTGAGCATAGAATTTGGGGAACCCTTTTTGGCTTAGGATTTTACTTTGGAATGTATGGTAGGAGTGGAATTGTGTATAGAAGATGTTGACTTGAGCAAATCCATCACGAACCCCTTTGATCCCCTCTTAATAGTGCGGGATCCCTATAACTCAAGAATCATAAAAGAGCTACACTACATAGCTATCGAGAATCCATTCTTGAGTGTATGTGTTTCTTCGGTGGTCATCACTCACAACACTAACGTCAAAGGAACTATTATCTTTGACTCGAACCTTTCACTTGGGGTTGATGTTGATGTTTCTTCTTGGCTCAAGTTGAAGGCAAGACATTGGTGAAGTCTTCAAGTAGCTCCCCCATACACAATGTGGGAAGCTTTGGTTTGTATTCATCTTCACGTGTCCATCACATGATCATCTGCAAGCTTCAAGCATGTAATTCTTCAGAATGCTTATCTTGAACTTGCCCTTGTAAACCATGATCATCATCACTTGATGTCATCCTCTCATGGGCACTTGAAATATTTCTCTTGATGTAAGTCCATGAGAATCACCTAACCCACACAGACATGGAAAACACATAGAATGGGTTAGTACACAAAGCGCAATTGACAAATTCTTACCATACCACAAGATCTCATGTGGCACATGATTTGCGCTTGTGTGTTGACCATCTTTGAATTCAATCTTCGATCTTCATCTTGGTCAACATTTATCTTTGCTCCATGGTTAATCTTGATGCACAACTATATGTATATGGCATTCATTCCGAATCCATTCAATCTCCTTCTTGCATCACCCATGGAACAAACCTTCCCATATAACTTTATGTCATTATTTCTTCATAGGAATTGTCATTCATTATCAAGTCTCAATGCATATATTTATGTTGATGGATTTCATCCATCAATTCATCCAGTATTCTTCATGCATTGCAAATGGAACTTCCCTTCAAATGTTCATGCATTGCAAATGGAACTTCCCTTCAAATGTATATCTCAATGCAAACATTAGTCCATTAGGATTGTCATTTAATTACCGAAACCACACATGGGGACTACATGTACTTTCAGCAGCATAGTTGCGATATCTTGTCGTCCATTTCAAACCGTTATTCTTCTTCGAGCAGTTTTCCCGCAAAAGAGATCGGTAAGGCACATGCAGAAATGTAGGAGTTCAAATTGTCATGTGATCTCATAGACAGTACCTCTTCCTGGGGACGAGACCAGTGCATAACAAGGTTTTTCCATTCAATATCTTGTAAATTTAGCACAGGAGACTTCACCAAAATTTTGTTTATAGACTTGCCATCAAAGTGTGTTTGCCTCAGGTAACACCGATACTGCTGCAATGCGTCCTTGAAAAGCGCAAGCAAGCTTTGCTTGTCATGACTATCCAGATTGACCCTCTCCTATTTAGAAGAATGTAATGTAAATCATTGATGTGTTCAATCAACAGAAAACAAGAGAATAATCACCATGAATAATAGCACTTACATGTAAGTGCGACAGGAAGATGTGAAAATGGTGTTTGTCTTCACTATAATCTTCCCATGATGGGAAGATACGCACATGGTTCCTAACAACTTTGAAAGCATTGTCTTTTAAAGTAGGAATAACTGGAATGGGGTTCCAATCTGCAGTAATTGGGGCACTCTGCAGTTGGAATAGGTATTTGGCCTGTGGATTAGGTGTACTTTTTGCTGGATTGGGATTTTTCTGTGGTATTGCTGGTGCTATGGCAACAGAAATCGGCATACCTTTTGCTGGAGTGCGGTTCCTGTGTGGTGGGGCTAGTGGTATGGCCAGTGGGGTATGGGTACAATCTGTTGGAGTCGGGCCTAGGTTTTGTGGCGCTGGTTCTGTCGCCAAGATAAGTGGGGTGCTATCTGATTTCTCCGGTACCACCACCTTTTTCAAAGACTTTGTTTGTACTCCTTTAGGTTCTGCAATCACCCTCTTCCTTTTGGATGTCTCATACACAAGAGCAGCATTTGAATGGAAACACATGGTATGATGACAGATGGAATAGGTATTGATAATGGATGGGCATGGCATCTTCACATGTATGATGAGTAAACTAAGCAGATGGTGGTGCAACGAATTAGAAGAAATGCAAGACACCTTATGCAAGATACGTGCAACCAATAAAACCTTGCCAAATTAGAATAGGCACCTTGATGGGTGAACACGATAGGCAATCTTCCTTTGACTGCACGAGCTCAGAATAGTCATTAGGAACATATTCTGAACACGAAGCTATAGGTGGGGAGCGTGTGGGTTTCATTCCATCCAGAATGGAACTGAATCCCTTGATGCCAGGTTTGTTAGCCATTGCAATTTTCTGCAGTATTCCTTTGATGTGCGCATTCTCATATTCATTGTGATCATATTCAATATCTGATATACATGAAAACAGAAATAGTAGTGAGATTATCTTCGAAATGCATAGGATATCCTCATATAATAGGGGCTCCCTGTAAAACCTTGTGTGCTACCTCTGGAATTCTGATGAGAGAGCCCATGTGTGCTGTAATTTGGTGCGTACATTAATATAATCTGGCACTACTGCTAAAAAAAAGGCTCCCTGTTGGGAGCTCTAGAAGTAATGATAGTTGGCAGATGATAGGTTCAAAATATACTGTATGCAAAGTTTATTGCCAAAGCATGATGACGAGAGCGCACAGAGAAATAGTATTCCCTCATGACTCTATATGTGGCGCACATGCATTTCAAAACTCGCATAGTAACATTAGCTGACCAATTAAATGTGTCTCTATTTTATTAGTATTTGTATCGTATCAGATTTGAATTTGATAACTAATCTTTGGAATTATGAGTGGCATGTAGTTTATCTTGAAGGATGGTGTGCTGCTAGTACGACAAGAAGCATCTAGGCAGATAGTAGTGTAGATAAAAGGGGGAAACCATAACATTATAAATAAATCTGGAAAGTGGAACTGGCTTGAAAATATGGGGTTGTATTATAGCTACTAATCGAAAGCATGTCGATCCCCTACAGGCCAGCTCTATTTAATTGAAGGCACACTATTGTGACTATCAGTCTAGTCTCTCAAAGGCCACACAGCTCCTAGCATTTCCTGGATATTATGGCAGACCAACTCAAAGTGCTGAAAGCATCTAGCAGAAGCGGCCAATAGACCTGTTTACTGCAGATCTCCCTGCTCCCCTTCCTGACAAGGAACATACTGTACTTATTAAAGAAGAACATAAGAGGACCATGTTAAAGAATAGAAGAGGAAGCATATTATGGAGATTCCACTTCTTTCTATACATTTGGAAACTAAGATCATGATAAACCAGGCCACGTGCATTTGGAAACTCAAGAGGGAACATTAGCTGACCAATTAAATGTGTCTGTTAACTAATATCATTATCATATCACATTCGGATATGAACAACTAATCTTTGGAAATATGAGTGGTGTGTTGTTTAGCTTGAAGGGTGGAGTGCTGCTAGTACGACACAAAGCACTTACGCAGCTGATAGTGTAGATAAAATGGGAAGACCCTAAGCATCACGAGTAAAATCCGGAAAGTGGAACTAGCTGGAAAATATGGGCTTGTATTGCCGGTACGGCTACAAACGCTTTGGATCCCCTACAGGGGCAGCTCTCTTCAACTGAAGGGGCACTACTATTACTATCAGTCTAGACTATCAAAGGTGACACAGCTCTCAGCATTTCCTGGATATTATGGCAGACCAACTCGAAGAGTTGAAAGCATCAATCAGAAATGACCCAATAGACCTGTGGACTGCAAGTGTCCCTGCTCCTCTTCCTGACAAGGAACATACTGTACTACTATACTTTTTAAAGAAGAACAGAAGAGGAACATGTTAAAGAAGAGCAAGCAGATTTTGGATAATACAATGTTTGTTGCCCACCCATGATGAACCAGAGCGCACAAAGAAATGCAATTCCCTGCTGTCTCTCTATATGTGGCCATGTGCATTTGGGAACTCAAGTGGAAACATTAGCTGACCAATTAAATGTGTGTCTGTTAACTACTATCATTATCATATCACATTTGTATATGAACAACTAAGCTTTGGAATTATGAGTGGTGTGTTGTTTAGCTTGAAGGGTGGAGTGCTGCTAGTACGACACAAAGCACATACAAACCATAGTGCAGATAAAATGGGAAAACCCTAAGCATCACGAGTAAAATCGGGAAAGTGGAACTAGCTGGAAAATATGGGCTTGTATTGCCGGTACTGCTAGATAGGCTTTAGATCCCCTACAAGGGCAGCTCTCTTCAACTGAAGGTGCACTACTGTTACTATCAGTCTAGACTCTCAAAGGCGACACAGCTCCCAGCATTTCCTGGATATTAAGGCAGACCCAACTAGAAGAGTTCAAAGCATCCATCAGAAGCGACACAATAGACCCGTCGACTGCAAATGTCCCCGCTCCTCTTCCAGGCAAGGAACATACTGTACTACTATACTTAATAAAGAGCAGAAGAGGAACATGTTAAAGAAGAGCAAGCAGAGTTTGGATACTACAATGTTCGTTGCCCACCCATGATGAACCAGAGCGCATAAAGAAATGCAATTCCCTGATGTCTCTCTATATGTGGTGCACATGCTTTTTTGAAACTAAAGTAGGAACATTAGCTGACCAATTAAACGTTCTCTGTTTTACTAATATCGGATTCGTATTTGAACAACTAAGCTTTGGAAATATGAGTGGCATGTTGTTTCGCTTGATGGGTTGAGGAGCAGTCCTGGCACGACATGAAGCACCTACGATGATGGTAGTGAATATAAAAGGGGAAAACCATAAGCATTGCGAGTATAGTGTTGAGCGTACCATGGCGGATCTGAAGGTGCAAAGGAGACAAAGGCTACTTCGCAAACAATGTTTGCTTTCAACTAAGAAGTAAGATTCTAAGTGATGGACAAGAAACCACAGTAAAGCAGTGGCGGTCTATTTTCTGGCTGAGATAAATAACTTGAGCAGATATGGAAGAGTACCGCCTCTGTTGCGACGCCGTGTAGGCATCTGCTGAGAAGTTGAGGGTGCTGCGGTTGCGATGGCTATCGGTGGCATGGAAGCAGATCTGGCAGGGTAGACGGTGGCGGCGGGGGATATGTCCCGACGCGGTGGACGAGATGGTCGTATGAGCGGCCCTGGCAAGGTGGACGACGGCGCGGATGAAGCAAGAGGACGCGATGCAAGGATCCTGGTCCGGAACCGTGGATGAGAGACGTCGATCTCTTGTAATGGACAATGGCGTCGGGGTATTGGCTCCGGCATGGTGGAGGAGGACGGTGGCGGATGGGGTGGCGGACGGAGGAGGCTGGGGTGGAGAGGGTGTTTTGGCGCCCATGGAGTACGAATGGGGAAATGGAGGGAGAGAGGTAGGGGGGAACCATGTCTTTGGGAAGCGCTTGTCTCAGATGCGGAGAAAGTTACAAACTTAGCCCCCGTTTAAAATTTTAGACATCAAAGCGATATTGGTTAGTTGGGGGTAGGACGGTAATCTCGCATACCCCGAATATTGGGCGAGAGCGATTTCGGCCGAGGAGAGTTTGTTTTGGCGCCCACTGTTGGCGCCCACCTTGTATGAATCAGGGTGAGAGCCGATTTTTGCCGAGGAGAGACTGTGTTTTGGCGCCCATCGTGTATGAATCGGGGTGAGAGGCGGTTATGTCACGTTTGAGTGAAATTACAAACCTACCCCTATCGAGACCTATAGAAATCGAGCCTGCAGGTTTTGCGTGTCAGAGCATAGGCAGTAATTTCCATCACCCAAATTTTGGTTTCGGGCGGTTACGGCCGATGAGGGACTGGGTGTTTCGCCGCTTCGTTCAAATTTTAGGAGAATAAGCTTGCACGTTTACCGTGCCATCTCAATTCGAATCCATTTTGTATTCTTTTTTTGGGCAGGATCCAGTTTGTATTCGAATACAAATCTATATACACCATTTTTTATATATACTTTCAAAAGCACAACACCCTTTATATATATAAATGGTTTACAAATGCCATAATCTCAAATTCATAAGGTTGAATTCAAATATTTGAAACCACTTTATGTTCAACTCAAGTGCATGGATCACTAATATCAAGAAATTGAATAAAATACATGTGCCCAAATTCAAATGAATATGCATGTTTGATAGATCATTTTTGGTTCGAGTATGAATTACATGTATCATCATCTCTAAATCAAATATTTGAATCCCTTTTATGTTGACATCTTTTACACACGCAACTAAATACTTGAATCTCCTTTCATTCCCATCTCTCTCTAGGTCTCTCTCGCGTGCCCCTTCATATAGCAGTATAGCTATCACTCTCTTTTCTCTATCTCACCCGCACACTCAGTACATGTTTCTCTTTTTTCACAAACACAGTCTCTCGCTGTCTTTCTCGACACGTGTCACACTCTCTCTATCTCTGTAGACCACTCGGCTTTCATTATCTCTTACATCTCTATCGTGCTCTGGTGTCTCTCTAGCTACCTAGCATTAGTTTTAACCGCCACACACACTCTCTCACTCGCCTTTCATGTTGTCTCTCTCTTTCTAGGGATCTATCACGCACCTCATCTCTTTCTAGACATGACTCCTACCACTGAAATTTATCTGTCTCTCTCACATACACCGTTTGTCGGCGTCTCCTTTCCCTCTTCATCTCCGTTCCAAAATTGAAACTATTCATTTGTTTACTGGTCAGACAATCTCTCTCTCTCACTCTCTCTCTCTCTCACACACACACCACTTTGCTTTCGACCGCCCCCTCCCGACCCCTGTCTCTCTCACACACACACAGTTCTCCCTTTCGCACCCCTGACTCCTGACTCTCCCACACACACTTATAGACCAACCTCTGGCTAGGTTTATCCATCTATTACACACCCTCGCTTCCCCTCTCTCGTATATGTCTCTCTCACGCTCCTAGTATCTATGTAGATATCTCGCACCTTCTTGAAACACACCCTCTCTGTGTAGTGTCTCCCACGCTCCCTATTTGTTTGTAGCAAGAACTCTCTTTCTCCGCAGCACACATACACACACATTCAGCATTCTTTCTCGTGCGCTCTCTCTAGGTCTCTCTCGCACAATGTTTGTAGGCCCCTTCGTTCCACGCACCCCGTCTCTCTCGGCCTCCCTTGCACACAATGTATCTCGCTCCCTAACTATTCATGTGTACTCCATGTAACTTCTCCCATCCTTTCTCCGTCGCACACAAACGCGCTCAATCGATCACCGAGCCTTCTTCCTTACATCTCTCACACCCGCATACTCTGATATCTCTCACTGATCCTCGATCTTTTGTCTACCTCTATTTCTCTCGATCGTGCACACACACTAGCTACCGTCTCTCTTTATGTCGATACCTCTCACACACACACTCTTCGTGTCTTTTCAAACATGCAGTACTCCCTCCTCTCTCTCTCTCTCTCTCTCTCTCTCTCTTAGACACACGATCTATTTCGAGGTCGATCTCTCATATGCACGCTCTCCCCCCTCTCTCTCTAGGTGAATGATCATGGATGTCACCTAGAGGGGGGGGGGGTGAATAGGCGCTTTAAAATAATTACGGTTTAGGCTTGAGCAAATGCGGAATAAAACTAGCATTTAATTTGTCAAGCACAAAACCTAAATTGACTAGGCTCACCTATGTGCACCAACAACTTATGCTAAGCAAGATAAACAACTAAGTGATAGCAAGAAATATAACAAGAAACAATATGGCTATCACAAAGCAAAGTGCACAAGTAAAGGTCTCGGGAAGGAGATAACCGAGGCACGTGGAGACGATGATGTATCCCGAAGTTCACACCCTTGCGGATGCTAATCTCCGTTTGGAGAGGTGTGGAGGCACAATGCTCCCCAAGAAACCACTAGGGCCACCGTAATCTCCTCACGCCCTCGCACAATGCAAGATGCCGTGATTCCACTAAGGGACCCTTGAGGGCGTTCACCGAACCCGTACAAATGGCAACCCTTTGGGGCGGTCACCGAACCCGTAAACTTTGGCAACCCTTGGGGGCGGTCACCGGTACCCGTCAAATTGCTCAGGGCGATCTCCACAACCTAATTGGAGACCCCGACGCTTGCCCGGAGCTTTACACCACAATGATTGAGCTTCGGCAACACCAACCGTCTAGGGCACCAAGGCACCCAAGAGGAACAAGCTCTAGGGTGCCCAAACACCCAAGAGTAACAAGCTTCTCAACTTTCACTTCCACGTATCACCGTTGAGAACTCAAACCGATGCACCAAATGCAATGACAAGGGCACACGGAGTGCCCAAGTCCTTTTCTCCCAAATCCCACCAAAGCAACTAATGCTAGGGAGGAAAATGAGAGGAAGAATGAAGAAGAGAACACGAAGAACTCCAAGATCTAGATCCAAGGGGTTCCCCTCACATGGAGGAGAAAGTGATTGGTGGAAACGTAGATCTAGATCTCCTCTCTCTTTTCCCTCAAGAACTAGCAAGAATCATTGGAGGGATTGAGAGATAGCAAGCTCGAAGAAGGTCAAGAATGGGGGAAGAACACGAGCTCCAAGGATAAGGTTCAAGGGGGAAGAAGACCCCCTTTTATAGGAGGGAAAAAGTCCAACTGTTACCTTGCTCCCATCCCGCACAGAGCGGTACTACCGCTCAGGCGGTAGTGCACAGAGAGCAGTTCAAAGGTGTGAGACCAAGAGCCAGTAGTGCCGCCGGAGCGGTACTACCACTCCCCCAGCGGTACTACCGCTGGGGTTGCAGCTCAGGGCACTAAGGAGGCAGAGCAGGACGGGTGGGGTGAGGTAGAGCTGCACCAGCGGTACTACCGCTCGAAGGAGCGGTACTACCGCTTACAGGCGGTAGTGCCGCACACCCACTGCCGCTCTACAACCGCAGGGAGCACGCAAGATCCTGGAGTGGAGCGAAAGTGGAGCGGTAGTGCACGGGCGGTACTACCACTTACAAGCAGTACTACCGCTCGTACTACCGTTCCACTGCCGCGCAACCCGACACGAAAAATCACATTCCCAGAAGCAGCGGTACTATGCGAGGCACAAGGCCGCGGTACTGCCGCTTACAAGCGGTACTACCGCTCTGGAGAGTGGTACTACCGCTTGGGGCCTTCAGGAACACTGCACAGAAAACAGAGGATACAATAAAGCCAGAACTGCCATAACTTCTGCAAATGAGCTCCGAAAAGAGCAAACTCAAGCTTGTTGGATAGAGGACGACGAGTACTATCCAACAGTGATGGAGCCTATGATATAGAGATGTGAAACCTCTATGAATGAAGAACCGGCAAAAACTCCAACATCGAAAACATCATAGAAGATGCACATGAACTCCGTTTTCGATGAACTCGAGCATGTCATGAGGATGACCATAAGCTCTAAAACTCACAAAGAGAAACACCAAATAAGAACCAAGAAAGATGATGCAAGGATGCAATGGTTTGAGCTCTCTATGAACGATACGATCAAGCTACTAACTTGAGAGCCCCCCTTGATAGTACGGCAATCAATCCTATAACCCGGTCTCCCAACTACCACCATGAGACCGGTAAAATAGAAAACCTATCAAGGGCAAACCTTTGCCTTGCACATAGTCCACTTGAGCTAGATGATGACGATCTTGACTTCCTCAAGTTGGACCACCTTTCTTGATTGCGTTGGCTCGATGAAGACTAGTAGATTGCTCCCCCATACTCCACTATGGGTGAGCCACTCTTCGGCACATCTTCATAAGTCCATTGTCACCACAATGTACGGCAAGCTTCAAGCATGATCTCTTTGTGATGCTCCACTTGAACTTGCACACCGCAACCTTAATGACGATCACCACTTGACGTCATCCTCCATGGGACATATGAGACCTTCCTTTTGATGCACGCCCATGGAAACAAACCTAACCGCACAACTAACACTTACGTAGACAATGGCTTAGTACACAAAGCGCAATGGACAATGCTTACCATACCATGAGATCACTTGATCCCACCCGGTACATCTTCTACGCTTTGTGTGTTGATCAACTTGAATCACTCTTTGTACTTAGTCTTGATCAACCTTGAATCCTTCCAACTCTCTTCATTAGGATGATGTCTTGAAGGTAAACATGAATGTTCACACAATCTTCTTCTTCAAGACATGCTTGCAATAGGCTCAACCCTCACATGACCAATCTTTGGATAAATCCTTGAATATCACCTTGGTCAACACATATTCTTCTTCTAATAACCTTGAAACCAACAAATGGTCGTCAAGCAATGCCTATGGACAAACCCTTCAAATATAACTCAAGGCAACCATTAGTCCATAGGGATTGTCATCAATTACCAAAACCAAACATGGGGGCAGCACATGTTCTTTCACTAGGTTACTCTCTTTCTCTATGCCGGTTCTCACGCACACACACCATTTGTTTGTAGGACGATCTCCTGTAGGAAAAAATCTGGTGCTCCAAGGCCTCCCAAGCTCCCACGATACGATAGTTCTCTGGCCATTGGATCGTGGAAAAAACCTCTGGACCCGAGCGAAATTTTAAGACTCTTTGAGGGGTTTTTTGCAAATTTTTATGACCTCTACCTGTGTCCGTTTGATCAACGATCCAACGGTCCCCACAGGAATGCCAGAGTATTATAATTATTTTTTGGACATCACACAAATAGTGGAGTACATATACAAAGAGAAGAGGCGCACGCAGTCGGTCTCTCGCTGTCTCGCACATATGAGAGTTACATAATGCACAGTAAACAAATAAACCCGTAGGTGCACGATTTCTGCATGCGCAAGGTATGTGATGGAGCGCACTTTTGTATGAAGAGTCAGCTCGCGTGATAATTTGATCCGCAGGTGTTGACGGTCCGGGACTACACGTGAACGACCTGGAGGCGGTGGCTTGCTACTAATCGAGTTGCCACATTTATAAAATACATTTTTTAGCAAGACACGAGTTCCGTTTTTCAATGGCGCGTTATACTTTTTTTTAAAATCGCATTATATAATTTATTAAAACGATTGGTATGGAGCGAAAAATGAAAATCGTCACTATACACGTAGGCTGGAGTTTCAGCGCTTGCTGATACGTCTCCGTCGTATCTACTTTTCCAAACACTTTTGCTCTTGTTTTGGACTCTAATTTGCATGATTTGAATGAAACTAACCCGGACTGACACTGTTTTTAGCAGAACTACCATGGTGTTGTTTTTTGTGCAGAAATAAAAGTTCTTGGAATTGGACAAAACTTTTTGGAGATTTTTTATGGAATAAATAAAAAATACTGGAGCCAAGACCCACTGGAGGGGAGCCACCTGCTGCCCACGAGGCACCAGGGTGTGCCACCCCCCTCCCTGGCGCGCCCTGGTGGCTTGTGGGGCCCACGTGGCTCCGCTGACCCTAATCTCAGGCCTATAAATTCACAATTCCAGAGAAAAAAATAAGAGAGGAAGTTTTATTGTGTTTCATGATACGGAGCCGCCGCCACCTCCTGTTCTTCATCGGGAGGCCAGATTTGGAGTCCGTTTGGGGCTCCGGAGAGGGAGATTTTCCGGCATCGTCATCATCAACCATCCTTCATCACCAATTTCATGATGCTCACCGCCGGGAGTGAGTAATTCCTTCGTAGGCTTGCTGGACGGTGAGGAGTTGGATGAGATCTATCATGTAATCGAGTTAGTTTTGTTAGGGCTTGATCCCTAGTATCCACTATGTTCTGAGATTGATGTTGCTATGACTTTGCTATGCTTAATGCTTGTCACTAGGGCCCGAGTGCCATGATTTTAGATCTGAACCCTTTATGTTTTCATGAATATATTTGTGTTCTTGATCTGATCTTGCAAGTTATACGCACCTGCTACGTGTTATGATCCGCATACCCCAAGGTGACAATAATTGGGATTCTTTCCGGTGATTACCGTAGTTTGAGGAGTTAATGTATTCACTATGTGTTAATGCTTTGTTCCGGTTCTCTATTAAAAGGAGGCCTTAATATCCCTTAGTTTCCTTATGGACCCCGCTGCCACAGGAGGGTAGGACAAAAGATGTCATGCAAGTTCTTATCGCAAGCACGTATGACTATATACGGAATACATGCCTACATTACATTGATGAATCGGAGCTAGTTCTGTGTCGCCCTAGGTTATGGCTGTTACATGATGAATATTATCCAACAAAATCACCGATCCAATGCCTACAAGTTTTTCACATATTGTTCTTGCTAAGTTACTACTGTTGCTACTACTGTCACAATTGCTACTACTATTGTTGCTACCGTTACTATTACTGTTGCTATTATCGCTACTGCTATCAAACTATCATACTACCGTGCTACTGATCACTCTGGTACAGATATTTAGTCTCCAGGTGTGGTTGAATTGACAACTCAACTGCTAATACTTGCAAATATTCTTTGGCTCCCCTTGTGTCGAATCAATAAATTTGGGTTGAATACTCTACCCTCAAAAACTGTTGCAATCCCCTATACTGGTGGGTTATCAAGACCTTTTTCTGGCGCCGTCGCCGGGGAGCATAGCTCTATTTGCTAAGTCACTTGGGATTTATATCTGTTGATCACTATGAAGAATCTGAAAGACGCTAAGACCAAGATCGTTCCCTCTAAGACGAGGGGAGGTAAGGAACTTCCATCTAGCTCTGCACTTGATTCACCTTCTGTTTTGAGTAAACTTGCAACACCACCACCTGCTATTAATTCTGATAGGTCGCAAGTTATTGATGATACCACTTCTGCTATGAATGATACTTATGATGATGCTAGTACTATGCTTGATAATGCTATGCCACTTGGTGAATTTCTTAGTGAACAACTTGCTAAAGCTAAAGAAATTGAAAATGTTGAAACTCTTGAGAATTATGATTCACCTATTATGCCTAGCTCTCCTACTAGAGTTGAAACACCCGATGAACATTGTTTTGATAGGGAGACGGCTAGAGCCATTCTTGCTTGTAATGATAGAGATGAGGTTATAAAATTGCTTGCTGAAATGAAAGAAAAATCTATGAGGGAGAAAATGAAATATGATCCTAAGTTTGCTACCTCTCCCATATTTGTTACTGATAAGGATTATGAATTCTCTGTCGATCCTGAGTTGATTACTTTGGTTGAATCTTATCCTTTCCATGCCTATGAAATTGAAACCGTTGTGGCACATCTTACTAAATTAAATGATATAACCACCCTATTCGCTCATGAGGAAAAAATTCGCTATTACTATATTCTTAAGTTGTTTCCTTTCTCATTAAAGGGTGATGCTAAGGAATGGTATAATACTCTTGCTCCTAGTTGTGTGCGTAGTCCCCAGGATATGATTTATTACTTCTCTAAAATATATTTTCCTGCTCATAAGAAACAAGATGCTTTACAGGAAATATTTAACTTTGTGCAAATTGAAGAAGAGAATGTCCCTCAAGCTTGGGGGAGTCTTCTCCAATTACTTAATGCTTTGCCTGATCATCCTCTTAAGAAAAATAAAATACTTGATATCTTCTATAATGGACTAACCGATGCTTCTAGGGACTACCTAGATAGTTGTGCGAGTTGTGTTTTCAGGGAACGGGCTATTGAACAAGCTGAGGAACTATTGAATAATATATTGAAGAATGATAATGATTGGACACTTCCTGAACCACCGCCTAAACCCATTCTGAAGAAGAGGGGTATTTTATTTCTCAGTCCTGAAGATATGCAAGAAGCAAAGAAATGTATGAAGGAAAAAGGTATTAAAGCTAAAGATGTTAAGAATCTACCCCCTATTGAAGAAATACATGGTCTTGACACACTGCCACAGGTAGTAGAGGTAAATTCTCTTATAAAGTTTGATGAAGGTGATATTCCTTATAACAAACCTCCTAGTCAATGTTTGTATGAATTTGACAATTATATTATTAAGCAAGATCACTTCAATGCAAATGTTATGAAACAATTGAAACGAAATGCATACATGATTGAGTGCTTGAGTGACTTGTTATTTAGAATTGCTAATGATGTCAAAGGTGTAAGTAAACATGAATCTATGGTTCAAACCCAATTAGAACAAGTTGCTAAATCTCAAAGTGAATTGCTCAATGAAATGAACAACAATATGAATGATCATGCTGTTAGAGTGATGACTAGAGGAGGTAGAATGACTCAGGAGCCACTTTATCCTGAAGGCCACCCTAAAAGAATTGAACAAGACTCTCAAAGAGTTAATGTTGATGCACCTAGTCCATCTAAAAAGAAAAAGAAAAAGAAAAATGATAGGACTTTGCGTACTTCTAGTGAACCTAAGGTAGAAAAACCCTTGGAGGATAGCAATGATGTTTCTATTTCTGATGCTGAGACACAATCTGGTAATGAACATTCACCTGATGATAATAATAATGATGATGCTCATGTGGATACCCAACCAGATAATGATAAAGAACCTGATAATGATGTTGAAATAGAACCTGCTGTTGATCTTGATAACCCACCTTCTAAAACAAAACGTTATGATAAAAGAGACTTCGTTGCTAGAAAACATGGTAAAGAAAGAGAACCGTGGGTTAAAAAACCCATGCCCTTTCCTCCTAAACCATCTAAGAAAAAAGATGAGGAAGAATTTGAACGCTTTGCTGAAATGCTTAGGCCAGTCTTTTTGTGTACTCGTTTGACTGATATTTTAAAGATGGCCCGTTATGTTAAATATATGAAAGACATTGTCAGAAATAAAAGAAAGATACCTGAAGCTGAGATTTCTACCATTCTTGCAAATTATTCTTTTAAGGATGGAGTACCTAAGAAACTAGGAGATCCAGGAATACCAACTATACCATGCTCCATTAAAAGAAACTATGTCAAAACTGCTTTGTGTGATTTAGGAGCCGGTGTTAGTGTTATGCCTTTCTCTTTATATAAAAGACTTGATTTGAATAAACTCACTCCCACTGAAATATCATTGCAAATGGCTGACAAATCAACTGCCATACCTATCGGTGTTTGTGAGGATGTGCCCGTTGTAGTTGCAAATGTTACTATTCTAACAGACTTTGTTATACTTGATATGCCCGAGGACGACAACATGTCGATTATCCTTGGGAGACCCTTTTTGAATACTGCAGGGGCTGTTATTGATTGCAACAAAAGCAAGGTCACTTTTCATATCAATGGTAATGAACATACGGTGCACTTTCCTAAGAAACAATTTCAAGTAAATTGTATTCATGTTATTGAGAAGACTCCGACAATTACTATTGGAAGTTTTCAACTCCATCTTCCTTCTGTCAAAAAGAAATATGAAACTCTTATTATTGGGGAGATGCATATCCCCGTTGAGGTAACTTAGTGTTATACGAAAGTTCTTTGGTTTCATGTTACTTGGAAATGGTTTGTTAATAAGACTTTATCGACCTTATTAATGGATTCTTTTTGAGAGGCATGTGGTCGATGAATTTAGTAAGCACAACCTTCTGTACCCACTTTTTGTTTTCTATTATTTTTAGTTCAATGCAATAAAATGCCATGATTACCCTGTTTTCTAAATTATCCGTGCAATAAAAAAATGCCCAGAAATGAAAGTGCTCAGAATGCAATAAAATTTTGACATGAATTTTTATAGAATATTTAAGAATTTTTGGCACTAAAAACATACCAAGGGGATGCTCCAGGTGCCCACGAGGCACCAGGGCACGCCACCCCGCCTGGCGCGCCATGGTGGCTTGTGGGCCCCACAGGGACCCCCTCACTTATCCCTTCAGCCCACTTCGTCTCTTACTGTAACACCCCTCTGTAATGAGCAGCAGTGATCCAAAATGATTATGCTAAGTCACTGTGATTTGCAATGCTTGATCAAAGTGGGTTCATATCTCATTTCAAATTCCATCTTTGAATTCAATTCAAATCATAAGTGAAGTTTGAAGTTGCTCAAAAATTGCTGGAAAATAGTTCATCATTTAGCAAAAATTCCAAAACAAATAATTGTTCAGGAAAACAACATCACCATCAATGCTAAATGTGGACTAGGGAAATTAAACGGTGCTAAAATAGCAATTTAAATGCCATTTCATTTATGAAAAATTCAAATGAATTCAAATGACCTCCAAACTTTTTGTGGCAGTGCATCAATTTCCCTAGTATTTGTTTCTACCAGTTGCACATTTTTGCAAAGTCATTTGGTGGCTAAAAGAAATTGCAAAAGCTACTGGAAAAAGAAAAAAAGAAAGAAAAAGGGAAAAAGGCCACTGTGCACGGGCCTAAGTCCACAGTGCGGCCCAGTCCGCTCCCCACCGTCTCCCTCCTCTCTCTCTCTCTCCCCGTGTCGGCCTCGCCGTGGCCGCGCGCGCGCTCGCCGGCTAGCAGGCGACACCGCAGCGCTGCAGGGCCGCCGAGGGGATAAGGATGCGCCCCTCGACCCCCTCGTCCTCCCCTATCCCTTCGCTCCTCCCCTCTCGCTCTCTCTCGCTCGCACTCGAGCTCCACCGAATGCCTCTGTCGCCGCTCGCCGTAGTTCGCGTGGCCACCGTCGTCGCCGCGCTTCTCCGTCGTGTCCGGGAGCCTCGCCGTGCTCCGCTACGTCGCCAACGCCGACAAACGCACGCCGGGGAGCTCCAATGCACGGATCGACGCAGTCCTCTTCTTCCACGGGTCACCGGCGAACGTCGTTGATTCCGGCGAGCCTGCAGCTACTAAGCCGTCACCGGGCCCCCTTGCACCTCCCCGGTGAGCTCCTCTCCCTCTCCCCTCACTCACCGCTCCCTGCCGCGACCGTAGTCGCCGATCCCGCCATGGCCGTACTCACCGCCGTAGACGAGCTCACCGCCATGGCCACCATCACCGCAGCTCGCGTGTGAGCCCGTAGACGTGCTCAGCACATCCGCACGGTACCAACGCGACCAACCGCGCGCCTTGCCGTGCCCTGCCTCGCCGTTTCCGCCATCGCCCGATTCTGGCCGCCGCCTCCACCGCTCGCCGTCGTCGTTACAGGCCGTTTCTGGCCAAGCCACGGCCACCATTCGACGTAGCGCTGAGCGCTCGTTCGAACGGTGCCTCCCGCGCGCCAAATGGCCGCCAGACGGTGAGATTCGACGCGCGCCCATGCGCCTCCGCCGCGTTTGCGCGTCGCCGGCATTTAAACGCCGGCACCGCCGAGCTGGCCACCACGTGGGCAGCCCCTGGGTCACTGACAGTGGGCCCAGGGGCCCCAGTTGACCACGTTGACTGGTCAACGTGCTGACGTGGCAGCACAGTGCCGCTGACATGTGGGCCCCCGTGTATAATTAAGCTAATTTGAATTTAAAAATTAGTCTAATAGCTAAATAGACACTGACAGATGGGGCCCACCCTCTAATTAACTTAATTAGTTAGATTTAATCTCTGTTTAGCCTCTGTATCACTGACTTGTGGGACCCAGCTGTCAGGTTTGACCTAGACTAGCTGGGTTGACTCGCTGACGTCACACTGACCTCATGCTGACGTCATAAGTGACTGTTCTGGATAATGCGAATTTGTTAAATAAATTAAATCCAGGAATTTCAGAAAAAGGTTTAAATCTTTGAAAATTCATAAAAATTCAACCATAGCTCGGATCGAAAATTTTCTACATGAAAGTTGATCAGAAAAACGAGACGAATCTGAATATGTGGTCAAAATGCTTGACCATCACTCCAAGATATCTGAATATGGAACCTTCCCCTCCGGTTCAGTATACCGAAAACTGCCTAAAGCCGGGAAAATATCCCAGATATTTTCCCGCTCCGCCTGCAATGTGTAGCATTGCATTAGGTTGCCACCAGCACTGCATATTGCCATGCCATGCATCTGTGTTGCATCTGTTTGCTTTTATTTATTGTTTCCTCCCCCTCTTCTTATCCGGTAGACCCCGAGACCGACGCAGCTCCGGAGTCCGACTACACCATTGACGACCCCTCTTTTGCCGCAGAGCTTCCAGGCAAGCAAACCCCCTTGAACATGCCTATATCGCCTATTCTTTCTCCCTCATGCTTGCATTAGAATTGCTACAGTTATTGTTCCGAATACCTATTCTGATGCATAGCCTGTTTCTGTAAACTGTTATTGATACTTTACCTGATATCCTAAATGCTTAGTATAGGTTGGTTAGTGAACCATCTGTGGCCTCCCATCCTTGTCCTAGTTGCCCCGCTCTAGTACCAGTGCCCCGATCGATGTGATCGGTAGGGCTGAGACCAGCACATCACCGCACACCCTCTAAGTTGCTCGACTCTGCAGAGCTACCATCGAGTGTCGAGGGTGATACCTCTTATCTCACTCATGATGTGACCTCTGTTGTATAGCTAGCCGGTTGTGGGTTACCGAGGGTGATTCCTCTTTCACCACCTCCGATAAAGCTTCTGTCGTGCAACTCCACAAGTGTGAATCCATCGAGGGTGATTCCTCCGGGTTTACCTTGACGGATACATCCAGTGGGAATCCAACGAGGGTGATTCCTCGGATTCCTTCTTGATGTTATAGACACAATTATACTTTGACTTTACTACACTTACTTGATAAAGTCGGGTTGGCCCCGAGGGGTACCCGCGAGTGATGTGGAGTCAGGTTGACCGTGAGGGTACCCGCGAGATAATTACGTGGCACGGCCGGGCATTCTTAGCCCTTGTTGTAAGTCCACGAGACGGGGCGACGGGGTCACATGATCGTGAGTCTACGCTCGTTTCCGCGAGCTCCCAACGCACTAATGGGTTAGGATATGTAATCTGAGTAGGCCTTTGGCCTTTTTGTTTTAACCACCACGCGGGAATAGTATGGGCACTCGGCATCGTATGTATCAGCCGAAGTTCTTCAGACGTCAGCGATTGAGCGGCGCGTGCCCGGGTGGACCGCGAAAGCCTGCGTGTGTATACAGGGGCTAGTTCTGGTCCCGGCCGCGCACGCAACGGGCAGGAGTGCAAAGGGCGATGGGCCCAAGACCCCTGAGCGCTTAGGGAGTAGACCGGCGTGCTGGCCTCTCTGTTGAACCTAGGTAGGGCTACGACGTGTCGATCAGCCGAGGCCGGGCATGACCCGAGCAAGTGTGTCCGGCCAGAGTTAATCGAGCGTGTTGGGTAAGTTGGTGCACCCCTGCAGGGAAGTATATCTATTCGAATAGCCGTGTCCACGGTCACAGGATGCTCTGCACTCTTCTTATGCTGCAAGACGCTGAAGATGCTACTCTTCGATAGGCTAGGCCTTTCTGCAGTCCAGTCCACTGATACAGCCCTTCCTTGATACCAATGCATAAATAGAATAGATTTGATGTAAGTCTTGCGAGTACTTTGGATGAGTACTCACGGTTGCTTTGCTTCCCCTTTTCCCCCATACCCGATTGCTGCGACCAGATGATGGAGCCCCGGAGCCAGCTGCCCCAGTCGACGACTACTACTACCCCTCTGGTGGAGAGAACTACTACGTGGAGACCGCCGAATACCAGGAGTAGATAGGAGGCACCCAGGCAGGAGGCCTGCGCCTTTTCGTTCCAGTGTCGTTGTTTTCCCCCGCCTTCTTAAGGCATATCTGTTTAACTTTTATGTCTGTACTCAGATATCTGATGCTTTCGCTGATACTTGTATGACTCAAGCTTATGTATTCGAGCCCTCGAGGCCCCTGGCTTGTAATATAAAGCTTGTATGACTTTTATTTGTGTTTAGAGTTGTGTTGTGATATCTTCAAGTGAGTCCTTAGGCTTGATCGTGTGCATTTGTGTGTATGATTAGTGCATGATTAAGTCGGGTGCGCCACAAGTTGTTATCAGAGCCGACTGCCTGTAGGAATCCCCCTTTCCAACTCCATGGCTGAAGTTGAGTCTAGTCTTTGAAAAACCGTTTTACTAACATGGCTAAGTGGCTTACGGGCCCACGTCGCCAATGGGTGGTATTAGGATCTTTTATTTCTCTTCCATACTCGGGGACTCTGATCTCTCTTCTTTTTGGGTTAAATGATTTTGCTAACTCTGACATTAGGTTCTCGTAATCACATTCACCCGGAGAGCTGGATTATCTGCAATCATTTATTTCCTATGCTATCTTATGCTTCTCACACTGTCATTTGACATCTTGCACTCCTTTGTTTCAGATGCGTCTCGCAAGACAGCTCGTACACCACACTATGGCTCTTGATGCAACCGGGTTCCCTGCTATCTTGGTCGATCTCTTGACCATGCTAGGATATGGCTGGTGCCCTGAGTACACAGTTTACGAGGACTACCGCGAGTTCAACCAGGAGCAGTACCACGCTGTGGTTCGTATCTTTGATCGGCAGAACAACTCCATCACTGAGTTGCACACCTTTGACGGTGTTGGAGTGACTGTCGACATGGCCGTCCATGATGCTTCCTATACTGCTATTGCCCGTCTCCGTGGAGAGCACAGTCACTTGGAGGAGACTGCTTTCAGATATATCCCATATGCCCCCGCTGGGAACGAGACTGGATATTACACTGCTGTCTGTACCCCTTACGTGCTGCGTCATTAAGACCCGTAGGTTTTGGTACAGTACACTCAGGCTCTAGATCGCACTGCTCGAGCTCTTGCTGTTGAGTTGTACGCCACTCGTGCTCATCTTTACGACGCTCTGACATAGTTGCTGCCAGCAGTCAGTGCGAGGATGCATCCAGAGTATATCCTTTACCCGCGCAGGATGGAGATGCCACCAGGTCTTGAGTGGCCTGCCGTTGGAGGTTGTACTCCTCCACGTGGTCCTCTTCTTCCAGTCCGGGACCAGATTCTGCAGCAGAGTGTTCACGGAGCGCAGGATCCTTATATCGAGGGTACCCTGCGTCGTCACCTGCAGCTGCCTGGCTTCAGTGGTTTTCTCCGACGTTGATGTAGCTATCGCTATGTCCCGTTGTTGTATTCCTCCACCGCATGCCTGCGTGCCGCCTAGATGTCTGGCTTTCCTTTTCGCCGTTATAATGTTGGGTTGTAACCAAACTTATGTATGGATCTGTATGTCATGTTGACTATTGCTACTTGTAGCTTGCGTTGGTATTATCCCCGAAGAGGAAGGGATGATGCAGCACAGTAGAGATAAGTATTTCCCTCAGTTATGAAACCAAGGTTATCGAACCAGTAGGAGAATCACGCAACACCTCGTTAGCAGCACCTGCACACACACAACAAACCCTTGCACCCAACGCAAATGAGGGGTTGTCAATCCCTCAGCGGTTAATTGCATGATTAAATTATATGTGATAGATAGATAGATTGAAAAAAAATACAAAATAAAATAAATAAAAGAAAATGGCAGCAATATTTTTAGGGTTTTAGTAATATGATTTAGATAGACCCGGGGGCCATAGATTTCACTAGAGGCTTCTCTCGAGAAAATAGCATACGGTGGGTAGACAAATTACTGTTGGGCAATTGATAGAAAAGAAAATAATCATGACAATATCCAAGGCAATGATCATGTATATAGGCATCACGTCCAATACAAGTAGACCGACTCCTGCCTGCATCTACAACTATTTCTCCACACATCGACTGGTATCCAGCATGCATCTAGTGTATTAAGTCCATAAGAACGGAGTAATGCCTTAAGAACGATGACATGATGTAGACAAGATAAACTCACGTATGAATAAACCCAATCTTTTTACCCTTAGTAGCAACGATACATACGTGTCATGTCCCTTTCTGTCACTGGGATTGAGCACCGCAAGATCAAACCCACTACAAAGCACCTCTTCCCATGGCAAGATAAATCAATCTAGTTGGCCAAACCAAATCAATAGATCGGAGAAGAAATACGAGGCTATAATAATCATGCATAAAAGAGTGCAGCAAAGACTCAAATAATATTCATGGATAATCTGATCATAAACTCACAATTCATCGGATCCCAACAAACACACCGCAAAAAGTGATTACATCGGATGGAACTCCAAGAACATCGAGGAGAACATTGTATTGAAGATCAAAAAGAGAGAAGAAGCCATCTAGCTACTGCCTATGGACCCGAAGGTCTGTGGTAAACTACTCATGCATCATCGGCAGGGCAGCAAGGTTGATGTAGAACCCCTCCGTGATCGATTCCCCCTCCGGTGGAGTACCGGAGAAGGCCTCCAGATGGGATCTCTCTGGAATAGAAACTTGCGGCGGTGGAAAAAGTATTTCGTGGACTCCCCTGAGGGTTTCTGATTTTTTTTTCTGAATTTATAGTGGAAGAATTAGGTCAAACAGAGCTGGGTGGGCCCCACGAGGTACCAGGGCGCGCCACCCCCCCGGGGCGCGCCCTTGTGCCTCGTGGCCCAGTCCTTCATCTTCTGGCCCTCTCCCGAAGCTTCTAGTGTTTATCTTGTCCAATAAAAAATCTCCAAAAAGTTTCGTGGCATTTGGACTTCGTTTGGTATTGATTTTCTATAAAACAAAAACAGGGCAGAAAACAACAACTAGCACTGGGCACTAGGTTAATAGGTTAGTCTCCAAAAATGATATATAATTGCTGTAAATGATTATAAAAACATCCAAGATTGATAATATAACATCATGGAACAATAAAAAAATATAGATACATTGGAGACGTATCAGCATCCCCAAGCTTAATTCCTTCTCGTCCTCGTGTAGGTAAATGATAAAAACTGAATTTTTGATGTGGAATGCTGCCTATCATATTCATTACATATTCTTTTCTTTTATAGCATGGACATTGGACTTGAATGATTCAAAGCAATAGTCTATAATTTGACATGAACATATAAATACTCAAGCATGCTAACAAGCAACCATGTCTTTCAAAATATCAACGCTAAAGAAAGTTATTCCTATCCCATTATGCTCAATCATTGATCCATTCATGAAACACACTCAAATATTAGCTACATCCAATGCACAAGTATGACAATAGTGCTCTCTAGTTGGTGCTTTTGTAAGAGAAGATGGAGACTCAAAAAAATAAAAATTGCATAAAAGTAAATAGATAGGCCCTTCGCAGAGGGAAGCAGTGATTTGTCAAATGTGCCAGAGCTCAAAGCTGAAATTAAAGAGATAAAAATATTTTGAGAGGCATGCTTTTTCCTGTCAACGAAAACGACCGAGAATTCCCAATATTTTCCATGCTAGACAAATCATAGGTGGTTCCCAAACAGAAAGTAAAGTTTATTTCCTTTCCACCATTCTTTCACAATCCATGGCTAGCCGTATCCACGGGTGCCCTCCATACCAACACTTTCCAAGGAATTTTGTTGTTATTAATTTGATTTCATGTGGGACTGGACATCCCTATTACCAACCATTCTCTCGTGCAATGACAAGTGAATAAACACTCATCATGAGAATAACACACCTAGCATGGAAAATAATGGCCACCCCTTGCCGCTTCATGAGCGGTACGGGCACACAAAACGGAAAATTATTTTGCAAATTAGAGTTGGCACACGCAAATTTACTTGGAATGGCATTGAAATACCGCATATAGGTAGATATAGTGGACTCATTTGGCACAACTTGGGTTTAAGGAGTTTGGATGCACAAGCAGTATTTCCGTTTAGTACAAATGAAGGCTAGCAAATAGATTGAAAGTAACCAACCAAAAAACGAAAACGCTCATAAACATGCATTGAACACAACTAACACCGAATAATGCACCATAAATAGGATATAATTTCATTGCATAACTATTGACTTAACGTGTATGCATAGGGAATCACAAACCTTAACACTAATATTCTTACTAAATCACAATTAGTCACTAACATGACTCACATATTATCATTTCCATATCACAAAACTATTGCAAGGAATCACACTTATCATATCCAATGATCTGTATGAAAGTTTTTATTTATATCCCTCTTGAATATTCATCACTTTGGGACCAACTTCATATCTTGTGCAAATTACCGTTACTATCATCAACTCTCAAAAAGATTTAAGTGAAGCATGAGAGTGCAAATATTTCTTCAAAATTTCAACCTTGTCAATTCTCAAAATAATATAAGTGAAGCATGAGAATTCATTTCTTCAAAATTTTAATCTTGTCAATTCTCAAAATAATATAAGTGAAGCATGAGAATTCATTTCTTTAAAATTTTAATCAACTCTCAAAATAATATAAGTGAAGCATGAGAGTTTATTCCTTCAAAATATAGCCACCACCGTGCTCAAAAAGATTTAAGTGAAGCACTAGAGCAACTGCCTAGCTCAAAAAATTTAAGTGAAGCACATAGAGTATTCTAACAAATGATGATAAACGTGTGGCTCTCTCAAGATAGGTGTGTTCAGAAAAGATGATTGTGACAAACTAAAAAGCAAACAAAGCAAAGACTCATATAATACAAGACGCTCCAAGCAAAACTCATATCATGTGACGAATAAGAATATAGCTCCAAGTAAAATTACCGATGGTTGGTAGAAGAAAGAGGGGATGTCTTCTGGGGCATCCCCAAGCTTAGACGCTTGATTCTTCCTTGAATATTACCTTGGGGTGCCTTGGGCATCCCCAAGCTTAGGCTTTTACTACTCCTTATTCCTTCATCCATCGTGATCTCACCCAAAACTTGAAAACTTCAATCACACTAAACTCAACAAAACCTTCGTGAGATCCGTTAGTATAACAAAATAAATCACTACTATAAGTACTGTTGCAAACCCATTCATATTTTATTTTGCATTATACCTACTGTACTCTAACTTCACCATGGCTTATACCCCCCGATACAATCCATAGATTCATCAAAACAAGCAAGTAGTGTATCAAAAACAGAACAGTCATAAACTTGCAATTCTTGCTAGGAGTAATTTTTTCAATAGTTTTAGTGGAATAAAAAGCAGAACCTAATTTATTAATAATTTCTTCCAACTTATCGATCCTAGCGGGACTTTGTTCCACCCTTTCATTAATTATTGGTTCTTTATCTTTTAGCATCTTAAGAGTAATACCTACTTTTGATCCAAATTGAGTAACATGGTTATGAATATTTTTATCTAAACTTTCAATAAGCTCGATGGTAGGCATTTGGTTTTCAATAGCATCTAACCTTTGCATAACATGTTCCAAGGTCAAAGTTGTTTTATTAATAGTAATAGGTGGTGATCCCACTAAATTTCCCATAGCATTAAAAGCATCCGTAGAGGGACACATCAAGAAATTCCCTCCAGAAATAGTGTCAAGCACAAATCGATACCAAGTAGTAATGCCCACATAAAAATTGCGAAGAAGGATGGTAGAGGATTGCTTACGAGTTGATCTATTATGAGCATCACAAATCCTATACCAAGCATCTTTTAAATTCTCTCCTCCCCTTTGTTTAAAATTAAGTACTTCATTTTCAGGGGTAATAGTAACGAGCGAAGAACTAGCCATAATGATAAAGCAAGCAAAAAAGCAAACAAGCAAACAAGAAAAAGGCAAACGGAAAATATTTTTGTATTTTTGTAAAAACGTTTTAGAAGTGCGGGAGATGAAAACGAGAGGCAAATGGCAAATAAAGTAAATGCAAGGAGATGAGAGTTTGTGCAAAGGTACTTGATAGATGTTGATGATGTCTCCCCGGCAACGGCACCAGAAATTCTTCCTGCTACTTGTATCTTGCGTTGGTATTATCCCCGAAGAGGAAGGGATGATGCAGCACAGTAGAGATAAGTATTTCCCTGAGTTATGAAACCAACGTTATCGAACCAGTAGGAGAATCACGCAACACCTCGTTAGCAGCACCTGCACACAAACAACAAATCCTTGCACCCAACGCAAACGAGGGGTTGTCAATCCCTCGGCATTTAATTGCAAGATTAAATTGTATGTGATAGATAGATTGATTGAAACAAAAATACAAAATAAAATAAATAAAAGAAAATGGCAGCAATATTTTTAGGGTTTTAGTAATATGATCTAGATAGACCCGGGGGCCATAGATTTCACTAGAGGCTTCTCTCGAGAAAATAGCATACGGTGGGTAGACAAATTACTGTTGGGCAATTGATAGAAAAGCAAATAATCATGACGATATCCAAGGCAATGATCATGTATATAGGCATCACATCCAATACAAGTAGACCGACTCCTGCCTGCATCTACTACTATTACTCCACACATCGACCGCTATCCAGCATGCATCTAGTGTATTAAGTCCATAAGAACGGAGTAATGCCTTAAGAACGATGACATGATGTATACAAGATAAACTCAAGTATGAATAAACCCCATCTTTTTACCCTTAGTAGCAATAATACATAAGTGTCATGTCCCTTTCTGTCACTGGGATTGAGCACCGCAAGATCGAACCCACTACAAAGCACCTCTTCCCATGGCAAGATAAATCAATCTAGTTGGCCAAACCAAATCAATAGATCGGAGAAGAAATACGAGGCTATAGTAATCATGCATAAAAGAGTGCAGGAAAGACTCAAATAATATTCATGGATAATTTGATCATAAACTCACAATTCATGGGATCCCAACAAACACACCGCAAAAAGTGATTACATCGGATGGAACTCCAAGAACATCGAGGAGAACATTGTATTGAAGATCAAAAATAGAGAAGAAGCCATCTAGCTACTTCCTATGGACCCGAAGGTCTGTGGTAAACTACTCATTCGGAAGGGCAGCATGGTTGATGTAGAACCCCTTCATGATCGATTCCCCCTCTGGTGGAGTACCGGAGAAGGCCTCCAGATGGGATCTCTCTGGAACAGAAACTTGCGGCGGCGGAAAAAGTATTTCGTGGACTCCCCTGAGGGTTTCTGATTTTTTCTGAATTTATAGTGGAAGAATTAGGTCAAACGGAGCTGTGTGGGCCCCACGAGGTACCGGGGCGTGCCACCCCCCTGGGGCGCGCCCTGGTGCCTCGTGGCCCACTCCTTCATCTTCTGGCCCTCTCCCGAAGCTTCTAGTGTTTATCTTGTCCAATAAAAAATCTCCAAAAAGTTTCGTGGCATTTGGACTTCGTTTGGTATTGATTTTCTGTAAAACAAAAACAGGGCAGAAAACAGCAACTGGCACTGGGCACTAGGTTTATAGGTTAGTCTCCAAAAATGATATATAATTGCTGTAAATGATTATAAAAACATCCAAGATTGATAATATAACAGCATGGAACAATAAAAAATTATAGATACGTTGGAGACGTATCAACTATGATGATGTATCTACTGCACTTCCTTTGTTGTGCGTGTTACTTCATGAATGATTCCATACAACTGTAATACTCGTTGCTAAAGTACCCCTGTTGAATTTTAGCAGGATGGTTAGACCCGCAGGTCGTGGCCGTGGTGCCAACAATCCACTACCTCCCGATTATATGGCTGCAATGATGCAACAATTTGAAATGCACCGTCAGTTCATGCAAGGACTTATGGATCAGTTTCCTCGTCCGAATGCCAATCAGCAGCCAGCCGCAATAACCTTGCAAGAGTTTGTGCGCCTTAATCGAACTATCTTCCGCAGCTCAGTTCAGCCCCTTGACGCTGATGCCTAGCTCCGCGACATGTCTTTCGAGATGGAGTCTGTGAATGTGGCCCCTGCCAGCTATGTCACTTTCGCCTCCTACTTCCTGAAGGGTCCCGCAGCCCAATGGTGGGACACTCACAGGCATACCCTACCTGCTGGAACCGTCATCACTTGGGTGGAATTCCAAGCTGCTTTCTGTGCCCGTTACATTCCGCAAGGAGTTATGGACCGGAAGAAGCGTGAGTTCCGCAACCTTACCCAGGTGATGGTGTCCTGGATTAGGGGGTGCCAACCTAGCCGGCCTGTTTCTCGGTTGGGCCGATATGCCCTCGTACGTGATTGAGATGGACTCCGGAGGCTGCACACGGGAGACGTGATCGAGGCTGTCTCTACCGAAGACTTGTAGTACACTTCAAGATTTTTCCAGCCGCCTTACTCCGGGATACCGACCTTGTAAGCCCAGATACCCTCCCTGGCATGTATATAAGCCATAGGGTTTAGCCCGTAGGGGGGAACAACGCAATATCGCTCACCTAGCCCTAGAAGTTAGACACATATTACGATCTCGAGGTAGATCAACTCTGTACTTGATACATCTCCATCAATATAAACAGAAGCAGGACGTAGGGTTTTACCTCCATTAAGAGGGCCCGAACCTGGGTAAACATCGTCTCCCTCATCTTTGTTACCACCGATCCAAGATCCACAGCTCGGGACCCCCTACCCCGAGGTCTGCCGGTTTTTACACCGACACTGGTGCTTTCATTGAGAGTTCCGCTGTGTGATCGCCAAAAGGATCGATGGGATCGCCGGTTAACGGCCTCAAACCCATGGAGCGCATCTCCACATCTGAAACCTTGGCCATAGAGACGCCTCCACATAATGTGGAAGCGAACCATGACCCTTCTCTGGCTCCAACAAAGAATCCCCTCACGGGCGAGGGCTAAGATACTTCCTGGAGAGTGGATCGGACAGTGACCTACCAGCGACCGACTCCTGGATCAAATCGGCTAAACTGATAACCGTGGATCCAGCGTCACGTGAGAATAACGAGGTCTTGAGCCCGCGGTCTTTAGAGATCGGATCTGGCTCGGTCACCTCCCATGTAGAATATCGCCCCGATGACTCCGGTCCATCTGACATCTGGGACTTAGCCTACGTACGGCAGCTCCCCGGTGAGCCGATCCGACAATACTGGGCTAGATTCTTGTCCGTCAAGAGCAAGATACTGGATTACCAGGACTCTGACATAATTGCCGCTTTTGAGCGCGGATGCAAGGATAAAGGCGTCTCGAACGCCCTCGCCCGTCGTTGCGTCCAAACACTCCTTGAATTAACCAATCTGGTAGCATGATTTTGCGCCATCGAAGACACCTGGCGGACCGAGGAGAACACGGACTCGATCTGTGAGGACTACCCGGGACGGGACCGGTCTGAACTTCGGCGCGAAAATCGCAAACGGAACACCCCGGGTGATCAACCCCAAAAGAAGAAGAAAACCTCCGATCACCCCGGAACGGCCCTGGACGGCTTTTTGGGTAAACCATGCTCGATCCACGCCGTATTGGTTAACTCCTGCCCGACTCACAGCCTTTGCGACTGTTGGGTGTTGAGGCAGGTGGCAAAGGGGGGACCTGCCCTCTTGGCGGGCACCTCCAGCCACCTTGAACAGACCTCAGACGAAGACGAGGTCCTAATGATTTATGGGACCTTTACGTCTAACAACCAGCGCAAACGGGCCTTGCGGGAAATCAACGCCGTCCGGAAAGTACCACCTCACGGTGCGTGGATAGACACGCCGGTCACCTTCACCTACCACGATCAGCCAAGGTCAGCCCCATCTTGGACCACTGCCGCCTCCATAAGGTCCTTATGGACGGAGGCAGCAGCTTGAATCTAATATACGAGGACACTCTGGACAAAATGCACATCGATAAATCGCGCATAGAACAGAGCACCACCACCTTCAAAGGAATAGTCCCCGGGCGAGAGGCATGCTACAGTGGAAAGATAACTCTAGACGTAGTCTTCGGGACCTCGGATAATTATCGCTCCGAGGAGATTACGTTCCACATCGCGCCTTTCAAGAGCGGATACCATGCCATCCTCAGACGGGATGCCTTTTCAAGATTTCAAGAGGTGCCGCACTATGGCTACATGAAGCTCAAGATGCCGGGCCCGAAAGGGATCATTACCATTTCAAGTGATCCTGACAGGGCACTCAAAGCCGAGAATAAAATGGTGTCCCTCGCCTTCGAGACTCTTGCCGAAACCTTCATGGCCGAAGAGCTGACCGCACTGCGCACCGAGGTCGACCGGGACGATGTCGTTCTCGACAAAAGATCAAAACCTACTTCTTTCAAACCGGCCGACGAGATAGTCAAGTTCCAGGTTCACCCAACGGACCCTGCTAAAACGGCGTCCATAGGGGCTAACCTCGACCCAGAAGTTGCCGAAGCCCTACGCGCTTTCCTCAAGGAAAACTGGGACATATTCGCCTGGCACCCCTCCGATATGCCAGGGATACCCCGTAGGCTTGCAGAGCATAGCCTAAACATATCGACAGGCTATAAGCCCGTTAAACAAATACTTCAGCGTTTCTCCGAGCCCAAGCGTCAAGCAATGGGCGAGGAACTGGCAAAGCTGCTGGAGGCGGGATTCATCAAGGACATAAAACACCCTGACTGGCTAGCCAATTTGGTCATGGTACCAAAAAAGGACAGGTCCTGGCGGTTGTGTGTCGATTTTAAAGACCTCAACAAAGCTTGCCCCAAAGACCCCTTTCCCCTACCCCGTATTGACCAAATTGTGGACGCCACTGCGGGCCATGATGCATTGTGCTTCCTAGACGCCTATTCAGGGTATCATCAAATAAAGATGAAGGAATCGGACCAGGCAGCAACAACATTTATCTCGCCCTACGGGCCGTTTTGCTTCAACATGATGCCTTTCAGACTAAAGAACGCTGGCGTTACGTACCAGCGTATGATTTAAACATGCCTGAAACAACACATCGGAAAAAACGTTGAGCCTTACGTAGATGACGTAGTTGTCAAAACTAAACACGTCGACCAGCTGGTGGACAATCTTCGCAATACATTTGCCAGCCTACGGGAATATCAAATAAAACTCAACCCGGGAAATTGCGTTTTCGGGGTCCCAGCTGGCAAACTCCTTGGTTTTATCGTATCCAGCGAAGGAATTGAAGCCAATCCGGCCAAAATTCGAGCCTTGGATCATTTGGAGATCCCGACAGAGCTCAAGCATGTTCAAAAACTGGCGGGCTGCGTAGCAGCCTTGAGCTGCTTCATATCACGGCTTGGAGAAAAAGCTTTACCATTGTACAAGCTGTTAAAGCAGACCAAAACATTTAAATGGACCAAGGAGGCTGCGGCGGCCCTGGAAGACGTCAAGGCCCTCCTCACCACCAATCCCATCCTGGCAGCACCAGGTGTTTGCGAACCGATGATATTATACATCTCGGCCACAAACCAGGTGGTTAGCGCAGTCCTCGTGGTCGAACGAGACATGGAAGGTCATAAGTTCCAGGTCCAGAAACCCGTATATTACGTGTCCGAGGTCTTAACCCCCTGTAAGACACGCTACCCTCATTATCAAAAGATAGCTTACACAGTCTTCATGGCATCGCAAAAACTTTGACACTACTTTCAAGAGTGCGCGGTGACCGTGGCATCCGACGTCCCATTAAGTGACATAATCAATAATAGAGATTCAATGGGGCGCATTGCCAAATGGGCTATAGAGCTCCTACCTTTTGAAATTATCTACAAATCATGCTGGGCCATTAAATCCCAGGTGTTGGCGGACTTCGTGGACGAATGGACCGAAGCCAAACTCCCCCGTGAGTACAGTACCTACTCGCATTGGACAATGTATTTTGATGGCTCCAAAATGCTCGCTGGCCTAGGGCCTGGCGTGGTGCTCACGTCTCCCACGGGAGATAACATTTGATATGTACTGCAAATCATGTACACAGACTCTAACAACGCGGCTGAATACGAAGCCCTCCTACATGGACTTCGGATAGCAGTCTCCATGGGTGTCAAACGCCTCGAGGTCCGAGGTGATTCCAACCTCGCCATCTCACAAATCAATGGCGAATTCGACGCCAAAGACCTGAAGATGACAGCTTACCGAAATGCCGTCATAAAGATCTCGGCCAGGTTCGAGTGGTTGGAATTTCATCATATACCCCAAGATAGCAACCAGGTCGCAGATGTACTCGCCCGACCTGGCGCAAAGCGGGATAAGGTTCCCGAAAACACCTTCCTCGAGCAGCTTTTCAAGCCATCTCTAGTCTGGCAAGATAGCAAAGGAACATCAGAATCAACCAATGTCGGGCAACAGGCCCCGCCCGAATAAGATGATGGTATCATAGGCGGGTCAATGACCCGGAAGACTGCTTCAGCGCATGAAGTCCTGGCAGTTATCGCACCATGGACCGAGCCGCTCCTCGTGTACCTACACCGAAAAGAGCTCCCTGATAACCAAACCGACTCCCGCCGGATTGTAAGACAGTCTAAAGCTTACAAGGTTCATGAAGCGGAACTTTATAAAATGAGCACAACGGGCATCCTCCAGAGATGCATATCCGAGGAAGAGGGAAAACTCGTACTTCGAAAGATACACTCCGGCATGAGCGGACATCACGCCGCTGCTCGGACCCTGGCCAGCAAGGCTTTTTGAGCCGGTTTCTACTGGCCAATAGAAAATGCCGATGCCTCGGCATTAGTACAGCGTTTTCCAGGCTGCTAGGTATTCGCCAAGCAGAGCCACATGCCCCCCACGGCCCTTCGCACCATCCCCATTACTTGGCCCTTTGCGGTCTGGGGGCTCGATATGGTCGGGCCACTCAAGGGAGGATCAAACAAAAACAAATACCTACTCGTTATGGTAGACAAATTTACCAAGTGGATAGAAGCAAAGCCGGTCACCTCGGCCGAGGCCGTCCAGGTAATCGGATTCATTTCGGGGGTAGTCCATCGTTACGGTGTCCCCCAACTTCACGGCCAAAGAGGCTAAGGCATGGTGTAAGAAACTGGGCATTAAGCTCGACTACGCGTCCGTCTACCACCCGCAGTCTAATGGGCAGGTGGAGCGAGCCAATGGACTTATCCTTAGTGGAATTAAGCCACAGCTAGTTCGCTCCCTTAAAAAAGCCGATTGTAAATGGGTTGAGGAACTTGATTCCGTACTATGGGGCTTGCGTACAACACCAAATAGGTTCGCATGATATACCCCGTTTTTTATGGTGTATGGCGCCGAAGCGGTCCTCCCCTGCGATATCATACATGATGCACCTCGGGTGCGCATGTATGAGGAGCTAGGGGCCGAGCTCGATCGGTAAGATGCCCTAGACGCTCTCGAAGAAGAGCGCAACGTCGCACAGGCAAGATCAGCTATTTATCAGCAGCAGGCCTGGCGCTACCATGGTAGAGAGGTTTGTGCCAAAGAATTCAATGTCGGGGATCTCGTAATGAGACTACACCCCAAAAAACAAAAACACAAGCTCTCCCCTAGATGGGACGGGCCGTTCATCATTGACCAAGTACTCATCGGAGGAGCTTATCGCATCCGAGATCCAGAGGATGGCCGATTAGAGCCCCACCCATGGAACGCGGCGCTACTCCGACGTTTCTACGCTTGACACCATGCATACGGTCCGTGTAAATAACTTGTGCATTTTCTTTCAACTTAATCTTTTTTCTTATTATTTATCTTCTCACCTCGGAACGTTATTCCATGATCCCGAGGACAATCTAACATGTTCTTTTCAAAACAAGAGCTATTCTGCCTCTTATGTACTATTGTCTTTTGAGCCACTATATGCATCGATTCGCTTTAAGATTTGGCCAAGCTGGGTTGCCCGGCTCCTGTGCTTGCCCCTTATGTTCCCGATATTTCGGCTAGGGGGCAAAGGGAGCACCGCTGTGATTGTTACTCCCGGGTCAACCGGTGTAGTACCTCAGACGGACAAAGCCGAAAGCTAGCGTTCTTATAATGCGGATTGGTCGGCTATGACATAGGAATAACGTGGCAAGGGTCTTTTCAAACCCCGACCAGGGGCTTTACTCCCGAGGTCATCTGTCTTTGGACGAACGTGTTTGACACAATAACCCGAGGAAAGGAACTGTTGGAAGAACTATTTTCCTCGGAAGATGTTTCTTACGCTAAAAAGTAATATAACATAACCCTCCGTTACCCTCTTGTCTTTCGAGCCACACAGCCCAATTGCCTAGTCGTCTGAAGCACCTGGTCCGATGACCTCGGCCAGTAGTATGGGACACTCCTCGGAATTTATCCGTGCAGACAGAAGCCGAAGGCTGGCTGACAAAAGTTTGGATAAACGGACGGAAAAAATTGACATAGAATACCTTGGTACATAAAGTCATACAAAGTTTTCATGCGCGGTCTAGCCTGTCTATCAGGGTGTCCAACGCGCAATCCTTTTGCAAAAGGTGAGCCGCAGGCATTACATTATCATATACCTGGCTGGTAGGGATTTCCTTCCCAGCAGGCCCCATGGGTCCCACCTCTGCTAATTCCGTTGTCCTCAGACCAGTGTAGTGGGTCTTCACCATGGCCCAGGCCTCCCTCGCACCTTCCCGGCAAGCTGATACTTTCCAAGCCTGGATCCGGCGTTGAACTCTCTTAAGCTGTTCGGCTAGCGCGGCCATGTCCTCGGAGACCAGCACCACCTCGGGCCATAAAGCCTGGTGCACATCCTTCATCAATTTCCATGCCCTCTCATGCACCTCGGATAGACGAATGCTCATGTCTTCGGACACCGGACCCCGAGACTCCGGAGGAAGGCCGGTCAAACAAGCTGCCAAACAAAAACAATATTCACATGACAAATCCCCTCGGACCAACTATATGACAAATGTCCGTCGCTATTTATAACTTACCATAAATCATGTCATCCGTTCGCCGATTCTTTGCTTCTGCAGCAGCAAGACGAGCCTTTAAGCTCTCAATTTCCTGGGCCTGGTGGGCGTTCTCAGCCCTAAGTGCATTCACGCTGTCTGCTCTCTGAGTGACCACATGTTGATTTGCCTGGCGTTGCCCTTCAGCATATGCCAGATCCTCGCGGGGCTGCTTCAGATCTCTTTCAAGATGGCCCAGGGCTTCCGCTACTACAAGCGATTCTGGCGTCAGCTCTATTTTTTTGATATCACCCACTTCAAGCACTAAGCACTTACCGTGCGCCTCTCTGGTGAATTTCTTCACCTGTTCAACCTCGGACAAAGCCGCATCAAGCTGCACCTTTGTTTGGGCCAATGCCGAGGTCAATTGCTCGTTCTTCAAGCGAGCCTCCTGTTATGACAGAGATTGCTGGTTAGTATTCAAGTCTTGATTCGCCCCCAGGGGCCCGTACCAAGCCTTAGGGGCTACTACCATACTTGGTATTCATACTTGTCTTTAAACCTTACCCACAGCCCCCGCGACAAGACATCCAGCGACTCATCAAAGGCACCTCAGGTTGCCCCGAGGTACGCGTCCACCATGCTGAGAGCATTGAGCTCCCTGTCCGAGAAAGCCGGATTGTTCAAAGACGCTTTTCCCTGGCGATAATTCGTGGCACATTGAATCTCGGACGGAGTGGCTGATGTCGCTGAGTCCTTGGGCTGGGCGGCTCCGGGGTCAACCCTCGGGGGATTTCGGGCCTCTGTTTCCTTGGGCGGGGCCGTGGCTTCCTCGGCCTCCACATGTACTGTGGAGGGGGAAGGTTGCCTGCACATAATCGGGGATGTTAGAATCCAAAGTGTCTTTTCTACAACATAGACCTAAGTATTACCTGGTGATGGAGGGGGCACTTTCGCCTGCCCCCGTCACCTCAGCTCGAGCTTCTCGTACTTCTGGCGGAGCCCTTTCCAGTGAAGCCGTTTCTCTGCGTAGGCGTTGGGAGCGCCGCCCCTTTGGAGGAGTGCTACTTGTAGCTTGCGTTGGTATTTCCCCGAAGAGGAAGGGATGATGCAGCACAGTAGAGATAAGTATTTCCCTCAGTTATGAAACCAAGGTTATCGAACCAGTAGGAGAATCATACAACACCTCGTTAGCAGTACCTGCACACAAACAACAAACCCTTGCACCCAACGCAAATGAGAGGTTGTCAATCTCTCAGTGGTAAATTGCAAGATTAAATTGTATGTGATAGATTGATAGATTGAAACAAAAATACAAAATAAAATAAATAAAAAGAGATGGCAGCACTATTTTTAGGGTTTTAGTAATATGATTTTGATAGACCCGGGGGCCATAGATTTCACTAGAGTCTTCTCTCGAGAAAATAGCATACGGTGGGTAGACAAATTACTGTTGGGCAATTGATAGAAAAGAAAATAATCATGACGATATCCAAGGCAATGATCATGTATATAGGCATCACGTCCAAGATTAGTAGACCGACTCCTGCTTGCATCTACTACTATTACTCCTCACATCGACCGCTATCCAGCATGCATCTAGTGTATTAAGTCCGATAAAGAACGGAGTAATGCCTTAAGAACGATGACATGATGTAGACAAGACAAACTCATGAATTAAGAAACCCAATGAATAGATCCCATCTTGTTATCCTTAGTAGCGACGATACATACATGTCATGTCCCTTTCTGTCACTGGGATTGAGCACCGCAAAATCGAACCCACTACAAAGCACCTCTTCCCATGGCATGATAAATCAACTCAGTTGGCCAAACCAAATCAATAGACCGGAGAAGAAATACGAGGCAATAATAATCATGCATAAAAGAGTGAAGCAAAGACTCAAATAATTTCATGGATACTCTGATCATAAACTCACAATTCATCGGATCCCAACAGACACATCGCAAAAAGAGATTACATCAGATAGATCTCCAAGAACATCAAGGAGATCATTGTATTGAAGATCAAAAAGAGAGAAGAAGCCATCTAGCTACTAACTTTGGACCCGAAGGTCTGTGGTAAACTACTCACGCATCATCGAAGAGGCAGCTAGGTTGATGTAGAGCCCCTCCGTGATCGATTCCCCCTCCGGCAGATCACCGGAGTAGGACCCCAGATGAGATCTCTCTGGAACAGAAGCTAGCGGCGGCATAAAAAGTATTTCATGGACTCTCCTGAGGGTTTCTGATTTTTCTGGAATTTATAGTGCTGGAATTAGGTCAAATGGAGCTTGGTGGGCCCCACGAGGCACCAGGGCGCGCCTGCCCCCCCAGGCACGCCCTGGTGGCTCATGGGCCCCACAAGGGTCTTCTGGCCTCCTCCCGAAGCTTCTAGTGTTCTTCTGGTCCAATAAAAAATCTCCAAAAAGTTTCGTTGCATTTGGACTTCGTTTGGTATTGATTTTCTGTAAAACAAAAACAGGGCAGAAAACAACAACTGGCACTGGGCACTAAGTTAATAGGTTAGTCTCCAAAAATGATATAAAATTGCTGTAAATGATTATAAAAACATCCAAGATTGATATTATAACAGCATGGAACAATCAAAAATTATAGATACATTGGAGACGTATCAGCATCCCCAA
Source organism: Elymus sibiricus (assembly GCA_039707655.1). Taxonomy (NCBI): domain Eukaryota; kingdom Viridiplantae; phylum Streptophyta; class Magnoliopsida; order Poales; family Poaceae; genus Elymus; species Elymus sibiricus. The sequence goes on along the minus strand of CM077674.1, from coordinate 162,749,545 downwards.
GCTTAATTCCTGCTCGTCCTCGAGTAGGTAAATGATAAAAACAGAATTTTTGATGTGGAATGCTGCCTAACATATTCATCACATATTCTTTTCTTTTGTAGCATGGACATTGGACTTATATGATTCAAAGCAATAGTCTATAATTTGACATGAAAACATAGATACTCAAGCATACTAGCAAGCAACCATGTCTTTCAATATATCAATGCTAAAGAAAGTTATCCCTAGCCCATTATGCTCAATCATTGATCCATTCATGAAACACACTCGAATATTAGCTACATCCAATGCACAAGTATGACAATAGTGCTCCCTAGTTGGTGCTTTTGTAAGAGAAGATGGAGACTCAAATAAAATAAAAATTTGCATAAAAGTAAATAGATAGGCCCTTCGCAGAGGGAAGCAGAGATTTGCTAGTGTGCTAGAGCTCAAAGCTGAAATTAAAGAGATAAATTTTTTTGAGAGGCATGCTTTTCCTGTCAACGAAAACGACCGAGACTTCCCAATATTTTCCATGCTAGACACATCATAGGTGGTTCCCAAACAGAAAGTAAAGTTCATTTCCTTTCCACCATTTCTTTCACATTCCATGGCTAGCCGTATCCACGGGTGCCCTCCATACCATCACTTTCCAAGGAATTTTGTTGTTATTAATTTCATTTCATGCGGGACTGGGCATCCCTATTACCAACCATACTCTCGTGCAATGACAAGGGAATAAACACTCATCGTGAGAATAACACACCTAACATGGAAAATATTGGCTACCCCCTGCCGCTTCATGAGCGGTACGGGCACACAAAACAGAAAAATTATTTTGAAAATTAGAGTTGGCACACGCAAATTTACTTGGAACGGTATTGAGATACCGCATATAGGTAGATATAGTGGACTCATATGGAAAGACTAGGTTTAAGGATTTTGGATGCACAAGCAGTATTTCCGCTTAGTACAAGTGAAGGCTAGCAAAAGATTGAGAAGCAACCAACCAAAAAACGAAAACGGTCATAAACATGCATTGAACATAACTAACACCGAATAATGCACCATAAGTAGGATATAATTTCATTGCATAAGTATTGACTTAACGTGCTTGCATAGAGAATCACAAACCTTAACACCAATATTTTTACTAAAGCACAATTACTCACTAACATGACTCACATATCATCATCTCCATATCGCGAAATTATTGCAAGGAATCACACTTATCATATCCAATGATCTATATGAAAGTTTTTATCAATATCCCTCTTGAATATTCATCACCTTGGGACCAAATTCATATCTTGTGCAAATTACCGTTACTAAGGATCAACTCTCAAAAAGATTTAAGTGAAGCATGAGAGTTCAAATATTTCTTCAAAATTTCAATCTTAACAATTCTCAAAATAATATAAGTGAAGCATGAGAATTCATTTCTTCAAAATTTTAATCTTATCAATTCTCAAAATAATATAAGTGAAGCATGAGAATTCATTTCTTCAAAATATAGCCACCACCGTGCTCAAAAAGATTTAAGTGAAGCACTAGAGCAACTGCCTAGCTCAAAAAATTTAAGTGAAGCACATGGAGTATTCTAACAAATCATGATGATAAACGTGTGGCTCTCTCAAGATAGGTGTGTCCAGCAAATATGATTGTGACAAACTAAAAAAGCAAACAAAGCAAAGACTCATATAATACAAGACGCTCCAAGCAAAACACATATCATGTGACGAATAAAAATATAGCTCCAAGTAAAATTACCGATGGTTGGTAGAAGAAAGAGGGGATGCCTTCCGGGCCATCCCCAAGCTTAGACGCTTGAGTCTTCCTAGAATATTACCTTGGGGTGCCTCGGGCATCCCCAAGCTTAGGCTTTTGCTTCTCCTTATTCCTTCATCCATCGTGATCTCACCCAAAACTTGAAAACTTCAATCACACAAAACTTAACAAAACCTTCGTGAGATCTGTTAGTATAACAAAACAAATCACTACTATAAGTACTGTTGCAAACCCATTCATATTTTATTTTTGCATTATACCTACTGTAATCTAACTTCACCATGGCTTATAGCCCCCGATACAATCCATAGATTCATCAAAACAAGCAAGTAGTGCAACAAAAACAGAATCTGTCAAAAACAGAACAGTCTGTAGAGATCTGAATTATGGTCATACTTCTGTAACTCCAAAAATTCTGAAAAATAAGGACAACGTGGACAATTCATATACCAATACTGTGTAAAAGATTCAGAAGGTTCTGATGTTCCAGAGAAAAAACAAAATTCCAGCACTGGACGCAAAACTTTCTGTTTTCAAACAATATCAATTATACTATCTTCCAAATCATCCTAAAGGCTTTACTTGGCACAAACACTAATTAAAAACACAAAAACACCATCATACCAGTAGCATGACAGTAAAAACACACCATAACAGAAAGTTATAACAAAAATTTATTTTATTCATTGGGTTGCCTCCCAACAAGCGCTATTGTTTTATGCCCCTAGCTAGGCATAATGCATAATTTCAAGTATTGTCATCTTTCAAGTTGATTCCATAAGTGGCCCTCATGATTGTTTCATATGATGCTTTAATTATTTTCCTAGGGAAATGATCCATACCCTTCTTTAATGGAAACTGAAATTTTATATTCCCTTCTTTCATATCAATAACGGCACCTATGGTTCGTAAGAACGGTCTACCAAGTATTATGGGGCAAGAAGAATTGCATTCAATATCAAGAACAATAAAATCAACGGGCACATAATTTATATTTGCAAGAGTAAGCACATCATTAATTCTTCCCATAGGCTTTTTAATAGTAAAATCCGCAAGATGCAAATTAAGGGAGCATTCATCTATATTGGTAAAACCTAGCACATCACATAGAGATTTTGGAATTGTGGAAATGCTAGCACCCAAATCACATAAAGCATTGCACTCATAATTTTAAATTTTAAATTTGATGGTAGGTTCCCATTCATCATATAATTTTCTAGGAATTGAAATTTCTAGTTCAAGCTTTTCTTCTAACGCTTTCATCATTGCTTCTACTATATGTTTAGTAAAAGCCTTGTTTTGCTCATAAGCGTTGGGTGAATTTAACATGGATTGTAACAAAGAAATGCACTCAACCAAAGAACAATTATCATAATTAAAATCTTTGTAATCCAAGAGAGTGGGCACATCGCTATTTAAAGTTTTTACCTCTCCAAACCCACTTTTAGCAATTTTCTTATCAAGATTTTCACCCTCCGAATTATGGGGACGCTCTTTAGCTAAAGTTGACTCTTCTTCAGTCCCCTTTTCATCAAGTTTAATTTTGCTAAACAAAGAATTAATAGATGAAACACCAATCATTTTAACATCCTCATCATTACTATGCTCTAATGATTCCGGCTTAGCTGCCATTTGATTCAGTAGTGTAGCCTGTGCATCAGAAATTTTTTCTAGCAGATTTTCAGTAAGAGCAATTTGGGATTGAAGGCTAGCAACTTCTTTGCTGACATTATCAAGTCGTTTGGAAATAGCATCCAATAAAATAGAGTGTTCTTTGAGTTCCTCAGTAAAAAAATTGTTGTGCTCAAACTGCGTAGTCATGTAATCTTTAGTATTTTTCTCAATTTCGGACAAAATTTTACAATATGAACTATCATGATAATTCTCTCGGGGCATCATGATCAAGCAAACAAGGTAACAAGCAAGCAAACAAGCAAACGAGAAAAAGGCAAACGAAACATATTTTTGTATTTTTGTAAAAACGTTTTAGAAGTGGGGGAGATGAAAATGAGAGGCAAATGGCAAATAAAGTAAATGCAAGGAGATGAGAGTTTGTGCAAAGGTACTTGATAGATGTTGATGATGTCTCCCCGGCAACAGCGCCATAAATTCTTCCTGCTACTTGTAGCTTGCGTTGGTATTTCCCCAAAGAGGAAGGGATGATGCAGCACAGCAGAGATAAGTATTTCCCTCAGTTATGAAACCAAGGTTATCGAACCAGTAGGAGAATCACACAACACCTCATTAGCAGTACCTGCACACAAACAACAAACCCTTGCACCCAACGCAAACGAGAGGTTGTCAATCTCTCGGCGGTAAATTGCAAGATTAAATTGTATGTGATAGATTGATAGATTGAAACAAAAATACAAAATAAAATAAATAAAAAGAGATGGCAGCAATATTTTTAGGGTTTTAGTAATATGATTTTGATAGACCCGGGGGCCATAGATTTCACTAGAGGCTTCTCTTGAGAAAATAGCATACGGTGGGTAGACAAATTACTGTTGGGCAATTGATAGAAAAGCAAATAATCATGATGATATCCAAGGCAATGATCATGTATAGAGGCATCACGTCCAAGGTTAGTAGACCGACTCCTGCCTGCATCTACTACTATTACTCCACACATCAACCGCTATCCAGCATGCATCTAGTGTATTAAGTCTGATAAAGAACGGAGTAATGCCTTAAGAACGATGACATGATGTAGACAAGACAAACTCACGAATTAATAAAACCAATGAATAGATCCCATCTTGTTATCCTTAGTAGCAACGATACATCCGTGTCATGTCCCTTTCTGTCACTGGGATTGAGCACCACAAGATCGAACCCACTACAAAGCACCTCTTCCCATGGCAAGATAAATCAATTCAGTTGGCCAAACCAAATCAATAGATCGGAGAAGAAATACGAGGCTATAATAATCATGCATAAAAGAGTGCAGCAAAGACTCAAATAATTTCATGGATAATCTGATCAAAAACTCACAATTCATCAGAGAACATTGTATTGAAGATCAAAAAGAGAGAAAAAGCCATCTAGCTACTAACTATGGACCCGAAGGTCTGTGGTAAACTACTCACGCATCATCGGAGAGGCAGCAAGGTTGATGTAGAGCCCCTCCGTGATTGATTCCCCCTCCGGCAGATCACCGGAGAAGGACCCCAGATGGGATCTCTGTGGAACAGAAGCTTGCGGCGGCGTAAAAAGTATTTCGTGGACTCTCCTGAGGGTTTCTGATTTTTCTGGAATTTATAGTGCTGGAATTAGGTCAAACGGAGCTTGGTGGGCCCCACGAGGCACCAGGGCGCGCCTGCCCCCCAGGTGCGCCCTGGTGGTTCGTGGGCCCCACCAGGGTCTTCTGGCCTCCTCCCGAAGCTTCTAGTGTTCTCCTGGTCCAATAAAAAATCTCCAAAAAGTTTCATTGCATTTGGACTTCGTTTGGTATTGATTTTCTATAAAACAAAAACAGGGCAGAAAACAGCAAGTGGCACTGGGCACTAAGTTAATAGGTTAGTCTCCAAAAATGATATAAAATTGCTGTAAATGATTATAAAAACATCCAAGATTGATATTATAACAGCATGGAACCATCAAAAATTATAGATACGTTGGAGACGTATCAAGGAGAAGTTAGAAGGCTGGGGACTGGAGGACGAGGGGCTCTCTTTCGTTTAGAGGAAGGGAGTGTTACCGATGAGGCTGGCCTCGTCCCCGGCGAGTCAGGGATGACCGCTACTTTTGAGCCGTCAAGGCTCTCCAGGAAAAAACTCCTCCCTTCATAAATAAGCCCCAATTCTTCATCCTCGTGATAAAGAGGGTCTTCTGCATGGCAGTGCAGTTCCGGCTCAGGGGCCGGACTGCTCACACCCTCGAGCCAACGCCTCCACCTCTGTTCAACCGATGTGTAACGGGTTAATATTAAGGATCCCGATGTAAAACAGAAGAACTCGGAATGGAAACTTACTATGTCAGCAGGGTTGTAGTACGACAGCCCGTCTTGGAACGTCTTGGAAACAGAAGAACTCGGAGAAGTTTCGTGAAGGGCTGAACCTAGATATCAAGCTCGCACTGCTAGTCCAAGACTTTGCCGACTTCGCCACCTTGGTGAACAAGGCTATACAGGTTGAGACTGGTCTGAAGGATCACAAGGACGCTCTTAAGCGCACCCGTGAAGCGGGCTCATCTTCGGGCTCGTCTTCCCAGAGGCGCCGTATTTGGATCCCTCATAGCATGTATCGTCCGACTGTACCTGCTCCGAGGCCATCGCATGCTGCACCTCATATGCCTCCTCCATCTCTGAGGCAGCCAAAACCTCAAGCTGCACCGTTTCGAGCTCCTGCTCCCCATCCTGAGGATGGACTGTGTTTCACTTGTGGACGTCCAGGTCGCCGAGCCAAAGACTGCCGTCAGAATCAGAACCAGTTGGCTCTTCCATCTGCTGGCCGTGGTAATGGCCGTGGCAACAACCAGCCCCGCAACAACAATGCCATGCCTTCTTATGGTCATGGTCAAGCTTATCATGTCAACATGAATGAAGATCAAGACCAACCAGCTACTGTGATGGGTACATTTCCTGTTAATTCAGTACCAGCTTCTGTTTTATTTGATTCAGGAGCATCGCATTCTTTCATATCAGAAAATTTTGCACTCGTGCATGACTTTAAATGCGAAGAGCTACCCCAAACGTTAGTGGTAAACACTCCCGCGGGCCAATGTCGAACTTCCATGTTCAGCCCCGATGTCACCATTAAAATTGAAGGGTTAGAGTTCCATGCATTTCCCATTATTTTGAAGTTGGTTGATGGCTCACACCGCCTTAATCAATTGTGCCACCAAAGTCGTACAACTCCTACACCCATCGGATGAGCTAGTAAACTACCATGCTCGTCTCGTTCAAAATGCCGAGGCTCAAATTTATGCCCTGAATGCATTGAACGCTTCTCCTCTTGAGGGGATCAAAAACGTTCCAGTCATTCACGACTTCCAAGATGTCTTTCAGGAAGAACTTCCAGGAGTACCCCCTGTTACAGCTGTCGAGTTTGTCATCGACCTAAAACCAGGCACTACTCCGATTGCGAAGGTTCCTTATAAGATGCCACCGCATGAACCTCTTGAGCTTAAGGAGGAACTCAACAAATCACTTCGCAAGAGTTTCATTTGTCCAAGTACCTCTGCCTGGGGAGCACCTTCTCTCTTTGTCAAGAAGAAAGATGGTACGAACCGATTGGTCCAAGATTACCGACCTATCAACCAGGCAACCATTCAGAACAAGTATCCGCTTCCTCGGATCAATGACCCGTATGATCAACTTGCTGGATCTTCAGTATTCTCTAAACTCGACTTGAGGTTGGGTTATCATCAGATCCGCGTCCGCGAAGAGGATATTCCCAAGACCACCTTCATTACTCGTTATGGTTCATACGAGTACACCGTCATGTCTTTCGGCTTAACTAATGCCCCAGCAACGTTCTCCCGCCTGATGAATTATATCTTCATGGATTACCTCGACAAGTTCGTCGTGGTTTATCTGGATGATATTCTGGTATATTCCAAGAATAAGGAAGAACATGCTGAACATCTTTGTCTTGTTCTGGAAAAGCTTTGAGAGCACCAACTATATGCCAAGTATTCCAAGTGTGAATTCTGGTTATCCGAAGTGACCTACCTTGGACATGTGATTTCCAAGGATGGCATTGCTGTCAATCCAGAACGAGTTCAGGCTATTCTTGACTGGACTCCCCCGAAGAATGTCAAGCAAGTCAGAAGTTTTCTCGGACTCACCAGCTACTGCCGCCGTTTTGTCGAGAACTTCTCAAAGATTGCCAAGCCTCTGACTAATCTGCTTCACAAAGGCGTTAAGTTTGAGTCAACAGATAAATGTCAGGAAAGTTTCCAGACCCTCAAGGACATGCTGACCTCTGCTCCAGTGCTTGCTCCTCTGGATTCTCGCAAGGATTTCGTGATTTATTGCGACGCTTCTCATCAAGGATTAGGCTGTGTCCTGATGCAAGAACGCAGAGTAATTGCTTATGCCTCACTATAGTTGCGTCCTCACAAAGAGAATTATCCAGTGCATGATCTTGAACTTGCTGCAGTGATATATGCATTGAAGTTGTGGCGACATTACCTCCTCGGTAATCGATGTGAGATATACACTGATCATCAAAGTCTGAAGTATTTGTTTACTCAGTCGGATCTCAATCTCCGCCAACAGCGATGGTTGGAAACGATTACGGACTATGACTACGGTATTTCGTATACCCCTAGCAAAGCTAATGTGATGGCTGATGCCTTGAGTCGCAAGTCCTATTGTAACAACCTCATGGTTCAGCGAGCTCAACCCCATCTTTATGAAGAACTTCATAAATTGAATCTCCACATCGTTCCACAGGGTTCTCTTAATACCCTTGTGTTACAGCCAGATCTTGAGAAGGCTGTTAAGTCTGCGTAAGCAAAAGATGCTGAAGTTGATCAGATGAAAATAGATAAAAAAGTACAGAGATTTCTCACTTGCTGAAGATGGAACCTTATACTTCAGAGACCGCATTGTGGTACCTCGGTTCGAGCTTATGACCGAGAAAGTCATGAAGGAGGCACATGATACACCACTGTCTATTCATCCGGGTAGCACCAAAATGTATCGTGATCTTCGACAAAGGTACTGGTGGTCTAAAATGAAGCAGGACATTGCTCGATATGTTGCCGAATGTGACGTTTGCCGTCGCATTAAGGCAGAACATCAGAAACCTGCTGGAATTCTGCAACCAATTCCAATCCTTGAGTGGATATGGGACAAAGTGCGAATGGATCTTATCATTGGACTTCCCAGGTCACAAAAGGGTCATGATGCTATTCTTGTCGTCATCGATCAACTCTCCAAAGTTGCACACTTTCTGCCAGTCAAGGAGACGATCACTGTTAGTCAGTTAGCAGATCTGTATATCTCCAGAATTATTGCACTCCACGGTATTCCAAAGGAGATCAGTTTAGACTGTGGCAGCCTTTTCACTTCAAAGTTCTGGGCTAGTTTCCAAGAAGCTATGGGAACTCATATAACCTGGAGCTCTGCTTATCACCCCCAGTCCCAAGGCCAAGTCGAATGAGTGAATCAAGTGCTTGAAGATATGCTGCGTGCTTTTGTTATTTCATTTGGCAAGAAGTGGGAGGAATCTCTCCCGTATGCTGAATTCTCTTACAACAACAGCTATCAAGCTAGCTTGAAAATGGCCCCCTTCGAGGTTCTATATGGAAGTAAGTGTCGAACCCCTCTGAATTGGTCAGAAACTGGGGAACGGCCGCTCATTGGTCCGGATGTTATCCAACACGCTGAAGAGCAAGTCCGTATTGTCCGGGAAAACCTCAAGGCGGCCCAATCTCGCCAGAAGAGCAATTATGATCGTAAACACTGGGGATCAATCTATCAACCTGGTGAGCAAGCTTATCCGCGTGTCACTCCTATGAAGGGCACTCATCGCTTCAGAATCAAGGGCAAGTTAGCTCCTTGCTACATCGGCCCCTTTCGCATTCTCGCCAGACGAGGACATGTGGCATATAAATTGGAGTTGCCGCCGCAATTCTCTCACATCCACGATGTCTTCGATGTGTCGCAACTTCGCCGTTGCTTCAAGGAATCTCCGCACCGGGCAGTGGATCATGAATTGCTCGATTTGCAAGATGATCTATCTTATAAAGAGCATCCGATTCGCATTCTCGATCAAGCTGAACCTCGGATCCGCCAGAAGACATCCAAGTTCCTTAAAGTGCAGTGGTCGAATCATACAGAAGATGAAGCCACTTGGGAACGCAAGGATCGTCTTCGGGAGGAATATCCCGATCTCTTCCCTTCTACCTCCTAAATTGTTAGGACGAGAATTTATTTTAGAGGAGGAGAATTGTAACACCCCTCTATAATGAGCAACAGTGATCCAAAATGATTATGCTAAGTCACTGTGATTTGCAATGCTTGATCAAAGTGGGTTCATATCTCATTTCAAATTCCATCTTTGAATTCAATTCAAATCATAAGTGAAATTTGAAGTTGCTCAAAAATTGCTGGAAAATAGTTCATCATTTAGCAAAAATTCCAAAACAAATAATTGTTCAGGAAAACAACATCACCATAAATGCTAAATGTGGACTAGGGCAATTAAACGGTGCTAAAACAACAATTTAAATGCCATTTCATTTATGAAAAATTCAAATGAATTCAATTGGCCTCCAAACTTTTTGTGGCAGTATTTTTTTCTACCAGTTGCACATTTTTGCAAAGTCATTTGGTGGCTAAAAGAAAGTGCAAAAGCTACTGGAAAAAGAAAAACAGAAAGAAAAAGGGAAAAAGGCCACTATGCACGGGCCTAAGTGCACAGTGCGGCCCAGCCCGCTCCCCACCGTCTCCCTCCTCTCTCTCTCTCCCCGTGTTGGCCTCGCCGTGGCCGCGCGGGTGCTCGCCGGCCAGCGGGCGACACCGCGGCGCTACAGGGCCGCCGAGGGGATAAGGACGCGCCCCTCGCCCCCCTCGTCCTCCCCTATCCATTCGCTCCTCCCCTCTCGCTCTCTCTCGCTCGCACGCGAGCTCCACTAAACGCCTCCGTCGCCGCTCGCCATACGTCGCCTGCGCTGACAAACGCACGCCTGGGAGCTCCAACGCACGAATCCACGCCGTCCTCTTCTTCCATGGGTCGCCGGTGAACGTCGTCGATTCCGGCGAGCCTGCAGCTACTAAGCCGTCACCGGGCCCCCTTGCGCCTCCCCGGTGAGCTCCTCTCCCTCTCCCCTCACTCACCACTCCCTGCCATGCCCATAGTCGATCATCCCGCCATGGCCGTACTCACCGCTGTTGACGAGCTCACCGCCGTGGCCACCATCACCGCAGCTCGCGTCTGAGCCCATAGATGTGCTCAGCACATCCGCGCGGTCCCAACGCGACCAACCGCGTGCCTTGCCATGCCCTGCCTCACCGTTTCCGCTGTCGCCCAATTCCGGCCGCCGCCTCCACCGCTCGCCATCGTCGTTACAGGCCATTACCGGCCAAGCCACGGCCACCATTCGACGCAGCGCTGAGCGCTCGTTCGAACGGTGCCTCCCGCGCACCAAATGGCCGCCGGACGGCGAGATCCGACACGTGCCCGTGCGCCTCCGCCGCGTTTGCGCATTGCCGGCATTTAAACGCTAGCGCCGCCGAGCTGGCCGCCATGTGGGCACCCCCTAGGTCACTGACAGTGGGCCCAGGGGCCCCAGTTGACCACGTTGACTGGTCAACGTGCTGACGTGGCAGCACAGTGCCGCTGACATGTGGGCCCCCGTGTATAGTTAAGCTAATTTGAATTTAAAAATTAATCTAATAGCTAAATAGACACTGACAGATGGGGCCCACCCTCTAATTAACTTAATTAGTTAGATTTAATCTCTGTTTAGCCTCTGTATCACTGACTTGTGGGACCCAGCTGTCAGGTTTGACCTGGACCAGCTGGGTTGACTCGCTGACATCACACTGACCTCATGCTGACGTCATAAGTTACTGTTCTGGATAATGCGAATTTGTTGAATAAATTAAATCCAGGAATTTCAGAAAAAGGTATAATTCTTTGAAAATTCGTAGAAATTCAACCGTAGCTCCGATCGAAAAGTTTTCTACATGAAAGTTGATCAGAAAAACGAGACAAATCCGAATATGTGGTCAAAATGCTTGACCATCACTCCTAACTATCTGAACATGGAACCTTCCCCTCCGGTTCAGTATACCAAAAACTGCCTAAAGCCGGGAAAATATCCCAGATATTTTCCCGCTCCGCCTGCAACGTGTAGCATTGCATTAGGTCACCACCAGCACTGCATATTGCCATGCCATGCATCTGTGTTGCATCTGTTTGCTTTTATTTATTGTTTCTTCCCCCTCTTCTTATCCGGTAGACCCCGAGACCGACATAGCTTCGGAGTCCGACTACACCGTTGACGACCCCTCTTTCGCCGCAGAGCTTCTAGGCAAGCAAACCCCCTTGAACATGCCTATATCGCCTATTCTTTCTCCCTCATGCTTGCATTAGAATTGCTACACTTATTGTTCCGAATACCTATTCTGATGCATAGCCTGTTTTTGTAAACTGCTATTGATACTTTACCTGATATCCTAAATGCTTAGTATAGGTTGGTTAGTGAACCATCTGTGGCCTCCCATCCTTGTCCTAGTTGCCCCGCTCTAGTACCAGTGCCCCAATCGATGTGATCGATAGGGCTGAGACCAGCACATCACCGCACACCCCCTAAGTTGCTCGACTTTGCAGAGCTACCATCGAGTGTCGAGGGTGATACCTCTTATCTCACTCCTGATGTGACCTCTATAGTATAGCTAGCCGGTTGTGGGTTATCGAGGGTGATTCCTCTTTCACCACCTCCAATAAAACTTCAGTCGTGCAACTCCTCAAGTGTGAATCCATCGAGGGTGATTCCTCCGGGTTTACCTTGACGGATACATCGAGTGGGAATCCAACGAGGGTGATTCCTCGGATTCCTTCTGGATGTTATAGACACACTGATACTTTGACTTTACTACAGTTACTTGATAAAGTCGGGTTGACCCCGAGGGGTACCCGCGAGTGATGTGGAGTCGGGTTGACCGTGAGGGTACCCGCGAGATAATTACGTGGCACGGCCGGGCATTCTTAGCCCTTGCCATAAGTCCATGAGACGGGGCAACGGGGTCACATGATCGTGAGTCTCTGCTCGTTTCCATGAGCTCCCAACGCACAAATGGGTTAGGATATGTAATCTGAGTAGGCCTTTGGCCTTTTCGCACTAACCACCACGCGGGAATAGTATGGGCACTCGGCGTCGTATGTATCAGCCGAAGTTCTTCAGACGTCAGCGATTGAGCGGCACGCGCCCGGGTGGACCGCGAAAGCCTGCGTGTGTATACAGGGGCTAGGTCTGGTCCCGGCCGCCCACGCAATGCACAGGAGTGCAAAGGGTGATGGGCCCAAGAGCCCTGAGCGCTTAGGGAGTAGACCGGCGTGCTGGCCTCTCTGTTGAACCTAGGTAGGGCTACGACGTGTCGATTAGCCGAGGCCGGGCATGACCCGAGCAAGTGTGTCTGGCCATAGTTAATCGAGCTTGTTGGGTAAGTTGGTGCACCCCTGCAGGGAAGTATATCTATTCGAATAGCCGTGTCCATGGTAACAGGACGCTCGGAAAATATCCCGATCTTCTACAACTAGAACTGGTTACTATGTTAGCTCCGGGATCGCTGTCTTGCAAGGAGTCGAGGAAGGATCTCTGGGCATGGCTACTGTTATACTTGTTGCTACTACTATATTTATGTACTAATCTGCACTCTTCTTATGCTGCAAGACGCTGAAGATGCTACTCTTCGATAGGCTAGGCCTTTCTCTCTATTCTGGCATTTCTGCAGTCCAGTCCACTGATACAACCTTTCCTTGATACCAATGCATAAATAGAATAGATCTAATGTAAGTCTTGCGAGTACTTTGGATGAGTACTCACGGTTGCTTTGCTTTCCCTTTTTCCCCCATACCCGATTGCTGCGACCAGATGATGGAGCCCCAGAGCCAGCTGCCCCAGTCGACGACTACTACTACCCCTCTGGTGGAGAGTACTACTACGTGGAGACCACCGAAGACCAGGAGTAGATAGGAGGCACCCAGGCAGGAGGCCTGCGCCTTTTCGTTCCAGTGTCGTTGTTTTGCCCCGCCTTCTTAAGGCATATCTGTTTAACTTTTATGTCTGTAGTCACATATCTGATGCTTCCGCTGATGCTTGTATGACTCAAGCTTATGTATTTGAGCCCTCGAGGCCCCTCGCTTGTAATATAAAGCTTGTATGACTTTTATTTGTGTTTAGAGTTGTGTTGTGATATCTTCAAGTGAGTCCTTAGGCTTGATCGTGTGCATTTGCGTGTATGATTAGTGCACGATTAAGTCGGGGGCGCCACACTTACCTCTAGCAAAAATTCCTGGTAGCTCTCTCTCTCTCTCTCGTGTTCTTGCCCCCAAACCTGAGATTTTCGATCTCTTTGCTCGGAGCTCCATTTCCGAAACTATTTTAGGAGATTGCTCCTTGGTATGTGACTCCTCCATTGCTCCAATTAGTTTTTGCTCTAGTGGATTATATTTTGCATAATTAGCTGCTCTTGGTGCTACTGAAAATGAGCTTTCATGTTGAATTCTTTGAGTTCCAAGTAGTTTGAATGCTTGATATAGCCTCTAGACATCCATATGAGTAGTTGCTATCAATCTTGAGAACTTTTATTGATATCATTTTGTGGCCCAATTTTTTTTCAGAAATTTGTTCTTAGGAAAATGAATATCTTCCGGAGGAGTTCTTTGAAGCGGACCGCCAAGGGAGTCCTTGGGGACTCCACGGACAGCGACCTCAACATTCCGCGCAGGACGGAGGTCCAGCCGTGCGAATGGCCGCACAATGCCTTCATGAACGAAGCCGGATTCTACCAAGAGTTCGCACAATTTGTTGCTAATGCCGGATTGACCGACTTCCTCGCAGATGAGTGTGACCAGCACCACATCCTTACGAATTCCTTTGTGCAAAAATTTCATTTTCTGAATGGGCTCGAACCCCCTGAGGTGCACTTTGATTTATATGCTGAACATCATCAGATACCTCCGGCTGAGTTTTGTGAGATTTGTTTGATCCCCTTTGATGGGGAAATAAGAGAGCCTCGACCGGAGGAGTTTGAGGGCTTCCTCCGCACTTTAACTGTGGGAGAGGAAAGGGGCGTGTCGAGAGCTCGAGCCACTAGCTTGCAGTTTCCCTCCGTTCATTACTTTGCTTTATTCATAGGGAAATGCTTGACCGCTAGAGAGCAAGGTGGTGCGCTATGTGCACCTGACTTTGCCATTTTATGCCGTGCACTCTATAATGACAACACTTATAACCTGGGAGCTATCATTGCACGCCGCGTGCACACTAATAGGACTAAGGGTAAAATTCATGGTGGAATTTTTGCTACTCGCTTAGTGAGACGTTTTAATGTTAACATACACCCACATGATTACTTGTTGCCTAGAGTTTACTTAGATCACCAGTCTATGAGGGACCACCACTTTCTTGATGCTCCTGAGCCTCCTCACCACATTCGTTATAACTTGGTTTTTAGTGAGGATACTCGTGATATTATTCCGTTGCCTGCACCTGCTTTATTTGATTCTCATGCCAGGAACGAATATACTGTGATGCCACCAGACATCGTTGCTTACCGGAATGCCTTGGCAGCGGCAGAGGAGGAGGCCCAGGATTGGGACGCTCGGGTGCCGCTGCCTCAGCACTTTCACATGGGACCGGATGGCTACTTCGGATGGCCGTAGACCAAGCTAGGCCAAAAGCCGAAGCTAGGCCACATTTCATTCCAGTTGTCGGTGTTCATACTTTTTCATTGTATAATCCATGTTAGTTTTATTTTCTCGCTTTCTTCTTGTGTGTTTGAAAAACTTTAAGAAAATCCAAAAATATTTCTCGTTTCTTTTCGGTTTTTCTTTCTAGCTTAATTAGTTGTAGTATTAAAAGAAAACCCAAAAAGATTTCCCGTTTCTTCTTTTGCTTGTTGGGAGCTCTCCCGTGTAAATATTTTTTCTCGTTTTTTGTTTTTCTTCTTTATTTGTTTTCTTCAAGAAAAAACTAAAAACTCCAAAAATATTTCAGTGTGTTTTTCTAAAATTCTTTTCCTTTGTTGAGTCATTGTAAGGAGAAGACCACGATGAAAATGTTGAGTGGCTCTCGTATGCATTATTGTTGATCTAACAAAGAGCCCATATTACCTTGTCTTCTCCTTTGAATAAAATGCTTGCAGATTCCAGCTTAGTCCACGACACACTTGCACTATTTTTATTTTCATATCATTCGGTCGTGCAAGTGAAAGGCAATAATGACGATGATTTGATGAAGTGACTGTGGCAAGGAAAAGCGGGTATGAACTCAACTTGTTTTTTGTTTTTGTAAATATGTTTACCTTAGTATCCATGATTCAGCATGTTATGATTAAACATGTTTATGATGACAATTAGAGATGATAGTTTCTCATGCCATGCTTAAGTAGCTAGGAGTGGATAATGATTTATCTTGGGTGTTAACATGCATTAAAATGTTCATGATGTAGTATGATGATATGGTATCATCCTCTGAATGTTTCGAGTGGCTTGACTTGGCACATGTTCACGCTTGTAGTTGATTGAAAACCAACATAGCCTCCACGATATTTATGTTCATGGTGCTTATATCCTACTCATGCTAGTATTCAATGTTAATTACTCATAATGCATGATTATGACCGTTTTCGCTATCTAGCTGGTCGCTTCTCAACCTATTTGCTAGCCTTCGCCTGTACTAAGCGGGAATACTGCTTGTGCATCAAAACCTTTAGACCAAAGTTATTCCAGATGAGTCCACTATATCTACCTATATGTGGTATTACTCTGCCGTTCTAAGTAAATTTGCATGTGCCACCTCTAAATATTCAAATGAACATCTGTTTTGTGTGCCCGTACCGCTCATGGAGCGACAGGGGGTGGTCAGTATCTTCCATGCTAAGCGGGTCATTCTCATGACGAGTGTTTATTCACTTGTCCTTGCACGAGAGGGGCTGGTAATCGGGATGCCCAGTCCCATAATTTAAATTGCAAAATAATAAAACAAACTCCCCCGGAAAGTTGTTGGTATGGAGGGAACCCGATGATTCGGCTAGCCATGGCTTGTGTTTGTTGGTGGAGGGGGAGTAAACTTTACTTTGTCGCTTGGGAACCGCCGCTAATGTGTTTAGCGTGGAAGATATTGAAAACTCTCGGTCGTGACATTGATAGGAAAGGCATACCTCCCAAAATTACATTTATCTCTGATTTAAGCTTCGAGCTCTGGCACCTCTGCAAATCCGTGCTTCCCTCTGCGAAGGGCCTATCTATTTACTTTTATGTTATTTTACTTTTATTGTTGAGTCATCACCTTCTCAAATAAGCACCAGTCCTGTGTGCATCATGACTGGATCTTTTCTACCATGAATTACAATGTTTAGTCGCTGCTTGAACTTTGGAGATGCTCTGCATTTATGTTTTGCTGTCTCAGAAAGGCTAGCGAGATACCATGTTGTCATATCATATCATGATTGTTTTGACAAAGTGTTGGCATTTGATATATCTTATTATTGCTCGCTAGTTGATTATGCCATTGATATGAGTGAATATAATTTCTAGGAGTTATTGTTTGCATGGTTAGTCATAATCTTTGCTGAAAACCTGGGTACTATTTAAGCATATACTCCCTCCGTCCTAAAATAAGTGTCTCAACTTTTTACTAACTTTAGTATAAAGTTAAACTAAAGTTGAGACACTTATTTTGGGACGGAGGGAGTATATAGATACAAGAACAAAAGAGTTCGTAAAAGTTTTTCTTTATCACTTTCAGTTTGTCAACTGAATTGCTTGAGGACAAGCAATGAGTTAAGCTTGGGGGAGTTGATGTCTCCGTCGTATCTACTTTTCCAAACACTTTTGCTCTTGTTTTGGACTCCAATTTGCTTGATTTGAATGAAACTAACCCGGACTGACGCTGTTTTCAGCAGAACTACCATGGTGTTGTTTTTTGTGCAGAAATCAAAGTTCTTGGAATTGGACAAAACTTTTTGGAGATTTTTTATGGAATAAATAAAAAATACTGGAGCCAAGACCCACTAGAGGGGGGCCACCTGTTGCCCACGAGGCACCAGGGCGCGCCACCCCCCTGGCGCGCCCTGGTGGCTTGTGGGGCCCACATGGCTCCGCTGACCCTAATCTCAGGCCTATAAATTCACAATTCCAGAGAAAAAATAAGAGAGAAAGTTTTATTGCGTTTCACGATACGGAGCCACCGCCACCTCCTGTTCTTCATCGAGAGGCCAGATCTGGAGTCCGTTCGGGGCTCCGGAGAGGGGGATCTTCTGGCATCGTTATCATCAACCATCCTTCATCACCAATTTCATGATGCTTACCGCTGGGAGTGAGTAATTCCTTCGTAGGCTTGCTAGACAGTGAGGAGTTGGATGAGATCTATCATATAATCGAGTTAGTTTTGTTAGGGCTTGATCCCTAGTATCCACTATGTTCTGAGATTGATGTTGCTATGACTTTGCTATGCTTAATGCTTGTCACTAGGGCCCGAGTGCCATGATTTCAGATCTGAACCCTCTTTGTTTTCATGAATATATTTGTGTTCTTGATCCGATCTTGCAAGTTATACGCACCTGCTACGTGTTATGATTCGCATACCCCAAGGTGACAATAATTGGGATTCTTTCCGGTGATTACCGTAGTTTGAGGAGTTCATGTATTCACTATGTGTTAATGCTTTGTTCCGGTTCTCTATTAAAAGGAGGCCTTAATATCCCTTAGTTTCCTTATGGACCCCGCTGCCACGGGAGGGTAGGACAAAAGATGTCATGCAAGTTCTTATCGCAAGCACGTATGACTATATACGGAATACATGCCTACATTACATTGATGAATTGGAGGTAGTTCTGTGTCGCCCTAGGTTATGACTGTTACATGATGAATATTATCCAACAAAATCACCGATCCAATGCCTACGAGTTTTTCACATATTGTTCTTGCTAAGTTACTACTGTTGCTACTACTGTCACAATTGCTACTACTATTGCTGCTACCGTTACTATTACTGTTGCTATTATCGCTACTGCTATCAAACTATCATACTACTATGCTACTGATCACTCTGCTGCAGATATTTAGTCTCCAGGTGTGGTTGAATTGACAACTCAACTGCTAATACTTGCAAATATTCTTTGGCTCCCCTTGTGTCGAATCAATAAATTTGGGTTGAATACTCTACCCTCGAAAACTGTTGCGATCCCCTATACTTATGGGTTATCACTTGCTGCTAGCCAGGGTTGCTCCCTTCACACTCTCACCCTCTCCTGATCTAAACAAGACGGGCGGTAGCCATTGTCTCTCTCCTCACCAGCGGTGAAAGATCTGACCGGATCCTGTCCGCCGTGGAAGGGCGGCGATGAAGCGTTGATGCGGTCGCCGTCGGTGAGGTAGGAGACACACTGCCGACGTGTCCCGATATGCGGACCGTGCCATCCTCTCTCACCCGGTGCCAGAGCGGACGCGACCTCTCACTGGCGCAGGCATTGAACCAGCGTGCTGGCCGAGAGAGCAGCACCCGCTGCACGCCAGGCTCAAACACGCCTCCTCGCCGCATTATATCTTTGCTTATTTGGAGGAGAGAGAAGAGGAGAGAGAAGGAAAGCGGGCTATAGAATAAGAGCTGGCTATAGCATGAGACCCAAGACACTTTGTGAGAATGTATGGTGCGCCAGCTATTAACAAAGTACTACATATTTAAATCTTGTACAATTGTTCAAGCCGGCTATTAGGTTGACTCTAACAAATGACATGGCAACTTCTTATAACCAATTGTTGGCTATATTATTAACCATGCTCTCAACCAGCTTCAGACGGCTCCACCTACATCCATTGAACCCTCGCGTGTGCCGAGAAACCAACTCCGCCCACACGTCCGTCTGCAAGCCTACCGGCATTCAACACAACGCCGCTTGGCTCCTATTGTCCGCCCGCTAGTTAAACGAGGCCAGACGCCTGGCAAGAACCGCACCACACCTCCGCTCCCCATCTCCTCCTTGCACCATTTTCTCCACACTCTCCATAGCATCCGGCGAGCATGAAGACGAGTTCTCCGGCATAAAAGCCGGCTGGGTGCCAAGCCGAGCCTGCCGGATACGAGCCAGGAAACTCGTTGCTCCACCTCCCTCCCCGCCCCAGGCCGTCAATACCATGGGCGAGGCTGCAGGCGGGCAAGCGGAGGAGCAAGCCGCCGCTCCAAGCTGGCCCCTGGTGCAGCAACTCGCCGCTCCAAGCCAGATCGCAGAGGAGTGGCCAGGTGCTCCACGCTGGCACACGGGGGAGCACGGCATCCAGTGCACCGTGGCCGGCCGCGCCATCTGCTGCAAACATTGGCGGTACCGCGGCTTGCCGGCGGTGGCGGCCAGCACCTCCGCGGCTGTCGCCGACACCAAGGAAAAGTAGACCATGGGAGCCGCCACCGCTTGGGTCCCACGAAGGCCACCGCCACCGCGTCGCCGGCATACACACCCGGTGTGTTGCCCGGTTTAGCGCACAACACCGTTGACCCCCGTCTCGGCTTCACGGAAGCGGAGGAGCCACTCTTCCCCTGGGTCATCCCCTTCAGCTGAAGCGCAGCCGGACATAGGGAAGTTATGGCGGAGGCGGAGGCCACGGAGGCGGAAGGCACGGAGGGCCGCCGCGGCCGGCATTAGATTATACCTGCCTCCGGAAGCTATTCTCGTTTAGTTAAAAAATGTCCGAAATGTAATTAATTTCGTACGGTCTAGTTTTGTTGTGCTTGCACTGATATGTTTGTTGCTCTCGGCAACGAGCTCTGCCTCGACAATTTATTGCATCTGTGGAGGTAATTTACATGGTGTTGGCGCGCCCAACATCGTCATGCCCTTATATTGCCATTGTTTAATTGCTGTCAATCCAATGTCACTTGAAAAATGATGCAATGTCACACAGGGAGTAATATGCTGCTATCAATCTAGTGCCATCGATAAATCCAATGTCACTTGTAAAATGATGCAATGCCATCGATAACCCTTTTACATATTTTTGCAAACATGGATGTCAATCTCAGGCATGTTTGTGCAAACAGAAGCAGATACCTCAATTTTAGTGGAACCACAAAATTATACGGGAGTCCCTCCGCCATTGGTAGAAAATGCACCTTTTTCATCAATGCTCTCAGAAGGAATTTGTGTTTTGGCTGTGAACTAAATGTTGTTTTGGAGAAGCATTGATGTTGGTAGTAAGAACTATATATTTTTCTTTATTTCTAATTCTCCTCACTTTGTTTTTAGCTTTGAAGTGAATCATTGAGATGCATAAACTATTTCAACTATGGCTATTAATTGGTTGTGGACATTATCTATGAATGTGAAGATATCTATGAACATGAGTTTGATGTGAAAGTTAAACTTGGAATGTTGGGCTTGCATGTGAACTATACCATGTCCCATGGTTTGTCTGTTATTGTTCTGGAAATGGAGTAAGTTATTACATGACCCGGAAAAAATATATTCTGTGCCACATCTCAGCATCAGACTTACATACATCTCAGTCGATGCACGAACATCACAATATGCATGCTGACTGGATCAACATTTGAACCTAGCTATTATGAATGAAAATTCGGATTGACGTCAGTTTTAGATAGGAGGAGACACTTAGCCTACTCTGCCTCTGCTAGCTTCTTTCTGGCTTCTTCCATCTCTTGTTTGGCTTGGGTGAAGAGAGCATATGGTTGCTCTTTTCGCATCTTCAGGAACTCAGCTACATTCTCAAGGGCTGCTGCATGCTTTCTATCAGCCTTTACTAGAGCCACGAGCACACGAACACTTGACGACTTCACCTGGCTAGTGTGTAATCCAGCATCATTTAGGAATTGGCACCATGTGTCTAATCTGGCATCATTAGGGAACTGGCACCTTGTGTGTAATCCAGCATCATTTGGGAACTGGCACATAGGACTAGCCTCAAAACCTGATCTTGAGGTTGACCATACTTCCCTCCTCGCATGAACTACATCCTGACATGAAGAAGTTACTTCTTTTTTAGATCAATAGTGAGAGCTCCACAGATCCATTCAGTAGAAGCCCCATAAATAGGACTAGTAGAAGTGAGTTCAGAAGGAGAAATATAAAAATAGACTCGTAGGGTGAGAACACCTACTTCCTACATCAAGCTATTAAGGGCTCCTTTGATTCAAATGAATTCTATAGGATTTCTGGAGGATTGAAACCCTTAGGAATTTTTCCTATGTTGGCCGTTTGATTCATAGGATTGGATTCCATAGGAATTTTTCCTATGGAATCTTTTGTACTACATTTTATAGGAAATCTAACATGCACACCAACCTCTTTTACAATTCCTTTGTTTTTCATGTGGCATGAAACACTCCTTGCTAATCCTATAGGATTCAAGTTGGCATGCCACTCCAATCCTATACTTTTCCTATTCCTCCATTTTCAAAATCCTGCGAATCAAAGAGGCCAAAAAGGAAAGCATTAGGACGATTAAGAGTGTGCTTATTACATATCGAGCAGAGTTACTTTACAGAAACTACAATATATACATCAAAGAACACAAGGCTAAGCCAAATAGGAAAACCAGCAGAGGGGTGCACTAAGCCAAGGGTAGTTGCAGCAAAACAACTGGCAACCAGATGATCTCCAGGGCCTCTGTAGCCACATTTGACTGACTAGTTTTTCATCCTACGGCATGGTGGGTCTAGTGAGTAAATTGGGATCCTACAAATGATAGAGGGCTTAATCAAGTGTAGAGGCAATTGTTTGTCCCGCCTATTACTGTTTAATAATTTGCCACACAGCTGGATTGCATGGCAAGAACCCTAGCCAAGCACACAACATTGTTTGACACTATTTTCGGCTCGGGGTTGGTCCAGGGCCTGGCCTGGTCCTATCTACAATACTGCTGCCAGACACATACCATGTCAAAGTAATTGAAAGGCTGTTACTTACCAAAGCTCGTTTTACAGGTTCGGTGCAGCTCGTCTTTATCTTGTGACATTCCTTGAAGTTGTCCCCAACATCCCGTATTTGATCTTCATTTCCCCTCTGCATGTTGGCATTGGTAGTTTTGTAAAATCCCAACATGGCAAGAAAAATATAGTAATACTCACACATCTTGTAGGCAACATTAAAGCACTCATCTAGAATGTTGGCACGAGTAATTTTTAATATCCTACTTTGTGGTTATTCAACTTTGCTACAAATACGTTGTGGTCTCATTCTAAGTCAATAGAACTGGGGGATCACCTCCCTGCTATTCTCAAAAACTTTTAACCATCTGCCACACTACTGGTTAGAGATGAAGAACCTATACGCAAGCACACCACAATACAGGAGGGACACCCAATTACAAGATGATATTTTGTTGGATAATGCAAGCTATAACCAATTACTTTTACTGGAACAATAGCAGCCAAGAAAGGGAAACAATAGAAGCACGGAAATTTGATGGGTAGGTATGAACAAAATCGGAACTGCACAAGTACAGCTAAGAGAATCAATGTACACATTACCAATTGTAGAGGAGCACGAATGTCGCAGCCTTGTCTGTGCATCATGGGCGGCAACGGGAGTCAGCTCATTGTCACCGACGGTGCTGCTGCTGCCCTTGCCCTCGGCTGCCGGGAAGCAGATCCGAGACTGTGGACGACGGCGCCGGGGAAGCAGCTCCTGCGCGGTGTACGACAACAACGGTGGACCGGCTCCAGTGCAGCGTACGACGTCGTTGATGAGGCAGATGCACTGCGGTGGACGAGTGCGCCGATGTAGAAGGGGATGGGCAGGAAGGCCGTCTAACCGCAGCCGACTTGTTGTGGGGTGCTGTGGTGCCGTGGAGAAGTGTATTTTGCTGTGGGGATAGAAAATGTGGATTATTGAGGTGTCCTCTGGGTGCGGGGGGTGGGGGTGGCTGGGCGGGATGAACGTGAAGTTACCAAAGCAACCCCCGACCCAACATCGTCCTTCGGCCAGTTGTACAAAGGGTATGATGGTCATTTCGCATTGCTCGAATCAGGGTCGCGGGAGATATCGATGGGAGTGGGAGATTTTGTCGCCGACCTGAAAATTTGTAACACTGTACTCCCCGTCCGGCGTGTTGGATGATTGGGCTAAGCAACTAGGAGTACTAGTACACATCTATTTTCTTAGTTTACTTTCGTGACATTAATTATTTGTTGTAGTTGTCAAATAAATATATTAAGCTATTGACTTTGAATGTAATGGTTTATACAATTCAACAGTTAGAATCATTTTTGAATTCCAAGATGAATTCCAAGATGAATTCCAAGTCTATGGTACTTCACAATATACTCAAACTCACATAATCCAACTCAAATGAAAATCTAAATGCATTTCATAATTATTAATTAGTTGGACGCAACGAAACCATCAATAACTCTACATGATCCAGTCCAAAACAATATTTGAACACATCCCAATGTGTGAATTCCTGCTTTTGTGAATGAAGCGTAGAGAGAGAGAGAGAGAGTGTGTGACGATGGAGCAATGGCGGGAGAGTGATTTGTGCGCGCATCTAAACCCGGGCAAACGTCGGGCCAGGCCAGGTTTTGGGCCGGGCTTCTAAAAGCCCGACCTTCCTTTCTCAAGCCCGATCCCGGCCCGAAGCCCGAAATACACTCTGTTTTGAAGCCCGAGCCCGGCCCGAAATGAAGCCCGAAGCCTGAAAGCTCGGCCCGAACATTGTTTTCTAGTGTACACACATGCAAGCCCGGCCCGAAGCCCGAAAGCCCAGACCGAAATACAGAAAAAGAGAAGTCCGAGCCCGGCCCGAATTACCTTTCGGGCTGCAAAACAAGGCCCGAGCCCGGCCCGGCCCGGCCCGGGTTTTTCAGGCCGGGCTCGGGCTGAGCTGTCCATGCCCGGGTTTACGCACGACACACAAGATATACACCCCATGGAAGAGAGAGACAGAGGGCGGGAAAGATTGTATATATGTGGGTGAGAGAGTAGGAGAGAAACCTCACGAGAGAGAGAGAGGAAGTGTGCGAGAGAAGGGACATTTGCAAAGGAAGGAAGAAGTTAGGTTTGTGAGAAAGATGGAGACATGTATATATACAGAGTGAGATGCGTGCGTGCGATCAAGATTTTGTACATGTGGAAGGAGAAGAGACAAAAGGTTTGATGAGAGAGCTCAAAAAACATTGACGAGAGGGGGGAGGAGCTTGTGTGTGTGCTTGTGGCCTTGTGGGTTCTGGGATTGATATTTTTGTGCGGGAGAGAGAGAGAGAGAGAGAGAGAGAGAGCAAAGGAGTCAGTCAGACGGTTTTACGTCAGCCTGCTTCCAACTGGCCCCGCATTCTCTAGTGTGGTCTGGTCGGCGTCTTCGTTCTTCCTGATGCCCTCCTTGAAGATCGAGGTGGTGTGCATGCCGAGGTGCAGAGAAGCACAAGCGATAGTGGTCGCTATATAACCTTGGACGGGGATGGATAGTGTGCGAGGGGGTGTGTGTGTGTGCGAGATATTGAGAGAAATCAAACCTAGGGAGAGAATGTGTGTGCATTGTGTGCAGGCGAGAGAGGCTAATGGTGCGAGATGGATACATCGTGTGCATGAGTGTTTAAGCAATATAGAGAGACCGTGTGCGGGATACGAAGAGAGGACTATGGGGAGTGTGTTTCTGAGGCAGAGAGACATAGCGAGAGATAAATGTGTGTGCGTGGTATAGGGTGTTTGTGACGGAGAGGTACATGCTAAATAGGGTTTTCGGGAAGAGATTGTGTGTGCGAGAGAGAGAGAGAGAGAGAGAGAGAGAGAGAGAGAGAGGGAGAGAGAGAGAGAGAGAGAGAGGGGGGGCCTTGAGGCGGGCAGGGGCTGGGTGAGGGTGTGAAAATGTGTGCGTTGATGCATGTGTTACATGCAAGTGTGCGAGGGAGGGTCGAATCGAGAGAGATGGTTGTTGTGTTACGGATGCCTTTCTCTCTCTCACACACACACACAAACACAAATACAAGACCGTTCTCTCACGCATACACCATATCTCGACATCTCTCTATGTCTCACGTATACACGATCATTTGCACATTCACACCTCTCTATATCACACACACACACCGTCTCCACATTGCCCTTTTGCCACAACACATAGACACATACATACGTTCTCTCTCCGTCACACCCACAGAAACTCTCTCAAAAAAATACTATTAGGGTGCACCTAAAACGTCCAAATCCAAATAAGCACGAACTGAAGCTAAATTCAAATATATGGAAATATTGTAGCGTGAAGAACTTTTCTAGCAAAAAAGTGTAGCGTGATATTCGGGGATTGTTTTCACAGACACACAAAGGTTCGGTGGATGTCCTTCGAGCGCGACACTGTGACGCACCGTTCGATCGACCACGCGGCCGCGGTGCACGCGCTTGCAGAGGATTCCGTCTCGATGATGTGCTAATTAATGTGGTGCTGCTCCGCCCAACCATTTCTCGCCCATCACCGCCGTGTCCCCGCCATCCCAGTGCCATGAAGTCGCAGGCTCACCCGCTCACGTCGTCTGCAGTCCCTCTAGGCGATGCTGCCGCGCTGCCAAGGACGCGAACAGCTGGAGCCGCGTCTATGCCCGCAGCGTACAAAGAGGAGGAGGACGAGCGCGTGATCCAACACGCCGGCGGGGAGGAGGAGCTAGTGGGTCATTGTTGTCTCCGCCTGCGAGAAGGAGGCCCGCATGGTGGCTGTCGTGGCGGAAGCCGGTCGCGTCCACGCCGAGGCTGCAAACCGGGTGCGGACGTGGAATCTACCCTCGAGACCTTCAATGCCACATGGATAATCCAATCTGAAGGAACAATTTGGGTCAGTCGACTCTTGTGAGCCGTTGGATGCAACATGGACAGCAGAAGGGCTTCTTCAACCTCCGAAAATGATGCACTCTTCATCTTCTCTCTCAAACATCGAGCCGCCACAGGCCTAACCGCCTGCTGCTGCCACCCCGCCCTCCCCTCAACTGCCTCCCACCGCCGTGCTCCACCCCCTTGCCATCCGTCTAACACCGGGCACGATCCATTTTTCCCGGTGAACTGCATCCCACACCCAACACTCATAAGATAGATCATGGGCACCCTGCCACCATAATATAGATATTGGGGTAGCATCTCTACCGTCTTCTTCCTTCCCTCCGGCGAACTTCTTCTTTCACAAATCGACTGACCCAAATTGCTATAGCTGTTGTGTAAGAAATGAGTAGTACTGACGAATAGTACCAACTAGTTAGACGGATGGAAATAATACTACTAGTACTTATTAAGTACAGTAGGAAGGTGAAGAAACGAGTAGCAGTACCCTCAACTGTAAGAAATACTAGTACGTACAGTAAAGAGTTCAAGTAACGAGAAAGAACATAACATAGTTCTGCTGGGGGCTCAGCACAACACACCCCTGAAATAAAACTAAGCACACTGAAATAAAACTAAGCACCCTGAAATAAAACTAAGCAACTAATCCGGTTGAAACTGCATCAGAACCAGCATGAGCAACGACAATGCCACCTTACTCGGAGTCCTCGTCCACGTCCTCGACTTCGTCCTTGTCCCTCTTCCTCTTTGCCGATACTTCCTTCCTTGAACCGGACTCTAGGCTCCGCCTCTTCATCCAACCCTTGTAGATATTTAAACAAAGGTAGGCATCCAGTGCTGCGTACCCGATGTGAGCTTCATCTATATTCTTCTGCTCCCATGAATAATGAAACGTATAGTGAGGTTTCTTCAGTTTACCGTACGAAGTATCAATCATGGCTTCTACCAGGGTCAGCATTGAAGGTTGAGAGGAGGACACCAGGCGTTTCTTCTGGAGGTTGAAGGGCTGATGTACAACGAGGCCTATCCAACCCATGACTTCCTTGTCATTGGTAAAGTCTACAGTAACGAATTTGACTCTTTCGTCCTTCAGGAATTCTTCAAAATTCTGGCACCTTACGTCAGCATGGCATATGTGGTACACCAAGCACAAGTTATGTACACAAACCTGGATCACGGCGGGCTTCTTCTTCTCTTCCTCCTTTAGCAACCTCTCTTTCTCCAAGACTGTGGTGTACTCAACATCTAGCCCAACGACCCACTCATCATTTGAATGTTGGAACATGCGTTGGAAGCGACGAAGGCATCCTTGCACCGTCGTGGAAGAATGGGTGTAGATGACGTCGATCTCATCTCCGGTGATGGTTTCAACCTTGTACTCACCGCTGATCATGGAGATTTGGGAGGCCATGAAGTTTGGAGGAGGGCTAGGAGAAGTGGAACTGCGGTAATGCGGGAGGATGGGACGAGTAGGAGCGAACTGCTGTAATGTTAAAGGACAGGGATGAGTAGGAGCGAACTGCTAGCAGTTTTACGATTGTAAAAATGCTGAGTAGGGCATGCGAATGGCGTGGGGTAGTGGTTTGCCCGGTGGATGAACGGCTGCATGCCCCCAAAGAGTTCTCTAGTACTATGGGGGACCCACTAGATGTCATGTCTAATAGACCCACTTCGTAGGGCTGACAGTATAGGATCTGGGTGTTCTCACGCCATGCCGGCGTGTGCATGCAACTTTGACTTAATTCCGTCAAGCGTCACGCCTCCCACGACTATCGCCTAGCTCGCGCGGTCGCGCCCTTTGAGACTTCGGACGGCTATAAATGAGCATTGTTTTCCAATTTACCCTCTCTCTAAGGCTCATCTCCTAATGCAAATTACTCATGCTAATTACTCTCTACCGGTCCTTTCTCCTTTTTTCCATTGGTGGAAACGACTAGCATGCCAGCGAGTGGGAATTCCATTGGTCATCATGAGGGGGCTTCATTGACCGCACCGTGAGAATACAATTGCATGCATGCATATCATGGGAAACCAACTCTATTTAATTAACTAAACAGGATCTTGATTGGAGGAAAGGAACGAGATGAGTAATCGCTACTAGCCAGTAGTCATCCACCTTCGTCACGATGCAATTCCTAGTGAGCCTTACACACCAGACCAGAGTACTACTTCCTCTGTCCGGGTGCGTTAGGCTATATGATGTTGCCATGTCATATGTAGCTATCACTTATAGTCACTCATACAACAAGGTTAGCTATAAGGTTGGCTATAAGAGTACTATTTTTTTAACCTTCTCTCTATCTTGTTCTTCGTATTTCTTGCATTTGCCAAGGAGTACGCATATATGTAGGCTCTTGCATGAGAGCCCAGTCCCACCATTTTTCCATTTCTCTCTACTCCACATAGGCCAAAGTGCCATGTAAGCGGGCTATAAGCTCATTATTGTACTTACTCTAAGAGAATTCAGAAAATCTTAAAGTATTAGCTGCGATGTACAGTAGTAATTAAACTGTGCCTCGTTTAACATAACCGCCTCATGCGCCCACCTCCCTCTCGATTCATTTTTCTCGTTCGACCTACCAGGAAACCCGTTCGCCTCCAAATCTTTTCCTCTCCATGTGTGAAAACAGTCTGCTGCATGACTCTCCTTCTCCCCCCGGCAGTCCCACCTGTCCTCCCCATGTGAAAACAATCTGCTTGCATGAGAGCAAGTAGTACAATAAGGTGATGTAGGCGGGCTGTAATATTTTAAATACTAATATATTTTTGCTGAGTTGGATGAGAGAGAAGAGAAGCAATCTATAAACTTACAGCCGGCTGTAGCACGAGCTCCAACAAACTTTCTGAGAGAAACATGTGGGCTTTATATTAATGCTATAGCATACTAGTATAGCCAATTGTTGACTCTCCCTCCCATGCTCATCCAATCTTCTCCTGCCTAATAAATCGCAGATCACCTAAACCCTAAACCGTTGTGACCAGCAATATCTCCACCTCGCCCCCTGAATTCAGCTCGGTGCCCCCCACCTCCCCCTTAATTTCCTCCAACAAAAAAAATGCCCACCTAGCTGTTATGTTAATCACGCAAACTATCTTACGTTGGTGTACCATTGCTTGCTATAAATAATGCGCCTCCCACGGCATTCCGAAGAACGCTCACATTCATCTCCTCACCCTCCCTCTCAATTACGGACCCATCGATCACCATGGCATCACCCCTCCCTAGCCCTAGTTGCCCCTTGCTGCCCCGCGCGGAGGGTCACGCTTCGGCGTTTCATTCCTCGCTGCCACGATTAGAGGAGGACGCGTCAGCGTTTCGCTCCTCGTTGCCACGAGTGGAGGATGAGTGTTGGAGTTCCACTCCTCCCCTTCCCGCGACGCATTGAGGTGGACGCGTCGGCATTCCCAGACTCGCCAACACGCGCATCGAAGGACGCGTCGCCGCCCCGCTACGAGGAGGACATTGCGTCGGCTCCCGAGCCACCCAGCTTGGAGGAGCTATGGAAAGAAATGGAGGTCGCCTTGTGGGAGGCTTTGCCTCCGATGGAGCGCGCCAAAAGAGAGGCGGAGAAGAAGGCCGAGGAAGAGAAGCGCGCCTCGAGGGATGCTGCCTGGCAGGCCTATGTCGCCTCCGAGAGAGTCAGGCAATTCACTCTTTGGCACAAGGCTCGTGCGAGGGCCGTGTGGGTGGCGGAGGATGCCCGTGCCAAAGCCCTGAGTGCAGTCGGGTTGATGCGCCTCATTTACGCTTGGCGGTACGTCGATCGGGTGAACGCTTCCAGCAAGGAGGAGTACCTGTTGGTGCCGGATCACCAGATCGGTGAGATCGCGCTCGCCCGCCGGCAAGAGGCTAATCAGCACCTCGCGACTTGCGAGGCCGAGGAAGAGGCGTTGTCTCGCCGCGCACCAGGGCACTCGTGGCGCGCCGCAAGCGCTCCAGCGAGCGCCGTGGCTTTTATTAGGAATAATTTATTGTCGTAAGGTGATCCCATTAATAGGTAGGAGTACTGTAGTTTTCTATGGTATTGGGACGAAAATGATAAATCCTGAATGCTCGGGACTTATTAGCGTCCTTAATTAATTATGTATGAAAGGAACAAGTTTGAAAACCTTTTGTATCCGTACGCTTGTTACTTTTTGTAAGCAGAGTACGTACATAGCAAGTTCATCACTATATATCGCAGTACACGTCTCTCTCTAGTACACGTCTCTCAATATAACTAGGCTTATGCACTAGGATAACTAGTATATATGTATACACACGTGCATTCGAATATTACCATGCGGTTTTGGTAAAAGTAGTAAAATAGTAGACAACCTTGTGAAATGATTCAATGCAAAAGAAATGCAAGAATGAGAAGTGAAAACTCCATTGATTGTTTTCTGATGAGCTATAAATTGTGGGACTCATTCTCATTTGATTGTTTACTTCCTTCTATCTGTAGATTTTTCTCTATCGTACGTAGTTATATCTCACTGGTCAGGAGTCATGCAAATTTTACGGACAAGTGCCCTTGTGATTGTTCCAGAACAGTACCGATGCAGCAGCTACTGTTCAAGCGAATCCCGCAGATCAGCCATTCGATCTATGCCCTATGCACCGGGGAGGGAGTAGTGGCCTTTGGCGGCACACCGTACGTACTAGCACGTACTCCTACGAGTGACTCCTACTACCCTCCGTTCCATAATGTAGTGCATATAGACTTTTTCAAAAGTCAAACTTCACTAAATTTGACCCAGTTTTTGGAGAAAAATATTTGCATCTAGAGTGCAAAACATATTTCATTAGATTCATCACAACACATAGTTTCATAATTTATATATTCACTATTATAGATACAAGTAGTTTTCTATATAAACTTGGTCAAAGTTCGTAAAGTTTGACTTTTCAAAAAATCTATACGCACTATTTTTTTGCCAGTACTACTACTACTACTCCCAAATCGCTTCGTACTCCCAAATCGCTTCCTACACGAAGTTGTGACGTGCAATTGGAATTCCAACTTGAGTACTACTAGTAGATAGGGATCGAGCGTGCCGCTTTAGGATCGACCGTAAATGTGAAGAGATGAACCGGACTGCAGAGAGATGAAATGCAATAAAGACAGGAGTGATATGATGGTTGCTTGTCCGTTCATTTTACCATGCCACTTATGACTGGGAGTGGTGGGGTTTTGTGATATGACGGCTTTACTGCCACGCCACGAGCGGGGTGAGACTCCCCTGTAGCGCCGCCCTCTGCTCTAGTAGCCCCTACTACTCCTACTTCCGTCCCGGTTTACTAGCACCTCTCGTATTTCGACTTTTCAACCTATATTTTTTACCGTAAATTTAACTAGTAGGGAAATAGTACTCCAGTATAAAGTTCGACGTCGGAACGACGTGACTCATGTGGTAAGCAATCCAAACAATTCAAAAAAAAAGAATTTGACGTTGGATTCGGGTTAAAAAATAGTGTATGTTATATGCCCTGGCAAAAATAATATTACTGGAAAGTGCATTCAAATGCAAATTATGATGGCTGTGAGTCGAGAAACCGGTTCCGATGATCAAAGAGGATCTAGGAAGCGGTAGATTTTTTAGAGAAAAGGCAGATCGCCCATCCAACCAGCCAAATCACAGAGTAGCAACATGAACAGTACGGCAACAAGGAAGTTTTAATACAGCCAAGCAGGCAAAAGGCACGTAGGCCCAACGAAACGAACGAAGATAAGGCAGCACAAATCACACTCGAGGGAGCTGGCTCTCACGGGCTGCACGATGAAGGCTAAGGGCAGACATACGGATCTTGGTAATGAAACCGGTGAGAGCGTCGGTGTCCACATGCTTAGACAGCTGCTTACATTGAGCGAAGACTAATGATGAACAGTTAACTTGGTAATGCATATGCCCAGGTTAAAACGCGTGATCCGTGTGGCTAGGGTTCCGGCCATTCAGAACGCAACGCACAATAGGTCAGCGCACACGGTTCTCATAGGCAATCAGATCTCGAGTGCTCTAAAAAACCACCGCACTATACGGTTGTCCAGCCACCTCGTCCCAGAGCTCTCCCTAAGCATCGCCGTTCATGCCACCGCTCCGCACACTAACTGGTAAGGAAGCGATGGCATCCCGCCGCGCCGAGTTCATCGCCGCCCGCGACCGCACACGAACTAGTAAGGAAGCGATGGCATCCCGCTGCGCCAAGTTCATTGCCTCCCGCGACCGCACACCTACGTGGGCGGACTTTGAAGCTGCCATGGCCGAATGGGCAGTGGAGAAACAGGAGGCCAAAGCCGCATAGAAGAAGCAAAAAAGGCAGAAAGCACTCAAGAAAAGAGAGTCCCACTGCCATAAGAAAGAAGCTGCCGCACGCTCTGCTAAGGTGAGCCGGGCAGAGATCCAAGCACAACGGGCTACCACCGAGAAGTCCGGGAAGGAGAACAATGGTCTCTGGCCAGCATGGCCCGATGCCTCCACCTGCCAGGATCGCAGCGGTAGCTACCGCGATGTTGAGGAGAGCTGGGCAGAGGACCAACAAGTACGGTGGGCTGCCGCCAACAAGGACAAAGAGAACGATGGCATTTGGGTCTGTCCAGCATGCGAGAATTATTAGTGTGTGTCGCCCGTACGTTTGTTTAATTAATTATGAGCATCTACCAGTACTACTTACTACTACCTCTATCTTGGTTTATTGGTCCTCATTGTATTTTGTACCAACTTTTGACCAAAGATTTAACTAACAAAATATTAATGCATGTCATAAAAAATAATATCATCTGAAACTATGTTGAAATACGAATCCAATGATACAATTTTTGGTGACATGCATTAACATTTTATTAGTTAAATCTTTGGTCAAAATTTGGCACAGAATACAATGAGGACCAATAAACCAGGACGGAGGGTAGTAGTTAGTAATGATACCTGGCGAACGTTCGCCACGAGCCCAATCCTCGTGAACGCCCACATAACCGCCAGATTTCCATCCGACGGTGGCCTTTTTTTTAAGCCCATGGTATTTGACAAAACTGCCACCCTTACACATGTAACTGCGACGCAGGCATTTGCAACTGCCATGTCTCCCAGCGAACGTTTGATGGAGATTGGCGTTAGCACCGATGGTGGTTCCTAGTAGTTCCACGCTCGGGCACTGAATTTGTACTATTTACTATACTACTACGGTCGAGCGGAGTCCTACTCCACTATAGTAGGTACTTTAGTTTATAGGAGTATATTTTAGTAGTACTGTAATCAGTCAAGTTGTCTCGCATCGATATGACCCTACGCTGCTGGGATGTGTCTCGTAAGTCAAGCGGCGTGCTGCTGTTACATTGTCATCATCACCTGTCCACTTCCCGTAGCACATATTCGCTTCTCCATCCTCGCCAGCACAAAATCATCCAATCTTCCATCCCCGCTAAGCGCCTCCCCCCTCTTCCAAAACCCAAGCACTAACAATGGCAGAACCGAGCAGCGTCCGCCAAAAGAGTGGCTGGAATACGCTCCCCACAGAGGTAATGAAACTCATTGTTTCGCGTGTGGACAATCTCAGTACCATGCCGCTTGCCGCGTGCTCGTCGGGGCTGTACCGTTTACTCAAAGCCCTCAGGCCAGAGCTTTTTAAGCCAGCTCCCTGCTTGCTGATGCCGCCTGATCTTCAAAAACGGCGTGTCACGCAGCTTAAGGATCCTAGGGTGGCGAGCATCAACCCCCTCGACTGCGATCCGATCCCCGTCACCCTCAACTACATTAACGGTATGTACTGGGTCAGCATGAACACGTCTTGGATGGTTCTCGTCGACAGACGCGGCAGGTGGATGCTCGTGGAGGTCTACACCCGGCGATTGATACCCCTTCCTTCGATTAACACTGCACTGCTTTGGCACCGCGGCCCAGAATACTCGGAATCTTAAAGTGGCCAACATGATACCAAGTTTGATTTGCTCAAGGTTGTATCTGCCAAGTGCCCACAAGATCTGTGAATTATAAAGACTTCAGGCTAATTGCATTCTTCAACCGCGGTCTCGCCTATCTGACAGGTCACTACGGTAAGTGGATAAATCTCCACGTCCATCACAGGATCATACATCCTCCATGGCTCTCTGATGTCATTGAACACAAGGGCTTCATTTACGCTGTGGACTCCTTCTATGGCTGGACATATTGCTGGCCTACTCCAGTCATCGCTACAAATGGCTGCTACAGCAGTATGTTACTCCTAATTTCCTATGATATCATGATGGCTTGCTTCCTATTGTCAGAGTATAGTTTGAGAAGAGTTAGAATCATGATATTGTAGTTAGAAATTAACACCATGCTGTCAAATACACCCTCTGTTCAGTAACATGGAAGTTTTGACAGTTTAATTCGAACTGCCAAAATGCCCCACATTGGTGATCAAATGAAGTAGAATTTTGGTGAAATCAAATCATCCTTCCCATGCTTATATTACTATCAACATTTACTGAAAAAATATTCATGCTCTGAACATGCTGTTCTTAGATTTACAGTACCAGCCCATTTTTATTTGACTCCAACTTGATATGATGTTGTAGGCCGCATGGTGTCCCTTCCCTTCCTAATCCCAGAACCTTTCAAAGAAAAGTGGCATGGCAGTTGCAGGTGGTTCCTGGCTCGATCAGACGACGGCGAACGATTAATGATCGTTCGCACGTACCAGATGTCTTGTTTCACGGAATACAATCACAGTCACTGCATGGTCTTTGAGCAGGATCCTAGCTTCTTTGGGCCATCAGAAATTTTTGACTGGAGGCTGGTAACTAGCCTCGGCACACGCTCTCTGTTTCTCGGACTGAATTATCTGATTAACCAGGAGTTCACCAACGTCAAGGATCCTGATGGCAGCGCGGTTCCGTTCATCAGGCAAAACTGTGTGTACACAGCGTACCATGCGTCTCTCCATGCACCATACCCTGATATGTGCCGCCACGCTCTGCAGTCCAAAGTAGGAGAGAGGGTCGCATGTATCAGACTTCGACCTGCTGGCTGGAATTTCCCCCGTCAGGCACCCATCTGGTTCAAGCCTTCAGCCAATGTCCACAGCTTAATAAATAGTAACGTTTAACTGAGCCAGTTAGTTAGATGCGTACACTTGGTGTAGTAGGATCTTTATTAAGTTTGATGCATACACTTGTTTTTTTGGTAGCCCTTCTGTAATGTTGGCTGATGTTTGGTTGGAAGAGAGAGCTACGTCTTTACTCTTCTGGCCTGCTTACTGCTTCTGTTGCACCCTAACCCCTGGTGGTATCTTCAATCCCAAGGCTCCTTTTGTAGGGCTCTAGTTTGCTGTGAACCTCTAGTGGTTTCTATTAACGGAAAATTGGCGGCAAACCCCTTTTAACTAAAACAATATAGAGCCATGGATGCTGCTGGTGTTTTCAATGTACAATGAGTAATATATTTTTTCTATTGGTTGAATAAATAGTGGTGTTAGAATGATAAAAACAGTGTTTTGGAAGTCGTTGCACGCTCTGTTCCTTTACTGCCCCGTACGTTTTTTTTGAGAGGTTAGTGCCCCATACGTAGCACTGCTACTTGTGATCTGCGTTGGTTTTTCCCCGAAGAGGAGGGGATGATGCAGTATAGTAGAGATAAGTATTTCCCTCAGTTATGAAACCAAGGTTATCAATCCAGTAGGAGAATCACGCAACAACTCGTTAGCAGCACCTGCACACAAAATAACAAATCCTTGCACCAAACGCGAACAAGGGGTTGTCAATCCCTTGGCGGTTAATTGCAAGATTAAATTGTATGGTGATAAATAGATAGATCAAACAAAAATACAAAATAAAATAAATAAAGTAAAATTGCAGCAAAGTATTTTTAGGATTTTTAATATATGATAAAGGTACACCCGGGGGCCATAGTTTTCACTAGAGGCTTCTCTCTTGAAAATAGCATATGGTGGGTAAACAAATTACTGTTGGGCAATTGATAGAAAAGCAAATAATCATGACAATATCCAAGGCAATGATCATGTATATAGGCATCACGTCCGAGACAAGTAGACCGACTCCTGCCTGCATCTACTACTATTACTCCACACATCGACCGCTATCCAGCATGCATCTAGAGTATGAAGTTCATAAAGAACGGAGTAACGCCTTAAGCAAGATGACATGATGTAGACAAAGTAAACTCATGCATGAATAAACCTCATCTTTTTACTCTTAATAGCAACGATACATACGTGTCATGTCCCCTTCTGTCACTGGGATTGAGCACCGCAAGATCGAACCCATTACAAAGCACCTCTCTCATTGCAAGATAAATAAATCTAGTTGGCCAAACCAAATCAATAGATCAGAGAGAAATACGAAGCTATAACAATCATGCATAAAAGAGTTCAGAGAAAACTCAAATAATATTCATGGATAATCTGATCATAAACTCACAATTCATCAGATCCCAACAAACACACCGCAAAAAGTGATTACGTCGGATAGAACTCCAAGAACATCGAGGAGAACATTGTATTGAAGATCAAAAAGAGAGAAGAAGCCATCTAGCTACTAACTATGGACCTGAAGGCCTGTGGTAAACTACTCACACATCATCGGAAGGGCAGCAAGGTTGATGTAGAGCCCCTCCGTGATCGATTCCCCCTCTGGCAGAGTGCCGGAAAAGGCCTCCAGATGGGATCTCTCGAGAACAGAAACTTGCGGCGGCAGAAAAAATATTTCGTGGACTCTCCTGTTGGTTTCCCGATTTTAGAGAATTTATAGAGGTGGAATTAGGTCAAACGGAGCAGAGGTGGGCCGAGGTGGCACCAGGGCATGCCTCCCCCCTGGGGCGCGCCCTGGTGGCCCGTGGCCACCTCCTCTGGCTTCTGGCCCTCTCCCGAAGCTTCTAGTGTCTCTTATGTCCAGAAAAAAATCTCCAAAAAGTTTCATGGCATTTGGACTTCGTTTGGTACTGATATTCAGAAAAACAAAAAACAGGCAAAAAACAGCAACTGGCACTGGGCACTAAGTTAATAGGTTAGTCCCAAAAAATGATATATAATTGCTTGTAAGTGTATATAAAACATCCAGGATTGATACTATAATAGCATGGAACAATCAAAACTTATAGATACGTTGGAGACGTATCAAACATCCCCAAGCTTAATTCCTGCTCGTCCTCGAGTAGGTAAATGATAAAAACAGAATTTTTGATGTGGAATGCTACCAATCATATTCATCATATACTCTTTTCTTTTGTAGCATGGACATTTGGACTTCAATGATTCAAAGCAATAGTCTATAGTTTGACATGAAGACATAAATACTCAAGCATACTAACAAGCAACCATGTCTTTCAAATTATCAATGCTAAAGAAAGTTATCCCTAGCCCATTATGCTCAATCATTGATCCATTCATGAAACACACTCGATATTAGCTACACTCAATGCACAAGTATGACAATAGTGCTCTCTAGTTGGTGCTTTGTAAGAGAAGATGGAGACTCAAAATAAAAATTGCATAAAAGTAAATAGATAGGCCCTTCGCAGTGGGAAGCAGAGATTTGCAGAGGTGCCAGAGCTCAAGGTTTAAATTAGACAGATAAAATTATTTTGAGAGGCATGCTTTTCCTGTCAACGAAAACGACCGAGAGTTCCCAATATCTTCCATGCTAGACACATTATAGGCGGTTCCCAAACAGAAAATAAAGTTTATTTCCTTTCCACCATTCTTTCACAATCCATGGGTAGCCGTATCCACGGGTGCCTTCCATACCAACACTTTCCAAGGAATTTATTATTATCATCATATTAAAAAAATTCATTTCGGGACTGGGCATCCCTATTACCTGCCACTCTCTCGTGCAATGACAAGTGAATAAACACTCATCGTGAGAATAACACACCTAGCATGGAAAATATTGGCCACCCCCTGCCGGTTCATGAGCGGTACGGGCACACAAAACGGAAAATTATTTTGAAAAATTAGAGTTGGCACATGCAAATTTACTTGGAACGGCTTGGAAATACCGCATATAGGTAGGTATGGTGGACTCATTTGGCACAACTTTGGTTTAAGGAGTTGGATGCACAAGCAGTATTCCCGCTTAGTACAAATGAAGGCTAGCAAATAGATTGAGAAGCAACCAACCAAAAAGCGAAAACGGTCATAAACATGCATTGAACATAACTAACACCGAATAATGCACCATAAGTAGGATATAATTTCGTTGCATAACTATTGACTTTATGTGCATGCATAGGGAATCACAAACCTTAACACCAATATTCTTACTAAATCATAATTACTCACTAACATGACTCACATATTATCATCTTCATATCGCAAAACTATTGCAAGGAATCAAACTTATCATATCCAATGATCATTCATGAAAGTTTTTATTATATCCCTCTTGAATATTCAATACTTTGGGACCAAATTCATATCTTGTGCAAATTACCATTACTATTATCAACTCTCAAAAAGATATAAGTGAAGCATGAGAGTGCAAATATTTCTTCAAAATTTAATCTTATCAACTATGAAAATAATATAAGTGAAGCATGAGAGTTCAAATATTTCTTCAAAATATAGCCACCGCCGTGCTCAAAAAGATCTAAGTGAAGCACTAGAGCAACTGCCTAGCTCAAAAGATATAAGTGAAGCACATAGAGTATTCTAACAAATCATGATAAATGTGTGGCTCTCTCAAATAGGTGTGTCCAGCAAATATGATTGTGACAAACTAAAAAGCAAACAAAGCAAATACTCATATAATACAAGACGCTCCAAGCAAAACTCATGATATGTGACGAATAAAAATATAGCTCCAAGTAAAATTACCGATGGTTGGTAGAAGAACGAGGGGATGCCTTCCGGGGCATCCCCAAGCTTAGTTGCTTGAGTATTCCTTGAATATTACCTTGGGGTGCCTTGGGCATCCCCAAGCTTAGGCTCTTGCCACTCCTTATTCCTTCATCGATCGTGATCTCACCCAAAACTTGAAAACTTCAATCACACAAAACTCAACAAAACCTTCGTGAGATCCGTTAGTATAACAAACAAATCTTTAACTTTAAGTACTGTAGTAAATTGATTCATATTTAATATTGGCATAATTCTACTGTACTCCAACTTCTCCATGACTCATACCCCCCGATACGATCCATAGATTCATCAAAATAAGCAAAATACGCAACAAAAACAGAATCTGTCTAAAACAGAACAGTATGTAAAGATCTATTTAAAAGCTATACTTCTATAACTCCAAAAATTCTGAAATATTAGGACAACGTGGGAAATTCATATACCAATACTGTGTAAAAATTTCAGTTTTTTCTGACATTCCAGTACAGAACTAAAATTCCAGCACTGGACGTAAAACTTTCTGTTTTCCAAACAGCATCAATTATACTATCTTCCAAATCATCCCAAAGGAATTACTTGGCACAAACACTAACTAAAACATAAAAGCACAATCATAACAGTAGCATAATTGTGCAAACACTCAAAAACAGAATAAAAATTTATCGGGTTGTCTCCCAACAAGCTCTTTCTTTATAGCCATTAAGATAGGCTTGAGATTTCAATGATGCTCACATGAAAGATAGTATTTTAAACACGAAGAGAGCATCATGAAACATGTGAAAAACACATTTAAGTCTAACATACTTCCTATGCATAGGCATTTCATAAGCAAACAAATTATCAAGACAAGCAATATCTAGCATATGCCAATAGGAAGAATGGAGCATCAATAATTTCAACATAACGAGAGGTAATTTAGTAACATGAAGATTTCTACAACCAAATTTTCCTCTCTCATAATAATTACATGTAGGATCATAATCAAACTCAACAATATAGCTATCATAAACAATAATCTCTCTATGATCCATATGCATAAAAAAATTATAATCTTCCAAGATAGTGGGATTAACATCAACTAAAGTCATGACCTCTCCAGACCCACTTTTGTCAAAAATTTCATAAGATTGATAATTCTCCAAAGTAGTGGGATCATTATTACCTAAAGTTGACGCTCTTCCAAACCCACTTTTAATAGTATTGCAAACATTATTATCAATAATATAATCATCATGAGGCTCAAATAAATTTTCAAGATCATAAGAAGCATTATCACCCCAATCATGATCATTGCAATAAGTAGTGGACATAACAAAATTATCATCCCCAAGCTTGTAGTTTTGCATATTATTAACAAATTTGACATTAATAGAATTTATAATAACATCATTGCAATCATGTTTTTCAATCAAGGAGCTATCATGAATCACTTTATAAATTTCTTCTTCTAACACTTCATCACAATTTTCAGATTCATGACTTTCAAGCAAAACTTCATAAAGGAAATCAAGTGCACTCAACTCACTAGCAATTGGTTCATTATAATTGGATCTTTTGAAAAGATTAGCAAGTGGATGAGGATCCATATCAATAGATTTTTGCTTTCACCATCTGTTTTTGTGTGTTGTCATGAAGGCAATAAAAGGAAGCAAGCAAACAAAAATATTTTTGTGTTTTTGTAAAAAAAAATAGAAGTGGGGAAGATGAAAATGAGAGGCAAAGGCAAATGAAATAAATGCAAGGAGATAAAAATTTGTGCGTAGGTACTTGATAGATGTTGATGATGTCTCCCCGGCAACGGCGCCAGAAATTCTTCCTGCTACTTGTGATCTGCGTTGGTTTTTCCCCGAAGAGGAGGGGATGATGCAGTACAGTAGAGATAAGTATTTCCCTCAGTTATGAAACCAAGGTTATCAATCCAGTAGGAGAATCATGCAACAACTCGTTAGCAGCACCTGCACACAAAATAACAAATCCTTGCACCCAACGCGAACAAGGGGTTGTCAATCCCTTGGCGGTTAATTGGAAGATTAAATTGTATGGTGATAGATAGATAGATCAAACAAAAATACAAAATAAAATAAATAAAGTAAAATTGCAGCAAAGTATTTTTAGGATTTTTAATATATGATAAAGGTAGACCCGGGGGCCATAGTTTTCACTAGAGGCTTCTCTCTTGAAAATAGCATACGGTGGGTAAACAAATTACTGTTGGGCAATTGATAGAAAAGCAAATAATCATGATGATATACAAGGCAATGATCGTGTATATAGGCATCACGTCCGAGACAAGTAGACCGACTCCTGCCTGCATTTACTACTATAACTCCAGACATCGACCGCTATCCAGCATGCATCTAGAGTATTAAGTTCATAAAGAACGGAGTAACGCCTTAAGCAAGATGACATGATGTAGACATAGTAAACTCACGCATGAATAAACCCCATCTTTTTACCCTTAATAGCAATTATACATACGTGTCATGTCCCCTTCTGTCACTGGGATTGAGCACCGCAAGATCGAACCCATTACAAAGCACCTCTCCCATTGCAAGATAAATCAATCTAGTTGGCCAAACCAAATCAATAGATTGGAGAGAAATACGAAGCTATAACAATCATGCATAAAAGAGTTCATAGAAAACTCAAATAATATTCATGGATAATCTGATTATAAACTCACAATTCATCGGATCCCAACAAACACACCGCAAAAAGTGATTACATCGGATAGAACTCCAAGAACATCGAGAAGAACATTGTATTGAAGATCAAAAAGAGAGAAGAAGCCATCTAGCTACTAACTGTGGACCCGAAGGTCTATGGTAAACTACTCACGCATCATCGGAAGGGCATCAAGGTTGATGTAGAGCCCCTCCGTGATCGATTCCCCCTCCGGCAGAGTGCCGGAAAAGGCCTCCAGATGGGATCTCTCGAGAACAGAAACTTGCGGCGGCGGAAAAAGTATTGCATGGACTTTCCTGTTGGTTTTCCGATTTTAGAGAATTTATAGAGGTGGAATTAGGTCAAACGGAGCAGAGGTGGGCCCACGAGACACCAGGGTGCGCCACCCCCCTTGGGGCGCGCCCTGGTGGCTCGTGGCCACCTCCTCTGGCTTCTGGCCCTCTCCCGAAGCTTCTAGTGTCTCTTATGTCCAGAAAAAAATCTCCAAAAAGTTTCATGGCATTTGGACTTTGTTTGGTACTGATATTCTGAAAAACCAAAAACAAGCAAAAAACAACAACTGGCACTGGGCACTAAGTTAATGGGTTAGTCCCAAAAAATGATATATAATTGCTTGTAAGTGTATATAAAACATCCAAGATTGATACTATAATAGCATGGAACAATCAAAAATTATAGATACGTTGGAGACGTATCAAGCACATACTATTTTTTTTCTAGGCAACAAATCTTCCACTTGTCGAGGACATGCAGCCTAGTGATTTAGGCCTAATAGAAGAGCCCATAATTAACTGGGAGGGAGGCTCTCACATGAATCTGGCCCAGCTACATTCTCATGCTCCCCTAAATAAATAAATAAAGCTAAATTTTCATGCACAGGTTGTTTAAATTTACGATTTGAAAAGTATGATTTTAACTGGAGGATATTATTTTCCTATGAGAGTATCTTTACCTTCAGTCGATATTATTCTTAGGCAAACATAGCGACCAGTCTTTTTTCTCACACCCTTTTCTTCGTGCAACCAGCGGACTGTTATTTGTTACCCACAAGGTTGAAGCCAATGCAAATCGTAGTCGACGTCGTCAACATCTAACAATTATTAGCGGCAAGTTGTAATAAATATCACAATTTTTTTCTGTTGCATTTGTATGTTTTATCGATTGTGCTGCCCAGGTCTCCCGTTCGAAACCCAGTTACCACAAGTTTTTTGACAAGCCGAGTTTTTTTATGATAAAAAGTTCCAGCCTAACATTATTTTTCGATAAGAATGCCCAGCCCAGCCCAACACATGTGGCGACCCCACTTTATCCCTGGGCTTCTGAATGTGCTCGGCTTCACACCTAAAGAAAAAAAAGTGCTCGGCTTCATTTTACAATAAGTTGTAGCCATATAAAATTAATTCTTATTATCGAGCATGCTGAGCTTTTGGGTCTGACCGATCCAGGCGCCAAAACCAAACCAGCGCCGGCGGGACAGCCTGTTCCCACCTTCCACGGCTGGTTGTGGTGCCGTGCCCGGATCGCCGCCCTGTCGTACCATGAAATGCTGGCCAGGCCATCCCTCTACTTGCCCACACGTCCTATTCTTCTCCGGCGACGGCAGCCCACCCCGCACCAGAACCAGTCAACCCTCGTAGTCCCCGCCGCCTACAACCACACTGCCGCATCTCCCCCGGCTCCTGTTCATTCCCGTCCGAGGCCTCGCCGTCGTCCTCCGCCTTGGTGCGGTCGCCGCGGCGCCGCCGTATGGCCTTGTCAACATGGTCAACATGGTGAATCGGGGGAGGACTATACTTGAGAGTATGACAGTAGGGACCCACCAGGTCCACTGCCGAATGCAAGCAAGTGCCTCCTTACTACTCAGATCCACCCCTCAATTTTTTTACTCATATCCACCTTGCTGATATCTGGGACCGACATCATTGTCAACGTATAGTCAATTAATGACAGAATTGCACAAGGAGCAGCTGACACCAGGGATCCAGCAGCTCGAGCAGTTTTTTTTGGTTGTTTAGACAGAGCAGCGTATAAACTGGGTTGTGTGGTGTCTGTGGCCCGTCTAACAACATGACCAGGCCAGCTGTTTTTTCTTTTGGAAAATGGGTAGCCCACCATTTTTTTGAAGAATACCCAACCTAGGCCTATTTGTTTTCTCCGACTTGTTGGGCTGCAAATCTTTCAAGATGAGGAGGGATGCATTCGGCCTGGCCAGAAAATGGGCAGTAAATCATAAAAGTAATATGAAATGGGCCGCAAATGTAAAAAAAAACACAGCAAATGGGCAATTAGTTTCATATTTTGTTTTTTTTCTTCCTTGAGATTTTATATTTCATTGGATTTTCACATTTTTTTAAATTAGTTTTAATCTCGCTCCTAATTTTGGGATTAAAAATAGTTCGGACCCCAGCAAAAATATGCGAAATTTCAAAAATTTCGCATATTTTTTAGCAATTTTCTAACACTGGTCCTCACCAGAAAAGGGCAGCAATTCTAAAAATGGCAAATGGGCTGTAATAATTTCCATATGAATTAGGAAATGGGCTTTAAATTGTAAAAATAATAGCAAATGGGCAGTACACGCCACAGATTTCCTGGCTGACTTGTTGGCTGACTAAGTTGACGCCTACGTAAGGCTTTGTCAACTTATAGTCAACAAACGATTCTAGCAGCAGTGACTATTGGATGTCCATCCAATGGCC
Source organism: Elymus sibiricus (assembly GCA_039707655.1). Taxonomy (NCBI): domain Eukaryota; kingdom Viridiplantae; phylum Streptophyta; class Magnoliopsida; order Poales; family Poaceae; genus Elymus; species Elymus sibiricus. The sequence goes on along the minus strand of CM077674.1, from coordinate 162,705,123 downwards.
GTCGTGCTTCTTCAATCTCTGATCTTCCTGCTCCAGCCGCCCAAACTAGTGCCAGCTTTACTGCCTGCTCCCACCCTACTCCCACCGCTGACCAGGCCATCCCTCTACCCACCCGCACGTCCTGTTATTTTCCGGTGACGGCAGCCTCACCCCGCAGCCGAACCAGTCAACCCTCGTACTCCCCTCTGCGTGGGCATCCACTGCTGTGTCTTCGCAGGCTCCGGGTCGTTCCCTTCCTAGGCCTCGCCGTCGTGCACCACGTTGGTGCTCTCGGCACGGCGTGGTCAACATGGTCAACAAATGATAGTCATCGGAAGAGGGACGTAGGTGGAGAGGTTGATAATAGGGCCCCACATGGTCCATGGCCGCATGCAAGCAAGTGCCTCCTTATTACGCGAAAAAAATGATTCTTCCCCCTGACTGGTGGACCCACCAACGACATCTTCGCACGCAAGGAAGTGCCTCCTTATTACACGGAAAAAAGTTCCGTCCCTCTGACAGCTGGTATCTACCAGCTGCATCTTTTTCAAGGAAGTGCCTCCTTATTAGGCGCAAGAAATATAATTCCTCCCCCTGCCAGCTGAGTCCCACCTGATTTGGAGGCTGACTTGTGGGCCTACTAAGTTGACACGTATGCAGGGCTATGTCACTTTAGTCAACAAAATTGACTCTAGCAGCGTGAGACCGTTAGATGTCAATCCAACGGCTGGCGTGCTTCCTTAATCTCTGATCTTCCTGCTCTAGCCGCCCAAACCAGCGACGGCGTGACCGCCTGCTCCCGCCTTCCGCGGCCGGCTATGCTGCCGCGCAGGCCTCACCACGCCACCCTACTCCCATCACTAGCCAGGCCATCCCTCTACTGACCCACACCTCCTGTTATTCTCCAGTGACGGCAGCCTCACACCGCAGCCGAGCCAGTAAACCCTCGTATTCCCCTCCGCGTGGGCGTCCACTGCCGAGTCTTCCCCGGCTCCGGGTCATTTCCCTCCCTAGGCCTCGCCGTCGTCCACCGCCTTGTTGCTCTCGGCACGGCGTCATAAACGTGGTCAACGAACGACAGCCAATGGAAGAAGACTGTACGTGGACATGCTGATAGCTGGGACCCATGAGGTCCATGGTCCCACGCAAGGAAGTGCCTCCTTATTACGCGGAAGAAAAATGATTCCACTCCCTGACAGCTGGGACCCACCAGCTACATCTTCGCACGCAAGGAAGCTCCTCCTTATTACATGAAAAAAATGATGTTGACACGTGGGTCCTAGTTGCTCGATCAGTTTTGTTGTTGTTGTTTTTTTGATCTTGTTGAGAGGGAGTAGGTTATCAACTGGGCTGTGTGGTGTCTGGGGCCCGTCTAGCCCAGGCTTTTATTTTATGTTTACAACATGACGAGCCCAGCTATTTTTTTCTCGGTGAAAATGATTAGCCCACCTCTTTTTTTGTATAGAATAGCCTACATAGGCCGATTTCTTTTTCTCCGTCCTGCTGGGCTGCAAATCTTTCAAGACGACGAGGGATACATTCGGCCTGCCCAGACAAAAAGGGTTGTAAATCTCATAAGTAATATGAAATGGGATGTATATGTATAAAAACAAACAAAATGGGCAATTAGTTTCAAATTGTGGATTTTCTTTTATTTTTTGATATTCAATTTTTCATTTTTAACATAATTTAAATATAATTTAAATTTAGTTTTTATCGGGCTCGAAAGGATTAGAAATAGTTCGGCAATTTCAATGAAATATCACTGAAATTTTTAATACCGTCCTTGCGAGAAAATGGTAAGGTATTCTCAAATATAATATGGGCTGCAATAAATTATGTAATAATTAGCAAATGGTCTCTAAATTTAGGAAAATATCAAATGGGCTATATGTTGTCCGCCACATATGTTATGCTGACTTGTGGGCCTACTAAGTTGACGCGTACGCAGGTGTAACACCCCAAAAATTTAACCATATTTTTATTAAGTAAAATTTGGCCATAAATAAAATTTTAAATTATATGAGGCCATTTATTTTTTAGAATCTTCTCTGTTATTGGTTTTCTAAAATTCTTCCCTCCATATAGAAAATTTGGGAAAAATATTATGGGCTTTGATAATTTTCTTAAATCATTCCATTTATATTTTAAATAACAGTAGGAAATATTTTCATAATAAAATTTGCCCCAAAATAATTCCTTTAATAGCATTTTCAATCATTGAAGTGCTTCTGTTGCACTACAACTATTATAAATAATTCTCCTAAAATTCCACAAAAATTATGAGGGTTCAAGAGATGCCTATAGATCACTGTTGTGCAAAAACCCATCATGGTCATTTGAAAATTTTGAGCACAACTTCCATTTTTCAATTCTGTCCCATTCCTAGGTTATAACTGCAAACCTAATTTTCCTTCATCAAAAAATTCTGAAATTTTTTCACTTTATAGTCCTTCCAACAAAACTCTTAAGTCCAGAAGATCAACTCCAATTGCATCTTGGAATACCTCCAAATAATTCCCTCAAAATCTGGTCCAGAACTGAATTTCATTAAAACTTGCACTTTCAAGTTTCTCCCCTGGCTCATCCAACTATACCACCTTCTCTATCATTCAAGGAGACATCCTCCTATCACATTTCACATCCAACAAAGCCCCCTAGATAGCCATAGCATTCTGTCAAGCACCTTGTGTGCATGAATTTTTTTTTACCTGTTCCTAAACTGCATTGAACACTTGATCATCTGGCCAATGCAGCATGTCCATCATTCTACCCAAACCAAGATTTGCTACAATATTAAATTATAGCTCAACTGGAGCAGCCTAGCATGCACGGGCATTCTGCCGAGCACACTGTGTGCATGGACAGAGCGTGGCCAGAGCGCGCGTATGACCGCCCGAGCGCCGCGAGCCCCTGCCATTCTGCTGCTGCCCTCCCTTGCTTCCGCCTCCCTCAGCGGGCATCGCAGAACCAACCACCGCCTCCCCCACACCCCTCCTTGACCGTAGCACCGGCCTAGCACCGGCCATCGCCGCCGCCGCCACTGCCATCTCGGCTACACCACCACCCCTGGAGGCGTGGCTCGCGTTTGGGCAAACCAACACGCCTCGCCTTAATGGCAGCCGCCACCGTCCATCACCGACCCCGCCGACCTCGACCACCAGCCTCAACGGCCTCACCTGCCGTCGTAATGGCCACGGCCGCCATGTTTATCCTCTGAGCCGCGGAACCGACGTCGCCCGCCTACAAAAGGCCACCGCGAGCTCATACTCGACAACCCCACATCCTCTCTTCCCTCTGTGAAGCCACCCAGAGCAACAACACAACCGGAGGTGGTCGTCCTCATCGTCTCTGGCATCAACGGCCATAGCCACCTTCCGGATGATTCCGATGTAACTAGGGCCTTCCCGCTCAACTTTTCTTCACCACAAGACTCCTTGAGCTTCCACCTATCTATTCCGCTAGCCAATTTCTCTCAGGAAGCCCCTCAGGCGAAAGCCCCGTTTTGCTTCTGCCGGAGTTCTTCAGGGGAACCTCGCTGCCGACGAGGTAAGGCTCCCTACGGGTAATGCCACATACCGGGGAGATCGCCTCGATCCCCTGGTCTCGCTCATGTGCTCAGCTCCCCAAGAAGCGCTGTCGTTCGCCGGCACCGATCGCCGGAAGCCACGACCAGAGGAGGAAGACGACGGTTTGACCCAGGGTCAAACCCGACCCATGGTCCCCACCTATCAAAGACTCAGTGAGGGGCCCGGGCCGCTGACGAGTGGGCCTTGCCCCGGTTAAGTGGAGACGGGCTCCCCGAGGCCGTCTTCGCGCGGGGAAAACGTATTCCCATGGATACGCCTTCGATGTCGGCAGACCTCCTGCGTGGCCGAGCGACTGGGCCTGGCCCAGTGGTGCCATGCGGCTAAACCACGCCCAGTGTGCGCCTCTGCCTGTCCGCCAGGGTGATTTTCTGTCTTTTTTCTTTATCCAAAGACTTAAATATTTCCACAGGATTCATTCAAAATTCAAATGAGACAATACAAAGTTATAGTGGCTTATAAAATTGTTCTCTATTTAAGTAGGCAAAGTGAACATTTTTCCTAAGCTTTGTTTCTGTTGGATTTATTAAAAAGTCCATTTCTTCATTTATTTCAGCTTAGAAATTCCCTAGGAAAATCATCTGAACTCCAAATTAATTAATTCTTTGTCTGGAATTCTTTATTTTTCCTCTAGTTTATTTTAGTATTTATTTCAAACAACTTTTTTGTACTGTTTTAAGTTTATGTGGTAATTTCAATATTTTGAAAATAGGAAAATGGAGGGAAGATAAAATTTTCAAAGTTTTGGAGTGCACCCAATCTTTCTGCATGTTCAAGGCAAGCATCTTGAACACTTGATATGGTGAATGCATGGTTAATTGTTTGCGAGAATAATTGAATTATGAATATGTTGGATTCAAATAAAAGTTGCATATTGCTAGTTATACATGCATGATCCCTTGAAAATATTTTATCTTCATTTAAACATGAAGTATGAGTGAGTATGGTTATTTTCACATGTCACCTATGCCTATGTTGGTCCGGAACTAATCTGCAGGAAAGAATCAGTCACGAGAAAAGTGACCATGGGACTGCAATCTCGTTGTGACGAGAATGATCAGTGAGGGCATGTTGGGACATGCCATGTGGTGACCCTGTTGGGTACTACCAAGGAAATATATTGTGCTAACCACTGTAGGAAAACTTAAACGTCCTGAGTCGACCGTAGATCGAGTCTTGTTCCGGTAACCCCCATACATGATTCGTGCTACCACTTGTCCCTGCCACAGGCAGGGTATGGTTTAGAAAGTTGATAACCCCTTTCCTTGCACACACACTGTACAGAGAGGCCATGGTGAAAATACCAGAGGCCTCTGGTAGGCATGTCACCTGGTCAGGGGGCATGGGTGTATCCAGCTGGGCCAAGAGGGGGGCACCCCTTGTAATCCGCGCGTTATAAGTAGTGATCCCATGCTATTCGAGACGATGGTCTCCCCGTCTTAGAGTTTTTCTTGAACGATGCTTTGGGTGATTCCTGGCATCCGGAAAGTTAATCTGGTGTGTGCTGGTCTGGTGTGTTTTCAACCCAAAGACCGTAATGGGAATTAGTCAGTGTCTCGGTGTTGGCTAAAGAAATCCTTTACTTGTGGGTAAAGAGTACACCCTCTGTAGAGTTTTAAAACCTATTCGAATAGCCGTGTCCGCGGTGAAGGACTATAGTCTGGGTTGGTCAAGTGTCGGTCTTAGTGTCGGTCTTCAGAGGAAATAATTAAATTGAGCATGATTCATTTTTGTAGGATGATTATTGTCACTACTGATACTATCATGAATATTATTGTTAACATGAATATTATTGTGGACTAACCTTTTTTTTCTCTTATGTGCAACTCTGAGTATCTCTTGGGATGGTTAATCCACCTGGATACTCATTTCTATTTTTTTCTGAGTATCTCTTGGGATGGTTAATCCACCTGGATACTCATTTCTATTTTTTTCTGAGTATCTCTTGGGATGGTTAATCCACCTGGATACTCATTTCTATTTTCTTTTCTGAGTATCACTTGGGATGGTTAATCCACCTGGATACTCATTTCTATTTTCTTTTCTGAGTATCATTTGGGATGGTTAATCCACCTGGATACTCATTTCTATTTTCTTTTCTGAGTATCACTTGGGATGGTTAATCCACCTGGATACTCATTTCTATTTTTTCTGAGTATCTCTTGGGATGGTTATGCCACCTGAGTACTCATTTCTTTTTCAAGACCTCTCGAGGCATCGCTTTCAGACACCCGTTTGGCATTTCTTTTCAAGACCTCTCGAGGCGTCGCATTCAGACACCCGTTTGACATTTCTTTTCAAGACCTCTCGAGGTGTCGCATTCAGACACCCGTTTGGCATTTCTTTTCAAGACCTCTCGAGGCGTCGCATTCAGACACTCATTTGGCATTTTTCTTGGAATTTTTCGGGCGGTCTAACGCCCGATGTTCCATTCTATTTTCTTGGTTTATTTACTAGAATGGTATATTTAGCCATCTACACCGTATTGATATTTATCATGCCACACATTATTATCATTCAGCATATGCATATAAATTAGTTCATCATGATCATATGCTCTCTGTTGCATTCGGTATATCTTTTGTTCATGATGTTTGCATGTACATTCAAACGTACTCACTGGCTTGTCCCTGGCTATTGTCTTGGCCAGATCACGATTAGGAGAAGAGCACCACGAAGGCACACCCCGCAACCTAGGAATCGGAGATAGCAACCACACGGGAGAGGAGTTATCCAGGTCAGATGTTCCTATGGGAATGGACTCCCACCAGAGATGGAGAACCACGAGTCGCTTCCATCACCCGTCACTAGAAATCATGGTTGTATCATTAGACCTTTATGGTCTTGTACCCAATTCTTGTAACCGCTTGGAATTCTGTATCAAGGAAGTGTCCACTAGAAAATAGTAATCCTGGGGCTGGTGACGACATGAGGGGATATTTCTGGGAATTTTATGTCCCGGAAATCCGGCCCCGACAGCCTTGGTATCAGAGCCTAGGCTGACCATTGGCTAATCCTATCTCAGCCTGGTCACTATCCCTAGGTTTCCACACCGTCCAAATCTTTCCTGTTCACAGCCAAGCCCATCCCATCCTATAAGCTTGCACAGTGGCTAGCCGACATCTTTTGACAGTCGGTGCCCAACCTATCAGCCTGTCCATAGGCCCTGTGCCTGTGGCCAACATCTGAGTTGTCCCATCCACAAGCGTGCGATGGAAGACTCCACTGACCTATAAAGGAAGCCTTGACCCAACTCAGCACATCACAGCCTCACTCTCAGTTCGATATCCAATCACCAAGATGCCTGGCCCCTTCGTTCGCAATGAGACCACCGCAGCCAAACTTGGAGACTTTGTAGTCATCCTCGCCAATCTCACTCGTCGAGCTTTTGGCATAGAAGAGCCCCTAGAATATGTTCTATACCAGGAGCACACGAGTGATGCCATCCACCACTTCTGGGCCACGGTGCACATCTACGGGAGGGGCACCCCATCAGAACGCCCCTACCGGTTCACCGGGAGGATGACCTCCGACGAGCCCCAAGCCATCCAACTTGCAGCCCGAGAGGCTGTAGTTAATCTCTGGCATTTGTCGCCGAGGGTTAACATCCGTCCTTTCTACTAGTACCCTAGTCGTGAAGGCTATGGTAGCCCGACCCAAGTTGCCAACGGAGACCATGAGATGGATCCTGCTCTAGTGCATCTGGTGCACTACCTGAGAGCGCAAGAGGCACTATTCGATCAGGTCACCCTTGATCTGATTGCGACCCATAGGACGCTCGCTCTCTTGACCCCGGTGAGAAGTGAAGCTGCACCCGCCACCGACACCCCGATAGTGCTGCTTGGGAGGCCAGTTGAGCCCCCAAGGTCTACTCTTGTTATCCACCCGGGCAATGCCTTCGCCTCCCCACGGGAACTCTGTCGTCTCTTGGAGACCTACTCCAATGGGACTGTTGCCACGACACCCCGCGAGGGGCATCATCGCTACCCCAGCCCTGTAGCTCCCCATCCGACCCCGGCCACACTGAAGCACACGGAGAAGCCTCGATATCTGCGGGACGCGCCCGGCTAGATGTCAACGAGGTGGACTGAGTCCACCAGAACCGTTGTAGAGCCTTAGTAGCCCTATTGCCTTGTATTTTCATAGTAGCAGTTGTACGGCGTGGTAAGTTTGTAAATTACTTGTGTGCCATTGTCTTAATAGTAGTATGCGTGATCTAGCATAAATTGTTGGCGTGTGGTGGCAGAGTAAATTCTAGAGATGACTGCCGAAACCCCTAACCGACATGCACAGTAATACGTCACATTCCTTTTGGGAAGTGAGGTCTGAGATTTTGACTCAGACAACCCCACGCCAGAATTGATACACAAGTCGTACTGGCGCCGCCACATGTTTCCTAACCCAGGTACCTTATAAGCGGCCGTATCCCACTTTACACCAGCAACCATCAACCTTGAGCACCATATCCATCACTCCATCACTCCATGTTTCACCCCGGAGCCTACCTAAGAACTCCAGATGCAAGCCCTAGTAGTTTTGTTAAGGTTTTGTGGGATTTTACCCGCAATACCCTTGGTTCCATCCACCCACCCCAGTATGAGTTGTACAAGATGAGGATCACCTCTGATTCCTCAAAATACTGGGCAGTTGTGCAAATCCCACCAGCGGATTTAAACCAAGGCCCTCCTTATGTTGTCTTCATCGGGAGATCCATGCCAACCTCAGGCATGGCCATTGAGGTTGCTGCTTATGAAGCAGTTACCCGTCTTCGATTCGTGATACCCTGTGCCAGCGAAAGGGAGTATTATTACTTTCCGAGCCACGCAGCACTCCGAGCAGAAGCTACGTTCCACTGTGAATGTATAGAAAGAGATCCAGCTCTGGCCAATGTCATTCAGTATGTGGGCTAGGAGCATTTCACCCAGCAACTAATGGACTGTCTCCATTATCTTGCTGTCCTGAATCCCCAGATTGCCATTGGCGGACCACCTTTGCCAACTCAGGAAGGACATGTTCTTCGTCTGCTTCCTCCACTTCCTCCGGAAGAAGAAGAATGTGCTCCAGCACCAGGAACCTTTCCGCAGGACCCCGTAGACGGTCATGAGTGGGGTTGTTACTGTGTCTAGCACCTGTTTGCATGATGCAATCTTGCGATGTATTTTAGGGCATATATCATGAATGCATTAATATGATTGTAGTTTGTCTACAAATATTCGATTGTGGTGATCTGCAATTGGGTTCATCCGCCCATAGGGGAGAGGAATTTCTTAAGGGCCATTATCACAAAAAAATTCCTAGCATAAATTTAATTCGCGTACAGCCACGGCATCCGGCTTACAGTCACACTGATTCTACCACATGCACTAAGTGCAGAAACCACACACACACACACTTAACAACTAATTAACTGCCTCGCTCACTGGATCACTCCCACCACACCATAGTTTTTCCAAAGAAAAACTCATGGGTTTTTATTTCTACGGAGCCTACTGCAGAACGCACTAACACTCACTCACCCACCCGACACTGATGCCTAGTCCCCATGATCACCGCCGCCTCGGAGAGCCACCACTCGAGCAGCGGCATCACGGCGATCATCGAGGATCATCGCACACGGCAGCAGCGAGAAGCCAACTAACGCCAACAGCAGACCAGCCAGGAGGATCATGATTAGCTCCGGAAGCACGTCCTCCATTAGTGCCTCATCTCGAGCTCCTGCAACCAGAAGGAGAAGAAGAAGAAGAAGTGAGGAGAAGTGTGAGGTAGAAGGAAGAAAAAACCACGATCGTTTTTATAGCTCGAGCTCGGTGCACGGTGAGCGAAGTCCACCAGCGCCGCTCATCGCTCGATCGCCAGTGTTCGGAGGCGAATCCGCTAGCAGTGCTGACAGGGTACTGGCCCGCTAGGTGAGTGCACGCTGCGCCGGCGACAAGCACGCTGCGCACTACCGCGGTATGGCCATAGATGCCCTATGCGCTAAACGCCGCGGGTGGAGAAAGCGCGCGCGCGAGAGAGAGAGAGAGGAGAAAGGAGAGCCGGAGGAAGAAGAAGAGACTGACAGTGGGCCCTGGATCCACCTGTCAGCCGGAGAGAACACTGTGCACTGGAGTACGGCAAGCGAAATTTGGAATTAGAAATTATACTTTTTCCAAATTTGTCGTACAGTAAAACCACAGCACCAGTACCTCACTATAGTTGCACCAATTACTAGTAGCCCCGCATCAATTGTGCCTAATTAGGTTATTTAAATAATTAGTTCAGAAAATCCCCTCGAAAAGGTGGGCTTAATTCTAATGACCACCTTAATAAATCTCGAGGACGAGATTTTCTTAAGGGGGTTAGAGTTTGTAACACCGCAAAAATTTAACCATATTTTTATTAAGTAAAATTTGGCTAGAAATAAAATTTTGAATTATATGAGGCCATTTATTTTTTTAGAATCTTCTCTGTTATTAGTTTTCTAAAATTCTTCCCTCCATATAGAAAATTTGGGAAAATATTATGGGCTTTGATAATTTTCTTAAATCATTCCATTTATATTTTAAATAACAGTAGGAAATATTTTCATAATAAAATTTGCCCCAAAATAATTCCTTGAATAGCATTTTCAATCTTTGAAATGCGTCTGTTGCACTACAACTATTATAAATAATTCTCCTAAACTTCCACAAAAATTATGAGCGGTCAAGAGATGCCTATAGATCACTGTTGTGCAAAAACCCATCATGGTCATTTGAAAATTTTGAGCACAACTTCCATTTTTCAATTCTGTCCCATTCCTAGGTTATAACTGCAACCCTAATTTTCTTTCATCAAACAATTCTGAAATTTTTCCACTTTATAGTCCTTCCAACAAAACTCTTAAGTCCAGAAGATCAACTCCATTTGCATCTTGGAATACCTCCAAATAATTCCCTCAAAATCTGGTCCCGAACTAAATTTCATTAAAACTTGCACTTTCAAGTTTCTCCCCTAGTTCATCCAACTATAACACCTTCTCTATCATTCAAGGAGACATCCTCCTGTCAAATTTCACATCCAATAAAGCCCCCTAGATAGCCATAGCATTCTGTCAAGCACCTTGTGTGCATGACAGAAATTTTGCCTCTTCCTAAACTGCATTGAACACTTGATCATCTGGCCAATGCAGCATGTCCATCATTCTACCCAAACCAAGATTTGCTACACTAATAAATTATAGTTCAATTGGAGCAGCCTAGCATGCACGAGCATTCTGCCAAGCACACTGTGTGCATGCACAGAGCGTGGCCAAACCGCGCGTATGACCACCCGAGCGCCGCGAGCCCCTGCCATTCTACTGCTGCCCTCCCCTGCTTCCGCCTCCCTCAGTGGGCGTCTCAGGACCAGCCACCGCCTCCCCCGCACCCCTCCTTGACCGTAGCACCGGCCATCGCCGCTGCCGCAACTGCCGTCTCGGCTACGCCACCACCCCTGGACGCATGGCTCGCGTTTGGGCCAACCAACACGCCTCGGCTTAATGGTAGTTGCCACCGTCCATCATCGACCCCGCCGACCTCGACCACCGGCCTCAACGGCCTCACCTGCCGCCGTAATGGCCACGACCGCCATGTTTATCCTCTAAGCCGTGGAACCGACGTTGCCCGCCTACAAAAGGCCACCGCGAGCTCGTACTCGACAACCCCACATCCTCTCTTCCCTCTATGAAGCCACCCAGAGCAACAACACAACCGGAGGTGGTCGTCCTCATCGTCTCCGGCATCCACGGCCATAGCCACCTTCCAGATGATTCCGATGTAACTAGGGCTCCCCGCTCAACTTTTTTTCACCACAAGACTCCTTGAGCTTCTGCCTATCGATTCCGCTAGCCAATTTCTCTCGGGAAGCCCCTCAGGCAAAAGCCCCCTTTTGCTTCCGCCGGAGTTCTTCGGGGGAACCTCACCGCCGATGAGGTAAGGCTCCCTACGGGTCATGCTGCATACCGGGGAGATCGCCTCGATCCCCTGGTCTCGCTCATGTGCTCAGCTCGCCAAGAAGCGCCGTCGTTCGCCGGTGCCGATCGTCGGAAGCCACGGCCAGAGGAGGGAGATGACGGTTTGACCCAGGGTCAAACCCGACCCATGGGCCCCACCTGTCAAAGGCTCAGCGAGGGGGCCGGGCCGCTGACGGGTGGGCCTTGCCCCGGTTAAGTGGAGACGGGCTCCCCCGAGGCCGTCTTCGCGCGGGGAAAATGTATTCCCATGAATACGCCTTCGACGTCGGCGGACCTCCCGCGCGGCCGAGCGACTATGCCTGGCCCAGTGGCGCTATGCGGCTAAACCACGCCTAGTGCGCGCCTCTGCCTGTCCGCCAGGGTGATTTTCTGTCTTTTTTCTTTATCCAAAGACTTAAATATTTCCACAGGATTCATTCAAAATTCAAATGAGACAATACATAGTTATAGGGGCTTATAAAATTGTTCTCTATTTAACTAGGCACAGTGAACATTTTTCCTAAGCTTTGTTTCTGTTGGATCTATTAAAAAGTCCATTTCTTCATTTATTTTAACTTAGATATTCCCTACAAAAATCATCTGAACTCCAAATTAATTAATTCTTTTTCAGGAATTCTTTATTTTTCCTCTAGTTTATTTTAGTATTTATTTCAAAAATTTCCAAACAACTTTTTTGTACTGTTTTAAGTTTATGTGGTAATTTCAATATTTTGAAAATAGGAAAATGGAGGGAAGATAAAATTTTCAAAGTTTTGGAGGGTACCCAATCTTTTTGCATGCTCAAGGCAAGCATCTTGAACACTTGATATGGTGAATGCATGGTTAATTGTTTGCGAGAATAATTGAATCAGGAATATGTTGAATTCAAATAAAAGTTGCATATTGCTAGTTATACATGCATGATCCCTTGAAAATATTTTATCTACATTTAACCATGAAGTATGAGTGAGTATGGTTATTTTCACATGTCACCTATGCCTATATTGGTCCAGAACTAATCTGCAGGAAAGAATCAGTCACGAGAAAAGTGACCGTGGGACTGCAATCTCGTTGTGACGAGAATGATCAGTGAGGGCATGTTGGGACATGCCAGGTGGTGACCCTGTTGGGTACTACCAAGGAAATATATTGTGCTAACCACTTCAGGAAAACTTAAATCTCCTGAGTCAACCGTAGATCGAGTCTTGTTCCGATAAACTCCATACTTGATTCGTGCTGCCACTTGTCCCTGCCACAGGCAGGGTATGGTTTAGTAAGTTGATAACCCCTTTCCTTGCACACACCGTACAGAGAGGTCATGGTGAAACATACTAGAGGCCTCTGGTAGGCATGTCACCTGGTCAGGGGGCATGGGTGTATCCGGCTGGGCCGAGAGGGGGGCACCCCTTGTAATCCATGCGTAATAAGTAGTGATCCCATGCTATTCGAGATGATGGTCTCCCCATCTTAGAGTTTTTCTTGAACGATGCTTTGGGTGATTCCTGGCATCCGGAAAGTTAATCTGGTGTGTGCTGGTCGGGTGTGTTTTCAACCCAAAGACCGTAATGGGAATTAGTTAGCGTCTCGGTGTTGGCTAAAGAAATCCTTTACTTGTGGGTAATGAGTACACCCTGTGCAGAGTTTTAAAACCTATTCGAATAGCCGTGTCCGCGGTTAAGGACTACAGTCTGGGTTGGTCAAGTGTCAGTCTTAGTGTCGGTCTTCGGAGGAAATAATTAAATTGAGCATGATTCATTTTTACAGGAGGATTAATGTCACTACTGATACTATCATGAATATTATTGTTATCATGAATATTATTGTGGACTAACCTTTTTTCTCTTATGTGCAACTCTGAGTATCCCTTGGGATGGTTAATCTACCTGGATACTCATTTCTATTGTTTTTCGAAGTATCTCTTGGGATGGTTAATCCACCTGGATACTCATTTCTATTTTTTTCTGAGTATCTCTTGGGATGGCTAATCCACCTGGATACTCATTTCTATTTTCTTTTGAGTATCACTTGGGATGGTTAATCCACCTGGATACTCATTTCTATTTTCTTTTCTGAGTATCACTTGGGATGGTTAATCCACCTGGATACTCATTTCTATTTTCTTTTCTGAGTATCACTTGGGATGGTTAATCCACCTGGATACTCATTTCTATTTTTTCTGAGTATCTCTTGGGATGGTTATGCCACCTGGGTACTCATTTCTTTTCAAGACCTCTCGAGGCGTCGCTTTCAGACACCCGTTTGGCATTTCTTTTCAAGACCTCTGGAAGCGTCGCATTCAGACACCCGTTTGTCATTTCTTTTCAAGACCTCTCGAGGCGTTCCATTCAAACACCGGTTTGGCATTTTTCTTGGAATTTTTTGGGCGGTCTAACGCCCAATGTTCCATTCTATTTTCTTGGTTTATTTACTAGAATGATATATTTAGCCATCTACATAGTATTGATATTTATCATGCCATGCTTTAATATCATTCAGCATATGCATATAAATTAGTTCATCATGATCATATGCTCTCTGTTGCAATCGGTATATCTTTTGTTCATGATGTTTGCGAGTACATTCAAACGTACTCACTAGCTTGTCCCTGGCTATTGTCTTGGCCAGATCATGATTAGGAGAAGAGCACCACGAAGGCACACCCCGCAACCTAGGAATCGGAGATAGCAACCATGCATGATAGGAGTTATCCAGGTCAGCTGTTCCTGTGGGAATGGAGCCCCACCAGAGATGGAGAACCACGAGTCGCTTCCGTCACCCGTCACTAGAAATCATGGTTGTATAATTAGACCTTTATGGTTTTGTACCCAATTCTTGTAACCGCTTGGAATTCTGTAGCAAGGAAGTGTCCACCAGCAAACAGTAATCCTGGGGCTGGTGACGACATGAGGGGTTATTTCTGGGAATTTTATGTCCCGAAAATCCGGCACCGATAGCAGGGCTTTGTCAACTTAAAGTCAACAAACGATTCTTGCAGCGGTGACCGTTGGATGCTAATCCAACGGCCGTGCTGCTTCTTCAATCTCTGATCTTCTTGCTCCAGCCGCCCAAACCAGCACCGGCAGGACCACCTGCTCGTGCCTCCGGTGGCCGGCTGTGCTGCCGCGCAGGCCTCAACGCCCCACCCTACTCCCACCGCTGGCCAGGCCTTCCGTCTACTCACTCACATCCCCTGTTATTCTTCGGCGATGGCAGCCTCACTCCGCAGCGGGACCAGTCAACCCTCATACTCCCATCCACGTGGGCATCCACTGCCATGTCTTCCCCGGCTCCGTGTCGTTCCCTTTCGATGCCTCGCCGTCGTCCATCGCCTTCGTGCTCTCGGCGCGGCGTAGTCAACGTGGTCAATGAACGACAGTCATCAGAAGAGGACTGTGTGTGGTGAAGCTGACAGCTGGACCCACCAGCTACATCTTCGCATGCACGGTACCGAAGTTTGCACCAACTCTCGATGTGAGAAAGGGCAATGCACGGTACCGAAGAGGCTAGCAAATTGCGGAAGGGTGAGAGTGCATATAATCCATGGACTCGCATTAGTCATAAAGAACTCACATACTTATTGTGAAAGTTTATTTGCCCTCGAAGCAAAGTACTACTACGCATGCCCCTAGGGGGGAGATTGATAGGAGTTAACCATCACACGCCCCCGACCGCCACACAAAGGAAGACAATCAATAATAAATCATGCTCCAACTTCTTAGCATAACCACAGATCATACGTGCATGCTTCGGGAATCACAAACTTTAACACAATTATTCTTACTAAACCACAATTATCTACTAATACCTCCCACATATTACAATCTTAATATCGCAAAACTATTGCAAGGAATCAAATTTATCATATTCAGTGATCTACATGATAGTTTTTATTATATCCCTCTTGAATACCTATCATATCAGGACCAAATTCATAACCCGTGCATATTACCATTGCTATCATGAGACTCTCAAAAAGATATAAGTGAAGCATGAGAGTGCAACTATTTCTTTAAAATATAACCACCGCCGTGCTCTAAAAGATATAAGTGAAGCACTAGAGCAACTGCCTAGCTCAAAAGATATAAGTGAAGCACATAGAGTATTCTAACAAATCACGAATAATGTGTGTCCCTCTAAAAAAGGCGTGTTCAGCAAAGATGATTGTGACAAACTAAAAAGCAAACAAACTATTTCATAAGACGCTCCAAGTAAAACACATATCATGTGATGAATAAAAATATGGCTCCAAGTGAGTTACCGATAGATTGTTGACGAAAGAGGGGATGCCTTCCGGGGCATCCCCAAGCTTAGATGCTTGAGTCTTCCTTGAATATTACCTTGGGGTGCCTTGGGCATCCCCAATCTTAGGCTCTTGCCGCTCCTTATTCCTTTATCCATCGTAGTCTCACCCAAAACTTGAAAACTTCAGCACACAAAACTCAATAGAAACCTCGTGAGATCCGTTAGTATAACAAACAAATCTTAAACTTTAGGTCCTGTAGTAAATTGATTCATATTTAATATTGGCATAATGCTACTGTACTCCAACTTCTCCATGACTCATATCCCCCCGATACGATCCATAGATTCATCAAAATAAGCAAACTATGCAACAAAAACAGAATCTGTCTAAAACAGAACAGTCTATAAAGATCTATTTAAAAGCCATACTTCTGTAACACCAAAAATTCTGAAACATTAGCACAACGTAAACAATTCATATACCCATACTGTGTAAAAATTTCAGATTTTTCTGACGCTCCAGTACAGAACTAAAATTCCAGCACTGGACGCAAAACTTTCTGTTTTCCAAACAGCATCAATTATACTACCATCAACATTACCCCAAAGGCATTACTTGTCACAAACACTAATTAAAACATAAAAACACAATCATAACAGAGGCTATAATTGTGCAAATGCACAAAAACAGTAGGTAAAAGGGAAAAAATATTTTATTCATTGGGTTGCCTCCCAACAAGCGCTATTGTTTTATGCCCCTAGCTAGGCATAATGCATAGTTTCAAGTGTTGTCTTCCTTCAAGTTAATTCCATAAGTGGCTATCATAATGGATTCATAAGGTGCTTTAATTATTTTTCTAGGGAAGTGTTCCATCCCTTTCTTTAGTGGAAATTGAAATCTTATGTTACCTTCTTTCATATCAATAATAGCACCAATAGTTCGAAGAAAAGGCCTACCAAGTATTATGGGGCAAGAAGGATTGCATTCAATGTCAAGAACAATAAAGTCCATGGGCACATAATTTCTATTTGCAAGAATAAGAACATCATTTATTCTAACCAATGGCTTTTTAATAATGGAATCCGCAAGATCCAAATTAAGGGAACAAGGATCCATGTCAGTGAGACCTAGCACATCACACAAAGACTTAGGTATGGTGGAAATGCTAGCACCAAGATCACAAAGAGCATTACATTCATAATCTTTAATTTTTACTTTAATAGTTGGTTCCCATTCATCTTGTAATTTTATAGTAAATGATACTTCCAACTCAAGTTTTTCTTCATGTGCTTTCATCATGGCTTCTACAATATGTTTAGTGAAAGCTTTATTTTGTTCATATGCATTTGGTGAATTAATCATGGATTGCAACAAGGAAATACACTAAATTAAAGAACAACTATCATAATTAAAGTCCTTGTAATCCAAAGTAGTGGCTGCATTACTATTTAAAGTTTTGACCTCTCCAAACCCACTTTTTTTTTTCATTTTTACGATCAAGATTATCACCCTCCAATCAAGTGGGACTCCTTCTACCTAAAGTTGACTCTTCTCCAGTCCCTGTTTCATCAAGTTTTATGATACTAAATAATGATTCAATAGGAGTGACACCAATCATTTTAATATCTTCATCATTACTATGATAGAAACCGGGTGGAATCGCTTTTTCTAGAAATTCTCGCTTAACTCTCAACCTAGCGGTCCTTTCTTTACTTTTATTAATGGAGACATAGATAGCTTTAATAGACTCATTTATATCATGTTTGGATGGCAAAATTTTAGTTTTGAGATTTTCCACATCATGAGCAATTCTATCCATGTTCCTAGCCAATTCATCAACTCTATTCAATTTTTCTTCTATCATAGTATTAAAATTCTTTTGCGAACTAATAAATTCTTTAATATTACTTTTGAGATCAGAGGGAATCCTACTATTATTATTATTATTATTATTATAAGAATTACCATAAGGATTGCCATAATTATTATAGGAATTTCTAGGAAACGGTCTAGCATTGAAATTACCCCTATAAGCATTATTGTTGAAATTATTTCTAGAGACAAAATTCACATCAATAGCATCATTATTTTGCTCAATCAAAGTAGACAATGGCACATCATTAGCATCAATATGAGCATTTTTATTAGCAACCAATTTCAATAAAGCATCCATCTTATCACTCAAAGTATTAATTTCTTCAACAGAATTTACCTTCTTACCAGTTGGAGTTCGTTCAGTGTGCCATTGAGAATAATTTGCCATAATATTATCAGGAAGTTTTGTAGCTTCTCCCAATGTAATTTCCATAAAAGTACCACCTGTGGCAGAGTCTAGCAAATTTCTAGAGACAAAGTTTAGTCCCGCATAAAAAAGTTGTATGATCATCCATAAATTCAAACCACGAGTTGGGCAATTTCTTATCATTAATTTCATTCTCCCAAGATTGTGCAACATGTTCATGCTCGAGTTGCTTAAAATTCATAATTTGATTTCTTAAAGAAATAATCTTAGCGGGAGGAAAATACTTGGTAATAAAAGCATCCTTACACTTATCCCATGAATCAATACTATTTCTAGGCAAGGATGAAAACCAAGTTTTAGCACGATCTCGTAGTGAGAATGGAAATAATTTTAATTTGACAATATCATTAACCACATATTTCTTCTTTTGCATATCACAAAGTTCAACGAAAGTATTTAGATGGGATGCATCATCTTCATTAGGACTACCAGAAAATTGTTCTTTCATAACAAGATTAAGCAAGGCAGCATTAATATCACATGACTCCGCACTAGTGGCGGGAGGAGCAATAGGAGTACTAATAAAATCATTATTATTAGTACTGGAAAAGTCACACAATTTTGTATTTTCTTGAGACATCGCGACAAAGCAAGCAAACTAGCAAACAAGCAAATAAAATATTTCTGTGTTTTTTGTAAAAAAAAAATTAGAAGTGGGGGAGATGAAAACGAGAGGCAAAAGCAAATAAAAGATAAATAAAGTAAATGCAAGTGAATGATAATTTGTGTGAAGGTACTTATTAATTTTGATGATGTCTCCCCGGCAACGGCGCCAGAAATTCTTCCTGCTACTTGTAGTCTGCGTTGGTATTTCCCCGAAGAGGAGATGATGATGCAGTACAGTAGAGATAAGTATTTCCCTCATTTAAGAACCAAGGTTATCAATCTAGTAGGAGAACTAAGCAAAATTCCGTTAAGCGCACCTGCACATACAAGAGCAAACACTTGCACCCAACGCAAATAAGAGGGTTGTCAATCCTCTTAGCGGTTACTTGCAAGGATTAAATCTTATAGAAGTAAATAGCTAAACTAAAATACTAATTAAAATAAAAGTAAATAAATTGCAGCAAGGTATTTTCAGGTTTTTTAATATGATAAAGATAGACCCGGGGGCCATAGTTTTCACTAGAGGCTTCTCTCTCGAGCGCAGAAACATACGGTGGGTAAACAAATTACTATTGGGCAATTGACAGAATAGCAAATAATTATGACGGATTCATGGCAATGATCATGTATATAGGCATCACGTCCGAGACAAGTAGACCGACTCCTGCCTGCATCTAATACTATTACTCCACCCATCGACCGCTATCCAGCATGCATCTAGGGTATTAAGTATGAAGCACAGTAACGCCTTAAGCAAGATGACATGATGTAGAGAAGCAAATTCAAGCAATATGAATAAACCCCATCATTTTATCCTTAATGGCAACAATACAAATACGTGTCATGTCCCCTTCTATCACTGGGATTGAGCACCGCAAGATTGAACCCATCACAAAGCACCTCTCCCATTGCAAGATAAATCAATCTAGTAGGCCAAACTAAACCGATAGATCGGAGAGAAATACAAACCTATAACAATCATGCATAAAAGAGTTCAGAGAGGACTCAAATATTTCTCATGAATAATCTGATCATAAACTCACAATTCATCGGATCCCAACAAACACACCGCAAAAGAAGATTACATCGGATAGAACTCCAAGAACATCAAGGAGAACATTGTATTGAAGATCAAAGAGAGAGAAGAAGCCATCTAGCTACTAGCTATGGACCCGTAGGTCTGTGGTAAACTACTCACACTTCATCGGAAGGGCAGCAAGGTTGATGTAGAAGCCCTCCGTGATCGATTCCCCCTCCGGCAGATTACCGGAAAAGCCCTCCAGATGGGATCGCGGAAGAACAGAGGCTTGCGGTGGCAGAAATGTTATTTCGTCAGGTTCTTAGGGGGTTTCCCAATATTTGTGAATTTATAGAATTGGAATTAGTTCAAACGGAGTCACGTGGGCCCCACAAGGCAACACGGCGCGCCCCCTGTGGGGTGCGCCCTGTTGCCTTGTGAAGCCTCCATGAGGCTTCTGGCCTCCTCCTCCCGAAGCTTCCAAGGTTTCTTTTGTCCAGAAAAAAATCTCCAAAAAGTTTCATGGCATTTGGACTTCATTTGGTACTGTTTCTCTGAAAAGCAAAAACAAGCAGAAAACAGCAACTGGCACTGGGCACTAGGTTAATAGGTTAGTCCCAAAAAATGATATATAATTGCATATAAAAACATCCAAGATTGATACTATAATAGCATGGAACAATCAAAAATTATAGATACGTTGGAGACGTATCACTGGCCTCCTCGGGGTCCTGTTCATCCAGCGCCAACCACCTTCACACGGCCAGGGTACTGTTCATCCACAGCCAACCCACCGGCTGGGGTGGGGCGTACGAGCAGGCGGCAGCAACGGAAACTGTTCATCCACAGCCAACCAACCGGCTAGGTCAACTCACCATGTCTCGTGCAAGGGCCTCGATCGATGCGTCTCGACTCGTTCTACGTATCGCGCACGCGGTAGTAACGGGCACTGTTCATCGAGAGGCAACCCAACCGGCTACGTCTCGCACGTACGGGAGCTGGTCCGGCTTCAGTTAGCTGTGAAGGAATCGCTCGGGTTCAGTTAGCAACGAAGGAATCGCTCGGGTTCAGTTAGCAGCGAAGGGATCGATCGGCTTCAGTACGTAGCTAGTGCGATCGCTCGGGTTCAGTAAGTGAATGCCTCACTCGGGTTCAGTTAGCGAACGCCTCGCACACACGCGCGTATGAGAGAAACGCGCAAAACCACACTGCATCGCTCGGCCCGACCACCCACTGTAACCGGGAACTCCCTGAAAATTTCCTCGTCCTCACTTCTACCACGATTTTTTACGTCATGGACGGCCCAAAGAATGTCATGCGGGTGCGTCTCCGGCCCGCCCAGGACAAAAAGCCCATTTTCTGTCATAGAAGTAGGAGCCCACCACATCTATGATGATATGTGTTTTTGTCACAATTATTGTCATAGAAGTGTCACAACCATGACAGAAAAAGTTTTCGTTCGGGCCATAATGTCACGGATGTGTCTTTTTTTTGTAGTGCTTGTCGGGCATGCAAAGTACATGATGTCAATGATTGAGTTTTGACAGAAAGTCTTGTTTGTGCGAAACCTAACTATCATTGTCCACTTAGTGACCGCTTTCAGATCCTCAAATAAATTTCCTCCATATTGATCTTCTCATCTTCCACTCCTTCCAGATGAATCTTGTCAAGCAACCCATCAGGGTCTTCCACAATACCCACGTGAGATCCACTCTCGCCAGCCGATGAAAACTGACCTTCGCTAGCCATCTAAAACCCTGGTACTACCCTGCAAGGAACCAACGCCTTCTAATAGAGATTGACCCTAGTCTGCTTCTGTACCCGATCAGAGAGCTGTGACGCCCCCGACTTAATCGTGCACTAATCATACACGCAAATGCTCACGATCAAGCCTAAGGACTCACTTGAAGATATCACAACACAACTCTAATCATAAATAAAAGTCATACAAGCTTTATATTACAAGCCAGGGGCCTCGAGGGCTTGAATACAAAAGCTCGATGTCATACAAGCATCAGTGGAAGCATCGGGTATCTGAGTACAGACACAAAGTTAAACAGATAGGCCTTTAAGAAGGCGGGGCAAAATAAAACACTGGATCGAAAGGCGCAGGCCTCCTGCCTGGGTGCCTCCTACCCACTCCTGGCCGTCAGAGGGCTCCTCGTAGTAGTAGTATCCGGAGGGGTAGTAGTGGTAGTAGTCGTCGTCGGCTGCTGGGGCAGCTGGCTCCGGGGCTCCGTCGTCTGGTCGCATCAATTGTGTACGGGGAAAAGGGAAGCAAAGCAACCGTGAGTACTCATCCAAAGTACTCAGCAAGACTGACATCAGATCTATTCTAAAATATGCATCATTATCAAAGGAAGGCTGTATATGTGGACTGATTTGCAGAAATGCCAGAATAGAAGGGGAAAGCCTAGCCTATCGAAGACTAGCATCTTCAGCGGTCTTGCAGCATAAGAAGAGTGCAGATTAGTACATAAGTATAGTAGTAGCAACAAGTATCAAACATCGCCCAGAGATCCTTCCTCGACTCCCTGCGAGAAAGCAATCCCGGAGCTAATATATTCAACCCATTTCTAGTTGTAGAAGATCGGGATATTCTCCGAGCGTCCTGTTACCGTGGACACGGCTATTCGAATAGATATACTTCCCTGCAGGGGTGCACCAACTTACCCAACACGCTCGATGACTCTGGCCGGACACACTTGCTTAGTCGATGCCCGGCCTCGGACTATCGACACGTCGTAGCCCTACCTAGGTTCAACAGAGAGGCCAGCACGCCGGTCTATATCCTAAGTGCGAAGGGGTCTTGGGCCCATCACCCTTTGCACTCCTGCGCGTTGCGTGGGCGGCCGGGAGTAGACCAAGCCCCCTTAATACAAGCGCGGGCGTTACCAGTCCAACCCGGCGCGCGCCGCTCAATCGCTGACATCTGAAGAACTTCAGCTGATACCACGACGCCATGTACCCATATTATTTCCACGTGTTGGTGAGCGCAAAAAGGCCAGAGGCCTACTCAGATCACATATCCTAACCCTTAGTGCATTTGGAGCGCGCGGTAACGAGCAGAGACTCACGATCCTGTGACCCCGTCGCCCCGTCTCGTGGACTTACGGCAAGGGCTAAGAATGCCCGGCCGTGCCACGTATTCATCTCTCGGGCACCCTCATGGTCAACCCGACAACATTTCTCTCGCGGGTACCCCTCGGGGCCGACCCGTCTTTATCGAGTACCAGTAAAACGGTGCAAGTAACCGTGTGTTCATAACGTCAAGCAGGAATCCGAGGAATCACCCTTGTTGGATTCCCACTAGATGTAACCGACAAGGTGAACCCGGAGGAATCACCCTCGATGGTATTCACACTTGCGGGGTTACCGACAAAGCTTTGTCAGAGGTGGGGGAAGAGGAATCACCCTCGGTAACCCGAAACCGACTAGCTATAATACAGAGGCATCATCGGGAGTGAGATAAGAGGTATCACCCTCGGCACTCGATGTTAGCTCTGCAGAGTCGAGCAACTTAGGGGGATGTGTGGTGATGTGCTGGTCTCAGCCCGACGATCACATCGATCGGGACACAGGTACTAAAGCGAGGCAACTACAGCAAGGAAGATGGGCCACGGATGGTTCACTACCATCGAGCCTATTCTAAGAAATTTTGGATACCAGGTAGGTATCAATAACAGTTACAAAGACAGGCTATGCATCAGAATAGGATAAAACAATAGCAGTAGCAAATTCTAATGCGATCAGGAGGGAAAGAGAATAGGTGATATAGGCATGCGTCAAGGGGGGTTGCTTGCCTGGAAGCTCTGCGGCAAAGGAGGGGTCGTCAGTGGTGTCGTCGGTCTCCTGAGCTGCGTCGGTCTCGGGGGCTATCGGAATAGAAGAGGGGGAAGAAACAATAAATAAAAGCAACAGATGCAACACAGAGCATGACATGCTAAGATGCAGTGCAGGGTTGCCTAAATGCATCTCTAAACCATTTTAGCTATTTTACGATTTAAGTTGGAATTATTAGCAGGTATGCATGCACTATTCATCTACCAGAAACAGGCAAAAAGTTGCGGGTTCACCTACGTAGAGGGTCCCGACAAGAAAACAGACATCACGATCGGATTCGTGGGATTTTTCTGAGCAACTTTCATGTAGAAAGGTTTTCGATCCGAGTTACGGTTTATTTTCTATGATTTTTCAAAGTTTTAAACTATTTCTGAAATTATTTAAATTAACAAAATTCCAGAAAAGGCATATGACATCATCATGATGCAAGCATGGCGTCAGCGGTCGGCTGACCAGCTGACTGGTCAAACAGGCAGGTGGGACCCACCTGTCAGCCTCAGAGGTTATAATCAGTGATTAATTTAAACTAACAGAGCTAATTAACCAGTGGGCCCGGCCTGTCAGCGACTGAACTAATTGACATATTTAATTAATTAAACGTAACAGTTAATTAACCACCCGGGTCCACACGTCAGCGACAGAAGTGAAAAGTAACCCGCGTTGACCGTGGTCAACGCGGTCAAACAGGCGTCGGCGGCCCACTAGCAGTGTCTCTGGGTGGGCCCCGCGCCTTGCTAGGTCAGCACGTCGCCGGGAACGCGCCGGCGAGCTCCAGACGCGACGGCGATCGTCGGAGACGCTCGGGTTTTCTCTACAGGGCATCATTTCGCATGATTTTTGCGGCGTTGGATCCTCTACTCCATCCTACGTCAATTGGTGGTACCTGCGAGGCCGGTGGTGGTCGGAAACGGCGGCGACGGTAGCTACAGGCGGCAGACGGAATTCGGAGCTCGAAGCATTCGGCGTTCCGCGGCGCTAGCGCGCGAACTAAAGTTGCAGCGGGCTTCACAAGGCCACCCTGAGCACGATGGCGTGCTTGGCTAGCCACGACAGAAGCTAACGCGACGGCGGCGAGCTCATCAACGGAGCGGAGCTTCGGCAATGGCGGTGTCACGTACAGCTCGCTACGGCGGGGAAAAGAGCAGCGGACAGGGAGAGGAGGAAAAGGTGCTCACCGTGCGGGCTCACGAAGGCCCTTCGGGGAAACGGAAGCGCAGAGGCGAGGCAATTTGGCGGCGGCGACTTGCGGTGGCCGGAGATGGGGAAGAGGTCGATGACGACGATGCCAACCTCCCCGGCTCCAGCTGATAGACGAGGACGATGAAGCGGAGGACGGCGCACCTCCTGGACTGCACGGGAGGACGGGACGGTGACGTCGACCGCGAGTTCGACGGGGATGCGGTGGCGGCGTTCGGGACAAAGGAGAAGGGGGCGAGCGCGCGCGAGGGAGAGGGAGGAAGAGGAATGGCGAGGCGCCCAGGGGAGATGGACGGGGACTGCCTTATCCCCTCCTCTCACCCGCTCCATCGCCGTGGCTGGCGGTGAACGGCGTCGCGCACGCGCCGGTTGCGGGGAGGACGACAGCGAGGCGGGAGCAGTTGAGGTGGGCTGGGCTCGGCCCAGCAATAGGTAAGGCCTCGCCCACTTTCTCTTTTCTTTCTGTTTCTTCTTTTATTTAATAACAGAGAGAGAAAAAGAATATTTGGGACCACCAAATGAGCTGAGAAAAATGTGGAACTTAGCCCATTAATTTCTTTGCATTTTTAGGCAATGCCAGAATTATTTTGGGAGGCAGAGGAATTCAATTGCATTTTTCATAAATGAATCAGCAATTATAATTGCTGGAATTGCATTGAAATAATTGCTACTGTCCATCTTTGCATAAGAGTGATGTTGATTTTCTTAACAATAAATTGTTTTGGAATTTATGCTAAATGATGAACATTTTCCCAGCAACTTTTGAGCAACTTCAAATTTCACTTGCATTAGAATTTGAATTCAGTGGCAGAATTTGAAATGAGATAATAATCCAACATGATTATCATTGCAAATCTCAGATGACTTGGCATTAATATGGTGGATCACTGTAGCTCATTACATAGGGGTGTTACAATTCTCCTCCTCTAAAAGAAATTCTCGTCCCGAGAATTCAGGAGGTAGAAGGAAACAAATCGGGGTATTCTTCCCGAAGACGATCCTCGCGTTCCCAAGTGGCTTCATCTTCAGTATGATTTGACCATTGCACTTTAAGGAACTTAGTTGTCTTCTAGCGAGTTCGACGTTCAGCTTGATGGAGAATGCGGAACGGATGCTCCTTATAAGATAGATCATCTTGCAAATCGAGCAACTCATGATCCACAACTCGGTGCGGAGATTCCTTCAAGCAACGACGAAGTTGCGACACATGGAAGACGTCGTGGATGTGAGAGAATTGCGGCGGCAACTCCAATTTATATGCCACATGTCCACGTCTGGAGAGAATGCGGAAGGGGCCAATGTAGCGAGGAGCTAACTTGCCCTTGATTCCGAAATGGTGAGTGCCCTTCATCGGAGTGACACGCAGATAAGCTTGCTCACCAGGTTGATAGATCGATCCCCAGTGTTTACGATCATAATTACTCTTCTGGCGAGACTGAGCAGCTTTGAGATTTTCTCGCACAATTCGGACTTGCTCTTCGGCGTGTTGGATAATATCCGGACCAATGAGTGGTCATTCCCCAGTTTCTGACCAATTCAGAGGGGTTCGACACTTACGTCCATATAACACTTCAAAGGGGGCCATTTTCAAGCTTGCTTGATAGCTGTTGTTGTAAGAGAATTCGGCATACGGGAGAGATTCTTCCCACTTCTTGCCAAATGATATAACACAAGCTCGCAGCATATCTTCGAGCACTTGATTCACTCGATCGACTTGGCCTTGAGACTGGGGGTGATAAGCTGAACTCCAAGTAATATGAGTTCCCATAGCTTGTTGGAAACTATTCCAGAAGTGTGAGGTGAAGAGGCTGCCACGGTCCGAACTGATCTCCTTCGGAATACCATGGAGTGATACAATCCTGGAGATATATAACTCTGCTAACTGACTAGCAGTGATCGTCTCCTTGACTGGCACAAAGTGTGCAACTTTGGAGAGTTGGTCGACGACGACAAGAATAGCATCGTGACCCTTCTGTGACTTGGGAAGGCCAGTAATGAGATCCATTTGAACCTTATCCCATTTCCATAAAGGAATAGGGAGTGGTTGCAGAATTCCAGCAGGCTTCTGATGTTCTGCTTTAACGCAACGGCAAATGTCACATTCAGCAACATATCGGGCAATATCCTGCTTCATTCTAGACCACCAGTACCTTTGTCGGAGATCACGATACATCTTAGTACTACCCGGATGAATAGACAGTGGTGTACCGTGTGCCTCCTTCATAACCTTGTCGGTCATAAGCTCGAAGCGAGGTACCACAATGCGGTCTTTGAAATACAAAGTTCCATATTGAGCAAGCGAGAAATCCCTGTACTTTTCAAGGTGGAGATCTCTTTTCATCAGATCAACTTCAGCATCTTTAGCTTGCGCATGCTTAACAGCATTCAGAAGATCTTGCTGTATTACAAGGGTATTAAGAGAACCCCGTGGAACAATGTGGAGGTTCAGCTTGCGCAGTTCTTCATACAGACGAGGTTGAGCTCGCTGAACCACGAGGTTGTTACAATAGGACTTGTGGCTCAAGGCATCTGCCATCACATTAGCCTTGCCTGGGGTATATGAAATACCACAGTCATAGTCCGTAATCGTTTCCAACCATCGCTGTTGGTGGAGATTGAGATCCGGCTGAGTAAATAAATACTTCAGACTTTGATGATCAGTATAAATCTCACATCAGTTACCAAGGAGGTAATGTCGCCACAGCTTCAATGCATATATCACTGCAGCAAGTTCAAGATCATGCATTGGATAATTCTCTTCGCGAGGATGCAACTGTCGCGAGGCATAAGCAATTACTCTGCGCTCTTGCATCAGGACACATCCTAATCCTTGACGAGAGGCATCACAATAAATCACAAAATGCTTGCGAGAATACAGAGGAGCAAGCACTGGAGCAGAGGTGAGCTTGTCCTTGAGGGTCTGGAAACTTTCCTGACATTTATTTGTCCACTCAAACTTAACGCCTTTGTGAAGCAGATTAGTTAGAGGCTTGGCAATCTTAGAGAAGTTCTCGACAAAGCGACGACAATAGCTTGCGAGACCGAGAAAACTTCTGACTTGCTTGACGTTCTTCGGAGGAGTCCAGTCAAGAATAGCCTGAACTCGTTCTGGGTTGACAGCGATTCCATCCTTGGAAATCACATGTCCAAGGTAGGTTACTTCAGATAACCAGAATTCACACTTGGAATACTTGGCATATAACTGGTGCTCTCGAAGCTTTTCCAGAACCAATCGAAGATGTTCAGCGTGTTCTTCCTTGTTCTTGGAATAAACCAGAATATCATCCAGATAAACCACGACGAACTTGTCGAGGTAATCCATGAAGATATAATTCATCAGGCGGGAGAACGTTGCTGGTGCATTTGTTAAGCCGAAAGACATGATAGTGTACTCATAAGAGCCATAGCGAGTAACAAAGGCAGTCTTGGGAATATCCTCTTCGCGGACACGGATATGATGATAACCCAACCTCAAGTCGAGTTTAGAGAACACTGATGATCCAGAAAGTTGATCATACAGGTCATTGATCCGATGAAGTGGATACTTGTTCTGAATGGTTGCCTGGTTGATAGGTCAGTTATCTTGGACCAATCGGTTTGTACCATCTTTCTTCTTGACAAAGAGAGAAGGTGCTCCCCAGGCAGATGAACTTGGGCGAATGAAACCCTTGCGAAGTGATTTGCCGATTTCAAATATGTCAAAAGACAGTGTGTGAAGCATATGATAGCATTGGAAAGAAAAAGTTAAACAGACCAATGGAAAAGAAAAGGTGATTATCAGATTAACTAGACCAAAGGAAAGGATTAGTTGCAGATAATCCAGCTCTCCGGGTGAATGTGATTACGGGAACCTAATGTCAGAGTTAGCAAAATCATTTAACCCGAAAAGAAGAGAGATCAGAGTCCCAAAGTATAGATGAGGAATAAAAGATCCTAATACCACCAATTGGCGACGTGGGCCCATAAGCAACACAGCCATGTTAGTAAAATCGTTTCTCAAGTACTAGACTCAACTTCGGCCAAGGAGTTGGAAAGGGGGTTCCTATAGGCAGTCGGCTCTGATACCAACTTGTGACGCCCCCGAATTAATCGTGCACTAATCATACACACAAATGCACACGATCAAGACTAAGGACTGACTTGAAGATATCACAACACAACTCTAATCATAAATAAAAGTCATACAAGCTTTATATTACAAGCCAGGGGCCTCGAGGGCTCGAATACAAAAGCTCGATGTCAAACAAGCATCAGCGGAAGCATCAGGTATCTGAGTACAGACACAAAGTTAAACAGATAGGCCTTTAAGAAGGCAGGGCAAAATAAAACACTTGATCGAAAGGCGCAGGCCTCTTGCCTGGGTGCCTCCTATCTACTCCTGGCCGTCGGAGGGCTCCTCGTAGTAGTAGTATCCGGAGGGGTAGTAGTGGTAATAGTTGTCGTCGGCTTTTGGGGCAGCTGGCTCCGAGGCTCCGTCGTCTGGTCGCATCAATTGTTTATGGGGAAAAGGGAAGCAAAGCAACCGTGAGTACTCATCCAAAGTACTCAGCAAGACTGACATTAGATCTATTCTAAAATATGCATCATTATCAAAGGAAGGCTGTATATGTGGACTGATTTGCAGAAATGCCAGAATAGAAGGGGAAAGCCTAGCCTATCGAAGACTAGCATCTTCAGCGGTCTTGCAGCATAAGAAGAGTGCAGATTAGTACATAAGTATAGTAGTAGCAACAAGTATCAAACATCGCCCAGAGATCCTTCCTCGACTCCCTGCGAGAAAGCAATCCCGGAGCTAATATATTCAACCCATTTCTAGTTGTAGAAGATCGGGATATTCTCCGAGCGTCCTGTTACCGTGGACACGGCTATTCTAATAGATACACTTCCCTGCAGGGGTGCACCAACTTACCCAACATGCTCGATGACTCTGGCCGGAAACACTTGCTCAGTCGATGCCTGGCCTCGGACTATCGACACGTCGTAGCCCTACCTAGGTTCAACAGAGAGGCCAGCACGCCGGTCTACATCCTAAGTGCGAAGGGGTCTTGGGCCCATCACTCTTTGCACTCCTACGCGTTGCGTGGACGGCCGGGAGCAGACCTAGCCCCCTTAATACAAGCGCGGGCATTACCAGTCCAACCCGGCGCGCGCCGCTCAATCACTGACATCTGAAGAACTTCGGCTGATACCACGACGCCGAGTACCCATATTATACCCACGTGCTGGTTAGCGCGAAAAGGCCAAAGGCCTACTCAGATCACATATCCTAACCCTTAGTGCATTTGGAGCGCGCGGTAACGAGCAGAGACTCATGATCCTCTGACCCCGTCGCCCCGTCTCGTGGACTTACGGCAAGGGCTAAGAATGCCCGGCCGTGCCACATATTCATCTCTCGGGCACCCACATGGTCAACCCGACAACATTTCTCTCGTGGGTACCCCTCGGGGCCGACCCGTCTTTGTCGAGTACCAGTAAAAAGGTGCAAGTAACCGTGTGTTCATAACATCTAGCAGGGATCCGAGGAATCACCCTTGTTGGATTCCCACTAGATGTAACCGACAAGGTGAACCCGGAGGAATCACCCTCGATGGTATTCACACTTGCGGGGTTACCGACAAAGCTTTGTCGGAGGTGGGGGAAGAGGAATCACCCTCGGTAACCCACAACCGACTAGCTATACTACAGAGGCATCATCTGGAGTGAGATAAGAGGTATCACCCTCGGCACTCGATGTTAGCTCTGCAGAGTCGAGCAACTTAGGGGGATGTGTGGTGATGGGCTGGTCTCAGCCCGACGATCACATCGATCTGGACACAGGTACTAAAGCGGGGCAACTACAACAAGGAAGAGGGGCCACAGATGGTTCACTACCATCCAGCCTATTCTAAGCAATTTTGGATAACAGGCAGGTATCAATAACAGTTACAAAGATAGGCTACGCATCAGAATAGGATAAAACAATAGCAGTAGCAAATTCTAATGCAAGCAGGAGGGAGAGAGAATAGGTGATATAGGCATGCGTCAAGGGGGGTTGCTTGCCTGGAAGCTCTGCGGCAAAGGAGGGGTCGTCAGTGGTGTCTTCGGTCTCCTGAGCTGCGTCGGTCTCGGGGGCTATCGAAATAGAAGAGGTGGAAGAAACAATAAATAAAAGCAACAGATGCAACATAGAGCATGACATGCTAAGATGCAGTGCAGGGTTGCCTAAATGCATCTCTAAACCATTTTAGCTATTTTAGGATTTAAGTTGGAATTATTAGCAGGTATGCATGCACTATTCATCTACCGGAAACAGGTAAAAAGTTGCGGGTTCACCTACGTAGAGTGTCCCGACAAGAAAACAGACGGCACGATCGGATTCGTGGGATTTTTCTGAGCAACTTTCATGTAGAAAGTTTTTCGATCCGAGTTACGGTTTATTTTCTACGATTTTTCAAAGTTTTAAACTATTTCTGAAATTATTTAAATTAACAGAATTCCAGAAAAGGCATATTACATCATCATGATGCAAGCATGGCGTCAGCGGTTGGCTGGCCAGCTGACTGGTCAAATAGGCAGGTGGGACCCACCTGTCAGCCTCAGAGGTTATAATCAGTGATTAATTTAAACTAACAGAGCTAATTAACCAGTGGGCCCGGCCTGTCAGCGACTGAACTAATTAACAGATTTAATTAATTAAACGTAACAGTTAATTAACCACGCGGGCCCACACGTCAGCGACCGAAATGAACAGTAACCCGCGTTGACCGTGGTCAACGCGGTCAAACAGGCGTCGGGGGCCTACTGGCAGTGTCTCTGGGTGGGCCCCGCACCTTGCCAGGTCAGCGCGTCGCCGGGAACGTGCCAGCGAGCTCCAGACGCGACGGTGATCGCCGGAGACGCTCAGGTTTTCTCTACAGGGCATCATTTCGCGTGATTTTTGCGGCGTTGGATCGTCTACTCCATCCTACGTCAATTGGTGGTACCTGTGAGGCCGGTGGTGGTCGAAAACGGCGGCGACGGTAGCTACAGGCGGCGGCCGGAATTCGGAGCTCGACGCATTCGGCGTTCCGCGGCGCTAGCGCGCGAACTAAAGCTGCAGGGGGCTTCGCAAGGCCACCCTGAGCACGATGGCGTGCTCGGCTAGCCACGACAGAAGCTAACGCGACGGCGGCAAGCTCGTCAACGGAGCGGAGCTCCGGCAATGGCGGTGCCGCGTACGGCTCGCTACGGCGGTGAAAAGAGCAGCGAACGGGGAGAGGAGGAAAAGGTGCTCACCGTGCGGGCTCACGGAGGCCCTTCGGGGAAACGGAAGCGCAGAGGCGAGGCGATTTGGCGGCGGCGACTTGCAGTGGCCGGAGATGGGGAAGAGGTTGATGACGACGATGCCGACCTCCCCGGCTCCAGCTGATAGACGAGGACGATGAAGCGGAGGACGGTGCACCTCCTGGACTGCACGGGAGGACGGGACGGTGACGGCGACGGCGAGTTCAACGGGGATGCGGCGGCGGCGTTCGGGACAAAGGAGAAGGGGGCGAGCGCGCGCGAGGGAGAGGGAGGAAGAGGAATGGCGAGGCACCCAGGGGAGATGGACGGGGACTGCCTTATCCCCTCCTCTCACCCGCTCCATCGCCGTGGTTGGCGGTGAACGGCGTCGCGCACGCGCCGGTTGCGGGGAGGACGACAGCGAGGCGGGAGCATTTGAGCTGGGCTGGGCTCGGCCCAGCAACAGGTAAGGCCTCTCCGACTTTCTCTTTTCTTTCTGTTTCTTCTTTTATTTAATAACAGAGAGGGAAAAAGAATATTTTGGACCACCAAATGAGCTGAGAAAAATGTGGATCTTGGCCCATTAATTTCTTTGCATTTTTACGCAATGCCAAAATTATTTTGGGAGGCAGAGGAATTCAATTGCATTTTTCATAAATGAATCAGCAATTATAATTGCTGGAATTGCATTGAAATAATTGCTACTGTCCATCTTTGCATAAGAGTGATGTTGATTTTCTTAACAATAAATTGTTTTGGAATTTATGCTAAATGATGAACATTTTCCCAGCAACTTTTGAGCAACTTCAAATTTCACTTGCATTAGAATTTGAATTCAGTGGCAGAATTTGAAATGAGATAATAATCCAACATGATTATCATTGCAAATCTCAGATGACTTGGCATTAATATGGTGGATCACTGTAGCTCATTACATAGGGGTGTTACAATTCTCCTCCTCTAAAAGAAATTCTCGTCCCGAGAATTCAGGAGGTAGAAGGAAACAAATCGGGGTATTCTTCCCGAAGACGATCCTCGCGTTCCCAAGTGGCTTCATCTTCAGTATGATTTGACCACTGCACTTTAAGGAAGTTAGTTGTCTTCTCGCGAGTTCGACGTTTAGCTTGATCAAGAATGCGGATCGGATGCTCCTTATAAGATAGATCATCCTGCTAATCGAGCAACTCATGATCCACAACTCGGTGCGGAGATTCCTTGAAGCAACGGCGAAGTTGCGACACATGGAAGACGTCGTGGATGTGAGAGAATTGCGGAGGCAACTCCAATTTATACGCCACATGTCCACGTCTGGAGAGAATGCGGAAGGGGCCAATGTAGCGAGGAGCTAACTTGCCCTTGATTCCGAAACGGTGAGTGCCCTTCATCGGAGTGACACGCAGATAAGCTTGCTCACCAGGTTGATAGATCGATCCCCAGTGTTTACGATCATAATTGCTCTTCTGGCGAGACTGAGCAGCTTTGAGATTTTCTCGCACAATTCGGACTTGCTCTTCGGCGTGTTGGATAATATCCGGACCAATGAGTGGTCATTCCCCAGTTTCTGACCAATTCAGAGGGGTTCGACACTTACGTCCATATAACACTTCAAAGGGGGCCATTTTCAAGCTTGCTTGATAGCTGTTGTTGTAAGAGAATTCGGCATACGGGAGAGATTCTTCCCACTTCTTGCCAAATGATATAACACAAGCTTGCAGCATATCTTCGAGCACTTGATTCACTCGATCGACTTGGCCTTGAGACTGGGGGTGATAAGCTGAACTCCAAGTAATATGAGTTCCCATAGCTTGTTGGAAACTATTCCAGAAGTGTGAGGTGAAGAGGCTGCCACGGTCCGAACTGATCTCCTTCGGAATACCGTGGAGTGATACAATCCTGGAGATATATAACTATGCTAACTGACTAGCAGTGATCGTCTCCTTGACTGGCACAAAGTGTGCAACTTTGGAGAGTTGGTCGACGACGACAAGAATAGCATCGTGACCCTTCTGTGACTTGGGAAGGCCAGTAATGAGATCCATTTGAACCTTATCCCATTTCCATAAAGGAATAGTGAGTGGTTGCAGAATTCCAGCAGGCTTCTGATGTTCTGCTTTAACGCAACGGCAAATGTCACATTCAGCAACATATCGGGCAATATCCTGCTTCATTCTAGACCACCAGTACCTTTGTCGGAGATCACGATACATCTTAGTACTACCCGGATGAATAGACAGTGGTGTACCATGTGCCTCCTTCATAACCTTGTCGGTCATAAGCTCGAAGCGAGGTACCACAATGCGGTCTTTGAAATACAAAGTTCCATATTGAGCAAGCGAGAAATCCCTATACTTTTCAAGGTGGAGATCTCTTTTCATCAGATCAACTTCAGCATCTTTAGCTTGCGCATGCTTAACAGCATTCAGAAGATCTTGCTGTATTACAAGGGTATTAAGAGAACCCCGTGGAACAATGTGGAGGTTCAGCTTGCGCAGTTCTTCATACAGACGAGGTTGAGCTCGCTGAACCACGAGGTTGTTACAATAGGACTTGCGGCTCAAGGCATCTGCCATCACATTAGCCTTGCCAGGGGTATATGAAATACCACAGTCATAGTCCGTAATCGTTTCCAACCATCGCTGTTGGTGGAGATTGAGATCCGGCTGAGTAAATAAATACTTCAGACTTTGATGATCAGCATAAATCTCACATCAGTTACCAAGGAGCTCCAGAAGCGACGGCGATTGCCGGAGACGCTCGGGTTTTCTCTATAGGGCATCATTTCGCGTGATTTTTGCGGCGTTGGATTGTCTACTCCATCCTGCGTCGATTGGTGGTACCTGCGCGGCCGGTGGTGGTCGGAAACGGCGGCGATGGTAGCTACAGGCGGCGGCCGGAATTCGGAGCTCGACGCATTCGGCGTTGCGCGGTGCTAGCACGCGAACTAAAGCTGCAGGGGGCTTCGCAAGGCCACCCTGAGCACGAGGGCGTGCTCGGCTAGCCACGACGGAAGCTAACGCGATGGCGGCGAGCTCGTCAACAGAGCAGAGCTCCGGCAATGGCGGTGCCGCGTACGGCTCGCTACAGCGGGGAAAAGAGTAGCGGACGGGGAGAGGAGGAAAAGGTGCTCACCGTGAGGGCTCACGGAGGCCCTTCGGGGAAACGGAAGCGCAGAGGCGAGGCAATTTGGCGGCGGCAACTTGCGGTGGCCGGAGATGGGGAAGAGGTCGACGACGACGATGCCGACCTCCCTGGCTCCAGCTGATAGACGAGGACGATGAAGCGGAGGACGCGCACCTCCTGGACTGCACGGGAGGACGGGACGGTGACGGCGACTACGAGTTCGACGGGGATGCGGCGGCGGCGTTCGGGACATAGGAGAAGGGGGCGAGCGCGTGCGAGGGAGAGGGAGGAAGAGGAATGGCGAGGCGCCCAGGGGAGATGGACGGGGACTGCCTTATCCCCTCCTCTCACCCGCTCCATCGCCGTGGTAGGCGGTGAACAGCGTCGCGCGCGCACCGGTTGCGGGGAGGACGACAGCGAGGCGGGAGCAGTTGAGCTGGGCTGGGCTCGGCCCAGCAACAGTTAAGGCCTCGCCCACTTTGTCTTTTCTTTCTGTTTCTTCTTTTATTTAATAACAGAGAGGGAAAAAGAATATTTGGGACCACCAAATGAGCTGAGAAAAATGTGGAACTTAGCCCATTAATTTCTTTGCATTTTTAGGCAATGCGAGAATTATTTTGGGAGGCAGAGGAATTCAATTGCATTTTTCATAAATGAATCAGCAATTATAATTGCTGGAATTGCATTGAAATAATTGCTACTGTCCATCTTAGCATAAGAGTGATGTTGATTTTCTTAACAATAAATTGTTTTGGAATTTATGCTAAATGATGAACATTTTCCCAGCAACTTTTGAGCAACTTCAAATTTCACTTGCATTAGAATTTGAATTCAGTGGCAGAATTTGAAATGAGATAATAATCCAACATGATTATCATTGCAAATCTCAGATGACTTGGCATTAATATGGTGGATCACTGTAGCTCATTACATAGGGGTGTTACAAGAGCGCTCCGATCAAGGACATGTATGGTGACCTCGCCGCAATGGTATCGCGTGAGTAGTAAACCCTAGCAAGTAATATCTATTTGCTTGATTCGAGGCTAGCTTTCCTACCACTGGAGCCACCGTAAAGTGTGTTTGCACTGCCCTTTGTATGAACAAGACCTAGGAACAACAACTATCTTCTATGATTTGCTATTTCAGGGGCGACTAACAAATTGTTAATTTAGATGAATCATTATGTGCACTATGTGACTAGAGTTGTACGACATGCTATGTGTAAGTTTTGTATAGAAATGTGGATCTAATCATATAACTAAGATAGTACACAATCTCAACTCAATTCTGGTAGATAAGGAATCAATGTTATATATCATGGAGTTTAAAGAATTTCTTAGTTGGTTTAGAATGACGTTCCCAATCTTCTGATAGAGGCGAAGGTGTCCTATCTTTCAATGAGATGGTAACGATTGTTTTAGGTGGAGGTCGACATTGACGATCCGACTACGAACATGCAAAGACTTCGCGCCTTAACAATCGCTAAACCAACTCCGAGAGGTTATTGAACACGCCGGAGCACAATCAAACTGACCACAAGGGTCTATTTCCTGCATGCAAACGAAGAACAAGCAAGAAAATATGAATGCAATCTGGATATTGTGAATTTAAGAGGAAAGGTTTATTGATCAAAGTGTGGTTCTAAAACATCTTGGCTTGGTTGTTGGACACAAACGAAGTACGCGCGTTGCACTATGGCGAACTTTAATCTAAACAAAACCCAAGTCTAAACTGTGCCTTAAGGGCTGTATTTATAGGGGAAAAGAGAGAGGATTTTCTCCACCCTTGGCAAGGTGGGACTAAAACACCTCCTGAGTCGTTTCCCCTACAATACGGACTCTAAAAATAGCCTAATAAGAGGTATTTCGAAATTACATGGGCCTGGCCCAAAATAAGGTGGCGCAACACCTATAATAAGCTATGGACAAAATTTATGAAAGGCCATCTTGTATATTTCTTCCATGTCCTTGTATGTCATCATGGGGGTTTCGAAGTGCTGAAAACTCCACTGGAAACTCTGTTCTTGTTTCCTTCGCGCGCGCCTTCATCTGCACACTTGATCCTGCTCTAGTGTTCATTCCTCTTGTCCATGCTAGGCCCTTCATTAGTAATCAACACAAATGTATCCAATTTAGACAACATCATATTCTCATGAATATTAGAATCATTACCAAGAAACAAAAGTACCTGATAATTCAATTGGCGTGCACGAGCTGTAGTAATTGGTCCAATAGGTATGGTAGCAGAGGCTATGGGTGTAACTATGGTATTGATGTCCTCATCATCCTCCCCTTCTTGAATTGAAGTTGTCCTCGACGGAAGCTCATCATCCTCACCCAAATAAGGCTTCAAATCTGCAATGTTAAAAGTGGGACTAACCCCAAAATATGCAGGCAGCTCAAGTTTATATGCATTATCATTTATTTTCACTAACACCTTAAAAGGACCATCAGCATGTGGCATGAGCTTGGACTTGCGCAAATCAGGAAACATATCTTTGCATAAATGTAACCAAACAAGATCTCCAGGTGCAAAGACAACATGTTTTCTACCCTTATCTCTAGCAAGTTTGTATTTAGCATTCATACGCTCAATGTTTTCCTTAGTTAACTCATGCATTTTTAAGATCAATTCAACATGTTCTTTAGCATCAAAATTAGCCTTCTCCGAAGATGGAATAGGCAACAAATCAATAGGCGCACGAGGTAGGAAATCATACACAATTTCAAAAGGGCACATCTTAGTAGTAGAATGTAGTGAACGATTATAAGCAAATTCAATATGAGGCAAACATTCTTCCCACATTTTCAGGTTATTCTTCAAAACAGCCCTAAGCATACTAGACAATGTTCTATTGACTACTTTAGTTTATTCATCAGTTTGGGGGTGACATGTAGTACTAAAAAGAAATTTAGTCCTCAACTTAGCCCATAAACATCTCCAAAAGTGGCTAAGAAACTTAGTATCATGATCTGAAACAATAGTATTTGGCACACCATGCAAGCGAATAATTTCACGAAAGAACAAATCAGCAACATTAGCAGCAACATCGCTTTTATGACATGGTATAAAGTGTGCCATTTTCGAAAATCTATCCACGACAACAAATATGCTATCCCTCACCTTCTTTGTTCGAGGTAAACCTAAAACAAAATCCATATATATTGTCTTCCCACGAAACACTAGGTACGGGCAAAGGCATATATAAACCACGAGGATTGAGTCGTGAGTTGGCTTTTTGACATGTAGTGCAGCGAGCAACAAAACGCTCAACATCCCGTCTCATCTTTGGCCAAAAGAAATGTGTAGCAAGTATGCCCTCTGTCTTCTTCACGCCAAGGTGTCCCATTAAATCTCCTCGATGTGCCTCCTGCAGCAACAAAAGATGAACGGAGCTAGCTGGAATGTGATACGTCTCCACCATATCTATAATTTTTGATTGTTTCATGGCAATATTCTACAACTTTCACATACTTTTGGCAACAATTTATATGATTTTCTTGGACTAATATATTAATCCAGTGTCCAGTGCCAGTTCCTATTTGTTGCATGTTTTTTGTTTCGCAGAACATCGATATCAAACGAAGTCCAAACGTGATAAAATTTACGAAGATTTTTTTGGAATATATGTGATTTTTGCGAAAAAGAATCAACGCGAGACGATGCTCGAGGGGCCCACAAGCTCATAGGGCGCACCCCCTACCCTTGGGCATGCCTGGCAGGCTTGTGGCTACCACGTAAGTTGGTTCGAGGTGTCCTTCAGTCGCAAGAAAGCTAATATACGGATAAAAATCGTGTTAAAATTTCAGCCCAATCGGAGTTATGGATCTCTAGGAATATAAGAAACGGTGAAGGGCCAAAAAACTGGAACGCGAAACAGAGAGAGAGATCCAATCTCGGAGGGGCTCCTGCCTTCCGGGAGCCATGGCGGCCATGGACTAGAGGGGAAACCCTTCTCCCATCTAGGGGGAAGGCCAAGCAAGTGGAAGAAGGAGGGGAGACCTCTCCCCCTTTCTTCCGGTGGCGCCGGAACGCTGCCGGAGGAACCATCGGGACGACGATCTACACCAACAACTTCGTTGCCGTCACCACCAAGTTTCTCCACCTCTATGCAGCGGTGTAACCTCTTTTCCCTACTGTAATCTCTACTTAAACATGGTGCTTCATGTTATATATTATTACCCAATGATGTATGGCCATCCTATGATGTTTGAGTAGATTCTTTTTGCCCTACGGGTTAATTGTGGTATGGTGTGATTGATATGAGTTGTATGTTAATATGGTATTGTCCTATGGTGCCCTCCGTGTCGCGCAAGTGTCGGTGTATGAAAACATGGGTGTTTCCATACCCTAACTTATGCATAGACAGTTGTAGCCTTCCCGACGGCAAGGGCCTGCCAGATGATTGTTTCCATCAAGAATCAAGACTTGGTTGATAAAACCATGAAGAAGACCTCAAGGAAGGTCATTGAGAAGTACTAAAGAAGTACAGAAGATCAAGACTACACTTGCCAGCAAGCCAAGCACCGGCAAGGAATGGCTCGACAAGCTCCATGCCGGCAAGCTCCTTCTGCCAGTCCACCGCTCCACCCCAGTGACCAGCTAGTCGCTTGTCAATAGGTGTCGAGCGGGCAGGCATTTAGGTGAAGTTTGTTGGGGCACGTGTCAACACGCCGCTTGAAGATCAACTTTATTGCCACCCATCCCGAAGGCGTGGCAATGGAATAGGAGGTAGCTGGGTGAGCGGTACAAGACCAGTGCTGGGGTTCGCTCCCAGCGTGACACCTAACGGCGCATTTTATGCCTTTGTCCTAATCCGGCAGAGTTTGGTATGATAGCATTGTTGCTGTCATTTCACCTTGTATTTACTGTTTTGCCATTGTGGTGACCCCTTCTGTCTATAAAAGGAGGCCCATGGCTACCTTACCAAAGGTTGACACTTTGCTCAATTACGCATAGTAGCTACACTTCCCGCGCACCTTGCCGGCAAGCTGCGCTCCTTTGTAATTAAGGTACGCCAAGTGCAGCAAGACCGGCAAGTTGAGGATGCCCATACGACCATTGAGCGGCGTCGGGAAGCGCGTCATCAATCTGACAACCGCAATGGACCAGTAGTGAATGAGCCAGTGCCAGGGTAACCTGGGTGCTTACCTTACGAGGTAGGCTGCCCAGCGTTCACTCGTGAGCTGCGGCAAGTTCGCTGGCCGTCCTCCCGTGCCTTCAAGCCTGAGTTGCCGGACAAGTACGATGGCAAGCTTAATCCATCTGAGTTCCTCGGGATCTATACCATAGTCGTTCAGGCTGCCTGTGGTAGAGACGAGAAGGTTCTTGCCAATTACTTTTCACTAGCGCTTAAGCCCAACGTGAGGTCTTGGCTGATGAATTTGCCGGAAGGTTCCATCTCTTATTGGTCGGATCTATGTCATCAGTTTGTTGGTGCATACACCAGAGGCTACAAGCTTCTTGGTCAGCCCAGCGATCTGCACGTACTTCCACAGAGAGACGGTGAGCCCCTTCTCAAATATATCCAGAGATTTAGCCATGTGCACCATAACATTCCTGATGTTCATCCCGCGGCTGTTACTGCCGCATTCCACATGAATGTGCGCAATCGCAGAATGCGAGCTGAGATGAACATCGAGAAGGTGAGGACCATCAATGAGCTATACGCCTTGGCGGACAAGTGCGCACGTGCTGAGGAGGGGAGGCGACTTCCCGGGGAGGATGCTGGTGTTGAAGTTGATTCTGAAGATGACGACGCATCCACCACGAAGAAGAAGGGCCGGAAGTGCAAACGTAAGCACAAAGGTAAGGCCGAGAGCAGCGGCAAGGAGGTTGCCATTTGCACTTGTGGCCATGAGGCGGCTGCCGGTGAGAAAACTGATGGGCCGTAATGCAAGATCCACCGTACCGCTGGCCACGACCTCCAGGAGTGCCGGCAAGTTGAACAGCTTGCCGAGAAGCAGAAACAAGAGTATGAGAAGCGCGACAAGGAGAAGGCCAAGGACAGTGCTGGTGGGTCTGAAAAGAAGAACCATGGTGGCCGTGGAGGCCACTGCAGCAAGGCCAAGCAGCAGAAAGAGAAGCCTGCTAGAGTCCAAGAAAAGAAAGAGGATGAGGATGGTGATGATGAGGACAAAGATGAGTTCGAAAATGAGTTACAGAATGCGGTAGATGCCATGTGTGTTGATGGAGGCGCATCTTTGCACTCCTCACACCGGCAGCTCAAACAGTGGGTCCGCGAAGTTAGTGCAGCGGAGCCGGCAATGGAAGCGCAAAAGCCACTCAAGTGGTCACACATGCCCATCATCTTTGACACTGAGGATCACACTGATCGCACAACTGCGGTCGGGTGTTTGCCCTTGTTGGTTTCACCAACAATCCGCAACCTCAAGGCCACCAAGATGTTGGTTGACGGTGGGGCCAGCTTGAACTTGATCTCACCCAATGTGATCAAAAGGCTACAAATTCCCGACAAGGATCTGGAGGGGACAGACACATTCCAGGGGATCAATCCGGGAAGGAGCAAGCCGAAGGGCCAGATTACATTGCCGGTCACGTTTGGTAGTGAGCTCAACTACAAGACAGAGAAGATTGTCTTCGATGTCGTCAAGATGCTGCTGCCCTACAATGGGATTCTGGGCCACCCGGCGCTAGCAAAGTTTATGGCTGCGTCGCATTATGCTTACAACGTGCTCAAGATGCTAGGGCCAATGGGCATTTGATACGTCTCTAACGTATCTATAATTTTTGATTGTTCCATACTATTATATTATCAATCTTGGATGTTTTATATGCATTTATATGCTATTTATATCATTTTTTGGGACTAACCTATTAACCCAGTGCCTAGTGCCAGTTGCTGTTTTCTGCTTGTTTTTGGTTTTCCAGAAAATCAGTACCAAACGGAGTCCAAACGCTACGAAACTTTTTGACGATTTTTTTCTGGACATAAGAGACCCTAGAAGCTTCGGGAGGAGACCGGACGACAAACGAGGAGACGGCAAGGCAACAGGGAGCGCCCTGGGGGGGAAGGCACGCCCTATTACCTTGTGGGTCCCACGTGGCTCCGTCTGACCTAATTCCACTTCTATAAATTCTCAAATATTGGGAAACCAATAGAGAGCCACCCCAAATAACTTTTTCGCCGCCACAAGCTGCTGTTCTTCTGCGATCTCATCTGGAGGCCTTTTCCGGTACTCTGCCGGAGGGGGAATCGATCACAGAAGGCTTCTACATCAACCTTGCTACCCTACGATGATGCGTGAGTAGTTCACCATAGACCTACGGGTCCATAGCTAGTAGCTAGTTGCCTTCTTCTCTATCTTTGATCTTCAATACAATGTTCTCCTCGATCTTCTTGGAGTTCTATTCGATGTAATCTTCTTTTGCGGTGTGTTTGTTGGGATCCGATAAATTGTGGGTTTATGATCTGAATATTCATGAGAAGTAATTGAGTCTTTTCTGAACTTTATTATGCGTGATTGTTATAGCTTTGTATTTCTCTCCGATCTATCCGTTTGGTTTGGCCAACTAGATTGATTTATCTTGACCGGGAGAGGTGCTTTGTAATGGGTTCAATCTTGCGGTGATCTATATCACAGTGACAAAGTAGGGGACAAGACACGTATTTGTATTGTTGCCATTAAGGCTAAAACGATGGGGTTTATTCATAGTAGTTGAGTTTACTTTGTCTACATCATGTCATCTTGCTTAAGGCGTTACTATGTTTTTATTAACTTAATACCCTAGATGCATGCTGGATAGCGGTCGATGGGTGGAGTAATAGTAGTAGATGCAGGCAGGAGTCGGTCTACTTGTCTCGGACATGATGCCTATATACATGATCATTGCCTTGAATATCGTCATAACTATGCGCTTTTCTATCAATTGCCCAACAGTAATTTTATTACCCACCGTATGCTATGTGTTCGAGAGAGAAGCCTCTAGTGAATACTATGGCCCCCTGGTCTATCTTAAATATAAAAAGAAAACTAAAATATACTTGCTGCAATTTATTTACTTTTATTTTGTTTTGCAATTTTTCTATCTACCACTACAAGATTTAATCCTTGCAAGTAACGAGTTCAAGGGGATTGACAACTCTCTTGCCCACGTTGGGTGCAAGTATTTGCTTTTGTGTGTGCAGGTGCTGTTCGCGAGGCTTTGTGTGATTCTCCTATTGGTTCGATAACCTTGGTTCTGACTGAGGGAAATACTTATCTCTACTGTACTGCATCTCCTCTCCTCTTCGGGGAAAGTCCCAACGCAGCTCACAAGTAGCAGGAAGAATTTCTGGCACCGTTGCCGGGGAGACATCATCAAAACCTATCAAGTACCTTCACACAAACTATCATCTACTTGCTCTACTTTTTATTTGCCCTCTTATTTGCCTTTGCCTCTCGTTTTCATCTCCCCCACTTCTCATAAAGAAATATAAAAACACAAAAAAAAGTTGTTTGCTCGTTTGCTTGCTTTGTCGCTATGTCTCAAGAAAACACCAAGTTGTGTGACTTTTCCAATACTAATAATAATGATTTTATTAGCAATCCAATTGCTCCTCCCGCCACTAGTGCGGAGTCATATGATATTAATGCTGTTTTGTTAAATGTTGTTATGAAAGAACAATTTTCTAGAACTCCTAATGAGGATGCTACATCCCATCTTAATATTTTTGTTGAATTATGTGATAAGAAAAAGAAAAAAGATGTGGATAATGATATTATTAAGTTGAAATTATTTCCGTTCTTGCTAAGAGATCGTGCTAAAAATTGGTTTTCATCCTTGCCTCACAACAGTATTTATTCATGGGATAAGTGTAAGGATGCTTTTATTGCCAAGTATTTTCCTCCCGCTAAGATTATTTCTCTTAGAAATCAAATAATGAATTTTAAGCAACTTGAGCAAGAACATGTAGCACAAGCATGGGAGAGAAGGAAATTAATGATTAGAAATTGTCCCACTCATGGTTTAAGCTTATGGATGATTATACAAAATTCTATGCGCGACTAAACTTTGTTTCTAGAAATCTTCTAGACTCTGCTGCAGGTGGTACTTTTATGGAAATTACATTTGGAGAAGCTACAAAACTCCTTGATAATATTATGACAAATTATTCTCAATGGCATACCGAAAGAGCTCCAACTGGTAAGAAGGTAAACTCTGTCGAAGAAGCCTCTATTTTGGGTGATAAAATGGATGCTATTATGAAAATGCTTGCTAGTAAAAATGCTCATGTTGATACTAATGATGTGCCACTATCTACTTTTATTGAGCAAAATAATGATGCTATTGATGTGAATTTTGTCTCTAGAAATAATTTCAACTGTAATGCTTATAGAGGAAATTTTAATCCTAGACCGTTTCCCAGGAATTCCTCTAATAATTATGGTAATTCCTAT
This sequence comes from Elymus sibiricus, assembly GCA_039707655.1. NCBI lineage: Eukaryota > Viridiplantae > Streptophyta > Magnoliopsida > Poales > Poaceae > Elymus > Elymus sibiricus. Next base: position 162,660,634 of record CM077674.1, on the reverse strand, counting down.
GGTAATTCATATAACAATAATAATAGGATACCTACTGATCTTGAGAACAATATTAAAGAATTTATTAGTTCTCAAAAGATTTTTAGTGCTATGGTAGAAGAAAAACTGAATAAAGTTGATGAAATGTCTAGAAACATGGATAGAATTGCTCATGATGTGGAAACTCTTAAAATTAAAACTTTGCCACCCAAGCACGATATTAATGAGTCTATTAAATCTATCTATGTCTCCATTAGTGAAAGTAAAGAGAGAACCGCTAGGATGAGAGCTAAGCGAGAATTCTTAGAAAAAGCTATCCCACCCGGTTTTTATCGTAATCATGATGAAGATATTAAAATTATTGGCGTCTCACCTATTGAATCTTTATTTAGTAATATAAAACTTGATGAAAAAGGGACTGGAGATGAGTCAACTTTAGCTAGAAGGCGTCCCAATTGTTCGTAGGGTGATGATCTTAATGATAAAATTGATAAAAGTGGGTTTGGAGAGGTCAAGACTTTAAATAGTGATGTGCCCACTACTTTGGATTACAAGGACTTTAATTATGATAGTTGCTCTTTAGTTGAATGTATTTCTTTGTTGCAATCCATGATAAATTCACCCAATGCTTATGAACAAAATAAAGCTTTTACTAAACATATTGTAGAAGCTATGATAAAAGCTCATGAAGAAAAGCTAGAGTTGGAGGATTCAATACCTAGAAAATAGCATGATGAATGGGAACCTACTATTAAATTAAAAATTAAACAATATGAATGTAATGCTTGATGTGATTTAGGTGCTAGCGTTTCTACTATACCCAAATCTTTATGTGATGTGCTAGGCCTCACCGATATGGATGAATGTTCCCTTAACTTGCACTTAGCGGATTCAATTATTAAGAAACCTTTGGGTAGAATAAATGATGTTCTTATTCTTGCTAATATAAATTATGTACCCTTTGATTTCATTGTGCTTGATATTGATTGCAATCCGTCTTGTCCTATAATACTTGGTAGGCCTTTCCTACAAACCATAGGTGCTATTATTGATATGAAAGAACGAAATATAAGATTCCAATTGCCATTAAAGAAAGGGATGGAACACTTCCATAGGAAGAGAATTAAACCACCATATGATCCATTATGAGGGCCACCTATGGAAGTAATTTGAAGGATGATAATACTTGAAACAATGCCTTACGCCCAGCTAGGGGCGTAAAACAATAGCGCTTGTTGGGAGGCAACCCAATATTTATCTTTATTGCAATTTTATTTTTCTTGTGTCACACAATTTTAGATACTGCTATGATTGTGTTTTTATGTTTTAATTAGTGTTTGTGCCAAGTAATGCCTTTGGGATGATTTGGATGATAGTATAATTGATGCTGTTTGAAAACAGAAAGTTTTGCGCCCAGTATTTGATTTTTAGTTCTGTACTTGAATGTCAGAAAAATAAGAAAATTTTAAAAAGTATTTGGATACAAATTGTTTACGTTTTCCAAAATTTTCAGAATGTTTGGAGTTATATAAGTACAGATAATATTCAGTCATTACATACTGTCCTATTTTAGACAGATTCTGTTTTTATTGCATAGTGTGCTTGTTTTAATGAAACTATGGATTATATCGGGGGGTCTAAGTCATGGAAGAGTTAGAATACAGTAGGTATTATGCAAGAACAATTATGAATGAGTTTATAATAGTACCTAAAGTGGATTATTGATTTATTGTACTAACGGATCTCACGAAGTTTCTGTTGAGTTTTGTGTGCTGAAGTTTTCAAGTTTTGGGTGAGATTACGATGGATGAAGGAATAAGGAGCGGCAAGACCCTAAGCTTGGGGATACCCAATGCACTCCAAGGTAATATTCAAGGAATACCCAAGCGTCTAAGCTTGGGGATGCCCCGGATGGCATCCCCTCTTTCGTCTACAATCTATCGGTAACTTACTTGGAGCTATATTTTTATTCATCACATGATATGAGTTTTACTTGGAGCGTCCTGTGCAATAGTTTTCTTTTCTTTGTTTGCTTTTTAGTTTGCCACAATCATCTTTTGCTGGACACACCTTTTGAGAGGGACACACATTTGTTCGTGATTTATTAGAATACTCTATGTGTTTCACTTATTTCTTTTGAGCTAGGCAGTTGCTCTAGTGCTTCACTTATATCTTTTAGAGCACGGCGGTGGTTATATTTTAAAGAAATAGTTGTACTCTCATGCTTCACTTAAATCTTTTTGAGATTCTAATAAATAGTAATGTCAATTTTCAGGGGTTACAAGACTAGTCCATAAAGGATAGGTATTCAATAGGGATATAATAAAAACTTTCATGTAGATCACTAAATATGAAACGTGTGGTTTAATGATATTGATGTCGTAATATAAAAGGATACTGGTTCATGATCATTGGTTTGTAGAAATATCGGTATTAAAACTTGTTATTAACTTCTCATCTAAGTGTTGGTCATGGCATGGTGGGGAGGTCTGAGCATTCTTAGGTCTGAAATGAAATCCTTGAGTGTTGTTATAATCGGGGGTGCGCGATGGTTAACTCGTACCAACCTCCTCCCTAGGGGCATGTTAGTAGTAATTTGCTTCGAGGGCTAATAGGCTTTGCAATAAGTATGTGCGTTCTTTATGACTAATGTGAGTCCATGGATTATACGCACTTTCACCCTTCCGCAATTTGCTAGCCTCTTTGGTACCGTGCATTGCCTAATCTCACCTCGCGAGTTGGTGCAAACTTTGCCGGTGCATCCAAACCCCGTGATATGATACGCTCTATCACACATAAGCCTCCTTATATCTTCCTCAAAACAGCCACCACACCTACCTGTTATGGCATTTCCATAGCCATTCCGAGATATATTGCCATGCAACTTCCACCGTTTTGTCATATGACTTGTGTTCATTGTCATATTGCTTTGCATGATCATATAGCTGACACAGTATTTGTGGCTCAGCCACCATTCATCATTTTCATACATGTTATGCTAGATCATTGCACACCCTGGTACACTGCCAGAGGCATTCATATAGAGTCATTATGTATAGTTTTCATTGAGTTGTAAGTAAATAAAAGTGTGTTGATCATCATTATTAGAGCATTGTCCTAGTGAGAAAAGGATGATGGAGACTATGATTCCCCCACAAGTTGGGATGAGACTCCGGACAAAAAATAACAAAAAGAGAAAAAAGAGAGGCCAAAAAGAGCCCAACAGAGAAAATGAAAAAAATGAGATAAAAAGAGAGAAGGGGCAATGTTACTATCCTTTTCCACACTTGTGTTTCAGAGTAGCACCATATTCTTCATATAGAGAGTCTCCTGAGTTGTCACTTTCATATACTAGTGGTAAATTTTCATTATAGAACTTGGCTTGTATATATATTCTGATGACAGGCTTCCTCAAATTCCTGAGGTCTTCATGAGCAAGCAAGTTGGATGCACACCCATTTAGTTTCAGTTGATCTTTCATATACTTATAGCTCTTAGTGCATCTGTTGCATGGAAATCCCTACTCCTCGCATTGACATCGATTGATGGACATCTCCATAGTTCGTTGATCCGCCAAGTTGATGCGAGACTTTCTTCCTTTTTGACTTCTCCTATTGATCCCTATCACCGCATTCTATTCCACCAATAGTGATGTATCCATGGCTCACACTCTTGTATTGCGTGAAGTTTAAAATGCCGAAGCACATTAGATGTACGATCCAATTGCCTGGTTTAACACCAGGGTGATCATGATTTATATTTATGCAGTGAAGGCAGAGTCATGCCATGCTAACATGATAAAATGAGTGGGGAATAACATTCATTAAGGATCGTATATTTTGAAAGTTTAATGATTATGCTTCTTATATTCATGGATATTATTATGTTGATGTTCTTAATTCATCATTTCTCAATATTTATACCGTAAAGAGATTACATGATAAACAGGTTAGGTAGCAATCTACATCAAAAATTCTGTTTTTATCATTTACCTACACGAGGACGAGCAGGAATTAAGCTTGGGGATGTTGATACGTCTCCAACGTATCTATAATTTTTGATTGTTCCATGCTATTATATTATCAATCTTGGATGTTTTATATGCCTTTATATGCTATTTTATATCATTTTTTGGGACTAACCTATTAACCCAGTGCCTAGTGCCCATTGCTGTTTTCTGCTTGTTTTTGGTTTTCCAGAAAATCAGTACCAAACGGAGTCCAAATGCTACAAAACTTTTTGTCGATTTTTTTCTGGACATAAGAGACCCTAGAAGCTTTGGGAGGAGACCAGATGGCAAATGAGGAGACGGCAAGGCAACAGGGCGCGCCCTGGGGGGGTAGGCGTGCCCTGTTACCTTGTGGGCCCCATGTGGCTCCGTCTGACCTAATTCCACTTCTATAAATTCTCAAATTGGGAAACCAACAGAGAGCAACCCCAAATAACTTTTTCGCCATCACAAGCTTCTGTTCTTCCGCGATCCCATCTGGAGGCCTTTTTCGGTACTCTACCGGAGGGGGAATCGATCATGGAGGGCTTCTACATCAACCTTGCTGCCCTACCGATGATGCGTGAGTAGTTCACCACAGACCTACGGGTCCATAGCTAGTAGCTAGATGGCTTCTTCTCTCTCTTTGATCTTCAATACAATGTTCTCCTCGATCTTCTTGGAGTTCTATTCGATGTAATCTTCTTTTGCGGTGTGTTTGTTGGGATCCGATGAATTGTTGGTTTATGATCTGAATATTCATGAGAAGTAATTGAGTCTTTTCTGAACTTTATTATGCGTGATTGTTATAGCTTTGTATTTCTCTCCGATCTATCCGTTTGGTTTGGCCAACTAGATTGATTTATCTTCAGCGGGAGAGGTGCTTTGTAATGGGTTCAATCTTGCGGTGCTCTATATCCCAGTGACAAAGTAGGGGACAAGACATGTATTTGTATTGTTGCCATTAAGGGTAAAACAATGGGGTTTATTCACATTAGTTGATTTTACTTTGTCTACATCATGTCATCTTGCTTAAGGCGTTACTCTATTTTTATTAACTTAATACCGTAGATGCATGCTGGATAGCGGTCGATGAGTGGAGTAATAGTAGTAGATGCAGGCAGGAGTCGGTCTACTTGTCTCGGACGTGATGCGTATATACATGATCATTGCCTTGAATATCATCATAACTATGCACTTTTCTATCAATTGCCCAACAGTAATTTGTTTACCCACCGTATGCTATGTGTTCGAGAGAGAAGCCTCTAGTGAAAACTATAGCCCCCGGATCTATCTTAAATATAAAATGAAAACTAAAATATACTTGCTGCTATTTATTTACTTTTATTTTGTTTTGCAATTTATCTATCTACCACTACAAGATTTAATCCTTGCAAGTAACGAGTTCAAGGGGATTGACAACCCTCTTGCTCGCGTTGGGTGCAAGTATTTGCTTTTGTGTGTGCAGGTGCTGTTCACGAGGCTTTGCGTGATTCTCCTATTGGTTCGATAACCTTGGTTCTGACTGAGGGAAATACTTATCTCTACTATACTGCATCTCCTCTCCTCTTCGGGGCAAATCCCAACGCAGCTCACAAGTAGCAGCGTTCTCACCATCAAATCCAACTAGAAAGATGCAATCATTTGCGCCGACAAGCTCTGCCAGGAGGCAGTGGCAGCAACTACCGAAGAGGCACTTGCTCCTACCGCCAAAGCTCCCGGGGGAGGAAAGAAGAAGAAGACCGGCAAGACCTCTGGCAAGGACTCCGGGAAGCGCACTATAGAGTACAGCATGACTGTTGAGGACGTACTAGAGAGCTCTGCCGGCAAGAGCAAGAAGTCCAAGGTAGCGCCACCTGCAACGAAGCAAGTTCCTGCAAAAGAGGATGGGACGAGCGACACTTTCACCATAAGTGCCCCTCTCAATGATAAATAGGAAAGCGCGCTTGTTGCTTTCCTATAGGCGAATGTCGATGTGTTTGCTTGGCAAGCATCTAACATCCCCAGTGTTCCCAGGGAAGTAATTGAGCACCACCTTGCCGTCTGCCCTCATGCAAGACATGTCAAGCAGAAGGTCAGAAAGCAAGCCTTGGAATGGCAAGAGTTCATTGCCGAAGAAATCAATAAGCTAGAAGCGGTAGGCCTGGTCAGAGGAGTGTTACATCCCACGTGCTTAGCCAATCCAGTTGTAGTGCGTAAAGCAAACGGAAAATGGAGGCTTTGTATCGACTTCATTGATATAAATAAAGCTTGTCCAAAAGACCCTTTTCCTTTGCCACGCATCGACCAGATTGTGGATTCCACTGCCGGCTGTGATCTCGTCTCTTTTCTTGATGCCTACTCTGGTTATCATCAGATCTTTATGGCTAAGGAAGATGAGGAGAAAACGACATTCATCACTCCATATGGCCCGTATTGCTTTATACGCATGCCTTCCGGATTGAAGAGTGCCGGGGCAACATTTGCCAAAGCCGTCCAAATTGGTTTTGAGACCCAATTGCACAGAAATGTAGAAGGTTACATGGATGATGTTGTGGTCAAAACCAAAGACAAGTCAACATTGATACAAGATCTGGAAGAAACATTTGCAAGTTTGCGCAGAATCAACTTGAAGCTCAATCCTGAGAAGTGTGTGTTTGGTGTTCCATTCGGCAAGCTTCTCGGGTTCTTTGTATCTCAAAGAGGGATTGAAGCTAATCCTGACAAGATCAAAGCAATTGAGCAGATTGAAGCACCAAAGCGCGTCAAGTACGTTAGGCGTCTTGCTGGTTGTGTTGCCGCATTGAGCATGTTCATCTCCAAATCAGCTGAGCGTGCCCTGCCATTTTTCAAAATCTTGAAAAAGGCAGGTCCAATGAAATGGACTATGGAAGTGGAGTCCGCGCTCCAAGATTTTAGGGGGTACTTGTCCTCTCCGCTAGTCTTAGTTGCGCCTAGGCCACAAGAGCCGTTGCTGCTATACTTAGCAGCAACCAATCAAGTGGTTAGCGCTGCACTAGCGGCTGAAAGAGAGGCTGATGACGAAGAGGCAGCAACCACAGAGCCACAAGCTGACAAGCCGGAATCTTCTCCAGCAAGGTCAGGTGCCGACAAGTCTGAGATTGTGCAAACAGATGAGCCAGATCAACAAGTTGTGCAGGAAGAAGTTGGTGCAGCGCCTAGTCTACTTTGTCAGTTCCCTTTTGCAGGGGGCTAGCTCAAGGTATTCTGGTGTGCAAAAGTTGCTTTTTGGTCTCCTCATGGCCTCAAGGAAGCTGCGCCACTACTTCCAAGCACATCAAATTGCCGTCGTCACTCGCTTTCCATTGCAGCGCATCTTGAGAAATCCAGAAGCCATCGGCAGGATAGTGGAGTGGGCGTTGGAGTAGTCAAGTTTTGATTTGAAGTTTGAAAGCACTTCAACAATTTAGAGTAGAGCTTTGGCAGAATTCATTGCTGAATGGACACCAACACAAGACGAAGAAAAACCAGAGACATCTCTCCCCGGCAAGGAAACCATGGAAGAATGGATCATGTACTTTGACAGTGCTTTCACACTGCAAGGCGCCGGAGCTGGAGTGCTGCTTGTCGCACCCACCGGAGAGCATCTCAAGTACGTGATTCAGATGCATTTCCCCAGGGAGAAGGCCACCAACAACACTGCTGAGTATGAAGGATTGCTTTGCCGGACTCCGCATTGCAATCGATCCCGGGATCAGAAAATTGATTATCAGAGGCGACTCGCAGCTTGTTGTGAGGCAAGTCAATAAAGATTATTAGAGCCCATTGATGGAAGCTTACGTCGATGAAGTGAGAAAGTTGGAAGAGAACTTTGACGGTCACCAGCTTGAGCACATCCCCCGTGCTCAAAATGATATTGCAGACGAACTATCAAAGCTTGCCTCCAAGAGATCTCGTGTGGAACCAGGAACTTTTGTGCTACAACTGAATCAACCATCTGTTACACCATCAACGAAGGCAGCGAAGAAAAGAAAGCTTAGCATTGGTGGGTACTTTTTGGCAGAGCCGCCAAGAAAAGCAACTCCACCAACAAGACACCTCTTGCCGGTGAGAAGCAGCCTCCGGCAGGCCAAGTTCTTGCCATCGAAGCAAGCGCTCCCGCAGGAGAAGAATTGCCTTTAGTCCTTGCCGTCGAGCCACAAGCTCCGGCATGGGCGCAGCCGATTGTTCAATACCTCTAGACAGGAGAACTTCCCGAAGAGCAAGAAGAAGCTGAAAGAGTAGCCCATCAATCAAGTATGTACCAATTTGTTGACAACACTTTGTACAGAAAGAGACCAAATGGGGTGAAATTGAAGTGCATTTGCCGGGAAGATGGACAGAAGCTGTTGGCAGAGATACATGAAAGAATGTGTGGCTCCCATATTGGGTGACGCGTGCTCGTTGGCAAGGCATTCTGACAAGGATTCTATTGCCTGACAGCCCTTCAAGACGCCTTGGCGGTAGTGACCAGATGTGAAGCATGTCTGTTCCACGCCAAGGATATACACCAGCCAGCTCAAGCTCTTCAAACTATCCCTCTTTCCTGGCCCTTCCCAGTCTGGGGGCTCGACATCCTCAGCCCTTTTCCCCGTGCAACCGGGGGCTTTGAATTCTTGTACGTTGCAATCGACAAGTTCACAAAGTGGCCTGAGGTGGAGCCAGTAAGGAAAGTCACAGCACAGTCAGCCGTCAAGTTTTTCAAGGGTTTGGTTTGCTGTTTTGGTGTGCCTATCAGGATCATTACCAACAACGGCACTCAATTCACCAGTCGCACCTTCATAGCATAATGCCAAGAATTTGGAAGCAAGATCTACTATGCCTCCGTTGCTCAGCCAAGAAGCAATGGACAGGCGGAGAGGGCAAATGCTGAAGTGTTGCGTGGCCTCAAAACATGAACATTTGACAGGCTACACAAGTCTGGAAGACGCTGGGTAGATGAATTGCCAGCGGTTCTTTGGTCACTCAGGACAACACCAAATCGAGTTACCGGCGAGAAGCGCTTCTCCCTTGTATATGGTGCAGAAGCAGTGCTCCCCACAGAACTCAAGTACGGATCTCCTCGAGTGCAAGCTTTTGACGAGCTGGTCAAGAAGAAGCGAGGCATGATGATGCCACGCTCCTTGAGGAGGAACGTTTTCGGGTTGCCGTGCGTGCTGGTCGGTACCAATAATCTTTGCGCCGCTACCATAGCCGCAAAGTGCACCCTCGACAATTTGAGGAAGGTGACCTTGTCCTTCGCCCGATCCAGTCTGGCAAGGGTTCAAACAAGTTGACGCCGAAGTGGGAAGGCCCTTATCGGGTAGTTCAAGTTACCAGACCTGGCTCAGTCTGTCTGGCGACCGAAGATGGCATTCGCTTGCAAAACTGATGGAATATTGAGCATCTTCGCAAGTTCTACCCATGAGGCGCAGTTGCCGGGCCTCCCGGCAACCCCTTTTGTACAAGTTGGCTGATAAGGCATGTAATCCTTTGTGCAGAGCTGGGCACAGACGCCGTGCGTAGTTGAATAAAAGCTAAGTGTTTCACAACCTTTTGTTAAAGTAGATATTTATGTATATTGCATGTATTGTTGTGTTACATGTTGCCTTGTATGAGATGATTGACGAACCATCAAGGTTCCAGCCTCCTCTTTTCTCTTCTTTCTTTTTCTCAAAGGACAGAAGTGTTCCTCGCGTGCAAGTTTCCCGAGGGAGTGACAGTATGGATACCAAATGACGTTCAAGATATCATTTACGACAAGAAGTACATCAAAGAAAAGCTAAGTTGAAAAACTTTGAAACAAATTTTCTTTGTTGTAGTTGCTTTTCCTTGAACGATTTACGTCTTTGTATGAAAAACATGCACGCGAAGGATCCTTGTCGGAATTGTTCGCGCTCTTTTTTCTGTTTCGAGTCCGCTCAACAGTATAAGTAGGCCGCGTCGAAACTGATAAGCGTTATCTTGTCGGAAAGTGGCGCCTTCGTCAAGCTGCTAAGGATCCATCCCTCAAGCGCTAGGGTACAAAACATACAAGGGCAGAATCACATAAGGAAAACATCATACATTCATCCAAACATAATTCATTTTACATCAAAACATAGTGCTGGTCTAACTAAAGATAAATTTTTCATTGACATGGATAGCACTTGTGCCAAGATGTGACGACAAGACTAATTCGTGAGCCCACCTTGGGTCCTGGAGACTTGGCCAACCCTGTCGGCGATCGGAGCAACAAGTGCTTCGGAATCGCTAGTGTCCGTCCCTTTTGTCAAGATCGTGAAGGCCTTGGAGATGTCGATGCCGGGGTTGCGGTGGACTATCTTGACAAGTACTTTGAAGAGCACATCCTGGGAAAGCTTGCGGGATTCGTTGGCGAAGACGGTAGCCCGTTCTTGGTGGTACTTCTCTAGCGCTTCGATGAGGCTTTTGAAGAAGAAAGTTAACCTGACACTTGCCGCTTCCTGGTCATTCGTGGAATAACTATAGTCCTTCATGCCCATGATGGCGAGCTGGGCACTAAGCTGCTCTGCGACTTCCACAAGACGGTTGGTCCAGAGTTGCAAGTTGCACTTCAGCACATTGAAGGAATTTTCAGCATCGGCAAGCAAGGCTTTCTCCTTCTCGAGATCCTTTGACAGGATTTTCTCCCTGGCCTGGGCGCCTTCGAGATTTTCCTCCAAAGTGGATAGCTTCAGCTTCAGATCTTCCTCAACATCGGCGGCCTTGTCGAGTTCTTGACTCTTGGATGACAGATGTGTCTGCAGCTCACCTAGGGTGTGAGCTGCCTACTGCGTTGATTCTTGGAGGGTCAGGATTTCCTTGTTGCTGCCGGCGAGATCCTCCTCGATCTTCGTCACTTTGGATTCCCGTTCTACCTTGACGGTTTCAGTGGCTTCGACAACTTTGATGGCCTCCTGGAGCTTGCCGGCGTGAACCAGAGCTTGAGTCTCAATAGCCTCTTTATGGTTTCACTCTTGCTCTTGGGTCCGTTGTGCAAGAAAGGACTGGATTTCCTCATCCTTGCCGCGAAACTTGGCGGCAAGCGCCTCTCCTCTAGCGGCAAGATCCTTTTCTATTGTGTTAAGTTGTGCTTCGCGCTTTGCCAGCTTGCCGTCCAGAGCCACTGCTTCTTCCTTGGCAGTGGCAAGCTTATCCTCTTGCCTTTGATGCTTTGGATTTTCTCCTCATACCACTTGCGGGTCTCTTCCACCTTCTCGTTCAGCTTCTGTTCAGCCAGCTCTACGGCTTGTTGTTGCGTGTGGAGCCTATTCCAACGCTTGCTATAGCGCTCTTGCACATCCTTGAAGCCAGCAACCATGGTCTTTAGGAAGGAAAGATTGGCAGAGTTGTCGTCAGAGGTGTCTGTTACCGTGAGGCTGCGAGACAAAGGTGCAATGATTCCCGCAATTGCATCTTCAAGGGCAAGTTCCTCAGTACTAGATGAGCTGGGGGCTCCAGATTTTTGCCGCTGGTTGGAAAGCTCCAAAGGATCCGCCAAGGGTTGTGCCTTAGATGTGCCAGGATGACCGTCAGTAGTTGGCCTGTCATTGCCGGCTTCTCTCATCTCCACGTCTGCTGTGATGAGGCCAGATGTGTTGCCGGAGGGTTTGCCAAATTCCTTGGCAGCTTTCCTAGCTTCCTCAACGTCAGACACAATAGCCTCTTCCACAGAAATCTTGACGGCCTCTTTAGCTGTGCTCTTTGCAATCCCTTCTACATCCACAATGATCTCTCCCTCTTCTGGAGAAATTGGATCTATGCTACTTGTGAGCTGCGTTGGGATTTTCCCCGAAGAGGAGAGGAGATGCAGTATAGTAGAGATAAGTATTTCCCTCAGTGAGAACCAAGGTTATCAAACCAATAGGAGAATCACACAAAGCCTCGTGAACAACACCTGCACACACAAAAGCAAATACTTGCACCCAACGCGGGCAAGTCTTGATGACCCACAAGTATAGGGGATCAATCGTAGTCCTTTCGATAAGTACGAGTGTCGAACCCAACGAGGAGCAGAAGGAAATGACAAGCGGTTTTCAGCAAGGTATTTTCTGCAAGCACTGAAATTATCGATAACAAGTAGTTTGATAGCAAGATAATTTGTAGCAAGTGACAAGTAACAATAGTAACAAAGTGTGCAGCAAGGTGGTCCAGTCCTTTTTATAGCAAAGGACAAGCCGGAACGATCTCTTATAGTAAGTAAAGCGTTCTCGAGGACACATGGGAATTTCATCTAGTCACTTTCATCATGTTTGTTTGATTCGCGTTCGCTACTTTGATAATTTGATATGTGGGTGGACCGGTGCTTGGGTGCTGTTCTTACTTGAACAAGCCTCCCACTTATGATTACCCCCACTCGCAAGCATCCGCAACTACGAAAGAAGAATTAAGATAACTCTAACCATAGCATTAAACATATGGATCCAAATCAGCCCCTTACGGAATAGCGCATAAACTAGGATTTAAGCTTCTGTCACTCTAGCAACCCATCATCTAATTACTACGCCACAATGCAATCCCTTAGGCCCAAAGATGGTGAAGTGTCATGTAGTCAATGTTCCCACGACACCACTAAGGGAATCAACAACATACATATCATCAAAATATCGAACGAATACCAAATTCACATGATTACTTATGACAAGACTTCTCCCATGTCCTCAAGAACAAAAGTAACTACTCACAAAACATAATCATGTCCAAGATCAGAGGGGTTTTGAATAGCATAATAGATCTGAACATATAATCTTCCACCAAATAAACCAACTAGCATCAACTACAAGATGTAATCAACACTACTAGCAACCCACAGGTACCAATCTGAGGTTTTGAGACAAAGATTGAATACAAGAGATGAACTAGGGTTTGAAATGAGATGGTGCTGGTGAAGATGTTGATGAAGATTAGTCCTCCCACGATGAGAGGATCGCTGGTGATGTCGATGGTGATGATTTCCCCCTCCCGGAGGGAAGTATCCCCGGCAGAATCTCTCCGCCGGAGAGCAAAAGTGCTCCTGCCCAAGTTCCGCCTCGAGACGGCGGCGCACCATCCCGAAAGTCTTATCTATATTTTTTCTAGGGCAAATGGACTTATATACCAGAAAATGGGGGCCAGAGGCTGGCCAGGGGCCCCACGAGATACCAGGGCGCGCCTGGGGGGGTGGCGTGCCCTGGTGCCTCGTGGGCACCTGGGTGGCCCCCTCTGGTACTTCTTGCTTCCAGTATTTTTTATTTATTCCAAAATAAATCTCCACAAAATTTCAGCTCATTTGGAGATGTGCAGAATAGGTATCTCTGACATAGCTTTTTCATGTCCAGAATTCCAGCTGCCGGCAATCTCCCTCCTTGTGCAAATCTTGCATATTAAGAGAGAAAAGGCATTAGAATTGCTCCACAAAGTGTTATATTGATTAAAAACACTATAAATAACAGTAGCAAGACATGATGCAAAATGGACGTATCAACTCCCCCAAGCTTAGACCTCGCTTGTCCTCAAGCGAAAGCCGATATCGATAATCATGTCCACATGTTTAGAGAGAGAGGTGTCGATAAAAACAAAATACAGACATAGTAGCATCATGATCATTATTGTAACATCAATATTTATTATCATAAACTTCTCACGAGCAAGTAACAATTCATCACAACAATGGAGTATAAGGCATAAACTTTCTTGAAAACTAACAAACTATGTTCTCAGTCAACAATGCAATTGCAATTCATCATATTTTCAGGAAGGGTCTCATGTAAGATCTATTTAGCAAGTCCACATACTCAACCATCATTTAGTCTTCTATGATTGCTAACACTCACGACATATATATATGGAGCAAAAAGTTTCAGCCAGACACATAGAAAGATAGGGGCTTGTGAGTTCGCCTTCCAACTTATTCACCTCAAGGGTGATGTCAACAATAATAACTCATGATCACTCATATCCAACTGGATATATATGCCTAGATCTTTCCCCACCACATGATGCTTACAAAAGAGAAAAATAAAAAGGAAGTAGAGGAGAACACTATTGACTCTTGCATAAAAAGTAAATACATAAAAGTAAAGGATAGGCCATTCGCAGAGGGAAGCAGAGGTTGTCATGCGCTTTTTGTTGTTGGATGCAAGAGCTCTTAATGTGAAGGAACGTCACTTTATATTGCCCCTTGTGATAGCAACCTTTATTATGCAGTCTGTCACTTTTATTTCTTTACCATCACAAGTTCGCACAAAGCTTATTTCCCTTACAATAAAAGTTCAGACATATTTAGAGGCATTTTTTATTGCTTTTTGCACCGATGACAACTTACTTGAAGGATCTTATTCAATCCATAGGTAGATATAGTGGACTCTCATGACATGAAACGGGGTTTAAGGGTTTTAGATGCACAAGTAGTATCTCTACTTGGTGCGAATTTTTGGCTAGCAAAGATATTGGGCAAGCACCACATGTTGGAGGATCTATAACAATATAACTTCTATGTGAATATGAACAAACATAATTCATTACGCTGTCTTCCTTGTCCAAAGTCAACAATTTGACATAAAATACTTAATGGGGGCTCACAATCATAAAAGATGTCCAAGATGGTGTATTTGCATGTGAATCTTCTCTTCCCTTATTAACTTTTTCATGAATTGCATCATTGACTAATGCTATCTTTGTTAACTTCCAATAAATTTTACCACTTATACTTTTCTTTATGTAATGTCATTACTTTCCATAAGATTAGCATATGATCTTTTTCATTATTTTCATTGCTAGGATTGGAACATGAAAGTAAAGAAGCAAAAACTCAAACTACTTTTTATTATATAACTCTCAACTCGATTACATAGATAGATAGACCACGAAGCTAACACTCGAAAATAGATCATACTAAACTTTTATTCAACTAGATCATGAAATAACTAAGGATCGAACTAAAATAGGTAAAGATAATGAAAGTGATGGTGATACGATACCGGGGCACCTCCCCCAAGCTTGGCACAAGCCAAGGGGAGTGCCCATACCCATGTGCTCAAGTCTCCTTCTTCGGTGATGGTGGTGGTGATGAAGTGATGGGCTTATCCTCCGGCTTCCATGGCATAGGTTCCCCATCATAAAAACATGAACGAGTCTCCGGAGTCCTGAAACTTGCAGCTAAACTCATACCTTTGAATCTTGCCTCATACTCAAAATTTTGGTTTTGAAGATCATAGATTTGGCCTTGGAGATAGTCGATTTGTTCATTAAGCTTGAAGATGATGTCCCCCATCAATTGACCCTCCACCTTGTGATTACGGGTGAATTCCGTGATCATGGAGTGGTTGGCGCTGAGTCCACGTTCCACCATCCCATGGCACTTGAAGATCTCCTGCTCCACCGCTTCGAGCCTGGACTCCACGCTCCCGGTCTTCTTGGGTCCTTGAACGTCCGGGATGTGAAGCACCCCCTCACGCATCTCAATGGCTTGAGGGTGTTTCATCACCTCCGGTAGGTAGGGGTTGATGACCTTCTCGTAGAACTTGTCCTTGGAAGAGCTTGGTGGAGCCATAGCGATCTAGATCTGTCAGAAAAATAGCACGAAACAAGAACAGAGGAGATTTCTGCGATACGGTGGTCAAAACGTCTGGGAGTATATATAAAGATTTTTTTTCTTGCAAAACAAGTAATCCAGAAGAAAATGGAGTCGGGAAGGCTCACGTGGGACCCACGAGCCACCAGGGCGTGCCTGGGGGGGTGGTGCGCCCTGGTGCCTCGTGGGCACCAGGTGGGTCCCCTCGGCTGTTTCTTATTTTTGTATTTTTTCTAATATTCCAAAACTGACAGAAAGTATTTTTATGGAATTTTTGGAGTCGGTTTACTTACCGTATCACATACCTCTTCCTTTTCAGGGTTTTGGAGTGTTCCGGAGGGTCTCTCTTATGTATTCCTCCGGTGTCATTGTTTCAATAATATTAGTTTCAACATTAATGGGGGTACCTGAAATATAGTGCTTAATTCTTTGCCCATTCACCACTCTCGGATTAGTGCCTTCGGAGTTCTTTATTTTGATGGCTCCGTTGCGATAAACTTCTTCGATGATATACGATCCTTCCCATTTAGAGAGGAGTTTTCCTGCAAAGAATCTCAAACGAGAGTTGTACAATAGAACTTGCTCATCTACTTTAAATTCCCGTTTTTGAATTCTTCTATCATGCCACCTTTTAACTTTTTCTTTAAACAATTTGGCATTTTCATAAGCCTGGGTTCTCCATTCATCTAATGAGCTAATATCAAATAACCTCTTTTCATCGGCAAGTTTAAATTCATAATTTAGCTCTTTAATTGCCCAATATGCTTTATGTTCTAACTCAAGAGGTAAATGACATGCTTTTCCATAAACCATTTTATAAGGAGACATACCCATAGGATTTTTATAAGCAGTTCTATAAGCCAATAATGCATCATCAAGTTTCTTAGACCAATTCTTTCTAGATCTATTGACGGTTCTTTGCAAAATTAATTTTATTTCTCTATTACTCAATTCTACTTGACCACTTGTTTGAGGGTGATAGGGAGATGCAGTTCTATGGTTGACATCATATTTAGCGAGCAATTTACGGAATGCACCATGAATAAAATGTGAACCACCATTAGTCATTAAATATCTAGGGACTCCAAACCTCGGGAAAATAACTTCTTTAAGCATTTTAATAGAAGTGTTATGATCAGCACTACTAGTTGGAATAGCTTATACCCACTTAGTAACGTAATCAACAGCAACTAAAATATGAGTATACCCATTAGATTTAGGAAAAGGTCCCATAAAATCGAATCCCCAAACATCAAATGGTTCAACAGCAAGTGAATAATTCATAGGCATTTCTTGACGTCTACCAACATTACCAATTCTTTGACATTCATCACAAGATAAGACAAACTTACGAGCATCCTTGAAAAGAGTAGGCCAATAAAAACCAGATTGCAATACCTTATGTGCAGTTCTGTCTCCCGCATGGTGTCCTCCGTAAGCCTCGGAATGACACTTCCATAGGATTTGTTCCTGTTCATGCTCAGGTATACAACGTCTAATAATACCATCTACTCCTTCTTTATAAAGATGTGGGTCATCCCAAAAGTAATGTCTTAAATCATAAAAGAACTTTTTCTTTTGTTGGTATGTGAAACTTGGTGGTATAAATTTAGCAACAATATAATTAGCATACTCTGCATACCATGGAGTATTACGAGAAGAATTTATGGCAGCTAATTGTTCATCAGGAAAATCATCATTAATAGGTACTGGGTCATCAAGAACATTTTCCATTCTAGACAAATTATCTGCTACGGGATTCTCAGCTCCCTTCCTATCAATAATATGCAAGTCAAATTCTTGTAGCAATAAAACCCACCTAATGAGTCTAGGTTTAGCATCTTTCTTTTCCATAAGATATTTAATAGCAGCATGATCGGTGTCAGCAGTTACTTTAGAATCAACTATGTAAGATCTGAATTTATCACATGCAAACACAACTACTAGAAATTCTTTTTCAGTAGTAGCATAATTTCTTTGGGCACTGTCTAGAGTTTTACTAGCATAATGGATAACATTTAATTTCTTATCAACTCTCTATCCTAGAACAGCACCAACAGCATAATCACTAGCATCACACATAATTTCAAAAGGCAAGTTCCAATCAGGTGGTTGAACAATAGGTGCAGTCGTTAAGGCTTTCTTAAGTGTTTCAAAGGCTTCTAGACAATCATCATCAAAAACAAATGGGACATCTTTATGCAAAAGATTGGTAAGAGGCCTAGAAATTTTAGAGAAGTCTTTAATAAATCTCCTATAGAAACCAGCATGACCAAGGAAACTTCTTATACCTTTAATATCTTTAGGACATGGCATTTTCTCAATAGCATCAACCTTAGCTTTATCAACTTCAATACCTCTTTCAGAAATTTTATGCCCCAAGACAATGCCTTAATTCACCATAAAGTGGCACTTCTCCCAATTCAAGAAAAGATTAGTTTCTTCACATCTCTGCAAAACTCAATCAAGGTTGCTTAAGCAATCACCAAAAGAGGTTCCGTAAACGGAAAAATCATCCATGAACACCTCAACAATCTTTTCACAAAAGTCAGAGAATATAGCAGTCATACATCTTTGAAAGGTAGCAGGTGCATTTCATAAACCAAAAGGCATACGTCTATGAGCATAAGTTCCAAAAGGACAAGTAAAGGTGGTTTTCTCTAGATCAGGTTGTAATACGGGTATTTGAGAAAAACCAGAATAACCATCTAGAAAACAAAAGTGTGTATGCTTAGATAATCTTTCTAACATTTGATCAATAAAAGGTAAGGGGTAATGATCTTTTCTAGTAGCTTTGTTTAATTTTCTAAAATCAATTACCATCATATAACCAGTTACAATTCTTTGTGGAATGAGTTCATTTTTATCATTAGGAACAACGGTAATACCTCCTTTCTTAGGGACACAATGAACAGGATTACCCATCTACTATCAGCTATGGGATAGATTATACCTGCTTCCAGAAGTTTTAATATTTCGGTTCTTACCACCTCTTTCATCTTAGGATTTAATCGTCGTTGGTGGTCGACAACTGGTTTAGCATCAGGCTCCATATTAATTTTGTGCTGACATAGAGTGGGACTAATGCCCTTAAGATCATCAAGAGTATATCCAATAGCAGCACGGTGCTTCCTCAGAGTTTTTAGTAATCTATTTTCTTCATGCGCTGAAAGGTTAGCACTAATAATAATAGGATATATCTTCTTTTCATCAAGATAAGCATATTTCAATGTATCAGGCAATTGCTTCAATTCAAATACAGGATCACCTTTAGGTGGAGGAGGGCCTCCAAGAGTTTCAACATGCAAATTATGTTTAAGGATAGGTGGTTGATCAAAGAACATCTTATCTATTTCATTTCTTTCATTCATATGCATATCATTTTCGTGGTCTAGCAAATACTGTTCTAACGGATCAGTAGGAGGTACGGCAATAGAAGCAAGACCAATAATTTCATCTTTACTAGGCAATTCTTTATCATGAGGTTGTCTACGAAACTTGGAGAAATTAAACTCATGAGATATATAACCAAACTTGACTCGAACCTTTTCTTTAACACAATCAATTTCAACATTAACGGTATTCAAGAAAGGTCTACCAAATATAATGGGACAAAAATTATCTTGTTGTGAAACAAGTACTAAAAAATCAGTAGGGTATTTGATTTTTCCACACAAGACTTCAACATCTCTAACAATCCCGAGTGGTGTAATAGTATCTCTATTCGCAAGCTTAATAGTAACATCAATATCCTCAATTTTAACAGGTGCAATATCATGCATTACTTCTTGATATAAAGAAAATGGAATAGCACTCACACTAGCACCCATATCACACAAACCATGATAGCAATGATCTCCAATCTTAATAGAAATAACAAGCATGCCAACTACGGGCTTGTTCTTGTCTAACATATCTTGTTCATTTCTAACAGGTTTAGCAATTCTAGCAGCTTCATCACAAAAGTAAATACCATGCCCATCTATATTATCGACTAAGAGATCTTTAACCATAGCAACATCAGGTTCAACTTTAATTTGTTCAGAGGGTCTAGGTGCTCTAATATTACTTTTGTTAACCACAGTTGATGCTTTAGCATGTTCCTTAATCCTAACAGGAAAAGGTGGTTTCTCAATATAAGCAGTAGTCACAACTGGATCAACACGGTAAACAATTGTTTCTTCTTTAACACTAACAGGTTCCTCAATCTTTTCTTTAACAGGGGGATGCTATTTAAACCACTTCTCCTTAGGGAGATCAACATGAGTAGCAAATGATTCACAAAAGGAAGCTACTATCTCAGAGTCAAGTCCATATTTAGTGCTAAACTTATGAAAAGCTTCGGTGGCCATAAAAGATTTATTGCAATCGAACTCAAGTATTATACCTGACTCATTACCTTTGTTGAGTTCCCAATCTTCAGAGTTGCGTTTAATTCTTTCCAGAAGATCCCATCTGAATTCAATAGTTTTCTTCATAAAGGAGCCAGTCGAAGAAGAATCAAGCGTAGTTTGATTATCGTGAGAAAGCCGAGCATAAAAATTCTGTAAGATAATTTATTTTGAGAGCTCATGATTGGGGCATGTGTACATCATGTACTTAAGCCTCCCCCAAGCTTGAGCGATGCTTTCTCCTTCACGAGGCCAAAAGTTATATATATAATTCCGATCACGATGAACCAAATGCATAGGATAAAATTTCTGATGGAATTCTAGTTTCAATCGGTTCCAGTCCCATGTATCAGTATCATCACATAGCCTATACCACATTAATGCCTTTCCCTCCAAAGATAAAGGGAATACTTTCTTCTTAACTCCATCTCCGGATAAACCTGCAAGCTTAAACAATCCACAAATTTCATCCACATAGATCTAGTTCATATCAGGATGTACCGTTCCATCTCCTGCATAAGGATTAGCTAGCAGTTTCTCTACCATATCCAGAGGAATTTCATAATAAATATTTTCAGTAGGTGCAGTATGTTGAGGAGCAACTATTTGTGTTTCCGGTCAAGGTGAAGATACCCCGAACAAACCCCTCAAAGGATTACTTTCCATAGTGACAAGTGACAGTAAATTTCAGCACGTAATATAAATGTTTCCTTACCAAATTCCACTCACCAAAGGCGCTTCACTCCCCGGCAACGGCGCCAGAAAAGAGTCTTGATGACCCACAAGTATAGGGTATCAATCGTAGTCCTTTCGATAAGTAAGAGTGTCGAACCCAACGAGGAGCAGAAGGAAATGACAAGCGGTTTTCAGCAAGGTATTTTCTGCAAGCATTGAAATTATCGGTAACAAGTAGTTTGATAGAAAGATAATTTGTAGCAAGTGACAAGTAACAATAGTAACAAAGAGTGCAGCAAGGTGGCCCAATCCTTTTTATAGCAAAGGACAAGCCGGAACAATCTGTTATAGTAAGTAAAGCGTTCTCGAGGACACATGGGAATTTCATCTAGTCACTTTCATCATGTTTGTTTGATTCGCGTTCGCTACTTTGATAATTTGATATGTGGGTGGACTGGTGCTTGGGTGCTTTTCTTACTTGAACAAGCCTCCCACTTATGATTACCCCCTCTCGCAAGCATCCGCAACTACGAAAGAAGAATTAAAATAACTCTAACCATAGCATTAAACATATGGATCCAAATCAGCCCCTTACGGAATAGCGCATAAACTAGGATTTAAGCTTCTGTCACTCTATCAACCCATCATCTAATTACTACTCCACAATGATTCCCTTAGGCCCAAAGATGGTGAAGTGTCATGTAGTTGATGTTCGCACGACACCACTAAGGGAATCAACAACATACATATCATCAAAATATCGAACGAATACCAAATTCACATGATTACTTATGACAAGACTTCTCCCATGTCCTCAAGAACAAAAGTAACTACTCACAAAACATAATCATGTCCAAGATCAGAGGGGTGTTGAATAGCATAATAGATCTGAACATATAATCTTCCACCAAATAAACCAACTAGCATCAACTACAAGATGTAATCAACACTACTAGCAACCCACAGGTACCAATCTGAGGTTTTGAGACAAAGATTGAATACAAGAGATGAACTAGGGTTTGAGATGAGATGGTGCTGGTGAAGATGTTGATGAAGATTAGTCCTCCCACGATGAGAGAATCGTTAGTGATGTCGATGGCGACGATTTCCCCCTCCCGGAGGGAAGTATCCCCGGCAGAATCTCTCTGCCAGAGAGCAAAAGTGCTCCTGCCCAAGTTCCGCCTCGAGACGGCGGCGCACCGTCCCGAAAGTCTTATCTATATTTTTTCTAGGGCAAATGGACTTATATACCAGAAAATGGGGGCCAGAGGCTGGCCAGGGGCCCCACGAGGTACCAGGGCGTGCCTGGGCGGGGGTCGCTCGCCCTGGTGCCTCGTGGGCACCTGGGTGGCCCCCTCTGGTACTTCTTGCTTCCAGTATTTTTTATTTATTCCAAAATAAATCTCCACAAAATTTCAGCTCATTTGGAGATGTGCAGAATAGGTATCTCTGACATAGCTTTTTCAGGTCCAAAATTCCAGCTGCCGGCAATCTCCCTCCTTGTGTAAATCTTGCATATTAAGAGATAAAAGGCATTAGAATTGCTCCACAAAGTGTTATATTGATTAAAAACACTATAAATAACAGTAGCAAAACATGATGCAAAATGGACGTATCAGCAAGAGGGTTGTCAATCCCCTTGAACTCATTACTTGCAAGGATTAAATCTTGTAATGGTAGATAGATAAATTGCAAAACAAAATAAAAGTAAATAAATTGCAGCAAGTGTATTTTGGTTTTCTTTTTATATTTAAAGTAGACCCGGGGGCCATACTTTTCACTAGAGGCTTCTCTCTCGAACACATAGCACACGGTGGGTAAACAAATTACTGTTGGGCAATTGATAGAAAAGCGCATAGTTATGACGATATTCAAGCAATGATCATGTATATAGGCATCACATCTGAGACAAGTAGATCGACTCCTGCCTGCATCTACTACTATTACTCCACCCATCGATCGCTATCCAACATGCATATAGGGTATTAAGTTAATGAAAACAGAGTAACACCTTCAGCAAGATAACATGATGTAGACAAAGTAAACCCAATCAATATGAATAAACCCCATAATTTTACCCTTAATGGCAACAATACAAATATGTGTTTTGTCCCCTACTTTGTCACTGGGATATAGAGCACCACAAGATTGAACCCATTACAAAGCACCTCTCCCGCTGAAGATAAATCAATCTAGTTGGCCAAACCAAACGGATAGATCGGAGAGAAATACAAAGCTATAACAATCTCGTATAATAAAGTTTAGAAAAGACTCAATTACTTCTCATGAATATTCAGTTCATAAACCCACAATTCATCAGATCCCAATAAACACACCGCAAAAGAAGATTACATCGAATAGAACTCCAAGAAGATCGAGGAGAACATTGTATTGATGATCAAAGAGAGAGAAGAAGCCATCTAGCTACTAGCTATGGACCCGTAGGTCTGTGGTGAACTACTCACGCATCATCGGCAGGGCAGCAAGGTTGATGTAGAAGCCCTCCGTGATCGGTTCCCCCTCCAACAGAGTACCAAAAAAGGCCTCCAGATGCGATCGCGGAAGAACAGAAGCTTGCGGCAGCGGAAAAGTTATTTTGGGTGGCTCTGTGTTGGTTTCCCAATATTTGAGAATTTATAGAAGTGGAATTAGGTTAAAAGGAGCCACATGGGGCCCACAAGGTAATAGGGCACGCCTACCCCACCAGGGCTCGCCATGTTGCCTTGTCGTCTCCTCGTAGGTCTTCTGGTCCTCCCCCAAAGCTTCTAGGGTCTCTTTTGTCCAGAATAAATCATCAAAAAGTTTCGTAGCATTTGGACTCCGTTTGGTACTGATTTTCTGGAAAACCAAAAACAAGCAGAAAACAACAACTGGCACTAGGCACTTGGTTAATAGGTTATCCCAAAAAATGTTATAAAATAGCATATAAATGCATATAAAACATCCAAGATTGATAATATAATAGTATGGAAAAATCAAAAATTATAGATACGTTGGAGACGTATCAGCATCCCCAAGCTTAATTCCTGCTCGTTCTCGAGTAGGTAAATGATAAAAACAGAATTTTTGATGTGGAATGCCTCCTAACATGTTTATCATGTAATCTCTTTACGGTATAAATATACAGAAGCGATGAATTAAGAACATTAACATAATAGTATCCATGAATATAAGAAGCATAATCATTAAACTTTCAAAATATACGATCCTTAACGAATGTTATTCCCCACTCATTTTATCATGTTAGCATGGCATGACTCCGCCTTCACTGCATAAATATAAATCATGAGCACCCCGGTGTTAAACCAGTCAATTGGATCGTACTTCTAACGCGTTTCAGCATTGTCAACTTCACGCAATACATGAGCGTGAGCCATGGACATAGCACTAGGTGGAATAGAATGCGGTGATAGGGATTAATAGGAGAAGTCAAAAAAGGAAGAAAGTCTCGCATCAACTAGGCGGATCAACGGACTATGGAAATGTCCATCAATAGATATCAATGCGAGGAGTAGGGATTGCCATGCAACGGATGCACTAAGAGCTATAAGTGTATGAAAGCTCAACTGAAACTAAGTGGGTGTGCATCTTGCTTGCTCATGAAGATCTCGGGCATTTGAGGAAGCCCGTCATCGAAATATACAAGCCAAGTTATATAATGAAAAATTCCCACTAGTATACGAAATTGACAAAATGGGAGACTCTCTATATGAAGAACATGGTGCTACTCTGAAGCACAAGTGTGGAAAAGGATAGTAACATTGCCCCTTCTCTCTTTTTCTCTCATTTTTTTTCCTGTTTTTCCTTTTTTTTGTTGGGCTCTTTTTGGCCTCTTTTTTTTCGTCTGGAGTCTCATCCCGACTTGTGGGGGAATCATAGTCTCCACCATCCTTTCCTCACTTGGACAATGCTCTAATAATGATGATCATCACACTTTTATTTACTTACAACTCGATATTACAACTTGATAAAAATTATATAGAATGACTCTATATGAATGCCTCTGGTAGTGTACCAGGATGTGCAATGATCTAGCATAACATGTATGAAAAATGATGAGCGGTGGCTGAGCCACAAAAACTATGTCAGCTATATGATCATGCAAAGCAATATGACAATGAACACAAGTCATATGACGGAACGGTGGAAGTTGCAGGGCAATATATCTTGGAATGGCTATGGAAATGCCATAATAGGTAGGTATGGTGGCTGTTTTGAGGAAGATATAAGGAGGCTTATGTGTGATACAGCATATCATATCACGGGGGTTTGATGCACCGGCAAAGTTTGCACGAACTCTCAAGGTGAGATCGGGCAATGCACGGTACCGAAGAGGCTAGCCAATTTCGGAAGGGTGAGAGTGCGTATAATCCATGGACTCACATACTTATTGCAAAGCCTATTAGCCCTCTAAGCAAAGAACTACTCGCATGCCCCTAGGGAGGAGGTTGGTAGGAGTTAACATCGCGCACCCCCGATTGTAATAGCACTCAAGGATTTCATTTTAGACCTAAGAATGCTCAGACCTCTCCACCATGCCATGACCAACACTTAGATGAGAAGTTAATAACAAGCTTTAATACCGATAATTCTACTCACCAATGATCATGACCCAATATCCTTTCATATTACGACATCAATATCATTAAACCACACGTTTCATATTTAGTGATCTACATGAAAGTTTTTATTATATCCCTCTTGAATATCTATCCTTTATGGACTAGTCTTATCACCCGTGCAAATTGCCATTACTATTTATTAGACTCTCAAAAAGATTTAAGTGAAGCATGAGAGTGCAACTATTTCTTTAAAATATAACTACCGCCGTGCTCTAAAAGGTATAAGTGAAGCACTAGAGCAACTGCCTAGCTCAAAAGATATAAGTGGAGCACATAGAGTATTCTAAAAAATCACAAATAAATGCGTGTCCCTCTCAAAAGGCGTGTCCAGAAAAAGATGATTGTGGCAAACTAAAAATAAAACAAAGAAAATAAAACTATGGCACAAGACGCTCCAAGTAAAACTCATATCATGTGATGAATAAAAATATAGCTCCAAGTAAGTTACCGATAGATTGTAGACGAAAGAGGGGATGCCATCCGGGGCATCCCCAAGCTTAGACGCTTGGGTCTTCCTTGAATATTACCTTGGGGTGCCTTGGACATCCCCAAGCTTAGGGTCGTACCGCTCCTTATTCCTTAATCCATCGTAGTCTCACCCAAAACATGAAAACTTCAGCACACAAAACTCAACAGAAACTTCGTGAGATCCGTTAGTACAATAAATCAATCATCCACTTTATGTATTGTTATAAACTCATTCATAATTGTTCTTGCATAATAACTACTGTATTCTAACTCTTCCATGACTTATACCCCCTAATATAATCCATAGTTTCATTAAAACAAGGACACTATGCAACAAAAATAGAATATGTCTAAAACAGAACAGTACATAATGACAGAATATTATCTATACTTCTGTAGTTCCAAAAATTCTTACTAATGAGGACAACATAAAAAATTTGTATCCCAATACTGTGTAAAAATTTCAGATTTTTCTGATGTTCCACTAAAAAACGTAAAATCAAATACTGGACGCAAAACTTTCTGTTTTCAAACAACATCGATTATACTATCATCCAAATCATCCTAAAGCATTACTTGGCACAAACACTAATTAAAATATAAAAAACTCAATCATTACAATAGCTAAAATTGTGTGACACAAGACAAATAAAAATTGCAATAAAGATAAATATTGGGTTGCCGCCCAACAAGCGCTATTGTTTTATGCCCCTAGCTAGGCATAATGCATTGTTTCAAGTATTATCATCCTTAAAATTAATTCCATAAGTGGCCCTCATAATGGATTCATATGGTGGTTTAATTCTCTTTCTAGAGAAGTGTTCCATCCCTTTCTTTAATAGAAATTGTAATCTTATATTACCTTCTTTCATATCAATAATAGAACCTATGGTTCGTAGGAAAGGCCTACCAAGTATTATAGGGCAAGACGGATTGCAATCAATATCAAGCACAATGAAATCAGCGGGTACATAATTTCTATTAGCAAGAATAAGCACATCATTTATTCTATGCAAAGGTTTCTTAATGGTCGAATCCGCTAAGTGCAAATTAAGAGAACATTCATCCATATCGGTGAGACCTAGCACTTCACATGAAGATTTGGGTATAGTGGAAACGCTAGCACCTAAATCACATAAAGCATTACATTCATAATCTTTGATTTTAATTTTAATAGTAGGTTCCCATTCATCATGTAATTTTCTAGGTATTGAAACCTCCAATTCTAGCTTTTCTTCATGAGCTTTTATCATAGCTTCTACAATATGTTTAGTAAAAGCTTTATTTTGTTCATAAGCATTGGGTGAATTTATCATGGATTGCAACAAAGAAATACATTCAATTAAAGAGAAACTATCATAGTTAAAGTCTTTGTAATCCAAAGTAGTGGGTACATCACTATTTATAGTTTTGACCTCTCCAAACCCACTTTTATCATTTTTATCATTAAGATCATCACCCTCCGAATAGTTGGGATGCCTTCTAGCTAAATTGACTCATCTCCAGTCCCTTTTTCATCAAGTTTTATGTTAGTAAATAAAGATTCAATAGGTGAGACACCAATCATTTTAATATCTTCATCATGATTATGGTAAAAATCGGGTGGAATAGCTTTTTCTAAGAACTCTCGCTTAGCTCTCAACCTAGCGGTTCTCTCTTTACTTTCATTAATGGAGACATAGATAGATTTAATAGACTCATTAATATCATGCTTGGGTGGCAAAGTTTTAATTTTAAGAGTTTCCACATCATGAGCAATCCTATCCATGTTTCTAGACATTTCATCAACTTTATTCAATTTTTCTTCTACCATAGCATTAAAAATCTTTTGAGAACTAATAAATTCTTTAATATTGATCTCAAGATCAGTAGGTGTCCTATTATTATTATTATATGAATTACCATAATTATTAGAGGAATTTCGGGGAAACGGTCTAGGATTAAAATTTCCTCTATAAGCATTATTGTTGAAATTATTTCTAGAGACAAAATTCACATCAATATCATCATTATTTTGCTCAATCAAAGTAGATAGTGGCACATCATTAGCATCAACATGAGCATTTTTACTAGCAAGCATTTTCGTAATAGCATCCATTTTATCACCCAAAATAGAGACTTCTTCAACAGAATTTACCTTCTTACCAGTTGGAGTTCTTTTGGTATGCCATTGAGAATAATTTGTCATAATATTATCAAGGATTTTTGTAGCTTCTCCCAATGTAATTTCCATAAAAGTACCACCTGCAGCAGAGTCTAGAAGATTTCTAGAAAGAAAGTCCCGCATAGAAATTTTGTATAATCTTCCATAAGCTTAAACCATGAGTGGCACAATTTCTAATCATTAATTTCATTCTCTCCCATGCTTGTGCAACATGTTCTTGCTCAAGTTGCTTAAAATTCATTATTTGATTTCTAAGAAAAATAATCTTAGCGGGAGGAAAATACTTGGCAATAAAAGCATCCTTACACTTATCCCATGAATCAATACTATTGCGAGGCAAGGATGAAAACCAAGTTTTAGCACGATCTCTTAGTGAGAATGGAAATAATTTCAACTTAATAATATCATTATCCACATATTTTTTCTTTTGCATATCACATAATTCAATGAAAGTATTAAGATGGGAAGCAGCATCCTCATTAGGAGTTCCAGAGAATTGTTCTTTCATAACAAGATTTAGCAAAGCAGCATTAATATCATATGACTCCGCACTAGTGGAGGGAGGAGCAATTGGAGTACTAATAAAATCATTGTTATTAGTATTTGAAAAGTCACACAACTTGGTTTTTTCTTGAGACATAGCGACAAAGCAAGCAAACGAGCAAACAAAAATATTTTTGTGTTTTTGTATTTTTTATGAGAAGTGGGGGAGATGAAAACGAGAGGCAAAGGAAAATAAAAAGGCAAATAAAAAGTAGAGCCAGTAGATGATAGTTTGTGTAAAGGTCCTTGATAGGTTTTGATGATGTCCCCCCAGCAACGGCGCCAGAAATTCTTCCTGCTACTTGTGTGCTGCATTGGGATTTTCCCCGAACAGGAGAGGAGATGTAGTATGCTACTTGTAGACTGTGTTGGTATTTCCCCGAAGAGGAGAGGATGATGCATTATAGTAGAGATAAGTATTTCCCTCAGTTAAGAACCAAGGTTATCAATCCAGTAGGAGAACCACACAAAACCCCTTTAGCAGCACCTACACACACAAAAGCAAACACTTGCACCCAACGCAAGTAAGAGGGTTGTCAATCCTCTTAGCGATTATTTGCAAGGATAAATTCTGATAGTGATAGATAGATAAAATAAAATAAAATAAATAAATTGCAGAGATGTATTTTTTGGATTTTTATATATGATAAAGATAGACCCGGGGGCCATTGTTTTCACTAGAGGCTTCTCTCTCGAGCGCAGAACATACGGTGGGTAAACAAATTACTGTTGGGCAATTGATAGAAAAGCAAATAATTATGATGGATTCATGGCAATGATCATGTATATAGGCCTCACATATGAGACAAGTAGACCGACTCCTGCCTGCATCTACTACTATTACTCCACCCATCGACCGCTATCCAGCATGCATCTAGGGTATTAAGTTAATGAAAACAGAGTAACGCCTTAAGCAAGATGACATGATGTAGACAAAGTAAACTCAAGCAATATGATTAAACCCCATCTTTTTATCCTTAATGGCAACAATATAAATACGTGTCATGTCCCTTTCTATCACTGGCATTGAGCACGGCAAGATTGAACCCATCATAAAGCACCTCTCCCACTGCAATATAAACCAATCTAGTTGGCCAAACCAAATCGATAGATCGGAGAGAAATACAAAGCTATAACAATCATGCATAAAAGAGTTTAGGGAAGACTCAAATATTTCTCATGAATAATCTGATCATAAACTCACAATTCATCGAATCCCAACAAACACACCGCAAAAGAAGATTACATTGGATAGAACTCCAAGAACATCGAGGAGAACATGGTATTGAAGATCAAAGAGAGATAAGAAGCCATCTAGCTACTAGCTATGGACCCGTAGGTCTGTGGTAAACTACTCACACATCATCGGAAGGGCAGCAAGGTTGATGTAGAAGCCCTCCACGATCGATTCCCGCTCCGGCAGAGTACCGGAAAAGGCCTCCAGATGGGATCGCGGAAGAACAGAGGCTTGCAACGGCCTAAAAGTTATTCGGGGTGGCTCTCTGTTGGTTTCCGAATATTTGAGAATTTATAGAAGTGGAATTAGGTCAAAAGGAGCCATGAGGGGCCCACAAGGCATCAGGGCACGCCCCACTGGGGCCGCGCCCTGTTACCTTGTGGCCTCCTTGTGAGGCTTCTGGCTTCCTCCCGAAGATTCCAGGGTCTCTTTTGTCCAGAAAAAAATTGTCAAAAAGTTTCGTGGCATTTGGACTTCATTTGGTACTGATTTCCTGAAAATCCAAAAACAAGCAGAAAATAGCAACTGGCACTGGGCACTAGGTTAATAGGTTAGTCCCAAAAAATGAGATGTAATTGCATATAAAAACATCCAAGATTGATACTATAATAGCATGGAACAATCCAAAATTATAAATATGTTGGAGATGTATCAAGCATCCCCAAGCTTAATTCCTGCTCGTCCTTCAGTAGGTTAATGATAAAAAACAGAATTTTTGATGTGGAATGCTACCTAACATGTTTCATCATGTAATCTCTCTTACGGTATGAATAATAAGATCCGAATGATTCAAAGCAATAGTCTATAATTTGATATAAAGACATCAATACTCAGGCATACTAACAAACAATCATGACTTTCAAAATAAAAATGCTAAAGAAATTTATCCCTACAAAATAATATAATCCTATCATGCTCCATCTTCTTAACACAAAATATTTATCATGAACAACCCCAGTTTTTGCCAAGCAATTGGTTCATACTTTTTAACACGCTTTAGCTTTTTCAACCCCCACACAATACATGAGCGCAAGCCATGGATATAGCACTATGGGTGGAATAGAATGTGGTGGTAGAGATTAATAAGGGGAATTCAAAAAGAAGAAGATAGTCTCACATCGACGCGGCTAATCAACGGGCTATGGAGATGCCCATCAATTGATGTCAATGCGAGGAGTAGGGATTGCCATGCAACGGATGCACTAAGAGCTATAAGTGTATGAAAGCTCAACATGAAAACTAAGTGGGTGTGCATCCAACTTGCTTGCTCATGAAGACCTCGGGCATTTGAGGAAGCCCATCATCGGAATATACAAGCCAAGTTCTATAATGAAAAAATTCCCACTAGTATATGAAAGTGACAAAATAGGAGACTCTCTATATGAAAAGCATGGTGCTACTTTGAACCACAAGTATGGAAAAGGATAGTAACACTACCCCTTCTCTCTTTTTCTCTCATTTATTTTTTTCCTTTTTTTTCTTTCTCTTTTTTTCCTTTTTTCTTTCTCTTTTTTTTCCTTTTTTTGTGGGCTCTTTTTGGCCTCTCTTTTTTTTCTTTTTTTATTTCCTCACAGTGACAATGCTCTAATAATGATGTTCATCATACTTCTATTTACTTACATCTCAAAAGAAAATTACAACTCGAAACTAGAACAAATATGACTCTATATGAATGCCTCTCGCAGTGTACCAGGATGTGCAATGATACTAGCGTAACATGTATAAAAACTGATGAACGATGGCTGAGCCACAAATACTATGTCAGCTATATGATCATGCAAAGCAATATGACAATGATGATGTGTGTCATAAAAATGGAACGGTGGAAGTTGCATGGCAATATATCTCGGAATGGCTATGGAAATGCCATGATAGGTAGATATGGTGGCTGTTTTGAGGAAGATATAAGGAGGCTTATGTGTGATAGAGCATATCATATCACGGGGTTTGGATGCACCGGCGAAGTTTGCACCAACTCTCGATGTGAGAAAGGGCAATGCACGGTACCGAAGAGGCTAGCAAATTGCGGAAAGGTGAGAGTGCGTATAATCCATGGACTCACATTAGTCATAAAGAACTCACATACTTATTGCGAAAGTTTATTAGCCCTCGAAGCAAAGTACTACTACGCATGCCCCTATGGGGGAGGTTGGTAGTAGTTAACCAACGCCCGCCCCCGACCGCCACACAAAGGAAGACAATCAATAATAAATCATGTTCCAACTTCTTAACATAACGACATATCATACGTGCATGCTTCGGGAATCACAGACCTTAACACCAATATTCTTACTAAACCATAGTTATCTACTAGTACCTCCCACATATTACCATCTTAATATCGCAAAACTATTGCAAGGAATCAAACTTATCATATTCAGTGATCTACATGAAAGTTTTTATTATATCCCTCTTGAATACCTATCACATTAGGACCAAATTCATAACCCGTGCATATTACCATTTCTATTCATTAGACTCTCAAAAAGATATAAGTGAAGCATGAGAGTGCAACTAATTCTTTAAAATATAGCCACCGCCGTGCTCTAAAAGATATAAGTGAAGCACTAGAGCAACTGCCTAGCTCAAAAGATATAAGTGAAGCACATAGAGTATTCTAACAAATCGTGAATAATGTGTGTCCCTCTCAAAAAGGTGTGTTCAGCAAAGATGATTGTGACAAACTAAAAAGCAAAAAAAGCAAACAAACTATAGCACAAGGCGCTCCAAGTAAAAAACATATCATGTGATGAATAAAAATATAGCTCCAAGTGAGTTACCGATATATTGTAGACAAAAGAGGGGATGCCATCCGGGGCATCCCCAAGCTTAGACGCTTGCGTCTTCCTTGAATATTACCTTGGGGTGCCTTGGGCATTCCCAAGCTTAGGATCTTGCCGCTCCTTATTCCTTTATCCATCGTAGTCTCACCCAAAACTTGAAAACTTCAGCACACAAAACTCAACACAAACCTCGTGAGATCCGTTAGTATAACAAACAAATCTTAAACTTTAGGTACTGTTGTAAATTGATTCATATTTAATATTTTCATAATGCTACTGTACTCCAACTTCTCCATGACTCATACCCCCTGATAC
This sequence comes from Elymus sibiricus, assembly GCA_039707655.1. Classification (NCBI taxonomy): domain Eukaryota; kingdom Viridiplantae; phylum Streptophyta; class Magnoliopsida; order Poales; family Poaceae; genus Elymus; species Elymus sibiricus. The sequence continues at coordinate 162,627,960 of CM077674.1, read as the reverse complement.
GATCCATAGATTCATCAAAATAAGCAAACTATGCAACAAAAAAAGAATCTGTCTAAAACAGAACAGTCTGTAAAGATCTGAATTAAAGTCATACTTATGTAACTCCCAAAATTCTGAAAACTTAGGACAACGTGGGAAATTCATATATAAATATTGTGTAAAAAATTCAGATGGTTTTGATGCTCCAGCGAAAAATCAAAAATTCCAGCACCGGACGCAAAAGTTTCTGTTTTCAAACAGCATCAATTATACTATCTTCCAAATCATCCCAAAGGCATTACTTGGCACAAACACTAATTAAAAGATAAAAACACCATCATAACAGAGTCTATAATTGTGTAAACACACAAAAACAGAAAGTAAAACAAAAATTTATTTTATTTATTGGGCTGCCTCCCAACAAGCGCTATTGTTTTATGCCCCTAGCTAGGCATAATGCATAGTTTCAAGTGTTGTCATCCTTCAAAATAATTCCATAGGTGGCCCTCATAATTGATTCATATGGTGGCTTAATTCTCTTTCTAGGGAAGTGTTCCATCCCTTTCTTTAACAGGAATTGAAATCTTATATTACCTTCTTTCATATCAATAATAGCACCTATGGTTCGTAGGAAAGGCCTACCAATTATTATAGGACAAGACGGATTGCACTCAATATCAAGAACAATAAAATCCATGGCTACATAATTTCTATTGGCAAGACTAAGTACATCATTTATTCTACCCAAAGGTTTTTTAATAGTGGAATCTACTAGATGCAAATTAAGGGAACAAGGATCCATATCGGTGAGACCTAGCACATCACACAAAGATTTTGGTATAGTGGAGACGCTAGCACCAAGATCACATAAAGCATTGCATTCATAATCTTTAATGTTAACCTTAATAGTGGGTTCCCATTCATCATGTAATTTTCTAGGAATTGAAACTTCCAACTCAAGTTTTTCTTCATGAGCTTTTATCATAGCTTCTACAATATGTTTAGTAAAAGCTTTATTTTGTTCATAGGCACTAGGTGAATTAGTCATGGATTTTAATAAGGAAATACATTCAACTAAAGAACAATTGTCATAATTAAAGTCCTTGTATTCCAAAGTAGTGGGTGCATCACTATTTAAAGTTTTGACCTCTCCAAACCCACTTTTGTCATTTTTATCGTTAAGATTATCACCCTCCAAACAATTGGGACGCCTTCTAGCTAAAGTTGACTCATCTTCAGTCCCTTTTTCATCAAGTTTTATATTACTAAATAGGGATTCAATAGGTGAGACACCAATCATTTTAATATCTTCATCATTACTAGATTATGACTCGGGTTTAGCAGCCATCTTATTCACTAGATTTGTTTGTTTAGCCGAAATCTTTCCTAGCAAGTTCTCAGTATTAGCAAGTTGAGACTGAAGGTTGGATACACTACAGGAATCAGCTGCTTTGCCGTCTGCCATAGCGGACGGCAAAGGCATGAATGCCGGACGGCAAAGCCTTTGCCGTCTGCCAGCAGACGGCCAACAGTCCGGCCGAACAGCTGCCGGCAAAGGCCACTCTGCCGTCTGCTGGCAGATGGCAAAGAAGCAAAGGTCTTTGCCGTCTGCTGGCAGACGGCAAAGCAACTGGACGGCAGACAAAAGGTGTCAGCCTCGTTAGGGGGCTAACGGCGCTCTTTGCCATCTGCTGGTAGACGGCAAAGAAGCAAATGTCTTTGCCGTCTGCTGGCAGACGGCAAAGAGGCCAAATAGGCCAGCCCAGGTTGCACAGGCTGCTGCCACGTGGTCTCTTTGCCGTCTGCTGGCAGACGGCAAACCTCTTTGCCGTCTGCTAGCAGACGGCAAAGTGGCCATATAGCCCTTGTTTTTCTTGCTTTTTCTTAAATTCAAGCAATTTCACAGCAATATATATGATATATATATATATATATATATTTCAGAATACTTTCATCCAACATGCACATCCCTGCCATATGGATATGATCATCCAACAAATGTATACCAAATCATCACATATGTCCAAATTTCAACATATTACAAAGTTTCATCCATACATATACATAGTTTCATCAATATTACAAAGTTGCATCCATAGGTATCAAGTTTCACAAAGTCAAAACAAAAAATAAAGACAAGCACTCCATCAACGCAAGGGTCGGGTGATCTGAAGCAAATCTGCAAAATGAGAAAGAAGAAAGTTAGAAGAAGAAGAAGAAGAAGAAGAAGAAGAAGAAGAAGAAGACTAGAAGAAGAAGAAGAAGAAGACTAGAAGAAGAAAAAGAAGAAGAAGAAGAAGAAGAATTTTTCTTCTCTTTCTTTTTCTCCTCTTCTTTTTTTCTTCTTATTGCTTACTAGTGTCATTTTAGAGCTAACCTAGGTAAATAGGCCATTTTAGACCTAAATATGCTAAGTATGTCATAAATGGACTAAAAAAAGCTAAGTATAAGTCATTTTAGAGCTAACCTAGGTAATTATGCCATTTCTGAGCTAATTAAGCATATTAAGTCATTTTGGAGCTAAATTGGTAATTTCTTAAGCATATTATGTCATTTTTGAGCTAGCTAAGCATATTAAGTCATTTTGGAGGAATAAATGCTAAGTATAGGTCATTTTAGAGCTATCGTAGGTTAAATAGGTCATTTTTGAGCTAATTAAGGTTGTTATGTCATTTTTGAGCTAGCTAAGCATATAAATTCATTTTTGGAGGAATAAATGCTAACTATAGGTCATTTTGGTGCTATCCTAGGTTAAATAGGTCATTTTGGAGCTAATTAAGTTTGTTATGTCTTTTTTGAGCTAGCTAAGCATACAAAATCATTTTTGCAAGAAAAAAGCTAATTATTGGTCATTTTTTAGCTATCCTAGGTTAAATAGGTCATTTTTGAGCTAGTTAAGGTTGTTATGTCATTTTGAGCTAGCTAAGCATATAAATTCATTTTTGAAGGAATAAATGCTAAGTATAGGTCATTTTGGTGCTATCCTAGGTTAAATAGGTCATTTTGGAGCTAATTAATGTTGTTATGTCTTTTTTGAGCTAGCTAAGCATATAAAATCATTTTTGGAGTAATAAATGCTAAGTATATGTCATTTTAGAGCTATCCTAGGTTAAATAGGTAATTTTTGAGCTAATTAAGGATGTTATGTCATTTTTGAGCTAGCTAAGCATATAAATTCATTTTTGGAGGAACAAATGCTAAGTATAGGTCATTTTAGAGCTTTCCTAGGTTAAATGGGTCATTTCTTAAGCTAAGCTAAGTATAGGTCATTTGAGAGCTATCCATGGTAAAATTGGTCATTTTGGAGCTAAGTAAGGTTATAATGTCATTTTCGAGGAAACTAAGCTAAGTATACGGCATTTTGGAGATAAATAGGTCATTTCTTAAGCTAAGTATGCATTTGTTAAGCTAAACACTTGGGAAAACTTACCGTCATCACGGAGGTGTAGGTGTAGCTCTAGGACCGGTCGCGCCAGTGGCAGACGGAGAAGCATTGGTCGATGCTTGTCGGGAGTTATGCTGCACCAAAGATCATTTCCAATGTATCGTTAGCATGATGCAACTCAAATGTGAAGACTAGTAACTAATGACCGTTCAAATGAAACTCACCGTGCCCGCTGGAGCAATGACTGGCATCGGCGGAGGGGTCGTGCCATTGTTCTAGCACATGGTCTGCACATTTGGTTTTCTCGAGTCAGTCATATTAATTAGTAATGAAAGGAACATTACGTGCATGATTTGGCTAATATGCAGAAGAAACTTACCACGATGAGCTCGTATAGGGCCCGTTGACCCAACTCGTTCCGGTTCCTGTCCTCCTCCATTAGCCTAGCCGTCCTCTCCTCCGCCTGCCGGTCCCTCTCCTCTAGAAGCGCCTGGGTCTTCGCTCTCTCTTCCTCAATATAAGCCTGGGTCTTCGCTCTCTCTGCCTCAATAGCAGCCTGCAACACCACTCGTTAGCATTGTAATCATCGACGGCCGCACACGCAATGTAATGGAGGAAAGGTATCTGAGTCCGTATAACTAACCTTGAATTCGAGCTCCATTGGCCGTGCACGAAGCCTTATCTCAGGATCGGAGCTGGTCTGGCGCTTCTTGATCTGCGGGAGAGTGCTAGTACAATGTAGTAGTCCATCCCCAATGGCTAACGAGCCATGGTGCCTCCCGCCACCAGATATCATCACCAGCTCTGGATCAAGAGGTTGCTGGCTCGGGTTAAAGTCCGGCCCTTTCCTCGCCTTCCCCTCGTCTCTGTACCTCACAAGCTTGTGGTGGGAGGCGCGGTTGCTGAATTTCTCTGGATCATCGAGGTCAGACTCAGAGAATGCCTTGGCCTTCTTGTACGAGGCAGTATTGGACATGGCATAGAGGTCGAATAGCTCTGGCACTGGAGCCTTGTTGTGTCGCGCCTAAAAGAGAGGAACAGAGTATTAGTTAAGGGCTCAAGCTAGCATGAAGAATGAATTTGCATGAATCATGAAGCAAACCACATACCCACTTTTCCTCATATTGATGTAGGTTGACGCTGCCTAGATGGTGTGGGACACCTTTCATTTTGCCACGCTTGTCCTTTGCAGTGTCATGGGTGGAGCGCCATTGGGGAGAGCACCACTCATCCACCAATGCCTCCCAACAGTCCATCCTATCCGCACACCATCTCGGAGGCACCTAAGTTAAGCAAGAGAAATTTGAGCGCTACGCCTACGAATCAAATCAAGGAAACTAAGTACAAGGCCTTAAGAATAGGTAATTACCTTCATGTACTTCTCCTTACTCAGATACTTGTCGCGGCACTTCTCTTTTTTCCTCCTAATACCAGCCGAGGCGAAGTAGTCTCGAACAGCCTGCGTCCGAGCCTCGTGCCGAAAGTTTTTAAGTAGGCGCCTGCACTCGTTGTCGATAACCCGAGCCGCGGCCTCCTCCTGTCCCTCAGCACACCTGTAGAAGGTCTGCAATCAAACAAGAAAACACGGATTAGTACAATCACTAGGGTTGATAATCAAACAAGAAAACACAACGTAAACGACAAAGGAGAAATTACCCAAAACGTCTGGATCACAATGTCGGCCACCGTGTGGCACTCGACATCGCCGATCCTATGCCCCGGCGGGGCCGGGGCAGCCAAGTAGTGCTCCCAGGTCATTCCTAGCTCTGGAACCCGGCCCTCACCGGGCAACATGACCCACCCCGGGAAGCTCTGGCGACAAATCACACCAAGGACAGTGTTGGGCCTACGAACACGAGGCTCGTGTGTCCTAGACCTGCAGTATGACAAGGCCAACGCATTAGATATTCGAAGAAACGTGAAGGCAAAAGGTTAAAAAAGAGTAAATGCACTTACTTCTCCCCCTCCGGCGCAATCAACCACCTCTGGTCGGGGGTCGCCGGGGTGGGCAGGAGCTTCGTACCACCACGCTGGTAGACTTTGCGCCCCTCAACCCACTCACCCTCGCTATAGCTATCAGAACTATAGCCACCCTCAGCACGGCCACTCGACGAGTCCGCACATGGGTTCGGCTGCGACTCAGCGTGATCCCTGCTGAGCTCCGAAGTCTCATGGGACGGAGTCTCGTGGGACGAAGGCTCGGCGGCCCGACGCTCGTCGGCCCCAGGCTCGTCGGCCGTAGGCGCGTCTGCCGTAGGCTCGTCGCCCCGAGGCTCGTGGACCGGAGTCCGAGACGGGTCCACCTCAGGCGGCTCCATCTCAGACGGAGCACTCCTGTGGTCCGGTGAATCAGCTGGGGGTGGCGGCGAGGAAGGCGTAGTAGCAGCCTTCCTACCTCTCCCGCCGCCACGTCCACCTCTACCAGCCTTCTTCCCCCCCTCCCCAACCTCTCCCGGCCGAAGAAGAAGCGACCGCCGGTGGTGTCTGCATACTGAGATCCAGCGCTCTCTGGAGGCTCTGGGGTGGAATGGAACTACCCCTCCCACCACGCGCCGAGGTAGGAGCCTCGGAGCGCTCTCGACCTGCGCCCACCATCTGTCAACACCTGCAATGACAAAGAGTAAACGAAATTAGTACAACATAAAAAGAATGAATACCTGACATGAATAATATGTATATAATTTAAGTGTATCATCATCATGAACATAATAAAAAATTGAATACCTAACATGAACTAATTGTCGTGGTGTCGTGGTGTCGGGGTGTCGGGGTGTCGTGGTGTCAGGGTGTCGTGTCGGGGTGTCGGGGTGTCGTGTCGGGGTGTCGGGGTGATGTGTCGGGGCCGGGGTGTCGGGGTCGGGGTGTCGTGTCGGGTGTCGGGGTGTCGGGGGTGTCTGGGTCGGGGTGTCGGGGTCGGGGTGTCGTATCGGGTGTCGGGGTGTCGGGGTGTCGTGTCGGGGTCGGGGTGTCAGGGTCGGGGTGTCGTGTCGGGTGTCGGGGTGTCGGGGGTGTCGTGTCTGGGTGTCGGGGTAATAAACACAAAAACTAGTACCAGTAATTAAGCTAAGTAATACTAACATCTAATTACTAACTACATTATCTAATACTAACATTCTTCTTCTTCTCTCCTCCTCATCGCCGGGATACGATCTACTACGACTCCGAGACAAGGTCTACGTAGAGTGGCTCCTCCATCTTCACCGGAAGGAGCGGCGCGTCGTCGTCCACCTCCATCTTCACCGGCAGGAGGGCCGGGCGGGAGCGGTGGGTTGCGGCGGCGACGGTTCGGGCTGCTCCTCCTCCTTCTCTCCTTCATCTTCTTCTACTTCTTCTTCTTTCCTTTTTCTTCTTCTCTTCTTCTTTCCTTTTTCTTCTCCTAAATCTTACTCCTATTACCTAAATAATACAAACAGAGAACAAATCTAAAACTAAATCTAATTCAACCTACTCCTCCTCCTCCTCCTCTTCTCCTCCTTCTCCTTCTCTTCCTATTCTTTATCTTCTTATTCTGTTTTTCTTTTTCCTTTCCATTTTCCTGTAATTATATTTGCATCTACATATTTTTCTTCTCTTTCTTTCCATTTTCTTTCTTTCTTATACTTCCTTTTCTTTTATTTCCTATCTTTCTTATACTTCTTCTTCTTTCCTTTTTCTTCTTCTCTTCTTCTTTCCTTTTTCTTCTCCTAAATCTTACTCCTATTACCTAAACTAGTAAACGTGCACGTGCACCGCACGTCTTGTGAAGAAGACATGATTTGCTCTCCCCTAACCTCTCTCTCTAAGGCTATAAGACATGGTTTGCTCTCTCCTAAACTCTCTCTCTAAGGCTATAAGACATGGTTTGCTCTCTCCTAACCTCTCCCTCTAAGGGGATAAGGGCGGAGACAGTTCGGCCCCTCCCTTTGTCATCAAGATAGTGGGTCCTTGCCTCCTTGACGCCACCCCAAAATAATATACCGTGCTCTCCTCCCACCTTCGTCGTGTTGTAGTGAACCCAAAAATTATTGATAACTCACCGTTCATGTCATATTTCTCTCTTATGGGGGAAACTACAATCTATTAATCATCATTAAGAGTTTACAATGTCACTTACAACCAGCTAACTAACAAGAACAGGGTATTCATGTAACCAAGTTTACGAACACCTAAATTTCTTACCAACGCCGTTAGTTCATGTACAAATTTATTGCTCTCTCCCTCACACACACACAACTCCATTTAAAATAAAATCAGATAACCGAGTATTAATCATCATTAAGACATGGTTCACACTCAGAAACTAATCCAGGAAATTGTTAAGGATCCCCTGTTACACCCTAATTTCTCTCTGAAGGAAGGGCTCTTGAGACTTAAAGGCGGAATTTGGCTCGGCAGAGATAAACAACTGCTGCAACAAGTTCTCAGTGCCGGGCATCGGTCTGCTATTCAAGGGCATTCAGGAGCGCCAGCCACGTATCAACGTCTGAAAGTTGTTTGTGCTTGGCCACGGATGAAGATTGATGTTCCTGATTATGTGCAATCATGCTCCATTTCTCAACAAGCAAAAGCTGAACGTGTCAGCCAGCGTTTGGAGACCTCTCTGACTCATCCTGTGTTCCACGGCTCACAACTCCGCAAAGCACTTAATTAAGCCAGGTGTGTCTGCTTCCTCAACTTTGCCTACGAATACTAATCAGTTTGCTATTCCAGTGCAAGTTCTGGACACACGAGTGAAGAACAAAGCGAACAGGGTTGTCGACCAAGTCCTGGTGCGTTGGTCTGAGGAGCAGCATGACCCGACAGGGGAGGACCGTAGGGAATTGCACGTGCGGTTCCCGTCTGTTGCGGCTTGGGGACAAGCCGAATCGCAAGGAGGAGGGGGTGTTAGCATCCCTACCACTACTGGACCGGGAGCCCAGGAAGAGCCCACGTCATATCACAAGACGGCCCAAGTCTACACCGACGGCAGTATAAGTGCGGGTGATCCCAAGAACTAGGTATCGAGGATTCAATCAGAACTGGCGGCGGTGGCTTTCTCTCCCACCTGGCTCTCAACCCTACCCCCAATTCTTGCTTCTTCAGTTTCCAGCACACTTGTGCGTGTATCTGGTTGTAAGCTGAACCTATAGGCTGTAGCTACTCTATTTCCCCTCAAATCCGAACCTGTAGCTACTCTAAATCCTTTCTATGCAATACATCTCTGAGTGAACTGGAGGAGTAGCTAACATAATTCAACCTAAAAATTAAATCTAACTAATACAAAAAAAAGAACAGGGGAGGAGGGGGGCTTACCTTCCGGTGGCTGCGGGTGGGGGGGATCTGGTGCCGGTGACGGTGCGGCTCCGGCGCCGGGGCGGGGCGACGCGGCGCGGCTCCGGCGATGGGGCGGGGCAGGGCGGCCGCCGCGGCCTGGGTCCGCTGGGCAGGGCGTCCGGCGACGGGGCGGGCTCCGGGGGGCGGGGGGGGGGGGGGCGGTGCGCGGCGGCGGAGGGGCGGCGGCGCGGGGCGGCGGAGGGGGAGGGGCGGGGGAGCGTCGGGCGGCGGCGGCGGGGGACGAAAATTAAAAGGGGAAAGGGCGCGGGAGAGAGAGAAGAGAGAGAGGGAGAGAGAGGAGGTGGGGGGGTAACGGCCGTTAGAAGGTTATTTTCTTTGCCGTCTGCCAGCGGACGGCAAAGATTCTTTGCCGTCCGCTAGCAGACGGCAAAGAGGTGGGGTGGGCCGTTGCAGTTAATTGGCCTCCATGGGGCCCCACCCCACCTCTTTGCCGTCTGCTAGCGGATGGTAAAGAATCTTTGCCATCCGCTGGCAGACGGCAAAGAGATGGCTGATGGCAAACAGTGTGTTTGCCATCAGCCAGCTCTTTGCCGTCTGCTTTCCCAAAGCAGACGGCAAACAACCTGTTTGCCATCTGCCAGCAGACGGCAAAGACCTGGCAGATGGCAAAGACCCTGATTCCAGTAGTGATACTTCTAGATTGACATCTTCAAGTTGTTTATTAATAGCATCCAACAAGATAGAATGTTCCTTAAGCTCTTCGGAAAAGAATTTATTATATATGCTCATATTGTGAAGACATAAAACTCTTAGTGGCATTTTCAATCTCAAACAATCTTTTGTTATAAAAACTATCACAAAATTCCTCTAGCGACATAGTGACAGATCAAGCAAACTAGCAAACAAAAATATTTTTGTGTTTTTTTTGTAAAATTGTTTTAGAAGTGGGGAAGATGAAAACGAGAGGCAAATGCAAATAAAAGGCAAATAAAATAAATGCAAGTGGATGATAGTTTATGCGAAGGTACTTGATAAATTTTGGTGATGTCTCCCCGGCAACGGCGCCAAAAATTCTTCCTGCTACTTGTAGACTGCGTTGGTATTTCCCCGAAGAGGAGAGGATGATGCAGTATATAAGAGATAAGTATTTCCCTTAGTTAAGAACCAAGGTTATCAATCGAATAGGAGAACCACACAAAACCCCTTTAGAATCACCTACACACACAAAAGCAAACACTTGCACCCAACGCAAATAAGAGGCTTGTCAATCCTCTTAGCGGTTATTTGCAAGGATTAATTCTGATAGTGATAGATAGATAAAATAAAATAAAAGTAAATAAATTGCAGCGAGGTATTTTTTGGATTTTAATATATGATAAAGATAGACCCGAGGGCCATAGTTTTCACTAGAGGCTTCTCTCTCGAGCGTAGAACATACGGTGGGTAAACAAATTACTGTTGGGCAATTGATAGAAAAGCAAATAATTATGACGGATTCATGGCAATTATCATGTATATAGGCATCACGTCCGAGACAAGTAGACCGACTCCTTCCTGCATCTACTACTATTACTCCACCCATCGACCGCTATCCATCATGCATCTAGGGTATTAAGTTAATGAAAACAGAGTAACACCTTAAGCAAGATGACATGATGTAGACAAAGTAAACTCAAGCAATATGATTAAATCCCATCTTTTTATCCTTAATGGCAACAATACAAATACATGTCATGTTCCTTTCTGTCACTGGGATTGAGCACCGCAAGATTGAACCCATCACAAAGCACCTCTCCCATTGCAAGATAAACCAATCTAGTTGGCCAAACCAAATCGATAGATCGGAGAGAAACACATAGCTATAACAATGATGCATAAAAGAGTTCAAAGAAGACTCAAATATTTCTCATGAATAATCTGATCATAAACTCACAATTCATCGGATCCCAACAAACACACCGCAAAAGAAGATTACATCGGATAGAACTCCAAGAACATGGTATTTAAGATCAAAGAGAGAGAAGAAGCCATCTAGCTACTAGCTATGGACCCGTAGGTCTGTGGTAAACTACTCACACATCATCCGAAGGGCTGCAAGGTTGATGTAGAAGCCCTCCGTGATCGATTCCCCCTCCGACAGAGTAGCAGAAAAGACCTCCAGATGGGATCACGGAAGAACAGAGGCTTGCAGCGGCGTAAAAGTTATTCGGGATGGCTCTCTGCTGGTTTCCGAATATTTGAGAATTTATAGAAGTGGAATTAGGTCAAAAGGAGCCACGAGGGGCCCACAAGGCATCAGGGCGCCCCCCCTAGGGTGGCGCCCTGTTGCCTTGTGGCCTCCTTGTGAGGCTTCTGGCTTCCTCCCGAAGCATCCATGGTCTCTTTTGTCCAGAAAAAAATCATCAAAAAGTTTCATGGCATTTGGACTTCATTTGGTACTGATTTCCTGAAAAACCAAAAACAAACAGAAAATAGCAACTGGCATTGGGCACTAGGTTAATAGGTTAGTCCCAAAAAATGATATATAATTGCATATAAAAACATCCAAGATTGATACTATAATAGCATGGAACAATCAAAAATTATAGATACGTTGGAGACGTATCACAGTACAGTAGAGATAAGTATTTCCCTCAGTGAGAACCAAGGTTATCAAACCAATAGGAGAATCACGCAAAGCGTCATGAACAACACCTGCACAGACAAAAGCAAATACTTGCACCCAACGCGGGCAGGAGGGTTGTCAATCCCCTTGAACTCGTTACTTGCAAGGATTAAATCTTGTAATGGTAGATAGATAAATTGCAAAACAAAATAAAAGTAAATAAATTGCAGCAAGTGTATTTTGGTTTTCTTTTTGTATTTAAAGTAGACCCGGGGGCCATTGTTTTCACTAGAGGCTTCTCTCTCGAACACATAGCACACGGTGGGTAAACAAATTACTGTTGGGCAATTGATAGAAAAGCGCATAGTTATGAGGATATTCAAGGCAATGATCATGTATATAGGCATCACGTCCGAGACAAGTAGATCGACTCTTGCCTATATCTAATACTATTACTCCACCCATCGACCGCTATCCAGCATGCATCTAGGGTATCTATTATATATAAAAAGTGTTTTACGGGCTAACCAGAAAAAAGAGAATTAAGCTAGAAAATCTGATAATAATTAGAAACATCCAACCGTGTATTTTTTGGATCAAAGATTAATGGCCATTAGATTTAACTTAAGTCATACAAAATTACCCACCAGTGCCATTATATAAAAAAGGAAAAGGAGTAGAAAACGGCTGAGATGCGAGGCTAGAAATCCGACCGTGTATTTGTTGGATCAAACATTAATGACCATTAGATTTAACTTAAATCATAAAAAATTACCCACGAGTGCCATTATATAGAACAGACAAAGGAAAAAGAGTTGAACACGGCTGAGATACGATGGATTCCTCCGGGATAACATATGGGGCAGTTACGATCTACAGCTGGCCTCGCGTGATCGCTAGAAGTCTGATCGCCAAAAGAAACATCTGGCAGTTGCATGGCGATCTGCCGATCTCACCGTGCCGCCGGTAGCGATGCAGCGTCTCGCCGGCAGCGACATGACGTCTCACCGATCGATCACGATTCTGCATGCAAGTAAGCTGCGTTCATTCCATACTTTCAATGGTACTAGCTAGCTAAACTTAGTACATAGCTAGAACCTACCAGCTAGCTAAACTTAATATGTAGCTAGGAACTAGGGCGATGTTCCTTTGCCAACGACCCCGGCGCGCACGCGCCTTGATCCTTGTCAAGTGAAAAGGAACATGCATGCGGATGTATCAGCATCAACCAGTTTAAATATTCTCAATTTTGTGCCCGATCAACTGCCGTCACCAACTCAACATCTACTGTATATATTAGATATTTTTTGACTAATTTTGTTCCTCAATGCAGTGTAAAAATATCTTCAACTTGCCATTTTTTTAATATGTACATTCAGACTTATTATTAATTTAGTTTATAATGCACTGCTGAACTATTTTATTCATGTATTCCTGTATCCATATCACTGTACTGTGTAATGTCATTTAATTCAGACTTATTATTGTCGTTTTCCCGTATTCCTGTATCCATATCACTGTACTGTGTAATGTAGGTTGAAGGCATTCAAATCATGGACCAAGATCGCAGCCGCTACTGTAGCCGTCGCCCAAATCAAACTCATCAACAGTAATTCAGGGCAGATCGCTTCTATCAGTAGATGCAATCTGGATGCGCACCCACGGCATGAGGCAAGATGTAAGACTTATGCACCTACCCAGCCATGAGCTAGAAACTTGTATATATACAAGATGGAAGACTTCATGAATGGACATAAATCCAAAAATAGAAACGGGTGTGTATACATCTTTGTTTGATTGTTCCTATTTTTTATTTGTGGGAGCACATCATGCATGTATTCTTGATTTATATCTTTTATTCATCTTTTTTTATTTATGTGTTGATTGTCGTAGGATACGTAATAAGAGAAGAGGTGTCTATTGATCATGGGACAGTATACTAATTTTTCAGATATTCAGAGGCTTTATTATTTGTTACGTGGAACAAGTTGCATGGAAAATCGCGTTAAATGATAACGCTGATAAAAAGATTGAGAATTACTATTCATTTTCAATCAGTGATGGCCCGCCAAGACTGGCCGTGTGTATCTGCGTTCGTGATCCAGCTTGCCATGGCGCCCAACAAATTTGTGGCTGGTCCGTACTGTGAGGCGTGGACATCTCCTCAACACGTAGTGCATCTCTGAACTTTCTCTTTGATGGAGCAGACAAATTCAAGCGTCGTTGCATAGTAAAACTATAACAAGTAATCCTTCTTTTGATGTGGACTTTTTTTTGTTGATTTTGTTGTAGGTCAAAGGGATTACAATTGGATGATGCTTCTTGGGTACAAGGAGGGTTCATATGCAGGCCTCTTGGTTAGTGTCAACCTATCAAAGCTATGTAAAAGAAGGTTTTGACAATGCCCAACTCATCTTGAAGTTGAACTTTTCCATGCACTTCTTAATTTCATTGTGTGGGCTACATTGCTGGACGCATCTATTAGGGTGGTCAGTGTACCATGATGAATCTTCATTCTTCACATCAGAAGGAAGAATAAGTATTAAATTTTGAACAATACATCTCTACTTGACGTTACATAGAATAACTATCAATGTGAAATTAAGAACAAAAGAATTTCTCTATCGATCGACACATGTATGTGCTAGAACTAAGCTAGCCACGCATTGCATATGTTACATCTTTCTACAGTTTTTAGTGAAACACTATCAAACTCGAGTAAGCAATAAGCATATATCTATTGATGGATGCTGTGATATGACCAACTTCTCACATGCAAAGAGGACAGATGGTATACAAGCTATCTTGCTGATCACTGCCTTTACCATCATACCAGTAGAATAATTACAAGACGCAACCAATGTACCAGCCGGCTTCTAGCAGGGACAATGCACATGTTGTGAACAACTTGCATTCTATTTTAATCCGGTAAGGATATTATGTTCTTTTTCACTGCAAACTCATGCCAATAAAAGATCTGGAAGTATGTTATGTTAACTTTACCTCACTATAGCAACAATGACAGGAACCGAGCCGGATGAACAAAAATGACAATGAGCAAGTGTGACCATATTTGGTAAATAATTTCTCCATTGGTTCCAAAATATAAGATGTATTAGTTAAGATAAAGTTTTCTATGTTTGACCAAGTTTATAGTAAAATATATCAACATCTACAATATTAAATAAGTAAAATATGAAAATAAGTTCATGAGAAAGCTAAAGACATTGATTTGATGTTGTACATACAATAATATTTTTCGCCCGGATTAACATCATGTCCGTAAAGAATGTTCGATCTTAATTTTAGCATTTAAGAAATGATACCCACTAAAAATTAAGGTTCTTATCAGTATTTTTATAACAATTATGCATCTACACAGGTGATGAAAACTACAATTTCTTATAACGTATTTTTTGCTTATTTTCAATATTGTTTCTTTGTTGCCCACTGGAAAAAATTGCTATCATCTGATAGTGATAGTATAGCGAAGATCATCGTGGAAGATATTTATTTTGCTGTTGAGATTGAGGAAGTCATAATGTAATATACATATAAATATATATCTTAGTGTGTGAACGGTCCGAGAAGAGATCTGACAAATATCATGTACCATAGGAGGTATTTGGCTACTGACGTAGATAAAGTGTGTGTGGATATCATGTTAATAACTTAAGGGTGATTTACCCATTTATCTTTGTATCCCATGGAACAACATAGCTATTTTTAGTTTGCAGCAAGTGCATCATTATGTATCTACAAAAAAAAAATCATTGTGTACTATAGAAGTGTTTCTATTATCTATTCAATCCACTTTGCTTTTGCGAAATATTTTCCTTTTGTTATCCTCCACATGCAAACAAAAAAGTTGTATGTTGTCTTTGTATCCTCCTAGGAAAATGTGTGCGTGTGAATCATCTTTTTATGGCATGCTCTAATGATATACTCTTTTCTTCTTTTTGGGAGTGGTTCATGAATGTGGTCTGAGGTAGCAATGGAAGAAGGATAAGCACATCTCTATGTATAAAAAAATACTAATTAATAAATTACATGTATTTTCAGAGCTTCTTATGCTTTCCATCCAAATTATGTTCCATATAATATATCTCAATTCTTACAATTAGTAACCACAAATCACCTACAATTAGAGTTAAAAAAGAAGCATATGCACCATGTTTAAAGACAAACACACCTATATGTTTCTATATGTTAATTATGTGAAAACTCTCCTCTTTCGACTCATATTATTACAAGTAGATAAATTGATGGAAAATAATTTAGGTTAGTATAAAATACTACATTAGGATAAGATAGAAAACAAAGCCGGGAGGCCGATGTCAAGGTTGGACATGAATTTTTAGGCTGCCTAGCATTCGGAAAGTGACTGACATGTCTGGTTTAGGGCTTGGGGACAAAAAAAAACAAGAACCACACACTCTCTTAGGACCGATGCTGGCTCATCACTTCCATATGGATGTTGACAGCCAATGAAACATGATAAAAATGCCTTAAAAATGAAACAAAACATAATTTGCTCAAGGAGATAAATCAATAAAAAAAAGTATGACATGCATAATAAGCAGGTAAATGATAAATGGATAACATATATTTATATGTGAAAACCAAACATACATAAGAAAAACTACGTTCTCAAAATTCTTATATTTGTAAATGTCATTGCATACTCCCAAATTTTTTGTAGGCAAATCAAATAATATGTTTTCATTATCAAACCTTAAAATGTTCTAGCCCGCGCATCGAGCGGGCCACTTTGCTAGTTAAGTTAATGAAAACAGAGTAATGCCTTAAGCAACATGACATGATGTAGACAAAGTAGACCCAATCTATATGAATAAACCCCATCATTTTACCCTTAATGGCAACAATACAAATACGTGTCTTGTCCCCTACTTTGTCACTGTGATATAGATCACTGCAAGATTGAACCCATTACAAAGCACCTCTCCCGCTGAAGATAAATCAATCTAGTTGGCCAAACCAAATGGATAGAACGGAGGGAAATACAAAGCTATAACAATCATGCATAATAAAGTTCAGAAAAGACTCAATTACTTCTCTTGAATATTCTGTTCATAAACCCACAATTCATCGGATCCCAACAAACACATCGCAAATGAAGATTACATCGAATAGAACTCCAAGAAGATCAAGGAGAACATTGTATTGAAGATCAAAAGGAGAGAAGAATCCATCTAGCTACTTGCTATGGAACCGTAGGTCTGTGGTGAACTACTCACGCATCATCGGTAGGGCAGCAATGTTGATGTAGAAGCCCTTCGTGATCGATTCCCCCTCCGGCAAAGTACCAGAAAAGGCCTCCAGATGGGATCGTAGAAGAACAGAAGCTTGCGGCAGCAGAAAAGTTATTTTGGGTGGCTCTTTGTTGGTTTCCCAATATTTGAGAATTTATTGAAGTGGAATTAGGTCAAAAGGAGCCATGTGGGGCCCATAAGGTAACAGGGCGCTCCCTGTTGCCTTGTCGTCTCCTCGTAGGTCTTTTGGTCCTCCCCTGAAGCTTCTAGGGTCTCTTTTGTCCAAAAAAATCGTCAAAAAGTTTCATAGCGTTTGGACTCCGTTTGGTACTGATTTTCTGGAAAACCAAAAACAAGCAGAAAACAGCAACTGGCACTAGGCACTGGGTTAATAGGTTAGTCCCAAAAAATGATATAAAATGGCATATAAATGCATATAAAACATCCAAGATTGATAATATAATAGCATGGAACAATAAAAAATTATAGATACGTTGGAGACATATCAATCTATAAGACAAAGTAGAAGCAAAGAGCAGAAAGAAATTCAAATTACAGAACAAGTTCAAGAAGATAAAAAAGAAGGATTGACAAGAATAAGATGTCATCTAAAAAAGAATTTACCTTGATGAGCATGTGGAGGAGATGCTGTTTCCCCTTCGACAACATCAGTTGCTGTCGCTCGGCCCCCGGTAACATCAGTTGCTGGCGGGTCCTTGATGCGAGCAAGCTCTTCTTGGTGCTCCTCAGGAGGAGGACCGTTTCTTGTCGGTGAGCTTCTTGGCGGCGGTTCTAAAGTTGAGGGTGCCGTCAAGGTGTCTGTTCCATGGTGCTCTCCTTCTGGATAATCATTCTCCACCTCCTTGTCAGTCTCCATTACTGAAGGGTCGATGACAGTGCTTGCCAGCGGAAACTGGATGTGAGCCTCATGCTGGGGGCTGGAGCCGGCACCTTCAGGTGCAACTGTGCCTTGGTCAATGTTCATTGCTGTCTCGCCCTCTTCAGCGGTTCTGGGCTTCTTCCGGTACCTTTCCGCCAGTGGCACTTCATCCCTGCAAAACCAAGGCAATCAAGATGATTAATTCAACAGCAACAATATCAAGAAAATTGTAAGATTGGTCGAAGAAGGATGAAGCACTTACTCTTCTTCTTCATGGTCGCTGAGGGCGGACAAGTTCCAGTGCACTGCGTCCTCAGCGCCGTAGGAAGTAGATGGTGGCGGCGCCTTCCTGGTACGTTTCGTCCCCGAAGAGA
Source organism: Elymus sibiricus (assembly GCA_039707655.1). Taxonomy (NCBI): domain Eukaryota; kingdom Viridiplantae; phylum Streptophyta; class Magnoliopsida; order Poales; family Poaceae; genus Elymus; species Elymus sibiricus. The sequence continues at coordinate 162,610,211 of CM077674.1, read as the reverse complement.
CTGGGGGCTGTGAAGCACCCACCTCTTCCACGGTTGACAGAGTCAGTTGCCGGGAAGCGGTGCCGCGAGGAGGTTGTCGACAAGAAGGCTGAGCTCGGGAAGTCTTATCGGTTCGATGCGCGCTACCTTCTTCTGACTGGATTTCATCGCGATTGCGGTCTTTACTCGAGGAGGAGGAGCATGAGGTTCATCCTCTTCTCCCTCCTCTCCAGCAATCTCTTCGGGGTGCTCTTCGTCACCCTCATGTGCCTCAGCATGTTCCTCTTCGCCAACATGCTCCTCGGCATGTTCTTCGGCGCCGGCATGCTCTTCGGCTTGTTCTTCGGTGCGCTCTTCCCCTTCCTCGCTAGTGTCCCTAGTTGCCCAGGAATGAGCCGCCCTCTTTGCTTCCTCAACCCTTGTGGCAAGGAACTGCTCTTCGTCATCCTTTGTAGGATGAACCATGTCATCTTCAACTCTGACAGCTTCTTCCACCAAGTCGTCAAGCTAGTCCTCCACCTCTTTCTTGGTGGGCACCTTCCAAGTACTTATGACACTCTTGCAGTCACAGTCTGGCATCATAGCGAGGATGGAATCCTTGGTAGTGTTGTTGCAAAGCGGGACTATCTTTGCTGGCAGTTGGAAGTTGCAACCTTTGTTGAAGAGCTGACAGATGAGCCAATAATGCTCCATGACCGTCAAGTTGTTGTTGAGGCCTAGATGCAAGCGCATCGTGTCGGCGGGATTCTTGTATTCCCATGCTCTTCGGCCTCCTCTCTATTGCAGCAGAGCGATTCGGCAGCGAGTGAAATCTGCTCCCATCATTTCAATGGTCAAGCCGGATTCTTTGAGGCTGAGGAGCCTGTACAGTGCAATCCCAAGTTTGCTATCATTGGGGTCAACATTGCTCCAATTGGCAACCTTCTTGATCTTCTCGGTTCTGAGGTGGCAGAATGCCGGGAAGTGCTGCTGCTTGATCCAGCACCAGTCAGCCTCCACTCGTTCCACTTGATGTGCAGCTTGCCGTCAAGATAGTGCTTTTTCATCCCCGTCCTTGAAATCCAAGTGACGCTGCCGGAGAGAGCCTCGTCCTCAACCCGGGGCATGAAAAAGTGCCAAAATAGAGCTACGTTGGGCACTACTCCTAAAAAATTCCCACACAAATTCGCAAAGACTGACATACAAGTGATTGCGTTGGGTGTGAAGTCTAGCAGTCTAAATCCATAGGAGAGCATCACTTCTATGCAGAAATCTGAGAAGGGTGGGCATAATCCACAGTAAAAATACCCGGCAAAGAAGTGGAACTGGTCGTCTGCTGGAGGAAGGGATCCTGAAAGCACCACCATGCCTTCATGGTCCTTCGTCTTCCTCGCATACACATACGAGTACCTCTTCTTCAGATCGCTGGTCGTCAACGCCGGTGGAAAGACGGCGTTCTCCTGCCGCCGCGCTGCTTTTGCGGCCTTCCTTTCTTCCGCCGCTGAATCGACTGGCTTAGCGGCCCTCTTCGGCGCCATGGCGGTTTTTGAAGGAGGAATCTAATGGAAAAGCGAGTGGAGCAGAGCGGAGGCGCTGTGCTCTTTTCTTGCATGAGGATGAAGATGGAGGCGGCTAGCTAGATTTGGAAAGAAGGGGGTAAATGAGCAGCGCCCTTTGCGAGTGCCTTTTTTATGGGGAAGGCGCGGAGTGCTGGCTCTTTACTGTCCGATGTGGGCACACTTTTGCAGGCGCACTACCCCAGCTGCTGTTTAAATCCACCGCTCCCACATCCCGCATTCGACGCGCGTCGTGGGTACCCAGTTCAAATGATGATTACGGCTGTAATTCTTCGCCGCGTATGTCTGTGCATTGATTGGGCCTAGCCCAACGATGCCTCGCATACGTGTGTGGCCCAGGCCCGGGGGCTCCTGTCGGTGTATGACAACATGGGTGTTTCCGTACCCTGACTTATGCACAGACAGTTGCAGCCTTCCCGATGGCAAGGGCCTGCTAGAGGATTGTGTAACATCCCCATGTATTAAGCTACAATGATCACCCTTTTGATAATGCAAAGTCACCATGATTAACAGTGCTTAATCATCATTTGGATCATATCTCATTTCAAATTCCAATTCAAATTAAAAATTCAAAAATAAAGTGAAAATAAAAGTTGTTCAAATCCAGAAACAAAAATGTTCCTAATATTGCAAATAATCCAAAAGCAATTATAAAAATATAATCAACACTAATTGAATTAGTTAAATGACTCTAACAACATAAAACAGTACCAAAACAGAAATGTTTAATCCATTTTCATTTAGTTAAAATTCAAATGAAAACATATGGACTCCAAACCATTTTCTGGTAGTAGTTAATATTGCATTGAAATTATGTGGCTAGTTCACATGTTTTACAAAAGTCAAATGGGGTCCACACCTTTTGCAAAACAGAAAAGAAAAAGAGAAAACAGAAAAGAAAAGAAAGAAAAGAAAAAGGCCGCAGCGCCTTGGCCTAAGTCAGACCAGGCGGCCCAGCCCACCAGCGCGGTCGCCTCCCACCTCCCGCACTGCTCACCTCGCTCGATGTCGAACACACACCGCGCGCGCGCACCTGAGCCCGGCCCCCCTCTCTCCCTGGTCAACAGCGCACCGCGCCCGCGCCTGGTGGATAAAGCCGATGCCTCGCACCCCCCTGGCGCCTCTCTCGCCTCGCTCTCTCCCTCTCTCCCTCGTTCCCATCTCACCCGAGCGCCGCCATGATCGTCCGCCGCAAGAACTCGCGGCCACCGCCATCGCCTCGCCTCCCCACCGTGTCCTACACCGTCGCCGTCCTCGACTACGTCGACTGCGCCGACTGGTTGGAGCTCGGAGCCGCCACCGCATCCTCCCCGAGCTCTTCTTCCTCCTCGGCTCCGACGAACGCCGTCGCCGATTCCGGCTACTCCACGCCTCCCCCGAGCCCGCTCTGCTCCTCTACAGGATCCCTGTGAGCCCCGCGTTGTTCCCCCTCTCCTCTCGCCACCGTTAGCTAGCCATAGCAGCCATCCCCAACATGCCCGAGCCCTGCGCCGCGGAGCACGTCGCCGGCGTCGTTCCGGTGGCCATTTGATCTCGTGCTCGAGCCCGTTAGGTTCACCGCGTCGCGTAGGCCTCGCCTAGCTGTTTTGTTCGCTCGCGCGCGCTTTGCTTTGTCGATACCGAGATCACCCGAGAGCCGCCGCCGCCCGCCGTCGTCACCGACGTCCATTCCGGCCTCCCCAACTCCGGCCGTGGCCACCATGGGACGCGGCGTGAAGTAGTCGATCCAGAGAACCAAATCGCGCGCGAAATGATGCCCCACAGCGGATTTCCGAGCTCTCCGGAGTTCGGCCGCCGCGGGCGAGCTCGCCGGCGCGTCTCCGGCCGGCGCCGACGTGGCACGCCCTGTGCCGCTGACTGCTGGGCCCCGCGGGCCCAGTTGACCGAGTCAACTCGGCTGACTGGGCAGCCCAGTCACTGACAGCTAGGCCCCGCCTAATTTAATTGATTTTATAAATAAATAAAATGTTAATTATTCGGTTAATTAAATTAACTAACTAATTAGTCACTGACTACTGGGCCCCACCCCCTAATTTAATCTGTAATTAGTTTAATTAATCCTAATTAGCCACTGTCTCACTAACCAGTGGGACCCACTGGTCAGGTTTGACTCTGGCCAGTCAGAGTTGACCGCTGACGTCACATTGATGTCAAGCTGACGTCACCCTATACTGTTTCGGATAATTCTAATTTAAATAATTAAAATAATTCCAGAAATTCAGAAAAACTTTGAAAAATCATATAAAATAAACCGTAACTCGGATGAAAATAATTTATATATGAAAAATGATCAGAAAAATATGAAGAATCCGAATAACCTATCCACACACCTACCACACCCTTCTAACATACTGAACATGGAACTTTTTGCCTGTTTCGAATAAATGAATAGTACATTACCTTAATAAAATAAAACCAACTAAATTCCTAAATCATCTAAAACAATTAGACATGCATTATATCACCCCTGCATATCATTTAGGCATGTCATGCATCCTTGTTGCATTGTTGCCGTGTATTTATTGTTTCTTCCCCCTCCTTCTCTCCCGATAGGCCCAGAGACTGCCGACGACACCGCTGCATACGACGACGTCGCCGATGACCAGACCCCTTCAGCAGAGCTTCCAGGCAAGCAAAACCCCCTTGATCATCAGATATCGCCCATTCCTTCTCTCTTATGCTTGCATTAGTATTGCTTCTGTTGTTGCTCCGATAGCTCCTATTCCGATGCATAGCCTAATTTTGTCGCCTGCTACTGATACATTACCTGCTATCCTATGATGCTTAGTTAGATATGCTATGTTTCATCGGTGGCCCTTCACCTTGTCCGTTTGCCATGCTTGAAAGCGGGCCGTGATCACTTTGGGTGATGATCACGGAAATATTTACTTATTGCAATACTTTAAGCTGATAAAGACGGGCTGGCCCCAAGGGTGCCCGCGAGAGAATAATATTAAAGACGGGTCGGCTCCAAGAGCACCCGCGTGTCATGTGTTACCAAGTCGGAGCAACAGGAACCCTGTTCGTCTCTGCAAGTTACTAAATACGCCTAACGGATTTGGGTATTTGATCTGAGTAGGCCGCTGGCCTTATATGCACTACCACCACGTGGGATAATGGTTATGGGACCCTCTACGTCGTATGTATCAGCCGAAAGCTCTTCAGATGTCAAAGCCCAAAGATGCGGCCTGATTGTTGGGGTGGGCTGGTTACGTCACTTGTTTATACAGTGTCGCGCCTGGGCCCCGACCAGCCACGCAACGTGCAGGAGTGGAAAGGGTGATGGGCCCAAGACCCCTTCACACTTAGGATTTAGACCGGCGTGTTGACCTCTCTACTGAGTCTAGGTAGGACTGCGTCGTGTCGATCACCCGAGGCCGGGTATTACCCAGCAAGTGTGTCCGGCCAGATGTGATCGAGCGTGTTGGGTAACAGTAGTGCACCCCTGCAGGGAAGTTATCTATTCGAATAGCCGTGTCCACATTAACATGACGCTCAGAGTTGTATCTTGATCTGCTACAACTTCAAATGGATACTGTTACATTGATAAACTTTTACTACCGCTCTCGAGATCACTTTCTCGCAGGGTAGTCGAGGAAGGATCTCAGGGCATTACTACAATATGTTTGATTATATAATATCTTGCTCTACTCTCTTCTGATGCTGCAAGATTGCTTCAAGATGCTAGTCTTCGATAGGCTAGTCCTCTCCCCCTCTGTTCTGGCATTTCTGCAGTTTAGTCCAAAGATATAGCCCCATTCCTTTGATACCAATGCATACTTAGTATAGTTCTGATGTCAGTCTTGCGAGTACTTTGGATGAGTACTCACGGTTGCTTTGCTATCTTTTTCCCCATACCCATTTGCTACGATCAGACGACGGAGTCCAGGAGCCAGACGCCACCGCAGGAGCCTACTACCAGGAGAGTCCCGGAGGCACGTACTACTGGGTTGAGCCAGCCAACCAGGAGTAGTTCGGAGGCCCTAGGCAGGAGGCCTTCGCCTTTTCGATCAGTGTCGCTGCTTGTGCTTGCCTTCTTAAGGCAAACTTGACTAACTATGTCTGTACCCAGATATTATGGTTTGTATGACTTATGTATTCGGGTCCTCGTGACCCCTGGTTTGTAATATGAAGATTTATGCTTAAGTTTGAGTTTAGAGTTGTGTTATGATATCTTCCCGTGAGTCTCTGATCTCGAGCATGCACGTTTGCGTGTATGATTAGTGCACGGTCAAGCAGGGGAGTCACAAGTTGGTATCAGAGCCGACTGCCTGTAGGAATCCCCCTTCCAACTCCTTGGCCGAAGTTGAGTCTAGACTTTGAAAACTGTTTTACTAACATCGTTGTGTGGCTTACGGGCCCACGTCGCCAAATGGGTGGTATTAGGATCTTTTATTCCTCTTCCTTACTCTGGGACTCTGATCTGTCTTCTTTTCGGGTTAAATGATTTTGCTAACTCCGACACTAGGTTCTCGTAATCACATCCACCCGGAGACCAGATTGTCTGCAGTTGTTTCTTGCATACCTGATACTTGATTCAATCACTGTCATTTGACACTTTTGATAACAGCAATGCCATCCTTGCCCTCCTTCCAATACAGACTTGGTCATGTTTTGACTATACCTTGTCTCTTTATCACATTTTCCTTTCCCTTGGTCTGTTTAACCTTTCAAATAAATTAATATGATCTAAGCGGTGATAAATCCCTGCTTATGTAAACCCCTCGGTGTACAACTCAGTCAGAAAAACCCTGCTACCATTGCTGTTAACCCAGAACGAGTTCAGGCTATTCTTGACTGGACTCCCCCGAAGAACGTCAAGCAAGTCAGGAGTTTTCTTGGACTCGCCAGCTATTGCCGCCGATTTGTCAAGAACTTTTCAAAGATTGCTAAGCCACTGACTGATTTGCTTCACAAAGGCGTTAAGTTCTAGTGGACAGAAAAATGTCAAGAAAGTTTTCAGACACTTAAAGATAAGTTGACATCTGCCCCAGTGTTAGCACCCCCGGATTCCCAGAAAGACTTTGTGATATATTGCGACACATCCCGTCAAGGATTAGGCTGTGTCCTAATGCAAGAGCGCAAGGTGATTGCTTTTGGCTCTCGTCAATTGCGTCCTCACGAAGATAAGTATCCAACACATGATCTCAAGTTAGCAGCAGTTATCTATGCTTTGAAGCTGTGGCGACATTACCTTCTCGATAATCGTTGCAAGATATACACGGACCACCAAAGTCCAAAGTATCTGTATACTCAACCAGATTTGAACCTCCGTCAACAAAGATGGCTCGAGACAATAGCCGATTATGACATGGATATCTCTTATACCCCTGGCAATGCTAATGTAATGGCCGATGCTTTGAGCCGCAAGTCTTATTGCAACAACCTCACGGTTCAGCAAGCACAACCCCTTCTCTATGAAGACCTTGGCTAGTTGAACCTTCACATTGTCCCACAGGGTCATCTCAATACCCTGGTTGTTGAACGAGACCTCGAGGACCTCATCAAGCATATACAGAAAGCTGACTCTGAGGTCGAGAAGATTAAGCGCGATCTCAAAAGGGGAAAGCCCTCATTCTTCACTATTGATGATGATGGCACCTTGTTCTTCAAAAATCGCTTAGTGGTTCCCAGAAAGGACAATCTGGATCTGACCCCGCGTGTCATGAAAGAAGCTCATGATACACCTCTTTCAATTCATCTTGGCAGTACCAAGATGTACCAAGACATTCGACAGAGATACTGGTGGCCTGATATGAAGCGGGACATTTCTCGTTATGTTGCTGAGTGTGACGTTTGCCGTCGCATCAAAGCAGAACATCAAAGACCTGCTGGAACTCTGCAGCCCCTTGATATTCCTGAATGGAAATGGGACAAAGTCGAAATGGATTTCATTACTAGTTTTCCCAGATCGCGGAAGGGTCATGATGGTATTTTTGTCGTCATTGACCGATTCTCCAAGTTTGCTCACTTTCTGCCAGTCAAGGAGACAATCACTGCTAGTTAGTTAGCAGACTTATATGTTTCCAGAATTGTGTCGCTCCACGGTGTTCCGTTGGAGATCAGTTTAGACCGTGGCAGCCTCTTTACCTCAAGATTTTGGAACAGTTTCCAAGAAGCTATGGGAACTCATCTGTCCTTCAGCACCGCTTTTCACCCCCAGTCCCAGGGACAAGTTGAACGAGTCAATCAAGTGCTTGAAGATATGCTTCGAGCTTGTGTCATCTCATTCGGTAAGAAATGGGAGGAATCTCTCCCCTATGCTGAGTTCTCATACAACAATAGCTATCAAGCTAGTTTGAAGATGGCACCCTTTGAAGTTCTCTATGGACGTAAGTGTCGAACCCCTCTGAATTGGTCAAAAACTGGGGAACGGTCACTCGTTGGTCCGGACATTATTCAACAAGCTGAAGAACAAATATGCATTGTCCGTGGACATTTGAAAGCTGCTCAGTCTCGTCAGAAGAGCAATTATGACCGCAAACATCAGGTAATGGTCTATCAACCTGGCGATCAAGCTTACCTTCGCGTCACTCCGATGAAGGGCACTCATCGATTTGGGATCAAGGGCAAGTTAGCTCCTCGCTACATTGGCCCGTTCCGTATCCTCGCCCGATGAGGAGAAGTGGCATATCAATTGGAATTGCTGCCGAACCTTTCTCAAGTTCATGATGTCTTTCATGTGTCGCAACTCCGTCGCTGCTTCAAGGATCCTATCTGAGCAGTGGATCATGAAATGCTTGAACTACAAGAGGATCTTTCTTAACAAGAGTATCCGATCCGTATTCTTGATCAAGCTGAACGTCGAACCCGTCAAAAGGCAATCAAGTTCCTTAAAGTTCAGTGGTCGAATCATTCCGAAGATGAAGCCACTTGGGAACGCGAAGATCGTCTTCGTGAAGAATACCCCGCTCTCTTTCAGCCTACCTCTTAATTCTCGGGACGAGAATTTCTTTTAGAGGAGGAGAATTGTAACATCCCCATGTATTAAGCTACAGTGATCACCCTTTTGATAATGCCAAGTCACCATGATTAACAGTGCTTAATCATCATTTGGTTCATATCTCATTTCAAATTCCAATTCAAATTAAAATTCAAAAATAAAGTGAAAATAAAAGTTGTTCAAATCCAGAAACTAAAATCTTCATAATATTGCAAATAATCCAAAAGCAATTATAAAAATATAATCAACACTAATTGAATTAGTTAAATGACTCTAACAACATAAAACAGTACCAAAACAGAAATGTTTAATCCATTTTCATTTAGTTAAAATTCAAATGAAAACATATGGACTCCAAACCATTTTCTGGTAGTAGTTAATATTGCATTGAAATTATGTGGCTAGTTCACATGTTTTACAAAAGTCAAATGGGGTCCACACCTTTTGCAAAACAGAAAAGAAAAAGAGAAAACAGAAAAGAAAAGAAAGAAAAGAAAAAGGCCGCAGCGCCTTGGCCTAAGTCAGACCAGGCGGCCCAGCCCACCAGCGCGGTCGCCTCCCACCTCCCGCACTGCTCACCTCGCTCGATGTCGAACACACACCGCGCGCGCGCACCCGAGCCCGGCCCCCCTCTCTCCCTGGTCAACAGCGCACCGCGCCCGTGCCTGGTGGATAAAGCCGATGCCCCGCACCCCCTGGCGCCTCTCTCGCCTCGCTCTCTCCCTCTCTCCCTCGTTCTCATCTCACCCGAGCGCCGCCATGATCGGCCGCCGCAAGAACTCGCGGCCACCGCCATCGCCTCGCCTCCCCGCCGTGTCCTACACCGTCGCCGTCCTCGACTACGTCGACTGCCCCGACTGGTTGGAGCTCGGAGCCGCCACCGCATCCTCCCCGAGCTCTTCTTCCTCCTCGGCTCCGACGAACGCCGTCGCCGATTCCGGCTACTCCACGCCTCCCCCGAGCCCGCTCTGCTCCTCTACAGGATCCCTGTGAGCCCCGCGTTGTTCCCCCTCTCCTCTCGCCACTGTTAGCTAGCCATAGCAGCCATCCCCAACATGCCCGAGCCCTGCACCGCGGAGCACGTCGCCGGCGTCGTTCCGGTGGCCATTTGGTCTCGTGCTCGAGCCCGTTAGGTTCACCGCGTCGCGTAGGCCTCGCCTAGCTGTTTTGTTCGCTTGCGCGCGCTTTGCTTTGTCGATCCCGAGATCACCCGAGAGCCGCCGCCGCCCGCCGTCGTCGCCGACGTCCATTCCGGCCTCCCCAACTCTGGCCATGGCCACCACGGGACGCGGCGTGAAGTAGCCGATCCAGAGAACCAAATCGCGCGCAAAATGATGCCCCACAGCGGATTTCCGAGCTCTCCGGAGTTCGGCTGCCGTGGGCGAGCTCGCCGGCGCGTCTCCGGCCGGCGCCGACGTGGCACGCCCTGTGCCGTTGACTGCTGGGCCCCGCGGGCCCAGTTGACCGAGTCAACTCGGCTGACTGGGCAGCCCAGTCACTGACAGCTGGGCCCCGCCTAATTTAATTGATTTTATAAATAAATAAAATGTTAATTATTCGGTTAATTAAATTAACTAACTAATTAGTCACTGACTACTAGGCCCCACCCCCTAATTTAATCTGTAATTAGTATAATTAATCCTAATTAGCCATTGTCTCACTGACCAGTGGGACCCACTGGTCAGGTTTGACTCTGGCCAGTCAGAGTTGACCGCTGACGTCACATTGATGTCATGCTGACGTCACCCTATACTGTTTCGGATAATTCTAATTTAAATAATTTAAATAATTCCAGAAATTCAGAAAAACTTTGAAAAATCATATAAAATGAACCGTAACTCGGATGAAAATAATTTATATATGAAAAATGATCAGAAAAATATGAAGAATCCGAATAACCTATCCACACACCTGCCACACCCTTCTAACATACTGAACATGGAACTTTTTGCCTGTTTGCAATAAATGAATAGTACATTACCTTAATAAAATAAAACCAACTAAATTCCTAAATCATCTAAAACAATTAGACATGCATTATATCACCCCTGCATATCATTTAGGCATGTCATGCATCCTTGTTGCATTGTTGCCGTGTATTTATTGTTTCTTCCCCCTCCTTCTCTCCCGATAGCCCCAGAGACTGCCGACGACACCGCTGCATACGACGACGTCGCCGATGACCAGACCCCTTCAGCAGAGCTTCCAGGAAAGCAAAACCCCCTTGATCATCAGATATCGCCCATTCCTTCTCTCTTATGCTTGCATTAGTATTGCTTCTGTTGTTGCTCCGATAGCTCCTATTCCGATGCATAGCCTAATTTTGTCGCCTGCTACTGATACATTACCTGCTATCCTATGATGCTTAGTTAGATATGCTATGTTTCATCGGTGGCCCTTCACCTTGTCCATTTGCCATGCTTGAAAGCGGGCCGTGATCACTTTGGGTGATGATCACGGAAATATTTACTTATTGCAATACTTTAAGCTGATAAAGACGGGCTGGCCCCAAGGGTGCCTGCGAGAGAATAATATTAAAGACGGGTCGGCTCCAAGAGCACCCGCGTGTCATGTGTTACCAAGTCGGAGCAACAGGAACCCTGTTCGTCTCTGCAAGTTACTAAATACGCCTAACGGATTTGGGTATTTGATCTGAGTAGAACGCTGGCCTTATATGCACTACCACCACGTGGGATAATGGTTATGGGACCCTCTACGTCGTATGTATCAGCCGAAAGCTCTTCAGATGTCAAAGCCCAAAGATGCGGCCTGATTGTTGGGGTGGGCTGGTTACGTCACTTGTTTATACAGTGTCGCGCCTGGGCCCCGACCAGCCACACAACGTGCAGGAGTGGAAAGGGTGATGGGCCCAAGACCCCTTCACACTTAGGATTTAGACCGGCGTGTTGACCTCTCTACTGAGCCTAGGTAGGACTGCGTCGTGTCGATCACCCGAGGCCGGGTATTACCCAGCAAGTGTGTCCGGCCAGAAGTGATCGAGCGTGTTGGGTAACAGTAGTGCACCCCTGCAGGGAAGTTATCTATTCGAATAGCCGTGTCCACATTAACATGACGCTCAGAGTTGTATCTTGATCTGCTACAACTACAAATGGATACTGTTACATTGATAAACTTTTACTACCGCTCTCGAGATCACTTTCTCGCAGGGTAGTCGAGGAAGGATCTCAGGGCATTACTACAATATGTTTGATTATATAATATCTTGCTCTACTCTCTTCTGATGCTGCAAGATTGCTTCAAGATGCTAGTCTTCGATAGGCTAGTCCTCTCCCCCTCTGTTCTGGCATTTCTGCAGTTTAGTCCAAAGATATAGCCCCATTCCTTTGATACCAATGCATACTTAGTATAGTTCTGATGTCAGTCTTGCGAGTACTTTGGATGAGTACTCACGGTTGCTTTGCTATCTTTTTCCCCATACCCATTTGCTACGATCAGACGACGGAGTCCAGGAGCCAGACGCCACCGCAGGAGCCTACTACCAGGAGAGTCCCGGAGGCACGTACTACTGGGTTGAGCCAGCCGACCAGGAGTAGTTCGGAGGCCCTAGGCAGGAGGCCTTCGCCTTTTCGATCAGTGTCGCTGCTTGTGCTTGCCTTCTTAAGGCAAACTTGACTAACTATGTCTGTACCCAGATATTATGGTTTGTATGACTTATGTATTCGGGTCCTCGTGACCCCTGGTTTGTAATATGAAGATTTATGCTTAAGTTTGAGTTTAGAGTTGTGTTGTGATATCTTCCCGTGAGTCTCTGATCTCGAGCATGCACGTTTGCGTGTATGATTAGTGCACGGTCAAGCAGGGGAGTCACAAGTTGGTATCAGAGCCGACTGCCTGTAGGAAGCCCCCTTCCAACTCCTTGGCCGAAGTTGAGTCTAGACTTTGAAAACTGTTTTACTAACATCGTTGTGTGGCTTACGGGCCCACGTCGCCAAATGGGTGGTATTAGGATCTTTTATTCCTCTTCCTTACTCTGGGACTCTGATCTCTCTTCTTTTCGGGTTAAATGATTTTGCTAACTCCGACACTAGGTTCTCGTAATCACATCCACCCGGAGACCAGATTGTCTGCAGTTGTTTCTTGCATACCTGATACTTGATTCAATCACTGTCATTTGACACTTTTGATAACAGCAATGCCATCCTTGCCCTCCTTCCAATACAGACTTGGTCATGTTTTGACTATACCTTGTCTCTTTATCACATTTTCCTTTCCCTTGGTCTGTTTAACCTTTCAAATAAATTAATATGATCTAAGCGGTGATAAATCCCTGCTTATGTAAACCCCTTGGTGTACAACTCAGTCAGAAAAACCCTGCTACCATTGCTGTTAACCCAGAACGAGTTCAGGCTATTCTTGACTGGACTCCCCCGAAGAACGTCAAGCAAGTCAGGAGTTTTCTTGGACTCGCCAGCTATTGCCGCCGATTTGTCAAGAACTTTTCAAAGATTGCTAAGCCACTGACTGATTTGCTTCACAAAGGCGTTAAGTTCTAGTGGACAGAAAAATGTCAAGAAAGTTTTCAGACACTTAAAGATAAGTTGACATCTACCCCAGTGTTAGCACCCCCGGATTCCCAGAAAGACTTTGTGATATATTGCGACACATCCCTTCAAGGATTAGGCTGTGTCCTAATGCAAGAGCGCAAGGTGATTGCTTTTGGCTCTCGTCAATTGCGTCCTCACGAAGATAAGTATCCAACACATGATCTCAAGTTAGCAGCAGTTATCTATGCTTTGAAGCTGTGGCGACATTACCTTCTCGATAATCGTTGCAAGATATACACGGACCACCAAAGTCTAAAGTATCTGTATACTCAACCAGATTTGAACCTCCGTCAACAAAGATGGCTCGAGACAATAGCCGATTATGACATGGATATCTCTTATACCCCTGGCAATGCTAATGTAATGGCCGATGCTTTGAGCCGCAAGTCTTATTGCAACAACCTCACGGTTCAGCAAGCACAACCCCTTCTCTATGAAGACCTTGGCTAGTTGAACCTTCACATTGTCCCACAGGGTCATCTCAATACCCTGGTTGTTGAACCAGACCTCGAGGACCTCATCAAGCATATACAGAAAGCTGACTCTGAGGTCGAGAAGATTAAGCGCGATCTCAAAAGGGGAAAGCCCTCATTCTTCACTATTGATGATGATGGCACCTTGTTCTTCAAAAATCGCTTAGTGGTTCCCAGAAAGGACAATCTGGATCTGACCCCGCGTGTCATGAAAGAAGCTCATGATACACCTCTTTCAATTCATCTTGGCAGTACCAAGATGTACCAAGACATTCGACAGAGATACTGGTGGCCTGATATGAAGCGGGACATTTCTCGTTATGTTGCTGAGTGTGACGTTTGCCGTCGCATCAAAGCAGAACATCAAAGACCTGCTGGAACTCTGCAGCCCCTTGATATTCCTGAATGGAAATGGGACAAAGTCGAAATGGATTTCATTACTAGTTTTCCCAGATCGCGGAAGGGTCATGATGGTATTTTTGTCGTCATTGACCGATTCTCCAAGGTTGCTCACTTTCTGCCAGTCAAGGAGACAATCACTGCTAGTTAGTTAGCAGACTTATATGTTTCCAGAATTGTGTCGCTCCACGGTGTTCCGTTGGAGATCAGTTTAGACCGTGGCAGCCTCTTTACCTCAAGATTTTGGAACAGTTTCCAAGAAGCTATGGGAACTCATCTGTCCTTCAGCACCGCTTTTCACCCCCAGTCCCAGGGACAAGTTGAACGAGTCAATCAAGTGCTTGAAGATATGCTTCGAGCTTGTGTCATCTCATTCGGTAAGAAATGGGAGGAATCTCTCCCCTATGCTGAGTTCTCATACAACAATAGCTATCAAGCTAGTTTGAAGATGGCACCCTTTGAAGTTCTCTATGGACGTAAGTGTCGAACCCCTCTGAATTGGTCAGAAACTGGGGAACGGTCACTCGTTGGTCCGGACATTATTCAACAAGCTGAAGAACAAATATGCATTGTCCGTGGACATTTGAAAGCTGCTCAGTCTCGTCAGAAGAGCAATTATGACCGCAAACATCAGGTAATGGTCTATCAACCTGGCGATCAAGCTTACCTTCGCGTCACTCCGATGAAGGGTACTCATCGATTTGGGATCAAGGGCAAGTTAGCTCCTCGCTACATTGGCCCGTTCCGTATCCTCGCCCGATGAGGAGAAGTGGCATATCAATTGGAATTGCTGCCGAACCTTTCTCAAGTTCATGATGTCTTTCATGTGTCGCAACTCCGTCGCTGCTTCAAGGATCCTATCCGAGCAGTGGATCATGAAATGCTTGAACTACAAGAGGATCTTTCTTAACAAGATTATCCGATCCGTATTCTTGATCAAGCTGAACGTCGAACCCGTCAAAAGGCAATCAAGTTCCTTAAAGTTCAGTGGTCGAATCATTCCGAAGATGAAGCCACTTGGGAACGCGAAGATCGTCTTCGTGAAGAATACCCCGCTCTCTTTCAGCCTACCTCTTAATTCTCGGGACGAGAATTTCTTTTAGAGGAGGAGAATTGTAACATCCCCATGTATTAAGCTACAGTGATCACCCTTTTGATAATGCCAAGTCACCATGATTAACAGTGCTTAATCATCATTTGGTTCATATCTCATTTCAAATTCCAATTCAAATTAAAATTCAAAAATAAAGTGAAAATAAAAGTTGTTCAAATCCAGAAACTAAAATGTTCATAATATTGCAAATAATCCAAAAGCAATTATAAAAATATAATCAACACTAATTGAATTAGTTAAATGACTCTAACAACATAAAACAGTACCAAAACAGAAATGTTTAATCCATTTTCATTTAGTTAAAATTCAAATGAAAACATATGGACTCCAAACCATTTTCTGGTAGTAGTTAATATTGCATTGAAATTATGTGGCTAGTTCACATGTTTTACAAAAGTCAAATGGGGTCCACACCTTTTGCAAAACAGAAAAGAAAAAGAGAAAACAGAAAAGAAAAGAAAGAAAAGAAAAAGGCCGCAGCGCCTTGGCCTAAGTCAGACCAGGCG
This sequence comes from Elymus sibiricus, assembly GCA_039707655.1. Lineage (NCBI taxonomy): Eukaryota > Viridiplantae > Streptophyta > Magnoliopsida > Poales > Poaceae > Elymus > Elymus sibiricus. The sequence continues at coordinate 162,594,676 of CM077674.1, read as the reverse complement.
GCCCAGCCCACCAGCGCGGTCGCCTCCCACCTCCCGCACTGCTCACCTCGCTCGATGTCGAACACACACCGCGCGCGCGCACCCGAGCCCGGCCCCCCTCTCTCCCTGGTCAACAGCGCACCGCGCCCGCGCCTGGTGGATAAAGCCGATGCCCCGCACCCCCTGGCGCCTCTCTCGCCTCGCTCTCTCCCTCTCTCCCTCGTTCCCATCTCACCCGAGCGCCGCCATGATCGGCCGCCGCAAGAACTCGCGGCCACCGCCATCGCCTCGCCTCCCCGCCGTGTCCTACACCGTCGCCGTCCTCGACTACATCGACTGCCCCGACTGGTTGGAGCTCGGAGACGCCACCGCATCCTCCCCGAGCTCTTCTTCCTCCTCGGCTCCGACGAACGCCGTCGCCGATTCCGGCTACTCCACGCCTCCCCCGAGCCCGCTCTGCTCCTCTACAGGATCCCTGTGAGCCCCGCGTTGTTCCCCCTCTCCTCTCGCCACCGTTAGCTAGCCATAGCAGCCATCCCCAACATGCCCGAGCCCTGCGCCGCGGAGCACGTCGCTGGCGTCGTTCCGGTGGCCATTTGGTCTCGTGCTCAAGCCCGTTAGGTTCACCGCGTCGCGTAGGCCTCGCCTAGCTGTTTTGTTCGCTCGCGCGCGCTTTGCTTTGTCGATCCCGAGATCACCCGAGAGCCGCCGCCGCCCGCCGTCGTCGCCGACGTCCATTCCGGCCTCCCCAACTCCGGCCATGGCCACCACGGGACGCGGCGTGAAGTAGCCGATCCAGAGAACCAAATCGCGCGCGAAATGATGCCCCACAGCGGATTTCCGAGCTCTCCGGAGTTCGGCCGCCGTGGGCGAGCTCGCAGGCGCGTCTCCGGCCGGCGCCGACGTGGCACGCCCTGTGCCGCTGACTGCTGGGCCCCGCGGGCCCAGTTGACCGAGTCAACTCGGCTGACTGGGCAGCCCAGTCACTGACAGCTGGGCCCCGCCTAATTTAATTGATTTTATAAATAAATAAAATGTTAATTATTCGGTTAATTAAATTAACTAACTAATTAGTCACTGACTACTAGGCCCCACCCCCTAATTTAATCTGTAATTAGTTTAATTAATCCTAATTAGCCACTGTCTCAATGACCAGTGGGACCCACTGGTCAGGTTTGACTCTGGCCAGTCAGAGTTGACCGCTGACGTCACATTGATGTCATGCTGACGTCACCCTATACTGTTTCGGATAATTCTAATTTAAATAATTAAAATAATTCTAGAAATTCAGAAAAACTTTGAAAAATCATATAAAATAAACCGTAACTCGGATGAAAATAATTTATATATGAAAAATGATCAGAAAAATATGAAGAATCCGAATAACCTATCCACACACCTGCCACACCCTTCTAACATACTGAACATGGAACTTTTTGCCTGTTTCCAATAAATGAATAGTACATTACCTTAATAAAATAAAACCAACTAAATTCCTAAATCATCTAAAACAATTAGACATGCATTATATCACCCCTGCATATCACTAAGGCATGTCATGCATCCTTGTTGCATTGTTGCCGTGTATTTATTATTTCTTCCCCCTCCTTCTCTCCCGATAGCCCCAGAGACTGCCGACGACACCGCTGCATACGACGACGTCGCCGATGACCAGACCCCTTCAGCAGAGCTTCCAGGAAAGCAAAACCCCCTTGATCATCAGATATCACCCATTCCTTCTCTCTTATGCTTGCATTAGTATTGCTTCTGTTGTTGCTCCGATAGCTCCTATTCCGATGCATTGCCTAATTTTGTCGCCTGCTACTGATACATTACCTGCTATCCTATGATGCTTAGTTAGATATGCTATGTTTCATCGGTGGCCCTTCACCTTGTCCGTTTGCCATGCTTGAAAGTAGGCCATGATCACTCTGGGTGATGATCGTGGAAATATTTACTTATTGCAATACTTTAAACTGATAAAGATGGGCTGGCCCCAAGGGTGCCCACGAGAGAATAATATTAAATACGGGTCGGCTCCAAGAGCACCCGCGCGTCATGTGTTACCAAGTCGGAGCAATAGGAACCCTGTTCGTCTCTGCGAGTTACTAAATATGCCTAACGGATTTGGGTATTTGATCTGAGTAGGCCGCTGGCCTTATACGCACTACCACCACGTGGGATAATGGTTATGGGACCCTCTATGTCGTATGTATCAGCCGAAAGCTTTGCAGATGTCACAGCTCAGAGATGCGGCCTGATTGTTGGGGTGGGCTGGTTACGTCACTTGTTTATACAGTGTCACGCCTGGGCCCCGACTAGCCACGCAACGTGCAGGAGTGCAAAGGGTGATGGGCCCAAGACCCCTTCGCACTTAGGATTTAGACCGGCGTGTTGACCTCTCTGCTGAGCCTAGGTAGGACTGCGTCGTGTCGATCACCCGAGGCCGGGTGTTACCCAGCAAGTGTGTCCGGCCAGATGTGATCGAGCGTGTTGGGTAACAGTAGTGCACCCCTGCAGGGAAGTTATCTATTCGAATAGCCGTGTCCACATTAACATGACGCTCAGAGTTGTATCTTGATCTGCTACAACTACAAATGGATACTGTTACATTGATAAACTTTTACTACCGCTCTCGAGATCACTTTCTCGCAGGGTAGTCGAGGAAGGATCTCAGGGCATTACTACAATATGTTTGATTATATAATATCTTGCTCTACTCTCTTCTGATGCTGCAAGATTGCTTCAAGATGCTAGTCTTCGATAGGCTAGTCCTCTCCCCCTCTGTTCTGGCATTTCTGCAGTTTAGTCCAAAGATATAGCCCCATTCCTTTGATACCAATGCATACTTAGTATAGTTCTGATGTCAGTCTTGCGAGTACTTTGGATGAGTACTCACGGTTGCTTTGCTATCTTTTTCCCCATACCCATTTGCTACGATCAGACGACGGAGTCCAGGAGCCAGACGCCACCGCAGGAGCCTACTACCAGGAGAGTCCCGGAGGCACGTACTACTGGGTTGAGCCAGCCGACCAGGAGTAGTTCGGAGGCCCTAGGCAGGAGGCCTTCGCCTTTTCGATCAGTGTCGCTGCTTGTGCTTGCCTTCTTAAGGCAAACTTGACTAACTATGTCTGTACCCAGATATTATGGTTTGTATGACTTATGTATTCGGGTCCTCGTGACCCCTGGTTTGTAATATGAAGATTTATGCTTAAGTTTGAGTTTAGAGTTGTGTTGTGATATCTTCCCGTGAGTCTCTGATCTCGAGCATGCACGTTTGCGTGTATGATTAGTGCACGGTCAAGCAGGGGAGTCACAAGTTGGTATCAGAGCCGACTGCCTGTAGGAAGCCCCCTTCCAACTCCTTGGCCGAAGTTGAGTCTAGACTTTGAAAACTGTTTTACTAATATCGTTGTGTGGCTTACGGGCCCACGTCGCCAAATGGGTGGTATTAGGATCTTTTATTCCTCTTCCTTACTCTGGGACTCTGATCTCTCTTCTTTTCGGGTTAAATGATTTTGCTAACTCCGACACTAGGTTCTCGTAATCACATCCACCCGGAGACCAGATTGTCTGCAGTTGTTTCTTGCATACCTGATACTTGATTCAATCACTGTCATTTGACACTTTTGATAACAGCAATGCCATCCTTGCCCTCCTTCCAATACAGACTTGGTCATGTTTTGACTATACCTTGTCTCTTTATCACATTTTCCTTTCCCTTGGTCTGTTTAACCTTTCAAATAAATTAATATGATCTAAGCGGTGATAAATCCCTGCTTATGTAAACCCCTTGGTGTACAACTCAGTCAGAAAAACCCTGCTACCATTGCTGTTAACCCAGAACGAGTTCAGGCTATTCTTGACTGGACTCCCCCGAAGAACGTCAAGCAAGTCAGGAGTTTTCTTGGACTCGCCAGCTATTGCCGCCGATTTGTGAAGAACTTTTCAAAGATTGCTAAGCCACTGACTGATTTGCTTCACAAAGGCGTTAAGTTCTAGTGGACAGAAAAATGTCAAGAAAGTTTTCAGACACTTAAAGATAAGTTGACATCTGCCCCAGTGTTAGCACCCCCGGATTCCCAGAAAGACTTTGTGATATATTGCGACGCATCCCGTCAAGGATTAGGCTGTGTCCTAATGCAAGAGCGCAAGGTGATTGCTTTTGGCTCTCGTCAATTGCGTCCTCACGAAGATAAGTATCCAACACATGATCTCAAGTTAGCAGCAGTTATCTATGCTTTGAAGCTGTGGCGACATTACCTTCTCGATAATCGTTGCAAGATATACACGGACCACCAAAGTCTAAAGTATCTGTATACTCAACCAGATTTGAACCTCCGTCAACAAAGATGGCTCGAGACAATAGCCAATTATGACATGGATATCTCTTATACCCCTGGCAAGGCTAATCTAATGGCCGATGCTTTGAGCCACAAGTCTTATTGCAACAACCTCACGGTTCAGCAAGCACAACCCCTTCTCTATGAAGACCTTCGCTAGTTGAACCTTCACATTGTCCCACAGGGTCATCTCAATACCCTGGTTGTTGAACCAGACCTCGAGGACCTCATCAAGCATATACAGAAAGCTGACTCTGAGGTCGAGAAGATTAAGCGCGATCTCAAAAGGGGAAAGCCCTCATTCTTCACTATTGATGATGATGGCACCTTGTTCTTCAAAAATCGCTTAGTGGTTCCCAGAAAGGACAATCTGGATCTGACCCCGCGTGTCATGAAAGAAGCTCATGATACACCTCTTTCAATTCACCCTGGCAGTACCAAGATGTACCAAGACATTCGACAGAGATACTGGTGGCCTGATATGAAGCGAGACATTTCTCGTTATGTTGCTGAGCGTGATGTTTGCCGTCGCATCAAAGCAGAACATCAAAGACCTGCTGGAACTCTGCAGCCCCTTGATATTCCTGAATGGAAATGGGACAAAGTCGAAATTGATTTCATTACTAGTTTTCCCAGATCGCGGAAGGGTCATGATGCTATTTTTGTCGTCATTGACCGATTCTGCAAGGTTGCTCACTTTCTGCCAGTCAAGGAGACAATCACTGCTAGTTAGTTAGCAGACTTATATGTTTCCAGAATTGTGTCGCTCCACGGTGTTCCGTTGGAGATCAGTTTAGACCGTGGCAGCCTCTTTACCTCAAGATTTTGGAATAGTTTCCAAGAAGCTATGGGAACTCATCTGTCCTTCAGCACCGCTTTTCACCCCCAGTCCCAGGGACAAGTTGAACGAGTCAATCAAGTGCTTGAAGATATGCTTCGAGCTTGTGTCATCTCATTCGGTAAGAAATGGGAGGAATCTCTCCCCTATGCTGAGTTCTCATACAACAATAGCTATCAAGCTAGTTTGAAGATGGCACCCTTTGAAGTTCTCTATGGACGTAAGTGTCGAACCCCTCTGAATTGGTCAGAAACTGGGGAACGGTCACTCGTTGGTCCGGACATTATTCAACAAGCTGAAGAACAAATATGCATTGTCCGTGGACATTTGAAAGCTGCTCAGTCTCGTCAGAAGAGCAATTATGACCGCAAACATCAGGTAATGGTCTATCAACCTGGCGATCAAGCTTACCTTCGCGTCACTCCGATGAAGGGCACTCATCGATTTGGGATCAAGGGCAAGTTAGCTCCTCGCTACATTGGCCCGTTCCGTATCCTCGCCCGATGAGGAGAAGTGGCATATCAATTGGAATTGCTGCCGAACCTTTCTCAAGTTCATGATGTCTTTCATGTGTCGCAACTCCGTCGCTGCTTCAAGGATCCTATCCGAGCAGTGGATCATGAAATGCTTGAACTACAAGAGGATCTTTCTTAACAAGAGTATCCGATCCGTATTCTTGATCAAGCTGAACGTCGAACCCGTCAAAAGGCAATCAAGTTCCTTAAAGTTCAGTGGTCGAATCATTCCGAAGATGAAGCCACTTGGGAACGCGAAGATCGTCTTCGTGAAGAATACCCCGCTCTCTTTCAGCCTACCTCTTAATTCTCGGGACGAGAATTTCTTTTAGAGGAGGAGAATTGTAACATCCCCATGTATTAAGCTACAGTGATCACCCTTTTGATAATGCCAAGTCACCATGATTAACAGTGCTTAATCATCATTTGGTTCATATCTCATTTCAAATTCCAATTCAAATTAAAATTCAAAAATAAAGTGAAAATAAAAGTTGTTCAAATCCAGAAACTAAAATGTTCATAATATTGCAAATAATCCAAAAGCAATTATAAAAATATAATCAACACTAATTGAATTAGTTAAATGACTCTAACAACATAAAACAGTACCAAAACAGAAATGTTTAATCCATTTTCATTTAGTTAAAATTCAAATGAAAACATATGGACTCCAAACCATTTTCTGGTAGTAGTTAATATTGCATTGAAATTATGTGGCTAGTTCACATGTTTTACAAAAGTCAAATGGGGTCCACACCTTTTGCAAAACAGAAAAGAAAAAGAGAAAACAGAAAAGAAAAGAAAGAAAAGAAAAAGGCCGCAGCGCCTTGGCCTAAGTCAGACCAGGCGGCCCAGCCCACCAGCGCGGTCGCCTCCCACCTCCCGCACTGCTCACCTCGCTCGATGTCGAACACACACCGCGCGCGCGCACCCGAGCCCGGCCCCCCTCTCTCCCTGGTCAACAGCGCACCGCGCCCGCGCCTGGTGGATAAAGCCGATGCCCCGCACCCCCTGGCGCCTCTCTCGCCTCGCTCTCTCCCTCTCTCCCTCGTTCCCATCTCACCCGAGCGCCGCCATGATCGGCCGCCGCAAGAACTCGCGGCCACCGCCATCGCCTCGCCTCCCCGCCGTGTCCTACACCGTCGCCGTCCTCGACTACGTCGACTGCCCCGACTGGTTGGAGCTCGGAGCCGCCACCGCATCCTCCCCGAGCTCTTCTTCCTCCTCGGCTCCGACGAACGCCGTCGCCGATTCCAGCTACTCCACGCCTCCCCCGAGCCCGCTCTGCTCCTCTACAGGATCCCTGTGAGCCCCGCGTTGTTCCCCCTCTCCTCTCGCCACCGTTAGCTAGCCATAGCAGCCATCCCCAACATGCCCGAGCCCTGCGCCGCGGAGCACGTCGCCGGCGTCGTTCCGGTGGCCATTTGGTCTCGTGCTCGAGCCCGTTAGGTTCACCGCGTCGCGTAGGCCTCGCCTAGCTATTTTGTTCGCTCGCGCGCGCTTTGCTTTGTCGATCCCGAGATCACCCGAGAGGCGCCGCCGCCCGCCGTCGTCGCCGACGTCCATTCCGGCCTCCCCAACTCCGGCCGTGGCCACCACGGGACGCGGCGCGAAGTAGCCGATCCAGAGAACCAAATCGCGCGCGAAATGATGCCCCACAGCGGATTTCCGAGCTCTCCGGAGTTCGGCCGCCGCGGGCGAGCTCGCCGGCGCGTCTCCGGCCGGCGCCGACGTGGCACGCTCTGTGCCGCTGACTGCTGGGCCCCGCGGGCCCAGTTGACCGAGTCAACTCGGCTGACTGGGCAGCCCAGTCACTAACAGCTGGGCCCCGCCTAATTTAATTGATTTTATAAATAAATAAAATGTTAATTATTCGGTTAATGAAATTAACTAACTAATTAGTCACTGACTACTAGGCCCCACCCCCTAATTTAATCTGTAATTAGTTTAATTAATCCTAATTAGCCACTGTCTCACTGACCAGTGGGACCCACTGGTCAGGTTTGACTCTGGCCAGTCAGAGTTGACCGCTGACGTCACATTGATGTCATGCTGACGTCACCCTATACTGTTTCGGATAATTCTAATTTAAATAATTAAAATAATTCCAGAAATTCAGAAAAACTTTGAAAAATCATATAAAATAAACCGTAACTCGGATGAAAATAATTTATATATGAAAAATGATCAGAAAAATAAGAAGAATCCGAATAACCTATCCACACACCTGCCACACCCTTCTAACATACTGAACATGGAACTTTTTGCCTGTTTCCAATAAATGAATAGTACATTACCTTAATAAAATAAAACCAACTAAATTCCTAAATCATCTAAAACAATTAGACATGCATTATATCACCCCTGCATATCATTTAGGCATGTCATGCATCCTTGTTGCATTGTTGCCGTGTATTTATTGTTTCTTCCCCCTCCTTCTCTCCCGATAGCCCCAGAGACTGCCGACGACACCGCTGCATACGACGACGTCGCCGATGACCAGACCCCTTCAGCAGAGCTTCCAGGCAAGCAAAACCCCCTTGATCATCAGATATCGCCCATTCCTTCTCTCTTATGCTTGCATTAGTATTGCTTCTGCTGTTGCTCCGATAGCTCCTATTCCGATGCATAGCCTAATTTTGTCGCCTGCTACTGATACATTACCTGCTATCCTATGATGCTTAGTTAGATATGCTATAATCCAAAAGCAATTATAAAAATATAATCAACACTAATTGAATTAGTTAAATGACTCTAACAACATGAAACAGTACCAAAACAGAAATGTTTAATCCATTTTCATTTAGTTAAAATTCAAATGAAAACATATGGACTCCAAACCATTTTCTGGTAGTAGTTAATATTGCATTGAAATTATGTGGCTAGTTCACATGTTTTACAAAAGTCAAATGGGTCCACACCTTTTGCAAAACAGAAAAGAAAAAGAGAAAACAGAAAAGAAAAGAAAAGAAAGAAAAGAAAAAGGCCGCAGCGCCTGGGCCTAAGTCAGACCAGGCGGCCCAGCCCACCAGCGTGGTCACCTCCCACCTCCCGCACTGCTCACCTTGCTCGATGTCGAACACACACCGCGCGCGCGCGCCCGAGCCCGGCCCCCCTCTCTCCCTGGTCGACATCGCACCGCACCCGCGCCTGGTGGATAAAGCCGCCGCCCCGCACCCCCCTGGCGCCTCCCTCGCCTCGCTCTCTCCCTCTCTCCCTCGTTCCCATCTCACCCGAGCGCCGCCATGATCGGCCGCCGCTAGAACTCGCGGCCACCACCATCGCCTCGCCTCCCCGCCGTGTCCTACACCGTCGCCGTCCTCGACTACGTCGACTGCCCCGACTGGTTGGAGCTCAGAGCCGCCACAGCATCCTCCCCGAGCTATTCTTCCTCCTCGGCTCCGACGAACGCCGTCGCCGATTCCGGCTACTCCACGCCTCCCCCGAGCCCGCTCTGCTCCTCTATAGGATCCCTGTGAGCCCCGCGTTGTCCCCCCTCTCCTCTCGCCGCCGTTAGCTAGCCATAGCGGCCATCCCCAACATGCCCGACCCTCCGCCGCGGAGCACGTCGCCGGCGTCATTCCGGTGGCCATTTGGTCTCGGGCTCGAGCCCGTTAGGTTCACCGTGTCGCGTAGGCCTCGCCTAGCCGTTTCGTTCGCTCGCGCGCACGTTGCTTTGTCGATCCCGAGATCACCCGAGAGCCGCCGACGTCCATTCCGGCCTCCCCAGCTTTGGCCGTGGCCACCACCGGACGCGGCGTGAAGTGGCCGATCCAGAGAACCAAATCGCGCGCGAAATGATGCCCCACAGCGGATTTCCGAGCTCGCCGGAGTTCGGCCGCCGCGGGCGAGCTCGCCGGCACGTCTCCGGCCTGCGTCCGACGTGGCGCCGACGTGGCACGCCTTGTGCCGCTGATTGCTGGGCCCCTCGGGCCCAGTTGACCGAGTCAACTCGGCTAACTGGGCAGCCCAGTCACTGACAGCTGGGCCCCGCCTAATTTAATTGATTTTATAAATAAATAAATGTTAATTATTCGGTTAATTAAATTAACTAAGTAATTAGTCACTGACTACTGGGCCCACCCCCTAATTTAATCTATAATTAGTTTAATTAATCCTAATTAGCCACTGTCTCACTGACCAGTGGGACCCACTGGTCAGGTTTGACTCTGGCCAGTCAGAGTTGACCGCTGACGTCACATTGATGTCATGCTGGCGTCACCCTATACTGTTTCGGATAATTCTAATTTTAAATAATTAAAATAATTCCAGAAATTCAGTAAAACTTTGAAAAATCATATAAAATAAACTGTAACTCGGATGAAAATAATTTATATATGAAAAATGATCTGAAAAATATGAAGAATCCGAATAACCTATCCACATACCTGCCACACCCTTTTAACATACTGAACATGGAACTTTTTGCCTGTTTCCAATAAATGAATAGTGCATGACCTTAATAAAATAAAACCAAATAAATTCCTAAATCATCTAAAACAATTAGAGATGCATTATATCACCCCTGCATATCATTTCGGCATGTCATGCATCCCTGTTGCATTGTTGCCGTGTATTTATTATTTCTTCCCCCTCCTTCTCTCCCGATAGCCCCCGAGACTGCCGACGACACCGCTGCGTACGACGATGTCGCCGACGACCAGACCCCTTCAGCAGAGCTTCCAGGCAAGAAAAACCCCATTGATCATCAGATATTGCCCATTCCTTCTCTCTTATGCTTCCATTAGTATTGCTTCTGTTGTTGCTCCGATAGCTCCTATTCCGATGCATAGCCTAATTTTGTCGCCTGCTACTGATACATTACCTGCTATCCTATGATGCTTAGTTAGATATGCTATGTTTCATCGGTGGCCCTTCACCTTGTCCGTTTGCCATGCTTGAAAGTAGGCCATGATCACTCTGGGTGATGATCGTGGAAATATTTACTTATTGCAATACTTTAAACTGATAAAGATGGGCTGGCCCCAAGGGTGCCCACGAGAGAATAATATTAAATACGGGTCGGCTCCAAGAGCACCCGCGCGTCATGTGTTACCAAGTCGGAGCAATAGGAACCCTGTTCGTCTCTGCGAGTTACTAAATATGCCTAACGGATTTGGGTATTTGATCTGAGTAGGCCGCTGGCCTTATACGCACTACCACCACGTGGGATAATGGTTATGGGACCCTCTACGTCGTATGTATCAGCCGAAAGCTTTGCAGATGTCACAGCTCAGAGATGCGGCCTGATTGTTGGGGTGGGCTGGTTACGTCACTTGTTTATACAGTGTCACGCCTGGGCCCCGACTAGCCACGCAACGTGCAGGAGTGCAAAGGGTGATGGGCCCAAGACCCCTTCGCACTTAGGATTTAGACCGGCGTGTTGACCTCTCTGCTGAGCCTAGGTAGGACTGCGTCGTGTCGATCACCCGAGGCCGGGTGTTACCCAGCAAGTGTGTCCGGCCAGATGTGATCGAGCGTATTGGGTAATAGTAGTGCACCCCTGCAGGGAAGTTATCTATTCGAATAGCCGTGTCCACAGTAACAGGACGCTCAGAGTTGTATCTTGATCTGCTACAACTACAAATGGATACTGTTACATTGATAAACTGTTACTACCGCTCTCGAGATCACTTTCTCGTAGGGTAGTCGAGGAAGGATCTCAGGGCATTACTAAAATATGTTTGATTATATAATATCTTGCTCTACTCTCTTCTGATGCTCCAAGATTGCTTCAAAATGCTAGTCTTCGATAGGCTAGGCCTCTCCCCCTCTGTTCTGGCATTTCTGCAGTTTAGTCCAAAGATATAGCCCCATTCCTTTGATACCGATGCATACTTAGTATAGTTCTGATGTCAGTCTTGCGAGTACTTTGGATGAGTACTCACGGTTGCTTTGCTATCTTTTTCCCCATACCCATTTGCTACGATTAGACGACGGTGTCCAGGAGCCAGACGCCACCGCAGGAGCCTACTACCAGGAGAGTCCCGGAGGCACGTACTACTGGGTTGAGCCAGCCGACCAGGAGTAGTTCGGAGGCCCTAGGCAGGAGGCCTTCGCCTTTTCGATCAGTGTCGCTGTTTGTGCTAGCCTTCTTAAGGCAAACTTGACTAACTATGTCTGTACCCAGATATTATGGTTTGAATGACTTATGTATTCGGCTCCTCGTGACCCCTGGTTTGTAATATGAAGATTTATGTTTAAGTTTGACTTTAGAGTTGTGTTGTGATATCTTCCCGTGAGTCTCTGATCTCGAGCGTGCACGTTTGCGTGTATGATTAGTGCACGGTCGAGCAGGGGAGTCACAGATTGTTTCCGTCAAGAATCCAGACTTGGTTGATAAAACCATGAAGAAGACCTCAAGGCAGGTCATTGAGAAGTACTAAAGAAGTACTGAAGATCAAGACTACACTTGCCGGCAAGCCAAGCACCGGCAAGGATCGGCCCGACAAGCTCCGTGCCGGTAAGCTCCTTCTACCAGTCCACCGCTCCACCTCGGTGACCAGCTAGTTGCTTGTCAATAGGTGTCGAGCGGGTAGGTAGTTAGGTGAAGTTTGTCGGGGCACGTGTCAACACGCCGCCTGAAGATCAACTTTATTGCCACTCGTCCCGAAGGCGTGGCAACGGAAGAAGAGGTAGCTAGGCGAGCGGTACAAGACCCTTGCCAGGGTACGCTCCCAGCGTGACACCTAATGGCGCATTTAATGCCTTTGTCCTAATCCGGCAGAGTTAGGTATGATAGCACTATTGCTGTCATTTCACCTTGTATTTACTGTTTTGCCATTGTGGTGACCCCTTCTGTCTATAAAAGGAGGCCCATGGCTACCTTACCAAAGGTCGACACTTTGCTCAATTACGTGTAGTAGCTGCACTTCCCGCACACCTTGCCGGCAAGCTGCAGTCCTTTGTAATCTGAGCTTTTACACAATCAATCCACCAAAGCAGGAGTAGGGTTTTACGCCCCACGGTGGCCCAAACCTGGGTAAACTTGCTGTGTGTTCTTGCATCGCTGAAACTGCTCTTTGTGCACATCGATTCCCATAGCCGAACCGCAAAGGGATCATCTCGATCCCATAGATCATCGTACGCACGATAGCAAGCGTGTGGGATTACCGCTGTAGGGTTTTGCAATATGTTCACGATTCGCTTATAGTGGGTGGCGAGAGTGACAGAAGCTTATACCCGAGTAAGGGTGTTGTTGCATATGGGAGTAAATGGGACTTGTTGCTTGATGCCGTGCTTGGGTTTTATCTTAATGATCTTTAGTAGTTGCGGATGCTTGCTAAAGTTCCAATCATAAGTGCATATGATCTAAGTATGGAAAGTATGTTAGCGTATGCCTCTCCCTCATTGCATATGATAAGTATCTATCGTGTTATATTCAATTGCATATGGACAATCTTTCTCTTTGTGTTACAAAAAGCTCTATACTAAAACAAACTAACTTTTATTATCTAGCTAAGTACTTCTAATTTTATTCTGCAAACTTATCCTATTACACCTACAAAGTACTTTTATTCTTGTTCTAGGTAAAGCGAACGTTAAGTGTGCATAGAGTTGTATCGGTGGTCGATAGAACTTGAAGAGAATATAAATTCTACCTTTAGCTCCTCGTTGGGCTCGACACTGTTATTTATCGAAAAGGCTACAATTGATCCCCTACACTTGTGGGTTATCAAGACCTTTTTCTGGCACCGTTGCCGGGGAGCAATAGCATGGGGTGAATATTCTCGTGTGCGCTTGTTGGATTTATCTCTAAGTAGTTTTTATTCTATGCTCTTGTTTTTTATCTTTAGTTATGGGTAGGAAACGCAAAACACCAAAAAAATTAGTTGTACTCGCTAACCCAGTGGTTGAGGAACCACCAAAAATCTACCGTTTTGCTGGAGCTTTTTACTTGGATCATCTTCGATCCATCTATGCTCGTGCTGAAAACCCAACTAGCTTAGTTGAGGGAAAATCATTAGATGAGCATGCTTATTTTGTGCGACACCGCTTGTCTCAAAAAGGGAAACTTTTATGGCATCAAATTAATTGCTTGCATTGCTATGCTTGGAATTTATGCAAAATACATGATTTTACTTGTTGTTCTGAGGACCCTAAAAACACCTTCCCTACAAATGTGAGTTTAGTGGTAATGAAGTCTTATCTTCTTATGCCAAGGGTGTTTATAGTTACTATGATATTGAACAAATTGAAGAGTTTGTTGCTTTTAAGGGTGCATATGAAATTCCTTCTTTGATTGAAAAGTATGATGCTATTCTTTATAAATCTGAAAATTTTGCCATACTTAAATATTGCTATGAAAACTATGCTTCTAATGCTTATGTTAAAGAATTTATTGAGAGAATGTCTGCTGCCTTGGAAGAGACTAATATTTTGTAGGAATCTATGGAAGAAGAAATTGCTAAAACTGTGAGCTCATTAGATGAAAAAGATGCGGAGGAGAGCGAAGAACAAAAGGAGGAAGAGCGGATTGATCACCCGTGCCCACCTTCTGATGAGAGTAACTCTTCAAATCATACATTGTTTAATTTCCCTTTGTGCTTACCGTAGGATGAATGCTATGATAATTGCTATGATCCCTTGGATTCGTTTGAAATATCCCTTTTTGATGAAATTAATGCTTGCTATGCTTGTGGCCATGATGCCAATATGAATGATGCTTATGGAGATGAACTTGCTATAGTTCCTTATGTTAAACATTAAATTGTTGCTGTACCCACACATGATAGTCCTATTATCTTTTTGAATTCTCCCAACTACACTATATAGGAGAAGTTTGCACTTATTAAGGATTATATTGATGGGTTGCATTTTACTATTACACATGATGATTTTGATGGATATAATATGCATGTGCTTGCTGCTGCTAATTGCAATTATTATGAGAGAGGAACTACATCTCCACCTCTCTAAGTTTCCAATATGTTAAAATTGCAAGAAACTGTTTATACTATGCATCGGCCTTTACTTGATGTGCATGAATTGTTCTTTTATGACATGCCGATGCATAGGAATAGAGTTAGACTCCATTGTTCTATGATATATGTTGCTTTGTGCTCATTACTAAATTATAAATCATTGTTAATTAAAATTGGCTTTGATATACCTTGGGATCCGGGTGGATTAATTACTTGAGCACTTTATGCCCAGCTTAATGGCTTTAAAGAAAGCGCTGCCTGGGAGACAACCCGGAAGTTTTCGAGAGTCATTTTATTTTGTTGTGTACTTTTAAAAAGTTTGAAAACAAAAATATATAGAGGGGAACCTAAAATTTTCGACAAGAAAACTGAAAGTGAGAAAGACGAGCACCATTGAAGTGGGAGCATGCCTTGAACTTTGTTCATGCCCATGGAAACTTTGTGAACCTCGATTACAGAAACTTTTCAACAAAAATAATTATCCCCTTGTACAAATCCATTGTATTATAAAAATAACATGCCAAGATTTACCTTTAGGATGTTTAAATTGCTTGTTTGGTGTGTGCTGTGAAAAAACAGAAACTTTTGCTGTAGTGTTTGAATTTATATATTTTACTGGAAACTCTGTTCTTGTTCCCTTGGCGCGCGCCTTCATCTCCACACTTGATCCTTCTCCAGTGTTCATCCCTCTTGTCCATGTTAGGCCCTTCATTAGTAATCAACACAAATGTATCCAATTTAGGCAACATCATATTCCCATGAATATTAAAATCATTACCAAGAAACGAAAGTACCTACTAATCCAATTGGCGTGCACGAGCTCTAGTAATCGGTCCGATAGTTATGGTAGTAGAGGTTGTGGGTGTAACTAAGGTATTGGTGTCCTCATCATCTTCTATCCTAATAACATTTCAGGTGGTTATATCTTCTTTCTTTGCGGCGTGAAAGGGAGTTTTATTCCAAAATTATAGAGTTACAGTGAAGAGGCGAGAATTCCTCAGTACATGGGGGCCCTTTGTGTGTAGCCAAACAGCAGTGCTACATTCAATACGCTATACCTCGCTAAACAATCTGCCACTCTATTCCGAGAACGATGAAACTTTTGCGGAATAAACTCCCGAACCTCTCGTAAGTCTAGAATATCCAACGTCAGGTGTCCATATGGAGACCGGAATAGTGACCCATCACTGAAGATAGTTAGGGCCGTGGGCGAGTCCGACCGCACAATGACCAAAAGTTCCGTGTGTTGCAGGGCTAGCGCCATGCCCTACATCATAGCGTGAATCTCTGCTTCTAACATGTCATTGCAGTGGAACAAATACCTTTAGGCCGTGAAGATTATGTCCCATCATGTTTCCAAAGTATCATGCCCGCTGCTGCAGTGTCGTCCACACTTGAAAATGTAGTATCTACCGAAAGCGCAACCTTGTCCACCGGTGGGGTTGTCCATGTAAGAGGAGTAGCAGTGCACACAGGTCTCGGCATCTCAACTTCCATGACCGGGGGCATTTTTACTTTGAGCATGTCCTCCATTGAAAACCTACGGGCATGATTAAGGGGCTGCAAATAGCTCCGTGTGGATTCCACCTAAGTAGTAACGGGAGACTTCCTTTCCATGCATTGTATCATTCCTTAGTTGTCAGATCAGCCAAATAAGAATGAGTACCATGTTTCGTACATTTTGCTGGGCAGTATCCCATAGCGACTCTCTGGCCGGAAGTGGCCAGACCAGGCGCATGCAATCCCATAGCCAAGCTGCATGATCACATGTAACTAGAGCATGAAATGATGATTCAATATTCACACCACACATGGGACACTACGCACTCATTTGCAAATGATGATATGATTTTCCTTTTGCGATCGCCATTGCCCCCGACTGTTGGGAAACGTGGTAGAAAACAAAATTTTGCCCTACGGATCATACTCCTGGATCACTATGAAGATGCATACAAGGTTAGATCGTATCGTTAGCAACATTGAGTTGCAGTGGAAAAAGAGTTGGTGTAGATCGTTCTTGAAGTCCCTCAAATAATCCATGATCATCCCTTGAACCAAAGACCGAAAGCACGACCTCTCTACGGATTGCACGTTGATACGTATCCAACGTATCTATAATTTTGATTGTTCCATGCTATTATAGTATCAATCTTGGATGTTTTATATGCAATTATATGCCATTATATATCATTTTTTGGGACTAACCTATTAACCTACTGCCCAGTGCCAGTTGCTGTTTTTTGCTTGTTTTTGCCTTTTCAGAAAATCATTATCAAAAAGAGTCCAAACGAGAAAAAAAACTTTGGATTAATTTTTTCTGGACCAAAAGAGACCCACGAAGCTTCGGGAGAAGACCAGAAGAGCAACGAGGAGGCGACAAGCCTGGAGGGCGCGCCTAGGGGGGTAGGCGCGCCCCCAAGCTTGTGGGCCCCTCATAGCCCCTCCTGAGCTAATTCTAGCGCTATAAATTCCCAAATATTCCCAATATACCAGAGAGACAGAAGAGAAAACCTTTATGCCGCCGCAAGCCTCTGTTCTTCCGCGATCCTATCTGGAGGCCTTTTCCGGTACTCTGCCGGAGGGGGAATTGATCACGGAGGGCTTCTTCATCAACCTTGCTGCCCTTCCGATGATGTGTGAGTAGTTTACCACAGACCTACGGGTCCATAGTTAGTAGCTAGATGGCTTCTTCTCTCTCTTTGATCTCCAATACCATGTTCTCCTCGATGTTCTTGGAGTTCTACCGATTGAATCTTCTTTTCCAGTGTGTTTGTTGGGATCCGATGAATTGTGAGTTTATGATCAGATTATTCATGAGAAATATTTGAGTCTTCTCTGAACTCTTTTATGCATGATTATTATAGCTTTGTATTTCTCTCCGATCTATCGATTTGGTTTGGCCTACTAGATTGATTTATCTTGCAATGGGAGAGATGCTTTGTGACGGGTTCAATCTTGCGGTGCTCAATCCCAATGATAGAAGGGGACATGACATGTATTTGTATTGTTGCCATTAAGGATAAAAAGATGGGGTTTAATCATATTGCTTGAATTTACTTTGTCTACATCATGTCATCTTGCTTAAGGCGTTACTCTGTTTCATACTTAATACCCTAGATGCATGCTGGATAGCGGTCGATGGGTGGAGTAATAGTAGTAGATGCAGGTAGGAGTCGGTCTACTTGTCTTGGACGTGATGCCTATATACATGATCAATGCCATGAATCCGTCGTAAATATTTGCTTTTCTATCAATTGCCGAATAGTAATTTGTTTACCCACCGTATGCTATGTGTTCGAGAGAGAAGCCTCTAGTGAAAACTATGGCCCCCGGGTCTACTTTATCATATATAAAAAACCTAAAAATACCTTGCTGCAATTTATTTACTTTTATTTTATTTAGTATTTTAGTTTATCTATCTACCACTATCAGAATTAATCCTGGCAAATAACCGCTAAGAGGATTGACAACCCTCTTATTTGCGTTGGGTGCAAGTGTTTGCTTTTGTGTGTGCAGGTGCACTTAATAGGATTTTGCTTGGTTCTCCTGCTGGATTGATAACCTTGGTTATTTACTGAGGGAAATACTTATCTCTACTATACTGCATGATCCTCTACTCTTCAAGGAAATACTAACGCAGTCTACAAGTAGCAGGAAGAATTTCTGGCGCCGTTGCCGGGGAGACATCATCAAAATTACCAAGTACCTTCGCCCAAACTATCATCCACTTGCATTTATTTTATTTGCCTTTTATTTGCATTTGCCTCTTGTTTTCATCTCCCCCATTTCTAATTTTTTTTTACAAAAACACAAAAATATTTTTATTTGCTTGCTTAGCTTGTTTAGTTATCATGTCTAGTGTCACCATCCCTCCTCTGTCTCCGGATTTTGAAGTCCTTTACTTCAAACAGAAACAAGGAGAAATTTTAAAAGATGCTTGGTATAGGATAATGGAATCTTATCGTGTTTGCACCATAAAAGGGGATATGAAAATTTTGTTGCAAAACTTTTATGTAGGGCTAACTATGCCAAACAGACAACTCTTGGATTTTGCTTCTAAAGGAAATTTCATTGATAGTGATCCTAATACTGCTTATGAATTGATAGAAGGAATAGTGGGAACTCCACCCTTGCAAAAAGGATCTAACTATAAACAAGAAGGGATTCAAATTTTGGAAAAACTAGGAGACATACAAAAAAATTTGGTTGAGTTACAAAAGTCCAATGAGCCTCTTAAAAATGTTAGTGGCAATCTCAATCGCATGAATAATCTCCCCACTACGTGCAACAAAAAGTTAGACACTTTAGATAGCAAAATTGCTTTATTTTCTGAAAGTAATGGGAAGCGTAAAGAGCCTCCCGGGTTTGAAACCAACCCATCTAAATTAGCAAAAACCAAGGATGACAACACTTGAAACTATGCATTATGCCTAGCTAGGGGCATAAAACAATAGCGCTTGTTGGGAGGCAACCCAATGAATAAAATAAATTTTTGTTTTTCCTTTCTGTTCTTGTTTATTTACAAAATTATAGCCTCTGTCATGATTGTGTTTTTATATTTTAATTAGTGTTTGTGCCAAGTAATGCCTTTGGGATGATTTGGATGATAGTATAATTGATGCTGTTTGAAAACAGAAACTTTTACGTCCAGTGCTGGAATTATAGTTTTTTTCTGGAATGTCAGAACCTTCTGAATTTTTTTAAAAATATTGATATATGAATTTCCCACGTTGTCCTAAATTTTCAGAATTTTTGGATTTATATAAGTATGACGTTAATCCAGGTCTTTACAGACTGTTCTGTTTTAGACAGATTCTGTTTTTGTTGCATAGTTTGCTTATTTTGCTGAATCTATGGATCGTATCGGGGGGTATGAATCATGGAGAAGTTAGAGTACAGTAGCATTATGCCAATATTAAATATGAATCAATTTACAACAGTATCTAAAGTTTAAGATTTGTTTGTTATACTAATGGATCTCACGAGGTTTCTGTTGAGTTTTGTGTTCTGAAGTTTTCAAGTTTTGGGTGAGACTACGATGGATAAAGGAATAAGGAGTGGAAGAGACTAAGCTTGGGAATGCCCAAGGCACCCCAAGGTAATATTCAAGGAAGACTCAAGCGTCTAAGCTTGGGGATGCCCCGGAAGGCATCCCCTCTTTCGTCTACAATCTATCGGTAACTCACTTGGAGCTATATTTTTATTCATCACATGATATGTGTTTTACTTGGAACGTCTTGTGATATAGTTTGTTTCCTTTTGTTTTCTTTTTAGTTTGTCACAAGCATCTTTGCTGAACACACCTTTTTGAGAGGGACACACATTATTCGTGATTTGTTAGAATACTCTATGTGCTTCACTTATATCATTTGAGCTAGGCAGTTGCTCTAGTGCTTCACTTATATCTTTTAGAGCACGGCGGTGGTTATATTTTAAAGAAATAGTTGCACTCTCATGCTTCACTTATATCTTTTTGAGAGTCTAATGAATAGCAATGGTAATATGCATGGGTTATGAATTTGGTCCTGATATGATAGGTATTCAAGAGGGATATAATAAAAACTTTCATGTATATCATTGAATATGATAAGTTTGATTCCTTGCAATAGTTTTGCGATATAAAGATGGTAATATGTGGGAGGTGCTAGTAGATAATTATGGTTTAGTAAGAATATTGGTGTTAAGGTTTGTGATTCCCGAAGCAGGCACGTATGATCTGTCGTTATGCTAGGAAGTTGGAGCATGATTTATTCTTGATTGTCTACCTTATGAGTGGCGGTCGGGGATGAGCGATGGATTTTTCCTACCAATCTATCCCCCTAGGGGCATGCGTAGTACTACTTTGCTTCGAGGGCTAATAAACTTTCGCAATAAGTATGTGAGTTCTTTATGACTAATGTGAGTCCATGGATTATACGCACTCTCACCTTTCCGCAATTTGCTAGCCTCTTCGGTACCGTGCATTGCCCTTTCTCATATTGAGAGTTGGTGCAAAATTCACCGGTGCATCCAAACCCCGTGAGATGATACGCTCTATCACACAATAGCCTCCTTATATCTTCCTCAAAACAGCCACCATACCTACCTATCATGGCATTTCCATAGCCATTCCGAGATATATTGCCATGCAACTTCCACCGTTCCATTTTTATGACACACATCATCATTGTCATATTGCTTTGCATGATCCTATAGCTGACATAGTATTTGTGGCTCATCCACCGTTCATCATTTTTATACATGTTATGCTAGCATCATTGCACATCCTGGTACACTGCCAGAGGCATTCATATAGAGTCATATATTTGTTCTAGTATCGAGTTGTAAGTAAATAAAAGTGTGATGATCATCATTATTAGAGCATTGTCCAGTGAGGAAATGATGATGGAGACCATGATTCCCCCACAAGTCGGGATGAGACTCCGGACGAAAAAAGGGAGGCCAAAAAGAGCCCACGAAAAAATGAGAGAAAAAGAGAGAAGGGGCAATGTTACTATCCTTTTTCCACACTTGTGCTTCAGAGTAGCACCATGTTTTTCATATAGAGAGTCTCCTATTTTGTCACTTTCATATACTAGTGGGAATTTTTCATTATAGAACTTGGCTTGTATATTCCGATGATGGGCTTCCTCTGCCCGAGGTCTTCATGAGCAAGCAAGTTGGATGCACACCCACTTAGTTTTCATGTTGGGCTTTCATACACTTATGGCTCTTAGTGCATCCGTTGCATGGCAATCCCTACTCCTCGTATTGACATCAATTGATGGGCATCTCCATAGCCCGCTGATTAGCCTCGTTGATGTGAGACTATCTTCTTATTTTTGACTTCTCCTTATTAGTCTCTACCACCATACTCTATTCCACCCATAGTGCTATATCAAATTATATGATTTTGTAGGGATTATTTGATTTTGTAGGGATAACGTTCTTTAGCATTTTTATTTTGAAAGGCATGATTGTTTATTAGTATGCCTGAGTATTGATGTCTTTATATCAAATTATAGACTATTGCTTTGAATCATTCGGATCTTATTATTCATACCGTAAGAGAGAGATTACATGATGAAACATGATAGGTAGCATTCCACTTCAAAAATTCGGTTTTTATCATTTACCTACTCGAGGATGAGCAAGAATTAAGCTTGGGGATGCTTGATACGTCTCCAACGTATCTATAATTTTTGATTGTTCCATGCTATTATAGTGTCAATCTTGGATGTTTTATATGCAATTATATGCCATTATATATCATTTTTTGGGACTAACCTATTAACCTAGTGCCCATTGCCAGTTGCTGTTTTTTTTGCTTATTTTTGCCTTTCCAGAAAATCATTATCAAAAAGAGTCCAAACGAGAAAAAAACTTTGGATTAATTTTTTATGGACTAGAAGAGACCCACGAAGCTTCGGGAGAAGACCAGAAGAGCCACGAGGAGGCGACAAGCCTGGAGGGCGCGCCCTCTAGGCTTGTGGGCCCCTCGTAGCCCCTCCTGACCTAATTCCAGTGCTATAAATTCCCAAATATCCCAATATACCAGAGAGATAGAAGAGAAAACCTTTCCACCGCCGCAAGCCTCTGTTCTTCCGCGGTCCCATCTGGAGGTCTTTTCTAGTACTCTGCCGGAGGGGGAATCAATCACGGAGGGCTTCTTCATCAACCTTGTTGCCTTTCTAATGATGTGTGAGTAGTTTACCACAGACCTATGGGTCCATAGCTAGTAGCTAGATGGCTTCTTCTCTCTCTTTGATCTTCAATACCATGTTCTCCTCGATGTTCTTGGAGTTCTATCCGACGTAATCTTCTTTTGCGGTGTGTTTGTTGGGATCCAATGAATTGTGAGTTTATGATTCGATTATTCATGAGAAATATTTGAGTCTTGTCTGAACTCTTTTATGCATGATTATTATAGCTTTGTATTTCTCTCCGATCTATCGATTTGGTTTGGCCTACTAGATTGATTTATCTTGCAATGGGAGAGGTGCTTTCTGATGGGTTCAATCTTGCGGTGCTCAATCTCAGTGACAGAAGGGGACATGACATGTATTTGTATTGTTGCCATTAAGGATAAAAAGATAGGGTTCAATCATAATGCTTGAATTTACTTTGTCTACATCATGTCATCTTGCTTAAGGCGTTACTCTGTTTCATACTTAATACCCTAGATGCATGCTGGATAGCGGTCGATGGGTGGAGTAATAGTAGTAGATGCAGGTAGGAGTCGGTCTACTTGTCTTGGACGTGATGCCTATATACATGATCATTGCCATGAATCCGTTATAATTATTTGCTTTTCTATCAATTGCCCAACAGTAATTTGTTTACCCACCATATGATATGTGTTCGAGAGAGAAGCCTCTAGTGAAAACTATGGCCCCCGGGTCTACTTTATCATATATAAAAAACCTAAAAATACCTTGCTGCAATTTATTTACTTTTATTTTATTTTGTATTTTAGTTTATCTATCTACCACTATCAGAATTAATCCTTGCAAATAACTGATAAGAGGATTGACAACCCTCTTATTTGCGTTGGGTGCAAGTGTTTGCTTTTGTGTGTGCAGTGCGCTTAACGGGATTTTTCTTAGTTCTCCTACTGGATTGATAACCTTGGTTCTTAACTGAGGGAAATACTTATCTCTACTATACTGCATCATCCTCTCCTGTTCAGGAAAATACCAACGCAGTCTACAAGTAGCACACGTGTACGGGCTTCACGATCCAGCAGCGCTTCGTCGGCCAGAGCTTTGCGTAGCCGGAGAACTAGAGGAGGGCGAATAGAACCTCATGGGGCTTCTCTGTTATTTGTACAATAGAAAACTAGAACTGGATCTAGTGTAGAACAAACCTAGGCAAGAACTAGAAGTAGAGGGAGAGAGAGAACTAGAGGGGGGCGCCTCCACCCGGAGAGAACTTGTGTGTCTCAAAGGGGGCACCCCCTCTAGTATATATAGGTGGTGGGGAGGGGAGGTAGCCGAATTTTGGAGGGTTCCCTCCTTGGTGCACCCAAGGAGTCATCTCCAAGTCAATTTCGGCGGCCCATGCTTCTCCTACAAGATAGGGGCGCCACAACCTTTTTGGGCCCATTAATTTCTCCTATGTGGCCTTTAGCTATTTTCCTTAGCCCGTAGCCCCTAATTAAATCCTAGGAGCTCTTAATCAATATTAGAGCCCTCTATTAATTATATTAGGTCCCAGGAAACTTTTCCCGCCTGTATTGCATTATCCGGTATTACCCGATATTCTCTGAAACCCTTCTGGTAACCCCGAAATGCTTCCGGTTTCTCTTGAAAATATTTCTTTTATCCCTCAAACAATTTCGGTAATGTTTTCTCATATTCCTCACTCCACTGGTACTCAACAGATCATAATTCCCTTAAGTGTGTGACCCTATAGGTTTGATGGAATATAGAAATGAACAAAACTTACTTTCGTTCAATGATCAACAACGGAACCGTGGACATCCATGTTGACCCCTATATCCGCACAAATGATATAGAGTGAACCTTTGGTTATCATATGATATTCCCTTTGCTTCGCGATACTTTATTAAACCCGAGGTCAGGTATGTCGGTATCCTCTTGAGTCATTCTCATGCTCATTATACCGGTCTCCTCGTTACCGGTTTTATTCTTCTTTCTCGTTGTCTTATTTCGGCATCCCTGTGGGCTAGTCACTTGTGTCTGGCCAGATGATGATGGATGCCGTCACACCAAGAGGGCCCTAACAATATCTCTCCATCCTCGGAGGAGCATATCCCACTCTTGAGCTATCTTGCCCCTTCTCATACTTTCCGATGAACTTGAAGTTGCCATTCTGATTACCCTGTTACGGATAACGTTACAACAACACCAAAGTGCATTGTTTCGTATGAAGTGACTCGATACTCTCATGGTCTAAGGAACTGAGCATACATTAACTCTTTGTGTTATAGACTATAAAGTTACGACAATGCCATCTCTAAGTATAACAAACAAGTTGGGTCAATTCAATATGATCGTTCTTCTAACATCATACTCTAAAAGTTGCTGGAATCCTTGTTGCACTTAACTTATGCCTATGATCAGGAAAACATATCCATCATGCAACACTTGAGCTAGTCCTAGAGGCGAGACTGGGAATCAGGTTTTACTATTTGTAACTCTACATGTGCTTATGGGTTTTCCTCTAAATCACATATTCAAGAACCATAGTAGTTATAGCATAGAGTATAAACATCCACTACTTCAGGAAGGTCCTAAGATGACACATGTATAGGAGACCATTCAACCAAACTGTGTGTGATGCATGAATTGCAAATGGTATGGTAATAAAACCGTCACCAATAAAACGAATTGTGTGCAATGGTGAATCCATCAACCATGATTTAGAAAAGAGTTGCGTGTGCGATACGTGGCATACAGGTCACTCGGATGAACTATTTGCGCTGAGCCAAAACAACAGAAATGGTTACCCAGATCAAGGTGTGCGCGATAGACAGCATACAAGTCACTCGGATGAACTGTTTGCGATGGGCCAAAATAACACAAATGATACAGCTTAACAAGATGTGTGTGATACCCGACAAACAGGTCAGTAATCAGAATTGTGCGGGATGACCGATAATAACATAGACGATTCCTGCTAATAAGTTGTGTGTGTTGTGTGCAAACGTTTGCTGGTAAATAATTGTCAGCGATTCTTGAAATCATCATCGATGTGTTCCCTAGTTTAATCATTTGTGATGTGATTTGCTCAGTCCGCACAACATCTATGCTGTCTATGTACAGAACAATATTCTTTAGTGTGAATTGTGTGCTCTATTGGGCACATGAGTATATCGATCACACCCGTGGGTAAGCAATGTGTGCGCACTCGTCATGATAGCTCACGCTTCCTTCTTTGCTAAGTTTACCATTAATTGATTGTATTTTATGAACACGCCACCATTTCCCGCCACTTCCTCATCGGTTTCCCGCCGCCAGCGATTGCGCATAAGCCTAGGCGGTGCTCGACACATGGAGGCACAAGCGCAGCCTATAGTCCCTCTACCTTTTCCAAGCATGCCAACCCACCGAAGCGCGTCCTCTGTCATCAACCTCCTCGATGAGGAAAACGAGCCAGTGCAGGCGCCACTGCCCGTCGAGGCCGAGGGCATCCCCGACAATGCGATGGACAACGCCGTGCTGCGCATCATCGCCAGGGTTCAGCAGACCCTTGGCACAGGGCGCGGCAGCGCCACGGATCAAGATAGGTGCGTCAGCGCCGAGAGGATGCAGCTCGCCGCACAATATGATCGGTGGTGCGCCGCAGAGCAAGATAGGCGCATCCGTGCCGATAGGCTTCGCCACGCCACACAGCAAGACCGATGGAGCGCCCCAAGCGAGAGGCGCGGCACGCCACACACCAAGAGCGGATCCATCGGCGCTTGTCTGCTGTCGACGGGGCTTTGCACATGGGTACACGGCCCGTTAGTAGCCCGATTCCTCGCCAGGAGTGGGCAGAGGCCGTCTACGCCATACTTGCACCAGAGGCCGGCCGCACCATACTTGCACCGGATGTTGGCCACACCGTTCGCATGGGTCACGCCGTTCGCCTTGTCCGCTGCCCGCTCGATGCCAACGTGCTGGTCGCTAGGCTCGAGCGCCTCCATGGCCCAGGTGTCCACCGAGGCGCAGTAGAGGAACATGGCCGTCGCATCCTCGAGCTGGTGATCTCCGATGAAATAGCCAGCTTGGAGCTCGAGACCGCGCTCCAGATGTACCACGAGCATGTCAGCCGCTTGGATGAACACCTGCACGACTTCAGGCATAGCCAAGAGCTTTCGTAGGCAAGGGTGGTGGTCATGGATGAGTTTTATTTTGTTCAATCGTTTCGACGTTGATCGCTATGTCTTCACAACAATCATAATATTGCTCTGTTTCAGTGTGTGTACTATGTTTTCCGTTCTTATATATTATTCTATTTCAATGTGCTTATGCTTTCCAGTCTGTACATGTGGATGGTAACAGCTAGATTGAAATTACTACAAAAACTGATAGAAATATGAAATTCATAATATATATTAATTGTTCAGTAGCTCATCGCATATATATATATATATATATATAATATCATCACATATATGTGATAATACTTAACTACTACGTACAATGCACAAAATTTGAAAATGAACAATACTAAAACTAATAATCCCTCCTTAGGGGGCCAGTATTCTGGCAGCCCCTCGCCACAAGCCCCTGGTGCGCAGCGGCTTCCCAGCACGGAGGGAGTTCTCCGCCTCCTCTGCCTCACAGTGCTCAACGTGTCGATTGGCCTCTTGCTGGTGGACGCGCGTGACCGATCTTGCCATTTCATTGGGCACCCACCGGAGCTCCTCGGCGGTAGCACGCTGGAGCTTATCGGCCCACCTCCATGCAGCGATTAGGCGCCTAGCACCTTTGGCCCTCCTGGCGAAGTACCGGCCGTCTTCGTACACCTCCTCTGCACGTCGATGCGCCCGCCACCAAAGCTCCAGCTGCTCCTTTTCCAAGGCAGCCCCACAGGCATCACAGGCCACCAGGTACCTGGCGCGCTGCTCCGCCAACTCCTTCTTGAACGCCGCTTGCCTAGCTTTCTCAGCCGGCGGCAGCGTCCTCCACATAGCCAGATTATACTGGCCCCAAAGCCACTCTTTCGTTGGGGGGGTCCAGAGCAACCTCGTCTGGTGGCGCATAGGGGTCCTCCTCGCCGCTGCTTTGCTCCTTGAGGTCCTGGCAAGGCGGCGCCTCCTCCTCCTTGAGGTCCTGGGAAGATCAGCGGTGCCATGGCAGAGTTTGGTGAGAGAGAGGGGGCGGCGAGGAGAGAATGTAGATGTGAATGCGGCGGGGTAGTATTAATTGGCGGCCAGAATCTAGATCGACGGGAGCAGTACACACGCGCCGGTCGCCGGAATTTACTAGCACTGTCACTTGAATTACACATGATTCCCGGAGCAAAAGCCATGTGTGACTTACATCGCTGACGATACCCAATATAGAACCGCGTCTGATTAATAACCCACGCCACTCACCTTTCAAACCTCGAGACGCGAAACAGAGTGCCAATCATGTGGGGCCCAGTTGTCTTGCCAGATATTTACATTTTCTTTCCAAATGTAATGTATAAATTCTTATTTGTGTTACTATGATATTATTTTAAAATGTAATACATAAATGATTTTTCCAACCCATGATGGTTTGCAGTTGCATGTACATGTAGTTCAAATTTGAATTACGGCCATTAAATGGCTACAAACTCACTTAATGTCTTAAAAAGGTTAAAGGAACCCTGAAAATTTATGAAGGAGGCTCATGATACACCACTGTCTATTCATCCGGGTAGCACCAAGATGTATCGTGATCTTCGTCAAAGGTACTGGTGGTCTAGAATGAAGCAGGATATTGCTCGATATGTTGCTGAATGTGACGTTTGCCATCGCGTTAAAGCAGAACATCAGAAGCCTGCTGGAATTCTGCAACTGCTCCCTATTCCTTTATGGAAATGGGATAAGGTTCAAATGGATCTCATTATTGGCCTTCCCAAGTCACAGAAGGGTCACGATGCTATTCTTTTCGTCGTCGACCAACTCTCCAAAGTTGCACACTTTCTGCCAGTCAAGGAGACGATCACTGCTAGTCAGTTAGAAGAGTTATATATCTCCAGGATTGTATCACTCCACGGTATTCCGAAGGAGATCAGTTCGGACCGTGGCAGCCTCTTCACCTCACACTTCTGGAATAGTTTCCAACAAGCTATGGGAGCTCATATTACCTGGAGTTTAGCTTATCACCCCCAGTCTCAAGGCCAAGTCGAGCGAGTTAATGAAGTGCTTGAAGATATGCTGCGTGCTTGTGTTATATCATTTGGCAAGAAGTGGGAAGAATCTCTCCCGTATGCCGAATTCTCTTACAACAACAGCTATCAAGCAAGCTTGAAAATGGCCCCCTTAGAAGTGTTATATGGACGTAAGTGTCGAACCCCTCTGAATTGGTCAGAAACTGGGGAACAACCGCTCATTGGTCCAGATATTATCCAACACGCCGAAGAGCAAGTCCGTATTGTGCGGGAAAATCTCAAGGCTGCTCAGTCTCGCCAGAAGAGCAATTATGATCGTAAACACTAGGGATCGATCTATCAACCTGGTGAGCAGGCTTATCTGCGTGTCACTCCGATGAAGGGCACTCACCGCTTCGGAATCAAGGGCAAGTTAGCTCCTCGCTACATCGGCCCTTCCGCATTCTCGCCAGACGTGGACATGTGGCTTATAAATTGGAGTTGCCGCCGCAATTCTCCCACATCCACAATGTCTTCCATGTGTCGCAACTTCGCCGTTGCTTCAAGGAATCTCCGCACCGAGATGTGGATCATGATTTGCTCGATTTGCAAGATGATCTATCTTATAAGGAGCATCCGATCCGCATTCTCGATCAAGCCGAACGTCGGACCCGCCAGAAGACTACCAAGATCCTTAAAGTGCAGTGGTCGAATCATACTGAAGATGAAGCCACCTGGGAACGCGAGGATCATCTTCGGGAGGAATACCCCGACCTCTTTCCTTCTACCTCCTGAATTCTCGGGACGAGAATTTCTTTTAGAGGAGGAGAGTTGTAACACCCCTATGTAATAAAGCACAGTGATCATCTGTTAACCTTGCCAAGTCATCATCATTTGTAATGCTTGATCACAGTGGTTTAATATCTCATTTCAAATTCTGCCACTGAATTCAAATTTAAATGCAAGTGAAATTTGAAGTTGCATAAAAGTTGATGGAAAAATGTTCATCAATTAGCAAATATTCCAAAACAATTTGTTGTTAAGAAAAACAACATCACCATGTTGCTAAAATAAGCATTAGCATTTAAAACAGTGTCATTCCAGCAATTTTAAATGCAAATCCATTTCTGAAAAATTCAAATGGAATCCAAAATTTCCCAAACTTTTTGTGGCATTGCACCACAGTCCCTAATATTTGTTTTCACCAGTGGTATATTTTGCAAAGGCCTTTTTGTGCAAAAAGAAAATGCAAACGGCTACTGGAAAAGAAAAACAGAAAAGAAAAGGGGAAAAGCATACCTGTGCTACCGGCCCAAGTGTTACAGGAGCGGCCCAGCCCGTCTGGGTCGTCGTTCTCACCTGCTCCCGCCTCGGTGTCGGGCGCGCCATGGCCGTGGGCGCTGGAGCTCCACGCGCCGGCCGTCCCTAGCCCTCGCGGAGGATAAGGGAGAGCTCACCTGCCCCGAGCCCTCCCCCCTGGCCACTTCTCCTTCCTCCCCTCGCTCTCTCGCTCTCGATCCTGAGCTCACCCGAGGGCCTCCTCCGCCGCATCACTGCTCCGCCATGGCCACCGGCGTCCCCGAGCCCGGCAACCGAGTCTGGGAGGTGCGCCGTCCTCCGCTTCATCGTCCTCGTTCATCAGTTGGAGCCGGGGAGGTCGGCAATGTTGTCGTCGACCTCTTCCCCATCTCCGGCCACCGCAAATCGCCGCCGTCGATTCGCCTCGCCTCTGCACTTCCGTTTCCCCGAAGGGCCTCCGTGAGCCCGCTCGGTGAGCTCCACCTCTCCTATCCCCATCCGTTTTCTCTTTCCGCGCCGTAGCTAGCCGTACGCGATGGCGCCGCCATTGCCGTAGCCCGCCTTGTTGTCGAGCTCGCCGCCGTTGCTCCCGACGTCGTCATGGCCGTTCGAGCTCACCAGTGAATTCGGGGCACTCCCGTAGCACGGCGAGGCCATTTCAAACCGCTCGCGCGCGCGCTTTTTGCCGTTCCCGTGAAGTGCCCGTAGACCACCGCCGCCGCCGTCGTAATTCCACCCTGCTCCGGCCGTCTCCGGTTGAACCAGTGGCACCAAATGACGCACGGCAACGCCAGCTTTCGAACGCAGGAAGAATCGCGCGAAAAGACCCTCTGTAGCGCATTTCTGACGCCGGCCGAGGTCGCGCCACCGTGTTTGAGCTCGCCGGAGCTTTTTCCGGCGCCGGCACTGACCTGGCATGGCCGGGGCCTACCACTGGGTCACTGCCAGTGGGCCCCTGGCCGCCGTTGGACCCCGCTGACTTTAGTCAACGTGCGTTACTATTCACCTATGCCGCTGACTTGTGGGACCCGCCGATTTAATCTCTGATAACGGCTAATTAGTTATTCTGTTAGTTTAGTTAGTGACCCTGACACGCGGGCCCCACCCGCTTAGTTAGTCTAAATAAAACAATTTCTAATTAAACTTAATTAGTTAATCTAACTAGTCACTGACATGTGGGGCCTATGGGTTAATTAGTTTCTGTTAGATTAATTTAACCTTTAATTAGTTCTGAGTCTATGACATGTGGGACCCAGCTGTCAGGTTTGACCTAAACAGCTGCGGTTGACCCACTGATGTCATGCATACGTCATGCTGACATCACCTTGCACTATTCTAGATCATGTGAATTATTTAATTAGATTTAAATCCAGGAATTTCAAAAAATGTTTAAATCTTGGAAAATTCGTAGAAATTAAACCGTAGCTCGGATCGAAAAACTTTCTACATGAAAGTTGATCAGAAAAACGAGACGAATCCGAATATGTGGTCAAAATGCTTGACCATCACTCCTAACTACCTGAACATGGAACCGTCCCCTCCGGTTCAGTATATCGAAATCCGCCTAAACGCAGGGAAAATATCCCAGATATTTTCCCGTTTCGTCTGCGACATGTAGCACTGCATTAGGTCACCACTAACACTGCATACTGCCATGCCATGCATCTGTGTTGCATCTGTTGCCTTTATTTATTGTTTCTTCCCCCCTCTTCTTATCCGATAGCCCCCGAGACCGACACAGCTCAGGAGACCGATGACACCACTGACGACCCCTCCTTTGCCGCAGAGCTTCCAGGCAAGCAACCCCCCCCCCCCTTGACGCATGCCTATATCACCTATTCCTTCTCCCTCCTGCTTGCATTAGAATTTGCTACTGCTGTTGATCTATCCTATTCTGATGCATAGCCTAATTTTGTAACCTGCTATTGATACATTACCTACAATCCTAAATGCTTAGTGTAGGTTGGATGTAACCATCTGTGGCCCCTCTTCCTTGCTCTAGTTGCCCCGCTTTAGTACCAGTGCCCCGTTCGATGTGATCGTCGGGCTGAGACCAGCACATCACCGCACACCCCCTAAGTTGCTCGACTCTACAGAATTATCATCGAGTGTCGAGGGTGATACCTCTTATCTCACTCCCGATGTTGTCTCCGTAGTACAGCTAGTCGGTCGTGGGTTACCGAGGGTGATTCCTCTTTCACCTCCTCCGATGAAACTCCTGTCGTGCAACCCCGCTTGTGTGAATACCATCGAGGGTGATTCCTCCGGATTCACCTTGACGGATACATCGAGTGGTAATCCAACGAGGGTGATTCCTCGGATGCCATCTTGATGTTACGGACACACAGTTACCTTAACATTTCTGTTGATACTTGTTAAAGTCGGGTTGGCCTCGAGGGGTACCCACGAGAGATGGGAAGTCGGGTTGACCGAGAGGGTACCCGCGAGTTAATTACGAGGCGTGGCCGGGTAGGCGGACCGTGGGCCTGGCCCTTGCCGCAAGTCCTCGATACGGGGCGACGGGACCACAGAGTGTGGAGCAACTGATCGTCACCGTGTGCTCCCAACACACTAAGGGTTAGGATATGTAATCTGAGTAGGCCTCTGGCCTTATCGCGCTAACCAGCACGTGGGAATAATATGGGTACTCGGCGTCGTATGTATCAGCCGAAGTTCTTCAGATGTCAGTGATTGAGCGACGCGCACCGGATTGGTCTGGGAAATCTTGCGCTTGTATTAAGGGGGCTAGGACTGCTCACCGGCCGCGTACGCAACGCGCAGGAGTGCAAAGGGCGATGGGCCCAAGACCCCTTCGCACTTAGGATGTAGACCGACGTGCTGGCCTCTCTGTTGAACCTAGGTAGCACTATGACGTGTGGATCAGCCGAGGCCGGGCATGGACCGAGCAAGTGTGTCCGGCCAGAGTTAATCGAGCATGTTGGGTAAGTTAGTGCACCCCTGCAGGGAAGTATATCTATTCGAATAGCCGTGTCCACGGTAACAGGACGCTCGGAGAATATCCCGATCTTCTACAACTAGAAAAGGGTTGAATATGTTAGCTCCGGGATTGCTTTCTCGTAGGGGGTCGAGGAAGGATCTCTGGGCGTGGTTACTACTTGTTGTTACTACTACTATATTTATGTACTAATCTGCACTCTTCTTATGCTGCAAGACCTTGAAGATGCTAGTCTTCGATAGGCTAGGCTTTTCCCCCAGTTCTGGCATTTCTGCAACCAAGTCCACATATACAACCTTCCTTTGATAATGTTGCATAAGTAGAATAGTTCTGATGTAAGTCTTGTTGAGTACTTTGGATGAGTACTCACGGTTGCTTTGCTCCCTTTTTCCCCCTACCCGATTGATGAGACCAGATGACGGAGCCCCGGAGCCAGCTGCCCCTGCCGGCGACTACGAGTACTACTACCCCTACGGTGGATACTACTACGAGGAGCCCTCCGACGACCAGGAGTAGTTAGGAGGCACCCAGGCAGGAGGCCTGCGCCTTTCGATCCAGTGTTTTTATTTTGCCCCGCCTTCTAAAGGCCTATCTGTTTAAGTTTATGTCTGTACTTAGATATCTAATGCTTCCGCTGATGCTTGTATGACATCAAGCTTATATATTCGAGCCCTCGAGGCCCTGGCTTGTAATATAAAGCTTGTATGACTTTTATTTGTGTTTAGAGTTGTGTTGTGATATCTTCAAGTGAGTCCTTAGGCTTAATTGTGTGCATTTGCGTGTATGATTGGTGCACGATTAAGTCGGGGGCGTCACAAACTGGCTTGAAAATATGGGTTGTATTGCAGCTACTAATCGAAAGCATGTCGATCCCCTACATACCAGCTCTATTCAACTGAAGGCTCACTACTGTGACTATCAGTCTAGTCTCTGAAAGGCCACACAGCTCCTAGCATTTCCTGGATATTATGGCAGACCAACTCGAAGTGCTGAAAGCATCTAGCAGAAGCGGCTAATAGACCTGTTTACTGCAGATCTCCCTGCTCCCCTTCCTGACAAGGAACATACTATACTTATTAAAGAAGAACATAAGAGGAACATGTTAAAGAAGAACAGAAGAGGAACATGTTAAAGAATAGAAGAGGAAGGATATTATGGAGATTCCACTTCTTTCTATACATTTGGAAACTAAGGTCAAGATAAACCAGGCCACGTGCATTTGGAAACTCAAGTGGTAACATTAGCTGACCAATTAAATGTGTCTGTTAACTAATATCATTATCATATCACATTCGGATATGAACAACTAAGCTTTGGAAATATGAGTGGTGTGTTGTTTAGCTTGAAGGGTGGAGTGCTGCTAGTACGACACAAAGCACTTATGCAGCTGATAGTGTAGATAAAATGGGAAGATCCTAACCATCACGAGTAAAATTCGGAAAGTGGAACTAGCTGGAAAATATGGGCTTGTATTGCCGGTACGGCTACAAAGGCTTTGGATCCCCTACAAGGGAAGCTCTCTTCAACTGAAGGGGCACTATTATTACTATCAGTCTAGACTATCAAAGGCGACACAGCTCTCAGCATTTCCTGGATATTATGGCAGACCAACTCGAAGAGTTGAAAGCATCGATCAGAAATGACCCAATAGACCTGTGGACTGCAAGTGTCCCTGCTCCTCTTCCCGACAAGGAACATACTGTACTACTATACTTATTAAAGAAGAACAGAAGAGGAACATGTTAAAGAAGAGCAAGCAGATTTTGGATAATACAATGTTTGTTACCCATCCATGATCAACTAGAGCGCACAAAGAAATGCAATTCCCTGCTGTCTCTCTATATGTGGCCACGTGCATTTGGGAACTCAAGTGGAAACATTTGCTGACCAATTAAATGTGTGTCTGTTAACTAATATCATTATCATATCACATTCGTATATGAACAACTAAGCTTTGGAATTATGAGTGGTGTGTTGTTTAGCTTGAAGGGTGGAGTGCTGCTAGTACGACACAAAGCACATACAAACCATAGTGTAGATAAAATGGGAAAACCCTAAGCATCACGAGTAAAATAGGGAAAGTGGAACTAGTTGGAAAATATGGGCTTGTATTGCCGGTATGGCTAGATAGGCTTTGGATCCCCTACAGGGGCAACTCTCTTCAACTAAAGGTGCACTACTGTTACTATCAGTCTAGACAATCAAAGGCGACACAGCTCCCAGCATTTCCTGGATATTAAGGCAGACCCAACTCGAAGAGTTCAAAGCATATCCATCAAAAGCAACACAATAGACCTGTCGACTGCAAATGTCCATGCTCCTCTTCCAGGCAAGGAACATACTGTACTACTATACTTAATAAAGAACAGAAGAGGAACAAGTTAATGAAGAGCAAGCAGAGTTTGGATACTACAATGTTCGTTGCCCACCCATGATGAACCAGAGCGCATAAATAAATGCAATTCCCTGATGTCTCTCTATATGTGGCGCACATGCTTTTTCGAAACTAAAGTAGGAACATTAGATGACCAATTAAACGTTCTCTGTTTTACTAATATCAGATTCGTATTTGAACAACTAAGCTTTGGAAATATGAGTGGCATGTTGTTTTGCTTGATGGGTTGAGGAGCAGTACTGGCATGACACGAAGCACCTACGATTATGGTAGTGAATATAAAAAGGGAAAACCATAAGCATTGCGAGTATAGTGTTGAGCGTACCATGGCGGATCTGAAGGTGCAAAGGAGACAAAGGCTACTTCGCAAACAATGTTTGCTTTCAACTAAGAAGTAAGATTCTAAGTGATGGACAAGAAACCACAGTCAAGCAGTGGTGATCTATTTTCTGGCTAAGATAAATAACTTGCGCAGATATGGAAGAGTACCGCCTCTGTTGCGGCGCCGAGTAGGCATCTGCTGAGAAGTTGAGGGTGCTGCGGTTGCGATGGCTGTCGACGGCGTGGAAGCAGATCTGGCAGGGCAGACAGTGGTGGCGGGGGATATGTCCCGGCACGGTGGACGATACGGTCGTAGGAGCGGCCCCGGCAAGGTGGACGACGGCGCGGATGAAGCGAGAGGACGCGATGCAAGGATCCTGGTCCGGAACCGTGGATGAGAGACGTCGATCTCTTGTAATGGACGACGGCATCGGGGTATTAGCTCCAGCATGGTGGAGGAGGACGGCAGCGGATGGGGTGGCGGACAGAGGAGGCTAGGGTGGAGAGGGTGTTTTGGCACCCACGGAGTACGAATGGGGAAATGGAGGGAGAGAGAGGTAGGGGGAACCATGTCTTTGGGACGCGCTTGTCTCAGAAGTGGGGAAAGTTACAAACTTAGCCGCCCTTTAAAATTTCAAACATCAAAGCGATATTGGTCGGTTAGGGGTAGGACGGTAATCTCGCATACCCTGAATATTGGGCGAGAGCGATTTCGGCCGAGGAGAGTTTGTTTTGGCGCCCACTGTTGGCGCCCACCGTGTATGAATCGGGGTGAGAGCCGATTTCGTCCGAGGAGAGACTGTGTTTTGGCGCCCACCGTATATGAATCGGGGTGAGAGGCGGTTATGTCATGTTTGAGTGAAATTAGAAACCTACCCCTATCGAGACCTATAGAAATCGAGCCTGCAGGTTTTGCGTGTCAGAGCATAGGCAATAATTTCCATCACCCAAATTTTGGTTTCGGGCGGTTACGGCCGATGAGGGACTGGCTGTTTCACCGCTTCGTTCAAATTTTAGGAGAATAAGCTTGCACGTTTACCGTGCCATCTCAATTCGAATCCATTTTGTATTCTTTTTTTCGGGCAGGATCCAGTTTGTATTCGAATACAAATCTATATACATCATTTTTTATATATACTTTCAAAAGCACAACACCCTTTATATATATAAATGGTTTACAAATGCCATAATCTCAAATTCATAAGGTTGAATTCAAATATTTGAAACCACTTTATGTTCAACTCAAGTGCATGGATCACTAATATCAAGAAATTAAATAACATACAAGTGCCCAAATTCAAATGAATATGCATGTTTGATAGATTATTTTTGGTTCGAGTATGAATTACATGTATCGTCATCTCTAAATCAAATATTTGAATCCCTTTTATGTTGACATCTTTTACACGCGCAACTAAATACTTGAATCTCCTTTCATGCCCATCTCTCTCTAGGTCTCTCTCGCGTGCCCCTTCATATAGCAGTATAGCTATCACTCTCTTTTCTCTATCTCACCCGCACACTCAGTACATGTTTCTCTTTTTTCACAAACACAGTCTCTCACCGTCTCTCTCGACACATGTCACACTCTCTCTATCTCTGTAGACCACTGGGTTTTCATTATCTCTTACGTCTCTATCGTGCTCTGGTGTCTCTCTAGCTACCTAGCGTTATTTTTACCTGCCACACACACTCTCTCACTCGCCTTTCATGTTGTCTCTCTCTTTCTAGGAATCTATCACGCACCTCATCTCTTTCTAGACATGACTACTACCACTGAAATTTATCTGTCTCTCTCACATACACCGTTTGTCGGCGTCTCCTTTCCCTCTTCACCTCCGTTCCAAAACTGAAACTATTCATTTATTTACTGGTCAGACAATCTCTCTCTAACTCTCTCTCTCTCACACACACCTCTTTGCTTTCGACCGCCCCCTCCCGACCCCTGTCTCCCTCACACACACACATAGCTCTCCATTTTGCACCCCTGACTCCTGTCTCTCCCACACACACTTATAGACCAACCTCCGGCTAGGTTTATCCATCTATTACACACCCTCGCTTCCCCTCTCTCGTATATGTCTCTCTCACGCTCCTTGTATCTATGTAGATATCTCGCACCTTCTTGAAACACACCCTCTCTGTGTAGTGTCTCCCGCGCTCCCTATTTGTTTGTAGCAAGAACTCTCTTTCTCTGCAGCACACATACACACACACTCGGCATTCTTTCTTATGCGCTCTCTCTAGGTCTCTCTCGCACAATGTTTGTAGGCCCCTTCGTTCCATGCACCCCGTCTCTCTCGGCCTCCCTTGCACACAATGTATCTCGCTCCCTAACCATTCATGTGTACTCCATGTAACTTCTCCCATCCTTTCTCCGTCGCACACAACGCGCTCAATCGATCACTGAGTCTTCTTCCTTACATCTCTCACACCCGCATACTCCGATGTCTCCTACTGATCCTCGATCTTTTGTCTACCTCTATTTCTCTCGATCGTGCACACACACTAGCTACCATCTCTCTTTATGTTGATACCTCTCGCACACACACTCTTCGTGTCTTTACACAAATGCAATACTCCCTCCTCTCTCTCTCTTCCTCTCTCTCTCAGACACACAATCTATATCGAGGTCGATCTCTCATATGCACGCTCCCCCCCCCTCTCTCTCTCTCTAGATTACTCTCTTTCTCTATGCCGGTTCTCACACACACACACCATTTGTTTGTAGGACGATCCCTTGTAGGAAAAAAATCTGGTGCTCCAAGGCCTCCCAAGCTCCCACGATACAATAGTTCTCCGGCCGTTGGATCGTGGAAAAAACCTCTGGACCCGAGCGAAATTTTGAGACTCTTTGAGGGGTTTTCTGCAAATTTTTACGACCTCTACCTATGTCCGTTTGATCGACGATCCAACGGTCCCCACAGGAACGCTGGAGTATTCTAATTATTTTTTGGACATCACACAAACAGTGGAGTACATATACGAAGAGAAAAGGCGCACGCAGTCGGTCTCTCGCTGTCTCGCACATATGAGAGTTATGTAACGCACAGTAAACAAATAAACCCATAGGTGCATGGTTTCTGCATGCGCAGGTACCGGGTACGTGGTGGAGCGCACTTTTGTACGAAGAGTCAGCTCGCGTGATGATTTGATCCGCAATTGTTGACGGTTCGGGACTACACGTGAATGACCTGGAGGCGGTGGCTTGCTACTGATCGAGTTGCCACGTTTATAAAATACATTTTTTTAGCAAGACACGAGTTCCCTTTTTCAATGGCGCGTTATACTTTTTTTTTAGAATCACGTTATACAATTTATTAAAACGATTGGTATGGAGCAAAAAATGAAAATCGTCACTATACACATAGGCTGGAGTTTCAGCGCTTGCTGCTAGCCAGGGTTGCTCCCTTCACACTCTCACCCTCTCCTGATCTAAACAAGACGGGCGGTAGCCATTGTCTCTCTCCTCATCAGCGGTGAAAGATCCGACCGGATCCTGTCCGCCATGGAAGGGCGGCGATGAAGCATTGATGCGGTCGCCTTCGGTGAGGTAGGAGACACACTGCCGGCGCGTCCCGATCTGCGGACCGTGCCGTCCTCTCTCACCCGGTGCCAAAGCGGACGTGACCTCTCACTGGCACAGGCATTGAACCGGCGCGCCGGCCGAGAGAGCAGCACCCACTGCACGCCAGGCTGAACACGCCTCCTCGCCGCATTATATCTTTGCTTAGTTGGAGGAGAGAGAAGAGGAGAGAGAAGAAAAGCGGGCTGTAGAATAAGAGCCGGCTATAGCATGAGACCCAAGACACTTTGTGAGAATGTATGGTGGGCCAGCTATTAACAAAGTACTACATATTTAAATCTTGTACTATTGTACAAGCCGGCTATTAGGTTGACTCTAACAAATGACATGGCAACTTCTTATAGCCAATTGTTGGCTATATTATTAACCATGCTCTCAACCAGCTTCAGACTGCCCCGCCTACGTCCATTGAACCCTCGCGTGTGCCAAGAAACCAACTCCGCCCACATGTCCGTCCGCGAGCCTACCGGTATTCAACACAACGCCGCTTGGCTCCTAGAGTCCGCCCGCTAGTTAAACGAGGCCAGACGCCTGGCAAGAACCGCACCACACCTCCGCTCCCCATCTCCTCCTTGCACCATTTTCTCCACACTCTCCATAGCTTCCGGTGAGCATGAAGACGAGTTCTCCGGCATAAAAGTCGGCTAGGTGCCAAGCCGAGACTGCCGGATACGAGCCAGGAAACTCACTGCTCCACCTCCCTCCCCGCCCCAGGCCGTCAATACCATGGGCGAGGCTGCAGGCGGGCAAGCGGAGGAGCAAGCCGCCGCTCCAAGCTGGCCCCTGGTGCAGCAACTCACCGCTCCAAGCCAGCTCGCAGACGAGTGGCCAGGTGCTCCACGCCGGCACGCGGGGGAGCACGGCGTCCAGTCCACCGTGGCCAGCTGCGCCATCCGCTGCAAAAGTTGGCGGTACCGTGGCTTCCGGCGGAGGCGGCCAGCACCTCCGCGGCCACCGCCAACACCGAGGAAAAGTAGACCATGGGAGCCGCCGCCGCTTGGGTCCCGCGAAGGCCACCGCCACCACATCGGCGACATACACACCCGGTGTGTTGCCCGGTTTAGCGCACAACACCGTTGACCCCCACCTCGACTTCACGGAAGCGGAGGTGCCACTCTTCCCCTGGGTCATCCCCTTCGGCTGAAGCGTAGCCGAACACAGGAATGTTTTGGCGGAGGCGGAGGCCACGGAGGCGGAAGGCACGGAGGGCTGCCACGGCCGACATTAGATTATACCTGCCTCCGGAAGCTATTCTTGTTTAGTAAAAAAATGTCCGAACTGTAAATAATTTCATACGGTCTAGTTTTGTTGTGCTCGCACTGATATGTTTGTTGCTCTCGGCAACGAGCTCTGCCTCGACAATTTATTGCATCTGTGGGGGTACTTTACATGGTGTTGGCGCGCCCAACATCGCCATGCCCTTATATTGCCATTGTTTAATTGCTGTCAATCCAATGTCACTTGAAAAATGATGCAATATCACACAGGGAGTAATATGCTGCTGTCAATCTAGTGCCATCGAGAAATCCAATGGCACTTGTAAAGTGATGCAATGCCATCGATAACCCTTTTACATATTTTTGCAAACACAGATGTCAATCTGAGGCATGTTTGTGCAAACAGAAGCAGATACCTCAATTTTAGTGGAACCACAAAATTATATGGGAGTCCCTCAGCCATTGGTAGAAAATGCACCTTTTTCATCAATGCTCTCAGAAGGAATTTGTGTTTTGGCTGTGAACTAAATGTTGTTTTGGAGAAGCATTGATGTTGGTAGTAAGAACTATATATTTTTCTTTATTTCTAATTCTCCTCACTTTGTTTTTAGCTTTGAAGTGAATCATTGAGATGCATAAACTATTTCAACTATGGCTATTAATTGGTTGTGGACATTATCTATGAATGTTAAGATATCTGTGAACATGAGTTTGATGTGAAAGTTAAACTTGGAATGTTGGGCCTGCATGTGAACTATACCATGTCCCATGGTTTGTCTGTTATTGTTCTGGAAATAGACTAAGTTATTACATGACCCGGAAAAAAAATATTATGTGCCACATCTCGGCATCAGACTTACATACATCTCAGTCGATGCACAAACATCACAATATGCATGCTGACTGGATCAACATTTGAACCTAGCTATTATGAATGAAAATTCGGATTGACATCAGTTTTAGATAGCAGGAGACGCTTAGCCTGCTCTGCCTCTGCTAGCTTCTTTCTGGCTTCTTCCATCTCTTGTTTGGCTTGGGTGAAGAGAGCATCTGATTGCTCTTTTCGCATCTTCGGGAACTCAGCTACATTCTCAAGGGCTGCTGCACGCTTTCTTTCAGCCTTTACTAGAGCCACGAGGACACGAACACTTGATGACTTCACCTGGCTAGTGTGTAATCCAGCATCATTTAGGAATTGGCACCTTGTGTCTAATCTGGCATCATTAGGGAACTGGCACCTTGTGTGTAATCCAGCATCATTTGGGAACTGGCACATAGGACTAGCCTCAAAACCTGATCCTGAGGTTGACCATACTTCCCTCCTCGCACGAGCTGCATCCTGACATGAAGAAGTTACTTCTTTTTTAGATTAATAGTGAGAGCTCCATAGACCCATTCAGTAAAAGCCCCATAAATAGGACTAGTAGAAGTGAGTTCAGAAGGAGAAATATAAAAACAGACTCGTAGGGTGAGAACACCTACTTCCTACATCAAGCTATTAAGGGCTCCTTTGATTCAAAGGAATTCTATAGGATTTCTGGAGGATTGAAACCCTTAGGAATTTTTCCTATGTTAGCCCTTTGATTCATAGGATTGGATTCCATAGGAATTTTTCCAATGGAATCTTTTGTACTACATTTTATAGGAAATCTAACTTCACTCCAACCTCTTTTACAATTCCTTTGTTTTCATGTGGCATCAAACACTCCTTGCTAATCCTATAGGATTCAAGTTGGCATGCCACTACAATCCTATACTTTTCCTATTCCTACATTTTCAAAATCCTGCGAATCAAAGAGGCCAAAAAGGAAAGCATTAGGATGATTAAGAGTTTGCTTATTACATATTGAGCAGAGCTACTTTACAGAAACTACAATATATACATCAAAGAACACAAGGCAAAACCAAATAGGAAAACCAGCAGAGGGGTGCACTAAGCCAAGGGTAGCTGCAGCAAAACAACCGGCAACCAGATGATCTCCAGGGCCTCTGTAGCCGCGTTTGGCTGACTAGTTTTTCATCCTACGGCATGGTGGGTCCAGTGAGTAAATTGAGATCCTACAAATGATAGAGAGCCTAATCAAGTGTAGAGGCAATTGTTTGTCCAGCCTATTACTGTTTAATAATTTGCCACACCGTTGGATTGCATGGCAAGAACCCTAGCCAAACACACAACATTGTTTGACGCTATTTTCGGCTCGGGACTTGTCCAGGGCCTGGCTTGGTCCTGTCTGCAATACTGCTGCCAGACACATACCATGTCAACGTAATTGAAAGGATGTTACTTACCAAAGCTCGTTTTACAGGTTTGGTGCAGCTCGTCTTTATCTTGCGATGTTCCTTGAAGATGTCCCCAACATCCCGTATTTGATCTTCATTTCCCCTCTGCATGTTGGCATTGGTAGTTTTGTAAAATCCCAACATGGCAAGAAAAATATAGTAATACTCACACATCTTGTAGGCAACATTAAAGCACTCATCTGCAATGTTGGCACGAGTAATTTTTAATATCCTACTTTGTGGTTATTCAACTTTGCTACAAATACGTTGTGGTCTCATTCTGAGTCAATAGAACTGGGGGATCACCTCCCTGCTATTCTCAAAAACTTTTAACCATCTGCCACACTACTGGTTAGAGATGAAGAACCTACATAAGCACACTACAATACAGGAGGGACGCCCAATTACAAGATGATATTCTATTGGATAATGCAAGCTATAACCAATTACTTTTACTAGAACAATAACAGCCAGGAAAGGGGACCAATAGCAGCATGGAAATTTGATGGGTAGGTATGAACAAAATCGGAACTGCACAAGTACAGCTAAGAGAATCAATGTACACATTACCAATCGTAGAGGAGCACGAATGTCGCGGCCTCGTCTGTGCATCATGGGCGGCAATGGGAGTCAGTTCATTGTCGCCGACGGTGCTGCTGCTGCCCTTGCTGTCGGCTGCCGAGAAGCAGATCTGAGACCGTGGACGACGGTGCTGGGGAAGCGGCTCCTGCGCGGTGTACGACGGCGACGGTGGACCAGCTCCAGTGCGGCGTACGACGTCGTCGATGAGGCAGATGCGCTGCGGTGGATGAGTGCGCCGATGTAGAAGGGGATGGGCAGGAAGGCCGGCTAACCGCAGCCGGCTTGTTGTGGGGTGCAGCGGTGCCGTGGAGAAGTGTATTTTGTTTTATGGATAGAAAATGGGGATTATTGAGGTGTCCTCTGGGTGTGGGGGTGGGGGTGGCTGGGCGGGGTGAACGTGAAGTTACCAAAGCAACCCCCAACCCAACACCGTCCTTCGGCCAGTTGTACAAAGGGTATGATGGTCATTTCGCATTGCTCGAATCTGGGTCACGGGAGATATCGATGGGAGCGGGAGATTTTGCCGCCGACCTGAAAATTTGTAACACTGTACTCCCCGTCTAGTGTGTTGGATGATTGGGCTAAGCAACTA
The DNA here is from genome assembly GCA_039707655.1 of Elymus sibiricus. Classification (NCBI taxonomy): domain Eukaryota; kingdom Viridiplantae; phylum Streptophyta; class Magnoliopsida; order Poales; family Poaceae; genus Elymus; species Elymus sibiricus. Next base: position 162,551,079 of record CM077674.1, on the reverse strand, counting down.
GGAGTACTAGTACACATCTGTTTTCTTAGTTTACTTTCGAATGTAATGGTTTATACAATTCAACAGTTAGAGTCATTGTTGAATTCCAAGATGAATACCAAGTCTATGATACTTCACAATATACTCAAACTCACATAATCCAACTCAAATGAAAATCTAAATGCATTTCATAATTATTAATTAGTTGGATGCAACGAAACCATCAATAACTCTACATGATCCAGTCCAAAACAATATTTGAACACATCCCAATGTGTGAATTCCTGCTTTTGTGAATGAAGCATAGGGAGAGTGTGTATGACGATGGAGCAATGGCGGGAGAGTGATTTGTGCGCGCAACTAAACCCGGGCAAACATCGGGCCGGGCCGGGTTTCGGGCCGGGCTTGTAAAAGCCCGACCTTCCTTTCTCAAGCCCAAGCCCGGCCCGAAGCCCGAAATACACTCTGTTTTGAAGCCCGAGCCCGGCCCGAAATGAAGCCCGAACCTCAAAAGCCCACCCCGAACATTGTTTTCTAGTGTACACACATGCAAGCCCGGCCCGAAGCCCGAAAGCGCGGCCTGAAATAAAGAAAAAGAGAACCCCGAGCCCGGCCCAAACTACCTTTCGGGCTGCAAAACAAGGCCCGAGCCCGGCCCGGCCCGGACCAGGTTTTTCGGGCCGGGTCGTCGGGCCGAGCTATCCATGCCCGGGTTTACGCGCAACACACAAGATATACACCCCATGGAAGACAGAGACAGAGGGCGGGAAAGATTGTATATATGTGGGTGAGAGAGTAGGAGAGAAACCTCACGAGAGAGAGAGGAAGTGTGCAATAGAAGGGACATTTGCATAGGAAGGAAGAAGTTAGGTCTGTGAGAAAGTTGGAGACATGTATATATACAGAGTGAGATGCGTGCGTGCGATCAAGATTTTGTACATGTGGAAGGAGAAGAGACAAAAGGTTTGATGAGAGAGCTAAAAAAACATGGACGAGAGGGGGGGAGCTTGTGTGCGTGCTTGTGGCCTTGTGGGTTCTAGGATTGATATTTTTGTGCGGGAGAGAGAGAGAGAGCAAAGGAGCCAGTCAGCCAGTTTTACGTCAGCCTGCTTCCAACTGGCCACGCATTCTCTAGAGCGGTCTGGTCGGCATCTTCGTTCTTCCCGATGCCCTCCTTGAAGATCGAGGTGGTGTGCATGCCGGGGTGCAGAGAAGCACAAGTGATAGTGGTCGCTATATAACCTTAGACGGGGATGGATAGTGTGCGAGGGGGTGTGTATGTGTGCGAAATATTGAGAGAAATCAAACCTAGGGAGAGAATGTGTGTGCATTGTGTGCAGGAGAGAGAGGCTAATGGTGCGAGATGGATACATCGTGCGCGTGAGTGTTTAAGCAATATAGAGAGACCGTGTGTAGGATATGAAGAGAGGACTATGGGGAGTGTGTTTGTGAGGCAGAGAGACATAGCGAGAGATAAATGTGTGTGCGTGGTATAGGGTGTATGTGACGGAGAGGTACATGCTAAATAGGGTTTTCGGAAAGAGATTGTGTGTGCGAGAGAGAGAGAGAGAGAGAGAGAGAGAGAGAGGGGGGCCTTGAGGTGGGCAGGGGCTGGGTGAGGGTGTGAAAATGTGTGCGTTGATGCATGTGTTACATGCGAGTGTGCGAGGGAGGGTCGAATCAAGAGAGATGGTTGTTGTGTTACGGATGCCTTTCTCTCTATCTCTCTCTCTCTCTCACACACACAAACAGAAATACAAGACCGTTCTCTCACGCATACACCATATCTCGGCATCTCTCTATGTCTCACATATACATGATCATTTGCACATTCACACCTCTCTATATCACACACACACACCGTCTCCACATTGCCCTTTCGCCACAACACATAGACACATACACACGTTCTCTCTCCGTCACACCCACAGAATCTCTCTCAAAAAAATACTATTAGGGTGCACCTAAAACGTACAATTCCAAATAAGCATGAACTGAAGCTAAATTCAAATATATGGAAATATTGTAGCATGAAGAACTTTTCCAGCAAAAAAGTGTAGTGTGATATTCGGGGATTGTTTTCACACACACACAAAGGTTCGGTGGATGTCCTTCGAGCGCGACACCGTGACGCACCGTTCGATCGACCGCGCGGCTGCGGTGCACGCGCTTGTACAGGATTCCGTATCGATACTGTGCTAATTAATGTGGTACTGCTCCGGCCGACCATTTTTCGCCCATCACCGCCGTGTACCCACCATCCCGGTGCCATGAAGTCACAGGCTCGCCCGCTCACGTCGTCTGCAGTCCCTCCGGGCGATGCCGCCGCGCTGCCAAGGACGCGAGCAGCTGGAGCCGCGTCTATCCCCGCAGCATACGAAGAGGAGGAGGACGAGCGCGTGCTCCAGCACGCCGGCGAGGAGGAGGAGCTAGCGGCTCATTGTGGTCTCCACCCGCGAGGAGGAGGCCAGCATGGTGGCTGTCGTGGCGGAAGCCAGTCGCGTCCGCGCCGAGGACGCAAACCGGGTGCGGACGTGGAGTCTACCCTCAAGACCTTCAACGCCATGTGGATAATCCAATCTGAAGGAACAATTTGGGTCAGTCGACTCTTGTGAGCCGTTGGATGCAACATGGACGGCCAGAAGGGCTTCTTCAACCTCCGAAAATGATGCACTCTTCATCTTCTCTCTCAAACATCGAGCCGCCACAGGCCTAACCGCCTGCTGCCGCCGCCCCGCCCTCCCCTCAACCGCCTCCCACCGCCGTGCTCCCCCCTTTACCATCCGTCTAACACCGGGCACGATCCATTTTTTTTGGCGAACTGCATCCCACACCCAACACTCATAAGATAGATCATGGGCACCCTGCCACCATAATATAGATACTAGGGTAGCATCTCTGCCGTCTTCTTCCTTCCCTCCGGTGAACTTCTTCTTTCACAAATCGACTGACCCAAATTGCTATAGCTGTTGTGTAAGAAATGAGTAGTGCAGACGAATAGTACCAACTAGTTAGACGGATGGAAATAATACTACTAGTACTTATTAAGTACAGTAGGAAGGTGAAGAAACGAGTAGCAGTACCATCTACAACTCGAACTATAAGAAATACTAGTACGTACAGTAAAGAGTTCAAGTAACGAGAAATAACATAACATAGTTCTGCTGGGGGCTCAGCACAACACACCCCTGAAATAAAACTAAGCACACTGAAATAAAACTAAGCACCCTGAAATAAAACTAAGCAACTAATCCGGTTGAAACTGCATCAGAACCAGCATGAGCAACGACAATGCCACCTTACTCGGAGTCCTCGTCCACGTCCTCGACTTCGTCCTTGTCCCTCTTCCTCTTTGCCGATACTTCCTTGCTTAAACCGGACACTAGGCTCCGCCTCTTCATCCAACCCTTGTAGATATTTAAACAAAGGTAGGCATCCAGTGCTGCGTACCCGATGTGAGCTTCATCTATATTCTTCCGCTCCGATGAATAATGAAACGTATAGTGAGGTTTCTTTAGTTTACCGTATGAATGATCAATCATGGCTTCTACCAGGGTCAGCATTGAAGGCTGAGAGAAGGACACCAGGCATTTCTTCTAAAGGTCCAAGGGCTGGTGTACAACGAGGCCTATCCGACCCAGGACTTCCTTGTCGTTGGTAAAGTCTATAGTAATGAATTTGACTCTTTCGTCCTTGAGGAATTCTTCAAAATTCTAGCACATTACGTCAGCATGGCATATGTGGTACACCAAGCACAAGTTATGTACGCAAACCTGGATCACGGCGGGCTTCTTATTCTCTTCCTCCTTTAGCAACCTCTCTTTCTCCAAGACTGTGGTGTACTCAACATCTAGCCCAGCGACCCACTCATCATTTGAATTTTGGAACATGCGTTGGAAGCGACGAAGGCATCCTTGCACCGTCGCGGAAGAACAGGTGTAGATGACGTCGATCTCATCGCCGGTGATGGTTTCAACCTTGTACTCACCGCCGATCATGGAGATTTGGGAGGCCATGGAGTTAGGAGGAGGGCTAGGAGAAGTGGAACTGCTATAATGCGGAAGGACGGGATGAGTGGGAGTGAACTGCTGTAATGTTAAAGGACAGGGACGAGTAGGAGCGAACTGCTACCGGTTTTCTGATTGTAAAAATGCTGAGTAGGGCATGCGAACGGCGTGGGGTAGTGGCTTGCCCGGTGGATAAATGGTTGCATGCCCCGAAAGAGTTCTCTAGTACTATGTGGATGTCATGTCTATTAGACCCACTTCGTAGGGCTGACAGTATAGGATCTGCATGTTCGCACGCCATGCCGGCGTGTGCATGCAACTTTGACTTAATTCCGTCAAGCGTCACGCCTCCCATGACCGTCACCTCGCTCGCGCGGTCGCGCCCTTTGAGACTTCGGACGGCTATAAATGAACATTTTTTTTCCGATTTACCCTCTCTTTAAGGCTCGTCTCCTAATGCGAATTACTCATGCTAATTACTCTCTACCGGTCCTTTCTCCCTTTTTCCATTGGTGGAAACGACTAGCATGCCAGCGGGTGGGAATTCCATTGGTCATCATGAGGGGCCTGCATTGACCGCACCGTGAGAATACAATTGCATGCATGCATATCGTGGGAAACCAACTCTATTTAATTAACTAAACAGGATCTTGATTGGAGGAAAGGAACGAGACGAGTAATCGCTACTAGCCAATAGTCATCCACCTTGGTCACGATGTGATTCCTAGTGAGCCTTACACACCAGACTAGAGTACTACTTCCTCCGTCCGGGTGCGTTAGGCTATGTGATGTTGCCATGTCATATGTAGTCATCACTTATAGTCACTCATACAACAAGGTTAGCTATAAGGTTGGCTATAAGAGTACTATTTTTTTTAACCTTGTCTCTATCTTGTTCTTCGTATTTCTTGCATTTGCCAAGGAGTACGCATATAGCTATGCTCTTGCATGAGAGGCCAGTCCCACCATTTTTCCATTTCTCTCTACTCCACATAGGCAAAAGTGCCATGTAAGCGGGCTATAAGCTCATTATTGTACTTACTCTAAGAGAATTCAGAAAATCTTAAAGTATTAGCTGTGATGTACAGTAGTAATTAAACTGCGCCTCGTTTAACTCAACTGCCTCATGCGCCCACCTCCCTCTCGATTCATTTTTCTCGTTCGGCCTACCAGGAAACCCGTTCGCCTCCAAATCTTTTCCTCTCCATGTGTGAAAACAGTCTGCTGCATGACTCTCCTTCTCCCCCGGCAGTCCCACCTGTCCTCCCCGTGTGAAAACAATCTGCATGCATGAGAGCAAGTAGTACAATAAGGTGATGTAGGCGGGCTGCAATATTTTAAATACTAATATATTTTTGCTGAGTTGGATGAGAGAGAAGAGGAAAGAGAAGAGAAGCAAGCTACAAACTTACAGCCGGCTGTAGCACGAGCTCCAACACACTTTCTGAGAGAAACATGTGGACTATATATTAATGCTATAGCATACTAGTATAGCCGATTGTTGACTCTCCCTCCCGTGCTCGTCCAATCTCCTCCTGCCTAATAAATCACAGATCACCTAAACCCTAAACCGTTGTGACCAGCAATATCTCCACCTCGCCCCCTGAATTCAGCTCGGTGACCCCCCACCTCCCCCTTAATTTTCTCCAACAAAAAAATACCGACCTAGCTGTTACGTTAATCACACAACCTATCTAACGTAGGTGTACCTTTGCTCGCTATAAATAATGCGCCTCCCATGGCATTTCGAAGAACGCTCACATTCATCTCCTCGCCCTCCCTCTCAATTACGGACCCGTCGACCACCATGGCATCGCCCCTCCCTAGCCCTAGGCGCCCTTGCTGCCCCGCGTGGAGGGTCACGCGTCGGCGTTCCGTTCCTCGCCACCACGATTCGAGGAGGACGCGTCGGTGTTCTTCTCCTTACTGCCACAAGTCGAGGATGACGTGTCGGCGTTCCGCTCCTCCCTGTCACCGCGACGCGTTGAGGTGGACGCGTCGGCGTTCCCAGACTTGCCAGCAGGTGCATCGAAGGACACGTCACCGCCCCGCTACGAGGAGGACGTCCCGCCAGCTGCTGATCCACCCAGCTTGGAGGAGCTATGGAAAGAAATGGAGGTCGCCTTGTGGGAGTCTTTGCTTCCGGCGGAGCGCGCCAAAAGAGAGGCGGAGAAGAAGGCCGAGGAAGAGAAGCGTGCCGCGAGGGATGCTGCCTGGTAGGCCTATGTCACCTCCGAGAGAGTCAGGCAATTCGCTCTTTGGCAGAAGACTCATGCGAGGGCCGTGTGGGTGGCGGAGGACGCCCGTGCCAAAGCCCTGAGTGCAGTCAGGTCGATGCGCCTCATCTACGCTTGGTGGTACGTCGATCGGGTGCACGCTTCCAGCGAGGAGGAGTACCTGTTGGCGCCGGATCACCAGACCGGTGAGATCGCACTCGCCCGTCGGCAAGAGGCTAATCAGCACGTCGCGACTTGTGAGGCCGAGGAAGAGGCGTTGTCTCGCCGCGCTGGGAAACGGCCGCGCACCAGGGCACTCGTGGCACGCCGCAAGCGCTCCTGCGAGCGCCGTGGCTTTTATTAGGAATAATTTATTATTGTAAGGTGATCCCATTATTAGGTAGGAGTACTCGTAGTTTTCTATGGTACTATGACGGAAATGATAAATCCCGAACGCTCGGGACTTATTAGTGTCCTTAATTAATTATGTATGAAAGGAACAAGTTTGAAAACCTTTTGTATCCGTACGCTTGTTACTTTTTGTAAGTAGAGTACGAACATAGCACGAAGTTCAACACTATATATCGCAGTACACGTCTCTCTCTATATCTAGGCTTATGCACTAGGACAACTAGTATATATGTATACACACGTGCATTCGAATACTGCGATGCAGTTTTGGTAAAAGTAGTAAAATAGTAGACAACCTTGTGAGATGATTCAATGCAAAAGAAATGCAAGAATGAGAAGTGAAAACTCCATTGATTGTTTTCTGGTGAGCTATAAATGGTGGGACTCATTCTCATTTGATTTTTTACTTCCTTCTCTCTGTAGATTTTTCTCTATCGTACATAGTTATACCTCACTGGTCGGGAGTCATGCAAATTTTATGGACAAGTGCCCTTGTGATTATTCCAGAACAGTACCGATGCAGCAGCTACTGTTCAAGCAAATCCCGCAGATCAGCCATTCGATTTATGTCCTATGCACCGGGGAGGGAGTAGTGGCCTTTGGTGGCACACCGTATGTACTAGCACGTACTCCTACGAGTGACTCCTACTACCCTCCGTTCCATAATGTAGTGCATATAGACTTTTTCAAAAGTCAAACTTCACTAAATTTGACCCAGTTTTTGGAGAAAAATATTTGCATCTAGAGTGCAAAACATATTTCATTAGATTCATCACAACACATAGTTTCATAATTTATATATTCACTATTATAGATACAAGTAGTTTTCTATATAAACTTGGTCAAAGTTTGTAAAGTTTGACTTTTCAAAAAATCTATACACACTATTTTTTTTTGCCAGTACTACCACTACTCCCAAATCGCTTCGTACTCCCAAATCGCTTCGTACACAAAGTTGTGCCGTGCAATTGGAATTCCAACTTGAGTACTACTAGTAGATAGGGATCGAGCGTACCGCTTTAGGATCGACCGTAAATGTGGAGAGATGAACCGGACTGCAGAGAGATGAAATGCAATAAAGACAGGCGTGATATGATGGTTGCTTGTCCGTTCATTTTACCAGGCCACTTATTACTGGGAGTGGTGGGGTTTTGTGATATGACGGCTTTACTGCCGCGCCACGAGCGGGGTGAGACTCCCCTGCAGCACCGCCCTCTACTCTAGTAGCCCCTACTACTCCTACTTCCGTCCCGTTTTACTAGCACCTCTCGTATTTCGACTTTTCAACCTATATTTTTTACCATAAATTTAACTAGTAGGGAAATAGTACTCCAGTATAAAGTTCAACGTCAAAACCACGTGACTCATGTGGTAAGCAATCCAAACAATTCAAAAAAAAGAGAATTTGACGTTGGATTCGGGTTAAAAAATAGTGTATGTTATATGCCCTCGCAAAAATAATATTACTGGAAAGTGCATTCAAATGCAAATTATGATGGCTGTGAGTCGAGAAACCGGTTCCGATGATCAAAGAGGATCCACGAAGCGGTAGATTTTTTTAGAGAAATGCTTAGACAGCTGCTTCCATTGAGCGAAGACTAATGATGAACAGTTAACTTGGTAATGCATATGCCTAGGTGAACACGCACAATCCGCGTTGCTGGGGTCCCGGCCATTCAGAACGCAACGCACAATAGGTCAGCGCACACGGTTCTCATAGGCAATCAGATCTCGAGTGCTCTAAAAAACCACCGCACTATACGGTTGTTCGGCCACCCCATCCCAGAGCTCTCCCCAAGCATCACCGTTCATGCTACCGCGTCGCACACTAATTGGTAAGGAAGCGATGGCATCCTGCCGCGCCGAGTTCATCGCTGCCCGCGACCGCACATGAACTGGTAAGGAAGCGATGGCATCCCGCCGCGCCGAGTTCATCGCCTCCCGCGACCGCACACCTACATGGGCAGACTTTGAAGCTGCCATGGCCGAATGGGTGATGGAGAAATAGGAGGCCAAAGCCGCACAGAAGGAGCGGAAAATGCAGAAAGCACTCAAGAAAAGAGAGTCCCACCGCCGCAAGAAAGAAGCTGCCACACGTGCTGCTGAGGAGAGCCGGGCAGAGATCCAAGCACGGCGGGCTACCGCCGAGAAGGACGGGAAGGAGAACAATGGTCTCAGGCCAACATGGCCCGATGCCTCCACCTGCCAGGATCATGGCGGTAGCTACCACGATGCTGAGGAGAGCTGGGCAGAGGTCCAACAAGCACGGTGGGCTGCCGCCGACAAGGACAAAGAGAACGATGGCGTTTGGGTCTGGCCTGCATGCGAGAAGTAGTTAGTGTGTGTGTCGCCCGTATGTTTGTTTAATTAATTATGAGCATCTACCAGTACTACTTACTACTACCTCTGTCTTGGTTTATTGGTCCTCATTGTATTTTGTACCAATTTTTGACCAAAGATTTAACTAACAAAATATTAATGCATGTCATCAAAAATAATATCATCTGAAACTATGTTGAAATACGAATCCAATGCTATAATTTTTGGTGACATGCATTAACATTTTATTAGTTAAATCTTTGGTCAAAATTTGGCACAAAATACAATGAGGACCAATAAACCAGGACGGAGGTAGTAGTTAGTAATGATACCTGGCGAATGTTCGCCACGAGCCCAATCCTGGCGAACGCCCACATAACCGCCAGATTTCCATCCGACGGTGGCCTTTTTTTTAAGCCCATGGTATTTGACAAAACTGTCACCCTTACACATGTAACTGTGATGCGAGCCTTTGCAACTGCCATGTCTCCCAGCGAATGTTTGATGGAGATTGGCATTAGCACCGATGGTGGCTCCTAGTAGTTCCATGCTCCGGCATTGAATTTGTACTATTTACTATACTACTTCGGTAGAGCGGAGTCCTACTCCACTATAGTAGGTACTGTAGTTTATAGGAGTATATTTTAGTAGACTATAATCAGTCAAGTTGTCTCGCATCGATATGACCCTACGCTACTGGGATGTGCCTCGTAAGTCAAGTGGCGTGCTACTGTTACATTGTCATCATCACCCGTCCACTTCCCACAACACATATTCGCTTCTCCATCCTCGCCAGCACAAAATCGTCCAATCTTCCATCCCCGCTAGGCGCCTCCCCCCTCTTCCGAAACCCAAGCACTAACAATGGCAGAACCGAGCAGCGTCTACCAAAAGAGTGGCTGGAATTCGCTCCCCACATAGGTAATGAAACTCATTGTTTCGCGTGTGGACAATCTCAGTACCATGCCGCTCGCCGCGTGCTCATCGGGGCTGTACCGTTTACTCAAAGCCCTCAGGCCGGAGCTTTTTAAGCCAGCTCCCTGCTTGCTGATGCTGCCTGATCTTCAGAAACGGCGTGTCACGCAGCTTAAGGATCGTAGGGTGGCGAGCATCATCCCCCTCGACTGCGATCCGATCCCCGTCACCCTCAACTACATTAACGGTATGTACTAGGTCGGCATGAACACGTCTTGGATGGTTCTCGTCAACGGACGCGGCAGGTGGATGCCCGTGGAGGTCTACACCCAGCGATTGATACCCCTTCCTTCGATTAACATTGCACTGCTTTGGCACCGCGGCCCAGAATACTCGGAATCTTACAGTGGCCAACATGATACCAAGTTTGATTTGCTCAAGGTTGTAATCTGCCAAGTGCCCACAAGATCTGTGAATTATAAAGACTTCAGGCTAATTGAGTTCTTCAACCGCCATCTCACCTATCTGACTGGTCACTACGGTAAGTGGATAAATCTCCACGTCCATCGCAGGATCATACATCCTCCATGGCTCTCTGATGCCATTGAACACAAGGGCTTCATTTACGCTGTGGACTCCTTCTATGACTAGACATATTGCTGGCCTACTCCAGTCATCGCTACAAATGGCTATTACAGCAGTATGTTACTCCTAATTTCCTATGATATCATGATGGCTTGCTTCCTGTTGTTAGAGTATAGTTTGAGCAGAGTTAGAATCATGATATTGTTGTTAGAAATTAACACCACGCTGTCAAATACACCCTCTGTTCAGTAACGTGGACGTTTTGACAGTTTAATTCGAATTGCCAAAATGCCCCACATTAGTGATCAGATGTAGTAGAATTTTGGTGAAATCAAATCATCCTTCCCATGCTTATATTATTGTCAACATTTACTGAAAAAATATTCATGCTCTGAACATGCTGTTCTTAGATTTATAGTACCAGCCCATTTTTATTTGACTCCAACTTGATATGATGTTGTAGGCCGCGTGGTGTCCCTTCCCTTCCTAATCCCAGAACCTTTCAAAGAAAAGCGGCATGGCAGTTGCAGGTGGTTCCTGGCTCGATTAGATGACGGTGAATGATTGATGATCATTCGCACGTACCGGACATGTTGTTTCACGGAATACAATCACAGTCACTGCATGGTCTTTGAGCAGGATCCCAGCTTCTTTGGGCCTTCAGGAATTTTTGACTGGAGGCCGGTAACTAGCCTCACCACACGCCCTCTGTTTCTCGGATTGAATTATCCGATTAACCAGGAGATCACCAACGTCAAGGATCCTGATGGCAGCGCGGTTCCGTTCATCAGGCAAAATTGTGTGTACACAGCATACCATGCGTCTCTCCATGCACCATACCCTGATATGTGCCACCACGCTCTGCAGCCCAAAGTAGCAGAGAGGGTCGCATGTATTAGACTTCGACCTGCTGGCTGGAATTTCCCCCGCCAGGCACCCATCTGGTTCAAGCCTTCAGCCAATCTCCACAGCTTAACAAATAGTAATGTCTAACTGAGCCAGTTAGTTAGATGCGTACACTTGGTGTCGTAGGATCTTTATTTAAGTTTGATGCATACACTTGGTTTTTTTGGTAGCCCTTCTGTAATGTTGGCTGATGTTTGGTTGGAAGAGAGAGCTGCGTCTTTACTCTTCTGGCCTGCTTACTGCTTCTGTTGCACCCCAACCCCTGGTGGTATCTTCAATCCCAAGGCTCCTTTGTAGGGCTCTAGTTTGCTGTGAACCTCTAGTGGTTTCTATTAACGGAAAATTGGCGGCAAACCCCTTTTACTAAAACAATTATAGAGCCATGGATGCTGCTGGTGTCTTCAATGTACAATGAGTAATATATTTTGTCTGTTGGTTGAATAAATAGTGGTGTTAGAATGATACAAACAATGTTTTGGAAGTCGTTGCACGCTCCGATCCTTTACTGCCCCGTACATTTTTTTGGGAGGTTAGTGCCCCGTACGTAGCACATACTATTTTTTTTCTAGGGAACACATCTTCCACTTGTCGAGGACATGCAGCCCAGTGATTTAGGCCCAATAAAAGAGCTCATAATTAACTGGCAGGGAGGCTCTCACAAGAATCCGGCCCAGCTACATGCTCATGCTCCCCTAAATAAATAAATAAAGCTAAATGTTCATGCACAGGTTGTTTAAATTTATGATTTGAAAAGTATGATTTTAACTGGAGGATATTATTTTCCTATGAGAGTATCTTTACATTCAGTCGATATTATTCTTAGGCAAAGATAGCGACCAGTATTTTTTCTCACACCCTTTTCTTCGTGCAACCAGCGGACTGTTATTTGGTACCCACAAGGTTGAAGCCGATGCAAATCGTAGTCGACGTGGTCAACATCTAACAATTATTAGTGGCAAGTTGTTATAAATATCACAATTTTTTTCGTTGCATTTGTATGTTTTATGGATTGTGCTGCCCAGGTCTCCCGTTCGAAACCCAGGTACCACAAGTTTTTTGACGAGCTGAGTTTTTTTAACGATAAAAAGTTCCAGCCCAACATTATTTTTTGATAAGAATGCCCAGCCCAGCCCCGCCCAACACATGTGGCGACCCCACTTTATCCCAGGACTTCTGAATGTGCTCGGCATCTCACCTAAAGAAAAAAAAGTGCTCGGCTTCAGTTTACAATAAGTTGTAGCCATATAAAATTAATTCTTATTATCGAGCATTCTGAGTTTTTGGGTCTGACCGATCCAGGTGCCAAAACCAAACCAGCGCCGGCGGGACGGCATGTTCCCGCCTTCCATGGCTGGTTGCGGTGCCGTGCCCGGATCGCCGCCCTGTCGTACCATGAAATGCTGGCCAGGCCATCCCTCTACTCCCCCACACATCCTATTCTTCTCCGGCGATGGCAGCCCACCCCGCACCAGAACCAGTCAACCCTCGTACTCCCCGTCGCCTACGACCACACTGCTACATCTCCCCCAGCTCCTGTTTATTCCCGTCCGAGGCCTCGTCGTCGTCCTTTGCCTTGGTGTACTCGCCGCGGCGCCGCCGTCCGGCCTTGTCAACATGGTCAACATGGTGAATCGGGGGAGGACTGTACTTGAGAGTATGACAGTAGGGACCCACCGGGTCCACTGCCGAACGCAAGCAAGTGCCTCCTTACTACTCAGATCCACCCCTCAATTTTTTTACTCATATCCACCTTGCTGATATCTGGGATCGACATCATTGTCAACGTATAGTCAATTAACGACAGAATTGCACAAGGAGCGGCTGACACCAGGGATCCAACAGCTCGAGCAGTTTTTTTGTTTGTTCAGATGGAGCAGCGTATAAACTGGGTTGTGCGGTGTCTGTGGCCCGTCTAACAACATGACCAGGACAGCTGTTTTTTCCTTTGGAAAATGGGTAGCCCACCATTTTTTTTGAAGAATACCCAACCTAGGCCTATTTGTTTTCTCCGACTTGCTGGGCTGCAAATCTTTCAAGACGAGGAGGGATGCATTCGGCCTGGCCAGAAAATGGGCAGTAAATCATAAAAGTAATATGAAATGGACCGCAAATGTAAAAAAGAAACACAGCAAATGGGCAATTAGTTTCATTTTTTCTCTTCTTTGAGATTTTCTATTTCATTGGATTTTCACATTTTTTTTAAATTAGTTTTAATCTCGCTAATAATTTTGGGATTAAAAATAGTTCGGACCCCAGCAAAAATATGCGAAATTTCAAAAATTTCGCATATTTTTTAGCAATTTTTTAACACTGGTCCTGACCAGAAAAGGGCAGCAATTCTAAATGGGATTTAATAAATTCCATATGAATTAGGAAATGGGCTTTAAATTGTAAAAATAATAGCAAATGGGTAGTACACACCACAGATTTCCAGGCTGACTTCTTGGCCGACTAAGTTGACACCTACGTAAGGCTTTGTCAACTTATAGTCAACAAACGATTCTAGCAGCAGTGACTGTTGGATGTCCATCCAACGGCCGTCGTGCTTCTTCAATCTCTGATCTACCTGCTCCAGCCGCCCAAACCGGCGCCGGCTTTACTGCCTACTCCCATCCTACTCCCACCGCTGGCCAGGCCATCCCTCTACCCACCCACACGTCCTGTTATTTTCCGGCGACGGCAGCCTCACCCCGCAGCCGAACCAGTTAACTCTTGTACTCCCCTCCTCGTGGGCATCCACTGCCGTGTCTTCATCGGCTCTGGGTCGTTCCCTCCCTAGGCCTCATCGTCGTCCACCGCGTTGGTGCTCTCGGTGCGGCATGGTCAACGTGGTCAACAAACTACAGTCATCGAAAGAGGGATGTAGGTGCAGAGGTGGACATTAGGGCCCCACATGGTCCATGGCCGCACGCAAGCAAGTGCCTCCTTATTACGCGAAAAAAAAATGATTCTTCCCCCTGACTGGTTGGACCCACCAATGACATCTTCGCACGCAAGGAAGTGCCTCCTTATTACGCCGAAAAAAAAGTTTCATCCCTCTGACAGCTGGGATCTACCAGCTTTATATTTTTCAAGGAAGTGCCTCCTTATTAGGCGCAAGAAAAATAATTCCTCCCCCTGCTAGCTAGGTCCCACCTGATTTGGAGGCTGACTTGTGGGCCTACTAAGTTGACGCGTACGCAGGGCTATGTCAATTTAGTCAACAAAATTGACTCTAGCAGCGTGAGACCGTTAGATGTCAATCCAACGGTCGGCGTGCTTCTTTAATCTCTGATCTTCCTGCTCCAGCCGCCCAAACCAGCGACGGCGTGACCGCCTGCTCCCGCCTTCCGTGGCCGGCTGTGCTTGTTCGCAGGCCTCACCGCGCCACCCTACTCCCATCGCTAGCCAGGCCATCCCTCTACTGACCCACACCTCCTGTTATTCTCCGGCGACGGTAGCCTCACACCGCAGCCGAGCCAGTAAACCCTCGTATTCCCCTCCACGTGGGCGTCCACTGCCTAGTCTTCCCCGGCTCTGGGTTGTTTTCCTCCCTAGGCCTCGCCATCGTCGACCGCCTTGGTGCTCTCGGCACGGCGTCGTAAACGTGGTCAATGAACGACAGCCAATGGAAGAGGACTGTACGTGGACAGGCTGATAGCTGGGACCCACGAGGTCCATGGTCGCACGCAAGGAAGTGCCTCCTTATTACGCGGAAGAAAAATGATTCCACTCCCTGACAGCTGGGACCCACCAGCTACATCTTTGCACGCAAGGATGCTCCTCCTTATTACATGAAAAAAATGCTGCTCGCACGTGGGTCCTAGTTGCTCGATTAGTTTTGTTGTTGTTGTTTTTTTGTTCTTGTTGAGAGGGAGTAGGTTATCAACTGGGATGTGCGGTGTCTGTGGCCCGTCTAGCCCAAGCTTTTATTTTATGTTTACAACATGACGAGCCCAGCTGTTTTTTTCTCGGTGAAACTGGCTAGCTCACCTCTTTTTTCGTAGAATAGCCTACACATGCCGATTTATTTTTCTCCGTCCTGCTGGGCTGCAAATCTTTCAAGATGACGAGGGATACATTCGGCCTGCCCAAACAAAAAGGGCTGTAAATCTTATAAGTAATATGAAATGGGCTGTATATGTATAAAAACAAAGAAAATGGGCAATTAGTTTCAAATTGCGGATTTTCTTTTATTTTTTGATATTCAAATTTTCATTTTTTAACATAGTTTAAATTTAGTTTTTATCGGGCTTGAATTTTCGGGATTAGAAATAGTTCGGTAATTTCAATGAAATATCGCTGAAATTTTTAAGCCTGTCCTTGCGAGAAAATGGTAAGGTATTCTAAAATATAATATGGGCTGCAATAAATTACGTAATATTAGCAAATGGTCTCTAAATTTAGGAAAATAGCAAATGGGCTATATGTTGTCCGCCACATATGTTATGCTGACTTGTGGGCCTACTAAGTTGACGCGTACGCAGGGCTTTGTCAACTTAAAGTCAACAAACAATTCTTGCAGCGGTGACCGTTGGATGCTAATCCAACGGCCGTGCTGTTCTTCAATCTCTGATCTTCTTGCTCCAGCCCCCCAAACCAGCGCCAGCGGGACCGCCTGCTCCTGCCTCCCATGGTCGGCTGTGCTGCCGCGTAGGCCTTCCCTCTACTCACTCACATCCCCTGATATTCTCCAGCGATGGAAGCCTCACACCGCAGCCGAACCAGTCAAACCTTGTACTCCCATCTGCGTGGGCATGCACTGCCGCGTCTTCCCCGGCTCCGCGTCATTCCCTTCTGATGCCTCGCCGTCGTCCATCGCCTTGGTGCTCTCGGCACGGCGTAGTCAACATGGTCAATGAATGACAGCCATCCGAAGAGGACTGTGCGCGGTGAGGATGACAGCGGGACCCACCAGCTACATCTTCACACGCAAGGAAGTGCCTCCTTATTACGCGCAAAAAAAATGATTCCTTCCCCCTGACAGCTAGGACCCATCAGCTATATCTTCGCATGCAAGGAAGTGCCTCCTTATCCTCCCTGACAGCTGGGACCCACCCGGTCAAAGCGTACGTAGCGTTGTCTATCTAGTCGCGAACGTGTACGTACATACTGGTCGATCGGTCTCTCTGCAACGATGAACCGTGGGCATGTAAGGAGCGGCACGTGTCATAGTAGAGCCCCCGATAGCAGTTCAGGCAGCTCCATCTAAATCGTGTACATGTACGTAAAGCCACACAGCAAATAATACGGCCACAGACGTACATATACGGGCGGGGTCTCGAACGCGTACTCGCGCATACGTACGGCCAGGGCTCGTGTAGATGGAGAGAGGCAACGGACGGCAGCAACGGCCTCCTGTTCATCTGAAGCCAACCAGCTAGGTCGGAACGGAGGAAACAACGTCGTGCTCTTCGGGAGCCAAGCGACTGGGTCAGAACGCGTCCTGTTCATCGGGAGCCAACCGTCTTGGACGGAACAGCCGAAACGGGGTCCTATTCATCGACTTGGGGTCTGGCGTACCGCAAAACGGAGGAAACGGCCTTCTGTTCGACCGCCTACAGTCGAAACGGGGTCCTGTTCATCGGCTGGGGATCTGGCATACCGCAAAATGGAGGAAACGGACTTCTTTTCGAGCGCCTATGGTCGAAACAGGGTCCTGTTGATCGGGAGGGCTCTGGCGTACCGCAAAATAGAGGAAACAGACTTCTCCCCAACTGCCTACGGTCAAAACGGGGGTCGTGTTCATCGGGAGGGGTGTGTTGTATCGCAAAACGGGACTCCACGGGCTACTGTTCATCCACGGTCGACCTCCCTCCAGCCTCCACCAGCTACTGTTCATCCACCGTCAACTTCCTCCAGCCTCCACCGGCTACTGTTCATCCAGCCTCCACGGGGTCCTGTTCATCCACCCCCAACCGGCTGGCCTCCTCGGGGTCCTGTTCATCCAGCGCCAACCACCTTCATACGGCCAGGGTACTGTTCATCCACAGCCAACCCACCGGCTGGGGTGGGGCGTACGAGCGGGCGGCAGCAATGGGACTGTTCATCAACAGCCAACCAACCGGCTAGGTTAACTCACCACGTCTCGCGCAAGGGGCTCGATCGATGCGTCTCGACTCGTTCTACGTATCGCACGCGCGGCAGCAACGTGCACTGTTCATCAAGAGGCAACCCCAACCGGCTACGTCTCGCACATACGTGGGCTCGACCGGCTTTAGTTAGCAGCGAAGGAATCGCTCGGGTTCAGTTAGCAGCGAAGGAATCGCTCGGGTTCAGTTAGCAGCGAAGGGATCGATCGGCTTCAGTACGTAGCTAGTGCGATCGCTCGGGTTCAGTAAGCGAACGCCTCGCTCAGGTTTAGTTAGCGAATGCCTTGCACACACGTGCGCGTACAAGAGAAACGTGCAAACCACACTGCATCGCCTGGCCCCGACCACCCACCGTAACAGAGAATTCCCCAAAAATTTCCTCGGCCTCACTTCTACCACGATTTTTTACGTCATGGACGGCCCAAAGAATGTCATGCGGGTGCGTCTCCAGGCCGCCCAGGACGAAAAGCCCATTTTCTGTCATAATTTTTTGTCATAGAAGTACGAGCCCACCACATCTATGATGATACGTATTTTTGTAACAATTATTGTCATAGAAGTGTCACAACCATGACAGAAAAAGTTTTCGTTCGGGCCATAATGTCACAGATGTGTCTTTTTTTGTAGTGATAGGACCTACGGGTCCATAGCAGTAGCTAGATGGCTCTCTCTCCCTCTCTCTTTGATCTTCAATACAATGTTCTCTTCGGAGATTGATTCGATGTAATCTTTTGCGGTGCGTTTGTTGGGATCCGATGAATTGTGGGTTTATGATCAGATTGTTCATTGAGAGTAATTGAGTTATTTCTAAACTTTATTATGTGAGATTGTTATAGCTTTGTATTTCTCTCCGATCTATCCGTTTAGTTTGGCCAACTAGATTGATTTATCTTCAGTGGGAGAGGTGCTTTGTGGTAGGTTAAATCTTGCGGTGTCCTCACTTTGTGACAGGAGGAGTAGCGAGGCACGTATTTGTATTGTTGCTAATAAGGGTAAAACGATGGGGTTTGATTATATTGATTGGTTTATTCTGTCTACATTATGTCATCATGCTTCCAGCATTATTCTGTTTGTTATGAACTTAATACGTAGAGAGGCAAGCATAAAAGCGCTCTCGAAGTGGAGTAATAGTAGTAGATGCAGAATTGTTTCAGTCTACTTGTCACGGACGTAAGGCCTATGTACTGATCATGCCAGGAATAACATCACAACTATGCGCTTTTCTATCAATTGCCCAACAATAATTGGTGTACCCACCATTTCTATGTTCTTGAGAGAGATGCCTCTAGTGAAAGCTATGGCCCCGGGTCCATTCTCATCATATTACTAAAACCCTAAAAACCTTGCTGCAATCTATTTACTTTTATTTAGTTTTGCAATTTATATCTCTACCACTCTCAAAATTAATCCTTGCAATTAACGAGTATAAGGGGATTGACAACCCTCTGGCCAGCGTTGGGTGCAAGTATTTGTTTGTGTGTGTGCAGGTACTGCTAAAAGTTGTTTTTGTGGATCTCCAATTGGTTCGATAAACCTTGGTTCTTAACTGAGGGAAATACTTTCTTCTACTATACTACTTCACCCTTCCTCTTCGGGGAAATCCCAATGCCTATCACAAGTAGCAATAAGTTTAACTAGAAATGAAGTTTTCAGCAAAGATGATGAAGTAAACACATTTATGATAAAACTTAGTAGCCACATTTACTCATATCAATAACCTAACCAACTAGCGAGCAATAATACTATATCTCAAATGCCAACACTTTTTTCAAAATAACCATGATACATTATGATAGAATGGTATATCGCTAGCCCTTTCTGAGACCGCAAAACATAAATGCAGAGCACCTCTGAAGTTCAAGCAACGACTAAACATTGTAATTAGGGTAGGAGACATCCCGTCATGCTCACACCCAACGTTAATTAGACCAAATGCATGTTAAATAGAGAATGACAATTGTGCTCTCCAAATTGGTGCTTGAATGAGAAGGTGATGACTCAGCAATAAACTAAAAGATAGGCCCTTCGCAGAGGGAACCAAGGATTTGCTATGTGCCAGAGCTCATATTTTAAAGCAGAGATTATTGTATTTTGAGAGGTCTACTTTTAGTCGACAGTTTACGATGAAGAATCTCATCATCTTATATGATAAACATGTGCTAGGGTGCGCGGTTCCCATGCTTAATGCTCGCCCTCCACCTTTGTCTTTCCACAAACCATGGTTGCCGAATTCATGGGTGCCTACCAACATACCCCTGGGAGGAGTTCTTTTTATTTGTTTAATTAGTTCGGGACTGGGCATCCCATTACCAGCTATTTTTGCAGTATTAAGACGAGTAGATGTCATACTCATCAACAGGAACACATTATTTATCATAGAAGATGATGCTCTTCCCCACCGCTCCATGAGCTTTATGGGTACACAAAAGAGATATTCATTTGAAGTTTTAGAGATGGCACATGCAAAAATACTTGGAACGGCCGAGTAATACCGAATATAGATAGATACGGTGGACACTTATGGCATAAATTTTGTTTCAAGGATTTGGATGCACAAGCAATATTTCTGCTTAGTATAGGTGAAGGCAAGCAATAGACGGGGAAGCGACTAACTAGAGAGCGACAACAGTCATAATCATGCATTTTGAATAATTATATTAACATTGAATGGTAGCATGAGGAGGATATAAACACCCTGAACATAAATATATCATGGAGGCAATATAGGGTTTGAATCAATGACATGCGCGAACATGTGCCAAGTCAAGCCACTTGAGATTTTCAGAGGAGGATACCATCCTAATATACCGCATCATAATCAATTTAATGCTTGTTGACACCCAAGATAACATATTATTCACTCCTAGCTAATTAAGCATGGCATGAGCAACTACGAACTCTAGTCATCCTCATACACATGTTTATCCATAATAGGCTGAATCAAGACTACTATGGTAAACATATTTACAAAAAAAAACAAAAACAAGTAGAGTTCATACCAGGTTTTCTTCACCACGATCACTTCATCAAATCATCGTCAAGTGATAATATAACATAGTGCAAGTGTGTCGTGGACTAAGCTGAACTCTGCAAATACTATATACACCGGAGAAGACAAGGAAAAATTTGGTCTTTCATTAGATCAACGATAAAGCACATAAGAGCCAATTGGGAATTCTTTTTGGATGCCTTCTCCTTACTATGACCCAAGAAAAGAAATTTATAGAAACACACTAAAATATTTTTGGAATTTTTGGTTTTCTTCTGAAGAAGATAAATAAACGAAGGAAAAACGAATAGCGAGAAAAATATTTACACGGAAGAACTCCATACAGATGACAAAATAAGAAACGAGAAATCTTTTTGGATTTTCTTTTAATAAAACAAACCAGCAAACAAAAGAAAGAAAACCAAAAAGAAGCAAAAAATATTTTTTGGGTTTTCGAAATTTTGCAAACACACGAAAGAAAACAAATAAAATTGAAACATGGATATAGGAAGAAAACAATGAACACCAACAAGTGTAATGAAAGTGTGATAACATGAATAAAATGTCGGTGATAATACGTACACCGCCAAGCTTAGGAATTTTGGCCTAGCTTGGTTGATCCTACTGCTGGTGTGGGTAAAAGTCATGATGAAAACTCCGCCTAGCATTCTGCTGATTAGCTGACGCAAGACGGGCGGCTTCCTCCTCTGCCTGACGCACTTCGGCTTCCTCTAAAGTGACATAGTATCTTTGTTTGACCTATCGATTGAATAAAGCAGGAGCAGGTAGGGTAATAATAACAAAGTGATGCATATCAAAGGCCAATCTGTACCAGTATCCATTCGTTCCATACTCAATAAACCCATGTCGTATTAGGGGAGACTCGTGTTAAATATCACAGACATTTGTTGAATTTGCTATCATATATTTATGAAAGTGCTTGAAACTATTTCCAAAATGTATCCATTTTATTTCCAAAATGGTTTACAATTTTTTTAGAAAGTAATCAGATCATTTTATATAATTCACCTGACGAACAACTGCAGGAGAGCATACATAAATACACATCCACCTATGACTGATAGTGTAGCTAAGTCCCTTCTATCCCTGCTCTTAATGGCATGCTCCAGGTAGACGTTTGCCACGTTCCTCTCTTCTTTCATGCAAGCTATCTACTTGACCTTCTCCATATGTGATTTCTGTAGCACCAAATTTTCATCAGCGAGCTTGTGGATTACAGTCCTTGCTCTCCCCTTCCATTCCTGATCCATCCACTTCAAATATCCACACGTGTCATAGCCCTAGTACAGGAAAAAATGGAGTTAAATCATGGATGTAATTGATGAACACATCACATAGAAAACAATTTTGTTTTATTTCAAACCTCTTTTGGGCAAACCAAAAACCTACGCCCTAAATCAAATCCGTCCGTGCAGACTCTATGGACTGGGCTACACTGGTGCCCGCATGTCTTTGTCTTCTCTATGCCACTAAACTAAGGACTTTGCTCAGACATCAGAATACTACGGTTTAACACAGGGAGGATTTCACCGTCCTTTTCACATATACTAGTACGTTCAGTGAACAAATAACGCACCACGTTTCATGAGGGAAATGGGTGTCGGGTTGACTAACCTGTGTTGGTTTTTTCCTTCCGAACAACAACTCCGATGTGATCTTCCATTCGCTAGGCAAGTCGCCGCCGCCACCGCCTCCGCCCGTGATGTTGTCGCAACCGACGCCGCCCGTGATGCTGTCGCCGCTACCAGCGGCGGGACAAGGATTGCTTGTCGCCCCTGTCGATCCTGCAACCTGGTGACCCTCCTTCTTACCTCCATGCGCGGACATCTTTTACCCCTTGACGACTAGGGTTTCGCTCGGGGCATGATGGTGAACTGGAAAGATAAAGATTTGACAAGGTAGTATGCAAAGGTACCATTTTTACGGGCTAATAGGTACATTAATTGACTTAATAGTATGATACCACAAATGTTTAGAACATTGGAACTCACAACTTCAGCATAAATCGGCCAAGTTTGGCAGAATTTAAATTACATAAATCATAATAAAACTAATCTATTCAAAATATCTCCCATGTTGCGCCTTCTCCAGTTTGTGTTGCATCATCTCCGTCTTCTTGATGCTTTCATGAATGGCCCGCATCACTCGCCTTTCTTTTGCTTCTATCCGACCCTTCTCGATGAGGTCGATCCGTCTCCATACGGCTAAGCATGCATACGCATCCATGCACGCGTACGCGATTTGTACATCACAGAGCTCCTCAGCCCAGCATTTGTGATACTTCGTATCGAACAGCTTCTTCTTCTCGTGGTAGAATTCATCAATGATTAATCCGGTGACTTCCCCGAGCGAATCCAAAGGCTTGTCTGCATCATCCGGAACAGACCATTCGGCCTGGATGTCCTTGTAATTTGTGACCCTTAAGCCCAGGGGCTCCAACAGTTGTATGTCACGCCAGATGCAAAAACCTATGAATACGTATTGTTCCTTGAGGAGGAACTTCCGCAGGGATGTGCTCACCCCTGGCGACTGGCATACCTGGTAAAGGAGACAACTAGGGACGTCACATATCCGGATGAGTGCTGCCTTCTGCTGTGAGGGAGTGTACTCGAGGTCTATGCCGATGAAGACCAGTTCATCACTCGCATGTACTCCTCGGTCTGTTGTATCCACGTGTCGACGACGCTGATCTTGTTGGTATAGACGGTGCGGATGGTGCGGCCGCCATGGAGGTCGACACGGTGTTCCCGAGTGAAAGTGGCTAGTAAGTCCGGCATCACCATCCTGTCACCGCCGAGGCTGCCGAAAGATCCAGTGCGAGACAAGGTGCTAGTGATAGAAAGATGCGGGGAGAGATTGAGAGTGGAATAGGGAAGGCGGTGGAGAGGGGATTTGGCAACCGCTTCATGGTGGGAGACTAGGAGGCCACCGAAGCAGTTTGAACAATGGGCATACCAAGCGTGCACCGTGTAGCCTTGATCTGACGGCGCCCCGTTCATACGAGACAAAAGAGGAGGCACACGAAGACGTGACTGTGCGTTACTTTTTTTTCAACACACGGAGACGTGATAGTGCATTGCTTTTTTTCAATGCGTAAAGACTCTGAAAGTGCTCTCAGTGTATTGTGGAAGCGCTCATACTGTTTCTGAAAGTTAGTCATGGATATTTTGAAGGCCCTTGCAAATAATTCTGAAAGTGCTCACACTATTCATGAAAAAGCATTTGTAGAAAGTTAACAATGATACAATCACATATTTTTACATAAGCACCATGCATTCGTACATCACCACACCACTTGTTCTACATAAATAAGTATAACACAATAACACACGGCATCTTTAACCTACTACAATCATAGTTAGAACATATGTTTGCTCAATTTAAATTAACACACTAATTGAATTTACACATCCAAAGATCTAGCAATTCACCACCCGTAGTTTCCCTTCCGGCGCTTCCAGCCGCTCGATGATCCCTCGTTTGTCTTCCTACGGGGGCAGAGCCATTCCTTCAATGGTTGTTGGAGAAGGTGACGTTGTACGTCCTTAACGATTAGGATCCTACGGCACAACTCATAGCAAATGTACCCATCTTTTGCTGCTTACTCGAGGTGCAGCAGGGAAAGAAGCTTCCACTCCCAGTACTGGTGCTTATCCCTTGGGAATGATTTCTTCTTGTTCTTGTACGACGGTCGATGATGGCCGCTGCAAGGTCACCCACGGAGTTCCTTTCTTCACCACCTTTGATACATAACTGTGATACGTCTCCAACGTATCTATAATTTTTTATTATTCCATGCTATTATAGTATCAATCTTGGATGTTTAATATGCTATTTTATATCATTTTTTGGGACTAACCTATTAACCTAGTGCCCAGTGCCAGTTGTTGTTTTCTGCTTGTTTTTGGTTTTTCAGAAAATCAGTACCAAATGAAGTCCAAATGCCACGAAACTTCTTGACGATTTTTTTTGGACAAAAGAGACCCTGGAAGCTTTGGGAGGAGGCCAGAAGCCTCACGAGGAGGTGACAAGGCAACAGGGCGCGGCCCAGGGGGGCGCGCCCTGATGCCTTGTGGGCCCTTCGTGGCTCCGTTTGACCTAATTCCACTTCTATAAATTCTCAAATATTTGGAAACCAATAGAGAGCCACCCCGAATAACTTTTCCGCTGCCGCAAGCCTCTGTTCTTCCGCGATCCCATCTGGAGGCCTTTTCCGGTACTCTGCCGGAGGTGCAATCGATCACGCAGGGCTTCTGCATCAACCTTGCTGCCCTTCTGATGATGTGTGAGTAGCTTACCACAGACCTATGGGTCCATAGCTACTATCTAGATGGCTTCTTCTCTCTCTTTGATCTTCAATACAATGTTCTCCTCGATCTCCTTGGAGTTCTATTCGATGTAATCTTCTTTTGCGGTGTGTTTGTTGGGATCCAATGAATTGTGGGTTTATGATCAGATTATTCATGAGAAATATTTGAGTCTTTTCTGAACTTATTTTTGAATGATTGTTATAGCTTTGTATTTCTCTCCGATCTATCGGTTTGGTTTGGCCAACTAGATTGATTTATCTTGCAATGGGAGAGGTGCTCTGTGATGGGTTCAATCTTGCGGTGTTCTATATCCCAGTGACAGAAAGGGACAAGACACATATTTGTATTGTTCCCATTAAGGATAAAAAGATGGGGTTTAATCATATTGCTTGAGTTTACTTTGTGTACATCATGTCATCTTGCTTAAGGCGTTACTCTGTTTTCATTCACTTAATACCCTAGATGCATGCTGGATAGCGGTCGATGGGTGGAGTAATAGTAGTAGATGCAGGCAGGAGTCGGTCTACTTGTCTCGGACGTGATGCCTATATACATGATCATTGCCTTGAATATCGTCATAACTACACGCTTTTCTATCAATTGCCCAACAGTAATTTGTTTACCCACCTGTAACGACCTGGCCCAATACGGTCAAGTCTCTGTGCTTTCTGTGCCATCCCTGGATCAGTATGCTGGCACACACAGTACTTCGATGAAATACCATAACATCACATGTAAAATAAATACCGCAGATCCAGAGTATACCTTAATTATCACAGCGGAAACAAAGTATAAGGGTGTGGGGTCCCATCAACGCCAACGGCACGTTGAGTGTAGACCATAACCCTATAGCGTAACTCTTACTCGTCATAGAAATACCTGCAACATGATACGTTGCAGCCGTGTAGGTCAGTACATTGAATGTACCGGCAAGATCACAATATGAGGCAGATGATAAGTCTATTCTATATGCAATATGGCTTTGTGGCTCTGTGTTTGAGTTTTTGCATAAAAGCTGGTTTTATTTTCCCTAAAACAAAGGAATATCAGGAGTCTTCACTACGGAGTTACCTACTATGACATGGTTCCGCCAACCGATGTCTCATAGCCCATAAGTATTATAAGTTGCCCACAATTAGTTATTAGTCCGGTGTTGAGAGTTCAGAGATAGATCCAAGTCCAGAGGCTCAAATTGTCCGTAACCGGGGACACGGCTAATCGATTAGGTTTTAACTCTGCAGAGTGTTGTGCACTTTACCCACAAGATTCGATCCCTCCTTTTAAGTCCTTGCACTTCCGAGTGTTTGAGAACAGGATGATTGAAACATGATCTTCCGAAGAGTTCCCCTGACCACTGTCCGGTGCCCATCCAATCCTACCGTTGACTACATCTGCTAGCACCGTCCCAGCCAGAGTCACAACTAAGGTCAACCAAGCCAGAGCCCATATTGACTTGTGGCTGCACAGGTAAGCTTCCGGGCATGAAGTATTCTTCTGTCTCTTTGAGCCTGGGTGAAGCTTTCCGCAAGATGTCATGGTGTTTCCCCATGAATCCCGGGGTCAACCACTGGATTCCCCAGGGTGCCCGTCAGTCCATCCTCCACCCAGAGGTATATTGAATTCTTGTCTCAAGTCTTGAAGTCTTGAGGTCTTGTAGATGCAGGCCTTGAAGTTGCCATCTTGAAGTTGTTGTCATTGACGTACAGTCCTCGTCCTCACACCACTCATGAGCACTCATACCAATCCCCGTCTACTATAGCGTAGCACAACATAAACAACGTTCCTGGGGCTTAGTAACAATGGTGTGGCTTCCTACCTCATGCTTCTACCCAACTACAAGATTTAATATCACTATTGGAGGGATGTTGAAAAGGGTGACACTAAATGCAAATAAAACATAGGTATGAAAAGATGGTCAAAGTGAACTTGCCTGGTAAAGTTGGTGAAGATAATATCGCTCTCAGAAATACTTGATAGAACTATTCGTCACTCTCAGATGAATATCTATATAGTCAAACATTGCATTCACATAAGCATTCCATCTAGCAATCAATTCTAACAATCAAAATTACAACCAAAAAATAAAGCAAATAAACAAAACAGTAATGAGATCAAAGAAAACCAAATATAAATCAAAAGAAAACAAAAGGAAAACCACTAAAGAAACTATGAAGATTAACACCCTAAACAATAAAAGTTTTTGTCCTTATAAAACTTAACAGCAAAGAAAACACTAAACTAATAATTTAACAGAAAATAAAATACTAAACTAATAAATAAACAGAAGGTATTTTATAATATTTTTCCCTAGCAAAAAGAATCAAATAAAAAGCTTTTATAAAACTCAAATTATGATCAAAACAATGTTAACTTAGAATTAAATCAAAAATAATCTTAACTAATAATACAAATTGTTTCTGATCTAAATTAAAGTTAACAGAAAATAAAATTTATCCAACTAAAATTTTCATAAAGCATTTTTGTTAAAACTTTAAGAGCAAAAGAAATAAATCAAAACTAGGCATATAAGCTACTGTTTTTTAATCTGTTTAAAACAAAATAAATAAATAATATAAATTAATTTCTTTAAACCACTGGATAATCAATTTCATTAGAAACCAGTAGCAAAAATAATTAATTAAAAATAAATTTTTAAATAGGATTTATGCCCAATTTGGTGTTTGAAACAAATTTGAGCAAAATCAAATTTAAAAACCATTTGGATCTACAGAAACTTTATAAAATTTTGAAACTAATGCAAAAAGAATCAACTAAAAAAATTAAGAACATAAAAGATATAAATAAATCAAAACAGAAACTATTTCTGAAAACTAAAACAGAAAAGAAAAAGGTTAAAACCCTACGGGTCGGCCAGTGGCCACGCGGCGCACTACTATTGGCTAGGGGTGTGCGCGCTAGAGCTAAACGGGCGGACGGCCAATAAATCAAAGAAAACATTTCCGTGTTTAATTAAAAGAACGGAGCTAATCCTTACGGTCCGATCTTGATCTTACGGTCGCTAGGGTGTCCGACGCATTAGAAAAGAGAGGGTGGCCGGTGCTTACAAAGCTGGTCGACGGTGGCGACTCGGGCTCAACGCGGGCGATGGCTACGGTGGTCCTCGGGGTCGTGGAAGACACCGGGGAGATGCGGTGGTCGACGGCGAGTCGAATGGTGGTGGTGGCAGGGCTCGGGGAAGACTGGGGCGATGGCGTGTAGCAATGGCGGACGGCGACAGTGGCGGCGCTCCGACGAGTAATCACGGTGAGGGGAGAGGGGTAGGGTTGGGAGTTTTAGCAAAATCGGTCAGAGGAGCTCGGCTTTTATAGGCCAGTAGGCGTGGAGGAGGGGTAGCGCGGGATTCGGCAGCAGATCGAGATCCGGCGAGGATCTCCGGCGAACGGGAAAGGGATCGGCTCAGGGTGGAAGGCGAGCGCGGGCGAGCTGCGAGCGGACAGTGGGACCCAGGTGTCAGCGAGGGAGAGGGGCGGGATTCGGATCGGGCGGCCGCATCCTTAGGGATTCGGTCGTGGGCGCTGAGTTGGGCAGGATTCGGCTTGGTGGGCCGCGCGCGCTGGATTCCTTTTATATTTTTTTTCCTAATTTTGAATTACAGAGAAGAAAAAGAAATAAAAGAAAAGAAAAACAAAACAAAATATACTATATACATATTATATATCAAAATCTTCAGAAAATGGTTTCCTAAAACGTGAACTATTTCTAAAGGTCAAATAAAGTCCACAAAAATTCATAAAATTCAAACAGTGCTACTGTTGCAATAAAAACCAATAAAAATCATTTTTTTTAAATACCAAAATGATTTCAAATTTATTTTCTCCCAATTTACTATTGAAGGGAATCATTTTACCCTTATTTCCATATATTTATTTTTAGGAGAAAAATAATTCGAATAAAAACTTCCAACTCATCTTTCTTATAATTTGAAGAAGTCATTTTATCTTCTCTCAAGGAAATCATTGAGTTGCATAAAGTTTCTGAATTTGAAATATTTTCAATTGGAATTCATGTCTTTTCAAATCCCTTTTCATTTCTGTAAATGGAAGAAGTCATATCATCTTCTCTCTAGGGTTTTGTGATGAAATGAATTTGAATTCATTGAGATCAAAATGCAAATTGAAAGTTTGGGAAAGGCATTTTATTCCCTCTCATTAGACTTTCAAAAAGTTTCAAATTTCACTCACTTTTAGTCAATCAATCAAACAATCAATCATATTTATTTAATTAATATAACATTCCAAAATTTAGAATTTTGGGATGTTACAAACCTACCACACTTAAAATGAATCTCGTCCTCGAGATTCGGAGAGGCTAGCAAGAAAAGGTTAGGGTTTGGGGGTCTTCTAGCAAATCCATTGATCGGAAATCTCTGGGGTGCTACCACACTTAAAATCAAAGTCATGGGTCCATCAAAACTCAGGTACTGCTTTCCTTGACAAAATCTGTCTTCTCACAAAATCTTGAGTCCTTTCATAAGTTCTTCCGAGTTTTGACCATGTCGGTCTTCTCATATTCCCCGGGATAACTCTTTCACTGGTGCTCTTCCGGTAAGGACATAACCTTTTCCTCAAAATCCTGTGTCCTTACATCAAAACAAGGTCCTTCCAAGACTAGGTCTACTTAGCTGCCCGGTTTGTCGCCAATGCTAAACCACTATCGAAACGTCATGGTGGTTAACAATTAATGGTTTCTCCTGCAGGAAATGGGTCTGGGCTAAATCTCACAGTATAACCTATGTTTGGGAACAACTGCCTAGTACCAGGGTTTATTAACATACCATTCGAAGGCTTAAACAAAGTTTCAACGATCGTCGTCTCTCTACTATAGGTAAGTCACTCTAGATTCACCATTCCAAATAGCAAAAGCGAATGATAAGAGTAAGTCGGTATGGTGATCAATCAATTCCGCACCCAAATCATTACCCTGTATAAGGTTTAGAGAATCTCACATTTCTAACACTCGGGCATTCTCGCAAGCATTGCAGAATTTCTCTTGTCCTCGAACTAAGTTCCGATAAATCCAATGATTCTGCAAGCTGAACAGAACATCTATCGTTTCTTCACAACTCTCGGGTTTTCGTATCCTCCTATGAAACATTTGCTGATGAAATCATAGCTTCTTCAGGATTCCTTCTTCAATAAAATTGTGCTTGTTTCCTGATCCATCCTGGGTGCTGTGGGTTATGCGTCCACTCAATCCTTGTATAGCTTTGTCTTGTCTTTGGGGTTATATCTGCTCTGTATTCTATCATCAACATTCATAGGTATTAAGTCCAGTTGGTCCTTTCCACCATCTTTTATACTTCAACTCATTGGTCCAAACTCCTTGGTATGAACTGTACATTCTTCTCCTTTGTTCATGTGGTTTTACCAAGTACTAACACACTTAAAATGAATTGTACTAGTTCATCCATAGATCATATTCCTCATATCCCCGAACATGGTCACAGTAACATACCATGCAGTAATTAAGATCAGAACACATTTATCTTTACTGATTCATGTACCGTTAGAATCTTCGGGATTTCCATTACATAATTTAACTCAACATTCCTAAAATAAGAGTGCTTCATACTACACTTATTACCATTATCAAAATCTCATCTACTCAGCTCCAGCCTTCTTCTTGTCGGGACAGTCATTAGCGAAATGTCCTGCTTCCTTGCAGCAAAAACAATTGATTTCCAACAAGTCTCGGGGCTTCTTGGTGACTATGTAATCTCCTTGGGTTCTTGGCTTCTTTTCTGGACAATCATTGGCATAATGTCATGTGTTCTTACACTCAAAACAGGTAATATGACTCTTATCCTTCTTTGCAGAGATTTGGTTGTTCTGGGGTTGTCTTCGGTTTCTTCTCCTGGACTTCTCCGTACTGATCAGAGCTTCTATTTCCTATGGGTCATACCCAAACTCCACTGTCTGGAACTCTCCCAGATACTCTTGGCTTTCCTTCGTGCAATACTGTGAAAAATGTCCTTCTTCTCCACATGAATAGCAGGCATTGGAATAAAAGTTGTTTAAGCCTTCTTCATCTGTGTCTTCAACGTCTTCCTTCATCACAGGTTCTTCTAAACCTTCCGTGTGTTGGAAATATGCCCTAGAGGCAATAATAAATTGGTTATTATTATATTTCCTTGTTCATGATAATCGTTTATTATCCATGCTATAATTGTATTGATTGGAAACTCAAATACATGTGTGGGTACATAGACAACACTGTGTCCCTTGTAAGCCTCTAGTTAACTAGCTCATTGATCAAAAGATGGTGAAGGTTTCCTAGCCATGGACATGAGATGTCATTTGATAACGGGATCACATCATTAGGAGAATGAAGTAATGGACAAGACCCAAACTACGAACATAGCATATGATCGTGTCAGTTTATTGCTATTGTTTTCTGCATGTCAAGTATCTGTTCCTATGACCATGAGATCATGCAACTCACTCACACCGGTGGAATACCTTGTGTGTATCAAACGTCACAACGTAACTGGGTGACTATAAAGGTACTCTACAGGTATCTCCGAGGGTGTCTGTTGGGTTGGCATGGATCAAGACTGGGATTTGGTACTCCGTGTGACGGAGAGGTATCTCAGGGCCCACTCGGCAATACAACATCACAATGAGCCTTGCAAGCAAAGTGACTAAAGAGTTAGCCACAGGATCTTGTATTACGGAACGAGTAAAGAGACTTGCCGGTAACGAGATTGAACTAGGTATAGAGATACCGACGATCGAATCTCAGGCAAGTAACATACCGAAGAACAAAGGGAACAGCAAACGGGATTAACTGAATCCTTGACATAGAGGTTCGACCGATATAGATCTTCGTAGAATATGTAGGAACCAATATGGGCATCCAGGTCCCGCTATTGGTTATTGACCGTAGAGGTGTCTCGGTCATGTCTACATAGTTCTCGAACCCGCAGGGTCTACACACTTAACGTTTGGTGACGATTAGTATAGTTGAGTTATTGTGTTGGTGACCGAAGGTTGTTCGGAGTCCCGGATAAAATCCCGGACATGACGAGGATCTCCGGAAGAGTCCGGAGGTAAAGATTGATATATGTGATAATAGTGTTTTGATCTCCGGAAGGGTTCCGGAATTCACCGGAAGGGGTTCCGGAGGTTTACCGAAGTGTTCGGGTGCAGCAACACTTTATATGGACCAAAGGGGTAAAGCCCAGGAGGTATTGGAAAGTGCAAAAGGAAGTTTTGCTGCTGCCTTAAGCGGTACTACCGCTGGTAAGGCAGTACTACCGTGTAAGCGGTACTACCGCTTGTGTGAAGCGGTACTACCGCTTGTACGCGGTACTGCTGGAATCCGAGTGGGACTCTTTCCGTGCGGGCCAAACCGACCTTGTGCGGGAAAAACCGACCTTGTCGAGGCTTTCTCTCCAAGTTTAGACCCCAGGGCTCAACATATAAATAGAGGGGCAGGGCTAGCACACGGGACACATCAAGATTTCCCAAGCCGTGTGCCGGCAACCCTAACCCTCTAGTTCCTCCCGTCACAATCTCTGTAGTGCTTGGCGAAGCCCTGCAGAGATTGTTCCTCACCACCATCACCACGCCGTCGTGCTGCCGAAACTCCTCCACTACTTCACCATTACTCGCTGGATCGAGGAGGTGAAGGCGTCATCAAGCCGTACGTGTGTTGAACGCGGAGGTGCCGTCCGTTCGGCGCTAGATCATGTTTGGATCGAGGGACGACTTGCGATTTGGATCGCGAAGATGTTCGACTACATCAACCGCGTTTCTTAACGCTTCCGCTTAGCGATCTACAAGGGTATGTAGATTCACTCTCCCTCTCGTAGATGCTCATCACCATGGATAGATCTTGCGTGTGCGTAGGAAATTTTTTGTTTCCCATGCGACGTTCCCCAATAGTGGTATCAGAGCCAAGTTTATGTGTAGATGAGATCTCGAGTAGAACACAAAGGAGTTTGTGGGCGTTGATATTCAGATTGCTTCCTCCCTTGGTCTTTTCTTGTTTCGGTGGTATTGTGGGATGAAGCGGCTCGGACCAACATTACTCGTATGCTTACGAGAGACCGGTTCCATCAACTGACATGTAACTTCGTTGCATGAAGATGGCTGGCGGGTGTCTGTCTCTCCTACTTTAGTCGGATCGGATTTGACAAAGGCAGTCCTTGAGAAGGTTGAAAAGCAATTGTTGTATCACCGTTGTGGTTTTTGCGTAGGTAAGAATTGTTCTTGCTAGATACCCGTAGCAGCCACGTAAAACTTGCAACAACAATTAGAGGACGTCTAACTTGTTTCTGCAGGGTATGTTGTGATGTGATATGGCCAATTACATGATGAGATATATGTGATGTATGAGATGATCATGTGTTGTATAGAATATCACGACTTGCATGTCGATGAGTACGGCAACTGGCAGGAGCCATAGAGTTGTCTTTAATTATTTTCGCCGTTTTGCTTTACTTTATCGCTATGAGTTAGCAATAGTCGTGGAAGCAACAGTCGGCGCGACAACCTCATGGCGACACGTTGATGGAGATCAAGATGATGGAGATCATGGTGTCATGCCGGTGACGATGGAGATCATGCCGGTGCTTTGGAGATGGAGATCAAAAGCACAAGTTCATGGCCATATCATGTCACTTATGATTTGCATGTGATGTTAATCCTTTTATGCATCTTATTTTGCTTAGGACGACGGTAGCATTATAAGGTGATCCCTCACTTAAATTTCAAGATAAAATTGTGTTCTCCCTGAGTGTGCACCGTTGCGAAAGTTCGTCGTTTCGAGACACCACGTGATGATCGGGTGTGATAGACTCTACGTTCGCATACAACGGGTGCAAGCCAGTGTTGCACGTGCGGAACACTCGGGTTAAACTTGGCGAGCCTAGCATGTACAGACATGGCCTCGGAACACAAGGGACCGAAAGGTCGAACATGAGTCATATAGTAGATATGATCAACATGAAGATGTTCACCATTGAAACCACCTCAACTCATGTGATGATCGGACTTGAGTTGGTTGATTTGGATCATGTGACACTCGAATGACCGGAGGGATGTCAATTTGAGTGGGAGTTTTTTAAGTAATATGATTAGCTAAACTCATTATCTTGAACAATAGTCTAAGTTATCTTTGCTATATTTATGTTGTAGATCATGGCTCGCGCAGTAGCACCCCTGAATTTTAATGCGTTCCTAGAGAAAGCTAAGTTGAAAGATGATGGAAGTAACTTTGTGGACTGGGCCCGTAATCTAAGGATTATCCTTACGGCTTCCCAGAAGGCTTATGTACTTGATGCACCGCTTGGTGATCCACCCGCTCCAGTTGAGTCTCTAGACGTTGTGAACGCCTGGCAGGCTCGCTCTGATGATTACTCAATAGTTCAGTGTGCAATTTTGTATGGCTTAGAACCGGGACTTCAAAGACGTTTTGAACGTCATGGAGCATCTGAGATGTTCCAGGAGTTGAGGTTTATCTTTCAGAAGAATGCCCGGATCGAGAGGTATGAAACCTCCGATAAGTTCTATACTTGCAAGATGGAGGAGAACCGGTCTGTTAGTGATCACATACTCAGAATGTCTGGGTACTCCACCCGTCTGGCTGAATTAGGGATGCCCCTTCCGCCAGAGGCTATCACTGACAGATTTCTTCAATCATTGCCACCTAGCTACAAGAGCTTCGTGTTGAACTATAACATGCATGGGATGAACAAGTCAGTCGCCGAGCTGTTTGCGATGCTGAAAGTCGCTGAGTCTGAAATTCAGAAGGAGCATCAAGTGTTGATGGTCAATAAAACCACTAGTTTCAAGAAAAATGGCAGGGGTAAGAAGGGTAACTCCAAGAAGAGTGGCAAAGCAGTTGCTCCTCCCGTGAAGAAACCCAAGGCTGGACCCAAACCAGAAACTGTGTGCTTTCATTGCAAGGGAACTGGACACTGGAAGCGGAACTGCCCCAAGTATTTGGCTGACAAGAAGGCGGCCAACAACAAACAAGGTATATATGATATACATGTTATTGATGTGTACCTTACCAACTCTCGTTGTAGTGCCCGGGTATTTGATACCGGTGCGGTTGCTCACATTTGCAACTCTAAAGAGTAACTGCGGAATAGACGGAGGCTGGCAAAGGATGAAGTGACGATGCGCGTGGGAAATGGTTCCAAGGTTGATGTGATCGCCGTCGGCACGCCCGCTCTTCAATTACCATCGGGATTAGTGATGAACCTGAATAATTGTTATTTAGTGCCTGCGTTAAGCATGAACATTATATCTGGATCTTGTTTATTGCGAGACGGTTACTCATTTAAATCAGAGAATAATGGTTGTTCTATTTATATGAGTAATATCTTTTATGGTCATGCACCCGAAGTGAGGGGTTTATTCTTATTGAATCTCGATAGTAATGATACACATGTTCATAACATTGATGCCAAAAGATGTAGAATTGATAATGACAATACCACTTTCTTGTGGCACTGCTGTTTAGGTCATATTGGCGTAAAACGCATGAGGAAGATCCATGCTGATGGACTTTTGGAGTCACTTGATTTTGAATCACTTAACACATGCGAGCCATGCCTCATGGGCAAGATGACTAAAACGCCGTTCTCCGGAACAATGGAACGGGCAAGTGACTTGTTGGAAATCATACATACTGATGTGTGCGGTCTGATGAGTATTGAGGCGCGCGGTGGTTATCGTTATTTTCTCACCTTCACTGATGACTTAAGTAGATATGGGTATATTTACTTAATGAAACACAAGTCTGAAACGTTTGAAAAGTTCAAACAATTTCAGAGTGAAGTTGAGAATAATCGTAACAAGAAGATTAAATTCCTACGATCTGATCGAGGAGGAGAATATCCGAGTTATGAGTTTGGCCGTCACTTAAGACAATGTGGAATTGTTTCACAACTGACACCGCCTGGAACACCACAGCGTAATGGTGTGTCCGAACATCGTAATCGAACCTTATTGGATATGGTGCGATCTATGATGTCTCTTGCCGATTTGCCACTATCGTTTTGGGGTTATGCATTAGAGACAGCTGCATTCACTTTAAATAGGGCACCATCGAAATCCGTTGAGACAACGCCATATGAACTTTGGTTTGGCAAGAAGCCAAAGCTGTCGTTTCTTAAAGTTTGGGGATGTGATGCTTATGTCAAAAAGCTTCAGCCTGAAAAGCTGGAACCCAAAGCGGCGAAATGCGTCTTCATAGGATACCCAAAAGAAACAGTTGGGTATACCTTCTACCTCAGATCCGAAGGCAAAGTATTTGTCGCTAAAAACGGAACATTTCTTGAGAAAGAGTTTCTCTCGAAAGAATTGAGTGGGAGGAAGATAGAACTTGATGAGGTTGTTGAACCTTTACTTCAACCTGAGAGTAGCGCAGCGCAGAAAGATGTTTCTGTAGAGCCTACATCAGCTGAAGAGGAAGTTGATGATGATCATAAAACTTTGGATCAAGTTGCTATCGAACCTCGTAGGTCGACAAGGACGCGTACTGCTCCTGAGTGGTACGGCAACCCTGTCTTAGAGGTCATGTTGTTGGACAACGATGAACCTACGAGCTATGGAGAAGCGATGATGGGCCTGGATTCCGAGAAGTGGTTAGAGGCCATGAAATCCGAGATGGGATCCATGTATGAAAACAAAGTGTGGACTTTGGAAGTATTACCTGAAGGGCGTAAGGCCATTCAGAACAAATGGATCTTTAAGAGGAAGACGGACGCGGACGGTAATGTCACCATCTATAAAGCTCGACTTGTGGCAAAGGGTTTTTCACAAGTTCAAGGAGTTGACTACGATGAGACCTTCTCACCCGTAGCGATGCTTAAGTCCGTCAGAATCATGTTAGCAATAGTGCATTTTTCGATTATGAAATTTGGCAGATGGATGTCAAAACAGCGTTCCTTAACGGTTTCCTTAAGGAAGAGTTGTATATGATGCAACCAGAAGGTTTTTTCGATCCAGAGAATGCTGACAAAGTTTGCAAACTCCAGCGATCCATTTATGGATTGGTGCAAGCATCCCGGAGTTGGAATCTTCGCTTTGATGAGGTGATCAAAGCGTTCGAGTTTATACAAGTTTACGGAGAAGCTTGTATTTACAAGAAAGTGAGTGGGAGCTCTATAGCGTTTCTAATATTATATGTGGATGACATATTACTGATTGGAAACAATATAGAAATGTTGGAAAGCGTGAAGGAATATTTGAACAAGAGTTTTTCAATCAAGGACCTAGGAGAAGCTGCTTTCATATTAGGCATCAAGATCTATAGAGATAGATCAAGACGTTTAATAGGACTTTCACAAAGCACAAACCTTGATAAGATTTTGAAGAAGTTCAAAATGGATCAGTCCAAGAAGGGGTTCTTGCCTGTTTTGCAAGGTGTGAAGTTGAGTAAGACTCAATGCCCAGTGACTGCAGAAGATAGAGAAAAGATGAGTGTCATCCCCTATGCTACAGCCATAGGCTCTATCATGTATGCAATGCTGTGCACAAGACCCGATGTCAGCCTTGCCATAAGTATGGTCGGAAGGTTTCAAAGTGATCCAGGAATGGAACACTGGACGGCGGTCAAGAATATCCTGAAGTACCTGAAAAGGACTAAGGACATGTTTCTCGTTTATGGAGGTGATCAAGAGCTCGTCGTAAAGGGTTACGTCGATGCAAGCTTTGACACTGATCCGCATGACTCTAAGTCGCAAACCGGATACGTATTTATTCTTAATGGGGGTGCGGTTAGCTGGTGCAGTTCCAAGCAAAGCGTGGTAGCTGATTCTACATGCGAAGCGGAGTACATCACTGCCTCGGAGGCGGCGAAGGAAGGTGTCTGGATGAAGGAGTTCATGACAGATCTTGGAGTAGTGCCTAGTGCGCTTAACCCAATGACTCTGTTTTGTGATAATACTGGTGCCATTGCTCTAGCCAAGGAACCAAGATTTCACAAGAGGACCGGACACATAAAGCGATGTTTCAATTCCATCCGCGATTACATCAAGGAGGACGACATAAATATTTGCAAAGTACACATGGATCTGAATGTTGCAGATCCAATGACTAAACCTCTTCAAAGGGCTAAACATGAACAACACCAGAACTGCATGGGTGTTCGATTCATTACAATGTAAATCACATAGTGATGTGAACTAGATTATTGACTCTAGTGCAAGTGGGACACTGTTGGAAATATGCCCTAGAGGCAATAATAAATTGGTTATTATTATATTTCCTTGTTCATGATAATCGTTTATTATCCATGCTATAATTGTATTGATTGGAAACTCAAATACATGTGTGGGTACATAGACAACACTGTGTCCCTAGTAAGCCTCTAGTTAACTAGCTCGTTGATCAAAAGATGGTGAAGGTTTCCTAGCCATGGACATGAGATGTCATTTGATAACGGGATCACATCATTAGGAGAATGATGTAATGGACAAGACCCAAACTACGAACATAGCATATGATCCTGTCAGTTTATTGCTATTATTTTCTACATGTCAAGTATCTGTTACTTTGACCATGAGATCATGCAACTCACTGACACCGGAGGAATACCTTGTGTGTATCAAACATCACAACGTAACTGGGTGACTATAAAGGTACTCTACAAGTATCTCCGAGGGTGTCTGTTGGGTTGGCATGGATCAAGACTGGGATTTGTTACTCCGTGTGACGGAGAGGTATCTCAGGGCCCACTCGGCAATACAACATCACAATGAGCCTTGCAAGCAAAGTGACTAAAGAGTTAGCCACAGGATCTTGTATTACGGAACAAGTAAAGAGACTTGCCAGTAACGAGATTGAACTAGGTATAGAGATACCGACGATTGAATCTTGGGCAAGTAACATACCGAAGAACAAAGGGAACAACATATGGGATTAACTGAATCCTTGACATAGAGGTTCGACCGATATAGATCTTCGTAGAATATGTAGGAACCAATATGGGCATCCAGGTCCCGCTATTGGTTATTGACCATAGAGGTGTCTCGGTCATGTCTACATAGTTCTCGAACCCGCAGGGTCTACACACTTAACGTTTGGTGACGATTAGTATAGTTGAGTTATTGTGTTGGCGACCGAAGGTTGTTCGGAGTCCCGGATAAAATCCCGGACATGACGAGGATCTCCGGAAGAGTCCGGAGGTAAAGATTGATATATGTGATAATAGTGTTTTTATCTCCGGAAGGGTTCCGGAATTCACCGGAAGGGGTTCCGGATGTTTACCGAAGTGTTCGGGTGTAGCAACACTTTATATGGACCAAAGGGGTAAAGCCCACGAGGTATTGGAAAGTGCAAAAGGAAGTTTTGCTGCTGCCTTAAGCGGTACTACCGCTGGTAAGGCAGTACTACCGCGTAAGCGGTACTACCGCTTGTGTGAAGCGGTACTACCGCTCAAGCGGTACTACCGCTCATGAGCGGTACTACCGCTTGTACGCGGTACTGCTGGAATCCAAGTGGGACTCTTTCCGTGCGGTCCAAACCGACCTTGTGCGGGCAAAACCGACCTTGTGGAGGCTTTCTCTCCAAGTTTAGACCCCAGGGCTCAACATATAAATAGAGGGGCAGGGCTAGCACACGGGACACATCAAGATTTCCCAAGCCGTGTGCCGGCAACCCTAACCCTCTAGTTCCTCCCGTCACAATCTCCGTAGTGCTTGGCGAAGCCCTGCAGAGATTGTTCCTCACCACCATCACCACGCCGTCGTGCTACCGGAACTCATCCACTACTTCACCATCGCTCGCTGGATCGAGGAGGTGAAGGCGTCATCAAGCCGTACGTGTGTTGAACGCGGAGGTGCCGTCCGTTCGGCGCTAGATCGTGTTTGGATCGAGGGACGACTTGCGATTTGGATCGCGAAGACGTTCGACTACATCAACCGCGTTTCTTAACGCTTCCGCTTAGCGATCTACAAGGGTATGTAGATTCACTCTCCCTCTCGTAGATGCTCATCACCATGGATAGATCTTGCGTGTGCGTAGGAAAATTTTTGTTTCCCATGCGACGTTCCCCAACACCCTGAGGGCTTCCTTCATGGCTTCCTTCTGTTGCTTGATGACTTCTTGTACCTTGGCATAAATTTGGCATTGAGCCGGGTAATGAGTTGTTCCTTCACACAAGAAACATGTCACCAGCCTAGTTGGGCATTCTTCATCCGGGTGATTTTCTTCACAATGAGGGCATCCATCCTTGTGTTCTTCCTGGGTGTGTCCTATTTCTTCGCATATCTTGCAAGCACAAGGTTTCTTCATCGGGTTATGACAGTGCTTCCGGATAAGACGGGATCTTAACAGAGTCTCCTTGAATTCCGGCCAAGTTCTAGCTCCATTACATCCTTGTATGATTTGATGCATTTTCCAGCAGGTTGCGGCACTTTTCGTAAAGTACTGAAGAGCATATTGGACCTCATACTTCCTTGCAATCAATTTTTTCCCGAAGTGATTCTCCATGTTCTGAATCCATAGCACTGCCTCCGGATGAGTCATCGGTCCAGAGAATACAAGTCCATCTTAATTCATCATCTATTGGGTCCAAGGGTTTTGGGATGAGATACGGGAGAGGGATAGAGAGAGATACACACAATACAAACAATAGTTTTGAAAATAGGTTTTATTTGTGGCTGTCGGAAAACACACACAAATGACAGCTCACAAATCATCGCATCTAACATGAGTATACATCAGCTGTTTGGTCTTCTAAAGGTCATAATAATATTGGGATTCTTCAGGGTCTTCAAATTCTTCGGGTGTTCGGAGTCTTCAAACGTTGTAGCTTCAATTCTTCTAATGCAGGGTGGATGTGGCACCCCAGCTCAGAGCAACCGGTTTACCTTGCATTGCCAGCCCAGAGATCAAGTCTTCTGGCAATACACAACAACTTGGTACCAAAAACAACCGCTTTATTGATCTCTTAGAGGGAACATAGGTTTACATCTTACATGATGAGTGAGGCCAAGCGGCACACACGGTGCGGCTGCACTTATGTACATTATTTAGTAGACATCTTCAGGGCCTCGATGATAAGGGAACTACTACGCGACAACGGAACGACGGGGTAGCGGAACTCCATTCCACAAGGACACTGTTGGGACACGGCCTAGATCGCGACATACTGCTCGACATCAACTCCTTGCACGGCTTCTCCTGCATCTGGCATGATAAGCCAGGTGAGTACTTTGAATGTACTCGCAAGCTCAAAGCAAACAAAACAAGTGCGACAAACAACAACAAGGCATTTAACAAATTTAATGCATGAGCATGATACTACTCAACATGAGATGTGCGTGAAGCATTGCCATGGTCCTCGGGACCAACTTACCATCCCGGGGTTACCGTGTAACCACCGTTCATAACTTACCAACGTGATCCTCACTTGATCACATTCATACCTTTCATAGTGATCCTCGATCACCATGTCTGCATGTGCCATTTTGTGAACCTTAGGGTGCAAGTTAATTATATCTGTTGACCCACGGTGTGACCTACTACGAACTGTGTCCATATCCGAGGATGCGGCCATTGATAGATTATACACTCTGCAGAGGTTAGTACACTGTACCCACACCACGGAACTCATGGCCTCGTGCTCCCATTCGGGTGGACCAACGACATTCCGACAAAACCAATCTATTGCATGACACTCTCCCGGCCACTCCGACACACTCCCCTTTGGGCTATGTCCTGGGTGACCCCGATGTCAACATGTGACATCTGCCACCTCTGTGGCTGCCACCGTCGTGGCCAAACATAAACATTGTCCCAAACGAGGACCTTGGTACCATCAAAACTTGGGTCCTCAAGGTTATGACTGCCTACCGGGCCAGGGTAGCGCCAGAGCACAACCTTCCCTCGTAGGAGGTACCGGCGAGAGGCATGACAATAGACCACATTAGGGCCTCCCCATCCAGGCAAGTGTGGTTGCACTGGTGAGCTCGATTCGGTGGCACCATGACTCGATCAACAACATGTTCAAGTTGGATTATTATCAAGTTTAACTTGAGAAGAAAATGATTCGAGCCATAGTGTATGAATGGATGCACGGGTCACAATTATGAATGATGAATGCATCATACTACCATATG
Source organism: Elymus sibiricus (assembly GCA_039707655.1). Classification (NCBI taxonomy): domain Eukaryota; kingdom Viridiplantae; phylum Streptophyta; class Magnoliopsida; order Poales; family Poaceae; genus Elymus; species Elymus sibiricus. The sequence goes on along the minus strand of CM077674.1, from coordinate 162,509,249 downwards.
TGTATATGACATGGTTCCTACTGCCTACATTAACAAGTAAGCATATAACCTACTGTATAATATCAGAATGATAGAATAAAGTCTATGGAATCAAAGTTATGTAGCAAGTTATTTTAAATAGTGACTATATGATGATTTAATTTAATTAAACCAAAGTTATTGCAATGCCATCCTTGTATATGAATGTTGTGGCTTGCCTTGGTTCAGAGGAGTGTCACAGTACTCCTGGCCTTCTCCAACACAACTAGGCTCTTCTGAAATTAATTTAAATGCAAAAAGAAAATGTCACATAACACTGTTTATTGCACCAGAAATTCTCAACAGCAAGAAAAATTCTGAAATTTGGCAAACAGAAACTTTGGAATTTTATAAACCAGTAGCAAAAAGAATCAATTCAATTGGACTTATTGATTAAAAGTTATGGCTGGTCAAAGTTGGATTAGATCTGGTCAAAATTTCCATTTAAAAGAAAATCCAGCAGCGGCCACGTCGAAGACGTATTCAGAGAATACGTCTCCACTTATACCGCTTCGGCTGAGCGGGTGAGAGGCTGATGGGCGGGGCCCGCTGTCAGGGTTAAACAGAGGAGAGGGAGGGAACAGGGCCGGGCGGCTCTGTCGCCGGTGTTTCTCCGGCGAGGAGACGTCGGCGATCACCGGAGAGAGGGGGAATGGGATCAGCTCGGCGAGACGGTCATGCACGTACCCGAAACACAAGCTGAGGAGGTCGGACGGTGTCACGGCAATCCTCTCCAGAGACGGCGGCAGCGGAGCTGATCGGGATTGGCGTTCCCGGCGAGAATCCGGTGAGCTCTTGGTACCGTCGTGCTCAGGAGGTTGCTACGGTCTCAGGGGTGGCAGTGGTTGGAGCTGGGGTGGACTAGGCTGAGTGCTCGGAGGAGAGGGATCCGCGGCTGCCGCCGGCGAGGTTTGAAGGCCAGAGGCCTTCCCGGCGTTGCCAGCAGCTACTAGGGCTCGATTAGAGAGTGGAGAGGTGGTTTGGGATGGCTAGAACGATTGGGGAGGGGCTCTATTTATAGGAGGAGGCCGGGCAGAGCTCGGGCTCCGCCGGAGTTGAGCGGCAGGGCGAACTGGGGGCGGTGAGGACTCGGGTGAGCTCGGGGACGACGCAGGCGAGTCCAAGCATAGTGCACGCACGCGGGCTCGAGCGCAGGCGCACTAAGAGGAACAGGGGCGCGCGTGCAAGCCACTGTACCGCAAGCTAGCGCCGTGGCCGCTTCCGGCGTGCCTCCTACCAGCGTCGGGGAGGGTCAAAGAGGGGCTAGGTGGAAGAATGGGAGTGCTCTGAGTGGACTGGACATGCTGCGGTGGCGCGAGGGGAGAGGTTGGACAGCGGCCGATCGAACCCGACGGGCAGGGCGCTCAGATCACGTGCATTGCACCATGCCCGCACGCGGTCACCGCGTACATTGGCATGCTGGTGACTTTCGGTGCTGCCACACCATGTCCTAGGTGTTGTCCCTTCAACGCTTTGCCAAGGAATGCGCTGGGCTTGCCAAATGGCCCATTGGAGGTGACTGGAGCTAGAGAGAAAGTTTTTGGACAGAAACTTGCTCCAAGCACTGAGGACAAACGGCTGAGGTTCTAGGGCTGATTTTAGGCGTTTAAGCATCACTTAGGAGGGTGATCAAGTGGTAAAAATTTCAGCTAAAAAGGATCAAGGAAAAATATAGTTGCTTCACAATGTGCTCTTTCTGACCAGAAGCAAAAACTTTTTCCCTAGCTGAAATTTTCCAAATGACCATGGGATATTTTTGCATAGAAAGGTGAGGCATGATCCAAAGAATATTTGGGAATTTTCTTGGAATTTTCTGGGCAATAAAAATAGGGGTTGCTTCATAGCTCTGTGGGAAAATAGGCATTTTCAGAGAGAAAATGAATATAATGCCATTAAATAAAAATATCCAATGGCATTATTTTTAGAGGGATGAGGTCTAGGGAGGGTTTAAGGATGGTAGAACCCACTTGGAAGAAAATCAAAAATAAATCCAAGTGGTAAGTCCAAAAGAAATGATAGAAAACCTCAAATGCAAATAAAATATTCAATAAATCCAAATAAAAGAAAAAAAATGCAAAATCCAGGGTGTTACAGTGGAATTTTCTTTCACTCTGAAGTGGTACTCAGTTGATTCTTCGAGGGGTCAAAAGGGAAAGGGGTATTTTCTAACTATTTGAGGTAAGAGCGACTATTCGATAAAATCAGAGAAGACGGGAAGTAAAAGATATTTTTTGAAAATAAAGTTTTAGAGATATCCTATCCTAGGGCTTTCTAGTTTCTAGGGTCATGTCCTACAGTCAACATGTGCTCTGATACCATCTCTGTAATGACCCGACCCAATACGGTCAAGTCTCTGTAATTTCTGTGCCATCCCTGGATCAGTATGCTGGCACACACAGTACTTCGATGAAATACCATAACATCACATGTAAAATAAATACCGTAGATCCAGAGTATACCTTAATTATCATAGCAGAAACAAAGTATAAGGGTGTGGGGTCCCATCAACGCCAACGGCAAGTTGAGTGTAGACCGTAACCCTACAACGTAACTCTTACTCGTCGTAGAAATACCTGCAACATGATACGTTGCAGCCGTGTAGGTCAGTACATTGAATGTATCGGCAAGATCACAATATGAGGCAGATGATAAGTCTATTCTATATGCAATATGGCTTTGTGGCTCTGTGTCTGAGTTTTTGCATAAAAGCTGGTTTTATTTTCCCTACAACAAAGGAATATCATGTGACGCCCCTGCTCGACCGTGCACTAATCATACACGCAAACGTGCACGCTCGAGATCAGAGACTCACGGGAAGATATCACAACACAACTCTAAACTCAAATTTAAACATAAATCTCCATATTACAAACCAGGGGTCACGAGGATCCGAATACATAAGTCATACAAATCATAATACCTGGGTACAGACATAGTTAGTCAAGTTTGCCTTAAGAAGGCCAGCACAAACATCGACATTGATCGAAAAGGCGAAGGCCTCCTGCCTAGGGCCTCCGAACTACTCCTGGTCGTCGGGGATCTCCACGTCGTAGTAGGCTCCTCTGGGGATCTCCTGCTCCTGGGCTCCGTCGTCTGATCGCAGCAACCGGGTATGGGCACTACAGGAATCAGCTGATTTGCCGTCTGCCTTGGCAGACGGCAAAGGTCTTTGCCGTCTGCCGCAGACGGCAAACGCTTCCGGCACTGTAAGCTACGGTAATGAGCTTATTTACCATCTGCATTCCCACAGCGGACGGCAAAGACCTTTGCCGTCAGCTTTCCAGGCCAAGCAGACGGCAAAGAAAGTGGACGGCAAAGAATAGACGTTAGCCACGTTAGGTGGCTAACGGGAGACTTTGCCGTCTGCCAGCGGACGGCAAACGTGCTCTCCCCTTTGCCGTCTGCTTCCTGACGTCAGCAGACCCGCTCGCCTTTCTTTGCCGTCTGTGGCTCGCCTTTCTTTGCCGTCTGCCGCTCGCCTTTCTTTGCCGTCTGCTTGCGGACGGCAAAGAACCACTCGCCTTTGCCGTCTGCCAGCGGACGGCATAATGACCAAATTGGTCAGACCTAGTACTCCCAGGTTGCATAGGTTGCTGCCACGTGGCACCTTTGCCATTCGCTGGCTGACGGCAAAGACCTTTGCCGTCCGCTGGCAGACGGCAAAGTGCCTGTATTGCCCCTTTTTATTCTGTTTTTTGTTATATCCAAGCATTTTCACAACAAATATATGATATATATATATATATATATATATATATATATATATTTCACAGGGCAAACAGTATGTGCAAGTTTCACAGCAAGTATATGATATCCAACACATAAGAAACTATATCCCTGCCATATGGATATGATCATATACCAAAACAAAATATGCAAGTTTCACCATATTACAATAGTTTCATCCATAGGTAGCAAATTTCACATTGTTCATGGATACAAAATCAAAACAAAAAGTAAACACAAGCACTCCATCAATGCAAGCTTCCGTGAAGTGAATCAAATCTGCAAAATGGGAAATAAGAAAGTTAGAAGAAGAAGACTAGAAGAAGAAGAAGAAGAAGAAGAAGAAAAAGAAGAAGACTAGAAGAAAAATAAGAAGAACAAGAAGAAGAAGAAGAAGAAGAAGAAGAAGAATAAGAAGAACAAGAACAAGAAGAATAAGAAGAAGAAAAAGAAGAAGACTAGAAGAAGAAGAAGAAGAATCATAAGAAGAAGAAGAAGAAGAAGAAGAAGAAGAAAAAGAAGAAGACTAGAAGAAGAAGAACAACAACAAGAAGAAGAATAAGAAGAAAAATAAGAAGCTAAGTATGTCTTCTTCTTCTTCTTCTTCTTGTTCTTCTTCTTCTTCTAGTCTTCTTCTTCTTCTTTTTCTTCTTCTTCTTCTTCTTCTAGTCTTCTTCTTCATCTTCTTCTATTCCTTCTTTTTCTCCTCTTCCTTGTTTTTTTTCATATTATTCCTTATTTGTGTCATTTTAGAGCTAACCTATGTAAGTATGCCATTTTTGTGCTAACCTAGGAAAATAAGGTAAGTATAGGTCATTTTTGTGCTAACCTAGGTAATTATGCCATTTTTGAGCTAAATTAGGTAAGTATAGGTCATTTTAGAGCTAACTTAGGTAATTATGTCATTTTGGAGGATAATAAGCTAAGTATATGACATTTATGAGGTAACCAAGGTTATTATGCCATTTTTGCAATGAATAAGCTAATTATGTCATAAATGGACTAAATAAGCTAATTATGTCATTTTGGAGGATAATTAGCTAAGTATGTCTTTTTTGGGGAAAATAAGCTAAGAAGAAGAAGACTAGAAGAAGAAGAAGAAGAAGAAGAAGACTTCCTTTTCTCCTCTTCCTTGTTTTTCTTCATCTTATTCCTTATTTGTGTCATTTTAGAGCTAACCTAGGTAAGTATGCCATTTTTGTGCTAACCTAGGAAAATAAGGTAAGTATGTGGCATAATAGGGCCAACTAGCATGTACGAAGCTAAGTACGCATTTGTTAAGCAAAACACTAGAGAAAACTTACCGTCGTCGTCATCATGGAGGTCAAGCACCGGGGTTGCTCTGGCAGCCGCGATCACCTGGAGAAGGTTGCCCTGGAGAAGGGTTGTGCGATGCGGCATCGGAGTTATGCTACACCAAAGATCATTTGCAAAGTCTCGTTAGCATGATGACACTCAAATGTTAAGACTTGTAACTAATGACCATTCAAATGAAACTCACCGTTCCCGCTCTAGTAATGACCGGCATCGGCTGAGGGGTCTGACCGGTCTTCTCGCACATAGACTACACATTTGGTTTTGACGAGTCAGTCATAACGGTTAGTAATGAAACGAACATATTACGTGCATGATTTGGCTAATATGCATAAGAAACTTACCACGAGGAGCTCGTACATGGCCTGGTGAGACGCATCATTCCGTGCCCTCTCCTCCTCCAACAACCTAGCCGTCTTCTCCTCCGCCAGCCGTTCCCTCTCCGCCGCCAGCCGGTCCCTCTCCTCCAGAAGCACCTAGGTTGTCTCTCTCTCTTTATGAAGAGCAGCCTGCAACACCACTCCTCGTTAGCATTTTAATCATGGATGGGCACACACACAATGTAATGGAGGAAAGATATCTGAGTCCGTATAACTTACCTCGATGGCGAGATCGACTGGCCGTGGATGAGGCCTTATCTCAGGACAGGAGCTCGTTTGGTGCGCCTTTATCTCCGGGAGAGTGCGAGGACAACGTATAAGTCCATCTCCAATGGCTATCGAGCCATGGGGCCTCCCGCCACCAGATATCATCACCAGCTCTGGATCAAAAGGATGCTGGCTCGGGTTAAAGTCCTCCCCTTTCCTCGCCTTCCCCTCATCTTTGTACCTCACGAGCTTGTGGTGGGAGGAGATGTTGGTGAAGTTTTCTGGATTATCGAGGTCAGCCTCAGAGAATGCCTTGACCTTCTTGTACGAGGCAGTATGGGCCATGGCATAGAGGTCGTAAACCTCTGGCACCTCCGTGTTATTGTGTCCCGCCTAAAAGAGAGGAACAAAGTATTAGTAAAGGGCTCAAGCTAGCATGAAGAATGAATTGCATGAATCATGAAGCAAACCACATACCCAGTTCCGTCCGAACTGAAATAAGTTGGCGCTGCCTTGATGGTGTGGCACACCAACCATTTGGGCACACCGGTCCTTGGCATTGTCGTGGACGGCTCACCAGCGGCCTGTCCACCACTCATCCACCAACGCCTCCCAACAATCCATCTTATCCGCACACCATCTCGGGAGCACCTAAGTTAGTAAACAGAAATTTGAGCGCTACGCCTACGAATCAAATCAAGGAAACTAAGTACAATGCCTTAAGAATAGTTAATTACCTTCATGTACTGATCCTTCTTCAGAAACTTAGCCCGGCACGACGCCTTGTCCTTCTTAATACCACATGTGGCGTAGTAGTCTCGAACAGCCTGTGGCCGAGCCTCGTGCCGTAAGTTTTGTAGTAGGCGCCTGCACTCGTGATCGATAACCTATGCCGCCTCCTCCCAGTATCCCTCCTCACACTTGTAGAAGGTCTGCAATCAAACGAGACAACACTGATTAGTAAAATAACTAGCTATTGTTAATTTTTAATTGTGCAAAGGAGAAATTACCCAAAAGCTTCTGATCACCATCTCGGCAATCGTGTGGCACAAGACACCGTCGATCATGTGGTCCGGCGGGGCCGAGGCAGCCAAGTAGTGCTCCCAGCTCAATCCTAGCTCTGGAAGTTGACCCTCACCGGGCAACGTGACAAACCCTGGGAAGTTTTGCCGGCAAAGCACACCAAGGACGGTGTTGGGCCTGCGGACTCCACTGGCGTGTACCCAACCCCTGCAGTATGACAAGGCCAACGCATTAGATATTTGAAGAAACCTGAAGGCAAAAGGTACAAAAAGAGTAAATGCACTTACTTCTCCCCATCAGGCCTAATCACCGGCCGCAGCTCGCGGGTCGCCGGCACGGGCGGGAGCCGTGTGCCACCACGCTGGTACACGGTGGCCCCCTCAACTACCTCACCCTCACTATCAGTAAACGGATCATCCCCGCCACCATCAGCATGGCCACTCGGCCCCTCAGGCGGATCCGGCCAGGTACCCCATCTAGACGTCTCCTGGGACGTAGCCTCTGGGTCCGGAGTCTCGTGGGTTGAAGGCCCATCCACCTGAGGCTCGTGGTGCGGAGTCCCCGTAGCCTCCACCTCAAACGGGTCCACCCTAGCAGTCCTATGCTCGGGTGAATCAGCTGGGGGTGATGGCGAGGAAGGCATAGCAGCCTGCCTACCTCTCCCGCCCCTGCGTCCTAATCTACCTCCTCTTTTCTTCCCTCCCCGACCTCCTCTCCCGGTGGGCAACGACGCCGACGAAGAGCGCCCGGCGGTGTCCCCATACTGTCTAACAACGCTCTCCGGAGAGGTACGGGTGGAATGGAAGTACCCCTCCCGCGGGCCGCCGCCAAAGAAGTACCCGCGGCGCGCTTTGGACCCGCGCCCACCATCTTTCAACATCTGCCATGACAAAGAGTAAACGAAATTAGTACAACATAAAAAAATTGAATACATGACATGAATAATAATATGTATATAATTTAAGTTGGGATGCATACAAACTAATAGTCTGGATCGTCTATATATGCTTCAGGACATGGTAGATAGAAAACTTGGGGACAACCAAGTTCCCCCAGCATGATTGGGGAAAACTTGGAGACATATAAATGCATGATTGGTTACAAAGCATGGAGCTGCTTAGCATGGATGAGTTTTTGTTGCAGCCTAGCATGGATCAACCATGATAGTGCACTGACAAATGCCACACAAATTCATTTCATGGCGAGAAATTGCAGATGCTAGGCTATAAGAAAGGCACACTTACTTGACAATAACCAAGATCAAAATTATAGAAGGAACATATCAGAACTACAACATTCTGATTGCCATCTCTTTCATAGAAAGGTACATGTCTATACGTCTCACCTTCATATGAAAAAAATAAAGCATCCACATATAAAATTGATACAATGATACAGAACTATAAATAAGAAGGGGCTGGTGAAAATGAAAAGAGGAAACTTATCCATACCACGTCTTTTTAAACCAATGGATCCCTCATCGAGTCATTCTACATCCTACAAATTCTTTAAAGAATAGTACACCATGACATAGTAATGAAATTCCTAGAGTTAAACCTATCAACTTTGGCAGATACATACTTGAATTTATAGACATGTACACCTCCCTTATTTAACAATGCAACTGATGATTTATCAATTGTGTATAGTAGAGTGCATGTATTAGTCTTCATCAGTTGATCGGTTCAGTGCTTGAACATATGTTTGTTTGAATTATTTGTTTGCCACTGATCTTTAATAGTTATTCATACTTTCGATATCATGTAATCAGAAGTTTTGTGGTGTTATCCCAAAGCAAACATCGGTGAGATTTTTTTTTTCATTCTTCTTGGAACCATATATGAACCACACATGTGCACACCTTCTTATTTTATTTTTTTGTACCTAGCAGCTCACTCGGTTACGACAAAACAACGATGACCCCCTCTTGGTGATATCTTGAATGTTGGTCAATACTCTTGAAGGAATCTATGCAGGGCAATTGAGCAAAATGTTGTGATCTACCATCATTAGCAACTTTGATATTTGACACATATCACTTGCTGGTACCATGTGTGTTGGCCTTGTCAGATCTGCAACCCTCGATGTGGCCTCTCTTTTCTGTACCAGATTCTCTGTGCAACATCTTTCTCAAGGTGTCCCTTGATTCTGCCTCACCCATCCAGGTTTTAGTTGAAGATGAAAGACAATATAGCCTACACATCAGGTCCAGTTTTTAAAATCCAATGTTTTTAACTCATATATTTGTAAGACAATTGCCACTGTTTTTCTACTACATCTATGGATTTTAATTTCTGCAATACAATATTTATCTTCCATGCAATTTTAATTCTATACATAACATACCCGAGAAGAATTAAAAAATGCTGTTCATCAAGGATGTACACTAGCAATTGGTACTGTAGTAACATCTTTGAATATGAAATTTGTCATATTATTTATTCCTATTGTTATCTTCTTTAGCATGTAGATGTTACTCTACAAATCCACAAAAAATTCCTAACTAACCTAATTGATGCAAAAAAAACTAATAGATGAAAAAAAAAACAGAGGGGGGTGGGGCTCACCGGAAGGGGGGTTGGGGCAGAGGGCGGGGCAGAGGCGGAGGCGGAGCTCATCGGGGCAGAGGGCGGCGGGGCTCGTCGGGGCAGAGGGCGGCGGAGCTCGTCGGGGCGGCCGGCGTCGGTGCAGAGGGCGGCGGCGCGGGGCGGCTGGGCAGAGGGCGGCGGCGGGGAGGCGTCGGGGCGGGGGAGCGTGGCGGCGGGGGGGCGGGGGAGCGTCGGGGCAGCGGCGGTGACGGGCGGCAGCGAGAGAACGAGAGAGAGAGAGAGAGGGCGCGGGCCGGGGTGGAGCGCGCGGTTTGAGCAAGAGAGAGAGAGAGATTGACGGGGCTGCCCATTAAGGCAACCCTCTTTGCCGTCTGCTAGCAGACGGCAAAGAGGGGGACCGTTAGGGTTAGCCCCACGCCCCTCTTTGCCGTCCGCTAGCGGACGGCAAAAAGGAAAATAACAGATGACAAATAACCAGCTGACGGTACCGAGTTGACCTAGCCGACGCAGGGGCCACCCCCTCTTTGCCGCCTGCATTTTCCTCTTTGCCATCAGCTAGCTGACGACAAAGAAAGAACAGACGGCAAAATCAATTTTTGCCATGAGTCCTTTCTTTGCCGTTTGCTTTTCCAAAGCTGACAGCAAAGACTCTCTTTGCCATCAGCTGGCAGACGGCAAAGAGCCAGCTGATGGAAAATCTCCTGATTCCAGTAGTGGGGGAAAAGAAGTAGCAAAGCAACCGTGAGTACTCATCCAAAGTACTCGCAAGACTGACATCAGAACTATACTAATTATGCATCGGTATCAAAGGAATGGGGCTATATCTTTGGACTAAACTGCAGAAAGGCTGGAACAGAGGGGGAGAGGCCTAGCCTATCGAAGACTAGCATCTTGAAGCAATCTTGCAGCATCAGAAGAGAGTAGAACAAGATAATATATATCAATCATATTTTAGTAATACCCTGGGATCCTTCCTCGGCTACCCTGCGAGAAAGTGATCCTGAGAGCAGTAGTAACAGTTTAGTAATCACTTGGTATCCATTTGTAGTTGTAGCAGATCAAGATACAACTCTGAGCGTCCTGTTACCATGGACATGGCTATTCGAATAGATAACTTCCCTGCAGGGGTGCACTACTGTTACCCAACACGCTCGATCACATCTGGTCGGACACACTTGCTGGGTAATGCCCGGCCTCGGGTGATCGACACGACGCAGTCCTAGCTAGGCTCAACAGAGAGGTCAACATGTCGGTCTAAATCCTAAGTGCGAAGGGGTCTTGGGCCATCGCCCTTCACACTCCTGCACGTTACGTGGCTGGTCGGGGCCCAGGCGCGACACTGAATACACCAGTGACGTAACCAGCCCACCCCAATGATCAGCCCGCATCTCTGAGCTGCGACATCTGAAGAGCTTTCGGCTGATACATACGACGGAGAGGGTCCCATAACCATTATCCCATGCTGTGGTAGTGCGTATAGGCACGTAGCCAACTCAGATCAATTACCCAAATCCGTTAGGGGTATTTACTGACTCGCAGAGACGAACAGGGTTCCTGTCGCTCCGAATTGGTAACACATGACGCGCGGGTGCTCTTGGAGCCGACCCGTCTTTAATATTATTCACTCGCGGGCACCCTTGGGGCCAGCCCGACTTTATCAGTTTAAAGTATTGCAATAAGTAAACATTTCCGTGATCATCACCCAGAGTGATCACGGCCCAGTAACAAGCATGGCAAACGGACAAGGGTGAAGGGCCACAAATGGAACAACAGCATAGCTATCTAAGCATCCTAGGACAGTAGGTAGGTATCAATAGTAGGCGACGAAAATAGGCTATATATGCATCAGATTAGGAACTATCGGAGCAACAACAGAAGCAATACTAATGCAAGCATAAGAGAGAAGGAATGGGCGATATCTGGATTATCAAGGGGGTTTTGCTTGCCTGGAAGCTCAGCTGAAGGGGTCTGGTCGTCGACGATGTAGTCGTACTCTGCAGTGTCGTCGGCAGTCTCGGGGTCTATCGGGAGAGGAGGAGGGGGAAGAAACAATAAATACACAGCAAACAATGCAACAGGGATGCATGACATGTCTACAAGCTATGCTGGGGGTGTTCTAATGCAGCACTACGCAAGTTAGACGGAGCGGGAATTTATCCGGGAGTGTTCTCCCAGCTCCGGGTGATTATCGGTACACTGAACCGGAGGGGACGGTTCCACGTTCAGTATGTTAGAGGGGTGTGGAAGTTAAGTGGGTGGCATATTCGAATTCTTCATATTTTTCTGATCGTTTTTCATATATAAATTATTTTCATCCGAGTTACGGTTTATTTTATATGATTTTTCAAAGTTTTAATCATTTTCTGGAAATTCTGGAATTAATTTAATTAGAATTATCCGAAACAGTAGCTATGACGTCAGCCTGACATCACAGTGACGTCAGCGGGTCAAAACCGGCTGGGCCAGGTCAAACCTGACCAGTGGGTCCCACTGGTCTGTGTCACAGTAGCTAATTAGGATTTATTTGAACTAATTACAGATTAATTAAGCAGTGGGGCCTACTGTCAGTGACTGCTTAATTAACTAATTAACTAACAGATTAATTAATGGTTTAATTAACATTTTATTTATTTTAAAAACGTTTAAACAGGGTGGGGCCCGCGTGTCAGTGACTGGGCTGCCCAGTCAGCCGAGTTGACTCGGTCAACTAGGCCCGCGGGGCCCATCAGTCAGCATAACAGGGGGCCGCCACGTCGGCGCCAAGTCAGACACGGCCGGCGTTCAGCCGCTGGTGACCAAATCGACGGCGACGCGCACGGGAGGGCTCGGGTTTCGGTTGTGGTGGACCATTTCGAGCGCTGGACGGCGCGTTCGGACATGCGCGAAGCGGCGCATCGCGTGGTGGCGGTGGTCTGCTCGGGGGTCGCCGGAATCGACGCCGGCGACGAGCGGAGGCGGCGGCGTTCTCGGGCGGAGCTTGGGCGCGCGGCTGCGGCGGGCTAGCGAGCAAACGGAGCGGTTAGGGAGCCTCTATGCGACGCGGCGAGCGCGATGGTGGCACGCACGGGACCCAATGGTCACCGTGGCTACGCCGGCGATGAGCTCGTGCGGTTTCGGGATCGGGCACGACGGCAACGGCGGCTACGGCACGGAGAAGAGCACGGGAAGAGAGGGAGAGGGAGGCGGAGCTCACTGGGCGCCTGTAGGTGTGCTCAGTGGGCTCGGGGGAGGCGCGAGGTGGCCGGATTCGACGCCGGAGTTCGTCGGAGCCGAGGAGGAAGAAGGGGTCGCCGCGCTCTATGTAGCGGTTCCGAGCTCCAATGGCTCGGCGCAGGTGGGGTAGCGGACGACGGCGATCAGATCTGGCACGGCGGCGAGGCGATGCGGTGGCGGTGGCCGCGCGGTTCGGTGAGGGCCGAACATGGCGGTGCTCGGGTGATGAGGGAGAGCAAGGGACAGAGGGTGAGGCAGGGTTAGGGCTAGTCAGGGGGGTTGCGGGGGTCCTTATCCAGCGCGGGGCACCGCTGGATGATCGACATCGAGGCAAACGGTGGGTGGACAGCGCATGCGCGTTCGGCCGCGCCATGGCTTCTGGCCAGCGCGAGGAAGGAGAAGGCCTCGCCGGGCCGGGCCGATTTGCACTGTGCACTGGAAGCCCAAGTGCACAGTAGCCCGTTTCCTTTTTATTTTTCTTTTCTTCTGTTTTATTCCTTTCCTCTCTTTTGCAAAATGTTTAGCCAACACTTCACTTTTGTAAAATATGTGACTTGGCCCTAATAATACAATGCAATAATTGGTGCTGTCTTAAAAAGGTTTGGAGGCCTGATAATTTCATTTGAATTTTATTTAAATGGAATGGGTTTAATTAGTGCTGTTTTGGTACTGCTTCACGATGTTAGAGTCATTTAAGTAATTCAATTAATGTTGACTTTATTTTTATAATTGCCTTGGGAATATTTGCAATATTATGAACTATTTAGTTCCAGGATTTGAACAATTTTTAAATTCACTTTATATTGAATTTCAATTTGAATTGGAATTTGAAATGAGATATGAAACAAATGATGATCAAGCACTGTTAATCATGGTGACTTGGCATTATCAAAAGGGTGATCACTGTTGCTAATACCTGGGGGTGTTACAATTCTCCTCCTCTAAAAGAAATTCTCGTCCCGAGAATTAAGAGGTAGGCTGAAAGAGAGCGGGGTATTCTTCACGAAGACGATCTTCGCGTTCCCCAGTGGCTTCGTCTTCAGAATGATTCGTCCACTGAACTTTAAGGAACTTGATTGCCTTCTGACGGGTTCGACGCTCAGCTTGGTCAAGAATGCGGATCGGATACTCTTCATAAGAAAGATCCTCTTGCAGCTCAAGCATTTCATGATCCACTACTCGGATAGGATCCTTGAAGCAGCGATGGAGTTGCGACACAAGAAAGACATCATGAAGTTGAGAAAGGTTCGGAGGCCATTCCAATTGATATGCCACTTCTCCTCGTCGGGCGAGGATACGGAACGGGCCAATGTAGCGAGGAGCTAACTTGCCCTTGATTTCAAATCGATGAGTGCCCTTCATCGGAGTAACACGAAGGTAAGCTTGTTCGCCAGGTTGATAGACCATTACCTGGTGTTTGCGATCATAATTGCTCTTCTGACGAGACTGAGTTGCTTTCAAATGTTCACGGACAATGCGGACTTGTTCTTCAGCTTGTTGGATAATGTCCGGACCGAAGAGTGGCCGTTCCCCAGTTTCTGACCAATTCAGAGGGGTTCGGCACTTACGTCCATAGAGAACTTCAAAGGGTGCCATCTTCAAACTAGCTTGATAGCTATTGTTGTAAGAGAATTCAGCATATGGGAGAGATTCCTCCCATTTCTTACCGAATGAGATGACACAAGCTCAAAGCATATCTTCAAGCACTTGATTGACTCGTTCAACTTGTCCCTGGGACTGGGGGTGAAAAGCGGTGCTGGAGGACAGATGAGTTCCCATAGCTTCTTGGAAACTGTTCCAAAATCTTGAGGTAAAGAGGCTGCCACGATCTGAACTGATCTCCAACGGAACACCGTGGAGTGACACGATTCTGGAAACATACAAGTCTGCTAACTGACTAGCAGTGAGTGTCTCCTTGACTGGCAGAAAGTGAGCAACCTTTGAGAATTGGTCAATGACGACAAGAATAGCATCATGACCCTTCTGCGATCTGAGAAAACCAGTAATGAAATCCATTTCAACCTTGTCCCATTTCCATTCAGGAATAGCAAGTGGTTGCAGAGTTCCAGCAGGCCTTTGATGTTCTGCTTTGATGCGACGGCAAACGTCACACTCAGCAACATAGCGAGCAATGTCTCACTTCATATCAGGCCACCAGTATCTCTGTCGAATGTCTTGGTACATCTTGGTGCTACCGGGGTGAATTGACAAAGGTGTATCATGTGCTTCTTTCATAACATCCGAACGAGAGTCCAGGTTGTGCTTTCTGGGGACCACTAGGCGGCCTTTGAGAACAAGGCACCATCATCATCAACATGGTAGAACGAAGAATTTCCCTGGGAGAGGTATTTCTTAATCTTCTCGACTTTAGAGTCATATTTCTGCCTTGTCTTGATGTTGCACTCGAGGTCCGGTTCAACAACCAGGGTACTAAGATAACCCTGAGGAACAATGTGAAGGTTCAACTTGAGAAGTTCTTCATAAATAAGGGGTTGTGCATGCTGAACCGTGAGGTTGTTGCAATAAGACTTGCGACTCAAAGCATCGGCCATTACGTTAGCCTTGCCAGGGATATAGGAAATATCCATGTCATAGTCAGCTATTGTCTTGAGCCATCTTTGTTGGCGGAGGTTCAAATCTGGTTGGGTATATAAATATTTCAAACTTTGGTGGTCCGTGTATATCTCGCAACGATTACCAAGAAGGTAATGTCGCCACAGCTTCAGAGCATAGATAACAGCTGCTAACTCGAGATCATGTGTTGGATACTTATCTTCGTGAGGACGCAACTGATGAGAGCCATAAGCAATCACTTTGCGCTCTTGCATTAGGACACAGCCTAATCCTTGACGGGATGCGTCACAATATATCACAAAGTCCTTGCGGGAATCAGGGGGGGCTAGCACGGGGGCAGATGTTAACTTATCTTTAAGTGTCTGAAAACTTTCTTGGCACTTTTCCATCCACTCAAACTTCTTGCCTTTGTGAAGCAAGTCAGTCAGTGGCTTAGCAATCTTGGAGAAGTTCTCGACGAAACGGCGGCAATAGCTAGCAAGACCGAGAAAACATTTGACTTGCTTAACAGTTTACGGAGGAGTCCAGTCAAGAATAGCCTGAACTCGTTCTGGGTTAACAGCAATGCCATCTTTGGAAATCACATGACCAAGATAGGTCACCTCAGATAACCAGAATTCGCACTTGGAAAATTTGGCATACAGTTGATGTTCTCGAAGTCTCTCCAATACAAGCCGAAGATGTTCGGCGTGTTCTTCTTCATTCTTGGAAAATATAAGGATATCATCCAAATAAACCACGACGAATTTGTCGAGGTAGTCCATGAAGATATAGTTCATCAATCGAGAGAAGGTTGCTGGAGCATTAGTTAATCCGAAGGACATGACGGTGTACTCGTATGATCCATAACGGGTAACGAAGGCGGTCTTCGGAATATCCTCTTTACGAACTCGGATCAGATGGTAACCCAACCTTAAGTCGAGTTTAGAGAACACAGAGGATCCAGCAAGTTGATCGTAAAGATCGTTGATCCGGGGAAGTGGATATTTGTTCTGGATTGTTGCTTGGTTAATAGGCCGATAGTCCTAGACCAATCGGTTAGTTCCATCCTTTATCTTAACAAAGAGAGAAGGTGCTCCCCAGACAGAGGAACTGGGACGGATGAAATCCTTTTTAAGTGACTTGTCGATTTCCTCCTTAAGTTCAAGGAGTTCATGCGGCGGCATCTTGTATGGGCGCTTCGCAATAGGGGTAGTGGCAGGTTTCAAGTCAAAGACGAATTCAAAAGCTCTAACAGGGGGTATTCCTGGAAGTTCTTCTGGAAAGACGTCCGGAAAATCGCGAACGACTGGAATATTCTCAATTCCCTCAAGAGGTGAAGCGTTCAAAGCATTTAGAGCATATATCTGAGCTTCGACATTTCGGGTAACTCGGGCGGTATAGTTCACTATCTCGTCGGAGGGGTGAAGGAGTTGGACGACTTTGGTGGCACAATTGATCGAAGCAATGTGAGCTTTCGACCAATCCATTCCCAGAATGAGGTCTATGATGTAAGTTTTCAAGATGATGGGTGAAACAAGGAAGTCTAATCCGTCGATTTCAACAGTGACATTGTGTGCCATCATGGTGGTTTGACACTGGCCTCCAGGGGTACGGACAACTATTGGTAGGCTCATCTTATGAAATGCAATGTCATGTGCTAATGCAAATGCTTTTTTCATGAATGAATGCGATGCTCCTGAATCAAATAAAATAGAAGCGGGTACTGAGTTAACGAGAAGGGTAACCATCACAGTTTCAGGTTGATCCTGAACTTCTTCAATATCGACGTGGTAAGCCTATCCACGACCATAAGCAGAAGACCCAGTATTATAGTTGCGGGTCTGATTGTTGCCACGACCATTTTCACGGCCATTACAAGGAAGTGCCAACTGATTCAGATTCTGGCGGCAGTCCTTGGCAAGGTGACCTGGGCTGTGACACTTGAAACACAGACCATCTTTAGGACGAAGAGGAGTAGCTAGAGTTCTCGGCTGCCTCGGTGGTGGAGGAGGCAGACGAGGTGCCGCATAGGAGGGCCTTGGCGCAGGGGTAGCTAGACGATATACGTTGTGAAGAATCCAGACATGACGCTTTTGTGCTGAGCTCGAGGATGAGCCAACGTCACGATAGCGCTTCTGCGACTCCTCGTGCTCCATGTGAGCAGTCTCAACCAAGATAGCCTTGTTCACGAGGGTGGCAAAGTCGGTGAAGTCTTGAGCAGCAAGTGCAAGCTTGAGGTCTGGGTGGAGTCCACTACGGAATTTCTCCTGTCTACGAGCATCAGTTGGAATGTCTTCTTCGGCATAGTGGGACAGGTTAAGAAACTCCCGCTGATAAGCTTCGACAGTTTTATTGCCCAGAGTGAGGTTGTGAAACTCTGTCTTCTTCCGGTCCATGATTCCCTGAGGAATGTAACGGGCACGGAAAGCAGTCTGAAACTTGATCCAAGTAAAGATTGTCCTAGCAGGTAGTGAACGCATGTGGGTGTCCCACCATTGAGCAGCGGGACCCTTCAAGAAGTAGGACGCGAAGGTGACAAGGTTGGCAGGGGCGACATTGGCAGATTCCATCTCGTAGGCGATGTCGCGAAGCCAGTCATCAGCATCCAGTGGCTGTTCAGAGTTGCGGAAAATAGTAGGGCTGAGATGCACAAACTCCTGCAGAGTTATTGGGGCAGGTGGCTGATCTTGAGCATTCTGGTTCTGTTGTGGAAACTGAGCCATGATTCCAACCATGAACTGGCGGTTCAACTCGAATTGCTGCATCATAGCTGCCATATAGTCTGGGGGTGGTTGTTGTTCAGGAGCACGGCCCTGACCACGACCACCTGGTCTAACCATCCTGCTAAAATTTAACAGGGGTAGTTTAGTAAAACAACTGCAAGTGTTTAGAGACAAACATGAGGTAACACGACAATGAATAAGTAGTGCAATAGATACATAACAGTAGTTAATTAAGACATACAGATCCATACACAGAGTCGGTTACACGCGGACAACATAAGTTCGCAAAACTAAACAGCTAGACATACTAGGCGGTGCGCAGGCACGCGGTGAGGAATACACAACGGGACATAGCAAAGGCTACATCAACGTCGGGGAAAAGCACTGAAACGGGGTAACTGCAGGTGCGGATGATGAGTGCTCATGGCAGAAAAGTCCTGCTCTCCGTGTGCACTCTGATGCAGAACCCGGTCTTGAACTGGGAGAAGAGGTCCACGTGCGGGTGTGTGACCTCCAACAGCAGGCCAATCGATACTTGAAGGCATGTGAGTCCCGCGCGGGTAAAGAATGTACTCTGGATGTATCCCTGCACGAACAGCTGGCAGCAACTGTGTCATAGCATCGTAGAGACGTGCTCGAGTGGCAAACAACTCGACGGCAAGAGCCCGGGCAGTGCGATCCAGAGCCTGAGTGCACTGAATCAGAACCTGCGGGTCGTGTCGACGTCGCTCGTAAGGGGCACAGACAGCTGTGTAGTATCCGGTAGCATCTCCAGCAGGTGCATACGGGATGTATTGGAACTCGGAGTCGTCCAAGCGACTATGCTCGCCACGAAGACGTGCGACAGCAGAATGGGCAGCGTCATGGACTGCCATATCAATCGTCACGCCAATACTGTGAAAAGTGTGCAGCTCAGTGACGGAGTCGTTCTGCTGATCGAAGATACGAAGATCAGCATGGTACTGCTCCTGGTTGTACTCGCGGTAATCCTCGTAAACCATGTACTCGGGGTACCAGCGGTAGCCCAATCTAGTCAGGAGGGCGATCAGGACAGTTGGAAAACCAGGCGCATCACGAGCCCAAGTGCGAAGCACAAGCTGCGTCGCAGGGCGCGGCGGAAACAAGCGATCCATCTGAAACAGAGGAAATTTCAAGATTGTCAAATGACAGTGAGTGAATTTTTGCATTGTGCATTTGAGGAAATAAATTGCAGATAATCAAAGCTCCGGGTGGATGTGATCACGAGAACCTAGAGTCAGAGTTAGTAAAAAATTTAACCCGAATAGAAGAGACAGTAGAATCCCAGAGTAAGGAAGAGGAATAAAAGATCCTAATCCCAACCATGTGCAACGTGGGCCCGTAAGCCACACAGCACTGTTAGTAAAATAGTTTTTCAATGACTAGACTCAACTTCAACCAAGGAATCGGAAGGGACCTTCCTACAGGCAGTCGGCTCTGATACCAACTTGTGACGCCCCTGCTCGACCGTGCACTAATCATGCACGCAAACGTGCACGCTCGAGATCAGAGACTCATGAGAAGGTATCACAATACAACTCTAAACTCAAATTTAAACATAAATCTCCATATTACAAACCAGGGGTCACGAGGACCCGAATACATAAGTCATACAAATCATAATATCTGGGTACATACATAGTTAGTCAAGTTTGCCTTAAGAAGGCTAGCACAAACAGCGACAATGATCGAAAAGGCGAAGGCCTCCTGCCTAGGGCCTCCGAACTACTCCTGGTCGTCGGGGATCTCCACGTCGTAGTAGGCTCCTCTGGGGATCTCCTGCTACTGGGCTCCGTCGTCTGATCGCAGCAACCGGGTATGGGGAAAAGAAGTAGCAAAGCAACCGTGAGTACTCATCCAAAGTACTCGCAAGACTGACATCAGAACTATACTAATTATGCATCGGTATCAAAGGAATGGGGCTATATCTTTGGACTAAACTGCAGAAAGGCTGGAATAGAGGGGGAGAGGCCTAGCCTATCAAAGACTAGCATCTTGAAGCAATCTTGAAGCATCAGAATGTAGTAGAACAAGATAATATATATCAATCATATTTTAGTAATGCCCTGGGATCCTTCCTCGACTACCCTGCGAGAAAGTGATCCTGAGAGTAGTAGTAACAGTTTAGTAATCACTTGGTATCCATTTGTAGTTGTAGCAGATCAAGATACAACTCTGAGCGTCCTGTTACCGTGGACACGCCTATTCGAATAGATAACTTCCCTGCAGGGGTGCGCTACTGTTACCCAACACACTCGATCACATCTGGCCGGACACACTTGCTGGGTAATGCCCGGCCTCGGGTGATCGACACGACGCAGTCCTACCTAGGCTCAGCAGAGAGGTCAACACGCCGGTCTAAATCCTAAGTGCGAAGGGGTCTTGGGCCATCGCCCTTCGCACTCCTGCACGTTACGTGGCTGGTCGGGGCCCTGGCGTGACACTGAATACACCAGTGACGTAACCCGCCCACCCCAACGATCAGCCCGCATCTCTGAATTGCGACATCTGAAGAGCTTTCGGCTGATACATACGACATAGAGGGTCCCATAACCATTATCCCACGTGGTGGTAGTGCGTATAGGCACGTAGCCAACTCAGATCAAATACCCAAATCCGTTAGGCGTATTCAGTAACTCGCAGAGACGAACAGGGTTCCTGTCGCTCTGACTTGGTAACACATGACGCGCGGGTGCTCTTGGAGCCGACCCGTCTTTAATATTATTCACTCGCGGGCACCCTTGGGGCTAGCCCGACTTTATCAGTTTAAAGTATTGCAATAAGTAAACATTTCCGTGATCATCACCCAGAGTGATCACGGCCCGGTAACAAGCATGGCAAACGGACAAGGGTGAAGGGCCACAGATGGAACAACAGCATAGCTATCTAAGCACCATAGGACAGTAGGTAGGTATCAACAGTAGGCGACGAAAACAGGCTATGCATCAGATTAGGAGCTATCGGAGCAACAATAGAAGCAATACTAATGCAAGCATAAGAGAGAAGGAATGGGCGATATCTGGATGATCAAGGGGGTTTTGCTTGCCTAGAAGCTCAGCTGAAGGGGTCTGGTCGTCGACGACGTAGTCGTACTCTGCAGTGTCGTCGGCAGTCTCGGGGTCTATTGAGAGAGGAGGAGGGGGAAGAAACAATAAATACACGACAAACAATGCAACAGGGATGCATGACATGTCTACATGCTATGTTGGGGGTGTTCTAATGCAGCACTACGCAAGTTAGACGGAGCGGGAATTTATCCGGGAGTGTTCTCCCAGCTCCGGGTGATTATCGGTACACTGAACCGGAGGGGATGGTTCCACGTTCAGTATGTTAGAGGGGTGTGGCAGGTAAGTGGGTGGCATATTCGGATTCTTCATATTTTTCTGATCGTTTTTCATATATAAATTATTTTCATCCGAGTTACGGTTTATTTTATATGATTTTTCAAAGTTTTAATCATTTTCTAGAAATTCTGGAACTAATTTAATTAGAATTATCCGAAACAGTAGCTATGACGTCAGCATGACATCACAGTGACGTCAGTGGGTCAAAACCCGCTGAGCCAGGTCAAACCTGACCAGTGGGTCCCACTGGTCAATGTCACAGTAGCTAATTAGGATTTATTTAAACTAATTACAGATTAATTAAGCGGTGGGGCCTACTGTCAGTGACTGCTTAATTAACTAATTAACTAGCAGATTAATTAACAGTTTAATTAACATTTTATTTATTTTAAAAACGTTTAAACAGGGTGGGGCCCGCGTGTCAGTGACTGGGCTACCCAGTCAGCCGAGTTGACTCGGTCAACTGGGCCCGCGGGGCCCATCAGTCAGCGTCAGAGGGGGCCGCCACGTCGGTGCCACGTCGGACGCGGCCGGCGTTCAGCCGCCGGTGACCAAATCGACGGTGGCACGCACGGGAGGGCTCGTGTTTCAGCTGTGGTGGACCATTTCGAGTGCGGAACGGCGCGTTCAGACGTGCGTGAAGCGGCGCATCGCGTGGTGGCGGTGGTCTGCTCGGGGGTCACCGAAATCGACGCCGGCGACGAGAGGAGGCGGCGGCGTTCTCGGGCGGAGCTCGGGTGCGCGGCTGCGGCGGGTGTCGGTGTACTAAAGTATGGGTCTTTTTAGTACCCCTTACTTGTGCACGGGCAGTTGTAACCGTACCGCGGCAAGCCTTGCCGGGGAATAGCTAGGAGTAATCACGAGACTAAGATGCCAAGGAGACGTTCAAGTCAACGACCAAACAGAAGACCAAAGGGTTGTGGAGGCCCGGCAAGACCCTTGCCGGCAAGGCCTCGCGCCCAGCAAGACCCTTGCCGGCAAGACCCTTGCCGGCAAGGCCTCGCGCCCGGCAAGACCCGGTCCCGGCAAGCCCCGAGCCCGGCAAGGATTCGGTCCCAGCAAGGCTCTGTATAGTGCAGTGCTATCGCTCCAGTGCAGCGGCCAGCCTTGTCGTTTAGGGCTTGTCCTCATGGTGACGTGGCGTAATGCTGGCCACGAGATGCTTAAGCGGTGCTGATGGGATGGCTGCTTTTGCCCATCCCCTGTAAAGCTTTTCCAAGCCCGAGACGCTAAGGGACACCTCGACGGACACCTCACGGTGCATTTAATGAGTTTGTCCTAAGCCGTCAGGGTTAGGTATGATAACACTGTGGTAACACTGTAGCTACTTTCCACCTCATGCCTTATCTCGTACGCCACTGTGGTAGCCCCTTGGACTTATATAAAAGGAGGCCCGAGGCATACAGAAAGGGGACTTCAGAGGCCCATTCTGCATGCGTAGCTACTGAATACTGTAGCTCCCAGAACTTGGCCAAGGACATCCACAATAATACAATCAAAGCAGGAGTAGGGTTTTACGCATCCGTGCGGCCCGAACCTGGGTAAATCCCCGTGTGCTGTTCGTTAGTTCTGCTCTTTGTGCAATCCTCTCCCCTTGCCGAACCGTAAAGGGATCCGCTCGATAGCGATCCCATAGGTGTTCGTTTCCCACGACATCTTTGGCGCGCCAGGTAGGGGGATCGAGGTTGTGCGAACCTGATCTAGCGATCAGCGCGTCAGATCTTCGATCATCTTCACCACCATGGCTCCCAAGAAGAAGGGTTTCATGGCGGTTGGTCCATCCGCATCCGTCGTGCCTGATGCTGCGCGCGCAGGCGACGGGGTAGACGCGGGTGGAGGAGGTGGAGGCTCCAAGCTTCCACGGGGTTCCGGCGATCCGAGCCGGACGAGCAACAGGTCCAAGGATGGAGCTGCGCACCCTGCGGGTGGTGCAGCGACTTCCAAGGATGGAGCGGCGCCTTCCAGGACGAATACGCCGGCGCATGCACCGCGACCTTCTCAGGACGCGCATGACGTGCGGCCTCAAGACGTTGGTGGTTCTAGGCGTCCGCATGGGAAGACCCCTGCGCATCACTCCTAGGGTGCGCAGGGCCAAGATCCGCGCCAGCGCGCTGGTGGAAGCCGCGCGCGGGTGCAGAGTCGTGATGGTGCTCCTTCTAACCCTGTTAGGAGTTTGAGCACCTCACGTTCTTCGCACCTGTCGCCGCCGCCTACGCCAGCAGAGGCGTTGGCGCGAGCTCAGCTGCTCCTAGACTTCCCTCCCGCCGCGGAGAAGCTAGACGAGTGGCGAGCCGCTATCCAGAGCCTCATCGGCCTAGCCAACAACGATGTACCGCAGCAGGGTGAACCCTCGCGGCTGCAGTCGTCTAGGCTGGTGCGTGGCGATGGAGAGAAGACCGGAGCTGGAACGACTACGTTGCGTTCCCCTCCACTGCATCAAGAGCGGTCGTTAACTCGACGGACCAGTGCCCGTGAGGATGGTTCCACGGCGTCATCTGATCCGCGGGTTCGCCGAGATCAACGTCACGTTCTTCGGGAACGGAAGAAGGAGGACGCTCGAACCACCATCGAGCGCCGAAGGGAAGCGCGTCGCCAGTCTGACAAACGCGCTGGGACTGCTGTTGACGAGCCCGCGCCAGGATACCCTGGCTGCCTACCCTACGAGGTGGGTTGTCCAGCGTTTACTCGTGAGCTGTGGCAAGTCCAGTGGCCTAGCTCCCGCTCCTTCAAGCCGGAAGTACCGGAGAAGTACGACGGCAAGACCTATCCGTCCGAGTTCTTGAGCATCTACACCATCGCCGTGCAGGCTGCTGGGGCTCGTGACGATAAGGTACTGGCCAACTACTTTCCGTTGGTGCTGAAGCCCAACGTGAGATCGTGGTTGATGCACCTGCCCGAGAATTCCATCTCTTCTTGGGCCGACCTGTGCCATCAGTTTGTTGGCGCCTTCACCGGCGGCCATCAAGCTCCTGGCCAGGAGAGTGATCTGCACATCATTCCCCAGAAGGAGGGCGAAACTTTGCGCAAGTATATCCAGAGGTTCAGCCGCATCCAGCACAACATTCCTGACGTTCATCCCGCCGCCGTCATCAGCGCCTTTCATCAGAATGTGCGCAATCGTAAGATGCGGGAGGAGCTGGCGATGAACAAAGTCAGGGATGTCGCCGAGCTCTACGCTTTGGCCGATAAATGTGCTCGGGTAGAAGAAGGAAGGAGGCTCCCCGGCGAGAACGCTGGCGCTGGAGTCGACTCCGATAGCGAAGACGCTCCTGCCCCGGCAAAGAAGGGGCGGCGGAAGAACAAGAAGCGCAAGGGCAAGGCCGTGCTTGCCGTTGAAGGTTCCGGCAACACCGGCACCGCCAAGAAGTCCAAGACCGACGACCCCGGCAAGAAGGTTGCCGGGTGTGCGGCGTGTCAGGCCTTGGCGGCTGCCGACAAGCCAGAAGGATCCGGCAAGCAGTACTGCAAGATCCACCGCACCAAGGGCCATGATCTCCAAGACTGCCGGCAAGTTGAGGAGCTTGCCGAGAAGCAGCGCGCCGAGTATGAAAGGCGCGACAAGGAGAGAGCCCAAGATGGTGCCGGAGGGTCTGGCAGGAAGCGCGGTCGAGGAGGTCGCCGCGGCAAGCCCAGGCAGCAGCAAGAGAAGCCTACCCAGGGCCGCGCCAAAGAGCAAGGAGATGATGATGGTGATGCAGAGGGCGACGAGTCCAGCGAACACGAGTTCCAGAAGGCTACAGAGGCCATGTACGTCGACGGGGGCGCTTCGTTGCATTTCTCTCACCGCCAACTCAAGCGGTGGGCACGTGAGATTAATGCGGCAGAACCCTCTATTGATGCACAGAAGCCACTGAAGTGGTCCCACACGCCTATCATTTTTGACGCCGAGGATCACCCTGATCGCACAACTGCGGTCGGGTGTTTGCCGTTGTTGGTTTCACCAACGATCCGCAACCTCCAGGTGACGAAAATGTTAGTTGACGGTGGGGCCGGCCTGAACTTGATCTCGCCAGACGTCATCAAGAGGCTGCAGATTCCTGACGAGGACCTTGAGGAGACAGGTTCTTTCCAAGGGGTCGATCCGGGAAGGAACCAGCTGAAAGGCAAGATCACGCTGCCGGTACCTTTCGGCAGCGAGCTGAACTTCAGGACGGAGAAGGTCGTCTTCGACGTCGCCAAGATTCCGTTGCCATATAATGGAATCCTCGGCCGCCTAGCGCTAGCTAAGTTCATGGCGGCCTCGCACTACACCTACAACGTCTTGAAGATGCCCGGTCCAATGAGCGTCATCACTATCCACTCCGACAAGAAAGACGCGCTCATTTGCACCGACAAGCTTTACCGGGAAGCAGTTGCAGCGTCCGCCGCCAAGGCGCATGCTCCTGCCGCTCAAGATCCCGGCGAGAAGAAGAAGCCCGGCAAGAACTCTGGTACAAACTCCGGCAAGCACGCCTCTTCGGAGTGCTGCGCTACCGTCGAGGGTGCACCAGAGAGCTCTGCTGGCGAGACCAAGAAATCCAAGGCTGCTCCGCCTGAGACCAAGAAGGTGCCCGCCAAGGAGGACGGGACGGGGGGAACTTTCACCATAAGTTCCACCCTTGACGACAAATAGGAAAGCGCGCTCGTTGCCTTCCTGCGAGCGAATGTCGATGTGTTTGCATGGCAACCATCTGACATCCCCGGTGTTCCCAGGGAGGTAATTGAGCACCACCTAGCTGTCTGTCCTCACGCGCGGCCCGTCAAGAAAAAGGTGCGGAAGCAAGCTTTGGAGCGGCAAGAATTTATTGCAGAAGAGATTAAGAAGCTTGAGGCGGCAGGCCTGGTTAGAGGAGTCCTCCATCCTACATGGTTGGCCAATCCAGTTGTTGTGCGCAAGGCGAACGGTAAATGGAGGCTATGTATTGACTTTACAGATGTCAATAAAGCCTGTCCGAAAGATCCCTTTCCCTTGCCGCGCATCGACCAGATTGTGGATTCCACTGCCGGCTGCGATTTGCTGTCATTTCTTGACGCATACTCAGGCTACCACCAGATCTTCATGGCGAAGGAAGACGAAGAGAAGACCGCATTTATCACCCCGTGTGGCACATATTGCTTCTTGCGTATGCCTTTCGGGTTGAAAAGTGTTGGGTCGACCTTCGCAAGAGCTGTCTAGATTGGTTTCGGGGCCCAGCTACATAGAAATATGGAAGCTTACATGGATAACATAGTGGTCAAAACCAAGGACAAGGCAACGCTCATTCAAGATCTGGAGGAGACATTTGCAAATCTGCGCAGGATCAACCTGAAGTTCAATCCCGAGAAGTGCGTGTTTGGCGTCCCATCCGGCAAGCTTCTCGGGTTCTTTGTATCTCAACGTGGAATTGAAGCCAATCCCGACAAGATCAAGGCAATTGAGCAGATTGAAGCGCCAAGACGAGTTAAGGATGTGCGCCGCCTTGCCGGCTGCGTCGCTGCTTTGAGTAGGTTCATCGCAAAGTCTGCTGAGCGCGCCCTGCCGTTTTTCAAAATTTTCAAGAAGGCATGTCCAATGAAATGGACTCCAGAAGCGGAGGCAGCGCTGTAGGATTTGAAGAAGTACCTCTCCTCTCCGCCAGTACTAGTCGCGCCTAGACCACAAGAGCCGTTGCTGCTATATCTGGCGGCAACGAATCAAGTGGTTAGTGCTGCGCTGGTGGCAGAGAGAAAAGCAGAGGAGGATGCAGCGGCAACGGCAGGCCCGCCAAGTGACTTGCCGGGGCCGGCCCCGGCAGAGTCTGGTGCCGACAAGGAAAGATCCGCGCAGTCAAGTCAAGCAGTGCAGAAGAAGATGGTGCAGCGCCCAGTCTATTTCGTCAGCTCCCTGTTGCAGGGGGCTAGGTCGAGATATTCTGGTGTGCAGAAGCTGCTCTTCGGCCTTCTCATGGCCTCGAGGAAGCTGCGCCATTACTTCCAAGCACATGACGTCACCGTCGTCACTCGCTTTCCGCTGCAACGGATTCTCCGGAACCCAAAAGCAACCGGCGGGATCGTGGAGTGGGCGTTGGAGCTGTCATGCTTTGGTCTCAAGTTTGAAAGTTCTTCAACTATCCAGAGCAGAGCCTTGGCAGAGTTCATTGCAGAATGGACCCCAACGCCAGACGACGAAGTTCAAGAATCAGCGATTCCCGGCAAGTAAACAGATCGCGAATGGATCATGTACTTTGACGGGCCTTTTCGCTGCAAGGCGCCGGTGCCGGCGTGCTGCTTGTCGCACCCACCGGAGAGCACCTCATGTACGTCATCCAGATGCATTTTCCCCGGGAGAGATCGACCAATAACACGGCGGAGTATGAAGGACTGCTTGCCGGTCTCAGGATCGCGGCAGACCTTGGGATCAAGAAGCTCATCGTCAGAGGTGACTCCTAGCTCGTCGTGAGGCAGGTCAACAAAGATTATCAGAGCCCGTTAATGGAAGCGTACGTCGATGAAGTGAGGAAGCTGGAGGAGCGCTTTGACGGTCATCAGACAGAGCATGTTCCTCGATCAGAGAACAGCGTTGCCGACGACCTGTCGAAGCGTGCCGCACTCAAGCTGCCTGTGGAACCAGGGACTTTTGTGCTCCGCCTGACTCAACCATCCGTGTTGCCATCGACAAGGCCTGATAAGAGAAGAAAGTTAAGTACCGGCGAGTACTTCCCGGCAGGGCTTCCCGAAGCCCCCGGCAAGGATCTTGCCGGGAACGACACGGTTGCCGGTGAGCAGCAGCTTCGCGCAGAACCTCAGGTTCTTGCCGCCGAAGCAAGCGCCCCTGATGCCGAAGAAATACCGGTTGCCGATGAGCAGCGGCTTCGCGCAGAACCCCGGGTTCTTGCCGCCGAAGCAAGCGCCCCTGCCGCCGAAGAAAGACCAGTTGCCGGTGAGCAGCTGCTCCGCCAAGAACCTCAGGTTCTTGCCGTAGAAGCAAATGCTCCCGCAGCTGAAGAGTCGCCTTTAGTCCTTGTCGTCGAGCCACAAGCTCCGGCATGGGCACAACAAATAGTCCATTTCCTTCAGACAGGAGAACTCCCTGAGGAACAGGAAGAAGCTGAGAAAGTAGCCCGTCAGTCAAGTATGTACCAGTTCGTCGACGACGTCCTGTACAGAAAGAGACCCAACGGTGTGAAATTGAAGTGCATTCCTTGGGAGGATGGACAAGAGCTGTTGGCAGAGATTCATGGGGGCATATGTGGATCCCACATAGGCTCGAGAGCCCTTGTCGGCAAGGCATTCCGGCAAGGATTCTTCTGGCCTACTGCCCTCCAGGATGCAACGGCACTAGTAACCAAGTGTGAAGCGTGCCAATTTCATTCGAAGCAACTTCATCAGCCAGCTCAAGCTCTCCAGACGATCCCTCTCTCTTGGCCCTTCTCGGTCTGGGGGCTCGACATACTGGGTCCCTTCCCCCACGTTGCCGGGGGCTTCGAGTACTTGTACGTTGCTATCGACAAGTTCACGAAGTGGCCAGAAGTGGAAGCAGTGAGGAGGGTGACAGCACAGTCAGGAGTCAAGTTCTTCAAGGGGATTGTGTGTCGTTTTGGTGTGCCGAACAGGATCATCACCGACAATGGTACGCAGTTCACAAGTCGCACCTTCATGCAGTACGTCCAAGACCTTGGCGGCAAGATCTGTTTTGCCTCTGTTGCTCACCCGAGAAGCAATGGCCAAGCGGAAAGGGCGAACGCTGAAGTGCTGCGTGGTCTCCGGACCAGAACTTTTGACAAGCTGCACAAGCATGGAAGACGCTGGATTGATGAGCTGCCGGCGGTTCTTTGGTCGATCAGGACGACGCCGAATCGAGCCACCGGCCAGACGCCCTTCGCTCTGGTCTACGGAGCGGAGGCAGTTCTCCCCACGGAACTCATATACGGGTCACCTCGAGTGCTCGCTTATGATGAGCTTGAGCAAGAGCAGCTGCGGCAAGATGACGCGCTGCTCCTTGAGGAGAACCGTCTTCGGGCTGCTGTGCGAGCCGCTCACTACCAGCAAGCTTTGCGCCGCTACCATAGCCGCAAGGTTCACGCCCGGAGTCTTGAGGAAGGCGACCTTGTTCTTCGGCGCGTTCAGTCGGCCAAGAATTCCAACAAGTTGACGCCGAAGTGGGAAGGCCCTTACTGGGTAGTGCGAGTCACCAGGCCTGGCGCTGTCTGCCTGGAGACCGAAGAGGGCTTGCCAGTGAGCAACTCCTGGAACATCGAGCACCTTCGCAAGTTCTACCCGTAAGGCGCAGTTGTTCGGGTTTCTTGCTGTGATAGCGATACGGCCAGCAGGCTGCTGACGACCCGAATCCAGCGCTCGCGGCAGCGTAACGCTCCGGCAAGATCCCGGCAACGCCATTCTGTACAAGTGTTGCCGCTGGCATGTAATCCTTTGTACAGAGCAGGCACATCCCTGTGCATATTTAATAAGATCTGTGTGCTTTACGTTTCTTGTTGATTTTCATGTCATTTTATATGCATGTGTTATCTGAGATGTGTATTGCACTCGATCCCGGTAAGAGCTAACGAACTGTCAAGGTTCCATACTTTTATTTTCTCTTCTTTCTTTTTCTCAAGAGACAGAAGATTCCCTCGCGCGCAAGTTTGCCGGGGGGGAAGGAGGATAGTGGTATGGATACCAGACGACGTTCAAGGTTGGCGCCTTGCCGGAAGAAAAAGAATAGCGACGAAAAGCAGAGCTAAGTTGCTAAACCCCTTAAGCAGATTTTGATTTTTGTAAGGCTGTATTCCCTTGAACGATTTCGGCTTTGTATGGAAAACCTGCACGCGATGGAATCTTGTCGTGATCGGCTGTGCCCTTACTCTGTTTCGAGTCCGCTCAACAGTCTAGGTGGCCGCGCTGAAAGCATCAAGATTTCTTGCCGTGAGCAGCACTGCCCGCAAGCTGCTGACGACCCGAATCCAGCGCTCGCGACGGGGTTACGCTCCGGCAAGTTCCCAGCAAAGCGTAGGGCATACGCCATACAGAAAGAAATTGAACAAAGGGAATAGCATGCCATAATTCAAAGAGAGCAAGTTATATTACATCTAGTGCTTGCCGCGTTTCTGACATAAGACAAATTGTCTTTTACATATGACGCCGGCGGCAAGATGGAGAAGAGATGAGGCGGATGTGGCTAGACCCGGCGAAAGCCCTCGACCCTCTTCACCTGGCTCACCCGATCGACGATGGGCGCGACAAGCTCCTCGAGAGCCTTGACGTCCGCGTCCTTCGGCAAGCTCTTCAAGGCTTTGGAGAGGTCGATGCCAGGGTTCCTGTACGCCACCTTCATCAACACCTTGCGGAGGACGAGCTGGCAGAGTTTCCGGGATTCGTCGGCCAGCTTGTTTGTCTGGTTCGCCTGGAGTAGCTTGAGGGCATCGACGAGCTTGTCGAAGAACATGGTTAGCCTGGCGCTTGAGGATATGTTGTCGTCGACAGAGTATCCGAAGCCCAGCAAGTCCATGGCCTCCAGCTCCGCGCCAAGCTTCTCGGCGACGTCCGCCAGCCTGGCAGTCCAGAGCTTCACGCTAGAAGTGTACTCGTTGTGGGTGGTGGCGGCGTTCTGGAGCAACTCCTGTTCGTCGTGGAGGTATTTGATAAGAGTCCTCTCGCGAACTCGGGCGGCCTCAAGAGACTCCTCCAGCGTGGATAGCTTCAGCTTCAGATCTTCAATGGAGTCCTTGGCGGAGGAAAGCTGCTGGAGAGCCTTGTCTCTCTCGGCCTCGAGTGCTGAGACCTTCTTGCCGTGGTCCTCGAGAGCGGCCTCCAGCTGCTTCGTCTTCTCCTCCAGCAAGTTCTTGGCGGTCTCCGCAGCTCCGGCAGCGTCGAGGGCCTCTTTGAGCTTGCCGGCGTGGTCTTCAGTTAGAGCTCTAAGCGTCTTCAAGTGTTTCTGCTCAAGCTCCTGGACCCGCCGTGCGACAAGACTTTCGAACTCTTCATCCTTGTTGCGAAGCTTGGCGGCAAGCGCCGCCTCGCGCGCGGCAAGGTCCTCTTCTTGAGCGTCAAGGCTGATGCGGCGCTGCGTCAAGAGGGCTTCTGCCGCGGCGGCTTGCTGGGCGGCCTCCTCCTGCGCTTTCTCGATGTCTGATTGCTTCAGTAGAATGATGTTCCGCTCTTCCGCCAGCTGCTCCCAGTAAATATTCAGCTCTTGGAGGGCCTCGCCGTACCAAGCCTGTGTCTCTGTGACGCGTTGTTGGAAGTCTCCTTCCGCGGCCTCGACGTGCGCTGTCCGGGAGTCAAGTTTCTCCTTCCGGGCACGGTAGAGCGTTTGGAGCTTCTGATAGTTGTCATTCATGGCTTGAAGTAGCTGCTCCTCCTTGAGCTCACTGGCGGCGGCGGCGGTGATTTCCCCGTCAAGATGTTCTCCTTCAACCAGCTCTTCGATGTTTGCCGACCCCAGCATGCTGACAACGTTTTTGCTGGCCCTGATGTATTGGCTTGAGGAAGGGGCCTGGGACGACGAGGGTTGGTCTTCGGCAGTTGAGGGCCCCGCGGCAGTAGAAGCGCCTGGCGCTCCTGCGGCAGAAGCGCCGTCAGTATGGCCGCGGGTCTCCTCGCCGGCTCCCTCGGCGGACATCTTGCCAGCCTCCTCTTGCGCGGCCTTGGCGACCTCAGCGGCAGCGGCCTTGGCGGCCTCGGCGGCAGCGGCCTTGGCGGCCTCAACGGCAGCAGCCTCGGTGGCAGCAGCTTTGGCGGCCTGGGCAGCGGCATGCTTGGCGGCCTCCTCGGCGGCAACCTTGTCGGCTTCAGTGGTGGCATCCTTGGCAGTCTCTTCAATGACAACGTCAGTGTCCATGAGCTCTGTCAGAAGAAGATTGAAAGCCAAGGAGTTGATTAAGATGAAGCTGGGAAGGAAATTCAAGAAGACAAAAAAAACCCAAAGTGACAAGAATTCTTTGGGGCAAGTAACTTTACCTGCGTCAAGGAAGGGGTTGCTGGAGCCTGCACTTGCCGGCCCCTCCCCTTCGTCGTGGTAGAGATTGCCCGAAGACTCGCCCCTGGGCGGTGTGGTCGACGGAGGTGGCATGGCAGAGGCAGCTCCCGCTATTTCTTCTCACTGTTGCTCCGCTCCTGCACGCCCGGAGATGTCAGCAGAGAAGATGCACACCCCGGCACGTGCCAGTGGGTAGTGAGTAGAAGACTCGCGCTGGGGGCTGCGCCGGGGGCTGCGTCGAGGGCTGCATCGAGGGTTGCGTTCTGGGCTTGACTCCAAGCTGACGAGAACCGTTTCCGGCGCGCCCGAGGTGCTTGCCGGCGGCTCAACGCTTGTTGAGGTCTTGGCCCTCTTCGCCATCCTCTGTGCCAGAGTCTCCGTATCCCTGAGGAGGCAAAAACAGAGCAAGTTAATCAAGCAAAACTAGAAGGATAAGAATCAAGGCTGTGGCAGGACTCTTACTCTTCTTCTTCTTCCTCGGAGCTGATGGCGGAGAGGTCGAAGCCGACCCCCGCCGCAGCTCCTGACGGAGGAGGAGGAGGATTGGTCCTGGGCCGCTTGGCAGCGGCAGTTTGCGGTGCGGCCTCGCCGGCCGCCCCTTTGCCGGAAGCCTCGCTGCTTGAGGAAGGTTGGCGGGCTGGAGCGCCAGTGCCGTTCTTCCGGAGGACGCGCCTCTTCCTGTGTTGAAGAGCTGGGGGCTCTTCCTCCTCCTCTTCTTCCTCTTCGGCGGCGCCTCCGGCAGAAGAACTCCCGGCAGCGGCTCCGCCCGGCTCCCCGGTAGCCTGACCTCGCCCGGCAAGATCTTCCCGCAGCAAGTCCTCGCCTTCGCTGGACTCAATGCTGCCGGCTTCTTCGGCAAGGTTCGCCTCTTCCGCCCTGCTGGCGATGTAGGCGAGCTCCTCCTCCGTGGTGGCGCGGACAAGGTTCTCCCCGCGGATGGCCTTCTCCGTCAAGTTGTCGAAGAACGCCAGCGCCTGCTCCGCGGATGGCTCGATCCACCTCTCGTCGATGCTATGGGCATTGAACACCGGCATCTTGGCGATGATGGAGGTCAGCGACGGGTTGTTGCATAGTGGTACGACGCCTGCCGGCAAGTCTCCCACTGCTCCAGATTTGAACAGCTGTTGGCAGAGGGCCGCGTGCCCTATGGCTGTCAGATCATTATCCAGCCCAGGCCGCACCCTCATGACGTCGGCGGCGTTCGCGTACTCCCAGGCAGGGCGCCCCTTGTTTTGCAGTGGGGCGATGCGCAGGCGAAGCAAATCCGAAGCAATCATCTCCACCTTCAACCCGGCAGCCCTGAGGCCCAGTATCCTAG
Source organism: Elymus sibiricus (assembly GCA_039707655.1). Lineage (NCBI taxonomy): Eukaryota > Viridiplantae > Streptophyta > Magnoliopsida > Poales > Poaceae > Elymus > Elymus sibiricus. Next base: position 162,475,948 of record CM077674.1, on the reverse strand, counting down.
TGATGGCGATGGTGAGCTTGCTATCGTCAGGGTCCGTGACGCCCCAATCCTTGCCGCGGACCACCTTCTGCTTTCGCACCTCGCAGAACGGTTTGGGCTCCTTTTCCCAAACCCAGCACCACTTGCCGCGCCACTCATCCCATCTCTCGCGGTAGAGCCCCTCTGGGTACGTCTCCTTGGTTGCCGCCCTCGGAATCCAAGCGATGCTGCCGGAGAGGGCGTCGCCCTTTTGGATGCGGGTGTAGAAGTAGTGCCGGAAAAGTGCAGTGCTCGGGATGACCCCAACGAAATTCACGCAAAGGTGCGCGAAGACGGACATACAAGTCACGGCATTCGGCGTGAAATCTTGTAGCTGGAAGCCGTAGGTGAGCATGATATCTACGAAGAAATCCGAGTACGGAGGACAGAGGCCGCACCAGAAGTAATCGGCAAAGAAGGGATAATCTCCTGGCTCTGCCTTACGAGAAGCTACACTCACTTTGGTGGCTGGATGCGTCGTGGTCTCAGTCGCCCAAGCGAACTGGTACCTCTTCTTCAAGGTCTCCGCGTCAAGCGTCGAGGGGAAGATGGCACGTTCCTTCCGCATCTTCGCCAACCTGCTCTCCGCGGCGGCCGCTTCCGCCGCCTTGCCCTTTCTCGGCTTGGGCGGCATGGTGGCTATGGAGGTGGGCGCTGAAGACGTCGAGAGCGCGGTGGAGGCGGGTGGAGGGAGACGAGCTCTGCTTTGGGCGCAAGGAAGAAGACGACGGCGACGGTTCTGAGATTGAGATTGGAAAGGCGGAGGGGGGTAAATGAGCAGTGCCCTCTGCGATTCCCTTTTTATGGGGAAGGCGCGAGGCAGGCTCTTTACCGCCCGCTTTTGCAGCGGAGTTTCCGCCCACGTCTCCCACGTCGCGCGATTAATGCACATAGTGGAGGGGTGTGGTAAAAGAGATAATGATTGCGAGCAGTTATTCCCTGCCACGCGTGCCCGTGCACTGTTTTGGGCCTAGCCCAACAGGCCTGGCACCCGTGTATGGCCTAGGCCCGGGGGCTCCTGTCGGTGTACTAAAGTATGGGTCTTTTTAGTACCCCTTACTTGTGCACGGGCAGTTGTAACCGTACTGCGGCAAGCCTTGCCGGGGAATAGCTAGGAGTAATCACGAGACTAAGATGCCAAGGAGACGTTCAAGTCAACGACCAAACAGAAGACCAAAGGGTTGCGGAGGCCCGGCAAGACCCTTGCCGGCAAGGCCTCGCGCCCGGCAAGCCCCGGGCCCGGCAAGGATTCGGTCCCGGCAAGGCTCTGCACAGTGCAGCGCTATCGCTCCAGTGCAGTGGCCAGCCTTGTCGTTTAGGGCTTGTCCTCATGGTGACGTGGCGTAATGCTGGCCACGAGATGCTTAAGCGGTGCTGATGGGATGGCTACTTTTGCCCATCCCCTGTAAAGCTTTTCCAAGCCCGAGACGCTAAGGGACACCTCGACGGACACCTCACGGTGCATTTAATGAGTTTGTCCTAAGCCGTCAGGGTTAGGTATGATAACACTGTGGTAACACTGTAGCTACTTTCCACCTCATGCCTTATCTCGTACGCCACTGTGGTAGCCCCTTGGACTTATATAAAAGGAGGCCCGAGGCGTACAGAAAGGGGACTTCGGAGGCCCATTCTGCATGCGTAGCTACTGAATACTGTAGCTCCCAGAACTTGGCCAAGGACATCCACAATAATACAATCAAAGCAGGAGTAGGGTTTTACGCATCCGTGTGGCCCGAACCTGGGTAAATCCCCGTGTGATGTTCGTTAGTTCTGCTCTTTGTGCAATCCTCTCCCCTTGCCGAACCGTAAAGGGATGCGCTCGATAGCGATCCCATAGGTGTTCATTTCCCACGACAGCGGGCTAGCGAGCAAACGGAGCGGCTAGGGAGCCTCTACGCGACGCGGTGAGCGTGATGGTGGCACGCACGGGACCCAATGGTCACCGTGGCTACGCCGGCGATGAGCTCACGTGGTTGCGGGATCAGGCACGACGGCAGCGGCGGCTACGGCACAGAGAAGAGCACGGGAAGAGAGGGAGAGGGAGGTGGAGCTCACTGGGCGCCTGTAGGTGTGCTCAGTGGGCTCGGGGGAGGCGCGAGGTGGCCGGATTCAACGTCGGAGTTCATCGGAACCGGGGAGGAAGAAGGGGTCGCCGCGCTCGATGTAGCGGTTCCCGGTTCCAATGGCTCGGTGCAGGTGGGGCAGCGGACGACGGCGATCTGATCTGGTACGGCGGTGAGGCGATGCGATGGCAGTGGCCGCGTGGTTCAGCGAGGGCCGAACATGGCGGTGCTCGGGTGATGAGGGAGAGCGAGGGAGAGAGGGTGAGGCAGGGTTAGGGCTAGTCAGGGGGATTGCGGGGGCACCGCTGGATGATCGACAGCGAGGCAAACGGCGGGTGGACGGCGCGCGCGCGTTCGGCCGCGCCATGGCTTCTGGCCAGCGCGAGGAAGGATAAGGCCTCGCCGGGCCGGCCCGATTTGCACTGTGCACTGGAAGCCCAAGTCCACAGTAGCCCGTTTCCTTTTCCTTTTTCTTTTCTTCTGTTTTGTTCCTTTCCTCTCTTTTGCAAAATGTTTAGCCAACACTTCACTTTTGTAAAATATGTGACTTGGCCCTAATAATACAATGCAATAATTGGTACTGTCTTAAAATGGTTTGGAGGCCTGATAATTTCATTTGAATTTTATTTAAATGGAATGGGTTTAATTAGTGCCGTTTTGGTACTGTTTCATGATGTTAGATTCATTTAAGTAATTCAAGTAATGTTGATTTTATTTTTATAATTGCCTTGGGAATATTTGCAATATTATGAACTATTTAGCTCCAGGATTTGAACAACTTTTAAATTCACTTTATATTGAATTTCAATTTGAATTGGAATTTGAAATGAGATATAAAACAAATATGATCAAGCACTGTTAATCATGGTGACTTGGCATTATCAAAAGGGTGATCATTGTTGCTAATACCTGGGGGTGTTACATATCAGGAGTCTTCACTACAGAGTTACCTACTATGTCATGGTTCCACCAACCGATGTCTCATAGCCCATAAGTATTATAAGTTGCCCACAATTAGTTATCAGTCCGGTGTTGAGAGTTCAGAGATAGATCCAAGTCCAGAGGCACAAATTGTCCGTAACTGGGGACACGGCTAATTGATTAGGTTTTAACTCTGTAGAGTGTTGTGCACTTTACCCACAAGATTTGATCCCTCCTTTTAAGTCCTTGCACTTCCAAGTGTTTGAGAACAGGACAATCAAAACATGATCTTCTGAAGAGTTCCCCTGACCACCGTCCGGTGCCCATCCAATCCTACTATCGACTACATCTGCTAGCACCGTCCCATCCAGATTCACAACTAAGGTCAACCAAGCCAGAGCCCATATTGACTTGTGGCTGCACAGGTAACCTTCCGGGCATGAAGTATTCTTCCGTCTCTTTGAGCCTGGGTGAAGCTTTCCGCAAGATGTCATGGCGCTTCCCCATGAATCCCGGGGTCAACCACTGGATTCCCCAGGGAGCCCGTCAGTCCATCCTCCACCCAGAGGTATATTGAATTATTGTCTCGAGTCTTGAAGTCTTGAGGTCTTGTAGATGCAGGCCTTGAAGTTGCCATCTTGAAGTTGTCGTCATTGACGTAGAGTCCTCCTCCTCACACCACTCACGAGCACTCATACCAATCCCCGTCTACTATAGCGTATCACAACATAAACAACGTTCCCGGGGCTTAGTAACAATGGTGTGGGTTCCTACCTCATGCTTCTACCCAACTACAAGATTCAATATCACTACTGGAGGGATGTTGAAAAGGGTGACACTAAATGCAAATAAAACATAGGTATGAAAAGATGGTCAAAGTGAACTTGCCTGGTAAAGTTGGTGAAGATAATATCGCTCTCAGAAATTCTTGATAGAACTATTCGTCACTCTCCGATGAATATCTATATAGTCAAACAATGCATTCACATAAGCATTCCATCTAGCAATCAATTCTAACAATCAAAATTACAACCAAAAAATAAAGCAAATAAAGAAAATAGTAATGAGATAAAATAAAAACAAATATAAATCAAAAGAAAACAAAAGGAAAACTACGAAAGAAACTATGATCAAAACAATGTTAACTTAGAATTAAATCAAAAACAATCTCAACTAATAATACAAATTGTTTTTGATCTAAATTAAAGTTAACAGAAAATAAAATGTATCCAACTAAAATTTTCATAAAGCATTTTTGTTAAAACTTTAGGAGCAAAAGAAATAAATCAAAACTAGGCATATAAGCTATTGTTTTTGAATCTGTTTAAAACAGAATAAATAAATAATATAATTTAATTTCTTTAAACCACTAGATAATCAATTTCATTAGAAACCAGTAGCAAAAATAATTAATTAAAAATAAAATTTTAAATAGGATTTATGCCCAATTTGGTGTTTGAAAGAAATTTGAGCAAAATCAAATTTAAAAACTTCAAATATGAAAACTATTTGAATCTACAGAAACTTTATAAAATTTTGAAACTAATGCAAAAATAATCAACTAAAAAAAATTAAGAACATAAAAGATATAAAGAAATCAAAACAGAAACTATTTCTAAAAACTAAAACAGAAAAGAAAAAGGTTAAAACCCTACGGGTCAGCCAGTGGCCACGCGGCGCACTGCTATTGGCTAGGGGTGTGCGCGCTAGAGCTAAACGGGCAGACAGCCGATAAATAAAAGAAAATGTTTCCGCATTTAATTAAAAGAACGGATCTAATCCTTACGGTCCGATCTAGATCTGACGGTCGCTAGGGTGTCCGACGCATTAGAAAAGAGAGGGTGGCCGGTGCTTACAGAGCTGGTCAACGGTGGCGACGGTGGCAGCTCGGGCTCGACGCGGGCGACGGCTACGATGGTCCTCGGGGTCGAGGAAGACGCAGGGGAGATGCGATGGTCGATGGTGAGTCGAATGGTGGTGGTGGCGGGGCTCGGGAAAGATTGGAGCGACGGCGCGTCGCAATGGCGGACGGCGACAGTGGCGACGCGCCGACAAGCAATCACGGCGACGGGAGAGGGGTAGGGTTGGGGGTTTTGGCAAAATCGAACAGAGGAGCTCGGCTTTTATATGCCATTAGGTGTGGAGGAGGGGTAGCGCGGGATTCGGCAGCGGATCGAGATCCGGCGAGGATCTCCGGCGATCGGGAAAGGGATCGGCTCGGGGTGGAAGGCGAGCGCGGGCGAGCTGCGAGCGGGCAGTGGGACCCAGGTGTCAGCGAGGGAGAGGGGCAAGATTCGGATCGGGCGGCCGGATCCTTAGGGATTCGGTCGCGGGCGCTGAGCTGGGCAGGATTCGGCTTGGTGGGCCGCGCGCGCTGGATTCCTTTTATATTTTTTTTCCTAATTTTGAATTACAGAGAAGAAAAAGAAATAAAAACAAAACATACTATATACATATTATATATCAAAATCTTCAGAAAATGGTTTCCTAAAACGTGAACTATTTCTAAAGGTCAAATAAAGTCCACAAAAATTCATAAAATTCAAACAGTGCTACTGTTGCAATAAAAACCAATAAAAATCATTTTTTTTAAATACCAAAATGATTTCAAATTTATTTTCTCCCAATTTTCTATTGAAGGGAATCATTTTACCCTTATTTCCATATATTTATTTTTAGGGGAAAAATAATTTGAATAAAAACTTCCAACTCATCTTTCTTATAATTTGAAGAAGTCATTTTATCTTCTCTCAAGAAAATCATTGAGTTGCATAAAGTTTCTGAATTTGAAATATTTTCAAATGGAATTCATACCTTTTCAAATCCCTTTTCATTTCTATAAATGGAAGAATTCATATCATCTTCTCTCTAGGGTTTTGTGATGAAATGAATTTGAATTCATTGAGATCAAAATGCAAAGTGAAAATTTGGGAAAGTCATTTTATTCCCTCTCATTAATCTTTCAAAAAGTTTCAAATTTCACTCACTTTCAGTCAATCAATCAAACAATGAACCATATTTATTTAATTAATATAACATTCCAAAATTTCGAATTTTGGGATGTTACACCACCGTATGCTATGCGTTCGAGAGAGAAGCCTTTAGTGAAAACAATGGCCCCCGGGTCTACTTTTTATCATATATAAAATCCAAAAATACCTTAATGCAATTTTATTTATTTTCTTTTATTTTGGAATTTACTTTTCTATCGTCTATCACTATCAGAATTAATCCTTGCAAGTAACCGCCAAGGGGATTGACAACCCTTTTGATCGCGTTGGGTGCAAGTATTTGCTTTTGTGTGTGTAGGTGCTGCTAACGAGGTTCTGTGTGGTTCTCCTACTAGATTGATAATCTTGGTTCTTAACTGAGGGAAATACTTATCTCTACTGTACTGCATCATCATCTCCTCTTCGAGGAAATCCCAACGCAGCTCACAAGTAGCAGGAAGAACTTCTGGCGCCGTTGCCGGGGAGACATCACCAAAACCTATCAAGTACCTTCGCATAAACTACCATCTACTTGATCTTATTTTTCATTTTCCTTTTACTTGCATTTGCCTCTCATTTTCATCTCCCCCAGTTTTAAAACAATTTTAGAGAAACACAAAAATATGTTCGTTTGTTTGTTTGCTAGTTTGCTTGCTTTGTCGCTATGTCTCAAGAAAACACCAAATTGTGTGACTTTTTAAATACTAATAATAATGATTTTATTAGTACTCCTATTGCTCCACCCACCACTAGTGCAGAGTCGTGTGACATTAATGCTACTTTGCTCAATCCTGTTATGAAAGCACAATTTTCTGGTAGTCCTAATGAAGATGCTGCATCCCATCTTAATACTTTCGTTGAACTTTGTGATATGCAAAACAAGAAATATGTGGATAATGATATTGTTAAATTGAAATTATTTCCATTCTAACTACGAGATCGTGCTAAAACTTGGTTTTCATCCTTGCCTCGAAATAGCATTGATTCTTGGGATAAGTGTAAGGATGATTTTATTGCCAAATACTTTCCTCCCGCTAAGATTATTTCTCTAAGAAATCAAATTATGAATTTTAAGAAACTTGAGCATGAACATGTTGCACAATCTTGGGAGAGAATGAAATTAATGATAAGAAATTTCCCAACACATGGTTTAAGCTTATGGATGATTATACAAAAAATTTATGTGGGACTAAACTTTGTCTCTAGAAATCTTCTAGACTCTGACACAGGTGGTACTTTTATGGAAATTACATTGGTAGAAGCTACAAAACTCCTTGATAATATTATGAAAAATTATTCTCAATGGCACACTGAAAGAACTCCAACTGGTAAGAAGGTAAATTTTGTCGAATAAATTAATACTTTGAGTGATAAAATGGATGCTCTTATGAAATTGGTTGCTAGTAAAAGTACTCATGTTGATCCTAATGATGTGCCATTGACTACTTTGATTGAGCAAAATAATGATGCTATTGATGTGAATTTTGTCTCTAGAAATAATTTCAACAACAATGCTTATAGGGGTAATTTTAATCCTAGACCGTTTCCTGGAAATTCCTCTAATAATTATGGTAATTCCTATAATAATAATAAGAATAGGATACCCTCTGATCTTGAAAGTAATATTAAAGAATTTATTAATTCTCAAAAGATTTTCAATGCTATGGTAGAAGAAAAATTAAATAAAGTTGATGACATGGCTAGCAACATGGATAGAATTGCTCATGATGTGGATACTCTCAAAATTAAAAAAATTCCACCCAAGCATGATATAAATGAGTCTATTAAAGCTATCTATGTCTCCATTAATGAAAGTAAAGAAAGAACCGCTAGGTTGAGAGCTAAGCGAGAATTCCTAGAAAATCCTATTCCACCCGGTTTTATCGTAGCAATGATGAAGATATTAAAATGATTGGTGTCTCACCTATTGAATCTTTATTTAGTAACATAAAACTTGATGAAAAAGGGACTGGAGATGAGTCAACTTTAGCTAGAAGGCGTCCCAACTATTTGGAGGGTGATGATCTTATTGATAAAAATGATCAAAGTGGGTTTGGAGAGGTCAAAACTTTAAATAGTGATGTGCCCACTACTTCGGATTACAAGGACTTTTATTATGATAATTTCTCTTTAGTTGAATGTATTTCCTTGTTGCAATCCATGATTAATTCACCTAATGCCTATGAACAAAATAAAGCTTTTACTAAACATATTGTAGAAGCTATGATAAAAGCTCATGAAGAAAAGCTTGAGTTGGAGGTTTCAATACCTAGAAAATTACATGATGAATGGGAACCTACTATTAAAGTTAAAGTTAAAGATTATGAATGTAATGCTTTGTGTGATCTAGGTGCTAGCGTCTCTACTATACCAAAATATTTATGTGACGTGCTAGGTCTCACCGATATGGATGCTTGTTCTCATAATTTACATCTAGCGGCTTCCACTATTAAAAAACCATTGGGTAGAATAAATGATGTGATTATTCTTGCTAATAGGAATTATGTACCCATGGATTTTATTGTGCTTGATATTGAATGCAATCCGTCTTGTCCTATAATACTTGGTAGACCTTTCCTACGAACCATAGGTGCTATTATTGATATGAAAGAAGGTAATATAAGATTTCAATTTCCATTAAAGAAAGGGATGGAACACTTCCCTAGAAAGAGAATTAAGCCACCATATTAATCTATTATGAGGGCCACCTATGGAATTAATTTGAAGGATGACAATACTTGAAACTATGCATTATGCCTAGCTAGGGGCCTAAAACAATAGCGCTTGTTGGGAGGCAACCCAATATGTATCTTAAATTGTTGCTTTTTTCTGTTTTGTGTGTTTACACAATTGTAGCCTCCGTTATGATTGTGATTTTTATCTTTTAATTAGTGTTTGTGCCTGATACGTCTCCAACGTATCTATAATTTTTTATTGTTCCATGCTATTATAGTATCAATCTTGGATGTTTTTATATGCAATTATATGCAATTATATATCATTTTTTGGGACTAACCTATTAACCTAGTGCCCAGTGCCAGTTGCTGTTTTCTGCTTGTTTTTGGCTTTTCAGAGAATCAGTAACAAACGAAGTCCAAATGCCACAAAACTTTTTGGAGATTTTTTTCTGGACAAAAGAGACCCTGGAGACTTGGAGAGGAGGCCAGAAGGTTCACGAAGCCTCCACAAGGCAACAGGGCGCGGCCCCAGGGGGGCGCCCTGATGCCTTGTGGGGCCCTCATGGCTCCATTTGACCTAATTCCACTCCTATAAATTCAGAAATATTCGGAAACCATCAGAGAGCCAGAAGAGAAAACCTTTCCGCCGCCACAAGCCTCTGTTCTTCCGTGATCCCATCTGGAGGCCTTTTCCGGTACTCTGCCAGAGGGGGAATCGATCACGGAGGGCTTCTACATCAACCTTGCTGCCCTTCCGATGTTGTGTGAGTAGTTTATCACAGACCTACGGGTCCATAGCTAGTAGCTAGATGACTTCTTCTCTCTCTTTGATCTTCAATACCATGTTCTCCTTGATGTTCTTGGAGTTCTATCCGATGTGATCTTCTTTTGCGGTGTGTTTGTTGGGATCCAATGAATTGTGAGTTTATGATCAGATTATTCATGAGAAATATTTGAGTCTTCTCTGAACTCTTTTATGCATGATTAAATATAGCTTTGTATTTCTCTCCGATCTATCGATTTGGTTTGACCAACTAGATTGGTTTATCTTGCAATGGGAGAGGTGCTTTGTGATGGGTTCAATTTTGCGGTGCTCAATCCCAGTGACAGAAAGGGACATGACATGTATTTGTATTGTTGCCATTAAGGATAAAAAGATAGGGTTTATTCATATTGCTTGAATTTGCTTCTCTACATCATGTCATCTTGCTTAAGGCGTTTGTCGTGGTGGTACGACCATCTATGGGGCCATCCAGCCCCTTGTGGTTTGGTGAGGGGAGACGCAAGCACAAAGAGCAGAATCACCAGAGGGCGCGGGGTGATTTTTACCCAGGTTCGGGCCGCTTGTGAAGCGTAAAACCCTACTCCTACTTTGGTGTATTGAGTGTATATGAACACAAGTACAAGGAGCACTTCCCCGGCAAGCTGTGGGAGAGGCAGCTACGCATGTGCGTTGTGCAAAGGGTCCGAATCCCTCTAACTGTTGCCTTGGCCCTCCTTTTATAGCTCAAGGGGTTACCACAGTGGCAAAACAGTAGTTACATAGCGATTAGATAGTAAACAGTGCTATCATACCTAACTCTGCCAGTTTAGGACAAAAGCATTAAATGCTCCGTTAGGTGTCATGTGGAGAGGCAGCCCCAGCAAGGCTTCTGCACCGCTCGCCCAGCTACCTCGTATTATTCTGACACGCCTCCTGGACGGGTGTCATTAAAGGCAAATTTTGTCCCAGCGCGCTGACACGTGCCCGACAAGCCTCACTAACCAGCCTGCGCGGTCGACACCTCATCCATTAGTGAACATCTATCCGGTGAGGTGGAGGACTGGCAGGAACTTGCCGGTACGGAGCTTGCCGGGTCTTCACCTTGCCGGTTTAGTCTTGCCGGCAAGAAATGTCTTCATCTTCACTACTAGTTGAGTGCTTGTTGATGTTGTATCTTGAGCTTCTTTCCAGTGGCTTCCGCAACTGGGCCCTGAATCTTGGCCTTGGCGGTTCCCGACAAGCCTTGGCCGGCAAGGAGGCTGCTACCATCTGTGCATAAGTCAGGGTATAAAAGTACCCATGTTTTATACACCGACAGCGTTACTCTATTTTTATTAACTTAATACTCTAGATACATGCTGGATAGCGGTCGATGAGTGGAGTAATAGTAGTAGATGCAGGCAGGAGTCGGTCTACTTGTCTTGGATGTGATGCCTATATACATGATCATTGCCATGAATCTGTCATAATTATTTGCTTTTCTATCAATTGCCCAACAGTAATTTGTTTACCCACCGTATGTTTCTGCGCTCAAGAGAGAAGCCTCTAGTGAAAACTATGGCCCCCGGGTCTATCTTTATCATATAAAAAAATAAAAATACCTTGTTGCAATTTATTTACTTTTATTTAGTTTAGTAATTTACTTTAACAATTTATCTCTATCAGACTTAATCCTTGCAAGTAACCGCTAAGAGGATTGACAACCCTCTTATTCGCGTTGGGTGCAAGTGTTTGCTTTTGTGTGTGTAGGTGTTGTTCACTGGATCTTGCTTGGTTCTCCTACTGGATTGATAACCTTGGTTCTTAACTGAGGGAAATACTTATCTCTACTATACAGCATCATCCTCTCCTCTTCAGGGAAATACCAACGTAGTCGACAAGTAGCAGGAAGAATTTCTGGCGCCGTTGCCGGGGAGACATCATCAAAATCTATCAAGTACCTTCGCACAAACTATCAGTCACTTGCATTTACTTTATTTGCCTTTTATTTGCATTTGCCTCTCGTTTTCATCTCCCAGACTTCTAATTTTTTTTACAAAAACACAAAAATATTTTATTTGCTTGTTTGCTAGTTTGCTTGCTTTGTCGCGATGTCTCAAGAAAATACAAAATTGTGTTACTTTTCCAATACTAATAATAATGATTTTATTAGTACTCCTATTGCTCCTCCCGCCACTAGTGCGGATTCGTGTGACATTAATGTTGTCTTGCTTAATCTTGTTATGAAAGAACAATTTTCTGGTAGTCCTAATGAAGATGCTGCATTCCATCTAAATACTTTCGTTGAACTTTGTGATATGCTAAAGAAGAAAGATGTGGATAATGATATTGTCAAATTAAAATTATTTCCGTTCTCACTACGAGATCGTGCAAGAACTTGGTTTTCATCCTTGCCTAGAAATAGTATTGATTCATGGGATAAATGTAAGGATGCTTTCATTACTAAGTATTTTCCTCCCACTAAGATTATTTCTTTAAGAAATCAAATTATGAATTTTAAGCAACTTGAGCATGAACATGTTGCACAATCTTGGGAGATTATGAAATTAATGATAAGAAATTGCCCAACTCATGGCTTGAATTTATGGATGATCATACAAAAAAAATTATGCGGGACTAAACTTTGTCTCTAGAAATTTGCTAGACTCTACCGCAGGTGGTACTTTTATGGAAATTACATTGGGATAAGCTACAAAACTTCTTAATAATATTATGGCAAATTATTCTCAATGGCACACTGAACAAACTCCAACTGGTAAGAAGGTAAATTCTGTTGAAGAAATTAATACTTTGAGTGATAAGATGGATGCTCTATTGAAATTGGTTGGTAGTAAGAATGCTCGTGTTGATCCTAATGATGTGCCTTTGTCCACTTTGATTGAGAAAAATAATGATACTATTGATGTGAATTTTATATCTCGAAACAATTTCAACAACAATGCTTATAGGAGTAATTTCAATGCTAGACCGTTTCCCGGAAATTCCTCTAATAATTATGGCAATCCTTATGGTAATTCTTATAATAGTAATAATAGTATGCCCTCTGATCTTGAAAGTAATATTAAAGAATTTCTTAATTCTCAAAAGAATTTCAATACTATGATAGAAGAAAAATTGAATAGAGTTGATGAATTGGCTAGGAACATGGATAGAATTGCTCATGATGTGGAAAATCTCAAAACTAATTTTTTGCCATCCAAGCATGATATAAATGAGTCTATTAAAGCTATCTATGTCTCCATTAATGAAAGTAAAGAATGGCCCGCTAGGTTGAGAGCTAAGCGAGAATTGCTAGAAAAAGCGATTCCACCCGGTTTCTATCATAGTAATGATGAAGATATTAAAATGATTGGTGTCACTCCTATTGAATCATTATTTAGTAACATAAAACTTGATGAAAAAGGGACTGGAGAAGAGTCAACTTTAGATAGAAGGAGTCCCAATTGCTTCGAGGGTGATAATCTTGATCATAAAAATGAAAAAAGCGAGTTTGGAGAGGTCAAAACTTTAAATGGTAATGCACCCACTACTTTGGATTACAAGGACTTTAATTATGATAGTTGTTCTTTAATTGAGTGTATTTCCTTGTTGCAATCCATGATTAATTCACCAAATGCTTATGAACAAAATAAAGCTTTCACTAAACATATCATAGAAGCCATGATGAAAGCACATGAAGAAAAGCTTGAGTTGGAAGTATTAATTCCTATAAAATTACAAGATGAATGGGAACCTACTATTAAAGTAAAAAATTAAAGATTATGAATGTAATGCTCTTTGTGATCTTGGTGCTAGCGTTTCCACTATACCAAAGTCTTTGTGTGATGTGCTAGGTCTCGCCGACATGGATCCTTCTTCCCTTAATTTGCACCTTGCGAATTCCACTATTAAAAAGCCATTGGGTAGAATAAATGATGTGCTTATTCTTTCAAATATAAATTATGTGCCCATCTACTTTATTGTTCTTGACATTGAAAGCAATCATTCTTGCCCCATAATACTTGGTAGGCCTTTTCTTCGAACAATTGGTGCTATTATTGATATGAAAGAAGGTAATATAAGATTTCAATTTCCACTAAAGAAAGGGAAGGAACACTTCCCTAGAAAAAGAATTAAATCACCTTATTAATCCATTATGAGGGCCACTTATGGAATTAACTTGAAGGATGACAACACTAGAAACTATGCATTATGCCTAGCTAGGGGCATAAAACAATAGCACTTGTTGGGAGGCAACCCAATGAATAAAATAATTTTTTGATTTTACCTTCTGTTTTTGAGTGTTTGCATGATTATAGCCTCTGTTATGATTGTGTTTCTATGTTTAAATTACTGTTTGTGACAAGTAATGCCATTGGGATGATTTGGAAGATAGTATGATTGATGCTGTTTGAAAACACAAACTTTTGTGTCCAGTGCTGGAATTTCTAATTTTCACAGGAGTTTCAGAACCTTCTGAATTTTTACACAGTATTGGAATATAAATTTCCCACATTGTCCTAATTTTTCAGATATTTTGTATTTACAGAAGTATGACCACAATTCAGATCTTTACAGACTGTTCTGTTTTAGACAGATTCTGTTTTTGTTGCATAGTTTGCTTATTTTGATGAATCTATGGATCGTATAGGGGGGTATGAGTCATGGAGATGTTGGAGTACAGTAGCATTATGCTAATAATAAATATGAATCAATTTATCACAGTACCTAAAGTTTAAGATTTGTTTGTTATACTAACGGATCTCACGAGGTTTCTGTTGAATTTTGTGTGCTGAAGTTTTCATGTTTTGGGTGAGACTACGATTGATAAAGGAATAAGGAGCGGCAAGAGCCTAAGCTTGGGGATGCCCAAGGCACCCCAAGGTAATATTCAAGGAAGAATCAAGCGTCTAAGGTTGGGGATGCCCCGGATGGCATCCCCTCTTTCGTCTACAATCTATCGATAACTCACTTGGAGCTATATTTTTATTCATCACATGATATGTGTTTTACTTGGAGTGTCTTGTGATATAGTTTGTTTGCTTTTGTTTGCTTTTTAGTTTTTCACAATCATATTTTCTGAACACACCTTTTTGAGAGGGACACACATTATTCGTGATTTGTTACAATACTCTATGTGCTTCACTTATATCTTTTGAGCTAGGCAGTTGCTCTAGTGCTTCACTTATATCTTTTAGAGCACGGCGGTGGTTATATTTTAAAGAAATAGTTTCACTCTCATGCTTCACTTATATCTTTTTGAGAGTCTCATGATAGCAATGGTAATATGCACGGGTTATGAATTTTGGTCTTGATATGATAGGTATTCAAGAGGGATATAATAAAAAACTTTCATGTAGATCACTGAATATGATAAATTTGATTCCTTGCAATAGTTTTGTGATATTAAGATGGTAATATGGGGGAGGTACTAGTAGATGATTGTGGTTTAGTAAGAATAATTGTGTTAAGATTTGTGATTCCCGAAGCTTGCACGTATGATCTGTCGTTATGCTAAGAAGTTGGAGCATGGGTTATTATTGATTGTCTACCTTATGAGTGGTGGTCGGGGACGAGCGATGGACCTTGTCCTACCAATCTATCCCTCTAGGGGCATGCGTAGTAGTACTTTGCTTCGAGGGCTAATAAACTTTCACAATAAGTATGTGAGTTCTTTATGACTAATGTGAGTCCATGGATTATACGCACTCTCACCTTTCCGCAATTTGCTAGCCTCTTCGGTACCGTGCATTGCCCTTTCTCACATCGAGAGTTGGTGCAAACTTCACCAGTGCATCCAAACCCCGTGATATGATACGCTCTATCACACATAAGCCTCTTTATATCTTCCTCAAAACAGCCACCATACCTACCTATCATGGCATTTCCATAGCCATTCCGAGATATATTGCCATGCAACTTCCACCGTTCCATTTTTTTATGACATACATCATCATTGTCATATTGCTTTGCATGATCATATAGCTAATATAGTATTTGTGGCCCAACCACCGTTCATCATTTTTATACATGTTACGCTAGCATCATTGCACATCCTGGTACACTGCCAGAGGCATTCATATAGAGTCATATTTTTGTTCTAGTATCGAGTTGTAATATTGAGTTGTAAGTAAATAGAGGTATGATGATCATCATTATTAGAGCATTGTCCTAGTGAGGAAAGGATGATGGAGACCATGATTCCCCCACAAGTCGGGATGAGACTCCGGACGAAAAATAAAAAATAAAAAGAGAAAAAGAAAAAAAGGAGGCGAAAAAGAGCCATGAAAAAAATGAGAGAAAAAGAGAGAAGGGGCAATGTTACTATCCTTTTCCACACTTGTGCTTCAGAGTAGCACCATGTTTTTCATATAGAGAGTCTCCTATTTTGTCACTTTCATATACTAGTGGGAATTTTTCATTATAGAACTTGGCTTGTATATTCCGATGACGGGCTTCCTCAAATGCCCGAGGTCTTCATGAGCAAGCAAGTTGGATGCACACCCACTTAGTTTTCATGTTGAGATTTCATACACTTATAGCTCTTAGTGCATCTATTGCATGGCAATCCCTACTCCTCGCATTGACATCAATTGATGGGCATCTCCATAGCCCGTTGATTAGCCTCGTTGATGTGAGACTATCTTCTTATTTTTGACTTCCCTTATTGATCTCTACCACCACACTCTATTCCACCCATAGTGCTATATCCATGGCTTGCGCTCATGTATTGAGTGGGAGTTGAAAAAGCTGAAGCGCGTTAAAAAGTATGAACCAATTGCTCGGCTTGTCATCGGGGTAGTGCATGAGAAATACTTTGTGTGAAGAAGATGGAGCATGACAGGATTATATGATTTTGTAGGGATAATTTTCTTTAGCATCGTTATTTTGAAAGGCATGATTGTTTGTTAGTATGCCTGAGTATTGATGTCTTTATATCAAATTATAGACTATTTCTTTGAATCATTTGGATCTTATTATTCATACCGTAAAAGAGATTACATGATGAAACATGTTAGGTAGCATTCCACATCAAAAATTCTGTTTTTATCATTTACCTACTCGAGGACGAGCAGGAATTAAGCTTGGGGATGCTTGATATGTCTCCAACGTATCTATAATTTTTTATTGTTCCATGCTATTATAGTATCGATCTTGGATGTTTTTATATGCAATTATATATCATTTTTTGGGACTAACCTATTAACCTTGTGCCCAGTGCCAGTTGCTGTTTTATGCTTGTTTTTGGCTTTTCAGAGAATCGGTACCAAACGAAGTCCAAATGCCATGAAACTTTTTGGAAAAAAATTTTGGACAAAAGAGACCCTGGAGACTTGGAGAGGAGGCTAGAAGGTTCCTGAAGCCTCCACAAGGCAATAGGGCGTGGCCCCAGGGGGGGCGCGCCCTGATGCCTTGTGGCGCCCTCGTGGCTCCGTTTGACCTAATTCCACTCCTATAAATTCACAAATATTCGGAAACCATTAGAGAGCCAGAAGAGAAA
The DNA here is from genome assembly GCA_039707655.1 of Elymus sibiricus. Classification (NCBI taxonomy): domain Eukaryota; kingdom Viridiplantae; phylum Streptophyta; class Magnoliopsida; order Poales; family Poaceae; genus Elymus; species Elymus sibiricus. The sequence continues at coordinate 162,459,035 of CM077674.1, read as the reverse complement.
ACCTTTCCACCGCCGCAAGCCTCTGTTCTTCCGTGATCCCATCTGGAGGCCTTTTCCGGTACTCTGTCAGAGGGGGAATCGATCACGGAGGGCTTCTACACCAACCTTGTTGCCCTTCCGATGATGTGTGAGTAGCTTACCATAGACCTACGGGTCCATAGCTAGTAGCTAGATGGCTTCTTCTCTCTCTTTGATCTTCAATACCATGTTCTCCTTGATGTTCTTGGAGTTCTATCCGATGTAATCTTCTTTTGCGGTGTGTTTGTTGGGATCCGATGAATTGTGAGTTTATGATCAGATTATTCATGAGAAATATTTGAGTCTTCTCTGAACTCTTTTATGCATGATTAAATATAGATTTGTACTTCTCTCTGATCTATCGATTTGGTTTGGCCAACTAGATTGGTTTATCTTGCAATGGGAGAGGTGCTTTGTGATGGGTTCAATCTTGTGGTGCTCAATCCCAGTGACAGAAAGGGACATGACACGTATTTGTATTGTTTCCATTAAGGTTAAAAAGATGGGGTTTATTCATATTGCTTGAATTTGCTTCTCTACATCATGTCATCTTGCTTAAGGCGTTACTCTGTTTTTATTAACTTAATACTCTAGATGCATGCTGGATAGCGGTCGATGAGTGGAGTAATAGTAGTAGATGCAGGCAGGAGTCGGTCTACTTGTCTCAGACATGATGCCTATATACATGATCATTGCCATGAATCCATCATAATTATTTTCTTTTCTATCAATTGCCCAAGAGTAATTTGTTTACCCACCGTATGTTTCTGCGCTCAAGAAAGAAGCCTTTAGTGAAAACTATGGCCCCCGGGTCTATCTTTATCATATAAAAAACATAAAAATACCTGGCTGCAATTTATTTACTTTTATTTAGTTTAGTAATTTACTTTATAAATTTATCTCTATCAGACTTAATCCTTGCAAGTAACCGCTAAGAGGATTGACAACCCTCTTATTCGCGTTGGGTGCAAGTGTTTGCTTTTGTGTGTGTAGGTGCTATTCACTGGATCTTGCTTGGTTCTCCTACTGGATTGATAACCTTGGTTCTTAACTGTGGGAAATACTTATCTCTACTATACTGCATCATCCTCTCCTCTTCGGGGAAATACGAACGCGGTCTACAAGTAGCAGTGCCAAGTAGTGCCTTTGGGATGATTTGGATGATAGTACAATTGATGCTGTTTGGAAAACAGAAAGTTTTGCGTCCAGTATTTGATTTTTGGTTCTGTACTGGAGCGTCAGAAAAATCTGAAATTTTTACACAGTATTGTTATATGAATTGTTTACGTTTTCATAAGTTTTCAGAATTTTTGGAGTTACTGAAGTATGGATTTTTAATAGATCTTTAAAGACTGTTCTGTTTTAGACAGATTCTGTTTTTGTTGCATAGTTTGCTTATTTTGATGAATCTATGGATCGTATCGGGGGGTATGAGTCATGGACAAGTTAGAGTACAGTAGTATTATGCCAATATAAATATGAATCAACTTACAACAGTACCTAAAGTTTAAGATTTATTTGTTATACTAACGGATCTCACGAGGTTTCTGTTGAGTTTTGTGCGCTGAAGTTTTCGAGTTTTGGGTGAGACCACGATGGATGAAGGAATAAGGAGCGGCAAGACCCGAAGCTTGGGGATGCCCAAGGCACCCCAAGGTAATATTCAAGAAATACCCAAGCGTCTAAGCTTGGGGATGCCCCGGATGGCATCCCCTCTTTCGTCTACAATCTATCGGTATATCACTTAGAGCTATATTTTAATTCATCACATGATATGTGTTTTACTTGGAGCGTCTTGTGCTATAGTTTGCTTGCTTTTTAGTTGGCCACAATAATCTTTGCTGAACACACCTTTTTGAGAGGGACACACATTATTGGTGATTTGTTAGAATACTCTATGTGCTTCACTTATATCTTTTGAGCTAGGCAGTTGCTCTAGTGTTTCACTTATATCTTTTAGAGCACGGTGGTGGTTATATTTTGAAGCAATAGTTGCACTCTCATGCTTCACTTATATCTTTTTGAGAGTCTAATAATTAGCAATGGTAATATGCAAGGGTTATGAAATTGGTCCTAATATGATAGGTATTCAAGAGGGATATAATAAAAACTTTCATGTAGATCACTGAATATGATAAGTTTGACTCCTTGCAATAGTTTTGCGATATTAAGATGGTAATATATTGGAGATACTAGTGACTGATTGTGGTTTAGTAAGAATATTGGTGTTAAGGTTTGAGATTCCCGAAGCATGCATGTATAGTCCTTAGTGTGATGAAGTTGGAGCATAATTTATTATTGATTGTCTACCTTTGCGTGGAGGTCGGGGGCGCGCGATGGTTAACTCCTACCAACCTCCCTCCTAGGGGCATGTGTAGTAGTACTTTGCTTCGCGGGCTAATAGACTGTGGCAATAAGTATGTGAGTTCTTTATGACTAATGTGAGTCCATGGATTATACGCACTCTCACCCTTCCACAATTTGCTAGCCTCTTCGGTACCGTGCATTGCCCTTTCTCACCTCGAGAGTTGGTGCAAACTTCGCCGGTGCATCCAACCCTGTGATATGATATGCTCTATCACACAGAAGCCTCTTTATATCTTCCTCAAAATAGCCACCATACCTACTGATGTCTACTACGCAACTTTTATTCTTGTAGACATTGTTGGGCCTCCAAATGCAGAATTTTGTAGGACAGTAGCAAATTTCTCTCAAGTGGATGACCTAAGGTTTATTAATCCGTGGGAGGCGTAGGATGACGATGGTCACTCTCAAACAACCCTGCAATCAAATACAAGAAATCTCTTGTGTCCCCAACACACCCAATACAATGGAAAATTGTATAGGTGCACTAGTTCGGCGAAGAGATGGTGATACAAGTGTAGTATGGATAGTAGATATAGGTTTTTTGTAATCTGAAAATATAAAAACAGCAAGGTAGCAAGTGATAAAAGTGAGCACAAACGGTATTGCAATGCTTGAAAACAAGGCCTAGGGTTCATACTTTCACTAGTGCAATCTCTCAACAGTGCTAACATAATTGAATCATATAACAATCCCACAACGTGCGACAAAGAATCACTCCAAAGTTTCTATCGGAGAACGTAGGACGAAAATGTGTATCAACCTATGTGCCTAGATTACCCCAATGTCACCACGGGAATCCGCAAGTTGAATACCAAAACATACATCAAGTAACTCAATAGAATACCCCATTGTCACCATGGGTATCCACATGGAAGACATACATCAAGTGATCTCAAATCCAATATTAAATCCAACATAACGAAACCTCAAAGAGCAAGACTCAATTCATCACAACAAGATAGAGAGAGGGAAGAAACACCATATGATCCAACTATATTAACAAAGCTCGCGGTACATCAAGATCGTGCCAAATCAAGAACACGAGAGAGAGAGAGAGATCAAACAAATAGCTACTGGTACATACCCTCGGCCCCGAGGGTGAACTACTCCCTCCTCATCATGGAGACCGCCGGGATGATGAAGATGGCCTCCGGCGATGATTTCCCCCTCCAACAGAGTGCCGGAACAGGGCTCCGGATGAGATCGCTTTGGTACAGAGGCTTGCGGCGGCGGTGTGGAAGTTCTAGGTTTCTTTTCGGGGTTTCTGGTATTTATAGGATTTTTCAGCGTTGGATTTATGCCAGGAGGGCCCATGAGGGAGCGACAAGCCTGCCCGGCACACCCTGGAGGGGAGGGCATGCCCCCCAGGCTTGTCGCATCCTCGTAGCTCTTCTGGTCCTTCCACGAAGCTTCGGGGGTCTCTTTTGGTCCATAAAAATCACCGTAAATTTTCAGCCCATTGCGAGAACTTTTATTTCTTCACAAAAAACAACACCACGGTAGTTCTGCTGAAAACAGCGTCAGTCTGGGTTAGTTCTAATCAAATCATACCAAAATCATATAAAATTGTTGTAAACATGGCATGAATACTTCATAAATTATAGATATGTTGGAGACGTATCAGCATCCCCAAGCTTAATTCCCGCTCGTCCTCGAGTAGGTAAATGATAAAAGAAATAATTTATGAAGTGTGAATGCTAGCATAGTGCATAAGTTTGATCAATGATAATTGGAATCACTTTTTCTAGCATCATTATATATCATAAACAGTAGCTCATCTCATAAAACTTCTCATGATAAAGTAGCAAGCTATCCACATGTTAAAGTATAGATCATAAACTTTCTTGAAAACTAACAAACTATGTTCTCAGTCATCAAACAATTGCAATTCATCTTATTTTCAGGAAGGGTCTATGTAAGAGCTTTGATTTAGCAAATTCCACATACTCAACTATCATATAGTCTTCCATGATTGCTGACATTCAAAGCATATTTTTAGAACAAACCGTTCCAGTCAAACACATAGGAAGATAGGGGCTTAATGTTTTGCCTCCCAACTTATTTATCTCATGGATAATGTCAACAATAATAACTCATGATCACCTATATTCAACGGGATATATGTGCCAGGATCTTTCCCCACCACATGATGCTTGCCAAGACAGAAAATAAAAATGGAATAGAGAAGAACACTATTGACTCTTACATAAAAGTAAATACATAAAGTAAAAGATAGGCCCTTCGCAGAGGAAAGCAGAGGTTGTCATGCGCTTTTTATTTTTGGATGTGCAAACTCTTAATGCAAAGGAACGTCACTTTATATTGCCCCTTGTGATAGGAACCTGTATTATGCAGTCTGTCGCTTTTATTTCTTCACCATCACAAGATCGTACAAAGCTTATTTTCCCTTACAATAAAAGTTCATACATATTTAGAGGCAATTTTTATTGCTTTATGCACCGATGACAACTTACTTGAAGGATCTTATGCAATCCATAGGTAGATATAGTGGACTCTCATGACATGAAACTGGGTTCAAGGGTTTTGGATGCACAAGTTGTATCTCTACTTAGTGCGGATTTTTGGCTAGCAAAGGATGGGGGGCAAGCACCACATGTTAAAGGATCCAAAAACATATAACTTCTATGTGAATATAAACAAACATAACCCATTACGTTGTCTTCCTTGTCCAACATCAACTACTTGATCAAGGTTGAAAATAATTAATGGGGGCTCACAATCATAGAAGGTGTCCAAGATAGTATCTTTATATGTGAAATCTCTCTTCCTTCAATATTCTTTCATGAATTGTTCAAGTGACCAATGTTGTGTTTGCTAACTTTCAATAAATTTTACCACTTATACTTCTTATATGTGAAGTCATTACTCCCCATGGGACAAGCATATGAAGCATATATAATTTCATATTTATGATATTCAATTCATTCAAACATTTACTCTTAGGATATAAGTGAAGCACGAGAGTAAATGACAAACCACTCCAAAATATAAATGTGAAGATCAATGAGTAGTCAAACAATTAAGTGGCTATGTGAAGACTCTCTCTCAATAAAAACTTTCAGATCTAATGACTTTATTAAAACAGCAAACAAAATGAAAATAAAAGGACACTCCAAGAATAGCACATATCATGTGAACAAGTAAAAACTTAGGCTAATCGATAGGTGTTGATGAAGAAAGGTGGGATGCCTACCTGGGCATCCCCAAGCTTAGTTGCTTGAGACTTATTGGAATGTTATCTTGGGGTGCCTTGGGCATCCCCAAGCTTGAGCTCTTGTGTCTCCTTAATTCCTCTCATATCATGGCTTCTCCTAAATCTTAAAACTTCATCCACACAAAACTCAACAAGAGCTCGTGAGATAAGTTAGTATAAATCAACTCAAAACCTTTACATTCTCTACTATAGCAAATCACTAAAATTATAATTAAACATTGCATACTAAATGCCTCTGCATATTTAATACTCCTATCCACAAATAGAAACATTAAACAAGCAACATATGCAAACAATGCAACTATAACCGAAATATGTCTAAACAGAATAGTCTGTAAAGGGGAATAAAAATACATACTTCCCTAACTCCAAAAATTCTGAAAAATGACCACGTGACAGAGAACTCATGCATGCTTACTATGTAAAAATTTCAGATTTTTATCATGTTCTGACTATTCAGGAATATTCTGGACATAACAGAAAACTTTCTGTTTTCAAACAACAACACATAAACTTGCAAACTGAGCATGTTAAAGGTTATAATTGGCATTTTATTGAACTAAAAGATACAAAACATGATTATTGATAACACCAAGCAAATATCAACAGAAGAAAATGACGCTCCAAGCAAAACTCATATTATGTGACGAATAAAAATATAGCTCCATGTGAGGTTACCGATAATGTTGAAGACGAAAGAGGTGATGCCTTCCGGGGCATCCCCAAGCTTAGTTGCTTGGGTATTCCTTTAATATTACCTTGGGGTGCCTTGGGCATCCCCAAGCTTAGGGTATTGCCGCTACTTATTCTCCTCATATCGATATCTCACCCAAAACTTGAAAACATCAATCACACAAAACTTAAAGGAACTTCGTGAGATAGGTTAGTATGAAAATAAATCATTCACTTTGGTACTATCAAGACAAGATTCATAATTGTTCTCACATAATACCAACTGTATTCTATCATTTCCACAATTTATATTACTCAATATAAGCTATGGAAACACTAAAACAAGCAAACTATGCAATAAAAACAGAATCTGTCAAAAACAGAACATCATGTATTGAGCGAATTAAAAGGCATACTTATGTAAAAAAAATTAGGACAACGTAAAAAATTTGTAACCCAATCCTGTGTAAATATTTTAGAATTTTCTCACGCTCCAGTATGAGTAGAAATTCCAGCACTGGACACAAAAGTTTCTGTTTTTTGCACAGAATCAAATCAACAAGTATCCACACTATCCCAAAGGCTTTACTTGGCACATTATTGAAAGAAAACATATAAAACATGATTACTACAGAAGCTTAATCATGTGGACACACAAAAACAGTAGGTATAAATATTGTGGTGTCTCCCAACAAGAGCTTTTCCTCAATGCCTTTTAGCTAGTGTGACATCCCCGGATTACTAAACCCTAGTTAGGCTAATCAGTCATGCCAAGTCATCATCATTATGCCCTAAGAAAAACAATTAAGAAGTATTTCAACTTCCAATTCAAATTTAAAATAAAGTCAAAAATATTAATTGTCCAAGCAGCAAAGCAAAAGTGTTCATAATATTGCAAAAATTCCCAAAGCTATTATAAAAATAAAACCAACATTATTTGAATTTCCAAAATTTACCCTAGCAACCAAAACAGTGGACCAGCAGTAATTTAAATGACCTTTTCAATTTCTAATAATATTTAAAATCTACCAAATACCCTAAAACTTTTTGTGCAGCTTCACAATATTGCCAACTATTTATGTGCCAAGTTTCAAGTTGAACTAAAATCAGTTGGTGCACTAATTAATTGCAAGACAGTAGCTAAAATATATTACACAGGAAGAAAAAGAATAAAAGCTAACGGTTACTGAGCACTCGGCCCAACAGTGGCAGCAACTAAACCGGCCCAGCCCACTCACAGTCTTCTTCCTCCCCCTCGTGTGAGCACCAGACACCATCGCCGGCGCCAGGGCCGCGTGATGGACGACACCGAGGCCAGAGGAGCTCGTCAAGGTGGAGATAAGGGCGACCCTGACCCCCCTGCTAACCCTAACCCGCAAATGCCCCCCTCGCTCGCCCCTCTCTCTCTCGGATTTGATCAACCGTGCGCCTTCATGGCTGCGCCACCGTAAATCGTGTGGCCAACGGCCTTCTCTCGTCGTTCCGAGCTGTCCAGGAGTACCACCGCTGACTGCTACGTCGACTACGAGCATCAAATCAACCGTAGCTGCACCACATCGCCGGATCGACCCCGTCCACGCCCGTCGGCCTCGCCACTGCCTCGCCGCCGTCCCGCTTCTCCGGCACCTTCCCGGCCTCCCCGAGCACGCCAACCACCTCCTAGTGAGCTCCCGTGCATGTTCCCCCATTCTCCGCCTTTTCCCGTCGCCGTTTGCCGCCGCCCGCTCGCGCCCGAACCTCATGGCGACCTCGCGCTCACCGTGCCTTGGCCGCGGCCGCGCCGCCCGTGGCCCCGCTCCCGCGCGTTGGCGCCCTCCTGTGCGCGCGGGCAGCCTAGCCAGAGAGGCCGGCTGGCTCTCTGCCACCTGCGGCCGGCCCTGGTTTAGTTAGGGACTAACCCCACTTAGTGCTAACCCCCCCCCCACACGAATTAGACATTGACAGTGGCCCCCACTCCCCTAAGTAGCTAATTCAAAAGAATCGGTTAACCCTGTTACAATGACAGGTGGGTCCCATGAACAGTAACAGTTGACCAGTCAACCTTTGACTGGGTCAACTGGGCCCCACTGGCCCACTGTCAGCCTCAAACAGCCACTGGCTGGGTACACTTCTGGGTGTTTCTAGCATTTTAGTCATTTAATATTTCAAATTAAATTAATTACAGAAAATCCAGAAAATGATTAAAACTTTGAAAAATCATATAAAATAAACCGTAACTCGGATGAAAATAATTTATATATGAAAAATGATCAGAAAAATCCAACGAATCCGAATATGTCTTCTGCATGCATGTTAGAACCCTCTGCGTAGGAGAACCTATAACTTTAGGCCTGTTTCCGATAGATGAATAGTGCCTGACCTCCGGTAAATAATTCCAAATTAATTCCTAAATTAACTAAAATGGTTTAGGGATATATTAGGTCACCCCTGCATTGCATATTGCCATGTGCTACTCTGTGAGTGCATTTGTTTGCTATGTATTTATCTGTTTCCTCCGCCTCTTCTCTTCGGTAGACCCCGAGACCGAGGTTCCCCCTAAGGACTACTACTCCACCGACGACCCCTCTTTTACCGCAGAGGTTCCAGGTAAGCAAAACCCCCTTGATCATTCCTATATCGCCCATTCTTTCTCTCCCATGCTTACATTAGATTTTGCTACCATATTTGATTGCTCCTATTCTGATGCATAGCCTGGTTTTTGTAACTGCTGTTGATACCTTACCTGTTATCCTAAATGCTTAGTATAGGTTGGTTAGCGATCCATCAGTGGCCCCACACCCTTGTCCGTGTTGCCAGGCTTTACTACCGGATGCTTCGATCAACAGGATCGATGTGCAAAGACCGAACACCACACCGCACACCCCTTAGTTGTACGACTCTACAGAGCTACTATCGAGTGCCGAGGGTGATACCTCCTACCTCACTCCTGATGATACCTCTGTAGCGTAGCTAGTCGGTTGTGGGTAATCGAGGGAGATTCCTCTTTCACCACCTCCGATGATGTCTTTGTCATGCGGCCCCTCAAGCGTGAACCCATCGAGGGTGATTCCTCCAAGTTCACCTTGACGGTTACATCGAGTGGGAATCCATCGAGGGTGATTCCTCAGATTCCCCATGATGTTATGGACACACGGGTACTTTTACCTCACCTCAGTCCTTTGGGAAGTCAGGTTGGCCAGGAGGGCACCCGCGAGAGATTATTGTAGCGGAACGACAGGGTAGGCGGAGACCATCTAGGAGAGAGGTGGGCCTGGTTCCTGGTCGTTGGACCGCGGATTACCAAGTCGGTGAGACAGGGTGTCAGAGGTGAGCCTTGAGCCCTGTTCATGTTCGCGAGTTACTAATAACACGCTTAACAGATTTGGGTATTTGATCTAAGTTGGCCACTGGCCTATACGCACTACCACCACGCGGGATAATGGTTTAATGGGGCCCTCGGTGCCGTATGTATCAGTCGAAAGCTCTGTCAGATGTCCAGTTCAGCATTGTGGCATGGTCGGATCGTGCCATCCAGGAGAGGGGTGGCGCTGGTATCCACCCTACACACAACGACCCGGAGTGCAAAGGGCGATGGGCCCAAGACCCCTGAGCACTTAGGATGTAGACCGGCGGGGACCTCTCTACGGAGCCTAGGTAGGACTACGTCATGTCGATCAGCCGAGGCCGGGCATGACCGAGAAAAGTGTGTTCGGCCAGAGTTAATCGAGCGTGTTGGGTAACAGTAGTGCACCCCTGCAGGGAAGTTATCTATTAGAATAGCCGTGTCCACGGTAACAGGACGCTTAGTGTTGTATCCCGATCTACTATAACTTAAACTGGATACTTGTGTACTTAATAAAATATTAGCTCCGGGATTGCTTTCTCGCAGGGAGTCGAGGAAGGATCTCTGGGCTTTGCTACTACATACTTATTACTTTATGTTATGCTACTAATCTGCACTCTTCTAATGCTGCAAGACGCTGCAAGAGGTTAGTCTTCGATAGGCTAGGCCTTCCCCTCTATTCTGGCATTTCTGCAGTCTGGCCCACAGATACAGCCCTTCCCTTTGATCCTGATGCATACTTAGCATAGATCTGATGTAAGTCTTGCGAGTACTTTGGATGAGTACTCACGGTTGCTTTGCTACCTCTTTTCCCCATACCCGATTGCTGCGATCAGATGACGGAGCCCCGGAGCCAGCTGATCCCGCCGACGACTACTACTATGATACGTCTCCAACATATCTATAATTTATGAAGTATTCATGCCATGTTTATTATAGTTTTGTATAATTTTGGTGCACTTTTATATGGCTTTTATATGATTTTTATGGACTAACATATTGACCTAGTGCCCAGTGCCAGTTGCAGTTTTCTGCTTGTTTTTTGTTTCATGGAAAATCCATATCAAACAATGTCCACATGCAATAAAAATTTACGGGGAATTATTTTGGAATATACGTGATTTTTGGGAGGTGGAATCAAGTCAAGGCGGTGCTCATGGGCCCCACAAGGCACCAGGGCGCGCCTAGGGGGGCCTGGCGCGCCGTGGTGCCTCGTGAGGCGCTCGTAGGTCGGTTGGTGCCCTTCTTCGGGCACAAGGAAGCTAATATCCAGAAAAAAATCGTGTTAAAATTTCAGCGCAATCGGAGTTACAGATCTCCGGGAATTTAAGAAACGATGAAGGGCCAGAAAACAGGAAGGCAGAAACAGAAGACAACAGAGAGATCCAATCTAGGGGAGAGCGCCCTCTCCCCCCCCGGAGGGCCAAGGAAGAAGAAGAAGGAGGGGTCCCCCCTGCCCCTCTCCTCCGGTGGCGCCGGAACGCCGCCGGGGACATCTCCTCCATCACCATCACCATCACCATCAACTCCTCCTCTGTTCTCATGGTGATGTGTGAGTAGTTCACCCTCGGGGCTGAGGGTATGTACCAGTAGCTATGTGTTTGATCTCTCTCTCTCGTGTTCTTGAGATGGCACAATCTTGATGTATCGCGAGCTTTCTTGATATAGATGAATCATATGGAGTTTTCCCCTCTCTATCTTCTTGTCATAAATTGAGTTTTCCCTTGGAAGTTTTCTTATCAGATTGAGTCTTTAAGGATTTGACAACACTTGATGTATGTCTTGCATATGGATATCTGTGGTGACAATGGGATATTCACTTGAGTCACTTGATGTATGTTTTGGTGATCAACTTCCGGGTTCCGTGACCTTGGGAATTTATGCATAAGGCTTGGCACACGTTTTCGTCTTGACTTTCTGGTAGAAACTTTGGGGCACTCTTTGAAGTTCTTTGTGTTCGTTTGAATAGATGAATCTGAGATTGTGTGATGCATATTGTATAATCAAACCCGTGGGTACTCGTGGTGACATTGGAGTGCCTAGGTGACATTAGGGTTTTGGTTGATGCGCATCTTAAGGTGCTATTCTAGTACGAACTCTAGGGCTGTCCGTGACAATTAATGGGGATGGCTCATAAGATTCATCGGAAAGGATAACTTTGAGGTGGTTTCGTATCCTACAACAATTTCTCCGTTTGTTCTTCGCTATTTGTGACTTTGGAGTGAACTCTTTGTCGCGCGTGAGGGATTTACATATGATTCAACTATGTCAACAATGTTGAGAGATTGCACTAGTGAAAGTATGAACCCTAGGCCTTATTTTCACGCATTGCAATACCGTTTGTGCTCGGTTTTACTATTTGTTACCTTGCTGTTTCTATATATTCAGATTACAAAAACCTATATCTACTATCCATACTACACTTTTATCACCATCTCTTCGCCGAACTAGTGCACCTATACGATTTACCATTGTATTGGGTGTGTTGGGGACACAAGAGATTTCTTGTATTTGGTTGCAAGGTTGTTTGAGAGATACCATCTTCAACCTACGCCTCCCACAGATTGATAAACCTTAGGTCATCCACTTGAGGGAAAATTGCTACTGTCTTTTAGTTTCCTGTTTTATCACTAGTTTGGTTTATAAAAGAAAACTACAAAAACAAATGGAATTGAGGTTGCCTCATATTATTCATCTTTATAATGTCTTTCTTGAAAATAAGGATTCCGATAATTGCGCTCAATTGATAGAAGAAGAATTCAATAAAATGTTTGGCATAAAATCTTTGAATGATGAGCATGATTGCAATGTTGCTAGTATGAATTCTTTGAATATCCATAATACTAATGATGATTGCACTAGTCATGATAATGATGTCTCCTATAAGGATGTCAATTTTTGTGGAGTGAATTGGGAGTGCAAATGCATACCAAAAAGGGAAAATAGATTTTGTAAGAGGTATAAATATTTAGAACCTAAGGGATGCAAGAGAGGCTAGATGATTGTGCTGAAAGATTTAATTTTTCTCGCCATCCTTGTGAACTTTGCAATGAACGTGGTCATTTAAATCTCCAATGCAAATTGTTTCATGATCGAATCGTGTCCAAAAATTGTGATAACTTGATTACCCTTGCGCATCATAATGAACTTAGTCTGCTTCTGGGGTATGAAGAAATGAAACGTATAACTAGGGATATTCTAGAATATAATCTCAAGAGATTTCTCGATTTTGATCTAGAGGAAATTTATAAGTATTGTGCGGTAAATTGCATTGAGAATCTTTATATTGCCAATTATTTAAAGAAAAGAAAACAAATAGAAGATGAAGAGAGTACTAATGAAGGGGAAGAGGTTTCCCAATATCCTCCTATTTTTTCTTATGATGAATCAGGTAACGAGGAGGAGCTTTTTATTCAACCAATCTCTTCAATAAAGTGCACGGAAAAATTGATTAAACCCACACATGAGGTGGTAAAGAAGAAAAAGAAAAGAAGGAAAAGTAGAGGTAAAAAGGTATCTCCCTCAAGTAATGTTGCTCCTATTACCATTGTGCCTCATGAAAATGAATCAAATATGATTGTGGAGGGTGATGATATTGAGTATGATTTTGTGATTCCTACTACTTGTTGTGATGATTATGATTGGGAAGATAATGATACTTCTTATGATCTTGAAAATCTTTATGGCACCAACTTGGAAAATTATGATGATAATTGTTATACTATTGGTGCTATTCATACTATTAATGATGAAAGAGATTATGCTTATGATATGCAAAGCCACAAGCTTGGGGATGCTATGTTTGATGAGAATGACATGTTTGAGAATTTATTTGCTGCAATTGATGTTTGTCCCAAGCTTGGAGATGCTATACTTAATGAAGATGATCTTTTTAGTCCCCCTACTTTGAATGATCAAATTTGTTATGATGATTTCATGCCTCCTATCTATGATGATTATTGTGATGATACTTATGTTATGAAAAATAGTGATGATTATTATTATACTTGTTATAATTATGAAAATCCTTTTACTGAACATCACTCTTTTAATGTGGAAACAATTTATAGCATTCGAGTTTCATACGATACTCCCACTATTATGAATGAGAAGAAAATTGCTTGTGTGGAGAGTAATTTTTTTATGCTTGTAGGTCATGAAAAGAATGCTTTATTTGATAGTTATATTGCTAAATTCATTCATGATGCTACTGGAAATTATTAGGAGAGAGGAACTTATGATTCATGATGCCACGGTTATGTATCAATCCTTTACTTCTATGAGTGCATCATTCAAAATTATCATGCCTAGCTAAAAGGCTTTAAAGAAAAGCGCTTGTTCGGAGACAACCCAATATTTATGGAAAATGTTTAAAATCAGTCGGATGATTCTTGGCTTCGTAAGCCGCGTCCAGTGCCGTGCAATCGCACGTACGATCGTGTGGCGATCAGCTACTAGCTAGCGAGTACACTGGTCATTCCGAATATTATTCTATTCAGCTGCTAGCTATCGTGACGCCTGAAGGCCAAAGCTGAGTGGTCCGTTACTGTTTAACAGTTCCTTCTTTTTACTTCTGCTTCACACGTAATGCTTAGTCACATACTACAAATAATCTCAGGGGGAAGCACATAACAAGCATTAAACGAGGATCGAGCATATTCTTGATGTTGATTAGCGTCCTTGACGCCTCCGTCGACGTCGTGGTCGTCGAAGCATATATATCATTGCAGCAGCATCGGAGCAGCTGGGCTGCCGTCGTAGGATCGTTGAAACAGTCGTGTCATCGTCCCAACACTGCGACGACCGGGAAGCACGTCGTCACAGCATTGTCGAAGTCGGAGCATCGCCACAGTCATCGAAGCACGCCGTCGCAGCATCGACGCGACCGTTCGAAGCACACCGTTGGCGCGGTTCATCGCAACATCGCCGCGGCTTCGGAGCATGTCGTCGCAACATCATCGAAGTGGTCGGGTTGCCGTCGTAGCAACATCGTGGTTGTCGAAGCACCCGCCGCGGCCGTCAAAGCACGCCGTGGCAACATCATCGAAGCGGACGGGTTTCCATCGTAGTATCGCCGTCGTTATCGAAGCATCCATCGCGGCCGTTGAAGCACGCCGTGGCAACATCATCGAAGCAGCCGGGTTGCCACCGTCGCATCGTCGTGGTTGTCGAAGAACCCGCCGCGGCCGTCGAAGCACGCCGTGGCAACATCATCGAAGCAGCTGAGTTGCCGCCGTCGCATCGCCTTGGTTGTCGAATCACCCGCTACGACCATCGAAGCACGCCATCGCAACATCATCAAAGCAGCCGGGTTGCCGGCCTAGCATCGCCGTGGTTGTCAAAGCACATGCAGCGGCCATCGAAGCACGCCATCGCGACATCATCGAAGCAGTTGGGTTGTCGTCGTAGCATCGCGGCAGTTGTTGAAGCACTCGCCGTGGTCGTTGAAGCACGCCATCACAACATCATTCAAACAGACAACTTGTCATCATAGCATCTGTGCAACCACTAAAGCACACCGCGGTCGTCAAAGCATGCCGTCGCAACATCATCATAGTAGATGGGTTGCCATGTCAGCATCACCGTGGCCACCGAAGCATGTCGTCGCTCCATCACTATGGCCGTCGAAGCATGTCGTCGAAATATTGTTGAAGCAGCCGGGCTTTCGTCGCATCACGCCTCGTAGCATCACCGCCGCCGTCAAAGCAGTCGGGCTGCCATCGCAGAGACCGCCGTCCAGCGACGCATCACTACTAGCACCCTCACACTATGCCCGCAACAGTCGGACCACCTCCGCACGACATCGTCGTCTCGGCTTGCAGCGCGTCTACCCTCAGACGGAGCCGCCACTCTGCTGCTAGTCTTTGAAGCAGCTTGCTGTGTGACCATGGATGCCTTGCTTTTTTTAGGCAACGGATGACTCGCTACGTGAGCATAGATGACTTTGCTACTTCCCTGAACTAGAAGCACCACGTTGGGTCGTGCTAAGTTCCGTAGAGTCGCTGCACGTGGTACTAGTTAAACCAGTTGATTGGGGATGGAGCGTGTGAAAGCAACGTCCGTGGCCAGCACCCACGAAAAAAATGAAGGATTGAACAGGCTGACGTAGGGTGGATCGAACGGCTTATAAGATGAGCTGGCCGGAGGATCGAGTGGCTAGCGACCCGGCTGATCCCACGCGGGGATCAGCCGGATGATGCGTAGCGTCCGCCAATATTTATACCTACTGTTTTTGTGTGTCCACATGATTAAGCTACTGTAGTAATCATGTTTTATATGTTTTCTTTCGATAAAGTGCCAAGTAAAACCTTTGGGATAGTGTGGATGCTTGTTGATTCAATTCTGTGCAAAAACAGAAACTTTTGTCTCCAGTGTTTAATTTCTCAGATTTTAGTGGAGCGTCAAAAAATTCTGAAATTTTTACACAGTATTGATATGCAAATTTTTGACGTTTTCCTAAGTTTTCAGAATTTTTAGAGTTCCATAAGTATGGTAGTTGCTCAGATCATTACAGACTGTTCTGTTTTTGACAGATTCTGTTTTCAATGCATAGTTTGCTTGTTTTAATGTTTCCATAGCTTATATTATGACATATAAATTGTGGAAATGATAGAATACAGTAGGAATTATATGGGAACAATTGTGAATCTTGTCTGGGACAGTACCTAAGTGATGGTTTATTCTTTATCATACTAACCGTTCTCACGAAGTTCCGTTAAGTTTTGTGTGATTGAAGTTTTCAAGTTTTGGGTGAGACATCGATATGAGGAGAATAAGGAGTGGCAAGACCCTAATATTGGGGATGCCCAAAGCACCCAAGGTAAAATTCAAGGAAGACCCAAGCAACTAAGCTTGGGGATGCCCCGGAAGGCATCCCCTCTTTCGTCTTCAACACTATCGGTAACCTCACTCGGAGCTATATTTTTATTTGTCACATAATATGAGTTTTTCTTGGAGCATCATTTTATCCTGTTGATATTTAATTTTTGTTATCAATAATCATGTTTTGTACCTTTTAGTTCAATAAAATGCCAATTATAGCCTTTACCATGCTCATTTTGCAAGTTCATGAGTTGCTGTTTCAAAACAGAAAGTTTGCTGCTATTGATTAAATTGCCCAGAAATGTCAGAATGTGATAAAATCTTGAAATTTTGATAAAGTCAACTTTGATAAATAATTTCCAGTGTGGTAAATTTTCAGAATTTTTTGAGTTATCTAAGTATGGATTCTTAATTATCCTTTACAAACTGTCCTGTTTAGGCAGATTGCTGTTATGTTTGCATTGTTTGCATATGTTGGCTTGTTTAATGATTCTATTTGAGGATAGGAGTATTAAATATGCAGATGCATTTAGTATTCAATGTTTAATTATAATTTTAGTGATTTTCTACAGTAGAGAATGTCGAGGTTTTGAGTGGATTTATACTAACATATCTCACAAGTTCTTGTCAAGTTTTGTGTGGATGAAGTTTTTGAAACTTAGGGAAACTACTATATGAGAAGAATTAACGAGACACAAGAGTTCAAGCTTGGGGATGCCCAAGGCTCCCCAAGTTAATATTCCAAGAAGTATCAAGCATTCAAGCTTGGGGATGCCCCGGTAGGCATCCCATCACTTTTCTTCATCAACTATCGGTTAGTCTCGATTGAACCCAAGTTTTTACTCGTTCACATAATGTGTGCTATACTTGGTTGTGTCTTTGTTTTGCTTGCTGTTTGAATAAAATATCAAGATCAGAATTTTTTTAAATGAGAGAGAGTCCTCACATAGCTACTTAATTGTTTCACTACTCATTGATCTTCGCTTATATATTTTGTTGTAGTTTGTCATTAATTCTCATGCTTCACTTATATCTTTTTGAGAGTTAATAATAGTAATGGTAATTTGCACAAGATATGAATTTGGTCCCGAGATGATGAATATTCGAGAGGGATATAATAAAAACTTTCATATAGATCATTGGATATGATAAGTGTGATTCCTTGCAATGAAAATAATGAAAGAGATCATATACTAATCTTATGGAAAGTAATGACATTACATAAAGAAAAGTATAAGTGGTGAAATTTGTTGGAGGTTAACAAGCATAGCATTAGTCAATGATGCAATTCATGAAAAAGTTAATAAGGGAAGAGAAGATTCACATGCAAATATACTATCTTGGACATCTTTTATGATTGTGAGCCCCCATTAAGTATTTTATGTCAAAGTGTTGACGTTGGACAAGGAAGACAACATAATGAATTATGTTTGTTCATATTCACATAGAAGTTATATTGTTATAGATCCTCCAACATGTGGTGCTTGCCCAATATCTTTGCCAGCCAAAAATCCGCACCAAGTAGAGATACTACTTGTGCATCCAAAACCCTTAAACCCAGTTTCTTTCCATGAGTGTCCACCATATCTACCTATGGATTGAATAAGATCCTTCAAGTAAGTTGTCTTCGGTGCAAAAAGCAATAAAAATTGCTCCTAAAATATGTATGATCTTTTATTGTAAGGGAAATAAGCGTTGTACGAACTTGTGATGGTAAAGAAATAAAAGCGACGGACTGCATAATAAAGGTTGCTATCACAAGGGGCAATATAACGTGACGTTCCTTTGCATTAAGGGCTTGTGCATCCAAAAATAAAAAGCGCATGACAACCTCTGCTTCCCTCTGCGAAGGGCCTATCTTTCACTTTTATGCATTTACTTTTATGAATTTATTTATTTTATGCAAGAGTCAATAGTGTTCTCCTCTACTTTTATTTTATTTTTCTCTTTTGCAAGCATCATGTGGTGGGGAAAGATCTAGGCACATATATCCAGTTGGATATGAGTGATCATGAGTTATTATTGTTGACATCACCCTTGAGGTGAATAAGTTGGGAGGCGAAATCACAAGCCCCTATCTTTCTATGTGTCTGACTGAAACTTTTGCTCCATATATATGTCGTGAGTGTTAGCAATCATAGAAGACTAAATGATGGTTGAGTATGTGGACTTGCTAAAAAGCTCCTACATGAGACCCTTCCTGAAAATATGATGAATTGCAATTGCATTGTTGACTAGAATAGTTTGTTAGTTTCCAAGAAAGTTTATGCCTTAAACTTCATTGTTGTGATGAATTGTTACTTGCTCATGAGAAGTTTTATGATAATAAATATTGATATTATAATAATGATCTTGCTTTGAATCATTCAAGTCCAATGTCCATGCTATAAAAGAAAAGATTATATGATGATTATGATAGGTAGCATTCCACATCAAAATTTCTGTTTTTAATTGCTACTTTATCATGATGACTTTTATGAGAGAAAGTTACTGTTATGATGCTAGGAAAAGTGATTGAAATTATCATTGATCAAACTTTTGCACTATGCTAGCATTCACACTTCATAAATTATTTCTTTTATCATTTACCTACTCGAGGATGAGCAGGAATTAAGCTTGGGGATGCTGATATGTCTCCAACGTATCTATAATTTATGTAGTATTCATGCCATGTTTATTATAGTTTTGTATAATTTTGGTGCACCTTTATATGGCTTTTATATGATTTTTACGGACTAACATATTGACCTAGTGCCCAGTGCCAGTTGTTGTTTTCTGCTTGTTTTTTGTTTCACAGAAAATCCATATCAAACGAAGTCCAAATGCAATAATATTTTACGGAGAATTACTTTGGAATATACGTGATTTTTGGGAGGTGGAATCAACTCAAGGCGGTGCTCATGGGCCCCACGAGGCACCAGGGCATGCCTGAGGGGGCCTGACGCGCCGTGGTGCCTCGTGAGGCCCTCGTAGGTCGGTTGGTGCCCTTCTTCGGGCACAAGGAAGCTAATATCCAGAAAATAATCGTGTTAAAATTTCAGCGCAATCGGAGTTACGGATCTCCGGGAATTTAAGAAACGGTGAAGGGCCAGAAAATAGGAAGGCAGAAACAGAAGACAACAAAGAGATCCAATCTAGGGGAGAGCTCCCTCTCCCCCCCGGAGGGCAAAGGAAGAAGAAGAAAGAGGGCCCCCCTGCCCCTCTCCTCCGGTGGCCCCGGAATGCCAGCGGGGACATCTCCTCCGTCACCATCACCATCAACTCCTCCTCCGTTCTCATGTTGATGTGTGAGTAGTTCACCCTCGGGGCTGAGGGTATGTACCAGTAGCTATGTGTTTGATCTCTCTCTCTCGCGCGCATTCTTGAGATGGCATAATCTTGATGTATCGCGAGATTTGTTGATACAGATGAATCATATGGAGTTTTCCCCTCTCTATCTTCTTGGGATAAATTGAGTTTTCCCTTGGAAGTTTTCTTATCAGATTGAGTCTTTAAGGATTTGACAACACTTGATGTATGTCTTGCATATGGATATCTGTGGTGACAATGGAATATTCACTTGAGTCACTTGATGTATGTTTTGGTGATCAACTTCCGGGTTCCGTGACCTTGGGAATTTATGCACAAGGGTTGGCACACGTTTTCGTCTTGACTTTCCGGTAGAAACTTTGGGGCACTCTTTGAAGTTCTTTGTGTTGGTTTGAATAGATGAATCTGAGATTGTGTGATGCATATTGTATAATCAAACCCGTGGTGACATTGGAGTGCCTAGGTGACATTAGGGTTTTGGTTGATGTGCATCTTAAGGTGTTATTCTAGTACGAACTCTAGGGTTATTCGTGACAATTAATGGGGATGGCTCATAAGATTGATCGGAAAGGATAACTTTGAGGTGGTTTCATACCCTACAACAATTTCTTCGTTTGTTCTCCGCTATTTGTGACTTTGGAGTGAACTCTTTGTCGCGCGTGAGGGATTTACATATGATTCAACTATGTCAACAATGTTGAGAGATTGCACTAGTGAAAGTATGAACCCTAGGCCTTGTTTTCACGCATTGCAATACCGTTTGTGCTCGGTTTTACTATTTGTTACCTTGCTGTTTCTATATATTCAGATTACAAAAACCTATATCTACTATCCATACTACACTTTTATCACCATCTCTTCGCCGAACTAGTGCACCTATACAATTTACCATTGTATTGAGTGTGTTGGGGACACAAGAGATTTCTTGTATTTGGTTGCAGGGTTGTTTGAGAGATACCATCTTCAACCTACGCTTCCCACGGATTGATAAACCTTAGGTCATCCACTTGAGGGAAAATTGCTACTGTCCTACAAAACTCTGCGCTTGGAGGCCCAACACGAGTCTATAAGAATAAGTTGTGTAGTAGACATCAAGCTCTTTTCTGGTGCCGTTGCCGGGGAGGTGAGTGCTTGAAGGTATATCTTTAGATCTTGCAATTGAATCTTTTAGTTTCTTGTTTTATCACTAGTTTGGTTTATAAAAGAAAACTACAAAAAAAATGGAATTGAGGTTGCCTCATATTATTCATCTTTATAATGTCTTTCTTGAAAATAAGGATTCCGATAATTGCGCTCAATTGATAGAAGAAGAATTCAACAAAATGTTTGGCATAAAATCTTTGAATGATGAGCATGATTGCAATGTTGCTAGTATGAATTCTTTGAATAACTATAATACTAATGATGATTGCACTAGTCATGATAATGATGTCTCCTATAAGGATGTCAATTTTTGTGGAGTGAATTGGGAGTGCAAATGCATACCAAAAAGGGAAAATAGATTTTGTAAGGGGCATAAATATTTAGAAACTAAAGGGTTGCAAGAGAGGCTAGATGATTGTGCTGAATCTTTGTCTAATTATGTCTGTAATCAAATACTAATGCTTCCGCTGATGCTTGTGTAACTCGAGCTTACGTATTCGAGCCCTCAAGGCCCCTGGCTTGTAATATATAGCTTGTATTATTTTATTTTGTGTCTAGAGTTGTGTTGTGATATCTTCCCGTGTGTCCCTGGGCTTGATCGTGCACATTTGCGTGTATGATTAGTGCACGGTCGAGTCGGGGGCGTCACAGCTAGGCATGATGATTTCAATGATGCTCGCATAAGAATAGGAATTGAAATATATAAGAGAGCATCATGAATCATATGACAAACACATTTAAGCCTAACCCACTTCCTATGCTTAGGGATTTTGCGAGCAAACAATTTATGAGAGCAAGAATCAACTAGCATAGGAAGGCAAAACAAGTATAACTTCAAAACTTTCAACACAAAGAGAGGAAAATTGATATTATTGGGATATGTAGAAGCATATATTCCTCTCTCATAATAATTTTCAGTAGCATCATGAACAAATTCAACAATATAACTATCACATAAAGCACTCTTTTCATGACCTACAAGCATATGATTTTTATTACTCTCCACATAAGCAAATCTATTCTCATTAATAATAGTGGGAGCAAATTCACCAAAATAACTATCATGAGATACTTGATTGGAATAATCCAATTTAAAATTAAAATCATGATGACAAGTTTCATAGTTATCATTATTCTTTATAGCATACATGTCATCACAATAATCATCATAGATAACAACTTTGTTGTCATAATCAATTGAAACCTCTTCCAAAATAGTGGAATCATCATTAAATAAAGTCATGACCTCTCCAAATCCACTTTCATAATTATTGCCATAAGATTCAACACCCTCCAAAATAGTGGGATCATTAGTACCTAGAGTTGACACTCTTCCAAACCCACTTTCATCAATATAATCATCATAATAAATTTGCTCATCAAAAGTAGGGGCACTAAAAATATCATATTCATCAAACATAGCATCCCTAAGCTTATGGCTTTGCATATCATTAGCATCATGGATATTCATAGAAAGCATACTAACAACATTGCAATAATGCTCATTATTCAAAGGACTCACATTAAACATTTTATTAAATTCTTCCTCTAACAACTGAGCACAATTATTGGAATCCATATTTTCAAGAAAGACATTATATAGATGAAGCATTTGAGGCAACCTCAATTCCATTTTTTTGTAATTTTCTTTTATAAAACCAAACTAGTGAAAAACAAGAAACTAAAAGATTCAATTGCAAGATATATAGATATACCTTCAAGCACTCACCTCCCCGGCAACGGCGCCAGAAAAGAGCTTGATGTCTACTACGCAACTTTTATTCTTGTAGACATTGTTGGGCCTCCAAGTGCAGAGTTTTGTAGGACAGTAGCAAATTTCCCTCAAGTGGATGACCTAAGGTTTATCAATCCATGGGAGGCATAGGATGAAGATGGTCTCTCTCAAACAACCCTGCAATCAAATACAAGAAATCTCTTGTGTCCCCAACACACCCAATACAATGGCAAATTGTATAGGTGCACTAGTTCGGCGAAGAGATGGTGATACAAGTGTAGTATGGATAGTAGATATAGGTTTTTGTAATCTGAAAATTTAAAAACAGCAAGGTAGAAAGTGATAAAAGTGAGCACAAACGGTATCGCAATGCTTGAAAACAAGGCCTAGGGTTCATACTTTCATTAGTGCAATCTCTCAACAGTGCTAACATAATTGAATCATATAACAATCCCACAACGTGCGACAAAGAATCACTCCAAAGTTTCTATCGGAGAACGTAGGACGAAAACATGTATCAACCTATGTGCCTAGATTAACCCAATGTCACCACGGGAATCCGCAAGTTGAATACCAAAACATACATCAAGTAACTCAATAGAATATCCCATTGTCACCACGGGTATCCACATGCAAGACATACATCAAGTGATCTCAAATTCAATATTCAATCCAACATAACGAAACCTCAAAGAGCAAGACTCAATTCATCACAACAAGATAGAGAGAGGGAAGAAACACCATATGATCCAACTATATTAACAAAGCTCGCGGTACATCAAGATCGTGCCAAATCAAGAACATGAGAGAGAGAGATCAAACACATAGCTACTGGTACATACCCTTAGCCCCGAGGGTGAACTACTCCCTCCTTCTCATAGAGACCGCCGGGATGATGAAGATGGCCTCCGGCGATGATTTCCCCCTCCGGCAGAGTGCTGGAACAGGGCTCCGGATGAGATCACTTCGGTACAGAGGCTTGCGGCGGTGGCGTGGAAGTTCTAGGTTTCTTTTCGGGGTTTCTGGTACTTATAGGATTTTTTAGCATTGGATTTACGCCAAGGGGGCCCACGAGGGAGCGACAAGCCTTCCCGGCGTGCCCTGGGGGGTAGGGCGCGCCCCCCAGGCTTGTCGCGTCCTTGTAGCTCTTCTGGTCCTTCCACGAAGCTTCGGGGGTCTCTTTTGGTCCATAAAAAATCACCATAAATTTTCAGTCCATTCCGAGAACTTTTATTTTTGCACAAAAAACACCACCACGGTAGTTCTACTGAAAACAACGTCAGTCCGGGTTAGTTCTCATCAAATCATACCAAAAACATATAAAATTGTTGTAAACATGGCATGAATACTTCATAAATTATAGATACGTTGGAGACGTATCACCTACTTATTATGGCATTTACGTAGCCATTCCGAGATATATTGCCATGCAACTTCCACCGTTCTTTTCATATGACACACATCAACATTGTCATATTGCTTTGCATGATCATATAGCTGACACAGTATTCGTGGCTCAGCCACTGTTCATCATTTTTATACATGTTATGCTAGTATCATTGCACATCCTGGTACACTGCCAGAGGCATTCATATAGAGTCATATTTGTTCTAGTATCGAGTTGTAATATTGAGTTGTAAGTAAATAAAAGTGTGATGATCATCATTATTAGAGCATTGTCCCAGTGAGGAAAGGATGATGTAGACTATGATTCCCCCACAAGTCGGGATGAGGCTCCGGACGAAAAAAAAAGAGGCCAAAAAGAGCCCAACAAAAAAAATGGGAGAAAAAGAGAGAAGGGGCAATGTTACTATCCTTTTCCACACTTGTGCTTCAGAGTAGCACCATGTTTTTCATATAGAGAGTCTCCTATGTTGTCACTTTCACATACTAGTGGGAATTTTTCATTATAGAACTTGGCTTGTATATTCTGATGATGGGCTTCCTCAAATGCCCGAGGTATTCATGAGCAATCAAGTTGGATACACACCCACTTAGTTTTTATTTTGAGCTTTCATACACTTATAGCTCTTAGTGCATCCGTTGCATGGCAATCCCTACTCCTCGCATTGACATCAATTGATGGGCATCTCCATAGCCCGTTGATTAGCCGCGTCGATGTGAGACTATCTTCCTTTTTGACTTCCCCTTATTAATCTCTATCATCATTCTATTCCACCCATAGTGCTATGTCCATGGCTCGCACTCATGTATTGCGTGAGGGTTGAAAAAGCTGAAGCGCATTAAAAAGTATGAACCAATTGCTCGGCTGACATCGGGTTAGTGCATGATTATTACTTTATGTTAGGAAGACTAAGCATGGCGGGCTATATGATTTTGTAGGGATAGCGTTCTTTAGCATTTTTATTTTGAAAGGCATGATTGTTTGTTGGTATGCCTAAGTATTGATGTCTTTATATCAAATTATAGACTATTGCTTTGAATCACTCGTTTCTTAGTATTCATACCATAAAAGAAGAGATTACATTATAAACATGTTAGGTAGCTTTCCACATCAAAAAAATTGTTTTTATCATTTACCTACTCGAGGACGAGCAGGAATTAAGCTTGGGTATGCTTGATACGTCTCCAACGTATCTATAATTTTTGATTGTTCCATGCTATTATAGTATCAATCTTGTATGTTTAATATGCAATAATATGCTATTTTATATCATTTTTGGGACTAACCTATTAACCTAGTGCCCAATGCCAGTTGCTGTTTTCTGCTTATTTTTGGTTTTTCAGGAAATCAGTACCAAATGAAGTCCAAATGCCACGAAACTTTTTGACGATTTTTTTCTGGACAAAAGAGACCCTGGAAGCTTCAGGAGGAGGCCAGAAGCCTCACGAGGAGGTGACAAGGCAACAGGGCATGGCCCAAGGGGGCGCACCCTGATGCCTTGTGGGCCCCTCGTGGTTTCGTTTGACCTAATTCCACTTCTATAAATTCTCAAATATTGGGAAACCAACAAAGAGCCACCCTGAATAACTTTTCTGCTGCCGCAAGCCTCTGTTCTTCCAGATCCCATCTGGAGGCCTTTTCCGGTACTCTGCCAGAGGGGGAATCAATCACGGAGGGCTTCTACATCAACCTTGCTGCCCTTCCGATGATGTGTGAGTAGTTTACCACAGACCTACGGGTGTATAGCTAGTAGCTAGATGGCTTCTTCTCTCTCTTTGATCTTCAATACCAAGTTATCCTCGATGTTCTTGGAGTTCTATCCGATGTAATCTTCTTTTGCGGTGTGTTTGTTGGGGTCTGATGAATTGTGAGTTTATGATCAGATTATTCATGAGAAATATTTGAGTCTTCTCTGAACTCTTTTATGCATGATTGTTATAGCTTTGTATTTCTCTCCGATCTATCCGTTTGGTTTGGCCAACTAGATTGATTTATCTTGCAATGGGAGAGGTGCTTCGTGATGGGTTCAATCTTGCGGTGCTCAATCCCAGTGACAGAAAGGAACATGACACATATTTGTATTGTTGCCATTAAGGATAAAAAGATGGGGTTTAATCATATTGCTTGAGTTTACTTTGTCTACATCATGTCATCTTGCTTAAGGTGTTACTCTGTTTTATACTTAATTGATGGGGAACGTTGCTTGAAAATCAAAAAAAATCCTACGAAACACCCAATATCTAATCTAGGAGATGCAAAGCAACGAGAGGGGAGTGTGTCTACATACCCTTGTAGACCGAAAGCGTTAGCTTCATAACACGGTTGATGTAGTCGTACTCTTCACGATCCAATTGCGATCCAATCCGATCTAGTGCCGAATGGACGGCACCTCCGAGATTAGCACACGTTGAGCTTGATGGCGTCCTCTCCTTCTTGATCCAGCAAGAGAGGGGGAGGAGGTAGATGAGATCAGAACCAGCACGGTGGTATGGTGGTGGTGGCAGCAGCGGAATTCCGGCAGGGCTTCGCCAAGCGCGTACCGGAGGAGAGGTGGGAGGAGTTGGGAGCGACGGAGGGCAAGGGTCAAGGGGTGCAGCCCCCTGCACCCCTCCCCACTATATATAGGGGTGAGGGGGCGGAGGCGCCGGCCCTAGCCCCTCCTCCAAGGGAGGTGGCGGCGGCCCTAGGAGGTGGAGTGCCCACCAAGCCAGGTGGGGCGCCTCCCACTCCTAGGGTTTGCCCACCCTAGGCGCATGGGCCTGGTGGGGGGCTGGTGCGCCTGGCCCAACTAGGCCAGGGTGCCCCCTATAGCCCATGTGGGCCCCCGGGGCTGGTGGACCCCCCCCCTGGTGGACCACCGGAACCCTTCGGTGACTCCGGTACACTGCCGGCATGCCCCCGAACTCTTCCGATAGCCAAAATAGGACTTCCCATATACAAATATTTACCTCCGGACCATTCTAGAGCTCCTCATGATGTCCGGGATCTCATCCGGGACTCTGAACAACCTTCAGACTTTCTGCTATTAATATCTCAATACTACCCTAGCGCTACATATTCAACGAAGATCTTTATCGGTTGAACCACGATGTCGAGGATTCAATTAATCCCGTATACATTTCCCTTTGTCCGGCGATATGTTACTTGCCCAAGATTCGATCGTCGGTATCTCCATACCTAGTTCAATCTTGTTACCGACAAGTCTCTTTACTCATTCCGTAATACAAGATCCCATGACTAAGTCATTAGCCACATTGCTTGCAAGCTCTTTACGATGTTGTATTACTGAGAGGGCCCAGAGATATCTCTCCGTCATACGGAGCGACAAATCCCAGTCTCGATCCATGCAACCCAACAGACACCTTTGGAGATACCTGTAGATCACCTTTATGATCACCCAATTATGAAGTGACGTTTGATAGCACACAAGGCATTCCTCTAGTAACCGCGAGTGACATGATCTCATGGTCTAAGAAACAGATACTTGACATGAAGAAAGCTATAGCAAATAACTAAACGATCTGATGCTAAGCTTATGGTTGGGTCTGTCCATCACATCATTCTCCTAATGATGTGATCCTGTTATCAAATGACAACTCATGTCTATGGTTAGGAAACCTTAACCATCTTTGATCAATGAGCTAGTCTAGTAGAGGCTTACTAGGGACACGGTGTTGTTTATGTATTCACACATGTATTTAAGTTTCCAGTCAATACAATTCTAGCATGAATAATAAACATTTATAATGAACAGGAAATATGATAATAAACATTTTATTATTGCCTCTAGGGCATATTTCCAATAGTATCCCACTTGCACTAGAGTCAACAATCT
Organism: Elymus sibiricus; assembly: GCA_039707655.1. Classification (NCBI taxonomy): domain Eukaryota; kingdom Viridiplantae; phylum Streptophyta; class Magnoliopsida; order Poales; family Poaceae; genus Elymus; species Elymus sibiricus. Next base: position 162,431,172 of record CM077674.1, on the reverse strand, counting down.
AGATTACATCGTAATGTATCTAACACCCATAGAGTTCTGGTGCTGACCATGTTTTGCTCATGGAAGAGGTTTAGTCAATGGGTCTACCATATTCAGATCCATATGTACTTTGCAAATCTCTATGTCACATGCAGATTCTGCTACTATGCTCTGCTTGGAGCTACTCCTACTTAATGCTCCACTATTTAATACAGAGACTTTAGTCATCCGCATCAGTCAAAGCTAGCATCAACGTAACCCTTTACGACGAGCTTATGTTCACCTCCATTAACAAGAAACATTTCCTTAGTCCTCTTTAGGTACTTAAGTGAATGATAGTTTATGCGAAGGTACTTGATAGATTTTGGTGATGTCTCCCCGGCAACGGCGCCAGAAATTCTTCCTGCTACTTATAGACTGCGTTGGTATTTCCCCGAAGAGGAGAGGATGATGCAGTATAGTAGAGACAAGTATTTCACTCAGTTAAGAACCAAGGTTATCAATCCAGTAGGAGAACCATGCAAAATCCCTTTAGCAGCACCTGCACACACAAAAGCAAACACTTGCACCCAACGCAAATAAGAGGGTTGTCAATCCTCTTAGCGGTTATTTGCAAGGATTAATTCTGATAGTGATAGATAGATAAACTAAAATACTAAATAAAATAAAATAAAATAAATTGTAGCAAGGTATTTTTGGTTTTAAATATATGATAAAAGTAGACCGGGGGGCCATTGTTTTCACTAGAGGCTTCTCTTTCGAACACATAGCATACGGTGGGTAAACAAATTACTGCTGGGCAATTGATAGAAAAACAAATAATTATGACGGATTCATGGCAATGATCATGTATATAGGCATCACGTCCGAGGCAAGTAGACCGACTCCTGCCTGCATCTACTACTATTACTCCACCCATCGACCGCTATCCAGCATGCATGTAGGGTATTAAGTATGAAATAGAGTAACGCCTTAAGCAAGATGACATGATGTAGACAAAGTAAACTCAAGCAATATGATTAAACCCCATCTTTTTATCCTTACTGGCAACAATACCAATACGTGTCATGTCCCTTTCTGTCACTGGGATTGAGCACCGCAAGATTGAACCCATCACAAAGCACCTCTCCCATTGCAAGATAAACCAATCTAGTTGGCCAAACCAAATCGATAGATTGGAGAGAAATAGAAAGCTATAATAATCATGCATAAAAGAGTTCAGAGAAGACTCAAATATTTCTCATGAATAATCTGATCATAAAATCACAATTCATTGGATCCCAACAAACACACCGCAAAAGAAGATTACGTCGGATAGAACTCCAGGAACATCGAGGAGAACATTGTATTGAAGATCAAAGAGAGAGAAGAAGCCATCTAGCTACTAGCTATGGACCCGTAGGTCTATGGTAAACTACTCACAAATCATCGGAGGGGCAGCAAGGTTGATGAAGAAGCCCTCCGTGATTGATTCCCCCTCCGGCAGATCGCCGGAAAAGGCCTCCAGATGGGATCGCGGAAGAACAGAGGCTTGCGGCGGCAGAAAGGTTTTCTCTTCTGTCTCTCTGGTATATTGGGAATATTTGGGAATTTATAGCACTGGAATTAGGTTAGGAGGGGCTATGAGGGGCCCACAATCCTGGGGGGCGTGCCCTACCCCCCAGGGCGCGCCCTCAGACCTTGTGGCTCCCTCGTGGCTCCTTGCTACTTGTAGGCTGCGTTGGTATTTCCCCGAAGAGGAGAGGATGATGCAGTACAGTAGAGAGAAGTATTTCCCTCAGTTAAGAACCAAGAATATCAATCCAGTAGGAGAACCAAGCAAAATTCCGTTAAGCGCACCTGCACACACAAGAGCAAACACTTGCACCCAACAACAATAAGAGGGTTGTCAGTCCTCTTAGCGGTTATTTGCAAGGATTAACTCTTATAGAGATAAATAGATAAACTAAAATACTAAATAAAATAAAAGTAAATAAATTGCAGCAAGGTATTTTTGCGTTTTTTATATATGATAAAGTAGACCCGGGGGCCATAGTTTTCACCAGAGGCTTCTCTCTCGAACATAAAGGATACGGTGGGTAAACAAATTACTGTTGGGAATTGATAGAAAAGCAAATAATTATGGCGGATTCATGGCAATGATCATGTATATAGGCATCATGTCCGAGACAAGTAGACTGACTCCTGCCTGCATCTACAACTTTACTCCACCCATCGACCGCTATCCAGCATGCATCTAGGGTATTAAGTATGAAACAGAGTAACGCCTTAAGCAAAATGACATGATGTAGACAAAGTAAACTCAAGCAATATGATTAAACCCCATTTTTTATCCTTAATGGCAACAATGCAAATACGTGTCATGTCCCCTTCTGTCACTGGGATTGAGCACCGCAAGATTGAACCCATCACAAAGCACCTCACCCATTGCAAGATAAATCAATCTAGTAGGCCAAACCAAATCGATAGATCAGAGAGAAATACAAAGCTAAAATAATCAGGCATAAAAGAGTTCAGAGAAGACTCAGATATTTATCATGAATAATCTGATCATAAACTCACAATTCATCGGATCCCAACAAACACACCGCAAAAGAAGATTACATCGGATAGAACTCCAAGAACATCAAGGAGAACATGGCATTGAAGATCAAAGAGAGAGAAGAAGCCATCTAGCTACTAGCTATGGACCCGTAGGTCTGTGGTAAACTACTCACACATCATCGGAAGGGCAGCAAGGTTGATGAAGAAGCCCTCCGTGATCGATTCCCCCTCCGGCAGATTAGCAGAAAAGGCCTCCAGATGGGATCACGGAAGAACAGAGGCTTGCGGCAGCGGAAAGGTTTTTTCTTCTTTATCTCTAGTATATTGGGAATATTTGGGAATTTATAGCACTGGAATTAGGTCAGGAGGGGCAACGAGGGGCCCACAAGCCTGGAGGGCACGCCCTACCCCCCTGGGCGCGCCCTCCAGGCTTGTCGCCTCCTCGTAGCGCTTCTGGTCTTCTCCCGAAGCTTCGTGGGTCTCTTCTGGTGTAGAAAAAATTAATCCAAAGTTTTTTTCTCATTTGGAAACTTTTTGATAATGATTTTCTGAAAAGGCAAAAACAAGCAGAAAACATCAACTGGCACTGGGCACTGGATTAATATGTTAGTCCCGAAAAATGATATATAGTGGCATATAATTACATATAAAACATCCAAGGTTGATACTATAATAGCATGGAACAATCAAAAATTATAGATACGTTGGAGACGTATCAAGCATCCCCAACCTTAATTCCTGCTCGTCCTCGAGTAGGTGAATGATAAAAATAGAATTTTTGATGTGGAATGCTACCTATCATGTTTCATCATGTAATCTGTCTTACGGTATGAATAATAAGATCTGAATGATTCAAAGCAATAGTCTATAGTTTGATATAAAGACATCAATACTCAGGCATATTAATAAACAATCATGTCTTTCAAAATAAAAATGCTAAAGATCGTTATCCCTGCAAAATCATATGATCCTGTCATGCTCCATCTTCTTAACACAAAATATTTATCATGAACAACCCCGGTTTTGGACAAGCAATTGGTTCATACTTGTTAACGCGCTTCAGCTTTTTCAACTCCCACGCAATACATGAGCGCAAGCTATGGATATAATAATATGGGTGGAATAGAATATGGTGGTAGAGATCAATAAGGGGATGTCAAAAAATAAGAAGATAGTCTCACATCAGCGAGGCTAATCAACGGGCTATGGAGATGCCCATCAATTGATGTCAATGCAAGGAGTAGGGATTGCCATGCAACGGATGCAATAAGAGCTATAAGTGTATGAAAGCTCAACATGAAAACTAAGTGGGTGTGCATCCAACTTGCTTGCTCATGAAGACCTCGGGCATTTGAGGAAGCCCATCATCGGAATATACAAGCCAAGTTCTATAATGAAAAATTCCCACTAGTATATGAAAGTGACAAAATAGGAGACTCTCTATATGAAAAACATGGTGCTACTCTGAAGCACAAGTGTGGAAAAAGGATAGTAACATTGCCCCTTCTCTCTTTTTCTCTCATTTCATTTTTGTTTCGTGGCTCTTTTTGGCCTCTTTTTTTTTGTCCGGAGTCTCATCCCGACTTATAGGGGAATCATGGTCTCCATCATCCTTTCCTCACTGGGACAATGCTCTAATAATGATGATCATCACACTTTTATTTACTTACAACTCAATATTACAACTCGATACTAGAACAAAAATATGACTCTATATGAATGCCTCTGGCAGTGTACCAGGATGTGCAATGATGCCAACGTAACATGTATAAAAATGATGAAAGGTGGCTGAGCCACAAATACTATGTCAGCTATATGATAATGCAAAGCAATATGACAATGACGATGTGTGTCATAAAAACGGAACGGTGGAAGTTGCATGGCAATATATCTCGGAATGGCTATGGAAATGCCATGATAGGTAGGTATGGTGGCTGTTTTGAGGAAGATATAAAGGGGCTTATGTGTGATAGAGTGTATCATATCACGGGGTTTGGATGCATCGGCGAAGTTTGCACCAACTCTCGATGTGAGAAAGGGCAACACACGGTACCGAAGAGGCTAGCAAATTGCGGAAGGGCGAGAGTGCGTATAATCCATGGACTCACATTAGTCATAAAGAACTCACATACTTATTCCGAAAGTTTATTAGCCCTCGAAGCGAAGTACTCCTATGCATGCCCCTAGGGGGGAGGTTGGTAGGAGTTAACCATCGCGCGCCCCCAACCGCCACACAAAGGAAGACAATCAAGAATAAATAGTGCTCCAACTTCTTAGCATAACGACAGACCATACATGCATGCTTCGGGAATCACAAACCTTAACACCAATATTCTTACTAAACCATAATTATCTACTAGCACCTCCCACATATTGCCATCTAAATATCGCAAAACTATTGCAAGGAATCAAACTTATCATATTCAGTGATCTACATGAAAGTTTTTATTATATCCCTCTTGAATACCTATCATATCAGGACCAAATTCATAACCCGTGCATATTACCATTGCAAATATTTAGACTCTCAAAAAGATATAAGTGAAGCATGAGAGTGCAACTATTTCTTTAAAATATAACCACCGCCGTGCTCTAAAAGATATAAGTGAAGCACTAGAGCAAATGCCTAGCTCAAAAGATATAAGTGAAGCACATAGAGTATTCTATCAAATCACGAATAATGTGTGTCCCTCTCAAAAAGGTGTGTTCAGCAAATATGATTGTGACAAACTAAAAAGCAAACAAAATCAAACAAAATATATCACAAGACGCTCCAAGTAAAACACATATCATGTGATGAATAAAAATATAGCTCCAAGTGAGTTACCGATAGATTGTAGACGAAAGAGGGGCTGCCTTCCGGGGCATCCCCAAGCTTAGACGCTTGATTCTTCCTTGAATATTACCTTGGGGTGCCTTGGGCATCCCCAAGCTTAGGCTCTTGGCGCTCCTTATTCCTTTATCCATCGTAGTCTCACCCAAAACTTGAAAACTTCAGCACACAAAACTCAACAGAAACCTCGTGAGATCCGTTAGTATAACAAACAAATCTTAAACTTTAGGTACTGTTGTAAATTGATTCATATTTAATATTTTCATAATGCTACTGTACTCCAACTTCTCCATGACTCATACCCCCCGATACGATCCATAGATTCATCAAAATAAGCGAACTATGCAACAAAAACAGAATCTGTCTAAAACAGAATAGTCTGTAAAGACCTGAATTAACGTCATCATTTTGTTACTCCAATAATTCTGAAAAATTAGGAAAACGTGGGAAATTAATATATCAATATTTGGTAAAAAATTCAGATGGTTCCGATGCTCCAGAAAAAAATCAAAATTTCAGCACTGGACGCAAAGGTTTCTGTTTTCAAACAGCATCAATTATACTATCATCCAAATCATCCCAAAGGCATTACTTGGCACAAACACTAATTAAAACATAAAAATACATCATAACAGAGGCTATAATTGTGTAAACACTCAAGAACAGAAAGTAAAAACAAAAATTTATTTTATTCATTGGGTTGCCTCCCAACAAGCGCTATTGTTTTATGCCCCTAGCTAGGCATAATGCATAGTTTCAAGTGTTGTCATCCTTGGTTTTGGCATCCTTAGGTGTGTGATTTTCGGGAGGCTTTTCGAAAACAATGGGGAACACATCATCAACCAAAATTTTAGGGTCATAAAGGCTACCCTCTTCAAACCCTTGTTCGTTCCCTTTTACAATCCAAGAATATTTCTGATTAATACCATTAAAAACTTGTTGAATGATATGTAGAGGAGGAACTTCCTTTTTAGTATTTTCATCAAAAGCATGCTGATCATGGAAAACATATCTCAACATATATTCCTCATTATATAAAATTTCATCTATTACAGGATTTTCTTGGCTCATATTATAGAAATCAAAGATCTCTCTTGCTTCTTGTACCATATAGTCAAACTCATTCATAAGGATAAGAGTAGCTATCTTTTTAGCCTTAGGGTTATTTAAAACCGGCAACTCATAAAACAATCTTTGCAAGGTAGGGTGAGTACGAATAAATCTTCTTTCAAGTTTAAGAATGAGTGCAGGGATAGCCTCCACATAATTGTTGGTTCTTTTAAGAATTGGAGTGTCATTACAAAATAAAGTTCCCATGCAATTAAAGAACTCTTAAATAATGTTTTTATCTATGACATTTCCACCCCCTACTACAAATTTTTTTGAGTCTAAATTTGAGGGAATTTCTATCTTAGGGATTTTACCATCCTCACCTTTTTCAATAACAAACTCAGACATGGTGGCAACTTCAAGCAAAGCAAGCAAACTAGCAATCAAGCAAATAAAAATATTTTTGTGTTTTTGTAAAAAAAAAGAAGTGGGGGAGATAAAAACTAAAGGCAAATGCAAATAAAAGGCAAATAAAATAAATGCAAGTGGATGATAGTTTGTGCGAAGGTACTTGGTAATTTTGATGATGTCTCCCCGGTAACGGCGCCAGAAATTCTTCCTGCTACTTGTAGGCTGCGTTGGTATTTCCCCGAAGAGGAGAGGATGATGCAGTACAGTAGAGATAAGTATTTCCCTCAGTTAAGAACCAAGGTTATCAATCCAGTAGGAGAACCAAGAAAAATTCTGTTAAGCGCACCTGCACACACACGAGCAAACACTTGCACCCAACGCAAATAAGAGGGTTGCCAATCCTCTTAGCGGTTATTTGCAAGGATTAAATCTTATAGAGATAAATAGATCAACTAAAATACTAAAAAAAATAAAAGTAAATAAATTGAAGCAAGGTATTTTTGGGTTTTTTTATATATGATAAAGTAGACCCGGAGGCCATAGTTTTCACTAGAGGCTTCTCTCTCGAACATATAGCATACGGTGGGCAAACAAATTACTGTTGGGCAATTGATAGAAAAGCAAATAATTATGACGGATTCATGGCAATGATCATGTATATAGACATCACGTCCGAGACAAGTAGACCGACTCCTGCCTGCATCTACTACTATTACTCCACCCATCGACCGCTATCCAGCATGCATCTAGGGTATTAAGTATGAACAGAGTAACGCCTTAAGCAAGATGACATGATGTAGACAAAGTAAACTCAAGCAATATGATTAAACCCCATCCTTTTATCCTTAATGGCAACAATACAAATATATGTCATGTCCCCTTCTGTCAGTGGGATTGAGCACCGCAAGATTGAACCCATCACAAAGCACCTCTCCCATTGCAAGATAAATCAATCTAGTAGACCAAACCAAATCGATCGATCGGAGATAAATACAAAGCTATAATAATCATGCATAAAAGAGTTCAAAGAAGACTCAAATATTTCTCATGAATAATCTGATCATAAACTCACAATTCATCGGATCCCAACAAACACACCGCAAAAGAAGATTACATCTGATAGAACTCCAAGAACATCAAGGAGAACATGGTATTGAAGATCAAAGAGAGAGAAGAAGCCATCTAGCTACTAGCTATGGACCCGTAGGTCTATGGTAAACTACTCACACATCATCGGAAGGGCAGCAAGGTTGACGAAGAAGCCCTCCGTGATCGATTCCCCCTCCGGCAGAGTACCGGAAAAGGCCTCCAGATGGGATCGCAGAAGAACAGAGGCTTGCAGCGGCGGAAAGGTTTTTTATTCTGTATCTCTGGTATATTGGGAATATTTGGGAATTTATAGTGCTAGAATTAGGTTAGGAGGGGCAACAAGGGGCCCACAAGCCTGGGGGCGCGCCCTACCCCCTTGGGCGCACCCTCCAGGCGTGTCGCCTCCTCGTAGCTCTTCTGGTCTTCTCCCGAAGCTTTGTGGGTCTCTTTTGGTCCAGAAAAAATTAATCCAAAGTTTTTTTCTCGTTTGGACGCTTTTTGATAATGATTTTTTGAATAGGCAAAAACAAGCAGAAAACAGCAACTGACACTGGGCACTGGGTTAATAGGTTAGTCCCAAAAAATGATATATAATGGCATATAATTGCATATAAAACATCCAATATTGATACTATAATAGCGTGGAACAATCAAAATTTATAGATACATTGGAGACGTATCACTCCTCTGGTCTTCTCCCAAAGCTTCGTGGGTCTCTTCTGGTCCAGAAAAAATTAATCCAAAGTTTTTTTCTCGTTTGGACTCTTTTTGATAATGATTTTCTGGAAAGACGAAAACAAGAAAAAAACAGCAACTGGCACTGGGCACTGGGTTAATAGGTTAGTCCCAAAAAATGATATATAATGGCATATAATTGCATATAAAACATCCAAGATTGGTACTATAATAGCAAGGAACAATAAAAAATTATAGATACGTTGGAGACGTATCAAGCATCCCCAAGCTTAATTCCTGCTCGTCCTCAAGTAGGTAAATGATAAAAATAGAATTTTTGATGTGGAATGCTACCTAACATGTTTCATCATGTAATCTCTCTTACGGTATGAATAATAAGATCCAAATGATTCAAAGCAATAGTCTATAGTTTGACATAAAGACATCAATACTCAGGCATACTAATAAACAATTATGTCTTTCAAAATAAAAATGCTAAAGAAAGTTATCCCTATAAAATCATATAATCCAGTTATGCTCCATCTTCTTAACGCAAAATATTTATCATGCACTACCCCGATGACAGGCCGAGCAATTGGTTCATACTTTTTAACGCGCTTCAGCTTTTTCAACCCCCACACAATACATGAGCGCAAGCCATGGATATAGCACTATGGGTGGAATAGAATATGGTGGTAGGGATTAATAAGGGGAAGTCAAAAATAAGAAGATAGTCTCACATCGATGAGGCAAATCAACGGGCTATGGAGATGTCCATCAATTGATGTCAATGCGAGGAGTAGGGATTGCCATGCAACGGATGCACTAAGAGCTATAAGTGTATGAAAGCTCAACATGAAAACTAAGTGGGTGTGCATCCAATTTACTTGCTCATGAAGACCTTGGGCATTTGAGGAAGCCCATCATCGGAATATACAAGCCAAGTTCTATAATGAAAAATTCACACTAGTATATGAAAGTGACAAAATAGAAGATTCTATATGAAAAACATGGTGCTACTTTGAAGCACAAGTATGGAAAAGGATAGTAACACTGCCCCTTCTCTCTTTTTCTCTCATTTTATTTTTCTTTTTATTTTATTTCTCCTTTTTTTTCGTGGGCTCTTTTTGGCCTCTTTTTTTCCTCACTGGGACAATGCTCTAATAATGATGATCATCATACTTCTATTTACTTACAACTCAAAGGAAAGTTACAACTCGAAACTAGAACAAAAATATAACTCTATATGAATGCCTCTGGCGGTGTACCAGGGTGTGCAATGATACTAGCTTAACTTGTATAAAAAATGATGAACGGTGGCTGAACGATGTGTGTCATAAAAACGGAACGGTGGAAGTTGCATGGCAATATATCTCGGAATGGCTATGGAAATGCCATGATAAGTATGTATGGTGGCTGTTTTGAGGAAGATATAATGAGGCTTATGTGTGATAGAGCATATCATATCACGGGGTTTGGATGCACCGGCGAAGTTTGCACCAACTCTCGATGTGAGAAAGGGCAATGCACGGTACCGAAGAGGCTAGCAAATTGCGGAAAGGTGAGAGTGCGTATAATCCATGGACTCACATTAGTCATAAAGAACTCACATACTTATTGCGAAAGTTTATTAGCCCTCGAAGCAAAGTACTACTACGCATGCCCCTAGGGGGATAGATTGGTAGGAAAATACCATCGCTCGTCCCCGACCGCCACTCATAAGGTAGACAATCAAGAATAAATCATGCTCCAACTTCTAAGCATAACGACAGATCATACGTGCATGCTTCGGGAATCACAAACCTTAACACCTATATTCGTACTAAACAAAAATTATCTACTAGCACCTCCCACATATTACCATCTTAATATCGCAAAACTATTGCAAGGAATCAAACTTATCATATTCAGTGATCTACATGAAAGTTTTTATTATATCCCTCTTGAATACCTATCATATTAAGACCAAACTCATAACCCGTGCATATTACCATTGCTATTCATTAGACTCTCAAAAATATATAAGTGAAGCATGAGAGTGCAAGTATTTCTTTAAAATATAACCACCGCGGAGATCTAAAAGATATAAGTGAAGCACTAGAGCAACTGCCTAGCTCAAAAGATATAAGTGAAGCACATAGAGTATTCTATCAAATCATGAATAATGTGTGTCCCTCTCAAAAAGGTGTGTTCAGCAAAGATGATTGTGACAAACTAAAAAGCAAACAAACTATATCACAAGACGCTCCAAGTAAAACACATATCATGTGATGAATAAAAATATAGCTCCAAGTGAGTTACCGATAGATTGTAGACGAAAGAGGGGATGCCTTCCGGGGCATCCCCAAGCTTAGACGCTTGAGTGTTCCTTGAATATTACCTTGGGGTGCCTTGGGCATCCCCAAGCTTAGGCTCTTGCCGCTCCTTATTCCTTTATCCATCGTAGTCTCACCCAAAACTTGAAAACTTCAGCACACAAAACTCAACAGAAACCTCGTGAGATCCGTTAGTATAACAAATAAATCTTAAACTTTAGGTACTGTTGTAAATTGATTAATATTTAATATTGGCATAATGCTACTGTACTCCAACTTCTCCATGACTCATACCCCCCGATACGATCCATAGATTCATCAAAATAAGCAAACTATTCAACAAAAATAGAATCTGTCTAAAGCAGAACAGTGTGTAAAGATCTGAATTAACGTCATACTTCTCTAACTCCAAAAATTCTGAAAAATTAGGACAACTTGGGAAATTCATATATCAATATTTTGTAAACAATTCAGAAGGTTCTGACATTCCAGCAAAAAAGTAAAATTCCAGCACTGGATGCAAAAGTTTCTGTTTTCAAACAGCATCAATTATACTATCTTCCAAATCATCCCAAAGGCATTACTTGGCACAAACACTAATTAGAATATAAAAGCACAATCATAACAGAGGCTATAAATGTGCAAACACACAAAAACTGAAGGTAAAACAAAAATTTAAGATACATATTGGGTTGCCTCCCAACAAGCTCTTTCTTTATAGCCATTAAGATAGGCTTGAGATTTCAATGATGCTCACATGAAAGATAAGAATTGAAACACAAAGAGAGCATCATAAAACATGTGAAAAACACATTTAAGTCTAACATACTTCCTACGCATAGCCATTTTATAGCAAAACAAATTATCAAGACAAGCAATATCTAGCATATTCAAATAGGAAGAATGAAGCATTAATAATTTCAACACAACGAGAGGCAATTTAGTAAGATGAAGATTTCTACAACCATATTTTACTCTCTCATAATAATTACATGTTGGATGATGACCCACAAGTATAGGGGATCAATCGTAGTCCTTTCGATAAGTAAGAGTGTCGAACCCAACGAGGAGCGGAAGGAAATGACAAGCGGTTTTCAGCAAGGTATTCTCTGCAAGCACTGAAATTATCGGTAACAGATAGTTTCATAGTAAGGCAATTCGTAACAAGTAACAAGTATACTAAAGTGCAGAAAGGTGGCCCAATCCTTTTAATAGCAAAGGACAAGCCAGAACAAACTTGTACTATAAGCAAAGCGTTCTCAAGGACACATGGGAATTTCATCTAGTCACTTTCATCATGTTTGTTTGATTCGCGTTCGCTACTTTGATAATTTGATATGTGGGTGGACCGGCGCTTGGGTGCTGTTCTTACTTGAACAAGCCTCCCACTTATGATTACCTCCTCTCGCAAGCATCCGCAACTATGAAAGAAGAATTAAGATAACTCTAACCATAGCATGAAACATATGGATCCAAATCAGCCCCTGACGGAATAGCGCATAAACTAGGGTTTAAGCTTCTGTCACTCTAGCAACCCATCATCTAATTACTACTCCACAATGCCTTCCCATAGGCCCAAAGATGGTGAAGTGTCATGTAGTTAACGTTCACATGACACCACTAAAGGAAGCAACAACATACATATCATCAAAATATCGAACGAATACCAAATTCACATGATTACTTATGACAAGACTTCTCTCATGTCCTCAAGAACAAAAGTAACTACTCACAAATCATATTCATGTTCAAGATCAGAGGGGTATTGAATATCACTAAGGATCTGAACATATCATCTTCCACCAAATAAACCAACTAGCATCAACTACAAGATGTAATCAACACTAGTAGCAACCCACATGTACCAATCTGAGGTTTTGAGGCAAAGATTGAATACAAGAGATGAACTAGGGTTTGAGATGAGATGGTGCTGGTGAAGATGTTTATGAAGATTGGTCCTCCCACGATGAGAGGATCGTTGGTGATGTCGATGGCTTCGATTTCCCCCTCCCGGAGGGAAGTATCCCCGGCGGAATCGCTCCGCCGGAGAGCAAAATAGCTCCTGCCCAGGTTCCACTTCGAGACGGTGGCGCTACGTCCCAAAAATCTTCTCTCTAATTTTTTTAGGGCAAAAGACCTTATATAGCAGAAGGAGGGGGCCAGAGGCCAGCCAGGGGCCCCACAAGGCATCAGGGCGCGCCCAGGGGGGCCGCACCTTATTGCCTTGTGGGTAACTGGTGGGTCCCCTCCAGTATTTTTTATATATTCAATAAAAAATCTCCGTGAAATTTCAACTCAATTGGAGCTCTGTAGGATAGGTATCTCTACTGTAGCTATTTCAGGTCTAGAATTCCGGCTGCCAGTATTCTCCCTCTTCATATAAATCTTGCAAATTAAGAGAGAAAAGGCATAAGAGTTGCATCCTAAAGGGAAATAATGATCAAATACATTATAAATAACAGTAGAAAATCATGATGCAAATTGGACGTATCATTGGATCATATTCAAATTCAATAATATAGCAATCACATAACATATTCTCTACATGATCCACATGCATGCGAAGTTGACACTCTTCCAAAATAGTGGTATTATCATCAACTAAAGTCATGACCTCTCCAAACCCACTTTCATCAAAAAAATAATAAGTTTGAACACTCTCTGAACATGTGGGATTCTTTTTACCTAAAGTTGACACTCTTACAAACCCACTTTCAATATTATTGCAAACATTATTATCAATATCATATTCATCATGTGGCTTAAATAAATTTTCAAGATCATAAGAACCATCACCCCAATCATGATCATTACAATGAGTACTGGACATAACAAAATCATCATCCCCAAGCTCGTAGTTTTGCATATCATTAACACAATTGACATTAATAGAATTTATAATAAAATCATTGCAATCATGCTTTTCATTCAAAGAGCTATCATGAATCACTTTATAAATTTCTTCTTTTAACACTTCATCACAATTTTCAGATTCATGCTTTTCAAGCAAAACTTCGTAAAGATAATGTAGAGCACTCAACTCACTTGCAATTGGTTCATCATAATTGGATTTTTTGAAAAGATAATGTAGAGCACTCAGCAAATAAAAATATGTTTGTGTTTTTGTAAAATTGTTTTAGAAGTGGGGGAGATGAAAACGAGACGCAAATGCAAATAAAAAGGAAAATAAAATAAATGCAAGTGAATTAAAGTTTATGTGAAGGTACTTGATAGATTTTGGTGATATCTCCCTGGCAACGGCGCCAGAAATTCTTCCTGCTACATGTAGACTGCGTTGGTATTTCCCCAAAGAGGAGAGGATGATGCAGTATAGTAGAGATAAGTATTTCCCTCAGTTGAGAACCAAGGTTATCAATCCAGTAGGAGAACCACGCAAAATCCCTTTAGCGGCACCTACACACACAAAAGCAAATACTTGCACCCAACGCAAATAAGAGGGTTGTCAATCCTCTTAGCGATTACTTGCAAGGATTAATACTGATAGTCATAGATAGATAAACTAAAATGCTAAATAAAATAAAAGTAAATAAATTGCAGCAAGGTATTTTTGGTTTTAAATATATGATAAAAGTAGACCCGGGGGCCATAGTTTTCACTAGAGGCTTCTCTTTGGAACACATAGCATACGGTGGGTAAACAAATTACTGTTGGGCAATTGATAGAAAAGCAAATAATTATGACAGATTCATGGCGACGATCATGTATATAGGCATCACGTCCAAGACAAGTAGACCGACTCCTGCCTGCATCTACTACTATTACTCCACCCAACGACCGCTATCCAGCATGCATGTAGGGTATTAAGTATGAAACAGAGTAACGCCTTAAGCAAGATGACATGATGTAGACAAAGTAAACTCAAGCAATATGATTAAACCCCATCTTTTTATCCTTAATGGCAACAATACAAATACGTGTCATGTTGTCGGGGTACGACCATCTATGGGGCCATGCAGCCCCTTGTGGTTCGTCGGGGGTGGTCGACGTGCACAAAGAGCATGGACAATGGTAAGCGCAAGGGATTTACCCAGGTTCAGGCCGCTGAGAAGCGTAAAACCTTACTCCTGCTTTTGGTGTATTAATGGTGCAAAAACACAGTACAAGGAGCGCTTGTCCCGGTAAGACGCGGAGAAAGCAGCTACGCAAGACGTGCTTGTGTTTGAAAAGGGATCCCTCCCTAAACTGTTGCCTTGGCCCTCCTTTTATAGCTCAAGGGGTTACCACAGTGGCAAAACAGTAATGACATAGCGATTAGATAGCAAACAGTGCTATCATACCTAACTCTGCCAATTTAGGACAAAGGCATTAAATGCGCCGCTAGGTGTCATGTGGAGAGGTAGACCCGGCAAGGTTTCTGCACTGCCTGCCCAGCTACCTCGTATTATCCTGACACGCCTCATGGACGGGTGTCGTTAGGGGAAAATCTTGTCCCAGCGTGCTGACACATTCCTCACAAGCCTCACCAACCAACCTGCGCGGTCGACACCTCACACATCAGCGAACGCCCGTGCGGTGAGGTGGAGCGCTGGAGGGCTGGCCTAAGCTTGCCGGCACAGAGCTTGCCGGGTCCTCACCTTGCCGGTTCAGCCTTGCCGGCAAGGAATGTCTTCATCTTTGGTACTAGTTGAGTGTTGTGCTTTGAGCTTCTTCTTGGCAGCTTCTGCGGCTGGACTCCGAATCTTGATCTTGGCGGTTCCCGGCAAGGCTTTGGCCGGCAAGGAGGCTGCTACTGTCTGTGCATAAGTCAGGGTATAAAATACCCATGTTTTATACACCGACAGGAGCCCCTGGGCCTGGGCCACATGCGTGTCTCAAGCATCGTTGGGCTAGGCC
The DNA here is from genome assembly GCA_039707655.1 of Elymus sibiricus. Taxonomy (NCBI): domain Eukaryota; kingdom Viridiplantae; phylum Streptophyta; class Magnoliopsida; order Poales; family Poaceae; genus Elymus; species Elymus sibiricus. The sequence continues at coordinate 162,415,422 of CM077674.1, read as the reverse complement.
CAAACAATGCACAGACACGCGGCGGGAAACTGCCATTGTAATTTTTCATCACGGTGGTTATCCTGACGCACGTCCAATCCACGCATTAAATGCGGGTCATGGGAACTTGGACTATTGCGGTTATATTGCGGTAGTGCGCCTGTAAAAGAACGTGGTTGGGGTAAACAGTAAAGAGCCAGCCTCCCCTCGCGCCTTCCCCATAAAAAGGCAACCACGAGGGGGCGCCGCTCATTCGCCTATGTTTTCCCCTGCTTCATCTTCCTCCTCAAGTCAGAACTGCTTCCGCCGCCACCGCCATTGCTTCGCATCTCGTCTCGGCCACCTCCTTCCTCCCCAATTCTTCGATGGTGCCCAAGAGAGCTGACACGGCGAAGAAGAATCCCGCCAAGCCGCTCGACCCCAAGGCGGAGGAGAAGAAGAAGGCGCTGGAGGAGTTGGAGAAGCGGCGGAGGGAGAATGCGATCTTCTCGCCGTGCTCTCTGGATGCCAACGAACTGATCAGGAGGTACGCATATATGTGGGGGAGGGATACCAAGGACCACAGGGTGCCTGTCGTGCTTCCTGAAGGCGACAAGGATCCATCGGATTCTCATCCGTTCTTCTGCGCGTACTTCTACTGCGGTTTGGTCCCTCCCTACTCAGATTTGTTCAGCGCGATGATGTTCAATTACGGGTTTAGACTGCTGGACTTCACTCCGAATGTGATGACTTGCATGGCGGTTTTCGCTCATCTATGTGAAAACTTTGTCGGAGTGGCGCCCAATGTGGATCTGTTCCGGCACTTTTTCATCCCTCGGATCAAAGACAAGTCACTCTCTGGCAGCTTGGCCTGGATTCCCAGGGCAAAAACGAAGGGCGAATACCTTGCCGGGCAGCTCCACCTCAAGTGGGAAGATTGGAGGGCTGAGTGGTGCTGGATCCAAGAGAAGGATTTCCCCCAATTCTGCATTCCGCGCACAGTAAGGGTCACGCGCGGCAAGAACTGGAGCAGCATGGGTGCTACTAACGCCAAGCTTCGTCCGGCACTGAAGAGGATCGCCCGCCTTAAGGCCACCAAGCTGACCATAGAGATAGTTGGCGCTGATTTCCTCCGGTGACGCATAGCGCCGCTGCAGAAGAGAGAAAGATTTGCTTGGGAGTACCAGAATGCCGCTGACGTCATGCGGCTGTATCCCGGGACCGACAACAATTTGTCGGTTATGGAGCACACCAGCCTCTGCGAGCAGTTGTTCCGAAAAACTGGCGTATTCCACTTGCCAGACCAGATCGTCCCGCTGCATATCAACTCCGCCAAGGACTCCATCTTGGCGGTGATGCCGGATTGTGACGCCCATGGGGTAAAAGCGGACTGGGATCTACCCACCTTGGAGTTTGAGATGGAGTGGGCCTCCAACCTGACGGAGAGAGCTTCCCGGAAGGAGACGGACCTCATCCGGGGTAGCACTGCAGAGGAATTGGCGTACATGGACAGCAAGGCCGCAGAGATCGCAAGGATCAACGCGGCAGGCGGTTCCGGTGCCGCGGCAGCCGAGGACGAAGAAGAGGAGCAGTCTGATGAAGAGGCCGCCGAGGAGCATCAAGAGGAGCTTGCCGTGGATGAGACGGCCGAAGCTGAGGCTGTCGGGACCGAGGCTGCTGGGGATGAAGTTGCCGGGACTGAAGCCGTCGGAGAGCCCGAGGAAGAAGAGGGCCCTCGGGCCCCGAAGAGGAGGCGTCGTCTTCGGAGGGCGGTCAGCCAAGAGCCGGTACGCGCTTCTTCGCCGAGGGCTGGCCCCACGGTGAAGAAGACGACCACGAAGACCGGCTGCCAAGAAAAAGTATGCTGGCAGTCCACCCGGCGTCCTTGAACTCAGCCTTCATCTCCCCGGCAAGAGGTTGCCGAGGAAGCCGAGCCCCTTCAGCCGACCGGTTCACCTCCCCCGGCACTCAAAAGGGCAAGGGAGTCGCCCCCGCCAGTGATGTACGACTTCGACGTCCTTGGCGAGTCCGAAGAGGAGGAGGAGGAGGAGTAACTAACTTTGCTCATCCCCATCGAGCCATGATTCCATTTGGTTGTCATGTTAACTCATTTCCTCTTGTCTTGACAGGGACCCGGAACCGCTTGTGCACCGGTCGAAGCGGCCCAGGCCTGCAGCAGCACAAGATTCCACGGCAAGTGTCAGGCAGGGGGTTGCAATGGCCGAAGCCATTGTTACCAGCCCCCCTCCCCGCGTGAGGACGTGGCGTAGGTGCCTCTCACTAGCACCAGTATTGGAGTCCCTACTACTGAGCCCGTCATGGGGACGGAGGAGGCCCGCCAAGAGGAGGAGCGCCAAGAGGCGGATCCAATCATGGCTTCCCCATCGATCAATGTTCCGGAGGGTGCTTCCCCGACAAGGGCCTTCACCGACGAGCCTGCCCACACAGGGGCTACCCCGACGAGCAGGGCCGCCGACAACCATGCGCCGGCAACGCAAGTTGCCGGGGAAGGAGACGTCCTTCCTCAGCAAGCACCAATGGGTAATCCTCTTGCCTTTGTGTGCCTCTTCTGGAAAGGATTTTCTTTTTTGTCTTCTTGAACTTGACTCGTGATTTCGAATCCTATTTTACCCTTGTCTTCGCCTTGATCCACAGCTCAAACCTCTCTCAACGAGGGCGAAGTTCTTGTGGAGGTGGCCAATATCGCAAGGGATGCCGCCGAGGAAGCCGCCAAGATCGCCGTTGAAGAGGGCCCCACACAGGTTGCCAAGGAGACCAGATCATTCCACGACGAGCCCGAGATGGCTACCGGCAGCCCGCCCGACCCCGCCAGGATGGGTGCGGAGAAGGTGCCCGCCAGCGCCGATGCGCCAACTCCCGGCAACCGGCTAGTGGTGCCAATCCTGCCAGCTCCATCAAACAACTTGGCGTTGGTCGTTCCTCAGCACGGGTTCGGAGCCCCCAGTTTCCCCCGCACCGCGGGGCCGAGCTTTGATGAGGAGATAGCTCGGATCTTGCTCCCTTTGGTCCAAAGAACCGATGAATCCACCGAAGCGGCCGACAACGCCGAAGACCTTGCCTTCATGGAAATCATGGCTGTCGGTTTCAAAGGCGTCCAGGAATGGTACAGCCGGAGGTGGGACAAGGTGCACGAGGAGCGCAAGGCTGCTGATTTGGTCGATTGGAAGCTGAGAGAGAAGGCGGATGAGCTGCGTACATGGTACGGTCAGCAGGCCCGCAATCTCGATGATGCCACCGAAAGAGCTGCAACCCACGACGGCAAGCTGACAGAGCGCGAAACGCTGCTCAACGCCAAAGAGAAGGATCTTGCCACGCGGGAAGAAGCCCTTGCCGCCACTCTTCATGGCAAGGATGAAGAGATCGAAGCGCTCCTCAAGCGGCGGACCCAAGAGCTGGAGGACGGGAATAAGAAATCCATTGAAGCCCAGGCTTTGGAGAATGCGCCAAGCTCAAGGAGGCCGCTGATAAGGCTGCTGCCGCTGACTCCACCAAGGCCGAACTGGAATCCTAGGTGGCCAAGCTGAAGGAGGATCTCGTCGGCAGCGGCAAGGAAATCGAGGCTCTCAAGGACGAAGCGCTGAAGGCAGCCCGCACTCTAGGGGACTTGCAAGCGCAGCTGTCATCCAAGAACCAAGATCTCGACACTGCCGCCAAGACAATTGGGGACCTGAAATCTCAACTGGCCACCATGGTAGCAGCTTCAGAATCCGCCAAGGAGAGGGAGAGGGTCTTGACGGAGAAGCTGGAGAAGGAGGAGGCTTCGAAGAAGGAGGCCGAAAACAACTATGCCCAATTGCACGAGAACCTCTCCCTCTGGACCGGCAGGCTTGTTAATGCTGCCGAGCGCATCAGCCTCCAAATCGCAGAGATGGACATGAAGAGCTGGGGTTTCACCGTCAACGACAAGGAGGCCACCAGCGTCAGGTTGACCAAGTTCTTCGAGGGCCTTGTCGATGCCTTGAAGACGTACCACGAAGACAGGTCCGCCACATTTGCTGATGAATCCCGGAAATTTGCACGCGAGGTCATGTACAGGGTGCTGCTCAAGATCGCTCATCGCAATCCCGGCCTTGATCTCTCCAGGGTCTTCAGGAGGTTGCCGGATAGCACCGACGTCACCGCTGCCGACAAGATCGCTGCCCTTCTTGCCGACAAGGTTCTCCAAATCCCCAGGGTTCAAGGCAATTGCCGAGACTGAGCTTGTCGCTATATCCACCATTGTGCTGCCATGTACAAGATACATTTGATCTTTTGTTAGCCCTGCAGTATTTCTGTGATGTAATATAACTTGTGTTGCTTGAATGTATGTGCGCCGTTCCCCTTGTTCTATTTCGCCTTTGTATGATTGTGCTCCCTACGCTTATCAGAAGCTTGCCGGTGCGCACACTTGCCGTGAGCGCTTCGAGGAACGGGTCCTTAGCAGCCTGCTGGAAGTGCCGCTGCCGGCAAGGTGACTTGCCGGGCCAGAATGCAGCCGCCAAGGTTGCCGAGCGGACTCGAGGCAACCTAGGGCGCGGACTGATCACGCCAAGGTCCCTCTCGCGTGCAGGTTTCTCATACAAAGTTCAGAACCGTTCAAGGGAGAGCACGAATGTAACAAGGAAATTTTTTCAAAGTTTTTGCAACTTAGCTTTTCCTTGTGCCGTTTCTCTCGTCGTACAAAATGATCACTTGAACGTCGTTAAAAATGGTACCCCATCTCCACTCCCTCCGGGAAACTTGCATGTGAGGGATCCTTCTTATCCTTTTAAGAAAAAGAAAGAAGATAAAAGAGCGGTTTGGGAACCTTGACAGCCCATCAGTTATTTCATACAAACTAAAGCGTAAATCACAACATTACATGCATCGACACATAAATGAACATGTACGAGGAGTTGCGAAACACTTAGCTTTATTATGCACAGGATCTGCGCCTGGCTTTGTACAAAGGGTTACATGTCTGGCCGACAAAGCTCGTACAAAAGGTGTTGCCGGGATATGTCCCGGCAATTGCGCCTCACGGGTAGAACTTGCGAAGATGCTCAATATTCCATGAGTTCTGCACTGAGGTGCCATCTTCAGTCTCCAGACGGACTGCGCCAGGCCTGGTGACTCGTACTACCCGGTAAGGGCCTTCCCACTTCAGCGTCAACTTGTTTGATCCCTTGGCGGACTGAACACGCCGAAGAACAAGGTCGCCTTCCTCAAGGCTTCGGGCATGCACTTTGCGGCTATGGTAGCGGCGCAAGGCTTGCTGGTAGTGTGCAGCTCGCACAGCCGCCCGAAGACGATCTTCCTCAAGGAGCAACGCGTCGTCTTGCCGCAGCTGCTCTTGCTCAGCTTCATCGTAAGCGAGCACTCAAGGTGACCCGTATATGAGTTCCGTGGGGAGCACCGCTTCGGCACCATAGATTAGGGAGAAGGGTGTTTGGCCGGTAGCTCGATTTGGTGTCGTTCTGAGTGACCAAAGAACCGTCGGCAACTCATCAATCCAGTGCCTTCCACACTTGCGCAGCTTGTCAAAGGTCCTTGTCTTGAGGCCACGCAGCACTTCAGCGTTCATCCTTTCCGCCTGGCCGTCGCTTCTCGGGTGAGCAACAGATGCAAAACAGATTTTGCTGCCGAGGTCTTGGATATACTGCATGAAGGTGCGGCTCGTGAATTGTGTGCCGTTGTCGGTGATGATCCTGTTAGGAACCCCGAAACGACAAACTAATCCTTTGAAGAACTTGACGGCTGATTGCGCTGTCACCTTCCTCACTGGCTCCACTTCAGGCCACTTTGTGAACTAGTCGATGGCGACGTACAAGAACTCAAAGCCCCCGGCAGCACGGGGAAAGGGGCCCAAGATATCGAGCCCCCAGACAGAAAAGGGCCAAGAGAGAGGGATTGTTTGGAGAGCTTGAGCTGGTTGATGTATGCTCTTTGTATGAAACTGGCATGCTTCACACTTGGTTACTAGCTCAGTTGCATCCTGGAGCGCAGTGGGCCAACAGAAGCCTTGCCGGAAAGCTTTGCCGACAAGAGCCCTTGATCCTATGTGAGAGCCACATATGCCTCCGTGTATCTCCGCCAACAGCTTTAGTCCATCTTCCCGGCAAATGCACTTCAATTTCACACCGTTTGGTCGCTTTCTGTATAGGATGCTATCCACAAACTGATACATACTTGACTGACGGCCTACTTTCTCTGCTTCTTCTTGCTCATCGGGAAGCTCTCCTGCTTGAAGGAAACAGACTATCTGCTGTGCCCATGTCGGAGCCTGCGGCTCGACGACAAGGACTAAAGGCATCTCTTCGGCTACGGGAGCGCTTGCTTCTGCGGCAAGGACCTATGGTTCTGCACTAAGCGGCTGCTCACCGGCAACCGTATTGTTGTTCCTGGCAACATCCTTGTCGGCAGCTTCCGGGAGCTCTGCCAGAAAATACTTGCCAGTACTTAACTTCCTTCTCTTGCTGGCCTGCGTTGATGGGGCGATTGTTGGTTGATTCAAATGGAGCACAAAAGTTCCCAGTTCCACGGGAAGCTTTTGAGCGGCACACTTCGACAGGCTATCAGCAACGTTGTTTTCCTCACGAGGGATGTGCTCTGTTTGCAACCCGTCAAAGTGTTCTTCCAATTTCCTCACTTCTTCCACATACGCCTGCATTAACGGGCTCTGATAATCTTTGTTCATTTGCTTTACAACAAGCTGCGAGTCGCCGTGGATGATCAACTTTTTGATTCCAAGGTCTACTGTGATCCTAAGACTGGCAAGAAGTCCTTCGTACTCAGCAGTGTTGTTTGTAGCTTGCTCCCTGGGAAAGTGCATTTCGACCACATACTTGAGGTGCTCTCCGGTGGGTTGGATAAGCAGCACTTCGGCACCGGCGCCCTGCAGTGAGAAGGCACCATCAAAGTACATGACCCATTCCTTTGCTGTCTCTTTGCCGGGGAGTGTTGTCTATTGAATTTCTTCGTCTTGCGTTGGCGTCCATTCGGCGATGAACTCCGCCAAAGCCCTGCTCTGAATGATTGAAGTGCTTTCAAACTTGAGTGCAAAGCTTGATAGTTCCAACGCCCACTCCACTATCCTGCCGGTTGGCTCTGGATTCCTCAAGATGCGTCACAACGGAAAGCGAGTGACGACAGTAATCTTGTGTGCTTGGAAGTAGTGGCGCAGCTTTCTTCAGGCCATGAGGAGACCGAAAAGCAACTTCTACACCCCAGAGTATCTCGATCTAGCCCCCTGCAGAAGGGAACTAACAAAATACACTGGTCGCTGTACCACTTTCTTCTTCGGCACTGCTTGTTGATCAACTTCATTTGCTTGCTCTGTTTCTGACTTATCGGCACCAGATCTTGTCGGAGAAGATTCTGGTTTGTCACTGGACGGCTTTGCCATGGTTGCTTCCTCGTCATCGAGTTCCCTCTGCACCACTAGTGCAGCACTAGCCACTTGATTCGTTGCCGCTATGTATAGCAGCAATGGCTCTTGTGGTCTTGGCGCAACTAGTGTTGGCGCGGAGGAGAGGTATCTTTTCAAGTTTTGCAGCATGGCCTCCGCCTCTGGAGTCCATTTCATCGGTCCTGCCTTTTTCAAAATCTTGAAAAACGGCAAGGCGCGCTCAGCAGATCTTGAAATGAACCTACTTAAGGCAGCAACACAGCCGGCAAGGCGCCGCACATCTTTGACGCTTTTTGGTGCTTGAATCTGCTCAATCGCCTTGATCTTGTCGGGATTTGCTTCAATTCCTCATTGAGATACAAAGAACCCAAGAAGTTTGCCGGATGGAACACCAAACACACACTTCTCGGGATTGAGCTTCAAGTTGATTTTGCGCAAGTTCGCAAATGTCTCTTCCAAGTCTTGAATAAGGGTAGATTTGTCCTTGGTTTTGACCACTATATTATCCATGTATGCTTCTACATTCCTGTGCAGCTGGGGCTCAAAACCGATTTGGACCGCTCTTGCAAATGTTGAATCGGCACTCTTTAATCCGAAGGGCATACGTACGAAGCAGTACGTGCCACATGGAGTAATGAATGCAGTTTTCTCCTCATCCTCCTTGGCCATGAATATCTGATGGTATCCAGAATATGCATCAAGGAAGGAGAGTAAATCACAGCCGGAAGTAGAGTCTACAATTTGATCGATGCGCGGCAAAGGGAAAGGGTCCTTTGGGCATGCTTTGTTGATATCCATGTAATCAATACAATGTCTCCACTTCCCGTTTGCTTTGCGCACCACCACTGGATTTGCCAACCAAGTGGGATGTAGCACTCCTCTGACCAGGCCTACCACTTCGAATTTCTTGATTTCTTCGGCAATGAATTGCTGCTGCTCCAAAGCTTGCTTCCAGACTTTTTGCTTGACGGGCCGAGCGTGGGGACAAACGGCAAGGTGGAGCTCAATTAGCTCCCTGGGAATAACGGGGATGTCGGATGGCTGCCATGCGAACACATCGACATTCGCCCGCAGGAAGGCAACGAGCGCGCTTTCCTATTTGTTGTCAAGGGTGGCGCTGACGGTGAAAGTACCGTCAGTGCCGTCCTCCCTCGCCGGCACCTTCTTGGTTGCCGGTGTAGTGGCTTTGGATTTCTTACCGGCAGAGCACTCCGGCAAGTCTTCAACAGGTGCGCAGCACTCCAAAGAGGTGCGCTTCCCGGAATCCTTGCTAGAGGCTTTGCCGGATTTCTTGCTTTCTTTTTTCTTGGCGGGAGCTGGTGCCCTGGCAGCTTCTGCTGCAATCGCATCTCTGTATATCTTGTCGACGCACATGACTGCATCTTTCTTGTCGGAGTTGATGGAAATGACACCCATCGGCCCTGACATCTTCAACGTGTTGTAAGCATAGTGGGATGCTGCCATGAATTTTGCCAAGGCTGGGCGGCCAATAATCCCATTATACGGCAAGGGGATCTTGACGACGTCAAAGACAATATTTTCCGTCCTGTAGTTCAGTTCCCCGCCAAACGTTACCGGCAACGTGATCTTTCCCTTGGGCTGGCTTCTTCCCGGGTTCACTCCTTGAAAGGTGCCTGTCTTTTCGAGCTCCTCGTCGGGAATCTGTAGCCTCTTGATTACCTCCGGAGAGATCAGATTCAGACCGGCCCCACCATCAACTAACATCTTCGTTACTTGGAGGTTGCGAATTGTTGGCGAAACCAACAATGGCAAACACCCGACCGCAGTTATGCGATCAGGGTGGTCCTCAGCATCAAAGATGATAGGCGTGTGTAACCATTTGAGTGGTTTTTGAGAGCCCATTGCCGGTTCCGCCGCATTAACCTCACGAGCCCATTGTTTAAGCTGGCGGTGAGAGGAGTGCAAAGATGCGCCCCCGTCAACGCACATGGCCTCAGTTGCCTTTTGGAATTCTTGTTCGCTGGTCTCATCATCGTCCTGTTCTTCTTCACTTCCATCATCTCCCTCTTTCTTCTCACGGCCTCTAGCAGGCTTTTCTTTCTGCTGCTTGGCCTTGCCGCGGCGGCCTCCTCGACCACCACGGCCCTTTTTGCTGGATCCACCGGCACCATCTTGGCCCTTTTCCTTGTCGCGCTTCTTGTATTCAGCCTTCTGTTTCTCAACAAGGTGTTCGACTTGTCGGCACTCTTGGAGATCATGGCCTTTGGTGCGGTGAATCTTTAAATATGGTCCATCTGACTTGCCGGCCTTCTCGTTTGCCGCCGTCTCCTGGCAAGCGGCGCATACAGCAGCCTCCTTGCCGGAGTTCTCAGTCTTGGCTTTCTTGGCGGACTCGGAGTTGCCGGAGCCTTCGACAGCCATAACAGTTTTGCCTTTGCGCTTGCTGTTATGCTTCCGGCCCTTCTTCCTCGGGGTGGCGGCATCGTCATCCTCAGAATCTACTTCGGCGCCAGCGTCCTCCCCGGGAAGCCTTCTTCCTTCCTCAGCCCATGCACACTTATCCACCAATGTATAGAGCTCGTTGACGGTCTTGGGCAACTTGACGTTCATTTTCTCCCGCATCCTCCGATTGTGCACATTCGTGTGAAATGCGGCAATGACGGCTGTGGGGTGTACATCTAGAATGTTGCGGTGCACGCGGCTGAATCTCTGGATGTACTTGCGTAAAGTTTCACCATCTCTTTGTGGGATCACTTGCAGGTCGCTGGGCTGTCCAGGGGCATTGTGGCCTCCGGTAAAGGCACCAACGAATTCGTTGTAGAGATCTGACCATGAAGAGATGGAGTTCTCCGGCAAGTTCATCAGCCAAGACCTCACGTTGGGTTTTAGTGCCAACGGGAAGTAGTTGGCGAGGATCTTCTCGTCTCTTCCTCCGGCAGCTTGCACGGCAATAGTGTAGATGCCTAGAAACTCTGCCGGGTTCAGCTTCCCATCATATTTTTCCGGCACTTCTGGCTTGAAGGCTCGAACGGACGGCCATCGGACTTGCCGCAACTCGCGGGTGAAGGCAGGACATCCAACCTCGTAAGGTAGATATCCGCCAACCCCTGGAGCAGGCTCATCAACGACGGGACCGTTGCGTGCGTTGGATTGACGGCGCGCCTCACGGCGCCGTTCGATGGTGGTGCGGGCGTCTTCTGCCCGCCTGTCTCGCAGCACTTGCCGCTGATCTTGCCATGCCCGTGGATCTGAAGAAGCTATCGACATCTCGTCGGGTCCAAGAGATTGCTGGGCTTGTAGCGGCTATTGGCGTTGCTGCTATTGAGGCGGTTGCCGCGGTGGCGATTACACCGTTAGTGTAGTACCGTCAACGCGGCCACCGACTGGAGATGCCGGTGCTGCTTGTAGACTCCGCGAAGGCTCCGCTTGCTGCGATTTACTGGCTTTGGCAAATCCAATCAAGCTTTGGATGGTGGATCTCCACTCATCCATCTTCTCTGCCGCTGGAGGAAAGTTCAGCAGCATCTGAGCTCACGCCATTGCTTCCGCTGCCGTGGCTGGCATGGCCGGGAGTGAAGAGCGCGACGTCGCTCTACTCCTGGCAGAGCCAGCAGGAGCGCCATCGCGGTCTTGCCGCCATGGCACATGATCAGCAACAGGTCGCCGTGGCGGAGGCGGCGCCTGAGGATCTGGGATTTGATCCACATGAGTCCTGCCGTGAGGTCGCTGCTGCCCGGAGTCGTTGGTGCCGCTTGGAGCTGCACCATGCCCATTGTGTGAGGGGTGCGGCGTCTGTCCCGAAGCAGCATCCTAGGACGCCGCCGCAGCGGGATCTCGGCTCACGCCGGCCCGGGCATTGCTGCTCCGGTGGCTGCGTTCGTCTGCGCGGCGAGGAGGAGGAGGAGGAGGTCGTCCTTCCGCTCCGCCCGCGCCGTCGCGGCTCCGTCCGCCAGAGGACCGAGGAGGTCGACTGCCTCCGGAGTGCTTGTCCCCTGCGCCGACCGTGGTGGGCATGGCGACCGCGCCGCCTGCGCTGGTCGTGCCAACCGCGGTACCCCTGCGCCGCCTGCGGATGCGTGCGCGGTGGCCGTCATCGTTATGCCCTTCTTCTTGGGTGCCATCGACGGCGAGGAGGACGATGATGAAGTCGATGAAGATGATGAAGAAGACGCGCAACCCACTGGTCAAGGTTCGCGCAAGCGACGCACCCCCTACCTGGCGCGCCAAAGATGTCGGGGTACGACCATCTATGGGGCCATGCAGCCCCTTGTGGTTCGGCGGGGGTGGTCGACGTGCACAAAGGTTATGGACAGTGGGAAGCGCAAGGGATTTACCCAGGTTCAGGCCGCTGAGAAGCGTAAAACCCTACTCCTGCTTTTGGTGTATTAATGGTGCAGAAACACAGTACAAGGAGCGCTTGTCCCGGTAAGACGCGGAGAGAGCAGCTACGCGAGACGTGCTTGTGTTTGAAAAGGGATCCCTCCCTAAACTGTTGCCTTGGCCTTCCTTTTATAGCTCAAGGGGTTACCATAGTGGCAAAACAGTAATTACATAGCGATTAGATAGCAAACAGTGCTATCATACCTAACTCTGCCAATTTAGGACAAAGGCATTAAATGCGCCGCTAGGTGTCATGTGGAGAGGTAGTCCCGGCAAGGTTTCTGCACCGCCTGCCCAGCTACCTCGTATTATCCAGACATGCCTCATGGACGGGTGTCGTTAGGGTCAAATCTTGTCCCAGCATGCTGACACGTGCCAGACAAGCCTCACCAACCAACCTGTGCGGCCGACACCTCACACATCAGTGAACGCCCGTGCGGTGAGGTGGAGCGCTGGAGGGCTGGCCTAAGCTTGCCGGCACGGAGCTTGCCGGGTCCTCACCTTGCCGGTTCAGCCTTGCCGGCAAGGAATGTCATCATCTTTGTTACTAGTTGAGTGTTGTGCTTTGAGCTTCTTCTTGGCAGCTTCCGCGGCTGGACTCCGAATCTTGATCTTGGCGGTTCCCGGCAAGGCTTTGGCCGGCAAGGAGGCTGCTACTGTCTGTGCATAAGTCAGGGTATAAAATACCCATGTTTTATACACCGACACATGTCCCTTTCTGTCATTGCGATTGAGCAGCGAAAGATTGAACCCATCACAAAGCACCTCTCCCATTGCAGGATAAATCAATCTAGTTGGCCAAACCAAATTGATAGATCGGAGAGAAATACAAAGCTATAATAATCATGCATAAAAGAGTTCAGAGAAGACACAAATATTTCTGATGAATAATCTGATCATAAACTCACAATTCATTGGATCCCAACAAACACACCGCAAAAGAAGATTATATCAGATAGAACTCCAAGGACATCGAGGAGAACATGGTATTGAAGATCAAAGAGAGAGAAGAAGCCATCTAGCTACTAGCTATGGACCCGTAGGTCTGTGGTAAACTACTCACACATCATCGGAGGGGCAGCAAGGTTGATGAAGAAGCCCTCCGTGATCGATTCCCCCTCCGGCAGATCGCCAAAAAAGGCCTCCAGATCGGATCGCGGAAGAACAGAGGCTTGCGGCGGCGGAAAGGTTTTCTCTTCTATCTCTCTGGTATATTGGGAATATTTGGGAATTTATAGCGCTGGAATTAGGCCAGGAGGGGCTATGAGGGGCCCACAAGCCTGGGGGGCACGCCCTACCCCCCAGGGCATGCCCTCCGAGCTTGTGGCTCCCTCGTGGCTCCTCTGGTCTTCTCCCGAAGCTTCGTGGGTCTCTTCTGGTCCAGAAAAAATTAATCCAAAGTTTTTTTCTCATTTGGACACTTTTTGATAATGATTTTCTGAAAAGGCAAAAACAAGCAAAAAAACAGCTACTAGCACTGGGCACTGGGTTAATAGGTTAGTCCCAAAAAATGATATATAATGGCATATAATTGCATATAAAACATCCAAGATTGATACTATAATAGCATGGAATAATCAAAATTTATAGATACATTGGAGACGTATCAAGCATCCCCAAGCTTAATTCCTGCTCGTCCTCAAGTAGGTAAATGATAAAAACAGATTTTTTTGATGTGGAATGCTACCTAACATGTTTCATCATGTAATCTCTCTTACGGTATGAATAATAAGATCCGAATGATTCAAAGCAATAGTCTATAGTTTGACATAAAGACATCAATACTCAGGCATACTAATAAACAATCATGTCTTTCAAAATAAAAATGCTAAAGAAAGATATCCCTACAAAATCATATATTCCTGTTATGCTCCATCTTCTTAACACAAAAAATTTATCATGCACTACCCCGATGACAAGCCGAGTAATTGGTTCATACTTTTTAACGCGCTTCAGCTTTTTCAACCCCCACGCAATACATGAGCGCAAGCCATGGATATAGCACTATGGGTGGAATAGAATATGGTGGTAGGGATTAATAAGGGGAAGTCAAAAATAAGAAGATAGTCTCACATCGACGAGGCTAATCGACGGGCTATGGAGATGCCCATCAATTGATGTCAATGCGAGGAGTAGGGATTGCCATGCAACGGATGCACTAAGAGCTATAAGTGTATGAAAGCTCAACATGAAAACTAAGTTGGTGTGCATCCAACTTGCTTGCTCATGAAGACCTCGGGCATTTGAGGAAGCCCATCATCGGAATATACAAGCCAAGTTCTATAATAAAAAATTCCCACTAGTATATGAAAGTGACAAAATAGGAGACTCTCTATATGAAAAACATGGTGCTACTTTGAAGCACAAGTATGGAAAAGGATAGTAACACTGCCCCTTCTCTCTTTTTCTCTCATTTTATTTTTTTATTTTTTTATTTTTTTCGTGGGCTCTTTTTGGCCTTTTTTTATTTCCTCACTGGGACAATGCTCTAATAATGATGATCATCATACTTCTATTTACTTACAACTCAAAAGAAAATTACAACTCAAAACTAGAACAAAAATATGACTCTATATGAATGCCTCTGGCGATGTACCAGGATGTGTAATCATACTAGCGTAACATGGATCCTATCTCAGATTTCATGGCCTCAAGCCATTTGTCGGAATCCGGGCTCATCATTGCTTCTTCATAGTTCGTAGGTTCGCCATTGTCTAACAACATGACTTCCAGGACGGGATTACCGTACCACTTTGGTGCGGAACGTACCCTGGTCGACCTACGAATTTCAGTAGTAACTTGATCTAAAGTTTCATGATCATCATCATTACCTTCCTCTCCAGATGGTGTAGGCATGATGGGAACTTCTTTCTATGATGTTCTACCTTCCAATTTGGGAGAAGGTACAATTACCTCATCAAGTTCTACTTTCCTCCCACTCACTTCTTTCGAGAGAAACTCTTTCTCTAGAAAGGACCCATTCTTGGCAACAAAGATTTTGCCCTCGGATCTGTGATAGAAGGTATACCCAATGGTCTCTTTAGGGTATCCTATGAAGATGCACTTCTCCACTTTGGGTTCGAGCTTATCAGGCTGAAGCCTCTTGACATAAGAGTCGCATCCCCAAACTTTAAGAAACGATAGCTTTGGTTTCTTGCCAAACCATAACTCATACGGTGTCATCTCAACGGATTTAGACGGTGCCCTGTTTAAAGTGAATGTAGTTGTCTCTAATGCATAACCCCAAAATGATAGTGGCAAATCGGTAAGAGACATCATAGAACGCACCATGTCCAATAGAGTACGATTACGACGTTCGGACACACCATTACACTGTGGTGTTCCAGGTGGCGTGAGCTGTGAAACAATTCCACATTGTCTTAAATGCATACCAAACTCGTAACTCAAATATTCAGCTCCACGATCAGATCGTAGAAATTTAATTTTCTTATTACGATGATTCTCTACTTCACTCTGAAACTCCTTGAACTTTTCAAATGTTTCAGACTTGTGTTTCATTAAGTAAATATACCCATATCTACTCAAATCATCTGTGAAGGTCAAAAAATAATGATATCCATTGCGTGCTTCAACACTCATCGGACCACATACATCGGTATGTATTATTTCCAACAAGTCACTTGCCCACTCCATTGTTCCGAAAAACGGGGTTTTAGTCATCTTGCCCATGAGGCATGGTTCACATGTCTCAAATGATTCATAATCAAGAGATTCTAAAAGTCCACCAGCATGGAGTTTCTTCATTCGCTTTACACCAATATGACCTAAGCGGCAGTGCCACAAGTATGTGGCACTATCATCATTAACTTTGCATCTTTTGGCATCGATATTATGAATATGTGTATTACTACGATCGAGATTCAACAAGAATAAACCATTCACCAAGGGTGCATGACCATAAAAGATATTATTCATATAAATAGAACAATCATTATTCTCTGACTTAAATGAATAACCGTCTCACAATAAACAAGATCCAGATATAATGTTCATGCTTAACGCAAGCACCAAATAACAACTATTCATGTTCAAAACTAATCCCGAAGGTAAACGTAGAGGGAGCGTGCCGACGGCGATCACATCAACCTTGGAACCATTTCCGACGCGCATCGCCATCTCGTCCTTAGCTAGTCTTCGTTTATTCTGCAGCTCCTATTTCAAGTTACAAATATTAGCAACCAAACCAGTATCAAATACCCAGGCGCTACTACGAGCACTAGTAAGGTACACATCAATAACATGTATATCAAATATACCTTTGTTGACGTTGCCAGCCTTCTTATCTGCCAAGTACTTGGGGCTGTTCCGCTTCCAATGACCATTCCCCTTGCAATAGAAGCACCCAGTCTCAGGTTTGGGTCCAGCCTTGGGCTTCTTCACGAGAGCGGCAACTGGTTTGCCATTCTTCTTGAAGTTCCCTTTCTTTCCCTTGCCTTTCTTCTTGAAACTGGTGGTCTTGTTGACCATCAACACTTGATGTTCTTTCTTGATTTCTACCTCCGCGGCCTTAAGCATCGCGAAGAGCTCAAGGATCATTTTCTCCATCCCTTGCATATTATAGTTCATCACAAAGCTCTAGTAGCTCGGTGGTAGTGACTGGAGAACCCTATCAATCGCTACTTCATCCGGAAGATTAACCCAACTGATTCAAGTGATTATAGTCCCCAGACATTTTGAGTACGTGCTCACTAACGGAGCTGTTCTCCTCCATCTTATAGCTAAAGAACTTGTCGGATGTGTCGTACCTCTCAACCCGGGCATGAGCCTGAAATACCAATTTCAGCTCTTGGAACATCTCATATGCTCCATGATGCTCAAAACATCTTTGGAGCCCCGGTTCTAAGCCGTAAAGCATGGCGCACTGAACTATCGTGTAGTCATCATTCCTTGTTTGCCAGACGTTCATAGCGTCCAGATTTGCGGGAGCAGGTGGATCACCTAGCGGTGCATCAAGGACTTAAACTTTCTGTGCAGCAGTGAGGATAATCCTCAAATTACGGACCCAGTCCGCATAGTTGCTTCCATCATCTTTCAACTTTTCTTTCTCTAGGAACGCATTAAAATTCAGGGGAGCTACAGAGCGAGCCATTGATCTACAATATTAATTTGCAAAGACAATTAGACTAAGTTCATGATAATTGGTTCTGTTAATCAAATTACTAAAGAACTCCCACTTAAATCAACATCCCTCAAGTTGTCTAAGTGTTAAATGATCCAAATCAACTGACCCATGTCCGATCATCACGTGAGATGGGGCAGTCATCAATGGTGAACATCTCCATGTTGATCGTATCTACTATATGACTCATGTTTGACCTTTCGGTCCTCCCTGTTCTGAGGCCATGTCTGTACATGCTAGGCTCGTCAAGTTTAACCCAAGTATTCTGCATGTGTAAAACTGGCTTACACCCGTTGTATGCGAATGTAGACTCTATCACACCCAATCATCACGAGGTGCTTCGAAACAACGAACTTTCGCAATGGTGCATACTTAGGGAGAACACATTTTATCTTGAAATTAAGTGAAGGGATCATCTTATAGTGCTACCGTCGTCCTAAGCAAAATAAGATGTATAAAAAGATAAACATCACATGTAATCAATATGTGACATGATATGGCCATTATCATCTCATGCTTTTGATCTCCTTCTCTAAAGCACCGGCATGATCTCCATCGTCACCGGCATGACACCATGATCTCCATCATCGTGCCGTCATGTGGTTGTCTTTGCCAACTATTGCTTCTACGACTATTGCTAACGCATAGCGATAAAGTAAAGCAATTACATGGTGGTTAATAGTTGACATGCAGGTCATACAATAAATTATAGACAACCCTATGGCTCCTTCCAGTTGTTGTACTCATCGACATGCAAGTCGTGAACCTATTACAAAACATGATCATCTCATACATCAACTTATATCACATCACGTTTTGGCCATACCACATCACAACATGCCCTGCAAAAACAAGTTAGGCGTCCTCAACTTTGTTGTTGCCAATTTTACGTGGCTGCTATGGGCAACTAGCAAGAACCGTTCTTACCTACACAAAGCCACAACGGTGATATACAAGTTTCCTTTTAACCTTCTACAAGGACCGCCCTTGTCAAATCAGATTCAACAAAAGTGGGAGAGACAGACACCCGCAAAGCCACTTTTATGCAATACAAGTTGCATGCCAGTTAGTGGAACCGGTCTCTTGTGCGAGGACAAGTAAGGTTGGTCTGAGCCGCTTCATCCCACAATACCGCTGAATCCAAATAAGAAAAAGGAAGTAAGCAATTTGAACATCAACGCCCGCAACTTCTTTGTGTTCTACTCGTGCAAATACATCTACGCATAGACCTAGCTCATGATGCCACTGATGGGGAATGTTGCATGAAAATCAAAAAAATTCCTACAAAACACCCAAGATCTAATCTAGGAGATGGAAAGCAACGAGAGGGGAGTGTGTCTACATACCCTTGTAGACCTAAAGTGTTAGCATCGTAACGAAGTTGATGTAGTCGTACTCTTCACGATCCAATCGCGATCCAATCCGATCTAGTGCCGAACGGACGGCACCTCCGAGATTAGCACACGTTCAGCTCGATGGCGTCCTCTCCTTCTTGATCCAGCAAGAGAGGGGGAGGAGGTAGATGAGATCAGAACCAGCACGGCGGTATGGTGGTGGTGGCAACATTGGAATTCCGGCAGGGCTTCGCCAAGCACGTACCGAAGGAGAGGTGGGAGGAGTTGGGAGCGACGGAGGGCAAGGGTCAAGGGGTGCAGCCCCCTGCGCCCCTTGTCGTGGGAACAAGCCTGACAGTAGAAGGTAGGGGTACGAATGGAGAGGGCAGAGTCCTAGCTACGGCGAGGTTGTACACACAGATGTATGAGTTCAGGCCCCTCTCGTGGAGGTAACAGCCCTACGTCTCAGTGCTCCGGAGAGCTCTCTACTCTGTCGAGTGAAATATGTGTGTTGTGTTACAAAAGGTTGCGAACCCTTCTACCAGCGGGGAGGGGTGGCTTATATAGAGTGTGCTGCCCCTCATAACGTCCGGCATTAAGGGGTTTAATCGTGGTCATAAAGAGGTGTACGTTACTGGTAACGTACACCATAAATGCTGTTAATGATCTTGATGAATGCTTGCCCGTTAGCCTCCCTGGGGTGACTCCTGGACTCCTGCGGTCGACTGTCTTCAGACTCTTCCGAGTGAAAGATAACCGTCGAGTGAAAGGCATCTCCGAGTGTATATTGTCGAGTGACTTATGCTTCTTCGCTATTTCAGTCGGAGACTTCCTTGTGGCCCTTAAGCTTTCTGGGGCAGTGTCCTTAGGTAGGATATGTAGGTCAGGCCTATAACCCTACCCTAGGTACGTATCCCCATCATTAGCCCCCGAATGGATAGGGGTTCGAGGGTAAAAGGTGTCAATGCAGGTTCAAACGAGACACCAAAACTCCGAGTGTATTTTGAGGCTTCCTCGAAATCTGCGTCGATTGAAACCTTAACCGTTTGCCCTGATCAATTCCGTCTTGAAGTTATCCGAGTAAAACTGAGCTTGAAAACCGGTCCGAGTAAAACTGGTTCGAGAGTCCGAGTAAAACTGAACTTGAAAACAGGTCCGAGTGATCTGGAAAACCTTCTGACGAAATAGTTTGCTCCACCGGGTCCGAGCCTCGCGGGCTTCGAAATTTGGATAAGAGCGCGCGCGCGCGCAGCGGAGATGGCGTAACTGCTAAGGCAAGTGCGGGAACGACGCCTCGATTATCGCGCCGCCCAAATCGCCACGTACCGCTCCTCCTCTGATTTCGGGATATTCAGAGATCCGGCGGGCCCGCAGGTCAGTGGCTCACTTGAGTGCATATAAGAGGCGACGACGCCGGTGCTGGCACAGTATTTTTCTCCCAAATCCACTCCTCTCCTCTTCTTCCTCCGCCCTGCTCTGCTTCGTTGACCGCCGCCGCCATGACGAAGGGCAAGACGGAGAAGCTCGAGCGCGCCCAGAGGGGAGGCGCCAAGGCGAAGAAGCCGTCGGGAGCCCGGTCGACGGTGCCGCCGGGGTGGATCCAGGGGGATTTTCTCCAATCGACGGTCACTGCGGAAGATGTGGACAAACTCGTCGTCGACGGGTTGATAGCTGCCGATTCCTGGCGGTTGCCGAAGGGGGAGATCGAGCCGGATCCACGCGACGGCGAGCGAGTTCTGCTTCTCACCCACATCGAGCGAGGTTTCTCCATGCCTCCCCATCCGTTCATCCGCGCTTTCTTGAACTATTTTGGAGCGCAACTCCACCACCTTCCTCCGAATGCGATTGCATATCTTTCCTGCTTCGTAACTTTGTGCGAATGTTTCCTGGGCTGTCCCCCACATTGGGGTTTGTTCAAGCACATATTCTCTGTCCGATCCCAAGCTGTCAAGAAAGCCAATCCCAAAGATAGCAAAACCAATGTGATCCAACTGTGTGGTGGCTTAGGGATTCAGAAGAGAGGTAGGAGTGGGTTCCCCTCTATGACCTTTCCCGATTCTGTTCGGGGATGGCAGTCGACCTGGTTTTACTGCAAAGATGCCGCATCGCCAAATATGTCGACTGGGCTTCCTCCCTTCACCTTGGATCGACCTGTTACTCCCAAACCGCTGTACGTGACAAAGGTAGAGAAAATCCAGGTAGGGATCTTAGTGAACGCCATATCCGAACTGATCCGCGGTGGAGTGACTGGTCTGGACCTCCTTGAAACGTTTCTGAGTCGGCGAATTCAGCCTCTCCAAGCTCGGGATCACACCATGTGGCATTATTCGGGCCCTGAGGATACCACTCGGACTCATCCTGAGGAAGTTTCCGATCAGACTGTTTCTCAGTGGCTCAGGAGCATCACTGGAGCCTGTGATAACCCGGAAGGATCCAAACGAATTCCGCCTTTCTCCGCTTTGAACCCGCCAAAGAACTTGGTGAGTCATATATTTGTCGATTGTTTTAATACTTTGCCGAGTAACTGAATCTTCAGTCGACTGAATTTGAAGCTTGAACCTCGCAGGAATTTACGAACATGTACTCGCCCATACCCAATGGAGAACATCCTGATGAAGAGGAAGGAAGCGTCGACGGCAGCGCAGACGGTGACTATGCTGACAACACCGAGAGTAGTGATGACGACCTGGATGAGGATGAGGTGGAGGCCCCTATCCCTTCGCGCACCAAGCGTCGAGCCAGGCAGCAGAACGACCCGGAAGTCACCCCGAGCAAAACAGTGGCGTCGAGCACAAGGAACCCGAAACGTGACCGTGTCGCGGCATCGGGGTCGACTGAAAAGGCTGCAAAACAGCTCAAGCCAGACGTGCCAAAGCCTCGGAAGGCCCTGCCTCGAATCAAGATAGCCGTGCCTGTTGCCTCCACGTGAGTGTTCGTTTTCCTTATTCTGCTGTTGAAGAACTTTATGTTGACGTTGACCGAGTGAAATATATTTGCCAGAGCCGCTACCTCCGTAACGTCGCCCCATCGGGATGATGGAGACCATATGGAAGTAGACACTCCTGATGCGGCCACCTCCCTACGAGGTATGACAATCCCACACTTTACTCTGCTTGCTGAAGAATAATTGTCGAGTGTCGAATGCAGCTGACGAAGTCATCGAACTGGAAGATGATGAGGAGCCGCGGCGGGGAGCGGAGGATGAAGCTGTGCTTCCGGAGGCTCCACGCGTGGACACTCGGGGACCACCGTCTGCCCAGACGCCCCGTGGGACGAGTGCTGCGATGCCTCCAAGCCTTGTAACTCCGCTGTCGAGTGCTCCGCCGGCCACTTCTACTCTGGTGGCTTCGACGCAGATCGGACAATCCCAAGCACCTCCAGCTGCTCCATTGACTACACCAATTCACTCGACGCCTGCATACCCTTTGTACCACGTCCCGGAGGACCAAACCGGAGCTGCCAAGGAAGCCATGATCCAGGCTGGGCAGATGATGCTACGAACAAAGGAGGCGTATGAAGCCAGCAAGTTAGCCTATGATGCCAGCTCAGCGCTTCAGGCCAACGTCCGAGTAAGTGGTATTGTAAGTTCATTTCCGATTGAATTCCTGTCCGTCTTGATTTTACACCCACTGGGGTGTTATTCTTCGCCAGTAGACCAAATAGTTTCTGGTCCAGTGGGGGCACGCTGAGTGCACCCACTGGGTGTAGTCCCCGAGACCGCTGTCGAATGACGAAGGCTTCGGCGGGGGTCTTAATATTGTTTCCATTCGACAGGGCAGTGGGGGCACGCTGAGTGCACCCACTGGGTGTAGTCCCCGAGGCCGCCGTCGAGTGCTTGCTTCGGCGGTGGTCTGATAGAGACGATGTTCGGTTGCTTGCTTCTTTCTTTTATACTCGGACAGGCCAGACCTGGTCGAGTATTTTCGTTTCCAGTGGGGGCACGCTGAGTGCACCCACTGGGTGTAGTCCCCGAGACTACTGTCGATCGTTGACGATGGGCAGTAGTCTTTAGAACCATTCTGCAGGTTTCATGGACATCATTTCCATCAACCATGGTATGATGCTTGTATAGGGTTGTGGGGTGGGGTGGCGGGCCGTCTTTCAGTCGAGTGCAATTGACCTTTTCCACTCGGGAGTAGAGAAATGGTTATGTCGACTGAACCCCTATTTCTGCTGATTTCAGAAAGCCTGTGGGCTCGGGACCAAGTACGTCGAGCTGGAGAAGGAAAAGAACCGACTTCTGCTGGATCTGGAACTGACGAACAACAACCTGGACCGTGCACAGACCGAACTGAAGACTTTGGGAGGTAATCTTTGTTGATCAATTGTATTATCACTTTCAATTTCCATCTTTTGAACCGAGTGAATCCACTCGAACAGACGTACGTGATGAAAACCGTCGTCTCCGAGTGCGCCTCAACAATGCTATTTCTTTAGATACCATGAAGAAAGCGCTCGAGGACAAGGACAAATCACTTGCTGATGCTCAGAAGGAAGCGAAGGAGAAGACTGCAGCTGCTGAGAAGAAACTTGCAGCAGCCAGTAAACTGGAAGAGGAGAACGCCAAGCTCAAGCAGGAACGATCCGAGTGGATCAAAAAACTCGAAGAGCAGACCAAGAGTAGGACCGCTCTGGAGAAACACTTGGGCGACTTTGCGAAGAAAATGTTCAGCATGCTCGAAGGTAACCCTCATTTGTCGAATGAATTTCTCCGGTTTTTCCAGAATGGTATTATGATCACCCTTTCACTTTCTCGTCATGTAGAATTCTGTCGAGACTTCGAAAAAGAAACTGAAGAAATTGAACCCAATCTGGACCCCACAAAGTCTCTCGTCGGAGACGCCGTGGCCATGGATATGTTTCGTCTCGAAGCTCGTCTTAAGAGCGTCCAAGGATTCATCACTCGGCTGAGAGCTGCATTTGAGAAGGTCGACAAGGAACTGTGGCCTGAAGATCCTCTCCAGACTGACCTCGAGTCAATGATGACTCGGCTCAATGAGATTCCCAATCGAGTGCAATCGTGGAAGAAATCTGCTGCCCGCTGTGGAGCTGACGTGGCACTTTCACTCGTCAGGGTTCATTGCAAGGAAGCTAGAGAGGACAAACTGAAGGATCTCCGAGTGACCAACACGAAGAAACTCAAATTTGAAGATTTCATGGAGACTTTCATCGATGCTGCCACTCGGATCGCCGACGGAATCGACCTGGATACCTTTGTTGAGCCTTCAAGTCCTGCTGGAGCTTAAATTGGTATTTTGCTTATGGTAAAAACTTTATTTGCCTCGGTATGCCGAGTGTTGGTGTAACCGAGTAAACTTCGTTCAGGCTTTAAGCCTGAGAACTTCCCTTTTGCGCGAACAAGTTTCTGCTGCGCCGGAGATTTTAGTCTTACTCGCATTTCGCTTTCTGACATTTAGCTTGGCCGAATTTATTTGATTCTCGAGTGAAACGGGTGTTCTGCACTCGAAAGAATTTGGGACTTAGACGAGGACTGGCTCGCAGCTAAGCTTCCGAGTGTATTGTATGTAATACACTCGGAAAGGTTTTAAACTTAGGCGAAACGGATTCGCAGCTAAGCCCCCGAGAGAGAGGATTGCTCTTCACTCGGAGTAATTTTTGAACTTAGACGAGGTCTGGCTCGCAGCTAAGTCTCCGAGTGTATTGAATGTAATACACTCGGAAAAGTTTTAAACTTAGTCGAAACGGATTCGCAGCTAAGCCCCCGAGAGAGAGGACTGCTCTTCACTCGGAGTATTTTTTGAACTTAGACGAGGACTGGCTCGCAGCTAAGTCTCCGAGTGTATTGAATGTAATACACTCGGAAAAGTTTTGAACTTAGGCGAAACGGATTCGCAGCTAAGCCCCCGAGAGAGAGGATTGCTCTTCACTCGGAGTAATTTTTGAACTTAGACGAGACTGGCTCGCAGCTAAGTCTCCGAGTGTATTGAATGTAATACACTCGGAAAAGTTTTGAACTTAGGCGAAACGGATTCGCAGCTAAGCCCCCGAGAGAGAGGATTGCTCTTCACTCGGAGTAATTTTTGATCTTAGACGAGACTGGCTCGCAGCTAAGTCTCCGAGTGTATTGAATGTAATACACTCGGAAAAGTTTTGAACTTAGGCGAAACGGATTCGCAGCTAAGCCCCCGAGACAGAGGATTGCTCTTCACTCGGAGTAATTTTTGAACTTAGACGAGACTGGCTCGCAGCTAAGTCTCCGAGTGTATTGAATGGAATACACTCGGAAAAGTTTTGAACTTAGGCGAAACGGATTCGCAGCTAAGCCCCCGAGAGAGAGGAGTGCTCTTCACTCGGAGTAATTTTTGAACTTAGACGAGGACTGGCTCGCAGCTAAGTCTCCGAGTGTATTGAATGTAATACACTCGGAAAAGTTTTAAACTTAGTCGAAACGGATTCGCAGCTAAGCCCCCGAGAGAGAGGACTGCTCTTCACTCGGAGTAATTTTTGAACTTAGACGAGGACTGGCTCGCAGCTAAGTCTCCGAGTGTATTGAATGTAATACACTCGGAAAAGTTTTGAACTTAGGCGAAACGGATTCGCAGCTAAGCCCCCGAGAGAGAGGATTGCTCTTCACTCGGAGTAATTTTTGAACTTAGACGAGACTGGCTCGCAGCTAAGTCTCCGAGTGTATGAAATGTAATACACTCGGAAAAGTTTTGAACTTAGGCGAAACGGATTCGCAGCTAAGCCCCCGAGAGAGAGGATTGCTCTTCACTCGGAGTAATTTTTGAACTTAGACGAGACTGGCTCGCAGCTAAGTCTCCGAGTGTATTGAATGTAATACACTCGGAAAAGTTTTGAACTTAGGCGAAACGGATTCGCAGCTAAGCCCCCGAGAGAGAGGATTGCTCTTCATTCGGAATAATTTTGAATGTAAATCTGTGCGATCGGAATCGACAATAGACTGCGGGAGTCTTCATTCAATCCATAACATCGTCTGGGATACTCTTATTACATCAAAACAACTCTGTTATCAAGAATAAAAACGTCGAAGTAGGTCCGCATTCCAGGCGCGTGGCTCGTCAATATTCTTCTTCAAGTTGAAAAGATGGTACGCCCCGTTGTTAAGCACCTTGGTAATGACGAATGGGCCTTCCCAGGCTGGGGCCAATTTATGAGGTCGCTGCTGATCCACTCGGAGCACCAAATCCCCTTCGTGGAATGAACGGCTCTTGACATGTCTTGCATGGAAGCGGCGAAGGTCTTGTTGATATGCAGTTGATCGGATCAGGGCCATCTCACGCTCCTCCTCCAGGAGATCCACTCTGTCCTGTCTTGCTTGTTCAGCCTCGTCTTCAGAGTAAAGATCCACTCGAGGAGAATTGTGAAGGATGTCACTTGGCAATACGGCTTCGGCTCCATATACAAGGAAGAAAGGAGTTCGTCCAGTCGACCGGTTGGGAGTTGTCCTCAAGCCCCACAGAACAGACGGTAACTCAGTGACCCAAGCTCCGGCAGCATGATCAAGATCTCGCATGAGCCGAGGCTTCAATCCTTGGAGGATAAGGCCATTCGCTCGCTCAGCTTGACCGTTTGACTGGGGGTGCGCAACAGATGCGTAATCCACCCGAGTGCCTTGAGAAGAGCAATAGTACCTGAACTCTTCCGAGTCAAAGTTAGAACCATTGTCTGTAATGATATTGTGAGGGACCCCATACCGGAACGTTATCTCTTTTATGAATTTGATAGCAGTGCGGGCGTTCAGCTTCCTGATGGGTTTAGCTTCGATCCACTTAGTGAACTTGTCGACTGCAACCAGTAAATGAGTAAACCCACTCTGACCTGTTCTAAGGGGTCCAACCATATCCAAGCCCCACACAGCAAACGGCCAGACGAGTGGAATGGTCTTCAAGGCCGACGCAGGTTTGTGTGACAGATTCGAGTAAAACTGACATCCTTCGCAGTGATCGACAATATCTTTAGCCATCTCATTGGCGCGTGGCCAGAAGAAACCAGCTCGATAAGCTTTGGCAACAATCGTCCTAGAGGACGCATGATGGCCACAAGTTCCCGAGTGAATCTCCTCCAGAATCAGTCGACCTTCTTCAGGAGAAATGCACCGCTGAGCTACGCCAGTCACACTTTCTCTGTAGAGTTGTTCATTGATCACAGTGAAAGCCTTGGACCTGCGGACTATCTGCCGAGCCTCATCTTCATCAACTGGGAGTTCTCTTCTGAGAATGTACGCAATATATGGTACAGTCCAGTCGGGCGTGATTACCAAAATCTCCATGACCAGATCAATGACAGCTGGGACATCAACTTCAGTCGGATCAGAAGCACTCTTTGCTTGCGGGGGCTCTTCAGTGAAAGGATCTTCTTGCACCGAAGGAGAATGAATGTGTTCGAGAAATACATTGCTGGGGACAGGTTTCCGAGTGGATCCAATCTTTGCCAACTCATCAGCTGCTTGATTCTTCACTCGGGGAACATGATGGAGTTCCAAACCTTCAAATTTCTTCTCAAGTTTTCTTACTGCATTGCAGTATCCAGTCATAGCGGGGTTCCTGACATCCCACTCTTTCATCACTTGATTAACCACCAAATCAAAATCGCCATATACCATCAGGCGACGGACGCCGAGTGAAATGGCCATACGCAATCCATACAAAAGTGCTTCATATTCAGCTTCATTGTTGGAGGAATCAAAGTGAATCTGTAAGACATAACTGAGCTTATCACCTTTTGGGGATACCAGAACGACGCCAGCACCAGACCCATTCAACATCTTTGAACCATCAAAGAACATGGTCCAGTGTGCCGAGTGAAGTTGGATTGGCTGCTGTTGCTCAATCCACTCGGCGAGGAAATCAGCCAGCGCTTGAGATTTGATTGCTTTCTTCGCCTCAAACTTGATATCAAGATGAAGGAGCTCAATAGCCCATTTGGCCACTCGACCAGTCGCGTCTCGATTATTGAGAATTTCAGACAACGGAGCATCACTGACGACTGAAATGGAGTGATCCTGAAAATAGTGTGCTACCTTCTTTGCAGTCAGATATATACCATATACGAGCTTCTAGTAATGTGGATATCTTTGCTTCGACGGAGTCAACACTTCAGAAATATAATAGACCGGGCGTTGAACTTTGTAAGCCTTGCCTTCTTCTTCTCGCTCGACAGTTAGTACTGTACTGACGACCTGATTAGTGGCCGCGATGTACAATAACAATGGCTCTTTGCTGTGCGGAGCAGCAAGCACCGGCTGGGTGGTAAGCAGGGCTTTGAGCTCGACAAACGCTGCTTCAGCTTCTGGAGTCCACTCAAATGTATCAGACTTTTTCATCAGTCGGTATAAAGGCAGTGCCTTCTCACCGAGACGAGAAATGAATCGACTCAATGCTGCCAAGCAACCTGTAAGCTTCTGGACATCGTGCACACGCTCAGGGCTTTTCATTCGGACGATGGCGCCGATCTTTTCAGGGTTGACGTCGATTCCTTTCTCGGAAACGAGGAAACCGAGTAATTTGCCACCAGGAACGCCGAAAGTGCATTTAGTCGGATTTAACTTAATATCATATCTCCTCAAATTGGCGAATGTTTCAGCCAAGTCAGACAACAGGTCGGAACCTTTGCGAGACTTGACCACGATATCATCCATATAAGCTTCGATGTTCCGAGGGATCTGATCGAGCAAACACTTCTGAATCATGCGCATGAAAGTAGCGCCAGCATTCTTCAAACCAAAAGGCATGGTGATATAACAGAAACACCCGAAAGGGGTGATGAAGGCTGTCTTTATTTCATCTGGACCAAACAGACGGATCTGATGGTAGCCAGAATAAGCATCAAGAAAAGATAAACGCTCGCATCCCGCGGTTGAGTCGACAATCTGATCAATGCGGGGGAGCGGGAAATGATCTTTCGGGCAGACCCGATTGATATGTTTGAAATCAATACACATGCGAAGAGACTTGTCTTTCTTAGGGACCATGACAACGTTTGATAACCACTCGGAGTGGTAAATCTCACGTATAAACTTGGCCGTCAAGAGACGAGCCACCTCTTCGCCGATTCTTTTTCGCTTCTCTGTTGCTGACCGACGCAAATGTTCCTTCACAGGCTTGGCCTTCGGATCAACTCTCAAACGGTGCTCAGCCAGTTCCCTGGGTACACCAGGCATGTCAACGGGCTTCCATGCGAAGATGTCCCAGTTCTCACGGAGGAACTGGATGAGCTCGGCTTCCTATTTGCTGTCGAGTGTTGTTGAGATGTTGGTCGGGGCAGCAGTCGGATCTGTCGGGTGAATGTGCACCTTCTTCACCTCTCCTGCCGACTGAAAAGCTGACTCAGAAGCGGGCTTCTTAGCACGCAACAGGTCGGCAGGATCAGCATTTTTCTTGTATTCCTCCAACTCAACCATAGCCATCTGCTGGTCGGCAATCTTGGAGCCCTGCTGGAGGCACTCCTCAGCCCTTTGTCGATTGCCAGTGACTGTGATCACGCCTTTTGGTCCAGGCATCTTCAGCTTGAGATACACGTAACATGGTCGGGCCATGAAACGGGCATAAGCTGGTCGACCAAGGATGGCGTGGTAGGCACTCTGGAAATCTACCACTTCAAACGTCAGTTTTTCCTTGCGAAAGTGCTTGTCATCACCAAACACCACATCCAATGCTATCTGGCCGAGTGAACGGGCCTTCTTCCCAGGGATTACTCCATGAAACTGCATGTTGCTTTCACTGAGCCGGGACATCGGAATGCCCATTGCCTTAAGGGTATCAGCATACAGGATGTTCAGACCGCTCCCGCCATCCATCAAAACTTTGCGGAGTCGAGTGCCCCCCACAACTGGGTCTACCACCAGCGCTTGCCGCCCGGGGGTAGCAATGTGCGCAGGGTGATCTGACTGACTGAAAGTGATAGCAGTTTGAGACCACTTGAGATATGTGGGGGTAGAAGGAACCGCCATGTTAACCTCCCTGTTGATAACTTTCAGTCGACTCTTACTCTCAACATCAGCAAAAATCAACAAGGTGGCATTGACTTCAGGGAACTCTTCTTTTTCTTCTTCATCTTCTTTCTCAGGGTCTTTCTCACTCGACTGGTTCTCTTTGAATGACTAGATCAACAAACGGCACTGTCGAGTGGTATGCTTCGGCAATATCAAATTGCCCTCTTCATCTTTCCTCGTGTGGATTGCACACGGTAAATCCAAAACATCAGTACCCGACTGATTCTTTGACTTCTTTGGGGTGAACATAGCCTTGGACTTTCCCTTATTCTTGCCTTGTGCCGCCAGGGCGGCCGCTTCTGCCTGAGCAGGGGGATCAGCTTTGCGCTTTTGTTTCCGACTGGAATTCCCACTTGCATCATTGTCGACTATTTTGGCTTTACCGCTTCGGAGGCGGTCTTCTTCTTCTCCATTGGCGTACCGAGTGGCAATCTCCATCATCTTGCTCATAGAAATGTCACCGGTGCGACCAAACTTCAGATAGAGCTCTCTGTATCTAACCCCAGCCTTGAAGGCACAAACAGCTTGATGCTCGGAAACATTCTCCACCGTGTGATGCAAGGTGGACCAACGCTGAATGTAATCTTGCAAGGTTTCATTGGGCTTCTAGACACAGTGCTGCAAATCAATCAAACCAGCTGGACGTTTACAAGTGCCTTCAAAAGTTCTGATAAACACTCGGGCCAAATCTTCCCAGCAATAGATGCTAGAGGGAGCCAAACGATTTAACCAAGCTCTGGCCGAACCATCCAACATCAAGGACAGATGCTTCATGGCTATGTTGTCGTTACCTCCACCAATCTGTACAGCCACTCGGTAATCATCCAACCAGGTTTCAGGCTTTGACTCGCCAGAAAACTTGCCAATCCCGGCCGCCAACCTGAAGTTGGGGGGAATCTCTGCAGAGCGAATGGCTCTGCTAAAACACTCGGGCCTAGAAACAACAGCACTGCTTCCACTCGGATAATCTCTGTTATGACCATCTCTGTGGGCTCTGCCTCTGTCGACCCTCCTTTGAGCAAGGACATCCCTTGCGTCAAATCCGGGATTCCGCTCATCACCGAACGGGCGCCTATCATCATTGTGCCGGGACACATAAGAACCATTCCGCGGAGGAGAAAACATTCGACGGCGGTCATCACGGTGATAACGGGGAGCAGACTGATCTCGCCCCTGATCTCTATACCGGTCTTCACGGTATTCTCCGCCTCTGCGACGCGAAGGTGACCCAGGACTGTGAGCCGACTGAACTGTTTCTGCCCTGGTAGAATTGCCATGTAACCTATTCTGCGACTGAGAAACAGCTACGTTCTGGTGCTGCGCCGCCTCAAGCAATGTCTTGATCTGCTGCAGACCTCTACCAGCCTCTGATCGTGACGGTTGAATAGACTCTGCAATTCTAGCAGCTGCTGCAAAATTTAAAACTGGAGTACGAAATACCTCGACGTTATTTCGAGATCTACTCGGAAACAACTGTCGCTGCTGTCGATTGGGACGTGGTGGACGCTGCCCAGCACGCTCGTCGAGTGCCTCCTGCATCTCTATGAGCCGAAGGCGTGTAGCCTCCATGGCCTGGGCCTCAGCGGTCGTACCGACGATGGGAGTACGGAGAACATCCTCATCCCGGCGCTGCTGATCATTCGACGTTCCACCAATCTCACGCCTGGAGTGGTTGAAGCCGGGCGGCGGACTCTGATGAGGGCCAGCCATGAAAACTTCCGCCGCAGGGTCGCAGCTCTCGCACTCGGAGGGGATGTCGGACCGATCCGACGCCGAGTCGAACACGCGGTGAAGTGACTCGGCGGGCTCGATGGCCGCAATCTGCGGGGACGAAACCTGGCGTGCCGCCGCGTGCCGCACCCGACGCTGTAGCCGCGAGCGACCGGATCGCTTGCGACGATGAACAGCAGGGAGGGCCGATACACACGGAGTCGACGACTGAAGGAGAAGAACGCCGCAGGAGCTTGCACAGAAGTGCGTCGCCCCGCGAATCGGGAGCGCTTCCACATCCAAAGGCGCTTCCTGGAGCCATGCCGAATCGTCGGCGATGAAGGTGAGCGCTCCGAGACGGATCTCGCGGCCCAGGAACAAATCACCACCGGAAGACATGACGAAGGAGAAAAAATGCAAACTCGCCGGAAGTCGCTTAGACGCCTGCCCCACGGTGGGCGCCAACTGTCGTGGGAACAAGCCTGACAGTAGAAGGTAGGGGTACGAATGGAGAGGGCAGAGTCCTAGCTACGGCGAGGTTGTACACACAGATGTATGAGTTCAGGCCCCTCTCGTGGAGGTAACAGCCCTACGTCTCAGTGCTCCGGAGAGCTCTCTACTCTGTCGAGTGAAATATGTGTGTTGTGTTACAAAAGGTTGCGAACCCTTCTACCAGCGGGGAGGGGTGGCTTACATAGAGTGTGCTGCCCCTCATAACGTCCGGCATTAAGGGGTTTAATCGTGGTCATAAAGAGGTGTACGTTACTGGTAACGTACACCATAAATGCTGTTAATGATCTTGATGAATGCTTGCCCGTTAGCCTCCCTGGGGCGACTCCTGGACTCCTGCGGTCGACTGTCTTCAGACTCTTCCGAGTGAAAGATAACCGTCGAGTGAAAGGCATCTCCGAGTGTATATTGTCGAGTGACTTATGCTTCTTCGCTATTTCAGTCGGAGACTTCCTTGTGGCCCTTAAGCTTTCTGGGGCAGTGTCCTTAGGTAGGATATGTAGGTCAGGCCTATAACCCTACCCTAGGTACGTATCCCCATCACCCCTCCCCACTATATATAGGGGCGAGGGGGAGGGGGCGCCGGCCCTAGCCCCTCCTTCAAGGGAGGGGGCGGCGGCCCTAGGAGGTGGAGTGCCCACCAAGTCAGGTGGGGCGCCTCCTGATAGGTCTCCAACATATCTATAATTTTTGATTGTTCCTTGCTATTATAGTATCAATCTTGGATGTTTCATATGCAATTATATGCCATTATATATCATTTTTGGGACTAACCTATTAACCCAGTGCCTAGTGCCAGTTGCTGTTTTCTGCTTGTTTTTGCCTTTTCAGAAAATCATTATTAAAAAGTGTCCAAACAAGAAAAAAAACTTTGGATTAATTTTTTCTGGACCAGAAGAGACCCACGAAACTTCGCCAGAAGAGCTACGAGGAGGCGACAAGCCTGGAGGGCGCGCCCAGGGGGGTAGGGTGCGCCCCCAGGCTTGTGGACCCTTCGTAGCCCCTCCTAACCTAATTCCACCGCTATAAATTCCCAAATATTCCCAATATACCAGAGAGATAGAAGAGAAAACCTTTCCGCCACCGCAAGCCTCTGTTGTTCCGTGATCCCATCTGGAGGCCTTTTTCGGTACTCTGCCGGAGGGGGAATCGATCATGGAGGGCTTCTTCATCAACATTGTTGCCCTTCCGATGATGTGTGAGTAGTTTACCATAGACCTATGGGTCCATAGATAGTAGCTAGATGGCTTCTTCTCTCTCTTTGATCTTCAATACCATGTTCTCCTCGATGTTCTTGGAGTTCTATCCGATGTAATCTTCTTTTGCGGTGTGTTTGTTGGGATCCGATGAATTGTGAGTTTATCATCAGATTATTCATGAGAAATATTTGAGTCTTCTCTGAACTCTTTTATGCATGATTATTATAGCTTGATATTTGTCTCTGATCAATCGATTTGGTTTGGCCTACTAGATTGATTTATCTTGGAATGGGAGTGGTGCTTTGTGATGGGTTCAATCTTGCGGTGCTCAATCCCAGTGACAGAAGGGGACATGACACGTATTTGTATTGTTGCCATTAAGGATAAAAAGATGGGGTTTAATCATATTGCTTGAGTTTACTTTGTCTACATCATGTCATCTTGCTTAAGGCGTTACTCTGTTTCATACTTAATACCCAAGATGCATGCTGGATAGCGGTCGATGGGTGGAGTAATAGTAGTAGATGCAGGCAGGAGTCGGTCTACTTGTCTCAGACGTGATGCCTATATACATGATCATTGCCATGAATCCATCAGAATTATTTGCTTTTCTATCAATTGCCCAACAGTAATTTGTTTACCCACCGTATGCTATGTGTTCGAGAGAGAAGCCTCTAGTGAAAACTATGGCCCCCGGGTCTACTTTATCATATATAAAAAACCCAAAAATACCTTGCTGCAATTTATTTACTTTTATTTTATTTAGTATTTTATTTTATCTATTTATAATTTGTTTTCTTATAAAATTCCTATGCATAGGAAGTATGTTAGACTTAAATGTGTTTTTGGCATGTTACATGATGCTCTCTTTGGGTTTCAATTACTATCTTTCATGAGAGCATCGTTGAAATCTCAAGCCTATCTTAATGGCTATAAAGAAATAGCTTGTTGGGAGACAACCCAATACTTTCTGTTTTTGTGTGTTTACAGAATTATAGCCTCTGTTATGATTGTGTTTTTATCTTTTAATTAGTGTTTATGCCAAGTAATGCCTTTGGGATGATGTTTATGATAGTATAATTGATGATGTTTGGAAAACAGAAAGTTTTGCGTCCAGTCCTGGAATTTTGCTTTTTTTCTGGAGCGTCAGAACCTTCTGAATTTTTTACACAATATCTATATATGAATTGCCCACGTTTTACTAATTTTTCTGGATGTTTGGAGTTACCGAAGTATGACGTTAATTCAGGTCTTTACAGACTGTTCTGTTTTAGACAGATTCTGCTTTTGTTGCATAGTTCACTTATTTTGATGAATCTATGGATCGTATTGGGGGGTATGAGTCATGGAGAAGTTGGATTACAGTAGCATTATGCCAATATTAAATATTAATCAATTTACAACGGTACCTAAAGTTTAATATTTGTTTGTTATACTAACGGATCTCATGAGGTTTCTGTTGAGTTTTGTGTGCTGAAGTTTCCAAGTTTTGGGTGAGACTACGATGGATAAAGGGATAAGGAGCGGCAAGAGCCTAAGCTTGGGGATGCCCAAGGCACCCCAAGGTAATATTCAAGGAAGACTCAAGCGTCTAAGCTTGGGGATGCCCCGGAAGGCATCCCCTCTTTCGTCTACAATCTATCGGTAACTCACTTGGAGCTATATTTTTATTCATCACATGATATGCGTTTTACTTGGAGCGTCTTGGGATATAGTTTGTTTGCTTTTTAGTTTGTCACAATCATCTTTGCTGAACACACCTTTTTGACAGGGACACACATTATTTGTGATTTGTTAGAATACTCTATGTGCTTCACTTATATCTTTTAGAGCACGGCGGTGGTTATATTTTAAAGAAATAGTTGCACTCTCATGCTTCACTTATATCTTTTTGAGAGTCTAATGATTAGCAATGGTAATATGCACGGGTTAAGAATTTTGTCCTGATATGATAGGTATTCAAGAGGGATATAATAAAAACTTTCATGTAGATCACTGAATATGATAAGTTTGATTCCTTGCAATAGTTTTGCGACATTAAGATGGTAATATGT
Source organism: Elymus sibiricus (assembly GCA_039707655.1). Classification (NCBI taxonomy): domain Eukaryota; kingdom Viridiplantae; phylum Streptophyta; class Magnoliopsida; order Poales; family Poaceae; genus Elymus; species Elymus sibiricus. Next base: position 162,380,814 of record CM077674.1, on the reverse strand, counting down.
GGGAGCTGCTAGTAGATAATTGTGGTTTAGTAAGAATATTGGTGTTAAGGTTTGTGATTCCCGAAGCATGCACGTATGGTCTGTGGTTATGCTAAGAAGTTGGAGCATGATTTATTCTTGATTGTCTTCCTTTGAGTGGCGGTCGGGGGCGCGCGATGGTTAACTCCTAGGAGGTGGAGTGCCCACCAAGTTAGGTGGGGCGCCTCCTGATATGTCTCCAACATATCTATAATTTTTGATTGTTCCATGCTATTATAGTATCAATCTTGGATGTTTTATATGCAATTATATATCATTTTTTGGGAATACCCTATTAACCCAGTGCCTAGTGCCAGTTGCTGTTTTCTGCTTGTTTTTGCCTTTTTAGAAAATCATTATCAAAAAGTGTCCAAACGAGAGAAAAAAAACTTTGGATTGATTTTTTCTGGACCAGAAGAGACCCACGAAGCTTCGGGAGAAGACCAGAAGAGCTACGAGGAGGCAACAAGCCTGGAGGGCGCACCTGAGGGTGTCCCGGATTAGGGGGTACTCGGGCTGCCGGCCTATCTCTCATAGGCCGGACTGGTGGGCCACTCTCTACACACCGACAGGGGACTGGTGGGCCCCGTGTGTCGGAAGGAAACCTCTGAAGTCTTGGCGTCTCCTCCAAGGAATAGATGGTGTAATCGGCATGTTTATCCCTGATGGTAACCGACCATATGTAACCCTAGGACCCCCTGGTGTCTATATAAACCAGAAGGTTTAGTCCGTAGGGAGAGGATTCTCATACCCATTATCTAGGGTTTTGCCTAATAGATCTCGAGGTAGATCAACTCTGTAACCTTCATACAATCACATCAATACAATCAAGCAGGACGTAGGGTTTTACCTCCTCAAGAGGGCCCGAACCTGGGTAAATCGTTGTCTCTACGTTCCCTGTTACCATCGACTCCTTGACCCATAGTTCGGATCCCCTACCCGAGATCTGCCGGTTTTGGTACCGACATTGGTGCTTTCATTTAGAGCTCCGCCGTGGGTCGTCAAGGATCAATGGCTCGCCTAATCATTAGCAACAGCGCTAGCCGCAGGGACACTTTTGTTCCCGGCCAGCTCTTCGCGTTCGGAAGCATCGTGCTACACGCCGACCCGCCCGGTCACCTTGGCCGAGTCGAGAGCTTCACCCCCGACCAGGATTTCAGGTTTGGAAACTTAGAATTCGTCGCCGACTCCCGGAGGGATCTTATCCTCATGGGGTCCTCAGCTTCGCCTGACGGACCCACGAATCCTAAAGCGCCGACTTCGAGTACGGCCAACCCCACTGCCGAGACCGCCGCCGCTGCGGATCCAACCTTGAGCCCGGATCTAATCTCCGCGCTCGGTTGCCGAATATCGGCCTCGGCCGAACACGACTTCGGGGCGAATTCTGACACCCCCGTCACGGCCATACTGCGGGTTGACCCCGCAAATTACCCGAACCTGGAACCAACAGATCTCTCGTCATTAAATGGGATACTAGATCGGATTTAGGCTCTGGGAATCGCCTTCGGCCAGTCCTCGGTGTACGATCAGATCGGGCTTAAAACCGACGACAGGGAAATTGCCGCCCCCGCCATTACTCACTTGGTCGCCACTATCGAAGGCCCCTCAGAGGGCTCACCCGTTACCTCAGAACCGAAAACACATGAGGCGCAAGTTTCCGACCAGCAGGCTTCGCCTTCCAGCTCGGCAGTCGAATTCCGCTCCGGAGAGGGTTTAGAGCCGAAGTCTGGTTCAACATACAAGTCCGGATCCACGCACCCGAGCCCGGTCAATTACCCAGAGCTCGGCGCACCGGGTTCCATGACAATCCAGGACGCGGCCCCCAAAACTCCGGACTCACACTCCCCTGGGATCAAGTTTTTTATCCCTCCCACCCCCCACATTGAGTATTGTCTAGATAACTCAGGACGGCTGGACATATGGGACCTGATGTATGTTAAGCAGCAGCCCGGAGAGACAGTCCGACACTTCTGGGCCAGATTCCTTATCGTCAAAAATAAAATGACGGACGGCTGCGACAAGGACATTCTAGAGATCTTCCGACAGAACTACGGAGACGAGGGCGTCTTAAACGCCCTCGCCCGCCGCCACATCCAAAATTTCTCTGATTTATCGGATCTGGTGTCCAAATATTGCGCCATGGAGTACGCTTGGCAGGCTCAACTCAAGCAAACGGAGTCAATCCGCACAGAGGAGCTAAACCGAGCTTGGGCGAAACGCGCACTCCCTCGCCGGACATGCCAGTACGAGCCATCCGAGAAAAAGAAGAAACCTCTGACAAGATCCAGAACGGTCCTCGATGGGATATTGTATAAACCATGTCCCATACACTCCACAAACCCAATCCACAGCCTTCGAGCTTGCTGGGTGGTCAGGCAAGTCGCCAAGAGCGGTGAGGTCATCCTCGGAGGCCCGTACTCAAATAAAAGTCCAGTAAGGCCCCTCGACGACGACGCCGAAATCTTAACAATCTATGAGACTTACTCTTTGAAGAATCAGAGAGCCCTTCGAGAGCTCGCTCAAATTCACCATGTGGCAGAGACAGACTCATGGACAGACACACCCATCACTTTTAGTGAACAAGACTAGCCGAGGTCCTGCCCTACTCGAGCCGCTGCCGCCCTTGTCCTTGATCCCATAGTGGATGGATTCCGACTGCAAAAGGTGTTAATGGACGGCGGGAGCGGGCTAAACCTCATTTACGAGGACACCCTGGACAAAATGCAGTTTGACAGATCCTGCATCGAGCAAAGTCGCACTACCTTTCGAGGGATCATCCCCGGAAAGGAGGCACGTTCCAGTGGCCGCGTGACTCTCGAGTTGGTCTTCGGAACTCCCGAAAATTACCGATCCCAAGAACTACTTTTTCACATTGTGCCCTTCCGCAGCGGCTATCATGCCTTACTAAGGCGCGATGCCTTCGCACGATTCCATGTTGTACCACATTACGGGTACATGAAGCTTAAAATGCCAGGGCCAAACGGCGTGATCACAATAACAACTGATCCGGACAGAGCTCTTCGGGCCGAGAATAAAACTGCATTGCTTGCCCTCGAAGCATTGTCCGAAGCCCTCGCAGCCGAAGAACTGACCGCGCTCCGCTCAACCGTGGATAAGGACGACGTAATCCTCGACAAAAGGTCCAAGTCCACATCCTTCAAACCAGCAGATGAAATCGTCAAGTTCCAAGTGCACCCAACAGATCCCAATAAGACGGCGTCCATTGGAGCTCAGCTGGACCCCGCGGTCAACGAAGAGCTGCACAACTTTTTGCGCAAAAACTGGGATATCTTCGCCTGGCACCCGTCAGACATGCCAGGGATCTCGCGTAGATTAGCCAAGCACAGCTTGAACATCATTAAGGGGTTCAAACCAGTCAAACAGACCCTGCGTCGGTTTTCTGAACCCAAGCGTTAGGCTATGGGCGAGGAACTGGCAAAGTTGCTCAAAGCCGGATTCATACGGGACATCAAACATCCTGAGTGGTTGGCCAACCTAATCATGGTGCCGAAGAAGGATAAGTCCTGGCGATTGTGTGTCGATTTCAAGGATTTGAACAAGGCCTGCCCCAAGGATCCTTTCCCCTTGCCCCGCATAGACCAGATCATAGACGCCACTGCTAGGCATGACTCACTATGTTTCCTCGACGCTTACTTCGGATACCATCAAATCAAAATGAAGGAGTCCGACCAGGCGGCCACCGCATTCATCACTCCTTATGGACGATTCTGCGTCAACACAATGCCCTTCGGATTAAAGAACGCATGGGCCACATACCAGCGCATGATCCAAACGTGTCTGGAGAAACAAATTGGCAAAATAGTCGAAGCTTATGTGGACGATGTGGTTATCAAAACCAAACAAGTCAGCCAGCTGGTGGACGATCTCCGGCAAACCTTTGACAGTCTTTGGACATTCGATATACGACTTAATCCAGAAAAGTGCGTCTTCAGAGTACCAGCCAGTAAGCTGCTCGGCTTCATCGTTTCCCATAGAGGAATAGAGGCCAACCCAGCGAAAATCCAGGCACTGTCCGAGTTGGCTATCCCCACTGAGCTCAAACATGTCCAGAAACTTGCCGGCACTGTTGCAGCCCTAAGCCGCTTCATCTCGCGCCTCGGCGAAAAGGCCTTGCCGCTATATAAATTGCTCAAACGGATGAAGAACTTTGAATGGACCAGCGAAGCGGCGGCGGCACTCGAAGAAATAAAAACTCTACTGGCCAGCAAGCCGATTTTGACGGCACCCAGCCCGGCCGAGCCAATGCTGCTATATATCTCGGCGATGAATCAGGTGGTCAGCGCGGTTCTCGTCGTCGAACGAGAGGCTGAGGGTCACAAGCTCCAGGTGCAGAAACCTGTGTACTACGTATCCGAAGTGCTCACCCCATGTAAAACGAGGTACCCGCATTACCAAAAGATCGCCTACGCAGTATTCATGGCATCCCGAAAGCTCCGCCATTACTTCCAGGAGTGCTCGGTTATAGTAGCATCCGAAGTACCACTGAATGACATAATCAGCAATCGCGATGCCACCGGGCGCATAGCCAAATGGGCTATAGAACTCCTCCCCTTCGAAATCATCTATCGACCACGCCGAGCTATTAAATCTCAGGTTTTGGCTGATTTCGTTGCGGAATGGATGGAAGCCGAACTCCCTAGGGAGTACAGCACATACTCACATTGGACGATGTACTTCGATGGATCCAAAATGCTCGCAGGACTAGGGGCTGGAGTGGTCCTCACATCCCCCACTGGCGACAATATTCGGTACATACTCCAGATCATGTACACCGACTCCAACAACGCAGCCGAATACGAGGCTCTGCTGCATGGACTTCGGATGGCGGTGTCAATGGGCATACATCGGCTCGAGGTACGGGGAGATTCTAATCTCGCCATCTCTCAAGTCAACGGCGAATTCGACGCAAAAGACCCAAAAATGACAGCATACCGCAACGCCGTCCTGAAAATATCCGCCCGCTTTGAAGGACTGGAGTTTCACCATATACCTCGTGACAGCAATCAAGCTGCGGATATCCTTGCTCGAATGGGCGCCAAGCGCGACCGTGTCCCTGAGAACACCTTTTTAGAACGACTCTTCAAACCGTCCGTGGTGTGGCAGGAGGAAGCCCAGGGCTCGGCATCCAATTCATCGGGAGAGCTCACCCCTCTGCCTATCGAACCTGATGAAGCAGTCATCGGGGGCTCGGCAGTCGAAATGACATCTACAGCTCATGAAGTCATGGCGGTAATCGTGCCATGGACCGAGCCTTTCCTCGCCTACCTCCTCCGCCAAAAACTACCGGCCGACCAGACTGAGGCAAGGCGTATCATTCGACGCTCTAAAGCCTATAAAGTCCATGAGGGAGAGCTATATAAGAAAAGCACTACCGGCGTCCTCCAAAGATGTATATCCGAAGAAGAGGGAAGGCAGCTTCTGGCCGAGATTCACGCTGGGATGGGTGGCCACCACGCGGCAGCTCGGGCCTTGGTCAGCAAGGCTTTCCGAGCAGGGTTCTTCTGGCCCACTGATCGAACAGACGCCCAAACATTGGTTCAACATTGCGTTGGATGCCAGCTCTTCGCAAAACTGAGCCATATGCCCCCCACGGCCCTTTGAACGATACCGATTACTTGGCCTTTCGCGGTCTGGGGACTGGACATGGTCGGACCACTTAAAGGGGGGACCAAGAAAAAGAAATATCCACTCGTCATGGTAGAAAAATTTACTAAATGGATCGAGGCAAAGCCGGTCACTTCAGCCAAGTCTAAGCCGGTCATCGACTTTATATCCGGCGTCGTACACCGTTACGGTGTTCCCCATAGCATAACAACGGACAACGGATCCAACTTTACCGCCCAGGAAGTTAAAGACTGGTGCGCTAATTTAGGCATTAAGCTCGACTATGCCTCGGTGTATCACCCACAGTCTAATGGACAGGTCGAGAGAGCTAACGGCCTGATCTTGAGCGGCATCAAGCCCCGTTTGGTCCGATCTTTAAAAGACTCCGGCTGCCATTGGGTTGAGGAGCTCGACTCCGTACTGTGGGGCCTACGCACCACCCCTAATCGATCCACGGGCTACACACCGTTCTTCATGGTGTATGGGGCAGAAGCCGTTCTCCCCTGCGACCTTATTCACGACGCCCCTCGGGTGCGTATGTACAAAGAAAAGGAGGCCGAGCTGGATTGGCAAGATGATCTGGACGCCCTGGAGGGCGAGCGCGACATAGCTCGGGCTCGTTCTGCTTTTTATCAGTAGCAGGCCAGACGTTATCAGAGCAGGGAAGTTCGGGCGAAGGCCTACAACGTCGGCGATCTAGTCCTGCGCCTCCCGGAGAAGCAGAAGCATAAGCTGTCGCCCAAATGGGAGGGGCCCTTCATAATCGACCAAGTACTCATGGGCGGAGCATATCGTCTCCGCGACCCAACGGATGATCGCCTCGAACCAAACCCGTGGAACGCAGCTCGGCTGCGACGTTTCTACGGTTAACTCCGCTACACTACCTTATTCAGTTCATCCATCTAGGATTTATATTTTTCTAGTCAACAGTCTCTCCCGGGTCGTGTTCGGATATGCCGAACTACGTTAAGTTTTTCTTCGGCACACATCTTTGAATGTACCACACGCTGTTACCTGGGGGCTCCTTTTGCGGAGCCACTCCTATTTTTTTTTCATGCAACTATCAGTTTTTTCTGAGTTTCTAACCTTCCTGCATCGTTTTAAAGCCACTATATGCATCAACTTGACTTAAGATTTGGCCAAGCTGGGTTGCCTCGCTCCTGTGTTTACCCCCTATGTTCCCGATTGTTCGGCTAGGGAGTAAAGGGAGCACCTCTGTGATTGTTACGTCCGGATTTCCCGGCTACATACCTCAGACGGGTGAAGCCGAAAGCTAGCGTTCTTAAGACCACAAGTTGGTCGGCCACGGGGGCAGTGAAAATAATTGGTACCTATCACCAAGTTTCCGGGGTATTTTCCCGAAGTAACCATCCCCGTCTAATTCGGGTCCTCGGTTATCCATCCACGGCTAACGTGGTCACCAGACGAAAGGAACCCATAGCGGAACTATTTTCGTCGGAAGATGTTTCTTACGTTAATCAGTAATATAACATAACTCCCCGAGCACGTTTTTGTCTGTTTGTACCAAATGGCCGGATTTCCTGGTTTTCCGAAGTATCTTTCCGATGTTCTCGGATCGCATAGTAGGAAACACTCCTTGGCTCCTGGTCGAGGAGGCGGAAGCCGATGGCCGGTTAAGACAACGTTTTATGCACGGTTTGGAGACTATCCGATGTAAAGTACATAGGTACATAGAATCGACCTGTCAATCTTGATCTAGACCATCTATTATGGTCTCCAGAGCACAATCTGCTTGGGACAGCCGAGCTGCGGGCATAACCTAGTCATATACCAGATGCACGGGCACTTCCTGCTCATCTGGCCCTACCGGCCCAACTCTCGCTAAATGCTCCGGTTCCAGCTTGGTGAAATGGGTCTTGATCATCGCCCACGCTTCCCGTGCTCCTTCATGACAAGATGACATCTTCCATAACTCAAAGCAGCGCCGAGCTCCTTTGAAGTGACTCGCGAATTCGGCCATCCCTTCCGGAGCCACTTCGCCAGGCCATAGTGCTTTGAACATGCTCTTCATGGCTTTCCGGGCCCGCGCATGTACAGCGGATAGCTCCTTCAGCAGGTCCCGCTCGAAGGAACCAACCTCCTCTTCGGGACGCCCGGTCAGCAGAACTACAACGAGACGTGGCGTTGTTCATATTGCTGCCTATACGTACAATTATTGAACTGACAAATTAGATTGCACTCACCGAACATGCCCGCTTTCAGTCTCTGGTTCTCCTCTTGGGTTATCGTCAGTTGAGCTTTCAAGCTTTTGATTTCTTGGACCTGTTGTTCGCCTTCCGCCTTCAGCTTATCCCTCTCCTCATGACTTCGGGACAGCACTCTGTAGCCAGCCTCTTGCTGTGACTCCGCGTACCTTTGAGCTTTCCTGGCCATCTCTAGGTCCTTCTACAGCTGATTTATCGACCCGGCTGCTATGGAATCATCTTTCATTAGCGGAGGTGTTCCACCACATTTTTCTTCAACGAACTTTAAGTACGACACTTACCATGTGCCTCTCTGGTGAATTTCTTCACCCCCTCTAGCTCGGTTTTCACAGCTTCTAACTCTGTTTGTGCCAGCTTGAGGTCCTCGGACATCTTTTTGTTTTGCTCCCGAACGGTCTGCCCAATAGCACGGCATCACGGATATCAAACCCTTAACTCGGCCGTCCCACCCAAATTAAGGCTCGGGGGCTACTGGGTTAGATACTAGTTGTCAAAACTAATACTATACCTGCACATTCATAGACATGAGCTTCACTGCGCCTTCAAGTCCCGTCCGAGCAGCGCCGAGGTACGCGTCTACCGAGCTAAGAGCATTGAACTCCTGATCAGAAAGCGCGGAGTGCCGAAGTGTCGCCTTGCGCTGCCGATGATTCATCACACTTTCAACCTCGGAGTTAGTGACCGAGACGCCACCTGAGTCCTCGGGATGTTGGTCCTCGGCATTGACCCCCGGAGTAACTCCGGCTACAGCTGGCGACCTCGGGTTTGAGCCATCCCTCGGTGCTTCTTCAACATCCCCAGCCGAGGGCGGTTCCACACATCGTCTAAAGAAAACCATGGAGAGAATTATTGGCATATTCGGTGGATGTTGAAGATAGAGGCTATGACGGTGCGGCGAATGTTACCTTTTCGGGCAGGGCGCCGATGCTGTAGCTCCCGTTGGGGCCGCACGTCTGGTCTCGCCACGACTACTCGTCGTCGGAGCTGCTGGTGCTGCTCTTGCGGCTGTTCGGCGCGTCGTGCGGCGGCCCTTGGGAGTAGGTGTCAGTGTATTCGGGCCTGCAGCGGCTGAGCGTTTCTTTCGAGAAGGAGCCCGTTGGCCACTTACCAAGGAGGAGGGAAGCGCCCCGAGATGATCGGCCAACAGGGCCACCTTGGAGCCATCGAGGCTCTCCTGGTAGAAGACCCCCTCCTCGAAATCAATCGATATCTCAGGGTCATCATGGAACCCGGGATCATCATCACGAGAGTAATTCTCTGGTTGAGGAGCAGGGCAGCTTACCGTCTCGATCCATCGCCTCCAACTCTGTTCGGACAAGGTGAAGATCCGGTTATGAAAATTCTGGAGTGATATCCGAACTATAAGGAGTAGTCGAACTCGCCATTTCGATGGGTTCATACATCGAGAAGCCTTTTTTGAGCTTTAGCCGGGCAAACTCTTTCTCTTCCCCCTTGAACAAATCGGCTAGTATGGCGGCTATCGCCGCCTGGTTGGTAGGCCCCTTCCGGGTGTACCGTCTGCGTCGTCCTCCCCGTTGTACTTCCATAGTGGATGAATTCTCTGTTGGAGAGGCTGGACGCATCGAGCGATAGCTATTGCCATCACGTCAACGATGGTTAGTCCGTTATGGGCTAACCACCTAACTTGGGAGGCCAGCCGAGCTACCTCGGCGCTTTCCTTTTGGGAAGTACCCTTTGGGCGCCAGTTGAACCGCTTCATTGGAGAAGCCAATGAAAATTCCGGTAGACCCCTTCGGACTGGATCGAATAAAGGGACGTCTTCGATATAAAACCATTCCGAAGTCCACTCTTCGGCATCCTTCTTCGGAGTCCCGACAGGGTATCCGGTCCCGGCGACGCGCCATACTTCGGCTCCACCGACCTCATAGATAACCCCTCCCCGGGTGCGGGGGACTAGGCAGAAGAATTTCCTCCACAACTCGAAGTGCGCCTTGCAGCCCAGGAACATCTCGCATAAAGCGACGAAGCCCGAAATATGGAGGATTGATCCGGGGGTAAGGTGGTGGAGCTGAATCCCGTAGAACTCTAGTAAACCCCTCAAGAAGGGATGAATGGGGAAACCCATCCCTCGTAAGAGGAAGGGTACGAAGCACACCCTTTCCTCGCCTACAGAAGTTAATCCGGGACGGGTGGATGCGAGATCTGAAGCAGGGAGGTATCCTTGCGTCTCGAGCCTGCGAAAACGCATGAGGGATACATAACAGCTCGCCCAATCACCTTGACGGGGGCCATTAGGACGTGAGGAAGAGCCTGGGACGCTCGCCATTGTTTGTTGACTATGGCTTTGTGAGGATGTGGAGAAGAATGGCAGGGGGTGGGGTGCATTAACCTCCACGCCCTTGGCCTATAAAAAAACGGGCACTTTTGTAAAAACCCATCAAGCCACTCGCATTCCGTGGGTGCGCAGAAATCGAGGGTCGTCATTTAATTCTAAGCAAAGAAAAGCGGTATGACGGGCCCTATGGGGCCTCGCTGGTCGGATGGTACCTCTGTAACCGATCTATCGGTGGCCGAACTATTGTTAACTCAAACACAGGTAACGGGAGGAACTCGCCACCCAAGCCGAAGACCTTTGAAGCATGAAGCTGCCGAAGACCGTAGACCTTGGCATTGGAGGCTAGTTCGGGGGCTACTGAGGATGTCCCGGATTAGGGGGTACTCGGGCTGCCGGCCTATCTCTCATAGGCCGGACTGGTGGGCCGCTCTCTACACGTCGATAGGAAGGCTGGATTGTGGACGACCCAGTGTGTCGGAAGGAAACCTCTGAAGTCTTGGCGTCTCCTCCAAGGAATAGATGGCGTAATCGGCATGTTTATCCCTGATGGTAACCGACCATATGTAACCCTAGGACCCCCTGGTGTCTATATAAACCAGAAGGTTTAGTCCGTAGGGAGAGGATTCTCATACCCATTATCTAGGGTTTAGCCTAATCGATCTCGAGGTAGATCAACTCTGTAACCTTCATACAATCACATCAATACAATCAAGCACGACGTAGGGTTTTACCTCCTCAAGAGGGCCCGAACCTGGGTAAATCGTTGTCTCTACGTTCCCTGTTACCATCGACTCCTTGACCCATAGTTCGGATCCCCTACCCGAGATCTGCCGGTTTTGGTACCGACAGTGCCCAGGGGGGTAAGGTGCGCCCCCAGGCATGTGGGCCCCTCGTTGCCCCTCCTAACCTAATTCCAGCGCTATAAATTCCCAAATATTCCCAATATACCAGAGAGACAGAAGAGAAAACCTTTCCGCCGCCACAAGCCTCTGTTCTTCCGTGATCCCATCTGGAGGCCTTTTTCGAAACTCTGCAGGAGGGGGAATCAATCACGGAGGGCTTCTTCATCAACCTTGCTACCCTTCCGATGATGTGTGAGTAGTTTACCATAGACCTATGGGTCCATAGCTAGTAGCTAGATGGCTTCTTCTCTCTCTTTGATCTTCAATACCATGTTCTCCTCGATGTTCTTGGAGTTCTATCCGATGTAATCTTCTTTTGCGGTGTGTTTGTTGGGATCCGATGAATTGTGAGTTTATCATCAGATTATTCATGAGAAATATTTGAGTCTTCTCTGAACTCTTTTATGCATGATTATTATAGCTTGGTATTTCTCTCCGATCAATCGATTTGTTTTGGCCTACTAGATTGATTTATCTTGCAATGGGAGAGGTGCTTTGTGATGGGTTCCATCTTGTGGTGCTCAATCCCAGTGACAGAAGGGGACATGACACATATTTGTATTGTTGCCATTAAGGATAAAAAGATGGGGTTTAATCATATTGCTTGAGTTTACTTTGTCTACATCATGTCATCTTGCTTAAGGCGTTAATCTGTTTCATACTTAGTACCCTAGATGCATGCTGGATAGCGGTCGATGGGTGGAGTAATAGTAGTAGATGCAGGCAGGAGTCGGTCTACTTGTCTCAGACGTGATGCCTATATACATGATCATTGCCATGAATCCATCATAATTATTTGCTTTTCTATCAATTGCCCAACAGTAATTTGTTTACCCACGGTATGCTATGTGTTCGAGAGAGAAGCCTCTAGTGAAAACTATGGCCCTCGGGTCTACTTTATCATATATAAAAAACCCAAAAATACCTTGCCACAATTTATTTACTTTTATTTTATTTAGTATTTTATTTTATCTATTTATCTCTATAAGATTTAATCCTTGGAAATAACCGCTAAGAGGATAGACAACCCTCTTATTTGCGTTGGGTGGAAGTGTTTGCTCTTGTGTGTGCAGGTGCACTTAACGGAATTTTGCTTGGTTTTCCTACTGGATTGATAACCTTGGTTCTTAACTAAGGGAAATACTTATCTCTACTGTACTGCATCATCCTCTCCTCTTCGGGGAAATACCAACGCAGCCTACAAGTAGCAGGAAGAATTTCAGGCGCCGTTGCCGGGGAGACATCATCAAAATTACCAAGTACCTTCGCACAAACTATCATCCATTTGCATTTATTTTATTTGCCTTTTTATTTGCGTTTGCCTCTCGTTTTCATCTCCCCCACTTCTAAAACAATTTTACCAAAAACAAAAAATATATTTTTTCGCTTGTTTGCTTGTGTTGCCATGTGGTTCCTATTTGCTTGCCAAAAAACTATTGATATGGATCCTCATCCACTTGCTAATCTTTTCAAAAGATCCAATTATGATGAACCAATTTTAGTGATTTCAGTGCACTAGATTAACTCTATGAAGTTTTGCTTGAAAATCGTGAATCTGAAAATTGTGAAGAAGTGTTAGAAGAAGAAATTTATAAAGTGATTCATGATAGCTCCTTGATTGAAAAGCATGATTGCAATGATGTTATTATAAATTCTATTAATTTCAATTGTGTTAATAATATGCAAAACTGCAAGCTTGGGGATGATGATTTTGTTATGTCCACTACTTATTGCAATGATCATGATTAGGGTGATAATGCTTCTTATGGTCTTGAAAATTTATTTAAGCCTCATGATGATTTTGTTATTGATAATAATGTTTGCAATAATATTGAAAGTGGGTTTGGAAGAGTGTCAACTTTAGGTAAAAAGAATCCCACATATTCGGAGAGTGTTCAATCTTATGAATTTTTTGATCAAAGTGGGTTTGGTGAGGTCATGACTTTAGTTGATGTTAATCCCACTATCTTGGAAGATTACAAGACGTTTATGCATGTGGATCATGAAGATAAAATTTTATATGATAGCTATATTGTTGAATTTGATTATGATCCTACATGTAATTATTATGAGAGAGGAAAATATGGTTGTAGAAACTTTCATGTCACTAAATTACCTCTCTTTGGGCTAAAATTATTAATGCTCCATTCTTCCTATTTACATATGCTAGATATTGCTTGTCTTGATAATTTGTTTTCTTAGAAAATTCCTATGCATAGGAAGTATGTTAGAATTAAATGTGTTTTTCGCATGTTACATGATGCTCTCTTTGTGTTTCAATTACTATCTTTCATGAGAGCATCGTTGAAATCTCAAGCCTATCTTAAAGGCTATAAAGAAAGAGCTTGTTGGGAGACAACCCAATACTTTCTGTTTTTGTGTGTTTACACAATTATAGCCTCTGTTATGATTGTGTTTTTATCTTTTAATTAGTGTTTATGCCAAGTAATGCCTTTGGGATGATGTTTATGATAGTATAATTGATGATGTTTGGAAAACAGAAAGTTTTGCGTCCAGACCTGGAATTTTGCTTTTTTTTCTAGAGTGTCAGAACCTTCTGAATTTTTTACACAATATTTATATATGAATTTACCATGTTTTCCTATTTTTTCTGGATGTTTGGAGTTACCGAAGTATGACGTTAATTCGGGTCTTTACAGACTGTTCTGTTTTAGACAGATTCTGTTTTTGTTGCATTGTTCGCTTATTTTGATGAATCTATGGATCATATCGGGGGCTATGAGTCATGGAGAAGTTGGATTAAAGTAGCATTATGCCAATATTAAATATTAATCAATTTACAATGGTACCTAAATTTTAAGATTTGTTTGTTATACTAACGGATCTCATGAGGTTTCTGTTGAGTTTCGTGTGCTGAAGTTTTCAAGTTTTGGGTGAGACTACGATGGATAAAGGGATAACGAGCGGCAAGAGCCTAAGCTTGGGGATGCCCAAGGCACCCCAAGGTAATATTCAAGGAAGACTCAAGCGTCTAAGCTTGGGGATGCCCCGGAAGGCATCCCCTCTTGCGTCTACAATCTATCGGTAACTCACTTGGAGCTATATTTTTATTCATCACATGATATGTGTTTTGCTTGGAGAGTCTTGGGATATAGTTTGTTTTCTTTTTAGTTTGTCACAATCATCTTTGCTGAACACACATTATTCGTGATTTGTTAGAATACTCTATGTGCTTCACTTATATCTTTTAGAGCACGGCGATGGTTATATTTTAAAGAAATAGTTACACTCTCATGCTTCACTTATATCTTTTTGAGAGTCTAATGATTAGCAATGGTAATACGCACGGGATAAGAATTTGGTCCTGATATGATAGGTATTCAAGAGGGATATAATAAAAACTTTCATGTAGATCACTGAATATGATAAGTTTGATTCCTTGCAATAGTTTTGCGATATTAAGATGGTAATATGTGGGAGGTGCTAGTAGATAATTGTGGTTTAGTAAGAATATTGGTGTTAAGGTTTGTTATTCCCGAAGCATGCACGTATGGTCTGTCGTTATGCTAAGAAGTTGGAGCATGATTTATTCTTGATTGTCTTCCTTTGTGTGGCGGTCGGGGGCGCGCGATGGTTAACTACTACCAACCTCCCCCCCTATGGGCATGCGTAGTAGTACTTTGCTTCGAGGGCTAATAAACTTTCAAAATAAGTATGTGAGTTCTTTATGACTAATGTGAGTCCATGGATTATACGCACTCTCACCCTTCTGGAATTTGCTAGCCTCTTCGGTATCTTGCATTGCCCTTTCTCACATCGAGAGTTGGTGCAAACTTCGCCGGTGCATCCAAACCCCGTGATATGATACGCTCAATCACACATAAGCCCATTTATATCTTCCTCAAAACATCCGCCATACCTACCTATCATGGCATTTCCATAGCCATTCCGAGATATATTGCCATGCAACTTCCACCGTTCCGTTTTTATGACACACATTGTCATTGTCATATTGCTTTGCATGATCATATAGCTGACATAGTATTTGTGGGTCAGCCACCGTTCATCATTTTTATACATGTTACGCTAGCATCATTGCACATCCTGGTACACTACCAGAGGCATTCATATAGAGTCATATTTTTGTTCTAGTATCGAGTTGTAATATTGAGTTGTAAGTAAATAAAAGTGTGATGATCATCATTATTAGAGCATTGTCCCAGTGAGGAAAGGATGATGGAGACCATGATTCCCCCATAAGTCGGGATGAGACTCCGGACGAAAAAAAAGAGGCCAAAAAGAGCCACGGAAAAAAATGAATGAAATGAGAGAAAAAGAGAGAAGGGGCAATGTTACTATCCTTTTTCCACACTTGTGCTTCAGAGTAGCACCATGTTTTTCATATAGAGGGTCTCCTATTTTGTCACTTTCATATACTAGTGGGAGTTTTTCATTATAGAACTTGTCTTGTATATTCCGATGATGGGCTTCCTCAAATGCCCGAGGTCTTCATGAGCAAGCAAGTTGGATGCACACCCACTTAGTTTTCATGTTGAGCTTTCATACACTTATAGCTCTTAGTGCATCCATTGCATGGCAATCCCTACTCCTCGCATTGACATCAATTGATGGGCATCTCCATAGCCCGTTGATTAGCCTCGTTGATGTGAGACTATCTTCTTGCTTTTTGACTTCCCCTTATTGATCTCTACCACCACATTCTATTCCACCCATAGTGCTATATCCATGGCCTGCGCTCATGTATTGTGCGGGAGTAGAAAAAGCTGAAGCGCGTTAAAAAGTATGAACCAATTGCTTGGCTAAAATCGGGGTTGTTCATGATAAATATTTTGTGTTAAGAAGATGGAGCATGACAGGATCATATGATTTTGTAGGAATAATGTTCTTTAGCATTTTTATTTTGAAAGACATGATTGTTTATTAGTATGCCTGAGTATTGATGTCTTTATATCAAACTATGGACTATTGCTTTGAATCATTCGGATCTTATTATTCATACCGTAAGAGAGATTACATGATGAAACATGATAGGTAGCATTGCACATCAAAAATTCTATTTTTATCATTTTCCTACTCGAGGACGAGCAGGAATTAAGCTAGGGGATGCTTGATATGTCTCCAACGTATCTATAATTTTTTATTGTTCCATGCTATTATAGTATCAATCTTGGATGTTTTATATGCAATTATATGCCATTATATATCATTTTTTGGGACTAACCTATTAACCCAGTGCCTAGTGCCAGTTGCAGTTTTCTGCTTGTTTTTTGCCTTTTCAGAAAATCATTATCAAAAAGTGTCCAAACGAGAAAAAAACTTTGGATTAATTTTTTCTGGACCAGAAGAGACCCACGAAGCTTCGGGAGAAGACCAGAAGAGCTACGAGGAGGCGACATGCCTGGAGGGCGCGCCCAGGGGAGTAGGGTGCACCCCCCAGGCTTGTGGGCCCTTCATTGCCCCTCCAGACCTAATTCCAGCGCTATTAATTCCCAAATATTCCCAATATACCAGAGAGACAGAAGATAAAACCTTTCCACCGCCGCAAGCCTCTTTTCTTCCGCGATCCCATCTGGAGGCCTTTTCCAGTACTCTGCCGGAGGGGGAATCGATCACAGAGGGCTTCTTCATCAACCTTGTTGCCCTTCTGATGATGTGTGAGTAGTTTACCACAGACCTACGGGTCCATAGCTAGTAGCTAGATGGCTTCATCTCTCTCTTTGATATTCAATACCATGTTCTCCTCGATGTTCTTGGAGTTCTATCCGATGTAATCTTCTTTTGCGGTGTGTTTGTTGGGATCCGATGAATTGTGAGTTTATGATCAGATTATTTATGAGAAATATTTGAGTCTTCTCTGAACTCTTTTATGCATGATTATTATAGCTTGGTATTTCTCTCCGATCAATCGATTTGGTTTGGCCTACTAGATTGATTTATCTTGCAATGGGAGAGGTGCTTTGTGACTGGTTCAATCTTGCGGTGCTCAATCCCAGTGACAGAAGGGGACATGACACGTATTTGTATTGTTGCCATTAAGGATAAAAAGATGGGGTTTAATTATATTTCTTGAGTTTACTTTGTCAACATCATGTCATCTTGCTTAAGGCGTTACTCTGTTTCATACTTAATACCCTCGATGCATGCTGGATAGCGGTCGATGGGTGGAGTAATAGTAGTAGATGAAGGCAGGAGTCGGTCTACTTGTCTCGGACGTGATGCCTATATACATGATCATTGCCATGAATCCGTCATGATTATTTGCTTTTCTATCAATTGCCCCACAGTAATTTGTTTACCCACCGTATGCTATGTGTTCGAGAGAGAAGCCTCTAGTGAAAACTATGGCCCCCAGGTGTACTTTATCATATTAAAAAAACCAAAACTACCTTGCTGCAATTTATTTACTTTTATTTTATTTAGTATTTTATTTTATCTATTTATCTCTATAAGATTTAATCCTTGCAAATAACCGCTAATAGGATTGACAACCCTCTTATTTGCGTTGGGTGCAAGTGTTTGCTCTTGTGTGTGCAGGTGCGCTTAACGGAATTTTGCTTGGTTCTCCTACTGGATTGATAACCTTGGTTCTTAACTGAGGGAAATACTTATCTCTATTGTACTGCATCATCCTCTCCTCTTCGGGGAAATACCAATGCAGCCTACAAGTCGCACCTTCCACACCTAGGGTTTGCCCACCCTAGGCGCATGGGCCTGGTGGGGGGCTGGTGCGCCTGGCCTAACTAGGCCAGGGCGCCCCCCTACAGCCCATGTGGGCCCCCGGGGCTGGTGGACCCCCCGGTGGACCCCTGAAACCCTTCAGTGACCCAGGTACACTGCCGGCATGCCCCCGAACTCTTTCGGTAGCCAAACTAGGACTTCCCATATACAAATCTTTACCTCCAGACCATTCCTGAGCTCCTCGTGATGACCGGGATCTCATCTGGGACTCCGAACAACCTTCGGACTTTTCGCTATTAATATCTCAATACTACCCTAGCGCTACCGAACGTTAAGCGTGCGACCCTACGAGTTCGGAACATGCAGACATGACCGAGACTCCTCTTAGGTCAATAAGCAATAGCGGGACCTAGATGCCCATATTGATTCCTACATATTCAATGAAGATCTTTATCGGTTGAACCACGATGTCGAGGATTCAATTAATCCCATATACAATTCCCTTTGTCCGGCGATATGTTACTTGCCCGAGATTGATTCCTACATAGTACCACGTGAACAGTAACACATGAATAGTACACACGTGGACTTGGACTCCAAAGTCCAATCCTATTCCTACCAGGACTCTCCTTTTTTTCCTTCCCTAGCTGCGTGGGCTTTTGAGGACTTGGTGCGCCTGGCCCAATAAGGCCAGGGCGCCTCCCATTAGCCCATGCCAGCCCTTGGGACGTGGTGGACCCACTTGTGGACTTCCGGACCCCTCCGGAATCCTCCGGAACCTTCTGGAAGCTTCCTGGTACAATACCGAAAAAAACTGCACCTTTTTCCGGAACCCAAAATATGACTTCCCATATATAAATCTTTACCTCTCGACCATTCCGAGACTCCTCGTGATGTCCGGGATCTCATCTGGGACTCCGAACAATATTCGGTTACCAATTCACATAACTCATATAACACTATATCGTCAACAAACGTTAAGCGTGCGGACCCTACGGGTTCGGGAATGATGTAGACATGACTGAGACGCCTCTCCGGTCAATAACCAATAGCGGAACCTGGATGCTCATATTGATTCCTACATATTCTACGAAGATCTTATCGGTCGAACCGCAATGACAACATACGTAATTCCCTTTGTCTGTCGGTATGTTACTTGCCCGAGATTCGATCGTCGGTATCTCCATACCTAGTTCAATCTCGTTACCGACAAGTCTCTTTACACATTTTGTAATACAAGATCACGTGACTAACTCATTAGCCACATTGCTTGCAAGCTCTTTACGATGTTGTATTACCGAGAGGGCCCAGACATATCTCTTCGTCATACGGAGCGACAAATCCCAGTCTCGATCCATGCAACCCAACAGACACCTTCGGAGAGACCTGTAGAGCACCTTTATGATCACCCAGTTACAAAGTGACGTTTGATAGCACACAAGGCATTCCTCTAGTAACCGGGAGTGACATGATCTCATGGTCTAAGGAACAGATACTTGACATAAAGAAAGCTATAGCAAATAACTAAAAGATCTGATGCTAAGCTTATAGTTGGGTCTGTCCTTCACATCATTCTCCTAATGATGTGATCCCGTTATCAAATGACAACTCATGTCTATGGTTAGGAAACCTTAACCATCTTTGATCAACGAGCTAGTCTAGTAGAGGCTTACTAGGGACACGGTGTTGTTTATGTATTCACACATGTATTTAAGTTTCCGGTCAATACAATTCTAGCATGAATAATAAACATTTATCATGAATGGGAAATATGATAATAAACATTTTATTATTGCCTCTAGGGCATATTTCCAACATTAATACCCTAGATGCATGATGAATAGCGGTCGATGGGTGGAGTAATAGTAGTAGATGCAGGAAGGAGTCGGTCTACTTCTCTCGGATGTGATGCCTATATACATGATCATTGCCATGAATCCGTCATAATTATTTGCTTTTCTATCAATTGCCTAACAGTAATTTGTTTACCCACCGTATGCTATGTGTTCGAGAGAGAAGCCTCTAGTGAAAACTATGGCCCCCGGGTCTGCTTTTACCATATACTAAATCCAAAAATACCTTGCTGCAATTTATTTACTTTTATTTTCTTTTGCAATTTACTTTATCTATCTATCACTATCAGAATTAATCCTTGCAAATAACCGCTAAGAAGATTGACAACCCTCTTATTTGCGTTGGGTGTAAGTGTTTGCTTTTGTGTGTGTAGGTGCTGCTAACGGGGTTCTGTGTGGTTCTCCTACTGGATTGATAACGTTGGTTCTTAACTGAGGGAAATACTTATCTCTACTATACTGCATCATCCTCTCCTCTTCGAGGAAATACCAATGCAGTCTACAAGTAGCAGGAAGAATTTCTGGCGCCGTTGCCGGGGAGACATCACCAAAACTTATCAAGTACCTTCGCATAAACTATCGTCCACTTGCATTTATTTTATTTGCCTTTTTATTTGCATTTGCCTCTCGTTTTCATCTCCCCCACTTCTAAAACAATTTTACAAAAACACAAAAAAATATTTTCGTTTGCTTGTTTGTTAGTTTGCTTGCTCCGTCACTATGTCGCTAGAGGAATTTCATGATAGTTTCTATAAAAAAAGATTGTCTGAGATTGAAAATGCCACTAAGAGTTTTATGTCTTCACAATATGAGCATAATAAGTTCTTTTCCGAAGAGCTTAAGGAACATTCTATCTTATTTTATGCTATTAATAAACAACTTGAAGATGTTAATCTAGAAGTATCCAACCTTCAGTCTCAACTTGCTAGTACTGAAAACTTGCTAGGAAAGATTTTGGATAAACAAACAACTCTAGTGAATCGGATGGCTGCTAAACCCGAGTCACAATCTAGTAATGATGAAGCTATTAAAATGATTGGTGTCTCACCTATTGAATCTTTATTTAATAATGTAAAACTTGATGAAAAAGGCACTGAAGATGAGTCATCTTTAGCTAGAAGGCGTCCCAATTATTTGGAGGGTGGTGATCTTAATGATAAAAATGACAAAAGTGGGTTTGGAGAGGTCAAAACTTTAAATAGTGATGTAACTATGACGCCCCTGACTCGCCCGTGCACTAATCATACACGCAAATGCGCACGACCAAGCCTAGGGACTCACGGGAAGATATCACAACACAACTCTAGACACAAGATAAAATAATACAAGATTTATATTACAAGTCAGGGGCCTCGAGGGCTCGAATACATAAGCTCGAGTTACACAAGAGTCGGCGGAAGCATCAGTATCTGAGTACAGACATAATTAGACAAGGTTGCCTTAAGAAGGCTGAGCAAAACAACGACATCTAGATCGAAGAGGCGCAGACCTCTTGCCTGGGAGCCTCCGAACTACTACTAGTCGGCGGTCTCCAGGTAGTAGTAAGCTCCGTTGAGGTAGTAGTAGTCGTCGGCGGGATTAGCTGACTCCGGGCCTCCGTCATCTGATCACAATATCCGGATAAGGGAAAAAGAGGTAGCAAAGCAACCGTGAGTACTCATCCAAAGTACTCGCAAGACTTACATCAGAACTATACTACTTTTGCATCGGTATCAAATGAAGGGGCTGTATCTGTGGACTAGACTGCAGAAATGCTAGAATAGAGGGGAAGGCCTAGCCTATCGAAGACTAGCATCTTGCAGCGTCTTGCAGCAACAGAAGAGAGTAGAATAACATATCATATAGTAACAAATATATATTAGTAACGCCCAGAGATCCTTCCTCGTCTACCACGCGAGGAAGTGATCCCGGAGCCATCATATCAATTTAGTATCACAAGTATCCAGCTCTAGTTGTAGTAGATCAGGATACTCTCTGAGCGTCCGTTACCGTGGACATGGCTATTCGAATAGATATACTTCCCTGCAGGGGTGCACCAACTTACCCAACACGCTCGATTAACTCTGGCCGGACACACTTACTTGGGTCATGCCCGGCCTCGGCTGATCGACACGCCATAGTCCTACCTAGGCTCAACAGAGAGGCCAGCACGCCGGTCTACATCCTAAGCGCTTAGGGGGTCTTGGGCCCATCGCCCTTTGCACTCTTGCGCGTTGCGTACGCAGCCGTGAGCAGACCCACCCCCTTAATACAAGCGTAGGCGGTTACCGTCCAACTCGGCACGCGCTGCTCAACTGCTGACGTCTGGAGAGCTTTCGGAGAATCGTACGACGCCGAGTGCCCATACTTATTCCCGCGTGGTGGTTAGTGCGAAAAGGTCGGAGACCTACACAGATCACATACCCAAACCCATTAGTGTGTTGGGAACGCGCGGTGACGATCAGTGCTCCTGTCGCCCCGTCTCGAGGACTTACGGCAAGGGCCAGGCCCATCCCTCTCCTGGGGCGGTTTGCCTGCCCTGCCGTGCCTCGTAATTATCTCACGGGTACCCTCCAGGTCAACTCGACTTCGCATCTCTCGCGGGTACCCCTCGGGGCCGACCCGACTTACCAAAAGACTGACGGGAACTCAGGTCCACCTCTACCGGGGTGGTACCACCTGTCCCTTCAGTCCCGCAGTAACAGTAAAAAGGGGCAACAATTAAAGGTAACAGTGTGTTTTTAACATCAAGGGGGAAAATCCGAGGAATCACCCTCGATGGATACCCACTCGATGTATTTGTCAAGGTGAACTTAGAGGAATCATCCTCGATGGGTTCACACTTGAGGGGATGCACGACAGAGGCATCATCGGAGGTGGTGATAGTGGAATCACCCACGCTAACCCACAACCGGCTAGCTACGCTATAGAGATATCATCAGGAGTGAGTTAGGAGGTATCACCCTCGTCACTCGATAGTAGCTCTGCAGAGTCGTACGACTAAGGGGTGTGCGGTGCTGTGTCGGTCTCTGTAGTCGATCACATTGATCGAGCATCCGGAAGCAAAGCATGGCAACACGGACAAGGGTGCGGGGCCACTCATGGATCACTAACCAACCTATACTAAGCATTTAGGATAGCAGGTAAAGTATCAACAGTAGGTTACAAAATCAAGCTATGCATCAGAATAGGAGATATTGGACAACATTAGCAAAATCTAATGCAAGCACGAGAGAGAAAGAATGGGCGATATAGGAATGATCAAGGGGGTTTTGCTTGCCTGGAAGCTGTGCAGTAAAAGAGGGGTCATCGGTGGAGTAGCAGTCCTCGGGGGCAACGTCAGTCTCGGGGTCTACCGGAGAGAAGAGGGGGAGGAAACAAATAAATACACAGGACACATATGCAACCACGGAGCAAGACATGGCAAAATGCAGTGCACAGGTGACCTAATGCATCTCTAAACCATTTTAGTTATTTTAGGATTTAAGTTGGAATTAATTACCGGAGATTAAGCACTATTCATCTACCAGAAACAGGCCTAGAGTTACATGTTCTCCTACTTAGAGGGTTCTAACATGAATGCAGATGACATAATCGAATTCGTTAGATTTTTCAGATCAACTTTCATATAGAAAACATTTTCATCGGAGTTACAGTTGAATTTCTATGAATTTTCAATGTTTAATCAATATTCTAGAATTACTGAATTTATTATTAATTCGAAATATTAAATACATAAACTGCTATGGGTACACAGAAGTGTACCCAGCAGTGTGTGTATGTGTATGACAGGTGGGACCTGTTGACTGCTGAGTCAGCAGTCAATAGTCCCAGTTGACTGGTCAAAGTGGGCCAGTGGGGCCTAGGTGTCATAGGCTGTGGGGGTTAGTTTTAATTAAATTGAGTTAAATTAGCAGCGGGTCCACACGTCAGTGGCTAGTTAGTAATATAATTAGCACTAAACTAAATTAGTTAGTCCCTAAGCTAATTAGGCCGGCCCCACACATCAGGGGCCCAGCCGGCCACTAGGGGTTGTGCACGTGCGCGCGCACACAACCGAGGCGCAGGCCATGGCCGTGCGTGGCCAGGGCGCGGCCGGCAGGCGGCGGGCACGGGGCAGGGAGCGGGGCGTGGCCCGGGCACGCGTGGGGTGCGCGGCACACGCAGGGGGGTGCGGTAGGGCTGCTAGGGGCTCGCGGCGAGCGCGGCCAGGGCGCGTGTGGAGTGAAGCTCCGAGCGCGGCGACAGGAGGACGCGGTCAGCGCTATGGCGATAGATATGAGGGGGAAAAGGGGGGAAACAGGGGAGGGCTCACAGGGAAGGCCGTAGGCGAGCGCGAGAAGGTCGGGGAGGCGTTGGAGCAGTGCCACGGCGACGAGGCAGTGGCGGTGGCCGACGGACAGGACGAGGTCGATCCGGCGAAGGGGAGGTCCCCGACTCGAGCTGGAGGGCAGAGAGGGCGTGGAGGAGTGCGGCGGGGCTCCCGGACATGACCTGGTGACGCGAGGAGGCTCCGAACCGCGACGACGACGACGGTGCAGCTACGGTGGCGTTAAGGCGCGGGCAAATTTGAGAGAGGGAGAGATGAGTGAGGGGAAGTGGGGCTAGGGTTAGACGCAGGGGTGCGAGGGGAGGCTCAAGGCAGGCCTTATCCGCGTCGGGGACCCGGTGGATGGGCGACGCGTGCGGCATCGTCGGTCATGGCGGCTCCGGCCGTGACACGGCGCGGGAGCAGGTGGGAGGTAGGTGAAGGGCTCCGGTGGGCTGGCCTTCGACTGTAGCAATGGACCGGTAAGTGCACAGTAGGGTTTCCCTTTTTCTTTTCTGTCAAAAGGAAATAGCTACTGTTTGCAATTAGTTGAGCTATCAAATGATTTTTGTTAGGTGTGAAACTTTGCACATAAATCAAGCACGATATTACTAGGTGGCACAAAATTTTTGGGGCCATTTGAAAAAGGTTAGACATTTTTAGAAATTGGAAAGGACAAAATAAATGCTGCTGGACCTCTAAATTAATTCCCAAGGGCAATTTGGGAATCCAAAAGAGGTTGGTTTCAACATGACAAATACTTAGAGAATATTTGACAAATTATGAACTATTTTGCTGGCATGTTTGAGGAAGCAAATACTTGACATGCAATTCAAATTGGAATTTGACTTTGATTTAGGACAAGTGGCAGATTGGCTTAGTGATCATGATGACTTGACCACCATTAGGGGGAAATCACTGTAGTATAATTCTCGGGGTGTTACAGTACCCACTACTTTGGATTACAAGGACTTTAATTATGATAATTGCTCTTTAGTTGAATGTATTTCCTTGTTGCAATCCATGATTAATTCACCTAATGCCTATGAACAAAATAAAGCTTTTACTAAACATATTGTGGAAGCTATGATAAAAGCTCCTGAAGAAAAGCGAGAGTTGGAAGTTTCAATTCCTAGAAAATTACAGGATGAATGGGAACCTACTATTAAAGTTAAAATCAAAGATTATGAATGTAATGCTTTATGTGATCTAGGTGCTAGCGTCTCCACCATACCAAAATCTTTGTGTGATGTGCTAGGTCTCACCGATATGGATCCTTGTTCCCTTAATTTGCATCTAGCGGATTCCACTATTAAAAAACCATTGGGTAGAATAAATGATGTGCTTATTCTTGCTAATAGAAATTATGTGCCCTTGGATTTTATTGTGCTTGGTATTGAATGTAATCCGTCTTGTCCTATAATACTTGGTAGGCCTTTTCTACGAACCATAGGTGCTATTATTGATATGAAAGAAGCTAATATAAGATTTCAATTTCCATTAAAGAAAGGGATGGAACACTTCCCTAGAAAGTGAATTAATCCACCATATGAATCTATTATGAGGGCCACCTATGGAATTAATATGAAAGATGACAACACTTCAAACTATGCATTATGCCTGGCTAGGGGCATAAAACAATAGCGCTTGTTGGGAGGCAACCCAATGAATAAAATAATTTTTTATTTTTCTTTCTGTTTTTGTGTGTTTACACAATTGTAGCCTCTTTTATGATTGTGTTTTTTATCTTTTAGTTAGTGTTTGTGCCAAGTAATGCCTTTGGGATGATTTGGAAGATAGTATAATTGATGTTGTTTGAAAACAGAAAGTTTTGCGTCCAGTGCTGGAATTTTATTTTTCTGGAGCATCAAAACCTTCTGAATTTTTTATACAGTATTGATATATGAATTGGACATGTTATCCTATTTTTTCAGAATTTTTGGAGTTACAGAAGTATGACTTTAACTCAGATCTTTACAGACTGTTCTGTTTTAGACAGATTATGTTTTTGTTGCATAGTTTGCTTATTTTGATGAATCTATGGATCGTATCGGGGGGTATGTGTCATGGAGAAGTTGGAGTACAGTAGAATTATGCCAATATTAAATATGAATCAATTTACAACAGCACATAAATTTTAAGATTTGTTTGTTATACTAACGGATCTCACGAGGTTTCTGTTGAGTTTTCTGTGCTGAAGTTTTCAAGTTTTGGGAGAGACTATGATGGATAAAGGAATAAGGAGCGGCAACAGCCTAAGCTTGGGGATGCCCAAGGCACCCCAAGGTAATATTCAAGGAAGACTCAAGCGTCTAAGCTTGGGGATGCCCCGGAAGGCATCCCCTCTTTCGTCTACAATCTATCGGTAACTCACCTGGAGTTATATTTTTATTCATCACGTGATATGTGTTTTACTTGGAGAGTCTTGTGATATAGTTTGTTTGCTTTTGTTTGATTTTTAGTTTGTCACAATCATCTTTGCTGAACACACCTTTTTGAAAGGGACACACATTATTTGTGATTTGTTAGAATACTCTATGTGCTTCACTTATATCTTTTGAGCTAGGCAGTTGCTCTAGTGCTTCACTTATATCTTTTAGAGCACGGCGGTGGTTATATTTTAAATAAATAGTTGCACTCTCATGCTTCACATATATCTTTTTGAGAGTCTAATAAATAGCAATGGTAATATGCACGGGTTATGAATTTGGTCCTAATATGATAAGTATTCAAGAGGGATACAATAAAAACTTTCATGTAGATCACTGAATATGATAAGTTTGATTCCTTGCAATAGTTTTGCGATATTAAGATGGTAATATGTGGGAGGTAATAGTAGATAATTGTGGTTTAGTAAGATTATTGGTGTTTGCTACTTGTAGACTGCGTTGGTATTTCCCCGAAGAGGAGAGGATGATGCAGTATAATAGAGAAAAGTATTTCCCTTAGTTAAGAACCAAGGTTATCAATCCAGTAGGAGAACCACGCAAAATACCTTTAGCAGCACCTACACGCACAAAAGCAAACACTTGCACCCAACGCAAATAATAGGGTTGTCAATCCTCTTGGCGGTTATTTGCAAGGATTAATTCTGATAGTGATAGATAGAAATATAAATTGCAAAATAACATAAAAGTAAATAAATTGCAGCAAGGTATTTGTGGATTTTAATATATGATAAAGATAGACCCGAGGGCCATAGTTTTCTGTTCTGCCCCTGGCCCGACCGTGCACTAATCATACACGCAAATGCACACGATCAAGCCTAGGGACTCACTTGAAGATATCACAACACAACTCTAGACACAAAATAAAATAATACAAGCTTTATATTACAAGCCAGGGGCCTCGAGGGCTCGAATACATAAGATCGAGTCATACAAGCATCAGCGGAAGCAGAAGTATCTGAATACAGACACAAAGTTAAACAAGGGAGCCTTAAGAAGGCAAGCATAAACAGTGACAACGATCGAAAAGGCGAAGGCCTCCTGCCTAGGGCCTCCGAACTACTCCTGGTCGGCAGACTCAAAGTAGTAGTAGTTGCCTCCGGGGATCTCCTACTCCTGGGCTCCGTCGTCTGATCACAGGAACCGGGTATGGGGAAAAAGATAGCAAAGCAACTGTGAGTACTCATCCAAAGTACTCGCAAGACTGACATCAGAACTATACTAAGTATGCATCGGTATCAAAGGAATGGGGCTATATCTTTGGACTAAACTGCGGAAACGCCAGAATAGAGAGGGAAAGGCCTAGCCTATCGAAGACTAGCATCTTGAAGCAATCTTGCAGGATCAGAAGAGAGTAGAGCATAGTATCATTTAATAGCAATTATATTTTAGCAATGCCCTGAGATCCTTCCTCGACTACCCTGCAACAAAGTGATCTCGAGAGTAGTAATAACAGTTTAATATTGTAACAGTATCCATTTGTAGTTGTAGCAGATTATGATACAGCTCCGAGCGTCCTGTTACCGTGGACACGGCTATTCGAATAGATAACTTCCCTGCAGGGGTGCACTTCTGTTACCCAACATGCTCGATTAACTCTGGCCGGACACACTTTCCTGGGTCATGCCCGGCCTCGGCTGATCGACACACCGCAGCCCTACCTAGAGCTCAGCAGAGAGGTCCCCGCCGGTCTACATCCTAAGTGCTCATGGGTCTTGGGCCCATCGCCCTTTGCACTCCGGGTCGTTGTGCGCAGGGGGATTCCAGCCCCACCTCTGCCTGGATGGCGCGATCCGGCCCGGCCACAATGCTGAACTGGACAGCTGATACATACGGCGTAGAGGGCCCCATTAAACCATTATCCCACGTGGTGGTAGTGCGTATAGGCCAGTGGCCAACTCAGATCAAATACCCAAATCCGTTAAGTATGTTTTAGTAGCTCGTAGAGACGGACAGAGTTCCTATCGCTCCGACTAGTTATCTCGCGGACCACGACCAGGGACCAGCCCACCTCTCACCTAGGTAGTCTACGCCCGCCCTATCGCTCCAACTACAGCACAAGTTCCGCGTCAGCTGTCGGGACAAGTCCCGAGCTACCACCGCATACTGGGTGGTACTACTAACATTCATCCACCACAGGACTCTCTCGCGGGTACCCTTGGGTTCAACCCGTCTTGTTTCATTACCTCGCGGGCACTCTTGGAGCCGGCCCGACTTTATCAATTTAAAGTATTGCAGTAATGTAAACAGTTCCGTGATCATCACCCAGAATGATCACAGCCCGATAACAAGCATGGCAAACGAACAAGGGTGAAGGGCCAGCTGGTGAACATATCATACCTAACTAAGCATCATAGGATATCAGGTAATGTATCAATAGAAGGCGACGAAATCTGGCTATGCATCAGAATAGGAGCTATCGGAGCAACAACAGAAGCAATTCTAATGCAAGCAGTAGAGAGGGAGAATAGGCGATATCTGGATGATCAAGGGGGTTTTGCTTGCCAGGAAGCTGTGCTGAAGGGGTCTGGTCATCGACGACGTAGTCGATCACAGGGGCAGCGTCGGTCTCGGGGTCTACCGGAGAGAAGAGGGGGGGAGAAACAATAAATACACAGCAAACAAATGCAACACTATGCATGACAGTCCTAAACGATATGCAGGGGTGATATATTGCATCACTAATTATTTTAGATGATTTAGGAATTTATTTGGATTTATTTTTCCAAGGTCATGCACTATTCATTTATCGAAATCGGGCAAAAAGTTCCATGTTCATCTAGATAGGAGTGATGGTCAAGCATTTTGACTGCATATTCGGATTCTTCATATTTTTCTGATTATTTTTCATATATAAATTATTTTCATCCGAGTTACGGTTTATTTTATATGATTTTTCAAAGTTTTATTAATATTCTGGAATTTCTGGAATTAATTATATTTCGAAAATCATTTAAACTAAAATACTATGGGTACCCAGAAATGTACCCCGCTGACCAGCACAGGGGCTGACCAGTGGGCCCTGTTGACTGGGTCAACAGCCTAGTCAGCAGAGGCTGACTGGTGGGTCCCCCTGCTAACTCAGCGGGGCCTTATCCAAAGGAACAGTAACAGTGGGCCCCGCCTATCAGTTATTTATTTAACTAAACCGATTTATTAGCTATTAATTAAACATGCGGGGCCTGTCTGTTAGTCAGTGGTTAGCTGGGTTAATTAGTGGTTAATGATGCCACGTCAGCGGGGTTAGCGTCGGCGAGGAGCTACAGTGCTCCGGCGACGGCAGCAACGCGGGCGACGGCCGTGCGCTCGCCTCCGGCGACGGCTGGCCGCGCGGTTGGTTGCTATGGAAGCAGTGCGAGGAGGCGCGTTGGGTGGTGATCTCAGGATGGACGGGGGTGGCCCACAGGGGCGACGGCGGCGAGCGGAGCGGCGACGGCGCTCGGGTCGATGCGGGGGCAGCGGCAGCAGCCCGTTTGCGGGCGAACGAATCGGTCAGGGAGGTCCTACGTGATGCGGCGAAGCCGCTGGGCATGCGTGTGTGAAAAAATGGTCACCGGTGCAACGCTGGCGACCTCACGAGGCTGCGGCGCGCTCGGCCTCGACGGAGGAGCTAGCTAGAGGGCGCGTTCGGCAGCAAGGAGAGGGGGAGGAGGAAGTGGAGCTCACAGGGAGCCCGTT
Source organism: Elymus sibiricus (assembly GCA_039707655.1). Lineage (NCBI taxonomy): Eukaryota > Viridiplantae > Streptophyta > Magnoliopsida > Poales > Poaceae > Elymus > Elymus sibiricus. Next base: position 162,350,822 of record CM077674.1, on the reverse strand, counting down.
GGCAGGGTCGGGGAGGCCGGGGACGGTCGGAGACGGCGGACCAAGGCGGTGGCGTCACGGTGGCCGTGGCGGGGGAAGGAGCTCATAGCAGTCGTCGTGCTGTTCCCCGAGATGACCCAGAGCACCAGGGCGACAGAGCCGACCACGGGGAAGCCGCCAGACAACTTGGAACGGCGAGACGAGGACGGTGGCCGCGTGTTCACGGTGGCGCGGCCATGACGACGTTCGGCTTGCGCGAGGAGGACGAAAGCAGCACGAGGGAGATGTAACACCCTGGTTTTCAGTCCTCGAATTTTTTCCTTCGCGGGATTTGACTCCCGTCTTTTTTTCGATGTTATCGGATTTTCTCTCGCCTTTGGGTATATAAAGATGGTCATTTAGTCTTGCCTTTCCTATGCAACCAGAGATTCTCCTTAGTCCAACTTGGCCATCCAAAACACCTTCTCAGGATTTTGCCGCCGAACCATACTCTCCGATCTACCGGAAGGGAAACCCTAATTCCTTCCGTTACAAAGGAACCCCAATTTCCTTGGATCTGCTGCCTCCCAAACGTTTTCCAGAGACTCTCCTATATCCATAAACCCTGGATATGTAAAAATATTGCCAAGTCATTTGCAATATTTTTCATTTAAAATTAATTCCTTTTTCTGCTGTTTAAAGGAATTAAATCTAGGAAAATATCTATCCATCTCCAAAGTTCATGAAAACTTGTGGAGAAATTCTTTGTGATCATATTGAGTTCCCATAAAAATATTGCCATAATTGAATAAGGGAATTTGCATTTCCCTATTTAAAACCAATATTGCATTTTGGGCACTTTCCAAAGGAACTACCATTTTGGTAGCTAGGAAAAATCCCAAATAATTTGTGGAGCTTCTCCTATCCATATCTTCACCATTTCCATCAAGAACCCAAGTTCCATAGTTCAAATTTTGAGTACATCATCCAATTCTTTTCTCTGGACCTATTTTGAGGTTGTGAAGCAACTATATTTTATAGTGCTTCAAAAATCCTCAAATTAATCCAGGACCTCACATTCACTATATGATGTGATCATTCACATCATTTTATCTAGCCAATTTCTCCCAGAAATTCCATCTAGCTTCCGTCCAGATTGCATCTCTGTGAAGGAAGTACCTTCATAGATGATCAATTTGAACTTAAATTTTTCCAGTGCCTCCATATAGCCAAATAATCATCCTCCCCCAAATTTGGGCCAAAACCATCTAGCCAGTTGAGCACAACATCATAATCTAGATTCTGGACCAAATTCTGCATTACAAAGGAAGTATATGCAAACTTGGTCCAAATGGCCTAAAATTTTACCAGCACCTACTCCTTCCTACCCTATCTCATTGTATCAAGGATCCAGCTCCTCTCCTTCATCCATTTCCCTAGAAATGTCCACCCAAGTTTGCTGTTAGAATCTTCTTCTACAAGTTTCTCTCACCTCAGGGCCTTCCAGTTGATTCCAGCCACTCCTAGGATCTACTTGACCTATGAGCTACACACCAGACATGGTTTCGTGTCAAAGACATGGCCAAAGCAAGACATGCACATGGTGACCTTGTGGACAGCAGGCAGAAGCGGCGCTCCGCGTGCAATCCTGGTCGGCCCGATAGCTCCGGCCAGCCCGAGCTTGTCTGAGCATGCCGACTAGCTCCGCACCATCCACGTACCCCTCTCCCGCACCTTCTCCCCTCCAGTTTCTTCCTCCCCACGCCACGGCGGTCGCCGCCGCGGTACTGTTGCCCCGTGACCACCGTCATTTTGCTCTTGTCCCCTCCCTCCCGTTGGCCTCTTCCTTCCTGAGCTGTCGCCTCCCTCTGAGCTCATCAGGTCGGCAACGCTCGCATCCACGGCCAGCTCGCCGTGAGCAACAGGACGCCGGCCAGCTCATCGGAGCGGCCAAGCCTATCGCCTCGGCCAGCCGGGCTATAAATAGCCCATGCCCGGCCTCCCTTGAGCTCGCCCCACTCCTCTCTCCCTCTCTGGAGCCCTCCTAAACCCCAGCCCCGAGGAGCCGCGTTCCCTAGTGCCCGAATTCCGGCGAGCACCGCCTATGGCCGCCGCCGCCCTCCTCCTAAATCCACCCGTCTCCGACCTTCCCCGCCTCCACCGAGCCCATCACTGGAGTCCCCTCTCGCCGTGGACCACGCCCACACCTTCGCCTAGCCCCAGCACCCACCGGAACCCCGCCATTGCCCACGGAGCCGCCGCCCTTGGCCACCGTTGCCGCGGCCAGCTCCGGCCACCCCGGCGCCCTTTCCACCACCCACGGGCGCGGGGTGGAGTGGTGCATCCATCCCCGGCGGCGCCCCAGCCTGCAGTGACCTCCAGTCGCCGGCGCCGGCGAGGCCGAACTCCTGCTGCTCTCTGTCGGGGAGGAGGAAAAGGGAAATGGAGGGAGGAGAGAGAAGGGGTGCGGGACCCACCTGTCGGCGTCCTAAGGCGGCCACGTAGGATAAGTGGAGGCGCACTCCTCTAAGTACGCTTTTGCTTAGTGAAAGCGTAAACCTCAAAATGCGCTTTCCTTTATTCAGCCGGCGGCCGAACTGGTTAAATTATGAACGTTCACCCATTAAGGGCTAAAGTGGACAGTTTCTGTCTGTTTTATCGCTTAACGAACGAACGGTCATTTCTCCGCGACCGTAACTCCGATTGAGGTGAATCCAACACCCACGTCTTCATTTCGTCGAGCCCATTTCGATGGTATCATTTTTATAATGTTTCCACACTATGAAAATGACCATTTTGCCCCTGCCCTATATCCAGTCTTTCCGAGAGGGAACCCTTTTCGGCGAATTCTTCCGCGAAGTGATCGCACCTCTTCCCGGAGTATTGCTTCACCCCCAGGCAAGCTGACCATCTGATATATGCCCTAAAGCATTGCTCTGTGTTATTCTTGCGTGTTTAATTAATGACTATGCCTGTGTTAGAAATAATTAAACTCCTGCTAGTTTGAATTTGCTATTTACATTACCTGCTGATACTCATCGTATTATCGCAATAGTGACTCGTAGGTGACAATGTGAAGATAGGTTGTTATGTTGATATACTAGTTTACATCTTGGATTATCGTTATTGTTGCAATGATTAAGAATATGATATAATGAAAACCTCCTCCGTCGGCTGGATCGGGTCATAGTGCCACCGAATCGAGCTCATCGAGTGCAACCACACTTGCCTGGATGGGGAGGCCCTAGCTTGGTCTATTGTCCTGCCTCTTGTCGCTACTTCCAAAGAGGGAAGGTTATGCGTGCGCGCTACCCTGGCCCGGTAGGCAACGATAACCTTGTGAGCCCAGTAGTTTGTTTGCGCGCAGTCCCCGTTTGGGACAGTTTTGTTTGGCCACGACGGTGGCAGGTGTCACGGGGTGACACAGGGGCCACCCAGGACATGACCCTAGGAGGGTATGATTGTCGGTGGGACCGTAAGAGTGCCAGGCAATAGACAAGTTTTGTTGGAGCAGCACCGGTCCACCCGAATGGGAGTACGAGGCCAAGAGCTCCATAGTGTGGGTAAAGTGTGCAACCTCTGCAGAGTGTAAATCTATTCGAATAGCCGCGTCCTCGGTCATGGGACACAGTTCGTACTAGGTCACACTATTTGGTCTGTGTCGAGTCTGGAGGAACAAACTATATAATGTTATTGCTAAGACTGAACCAGAGAATGGTAAGGATTGTCATACTTGCAGTACAGATGCAGGGACATCGGATGATGTCAGGTATATGAGATGTTAGCCATGGGATGGCTAAGAAAGAAATGGTCGTATGACCGAAAGATTTGGATCGGATTTGGATTGGATCCTGAGAATATTTGGAGTATGTTTTATTTACTGGATATGCTTTATCTACGTCATACTGTATTCACTTCAGTAGTTATCATTCTTGATAATCCTGTTATGTCATGATAATTTATATTGCTAGCTAGTTATGCCATGCCATGAAAATTAATATTGCTCTAATGATTAATGCATGCTTGAATGCCATGGATTGCTTTGCTTGGTGTATATGTTGGTTTGGTTTGCTTGCGAGTACATTCAAAAGTACTCAGCGGCCTTCAATGTGGCCAGGTTCACCTAAGGATTCGACAACCCATAGCGATGAGCCGGAGTGTTCGCGGGCTAGAAGAGTAACCCAGTCAGATCCATGTGGATTGGAGCCGCACCAAGACCATGCTGCATTAGATAGAGTTTTTCCGCTGCCATCACCCTTGTAAAATATCATGTAAGACTTATATATCCATTAATAGAAATGCCTGTGTTCATGATACTTGTTGTAAAAGCGCATGCCAGAGTGATTTTCCTGGGCTGGTGTGTGCGGCGACCGTCGGGCTACAGTGGTATTCAGGCGGGGTGCTACAGGGGAAGACTGGGAGCTAGGGTTCGTGTCGAGGGCGTCGGCCCTGGCCTTATCCACCGCTCGGCGTCGGCGGATGCGCGACAGGTGGGCATCCACGGCGAAGAAGCGCGCGCGGACGACACCTGCCGGAGGTGGGAGACGACCTGTGCAGCTGGGCTGGGTTGCACTGTGCTACTCAAAGCCCAGTTGCACAGTGAGCTCTTTCTTTTCTTTTTTTCTTGTCTTTTGTTATTTTATTTCTTCTGTTTTGTAAATCCTTAGGCCACAATTTGACTTATGTAAAATATGCAACTGGTCAAATCTAACATTAGGCAAAATCTAGTACTACCAGAAATTGGTTGGGGTAATAATTGAATTCATTAGAATTTTTATTAAATAAAAAGGTATTAAATGTTGCTATTTTATTACTGTTTTAGGATGTTAGACTCACCTAGGGAATTTAGGTGATGTTGTTTTCCTTAACATAATTAGTTATGGATTATTTGCTAATTAATGAACATTTTAGTTTTCAAATTGGAACAACTTTTATTTTCACTTTAAATTTGAATTTCAATTTGAATTGGAATTTGAAATGAGATATGATGCAAATGAAGATCAAGCACTGTTAAGCATGGTGACTTGGCATTATCAAAAGGTGATCACTATAGCTTAATTACATGGGGTGTTACAATTCTCCTCCTCTAAAAGAAATTCTCATCCCGAGAATTAAGAGGTAGGCTGAAAGAAAGCGGGGTATTCTTCACGAAGACGATCCTCGCGTTCCCACGTGGCTTCATCTTCAGAATGATTCGACCACTAAACTTTAAGGAACTTGATTGCCTTCTGACGGGTTCGACGTTCAGCTTGATCAAGAATGCGGATCGGATACTCTTGATAAGAAAGATCCTCTTGCAGCTCAAGCATTTCATGACCCACTGCTCGGATAGGATCCTTGAAGCAGCGACGGAGTTGCGACACATGGAAGACATCATGAACTTGTGAAAGGTTCGGCGGCAATTCCAATTGGTATGCCACTTCTCCTCGACGGGCGAGAATACAGAACGGGCCAATGTAGCGAGGAGCCAACTTGCCCTTGATTCCAAATCGATGAGTGCCTTTCATTGGAGTGACACGAAGGTAAGCTTGTTCGCCAGGTTGGTAGACCATTACCTGGTGTTTTCGGTCATAGTTGCTCTTTTGACGAGACTGAGCTGTTTTCAAATGCTCACGGACAATGCGAACTTGTTTTTCAGCTTGTTGGATAATGTCCGGACCAATTCAGAGGGGTTCGACACTTACGCCCATATAAAACTTCAAAGGGTGCCACCTTCAAACTAGCCTGATAGCTATTATTGTATGAGAATTCGGCATACGGGAGAGATTCCTCCCATTTCTTACCAAAAGAGATGACACAAGCTCGAAGCATATCTTCAAGCACTTGATTGACTCGTTCCACTTGTCCCTGGGACTGGGGGTGAAAAGCGGTGCTGAAGGACAGAATAGTTCCCATAGCTTCTTGGAAACTGTTCCAAAATCTTGAGGTAAAGAGGCTGCCACGGTCTGAACTGATCTCCAATGGAACACCGTAGAGTGACACAATTCTGGAAACATACAAGTCTGCTAACTGACTAGCAGTGATCGTCTCCTTGACTGGCAGAAAGTGAGCAACCTTGGAGAATTGGTCAATGACGACAAAAATAGCATCATGATCCTTCTGCGATCTGGGAAAACCAGTAATGAAATCCATTTCAACTTTGTCCCATTTCCATTCAGGAATAGCAAGGGGTTGCAGAGTTCTAGCAGGCCTTTGATGTTCTGCTTTGATGCGACGACAAACATCATATTCAGCAACATAACGAGCAATGTCTCGCTTCATATCAGGCCACCAGTACCGTTGACGAATGTCTTGGTACATTTTGGTACTACCAGGATGAATAGACAAAGGTGTGTCATGTGCTTCTTTCATGACATCCGAGCGCGAGTCCAGATTGTGCTTTCTGGGGACCACTAGGCGGCCCTTGAAGAACAAGACACCATCATCATCAACATGGTAGAACGAAGAATTTCCCTTGGAGAGTTATTTCTTAATCTTCTCGACTTCAAAGTCATATTTCTGCCGTGTCTTGATGTTGTGCTTGAGATCTAGTTCAACAACCAAGGTATTTAGATATCCTTGAGGAACTATCTCGATGTTCAGCTTTCGAAGCTCTTCATACAGGAGTGGCTGCTGCAGCTGAACCTCAAGTTCACAACAGTAGGATTTACGGCTCAAAGCATCAGCCATCACATTAGCCTTGCCAGGGGTATAAGAAATACCCAAGTCATAGTTGGTAATGGCCTCCATCCATCTTTGTTGACGGAGGTTCAGAGATGGTTGAGTGAACAAGTACTTCAAACTTTGATGATCCGTGTAGATCTCGCAACGATTACCAAGTAGGTAATGTCGCCATAACTTCAATGCAGAAATAACTGCTGCGAGTTCGAGATCATGTGTCGGATAGTTCTCTTCATGAGGACGCAACTGTCGAGAGCCATAAGCAATCACTTTCCGCTCTTGCATTAGGACACAGCCTAATCCTTGACGGGATGCGTCGCAATAAATCACGAAGTCCTTGCGAGAATCCGGAGGAGCAAGCACTGGTGCAGATGTCAGCTTGACCTTGAGCGTTTGAAAACTTTCGTGAAATTTTTCTGTCCATTCAAACTTGACGCCTTTGTGAAGCAGATCAGTCAGAGGCTTGGCAATCTTAGAGAAGTTCTCGACAAAACGGTGGCAATAACTGGCGAGCCCGAGAAAACTTCTGACTTGCTTGACATTCTTTGGGGGAGTCCATTCAAGAATAGCCTGCACTCGTTCTGGGTTAACCGCAATGCCATCTTTGGAAATCACATGGCCGAGATATGTCACTTCAGATAACTAGAATTCACACTTGGAATACTTGGCATACAGTTGATGTTCACGCAGCTTCTACAGTACAAGCCGAAGATGTTCGGCATGTTCTTCTTCATTCTTGGAGTAGATCAGAATATCGTCGAGATAAACCATGACGAACTTGTCGAGGTAATCCATGAAGATGTAGTTCATTAACCGAGAGAAAGTTGCTGGAGCGTTGGTTAAGCCGAAGGACATGACGGTGTACTCGTAAGAACCATAGCGAGTAACAAAGGCTGTCTTCGGAATGTCCTCTTTATGAACTCGGATCTGGTGGTATCCCAATCTCAAATCAAGTTTAGAGAATACTGAGGAACCAGCAAGTTGATCATATAGATCGTTGATTCTGGGAAGCGGATACTTGTTCTGAATAGTTGCCTGGTTGATAGGTCGGTAATCTTGAACCAACCGATTTGTTCCATCCTTCTTCTTAACAAAGAGAGAAGGTACTCCCCAAGCAGAAGAACTGGGGTGTATGAAACCCTTTTTAAGTGACTTGTCGATTTCCTCCTTAAGCTCAAGGAGTTCATGTGGCGGCATCTTGTAGGGTCGCTTAGCAATAGGGGTAGTGCCTGGTTTCAAGTCGATGACGAACTCGACAGCTCTAACAGGGGGTATTCCTGGAAGTTCTTCTGGAAAGACGTCTGGAAAATTGTGAACGACTGGAACGTTCTCAATTCCCTCAAGAGGTGAAGCGTTCAAAGCATTCAGAGCATATATCTGGCTCTCGGCATCCTGAACTATTCGGGCTGAGTATTTGACTGTCTGGCCAGCAGGATGTGTAAGTTGGACTTTCTTAGCGGCATAGTCAATGAAAGCATTATGGGCTTTCAGCCAATCCATACCGAGAATGACATCTATGGTAGTAACCTTGAGTGCCATGAGTGAAGCGGTGAACACCAATCCTCCAATTAGAATGTGGTTGTTGTGGGCTATCATCGAGGTATTCCATCTGGATCCTGGGGAGCTAACCACCAGCGGAGGGTACATGTTTTTGAACGATAAGTCTTGATTACGTGCAAACGCCTCAGATATGAAGGAATGTGACGCTCCTGAATCAAAAAGAACAGAAGCTGGTACGGAGTTAACAGGGAGGGTTCCCATCATGACAGTCGGTTCATTATGAGCCTTTTCAGCATCGATATGGTTGGCATGGCCAAGTACAACAGCAGACGGTCCAGTATTATAATTTCTGGGACGATAGCTTCGACGGCTCTTCTTACGACCGATAGTTGATCGCGGTGCATTTTGAGGCTGATCCTGGCGACAGTTGAGAGCATGGTGCCCTGGCTGTCCACACTTGTGGCATAAGCCATCATTGGGAAAGGGAACCATAACAGTTGGTTTGTCATCTTGAATTCTGAGCTGTCTCGGCGGCGAAGGCAGACGAGGTGCAACATAAGACAGCCTTGGTGTTGGAGCTGGTTGGTGATGGACATTGTGCGGAATCCAGACTTGACGTTTCGGAGCAGGCTGACCCAAAGACGAGCTAATGACACGAGTGCGCTTGAGCGACTCCTGGTACTCAATCAGACCCGTTTCAACCCAGAAAGGTTGACTGACAAGCGTTGCAAAGTCTGCAACTTCATGAACAACAAGAGCGAGCTTCAGATCAGGATGCTGTCCTTCACGAAATTTCTCCTGCTTGCGTGTGTCGGTGCTGACGTCATCTTCATCATAGCGGGATAATTCAAGGAATTTCCTCTGATATTCATCCACAGTCATTTTGCCCTAAGTGAGTTTGTGGAACTCCTTCTTCTTCTGGTCGATCAGACCTTGAGGAATGTGCCGTGCATGAAAGGCTGACTGAAATTCATGCCAAGTGGTTACTATTCCAGTAGGCAGCATACGCCTGTGGCTTTCCCACCATTGAGCAGCTGGACCCTTCAAGTGAAATGACGCAAAGGTGACGTAACTGTCAGGGGCAACATTAGCTGACTCCATTTCAAACAGGATGTCACGAAGCCAATCATCCGCATCCACAGGATTGTTGGAGTTGCGGAAAATGGACGGGTTGAGGCGCACGAATTCTTGCAGAGTTATTGGGGCAGGCTGTTGATGAGCATTCTGGTTCGGAAACTGGGCCATTACTCCAGTCATAATCTGACGATTCAGCTCAAACTGCTACATCATTGCGGCAATATAGGGTGGAGGTGGAGGATCGCCAGCCATCCTGCCAAATCAACAGGGGCAGTTTAGCAAGAACAATTGCATTGAATGAGGCTATTCATGATGTAACATGAGCAATGAACAAAAAGTGCATTAGATACAAATTAGTAGTCTTTAAAGACATACAGATCTATACACGGGGTTGGATATCAATGGGCAACGCGAGTTCGGAAACACACGCAGCTACACAAACTAGGCGGCGCACAGGCACGCGGTGAGGAATACAACAACGTGACATAGCAAAGGCTACATCAACGTCGGAGAAAACTACTGGGGCGAGGAATCTGCAAATGACATCGCAGGGTGTCCTCGATAAAAGGATCCTGCGGTCCGTGGGCATTGTGCAGCAGAACCTGGCCCTCAACTTGAAGAAGGAGGGGTAAATTCAGAACTCCGGGTGGATGTGATCACGAGAACATAATGTTACAGTTGGTAAAACTTTAACCCGAAAAGAAGAGAGATCAGAGTCCCAGAGTAAGGAGGAGGAATAAAAGATCCTAATTCCATCCAGTGGCGACGTGGGCCCGTAAGCCACACAGCCATGTCAGAAAAATCATTTTTCAAAGACTAGACTCAACTTCGGTCAAGGAGTTGGAAAGGGGATTCCTACAGGCAGTCGGCTCTGATACCAACTTGTTACGCCCCCAGCCCGACCGTGCACTGATCATACACGCAAATGCACATGATCAAGCCTAGGGACTCACTTGAAGATATCACAACACAACTCTAGACACAAAATAAAATAATACAAGCTTTATATTACAAGCCAGGGGCCTCGAGGGCTCGAATACATAAGCTCGAGTCATACAAGCATCAGCAGAAGCAGAAGTATCTGAATACAGACACAAAGTTAAACAAGGGAGCCTTAAGAAGGCAAGCATAAACAGCGACAACGATTGAAAAGGCGAAGGCCTCCTGCCTAGGGCCTCCGAACTACTCCTGGTCGGCGGACTCAATGTAGCAGTCGTTGCCTCCGGGGATGTCCTGCTCCTGGGCTCCGTTGTCTGATCGCAGCAACCGGGTATGGGGAAAAAGATAGCAAAGCAACCGTGAGTACTCATCCAAAGTACTCGCAAGACTGACATCAGAACTATACTAAGTATGCATCGGTATCAAAGGAATGGGGCTATATCTTTGGACTAAACTGCAGAAACGCCAGAACAGAGAGGGAAAGGCCTAGCCTATCGAAGACTAGCATCTTCAAGCAATCTTGCAGCATCAGAAGAGAGTAGAGCATAGTATCATATAATAGCAATTATATTTTAGCAATGCCCTGAGATCCTTCCTCGACTACCCTGTGAGAAAGTGATCCCGAGAGCAGTAATAACAGTTTAATATTGCAACAGTATCCATTTGTAGTTGTAGCAGATCAGGATACAACTCCGAGCGTCCTGTTACCGTGGACACGGCTATTCGAATAGATAATTTCCCTGCAGGGGTGCACTACTGTTACCCAACACGCTCAATTAACTCTGGCCGGACACACTTTCCTGGGTCAAGCCCGGCCTCGACTAATTGACACACCGCAGCCCTACCTAGAGCCCGGCAGAGAGGTCCCCGCCGGTCTACATCCTAAGTGCTCAGGGGTCTTGGGCCCATCGCCCTTTGCACTCCGGGTCGATGTGCGCACGGGGATTCCAGCACCACCTCTGCCTGGATGACGCGATCCGGCCCGGCCACAATGCTGAACTAGACATCTGACAGAGCTTTCGGCTGATACATACGGCGTAGAGGGCCCCATTAAACCATTATCCCACGTGGTGGTATTGCGTATAGGCCAGTGGCCAACTCAGATCAAATACCCAAATCCGTTAAGTGTGTTTTAGTAGCTCGCAGAGACGGACAGAGTTCCTGTCACTCCGACTAGTTATCTCGCGGACCACGACCAGGGACCAGGCCCACCTCTCACCTAGGTAGTCTACGCCCACCCTGTCGCTCCGACTACAGCGCAAGTTCCCTGTCGGCTGTCGGGACAAGTCCCGAGCTACCACCGCATACTGGGTGGTACCACTAACAGCCAGCCGCCACAGGACTCTCTCGCGGGTACCCTTGGGTTCAACCCGTCTTGTTTCATTACCTCGCGGGCAATCTTGGAGCCGGCCTGACTTTATCAATTTAAAGTATTGCAGTAATGTAAACAGTTCCGTGATCATCACCCAGAATGATCACAGCCCGATAACAAGCATGGCAAACGGACAAGGGTGAAGGGCCAGCTGGTGAACATATCATACCTAACTAAGCATCATAGGATAACAGGTAATGTATCAATAGCAGGCGACGAAATTAGGCTATGCATCAGAATAGGAGCTATCGGAGCAACAAAAGATGCAATTCTAATGCAAGCAGTATAGAGGGAGAATAGGCGATATCTGGATGATCAAGGGGGTTTTGCTTGCCTGGAAGCTCTGCTGAAGGGGTCTGGTCATCGACGACGTAGTCGATCACAGGGGCAGCGTCGGTCTCGGGGTCTACCGGAGAGAAGAGGGGGGGAGAAACAATAAATACACAGCAAACAAATGCAACACTATGCATGAAAGGCCTAAATGATATGCAGGGGTGATATATTGCATCACTAATTATTTTAGATGATTTAGGAATTTATTTGGATTTATTTTTCCAAGGTCATGCACTATTCATTTATCGAAATCGGGAAAAAAGTTCCATCTTCATCTAGATAGGAGTGATGGTCAAGCAATTTGACCGCATATTCGGATTCTTCATATTTTTCTGATCATTTTTCATATATAAATTATTTTCATCCGAGTTACGGTTTATTTTATATGATTTTTCAAAGTTTTATTAATATTCTGGATTTTCTGGAATTAATTATATTTCGAAAATCATTTAAACTAAAATACTACGGGTACCCAGAAACGTACCCAGCTGACCAGCATAGGGGCTCACAAGTGGGCCCTGTTGACTGGGTCAACAGCCCAGTCAGGAGAGGCTGACTGGTGGTCCCCCTACTTACTCAGCGGGGCCTTATCCAAAGGAACAGTAACAGTGGGCCCCGCCTGTCAGTTATTTATTTAACTAAACCAATTTATTAGCTATTAATTAAACGTGCGGGGCCCGGCTGTCAGTCAGTGGTTAGCTGGGTTAATTAGTGGTTAATGACGCCACGTCAGCGGGGTTAGCGTCGGCGAGGAGCTACAGTGCTCCGGCGACGGCAGCGACGCGGGCGACGGCCGTGCGCTCGCCTCCGATGACGGCTTGCCGCGCGGTTGGTTGCTATGGAAGCAGCGCGAGGAGGCGCGTCGGGTGGTGATCTTGGGATGGCCGGAGGTGGCCCACAGGGGCGACGGTGGCGAGCGGAGCGGCGACGGCGCTCGGGTCGATGCAGGAGCAGCGGCTGCAGCGCATTTGCGGGCGAACGTATCAGTCAGGGAGGTCCTACGTGATGCGGCGAAGCCACTGGGCATGCGTGTGTGACCAAATGGTCATCGGTGCAACGCCGACGACCTCACGAGGCGGCGGCGCGCTCGGCCTCGACGGAGGAGCTAGCTAGAGGGCGTGTTCGGCAGCAAGGAGAGGGGGAGAAGGAAGTGGAGCTCACAGGGAGCCCGTTGGCGGGGTCGGGGAGGCCGGGGACAGTCGGAGACGGCGGAACGAGGCGGTGGCGTCACGGTGGCAGTGGCGGGGGAAGGAGCTCGTAGCAGTCATCGTGCTGCTCCCCGAGACGACCCAGAGCACCAGGGCGACGGAGCCGACCACGGGGAAGCCGCCGGACAACTTGGAACGGCGAGACGAGGACGGTGGCCGTGTGTTCACGGTGGCGCGGCCATGACGACGTTTGGCTTGCGCGAGGAGGACGAAAGCGGCACGAGGGGGAAGACTGGGAGCTAGGGTTCGTGTCTAGGGCGTCGGCCCTAGCCTTATCCACCGCTCGGCGTCGGCGGATGCGCGACAGGTGGCCATCCGCGGCGAAGAAGCGCGCGCGGGCGACACCTGCCGGAGGTCGGAGACGACCTGTGTAGCTGGGCTGGGCTGCACTGTGCTACTCATAGCCCAGTTGCACAGTGAGCTCCTTCTTTTTTTTCTTTTCTTTTGTTATTTTATTTCTTCTGTTTTGTAAATCGTTAGGCCACAATTTGACTTATGTAAAATATGCAACTGGTCAAATCTAACATTAGGCAAAATCTAGTACTGCCAGAAATTGGTTGGAATAATAATTGAATTCATTTGAATTTTTATTAAATAGAAAGGTATTAAATGTTGTTGTTTTATTACTGTTTTAGGATGTTAGACTCACCTAGGGAATTTAGGTGATGTTGTTTTCCTTAACATAATTAGTTATGGATTATTTGCTAATTAATGAACATTTTAGTGTTCAAATTGGAACAACTTTTATTTTCACTTTAAATTTGAATTTCAATTTGAATTGGAATTTGAAATGAGATATGATGCAAATGAAGATCAAGCACTGTTAAGCATGGTGACTTGGCATTATCAAAAGGTGATCACTGTAGCTTAATTACATGGGGTGTTACATTTTCACTAGAGGCTTCTCCCTCGAGTGCAGAACATACGGTGGGTAAACAAATTACTGTTTGGCAATTAATAGAAAATAAATAGTTATGACGGATTCATGGCAATGATCATGTATATAGGCATCACATCCGAGACAAGTAGACCGACTCCTGCCTACATCTACTACTATTACTCCACCCATCGACCGCTATCCAGCATGCATCTAGGGTATTAAGTATAAAACAGAGTAACGCCTTAAGCAAGATGACATGATGTAGACAAAGTAAACTCAAGCAATATGTTTAAACCCCATCTTTTTGTCCATAATGGCAATAATACAAATACATGTCATGTCCCTTTCTGTCACAGGGATTTTGCATCGCAAGACTGAACCCATCACAAAGCACCTCTCCCATTGCAAGTTAAACCAATCTAGTCGGCCAGACCAAATTGACAGATCGGAGAGAAATACAAAGCTATAACAATCATGCATAAAAGAGTTCAGAAAAGACTCAAATATTTCTCATGAATAATCTGATCATAAACTCACAATTCATCGGATCCCAACAAACACACCGCAAAAGAAGATTACATCGGATAGAACTCGAAGAACATCGAGGAGAACATGGTATTGAAGATCAAAGAGAGAGAAGAAGCCATCTAGCTACTAGCTATGGACCCGTAGGTCCATGGTAAACTACTCACACATCATCGGAAGGGTAGCAAGGTTCATGTATAAGGCCTCCATGATCGATTCCCCCTCCGGTTGAGTACCGGAAAAGGCCTCCAGATGGGATAGTGGAAGAACAGAGGCTTGCGGTGGCATAAAAGTTATTCGGGGGGCTCTCTATTGGTTTCCGAATATTTGAGAATTTATAGAAGTGGAATATGTCAAAAGGCGCCACGAGGGGCCGACAAGGCATCAGGGCGCCCACTGGGGCCGCGCCCTGTTGCCTTGTGGCCTCCTCGTGCGGCTTCTGGTTTCCTCCCAAAGCTTCCAGGGTCTCTTTTGTCCAGAAAAAAATCGTCAAAAAGTTTCATGGCATTTGGACTTCGTTTGGTACTGATTTCCTGAAAAACCAAAAACAAGCAGAAAACAGCAACTGGCACTGGGCACTAGGTTAATAAGTTAGTCCCAAAAATTGATATATAATTGCACATAAAAACATCCAAGATTGATACTATAATAGTATGGAACAATCAGAAATTATAGATACGTTGGAGACGTATCAAGCATCCCCAAGCTTAATTCACTACAAAAAAAACACTTTTGTGATGATACGTCTTTGTCATAGTAGGTCACATTTTCTGTCATGCATGTACATCCGTGACGATTTTATGACAGAATCAAGATAGACATACCTGTCCTGTCGTAGAAGTGTTCCATGACAATACTGAAATTATCATCACGGAAGTGTTCACTTCCATGACGATAAATGCCGCGTCATGGAAGTGTTTTCGTCAAGGGTTATCGACACGTGGCATCCACCGTAACGGGTCGCCGTTAAGCTATCGGGTGCGGGTTTGGATCTGATAACCCGTTAGCAGCCCTGACCAATGGCGATTTTGCATGTGTAAATTTCTCATTCGCCGGCGGATCCACGTGTCAGCTCGGCGTTGCGACAGATGTCATCCATTCATTGGACGGGAGACGCCTATGATACGTCGACATGTGGCACGGCCCAACAGTGGCCCATTTAGGTTAAAAAGGCCGGCCCAGTCAAAATGAGCGGGTCGGCCCATTTACAGCATAACATCATCTGGCCCATTTAAAAAAACGGCCCATACGAGATCTGCCAATTTGGCCCGTCAATGCCCGTTAACGATTTGACACCATTGCGGCCCATCGTCTGTTCCAGCCCATTAACAGCACGCTATGTCTTTGGGCTCATTTGCCGGCAGTGGTTCTTTCGGCCTGTTAGAGGCCCATTATAGAGATGGGCCAATTTCTAGGCTGTACGTCTTTCGGCCCGTTAGAGGCCCATTATAGGCATGGGCCAAATTCCCGGTGGTACGTATTTCGGCCTTTTAGCGGTCCGTTAGCGTTTTGGGCCAGCTTCCAGCCTGGTGTAACTTTTGTCCTGGTAACGGCCCACACCGTAGTTGGGCCATTTACATTCTGACTTGACTTTCGGCCTCTTAGCGGCCCATGTTCTTCATGGCCCAATTCCAGCCCGACATGACTTTCGGCCTGTTAAAGGCCCATTCTGTATATGGGCCAACAGATGGCCCGATTGGCTTTCGGCCTGTTAACAGACCATCAAGGAAATGGGCCAAGACTTAACAGACAATCATTTTGGCCTGCTAGTGGCCCGTGGGCTCGTTTCCATTATAGCAGGCCTATCTAGCGTTCGTCCTACTAATGGCTTGGTAAGAGCCCACATTACGATGGGCCCACATTCGAGGCCCAAATCCATTTCTGCCACGCGATGGCCCATGATTGTAACAGGCCTCGTAGATCATTCGAGCAATTATGGGGCCACGTAGATTGGGCCTGTTGGACGCCGTTTCTACGATAGCATATATAACAACATAGAACTATCCTACTCCAGTTCCTCAAAAAAAAACTATCCTACTCTACAATCCCCTAAAAAAAACCTACACTATACAATAAAGAGATTTAAGGCATAGAAACGAAGAATAATCCTACACTATACAATAAAGAAATTACAGCAGATTACATCCACTGGGCATCATAGTTCGCCAACAGTGATAATAAAGCATAAACAAACAGCAAATTACATACACAGGGCACATACAACTCATACTTCATGGACGCGCATCAACACAACTTACCGTTTGAACTATAATCTCTTCAGAATATAGAATTGGCCGGATTCAGATAGCACAAATTTCAGTCTGCAAAATCTCCACTTTCTTTGTGGTTTCCTCAGTCTCTTGTTTCATTTTTTTGACTGTTGCATCTTTTTTCTGCACCTCCAATCTCAACATGTTGATTAAATTTTGAGACTCATATGCACGCTGTCTTGCCGCCTCTAGTTGACGCTCTAGAACATCAGCACATTCCAATTCCAATCCATAATCATTTGGTAACGGCAATGCCACACTGCTCTGAGAGCTTTGTGTTGATGTCAGTTTATCCTAAAGTGTTTCTGTAAGTACACATGACTACAGCAAAAATATAGTTACAACAGTGAAGCGAGCAAGACAGACTATCTTGTACATGGCAAAACAGGATTAACAATAATGCACACATCAAGAAGCATAAGCAGGTGATATTTTAAAAAAGTATAAAGATGGTAGTCTGTGCAGGCCGCATACAGAAATCTCTCTTAGCTCACCAAAGGAGCATGATGTTGGGGCCAAATCCAAAACACAGACAGGTTACA
This sequence comes from Elymus sibiricus, assembly GCA_039707655.1. NCBI lineage: Eukaryota > Viridiplantae > Streptophyta > Magnoliopsida > Poales > Poaceae > Elymus > Elymus sibiricus. The sequence continues at coordinate 162,333,558 of CM077674.1, read as the reverse complement.
AATTTAAACCACGTGCAGCTACTGAACATTAGATATATCTTGCATATAAGTAAGCAAGCAGTTAGCCATTGTGTAGCTCGTATTAACTAGCTGGAACATTGTGTGCCATGTTTCAAAAGAGTCTTCGGGAACATAATGAACTGCATTGGGATTCATACAAACCTACTACAGCAAGCAAAACTATGCAATCATTAGCCTCGTATAAACTAGATTGTGAGCCTCATGTAGTAATAGTTGGTTAATGGACTTCAAAGCTTTAGGCACACTTCGCCAGAGTAATGAAATGATAAGGCATTTAATTATGTCAACTAATAGTTATACAAGTACCCTACATGAGGCAGCATTGTTTGGGCATATAATTAACTGAGGACAAATAAAGCCATTGAAAAGAGCAATTTTGCCTGAAGCAAACAAGCAATTGAACTGTTGTGTTGGCAGCATGCATACATGCATGCCTCAATAACATCCTTGGCCTGGCTACATTTGAATCAACTGATGTATCTTCTATATAATGGAACAAGTAATGTAACATTGTTCGCCCCCTATGAAGTATCTCGACTAGTATGTACTCAAGATCCTAGTAATGATAGGGAGGCTAATGATGTGAACATGCGTTTGGTTATGACATTTATGACATCGAGAACTCTACCATAGCAGGAAGGAGTTTCTCACTCTGTTCACTAATATAAGATGTTTTAGATATTTAAATGTAGACTACATCCGTACTGAAATGAGTGAACAAACACATTAAAATGTGTTTACATACATCTGATTTAGGAAAAAGTTAGAACATCTTATCTTATAATAGTGAGCGGAGGGAGTATTAATCAATGGCCCAATGACTGGATTACAGGTGAAGAACCCTACGCAAGTACAATGTCAGACAAATAGGATGTCCTGGTAATTGTAATACAGTGACTTACCATAACTGGTTGTACAGGCTCAGTGCTGCTCCTCCTTCTCTTGAAAGGCTCCTGCTACTTGTGATCTACGTTGGTTTTTCCCCGAAGAGGAGGGGATGATGCAGTACAGTAGAGATAAGTATTTCCCTCAGTTATGAAACCAAGGTTGTCAATCCAGTAGGAGAATCACACAATAACTCGTCAGCAGTACCTGCACACAAAATAAAAAATCCTTGCACCCAACACGAACAAGCGGTTTGCAACACCCCAAAAATTTAAGCATATTTTTATTAAGTAAAATTTGGCCAGAAATAAAATATTGAATTATTTCAGGTCTTTTATTAATTTCAGAGTATTTTCTCTTCCTGTTTTCCAAAATTCTTCCCTCCATATAGAAATTACTGTGGGCTTTGGTAGTTTTATTAAATCATTTCATTTATACTTTAATAACAATAGCAAATATTTTCATAATAAAATTTTGCCCAAGATAATCATTTTAATAGCATTTTCAATTCTTGAAATGCTTCTGTTACACTACAACTATTTTTAATAATTCTTTAAAAATTCCACAAAAATTATGAGGGGTCATGTGATGCCTATAGATCACCTTTATGCAAAAACCTAACTTGGTCCTTTTAAAATTTTGAGCAAAATATCCTCTTTTCAATTCTGTCCCATTCTTGAGTTTTAACTGCAACCTCAATTTTTATTGCTCCAAAAATTTATCAATTATTCCACCTTATAGTCCTTCCAACCAAACCCTTAAGTCCAGAAGATCAGCTTCAATTACCACTTTTTATTTCACCAAATAAATCTTCGAACTTTCTATCCAGAACAGAATTCTAACAAAACTTGCACTTGCAAGTTTTCATTTTTGTCAAACTAACCCCACCACCATCCTTATCATCTAAGGAGACACCATCCTGGAAATTTTCACACCCAACAGAGATCCCTGGCTAGCCCTGGCATTTCATCAAGCACATTGTGTGCATGGCAGAATTCTGCAACCTCTTTAAACTACATTGGGCACTTGCTCGTCTGGCCAAACCAACTTGTCCATTACCTCTCTCATGCCCAGAAGCACCATCCTGCCAATTGGTGGCTTGTTTGGGTCCCAGTGGAAGCCATGGCATTACATCAAGCACGTTGTGCGCATGCACAGAGCGCGGCCAGAGCGTCGGGACTGCAGGCGTCGGCACCGTCCCGCGTGGCCCTCCCAGCTGCCTTCCCGGCCTTCGCAACCACCCAGGCGGCATCGCCACGAATCCACCGACCTCGCCGACACCCGAGCCTTGCCTCTAGCGCCGGCCAGCCGCTGTCCCGAGTCGCCGCCACCGTCTTCCACTCGGGCACGGCACCGCCCGAGCCGCCCGACCCCGCCAGCTCGCCCTCTTCTTAACTGCTGACCACCGTCCCCATCGCCGACCTCAGCTACCCTGCCACCGACCGCAATGGCCTCAACCACCTTAGCGGCGCAATCAATGGTGACCACCGCCGTGTCCGTTCTCTGGCGACCGCGGAACCGCCTTGCTCCGCCTATAAAACCCATCCCCGAGCTCGCTACGCTCTCCACCACCTCCCCTCACTCCTATGGAAGCCTCCTCGAGCAGCCAATCGACCGGAAACGGTCATCTTCCTCGCCTCCAGTAGCCATGATCGCCATGGCCTTCCGGTTGTTTCCGACGCAGCCAGTACCTCTCCGCCCAACTTTTCTTCACCACTAGCTTCCTTGAGCATCCACTTTTCCATCCCGCTCTCCAATTCCACCGGAGATCAACCGTGGGCGAAACGCCCAATTTGCTTCCGCCGGAGCTTTTCGTGTGAGCTCGCCGCCAACGACTCCACCCGCTCGGCGACCGTGGCGCACCTCCCCGGAACCACCTCGGCCTCCTGGACTCAACGGTGGCCTCAGCTCGCCGTGGGGCCTCGCCGTTCACCGACAAGCCTCGCTGGAGCGCCGCCCTGGTTCGGCCAGAGGAGAGGGCGCGCGCGGGCGATTGGTCAAACCTGACCAGTGGGCCCGCAGGCCCCCCTGTCAGTGACCAATAGCCTCGCCACGCGGATAAGTGGAGGCGGCTCCCCTAGAAACCGTCATTGCGTAGGGAAAGCGTATTTCCCGAATACGCCTTCGACGTCACAACACTTCTGAGAAGCCAAACTGCTGGGCCAGGCCCAGTGGCACTGCACGGCTATACTACGCCCAGGGCGCACCTCTGCCTTTCCTCTTTTCTTTTCCAGCAAAACTCAAATAATCCCACAGTAACCATTTCAGATCCAAATTGGATGATTCAAATTTCTACATACTGCTAAAATCATTCCCTGTTAATTCAGATTGGGTGAACATTTTTCCTAAGCTTTGTCTCTACTGGATCAATTAAATAGTCCAATTCTTTATTTATTCTAGCTTAGAAATTCTCTAGGATAATCATATGAACTCCAAATAAATTGATTCTTTTTCTGAAATTCCTCATTTTTCATCTAATTTATTTTTGTATTTATTTCAAAATTTTCCAAACAACTTTTGAGCACTGTTTTAGCTCTATGTGGTAATTACAATATTTTTGAAATAGGAATAATGGAGGGAAGAGAATTTTCAAAACTTTTGGAGTGCACCCAATATTTCTGCATGATCAAGGCAAGCATCTTGAACACTTGATATGGTGATTGCATGGTTAAATGTTTGCAAGAATAATTGAATCATGCATATTCAAATAAAATTTGCATGCATGTACTGTTGGCATGTTTCCTCATACCGTGCAACGTGTGCTTGTTATGACTAACTTGCAGGAGCAGGTATAAGAGAAATACCATTACTGGCAGAAGGGTGATCACGTCGGAGCGTGATCATGCCTTGTTGGTTATGCATGTTGGGACATGCCAGGGTTGTGGCCCTGTTTTTGGTGTTACTATTGAGAAGAAATTATACTGTGCTAATCAACTCTAGGAAACATAAGCCTCCTGAGTCGACCATAGATCGAGTCTTGTTCCGGTAACCCCCATACTTTATCCGTGCTACCACATGTCCCTACCACAGGTAGGGTATGGTTCAGTAAGATATTAACCCCTTTCCTGCACACACCATACAGAGAGGCCATAGTGAAAGATACCATTGGCCCATGGTAGGCATGTCACTTGGTCCGGGGGCATGGGTGTAACCGGTCTGGGACCGAGGAGGTAGCATCCCTGTTTGCGCGCCGATATAAATATTGTGATCCCATGCTATTGGAGGCCGTTGAATGAGGCCTTCCCACTTAGAGTTTTACTTTATCATTGCCTTGGGTGATTCCTGGCTTTGGTGAGTTAAGCTGGTGTGTGCCAGTTAGGTGTGTTTTCAACCCAAAGACCGTAATGGGAATTAGTCAGTGTCTCGGTGCTGGCTAAAGAAATCCTTTACTTGTGGGTAAAGAGTACACCCTCTGCAGAGATATACCTATTCGAATAGTCGTGTCCGCGGTTAAGGACTACAGTCTGGGTTGGTCAAGTGTCGGTCTTAGTGTCGGTCTCCGCAGGAAATAATTAAATTGAGCATGAATTATTTTGAAGAATGATTATTGCCACTACTGATATTATCATGAATATTATTGATGATATGAATATTATTGTGGACTAACCCTGTCATTTTATTTTATTTTCTGAGTGTCCCATGGGCTGGCTAGACTACCCGGGCACTCAGTTTTTCTTTTCTTTTCCGAGTATCTCATGGGCTGGCTAGACTACCCGGGATACTCATTTCTTTTCAAGACCTCTCGAGGCGTCGCTTTTAGACACCCGTTTGGCATTTCTTTTCAAGACCTCTCGAGGCGTCGCTTTTAGACACTTGTTTGGCATTTCTTTTCAAGACCTCTCGAGGCGTCGCTTTTAGATACCCGTTTGGCATTTCTTTTCAAGACCTCTCGAGGCGTCGCTTTTAGACACCCGTTTGGCATTTCTTTTCAAGACCTCTCGAGGCGTCGCTTTTAGACACCCGTTTGGCATTTCTTTTCAAGACCTCTCGAGGCGTCGCTTTTAGACACCCGTTTGGCATTTCTTTTGAAGACCTCTCGAGGCGTCGCTTTTAGACACCCGTTTGGCATTTCTTTTCAAGACCTCTCGAGGCGTCGCTTTTAGACACCCGTTTGGCATTTCTTTTCAAGACCTCTCGAGGCGTCGCTTTTAGACACCCGTTTGGCATTTCTTTTCAAGACCTCTCGAGGCGTCGCTTTTAGACACCCGTTTGGCATTTGCTTTCAAGACCTCTCGAGGCATCACTTTTAGACACCCGTTTGGCATTTCTTTTCAAGACCTCTCGAGGCGTCGCTTTTAGACACCCGTTTGGCATTTCTTTTGGATTCTCGGGCGGTCCTGTCTCGCCCGATTCTCCATTAACATTCTTTGTTTGTCACTAACATTTCATATTTATTCTTCGGCACCATATTAATATTCATCATGCCATGCTTTAATTTCGTTCAGCATATGCAAATAATTTAACCCATCATGATCATATGCATTCGGTATATCTTTTGTTCATTATGTTTGCGAGTACATTCCAACATACTCACTGGCTTGTCCCTGGCTATTTAATTAGCCAGGTCAGGATTTCAACGAGGAGTACTACAACGACGTCCATGCGGAGCCTAGGATAGCAGCCACGCGGGATAGGAATTTTCCAGGTCAGCCATTCCTGTGGGAATGGAGCCCCACCGGCATTGGAAAACCACGGGTCGCTTCCGTCACCGTCACTAGAAATCATTGTTGTATCATTAGACCTTTATGGTCTTGTATCCAATTCTTGTAATTGCTTGGTAATCTGTAACAAGGACGTGTCCACCAGTAACAGTAATCCTGGGCTGGTGACGACACGAGGGGTTAATTTCTAGGATATCGTGTCCCAGAAATTCGGCCCCGACAGGGTTGTCAATCCCTTGGCGGTTAATTGCAAGATTAAATTGTATGGTGATAGATAGATAGATCGAATAAAAATACAAAATAAAATAAATAAAGTAAAATTGCAGCAAAGTATTTTTAGGATTTTTAATATATGATATGGGTAGACCCGGAGGCCATAGTTTTCACTAGAGGCTTCTCACTTGAAAATAGCATACGGTGGGTAAACAAATTACTCTTGGGCAATTGATAGAAAAGCAAATAATCATGATGATATCCAAGGCAATGATCATGTATATAGGCATCACGTCCGAGACAAGTAGACCGAAACGATTCTGCATCTACTACTATTACTCCACACATCGACCGCTATCCAGCATGCATTTAGAGTATTAAGTTCATAAAGAACGGAGTAACGCCTTGTAACACCCCGATTTTTGGCCCTTTCTTTTTCTTTTGGATTTCTTCGAATTTTTATTTGGAGTTCCTTTTTCGGTGGCGCTGTGTTCTTAAAACCTGGGGAGACCATCTCTTCTGCCTCTCCCAAGTGGCTTGTCAATCCCAAATCTTTCCCAAGACCATGCCATTTCCATCTTAGCCTAACACTAATTTTTATTTCTTGGGAATATTCCTTTTCTATTAAAGGAATAACCCTGTTTGCCCTAGGTTGTGAAGCAACCTATATTTCTGTCTTCCACAAAATTCACATAAATTCTTTGGATCATATATTCCACAAATATGTCAAAACCCATCCTTGCCTAGTTCAAAATAATTTAGCAATATTCATTTCCTATTCTGTCCAGTATGACACTTTGTGAAGGAAATGCTATTTATCTTTTCTTGATTGCCCTCAAAATTTTTGGGCACTCTTTCCTATCCAAATAATTGCCACATGCCAAAATTCAGCTTCATTTTCCTAGTAAATCTTGCTCAGCAAATTTCCAAAGTTTCTGACCAGAGAGAAGCTTTGTGAAGGAAGTACTAGCTAGGTTAATCCAAATGAGTTGAAATTTTGGTAGATCATCCAGATGATCAAATCATTACTCTCCACCAAATTTTACCCCCATCCAACAATCTATGTGAGCACACCATCCAATCTTTGTTCCTGGCCATAATTTCAGGTTGTGAAGCAACTATATTTTGTGTTGCTTCATAAAATATGAAATTAATCCAGGACCTAAATATCCCTATATCCTATAAGCATGCCAAAATTCACATCATTTTGCCAAGGCATTTTCTATACAAAATTGCCCCAAGTTTCTGTCTAGTGTGGAGCATTGTGAAGGAAGTACCATTTTTATTCATCCAAATGGTATGAAATTTTTATGGTACCTTCATATGCCCAAATAATCATCCTCCACCAAGTTTCAGCCCAATCCAATACTCCATGTGAGTGCATCTTCATGATCTTGTTTCCTGGACCAGATTGGCAGTTGTGAAGCAACCATGCTAAATTTTGTTCCAAATCTTTTCAAAATCCACAGGATCATAGTCCTTCCTACCCTAAACCTCTGTGACATCCTGGTTATCACTTAGCCCATTCAGTTTGACCACAACTTCATGATCAAGTTTGCTACAGCAAACTTCTGTTGATGCTACCCATTAGCACAAAGTGGCTTTCTTCGTTCTATCACTTCAGAGAGGTCCCACTTAGAAAGGACTACACGCTAGACATGTTTTTACTGGCCAGAGCGCACCACGTGCGCCTGTGCATGCGGTGACCACGCGGCTGGGAGGCCATTGTCGTGCTCTCTGCGTCGTTTGCTTCGGGACTCTTCTCCCTGTCCGCCTCTCCTCGTCCCTTGGTGTCGTCCAGCTCCCTCCTCCTCCCACGTAACCCCCTGGCCCCCCTCCCCCTCCTCTCCCTTCCTTGACGCATCACGGCGACCGCGTCCGGGAGCAGACCGCGTCTGCTCCAGCACGGCCGGTCGGCCACGCCGCCCCGAGTCTTCTCGAGCACGACCGAGCTCTCTCCGCACCGCATGAACCCCCCTAGCCCCTCTCTCCCTCCTCTCCGCGTGTCCCCGAGCCCGGCGCGCGGCGCACGCGTCGCCACGGCCACGGCTATATAAGCCGTTCTCGAGCTCCATCTACCTCGCCAGCAGCTCTACTACTCCCAGAAGCCTCCCCAGCTACTCCAACTATATCGAGGAGCCCTCCCCGCCCGCCATTGCCGCCATGGCCGCCAGAGGTCCTCGCTCAAATTTGAGCTGCCCTGAGCCCCACCCATACTCATTCTACCACCTAGGGAAACCCCATGGCCGGTGGAGTCCCTCCACCCTCCATCTTCCCTCCTGGTGCACTGTGGCCGCGTGCTCGCCGGTGCCCAAAGCCATCTTCCGCCGTGGTCGATGCCTTGCCCTCCTCCGCGCTCTCCGGCAATTGTAAGGTTGTTCAGCCGAAGCGGCTCCCTCCCCTGAGCACGCCGGTAGGTGGCACGGCCCGAGCGGTGGCCGGAGTCACCGGGAATCGGCGTCGGGGCTGCCGGCCTCGTCCCTGTCTCTCCAGCGTCGGGAGGAAGGAGATGACCCAGGAAGAGGAGAGAGGAAGAGGGTGGGTCCCACCTGTAAGTGACCCAGTGCACGGGCCCGCACAGTTTAAGTGAAGACGGTTTTCGAAAAATACGTCTTCGGTTAATGAAAGCTTATTCTGCCGCTTCTTCGGACAGGAATACGTTTTCTCCGTTCGAAAGCATATTTTCCTAAAGCCGTTTTCTGATTTCAGCTCCGGCGCCGAAACTGTTAATTAGCGGACGTTCGTCCGTTAAGGCCAGAAATGGACAGATTCTATTTGTTTTTCTGCCTAACGAACGAACGGCCACAACTTTTTAACCGTGACTCCGAATCAGGTGATTCCAAAGCCCACGTTCTCTATTCGTCGAGCCTATTCTGTTGGTATCACTTTCATAAGGGTGTCACATTGTGAAAATGACCATTTTGCCCCTGCCCCTATTCAGCCCCCTTCGAGAGGCAACCGTTTTCGGCAAATTTTTCCGCGAGTGTCTCGCACTTTTTCCTGGTGGTTCCTCCATCCCCAGGCAAGCCACGACAGCCACTTGCATGATGGCCTTGCAGTAACCATGGTTTTCTCATGAATATTTAAATAATTGTTTGCTCATTTAATTATTTTGTGAATAATATATGCTCGTGAATCCATGTCCATGTTATGTGCATTTATAATTCTTCTCCATTATTAGTGCTATTGTTATCATGCTTTATTCTTGTAATCACTTCCAATGCTAGTGATAATGATATGCTCACTTGAGTAGTTACGGTTTGATATGAAACTGCTTGTGCTATTCATGATCATCATTATGCTATGTTCATTTGCATCCCGTAGAATGAATGATTTATCATTGTTGATGTTATGTTGTTAAATGGTTACGTTGCTCATCCATGGTTACACTGGTATCATGCTCATATGCATTGTAATTTCATTATGTTATTATGACTCAGCTCATCACCATTCATGTTGAACCTGACATTAATCGAACTTCAACAAATCTGTTGGCTGAGTCATGGTGCCACCGAATCAAGCTCATCAGTGCAACCACACTTGCCTGGATGGGGAGGCCCTAATGCGGTCTATTGTCATGCCTCTCACCGGTGCCTCCAACTAGGGAAGGTTATGGGCGCGCGCTACCCTGATCAGGTAGGCGGCCAGACCCTTGTGTGCCCGAGTTCTGTTGTACCCGAGTGTCCCCGTTTGGGACGAGTTTGTTTTGGCCACGACGGTGGCGGCCACAAAGGTGGTGGATGTCACGAGTTGACATCGGGGCCACCCAGGACATAGCCGAAAGGGGAGTTTGTCGGAGTGGTCGGGAGAGTGTCATGCAATAGATTGGTTTTGTCGGAATGTCGTTGGTCCACCCGAATGGGAGTACGAGGCCATGAGTTCCGTGGTGTGGGTACAGTGTACTAACCTCTGCAGAGTGTATAATCTATCGATAGCCGCGTCCTCGGTCATGGACACAGTTTGTAGTAGGTCACACTATGGATCAACAGTAATATTAACCTGAATAATAACAATCCCGGTTCGATGAGAAAAGAAGTTGGTTGATCTTTATGTGGTCACGAGATGATCACGATGGTATTCTTGATGATGGTTGATCATGAGGTGATCATGTGATGATCACGACGGTAAGGAAGATTGATACCTAAGGTGGTTACGAGATAACCTCCGAGCAGAGTAAGTTGGTCCATGAGACCTTAAATGTCGTCCAACTTGAATGCTAGTGCTAGTATCATCATGTTCATATCATGAATTATATGTACATGCCATGCTCATGTTGTTCTAGTAGTATCGTGTTCCTCATTGATGATTAACCTATAAATGCCATGCTGTTGTATGTCTTGATTGCTTTGGTTGCTGTGAGCTTGCGAGTACATTCAAAGTACTCACCTAGCGTGTCTTGCCAGATTGCAGGTGATGCCGTGATTGATTGTTTGTCGAGGATCCCGAGTTTGCGCACTAGGATGCGTTCCAGCCAGAGTCCCTGCGGAGTGGAGTTCATCACCGTCGTCGTCATTCCGCTGCTAGAAGTTATTCTGCTACGAGTTGTTCCGCTGCTAGCATAGAGCTACCTTAGCAGGCGTAGTGTCGCCGTGCCAATGTAATCTTTTGTAATACCCGAGCCCTTGTACTCGTATCGTTTGTAATAAAGAGCTGATTTGTTCTATGCTAAGCAGTGTCATATTCCAGAAGACTTGATCTCTGGGCTAGAATACGGGGTGTTCCGGTCTCTCTGAGCCGGGGTGCCACAACGCTTGGTATCAGAGCAGGTCTGGCTGTAGGACGCCCTAGTCTGCGCGAGCGTTAGAAACCGGTAGTTCAGAATCTAGCTTGCTTGTTGCATTTGTTTGCTGCATAGCATGCATATAGACTTATTATATTGTCACTAACAGTTGATCTTGTGAGTGTAGGTGGCATCGGTTTCGATCCACTACCTGCACCCTCCAGTTTTGCATACTTGCTCGTTGGTGTTTGGTGTCATCTCTCTCCCAGCGGAGTGACGCTAAGGTACCTAGTGGTGTCGATCACTTGCAGGATTGATGCACAGGTATTGAACCAATACATTCTATTCAGCCACCCCTATCGTTCCGGTGATAGACATGTTTCTATCCCGGATCTTGCCATCCAACTCGCCGCTTTGGCACCCTTACTGGTCTTTGTTACCAGAAAAGGGCAATGCTGCAGACCCTGCTTTCCACCGCTATCCTATCCTATCACCCATTCCCTGGACGGGTACGGTTCCCTTCCGTCCGCTTGATGATGATGTGGCCATGACATCCGTATCACGCTACATGATCACCGAGTACGTCCTCACCCCCGAGCCAATCGAAGATGCAACCGGTGCTGAGCCAGCATTTGGTGTAGCTCCGTTTACACCAACCTCTCCACATGTGGATAAACTTTCGTGCACACCGCCACAGCATATTAGCTCGTAGTACCGGAGTTTCCTCGAGAATTGTGTGCTTAAGTAGGCATGCATAGTGAGGTGAATAGCTGTAGAATGTGATGTTGCTCGTAGGTAATCTTGATGCCTTGTGTGTTTTTGTTTAGTCGTTTCTTTTGGCTTCTTTCTTTGGGCCTTCGGTGTTACCTTCTTTCCCCTTATGAAAGTTGCTCATCAACCGACACCGGACTCAAAGAATCAGTGAGGAATTCAATTATTTGGAAGCTCGGCTAAACATTATGGAAGTCTCAGCCGACTGCATTATATTGAGAATATCTAATCTGAATGCAAATGATATCCTAGATTGATTATCAGCATCAAGTTTACATCAGTATGCAACCATCATAATCGTAATGAACCAGCTGGAAGACAATTTGTGTGCAAGACAACAATACATTTCCGGTCAAAGGAATATCATGGATATATATATATGGCATTCAGTTCGCATATCACAGAGAGAAGCTTCTGGTGTAAGCAACCCAGTCTTTCTCTGCAAGCTACCAGAGAAGCTTATGACGCAAGGTTCCTCAGTCTTCTTTAGTACGACATGTGGATGACTTACAGTGTAAGATACTCAGTCTTCTTCGGTAAGATACTCAGTCTTCTTCGGTAAGCCGCCGCAAAAAGCTTCCGGCATAAGGCACCGAATCTTCCTCAGTAAGCAACCAAGCGAGAAGCTTCTGAAGCACAGTACCCAGTCTTCTTTAGCACGCTATCCCAGCAAAAGCTTTGAGCGTAAGATATCCAGTCTTCCTCAGCATGTTACTCTCAGATAGCTTCCAACACAAGCTATCCAGCCTTTGTCAGTACGGCACTACCAACAGTCATCGTCATTGGTACAAGTAATTACACAGTGAGTTGGCAGTGCCTCTCAAGAAATCAGATCCGCAACAGTTGGGTCAGAAACACGAGCCACTCAAGGACCCAAGTGTCTGCCTCGGAATCAAATGCTCAGTTACACATATATATTGTGAACAGGCTGCCAAGGTCATGCAAGTCACCCATACGATAATGCAAGCATTGTGAGAATCCGACAACCACATGAATTATGTAAAAGGAAGAAAGCCAGTATACACCTCAGTGTGTTGCAAGGACAGACAAACCATAAAGTAAGACAACTTTGGGACAACAATCTTGATAGTGGATATCCAGGCCAGCTTCCTCACACCCGACAAAGTGATATCATTAACCTCTGTCACTGTCATGTATGATTGACCACAACAGTGAGCTCTATGCAAGTAACTGTGAACCTGGTATATGATCCTGATGAACCCTTGCTTACCTTTCCATGGTAACGGCACCACGCCTGTGTTTTGAGCTGCTTTCGACTGTCCAGGGTGGATGCCGACTTTATATTTCTCTTTTCAACAACTGTCCCATGTTCTGAGCTGCTTTTCGGCCATCTCGGGCAGCTGTTGAGTTTCTTTTTGTAGCAGTGACCCTATGCTCTAAGCTGTTCTTCGGCCGTTTTAGGGAACTGCTACATTCTTCTTATCAACACTGCCTCATGCTCTGAGCTGCTTTTCAGCCGTCGTGAGCTATGGCTAAGTTATTTCAGTAATGTCCCAGATCTGAGTTGTAAAGACCGTTCTGGTGGCTACTGATTTATTTGCCGATTTCATGCAAAGGTTCGGATGATCATTGCCCTACAGTTAAAGCTTGAGAGATGATGAACTTGCCAGTTAAGCACTGTTGAACGGTCATAGGATAAGGATAAGGTATGTTTGCCGGAATATTGCACCTGATAGTACCTATGGTCACACGAAGAATTAAGGATATATATGGCCAAGCTCTTTTCAGCAAAGGATTCAGAAAAAGGGAATAACAATGAAGGAGCAAGACCGGCAATACATGTATGATAATTGTGGCATGAACAACATGGTACGAATACCCAAGACAGTCTAATTCCGTATTGATCATCATGAACACACACCCAAGGGGTCTACTCTGTTTGTAAGGACCTCATATCAAGGTGACAGTTTAATCGTTGGTACGGATCTGAGACAAAGAAGTCAGCAATATTTAGAACTACCTACACACAGTCAGATTCCGCCAAGATAATGATTATGATTCTCAGCATTGTTTTGAACCCGGAGGACATGCAGCTACTCGAGTAACCCGATGCAAGGGATAAATTTTTCATGTCCACCGAGGAAATTTGTTCACGACTCCATTGATACTATCAGTGATGGATATAAGAATGACACGTCAATGGGGAAATTCCTCCCGGACTTATGGAAATTCCAGTCATTATAATATATCAGATAAGCCAGCAGATATGAAAGGAATTAGAGTCAGAGTAAGGATGAACATATGAGGGAAGACCTGTCAGAATGTTGGGTACGGTGAAGCAAACCACCCCAGAGCCTGGCAGTCAGTCAGATGAAATTCAGTGGGAACAATTTATAAAGAAAAAGGATACCCGAGTTGGAAACGGTTTCCTTAAGTCAGAATATTCATACTTGTTCCCTGAGCAACCAAATCTCGAGGACGAGATTTTTGTAAGGGGGGTAGGTTTGTAACACCCCGATTTTTGGCCCTTTCTTTTTATTTTGGATTTCTTCGAATTTTTATTTGGAGTTCCTTTTTCGGTGGCGCTGTGGTCTTGAAACCTAGGGAGACCATCTCTTCTGCCTCTCCCAAGTGGCTTGTCACTCCCAAATCTTTCCCAAGACCATGCCATTTCCATCTTAGCCCAACACTAATTTTTATTTCTTGGGAATATTCCTTTTCTATTAAAGGAATAACCCTGCTTGCCCTAGGTTGTGAAGCAACCTATATTTCTGTCTTCCACAAAATTCACATAAATTCTTTGGATCATATATTCCACAAATATGTCAAAACCCATCCTTGCGTAGTTTAAAATAATTCAGGAATATTCATTTCCTATTCTGTCCAGTATGACACTTTGTGAAGGAAGTGCTATTTATCTTTTCTTGATTGCCCTCAAAAATTTTGGGCACTCTTTCCTATCCAAGTAATTGCCACATGCCAAAATTCAGCTTCATTTGCCTAGTAAATCTTCCTCAGCAAATTTCCAAAGTTTCTGACCAGAGAGAAGCTTTGTGAAGGAAGTACTAGCTAGGCTAATCCAAATGAGTTGAAATTTTGGTAGATCATCCAGATGATCAAATCATTACTCTCCACCAAATTTCACCCCCATCCAACAATCTATGTGAGCACCCCATCCAATCTTTGTTACTGGCCATAATTTCAGGTTGTGAAGCAACTATATTTTGTGTTGCTTCATAAAATCTGAAATTAATCCAGGACCTAAATATACCTATATCCTGTGAGAATGCCAAAATTCACATCATTTTGCCAAGCCATTTTCTCTACAAAATTCCCCTAAGTTTCTGTCCAGTGTGGAGCATTGTGAAGGAAGTACCATTTTTATTCATCCAAATGGTATGAAATTTTTATGGTGCCTTCATATGCCCAAATCATCATCCTCCACCAAGTTTCAGCCCAATCCAACACTCCATGTGAGTGCAGCTTCAAGATCTTGTTTCCTGGACCAGATTGGCAGTTGTGAAGCAACCATGCTAAATTTTGGTCCAAATCTTTTGAAAATCCATAGGATCATAGTCCTTCCTACCCTAAACCTCTGGCACATCCTGGTTATCATTTATCCCATTCAGTTTGACCACAACTTCATGATCAAGTTTGCTACAACAAACTTCTGTTGATGCTACCCATTAGCACAAAGTGGCTTTCTTCGTTCTATCACTTCAGACAGGTCCCACTTAGAAAGGACTACACACTAGACATGTTTTTACTGGCCAGAGCGCACCGCGTGCGCCTGTGCACGCGGTGACCACGCAGCTGTGAGGCCATTGTCGTGCTCTCTGCGTCGTTTGCTTCGGGCCACTTCTCCCCGTCCGCCTCTGCTCGTCCCCTGGTGTCGTCCAGCTCCCTCCTCCTCCCACGTAACCCCCTGGCCCCCATCCCCCTCCTCTCCCTTGCTCGACGCATCACGGCGACCGCGTCCGGGAGCAGACCGCGTCTGCTCCACCACGGTCGGTCGGCCACGCCGCCCCGAGTCTTCTCGAGCACGCCCGAGTTCTCTCCGCACCGCGTGAACCCCCCTGGCCCCTCTCTCCCTCCTCTCCGCGTGTCCCCGAGCCCGGCGCGCGGCGCATGCGTTGCCATGGCCACGGCTTCGCCATGGCTATATAAGCCATTCCCGAGCTCCATCTACCTCGCCAGCAGCTCTACTACTCCCCAGAAGCCTCCCCAACTACTCCAACTAGCTCGAGGAGCCCTCCCCGCCCGCCATTGCCGCCATGGCTGCCAGAGGTCCTCGCTCAAATTTGAGATGCCCCGAGCCCGACCCATCCTCATTCTGCTACCTAGGGAAACCCCAAGGCCGGCGGAGTCCCTCCACCCTCCATCTTCTCTCCTGGTGCACTGTGGCCGCGTGCTGACCGGTGCCCGAAGCCATCTTCCGCCGCGGCCGATGCCATGCCCTCCTCCGTGCTCTCCGGCGATTGTAAGGTGGTTCAGGCGAAGCGGCTCCCTCACCTGAGCATGCTGGTAGGTGGCCCGGCCCGAGCGGTGGCCAGAGTCGTTGGGAATCGGCGTCGGGCTGCCGGCCTCGTCCCTGTCTCTCCAGCGTCGGGAGGAAGGAGATGACCCAGGAGGAGGAGAGAGGGAGAGGGTGGGTCACGCCTGTAAGCGACCCAGCGCCCGGGCCCGCACAGTTTAAGTGAAGACGGTTTTCAAAAAATACGTCTTCGGTTAATGAAAGCGTATTCTGCCGCTTCTTCGGACAGGAATACGTTTTCTCCGTTCGAAAGCATATTTTCGTAAAGCCGTTTTTGTTGGGGAACGTTGCACGGAAAACAAAAAAAATTCTACGCACACGCAAGATCTATCCATGGAGATGCATAGCTACGAGAGGGGGAGTGTGTCTACGTACCCTCGTAGACCGTAAGCGGAAGCGTTAGAACAACGCAGTTGATGTCGTCGAACAACTTCACGATCCAACCGACCGAGTACAGAACGTACGACACGTCCGCGTTCAGCACACGTTCACCTCGGTGACGTCCTCGACTTCTTGATCTAGCAAGACGGTGAGGTAGTGGATGAGTTTCGGCAGCACGACGACGTGGTGACGGTGATGGTAATGCTATCTCCGCAGGGCTTCGCCCAAGCACTGCGAAAATATGACCGAGGGACGGAACTGTGGAGGGGGGCGCCGCACACGGCTAAGACAATGTTGCGTCTTCTTTGGGGCGCCCCCTCCCCTCTATTTATATATGTGTAGGGGCTTGGAGTAGAAGGAATAGTACACACGTGGATTTGGACTCCAAACTCCAATCCTATTCCTACTAGGACTCTCCCTTTTACCTTCCCTAGCTGCGTGGGCTTTTGAGGACTTGGTACGCCTGGCCCAATAAGGCCAGGGCGCCTCCCCTTAGCCCATGCCAGCCCTTGGGACGTGGTGGACGCACTTGTGGACTTCCGGACCCCTCCGGAATCCTCCGGGACCTTCTGAAAGCTTCCCGGTACAATACCGAAAAAACTGCACTTTTTTCCGGAACCCAAAATATGACTTCCCATATATAAATCTTTACCTCTCGACCATTCCGAGACTCCTCGTGACGTTTGGGATCTCATCCGGGACTCCGAACAATATTCGGTTACGAATTCACATAACTCATATAACACTATATCGTCAACGAACGTTAAGCGTGCGGACCATACGGGTTCGGGAATGATATAGACATGACCGAGACGCCTCTCCGGTCAATAACCAATAGCGGAACCTGGATGCCGATATTGGTTCCTACATATTCCACGAAGATCTTATCGGTCGAACCGCAATGACAACATACATAATTCCCTTTCTCCGTCGGTATGTTACTTGCCCGAGATTCGATCGTCGGTATCTCCATACCTAGTTCAATCTCGTTACCGGCAAGTCTCTTTACTTATTCCATAATACATCATCCCGTAACTAACTCCTTAGTCACTTTGCTTGCAAGCATCTTATGATGTGCATTACAGAGAGGGCCTAGAGACACCTCTCCGAAACTCGGAGTAACAAATCCCAGTCTCGATCCATGCCAACTCAACGGACACCTTCGGAGATACCTGTAGAGCATCTTTATGATCACCCAGTTACATTGTGACGTTTGATAGCACACAAGGTATTCCTCCAGTATCCGGGAGTTGCATGATCTCATGGTCTGAGGAACATGTATTTGACATTCAAGAAAGTAGTAGCAATAAACAGAACAATCATATGCTAAGCTAATGGATGGGTCTTGTCCATCACATCATTCTCCTAATGATGTGATCCCGTTATCAAATGACAACTCATGTCTATGGTTAGGAAACCTTAACCATCTTTGATCAACGAGCTAGTCTAGTAGAGGCTCACTAGGGACACGGTATTTGTTTATGTATTCACACATGTATTTATGTTTCCGGTCAATACAATTCTAGCATGAATAATAAACCTTTATCATGAACAAGGAAGTATAAAATAATAACAACTTTATTATTGCCCCTAGGGCATATTTCGATCAGTCTCCCACTTGCACTAGAGTCAATAATCTAGATTACATAGTAATGAATCTAACACCCATGGAGTCTTGGTGCTGATCATGTTTTGCTCGTGGAAGAGGCTTAGTCAACGGGTCTGCCACATTCAGATCCGTGTGTACTTTGCAAATTTCTATGTATCCATCCTTGACATATTCACGAATGGAGTTGAAGCGTCTCTTGATGTGTTTGGTCTTCTTGTGAAACCTGGGCTCCTTGGCTATGGCAATTGCTCCAGTGTTGTCACAAAAGATTGTCATTGGACCCGATGCACTAGGTATTACACCTAGATCGGATATGAACTCTTTCATCCAGACTCCTTCATGTGTTGCTTCCGAAGCAGCTATGTATTCCGCTTCACACGTAGATCCCGCCACGACTCTCTGCTTGGAACTGCACCAACTTACAGCTCCACCATTTAATATAAATACGTATCCGGTTTGTGACTTAGAGTCATCCAGATCAGTGTTGAAGCTTGCATCGACGTAACCCTTTACGACGAGCTCTTCGTCACCTCCATAAACGAGAAACATGTCCTTGGTCCTTTTCAGGTACTTCAGGATATTCTTGACCGCTGTCCAGTGATCCACTCCTGGATTACTCTGGTACCTCCCTGCCAAACTTATGGCAAGGCACACACCAGGTCTGGTACACAACATGGCATACATAATAGAACCTATGGCTGAGGCATAGGGAATGACTTTCATTTTCTCTATATCTTCTGCCGTGGTCGGGCATTGAGTCTGACTCAACTTTACACGTTGCAAGACAGGCAAGAACCCTTTCTTTGACTGATCCATTTTGAACTTCTTCAAAACTTTGTCAATGTATGTGCTTTGTGAAAGTCCTATCAACCGTCTTGATCTATCCCTATAGATCTTGATGCCCAATATATAAGCAGCTTCACCGAGGTCTTTCATTGAAAAAATCTTATTCAAGTATCCCTTTATGCCATCCAGAAATTCTATATCATTTCCAATCAACAATATGTCATCCACATATAATATTAGAAATGCTACAGAGCTCCCACTCACTTTCTTGTAAATACAGGCTTCACCGTAAGTCTATACAAAACCATATGCTTTTATCACCTCATCAAAGCGTATATTCCAACTCCGAGATGCTTGCACCAGTCCATAGATGGATCGCTGGAGCTTGCACACTTTGTTAGCACCCTTAGGATCGACGAAACCTTCTGGTTGCATCATATACAACTCTTCTTTGAGAAAACCATTAAGGAATGCAGTTTTGACATCCATTTGCCAGATTTCATAATCATAAAATGCGGCAATTGCTAACATGATTCGGACAGACTTAAGCATCGCTACGGGTGAGAAAGTCTCATCGTAGTCAACCCCTTGAACTTCTCGAAAACCTTTCGCGACAAGTCGAGCTTTGTAGACAGTGATATTACCATCAGCATCCGTCTTCCTCTTAAAAATCCATTTATTCTCAATGGCTTGCCGATCATCGGGCAAGTCCACCAAAGTCCATACTTTGTTCTCATACATGGATCCTATCTCGGATTTCATGGCCTCAAGCCATTTGTCGGAATCCGGGCTTATCATAGCTTCTTCATAGTTCGTAGGTTCGCCGTTGTCTAACAACATAACTTCCAGAACAGGATTACCGTACCACTCTGGTGCGGAACGTACTCTGGTCGACCTACGAAGTTCAGTAGTAACTTGATCTGAAGTTTCATGATCTTTATCATTATCTTCCTCTCTTATTGGTGTAGGCATCACGGGAACGGTTTTCTATGATGAGCTACTTTCCAATTCGAGAGAAGGTACAATTACCTCATCAAGTTCTACTTTCCTCCCACTCACTTCTTTCGAGAGAAACTCCTTCTCTAGAAAGGACCCATTCTTGGCAACAAAGACCTTGCCTTCGGATCTGTGGTAGAAGGTGTACCCAATTGTTTCTTTAGGGTATCCTATGAAGACACACTTCTCCGCTTTGGGTTCGAGCTTATCAGGTTGAAGCTTTTTCACATAAGCATCACATCCCCAAACTTTAAGAAACGATAGCTTAGGTTTCTTGCCAAACCATAGTTTATATGGTGTCGTCTCAACGGATTTAGACGGTGCCCTATTTAACGTGAATGCAGCTGTCTCTAATGCATAACCCCAAAACGATAGTGGCAAATCGGTAAGAGACATCATAGAACGCACCATATCCAATAAAGTACGGTTACGACGTTCGGACACACCATTACGCTGTGGTGTTCCTGGTGGCGTGAGTTGTGAAACAATTCCACATTTTCTTAAATGAAGGCCAAACTCGTAACTCAAATATTCGCCTCCGCGATCAGATCGTAGAAACTTTATTTTCTTGTTACGATGATTCTCTACTTCACTCTGAAATTCTTTGAACTTTTCAAATGTTTCAGACTTGTGTTTCATCAAGTAGATATACCCATATCTACTCAAATCATCTGTGAAGGTTAGAAAATAACGATACCCGCCGCGTGCTTCAACATTCATCGGACCGCATACATCGGTATGTATTATTTCCAACAAATCAGTAGCTCGCTCCATTGTTCCAGAGAACGGAGTTTTAG
This sequence comes from Elymus sibiricus, assembly GCA_039707655.1. NCBI lineage: Eukaryota > Viridiplantae > Streptophyta > Magnoliopsida > Poales > Poaceae > Elymus > Elymus sibiricus. The sequence continues at coordinate 162,313,223 of CM077674.1, read as the reverse complement.
TCATCTTGCCCATGAGGCATGGTTCGCAAATATCAAATGATTCATAATCAAGAGATTCCAAAAGTCCATCCGCATGGAGTTTCTTCATGCGCTTTACACCAATATGACCACAAGTATGTTGCACTATCATTATCAACTTTGCATCTTTTGGCATCAAAATTATGAATATGTGTGTCACTACGATCGAGATTCAACAAGAATAGACCATTCACAAAAGGTGCGTGACCATAAAAGATGTTACTCATATAAATAGAACAACCATTATTCTCTGACTTAAATGAATAACCGTCTCACAATAAACAAGATCCAGATATAATGTTCATGCTCAACGCTGGCACCAAATAACAATTATTTAGGTCTAAAACTAATCCCGAAGGTAGATGTAGAGGTAGCGTGCCGACGGCGATCACATCAACCTTGGAACCATTCCCGACGCGCATCATCACCTCGTCCTTAGCCAATCTTCGCTTATTCCGTAGCACCTGTTTCGAGTTACAAATATGAGCAACCGAACTAGTATCAAATACCCAGGCGCTACTGCGAGCATTAGTGAGGAACACATCAATAACATGTATATCAAATATACCTTTGCTCACTTTGCCATCCTTCTTATCCGCCAAATACTTGGGGCAGTTCCGCTTCCAGTGACCAGTCCCTTTGCAGTAGAAGCACTATGTTTCAGGCCTGGGTCCAGCTTTGGGTTTCTTCGTGGGAGCGGCAACTTGCTTGCCATTCTTCTTGAAGTTCCCCTTCTTTCCCTTGCCATTTTTCTTGAAACTAGTGGTCTTGTTAACCATCAACACTTGATGCTCCTTCTTGATTTCTACCTCCGCTGATTTCAGCATCGCGAAGAGCTCGGGAATTGTCTTCTCCATCCCTTGCATATTATAGTTCATCATGAAGCCTTTATAGCTTGGTGACAGTGACTGAAGAACTCTGTCAATAACACTCTCAACCGGAAGATCAATTCCCAGTTGAGTCAAGTGGTTGTGGTACCCAGACATTCTGAGTATGTGTTCACTGACAGAACTGTTCTCCTCCATCTTACAGCTGAAGAACTTGTTGGAGACTTCATATCTCTCAACCCGGGCATTAGCTTGAAATATCAATTTCAGCTCTTGGAACATCTCATATGCTCCGTGGCGTTCAAAACGCTTTTGTAGTCCCGGTTCTAAGCCGTAGAGCATGGCACACTGAACTATCGAGTAGTCATCAGATCGAGCTTGCCAGGCGTTCACAACGTTTGCAGCAGCTCCTGCAGCAGGTCCATCACCTAGCGGTGCATCAAGGACATAATTCTTCTGTGCAGCAATGAGGATAATCCTCAAGTTACGGACCCAGTCCGTGTAGTTGCTACCATCATCTTTCAACTTAGCTTTCTCTAGGAACGCATTAAAATTCAACGGAACAGTAGCACGGGCCATTTATCTACAACATAGATATGCAAAAACTATCAATATTAAGTTCATGATAAATTAAGTTCAATTAATCAAATTACTAATGAACTCCCACTTAAATTAACATCCCTCAAGTTAACTAAGTGATACATGATCCAAATCAACTAGCCCATGTCCAATCATCACGTGAGATGGGATAGTCATCAATGGTGAACATCTCCATGTTGATCATAACTACTATATGACTCATGTTCGACCTTTCGGTCTCCAGTGTTCCGAGACCATGTCTGTACATGCTAGGCTCATCAAGTTTAACCCAAGTATTCTTCTTGTGTAAAACTGGCTTACACCCGTTGTATGTGAACGTAGAATCTATCACACCCGATCATCACGAGGTGCTTCGAAACGACGAACTTTAGCAACGGTGCATACTCGAGGAGAACACTTTTATCTTGAAATTTAGTGAAGGGATCATCTTATAATGCTACCGTCGTTCTAAGCAAAATAAGATGCATAAAGGATAAACATCACATGCAATCAAAATATGTGACATGATATGGCCATCATCTTGTGCTTTTGATCTCCATCTCCAAAGCATCGTCATGATCTCCATCGTCACCGGCTCGACACCTTGATCTCCATCGTTGCGTCGTGGTCGTCTCGCCAACTATTGCTAACGCATAGCGATAATGTAAAGCAATTACATGGCGCTTACATTTCATACAATAAAGAGACAACCATAAGGCTCCTGCCGGTTGCCGATAAATTACAAAACATGATCATCTCATACAACAACGTATATCACATCATGTCTTGACCATATCACATCACAGCATACCCTGCAAAAACAAGTTAGACGTCCTCTACTTTGTTGTTGCAAGTTTTACGTGGCTGCTACGGGCTTCTAGCAAGAACAATTCTTACCTACGGCACAAAACCACAACGGTGATTTATCAAGTTTGCTGTTTTAACCTTCAACAAGGACCGGTCGCAGTCAAATTCGATTCAACTAAAGTAGGAGAAACAGACACCCGCCAGCCACCTTTATGCAAAACAAGTTGCATGTCTGTCGGTGGAACCGGTCTCATGTACGAGGACATGTAAGGTTGGTCCAGGCCGCTTCATCTTACAATACCGCCGAATCAAAATAAGACGTTGGTGGTAAGCAGTATGACGATCACCGCCCACAACTCTTTGTGTTCTACTCGTGCATATCATCTACGCATAGACCTGGCTCATGATGATACTGTTGGGGAACGTTGCATGGAAACCAAAAAAAATTCTATGCACACGCAAGATCTATCCATGGAGATGCATAGCTACGAGAGGGGGAGTGTGTCTACGTACCCTCGTAGACCGTAAGCGGAAGCGTTAGAACAACACGGTTGATGACGTCGAACAACTTCACGATCCAACCGACCGAGTACCGAACGTACGGCACCTCCGCGTTCAGCACACGTTCAGCTCGGGGACGTCCTCGACTTCTTGATCCAGCAAGACGGCGAGGTAGTGGATGAGTTCCGGCAGCACGACGGCGTGGTGACGGTGATGGTAATGCTATCTCCGCAGGGCTTCGCCCAAGCACTGTGAAAATATGACCGAGGGACGGAACTGTGGGGGGCGCCGCACACGGCTAAGACAATGTTGCGTCTTCTTTGGGGCGCCCCCTCCCCTCTATTTATATATGTGTAGGGGCTTGGAGTAGAAGGAATAGTACACACGTGGATTTGGACTCCAAACTCCAATCCTATTCCTACTAGGACTCTCCCTTTTTTCCTTCCCTAGCTGCGTGGGCTTTTGAGGACTTGGTGCGCCTGGCCAAATAAGGCCAGGGCACCTCCCCTTAGCCCATGCCAGCCCTTGGGACGTGGTGGACCCACTTGTGGACTTCCGGACCCCTCCGGAATCCTCCGGAACCTTCTGGAAGCTTCCCGGTACAATACCGAAAAAACTGCACTTTTTTCCGGAACCCAAAATATGACTTCCCATATATAAATCTTTACCTCTCGACCATTCCGAGATTCCTCGTGACGTCCGGGATCTCATCCGGGACTCCAAACAATATTCAGTTACCAATTCACATAACTCATATAACACTATATCGTCAACGAACGTTAAGCGTGCGGACCCTACGGGTTCGGGAATGATGTAGACATGATCGAGACGCCTCTCCGGTCAATAACCAATAGCGGAACCTAGATGCCCATATTGGTTCCTACATATTCCACGAAGATCTTATCGGTCGAACCGCAATGACAACATACGTAATTCCCTTTCTCTGTCGGTATGTTACTTGCCCGAGATTCGATCGTCGGTATCTCCATACCTAGTTCAATCTCGTTACCGGCAAGTCTCTTTACTCGTTCCATAATACATCATCCCGTAACTAACTCCATAGTCACTTTGCTTGCAAGCTTCTGACGATGTGCATTACCGAGAGGGTCCAGAGATACCTCTCCGAAACTCAGAGTGACAAATCCCAGTCTCGATCCATGCCAACTCAACGGACACCTTCGGAGATACCTGTAGAGCATCTTTATGATCACCGAGTTACGTTGTGACATTTGATAGCACACAAGGTATTCCTCCGGTATCCAGGAGTTGCATGATCTCATGGTCTGAGGAACATGTATTTGACATTCAAGAAAGCAGTAGCAATAAACAGAACGATCATATGCTAAGCTAACGGATGGGTCTTGTCCATCACATCATTCTCCTAATGATGTGATCCCATTATCAAATGACAACTCATGTCTATGGTTAGGAAACATTAACCATCTTTGATCAACGAGCTAGTCTAGTAGAGGCTCACTAGGGACACGGTATTTGTTTATGTATTCACACATGTATTTAAGTTTCCGGTCAATACAATTCTAGCATGAATAATAAACCTTTATCCTGAACAAGGAAATATAAAATAGTAACAACTTTATTATTGCCTCTAGGGCATATTTCCATCAGTTTTCTGATTTGAGCAGCCGGCGCTGAAACTATTAATTAGCGGATGTTCGTCCGTTAAGGCCAGAAATGGACAGATTCTATTTGTTTTTCTGCCTAACGAACGAACGGCCACAACTTTTGAACCGTGACTCCGAATCAGGTGATTCCAAAGCCCACGTTCTCTATTCGTCGATCCCGTTCTGTTGGTATCATTTTCATAAGGGTGTCACACTGTGAAAATGACCATTTTGCCCCTGCCCTTATTCAGCCCCCTTAGAGAGGGAACCGTTTCCGGCAAATTTTTCCGCGAGTGTCTCGCACTTCTTCCCGGTAGTTCCTCCATCCCCAGGCAAGCCACGACAGCCACTTGCATGATGGCCTTGCAGTAGCCATGGTTTTCACTTGAATATTTAAATAATTGTTTGCTCATTTAATTATTTTGTGAATAATATATGCTCGTGAATCCATGTCCATGTTATGTGCATTTATAATTCTTCTCCATTATTAGTGATATTGTTATCATGATTTATTCTTGTAATCACTTCCGATGCTAGTGATAATGATATTCTCACTTGAGTAGTTACGGTTTGATATGAAACTACTTGTGATATTCATGATCATCGTTATGCTATGTTCATTTGCATCTCGTAGAATAAATGACTTATCATTGTTGATGTTATGTTGTTAAATGGTTATCTTGCCCATCCATGGTTACACTGGTATAATGCTCATATGCATTGTTATTTCATTACGTTATTATGACTCAGCTCATCACCATTCAAGTTAAACCTGACATTAATCGAACTTGAACAAATCTGTTGGCTGAGCCATGGTGCCACCGAATCGAGCTCACCAGTGCAGCCACACTTGCCTGGATGGGGAGGCCCTAATGCGGTCTATTGTCATGCCTCTTGCCGGTGCCTCCAACTAGGGAAGGTTATGGGCGCGCGCTACCCTGATCAAGTAGATGGCTGTACCCTTGTGTGCCCGAGTTGTGTTGTACCCGGGTGTCCCCATTTGGGACGAGTTTGTTTTGGCCACGACGGTGGCGGCCACAAAGGTGGTGGATGTCACGAGTTGACATCGGGGCCACCCAGGACATAGCCCAAAGGGGAGTTTGTCGGAGTGGCCGGGAGAGTGTCATGCAATAGATTGGTTTTGTCAGAATGTCGTTGGTCCACCCGAATGGGAGTACGAGGCCATGAGTTCCGTGGTGTGGGTACAATGTACTAACCTCTGCAGAGTGTATAATCTATCGATAGCCGCGTCCTCGCTCATGGACACAGTTCGTAGTAGGTCACACTATGGGTCAACAGTAATAATAACTTGAATAATAACAACCCCGGTTCGATGAGAAAAGAAGTTGGTTGTTCTTTATGTGGTCACGAGATGATCACGATGGTATTCTTGATGATGGTTGATCATGAGGTGATCGTGTGATGATCACGACGGTAAGGAAGATTGACACCTAAGGTGGTTACAAGATAACCTCCGAGAAGAGTAAGTTGGTCCATGAGACCTTAAACGTCGTCCAACTTGCATGCTACTGCTAGTATCATCATGTTCATATCATGAATTATACTAGATCATTGAAGGCGCGCGTTGCTGCGCCCGTCAATTTTGGCACTTTAATGTCGATATTTGATACAATTATTTGGGGTGGTAATATTTTTCATGTTAGTTATTGAGAAAGGAAATGTTTAGGAAGTTTTGTATTTATGTGTCGTCGGAGGAAAATTTCAGATTGTAAGAAATTTAGGACGTTTGCCAAAAAGAGGTTAGTACGTTTTTGTGAGATGCCTGAAATTTCATTTGGTTCCTCACCACATACGGATGTTTCCGTGGCGTCTGTTAAACAGTGGCGAGGCTTAGGTCGGTCACCTCATACGTATGGTTCTCCCACTTGCGTGTCCAGCTGGCAAGAATTATTTCTCATTATGAAGAGGAGATGACACTCATGGATCGACCCGCGAGTATTACGATTGTGGTTTGGAAACGATTCACCCAACTGCAAGTCCGTTAGCTATTTATGTTGTTTTCTTCTGCTGCTGCTCACACACCGAAGACCCATAAGAGTCCAAATAGCATAAGAGCTTCAATTTTTCTTATGACAGCAGCGGCCCAGCCAGTGTAGGAAAATTTAGCTGTTTTGTGGATATGTTAAATTACAACATGGTATACACGTTGACTTAGAGATTATAAGTACACTACTAATTGAGAATAGGTTATAAATTTAGAAAATTATATACATGGTGTACTTCAGAAAATCCTGCATCTGTTTCATCTATCTTGGTTCCTGCTTTGTCTCTGGAGCGTTTTCCTTTGCTTTCAGATCAATACATTTCTCTAATAGAGAAAATTCTCTCGTCTGCTGTGCACATCTTCTCACGTGCCAACCAACCATAACCACAACTAACAACATATTGTTAGTTTCCTCGTCTCTTCCATTCTCCCATCCACCGAAATCTAGCTAATGATTTGCCTGAACTATAAGAAAAACAACACATATATAATTATGAAAAAATTGATGAAAGTAAATCAGTGCCCCAGCTTTGCCACACCTGACTGGCAACTCTATCATAAGATTTTCATGAATTTATTTTAGTACCAGTAAAGGATTGATAGTCGGTAAATATTAAGTCCTACCTTTTCAGTAAATTCTATCAAAAGCATTAGCAAGTTGCAAAATCGAAGACCCAAATCTTGCATGAATGTAATCAACAACATGTGTACTACGTGTCAGAACTTTTGGTGGTGTCAACCCGAATATCTCTTAAAAATATCACACCTACTTTCTGTTAAAATTAGTAATAAGGTGATACTTTGAAGCAATTCTATCAGTACGTTTTCATGCATCTCTAGTACAACCAGTCGAGCAATAAAAGTCAGTGCTAAGTCCAAAATTTCTATGCATTTGTTTCAGTAAATTTAGAAAGGAATGTAGCATCAATTTAATCCCCATATCTCCAACAGAATTATCTAATCAAGCCATGGATACATTGGAGCCATGTGTGCCCCTATTTTTTGTACTGGAATTTGTGTACCTTGCATTGGAGCGCTTGGCCAGACGCGCTTGCATTCGGCCTCCTTGTGAGCCACCTCTGCGATGTGGGCGGGCAGCTCCTTGCGCTGCCTTTGCTTGACCCGACGGAGCTACTTTTCCTCCTGAGCTGCCAGGTCGTGCTCCCGCCTCGGTTTGCCTGGTAGCCAGTTCACTCCCGAGGGCCTGGTCGCTGCGCCGTGGAAGGAGAGTGAGGGATCGAGGAGGAAAGGAACAACTATTGGCCCGTTACCTTGGTCGCCACCTAGCCAGATGCGAGGCACAGTAGCAGGAAGGAGAGAATATATGGACACACGTGGAGTACTGGAAGCGCCATGGTAACTGACCTGTAATTATCCGGCGCCCGCGAGTAGTGCGCATCTATTGCCATTAAAGCCCTGTGAATGGTATCGAATCGACAGGTATCGAATCGCTGGCGAGTGGTAGTATCAAATCAACAAGTGACGATCCACAGCCCCCGCCCATCTGGATCGGACCCGAAGGGTAGCCGGCATGCGACGCCGTCTGTCGCGTCGGTCGGACCTCCGTCTGTCTCGGTGGCCATGGGAGTCACTCCCACCCAGCGTCAGTAGCCACGCGACCGCTGCGTCCGTGCGAACGAGAAAACAGGGCCTTGTAGAGTCTTGTATCTTTTATATGGCTGCATGGACTGGGGAGTTGTATAAGCCCAGTAGGCCCAATTTCACACCATACGCTCAAAAATTTCACCGGAGCAGTGGCCCGACACGGATACGGCTCGTTATTAGCGAACGAAGCGAGCAAGCGCAGGATCGAGACAAATCGGACGGCCTAAAATGCCTAAAGCTAAAGATCCAATGGCTGCGAATGCTAATGACCTGAGATGGCTGGATTAGTGCTCAGTTTTAATGTCTCTAAATGTACATCCCAAGCTCATGTTGTTCTAGTAGTATTGTGTTCCTCATTGATGATTAACCTGTAAATGACATGCTATTGTTTGTCTTGATTGCTTTGGTTGTTGTGAGCTTGCGAGTACATTCAAAGTACTCACCTACGTGTCATGCCAGATTGCAGGTGATGCCGTGATTGATTGTTTGTCGAGGATCCCGAGTTTGCGCTCTAGCCAGAGTCCTTGCGGAGTGGAGTACATCACCGTCGTCGTCGTTCCGTTGCTAAAAGTTATTCTGTTACGAGTTGTTCTGCTGCTAGCATAGAGCTACCTTAGCAGGCGTAGTGTCGCTGTGCCAATGTAATCTTTTGTAATACTCGAGCCCTTGTACTCGTATCATTTGTAATAAAGAGCTGATTTGTTCTATACTAAGCAGTGCCGTATTCCAGAAGACTTGATCTCTGGGCTGGAATACGGGGTGTTCCGGTCTCTCTGAGCCGGGGTGCCACACGCCTTAAGCAAAATGACATGATGTAGAGACGCAAATTCAAGCAATATGAATAAACCCCATCTTTTTATCCTTAATAGCAACGATACATATGTGTCATGTCCCCTTCTGTCACTGGGATTGAGCACCGCAAGATCGAACCCATTAGAAAGCACCTCTCCCATTGCAAGATAAATCTATCTAGTTGGCCAAACCAAATCAATAGATCAGAGAGAAATACAAAGCTATAACAATCATGCATAAAAGAGTTCAGAGAAAACTCAAATAATATTCATGGATAATCTGATCATAAACTCACAATTCATCTGGTCCCAACAAACACACCGCAAAAAGTGATTACATCGGATAGAACTCCAAGAACATCGAGGAGAACATTGTATTGAAGATCAAAAAGAGAGAAGAAGCCATCTAGCTACTAACTATGGACCCGAAGGTCTATGGTAAACTACTCGCGCATCATCGGAAGGGCAGCAAGGTTGATGTAGAGCCCCTCCGTGATCGAATCCCTCTCCGGCGGAGTGCCGGAAAAGGCCTCCAGATGGGATCTTTCGAGAACAGAAACTTGCGGCGGCGGAAAAAGTATTTCGTGGACTCCTCCGTTGGTTTCCCGATTTTAGAGAATTTATAGAGGTGTAATTAGGTCAAACGGAGCAGAGGTGGGCCCACGCGGCACCAGGGCGCGCCACCCCCCTGTGGCACGCCATGGTGGCTCGTGGCCACCTCCTCTGGCTTCTGGCCCTCTCCCGAAGCTTCTAGTGTCTCTTATGTCCAGAAAAAAAATCTCCAAAAAGTTTCGTGGCATTTGGACATCGTTTGGTACTGATATTCTGGAAAACCAAAAACAGGCAAAAAACAGCAACTGGCACTGGGCACTAAGTTAATAGGTTAGTCCCAAAAAATGATATATAATTACTTGTAAATAAAACATCCAATATTGATACTATAATAGCATGGAACAATCAAAAATTATAGATACGTTGGAGACGTATCAGCTCCTTCCTAACATCTTGTACTTGGAAATCCTGAATCTTTTCTTCGTTGCACCCCCTCTGCAAGGTGACACAAACTAGTTACACGTCTCCTTACATGGAAGATAAATATGCATACTTTCCAGTCTCTGGGCAACACCAAAGCATGAGTTTATAACAAAATGACACCACATAATGAAACATGCCACATCTCTAGCACACACTCAAATGAGCATTTACTATGTGTGCGCTATGTATAAACTAGGCATACATTCATGAACTGGACCTCCACGTACTCTTGGGGAGCCTAGTTTAGTGTACAGGCAAACCTTTATGTCACCTATGAGTTATACAAGCCCCCACTACAGCACCCATTAGTGTTTAAATCATTGACAAGCTCCGTTAGGTCATGAACATCAAGTAATCAAAGCAAACAGTTCTAGTATGGCTGGCCAATACAAACAAGCAATTGAACACATGTGTGAGAAAATCTTGCACAACACTGAATTACATATCAAGAAAACAAGCATAGAAGGAGGCTTAAAGACCATCACTTGACTGACCAGATTTAGGAGGCATTTAAACATCATGTGCAATGTACGAACTAGCATAAACATTGCATATTTCAGATTCTATAATGGGATGCACATGTATTAGGTTATGCCATGTATGATGCCTAAATCTACTCTATAGCATGCAGGAGTGATTCATCATTGCACGCACAATTGAATTGCAGGTTAAGGACCAGTTCTTTTCCACCTTTTGAGAGCTTATTGTCAAAATAAGCCATAAAAGCTCTAAAGAACTTGTTTTTGAGTTATGGGCTTGGCCTAAACTTATTTCCACCACCCATTCCTTCACAGTGAGAAAAAGCTTGGGGGGAGGGTTGCTTCCCGTATAAGCTTACTTAAAATTGAAGGGGTATAGCCAATGTTTTTAAGGCAGTAAGGCGAGGCAAGGTGTTGGGGGGCGCCTCACTGCCTAAGCGATAAGGCATAAGGCAAGGCGGACACCTTAGAGAGTTCTAAGCAGCAGAATAGAGTAGAATTTGGTTGGTAAGCAACTAGGCATACTGGCATACACACCTTGTAGGTGCTGCTGGTTGTAGAGCCCGTATAGCATCCATCCTCTTTGCACTTTCTCCAGGAGGAGGAGCTGCTGGACAGGAGGAGAATGAGGAGCTGCTGGAGAGGAGGAGGAGCCGTTGGAGAGGAGGAGGGGGAGGATCTGCCGGAAGGGATCTGCTATAGAGGATGAAGCAGATCTGCTGGAGAGGAGCCACTGGAGACAAGGAGGGGGAGGAGTGTGTGGATTGGGGGTTGTTTCTCTCTCTCTCTCCCCCCCCCTCTTACCTGTTGGCGCCAACAACCTTTTTGTTTCCCTCCAAAACTCTGTTTCTAGCCTAAAACAGCTCCCCTGCCTGCCTGGCAAGCTAAGGCATCCAAAATGGACTAAGGCAACAACCTGGACGCCTAAGCAGACGCCTCGGACGCTCTAAAGCTTAAGGCGGACGCCTTACGTAGGTACATAAGGCAAGCTGGACGCTTCAAGCTCGCATGGCGCCCTGACACCTAAGCGTCCCATAGGGACGCCTTAAAAAATGGGTATAGCTAAATGACTCTGTTGTTTGCCGATATTACACTGAAAATGCCACTGCTCAGGCCCGCGTCACACCCGACCCCCAAGTAAAAATTAACACGTAAGCATTCGTTCCCCTGCCCACCCGCATCTCCTCTCCCCTTTCCCCTGCCTGCAGCGCTAGAGTTACTCCTGCGAGCCGCCACCACCGGTCCCATCTGCCCTGCTCCTGGACAATGCTCTCTCTAGCGAGGCTCGATGGCCTGCGGGTAGGGCTCCATCTCCCCGGCAGCTCCTCCCTCTGGCGCTGCCCCTCACTCTGCTGGTCCCCAGCAGCTGCTCCGCTATGGTCCGTCCAACGCACCACTCCGGCGGCCGCCGCCCAACTATGGCCGATGCCTCACTCCGGCAGATGGCCCCTCATTCCCCCTCCCCTCCTCCACTGGTACAGCGAGCTGCTATACAAACGGTTTTTAACCCCTTTCCGCGACGGAGTTTTAAACCATCGCCTTGCATGTGTGTGTGATAGGGGGGATCTTCCCACACGACCCAGAAACCGTCGGCGATAGGGAGCACGCAAGCATACGTTTCGCAGAACTAAGCGTATGCGATGCCCGATATATCCCAAACGCGACTCGTCACACAACTGTTTGTGATCTATTGAATATCCCAAGCGCTCCATCCTTGCTACTCTTGTGTGCTCGCATTACCATCGCACTCAGTATTCTGTGGTGCAACATTTACGATGCGCGCCCCATCACAAATAGTTCACGATTGTAAAACGTGGATGATAAGTAGACTATCACACACATTCACTTCTCCCGAACCATATGCGATATATAATTAAGAAGATTAGTTAATTATCATATGAGTGATGGATAGGATTATGAAACATCGGACTGTCGTACCAGTGTCGTATAGGATAACTATCGCACACGCTATTCTGTGGTGCAAACATTTACGATGAGTACGACATCAGAAATAGTTCATGATTGTAAAGCATGTACAATAAGGCGACTATCACAAACATTTAGTTTCCTCGCACCGTTTGTGATATAGTTTGACATCACACACGCTTTGCAAACGGCAACTGTGTGCATGGTCACACATGTTTCCTCTCTGTGAACCATGTCAGATTATGATGTATATCACACACGATGTGCTTTACAGACCGTGTGCATCGTAATGACCTGCAGAGCGTATTTTCACCCTAATTTAATCGCTGCTATTTAAAATTGTACCGAATTTGAATTTCAAAGTAGGCTATAACATTATTCATATCCATCAGGTTCAACAATCAATGTATTATTCGATTCACAGGTACATATGTTCAAGAGTTACATCCAAAAAAAAGAATTACATATGCACCAAATAAAGAATGATGAACCAGGGTTGTATACTTGTACTATTAAAGACGGTAAAGAAAGAGGCGAAAGACATTCTGGTTGCTGAACAAGGTGAAGCGGAATGCCCATATTGTGCCCTCCTCCATGCAGAAGGCACGCATGACTCTAGTCCAACCCCTTGTGATGGCCGACCGCCCATCCTTCAGTGTCTTCATGACGACATCTAGATTGTCATTATGTTCTGGTAGAAATACTTTAACCTTTGCATGCCCACCAATCATGTAGTTTGATAGGTAATCTTGAGAAACTGCTTTGGGAACCACTGCAAAGGAAAAAGACTCAGACATTGTCATCTAACACAAGTCATTATGGGCAGTAAAAAGAAGGCTGCAAAGTTCTTACTTACCATCCTGCAGTTCACTGTTGTCTTGGATAAAGTGTAAACAAATAGTTTAATTGCCATCTTTTGACCTATTTTACTAACAATCTTTATTAGTTTCCTCACTTGATGCTGGTTCATGAATATCTCATTGCCCCATATGCAAAAAGGGTCGAAGCGCGGATCTTTACCAATGACATATGTACCTAAAAGCACCAAGTTAATATTAGAAGCTAAACATCAATTGCACAATGATGTAGTACAACACTCCCTCTGTCACATTATATAAGATCTTATTACATCCAATATACTCACATATTGGATGAATTAACATCCTATATTATGGGGCGGAGGGAGTTTATTACATTTATACAAATATCAGCCGATTAACTGCAGTTAACTGCTGCTGTGTTGTTGCTGTTGCTGCTCTTCTATGTATATCTAGACATCATCAGAACATTAAGGTAACACCCTTCCTTGTTGCTACGTATCCTAGGATTGCATATTTAGACATTCAGTACAATGCATGTTGCTATGTAGCCTCAGATATATTAGATATGGCCCTAGTTAACCTACCGATAAATGGGTTACAGATATATTCAGTTAAATGTCCGATTCACCAATTAATCCCTTATCAGCCCCCGGCCTATATGGTACCAACTACCGATATCCTGAATAGTGAGTATATATAAGCCATGGGATGAAACTAACCTTGATGGAAAAAAAGCAGTCGTTCCCAATATTGTCCTGTGTAAGTACATCGAAAGGCATGTTAAGCACAACAGGCTAAACATCAACCAAATATACACTATAAAAAAAAGACACATCCGTGACATTATGGCCCGAATGAAAACTTTTTCTGTCATGGTTGTGACACTTCTATGACAATAATTGTGACAAAAACACGTATCATCATAGATGTGGTGGGCTCCTACTTCTATGACAAAAAATTATGACAGAAAATGGGTTTTTCGTCCTGGGCGGGCCGGAGACGCACCCGCATGACATTCTTTGGGCCGTCCATGACGTAAAAAATCGTTGTAGAACTGAGGGCGAGGAAATTTTCGGGGAGTTCCCGGTTACGGTGGGTGGACGAGGCCGAGCGATGCAGTGTGGTTTGCACATTTCCCTCGTACGCGTGCGTGTGTGCGAGGCGCTCGCTAACTAAACCCGAGCGAGGCGTTCGCTTACTGAACCCGAGCGATCGATCGATCCCTCGCACTACTACACGTACTGAACCCGAGCGATCGATCCCACTGCGTCCTTAAGCTGAGTGATCCCTTCACTGCTAACTGAACCCGAGTGATCCCTTCGCTGCTAACTGAACCCGAGCGATTCCTTCGCTGCTAACTGAATTCGATCGATCCTTCTCGCAAATACTGAAGCCGATCGAGCCCCCGTGCGAGACGTAGCCAGCCGGTGTTGGGTTGCCTCTCGATGAACAGTGCCAGTTGCTGCCGCGTGCGTGATACACGTAGACACGAGTCGAGACGCATCGATCGAGCCGGTTGGTTGGCTGTGGATGAACAGTTCCCGTTGCTACCGCCCGCTCGTATGCCCCACCCCAACCGGTGGGGGTTGCATTAATAGGACCCCGGCCATGTAGGTGGTTGGCGTTGGATGAACAGGACCCCGAGGAGGCCGTGCCGTGGTACGCCATACCCCAACCGGTTGGGGGTGGATGAACAGGACCCCATGGAGGCTGGATGAACAGTAGCCGGTGGAGGCTGGAGGAAGTCGACGGTGGATGAACAGTAGCTGGTGGAGACTGGAGGAGGTCGACCGTGGATGAACAGTAGCTGGTGGAGGTTGGAGAGGTTGACCGTGGATGAACAGTAGCCCCGTGGAGTCCCGTTTTGCGGTACGCCACACCCCTCCTGATGAACAGTACCCCCGTTTTGACAATAGGTAGTTAGGGAGAAGTCTGTTTCCTCCGTTTTGCGGTACGCCAGAGCCCTCCCGATCAACAGGACCCCGTTTCGAACGTAGACGGTCGAACAGAAGTCTGTTTCCTCCGTTTTGCGGTACGCCAGACCCCCAGCCGATGAACAGGACCCTGTTTCGACCGTAGGCGGTCGAACAGAAGGCCGTTTCCTCCATTTTGCGGTACGCCAGACCCCGAGTCGATGAACAGGACCCCGTTTAGGCTGTTCCATCCAAGCCGGTTGGCTCTCGATGAACATGACGCGTTCTGACCCAGTCGCTTGGCTCCCGACGCTTTTTCCTCCATTCCGACCCAGCCGGTTGGCTGTGGATGAATAGGAGGCCGTTGCTGCCATCCGTTGCCTTTCTCCATGTACACGAGCCCTGGCCATACATATGCGCGAGTACGCATTCAAGACCCCGCCCGTATATGTACGTACATGGCAGTATTTTTTGCTATGTGGCCGTACATACGTGTACACAATTTAGACGAGGCTGCCTGAACTGCTACGTCGGGGGCTCTACTATGACACGTGCCACTCCTTACACGCCCAGGGTTCATCATTGCAGAAAGACTAATCGACCAGTATGTACGTACACGTTCGCGACCAGATAGACAACGCTACGTACGCTTTGACCGGGTGGGTCCCAGCTGTAAGTGAGGATGAGGAGGCACTTCCTTGTGTGTGAATGGTGGGTCCCAGCTGTCAGGGGGAGGAATCATTTTTTTGCGCGTAATAAGGAGGCACTTCCTTGAGTGCGAAGATGTAGCTGGTGGGTCCACCTGTCAGCCTCACCACGTACAGTCCTCTTTCGATGGCTGTCGTTCATTGACCAGGTTGACTACGCCGCACCGAGAGCACCAAGGCGGTGGACGACGGTGAGGCCTAGGAAGGGAACGACGCGGAGCCGGGGAAGACGCGGCAGTGAATGCCCACGCGGAGGGGAGTACGAGGGTTGACTGGTTCTGCTGCGGTGTGAGGCTGCCGTCGCCGGAGAATAACAGGGGATGTGGGTGATTAGAGGGAAGGCCTGGCCAGAGGTGGGAGTAGGGTGGGGTGGTGAGGCCTGCGTGGCATCATAGACGGCCATGGGAGGCAGGAGCAGGCAGTCCCGCCAGTGCTAGATTGGGCGGCTGGAGCAAGAAGATTAGAGATTGAAGAAGCAGCACGGCCGTTGGATGAACATCCAACGGTCACTGCTTCTAGAATCGTTTGTTGACTAAGTTGACAAAGCCCTACGTAAGTCAACTTAGTAGGCCCATAAGTCAGCCTCAAAATCTGGTGGGTCCTAGTTGTCATTGGGAGGAATCATTTATTTTTCGTGCAAAGATGTAGCTTGTGGGTCCCGGATGTCAGGTGGAGGAGTCATTTTTTTGCGCGTAATAAGGAGGCACTTCCTTGCATGCGAATATGTAGCTGGTGGGTCCAAGCTATCAGGGGGAGGAATCATTTTTCTTGCGCATGATAAGGAGGCGACCATGGACCATGTGGGTCCCATCTGTCAGCCTCTGCACGTACAGTCCTCTTCCGATGGGTGTTGTTCGTTGACCGCGTTGACGAAACCGTGCCGAGAGCACCAAGGCGGTGGACGACGGCTAGGCTAAGGGTGGGAACAACCCGGAGCCAGGGAAGACTCGACAGTGGATGCCTACGGGGAGGGGAGTACGAGGGTTGACTGGTTCGGCTGCGGTGTGAGGCTGCCGTCGCCGGAGAACAGCAGAAGGTGTGGGTGAGTAGAGGGATGGACTGGCCAGTGGTGGGAATAGGGTGGGGCGGTGAGTCCTTAGCGGCAGTACAGCCGTCCATCGGAGTCGGGAGTAGGCAGTCTCGTCGGCGCTGGTTTCGGCGGCTGGAGCAAGAAATCAAAGATTGAAGAAGCACAGCGGTCGTTGGATTAACATCGAACGGTCACGCTGGTAGAATCGATTGTTCACTAAGTTGACAAAGCCTTGCGTACCCGTCAACTTCGTAGGCCCACAAGTCAGCCTCCAAATGTGTGGTAGACAGCATACATCCCATTTGCTATTTTTGTGAATAATTTACAACCCATTTGCTAATTCTTAAGGAATTTATTACAGCCCATTTTTGGACCAGTACCACAGTCAATAAATTCAACGAAATTTTGCATACTTCGGTGCAGTCCGAACTATTTTAATCCCAAAATTTCACGTTAGATTCAAACTAATTTTTTTAAAAATAAATTAAATAAAATCCAATGATATTTAAAATCTCAAAATCCAAAGAAAAAAGCATAAATTTGAAACTAATTGCCAGTTTGCTGTGTTTTTTTTATATTTACCACCTTTTTCTTATTAGTTATTTCAAACAATTTTCTGGGCAAGCCGAATGCATGCCTCCTTGTCTAGATTTGCAGCCCAGCAATTCACAAAAAGCAATTGCAGCCCAGCACGGTCCCGCCAGCATGGGAGGAAGAGGACGAGAGATTGAAGAAGCACATTGGCCGTTTGATTTACATCCAACGCCTTGGCTATCAGAATCGTTTTGTTAACCAAGTTGACAACGCCTTGCGTGGGCTTCACCATCGTGGGCCCACAATGTGAGCTTCCTATTATGTGCCTGACATTTAGCCCGTTTCATACTTTTTAGAATTTACAGCCCATTTGTTAAAAAATCGAAATACACCCATTTGCTGGGCTGGGTGAAAAAATAATGTTGCGGGCATGCTGCAACCAATAATTCTTTTTCTCTTAGAACTTACAGCCCATTTGCTTCTTTTCTAAATACACGCATTTGCTGGGCTGGCTGGACAGAGCAATGATATAAAAAAATAAAACTGGGCTGGGCATTCGTTTGGACAAGACATTTTCTTTAATGATTTACAGGATGGCTAACAAAATAATGTTGCGGACTACAACCGATTAACCTTTTTAGTAGAATTTAAAGCCCAATTGTTTTTTTTTGGAATACACTGATTTCTTGGCTGGATTAAAAAATAATGTTACAGACAAGCCCCATTTAATATTTTCGGTTAATTTACAGCCATTACCTTTTTTTAGAAATACACACATTTGCTTCTCTGGGTTAAATAGTAATGTTGGTCTGGCCACAACATTATTATAAAATATAAGACATTTTTAGGCTATTTTAGCCTACCAAAACGTCTTATATTTTATACAGAGGGAGTAGAAAATAAGAACTTAGCTATGCGTTTTTTCTTAAAAAAAAGGTAACTCCGCGTCCCATAGCCCATTCGAGAACTGCTGGATCCTGGTGTCAGCATGTCGTGGGCTGCGCATATAATAGGCTGGGCAGGCCAAAGCCCAGTTATAAAACAGTCTTTGGTGACTGCCTCTCCTTGTTTAATTCACTCGTTTGTTTACTACGTTGATGAGTTTCTCAAAAAAAATACTACGTTGATGACAACCTAGTGGGTCCAAGATGTCAGTATTTTAATGGAGGTGAGACTCTTTTTTTCGCTTTTACTATTTATATTTCTGCTTGCAGAACATTTGTTTTGCATCAGTCGCCGGCCACAGGGTGGCGGGAGCATGCGGTCCGGCTGTCACTGGTTTGGGAGGCTGGAGGAAGAAGAAGACGGGAGATAGAAGATGTAAGAGAAAATGCACGCCAGCCATTCGATATGAATCAAACCATTGGCAGAAAGAAAACACCCTTTTGACAGTTGATTCATTCAGACGAACAGTAGTAGTACTAGTTAATTTGCTTCCACCACGACTACATTTTTAGAAGCTGAAGCTGAACCAAACACTAGCCACGGCCAGTGCCACCCCCGCGGCCATGACATCCGACATCGCCACGGCCGCGGTTACCGCCACCACCACGGCCACCACCAGCGCCACCCCCACGGCCGCGACGTCCGCCACCGCCGTGGTAAAATGCGTGGAATCGGGCAAAGTTGGAGTGGAGGGCGTGGAAATACGCTTCGGTGGCATCAGCATCCAAGGCAGGCCATTCGCTCGTGGCGGGCGCAGGGGCCCCAAACAGCTGCTCCGCCTCCGCCTTCTTTTGGGCAACTATCTCCAAGCCCAGGTCCATCTCATCCCATAACGGATCCAGAGGATTCGCGGGATGCTCATCCTCCACCTCTCCAAAATTAAACACGAGTGGGTGCTCCTCCGGTTGCACCATTGACGAGGGAGTGCTGGTGGATTGGAGATGGGAATGGGAGGCACCAGAGAGAGGATTTGGGGGATAGAGGGTGGCGGCGGCGTCTTATAGGCTGCCACGGGCGCCATTAAGGAGGAGGTAAGAGTGGCGGTGGGCGGTCAAAGGGCGCGTCTCCCGGTGAGAAAAGCTGCTACCGCCGGCTCGCACGCATCACAGTCTCCATAATTGGAGAGATTAATGACAGGCAGCCATCGCCAGTGGTGCATTTGATGCCGCGCTTCTTAAAGCCCCCACAGCGGGAGGGCCGAGGGGGATGAAGATGAAACTTCCATCCCGCGCTGGCGGTTGGGGTATGGAGCGAGCTGGATGTAAGAGGGGGTGGGGAGCACGGCGTGAGGCAGTGCCGCCGGCCCCTAGGCGGCAGCAGGCAGTCCAGCCGTGCTGGTTTGGGCGGCGGGACAACCAGCTGAGGGAAGGCTGAAGAAGAACGTCAGACGCGAATTTGTTTTTCAGTGGCTCTCGACGGGGTATTTTTTTTAGCTTGCCTCTCCACGATACAACTTGTTATTATAGCCTCCTAGTCCGTGGCGGACCAGCAGCCCATTTGCAGGGTGGCCCAATCTATAGAAAACAACACTTCTCAAAGCCCAAAATCAATGTAGTAGTGTGTTTTTTTAGAGGCCGAAAACAATATGGCCGGGGCTAAACGGGGCGGTTCAACCGGGTACGGGGTACCAGATGTCAGTCTGAAATATGCTGGGTACCCTGTGTGTTCGAGCGTGATAATGCGCTAGGTCATTCGTGTAGGATACAGTCAATCTGATCCCATGTAAGTGTTCGTGTGTTAGCAGGCTATCAGTGCTTGCAAAGACTAAGCAAAAGATAAATAAGAGTTGATGCGCCCTTGCAACCCTAACAAGCAGGTCCATTCTTCTCATGACGATGGTGTGCCATGTGACACTCACACGTCACAAGCCCACAGCATACAAGTTAACACACCAAGTACAAAAGAAAAGGTAAACATTCAGATCAAACTCAGGTTCACAGGATACGTTCTCCTCAAAAGATTCACATATACAAGTTCAACATGTTTATGCCTTAGAATGATTGACAGATCACAAGCTAATATTCATAGCCAACATTCACAATCAACAAAAAAGATTCCCGTATACAAGTTAAGCATGTTTATGCATCCAAATGATTGAGAGATCACAACCAATATCCTCCATCGACACACTTTAATTACCTGGGGTGCAGACTGGTTAAGTGGTGTTCACTCGGTGGTAAATTAGTGCTTGTCTGAGCAAACTTTCGAGTACATAAGAGGTAGCACAGACATCTGAACTTTGCTTGTACATTATGCTCATGATGGTGGCCTCGATGCCGCGAGAGGTTTGAGCATCTTGGCCACTACTTTCATCCAACTAGTTTACTGGCTCATCTTGGTCCTGTAGCTCGCCAAAATTCTACCGTGCATACAAGGAGGAGGTGGACAAAATGAACCACCAAAAGTTTTTTTTTGTAGTTGAACTGAAATGGAGCATCCCTGGGGTGCAGACTGGTTAAGTGGTGTTCACTCTGGCACTTCTTGTCAACATCGATGCTTGTCTGCGTGAACTTTGGAGTACATAGGAGCCAGCATAAGTATCTGACCATCTGATCTTTTTGTGCAGTTCTACTGAAATCGGCAACGTAATGCTTTGCTTGTAGGGTCTTCCCATTATCTTAATGGCTAAAGGAGGCAATGAAGGCAATGAACCATCCACTGTGATTGCCATGCTTATTATCTACTCGTGGATTAGATTAATCAAAAGGGTGCCAATATTTCCAGTAGTCGAGCATCCCTGTTTGCATAGATATTGAGAAAGTGAGATTTACTATAATAGCGACACTAGTTCATTAATGGCTAAAGATAGCAACATAGTAGCCTTGCTTAAAGGGTGGTATTAGTTTATTTTATCAGTGGCATAGGCTCATCACGCAAAGAATTGGCGTGTACATAAGTTGCATTAGATTAACATGCAAAACTAAAGCACTTTCTCATGACAGTAGCAAACAATAGCACAATACCAAATTACCAATAGATATGACAAAGAACAATAATCAGGATGAAGGCTGTAGGCTGGTACCAACCTGTGTGAGGAAGCTTATCAACTAGTACTTCCTTTGACTGGAAGCAAAGAAAAGCGACTGACGGGAAAGTAAGGAGGCAGTTGAGGTAATGAACCACCCAAAGTCTTTGTGCAGTTCCACTAAAATCGAGCATCCCTGTTGGCACATATATAGAGAAAGTGAGATTACTGTAATAGTGGCACTGGTTGATGAAACATACACTAACAAATAGAAGCATCCTCATTATCTTAATGGGTAAAGATAGCAACATAGTAGCCTTGCTTAAAGAGAGGTATTACTTTATTTCATCAGTGCCAATTAGATCAACACGCAAAGCATTGCCATGTATCATCAGTTGCAAAGATTTAACGTGCAAAGATAAAGCACTTTCTCATGACAGTAGCAAGCACGATACCAATAGAGATGACAGCACACTAATCTGGATTAAGGACGTAGGCCGGTACCAACCTGCGCGAGGAAATTTATTCAAATAATTCCAGAAGAGAAGATAAAGCACTGACAGGAATCATTCAATGGTATCCTCTTGTGAGATTATAACGAGAGATTATCAAGCACTTCCAGCAGAGTAAAAGCACCGGCTGGAATACAATCCATAGCATCCTCTTGTGCAGTTCCACTAAAATGTACGATTGACACAACATGATCCCTATTTGCAGAAGTAGGAACGAGGTGATACCTTCATTAGCTTAGTGAGAAATGATAGAAAGACAATAGCATATTACAAGCTTTACGGTAGTTGGCATTTTTATAAGCCGTCCATTTGTCTCGATCTAATGGTAGATAAATAGGTAGTACTAGGTAGTACTGGCAAGGAAGTACTCAAAAGTACTACTTAACGTGCGGTCAGTACTCAAAATTAGGCGTTTTACCGTTTTTCAGTTAGACTTAGCATTTAACAAAATTCATAACTAAACAACCATGCAGCACATAAATATATGCCATATAGATGTGTTGCTCATTTTTATGTGTACTATCTGCCCAGGTCATTTTATTTATCACAAAAAATCAAGAGCACATTGTTTTCAGTGGTAAAAAGACCTGTAAGGATAAGAAAGGACAGTACCAGCGAGTGATCCTTCTTCATTTCCTCCTTCTTCGTCTTCGTCTTCTTGGTGTGTTTCCCTTTCTCCTCTCCAATTGGTGAAACCAAGGACATGATTGGCCTTCAATGTTAGATTTGGTTTTGTAAGTGAGGGGGTACAAGTATACTAATAAATAATAGCATTATTTTCTCATGACCGTAGCAAAATAGAGGTGAACAGATGTGCTAAATATCATTCTTACCTAAGGGAAGGTTATGGTGCCAATATGGATGATGAGGATTGGAACACAGATCTCCCTTTGTGCAATTCCACTGAAATCGACCAACGGTTCCGGTGTGACATTTTAGTTCAACTGCACAAAGCACCTCTTTCTTCTTTTAAGAAGTGTTTTGTGCAGTACACCAAAAGGTCCCAAAAGAAATGAGGTGAAATGGATATCCCTATTTGCACAAAAAGCTATAGAGGAAACAATCAGAGTCTCAAACAATTACTAATTAATGGCAATAACAATTGGTTAAACTTGTAATGACTAATAACACTGGCATGGCTTCATTTTACCAGGGGCTTTAGATTAAGAACAGCTAAATAGTTGCTATAAGGGCATGGGACAGTGGGTGCACCAGCACCATGTACCTCAACCGGGGCATAGAGTGGTGATGCAAAGTTTGTTGCCCCAAGAGAAACAAACATCCAAGCAACATATCTAGATTGGTTCCATTTTTATTCTCTTTAGCAACCTATTCCTATGTGTGGATAGCAAATCTAGTCCTGGTCATACTCTAGTGCCTTGTCACACCCAGCCCCCACTTTCTTTCCTTTTTCAACCAAGATATTGGTTGCTTATCCAGTGTATACAACATTTCCCCTATATTTCCCTTTTCGACCAACAGACCGGTTGGATAGCCAGTCTCTACTACTTTCACCCCCTTTCTTTCCTATTTGAACCAAGTCCTATATACATACTACATCTTTTCCCCCTTTCTTTCCTGTTTGAAAGTACAAGATTCGACTGCATGAAGTAGCTTTACCTCTAATAATAGAAAAAATTAGGTGGCGTTGGACCATCCGATCGAGCCTAGCTACGTGGGGGGGACTGAGAGGTTGAGAATGATGCACATGGCGACGTGGGGAGCTGGGGCAGTAGAGCAAGGCCGGTTTCGGAGGAAGATATACCAGAAGGTCATCGGGGTGTGGCTAGGTGGGGGGGGGGGGGGCGGGAGGCCGGATCTGCCAACACTACGGCAGCGATGAAGGGATAGGAGGACCTCCGGCACCGGCGCTCAGTCAGAGATGACGGTGCGGCCAGCAGTGGGACTCCTCCCTCGCCATCGACGACGACCTAAACGCTGCACCTCCTCCCCTTCCCCGGCGGAAGGGATGCGTCCGGATTTGTGACCAGCGGTGAGCAGAGAGAGAGAGAGTGACCACCGCTATCTTGCTTAGATCTGGAGAGGATGAGAGTGTGTGAAGAGAGCAACCCTAGCAAGCAAGCGCGGAGCGCCTGCCTATATATACATATAGTGGAGTAGTTTTCTTCTTTCACTCCATAAAAACAATCGCTTAAAATTGTGTACGTGCCAGGTCGCACTTTGTCATGTTCACATGTGGTACTCGACCCTCCATTAAGTGAATAAACACATATATATATTTTATGAGCAAGCCCACGGCTCAAATTATCGAAAATGTGGGCTGCACCAACATTTAATATTATTAATATTTTCTATGTACAGTTTGACCACATATATAGTAAGTAGCAAACTTTTAATGCATGTCACCAAACATTATATTGTTGGATTCCTATTTTTATGGAGTATTGGATTTGCTACATACAATTTATATTTTATTAGTTAAAATTTATGGTCAAAATATAACACAAAATATGAGGGGACTACTCCCACTATGACTAGTCTAACGGTAGACACGCTTGACCGCTTGGTAGCCCCTCGGTCGTCGAAACTGTTTCTATGACAAGCCGCTCTATTCCATTGTTTCACGGGCATGCGGGCCACCAAGCAATTGGGCCCGAGTGCCGTCCACCAAATCACAGCGAGGTGCTACAGGCTAGACTCACTAGTCACCCTGGTGTGGCAGTCATGACCCGTCATATCACAAAACTCATACCTTTACCAGCAGTAGTAAAATGGCATGTTAAGTTGGACGGACGAAGCAACCATCATTTCACCGGAACTCTCACTCAATCCCTTTCTCCCCTCTATCTTGAAGAAAACCACACTCCAGGCTACTCACTTCTGCCATTTTTCTTCTCTACTGACGAAGGAAAGGTGAGCGAATCAGTGATGCTGTTCTATTTTCTTTCCAAGATTTTTCTTTTGTGAAGCACCAACCGATCCTCACTGCCTATTCTTTTTCCGTTGTCATTGTGATTATGGTTTCCTTTCGATTCCTTTTTGTTTGTCAGTTTATTCATGGATCCTGGAGCACTAGGCAAAGAATTGCCGGCGGACAACCCACTCGAGACAGAGATCTCCAGGAAGCGAGCACCGGCCAACGAGTTGGCGATGTTGGCGATGTTGGCGGGCAAACCCATGGAGATGAAGATCTCCAAGAAACAAGCACTAACCAAAGAGTTGACGACGTTGGCGGACGAACTCCTGAACACAGAGAGCTCCAACAACAGCAAGGCCCGAACCGTGCCTACCCCAAAAACCCTAATGGCCACCTATGAGAGGCTCAAGGCCGGGTTTGAGGAGATAGTCGCCGTCGAGGAGCAGTGTTCCCCTGGCAAGATGATGGCCCCCGAAGGGATGGGATCCCCCGGTGAGCTGCCCAAGGTAAAAAAAAAATATTGGCTTACCATAATTGTGGTCTTTGATTATTTGCAATGTGCTTGCTAATATGTTAGGGTTGTGCAGCTGCCGGTGGACGTCCTTGATGATTCCCATGCCCTGGTCCATCCTGTGGACATTGCCCCAGAGATCGATGACACGAAATAGTTGGTTGGGCTAATCTTTCAACGTAGTTTGCATTGTGTTTAATTACCAGATGCGTGTTATCAAACCCTGTAGGGTCTATGTGGGCAGTACTTGATACTTTTGTTTGTTAGTGAATCATCCGAAACCTCTCCGAGTTATGGAAACAGATGTATCCTCACCAGCTTTTGATGTAATATATGGCATGTTGAGACGTATGTTTGCACTGTCTATCATATAAGCAGGGCTTGTTTGATGATTGTTGGTGTCAAACCTCGTCTGAATACGCGCTGTGTTAGTAGGCTAGCTACTTTGCGAGCTATACTACTACTTGCAAACACTGAGCGAAGAGAAATGTTGGGGCTGATCAGCTCGTTCTACACCAAGAGCATCTCCAACACCCTTTGTATATTGGATTGCTAAAAACTTGTTATAGCAAGAGGAGAGAGAAGGTTTACAAAGCCAACATGTTTTTTGCTTTCTCAGCCTTTGTATATTGGATTGCTATATTTGTACAAAACACACAATGACATGTGGGGACAGTTTGCCATAGACACTACACACTTGCTTACGTACATGAACACATATACTACCACAACTCGCCACCGTACATGTCACATACACACACAACACACACGGGTACACGTACACGTACACACTCCACGAAAAACATCCATGCAATAAAAAAAGTATACAACATAGCACACATGCGGCATGCAAAAAAATTCCATGCAAAAAAATACACACAGCACACGAACACGCGCACACAACACACATACACAGCACACACACGCGCGCGGCATAGATGGCCCACCGGTCATTGAGACAAAAATATGACTAGGACCACTTTAGTTGGCTTTGTAAAATTATAGCAAGTGGCCTCTCCACTTTGGAAATATACAAATAGGTTTGGCCGTCGATCTTTTGGAGGAAGCGTGAACGAGTAGTACTTTTGCAGTGCCTAGAGAGTGTGTGTGTGAGTGTACGTGTGTTAGAGGGGGGTTGTGGGATGAAGAGAGACCTGAGAGAGAGAAAGGCCCTCCATTTCTTTTTAGTCGGCAACAAAATCATACAGAAACGTACGAATCCTAGAACATTGGTGTACAAAAACTTTCAAACGGTGCATTTTATACTAATACATTTCTGTCAAATCTGGGCATGCGTCATATCAACTCTGCAAGCAATACAAAGGAGTGCTCCGACTTTATTAAAGCATGGCCCACCTCACATTATCACCATATTTCTAGGAGTCCATGCGCGGCTGCCTACCGGGCGATCTCTTCTCCCTCCTCGTCTTTCTTTTTTCAGCTGGCACTCGGCGGGCAATTAGATTTTGGGTATCGTCGGTTTATTCAATTGCAGTCCCACATGTCACTGAAAATGCAAGAAACGCGTGCGTGTTCCCTTTGGTGAGCGGCGTGCTAGATCGACCGTGGGGGTGCGACGCGAACGCGACAGGCATGCTTTAAGTGTGCCGGCTTTTCCTTTTAAACTTGTAAAGTGTAACATTATCTTTCGCTTGCTCTTGCGATCGATCGGTAGAAATCCAGATAGAAAAGATGAGTGTGGGGCTTTCCCGCGCGTTAGGTAGGCTAGTTTGGCCTAGTCGGTTTGCTCACATACGTTCCCATGTGTCAGTGATATGCCGTGAGGAAGCGCGTTGAGCGATGGGCCGAACCCGACATGCGTGCCGTGAGTGGTCCACTTTCTCGTTTTGAACTTGTAAGTGCAACACTTGGTTTAGCACCTTCATACGAACGATCGATGCAAAACCCGGTTAGAAAAGATGAGTGAGTGAATATTATTTTCTTGAACCATCCTCCCTTCACGTCAGGGACCATGTTCATATCCTGTGCTGCCACAGTGCCGTCCAGTCTTGGCGTGTGCTAGCGGTATTGATGCTATAGTAGCTTTCTAGAAGAAGCGGATTCAACAAAGAGTGAAATGATGGTTGCTTCGTCCGAGCAACTTATAGTTGGATAGGTGGGGCCTTGTGATTTGACAGCTCATTAGTCATTATTACTGCGGCGCTACGACCGGGTGAGTCTCCCCTGCAGTTCTGCGTGATGCACTATAATTTTGGTGCATGGCAAGTGGACCCAAATGGTGGATGTCCCACATGTCGGTGAATGAAAGTATTCTACCCGCTATGGAGGAGAAGCAAGGAAACCACACGGTAGAGTGTCACTGCTGTTTTATATTTATTTCTTATTTTTAGCGTTTCTACTATTACGACGGAGGAGTGCGAAACATGGCAGCCCAGTAAACTTGCATGTGCAGTGGTTCATATACTGTTTTTATTTAATGACTTGATGATTTGAAGATTGCTCAGCATGCCTGCTGCTTGGTGTGCAGTGCTTCATACGGCAAACTTGTCTTAAGTCCGGCACGTAGCCTAGAGATCAAGATACGGGGATAAATTGCTGCTTGGCACGTGCTGGATGTCCCACCCGTCAGTGAAAGGACGAGAACAGGAACAACGTGGGAGGGCGTCTCCACTTCTTCCATTTTTATGGAAGCAAGCGTCTCCACTCTACAAGGAAGGAGCGCGAAACACGGCAGCATAGGTGATAAGACCGTCCAGTTTTTCTTTGAGCGTGACTTGACAGTGTAGTTGTAGGGTCGGAGACCACACGTAGTACATAACGATACAAAGTGCGACCCAAAGAGACAGACGCGTCTAGTTGGAAGGTCTCGGACCATATACATAAACAAATATCCAACCTAAAACAGAGTATGTGCCTACAATTAATATAGTAGAGTACTTAGGCACGTACATCATAATATCAACGTGCATTGCACGTAATATTTAGTGCTAGTAAGTTCTAAAAGACAAATGCCAACATGCCACGCAGGTTCATACTATTTGTGCCTGGCTACTTCACCAATATTTACTGCGGTACATTACTCAGGTTCGTAGGTGCCTGGGTATATGTCCGTTTCACAGTTCCAGTCCCAGGTGTTCTTCATAGCTGGCACGATCCATAACGGAGGGCAACGGGAATACATATCATCGCAGCTTTTTAGTGTGGCTACCCATGATGGAGACTCATCCAAGCTGAAGCGGCATAAGTCAGGGATAGGGGCGTTTAAGATATTAATCCGGCGGTGCGCAATGAAAACACACCCACTCTTCACGAACGGCAGGCCGTCGGCGTCGTGCATGGAAGGTGGCATCGTTTTCACTATGGGGTAGCTGTCCCCAATGAAAACCGAGTACTCTCCAAGTGTGTTCCTCCGCGCCCAGGTAGCATCACGGGGGTCGAACACGCAGCCGTTCATCTGGTACACCTGGCATCTCAAACTTGGACACATGGTGACGGGCATGGTCAAGGTCCATGCTGGATAAATGTTGTGCAGCAAGCACAATAAGGTGACGTAAGCAGAGGATAAGGATTAAAATAATATATTCTATATTTGCTTATTTCTATGATAGGGAAGGGAAGAAGTCTAGTAGGAGTAGATTAGAGCCAGCTGCGGCATGGGCTAGAAGAAACAATTTGAGAGTGTGACGTGGGCGACGTATATTAATTAAAGTAGGAGGAGTCCTAGTAGTAGTAGTACTTTTTTTTTATTAGATGGGATTCAAGTTTACTAGCTAGTACATTGCGGAATTGAAATTGCTAATTATAACTTGTATTATAATGTTGCGTCGATGACTATCCCAATCAATCAAAAAAAGAAAAGAACTACTCCTCATGGAGTATAACGAGACATGTACTGAAATGTTATAAGATGACATGGCAGTAAGATAGTATACTCTAGCTCCTGGCTCTACTAGTCTTAGATCGGAGATAATGGATTACCTGGGTACATGATCAGGGTCCGATCGTGATAGATTGTGGCATCTTGCTGCCCTTCAATGGTACCATGGGTAACGACTGCTAAGATAGTACGTCCCAACTGGGTGTCGTCAGTTACAAGGTTCCAAGTGAGACCAAATGGCCCGTGCACATCCACGATCGGCGATCTGATTTTGATCGGGGGATGACTTTTCCCTGCATGCAATGATTTAATGCACCTTGAAATCTGAACATGTGATGTGGAGCAATAAATTTGAAACTTATAAAACGGAAAAAATAAACATATTAAACCGGAAGAGAGGGAGTATACCATAGGATGTGTCCCATACGAAACAAGTCCCCTGGTTTGTCACCATGAAGATGCGGTTTAAAAAGAGCACGACGTCTTCGTACTCCTACGGCAACAAATTGGCCGCAGATAGCATGGTCCAGCTTTGACCGCCACGTGCAGGATGTTTCGTGAAAGCAATCGCGATGTCGAACACCGCGATGAGAGAGTAATCTTTGTTGCCACATGACCTTGTCGGGGCTTTCGGGATTGCTATCTTTTTCAAACTCACCATGGTTCCATTGTACCAATTCAGGAGGTGCCCCATTGGATGGCCGATCCCAATGCTGGACAAAGGTTCAACGGGAACGGTCTCACCGGTGTGAATGTTGTGCAAATTGATGTTGGTACCCTCCCGTATGTATGCAAGCCAATCTCCATTGGCACCAAGCCTAACCTATGCAGCAGTGGGCAGCGGGGTAATTATGAAATGGAACACGGAAGTAGTCTTTAGAATACATTTACGTGATCAAACTCATCACTGACCTGCTCATTGGACAAAATCTGAGTGCCCCTAAACGTCGGCATCTCAAGGGGCGTCAACTTGCAACTACGGCCACGCCGCGTCGGAGAGACCCCCCAGGAAACATCCTCGTCCTCAAGGACGCATGGCAGACCAACTAGCATGGCCTTCTCCCACGCATATTTATGCACCATCTTAAAATATTTGGTGCAAACACCGCTGAGTCTTGCGGATGTATGGAAGTCAGAGCGACTTACGATTTCCCCCAAAGCATCGTCGTCCAAGGTCTCCCAACCTCGATGAGGATGAGAAACACCACCGCCTTGGGAATTCATAGCAATGGCGACAAACTACCTTCTCCCTTTGGGAACTGGTTTAGACGAGAGGAGATGGTAGCCGCAGGGCTTCGTCCCATCAGAAAGGATGTTCTGCGGGTGCGCATTAGCAGTAGTGTGCTAGTGCGGTTTATATTTGAGATCAGGGAGCCGGCGGGCGGTTCATTGTCCGGCATGTTCGCGTCCATCCACCTTCCCGTAATTAAAGCATGCACAACACTTACGGCGACTGGGATTGGTTTGTTTTCCGGGCGCACTGACCAACGCAAACTAGCGGACCTCGTCGCCCTTTTTCGAGCACGACTTCGACAACTACGTGCGTGACATGGAAAATATCTAGTGCTACCAAGGCTTAGGTGCTACCGTGATACGGGCTTCTAGGCCGTCAGATTCTAAGATCGAACGGCTCCCGGTAACTCTGCAACATTTGCAAAAATTCATAGGAGCCCATATCATGGTACCACCTAAGCCTCGGTAACAGCAGATACTCTCTCGTGCGTGACATGCCTGCAAGCAAATCTTGCGTGGCAAAAATTAAAAAAATGTGCGAGGCAGAGCGGTAGGCTGTCAGCCTGCATGTTGTAGCCATGTCATCTACACGCAACCTAAAGGCCTGGGTGTACATAGTACTAGTAGTTAAATATGCATTGTGTGCCACGAAAGTTCCTTGGAGCTCGTGCTGCAGCTAGTGTACTGTGGTCATGAACATACATGCATGCACGCATGCATGCGCGTCTAAGCGTATAGCCAGGACCACTGTTGCAACTTCAGGGACTATATACACACCGTATTTGCATGTATGAGGATTGTATCGAAGCACTTACTAACTATGAGGACCATGTTAGGCGCCGCCTGCTAGTACAAGGACTAACCATGCAATTATCTCGTGTCTGGTCGTATAGAGACTGTGTGAAAGAGAGAGAGAGAGAGAGAGAGAGAGAGAGAGTGTGTTTGTGTGTGTGTGTGTGAAATGGAGCCTTCGGTAGGGAAAGCAATTAAGTGTGTGTGGCTTCATCATAGAGAGGTGATGTCTAATTAAAAGAATTGTGCACGATGGTAATAACAAGCGCACACAGTTGATGGAACAAGTCGTGTGCTGACATCGCCGATTGCAGTGCACACGCCACGTACGCATCCGAGAATGCTTGCCCACGTTAAAGCATGGTTAATAATATAGCCAGCTGCTGGCTATAGCATGTTGCCATGTCATCTATAATCAATGTAATAGCCAACACGTATAAATAGTTAGCTATAAGAAAGTACTACTTTCTTAACATATGGCCCACCTTCCACTCTCACAAAGCTTCTTGGAGCTCGTGCTACAGCCGGCTGTAAGTCTACCGCCCACTTCTCCTCTCTCTCTCTCTTCCAACCCAGCAACACAATATAATATTTAAATCCTTATAGCCTGCTTACGTCACCTCATTATACTTGCTCTTAATTGCACCATCCGGGAATCGTGCCGCACTTCGAAACCGGAACCGTCAAATAATTTTGACCTTGTTTCCCGTCACATTCCAAATTACCACGCTATATGTAAAGTGCAAACCTATTCACACCGATCAAAACCTAAACGTTTTCCCACTTAGCAGCTTATTACTAGGTTATAAATACCACCTACTCGAAAATGACTGCACACTCCTCCTGAATTCCTCATCCACAAACAAACAAGTCTTCGTCGTTCCTTGCGTCTGCCATGGCCCGTGGGAGGAGTTCTTGGTCGAGAAATGACCATGGAGCGGCGGGCAAAGCAGCAGAGATGTCCCGCCTCGCCGCGATATCAGCTGAGAAGTCCCGCCGCGCCGTCGAAGCAGCACAGAGGTCCCGCCATGCCGCCGAAGCAGCACTGCGGTCCCGCCATGCCGCCGAAGCAGCACTGCGGTCCCGCCATGCCGCCGAAGTAGCAGAGTGGTCCGGCGGCACCGCGGAAGCGTCACAGATGTCCCGCCGTGCCGTGGAAGCAGCAGAGAGGTCCTGCCGCGTCGCGGTGGCCTGGATGGATCTATCGCGGGCATTCGAGGGCTCTCACAGGCGCATGCGCGCTATGCTCAATAAGCTGATGGACGATGACATCCCCCGTTGGGCGAAGCTGCAGGAGGAGAGCTGTGCCGCGTTGGATAAGTCGACCGGCGTCATCCACGGACTAAGGGGTGACAAGGTGAGGCTCCACACCGAGCGCGACCTGATGAGGGCGAAGATCACTGGCAGGGCGAAGCAGCACGAGGAGACAACTGCCGTGTTGAAGAAGACGGCCGTCATGGTCAGGAAACTTATGGACGAGAATGCTAAGCTCCGCATGGAGCGTGAAATGCTCCTGGAGGGATCCGTGGATGCTCGCAAGTGACGTATTGAGGACCTGAAAGAGATCAAGGTGGACGAAATGACGAAGATGGCGGAGTAGATTGAGGTGAAGTAGAGAGCAGCGACCCAGACCGTTGTCTACGTCTTCCTTGTTTTGCCCTTGTGTGTTTCGGGCATTGCCGCATGTGGCATCTTTAATTATCTTCCTGAATATGTAAGACAATTATTATTATCCATTGCCATCGTCATCATATATATCAGTCTTGCTAAGTCTCAGTCGATGCTATGTCCGTGAGATCTTACATCAAGAT
This sequence comes from Elymus sibiricus, assembly GCA_039707655.1. Lineage (NCBI taxonomy): Eukaryota > Viridiplantae > Streptophyta > Magnoliopsida > Poales > Poaceae > Elymus > Elymus sibiricus. The sequence continues at coordinate 162,280,538 of CM077674.1, read as the reverse complement.
CCGTGCAAATTTTCTTTTCAGGTTTTCTTTTCTCTCTCTTAAATCTCAGTCGACTGAGGCCTAGCCACACCATTAAAACAGGGGCTCGGGCGCCATTAATGGAGAAGTTGGGAGCGAGGTGGGCGGTGGATGGAGGTCAAAGGGCTCGCCTCCCGGTGAGCCTACGCAGTGGTCTGCTCCACGCCTGCCGTCTACTCAAATAGCTACTCCCTCCGTCCAGGTGCATAGAGCGGTCTCCATGCCTCGTTCGACCAACTCTCCATGCCCAGCCTTTTAAATCCCATAGTAAATAATTATGGTTACATGCCTCGATACACGTCTCCCTCTGGTCCCTAGGTTGTGCATGCACCTTGTATTGCATGCTGATTTGCTACCCAGCACCTAAATTTATGAAGGGTGGGCGTGAAAAGTGGGTGGTAACCAAAAATGCCGCACTCACGGGCCTTTACGGGGCTAATACGGGCATCTTCCAACTAATCAAACTAGACCCCCCTGATTTTCAGGTGGTGGGCCCCTTCCCACCCCCTAAATCCAATCCTAATCCTCCACGTTTGCTACTCCGTAAAGTCTGTAAAAATCCTCCACGTGAGTCTAGCATTGCTCGGTGCTAACTGCAAGCAAAGGATTAGTAATTAATCGGCTCAATTGACGAGATTTTTCAGCGCGGATTACGTTAGTTATCAAGGCCAATCTTCACACGCCTAAATCACAGTGCGGCGTCTTAGGTGCCCTACGCACGGAGGGAGTACCCCGCATGACGCCTCCTAGCCAATAAAAATGGGGACGCGTGGCAGCACGTAAATGGTTAGTACAACGCCCACGGTTTGAATAACACTTGTGTTTCCGATTGTAACGTGGCAGCTCTTTGTTCCAAAATGACTTTGTTGGTTGTTAATCTGTGCGCCTTCAAAAAATTAGACAAAATTTTTACCACCGCATGTTGGTGCCATGTCAAGGCAACATGCCAATTTTCATGATTTTCAGGCAAGTTTTGGATTTACAGGAATTTAAAAACCAAGTTTTTCAATGTTTTCGGCCGAGCCACGATGTCCAGATGTTTGAAATTCATTCCCATTTCTTGTGTGGGACCTAAACATTCACCCATGTACACATATACGATTTTTCAACCCATTTGGGTGCACAGAAGCATGTGCATGTAGTTCAAATTTGAATTATGCACATTGCCTAGGAAACTCAATAAATGTATAAAAAAGGCCAAACAAACCCAGAATAATTCCAAATTTTAGCACGACACTCCTATTGGTCTTTGTTGCCTCTATAAAAAAAATCGAGGTAGGAGGAGGCAACGTATGTCGTTTCGCCCACAAAGGTGACACATCCCCTATCGGAACCATGAGCCTTCTTGAGAGAAGCTCCGGTTTGTAAGAAGCTTATACCAAAACTTGTCCCAAATTGAACAAAATATTTACCACAACATGTTGGTGCCATGTCAAGACACCATGCCAAGTTTCGTGATTTTTAGGCATATTTTGGATTTACAGGAATTTAAAAACCAATTTCTCAATGTTTTCGGCTGAGCCACGACGCCCAGATGTTTGAAATTCATTCCCATTTCTTGTATGGGACCTAAACATTCACCCAAGTATACATATACGATTTTTCAACCCATTTTGGTGCACTGGAGCATGTGCATGTAGTTCAAATTTGAATTATGCACATTAAATGCCTAGAAACTCAAATAATGTATAAAAAAGGCCAAACGAACCCGGAATAATTCCAAATTTTAGCATGACACTCCTATTGGTCTTTGTTGCCTCTGTAAACAAAATCAAGGCAGGAAGAGGCAGCGTATGTCGTTTCGCCCAGAACGGTGACACATCCCCTATCGGAACCATGAGCCTTCTTGAGAGAAGCTCCATTTTTTAAGAAGCTTATACCAAAACTTGTCCCAAATCGAACAAAAATTTTACCACAGCATGTTGGTGCTATGTCAAGACACCATGCCAAGTTCCGTGATTTTTAGGCAATTTTTGGATTTACAGGAATTTAAAAACCAAGTTTCTCAATGTTTTCGGCCGAGCCACGATGCCTAGATGTTTGAAATTAACTCCCATTTATTGTATGGGACCGAAACATTCACCCAAGGACACATATATGATTTTTCAACCCATTTTGGTGCACTGGAGCATGTGCCTGGAGTTCAAATTTGAATTATGCACATTAAATGCCTAGAAAACTCAATTAATGTATAAAAAATGCCAAATGAACCCGGAATAATTCCAAATTTTAGCACGACACTCCTATAGTTGCATGTTCACTGCAGATAAATGTTCTAGCAATTCAAACAACGACCTTTTCCTACCGTAACCCCATTTTGTCTTTCAAATCAAAATGAAAAAAATCAAGTACACCACAAACAGTTTGTTAGCAAGAATCGTGTGCAATGCAGTATAAATATCTTGGGGCTCCCTCATGTATGGCGTACGCCGGAAGGTTCGTCGGCTACAGTCCACTGGCCGCGTGTCAACCACACTTGCGTGCTAGTTATTCGCTACACCGTTCGCAAAATTTAGGCAACAGCGGAAATATCTAGGTCCCCGCCCCTTTCCCCCACCAAAAGCCACAAAGGTGACACATTCCCAATAGGAACCATGAGCATTCTTGAGAGAAGCTCCGGTTTGTAACAAGCTTATACCAAAACTTGTTCCAAATCGAACAAATTTTGACCATAGCATGTTGGTGCCATGTCAAGACACCATGCCAAGTTCCATGATTTTTAGGCAATTTTTGGATTTACAGGAATTTAAAAACCAAGTTTCTCAATGTTTTCGGCCGAGCCACGATGCCCAGATGTTTGAAATTCATTCCCATTTCTTGTATGGGACCTAAACATTCACCAAGGACACATATACGATTTTTTAACCCATTTTGGTGCACTGGAGCATGTGCATGTAGTTCAAATTTGTATTATGCACATTAAATGCCTAGAAACTCAATTAATGTATAAAAAAGGCCAAACGAACCCGGAATAATTCCAAATTTTAGCACGACACTCCTATTGGTCTATGTTGCCTATGTAAAAAAATCAAGGCAGGAAGAGGTAGCGTATGTCATTTCGCCCACAAAGGTGACACGTTCTCTATCGGAACCATGAGCCTTCTTGAGAGAAGCTCCAGTTTGTAAGATGCTTATACCAAAACTTGTCCCAAATCGAACAAAAAATTTACCACATGTTGGTGCAATCTCAAGACACCATGCCAAGTTCCGTGATGTTTAGGCAATTTTTGGATTTACATGAATTTAAAAACCAATTTTCTCAATGTTTTGGCCGAGCCACGACGCCCAGATGTTTGAAATTCACTCCGATTTCTTGTATGGGACCCAAACATTCACCTATGGATACATATACAATTTTTCAACCCATTTTGGTGCACTGTAGCATGTGCCTGTAGTTCAAATTTGAATCATGCACATTAAATGCCTAGAAAACTCAATTAATGTATAAAAAAGGCCAAATGAACCCAGAATAATTCCAAATTTTTGCACGACACTCCTATAGTTGCATGTTCGCTGCCAATAAATGTTGTAGCCATTCAAACACCGACCTTTCCTGTCGTAACCCCATTTTGTCTTTCAAATCAAAATGAAAAAATCAAGTACACCACAAATAGTTCATTAGCAAGAATCGTGTGCGATGCAGTATAAAATATCTTGGATCCTGCCCAAAAAAAAGAATACAAAATGGATTCGAATTAAGTTGGCACTGTAAACGTGAAGCTTACTTTCTCCTAAAATTTGAATGAAGCGGAAAACACCCAGTCCCTCCTCGGCGGTAACCACCCGAAAAGAAATTTTGGGAGATGGAAATTTTCCATTACTGCCTATCCCTAACACGCAAAGCCTATTGACTTGATTTCTATATGCCTCGATAGGGGTAGCTTTGTAATTTCCGTCAAACGTGACATAACCGCCTCTCACCCCGATTCATACACGGTGGGCGCCAAAACACAGTCTCTCCACGGCCGAAATCGCCTCTCACCCCGATTCATACACGGTGGGCGCCAACAGTGGGCGCCAAAACAAACTCTCCTCGGCCGAAATCGATCTCGGCAAATATTTGGGGTATGCGAGATTACCGTCCTATCCCCAACCGACCAATATTGCTCTGATGTCTGAAATTTTAAACGGAGGCTAAGTTTGTAACTTTCCCCGCATTTGAGATAAGCACGTCCCAAAGACACGGTTCCCCCCTACCTCTCTCCCTCCATTTCCCCATTCGTACTCCGTGGGCGCCAAAATGCCCTCTCCACCCCAGCCTCCTCCGTCCGCCACCCCATCCACCGCCGTCCTCCTCCACCATGCCGGAGCTGATACCCCGACGCCGTCGTCCATTACAAGAGATCGACGTCTCTCATCCACGGCTCTGGACCAAGATCCTTGCATCGCGTCCTCTCACTTCATCCGCGCCGTCGTCCACCTTGCCGGGGCCATTGCTACGGCCGTCTCGTCCACTGCGCCGGGACATATCCCCCGCCGCCACCGTCTGCCCTCCCAGATCTGCTTCCACGCCGCCGACACCCATCGTTACCGCAGCACCCTCGACGTCTCAGCAGATGCTTACACAGCGCCGCACAAGAGGAGGTACTCTTTCGTATCTGCTCAAGTTATTTATCTCTGATAAAAAATAGATCGCCACTACTTTACTGTGATTTCTTGTCCATCTCTTAGAATCTTACTTGTTAGTTGAAAGGAAACATTGGTTGCCAAGTAGCCTTTGTACGGTTTGCACCTTCAGATCCGCCATGGCATGCTCAACACTATACTCGCAATGCTTATGGTTTTCCCCTTTTATATTCCACATTAGCTAAATGGCAGTCGACTGAATTTCAAATTGGGGTCAGTCGATTTTTGAGAGTTCGCCGGAGTTCGCCGTACGGAAGGAAGGATAAGGAAGGGGCTCGCCGGGGGGTACCCCATTATCTATCTTAGGGTTTCAGGTGGGCGTGGTGGTGGGGGCGGTTCAGGGGAGGCGGGGGGCGGGGGCCGATGGTTCGGGCGGCGGCCCGTGTGGTGGTCTGTTGGGGAAGAAGAAGAGGTGAGGAAGAAGAAGGGTTAGGAGACGTAGGATCTTCATCCAACCGCCTGAAATGGTCGACTGACCAAAATGATGACAGTCAGGCGACTTGCATGTAACCATTCCCTTTATATTCAGTACCATCATCGTAGGTGCTTCGTGACGTGCTAACACTGCTCCTCGACCCATCAAGCTAGACAACATGCCACTCATAATTCCAAACTTAGTTGTTCAAATATGAATCTGATATGATGCTGATATTACTAAAACAGATACCATTTAATTGGTCAGCTAATGTTCCTTCTTTTGTTCGATAAGCACGTGCGCCACATATAAAGAGACAACAGGGAGTTGCATTCTTTATGCGCTCTGGTTCTTTTTTTTAGAGAAAAGGCCGAGGCCTGACTTTAAATTAATAAAGCCAAAAGGCAACGAAGTATTACAAAAGAGAGAGTATCAAACACCCACAACAGCGAGAAAGTATCTGAAACACGGCCACAACTAGCAAACATGGCACGCAGGCCAGCATAATGAACTGCAGAACTAAACACCAACCACCAAAAGAAACAACGACTACTTCGCCATGTTTGCCGGTTGTGGCAACGAACATTTTATTATCGAAAATCTGCTTGCTCTTCTTTAACATGTTCCTCTTCTATTCTTCTTTAATAAGTATAGTAGTACAGTATGTTCCTCGTAGTGAAGAGGAGTAGGGATATTTGTAGTATACAGGTCTATTCGGTCGCTTGTGCTGGATGCTTTCAACTCTTCGTGTTGGTTTGCCATAATATCCAGAAAATGCTGGGAGCTGTGTCGCCTTTGAGAGTTAGACTGATAGTAATAGTACTGCGCCTTTAGTTGAAGAGAGCTGGTATCCGAAGCCTTTCTAGCCTTACCGGCAATACTAGCCCATATTTTCCAGGAAGTTCCACTTTCCTGATTTTACTCGTGATGCTTAGGGTGCTTTGTGCGGTACTAGCAGCAATCCACCCATTGAAGCTAAACAACACAGCAATCATAATTCCACAGCTTAGTTGTTCAAATACGAATGTGATATGATACTGATATTAGTTAACAGACACACATTTAATTGGTCAGCTAATGCTCCCACTTGAGTTTCCAAATGCATGTGGCCACATGTAGAGAGACACCAGGGAATAGCATTTCTTTGGGCGCTCTGATTCATCATGGGTGGGCAACCAACATTGTATAGAACGAAGTGGAATCTCCATAATATGCTTCCTCTTCGTTTCTTTAACATGTTCCTCTTCTGTTCTTCTTTAATAAGTACAGCATGTTCCTTGTCAGGAAGGGGATCAGTGACATCTGCAGTCGACAGGTCTATTGGGCCGCTTCTGCTAGATGCTTTCAACACTTCGAGTTGGTCTGCCATAATATCCATGAAATGCTGGGAGCCGTGTGGCCTTTGAGAGAGTAGACTGATAGTAACAGTAGTGCGCCTTCAAGTGAATAGAGCTGGCCTGTAGGTGATCGGTAGGGTTTCGATTAGTAGCGGCAATATAACCGCATGTTTTCCAGCCAGTTCTACTTTCCCGATGGTGTCCCCTTTTATCTACACTGCGATCTGCCTAGTGCCTTTGTGTCGTACTAGAAGCACTCCATCCTTCAAGCTAAACTACATGCCACTCATATTTCCAATGCTTACATTGAATTGGTCAGCTAATGTTAGTACGTGAGTTTTGAAATGCATGTGCGGCACATATAGAGACATGAGGGGATACTATTTCTCTGTGCGCTCTTGTTATCATGGTTTGGCAATAAACTTTCTTTATTGTATATTTTGAAACCTATCATCTGCCAACTATCCTTAACTCTGGAGCTCCCAATAGGGAGCCCATTTTTTTGTGTAGTTGTGCCAGATTATATTAATGTACGCACCAAATTACAGAACACATGGGCTCTCTCATTAGATTCCAGTGATAGCACACAAGGGTTACAGGGAGCCCCTATTATATTAGTACATCCTCCACATTACACAGATAATCTCACTACTATTTATGTTTTATGCTTCTCAGATAGTGAACATAATCACAATGAATATGAGAATGCGCACAGTAGAAGAATATTGCGGAACAGTGCAATGGCTAACAAACTTGGCATCAAGGGATTGAGTTCCATTCTAGATGCAATGAAACCCACATGCTCCCCACCTACAGATTCGTGTTCAGAATATGATCCTAATGACTATTCTGAGCTCAAGGAGTCAAAGGAAGATAGCCTATCCTGTTCAGCCAACAAGGTGCATGGGTTCTAATTTGGTAAGGTTTTATTGCTTGCACGTATCTTGCATAAGGTGTCTTGCATTTCTTCTACTTCGTTGCACTGCCATCTGCTTAGTTTACTCATCATATATGTGAAGATGCCATGCCCATCCATTATCAATACCTATTCCATTTGTCATCATACCATGTTTTTTCATTCAAATGTTGTTCTTGTGTATCAGACATCCAAAAGGAAGAGGGTGACCGCAGAACCTGAAGGAGTAAAAGCAAAGTCCTTGAAAAAGGTTGTGGTACCAGAGAAATCAGATAGCACCCCACTTATATTGGCGATAGAATTAGCGCCACAAAACCTAGGATATCGCAACTATGCTGCTCTCTGCTTTGCTCTTGTTACCACCTGTTGTCCTGTATCCCTGTACTTATATTCATACCTGGTTGATTATGTGACATCAATGTGCATGATAGCTTGCTTATCCACTGTTCGCTCCAAATTATCAGATATATATTAATGCTTACATTAATGTAGAATAAACCCAATGCTTATGAAGAAGTTTAGCTCTGCATTGTTCTTCTAAGTATCTGTTGTCCTTTATCACTGTACGTATATTGTCAGCTAGTTGTTCATGTACCATCACTTTGCAGCTTATTTTCCTCTCCCTCAATTTTGTACACATCAAATCTATATTTACTCTTACTAAAATGTTGAATGAAACCAATGCTACTGAAGAAGTTTAACTCTCCATTGCTCTTGTTAGTACCTTTTGCATGTATGTTGTACTTACATTTATAGCTAGTTCATGATGTAGCATCACTCTGCATCTTAGCTTAAATAATCTCCATTTGTTCCTATATTATCACATCTATATTTACTCTTAACAAAATGTAGAATCAAGGCAATGCTTATGAAGAAGACTCTTTGGTAAACTTCTTGAATTGCCCCCTCCCCCCCCCCCCCATCAACATGGAAAAGGGCTTTACAGAGCCGGTCTTCACTACTAATGTAATTTTATCCTTCTCAAGCCTTCAAACTTTGTTGTGTATATTTGGATAGCTATTTCTGTTACTGCTGTTTATTTTTGTCGTTTGCATCAAATTGCATGTTTAAAGTTTATTACGAAGAAGTTCATAAACATAAGTTTGTCCTTCTCAATTTCAGTTTTTAATTGCACAACCTAGTTCCTTATTCATACTCCCTCCATTCCACAATGTAGTGCGCCCGCACTTTCCGAGATCTAAGTTTGTCCATAAATTTAACCAACGAGACCAACTGTGGCGGAAGAAAAAATTATACCACTGACTTCATATCGAAATAGCGAATTCAGTGGTATAATTTTTGCTCGCGCCGCAGTTGGTCTCGTTGGTTAAATTTATGGTCAAACTTAGATCTCGGGAAGCGCAGGCGCACTACATTGTGGAATGGAGGGAGTACCATGTAAATTAAACTAAACATAGCAAGTGATCTTCTTTAGCACTGCATGTATGCTTGTGTTCTTGATCTGTAATCCAGTGGTGTCGTGAAACTACCAACTCCAGCACAATGTCATATCCTGCCATGTCTTAACTATGAATAATTTCATATTATGTTAATGTTATTTAAATCATCTCTTTATTTACCAATCTGAAATGGGATAAATTGACAGTACACACACCATTGATGCTTATACGTTCTTTAGCACTGCATGTATGCTTGTGTTCTTGATCTGTATTCCAATGGTGTGGTTAAGCTGACCACTCCTGCACAATTCCATTTCTTGCCATGTCTTCAAGCAATTCAGTTGACGGAGACGTATCAACTCCCCCAAGCTTAACTCATTGCTTGTCCTCAAGCAATTCAGTTGACAAACTGAAAGTGATAAAGAAAAACTTTTATGAACTCTTTTGTTCTTGTTTTGGACTCTAATTTGCATGATTTGAATGAAACTAACCCGGACTGACCCTGTTTTTAGCAGAACTACCATGGTGTTGTTTTTGTGCATAAATCAAAGTTCTCGGATTTGGATGAAACTTTTTGGAGAATTTTTATGGAATATATAAAAATCATTGGCGCAAGAACCAACAGAAGGGGGGCCACCTGCTGCCCACAAGGCAACAAGGCGCGATCCCCCTAGGGCACGCCCTGATTCCTTGTGGGGCCCACAGGCAGCCGTCTGACCTAATTCCAATGCTATAAACTCTCTTTCCCCGAGGAAAAAATAGGAGAAGAAGTTTCATCACGTTTTACGATACGGAGCCGTCGCCACCTCCCGTTCTTCATCGGGAGGGCAGATCTGGAGTCCATTCGGGGCTCCGGAGAGGGGGATTCGACGCCGTCGTCATCATCAACCATCCTCCATCACCAATTTCATGATGCTCACCACCGGGTGTGAGTAATTCCTTCATTGGCTTGCTGGACGGTGATGGGTTGGATGAGATTTATCATGTAATCGAGTCAATTTGTTAGGGCTTTGATCCCTAGTATCCACTACGTTCTTAGATTGATGTTGCTATGACTTTGCTATGCTTAATGCTTGACACTAGGGCCCGAGTGCCATGATTTCAGATCTGAACCCTCTATGTTTTCATGAATATATTTGTGTTCTTGATCCTATCTCGCAAGTTATATGTAACTATTACATGTCATGATCCGCATACCCCAAGGTGACAATAATTGGGATTCTTTCCGGTGATTGCCGTAGTTTGAGGAGTTCATGTATTCACTAAGTGCTAATGCTTTGTTCCAGTTCTCTATTAAAAGGAGGCCTTAATATCCCTTAGTTTCCTTAAGGACCCCGCTGCCACGGGAGGGTAGGACAAAAGATGTCATGCAAGTTCTTACTATAAGCACGTATGACTATATACGGAATACATGCCTACATTACATTGATGAATTGGAGCTATTGTGTATCACCCTAGGTTGTGACTGTTATATGATGAATATCATCCAACATAATTATCATCACCGATCCAATGCCTACGACTTTCTCATATTGGTTTCTGCTAAGTTACTTTGTTGCTACTGCTTTACACTTGTTACAAAACTACTACTGTTACTATTGCCATTACTATTGTTACTATTGCTACTGCTATCAAAACTATCATATTACTGTGCTACTAAATACTCTACTATAGATATTTTATCTCCAGGTGTGGTTGAATTGACAACTCAACTGCTAATACTTGCAAATATTCTTTGGCTCCCCTTGTGTCGAATCAATAAATTTGGGTGCAATACTACCCGCGAAAACTGTTGCGATCCCCTATACTTGTGGCTTATCAAGACCTTTTTCTGGCGCCGTTGTCGGGGAGCATAGCTCTATTTGTTGAGTCACTTGGGATTTATATCTGTTGATCACTATGAAGAATCTGAAAGACTCTATGACCAAGATCGTTCCCTCTAAGACGAGGGGAGGTAAGGAACTGCCATCTAGCTCTGCACTTGATTCACCTTCTGTTTTGAGTAAGCTTGCGACACCACCACCTGTTATGCATTCTGATATGTCGCAAGTTATTGATGATACTAATTTTTCTATGAATGATACTTATGATGATGCTAGTACTATGCTTGATAATACAGTGCCACTTGGTGAATTTCTTGATGAACAAGTTGCTAAAGCTAAAGAAATTGAGAATGTTGAAAATGTTGAAACTCTTGAAAACTATGAATCACCTATTATGCCTAGTTCTCCTACTAGAGCTGAATCACCTGATGAACATGTCTTTGATAGGGAGACGGCTAGGGCCATTCTTGCTCGTAAGGATAGAGATGAAGTTAAAAAATTGCTTCTTGAAATGAAAGAAAAATCTATGAGGGAGAGAATGAAATATGATCCTAAGTTTGCTACCTCTCCCATATTTTTTACCGATAAGGATTACGAATTCTCTGTCGATCCTGAGTTAATTACTTTGGTTGAATATGATCCTTTTCATGGTTATGAAACTGAAACTGTTGTGGCACATCTTACTAAGTTGAATGATATTGCCACTCTATTTGCTCATGATGAATTTTTTTGCTATTACTATATTCTTAAGTTGTTTCCTTTCTCATTAAAGGGTGATGCTAGGAAATGGTTTAATACTCTTGCTCCTGGTTGTGTGCGTAGTCCCCAGGATATGATATATTACTTCTCTGAAAAATATTTTCCTGCTCATAAGAAACAAGCTGCCTTACAAGAAATATTTAACTTTGTGCAAATTGAAGAAGAGAATCTCCCTCAAGCTTGGGGGAGGCTTCCATAATGACTTGCCTGATCATCCTCTTAAGAAGAATGAAATACTTGATATCTTTTATAATGGACTAGCCGATGCTTCTAGGGACTACCTAGATAGTTGTGCTGGTTGTGTTTTCAGGGAATGAACTATTGGACAGGCTAAGGTATTATTGAATAATATATTGAGAAATGTCAATGATTGGACACTTCCTGAACCACCACCTAAGCCAACTCCGAAGAAGAGAGGTATTCTATTCCTCAGTCTAGAAGATATGCAAGAAGCTAAGAAATCTATGAAGGAAAAAGGTATTAAAGCTGAAGACGTTAAGAATTTACCACATATTGAAGAAATAAATGGACTTGATATCCCGACACAGGTAGTGGAGGTAAATTCTCTCACTAGATTTGATGAAGGTGACATTCCCTATAATAAATCTGCTAGTCAATGCCTGTATGAATTTGATAATTACATCATTAAACAGGAACACTTTAATTTGTATGTTAGCAATCAACTAAAACGGAATGCCATCAAGATTGAACGCTTGAGTGATTTGATGGTTAGAACTACTAATGATGTTAAATGCTTGAGTAAACATGCTTCTATGGTTCAGACTTAGTTAGAACAAATTGCTAAGTCACAAAATGATTTGCTTGATGAGATGAATAATAAAAAGATTGATCATGTTGTTAGAGTTATTACTAGAGGAGGTAGAATGACTCAGGATTCTCTATATCCTGAAGGTCATCCTAAAAGAATTGAACAAGACTCTCAAAGAATTAATATTGATGCACCTAGTCCATCTAAGAAGAAAAAGGAAAAGAAAAATGATAGGACTTTGCATACTTCTAGTGAACCTGAGATAGAAAAACCTCCTGAGAATAATAATGATGCTTCTATTTCTGATGCTGAGACACAATCTGGTAATGAACATACACCTAGTGACAATGATAATGATAATGATAATGAAGATGTTCATGTTGATGCTCAACCAGATAATGATGTGGAAATAGAACCTGCTGTTGATCTTGATAACCCACCTCCTAAGAATAAAAGATATGATAAAAGAGACTTTGTTGCTAGAAAACATGGAAAGGAGAGAGAACCATGGGTTCAAAAACCCATGCCTTTCCCCACTAAACCATCTAAGAATAAGGATGAAGAAGATTTTGAACGCTTTGTTGAAATGCTTAGACCTGTCTTTTTGCGCACTCGCTTGATTGATATGTTGAAAATGTCTCCTTATGCTAAATATATGAAAGATATTGTCACAAATAAAAGAAAGATACCTGAAGCTGAAATTTCCACCATGCTTGCAAATTATTCTTTTAAGGGTGGACTACCTAAAAAGTTAGGAGATCCAGGAATACCTACTATACCATGCTCCATTAAAAGAAGTTATGTCAAAACTGCTTTATGTGATTTGGGAGCCGGTGTTAGTGTTATGCCTTTCTCTTTATATAGAAGACTTGATTTGAATAAGCTAACACCTACTAAAATATCTTTGCAAATGGCTGATAAATCAACTGCTATACCTATTGGAATTTGCGAGGATGTGCCTGTTGTTGTTGCAAATGTTACTATTTTAACGGACTTTGTTATACTTGATATGCCTGAGGATGACAACATGTCGATTATCCTTGGAAGACCCTTTCCGAACACTGCAGGGGCTGTTATTATTTGCAACAAAAGCAAGGTTACTTTTCATGTCAATGGTAATGAGCATACGGTTTATTTCCCGAAGAAAAAAACTTTAGTGAATGGTATCAATTGTATTGAGAAGGTTTCGACAATCACTATTGGGGGATTCAAATTTCCTCTTCTGACTGTCAAAAAGAAATATGAAATTCTTATTGTTGGGGAGATGCATATCCCCGTTGAGGTAACTTAGTGTTATACAGAAATTCTTCGGTTTCATGTCACTTGGAAATAGTTTGTTAATAAGACTTTATCAACCTTATTAATGGATTCTTTCTGATGGGCATGTGGTCGATGAATTTAGTAAGCACAACTTTCTGTAATTTTAGTTTGCTCTCTGTTATTTTTAGTTTAAATAAAATAAAATGCCATGATTATCCTGTTTTCTGAATTTTCCGTGCAATAAAAATGGCCCAAAAATAAAAGTGCTCAGAATGCAAAAAAAAACTAACATGATTTTTCTAGAATATATAAGAATTTTAGGCACTGAAAACAACCCAGGGGGGTGCACCTGTTGCCCACAAGGCAACAGGGCGCGGCCACCCCCAGGGTGCGCCAAGATGCCTTGTGGGTCCCACAGGGACCCACTCACTTATCCATTCAGCCCACTTCATTCCTACCTCCAGAAAAAAATTGTGGTAGCTCTCTCTCTCGTGTTCTTGCTCCCAAGCCTAAGATTTTCGATATCTTTGCTCGGAGCTCCGTTTCCTAATCTATTTTGAGGGATTGCTCCTTGGTATGTGACTCTCCCATTGCCCCAATTAGTTTTTGATTTAGTGGTGTGACGCCATCGACTTAATCGTGCACTAATCATACACGCAAATGCACACGATCAAGCCTAAGGACTCACGGGAAGATATCACAACACAACTCTAAAAACAAATAAAAGTCATACAAGCTTTATATTACAAGCCAAGGGCCTCAAGGGCTCGAATACATAAGCTCGTGAACAAGCATAGCGGAAGTAACAACCGTATCTGAGTACAGACACAAAGGTTAAACAGGTCTGCCTTAAGAAGACTGAGCAAAACAACGACATCTGATCGAAAAGGCGCAGGCCTCCTGCCTGGGAGTCTCCTAGCTACTCCTGGTCGTCGGTCTCCACATAGTAGTAGGCTCCACCGGTAGGGTAGTAGTAGTCGTCGACAAGGGCAGCTGGCTCCGGGGCTCCGTCATCTGGTTGCAGCCATCGGGTATAGGGAAAAAGAGGTAGCAAAGCAACTGTTAGTACTCATCCAAAGTACTCGCAAGACTTACATCAAATCAATTCTATTTATGCATCGGTATCAAAGGGAAGGCTGTATCTGTGGACTAGACTGCAGAATTGCCAGAAAAGAGGGGAAGGCCTAGCCTATCGAAGACTAGCATCTTCAGCATCTTGCAGCATTAGAAGAGTGTAGATTAGTACATAAACATAAAGTAATAAGTAGTAGTAGCAATGCCCAGGGATCCTTCCTCGACTCCCTGTGAGAAAGCAATCCCAGAGCTAACATATTACTTAAGTTCACCAGTATTCAGTTCTAGTTGTAGTAGATCGAGATACTTTTTGAGCGTCCTGTTATCGTGGACACGGCTATTCAAATAGATATACTCCCCTGCAGGGGTGCACCAACTTACCCAACACGCTCGATTAACTCTGGCCAGACACACTTACTCGGTGCATGCCCGGCCTCGGCTGATCGACACGTCGTAGCCCTATCTAGGCTCAATAGAGAGGCCAGCACGCCGGTCTACATCCTAAGCGCTCAGTGTTCTTGAGCCCATCGCCCTTTGCACCCCTGCGCGTTGCGAACGCGGCCGGGAGCAGACCTAGCCCCCTTAATACAAGCGCAGGCTTTCCTAGTCCAACCCGGCGCGCGCCGCTCAACTGCTAACATCTGGAGAGCTTCGGCTGATGCATACGACACTGAGTGCCCATACTATTCCCGCGTGGTGGTTAGTGCGAAAAGGCCAAAGGCCTACTCAGATCACATATCCTAACCCATTAGTGCTTTGGGAGCTCGCGGTGACAATCAGTGATCCACGATCTGTGGTCCTGTCGCCCCGTCTCGTGGACTTACGGCAAGGGCCAGGAATGCCCGGCCGTGCCACGTAATTATCTCGCGGGTACCCTCATGGTCAACCCGACTCCACATCTCTCGCGGGTACCCCTCGGGGTCACCCGACTTCCACAAGTTTCTGGTGTAAAGTTAAAGTATCCGTGTGTCCATAACATCAAGGAGGAATCCGAGGAATCACCTAGGGGGTGTGCGGTGATGTACTGGTCTCAGCCCATCGATCACATAGATCGGGGCACCGGTAATAAAGCGGGGCAACAAGGACAAGGATGAGGGGCCACAGATGGTTCACTAACCAACCTAGACTAAGCATTTAGGATAGTAGGAATGGTATCAACAGCAGTTACAAAAACAGGCTATGCATCAGAATAGGTATTTCCGGAACAACAACTGTAGCAATTCTAATGCAAGCATAAGAGAGAAAGAATGGGAGATATAGGCATGTTCAAGGGGGTTTGCTTGCCTGGAAGCTCTGTGGCAAAAGAGGGGTCGTCGGTGGTGTAGCAGTCCTCAGGGGCAGCGTCGGCCTCGGGGTCTACCGGAGAGAAGAAGGGGAAGAAACAATAAATACAAGCAAACAAATGCAACACAGATGCATGGCATGGCAATATGCTGTGCTGGTGGTGACCTATCATAGGGCTACACGTTAGAGACGGAGCGGGAAAATATCTGGCAATATTTTCCCGGTTTAGGCATTTGTCAGACAGAGGAACCGTAGGGGAAGGTTCCATGTTTGCAGTGTTGGGGGCATATAACAGCTACATGGAGGGCATATTCGGATTCGTCTCGCTTTTGTGATCAACTTTCATGTAGAGAACTTTTCGATCCGAGCTACGGTTTATTTTCTATGATTTTTTTCAAAGATTTAAACCATTTTCTAAAATTCCTGGAATTATTTTATTTATTTAAATCCGAATTATCCGGAACAGTAAATGCTTTATTGCGTCAGCAACACGTTATGATGATGTCAGCAGAGAACCCAGGTCAAACCTGACGGCTGGGACCCACATGTCAGTGGCACAGGGTTAATTAGAGCTTATTTAAAAAATAAACTAGGGTTAATTAGCAGGTGGGCCCCATATGTCAGTGACTAAACTAATTAACAAATTAAGTTTAATTATAAAACTGGTTAATTAGCGGGTGGGGCCCGCCTGTCAGCGATTGGGGTTGCCCAGTCAGCATGGTTGACTGGTCAACCCAGTCAACTGGGCCCTTGGGACCCACTGGCCAGTGACCCAGGGGTGGCCCCAGGCCAGCCACGTCGGCGGCGGCCAGCGTTTAAATGCCAGCGACGCCAAACGCAGTGGAGGTCCTCGGGACCTCGCCGGAAACGTGCTACGGTGCGCAATTTCGCATGCGGTTTGCGGCGTTCGAACATACGTTCGACGCCGCGTCGATTGGCGGCGGTAGCGCGCGATGGGGTGGCCGGAGTTGGCCGGAGCGGCGACGGCAGGCAGCGGCGCATTCGGGCGAGCTCGGGTAAGTCGCTACGGTGCACGATGAGAGGCGTGCGTGGGTGCGTTGGGCTCCTGGGAGCCCCATGAGCTCGGCTACGAGCTCGGACACGTGTGGCAGCGGCTGTGGCCACGGCGACGAGCTCGACGGCGACGATGAGTACGGCCATGGGGGGAACGGTGACTACGGGCGCGGCAAGACGAGGAAGAAGAGGGGAAAAGAGGTGGAGCTCACCGGGAGGTACACGGCAGCCGTTGGGAGGCTTACGAGCTGCAGGGTGGCCGGAATTCGACGGAGCTCGCCGGCGACCGAAGAGGAAGAAGACGGCGCGGATCCATGCTGTGGTGCTCCCCGGCTCGCGTTCGACGGCGTAGTCGATGTAGCGGACGACGGCGGCCCTCCTGGACACGGCAGAGAGGAGCGGGGTGTACGGTGGCCGCAGGGAAACGACGACGACGGCGATGGATGCGCTTGGGCGAGGGGAAGAGCGAGCGAGGGAGAGAGGGGGAGGAGTGGATGAGGACGGTGACGGGTCCGAGGGGAGTCGGCCTTATCCCCTCACCGCCTTGTAGCGGCGCCGTGTCGGCCATTCGCCGGAGCGCGCGTGCGGCCGGTGGCGCAGTGACACGCACAGGAGAGAGTGAGAGGAGGGAGACGGTGAGAGGTGGGCTGGGCCGCACTGTGGACTTAGGCCCAGTCCACAGTAGCTTTTCATCTTTTCCCCTTTTAGCTTTCTGTTTTCTTTTTTTTACAGAATGAATTTGCAATATTTTTGAGCTGCCAATTGAATTTTGTAAAATATGTGAATTGGCCACATAATTACATTGCAATATACTGCACTGCCACAAAAAGTTTGGATGCAAGATGAATCCATTTGAATTTTTCATAAATGGAAGAGCATTTAAAATGCTCCTTTTTGCACTGTTTTAAATGCCATAGCTCATTTTAGCAATTAGGTGATGTTGTTTTCCTGAACAAATATTTTTTTTGGAATATTTGCTAAAACTTGAACTATTTTGCAGCAACTTTTGTGCAACTCCAAAATTCACTTGCAATTTGAATTGAATTTAGTGTTGGAATTTGAAATGAGATATTAATCCAATATGATCAAGCATTCCAAATCACAGTGACTTAGCATAATCATTATGGATCACCGTTGCTCATTTCACATGGGTGTTACAATTCTCCTCCTCTAAAAGAAATTCTCGTCCCGAGAATTGAGGAGGTAGAAGGGAAAAGATCGGGGTATTCTTCCCGAAGACGATCCTCGCGTTCCCAAGTGGCTTCATCTTCCGTATGATCCGACCACTGCACTTTAAGGAACTTGGTTGTCTTCTGATGGGTCCTGACGTTCAGTTTGATCGA
Organism: Elymus sibiricus; assembly: GCA_039707655.1. NCBI lineage: Eukaryota > Viridiplantae > Streptophyta > Magnoliopsida > Poales > Poaceae > Elymus > Elymus sibiricus. Next base: position 162,262,500 of record CM077674.1, on the reverse strand, counting down.
GAATGCGGATTAGATGCTCTTTATAAGATAGGTCATCTTGCAATTCGAGCAATTCATGATCCACTGCTCGGTGCGGATCCTTGAAGCAACGGCGAAGTTGCGACACATGGAAGACGTCGTGGATGTGGGAGAATTGCGGCGGCAACTCCAATTTATATGCCACATGTCCACGTCTGGCGAGAATGCGGAAGGGACCAATGTAGCGAGGAGCTAACTTGCCCTTGATTCCAAAGCGGTGAGTGCCCTTCATAGGAGTGACACACAGATAAGCTTGCTCACCAGGTTGATAGATCGATCCCCAGTGTTTACGATCATAATTGCTCTTCTGGCAAGACTGGGCCGCCTTGAGATTTTCCCGGATGATACGGACTTGCTCTTCAGCGTGTTGGATAATATCCGGACCAATGAGCAGCCGTTCCCCAATTTCTGACCAATTCAGAGGGGTCCGACACTTACGTCCATATAGTACCTCGAAGGGGGCCATCTTCAAGCTAGCTTGATAGCTATTGTTGTACGAGAATTCAGCATATAGGAGAGATTCCTCCCACTTCTTGCCATATGAAATGACACAAGCATGCAGCATATCTTCAAGCACTTGATTGACTCGTTCAACTTGCCCTTCGGACTGGGGGTGATAAGCTGAGCTCCAGGTTATATGAGTTCCGATAGCTTCTTGGAAACTTGCCCAGAACTTTGACGTGAATAGGCTGCCACGGTCTGAACTGATCTCCTTCGAAATACTGTGGAGTGATACAATTCTGGAGATATACAAATCTGCTAACTGACTAGTAGTGATCGTCTCCTTGACTAGCAAAAAATGTGCAACTTTGGAGAGTTGATCGATGACAACAAGAATTGCATCGAGGCCTTTCTGCGACTTGGGAAGGCCAATAATGAGGTCCATTTGAACCTTATCCCATTTCCATTCAGGAATAGGGAGCGGTTGCAGAATTCCAGCAGGCTTCTGATGTTCTGCTTTGACGCGATGACAAACGTCACATTCAGCAACATATCGAGCAATGTCTTGCTTCATTTTAGACCACCAGTACCTTTGACGAAGGTCACGATACATCTTGGTGCTACCCAGATGAATAGACGGTGGTGTATCATGTGCCTCCTTTATAACCGTGTCTGTCATAAGCTCGAACCGAGGTACCACAATGCGATCTCTGAAGTACAAGGTTCCATCTTCAGCAAGTGAGAAATCTCTGGACTTTTCAAGGTCAAGATCTCTTTTCATCTGATCAACTTCAGCATCTTTTGCTTGTGCAGACTTAACAGCTTTCTCAAGATTCGGCTGCAGAACAAGGGTATTAAGAGAACCCTGTGGAACGATGTGGAGGTTCAATTTGCGAAGTTCTTCATGAAGAAGGGGTTGAGCTCGCTGAAGCATAAGATTGTTGCAATAAGACTTGCGACTCAAGGCATTACATTAGCCCTGCCAGGGGTGTTGGGGATATTTACCAGCATATAGACCCGGCAAGGTGATAACCCGGCCATAGAGCAGGCTCAGCGGGTTAACTCACTGCAGGGCTGAAGGACTTTTGGTGGGCCGGTTTGATGGAGGTCTAGCGGGAAAGGCCGGCTCAGGTAATGGGCCGGCTCAAGAAGAAGATGCTTGGCTTCAGGGTTGTCTTGGAGATCAAGTAGACTTAGAGTAGGAGACGGGGCAGAGCCACGACCCGGACTCTCATGTAAATGTAGGGTTCCACCTGTGTATATAAAGGGGAGCACCTAGGCAAAAAATACTAAGTTGCAATCTCCTCGAGAGCTAGGTTAGCGAATCCGCATCCTTATAATCGAGGTCCACAGCAATATAATCAAGCAGGACGTAGGCTTTTACCTCGATCGAGAGGGGCCGAACCTGGGTAACTCCGTGTCTTCTCGTTCCCGATCAACCCCGTTAAGCTTCCACACTTGTGCGATGGCCTCATCTCCAATTCCTTTCACAAGGGCATCTGCCATGTCAAAACCACGACAGTTGGCGCCCACCGTGGGTGTAACACCCTGGATTTTGCCTTTTTCTTTTATTTGGATTTATTGAATATTTTAAATTGCATTTGGGCTTTTCAGTCAATTCTTTTAGACTTGCCAGTTGGAGTTATTTTTTATTTTCTTCCAAGTGGGTTCTATCATCCATAAACCCTCCCTAGACCTCATCCCTCTCACCACAATGCTATTGGATATTTTTATTTAATGGCATTATATTATTTTTCCTCCTGAAAATGCCTATTTTCTCACTAAGCTATGAAGCAACCCTCATTTTTATTGCTCCAAAAATTCCAAGAAAATTCCCAAATATTCTTTGGATAATGCCTCACCTTCCTATGCAAAAATATCGCATGGTCATTTGGAAATTTTCAGCTAAGGAAAATGTTTTTGCTTCTGGACAGAATGGTCACTTTGTGAAGCAACTATATTTTTCATTGATCTGTTGGGGCTGAAATTTTTACCACATGACTACCATCCTAAGAGATGCTTAACCACCAAATTTTAGCTCTAAACTCCTAGCCATTTGTCCCCAGCACTTGGCACAAGTTTCTGTCCAGAAACTTTGCATCAAGCTCCAGTCACCTCCACTGTACCAGATGGCAAGCCAAGCGCAGTTCTAGGCACCGTGTTGAAGGGACTTCACGAATGACACGGTTTGGCAGCGCCGAAAGCACCGCGTGTGCCAGTGCACGCGGTGATCGCATGAGAGCACGGTGCATTGCATGCGCTCGCCGCGCTCTGTGCACCGGGTCTGTAACACCCCAAAAATTTAACCATGTTTTGTTAATTAAAATTTTGCCAGGGATTAAAAATTTTCCTTTCTGGATTTTCTTGTGACCACAAAGCCACTCCTTTTTGCCAGAATTTCAAAAATCCTTCTGTTCTGTCTTGAAACTTTTGAGTATTGTTGTATGGCTTGAGTTTTATTGCATTCATTAAAAACCAGTGGAATAATTTTTATAATAAAATTTGGCCAAGATTTAATTCATTTAATAGCATGTTAACTCCTTTCAAAGCCCCATTTGCACAGCAACTATTTTATAACTTCATCTATAAATTCCACAAAAATTTGTAGGAGTCATGTGATGTCCCTGGATCACTTTTATGCAAAAACCCAGCTTTGTCAATTGTAAAATTTGAGCACCACTTCAAGTTTTTAAATCTGGTTCAATTTGCAGTCTGCACTTCAACCTATTTAAATATTCCTTTAAAAATTCTATAAAAATTCTGGGATGTTAGTAGGAGTATATAACTCTTGTTTATGTAAAAATCCACTTGGGTTCTTTGGAATTTTTGAGCAAACCATCCTCATCTTTATTCTGGTCCAGATTGGTAGTTTGTACTACAACCTTATTTTATCTTGCCCCATTGCTCTTAAGATTTTTCCTACTCATAGTACATCCTATAAAACCCTTAAGTCCAGAATTTTGGACCCATTGGAATAACTTGGACACATGAAAATATAGTCTACAGTTTCTGTCCAGAATTGCTTTTGACCAAAAATTGCATTAACAAGTTTCTGTTTCTCCCAAACTAACTTTACCATTATCACCTACATCTAAAGAGACTCTCATCTGGAAATTTTGGTGGCCATAGCAGATCCCTAGATGCCCCTGGCATTTTGTCGAGCATCTGTAGTGCATGTCCAGATTTTGGCATGGTTTTAAAATTGCACTGTGAGCTTGTTCTAATTGCCAAACCACCATGTCCCCTAAACCTTCCATTGTATTTAACCGAAACCTGTTAATTTTCATTTGCATCCAAGCATGATTAGCCCCCCTAGCATTCCGTCGAGCAGGCGCCATGCGTGCTCTGGGCGCGCCCAGAGCGCACGTATTGCTCGTGCCGCGCCCGAGCCGCCGCGACCAGTAGCGCCTCCCCCGCTAGCTCCAGTTCATCTCCCCTGTCTCCTGACTATGCCGCGACGCGCCAAGACCAGCCAAGCCGCTCCCTGACTCACCGCAGCGCCGCCCCCGCAACCAGCCACTGCCGCCGCCAGAGCTTGCCGCGCACGGCACCGCCCAAGCTCTCTCAGCCCGCCAGCTGCCCCTAGAACAGGCCGTCCTCATCCTCTCGCCCTGCCAACACCGCTAGTCACCGCCACGTCGCCCTGCAGCAACAGAACGTCGGTTCTCCGGCGATCTTATCCACGGCCGCCTCGGTACCGACCTCGTCGCGCTATAAATAGGACCCCTCAAGCTCTCTGTCGCCCTCACCGCAAACCTGCAGCCCCCTGTGAACCCCCCCTAGCTCCAATTCGACCGGAGGAACCTTCCTCCCCCATCTCCGGCCGAGCCAGCCGCCGCCACCCTCCTGTTAATTTATCCGCAGCCAGAGCCTCCCGTCCCATTCTTTCCTCACCCGTAGCTTCCTCTCGACCCCGCAAGCCCATTCCCCCTGTTAATTTGAGCCATAGCAGCAGTAGGCCGACACCGTGCTCGCCGGAGCTCTCGGTCCGCCTCGGAGGAAAGGGTGCTCACCCCCGAGCTCCCCGGTGATTCCTTTGCCCTCCAGAGGATGGGGCCCTCCCTTCTGAGCACGACGGTGTGCACAACTCCGGGAGAGGTGCCTCTTGGCGCCGGCAATCGCCGCCGGAAGCTCGCCTCTGGTTCTGCCTCCTGTGCGCGGGAGAAAGAAGAGGAACCCGACAGGCGGGCCCCGCCTGTCGGCGAGACAAGCCCTGGCCTGTTGGCGTCTTAACCCAGAATACGTTTTCTTCAAGAGGAAACGTATTCCAGGAAGTGCGCGACAATTTTCAGCAAGCGTAAAACCCCCGAAGTACGTTTTCTTCTTCCGAAAGCGTTTTCACTGCGAACCATTTGCTATTTTCTGTTTTATTTAAAAACAGAGTTTGACTGAACCTTTGACTGGACATATCTTTTTAAATAAAACTCCAAATGAATTGATTCTTTTTCCTACTTCTCTGGAATCTCATCTAGTTTATTTTCATATTTATTTGAAAATTTTCCAAGACAACTTTTTGTACTGTTTTTGAATTACGTGTTAATTCAAATACTTTTCGAAATAGGAATCGGAGAGGGAAGAAAGCTTTCAAAAATTTTGTGGTGCACCCTGCACTTCTGCACCTTGAAGGCAAGCATCCTGAAACCCGGTCAAATGTTTATTGTGTGTTGTTTGACGTGACTACAACACCGAGGTGTTTTGGAAACATTCGTTATTTTATGTGATGTTGTGATCATGCCTTGGAGTGCATTCTTTGCTGTTGATACTAAAATACTGGTGACAGTATTCGCCCTCTTATACCTCACATGCCTACCGGGAGGAATCCGGAGAAGTCTCTGTCTCGGGTAGACACGAGCTTGGTGCTGACATCTCGTTGGAGCGAGAATGGTCAGAAAGGCATGAGGGGGTATGAAGAACGGTGATTTTTGTCTGATGCCGTGAAAAATATTTGTTGTGCTAACCATGCAGGGAACACATAAGCCTCCTGAGTCGACCATAGATCGAGTCTTGTTCCAGTAACCCCCATACTTGTTTCGTACTACCACTCGTCCCTGCCGCAGGTAGGGTACGGTTCAGTAAGTTGTCAACCCCTTTTTTGGCACACACCGTACAGAGAGGCCATGGTGGAAGATACCGGGTGCATCCGGTAGGCAGGCCACCTGGTCCGGGGGCATGGGTGTTTCCGGTCCGGGACCGAGAGGGGGGCACCCCTTAGAGCGCGCAAATATAAATTCGATCCCATGCTAATCGAGGTTGGAGCCTCCCCACTTAGAGTTTTGCTTAATGAGTGTCATGGGTGATTCCAGACATCGGTAAGTTAAGCTGGTGTGTGCCGATCAGGTGTGTTTTCAATTAAAAGACCGTAAGCGGAATTAGTCCCGGTGGACTAAAGGAATCCGTTACTTGTGGGTAAAGAGTACACCCTCTGCAGAGTTTATATCTATTCGAATAGCCGTGTCCGCGGTTAAGGACTACAGTCTGGGATGGGTCAAGTGTCGGTCTTAGTGTCGGTCTTCGGAGGAAAACTTCTAAACCGGAACATTGATCATGACATGTGACAAATGATAATTATGATTATTATTATTGTGGACTAACCATTTATATTATTTGAATTATTGAGTATCCCTGGGATGGTTCTACCTCCTGGATATTCATTGTGATTATTCTCATATAAGCCCTTTATGTGGTGTCGCTCAGACGCCCGACTGTGGCATGCTTGTTATTTATTTTCCTTATAAGCCCTTTATGTGGTGTCGCTCAGACGCCCGACTGTGGCATGCTTGTTACTTATTTTTCTTATAAGCCCTTTTTGTGGTGTCGCTCAGACGCCCGACTGTGGCATGCTTGTTATTTATTTCCTTATAAGCCCTTTATGTGGTGTCGCTCAGACGCCCGACTGAGGCATGCTTTATATTATTATCCTTTCGAGGCGTCGCTTCAGACACCCGATTGGTTTATTTTATTTTTATTCTCTGATTGCTTATTCCTGTTTAATATGAATGACCTGGTTGCGTGCATCATGAATTTTATTTTGAGACTGACTAAGTGATCGTGGATTGTTTCAGTACATGTTTATCACCTGCTATATTGTACCTGTTTTCATGATGTTTGCGAGTACATTCAAAGTACTCACTGGCTTGTCCCTGGCTATTGTCTTGGCCAGATTTCTTGCTTGGAGAGGAGCGCAATGACGACAGCCTCGGAACCTAGGCACGGAAGATAGCAGCCGCGCGAAGATAGGAGTTATCCAGGTCAGCTGTTCCTGTGGGAAATGGAGTCCCATAGACGCTGATGACCCCGAACCGCTTCCGCCATCAACCACTAGAAACCTTTTGTTGTACTCATAGACCAGAATGGTCTTGTACTACATATTTTCTATTTGCTTGGAATTTCTGTATCAAGATTGTGCCTCACCAGCTAACAGTAATCCTGGGGCTGGTGAGCACAAGGACCAATTGCTGGGAAATTTATATCCCGGAAATCCGGTCCTGACAGGGTCCCTCTGCCACCGCCCGTTCGCCCTCCGCTTGCCACCGCGGCGTGTCCCAGCTCCACAGCCATCTACAGCACGCCACCAAAGCCTCGCCCTGCTCCTCCCCGACGCCGGCAAGCCGCTCGCCGGAAGCGTCCGAACGCTACCGGGCGGAACAGTGGGCGCGCATGCTCCGGGTACTCCGTGTAGTGCGCCGCACTATGCTTGGACGCGTGCACTGCGTAGCCTGTGCACCACTGCTCCTCCCCATGCCACGCCCGAGCTTATCTCCTCCTCTCCTCTTCTGCAGCTTGTCGTTGGTGGAGTCCCGAACGCGGCCACCCTCCATCTATAAATAGAGGCATCCCCGTCTCCGTCTAGCCATCGCTCTCACTTCACTTGGCCACAAATCACTCCCCCATGAGCACGGCAAGGCTGGGAGGGCCTCTGTAACACCCTGGTTTTCGCTCCTCGATTTTTCCTTCGCGGGATTTGACTCCCGTCTTTTTCTTTCCGTGTTATTGGATTTTCTCTCGTTCTTGGGTATATGAAGATGGTCATTTAGCCTTGCCTTTCCTATCCAACCAGAGATTCTCCCCAGTCCAACCTTGCCACCCAAGATATATTCTCAAGGTTCTGCCGCCAAAACCCTACCATCCGAGTCACCGGAAGGGAAACCCTAATTCCTTCCGTTACAAAGGAACCCTATTTTTTCCTTGATCTGTTGCCTCCCAAACTTTTCCCAGTGATCTTCCCATATCTATAAACCTTGGATATGCAAAAATATTGCCAAGTCATTTGCAACATTTTTCATTTAAAATTAATTCCTTTTTCTGCTGTTTAAAAGAATTAAATCCAGGAAAATATCTATCCATCTCCAAAGTTCATGAAAACTTGTGGAGATATTCTTTGTGATTATATTGAGCTCCCATAAAAATATTGGCCATAAATAAATAAGGGAAATGGCATTTTCCTATTTAAAGCCAATATTGCACCCTAGGCACTTTCCAAAGGAGCTACTATTTTGGTAGCCAGGAAAAATCCCAAATAATTTGTGGAGCTTCTCCTACCCATATCTTCACCATTTCCATCAAGAACCCAAGTTTCATAGTTCAAATTTTGAGCACATCATCCAATTCTTGTTTCTGGACTTATTTGAGGTTGTGAAGCAACTATATTTTATATTGCTTAAAAAATCTTGAAATTAATCCAGGACCTCACATTACCGATATGATGTGAGCATGCAAAAATTCACATCATTTTATCTAGCCATTTTCTCCCAAAAATTCCATCTAGTTTCTGTCCAGCAGAAAGCCTTGTGAAGGAAGTACCATCATAGGGTATCCAAATGAGCTGAAATTTTTCCAGTGCCTTCATATATCCAAATCATACTTCTCCACCAAAATTCAGCTCATTTAACCAATCCAGTTGAGCACAACACCAGAGTCTAGTTTCTGGACCAAAATTTGCATTGCAAAGGAAGTGCATGCAAACCTGGTCCAAATGACTTGAAATTTTTCCAGCATATACTCCTTCCTACCCCATCTCAATTTGACAACATCTCAATCTCACTTACAAAGCCATTTCACCTTAGCTTGGTCCCCAAGTTTCTATCCAGAAGTGGTTCTGGATCCTTCTAGTCAACCCAGAACCTTCCCAATCTCTCCAGTGGCAAACCTCATCTGTTTGAGCAGTGATGGACCTATTTGACAAGGTCTAACGTGCAGACGTGCACCAGAGCGCAGGGTGCACGTGGTGACCACGCCAAGGACAGGCCAAAACGGTGGTCAGCGCACTATTCTCGTCGGGCAGGCCAGCTCAGGCCGCCGTGGCGTGTCCTCTGGTGCCGACCTGACTCCCCGTCGTCCACACACCCATATCCGGTCACCTCCCCCTCCGTTCTCTTCCTCGTTGCGCCGCGACGAGCACCTATGCTCTGCCACTATACCGAACACGCGCCGCCATATCCGGCCGAGCCGAAGCTCCTCGAGCGCGCCAGCGCAGCTCCACAGCCTCCCTGTGATGCTCCCGACGCCCAGCTAGCCGCCACCGCCTCGAGTTCAAGCTCTGTGCATAACCACTCCCATCCCCGGCTATAAATAGCCCTTCCCCAAGCCTCTCGAGCTCACACCCCACCTTCTCTTTCCCCTCTTGCCTCTGCCCAAGCCCCAGCCGAGCCGCCTTGCCTCCTGGTGCCCAAATCACCGGCGAGCCCCGCCACGGCCACCGCTCGGTTCCGCCGAAATTTCCTCCACCCGGGCCACCTCTCTCCCTTTAGACTGCACCTCAGCTCTTCCCTAGCCACCGGAATCCCTCCCCGCCCTTCATCCCGCACTGTAGCCGGCCGTAGCCCCGAGGTCGAGCCTCACCGCGGCTGTCGTCTGCTGTACCAAAACTCCGCTTGAATTCCGGCATTCCCCGCATGCGTGGAGTGTACAGGAGGATGCACCCTGGCCTCCGAAGCACTCCGGTGGCCGGAGCCCCGCCGGAGGCGGCCAAAGTTGCCCGAACGAGCGCCGGCAGCGCGCGGCCTCCACCTGTCGGCCACTAGCCGTTGACTCTGGCCCGGGCCCGCAGGCAAGCATCGGGGGAAAGGAGAAGGGAGCAGGAGGCGAGAGAGGACGAGGCGGGCCCCACCTATCGGCCCCTAGCCGTTGACTCTGGCCCGGGCCCGCGGGTTTAAGTGGAAGCGTACTTTGTGGTTTTACGCTTTCGGGTCAGTGAAGGCGTAAAGTGATGCGGCTTCGGCCAGAAATACGTTTTCTCTGCCCTGAAAGCGTAGTTACCTGGAATACGATTTCTGTTTAACCCTGCTGGCTGAAATCCTTATATAGCGGACGTTCACTAGTTAGCAGCAGAAAAGCATAGTTTTTATTTGCTTTTCTGCCTAACAAACGAACGGCCCTAACTTTGCGACCGTAACTCCTATTTAGGTGAATCCAAAGCTCACTTTCTCAGTTCGTCGAGCCCGTTTCGATGGTATCATTTTCATGAGGTTGACACTTTCTGAAAATGCCCATTTTGCCCCTGCCCTATATTCAGTCCCTCCGGGAGGGAATCTTATCCGGCAATTTTTTCGCGAGGCGATCACACTTCTCTCCGGTGAACTCATCGACCCCCAGGCAAGCCGACCATCTGATATATGCCCTAAAGCATTGCTCTGTGTTATTCTTGCGTGTTTAATTAATGAACATGCCTGTGCTAGAAATACTTAAAGTCCTGCTAGTTTGAACTTGCTATTTGCATAACCTGCTAATGCTTATCATTTTATCGCACTAGTGACTCGTAGGTGACAACATGGAGATAGGTTGTTATGTTTTCATCGTGCATCATTGTTGTTATTGCAATGATAAAGAATGTGACTTAATAATGACAACCTCCTCCGTCGGCTGGATCGAGTCATAGTGCCACCGAACCGAGCTCCTCAGTGCAGCCACATTTGCCGTTATGGGGAGGCCCTAGCTTGGTCTATTTTCATGCCTCTTATCGGTACCACCAAAGAGGGGGCATTATGCATGCGTGCTACCCTGGCCCGGTAGGCGGCGATTGATGGGGAACGTTCCATGGGAAACAAAATTTTTCCTACGCACACATAAGATCTATCCATGGTGATGAGCATCTACGAGAGGGAGAGTGGATCTACATACCCTTGTAGATCGCTAAGCGGAAGCGTTAATAAACGCGGTTGATGTAGTCGAACGTCTTCGCGATCCAAATCGCCGAGCGTCCCGCGATCCAATCACGATCCTTCCGATCTAGTGCCGAACGGACGGCACCTCCGCGTTCAACACACGTACGGCTTGATGACGCCTTCACCTCCTCGATCCAGCGAGCGATGATGAAGTAGTGGTTGAGTTCCAGCAGCACGACGGCGTGGTGATGGTGGTGAGGAACAATCTCTGCAGGGCTTCGCCAAGCGCTACGGAGATTATGACGGAGGAACTAGAGGGCTAGGGTTGCCGGCACACGGCTTGGGAAATCCTGATGTGTCCCGTGTGCTAGCCCTGCCCCTCTATTTATATGTTGAGCCTTGGGGTCTAAACTTGGAGTAAAAGCCTCCTCCGGGTCGGTTTTGCCCGCACAAGGTCGGTTTGGCCCGCAGGGAAAGAGTCCAACTCGGATCCCTGCCGAACCGTGCACAGCCGCGCACAAGCGGTAGTACCGCTTCACACAAGCGGTAGTACCGCTTGGGCGGTAGTACCGCTTCACACAAGCGGTAGTACCGCTCGGGCGGTAGTACCGCTTCAACAAGCGGTAGTACCGCTTACGCGGCAGCAAAACTACTTTTGCACTTTCCAATACCTTGTGGGCTTTATCCCTTTGGCTCATATAAAGTGTTGCTGCACCCGAACACTTCGGTAAACATCCGGAACCTCTTCCGGTGAACTTCGGAACTCTTCCGGAGATCAAAACACTATTATCACATATATCAATCTTTACCTCCGGACTATTCCGGAGATCCTCGTCATGTCCGGGATCTTATCCGGGACTCCGAACAACTTTCGGTCACCAACATAATAACTCAATTATACTAATCGTCACCAAACGTTAAGTGTGTAGACCCTGCGGGTTCGAGAACTATGTAGACATGACCGAGACACCTCTACGGCCAATAACCAATAGCGGGACCTGGATGCCCATATTGGCTCCTACATATTCTACGAAGATCTTTATCGGTCGAACCTCTATGTCAAGGATTCAGTTAATCCCGTATGTTGTTCCCTTTGTTCTTCGGTATGTTACTTGCCCGAGATTCGATCGTCGGTATCACTATACCTAGTTCAATCTCGTTACCGGCAAGTCTCTTTACTCGTTCCGTAATACAAGATCTCGTGGCTAACACTTTAGTCACATTGCTTGCAAGGCTCATTGTGATGTTGTATTACCGAGTGGGCCCTGAGATACCTCTCCGTCATACGGAGTAACAAATCCCAGTCTTGATCCATGCCAACCCAACAGACACCCTCGGAGATACCTGTAGAGCACCTTTATAGTCACCCAGTTACGTTGCGACGTTTGATACACACAAGGTATTCCTCCGGTGTTAGTGAGTTGCATGATCTCATGGTCAAAGGAACAGATACTTGACATGCAGAAAACAATAGCAATAAACTGACACGATCATATGCTACGTTCGTAGTTTGGGTCTTGTCCATCACATCATTCTCCTAATGATGTGATCCCGTTATCAAATGACATCTCATGTCCATGGCTAGGAAACCTTAACCATCTTTGATCAACAAGCTAGTCAACTAGAGGCTTACTAGGGACACAGTGTTGTCTATGTACCCACACATGTATTTGAGTTTCCAATCAATACAATTATAGCATGGATAATAAACGATTATCATGAACAAGGAAATATAATAATAACCAATTTATTATTGCCTCTAGGGCATATTTCCAACAGCGATAATCCTGTGAGCCCAGTTTAGTTATATGGAACCAGGTCCCCGTTTGGGATAGTTTGTTTGGCCACGACGGTGGCAGGTGTCAGGAGTGACACAGGGGCCACCCAAGACTTGACCCGGGAAGGGTATGATTGTCGGTGGGGCCGTAGAGTGCCAGGTAATATACAAGTTTTGTTGGAGCAGCACCGGTCCACCCGAATGGGAGTACGAGGCTAGGAGCTCCATGGTGTGGGTAAAGTGCGCAAACTCTGCAGAGTGTAAATCTATTCAAATAGCCGCATCCTTGGTCATGGGACACAGTTCGTACTAGGTCACACTATTTGGTCTTTGTTGAGTCTGGAGGAACAAACTATATAATGTTATTGCTAAGGCTGAACCAGAGAATGGTAAGCCGGGACAGACGTGCAGCAAGGGTGCATGGGTATCGGATGATGTCAGGGATATGAATGTTAGCCATGCGATGGCTATGAGATAAGTGGTCGGATGACCGCAAAGTTTGGATCGGATTTGGATGGTGAGAATATTCGGAGTATGGATTATTTACTTGATATGCTTTACCTTACTGTATTTACTCCAATAGTTGTCATGCTAGATAATCCTGCTATGACATGATGATTAACACTGCTAGATGATTAATCTTACTAGATAATCCTGCCATAACATGATAGTTAATACTGTTAAGATAACAAGTGCATGCTTGAATGCCATGGATTGCTTTGCTTGGTGTATATGTTGGTTTGGTTTGCTTGCGAGTACATTCAAAAGTACCCAGCGGCCTTCAATGTGGCCAGGTTCACCTAAGGATCCGACATCCACTAGCAAGGAGCCGGAGTGTTCGCGAGCTAGAAGAATAACCCAGTCAGATCCCTATGGATTGGAGCTGCACCAAGACCATGCTGCCTTAGATAGAGTTTTTCCGCTGCCATCACCCTTGTAAAATACCATGTAAAGACTTATATATCCATTAATAGAAATGCCTGTGTTGATGATACTTGTTGTAAACGCGCATGCCAGAGTGATTTCCTGGGCTGGTATGTGCGGCGACCGTCTGGCTATAGTGGTATTCATGCGGGGCGCAACAACGGATGGTATCAGAGCCAGGCTGACCGTAGGTTACCCTAGCCGGACTTCATTGCCTCTTGTGCTCAGTAGAAAGCCCAGATGGATTTCAGCCATCCGCGCCAAGCTGGCACGGCTACTATTGATCATATGGCAATCCCATAGGTTTTGGCTCCATTAGACCCTAACTCTCGTGGCCCATGCCTCTGGTGGGAAATGTCCGCACCAGGCAAGGACCCATGAGCCCTTAACCCCTAGGTAAACCAGATATCCTTACCTTGCTTGCTAACCATGGCATCTCTCTTCTCAAATCCAGTTTCCTTTGGGAAACGCTTATAAATTCCATCTTTTCCCAACAACCCTAGGATCGTTGACTAAGCCACTTTGGCTATGGTCGTGCGTCGAGTTTGATGTTCCCTAAGGAAGTAGTAGGAGCTTGACACCAGTTGCTACCAGGAGCACTGTGTGTTTTTGCTTCTAAATCCTTAGAGGTGCATCGAGTGTGCTAGGCTAGTTATACTAGTGAATCTTTGGCCATGTGTGTAAGATCCGCAAAATTTGAGCTTTATTTGCCTTTTTAGTATTTTTGGTTTTTCGCAGTTCTTGCTTCTTTTGTCGGTTCCGTTCTTTTGTTCTGACTGGATCCATCTGCAAGAGCTACCAAAGAAGACCAACACACAACTTGGATAATACACAATAATCCAAATTCAGTAAGAATCAAGCCGAGCCAACTGCCCGATATTCAGAACATTATCACCAGATCTATTAAGAATAAAGAATGGGTCAAAAGCAGACTTGGCATGCAACAGACAAGGCCAGAATATACCTGAGAGAGTTTGCCTCAGAACAAATCATACTTAAGGAATAGTCAGATGAGCTACCAAGAATGGACACCAGTAGGGACAAATGATTGCTCCCTCGACACAAGGATTATTTCAGTCAATGAGGTGAACCTTAAGTCTTCCTCAATGGACTCAAGAATCATTTATTCCCCACATAAGACATATTTCAAGGGGTGAAGATGCTGAGAGCAACAACAAAATTCTGGTATGTTGATACAAATTGCAAAGCATATTTTGGAATTCACCGGTGTATATGCAAATTTCCGGGCACTGTGAACAAGGTTTGCGAGGAATATGGATGAGTTCACGGCCGCCCAGAATCAATGAGAATTTCAAGTATGTGGAGGTTCAGCTAAACTGAATGGAATTATCCGCCAACTGCTTACTACCAGCAACATCTGGTATCCCGGATTAATTGTCAACACGAAGTCAGCAACCGTTGCAATGATCAGACCAACATAAGAACAAGCGGTGTGCGTGACCAACGGAATATTTTCAGACAAGGATGGCCTATACCAAATTTTGGCTCCACTATGAGTAAATTCTGGATACCTCGGAAGGAAGCCAGAACTGGCCACAGGTCCGACTATGTATCACAATGCAAGACTTTTGGAACCTAGCCTTCCTCCGCTATCGGGAGAAGCTTATGATGCAAGACTCCCAACCTTCCTCGCTACACCACTTGGCAAGATAATCTTCTGGGGTACGGCACTCCTATCTTCCTCAGCCTGCTACCGTGTAAAGCTTCCAGCATAAGGCACTTGGCCTTCCGCGGTAAGCCACATGAAGGAAAGCTTCTGGGGTACGATACCCAGCCTTCTTCGGCACACTACCCTGGCAGAAGCTTCGAGCGTAAGGAAGTCAGCCTTCTTCAACACGCCATCATGCCATAACCAACTTGTCAGAAGCACGAACCAGTTCAAACACACGTCAGCCTCAGAACTCAATGGTTATGAAAGGATTTATCCTACATTTGCATATGTTGTGAGCATGTAGTCTAGTTGATCAGTTCATGCGAGCCACTCGTACACGAGAATGACAGTGTTCAGAGAAATATTGGCCCCATACTTCAAAGAAGGATATGAACACAGCAACCCCCACGAGATATGCAAGAGTAAGTTATGATACGACCAAGGAGCCGTGTTGGCAGGTCATGGCAGGTCCACAAAAGGAACCCTCAAGAATAAAAAAGTTTGGGATAAACAGTCTCTTCAACGGTCAATAAAATGAAATTTGACAAGGAGATATTGCCAACCCCTGTCAGACTCTTGCATATACGGCCACAACAATGCAGCAAGCAGGTTGTACTCCTCATGAGCATGGGCCATCGACCAAGTTAAGAGGCTATGCTCCGTAAGACACGCCGAATGATAGCCAAACTGTGTTCAGCTCGGTGATCATAGCAAGGACTGCAAAGGATATATATGACAGAGCTACCCCAGCGATCGACAGAGTTTGACTGTCTATATGGAAACAAGGTGATACAGAAATAATCATTCAGTCCCGAAAGTAAAGCAAAAATATGGTATGGGACATGAGGAATCACTTGTTATGATACATCCCGTGTCAGCTCGGACCTCTGGACAAAGCAGCTAGCTCCAGGTCATGGAAACCAAGCTATTTGTCGATACTACCGCTACCCACCAACTCTAGGCAACAAACTACCAGGACAAAAGGTACACCTGACAGGAAAGAGAAGGATTCAACACAGCCGTTTTAGAAGACAGCACCTAAGCCATCAGAAGAGGCAGTTAAAAGGTCAGTAAACCGACGAAGACAAGACAGCTGATGGATCCAAGTCACACACAGGTATGTTTCCCCTTAGCCGGGAGGTAAGCCCGGAAATCTCGAGGACGAGATTTTCTTAAGGGGGGTAGGTTTGTAACACCCTGGTTTTCGCTCCTCGATTTTTCCTTCGTGGGATTTGACTCCCGTCTTTTTCTTTCGGTGTTATTGGATTTTCTCTCGTTCTTGGGTATATGAAGATGGTCATTTAGCCTTGCCTTTCCTATCCAACCAGAGATTCTCCCCAGTCCAACCTTGCCACCCAAGATATATTCTCAAGGTTCTGCCGCCAAAACTCTACCTTCCGAGTCACCGGAAGGGAAACCCTAATTCCTTCCATTACAAAGGAACCCTATTTTTTCCTTGATCTGTTGCCTCCCAAACTTTTCCCAGTGATCTTCCCATATCTATAAACCTTGGATATGCAAAAATATTGCCAAGTCATTTGCAACATTTTTCATTTAAAATTAATTCCTTTTTCTGCTGCTTAAAAGAAATAAATCCAGGAAAATATCTATCCATCTCCAAAGTTCATGAAAACTTGTGGAGATAGTCTTTGTGATTATATTGAGCTCCCATAAAAATATTGGCCATAAATAAATAAGGGAAATGGCATTTTCCTATTTAAAACCAATATTGCACCCTGGGCACTTTCCAAAGGAGCTAGTATTTTGGTAGCCAGGAAAAATCCCAAATAATTTGTGGAGCTTCTCCTACCCATATCTTCACCATTTCCATCAAGAACCCAAGTTCCATAGTTCAAATTTTGAGCACATCATCCAATTCTTGTTTCTGGACTTATTTTGAGGTTGTGAAGCAACTATATTTTATATTGCTTAAAAATTGTTGAAATTAATCCAGGAGCTCACATTACCTATATTATGTGAGCATGCAAAAATTCACATCATTTTATGTAGCCATTTTCTCCCAAAAATTCCATCTAGTTTTTGTCCAGCAGAAAGCCTTGTGTAGGAAGTACCTTCATAGGGTATTCAAATGAGCTGAAATTTTTCTAGTGCCTTCATATATCCAAATCATACTTCTCCACCAAAATTCAGCTCATTTCACCAATCCAGTTGAGCACAACACCAAAGTCCAGTTTCTGGACCAAAATTTGCATTGCAAAGGAAGTGCATGCAAACCTGGTCCAAATGACTTGAAATTTTTCCAGCATATACTCCTTCCTACCCCATCTCAATTTGACAACATCTCAATCTCACTTACTAAGCCATTTCACCTCAGCTTGGTCCCCAAGTTTCTGTCCAGAAGTGGTTCTGGATCCTTCTAGTCAACACAGACCCTTCCCAATCTCTCCAGTTGCAAACCTCATCTGTTTGAGCAGTGATGGACCTATTTGACAAGGTCTAACGTGCAGGCATGTACCAAAGCGCAGGGTGCATGTGGTGACCATGCCAAGGACAGGCCAAAATGGTGGTCAGCGCACTGTTCTCGTCGGGCAGGCCAGCTCAAGCCGCCGTGGCGTGTCCTCTGGTGCCGACCTGACTCCCCGTCGTCCACACACCCATCTCCGATCACCTCCCCCTCCGTTCTCTTCCTCGCCGCGCCGCGATGAGCACGTCTGCTCTGCCACTATACCGCACATGCGCCGCCGTATCCGGCCGAGCCGAAGCTCCTCGAGCGTGCAAGCGCAGCTCCACAGCCTCCCCGTGACGCTCCAGACACCCAGCTAGCGGCCACCACCTCGAGTTCGAGCTCTGTGTGCCGGCCAGCGCATCACCGCGGCCATGCATATCCACTCCCATCCTCGGCTATAAATAGCTCGTCCCCGAGCCTCTCGAGCATGCACCTCACCTTCTCTTTCCCCTCTTGCCTCTGCCCAAGCCCTAGCCGAGCCGCCTTGCCTCCTGGTGCCCAAATCGCCGGCGAGCCCCGCCACGGCCACCGCTCGGCTCCGCCGAAATTTCCTCCACCCAGGCCACCTCTCTCCCTTTAGACTGCACCTCAGCTCTTCCCAAGCCACCGGAAGCCCTCCCCGCCCTTCATCCTGCACTGGAGCCGGCCGTAGCCTTGAGGTCGAGCCTCACCGCGGCTGCCGTCCGCCGTACCAAAACTCCGCTGGAATTCCGGCCTTCCCCGCGTGCGTGGAGTGTACAGGAGGATGCACCCTGGCCTCCCGAGCACTCCGGTGGCCGAAGCCCTGCCGGAGGCGGCCGGAGTTGCCCGGACGAGCGTCGGCGCCGCGCGGCCTCCCTCTGCACTTCTCTTCGGTGAACTCATCGACCCCCAGGCAAGTCGACCATCTGATATATGCCCTAAAGCATTGCTCTATGTTATTCTTGCGTGTTTAATTAATGAACATGCCTGTGCTAGAAATACTTAAACTCTTGCTAGTTTGAACTTGCTATTTGCATAACCTGCTAATGCTTATCAATTTATCGCACTAGTGACTCGTAGGTGACAACATGGAGATAGGTTGTTATGTTTTCATTGTGCATTATTGTTGTTATTGCAATGATAAAGAATGTAACTTAATAATGACAACCTCCTCCGTCGGTTGGATCGAGTCATAGTGCCACCGAACCGAGCTCCTCAGTGCAGCCACATTTGCCTTTATGGGGAGGCCCTAGCTTGGTCTATTGTCGTGCCACTTATCGGTACGACCAAAGTGGGGGTATTATGCGTGCGTGCTACCCTGGCCCAGTAGGCAGCGATAATCCTGTGAGCCCAGTTTAGTTATATGGTACCAGGTCCCCGTTTGGGACAGTTTGCTTGGCCATGACGGTGGCAGGTGTCAGCAGTGACACAGGGGCCACCCAGGACTTGAGCCGGGAAGGGTATGATTGTCGGTGGGGCCGTAAGAGTGCCAGGCAATAGACAAGTTTTGTTGGAGCAGCACCGGTCCACCCGAATGGGAGTACGAGGCCAGGAGCTCCATGGTGTGGGTAAAGTGCGCAACCTCTGCAGAGTGTAAATCTATTCGAATAGCCGCGTCCTCGGTCATGGGACACAGTTCGTACTAGGTCACACTATTTGGTCTGTGTCGAGTCTGGAGGAACAAACTATATAATGTTATTACTAAGACTGAACCAGAGAATGGTAAGCCGGGACAGACGTGCAGCAAGGGTGCATGGGTTTCGGATGATGTCAGGGATATGAATGTTAGCCATGCGATGGCTATGAGATAAGTGGTCGGATGACCGCAAAGTTTGGATCGGATTTGGATGGTGAGAATATTCGGAGTATGGATTATTTACTTGATATGCTTTACCTTACTGTATTTACTCCAATAGTTGTCATGCTAGATAATCCTGCTATGACATGATGATTAACACTACTAGATGATTAATCTTACTAGATAATCCTGCCATAACATGATAGTTAATATTGTTTAGATAACAAGTGCATGCTTGAATGCCATGGATTGCTTTGCTTGGTGTATATGTTGGTTTGGTTTGCTTGCGAGTACATTCAAAAGTACTCAGCGGCCTTCAATGTGGCCAGGTTCACCTAAGGATCCGATGTCCACTAGCGAGGAGCCGGAGTGTTCGCGAGCTAGAAGAATAACCCAGTCAGATCCCTATGGATTGGAGCTGCACCAAGACCATGCTGCCTTAGATAGAGCTTTTCCGCTGCCATCACCCATGTAAATACCATGTAAAGACTTATATATCCATTAATAGAAATGCCTGTGTTCATGATACTTGTTGTAAACACGCATGCCAGAGTGATTTCCTGGGCTGGTATGTGCGGCGACCGTCTGTCTATAGTGGTATTCAGGCGGGGCGCCACAGCCTCCTTCCGCCGTTGATCGCCGGAATCCGCCGCAGATCCCCCTTGAATGTGCACTCATCCTAGCCACTCCCAGCTCCGTCCACTGCTCCCATCGAGACCGTGGTGACCTCCTGAGCTCGACGGTACCACTTACTCGCCGGATCGTCGCCGGAATCACCGAATCCAACGAGCTCCGCTGCCGCCGTCTCTTGAGAAGAAGCTTCTGACGCTGTTCATCCACCCTAGCCATCGCCTCGGGTACGTGCGTGCTTGCCATGCTGCACTGAGTCCATCCCGCCCAACTCCGGCAACCGCCGTGGCCTCCTCGCCGGAGAACCACCGGCGACAGCGCCGCCTCTACTGTTCTCTCTCTCTCTCGTTTAACCCTGACAGGGGGCCCCACCTGTCAGCCTCTCACTCTCTCCCCAGAAGCGGTATAAGTGGAGGCGTAAACCTGAAATAGTCCTTCGACGTGGCCGTTTCTGGAAATTCGGTTAAAATCATTTAAATGAATATTTTGACCAGATTTAACCCAAACTTTGACCAGCTCTAACTTCTATTCTATAAGTCCAATTGAGTTGATTCTTTTTGCTACTGGTTTGTATTGAGCCAAAGCTTATGTATGCCAAATTTCAGAATTTTTCTTGCTGTTGAGAATTTCTGGTGAAATAAAATGCTTTATGTGACATCTTCTTTTTGCATTTAAAATATTTTCAGAAGCTCCTAATTGTGTTGGAGAAGACCAGGAGTATTGTGACACTCCTCTGAACCAAGGCAAGCCACAACATTCATATGCAAGGATGGCATTGCAATGGCAACGGTTTATTTGAATTAAATTCCTATATAATTCACCATCAAAATAATTTGCTATATAGAACTTATTGCATAAAATTTGTTCCATGTCATTTTGATAGTATGCAGTAGGGTATGTGCTTTCTTGCTAAAGTATGTAGTAAAGATATGTCATATGCTCTCATGGTAGCAAGATGCATTCATCACTCATGAACATGACCCGTGCATCCATTCACACTATGGCTCGAATCATTTTATTTCATGTTAAACTTGATGTTAAATCAACTTGAACATGATGTTGATCGAGTCATGGTGCCACCGAATCGAGCTCACCAGTGCAACCACACTTGCCTGGATGGGGAGGCCCTAATGCGGTCTATTGTCTTGCCTCTCGCCGGTGCCTCCTACAAGGGAAGGTTATGCACTGGCGCTACCCTGGCCCGGTAGGCAGTCATAACCTTGAGTGCCCGAGTTTTACAGTACCGAGGTCCCCATTTGGGACGATGTTTATGTTTGGCCATGACATGAGTTCACATCGGGGCCACCCAAGACATGGCCCAAAGGGGAGTTTGTCGGAGTGGCCGGGAGAGTGTCATGCAATAGATTGGTTTTGTCGGAATATCGTTGGTCCACCCGAATGGGAGCACGAGGCCATGAGTTCCATAGTGTGGGTACAATGTACTAACCTCTGCAGAGTGTATAATCTATCGATAGCCGCGTCCTCGGATATGGACACAGTTCGTAGTAGGTCACACCGTGGGTCAACAGATATAATTAACTTGCACACTAAGATTCACAAGATGGCACATGCAGAAGTGGTGATCGAGTAATGATCACTATGAAAGGCATGGATGTTATCAAGTGAGGATCACGCGGGTAAGTTATGAACGGTGGTTACGTGGTAACCCTGAAATGGTAAGTTGGTCCCAGGGACCACTTCAACTTTTCACGCACACCTCATGTTGGATAGAATCATGCTCATGCATTCAACTTGTTAAATGCCTTGTTGTTGTTTGTCGCACTTGTTTTGTTTGCTGTGAGCTTGCAAGTACATTCAAAGTACTCACCTGGCTTATCATGCCAGATGCAGGAGAAGCCGTTCATGGTGTGGATGTCGAGCAGTATGTCGCGCTCTAGGCCGTGTCCCAGCAGTGTCCCTGTGGAGTGGAGTTCCGCTACCTCGTTGTTCCGCTGCCGCGTAGTAGTTCCCTTATCATCGAGGCCCCTGATATGTCTACTAAATAATGTACATAAGTGCAGCCGCACCGTGTGTGCCGCTTGGCCTCGCTTATCATGTAATATGTGAACCTATGTATCCGCTAAGAGATCAATAAAGTGGTTGTTTTTGTACCAAGTTGTTGTGCATTGCAAGAAGACTTGATCTCTGGGCTGGCAATGCAAGGTAAACCGGTTGCTCTGAGCCGGGGTGCCACAGTGGGGCCTTCGCACGGTGGAGTTGAGTTCTTAGCGGGATCTCTCCCAGGGTTCAGGAAGTACGCAGTTGGCATGATGACAAAGGGCCGCCGCGGGAAGTTCTACATCGACGATTCATACTGGGGCCCCGACACCGACTTGATTGAGTACGGGTACCGGGTCCCCTTCGGCAAAATCCACACCTTCATCGGCGTGGCCGGCGAGTCGGCCGCCGGGTTGCCGAGCATCGCCGGCGTCGAGTCGGCACGCCGCGTAGGTCCGAGCCAGGCGAGACCCGGCTTGCGCCAAGCCGGCCGGAACCATGTCTTCGTGGGTTTCACCCAAGGGGTGGCCTCATCGGAGAACTCCCTGTCTGGAGATGACACGCTCGTCCAATCTGACGGCGAGTCCTCGATGGGAGAAACTGACTCAATCCGTCCTCTGCACGGGGGAGGGCTCGGGCACACAGACGACGTCTTTCTAGAGATCCCAGATCCGCCTCGCTTCGCAGCGGTATACATGGAGGGTAGGCAAGATCCGGTGCGTGACCCGGCTGATCCCACGGCCGGGCAGAACCTCACCCTTGCCGGCTCAGGAGGAGCCAGCGCGTCGGCCACCGGCTCTCAAAGAACCGGAGTGCAGGCGCTAGCAGACTTGATGAATACACTGACTTGCCTGTTGGCCGAGCCGGTTACTGTGGAGAACGCAGTGGTGCGTAACACGGAGATCACGAAAGTGTCATGAGCAGGTGGCCAAGACCCAGAGGACATCAATGCGGAGAATACATGCATGACTCAGACGCAGGCCCGACTTGCCGAGGAGAAGCAGCGCCTGGATGAGGAGGTGCATTACCTAAACCGCCGACAGGCCGAGTCGGAGCTCGTCCACAGGAGGCGTCACCAGAGTCGGCTTCCGGCTAATCTCGAGCGGACTCAGCTGTTCACCACACCGCCGGCTCCGACGAACCCGGGGGCTGGAGTCATCCCCACGGGAGAGCCGCCTTTGAAGCAGCCGGTTCAGCAGTGGGAGCTGGCCCAGCACCGCACGCCAGATCAGCAACAGCAGCCGCCGTCTCGCCGGTTCCAGACCCCAATTGGACACTACTCCAAACCGGTCGATAACGTGCTGGCAGCAACCCACAACTTGGCGGCTATTCCGATTGAGCGGGACGGTCCGATTCAGACAGAGGCCAGGAACGCTATTGCGATGCTCAAGACAGCAGTAGTGCAGCAGGCCAACTACTCGCATATCCAGCACCATCTTCATTCAACCCCTCACCAGAGACGTACCAGGAGCCAGCGTCCAGAGTCCCGGCGGTTTCCAGCAGCGCGCATCGCAGGAGAGCCGCCCCACCGCTGGCGGATCAACATCAACCTAGAATCCCGAATGCAGAAGACATTGTGGACGCCACTCGGGCTCTACGAGCATGGGAGGAACAAAACGCGCGTGAAGGGCACAACCCGCCGGCGCGCATCAACCTGCCGGCGCACGGCAACCCGCCAATAACGCCCGTCCCGCCCAGCGCAAACCAGACAGCTGGCCAGCTTGGGGGCTTATCGAGTCGCATGATCGGAACTCCTTGTTTGGTACCAGCGCTGCGAGAAGCGCGCATACCCCCAGAATTCAAAGGTCCTCGCAAGGTTCCTAATTACACAGTGAATCTGGAGCCCACCGAGTGGATCGAGAGTTACGAGCTGGCAATGGACTTATTGGGCGCAAGCGAGGCAGTGTGTGCACGTTATCTGCCTCTCATGTTGGAAGGCCCCGCTCGCACCTGGATGAAAAAACTACCGGTGAATTCTATCAACACATGGCAGGAGCTGAAGGAGCGCTTCATCAAGAATTTCCAGGGAACCTGCAAAAGGCCAACCACAATTGTTGATCTAGAGCGTTGCATCAGCATGAGGATGAGTCAGCGCACCATTGGGCTCGCCGGGTTGCAGAGGTTATACACAGTTCTGATAGTATCTCGGCAGCTAAGGCAGTACTGGATCTGGAATGGACATGCAAATTTCAGCCGCTGGTCCAAAACCTAGGGCGACTCAAGAGAAAGGCTCAGGACATGGGTGATCTGATGGCTGTCTTAACCCGGTATGCGGAGTCTTACAATACTAAAGACCCGCCGTCTGATGAGGAGAAAGCCGGTAAAGACAAGAAAGGCGGTGGCAAGGGCCACCAACAGAACAACTGTAATGGGCAGAACATCAACGACAGTAAATGCAAAGGCTATGACGGTAGCTCCGATCTGGTGGCAAACACAAATACAGGGAACAAAAATAAGCGTCAG
The DNA here is from genome assembly GCA_039707655.1 of Elymus sibiricus. Taxonomy (NCBI): domain Eukaryota; kingdom Viridiplantae; phylum Streptophyta; class Magnoliopsida; order Poales; family Poaceae; genus Elymus; species Elymus sibiricus. The sequence goes on along the minus strand of CM077674.1, from coordinate 162,238,251 downwards.
AACGATGGTTCTAGGAGGCAGTCCTCTGGTAACCGCCCTCTTAGCTTTGAGGAGGCTCTCAAGGCTCCATGCCCGAAACACAGTTACAATGGTATGCCATCCAACCACTCCTGGGAAAATTGCTATGTCATGCAAGAGTTTGCCAAGCGGGTCTTTCAGAATCATCATCACGGGGGCGGAAATGGTGGACAACCCGCCAACCAGGGACCCGGCTTCTCGGGAGCCGGCTCACAGGGGCCCTTCGCGGGACCCGGTTTCCAAGGGAACAGTGGCCAATGCGACGGGTTTTAGGGGGCTGGTAATACTGGAGGAGGCAATCAGCGGAATAGCCAGGGAAATCAGCACCAAGCCGGTGCGACGGGGTTTCAAAGTAACCCGAAACTGTTAAACAGTGGACAGTACCATGTTTTCACCACCAGCACCCGTAAACGGGATCGGAAGGTGCAACGACGAGCCGCCCACAGGGTTGAGCCGGCAACACCTTATTATCTCAACTGGTCTGAACAACCAGTTACCTGGAGCAGGGCGGATCATCCTGTCCTCCTCAATCACCCTGGCCACTTGGCTCTGGTGGTTGCACCACAAGTTGGCAGTTATACATTGACTAAGGTGCTCATGGACGGAGGCAACAGCATCAATATTCTGTACTATGACACGTTCAGGCGGATGAATCTATCGGATAAGCAGTTGACTCCGTCCTCTACTATTTTTCACGGCATTGTTCCTGGCAAGTCAGCCTATCCCATGGGAAGAATCTCCCTAGAGGTTACATTTGGCTCAGAGGATAACTGGCATTCTGAGTTTTTGTCCTTTGAGGTGGTTAAGTTTAAAAGCCCATACAACGCCTTATTTGGCCGGCTGGCTTATGCGCGATTCATGGCACGGCCGTGCTACGTTTATCTGAGAATGAAGATGCCAAGACCAAGGGGAACAATCACAGTTGAAGGTAAACGGAAGATTGCGCTTGAGTGTGAGGAAGGAGATGCAGCATATGCCGAGACGGCTTGCGCTGCAGAGGAATTATGGTATTATAAGGACAATGTTAACCCGTCTGACAGGACCTCCCTGAAGAAGCCCACAACGGAGTCAGACCCTCTGCTCAAGTTTAAGTCGGCCAGAGACACAAAGCAAGTTGATTTCACCCCGGGCAATTCTTCTGAGCAGTTCACCATAGGGGCAAATATGGATCCCAAATAGGAAAACGCGCTCATCGAGTTCATCCGTGAGAACCGGGACATCTTTGCATGGAAACCTTCTGACATGCTAGGTGTACCGAGAGAACTCGTTGAGCACTCCCTTAATGTGGATCCCAAGTTTAAGCCAGTTCGCCAGTATCTCCGTCGCTTTAATGAGGAAACGCGAAAAGCTATTGGTGAAGAAGTGGCCCGGCTCCTAGCTGCCGGATTCATCGTTGAAGTCTTCCATCCTGAATGGCTAGCCAACCCAGTGCTTGTTCTGAAAAAAAATGGGACTTGGCGGATGTGTGTTGATTACACAGACCTGAATAAGGCTTGTCCTAGTGACCCCTTTGCCTTGCCCCGTATTGACCAGATCATTGATGTTACGGTGGGTTGTGAGTGTTTATGCTTCCTGGATGCCTATTCCGGTTATCATCAGATCAAAATGAACCATGCCGTTCGGTCTGAAGTGTGCACATGCGACTTACCAACACTGTGTCCAAAGCCGTTTCCACAAGCAGATCGGGCGGAACGTTCATGCTTATGTTGATGATATTGTGGTGAAGTCCCGGAAGAAAGAAACCCTGTTGGAGCATCTCAAGGAAACATTTGACAATCTCCGTGTCTACCAGATGAAGCTTAACCCGAAGAAGTGTGTTTTTGGTGTCCCTGCTGGAAAACTTCTGGAATTTCTTCTTTCCGAGCGTGGCATTGAAGCTAACTCAGAAAAGATCAAAGCAATCACGACCCTGGCTAAGCTGGCCAATCTGAATGCCGTGTAGAAGCTGGCTGGGCGGGTTGCGGCGCTGAGCCGGTTCATAAGCCGGCTTGGAGAGAAGGCAATTCCATTATATCAATTGCTTAAGAAATCAGATAACTTCGTCTGGAGTGACGCTGCAGATCAAGCCTTTGAGGCCCTCAAGAAGCAGTTGTTTGAGCTGCCGGTTCTTGCTGCCCCTCGTGAGAAGGAACCGTTGTTGCTATATATTGCTGCCAATAACAAGGCTATAAGTGTGGCAGTCGTTGTAGAGCGCAAGGAGGACGGCAAGGAATACCCAGTTTAGCACCCCGTGTATTATATCAGTGAAGTATTAACCGAGTCCAAGCAGCGATATCAACATTGGCAGAAATTGGTCTATGGAGTGTTTATGGCTAGTCGCAAGCTGAAGCATTATTTTCATGAACATCCAATCACTGTGGATAGCTCTGCACCTCTTGGGAATATCATCCAAAACCGGGAAGCCACATGCCGGGTTGCCAAGTGGGCCATTGAGCTCGGGCCACATCATCTCAAATATGTGCCACGCACAGCAATCAAATCGCAAGCATTGGTGGATTTCATTAATGATTGGACAGAGTTGCAGGCTCCCGAAGAGAAGCCTGATACAACATACTGACTTTGATGGCTCAAGGCAGGTTGAAGGCTCGGGAGCTGGAGTTGTGATTACTTCCCCACGAGGAGATAAGTTATGTTATGTTTTAAGACTTATGTTCCCCTGTACTAACAATGCAGCAGAATATGAGGCGTTGCTTCACGGGCTTCGGATGGCCAAAGAGATGAACCTGAGCCGGGTCAGGTGTTTGGGCGACTCAGACTTGGTGGCCCAACAGGTTTCTGGTACATGGGATTCCAAGGACCCCCTTATGGCGGCTTATCAAAACGCGGTCACCAACATTGCTGGACATTTCAAAGGTTATCAAGTTGATCATCTTGATTGCCGGCAGAACGAGGCGGCAGATGCACTCTCTCGCTTGGGTTCTCAGTGTAAGCCGGTGCCACCAAATGTGTTCCTGGACGTTTTGCACAACCCGTGTGTCAAGTTACCAACAGAGGAGGACTTGGCTGTTCCTGACCCGGATGCGGCTCTAGTGGCTGCTGTCCATGCTATACCTGATTGGATAGTCCCCTATTTGGCTTATCAAAGCCAGAGAGAACTTCCAACAGAGGAAATCCTTGCTCGACAGATCATCAGACGATCCAAGTCTATGACTATTGTCAATGGTGAGTTGCACCAATGAAGCGTCACTGGTGTTTTTTAGCGTTGTGTTTCGCCTGAAGAAGGCCGCACAATTCTCAATGAGATTCATTCTGGTGACTGTGGACACCATGCCGACTCAAGATCACTGGCCGCGAAGGTTTTCCGGCACGGTTTTTACTGGCTCACAGCTTATGCTTGACGCAGAGGACATTGTACGTAAGTGTGATGGTTGCCAGAAATATGCTCGCCAGGCTCATGTGCCGGCTCAGGAGTTGAGGATGATCCTGATAACTTGGCCTTTTGTGGTCTGGGGGCTTGACATGGTTGGACCCTTCAAGCGTTCTAAGAACAAAGACACTCACCTATTGGTGGCAGTGGATAAATTTACCAAGTGGGTGGAAGCAGAGCCGGTCGGCCACTTTGACGCTGCTTTAGCCGTCAAGTTTCTGAAAAAGCTGATATTTCGATTTGGCTATCCGCACAATATCATCACAGACAATGGCAATAACCTTTCCATGGGAGTCATGAAACAGTTCTGTCAACAGGAGCACATCCGGCTTGATTTAGCATCGGTTGCGCATCCTCAGTCCAATGGGCAAGCGGAAAGAGCCAATCAAGAATTGCTGCATGGCATCAAGCCCCGGATCATGGTGCCATTACAGCGCACGCCGGGTTGCTAGGAAGAGGAATTACCTGTGGTGCTTTGGAGCATACGGAGTACTCCCAACAGGTCAACAGGCTATACGCCGTTTTTTCTAGTCTATGGTGCAGAAGTCGTACTTCCAAGCTTTATTCGTCATGACTCCCCTCGAGTGGTGGCTTATGTGTAATCTGATAATGAGCAAGCTCAACATGACGCTCTTGATGCCCTGGAAGAAGAACACGAACTTGCCACGTCCCGATCAGCAATTTATCAACAAGACCTACGTCGCTATCATAGCCGTAGAGTTCGCAGCCGTACTTTTCAGGAGGGTGACTTAGTGCTCCGTCTGATACAAGACCAGATAGGCATGCATAAGCTTTCGCCACCTTGGGAAGGGCCCTTTGTGGTCAGCAAGAATCTCAACACGGGTCATATTACCTGACTGACATACGTGAGGCAGATGAATCACGTACCTCTGAGGAGGAGACAAGCCGGCCCTGGAACATTGCCCAACTCCGGCCATACTACACCTGAGTCATCGACTGGGTCACATCTTTGTACATACCTTCTATCATGTATATACCTATAATCGATCAAATAAAATAAAGACCGGCAGCTCTGTATAAGAGAGTTGTCGTTTCACCTCAAAAACGTGTGTTAGATCTTTGTTTGTTGATCTTGGTTAATTGGGGGCTTCCAACTCCATTGAGTTTAGCTTACAAAACCCTTTAACCTGGCAAGATGCCACAAGTTGGTTAAACCTGCCTGTTAGCAAGATGCTACTCCCTAAAAAGTGACCCGGCGTACGTCTGATGAATCAATCACATTGATGACCCTGAATTTATTAGAGTTAAAATGTTCGATTGGTTGCATGAGAGCCGGCTTTCAGAGAGTGAGGATAAACCAAGAGGCCAAAGTGCCAGCTTCGTGAAAGCAATTTAGACTTGAGCTTTACAAGCCGGTCTTTCAAGCTGGGTTTTACAAAAACCGGCTTGTTGCAGTTATGTTTCTTTTATGCATTCATCTCGTTTCTGCATACATACATACATTCATGCATAGCATTTACTTTAGTTCACTTTGATATTCTTGATTCATTACAAACAGTAACAAAGATTACTAGTTGTTTATGTGATTTCATCCATCACAATTATTATTATATGCAACTGTTATTGTTTCAGCAGAAACACTCTCATTGCAAAAACCGGCTCTTGAAGCCCAAAAGAGGATTCACAGAAGCAAGGCATCCACAAGGTATTTGTACAGGCAATAACAAGCATAGTACGCAATGGCACTGGCATTAGCAACAAGTGTTTCACGCTACGCTATTACAAGCCGCCCATCAGTTGCGGCCACGACAAAGGTTTTTACAGGTCAAACTACAAGAGGACAAGCCGGTGTTCTATGTCACTGGGTTAGAACTGGCGCCAGCACCCGACGAAGCACCATGTGCCGGCTCTTCACGGCCGTCGTCATCCTTCGCCTCCTGACTTGATTCACCGGTCGACCATTGGATTGAGCACAACGCTTCAAATAGGGCATCGGCTGTTATCAGGGAGGAAGGGTCGACTTCAGGAGCGAAAGATGGCTTACGCATTGGGGTTAGGGCCACTGGCTCATGATTTGGCGGCTCTATCCGCTCATTCTCCTTTGAGTAGCCCGCCTGGTACTTGGTCAGATCTGTCTCTTCTGCAATCTCTGTGGCTGCAACCCGTGTTTCTTTTATAAATCGTTGAAAGTCTTTCTTGGTAAAAGGCGAGTCCTCCACATTGAACTCTGGATACCCGCCCACAATCTGAGCCGGATCGAGTTCTGGCACATATGCCTTGGCTCGAGCAAGCGCTATTAGAGCCCCAGAGCGGCAAGCCACCTTTTTCCAGTCATCAAACCACCTGGGCACAATAGACAGCTCCTTCAACATGTCAGCAATCAACTGTGGTGGTGTTGTGGTGTTTTTCACGGCCATTATGCATCGGGAGCCGCCTATGTACAGCTGCTCCACAAAGGTATACACCACCTTTAATTTCACCAGTGGTTGTTGCACAAGAGTTTGGTTCTTGCGGCCTTCAAGGGAAAATACACACGGTCAGTAAAGCCGGCTTAGCAGATTCAAGTCGGAATAAGTGGTGCATGGTGGTCTGTTTTACTTACCAAAGATGGCCCGGCACATGGCTATGATTTGGCCCTTTAGAGTGGCCAGCTCTTGAGTTACCGGCTCAAGTTTGGCCTTGGCCTCTTCGGCACGCATGGCTAGGGCGGCTCTTGCTGCTTCAGTTTCTTCCAATGTGCTCCTCACCACGAGCAGTGATTTGTTGGCTTCTACAGAGCTCTTCTCAGCTTCTTGGCACAATTTCTTCTCCTTCATTGCTGCCTTTCAGAAGAAGGAAGCCTGAGCCTCCACCTGGTTTAGCATGTCCTGCAAAGCAGCCTCAGTTATACATTGTCTAAACATATCCCGAGCCGCCCTTCCGGCCAACCCGGCACATGGGGGCTACGTGTTTCAGCGGTTTTCAAAAAACAAAAGCAAGTTACATGCAGATGCAGGCATTCCACATGGCACTTGGGGGCTAATGCATAGTTTGATCTATCTTGCTAGATATGAAGACCCGCCCGTCAAAATATGACGAGCCGGCCTTTGGGGTCAAAGTTCGAAGTCATGCATGCAAGATGAAATTTTGAAGTCCCGGGTCATCATTTCATAATGACCCGGCCCTTGGGAGCAACATATATATATGGTTCATAGCAGAAGGCGCAATTACCTCGTATTTTCGCTTCAGGGAAGATATCATTGCAATTTCTGTGTCCCGGCTTTCAGACAGCCGGGTCAGCACAGCTTGGTGAAGGGCATTGGCGTCTTGATCTTCAAAGGCGGAGAAGTCAAGAGTCGCCTTCTCCTTGTTCTTCACGGACGGCTCAGCCCTGGCAGGAACTTTGGCGAGAGCAGTAGAGGTCTCAGGCAGAGCAGTTTGCTGTTTATCCATCACCACCACCTCCTCTAGAGCCGGGGCCATGGGCTGCTGTTCGGGTTGATCTTCAGTTAAAGTTTCCCTCTCCTGAACAACAGGAGAGGAAGCGCGAGCCGGGCTTGCAGTATCTTGAGGCGGCGGACTGTTCTGGAATGCCGGCTCATCCTGAGTGACCAAGGGGGCCTCCATTTCCTCCTGAGGGCCCGTTTGAGTAACCGGGTCAAATGACCCGGCCGCGGCGGCGGTTTTCTTCTTGATGGCCTTGGCGCTATATAAGGAGAAAAGAGTTAAGTCAGTTAAAGGTTACAAGGTAAAGAGCTATTGTGCGATAAGGGAATAATCAATGTGCTTACCCCGGGTTGATGTTGAAAGCCAACGCGTGAGTAGCGCTTGACTCATCCGAAGAGGGGGACGTCTGATATGCCGAGTCATTTAAATGTAAGGGTTCCTTGAAACGACCAGCTAGAGGAAAAGAGGGAGTTGGACTGAGAAGCACCTCTACCTATGCTCTACGGGATGGCGGCTCATACGGAAGCCCGCCACTCAACTCGCCTTCACTACTCCAGGTCTTCCATTTGGAGGTCCCGGCTTGCTATGTTTTCTTCAAAACAAATTGGGGATCCAAATGAGCGTCCTGATGTGAAAAAGGCACTTTACGGACGGCAACCCGGGGTTTCCTTCGAACTTTGCGGATTACAGCCCGGGTTTTCTTTCGAATAGGTATTGGGGAGTCAGAATCTGAGGAGATCAAAGTTACCTCTGGCTCGACGGTGTGGCTAACTTCAGCTTCTTCCTGAGATGAGTGAGCATCAACAATCTGATTAAAAAGGCGGCCTAGAGAGTCAAGTTCTACCTCATTGTCCTCGTCATTATCCGACTCTTCTTCATCGTCCTCTCGAGGAGGAGTAGGGTCTTGGACCTCAACCCGCCACCAGTCATCATTTTCCTGCATCACGGCGAGTGAATGGAGTTATGACAAGGACAACGCAGTATCGACAAAGTACAAAGCGACAGAGACGGCTTATCGGAGGGGCCGGCTTGTTGGCACTAAATGGGGCGAGCCCCACAAGTTTAATGTCCTCCTTTGTCTCGCCAAGAAGCTTCTTAGCAAATTTGAGGACATCCTTTTCCTTGAGGTTAACCCGGCTGAACCGAAGCGGATCATCGTGATGGCCGGTGTAGGTGTGCATCAGCCGGGTCCTGGAGCTAAGCGGTTGAATCCTCCATTCGACCCAAGTCCGGGTCAAATCGACACCGGTGAGGCCGTGAGCAATTAACGCGTTCATCTTCGGATATAGCGGCTCCAAGTTCTCTCTCTCTCCTCTCTAGGAGCAAGACCCGGGAAGGCTGTATTGGCAAGTCGGGTCGCCCGGTAACCCGGCAATGGGTTCTGACCTTCGGGGGAGGTGTCCTTGCAGTAGAACCAGGTCCTGTGCTACCCCTTGGGATGGCTGGCCGGCTTGGCATTGGGGAAGACAATGTTCTTTCGACGTTGGATAGAAATCCCGCCGAGTTCAATACTTGGGCCGTCCTTGTGCTTAGTTTGGCGGTTCAAATAAAAGAATTCCCGAAACAGGCTAAGAGACGGCTTGAGCTGGAGATAGACTTCGCAAAACACTTGGAATTGGCAAAGATTGAAGACAGAGTTGGTGGCCAAGTCTTTAGGCCTGATGTTAAAGAAATGCAATACATCCCTGAAAAACTTTGAGCTGGGAGGACGAAAACCCCTTGAGACATGATCAGCAAAAATGACGATCTCGTTTTGGCCGGGTTGGGGGTGAATTTCCTCTTCTGGAGCCCACCATGAAATTTCTTCCTTCGGCGGCAACAACCCAGAATCTACCAAGGTTTGCAGACTCAGCTCGGACATGCTGGACTTGGCCCAGTTGATGATCTTGGGCTTGGGAGGCATGGTTTCAGCTGTTATGAAAGAGGGAAGATATCATAAGCCGGTAATATGAGCTTTTTAATGAAGTATGAATAATACAACGAGCCGGCAACTGAGAAATTTGGCCGGGTTACGAAGGAGGATACAAATAAATTCCGGTTCAAAATTACTAGCGAGGATAAGCCAGAAACTACATATCACAGTTTTTTGCAAGTGTTGAAGCAGGATCTGGGTTGCGAGTCTGCAAACAAGTTTCTATGGAGTAAGAGAAGTTTACGAATCTGAAAAATGGATACAAATGAAAAGAAAAGACCTAGATATGTTCTTTGAAGTAAGGTATAAACCGTAATGGGATCTGTCTACAGCAGTACAACAAATCTAATGATAGGGAAAGGGCTGCGGAGCGGCTGTTTGAACTAAAAGTGTAAAGGACCAAAAGCATTTTGGATCTATGTTGGCTGCAACGAAGAACACGGAGGAATGAAAGGTAATGGCGATAGGAGAAAGACTTACAGATTGGATGGAGAGCTTTGTAGTCTTCGAGTGCGGCGAAGGCGGTCGAAGCTGGCAGCGTTGGAAGATATCCAGTGACGGAAGAAGAGCTCGGGCGGCGCTGAACAGGTGACGGCGACGAACTCGAGCAGACGCGGTGACGTCGGAGGTTCAGAAGAGGAAGAGAAAGAGGTAAAAGACGACAATGGAGGTGAGCTGGCCTATTTATAGGCACGGTAAAAATTGGAACGGTAGGTGCGGAGCCCCAGGCGGCGGTGTAAATTTTGGCCGCGGGCTCCTCGATTTTCGTGCGTGAAAAGACCATACAAACCCACTTAAAGATACGGTATGGTGTCATCCCAGATTTTGTGGAAGCAGATTGTGATGTCATGAGGAAAAGGAAATACAAAATGCTAAGTCTGAAACCAAAGGAATGACCCGGCGCTCTACTTAACCCGGGGAATTGAGCCAGTCAAAGACAGCGTTCTAAAGGACCGGCTTGGGAATCATTTGGAGAATATCTTATTAATATTTTTTTTCCATGGTGAAGTTTAACATGAATGAATTCAAGTCAAACTGAGGGCTAATGTTGGGGATATTTACCAGCATATAGACCCGGCAGAGTGATAACCCGGCCATAGAGCAGGCTCAGCGGGTCAACTCACTGTAGGGCTAAAGGACTCTTGGTGGGCCGGCTTGATGGAGGTCTAGCGGGAAAGGCCGGCTCAGGTAATGGGCCGTCTCAAGAAGAAGATGCTTGGCTTCAGGGTTGTCTTGGAGATCAAGTAGACTTAGAGTAGGAGACGGGGCAGAGCCACGACCCGGACTCTCATGTAAATCTAGGGTTCCACCTGTGTATATAAAGGGGAGCACCTAGGCAAAAAAGACTAAGTTGCAATCTCCTCGAGAGCTAGGTTAGCGAATCCGCATCCTTATAATCGAGGTCCACAACAATATAATCAAGCAGGACGTAGGCTTTTACCTCGATCGAGAGGGGCCAAACCCTGTGAAGCTTCCACACTTGTGCGATGGCCTCATCTCCAAGTCCTTTCACAAGGGCATCTGCCATTTCAAAACCACGACAAGGGGTATACGAAATACTGTAGTCATAGTCTGTAATTGTTTCCAACCATCGTTGTTGGCGGAGATTGAGATCTGGCTGAGTAAACAAATACTTCAGACTTTGGTGATCAGTGTATATTTCACATCGATTACCAAGGAGGTAATGTCGCCATAACTTCAGTGCATAAATAACTGTAGCAAGTTCAAGATCATGCACTGGGTAGTTCTCTTCGTGAGGACGCAACTGTCGCGAGGCATAAGCAATCACTCTGCGCTCTTGCATCAGGACACATCATAATCCTTGACGAGAGGCGTTGCAATAAATCATGAAGTCCTTGCAAGAATCCGGAGGAGCAAGCACTGGTGCTGAAGTCAGCTTGTCCTTGAGAGTTTGGAAACTTTCCTGACATTTGTCTGTCCACTCAAACTTAACGCTTTTGTGAAGTAGATTAGTGAAAGGCTTGGCAATCTTAGAGAAGTTCTCGACAAATCGACGACAATAGCTTGTGAGTCCGAGAAAACTTCTGACTTGCTTGATATTCTTCGGGGGGGTCCAGTCAAGAATAGCCTGAACTCATTCTGGATTGACAGCAATGCCATCCTTGGAAATCACATGTCCAAGGTAGGTCACTTCGGATAACCAGAATTCGCACTTGGAATACTTGGCATATAGCTGATGTTCTCGAAGCTTTTCCAGAACAAGACGAAAATGTTTAGCATGTTCTTCCTTATTCTTGGAATATACCAGGATATCATCCAGATAAACCATGACGAATTTGTTGAGGTAATCCATGAAGATATAATTCATCAGGCGGGAGAACATCGCTGGAGCATTAGTTAAGCCGAAAGACATGATGGTGTACTCGTATGAACCATAGTGAGTAACAAAGGCAGTCTTGGGAATATCCTCTTCGCGGACTCGGATCTGATGATAACCCAACCTCAAGTCGAGTTTAGAGAATACTGATGATCCAGCAAGTTGATCATACAGATCGTTGATCCGAGGAAGCGGATACTTGTTCTGAATTGTTGCTTGGTTGATAGGTCGGTAATCTTGGACAAACGGTTCGTACCATCTTTCTTCTTGACGAAGAGAGAAGGTGCTCCCCAAGCAAAGGAACTTGGACGAATGAAACCCTTGCGAAGTGATTTGTCAATTTCCTCCTTAAGCTCAAAGAGTTCATGCGGAGGCATCTTGTAGGGACGCTTCGCAATAGGAGTAGTTCCTGGTTTTAAGTTGATAACAAACTCGACAGCTCTAACTGGGGGTACTCCTAGAAGTTCTTCTGGAAAGACATCTTGGAAGTCGCGAACGACTGGAACGTTTTTAATCCCCTCAAGAGGAGAAGCATTTAATGCATTCGGGGCATAAATCTGAGCCTCGGCATTTTGAACGAGATGAGCATGGTAGTTTACTAGCTCATCCGATGGGTGCAGGAGTTGGACGACTTTGGTGGCACAATTGATTAAGGCGGTATGAGCCTTCAACCAATCCATTCCCACAATGAGGTCAACCTTAGCAGACTTCAAAATAATGGGAAATGCATGGAAGTCGAATCCTTCAATTTCAATAGTAACATCGGGGCTAAACACAGAGGCTTGACATTGGCCCGCGGGAGTGTTTACCACTAACGGTTGGTGCAGCTTTTCATATTTAATGCCATGCATGAATGCAAAATCTTCTGATATGAAAGAATGCGATGCTCCTGAATCAAATAAAATAGAAGCTGTTACTGAGTTAATGAGAAGAGTACCCATCACAGTCTCTTGTTGGTCTTGAGCTTCAGCCATGTTGACATGATAAGCCTGACCACGACCATATGAAGGCCTGACATTGTTGTAGCGAGGCTGATTGTTACCACGACCATTACCACGGCCAGCTGATGGAAGCACAAGCTGATTCTGATCTTGAGAGCAGTCTCTGGCATGGTGACCTGGACGGCCACACTTGAAGCAGAGTCCATTATCGGGACGGGGAGCAGGAGCTCGAAGCATTGGAGCTTGAGGTCTCAGCTGCCTCGGAGGTGGAGGAGGCAGACGAGGTGCAGCATACGATGGCCTTGGAGCAGGTATAGTTGGACGGTACATGCTGTGAGGAATCCAGATACGGCGCTTCTGCGAAGACGAGCCCGAAGATGAGCCCGCTTCACGGGTACGCTTGAGCGCGTCCTTGTGATCCTTCAAACCAGTCTCAACCTGTATGGCCTTGTTCACCAAGGTGGCGAAGTCGGCAAAGTCTTGGACTAGGAGTGCGAGTTTGATATCTGGGTTGAGCCCTTCACGGAACTTCTCCTGTCTGCGGGCATCAGTAGCAATATCCTCTTCAGCATAGCGAGACAATTCAAGGAACTCCCGCTGATAGACCTCCACAGTCTTACTGCCCTGGGTAAGGTTGTGGAACTCACGCTTCTTCCGGTCCATAACTCCTTGCGGAATATAACGGGCACGAAAGGCAACTTGGAACTCCAATCAAGTGATGATGGTTCCAGCAGCTAGGGTATGCCTGTGACTGTCCCACCATTGAGCTGCGGGACCCTTCAGGAAGTAGGATGCGAAAGTGACATAGCTGGCAGGGGCAACATTGGCTGACTCCATCTCGTAAGTGATGTCACGGAGCCAGTCATCAGCGTCAAGCGGCTGAACTGAGTTGCAGAAGATAGTCGGATTGAGACGCACCAACTCTTGCAAGGTTATTGCGGCTGGCTGCTGGTTGGCATTTGGACGAGGAAACTGATCCATTAACCCTTGCATGAACTGACGGTTCAACTCAAACTGTTGCATCATTCCAGCCATATAGTCGGGCGGTGGTGGATTGTCGGCACCATGGCCACGACCTGCGGGTCTAACCATCCTGCTAAGATCAACAGGGGGTAGTTTAGCAACAAGCATTTCAGTTGTATGGAATCATTCATGAAGTAGCACGCACAACAAATGGAGTGCAATAGATACATCAATATAGTCAAACATGACATACAGATCCATACATAAATTCGGTTACAAGCCAGCGGTACAAGTTAAGAAAGGAAAACGTAGACACACTAGGCGGCACGCAGGCACGCGGTGGAGGGATACAACAACGGGACATAGCGATAGCTACATCAATGTCAGAGAAAACCACTGAAGCCTGGCAGCTGCAGGTGACGACGTAGGGTACCCTCGATATGAGGATCCTGCGCTCCGTGAACACTCTGGTGCAGAACCTGGTCCTGAACTAGAAGAAGAGGACCACGTGAAGGAGTACAACCTCCAACAGCAGGCCACTCAAGACCTGGTGGCATCTCTGTCCTGCGCGGGTAAAGGATGTACTCTGGATGTATCCCTGCACTGACTGCTGGCAGCAACTGTGTCAGAGCGTCGTAAAGATGAGCACGAGTGGTGTACAACTCGACAGCAAGAGCTCGAGCAGTCTATCCAGAGCCTCAGTGTACTGTACCAAAACCTGCGGGTCATAATGACGTCGCACGTAAGGGGTACAGACAGCAGTGTAGTACCCACTCTCATCCCCAGCGGGGGCATACGGGATATATCTGAAAGCAGTCTCCTCCAAGCGGCTGTGCTCTCCACGGAGACGGGCAATAGCAGTATAGGCAGCATCATGGACGGCCATGTCGACAATCACTCCAACACCATGAAAGGTGTGCAACTCAGTGATGGAGTTGTTCTGCCGATCAAAGATACGGACCACAGCGTGGTACTGCTCCTGGTTGAACTCGCGGTAGTCCTCATAGATAGTGTACTCGGGGTACCAGCGATATCCCAGCCTGGTCAAGAGATCGACCAAAATAGAAGGGAACCCAATCGCATCAACAGCCATGGTGTGGCGTACGAGCTGTCTTGCGGGACGCATCTGAAACAAGGAGGTGCAGATGTCAAATGACAGTGTGAGAAGCATATGATAGCATTGAAAGGAATGATTGTAGATAATCCAGCTCTCCGGGTGAATGTGAACACGAGAACCTAATGTTAGAGTTAGTAAAATCTTTAACCTGAATAGCAGAGAGATCAGAGACCCAGAGTAAGGAAAAGGAATAAAAGATCCTAATACCACCCATTTGGCGACGTGGGCCCGTAAGCCACACAGCCATGTTAGTAAAACAGTTTTGCAAAGACTAGACTCAACTTCGGCCAAGGAGTTGGAAAGGGGGGTTCCTATAGGCAGTCGGCTCTGATACCAACTTGTGATGCCCCCGACTTAATCGTGCACTAATCATACACGCAAATGTACACGAGCAAGCCTAAGGACTCACGGGAAGATATCACAACACAACTCTAAACACAAATAAAAGTCATACAAGCTTTATATTACAAGCCAGGGGCCTCAAGGGCTCGAATACATAAGCTCGCGAACAAGCGTTAGCGGAAGCAACAGCAGTATCTGAGTACAGCCACAAAGGTTAAACAAGTCTACCCTAAGAAGACTGAGCAAAACAACGACATCTGATCGAAAAGGCGCAGGCCTCCTTCCTGGGAGTCTCCTAACTACTCCTGGTCATCGGTGTCCACGTAGTAGTAGGCTCCACCGGTAGGGTAGAAGTAGTCGTCGACAGGGGCAGCTGGCTCCGGGGCTCCGTCATCTGGTTGCAGCCATCGGGTATAGGGAAAAAGAGGTAGCAAAGCAACCGTGAGTACTCATCCAAAGTACTCGCAAGACTTACATCAAATCTATTCTATTTATGCATAGGTATCAAAGGGAAGGCTGTATTTGTGGACTAGATTGCAGAATTGCCAGAAAAGAGGGGAAGGCCTAGCCTATCAAAGACTAGCATCTTCAGCATCTTGCAGCATTAGAAGAGTGTAGATTAGTACATAAACATAAAGTAAAAAGTAGTAGTAGCAATGCCCAGGGATCCTTCCTTGACTCCCTGCAAGAAAGCAATCCCGGAGCTAACATATTACTTAAGTTCAACAGTATTCAGTTCTAGTTGTAGTAGATCGGGATACTTTCTGAGCGTCCTGTTACCATGGACACGGATATTCGAATAGATATACTTCCCTGCAGGGGTGCACCAACTTACCCAACACGTTCGATTAACTCTGGCCGGGCACACTTACTCGGTCCATGCCCGGCCTCGGCTGATCGACACGTCGTAGCCCTGCCTAGGCTCAACAGAGAGGCCAGCATGCCGGTCTACATCCTAAGCGCTCAGGGTTCTTGGGCCCATCGCCCTTTGCACTCATGCGCGTTGCGAACACGGCCGAGAGCAGACCTAGCCCCCTTAATACAAGCGCAGGCTTTCCCAGTCCAACCCGGCGAGCGCCGCTCAACTGCTGATATCTGGAGAGCTTCGACTGATGCATACGACGCCGAGTGCTCATACTATTCCCGCGTGGTGGTTCGTGCGAAAAGGCCAAAGGCCTACTCAGATCACATATCCTAACCCATTAGTTTGTTGGGAGCTTGCGGTGACAATCAGTGATCCACGATCTGTAGTCCCGTCGCCCCGTCTCGTGGACTTACGGCAAGGGCCAGGAATGCCCGGCTGTGCCACGTAATTATCTCGCGGGTACCCTCACGGTTAACCCGACTCCACATCTCTCGCGGGTACCCCTCGAGGTCACCCGACTTCCACAAGTTTCTGGGGTAAAGTTAAAGTATCTGTGTGTCCATAACATCAAGGAGGAATCCGAGGAATCACCCTCGTTGGATTCCCACCAGATGTATTCATCAAGGTGAACTCGGAGGAATCACCCTCGATGGGTTCACACTTGAAGGGTTGCACGACAGGGGCATCATCAGAGGTGGTGAAAGAGGAATCACCCTCGGTAACCCACAACCAACTAGCTAGGCTACAGAGATATCATCAGAAGTGATGTATGAGGTATCACCCTCGGCACTCGATATTAGCTCTACAGAGTCGTACAACTTAGGGGGTGTGCGGTGATGTGCTGGTCTCAGCCCATCGATCACATAGATCAGGGCACCGGTAATAAAGCGGGGCAACAAGGAGAAGGATGAGGGGCCACAGATGGTTCACTAACCAACCTAGACTAAGCATTTAGGATAGCAGGAATGGTATCAACAGTAGTTACAAAAACAGGCTATGCATCAGAATAGGTATTTCCGGAACAACAACTGTAGCAATTCTAATGCAAGCATAAGAGAGAAAGAATGGGAGATATAGGCATGTTTAAGGGCGTTTGCTTGCCTGGAAGCTCTGCGGCAAAAGAGGGGTCGTTGGTGGAGTAGCAGTCCTCAGGGGCAGCGTCGGCCTCGGGGTCTACCGGAGAGAAGAGGGGGAAGAAATAATAAATAAAAGCAAACAAATGCAACACAGATGCATGGCATGGCAATATATTGTGCTGGTGGTGACCTATCGCAGTGCTACACATTAGAGACGGAGCGGGAAAATATCTGGGAATATTTTCCCGGTTTAGGCATCTGTCGGACAGATGAATCGGAGGGGAAGGTTCCATGTTTGCAGTGTTGGGGGCATGTGACAGCTACATGGAGGGCATATTCGGATTCGTCTCGTTTTTCTGATCAACTTTCATGTAGAAAACTTTTCGATCCGAGCTACGGTTTATTTTCTATGATTATTCAAAGATTTAAACCATTTTATGAAATTCCTAGAATTATTTTATTTATTTAAATCCGAATTATCCAGAACAGTAAATGTTTTATTGCGTCAGCAACACGTCATGATGACGTCTGCAGTCAACCTAGCCGGTCCAGGTCAAACCTGACGGCTGGGACCCACATGACAGTGGCACAGGGTTAATTAGAGCTTATTTAAAAAATAAACTGGGGTTAATTAGCATGTGGGCCCCATATGTCAGTGACTAAACTAATTAACAAATTAAGTTTAATTATAAAAGTGGTTAATTAGCGGGTGGGGCCCGCCTGTCAGCGACTGGGGTTGCCCAGTCAGCTCAGTTGACTGGTCAACCCAGTCAACTGGGCCCCTGGGACCCACTGGTCAGTGACCCAGGGGTGGCCCCAGGCCAGCCATGGCGGCGGCGGCCGGCGTTTAAACGCCGGCGATGCCAAACGCAGCGGAGGTCCTCGGGACCTCGCCGGAAACACGCTACGGTGCGCCATTTCGCGCGCGGTTTGCGGCGTTCGAACGTACGTTCGACGCTGCGTCGATTGGTGGCGGTAGCGCGGGATGGGGTGGCCGGACTTGGCCGGAGCGGTGATGGCAAGCGGCGGCGCATTCGGGCGAGCTCGGGTAAGTCTCTACGGTGCATGGTGAGAGGCGTGCGTGGGTGCGTTGGGCTCTTGGGAGCCCCTTGAGCTCGGCTACGAGCTCGGACGCATGTGGAAGTGGCTGTGGCCACGGCGACGAGCTCGACGGTGGCGATGAGTACGGCCATGGTAGGAACGGCGACTACGGGTGCGGCAAGACGAGGAAGAAGAGGGGAAAAGAGGCGGAGCTCACCGGGAGGCACACGGTGGCCGTTGGGAGGCTTAGGAGCTGCAGGGTGGCCGGAATTCGACGGAGCTCGCCGGCGACCAAAGAGGAAGAAGACGGCGCGGATCCGTGCTGTGGTGCTCCCCGGCGACGGCGTAGTCGACATAGCGGACGAGGGCGGCCCTCCTGGACATGGCGGAGAGGAGCAGGGAGTACGGTGGCCGCGGGGAAACGACAGCGACAGCGACGGACGTGCTCGGGCGAGGGGAAGAGCGAGCGAGCGAGGGAGAGAGGGGGAGGAGTGGATGAGGATGGTGACGGGGCCGAGGGGAGTAGCCCTTATCCCCTCGCCGCCCAGTAGGGGCGCCATGTCGGCCATTCGCCGGAGCGTGCGCGCGCGGCCTGTGGCGCGGCGACACGCACAGGAGAGAGAGAGAGAGGAGGGAGACGGTGAGAGGTGGGTTGGGCCGCACTGTGGACTTAGGCCCAGTCCACAGTAGCTTTTCTTCTTTTCCCCTTTTAGCTTTTTGTTTTCTTTTTTTTTACAGAATGGATTTGCAATATTTTTGAGCTGCCAATTGAATTTTGTAAAATATGTGAATTGGCCACATAATTATATTGCAATATACTGCACTGCCACAAAACGTTTGGAGGCAAGATGAATCCATTTGAATTTTTCATAAATGGAATATCATTTAAAATGCTTCTTTTTGCACTGTTTTAAATGCCATAGCTCATTTTAGAAATTAGGTGATGTTGTTTTCCTGAACAGATATTTGTTTTGGAATATTTGCTAAAACATGAACTATTTTGCAGCAACTTTTGTGCAACTCCAAAATTCACTTGCAATTTGAATTGAATTTAGTGTTGGGATTTGAAATGAGATATTAATCCAATATGATCAAGCATTGCAAATCACAGTGACTTAGCATAATCATTATGGATCACTGTTGCTCATTTCACAGGGGTGTTACAAGTGGATTATATTTTGCATA
Source organism: Elymus sibiricus (assembly GCA_039707655.1). NCBI lineage: Eukaryota > Viridiplantae > Streptophyta > Magnoliopsida > Poales > Poaceae > Elymus > Elymus sibiricus. The sequence goes on along the minus strand of CM077674.1, from coordinate 162,219,699 downwards.
AATTGCTGCTATTGGTGCTACTGAAAATGAGCTTGCATTTTAAATTCTTTGAGTTCTAAGTAGTTTGAATGCTTGATATAGCCTCTAGGAACTTATATGAGTAGTTCCTATCAATCTTGTGAAGTTTTGTTAACATCTTTTTGTGGTCCAAAAATTTGCAGAAATTTGTTCTTAGGAAAATGAATTTTCTTCGGAGGGGTTCTTCGAGCCGGAGCTCCAAGGGTGTCCTTGGGGATGCCCATGACCACGACCTCCACATTCCGCGTAGGACGGAGGTCCGACCATGCAAGTGGCCACACAACACCTTCTTGGACGAAGCCGGGTTCCGTCAAGAGTTCGCACAATTTGTTGCGAATGCCGGGCTGACCGACTTCCTCGCAGATGAGTGTGACCAGCACCACATCCTTACAAATTCCTTTGTGCAAATTTTTATTTCATGCCTAGGCTTGATATCCCCATGGTGCATTTCGATTTATATGCTGAACATCATGAGTTAATGCTAGGTGAGTTTTGTGAGATATGCTTGATCCCTTATGATGGGGATTTGAGGGAGCCTTGGCCTGAGGAGTTCAAGGACTTCCTTCACACTTTGACTGTGGGGGAATTTAGGGGTGTTTCAAAAGCCCGTGTTACTAGCTTGCATTTTCCTGCTGTGCACTACTTTGCTTTATTCATAGGGAAATGTTTGACTGCTAGGGAGGAAGGTGGTGCGCTCAGTGCCCCTGACCTCGCCATCTTGCGTCGTGCTATTTACGGCGATAACACTTTTAGCTTGGGAGCTATCATTGCACGCCGCTTACACACCAACAGAACTAAGGGTAAAATCCATGGCGGTATTTATGCTTCGCGTCTTGCGAAACGTTTTAATGTTGCTATCCGCCCAAATGACTATTTGCCGCCCAAGGCCTATTTAGACCAACAGTGCATGATCGATCACCACTTTATTGATGAACCTAAACCTCCTCAGTATATTCATTATAACCTGGTTTTCAACAAGATGACTCGCGATCTTATTCCGTTGCCTGCACCCTCTTTGTTTGACTCTCATGCCAGGAACGGATACACCATCATGCCGGCGGACATCACAACTTACAGGAACGAGCTAGCAGCAGCAGAGGACGAGGTTCAGTAGTGGGACCCTCAGGTGCCTCCGCCCCAGTACTATCCGCCCGGTCCTGATGGATACTACGGGTGGTGATTACCAAGCTAGGCCAAAAGCCTAAGCTTGGGGGAGTACGTATCTCTCACCGACATTACATTCATGTTCACACATTCATTCCAGTTGTCGGTGTTCATACTTTTTCATTGTATCATCCATGTTAGTCTTATTTTTGCTTTGTTCTTGTGTGTTTGAAAAACTTCAAAAACCCAAAAATATTTCTTGCTTCTTTTCGGTTTTTCTTTCCTGTTTGTTAGTTCGTAGTATTAAAAGAAAACCCAAAAAGATTTCTCGTTTCTTCTTTTGCTTATTGGGAGTTCTCCTGTGTAAATAGTTTTTCTCGCTTTTCGTTTTTCTTCTTTAATTTGCTTTCTTCAGAAAAACTAAAAACACCAAAAATATTTCAGTGTGTTTCTCTGAATTTCTTTTCTTTTCGTTGAGTTGTCATAGGGAGAAGACCACGATGAAAATGATGAGTGGTTCTCATATGCTTTGTTCTTTATCTAACGAAGAGCCAATATTACCTTGTCTTCTCCCTTGAATAAAATGTTTGCAGATTCCAGCTTAGTCCACAGCACACTTGCACTATTATTATTTTCACATCATTCGGTCAAGCAAGTGAAAGGCAATAATGATGATGATTTGATGAAGTGACTGTGGCAAGGAAAATCTGGTATGAACTCTTCTTGTTTTTGTTTTTGTAAATATGTTTAACTCAGTACCCATGATTCAGCATATTATGAGTAAACATGTTTGTGATGACAATTAGAGATTATAGTTGCTCATGCCATGCTTAAGTAGCTAGGAGTGGATAATGATTTATCTTGGATGTGAACATGCATTAAAATGGTTATGATGTAGTATGTTAATATGGTATCCTCCTCTGAATGTTTCAAGTGGCTTGACTTGGCACATGTTCACGCATGTAGTTGATTCAAAACCAACATAGCCTCCACGATATTTACGTTCAGGGTGTCTATATCCTACTCATGCTAGTATTCAATGTTAATTATTATCAATGCATGATCATGACCGTTTTCGCTCTCTAGTTGGTCGCTTCTCAACCTATTTGCTAGCCTTCACTTGTACTAAGCGGGAATTCTGCTTGTGCATCCACAATCCTTAAACCAAAGTTGTTCCAGATGAGTCCACTATATCTACCTACACGCGGTATTGCTTGCTGCTCCAAGTAAATTTGCATGTGCCACCTCTAATCATTCAAATAAACATCCGTTTTGTGTGCCCGTACCGCTCATGTCGACAGGGGGCGGTGAGTATCTTCCATGCTAAGTGGGTTATTCTCAGATGAGTGTTTATTCACTTGTCATTGCACGAGAGAGGCTGGTATTTGGGATGCCCAGTCCTATGCTCAAAATCGAAAATATATAATGCAAACAAACTCCCCCGGAAAGTTGTTGGTATGGAGGGCACCCGAGGATTTGGCTAGCCATGGCTTGTGTTGGTATGGTGGAGGGGGAGTAAACTTTACCTTTCTGCTTGGGAACCGCCTATAATGTGTTTAGCATGGAAGATATTGAAAACTCTCGGTCGTGACGTTGACAGGAAAAGTACACCTCCCAAAATTATTTTTCATCTCTAATTTAAGCTTCGAGCTCGGCACCGCTGCAAATCCCTGCTTCCCTCTGCGAAGGGCCTATCTAATTACTTTTATGTTATTTTACTTTTATTGTTGAGTCTCACCTTCTTGCACTAAGCGCCAATCCTGAGAGCACTATTGTCATCCTTATGCATTGAGTATAGTTAATGTTGCGTGCATCATGACTGGATCTCTTCTACCCTGAATTACAATGTTTAGTCGCTGCTTGAACTTTGGAGGTGCTCTGCATTTATTTTTTGCGGTTTCAGAAAGGGCTAGCGAGATACCATGTCATCATATTATATCATGATTGTTTTGACAAATTGTTGGCATTTGAGATATGTTATTATTGCTCTCTAGTTGATTATGCCATTGATATGAGTAAATATAGTTTTTAAGTGTTATTATGAGCATGGTTAGTTCATGATCTTTGCTGAAAACCTGGGTACCATTTAAGCTTATATATGGATACAAGAACAAAAGAGTTCGTAAAAGTTTTTCTTTATAACTTTCAGTTTGTCAACTAAATTGCTTGAGGACAAGCAATGACTTAAGCTTGGGGGAGTTGATACGTCTCCATCATATCTACTTTTCGAAACACTTTTTCTCTTGTTTTGGACTCTAATTTGCATGATTTGAATGAAACTAACCCGGACTGACGCTGTTTTCAGCAGAACTACCATGGTGTTGTTTTTGTGCAGAAATCAAAGTTCTCGGATTTGGACGAAACTTTTTGGAGAATTTTTATGGAATATATAAAAATTATTGGCGCAAGAACCAACAGAAGGGGGGCCACCTACTGCCCACAAGGCAACAGGGCGCGCCCTGGTGCCTTGTGGGGCCCACAGGCGGCCGTCTGACCTAATTCCAACGCTATAAATTCTCTTTCCCCGAGGAAAAAATAGGAGAAGAAGTTTCATCATGTTTTATGATACGGAGCCACCGCCACCTCCTGTTCTTCATCGGGAGGGCTGATCTGGAGTCCGTTCAGGGCTCCGGAGAGGGGGATTCGACGCCGTCGTCATCATCAACCATCCTCCATCACCAATTTCATGATGCTCACCACTGGGCATGAGTAATTGCTTCGTAGGCTTGCTGGACGGTGATGGGTTGGATGAGATTTATCATGTAATCGAGTCAATTTGATAGGGCTTTGATCCCTAGTATCCACTATGTTCTTAGATTGATGTTGCTATGACTTTGCTATGCTTAATGCTTGACACTAGGGCCCGAGTGCCATGATTTCAGATCTGAACCCTCTATGTTTTCATGAATATATTTGTGTTCTTGATCCTATCTTGCAAGTTATATGCACCTATTACGTGTCATGATCCGCATACCCCCAAGGTGACAATAATTGGGATTCTTTCCGGTGATTGCCGTAGTTTGAGGAGTTCATGTATTCACTAAGTTCTAATGCTTTGTTCCGGTTCTCTATTAAAAGGAGGCCTTAATATCCCTTAGTTTCCTTAAGGACCCCGCTGCCACGGGAGGGTAGGACAAAAGATGTCATGCAAGTTCTTACTATAAGCACGTATGACTATATACGGAATACATGCCTACATTACATTGATGAATTGGAGCTATTGTGTATCGCCCTAGGTTGTGACTGTTATATGATGAATATCATCCAACATAATTATCATCACTGATCCAATGCCTACGACTTTCTCATATTGGTTTCTGCTAAGTTACTTTGTTGCTACTGCTTTACACTTGTTACAAAACTGCTACTATTACTGTTGCCGTTACTATTGTTACTATTGCTACTATTGCTACTGCTATCAAAACTATCATATTACTATGCTACTAAATACTCTCCTGCAGATATTTTATCTCCAGGTGTGGTTGAATTGACAACTCAACTGCTAATACTTGCAAATATTCTTTGGCTCCCCTTGTGTCGAATCAATAAATTTGGGTGAAATACTACCCGCGAAAACTATTGCGATCCCCTATACTTGTGGGTTATCAAGACCTTTTTTTGGCGCCGTTGCCGGGGAGCATAGATCTATTTGTTGAGTCACTTGGGATTTATATCTATTGATCACTATGAAGAATCTGAAAGACTCTAAGACCAAGATCGTTCCCTCTAAGACGAGGGGAGGTAAGGAACTGCCATCTAGCTCTACACTTGATTCACCTTCTGTTTTGTGTAAGTTTGCGACACCACCACCTGTTATGCATTGTGATATGTCACAAGTTATTGATGATACTACTTCTACTATGAATGATACTTATGATGATGCTAGTACTATGCTTGATAATACAGTGCCACTTGGTGAATTTCTTGATGAACAACTTGCTAAAGCTAAAGAAATTGAGAATGTTGAAAATGTTGCATGGCCATCGACATGATTTTGCTTCGACACCCCGCACCGAACTTGCCCTTGGTTCAACATATGATTGGCGTGCCGGGATTTCACTCGATGATGCCTCAGAGGACCTCCTCCTTGAAGAACTCCTCCTGAAAATGTTCATCTTCCTACAAATAAATTTCTGAAAATTTTTGGACCACAAAAAGATGTTAACAAAACTTCACAAGATTGATAGCAACTACTCATATAAGTGCCTAGAGGCTATATCAAGCATTCAAACTACTTAGAACTCAAATAATTTAACATGCAAGCTCATTTTTAGTAGCACCAATAGCAGCAATTTATGCAAAATATAATCCACTAAAGCAAAAACTAATTGGAGCAATGGGAGAGTCACATACCAAGGAGCAATCCCTCAAAACAGTTTAGGAAACGGAGCTCTGAGCAAAGAGATCGAAAATCGCAGGCTTGGGAGCAAGAACACGAGAGAGAGAGCTACCACGATTTTTTCTGGAGGTAGGAGATGAAGTGGTCTGAATGGATAAGTGAGTGGGTCCCTGTGGGACCCACAAGGCATCTTGGCGCACCCTGGGGGGTGGCCGCGCCCTGTTGCCTTATGGGCAACAGGTGCACCCCCTGGGTTGTTTTTAGTGCCAAAAATTCTAATATATTCCAGAAAAAATCATGTTAAAATTTTATTGCATTCTGAGCACTTTTATTTTTGGGCCATTTTTTATTGCACGGATAATTCAGAAAATAGGATAATCATGGCATTTTATTTTATTTAAACTAAAAATAACAGAGAGAAAACTAAAATTACAGAAAGTTGTGCTTACTAAATTCATCGACCACATGCCCTTCAGAAAGAATCCATTAATAAGGTTGATCAAGTCTTATTAACAAACTATTTCCATATAACACTAAGTTACCTCAACAGGGAAATGCATCTCCCCAACAATAAGAATTTCATATTTCTTTTTGACAGTCGAAAGAGGAAATTTGAATCCGCCAATAGTGATTGTCGAAACCTTCTCAATACAATTGATACCATTCACTGAAGTTTGTTTCTTCGGGAAATAAACCGTATGCTCATTACAATTGACATGAAAAGTAACCTTACTTTTGTTACAATCAATAACAGCCCCTGTAGTGTTCAGAAAGGTTCTTCCAAGGATAATCGACATGTTGTCATCCTCGGGCATATCAAGTATAACAAAGTCCGTTAAAATAGTAAAATTTGCAACAACAACAGGCACATCCTCGCAAATTCCAGTAGGTATAGTAGTTGATTTATCAGCCATTTGCAAAGATATTTTAGTAGGTGTGAGCTTATTCAAATCAAGTCTTCTATATAAAGAGAAAGGCATAACACTAACACCGGCTCCCAAATCACATAAAGCAGTATTGACATAACTTCTTTTAATGGAGCATGGTATAGTAGGTATTCCCGGATCTCCTAACTTTTTAGGTACTCCACCCTTAAAAGAATAATTTGCAAGCATGGTGGAAATTTCAGCTTCAGGTATCTTTCTTTTATTAGTGACAATATCTTTCATATATTTAGCATAAGGAGACATTTTCAACATATCAATCAAGTGAGTGTGCAAAAAGACAAGTCTAAGCATTTCAACAAAACGCTCAAAATCTTCATCATCCGTATTCTTAGATGGTCTAGTGGGGAAAGGCATGGGTTTTTGAACCCATGGTTCTCTTTCCTTTCCATGTTTTCTAGCAACAAAGTCTCTTTTATCATATCTTTTATTCTTAGGAGGTGGGTTATCAAGATCAACAGCAGGTTCTATTTCCACATCATTATCTGGTTGAGCATCAACATGAACATCTTCATTATCATTGTCACTAGGTGTATGCTCATTACCAGATTGTGTCTCAGCATCAGAAATAGAAGCATCATTATTATTCTCAGGAGGTTTTTCTATCTTAGGTTCACTAGAAGTATGCAAAGTCCTATCATTTTTCTTTTTCTTTTTCTTCTTAGATGGACTAGGTGCATCAATATTAATTCTTTGAGAGTCTTTTTCAATTCTTTTAGGATGACCTTCAGGATATGGAGGATCCTGAGTCATTCTACCTCCTCTAGTAATAACTCTAATAGCATGATCATTCTTTTTATTATTCATCTCATCAAGCAAATCATTTTGTGACTTAGCAATTTGTTCTAACTGAGTCTGAACCATAGAAGCATGTTTACTCAAGCATTTAACATCATTAGCAGTTCTAAACATCAAATCACTCAAGCATTCAATCATGATGGCATTCCGTTTTTGTTGATTGCTAACATACAAATTAAAGTGTTCCTGTTTAATGATGTAATTATCAAATTCATACAGGCATTGACTAGCAGATTTATTATATGAAATATCACCTTCGTCAAATCTAGTGAGAGAATTTACCTCCACTACCTGTGTCGGGATATCAAGTCCGTGTATTTCTTCAATAGGTGGTAAATTCTTAACGTCTTCAGCTTTAATACCTTTTTCCTTCATAGATTTCTTAGCTTCTTGCATATCTTCTGGATTGAGGAATAGAATACCTCTCTTCTTCGGAGTTGGCTTAGGTGGTGGTTCAGGAAGTGTCCAATCATTGTCATTTCTCAATATATTATTCAATAATACCTCAGCCTGTCCAATAGTTCGTTCCCTGAAAACACAACCAGCACAACTATCCAGGTAGTCCCTAGAAGCATCGGTTAGTCCATTATAAAAGATATCAAGTATTTCATTCTTCTTAAGAGGATGATCAAGCAAGGCATTAAGTAACTAGAGAAGCCTCCACCAAGCTTGAGGGAGATTCTCTTCTTCAATTTGCACAAAGTTAAATATTTCCTGTAAGGCAGCTTGTTTCTTATGAGGAGGAAAATATTTTTCATAGAAGTAATATATCATATCCTGGGGACTACGCACACATCCAGGAGCAAGAGTATTAAACAATTTCTTAGCATCACCCTTTAATGAGAAAGGAAACAACTTAAGAATATAGTAATAGTGAATTTTTTCCTCATGAGCAAATAGAGTGGCAATATCATTCAACTTAGTAAGATGTGCCACAACAGTTTCAGTTTCATAACCATGAAAAGGATCAGATTCAACCAAAGTAATTAACTCAGGATCGACAGAGAATTCATAATCCTTATCGGTAACAAATATGGGAGAGGTAGCAAACTTAAGATCATATTTCATTCTCTCCCTCGTAGATTTTTCTTTCATTTCAGTAAGCAATTTTTTAACTTCATCTCTATCCTTACAAGCAAGAATGGCCCTAGCCGTCTCCCTATCAAAGACATGTTCATCAGGTGATTCAACTCTAGTAGGAGAACTAGGCATAATAGGTGATTCATAGTTTTCAAGAGTTCGACGAGTTCATGCTAAGTGCAGGCATCCAGGAAGAATTTGACCAATATATTCACAACACCGAGCTCTCTGCCTTCGTCGCAGATAAGCCACCGCAGCACTACAACCTTACTCATTCATTCACTCAACACTTTGAATATCATCCGCGCACTTCTAGAGTTTTATTTCATCTCTATGATAGATCTTATAGCATGCCTCTAGAGGAATTCTGTGACAAAGGCTACATCGCAACCAATGTTTGCTTTCAACTAACAAATAAAGAATAGGTGAGATCAATAAACAAGTGACGATCTATTTTACAAGAAAGTACAGTAAACAAGTGACGATCTATTTTCCGGGTGAGATCAATAACTTAAGCAGATATGAAAGAGTACCACCTCTCTTGCGACGTCGTGTAGGCCTCTGCTGATACGTTGAGGGTGCTGCAGGTGCTATGGCTGTCGGTGGCGCGGAAGCAGATCTGAGACGGCAGACGGCGGCATCAGGGGATAAGTCATGTTGTCGTGGACGAGACGGTCGTAGGAGCGGCCATGGCAAGGTGAACGACGACGTGGATGAAGCGAGAGGACGCGATGCTAGGATCCTGATCCGACGCGGTGGATGAGAGACGTCGATCTCTTGTAATGGACGACGGAGTCGGGGTAGCTACTCCGGCGTGGTGGAGGAGGCTGGCGGTGAATGGGTTGGCGGAAGGAGGAGGCTGGGGTGGAGAGGGTGTTTTGGCGCCCACGGAGTACGAATGGGGAAATGTAGCGAGAGAAGAGGGGGGAACCATGTCTTTGCGACGCGCTTGTCTGAAATGTGGGGAAGTTACCAACTTAACCCCCGTTTAAAATTTCGGACGTCTCGTCGGTTGGGGATAGGACAGTAATCTCGCATCTCCCCAATATTGGCTGAGAGCGATTTCGAGTGAGGAGAGGGTGTTTTGGCGCCCACGGTTGGCGCGGTGTATGAAGGGGGCTGACAGGTAGGGCGGTTGTGTCATGTATGAGTGAAGTTACAAACCTGCCCCTACTTAAAATATTAGCCTAGATCGATTTCGGCCGAGGAGAATTTGTTTTGCCGCCCACCATGAATGAATGGGGAAATGGAGGGGGAGAGAGAGGTCTTTGGGATGAGCTTGAATCAAATGTGTTTTGCCGCCCATGTTTGGCGCCCACCGTGTCTGAATGGGGTGAGAGGCGGTCGTGTCAAGTCTGAGTGAAGTTACAAACCTACCCCTACTAGTAAGTTGCACGTGCTTTGCACGTTGACATATAAAGTTGACACCTTAATAATTCATCATTTTCGGTTCGTAAGGCTTATCTTAAAACTACACCCTATGTCTAGATGTCTAAGGCACATTACAACTTGGAGAAATCCAAATTCTAAGGCCAAATATGGGTATGTTGGAATTTAGCTTTGGTACACCCCCCATAAAGTTTTCACGAATCTTAGAGTTACTTAAAAATATTATCACCATATTAGCATGTGGATCAAATGTACTGAATAGATTGATCTGGATACAAAATACTATATTACCCTTTTTGATTGAAAGAGGTAACTTCTAATCTCCAACTTTAATCTGCACCAAAATATGTAAACTTTTCTTGGGGGGCTGTGCCGAAGCAAAGTCCGGGCATGTTGTATCCCGTCAAAAAAAAAGTCCAGGCATGTTGTAAAAGGAGGGTTTTTTTGTACGACCCAAATATTCTCTCTCCTCTACCCATAATGAATTTGGGTAAGCCAAAATATGGTTATGCTATTGGAGATGCTCATACCTAATTTTTGTGATCTAGATGTGCATTTTAATTCCTACGGGACCAGCTGGACCTTAAATAATTTTTGGACCACAAATTTATTTTACTTTTTAAATATCAATATGAACTATTTTGGATTTTTTTGGAATAAAGACATATTAAACAACTTGAATAGCTTAGACTATAGCAAATATCCCGACACCATCAAGAAATATATGCATGGAAGAAATCTTGGATTGTAATAGCATAATGAGTGTTATGAATTCTGCAAAAAACTATTTTAGGTGAATGTAAATTAGATGGCACACAATTTAATTTCTTTAAGGACAGCCTAGTATCAAGATGTGTTTCTGGTAACTTTTCGAATAAATGTCAAGAGTGGTTTCACATGTACAAACTCTTTATTGAATTTGTCCTCAAATAAATTAATCTCGAGGAGTTTCAAATAGGGCATGTAGAGTTTTAGTCAAATATTTATAAAATATGATAAAAATAGAACTCTATTTCAATATGTCCGTATTAGATACCAATATTTAATTAACTAATGGTGATTGTTCATTTGATGGTACAATTTTCCTAAATTATCATCTCAAACTTTGAAGTGTTTTAGTCATTGCACATTTCTTATTTCTTTAGTTTTACATTTAAGCTCAGATCCAACAAATGGAACTTTCGTAGCCATTGAAACCTTTATTATCGTCTAAAATCTGAGATGGTGACTTGGTGAGTATTAGAATGTGAAGTATCTCTTTAATTTCTTCTATGTTTCTGGTGTTGGTAGAATGTATGTCTTCGCTTAGAAAAATGTGACTGGTGACTCGTACTGCTACCTAGATCACTTGCCACAGAATATCTTGGAGGGTGGTGTGCCATGTCCGCTTTTTACAGTGGCTCATGTGACGACTCCAGGTACCGGCTCGGTCTCAAGGTCCATTCACTGGGACAGGCTAGAATCCCTTGGATAGGTGGATAAGTTTCTGGAAAAATCGCCTAGCTTCTATGCTCTCTTTTTAGGGAAAATCGCCTAGCTTCTAGGTGGTTCAGACAACTGATTCGGTACTCAGGGCAGACCTACAGGGGTGGCGAATCTGGTGCATGCTAGCCATTGAATTGGCAGCGCTGATAAGTGATGAACGGTATATTTTACTGTACTGTGGGAAATCAACGACTCCAATCACTGCAATAGCATTTTGGCGGGAAACTGAAGAGGGGAGTGGTAAATCCAAATTCAAAACTGCTACACTATAGTAGTAGATATAGAGATTTAGAGCAGTGGAAATCGGGCAGATAGGTTGTGCGTGTTAGGGGTAGACAGTAATTTCCATCTCCCAAACACTGGTTTCGGGTAGCTGATGTGGGAGTGGGTGTTTTGCCACTTCTTTCGAATTTTGGGAGAATAAGCATTCATGTTTACCTTGGCTACTAAATTCGAACCCATTTTGTATTCGATTATGAATCTTTATAAATCATTCTATGTTTTTTAGATATCTTCAAAAGCACAACAAAGATGTATTCCACCTTTATATATGAATATGATTTACAAATGCCATGATACTCGAATTCAGAAGGTTGAATCCACTTTGAGTCAAAAACACAATCTGCTCACATGAAAAACAGTTCACCTTATGTCCACTCCTACAAGTACCAAGGATTGCCTCGCCGAAGAAAATCAGATCATTACAAGCTATGGACAACAAATAAGGGGTCCTGCAACATAATCCATTCACAAACATGACACAACATGCAAATATACAAATCTAATGACAATTTCAACTGGTATCTAAAGAAGAACTAGGATTAGCCTGGGCTTCAGATAGCAGAAGCAGCAGGACCTTCTCTGTCTCCAAATGCAACTATCTTACTTGCTCCACATCTTTGTTTGCTTGCATAATGCATGCAGCTAATTGCATAATTTCTAGCCTCATGATCAGGATTACCTCATTCATGGCAGCCACACCCTCCCTTTCTGCCTCTAGTAGAGCCTCAAGAACTATAATATATGTGCTCTCCAACGGGGTTGCCTCTGAACTGGTACCATCTGGTAACATGGATGGCGCACTGCTTCCACAAATAGATCCTGGGGGTGTACATTGTGTCCTAGTTTGAACTGCATCCTGAAAGGTTTCCGTTGGACATAAGTAACAGATAGTTATCGCATGATCCAGGCAGTCAGCTTACATGGTAAACTACATACGAATTATTGCTGAGCATGGCAAGCTATATTTAAATGGTTCGAAGTTGCATTAGCCGAAAACAAATAAAAATGGTTAGCTGAAAGGCAGTGTGCCATAGCTATATTTAGTTGCCCAAGCATATAAACAGTTGAAATATTCTAAGAAAGCACTTAAACAGTGTTGCCTCATATAAACTAGCAAGACAGTCTTGTGATGGAGTTCATAGGAAAAGTTAAGGAGTCAAATGAAGTATGCATGCATTTCTTTACAATAGTACAGTAGGCACTTCTGACACATTGGCCAACTCAGGTATAGCCTAACAAGTACTCCCTCTGTAAACTCATATAAGAGCGTTTAGATTACTAAAGTAGTGATCTAAATGCTCTTATATTAGTTTATGGAGGGAGTAACAAACAAGCATTCTAATCAAGCAATACAGCAAAGTAGGCAGCTGAACTATTTGTAATTCAGTAGGATTACAGGTTGAGGGCACAAGCCAAGAAAGAAGCCCACACGCATGACATTTCACAGCAACTAAAACACACTGGCTTACCATATGTCGCTGTGAAGGCTCGCTGCTGTTGCAATGTTCTTTGAAGATGTCGTCAGCATCCCGTGCATGCAAATCTAGTTGTTGTAGTTTATTCTTCCCCCTCTATTTTAGTAAAACTAATTTTAATCACATGCACTGTTCAAATTGAACATCAATGATTCATCTAAACTAATGAAAGAAGGGTGTGTGCTTACACGACAATATGTGTGCTTCACTCTATTTTTGTGCTTGTTCGAGGTGCCAGCCCCAAAAGAAAAAGCATTTTGCTTGATGCGGTTTGCAGCTCCATAATGAATAAAAGCAACAAATTAGTCATGCAACTTGGGAAGATAAATAACGCATAAAAAAGTTATGAACAAAGGCTCAGAGCAGTGCGGTAATAGCTAGCATTGAAAACTGTAGGTTAAGACGAACCAAAAGCAGCGGGACTACAAGCTAGTTTGCTGAAGTGTAATTTAGCATAGAGAACATAGAAGCAGTCCAGTACAATAATTGTAACCAAGAGGTGACATCAGAACAACACCATTATTATAAATATAGCATGCAAGAAGTAAAATAGGAGGCAGTAATATCTAGGAAGTACAGTAATACTTAGGACAAAGAAAAAGCATTGTAACTACAGGTGACTGATTTGTAATTTAGCACATAACTTGTTCACTACCACACGTTTGGACCTACAGGTGCAAGCAGAATAACGCCTCTCATAAAAAATTGAATGATGCCCTGAAGAAATTCGAAGGTGCGGTGCTTATGCTAAGAACGTGAACGTAGGCGCCGGCCGTTGGAGAATAGTACCTGATTCTCGGCGGCGTATGGGCATCGTTGTCATACGTGAAAGCTAAGTGTCGTCGATGGTGCTCGTGTTGCGGTTGAGTTGGGCCGGCTATTGCCGTTGGTGAAGCGGCTTCGGTGCTTAGGTGCGGTGCCTGTCGACATCCAAAAAAGCTGATTTATGGTAAGTGAACTGTTGTACAATAAAGACGAGAAAACCCAAAGGAGTACCAATTGAAATAACCTGATGAGGCGGCGGCTGCAGTAAAGCTGGGCCGGTGCAGTTGAATATGGCGTCCGTGGAGTGGGTCCGGTGCAGTGGACAAAGGCGTCAGCGATGCACATCCGGGGCGGTGTACAGTGCTTTCGGTCAGGCGGATCTGTTGCGGCAGACGAGGGCTTCTATGAAGGGCCAGCGATGTGGCAGACGAGGGCGTCGGTGAAGGGCCTACACCGCGGTGGACGAGGGCACCGGTGAAGCAGATCCGGTGCGCTGGGTTAGAATGTTGGAGGCAAAGAGGGGAAAACAATGGAGTTACCAAAGTAGCCCTTTTCCGTTGATGTGGCAGGGGTAAAAGAGGAATATCGTAGGGCTAAACTTTCGGGCGCGAGAAATTTCGATGTGAGCGGGAAGTTTGAAAGCTTTTGGCGGCTGAAATTATGTGTTCTCACTACTAGAAAAAAGCCCATTAGTGGCGCACCTATTTTGGCCATTAATGGTGCACTATATGTGCGCCATTACTATCACGCCATTAGTAATGGTTAGTAATGGCGCACCTCTGGTGCGCCATTACTAATCCACTTAGCAGTGGCGCACCATGTGGTGCGCCATTACTAGTTGCTAGGTGCGCCACTGTTATTTCGATGAGGTGCGCCATTGGTAGTAATGTAGGTGCGCCACTGGTAAATTTTTGAAATCTGGATCTGGATCTAGATCTGGCACCATTTTTTGCGTTTTTTTCTTTTTTTTCCTTTTTTCCAATAATTTTCATTCTGCATCTCGGGCGGGGGCGAGCTCGAGCAGAGGGGTGCTGCCGCCGGTCTCCCTTGAGCTCGCGCTCTACTCCTCCTCTTCTCCCTTCCACTGGACCTCCTCGCGCTCGCGCCCTCCTCCTCTTCTCCCTTTCCCTCTCCTTCCTCCTTCTCCTCTCTGTCCGCAGGAGGCCGCCCGAGCCGCCATGGACGCCGCGAGCCGCCATCCCCTGGACCTCCTTGCGCACGCGCCCTCCTCCTCTTCTCCCTTCCCTCTCCTTCCTCCTTCTCCTCTCTCCCTCCTTACCTCTCTGTCCGCAGGAGCCGCCATGGACGCCGCCGCCAGGAGCTTCGAGCTCGCCTCCTACCCAGCTCTCCTTCTCCTCTCTCCCTCCTTACCTATCTGCTCTCACTGCTGCTCGCTAGGGTCGGAGGAGGGGGTCGCTGGGGATCTGGTACTCCCCTGGTCAGATCCTGTACAGAGAAGAGAGAGGGAGGGGAGGAAGAAGAGGGAAAAGAGAGGGCATGGAGGAGGGGGGAGGAGGAAGAAGGCAGGGGTTAATATATAAGCTATGGCGAATCAGACTTAGTAATGGCGCACCTAGGTGTGGTGCGCCATTGCTATGTACCTTAATAATGGCGCACCATGGGGTGGTGCGCCATTGCTATGTACCTTAGTAATGGCGCACCTAGGTGTGGTGCGCCATTGCTATGTACCTTAGTAATGGCGCACCTAGGTGTGGTGCGCCATTACTATTTTTAAATTTTTTTTGAATTTTGAAAGCGGGAAAATAGTAGTGGCGCACTATGCACTCGTGCGCCATTGCTAACTTTTTTTTTGCCTCCAGATCTTAAAATGGCTGTAACTTTTTTTCTGTTAGGTTTTTGAGGATTCTAAAAAATCGATAACGGGCATAGCCCGTTGAATTCGGATGTAACTTTTTGAGTAGATGCTTTTTCATATAAAAAACTTTTTCATCGGAGGTCGTATGCAAAAGTTACGGCCATTTTACCGAAACACGGCGGCCTTTTGCAAAAAAATTCAAAATTCATGTTTGTTAATTTTCCTAACAACTAGAACACATAACACATGGGCATCTATTTTTTTGGATTTTTTTGAATCTTTTATCATTTTCTTTTATTTATTTTTAAACTGAAAAGGCGATCCACAGGGTGTGTGTGTGTGTGTGTGTGTGTGTGTGTGTGTGTGTGTGTGTGTGTGTGTTTGTTTGTGTGTGTGTGGTGGGGTGTGTGTTTGTGTGTTTGTGTGTGTTTGTGTGTGTGTGGTGGGGTGTGTGTTTGTGTGTGTGTGAGACGTTAGTAATGGCGCACCCTCCCTGGTGCGCCATTGCTAACCCTAGCAATGGCGCACCAGGGAGGGTGCGCCATTACTAACCTCACACACACACGCAGGCACACCCCCACCAGACATAGCAATGGCGCACCACACCTAGGTGCGCCACTACTATGTACCTTAGTAATGGCGCACCTAGGTGTGGTGCGCCATTGCTATGTCTGGTGGGGGGGAGGATGGACAAAAAAAATAGCAATGGCGCACTGCTCAAGTGGTGCGCCATTAGTAAAAAAATAGCAATGGCGCACCTGATTCTGGTGCGCCACTGCTATATAGCAGTGGCGCACCACCATCATGGTGCGCCATTAATGTCCATATTAGCTATAGCCGTTTTTCTAGTAGTGTCTTGTCTTGTACAACCGACTATGATATCATGGCCAAGTGTTTATTTGTTGTGCACGCGAGAAAAAAAAGGTGCAAGTTTCAAAAATCAATGTCTCCAACTCGAAACTTAGATGGTCCATTCAATTCAAATATGGATCATTGAGCTATTGCAAGCAAACACCATCATATGCTCCAATTCAAATGAAATTTCGAATGTGTTTCTCCTAAATATGATGACACAAACAAATATGTATGTGTATGAATAAAGTGGATGATTACAAGGTTTGAACACGATCGTATGTCTATATCTCTAGGTTTGATATATGAATTTGAAATCACGCAATTGGGTTAAAAATTGTACACCCATTTAAATGAATTAAAAAAAGCTAATAATGCAGTCGAATTCAGAATTTCCAATCTTAGGTCAGAAATTCTAGTACTTCAAAATATACCTTGCATGTTCAAAAGTATCGCTCTCTCATAGTCCAAAAATATGAAGAAAAAAAATGATCAAGCATGAGTGCACACACTCTTGACCATGTATTTTAATTACGTCTATATCTCTCACACATACACCCCTCACTCTTTATCTGAAGCACACCACCCCGGCCCCTCTACCCCCCCCCCACACACAAGTCTTTCTCTCCCCCGGACACAAACACGCGCACACATTATCCCCTCTCTCTCTCTCTTCTAGGTCTGAACCCCAATATATGTCTCGATCTCTTTGTCTCTCGGACATGCACACATCTGTTCCCCCACTCTCTAGGTCTCCCGGCATCTATCTTTCCCAAGCACACACTCTATAGCCATGTATCTTTCCTATACACACAAAACACACTTCCCCCAACATCTTTCTCCCTACGTTTATCTGGCTCTCGCACGCTCTCCACCATCTCTCGCTCTCACATTGACACACATCTCACTCACCACCCCCACTACACACAAACACCCTCCCTCTCCTTGTGCACCTCTCGCCTCTTTCCATCTCTTCACATCGGACCCGACCCTTCTTCCCACTATATGTCGCGACTCTCTCCATAAATCTCTAGCGTATCATCGATCTCAAACTCGTGCGATGTTCTCTCCACCATCTATTTTGATCTCTCATGAAGTCTCTCTCACGCACGCAATGACTCTCTTTATTTGTGTCTCCCTACATAGGACACTTTCGAACACCATCGACCTCCTCTGCCTATCTATAGGCCACTTTTCGCACACAATCGACCTCCATCTCTCTCTCTATCTCTGTCTCTCCCACTCTCTCTATCCATCTCTCTCCCCCCCTCTCTCTGTCTCTCCCTCTCCCGCACTCTCTCTTTCTCTCTCCCTCGCACCCCTCTCTCACACACACTCGATGTCACTTCCAAAAATATAGCACACACCCCCGCCCGCACCCACACTGTCCCGCTACTAGACATGCCTCTCTCTCTCTCTTGGACACACATGCCATATCATCCCCCCTCCCCCTGCTAGGTTTACATCATCAGTGGTCTCTCTTCTCCACACACACACACTCTCCCTTTCCCACACACGCGCGCACAAAACATACACACACACACACACCACGCCATCTATCTGGATCCCTCTTTTAAGACACACACCCTTGTATATTCTCTCCAGCTCTAGGTATATATATATCCCTATCTCTCTCTCTCTCTAACTCACATGCACACCAAAAATCCCCGTCTCTCTAATTCACACCTCTCTCTCCCTATGTCCGCATGCTTATCTCGCACACTCACTCTGTGACTATGTCTATCCGCCTCCACGTTACACAACACAATGTCCCATATAGGTCTCTCTCTATCTTCCACACACACAAAAACACGCAATGAATCTCTTATCTTTGCCTTAGTCTCTCCATATCACACACACGCACGATCTCTCGCTCGCACACACACAACCAAGGTTTTCTTGCGAGATACTTACGATCTATTCATCAGTCGTGGCAGTAAAAAGAACACGAGACGTGGAAAAAATACATCTACACGTTCATAGACCACCTAGCGATGACTACGAGCACTAGAGCCAGCCGAACGCGCGCCGTAGTCATCCTCCTCCTTACCGGAGAGGGGAAAACCTTGTTTGACAGTCGGGAAGTCATCGTGCTAAGGCCCCACATGCTCAGTCATTGAATAGAATGTAGATCCAAGTTTATGGAAACAAGTATCAATAATACGTTTGTATTTCCATAGTTTCGAGTTTTCCATCAAGATATTAGTCACCCATGGTCGATATTTAGTTTGAATTACGTACACATACATACTATGTAACTAGTCGTGCTTATAGACTTCCAAAGCTTAGATTTCACTCCTACTTACAATATGTAGAGTATTTAACAAAAGACTACCACTTTCAACCAGCCCTAGCAAGAAACTATTGTACAAAAAATAGCAAAAACATACCAAAAATTTCTCAATCCGTGCCAAAAACTACTACCAAACTCCTAAAAAAACTAGTACCAAGTGCCTAGTAGGCTCATTTAAACCCGTTTATGACAGGGTTGGCCCACACGTCCGTGCTGACGACGCACCTTAAGTCAACATCGTATGTTTGACTGTAGAGTTGACTGTTATGACAGGTGGGACCCACATGTGAGCATCTATCCTCTTCTTCAAACAGTTCGTATGCGTGTTAGTCGCCGGTGCCGGTGATGGGCGAGCTGGCCGCCGCTCCGGCGGACGGGCCGGCCGCCGTGCTGGCCTCCGCACGGGCTGGCTGGCTGACCCGAGCGTGGCTCACGCACGAGCAAGCCATCGCGCTGGCCTCCGCATGGGTTGGCTGGCTGGCCCGACCGCGGCTCACGCACGAGCAAGCCGCCGCACTGGCCTCCGACCGAGCCGGATGGTTGGCCCGAGCACGGCACGCGTGAACAAGCCACCGCGCTGGCCTCCGCCCGAGTCGGATGACTGGCCTTAGCGCGGCACGCGCGAGCAAGCCGCCACACCGCCGTGCCAAGCTAGCTAGCAATGCTTGTACACAAGCAGCTGGATGCATCCAACAGGTTGTGTGCTAGCTTGGCTAGCTAGCGGCCGCGAGCGCCGCATCAAGCTGGCTTCCGGCTGATGAAAGATGGGCTCTGCGCCGCCGGCGCTTTTGACCTCGCTGTCAGCCGGCGGCAGTGGCTGCCTCCCATGGCTGAGGATGACTAGTTGGACGGGCCAGAGGTAGGAGGTGACTCAAGGATTTTTTTAGACTGGCATGTAGGTCCCATAAGTCATAACGCCTAAGTTGCCGGTCAAACAGACGGCGTTGACTAAAGGTGCCACATGGGTTTAAAAGAGCCTAATCGGCACTTGGTAGTTTTTTTGCGACGGTTTAAGAAATTTTTGGTAATTTTTGTAGAGTGGTGGTTTCTGGTTCGAAAGTGGTAGTTTTTTGCTAAATACTCCAATATGTATAAAGAACAATCTAGTAGCGACAAATAGGAATTCTACGTTTCATTGTAGTACTCTGTACCAGTGGTCGCGGATAGCCCAGCCACGTGCACGGGTTTTCCCTCCCGTATATTTTGCACGCGCCATCATCTCATGGCTCGCGTAGAGTAGCAGCCGCCCTCGCCTGCTGCTTCCTCAGCTGCCATCTTTAATGCCGCCTCCCAATTAAGCCAGAGCAGCCAGAAAAGCCTGGCGCCGCATTGGGAACTGTGCAATATGGCCCTGGACCTGGACCTAATGTAAAAGTACTCTGTAGCTTGTGGCGTTGCGCGCATGGACTTCGCTCCTTATAGTACAAAATTAGCTTGAAAAATGTTTTCATAATATGGGATGGAGGGAGTAGAATAGTTGATTTGTTAGACTTTTCTGGAGCCATGTGATTGGCTCTTTCTTTTGCAAAAATCATGGAAAAGTTGTATTCATAAATTGAACATTGCACGTGATGTGCACTTACGCGTGAAAGCACATTTGCTCCCTTGGTGGTTAGGGTAATTCATAACAACATATATCTCATTGAACTAACATCCATTCAAGTGAAAGTTTTCAGAAAGTTCAATGATTGGCATGGCAAGGACTAGAGATGTGGACCCCTCAAAATGCTAAGGACATGGATTGGCAAAAGCTCAAGACTCTACATTTTTGGTTTAGTGATCCAAGATCACATTGAGTCCATAGAAAAGCCAATACTATTAAAAGGGGACGAGGTGTTTCTTAATGGTCTTTTTGCTCAAGTGCTTAGTGACAGTAATCCAAAACCCTCAACCAATTTCTCCATCCAAATATGTATAAAACCTACATTCCAACTCGGCCCCACCGAAATTTCCTATCCGGAGCCACCGAGTTCATCTGGACTTAGCCACTGCCAAAACCCTAACAAATCGGATCCACCGATATGGATCTCGGTCCAATCGAGATGGCCTTGCCAACTCTCTGTAATCGGTTGCAATCACTTCGGTCCCAACGAGTCTTGCAAATCGGTCTCACCGAGATGGCTTGCCAACTTTCTGTTGCGTTATTGCTTCACTTCGGTCCTACCGAGTTGATGCAATCGGTGCCACCGAGACGAGGTTTGCCCTAACCATTGCACTTCGGTCCATCCGAGTTGTTCCAGTCGGTCCCACCGAGATTCCTAACGTTCATATCTTTTACACTGTTTGGTGCCACCGAGATTTCTGATCGGTGCCACCGAGTTGGGTCAAAAGTGTGTAACGGTTGGATCTTGTGTGGAGGCTATATATACCGCTCCACCACTTCTTACTCAGTGAGGAGAGCCATCAGAACGTGCCTACACTTCCACCATACATTTTCTGAGAGAGAACCACCTACTCATGTGTTGAGATCAAGACATTCCAATCCAACCATTTGAACCTTGATTTCTAGCCTTTCCCAAGTTGCTCTCCACTCAAATCCTTCTTCCACCATAGCCAAATCTGTGAGGAGTTGTTTGAGTGTTGGGGAGACTATCATTTGAAGCACAAGAGCAAGGAGTTCATCAACAACACACCGTCTATTACCTTTTGGAGAGTGGTGTCTCCTAGATTGGTTAGGTGTCACTTGGGAGCCTCCGACATGATGTGGAGTTGAACCAAGGAGTTTGTAAGGGCAAGGAGATCACCTAGTTCGTGAAGATCTACCTGAGTGAGGCTAGTCCTTCGTGGACGTAAGCCATGGTGGAATAGACAAGGTTGCTTCTTCGTGGACCCTTCATGGGTGGAGCCCTCCATGGACTCGCGCAGCCGTTACCCTCCGTGGGTTGAAGTCTCCATCAACGTGGACGTATGATAGCACCACCTATCGAAACCACGCCAAAAACCACCGTGTCTTCATTGCATTTGAAATCTCCGATCCCCTCCTGTACTTACATATGCAATTGTTTACTTTCCGCTGCTACACTCTTAGAATTGCATGTGTAGGGTGATGCTTGACTTGTATACTTGCTAAAATCTGCCTACAACTAAAATTGGGAAAAGGTTAGGCTTTTATTTGGTCAAGTAGTCTAATCACCCCCTCTAGACATAGTTTCGATCCTACAAGTGGTATTAGAGTATTGGTCTCCGTAAGCCGTGATTTCCATTGCTTTGGTGATCATAGCCTTGGTTTCACAACCTAGGAGAGTATGGCGTCTAGTTAGGGTAATTATCACCGTAGAGGTCCATATTTTGATGGTACAAACTTTGCTAGTTGGAAACATAAGATGAAAATGCATATTCTTGGTCATAACCCCGCCGTTTGGGCTGTTGTTCGTGGTGGCTTGCAAGGTGATTTCTTTGAGGATGGCAAGGAACCGGATCGTGAAGTAACCCCAGAAGAATTGAAGATGTTGCAATACATCGCTCAAGCTTGTGACATTCTCTTCAACGGTTTGTGTCCCGAGGAATTCAACAAAATCAGCCGCCTTGTGAATGCAAAGGAAATTTGGAATACTTTGGTTGATATGCATGAGGGTACCGAGTCCATCAAGGAATCTAAGTTGGATGTGCTTCAAAGTCAACTTGACATGTTCAAGATGAAGGATGGTGAAGGAGTCGCCGAAATGTACTCTAGGCTTGCTCTCATCACAAATGAGATTGTCGGCTTAGGAAGTGAAGAGATGACCAACAAATTCATCATCAAGAAGATACTTAGAGCTTTGGATGAAAAATATGATACCGTTTGCACATTGATCCAAATGATGCCAAATTACAAGCCCACGGAAGTCATTGGAAGGATTGTTGCTCATGAAATGTCACTCAAGGACAAAGAGGAGCTACACAACAAATCAAGTGGTGCTTACAAAGCCTCAACCGATGCTCCAACAACTCCAAGTGACAAGCTAGTATCCAATGAACAGATAAGCCTAATGGTGAAAAGATTTAACAAGTTCTACAAGAACAAAGAGAAAGAAAGAAGCTCTAGCTCAAGACACTATGAGAGAAGATCATCAAGTCGTGACCGTAATTGCTCCAACTGTGGAAAACCCGGACACTATTCCAATGAGTGTACGGCTCCCTACAAGAAAAGAGGAGAATCACCAAGAGGAAGACATAGAAGAGATGAATCACCTCATAAGGAGAGAAGGAGTAGAGATGATCGTTAAGAACGAAGACACTCTCGAAGAAGCAAGGATTCGGAGAGGAAGGACAAGTCATCAAAGAGCTACACAAGAAGAAGACATCAAGCTCATGTTGGTGAATGGGTTTCTGGCTCCGACTCTGACAACCACTCCGAGAGAAGTTATCACTCCAACTCCGACTATATTCAAGATGAAGGTGTTGCCGGACTTGCTCTTGTGTCATCCAACTCCCATGATTTATTTGATTCACCAAATGAAGGAATTGGGAGATGCTTCATGGCAAAAGGCCCCAAGGTATCACACCCCAAGTATCTTGATTTCAATAGTGATGAAGATGATTTGCTTGGTGATGATGATTTACTTATTGATAAGGCTAGTGATGTGAGCTATAATGAAAATGCTAGTAATTATGATAGTCAAGAGGAAACGAGTGACAATGCTATGAAGGAGATTGAGCGTCTAACTAAAGAACTAAATGCTCTTAAGTTAGCTCATGAAACAACTCAAGAGGATCATAGAGAACTTCTAAGAACTCATGAGAAGCTACGCTTCGAGAAGATAAATTTAGAGCAAGAGCATGAGTTTCTTAAAGCTATCAATGACGATCTTCGAAACAAGAGTTCTTCATATCTTGCCAAACGTTTACTCTTGTCTACCATTATGCCACAAGTTAAACCTAAGCAAACTAGCAACAAGGGTAAAAAGGGTTCTACCTCTAGTAGTAACAATAACAATGCTAAATCCAATATTGTTGCTTCTTGTAGTTCTATTGATTCCACTAATGATTCTCTTAGCCAAGATACACTTGAGCAAGAAAACATTCTATTGAAAGGAATTATAGAAAAAGGTGTCTACAAGAGCCTTGCCGGGAGTAAGCAATTTGAGGAAATTGTACGCAAGCAAGGAAGGCACCGGAAGAACCAAGGTGTTGGTTTTGAATGAAAGTTCAATGCCAATGGAGTTGAGTGGGAAGAAGATCAATACCCCAAGACGAAGTTTGTTCCTCAACAAGAGAAGTATGATCCTACTTCCTTCAAGGGAACACAAGCTCAAGAAGATCTTCCACCACAAGACCACAAGCTAAAAGGCAAGGACAAGCTTCAAGAAGAGATTGATTCATTTGAAGAAGCGCCTCAAGCCTTAGTCAAGTGGATTCCCAAGACTTCATCAAGTGCTACTACAACTCCAAGGATTCCCATCAAGTTATTGTGGGTCCAAAAGAAGAAGAACTAGAGAGTTCTTGAGGGTGACTCCGCCAACAAACTTCACTCATATTCATTTATGGCAAGAACTTGTGTAACGAACTTCCACATTTTGCACTAGTTCATGGAGTCACAAACCCTCTTGTTGGTAAGGCAAGGGACAAGGTAGTCATTGCATTCATGGACATCAACATATGTGTATTTCACTCTATGTCTATGGATATCTTTGTATGTTCCTTGTGTGGGACTAACCCATTTAGCTATTGAAAGCACAAAACTCCAAAGGATTGCTCCCAACTCTTGATGGTCTACATCAACATTGAGCATCCACATCTTCAACATCTACCTGAAGTCATCATCGACAAAACCCAAGGTTAGTTCATCCCTCTTTGGGGGGATATCACATCTAGGGGGAGCTTTGCTCTAAGACTTGAGCTAAAGCAACTCCAATGGTGTGAACACATCAATGCTTTATGTAAAAGTGGCAACCCCACTTGTGCTTAAACGATGAGTATGGCCTATGATCAAATGTTCTCATTTGACTCCTAAGTCAATATACTCATATATAGATGACCTAGTCATCGCCATTGCTTGATAGATGCTAGAATTGGTTGTGCATGTTTGACACATATTTGATTTGCTATCTTATTGTGTGAGCATGTTGGTTTGCATGTTTTCTTCATTCGAGGACATCCATTTGTTGTTTTGATTGTCTTGGTCTTTCTGGCCAAGTGGATGTACAAGAATGCCTAAGTACCTTCTCTAGCTATCTATGCTTTCTTATCTCAAATTCTATTCTTGCTACATCACAAAAATTGAACAAGTCATTTTTGGACCCCCCGGGTGAGGAGCACTCGGAGCCACCGATCTGAAAAGGCTAAACCTCCACAACCTTCTACTTGATTTCGGCCGAACCAATCCACTCACACTCGGTCTAACTGAAATCATTTAGATTGATCTAGGTTTCCATCTCGGTGTCACCGAGTTGAACCATTTCGATGCCACCGATATGCTAAACTGCTTGCAGTTACACATATCGGTGCCACCGAGTTGTCCAACTCGGAGCCACCGACAGCACATGGGTATATATACTTCGCGGGCCAGAACGATTGAAATTTCTCAAACGCCCTCATTCCCGCACCCCGTTGCTGCCGTCACCCAGGTCTTCGGATCGTCACCCTTGTCTCCAGCGCGCCTTCACCACCGGAATCCGCTATCGTCAACGGCAATCTGCTCCGCCGTTGCCACCGTAGAGGATCTCCACCAGGTTAGGGTGAGATTCGACCCCTTTCATGCTCTAAATTCTGATTCAATGCACGGATGGTTTGCCATTATTCTTTCCACGGATTGAGACTTTCCTTTACACTGCAAATTCCTTAGATTAGATTCGAGTAAAAAAATTAGGTTTAAGTTTCCGCCGAACGCATCTTGGACCGACCGATTAGAAATTTTCGGAGTCACCGATTTGGCCCCAGGCCATTGCACTAGTACGTCTCGGTGCCACCGAGTTGTACGAATCGGTGAGACCAAAAATAAAGTCTCTATGAAACCCTAGCATCTCAGAGACACCGAACCCCATCTCGGTCTGACCGAAATGGAGTGTAAGGTTTCTGTTGAGTGCTTCGGTATCACCGAGATGATCAACTTGGTCCATCAGAAATGCCTTCTGTGAAAACTTGAAACTAAGGTTTGAACTCAATTTTTATGAAAAAACATCTGCTTTTTGTGATGACTCATCTACTCTGCCCATACCCATCTATTCACAGGGTCAGTTTTGCAAGATGTCTGATGCCAGCGATAGCCAGAACATGTCAGAGCAGCACACTGATCTCAGCTCAGGCTCTAGCCCTGAGGAAAGCTTTTATGAGGGAGAGAGAAGCTCTCCAGATCTTCCAAAGGCTGCAACAAGGACCAGGAAGAAGAGAACCTCAGATGATGAGGATGAGGATTTTATTGCTAGTGAAGCAGCATCAAAGAAGAAGAGAATTGTGCCTGCAAAGGAATATACCACCAAACCATCTGCTAGAACCAAAGAGAAAACTATTGTGAAGAAAGTTACTAAGGAAACCATGACATTCACACTTGAGGAACCAAGTGATGCAGAGGCAGCTGCTACATCAAAGAAGAAGAGGCCTAGGAAAACTGTTGCTCGAGTTCTAGGCAAGCCCTCCATGGCTGATCAGGAGGAGGAGGAACCAGCTGCTGATGCACCTCCTGCAAAGTCTCAGAAACTTATGGCTGATGCTATAAGGACTGCTGCCCCCACCAAGTCCAAGCCCAAGGCTCCAGCACCCAAGAGATCCACAAGAAACATCCCAGCTACAAAGAAGAACAAGGCCCCGGTGCCTGAAGCTGATGTTGATGAGGAGCCACTAGTGCTCAGAAAGTTGAAGCCAAAAATTCCAGATCATGACAATGCACACCCAGTTGCTAAAAACATGATGCTCAGGAAGGACAAAGGACTGCGTTAGTGGAGATTGACTGATCCTTATGCTGCCAGAAGGAGTACTGCTTGTGATTACCACTTCCAGACCAGAGAACAACAAGATTTCTATGAGACTATTTTGCTTGATAAGAAGCCAATCATAAGTGACATGAGATGGGTGGACTGGAAGTACATTGATGCAAATGAGGACTACTACCCTCATGTTCATGAGAGTTTCAGGATAGCTGGTGTTGATGAATTTGTTGGACAGAAGCTAACCAAGTGGAATGATGAGATGATCATGCAATTCTACTCCACAACTCATTTTTTATCCAGATGGCAGAATTATGTGGATGACTGAGGGATCCAGATACCAGTCAACCATCTCTGAGTGGGCTACTCTTCTTGGTGATCTAGAGGAAGAAGATGATGACATTGATATCTATTCCAAGCTCAAGATGGACCACAACTTCATGGCCAATATGTACACAACTATTCCAGAGAAGGACATCGAGACACACAAGCTAGGGTCAGTGAAGCACCTGCTACCTGGTTTGGCCACCACCAACACTATCTTGAGGTACACTCTGTTGCCCAAGTCAGGGGATGATAAGATGATACGTGGCCACTCCATCAACTTGCTGCACCTCTTTGATACACCTCAGAAGTTCAAGGTGATGAGCTTGATTGTTGCAACCATCAAGAGGACAGCTGCTGATCAGAAGAGATCTTGTGGATATGCTCCGCACATTCAGATGCTCAACAACTCCAAGGTTGGAACGAGCACATATCTTGATCGTGAGCATTTACCATTGCGTCCTGAGTTCGAGGACAATGTTATAGTGATGGACCCTTCGCATCCTACATCTGCTCAAGCACAAGAGAAGATCTGAGCAGCCGCAGAAGCAAAAGTAGCCAAGGAGGCACCTGCTCCCAATGCACCCATTGCAAACCTCAAGTCAAAGAATGACCAGATGACTTATCTGCTGGAAGCCACCCTGAGGATTGAGCGAAGTCTGGCCAACCTCACCAAGAACCAGGCTAGCCTAGAGCGGATAGTCAAAACTAAGATTCATGATCTTGATGTAAAGATCACTGAGGTACAGACCATTGTGGAGAAGATGAAGGATGACGTTGATGCAGCCAGGGCCGCTTCTGATGATAGTGGAGATGACAGACCCACTATGGAGAGATTCCAGACAGTACCTAGGGCAGCCAGGTCTGTTGCAGATCCAAGGAACACAGTCTCTGCACCTACTGCTGCTGCTACAGTGCCACATCCGGTCTCTACTCCACCAGCCCAGCAGACATCAGCTGAAGCCTTCGCGGATGCACTTCTCTCCACGTCGTCTACGCACACCGGAGCTGCCAGCTCGAGATCACCTTCAGGAGTTTCCGAGGATCGTGCCTAGAGAGCCGCATAGTCCTATACCTATTCGAACTTTTTGGTACTTGTTGCCAAAGGGGGAGAATTTGTATAGATCATTAGGCTTCGAGAGAGAGTGTTTTGCTCGTTGGTTTTTTCTCGAGTTTTTGCTACTGTTTGCTTTATGCTACTTTGGTTTGATGTGTGCTTGATACTATGTGTGCTTGATACCTTGAGTTACTTTGATCATTATGTTTGTGAGATACCACGTGTGTGATTGATCATACCATGCTTCATGTGATGCTTAATGCTTATCCTTTTCATTATCTTTGTATGATCATTCACTTGTGTTTTGCTGATGTGTGCTTACTATTCCATTCATATCATTTTGCATGCTCCACCAAGTCGTATGTGACATGGAAGAGTGACCCATGATCCTAATCGATTGTGCATTTGCATTCAAACGCAAATTATTGATAATGCACAAATTTTGGGGGGGCTCTTGCTTATCACATACTTCTCAAAGCAACGATGTATTCCATTCATTTAATCATTTGTCGAAGCTTTGATCTATATGTTGTCATCAATTACCAAAAAGGGGGAGATTGAAAGCACATTTGCTCCCTTGGTGGTTTTGGTAATTCACAACAACATATATCTCATTGAACTAACATCCATTCAATTGAAAGTTTTCAGAAAGTTCAATGATTGGCATGGCAAGCACTAGAGATGTGGACCCCTCAAAATGCTAAGGACATGGATTGGCAAAAGCTCAAGACTCTACATTTTTGGTTTAGTGATCCAAGATCACATTGAGTCCATAGGAAAGCCAATACTATTAAAAGGGGATGAGGTGTTGCTTAATGGTCTTTTTGCTCAAGTGCTTAGTGACAGTAATCCAAAACCATCAACCACTTTCTCCATCCAAATATGTCCAAAATCTACATTCCAACTCGGCCCCACCGAAATTTCCTATCCGGAGCCACCGAGTTCATCCGGACTTAGCCACTGCCAAAACCCTAACAAATCGGATCCATCGATATGGATCTCGGTCCCACCAAGATGGCCTTGCCAACTCTCTGTAATCGGTTGCAATCACTTCGGTCCCAACGAGTCTTGCAAATCGGTCTCACCGAGATGGCTTGCCAACTCTCTGTTGCGTTATTGCTTCACTTCGGTCCTACCGAGTTGATGCAATCGGTGCCACCGAGACGAGGTTTGCCCTAACCATTGCACTTCGGTCCATCCGAGTTGTTCCAGTCGGTCCCACCGAGATTCCTAACGTTCATATCTTTTACACTGTTCGGTACCACCGACATTTCTGATTGGTGCCACCGAGTTGGGTCAAAAGTGTGTAACGGTTGGATCTTGTGTGGAGGCTCTATATATACCGCGCCACCACTTCTTACTCAGTGAGGAGAGCCATCAGAACGTGCCTACACTTCCACCATACATTTTCTGAGAGAGAACCACCTACTCATGTGTTGAGATCAAGACATTCCAATCCAACCATTTGAACCTTGATTTCTAGCCTTTCCCAAGTTGCTTTCCACTCAAATCCTTCTTCCACCATAGCCAAATCCGTGAGGAGTTGTTTGAGTGTTGGGGAAACTATCATTTGAAGCACAAGAGCAAGGAGTTCATCAACAACACACCGTCTATTACCTTTTGGAGAGTGGTGTCTCCTAGGTTGGTTAGGTGTCACTTGGGAGCCTCCGACATGATGTGGAGTTGAACCAAGGAGTTTGTAAGGGCAAGGAGATCGCCTACTTCGTGAAGATCTACCTGAGTGAGGCTAGTCCTTCGTGGACGTAAGCCATGGTGGAATAGACAAGGTTGCTTCTTCGTGGACCCTTCGTGGGTGGAGCCCTCCGTGGACTCGCGCAGCCGTTACCCTCCGTGGGTTGAAGTCTCCATCAACGTGGACGTACGATAGCACCACCTATCGGAACCACGCCAAAAACCACTGTGTCTTCATTGCGTTTGAAATTTCCGATCCCCTCCTTTACTTACATATGCAATTGTTTACTTTCCGTTGTTACACTCTTAGAATTGCATGTGTAGGGTGATGCTTGACTACTCTCGCGGTATGAAAGAACTCAAATGTTTTGCTCCCACAATAGTGTGTGCGTGAGAGGAGCGGCTGAGCAGGCCAGCTACGCACATGAATAGAGCAGCAAGGAGGTCTGCAGTACGCAGGTGTACTTTCCCTGCATTGATAGTTACAGCGATGGTTCTAGAGAACAGTACTACTGCTACTTCCGGGCTGGTTTACTAGTCCCCATCGTATTTTGAGTTAAAGTTTGATCACATATTTGACTAGCAAAATGTTAATGCATGTCGCCAAAAATTATATTGTTGGATTCAAATTTTAATGTACTACCCTCCACTTGCTACTGTAGCTCCTTGGCCTTGAGATTCAAAAGTTGAAAACTGGTACACTAAGAGCATCTGCAATAGTCTGTATGATAGATTCGTTGTCATATACAAGTTCTCCAATGAATCATACTCTGATGGGTACCATACACATTAAATTAATAAACAAAACCTGATGACCAACGCCCGAGAAAAGGAAATTGGGGAGCTAGCTGCGGCAGCTGTCACCAGGTCAGTCAGGGCACACGGAAATGAATGTAATTATCTCGGAGCTTGTGCCCAGAAAGTTGAGTACTAGTACTACTCCTATATTACATATTAAATAATACGTAACTGCACCATCGCAGTATCGCTAATGCATGCCCGCATAACTTCCTTCATGAAGGGACGAGGCCCTACGGTTACGCTCTTATCTCCTCCTTGCCAGTTCCCCTCCTGAAGAGACCAAGGCAGTACGTCACTGCTGCCATGGATTCGCCAGGCGGTTCTTCTCCTCGCCGGGGCTGGGAGACCTTGGATGACGATTCTCTGGGAGAAATCGCGCTCCACTCTCACTTCCTCACCGCCGCAAGACTCGGTGCTTCCTGCACCAACAATTTTAAGACGGTGCGTAAACAGGCTTGGGAGAAGGCCATGCTTGTTGGTCTTCCATGAATCCTCGAGGAGAAGGTTATTCAATGGGACTCTAGTCCACCGCAACGTGGCCACAGTTGCATCTTGACGCTGCTTGAGTTGCCGTCGTTGAGAGGCAGTCGGATTTTGTCCGATGAGAAGGCCAGTCATTGTGTTTGATCATGTAATGTATATTCTAAAAATACTTAGTTATTTCATCCAATAATTTCTCCGCTGCCCACCGTCCCACAGGTTTGGGTTGGTGCCAACGGAGATTGGCTTGCATACCTACGGCCGGATACACCATTATTTTGCACAACATCCACAGCAGTGCGTCCGTTCCCATAGACCCCTTGTCCAGCATTGGGATCGACCTTCCGGACTGGAATGGCTTGAATAAGTATGATGAAGCCACCATGAGATTGAAAAAGATAGCAATTGCGGACCCGCCGACCAAGCACCACATCTACAATGATTACTATCTCATCGCGGTGTTTGACATAAGGATTGCCATCAATAAGAATGGCCCTGATGGCAGAGGCTGGCACATGTTGGCCGCGGCAGATTTGTACCCGCACAAGTTCAAAGATGCCGTGTGCCATGTAGGCCGCATCTTCACTGTGACAAGCCAGGGTACTTGTTTCATCTGGGTGCCATCCTACGGTATTGGAGATAACAAACGGAATGCACTAACCATCATTTGCATCCCTAATGGTACTCCATTATTTTGCAGGGACCACGCATCCCCCGATCAAAATCAGATCGCCGATCCTAGATGTGTTGGATTATGTGCATCCGCCATTCGGTCTAACCTGGAACCTTGTAGTTGACTTTGGCAAATTGGGATCAATTATCTTAGCAGTGGTTACCCATGGTACCATTGATGTGCAACAAGGTGCCACGATCTACCACGATCGGACCCTCACCATGTACCCAGGTATTCCATTCTCTCATTGTGTAAGTGCATCAAGTGCCCCCCTTAGTGGTTTTGGAGTATTGAAGACAAATTGGTTGCGGAACTAATGTGTTTGTGAGTATACACAGGAGACAGAGTCCCTAAAGATTTGGTTTAACACATGGAAGTCGACCCCTAAAAATAGACTTCTTCAAGTGAAGAATTTAGTGATGAAATTGGTACGGCCTTTGAAGAAATTGATGTGAAGACTTTGAAGCTTGAAGACTTTGGTTTTCGTAGTTTTTTTTCTTCTTATTTGAGTCATAGGAAAAACCGTACTGTTAAAGGGGGTCTAGGTGAAACATATTTCACATTTCCAAAGTGATGCTCAAAACTTCTCAAACCTATACACACAAAAGCCGCTTCGAGTGAAGCCTTTGAAAATCTCCAGTACAGCTGACGCATTTGCTAGCGACAGTGACGAAGTTCATCTGGTCGCTGATGAATTTGGTTAGGCTGAGGAGTTAGGAGTTCGCCAGTGCGATCTGCCTACCGTGAGGAAATTGTGTGCCCTGACGAAATTGAGAGTTCAATTTTCAGACCGTTGCTGCGCCGCGTGCCAGCTGTCGAGTGGATCCTTATCCTGACAACGGTCGAATCAGAGAAGGGCATTTATGACAATTCATGTCAGGTTGCCCCCTGGCTATAAATAGCCGCCCCCCACAACCACTTGTTGGTTGGCTGCTCCGGGAGAACTTGACACTTGTCATTTGAGAGCAACCCATCATCTGACTACTTTGTGAGAACCCAAGTGAGGAAAAACCCAACCAGAACCTAAGTGATTGAGCATCACTGAAGAGATTGATCTGTGTGATCTGACGCTTGTTACCTTTGAGGACTGTCATTCCTCCAGACGGTTAGGCATCATGTTCTAAGCACCCAAGAGTAATTGTGGCATGCCGGTGAACAAGTCTATGAAGGTTTTGGAAGTCTACCTTGAAGACTTACCACGAGTGATTGGGCGAGGTCTAAGTGATCCTGGCTCAAGAGGAATATGGTGAGGACTAAGTGTTCTCTGAGTTGCGACTCAGCCGCCTCAACCAGACGTACAGTTGATACAGCAACTGGAAATGGTCTACCAAATCCCATTGTCTTCACCGAGCCAACCTGGTTTCAAATTCCTCACCCTCCCTTACTTTATTCCGCTGCTGAAGAATTTGTGATCTATCCTCTTACGAATTTGAACTGAAGTATTTGATCATGCTATCGTTTATTTCCTCAGTTCATATTCTTCATGCGTGTATGATTGTATGATTGCATGTTCCTCACCCCTATATGTTCTGTTCGCATGTACTCTGATTCTGTGATGACTTAGTTTCCCTTGCGTTTCTATTTCTTCACTTTGATCTTCGTGAAATTCATCAGAGTTTGACGAATTTCTAATAATCTCCCATTCACCCCCCCTCTGGGAGATAACCTGCGCTTTCAATTAGTATCAGAGCAAGGTACTCCCTTGTTCTGTGTGATTTTGGTTTAACCACCTAGAGTTTTAGTTATGTCGACCGCAGGTATGATCAAGGTCTCCGATGCATGCCCCATCTTCGATGGCACAGACTATCCCTACTGGAAGAACAAGATGCGAATGCATCTTGAGGCTATTGACAACGATCTCTGGTTCGTCGTCGAGAACGGCATCCCCACCATTTCACCATATCAATGCTGCTGACGTGAAGCGATTCAAGCAACTGGACTCTCAAGCGAAGAACATCATTTGAGGTCATCTCAACAAAGGATAGTATCGCAGAGTGAGTGCACTGGAAAGCTCGAAGCTTATCTGGGACCGGCTTTCAAAAGTGAATGAGGGTGTTTCTACTGAACGTGACTCCCGAGTTGATGTTCTGCGCAATCTCTTCAATCGCTTCAAAAGACTCAACAACAAAAATGTGCAGCAAACCTTCGACCGCCTCACTGATATCTCCAATGAGCTTCAAGCTCTTGGTGCTACTAACATCACTGATCATGGGGTGGTGAAGAAATTGCTGAGGTCTCTGGACAGTTCCTTCGACACTTTGGCACTGATGATTCAAGAGCGCCCTGATTACAAGTCACTGGATCCTGCTGACATTCTTGAGAGACTCAACACACATGAATTTCAGCAAGCAGAAAAGCGAGATATGTATGGACCCAGCTATGGTCGCCCCTGCGCTCTGAAGGCTAAAGCAAAAGCCAAGGCTATTTCTTCATTTGAAGAAGAAGAGGAATATGAGAGCAGTTCTAACGGTGTTGAGGAAATTGGCAGAGAACTGGCAATGCTGGTGAAGAAGTTCCAGAAGTTTTCCAAGAAGAACAGATTTGGAAAATCTTCAAAGTATGACTCAAAGAACACTGGAGAAGCGTCTTCTTGAGACTACAACAAAAGAACCTGTCACAAATGCAAGAAGCCAGGGCACTACATCGCCGACTGCCCTCTTTGGCAGAAGAAGAAGAAGAGCAGGGATGATGATGAGTCTGATGGGAAAAAGAAGAAGTCCTTAAAGTCTTCATCAAAGTCCTCAAAGTCTTCATCAAAGTCCTCATCTCACAAGAAATCTAGTTCTAGCAAAGCTCGTGCATTCCTTGGAAAGGAAATGGATTCTGAAGAAGAATCTGATGATCAGCAGGCTGAGGAATCTGAGGAGGAGTCAGACACTCGTGTGGCAAGCCTTGCACTCGCAACTGAGTACGTCAGCAAGTCCATCTTCAACACCGAGGATAATGGTATCTCCACCAACAATGATGACTGTGTTGATGACTACACTCCCACCTATTGCTTCATGGCTCGAGGTGCAAAGGTAACCTCACGAGAAGCTTACTTTGAAACTTCTAGTGATGATGACTCTGAGTGTGAATCTAAACCAAGCTATAAGAAACTTGCTAAAATTGCAACTGAGCAACAACGTGCCATGGAAAAGATTCAAAAACTGCTAGACAAAAGCGATGACCTGTTGGACGAGGAAATGGATCGTAGTCAAGCCTTGTCTGAGGATCTCAGAAGGCTTAAGTCTCAATATGACGAACTTGAAAGTCGTCATGTGTCCCTCTCAGCTGAACAGGAGAAGCTATCCTATGAATTTCTTCAAAGGAAGCAAGATCTCGAGAAGCTGAGAGCGTCTCATGATGATCTTCAAAAAGAAAATGATTCACTCCTCGCTCAATAGATCAGTACCGCTCAGGAAGAATTTGTTGCACCATGCTTAAAATGCCTTGAACGTGATAATGCTAATTCTTCAGCTGAATGTTCAAATGCTTCTATTCTTGCAATTGCTTCAACTGCAACAGTGGCCACTAACCCCTCGTCTGAGGAAGCCACCAGTGATACTGATGAAAATGCAGGGCTGAAGGAATTGTATGTCACTGGCATGTACAAAAGCCTCAAAGGGCATCAAACCCTGTGTGACGTGCTCAAAAAGCAAATTCTTCACAGGAACCCTAGGAAAGAGGGTATTGCCTTTGAGAGAAAGCTCAACGCTGATGGTTCGTATTGGAAGCCTGAGTAGTATCCCAAAAACCACATGGGTTGCTGCAAAGGGACCTCCAGTAGACCCATCCACTTTATCTGGCTATACTTGTGATTCTTCATATTCTTCAGATGAGTCATTTGACTCCAACTATAAACTATTCAAGAATTAGAATGGTGAGGTCTTTGCCAGATTCATTGGTACTAACTACAGGAATGATCCACCTGTGAAGAAAATCTGGGTTCCTAAGAGCCTTCTGGAAAATCTTCAGGTGAATGTCATCATGACACCACCGATGAAGAAGAAACTTCCCAGGGCAAATTCTTCACAGGGATCAAAGTCGCCAAATGGACGCAGACCCACTTATGGTCGCACTAATGCCTCTGTTTCGCAGGGAAACAGACAGCGAGTTGATGAATATGAGCATTAATCTTTGAACCACTATGTTCACAAATCTTCGAGGAATTTCTCTGCTTATTCATTCAATTACTATAACCCTCCTGTGAAGAGAAATGCATATTCTTCAATGCCTAAGTTCTCCATTAATGCACTTCGCCACATTGCTTCTCAGCCACCCATTCAGATGTGGGTGGTTAAGAAGAAGAACTAATCTCTTCTGCAGGGTCAGGTTTTCAGACAACAAAATGTCTAATGAATTTGCTAAAGACCTGACAAAATGCCTGTTGGGATGCAGGCTAATCATGCTAGAATGAATGTTTCATTTCACACATCCCTTATGCTGCTAGATATTATTCATTGATGAAATTGTCTGACGAAATTGATCAACATCATATTCTTCACTTTGAAGCATATGAATTTGTAAGTCAGACTAATGCTTCTACAGGATGATACACCTTCAGCCACTGAATGGGTCTTGGACAGTGGCTGCACGAATCATATGACTGGAGATAGGAATCTCCTCACTGATGCTCCCCTTACTCCGTCTCATCTGAAGCATATCACATACGCTAACAAAGGAAAAAAGCAAGGTATTGGGTCTAGGTAAGGTTGCCATTTCAAAGGATCGACACATGGAAAAGGTGATGCCTATCGAGTCCCTTGGATTCAACCTCATGTCTCAATGCTTTGTGATCTTGATATGATTGTCATCTTTGGAAAATATAGATGCATTGTGCTGTTGGAATCTGACAAATCCAAAGTCTTCGTAGGCTTTAGGAGAGGTGACTTGTACATTGTAGATTTCTCTACAGGTCCTCAGCCTGCAACATGTCTAATGGCAAAGGCTTCAGAATGCTGGCTATGGCATCGACGTCTTGAACACGCTGGAATGAGGAATTTGAGTACTCTCATCAAGAAGAAGCATATCATTGGCGTTGAGGGTGTCAAATTTGTCAAGGATCACCTCTGTGGTGCTTGTGAGTCTGGAAAGATGACCAAAGCCAAGCACCAGGCGAAGACAATCATGACCACTACTCGTCTTTTTGAATTACTTCACATGGATTTGTTTGGTCCTACACATTATGCCACACTAACCAATGCAGCATCTCTCTACGGATTCGTCATTGTTGATGACTACTCTTGCTACACCTGGGTGCACATCATTACCGACAAGACTGAAGTTCAGAATGTCTTCAGACGATTCTCCAATCGGGCCATGAAGAATTATGGTCTCAAGATCAAGCACATCAGGAGTGGCAATGGTACGGAGTTCAAGAACACTGGCCTCGACGACTATCTTGATGAACTTGGTATCACTCATGAGCTCTCTGCTCCCTACACACCTCAGCAGAATGGAGTCGTGGAGCACAAGAACAGAACCCTCATCGAGATGGCGCTCACTATGCTTGATGAATACAAGACACCTCGTCACTTCTGGCCTGAGGCAATTGACACTGGATGCCACATCATCAACCGGGTATATCTTCACAAATTCCTCAAGAAGACCTCATATAAGCTCCTCACTGACAAGAAACCCAATGTGAGTTATTTCAAAGTCTTCGGTGCTAAATGTTGGATTAGAGATCCTCATCACAGTTCTAAATTTGCACCGAAAGCACATGAAGGTTTCATGCTTGGTTACGGAAAGGACTCGCACACCTATAGAGTCTTCAACTCCTTCCACCACAAGGTTGTTGAAACTGTAGATGTGTGATTCGATGAAACTAACGGCTTGCAAAGAGAGCACCTGCCTCCTGTGCTAGATGAAATGCCAACTGAGGAATCTATCAAACTAATGGGCACTGGTGAAATTGTGCCCAGTGAAGAAATAGCTACTGATGAAGAAGTGGTGTTGTTCCTCGTTGTGAAGAAAATGAACATCCTGAAGAAAATGATGTTGAGGATTCTGCACGGCAACAACAACAACAAGGCCCTCATCCAGCACATCCACGTGTGGCAAATGAAGTGCAGATTAAGAAGATCCTCGACAACATCAATGCACCTGGTCCCCTCACTCGCTCACTGTCGTGGGAACAAGCCTGACAGTAGATGGTAGGGGTACGAATGGAGAGGGCAGAGTCCTAGCTATGGCGAGGATGTACACACAGATGT
The DNA here is from genome assembly GCA_039707655.1 of Elymus sibiricus. Classification (NCBI taxonomy): domain Eukaryota; kingdom Viridiplantae; phylum Streptophyta; class Magnoliopsida; order Poales; family Poaceae; genus Elymus; species Elymus sibiricus. Next base: position 162,181,994 of record CM077674.1, on the reverse strand, counting down.
ATGAGTTCAGGCCTCACTCGGAAGTGATAACAGCCCTACGTCTCAGTGCTCCGGAGAGCTCTCTACTCTGTCAAGTGAAATATGTGTGTTGTGTTACAAAAGGTTGCGAACCCTTGTGCCAGAGGGGAGGGGCGGCTTATATAGAGTGCGCTGCCCCTCATAAGTGTCCGGCATCCAAGGGTTAAATCGTGGTTATAATGACGTACGTTACTGGTAACGTACAACATAAATGCTATCAATGGTCTTGATGAATGCCTGCCCGTTAGCCTCCCAGGGGTGACTTCTGGGCTTCTGTGGTCGACTGTCTTCTGGTCCTTCTGAGTGAAAGGGTAAGCGTCGAGTGAAAGATATCTCCGAGTGTATATTGTCGAGTGACTCATGCGTCAGGGTGATTTCAGTCGGAGACTTCCTCGTAGCCTTTAAGCTTTCTGGGGCAGTGTCCTTAGGTAGGGTATGTAGGTCAGGCCTATGACCCTACCCTAAGTACATATCCCCATCATTAGCCCCCGAATGGATCGGGGTTCGAGGGTAAAAGGTGTCAATGCAGGTTCAGACGAGACACAAAAATTCCGAGTATATTTTGAGGCTTCCCAGAAATCTGCGTCGATTGAAACCTTAATCGTCCGCCCTGATCAATTCTGTCTTGGAGTGTGTCCGAGTAAAACTGGACTCAAAAACTGGTCCGAGTGAAACTGAGCTCAAAGTCAGGTTCGAGTGATCTGCAGAATCTTCCGACGAGACGGTTTGCCCCATTGGGTCCGAGTCTCACGGGTTTTGAAATTTGGATAAGAGCGCGCGCGCGGAGCGGAGATGGCGTAACTGCTAAGGCAAGTGCAGGAACGACGCCTCGATTATCGCGCCGCCCATATCGCCACGTATCGCCCCTCCTCTGATTTCGGGATATCCAAAGACCCGGCGGGCCCGCAGGTCAGTGGCTCACACGAGCGGGTATAAGAGGCAACGACGCCGGTGCTGGTACAGTATTCTTCCCCAAATCTACACTTCTCCTCCTCTTCCTCCGCCCTGCTCCGCTTCACTGACCGCCGCCGCCATGACAAAGGGCAAGACGGAGAAGCTCGAGCGCGCCAAGAAGGGAGGAGCCAAGGTGAAGAAGCCGTCGGGCGCCCGGTCGACGGTGCCGCCAGGGTGGATCCAGGGGGATTTTCTCCAATCGACGGTCACGGCGGAAGATGTGGACAAACTCGTCGTCGACGGGTTGATAGCTGTCGATTCCTAGCGGTTGCCGAAGGGGGAGGTCGAGCCGGAGCCACGCGACGGTGAGCGAGTTCTGCTTCTCACCCACATCGAGCGAGGTTTCTCCATGCCTCCCCATCCGTTCATCCGTGCTTTCTTGAACTATTTTGGAGCGCAACTCCACCACCTTCCTCCGAATGCAATTGCCTATCTTTCCTGCTTCGTAACCTTGTGCGAATGTTTCCTGGGCTGTCCCCCACATTGGGGTTTGGTCAAGCACATATTCTCTGTCAGATCCCAAGCCGTCAAGAAAGCCAATCCCAAAGACAGCAAAACCAATGTGATCCAACTGTGTGGTGGCTTAGGGATTCAGAAGAGAGGTAGGAGTGCGTTCCCCTCTATGACCTTTCCCGACTCCGTTCGGGGTTGGCAGTCGACCTGGTTTTATTGCAAAGATGTTGCATCACCAAATATGTCGACTGGACTTCCTTCTTTCACCCTGGATCGACCTATTACTCCCAAACCGCTGTACGTGACAAAGGTAGAGAAAATCCAGGTAGGGATCCTAGTGAATGCTGTATTTGACCTGATCCGCGGTGGAGTGACTGGTTTGGACCTCCTTGAAACGTTTCTTAGTCGAAGAATTCAGCCTCTCCAAGCTCGGGATCACACCATGTGGCATTATTCGGGCCCTGAGGATACCACTCGGACTCATCCTGAGGAAGTTTCCGATCAGACTGTTTCTCAGTGGCTCAGAAGCATCACTGGAGCCTGCGATAACCCAGAAGGATCCAAACGAATTCTGCCTTTCTCCGCTTTGAACCCGCCAAAGAACTTGGTGAGTTATATATTTGTCGATTATTTTAATATTTTGCCGAGTAACTGAATCTTCGGTCGACTGAATTTGAAGCTTGAATCTCGCAGGAATTTACGAACATGTACTCGCCTGTACCCAATGGAGAACATCCTGATGAAGAGGAAGGGAGCGTCGACGGCAGCGCAGACGGCGATTATGCTGACGACAGTGAGAGCAGCGACGACGATCTGGATGAAGACGAGGTGGAGGCTCCGGTCCCTTTGCGCACCGAGCGTCGGGCCAAGCAGCAGAACGACCTGGAGGTCACCCCGAGCAAAACTGTGGGGTCAAGCACAAGGAACCCGAAACGTGACCGTGTCGCGACATCGGGGTCGACTGAAAAGGCCGCGAAACAGCTCAAGCCAGACGAGCCAAAGCCTCGGAAGGCCCTGCCTCGAATCAAGATAACCGTGCCTGTTGCCTCCACGTGAGTGTTCATTTTCCTTATTCTGCTGTTGAAGAACTTTATGTTGATGTTGACCGAGTGAAATTTATTTGCCAGAGCCGCTACCTCCGTAACGTCGCCCCATCGGGATGATGGAGACCATATGGAAGTAGACACTCCTGATGCGGCCACCTCCCAACGAGGTATGACAATTACTTTACTCTGCTTGCTGAAGAATAATTGTCGAATTGTCGACTGCAGCTGACGAAGTCATCGAACTGGAAGATGATGAGGAGCCGCGGCAGGGAGCGGGGGGTGAAGCTGTGCTTCCGGAGGCTCCCCGCGTGGGCACTCGGGGACCACCATCTGTCCAGACGCCCCGTGGGACGACTGCTGCGACGCCTCCAACCCTTGTAACTCCGCTGTCGAGTGCTCCGCCGGCTACTTCTACTCTGGTGGCTTCGACGCTGATCGGACAATCCCAAGCACCTCCAGCTGCTCCAGTGACTACACCAACTCACTCGACGCCTGCATACCCTTTGTACCATGTCCCGGAGGACCAAACCGGAGCTGCCAAGGAAGCCATGATCCAGGCTGGGCAGATGATGCTACGAACAAAGGAGGCGTATGAAGCCAGCAAGTTAGCCTATGATGCCAGCTTAGCGCTTCAGGCCAACGTCCGAGTAAGTGGTATTGTAAGTTCATTTCCGATTGAATTCCTGTCCGTCTTGATTTTACACCCACTGGGGTGTTTTTCTTCGCCAGTAGACCAAGTAGTTTCTGGTCCAGTGGGGGCACGCTGAGTGCACCCACTAGGTGTAGTCCCCGAGACCGCTATCGAATGACGAAGGCATCGGCGGGGGTCTTAATATTGTTTCCATTCAACAGGGCAGACCTTGTCGAGTAAAAGTGGGTCCAGTGGGGGCACGCTGAGTGCACCCACTGGGTGTAGTCCCAGAGGCCGCCGTCGAGTGCTTGCTTCGGCGGTGGTCTGATAAAGACGATGTTTGGTTGCTTGCTTCTTTCTTTTATACTCGGACAGGCCAGACCTGGTCGGGTGTTTTTGTTTCCAGTGGGGGCACGCTGAGTGCACCCACTGGGTGTAGTCCCCGAGACTACTGTCGATCATTGACGATGGGCAGTAGTCTTTAGAACCATTCTGCAGGTTTCATGGACATCATTTCCATCAACCATGATATGACGCTTGTATAGGGTTGTGGGGTGGGGCGGCGGGCCGCCTTTCAGTCGACTGTAGTTGGACTTTTCCACTCGGGAGTAGAGAAATTATTATGTCGACTGAACCCCCATTTTTGCTGATTTCAGAAAGCCTGTGGGCTCGGGACCAAGTACGTCGAGCTTGAGAAGGAAAAGAATCGACTTCTGCTGGATCTGGAGCTGACGAATAACAGCCTGGACCGTGCGCAGACCGAACTGAAGACTTTGGGAGGTAATCTTTGTTGATCAATTGTATTATCACTTTCATCTTCCATCCTTTGAACCGAGTGAATCCACTCGAACAGACGTACGTGATGAGAACCGTCGTCTCCGAGCGCGCCTCAACAATGCTATTTCTTTAGATACCATGAAGAAGGCGCTCGAGGACAAGGACAAATCACTTGCTGATGCTCAGAAGGAAGCGAAGGAGAAAACTGAGGCTGCTGAGAAGAAACTTGCAGCAGCCAGTAAACTGGAAGAGGAGAACACCAAGCTCAAGCAGGAACGATCTGAATGGATCAAAAAGCTCGAAGTGCAGACCAAGAGTAAGACAACTCTGGAGAAACACTTGGGAGACTTTGTGAAGAAAATGTTCAGTATGCTCGAAGGTAACCCTCATCTGTCGAATGAATTTCTTTGGTTTTTCCAGAATGGTATTGTGATCACCTTTTCACTTTCTCTTCATGCAGAATTCTGTCAAGACTTCGAAAAAGAAACTGAAGAGATTGAACCCAATCTGGACCCCACAAAATCTCTCATCGGAGACGCCATGGCCATGGATATGTTTCGTCTCGAAGCTCGTCTTAAGAGCGTCCAAGGATTCATCACTCGGCTGAGAACTGCTTTTGAAAAGGTCGAAAAGGAACTGTGGCCTGAAGATCCTCTCCAGACTGACCTCGAGTCAATGATGACTCGGCTCAATGAGATTCCCAGTCGAGTGCAAGCGTGTAAGAAATCTGCAGCCCACTGTGGTGCTGACGTGGCACTTTCACTCGTCAGGGTTCATTGCAAGGAAGCTAGAGAGGACAACCTGAAGGATCTCCGAGTGACCAACACGAAGAAACTCAAATTTGAAGATTTCATGGAGACTTTCATCGATGCTGCCACTCGGATCGCCGACGGAATCGACCTGGATACCTTCGTTGAGCCTTCAAGTCCTGCTGGAGCTTAAATTGGTACTTTGCTTACGGTAAAAACTTTATTTGCCTCGGTATGCCGAGTGTTGGTGTAACCGAGTAAACTTCGTTCAGGCCTTAGGCCTGAGAACTTCCCTTTGCGCGAACAAATTTCTGCTACGCCGGAGATTTTAGTCTTACTCGCATTTCGCTTTCCGACATTTAGCTTGGATGAATTTATTTAATTCTCGAATGGAACGGGCGTTCAGCACTCGAAAGAATTTAAGGCTTAGGCGAAGACTGGTTCGCGGCTAAGTCTCCGAGCGTACTGTATGTCATACACTCGGAAAAGGTTTTGAACTTAGGCGAAACGGATTCGCAGCTAAGCCCCCGAGAGAGAGGATCGCTCTTCACTCGGAGTAATTTTCGAACTTAGGCGAGGACTGGCTCGCAGCTAAGTCTCCGAGTGTACTAAATGTCATACACTCGGAAAGGTTTTGAACTTAGGCGAAACGGATTCGCAGCTAAGCCCCCGAGAGAGAGGATCGCTCTTCACTCGGAGTAATTTTGTCTCCGAGTGTACTGAATGTCATACACTCGGAAAAGTTTTGAACTTAGGCGAAACGGATTCGCAGCTAAGCCCCCGAGAGAGAGGATCGCTCTTCACTCGGAGTAATTTTCGAACTTAGGCGAGGACTGGCTCGCAGCTAAGTCTCCGAGTGTACTAAATGTCATACACTCGGAAAGGTTTTGAACTTAGGCAAAACGGATTCGCAGCTAAGCCCCCGAGAGAGAGGATCGCTCTTCACTCAGAGTAATTTTGTCTCCGAGTGTACTGAATGTCATACACTCGGAAAAGTTTTGAACTTAGGCGAAACGGATTCGCAGCTAAGCCCCCGAGAGAGAGGATCGCTCTTCACTCGGAGTAATTTTTGAGCTTAGACGAGGACTGGCTGGCAGCTAAGTCTCCGAGTGTACTGAATGTCATACACTCGGAAAAATTTTGAACTTAGGCGAAACGGATTCGCAGCTAAGCCCCCGAGAGAGAGGATCGCTCTTTGCTCGGAGTAATTTTCGAACTTAGGCGAGGACTAGCTCGCAGCTAAGTCTCCGAGTGTACTGAATGTCATACACTCGGAAAAGTTTTGAACTTAGGCGAAACGGATTCGCAGCTAAGCCCCCGAGAGAGAGGATCGCTCTTTTCTCGGAGTAATTTTCGAACTTAGGCAAGGACTAGCTCGCAGCTAAGTCTCCGAGTGTACTGAAGGTCATACACTCGGAAAAGTTTTGAACTTAGGCGAAACGGATTCGCAGCTAAGCCCCCGAGAGAGAGGATCGCTCTTCACTCGGAGTAATTTTCGAACTTAGGCGAGGACTGGCTCGCAGCTAAGTCTCCGAGTGTACTGAATGTCATACACTCGGAAAAGTTTTGAACTTAGGCGAAACGGATTCGCAGCTAAGCCCCCGAGAGAGAGGATCGCTCTTCACTCGGAGTAATTTTGTCTCCGAGTGTACTGAATGTCATACACTCGGAAAAGTTTTGAACTTAGGCGAAACGGATTCGCAGCTAAGCCCCCGAGAGAGAGGATCGCTCTTCACTCGGAGTAATTTTTGAGCTTAGACGAGGACTGGCTCGCAGCTAAGTCTCCGAGTGTACTGAATGTCATACACTCGGAAAAGTTTTGAACTTAGGCGAAACGGATTCGCAGCTAAGCCCCCGAGAGAGAGGATCGCTCTTTGCTCGGAGTAATTTTCGAACTTAGGCGAGGACTAGCTCGCAGCTAAGTCTCCGAGTGTACTGAATGTCATACACTCGGAAAAGTCTTGAACTTAGTCGAAACGGATTCGCAGCTAAGCCCCCGAGAGAGAGGATCGCTCTTTGCTCGGAGTAATTTTCGAACTTAGGCGAGGACTAGCTCGCAGCTAAGTCTCCGAGTGTACTGAAGGTCATACACTCAGAAAAGTTTTGAACTTAGGCGAAACAGATTCGCAGCTAAGCCCCCGAGAGAGAGGATCGCTCTTCACTCGGAGTAATTTTCGAACTTAGGCGAGGACTGGCTCGCAGCTAAGTCTCCGAGTGTACTGAATGTCATACACTCGGAAAAGTTTTGAACTTAGGCGAAACGGATTCGCAGCTAAGCCCCCGAGAGAGAGGATCGCTCTTCACTCGGAGTAATTTTCGAACTTAGGCGAGGACTGGCTCGCAGCTAAGTCTCCGAGTGTACTGAATGTCATACACTCGGAAAAGTTTTGAACTTAGGCGAAACGGATTCGCAGCTAAGCCCCCGAGAGAGAGGATCGCTCTTCACTCGGAGTAATTTTCGAACTTAGGCGAGGACTGGCTCGCAGCTAACTCTCCGAGTGTACTGAATGTCATACACTCGGAAAAGTTTTGAGCTTAGGCGAAACGGATTCGCAGCTAAGCCCCCGAGAGAGAGGATCGCTCTTTGCTCGGAGTAATTTTCGAACTTAGGCGAGGACTAGCTCGCAGCTAAGTCTCCGAGTGTACTGAAGGTCATACACTCGGAAAAGTTTTGAACTTAGGCGAAACGGATTCGCAGCTAAGCCCCCGAGAGAGAGGATCGCTCTTCACTCGGAGTAATTTTCGAACTTAGGCGAGGACTGGCTCGCAGCTAATTCTCCGAGTGTACTGAATGTCATACACTCGGAAAAGTTTTGAACTTAGGCGAAACGGATTCGCAGCTAAGCCCCCGAGAGAGAGGATCGCTCTTCACTCGCAGTTATTTTCGAACTTAGGCGAGAACTGGCTCGCAGCTAAGTCTCCGAGTGTACTGAATGTCATACACTCGGAAAAGTTTTGAACTTAGGCGAAACGGATTCGCAGCTAAGCCCTCGAGAGAGAGGATCGCTCTTCACTCGGAGTAATTTTCGAACTTAGGCGAGGACTGGCTCGCAGCTAAGTCTCCGAGTGTACTGAATGTCATACACTCGGAAAAGTTTTGAACTTAGGCGAAACGGATTCGCAGCTAAGCCCCCCGAGAGAGAGGATCGCTCTTCACTCGGAGTAATTTTGAATGTAAAACTGTGCGATCGGAATCGACAATAGACTGCGGGAGTCTTCATTTAACAAATAACATTGTCTGGGGTACTCTTATTATATCAAAGCAACTCTGTTATCAAGAATAAAAACGTCGAAGCAGGTCCGCATTCCAGGAGCGTGGCTCGTCAATATTCTTCTTCAAGTTGAAAAGATGATACGCCCCATTGTTAAGCACCTTGATGATGACGAATGGGCCCTCCCATGCTGGGGCCAACTTATGAGGTCGCTGCTGATCCACTCGGAGCACCAAATCACCTTCGTGGAACGAACGGCTCTTGACATGTCTTGCATGGAAGCGGCGAAGGTCTTGTTGATATGCAGTTGATCGGATCAGGGCCATCTCATGCTTTTCCTCTAGGAGATCCACTCCGTCTTGTCTTGCTTGCTCAGCTTCGTCTTCAGAGTAAAGATCCACTCGAGGAGAATTGTGAAGGACGTCACTCGGCAATACGGCTTCAGCTCCATATACAAGGAAGAAAGGAGTGCGTCCAGTCGACCGGTTGGGAGTTGTCCTCAAGCCCCACAGAACAGATGGTAACTCAGTGACCCAAGCTCCGGCAGCATGATCAAGATCTCGCATGAGCCGAGGTTTCAATCCTTGGAGGATAAGGCCGTTCGCTCGCTCAGCTTGACCGTTTGACTGGGGGTGCGCAACGGATGCGTAATCCACCCGAGTGCCTTGAGAAGAGCAAAAGTACCTGAACTCTTCCGAGTCAAAGTTAGAACCATTGTCTGTAATGATACTGTGGGGGACCCCATACCAGAACGTTATCTCTTTTATGAATTTGATAGCAGTGCGGGCGTTCAACTTCATGATGGGCTTAGCTTCGATCCACTTAGTGAACTTGTCGACTGCAACCAGTAAATGAGTAAACCCACTCTGACCTGTTCTAAGGGGTCCAACCATATCCAAGCCCCACACAGCGAACGGCCAGACGAGTGGAATGGTCTTCAAGGCAGACGCAGGTTTGTGTGACAGATTCGAGTAAAACTGACATCCTTCGCAGTGATCGACAATATCTTTAGCCATCTCATTGGCACGTGGCCAGAAGAAACCAGCCCGGTAAGCTTTGGCAACAATCGTCCTAGAGGACGCATGATGGCCACAAGTTCCCGAGTGAATCTCTTCCAGAATCAATCGACCTTCTTCAGGAGAAATGCACCGCTGAGCTACGCCAGTCACACTTTCTCTGTAGAGTTGTCCATTGATTACGGTAAAAGCCTTGGATCTGCGGACTATCTGTCGAGCCTCATCTTCATCATCTGGGAGTTTTCTTCTGAGAATGTACGCAATATATGGTACAGTCCAGTCGGGCGTGATTACCAAAATCTCCATGACCAGATCAATGACAGCTGGGACATCAACTTCAGTCGGATCATAGGAGCTCTTCGCTTGCGGGGGCTCTTCAATGAAAGGATCTTCCTGCACCGAAGGAGAATGAATGTGCTCGAGAAACACATTGCTGGGGACAGGTTTCCGAGTTGATCCAATCTTTGCCAACTCATCAGCTGCTTGATTCTTCACTCGGGGAACATGATGGAGTTCCAAACCTTCAAATTTCTTCTCAAGTTTTCTTACTGCATTGCAGTATCCAGTCATAGCGGGGTTCCTGACATCCCACTCTTTCATCACTTGATTAACCACCAAATCAGAATCGCCATATACCATCAGGCGCCGGACGCCGAGTGAAATGGCCATACGCAATCCATGCAAAAGTGCTTCATATTCAGCCTCATTATTGGAGGAATCAAAGTGAATCTGTAAGACGTAACTGAGCTTATCGCCTTTTGGGGATACCAGAACGACGCCAGCGCCAGACCCATTCAGCATCTTTGAACCATCAAAGAACATGGTCCAGTGTGCCGAGTGAAGTTGGATCGGCTGCTGTTGCTCGATCCACTCGGCGAGGAAATCAGCCAGCGCTTGAGACTTGATTGCTTTCTTTGCTTCGAATTTGATATCAAGATAAAGGAGTTCAATAGCCCATTTGGCCACTCGACCAGTCGCATCTCGATTATTGAGAATTTCAGATAACGGAGCATCACTGACGACTGAAATGGAGTGATCTTGAAAATAGTGTGCCACCTTCTTTGCAGTTAGATATATACCATATACAAGCTTCTGGTAATGTGGATATCTTTGCTTCGACGGAGTCAACACTTCAGAAATATAGTAAACCGGGCGTTGAACTTTGTAAGCCTTGCCTTCCTCTTCCCGCTCGACAGTTAGCACTGTACTGACGACCTGATTAGTGGCCGCGATGTACAATAATAATGGCTCTTTGCTGTGCGGAGCAGCAAGCACCGGCTGGGTGGTAAGCAGGGCTTTGAGCTCGACAAACGCTGCTTCAGCTTCTGGAGTCCACTCAAATGTATCAGACTTTTTCATCAGTCGGTATAAAGGCAGTGCCTTCTCACCGAGACGAGAAATGAATCGACTCCATGCTGCCAAGCAACCTGTGAGCTTCTGGACATCGTGCACACGCTCGGGGCTTTTCATTCGGACGATGGCGCCGATCTTTTCAGGGTTAACGTCGATTCCTCCTCAAATTGGCGAATGTTTCAGCCAAGTCAGACAACAGGTCGGAACCTTTGCGAGACTTGACTACGATATCATCCATATACGCCTCAATGTTCCGAGGAATCTGATCGAGCAAACACTTCTGAATCATGCGCATGAAAGTAGCGCCAGCATTCTTCAAACCAAAAGGCATGGTGATATAACAGAAACACCCGAAAGGGGTGATGAAGGCTGTCTTTAATTCATCCGGACCAAACACACGGATCTGATGGTAGCCAGAATAAGCATCAAGAAAAGATAGACGCTCGCATCCCGCAGTTGAGTCGACAATCTGATCAATGCGGGGGAGTGGGAAATGATCTTTCGGGCAGACCCGATTGATATGTTTGAAATCAATACACATGCGGAGAGACTTGTCCTTCTTAGGGACCATGACAACGTTCGATAACCACTCGGAGTGGTAAATCTCATGTATAAACTTGGCCGTCAAGAGACGAGCCACCTCTTCGCCGATTGCTTTTCGCTTCTCTGTTGCCGATCGACGCAAGTGTTCCTTCACAGGCTTGGCCTTCGGATCAACTCTCAAACGGTGCTCAGCCAGTTCCCTGGGTACACCAGGCATGTCAGCGGGCTTCCATGCGAAGATGTCCCAGTTCTCACGGAGGAACTGGATGAGCTCGGCTTCCTATTTGCTGTCGAGTGTTGTTGAGATGTTGGTCGGGGCAGAAGTTGGATCTGTCGGGTGAATGTGCACCTTCCTCACATCTCCTGCCGACTGAAAAGCTGACTCAGAAGCGGGCTTCTTAGCACGCAACAGATCGGCTGGATCAGCGTTCTTCTTGTATTCTTCCAACTCAACCATAGCCATCTGCTGGTCGGCTATCTTGGAGCCCTGCTGGAGGCACTCCTCAGCCCTCTGTCGGTTGCCAGTGACTGTGATCACACCCTTTGGTCCAGGCATCTTCAACTTGAGATACACGTAACATGGTCGGGCCATGAAACGGGCATAAGCTGGTCGACCAAGGATGGCGTGGTATGCACTCTGGAAGTCTACCACTTCAAACGTCAGTTTTTCTTTGCGAAAATGCTTGTCGCCACCAAACACCACATCCAACGCTATCTGGCCGAGTGAACGGGCCTTCTTCCCAGGGATTACTCCATGAAACTGCATGTTGCTTTCACTGAGCCGGGACATCGGAATGCCCATCGCCTTAAGGGTATCAGCATACAGGATGTTCAGACCGCTCCCGCCATCCATCAAAACTTTGCGGAGTCGAGTGCCTCCAACCACTGGGTCCACCACCAGCGCTTGCCGCCCGGGGGTAGCAATGTGCGCAGGGTGATCTGACTGATTAAAAGTGATAGCAGTCTGAGACCACTTGAGATATGCTGGGGTAGAGGGAACCGCCATGTTAACCTCCCTGTTGATAACTTTCAGTCGACTCTTGCTCTCAACATCAGCAAAAATCAACAAGGTGGCATTGACTTCAGGGAACTCTTCTTTTTCTTCCTCAGTTTCTTTCTCAGGATCCTTCTCACTCGACTGGCCCTCTTTGAATGACTGGATCAACAAACGGCACTGTCGAGTGGTATGCTTTGGCAATATCAAATTGCCCTCTTCGTCTTTCCTCGTGTGGATTGCACACGGTAAATCCAAAACATCAGTACCCGACTGATTCTTTGACTTCTTTGGGGTGAACTTAGCCTTGGACTTTCCTTTACTCTTGCCTTGTGCCGCCACGGCGGCCGCTTCTGCCTGAGCAGGAGGATCAGCTTTGCGCTTCTGTTTCCGACTGGAATTCCCACCTGCGTTATTGTCGACTATTTTGGCTTTACCGCTTCGGAGGCGGTCTTCTTCTTCTCCATTGGCGTACCGAGTGGCAATCTCCATCATCTTGCTCAGAGAAATATCACCGGTGCGACCAAACTTCAGATAGAGCTCTCTGTATCTAACCCCAGCCTTGAAGGCACAAACAGCTTGATGTTCGGAAACATTCTCCACCGTGTGATGCAAGGTGGACCAGCACTGAATGTAATCTCGCAAGGTTTCATTGGGCTTCTGGACATAGTGCTGCAAATCAATCAAACCAGCTGGACGTTTACAAGTGCCTTCAAAGGTTCTGATAAACACTCGGGCCAAATCTTCCCAGCAATAGATGCTAGAGGGAGCCAAACGATTCAACCAAGCTCTGGCCGAACCATCCAACATCAAAGACAGATGCTTCATGGCTATGTTGTCGTTACCTCCACCAATCTGTACAGCCACTCGGTAATCATCCAACCAAGTTTCAGGCTTTGACTCGCCAGAAAACTTGCCAATTCCAGCCGCCAACCTGAAGTTGGGGAGAATCTCTGCAGAGCGAATGGCTCTGCTAAAACACTCGGGCCCAGAAACAACAGCACTGCTTCCACTCGGATAGTCTCCGTTATAACCATCTCTGTGGTCTCTGCCTCTGTCGACCCGTCTTTGAGAAAGGACGTCCCTTGCGTCGAACCCAGGATTCCGCTCATCGCCGAACGGGCGCCTATCATCATTGTGCCGGGACACATATGAACCATTCCGCGGAGGAGAAAACACTCGACGGCGGTCATCGCGGTGATAACGGGGAGCAGACTGATCTCGCCCCTGATCTCTGTACCGATCTTCACGGAATCCTCCGCCTCTGTGACGCGAAGGTGACCCAGGACTGTGAGCCGACTGAACTGTTTCTGCCCTGGGAGAATTGCCGTGTAACCTGTTCTGCGACTGAGAAACAGCCGCGTTCTGCTGCTGCGCTGCCTCAAGCAATGTCTTGATCTGCTGCAGACCTCTACCAGCCTCTGATCGTGACGGTTTAATAGACTCTGTAATCCTAGCAGCCGCTGCAACATTCAAAACTGGAGTACGAAATACCTCGACGTTATTTCGAGATCCACTCGGGAACAACTGTCGCTGTTGTCGATTGGGACGTGGTGGACGCTGCCCAGCACGCTCGTCGAGTGCCTCCTGCATCTCTTTGAGCCGAAGGCGTGTAGCCTCCATGGCCTGGGCCTCAGCAGTCGTACCGACGATGGGAGTATGGAGAACATCCTCGTCCCGGCGCTGCTGTTCATTCGACGTTCCTCCAATCTCACGCCTGGAGTGGTTGAAGCCAGGCGGCGGACTCTGATGAGAGCCAGCCATAAAAACTTCTGCCGCAGGGTCACAACTCTCGCACTCGGAAGGAATGTCGGATCGGTCCGACGCCGAGTCGAACACGCCGTGAAGTGACTCGGCGGGCTCGATGGCTGCAATCTGCGGGGACGAAACCTGGCGTGCCGCCGCATGCCGCACCCAACGCTGTAGCCGCGAGCGACCGGATCGCTTGCGACGACGAACAGCAGGAAGGGCCGACATATACGGGGTCGACGGCTGAAGGAGAAGAACACCGCAGGAGCTTGCACAGAAGTGCGTCGCCCCGCGAATCGGGAACGCCTCCACGTCCAAAGGCGCTTCCTGGAGCCATGCCGAATCGTCGGCGATGAAGGTGAGCGCTCCGAGACGGATCTCGCAGCCCAGGAACGAATCACCGTCGGAAGACATGACGAAGGAGAAAATATGCAACCTCGCCGGAAGTCGCTTAGACGCCTGCCCCACGGTGGGCGCCAACTGTCGTGGGAACAAGCCTGACAGTAGATGGTAGGGGTACGAATGGAGAGGGCAGAGTCCTAGCTACGGCGAGGATGTACACACAGATGTATGAGTTCAGGCCTCACTCGGAAGTGATAACAGCCCTACGTCTCAGTGCTCCGGAGAGCTCTCTACTCTGTCGAGTGAAATATGTGTGTTGTGTTACAAAAGGTTGCGAACCCTTGTGCCAGAGGGGAGGGGCGGCTTATATAGAGTGCGCTGCCCCTCATAAGTGTCCGGCATCCAAGGGTTAAATCGTGGTTATAATGACGTACGTTACTGGTAACGTACAACATAAATGCTATCAATGGTCTTGATGAATGCCTGCCCGTTAGCCTCCCTGGGGTGACTTCTGGGCTTCTGTGGTCGACTGTCTTCTGGTCCTTCCGAGTGAAAGGGTAAGCGTCGAGTGAAAGATATCTCCGAGTGTATATTGTCGAGTGACTCATGCGTCAGGGTGATTTCAGTCGGAGACTTCCTCGTAGCCTTTAAGCTTTCTGGGGCAGTGTCCTTAGGTAGGGTATGTAGGTCAGGCCTATGACCCTACCCTAAGTACATATCCCCATCACTCACGAGCTTCACATTTAGCTAAATTTTGTGGGCATTACGCGTTTGTCTCTATTTCAGAGCCCACCAAAGTTGATGAAGCCTTTCTGGAACCTGAATGGATTCAAGCGATGCAAAATGAACTGCGTCAATTTGAGCTCAACAATGTGTGGGACCTTGTTAAGCGTCCTGATCCACGCAAGCACAATTCATCGGCACTAAGTGGATCTACCGCAACAAACAAGACGAAAATGGCCAAGTGGTGAGGAATAAGGCCTGTCTTGTAGCTCAGGGCTACACACAGGTTGAGGGTATTGATTTCGATGAAACATTTGCACTTGTTGCTAGGCTTGAAGCCATTCGTATATTGCTTGCATATGCTAACCATCATGATATCCTCTTATATCAAATGGATGTGAAAAGTGCATTCCTCAATGGTAAGCTTGAGGAAGAAGTATATGTTGCTCAACCACCAGGTTTTGAGGACCCAAAGCATCCTGACAAAGTCTTCAGACTCAACAAGGCTCTCTATGGCCTCAAGCAGGCCCCTAGGGCTTGGTATGATACACTGAAGGAATTCCTGAAGAAAAAGGGGTTCAAGCCCGGTTCACTTGACCCTACTCTCTTTACTAAATCTTATGATGGTGAACTGTTCATATGCCAAATATATGTTGATGATATTATCTTTGGTTGCACTAACAAGAAATACAGTGACAAATTTGCTCATATGATGCAAGAAGAATATCAGATGTCTATGATGGGGGAGTTGAAATTCTTCCTCGGGCTTCAAATTCGTCAACAACCCAATGGCATCTTCATATCTCAAGAGAAATACCTCAGAGACCGCCTGAAGAAATTCGGAATGCAAGAATGCAAAGGCCTCAAGATACCAATGCCAACAAATGGCCAACTTAACACTGACGAAAATGGTAAAGATTTTGATCAGAAGGTATATCGCTCCATAATTGGTTCGCTGCTTTACCTATGTGCATCTAGGCCAGATATTATGCTTAGCATTTGCATGTGTGCCCGCTTTCAAGTGTCACCGAAGGAATCACACCACCAGGCTATGAAATGAATTCTTCGATATTTGGCTCACACCCCAACGCTTGGATTATGGTATCCCAAGGGCTCATCACTTGATCTTGCTGGATATTCTGATTCTGATTATGCTGGTGATCGTGTGGATCACAAGTCAACATCAGGCACATGCCATTTCCTCGAACAATCTCTTGTATGTTGGTCCTCGAAGAAGCAGAACTGCGTCTCACTTTCCACTGTCGAGGCTGAGTACATTGCTACTGACGCCTGCTGCTCTCAATTACTATGGATGAAGCAAACCCTCAAGGACTATGGCGTCAATGTGAAGAATGTGCCACACTACTGCGACAATGAGAGCGCCATCAAGATCGCCCACAACCCAGTGCAACACTCAAGGACGAAGCATATTGAGATTCGTCACCATTTTCTTCGTGATCATGTGCTGAAGGGAGACATCGTCATCGACCATGTGAAGAATGAAGACCAGCTTGCAGATATCTTCACTAAGCCCTTGGATGAGAGAAGATTTAGCATGTTGTGGTGTGAGCTAAACATCTTAGAATCTTCAAATGTCCTTTGAAAAGGACACACATCCTAGCACTTATGCATTCTTGATGACTTTGATGCACAACACACGAAGTAACATTTTTCTTCAATCAATGAAGACTAACCCTCTAAGTGTGAAGAAATTAATGAAGAACTTGATTCTCAGAACACTACGACAATTGTACGCGGTGTCTGAAATCATCATAGTTCTTATACGGTGGGTAACGCCACCACCTCTTTTTGACATTCTTCAAATTTGAGTTTTCCGTCATTTGCAATTTCGTCAAACTTATCAAATTCGTCATTTGAGGCTATTCTTCACTGCCTATTGTCTATATATATACTTGAGTTTTTCATGTCCCCAACAGCATCTACATATAGCTAATTCTTCAAACGGTGTTTTTCGTCATCTATGTGGATGTGATCGGACCCGCTCCCCTCTGTGCTAAACTCAACCCACTCTGTTCACAAATTCTTCATATGCGTTCTACTTGACACTGTTCAAAATCTTCACTGTGTCCTTGACAGCTGAAGAAATTGCGAACACATTTTGAAAATATTCTAATCAATTTTTGGTGGTTGCCACAGTAACATCATCCCGTGCTTCACACGCATGGATAAAGGTGAAAATGCATGTGTGACATGTGTCACTCAGATGCGAAACGCCTGGGGCTTATCCGTCCAAAATCTTCAGACCTCTCAGTTTTTACCGCGCCTATATAAAGGCAACCCTAACTCATTTCACTCTCGTGCCCCTGTGGCTCTCAAACCCTAGCGCCGCCGCTGGAAGTCGTCGTCGCCGGAGAGGAAGAGCTTCACTGCCTCGACTTCTTCGCCGTCGTTCTCGCGCCGGTCGCAGATTTCTTCACCTCCACCGCCGCCGTAGACGTCTTTCGTCGCCAAGTTAGGGCACGGAAGATCTGAACCGACGATTTCCTTCGCCTCGTCGTCCAGTTCATCGAGTTCATCCTTGGGGTAATTAAAATATATTTTTACCGCCCAAGTTTGATATTTTTACCGCCACAAAATCTTCAAGTGATGTTTTTACCACTCTTCCAATTCTTCAGCACTTCCTTCTGGCTAGTGTTGAGTGTATTCATCTAAGTTACCCTTAACATCATGATTCCTCAATTGTGCAACTGATTCAATATGTACAACTCTGGAATCAATGTCAAGAACACTTAGTGAGTAGCGTTAAGACAATAAGGGTCAATTTCTTCACCTGGTTTATTTTGAAAAATCTCTGAGAACGCATGTGACTCTTCCCTATTTCCTCACAACTATACTCTATTCATAGGTACAATGTCTGTCGACGAATCACTAGGTTCTCATCAAATTAATTCATTTGCAGCATTGCTTGAGGAAAACCTTCAAACATCTTCAGAGTCCTCACGAGTTCAAAAACCTCAGCTGAAGAAAATGGCTGATGGCAAAAGGCCTCAGAAGCGAGGCAAGAGGAAGTAGGAACATACAGTTTTTGAGATTCTTGATGATCTGTATGAATGATATTGCACTCCAGATGAGGAAGCTCATGGAAAGGAAACCAAGGAGCAGTGCAAAACGCACATGCAAAAGATCAAGAGATACTAGACCTGTCAATGGAGAGACTACAATTTCGTCACCTCCAAATACATGAAGGATTTTGCTGTGAAGCCACTGTGCAATAGGCCACCGCTTGCAGAGGGTCAAACTGCTCATCCTACAAGCATTAGAAGGGGTGAAGAATTCCCCAAAGAATGGGCGAAGCAACAAGCTAAGTTGCAGAAACAGGCCAAAAAGGCTGTTCAAGAATTCAATAAGGCCGCAAAGGCCTCAGCTGAAGCAGATGCAAGTGGCAGTGCCAGTGCTCTGAAGAAGGCTATGCAAAAGAAGCCTGCCACCAAGCCAAAGTCGTCTGTCCCAAAGCCCTCAGTGGCCCAGCTGGCTGCTTCAAAGGCTTCAGCACCCAAGATCTCAAAATCTTCAGTGCCTCCTCCTGCTACAAGTTCATCAATGGCAGCAGCAAAAGCTTCAGCACCGGTCGTGCTCTCATCTTGCCAGCGCACCGAGGGCTTTCCAATAGCCCCAATTGCTGCATCAAGTGCCTCAGCTAGTGGGCAACCATCGTCTTCACTGCCCAAGCTAAAGAAAAAGGTCACTGCTGGACGTGGAACCAGGCCAAGTCCCAAGAGCAAGGCCGTCGTGCCACAGGCTGACGAACATGGGCTGGCTGACGAAGATGAACTCGTTGAGTTCCTCAGAAGGAAGCAAGAGCAAGCTGCAATTGCTAAAAATTCTACAGTTCCAATGATGCTGGTGAGGGTGTCCCGGACTAGGGGGTACTCGGGCTGCCGGCCTATCTCTCGTAGGCCGGGCTGATGGGCCGCTCTCTACTCGTCGATGGAAGGCCGGATCGTGGGCGACCCCGTGTGTCAGAAGGAAACCTCCGAAGACTTGGCGTCTCCTCCAAGGAATAATTGGCGTAGTCGGCATGTTTGTCCCCTAATGGTAACCGACCATATGTAACCCTAGGACCCTCTGGTGTCTATATAAACCAGAGGGTCTAGTCCGTAGAGGATCATATTCATTGCCTAGGGTTTAGCCCACCTGATCTCGAGGTAGATCAACTCTGTAACCTTCATACAATCACATCAATACAATCCAGCAGGACGTAGGGTATTACCTCTTCGAGAGGGCCCGAACCTGGGTAAATCATCGTCTATATGCTCTCTGTTACCCATTGATTCCTAGACCCACAGTTCGGATCCCCTACCCGAGGTCTGCCAGTTTTGGTACCGACATTGGTGCTTTCATTGAGAGTTCCGCCGTGGGTCACCAAGGATCAATGGCTCGCCTAATCATCAGCGACGGCGCTAGCCGCAGGGACACTTTTGTTCCCGGCCAGCTCTTCATGTTCGGCAGCGTCATGCTACACGCCGATCCGATCGGCTGCCTCGGCCGGATCGACAGCTTCACCCCCAACAAGGAGAGCAGGTTCAGAAACTTAAAGTTCGTCGCCGACTCCCGGGGAGATCTTATCCTCACAGGATCCTCAGCCCTGCCTGAAGGACCCGCAAAACTTTAAGCATCGACTTCGACCACGGCCAATCCCACTACGGGGACGGCAGCCACTGCAGATCTAGCCTCGAGCCCAGATCTAATCTCCACGCTTGGCTGCCGAAGATCAGCCTTGGCCGAACATGACTGCCGGGCAGATTCGGACGCCCCGGTCAGGGCCATATTGCGGGTTGAGCCCGTAAACTGCCAAAACTTGGAGCCGATAGATCTCTCGTTATTAAACGGGATACTAGATCGGATCCAAGCCTTGGGAATCACCGATGGACAGTCCTCGGTCTATGATCAGATCGGGCCTAAGACCCATGACAGGGAAATTCACACCCCTCCAGCTGCCCACTTGGTCACCACTATCGCAGGCTCGACCAAGGGCTCGCCCTCCCCCCGGAACCAGAAGCGCATGGAGTGCAAGTTCCCGATCAATAGGCCTCACCCTCCAGCTCGGCGGCCGAACTGTGTTCCAGAGAGGGTGTAGAGCCGAAGTCCGGATCAGTACG
Organism: Elymus sibiricus; assembly: GCA_039707655.1. Taxonomy (NCBI): domain Eukaryota; kingdom Viridiplantae; phylum Streptophyta; class Magnoliopsida; order Poales; family Poaceae; genus Elymus; species Elymus sibiricus. Next base: position 162,162,314 of record CM077674.1, on the reverse strand, counting down.
CAACCTTGAGTCCGCGCACTCGAGCTCTGCCAACTATCTGGACCTGGAGCTCGGCGCGTTAGATTCCATGCCAATCCAGGACGCGGCCGCCAAAACCCCGAACTCACACTCCGCTGGGATCAAATTTTCTATCCCACCCACCCCCCACACCAGATACTGTCCAAATAACTTAGGACGGCCCGACATATGGGACCTAATGTATGTAAAACAACAGCCCGGAGAGACAGTTCGGCACTTCTAGGCTAGATTCCTTATCGTCAAAAACAAGATGACGGACGGTGATAGCAAGGAAATTCTGGAGGTTTTCCGACAGAACTGCCGAGACGAAGGCATCTTAAACGCCCTCGCCCGCCGCCACATCCAAAACTTCTCTGATCTGTCGGACCTGGTGTCCAAATATTGCGCCATGGAGTATGCTTGGCAGGCTCAGCTCGAACAAACAGAGTCAATCCATACAGGGGAACCAAACTGAGCTCGGGCAAAAAGCACACACCTTCGCCGGACAACTCAATACGAGTGATCCGAGAAAAGGATGAAACCCCTGCCAAGATCCAGAATGGTCCTTGATGAATTGCTGGACAAACCATGCCCCATACACTCCGTCCTCCTCAATGCGAACCCAACCCACAACCTTCGAGCTTGCTGGATGGTCAGGCAAGTCGCCAAGAGCGGCGAAGTCATCCTCGGGGGCCCGTACTCAAATAAATGTCCAGCAGCACCCTCTGATGACAACGCTGAGATCCTCACAATCTATGAGACGTACTCCTCGAAGAATCAGAGGAAGAGGGCCCTGCGAGAGCTCGCTCAAATTCAACACGTGGCAGCAACAGACTCATGGTCAGACACACCCATCACTTTCAGTGAACAAGACCAGCCGAGGCCCTGCCCTACTGGAGCTGCTGCCGCCCTTGTCCTAGACCCCATACTGGATGGATTCCGACTCCAAAAGGTGTTAATGGACGGCGGTAGCGGGCTAAACCTCATTTACGAGGATACCTTGGACAAAATGCAGGTTGACAGATCCCGCATCGAGCACAGTCACACCACCTTTCGAGGGATCATCCCCGGAAAGGAGGCGCGTTGTAGTGGCTGAGTTGCTCTCGATGTGGTCTTCGGAACTCCCGAGAACTACCAATCCGAAGAACTGCTTTTCCACATCGTGCCCTTTCGCAGTGGCTACCATGCCTTATTAGGGCGCGATGTATTTGCACGATTCCATGCCGTCCCACACTACGGGTACATGAAGCTTAAAATGCCAGGGCCAAACGGCGTGATCACAGTAACAAGCGATCCGGACAGAGCTCTTCGGGCCGAGAACAAAACAGCATCCCTCGCCCTCGAAGCGTTGTCCGAAGCCCTCGCAGCTGAAGAACTGACCGCGCTCCGCTCAACGGTGGATAAAGATGATGTCATCCTCGACAAAAAGTCCAAATCCACATCTTTTAAGCCAGCAGATGAAATCGTCAAATTCGAAGTACACCCAACAGATCCCAACAAGACAACATCTATTGGAGCTCAGCTGGACCCCGCGGTCAATGAAGAATTGTGCAAGTTTTTGCGTGCAAACTGGGATATCTTCGCCTGGCACCCATCAGACATGCCAGGGATCCCGCGTAGATTAGCCGAGCATAGCCTGAATATAATTAAAGGTTTCAAACCTGTCAAACAGACTCTTCGTCGATTTTCTAAACCCAAGCGTCAAGCTTTGGGCGAGGAACTGGCAAAGTTGCTCAAAGCCGGATTCATCCGAGACATCAAACATCCCGAGTGGTTGGCCAATTTAGTCATGGTACCCAAGAAGGATAAATCCTGGCGTCTGTGTGTCGATTTCAAGGATTTAAACAAGGCTTGCCCCAAGGATCCTTTTCCCCTACCTCGCCTAGACCAGATCATAGACGCCACCGCCGGGCATGACTCGCTGTGTTTTCTCGACGCTTACTCCGGATACCACCAAATCAAAATGAAGGAGTCAGACCAAGCGGCCACAGCATTCATTACTCCCTACGGACCATTCTGTTTCAACACCATGCCCTTAGGATTAAAGAACACAGGGGCTACATACCAATGCATGATTCAAACATGTTTGGAAAAACAAATCAGCAAAACGGTTGAGGCATATGTGGACGACGTGGTCATTAAGACCAAACACGTCAGCCAGTTGGTGGACGATCTCCGACAAACCTTCGATAGTCTTCGGACCTTCGATATACGGCTCAATCCAGAAAAATGCGTCTTCGGAGTGCCGGCCGGTAAGTTGCTCGGATTTATTGTTTCCCATAGAGGAATAGAAGCCAACCCAGCGAAAATACGGGCACTGTCCGAGCTGGTGATCCCCACTGAGCTAGGGCACGTCCAGAAACTGGCCGGCTGCATTGCAGCCCTAAGCCGCTTCATCTCATGCCTCAGAGAAAAAGCATTACCGCTCTATAAACTGCTCAAACGGACGAAGAACTTCGAGTGGACCATCAAGGCGGCGGTAGCACTTGACGAAATAAAAGCTCTACTGGCCAGCAACCCGATCTTAACAGCACCCAGTCCGGGCGAGCCAATGCTGCTATATATCTCGGCCACGAATCAAGTCGTTAGCGCGGTTCTCATCGTCGAACGAGAGACAGAGGGTCACAAGCTCTGGGTGCAGAAACCAGTGTACTACGTATCCGAAGTGCTCACCCCGTGTAAAACAAAGTACCCGCACTATCAGAAGATCACCTACGCAGTGTTCATGGCATCCCGAAAGCTCCGCCACTATTTTCAAGAGTGCTCGGTCACAGTGGCATCAGAAGTACCACTGAACGACATAATCAACAATCGAGATGCCACCGGCCGTATAGCCAAATGGGCTATAGAACTCCTTCCCTTCGAAATCATATATCGACCACGCCGAGCTATTAAATCTCAGGTTTTGGCTGATTTCGTCATGGAATGGACGGAAGCCAAACTCCCTAGGGAGTACAGTACATACTCGCATTGGACGATGTACTTTGACGGCTCCAAAATGCTCGCCGGGCTGGGGGCTGGCGTGGCTCTCACATCCCCCACTGGCGATAATATTCGGTACATACTCCAGATCATGTATACCGACTCCAATAATGCAGCCGAATACGAGGCTCTGTTACATGGACTTCGGATTGCGGTGTCATTGGGCATACAGCGGCTCAAGGTACGGGTATATTCTAATCTCGCCATCTCTCAGGTCAACGGCGAATTCGACACAAAAGACCCAAAAATGACAGCATATCGCAACGCCGTCCTAAAAATCTCCGGTCGTTTTGAAGGGCTGGAGTTTCACCATATACCTAGAGACAACAATCTAGCTGCCGATATCCTTGCCCGAATGGGCGCCAAGCGCGACCGTGTCCCTGAGAACACCTTTCTAGAACGACTCTTCAAGCCGTCCGTGGTGTGGCAAGAGGACGCCCAGGGCTCGGAAACCAATACCTCAGGAAAGCTCGTCGCTCCGCCTATCGAACCAGACGAAGGAATCATCGGGGGCTCGGCCATCGAAATGACATCTTCGGCTCACGAAGTCTTGGCGGTAATCGAGCTATGGACCGAGCCCTTCCTCGCCTACCTCCTCCGCCAAGAGTTACCGGCTGACCAGACCGAGGCAAGGCGTATCGTTCAACGATCTAAAGCCTATAAAGTCCACGAGGGAGAATTATATAAGAAAAGCACTAATGGCGTCCTCCAAAGATGTATATCCGAAGAGGAGGGAAGGCAGCTTCTGGCTGAGATTCACGCTGGCATGGGCGGTCACCACGCGGCAGCTCGGGCCCTGGTCAGCAAGGCTTTCCGAGCAGGGTTCTTCTGGCCCACTGCCCGAACAGACGCCCAAACCCTGGTCCAACATTGCGGTGGATGCCAACTCTTTGCAAATCAGAGCCATATGCCCCCCACGGCCCTTCGGACGATACCGATTACTTGGCCTTTCGCGGTCTGGGGGCTGGACATGGTCGGCCCACTTAAAGGGGGAATCAAGAAAAAGAAATATTTACTCGTCATGGTCGACAAATTCACTAAATGGATTGAAGCCAAGCCAGTCACTTCGGCCAAGTCTAAACCGGTCATCGATTTTATATCCGGCGTTGTACACCGTTATGGTGTCCCCCATAGCATAATTACGGACAATGGATCCAATTTCACCGCCCAGGAAGTCAAAGACTGGTGCGCTAAACTAGGCATTAAGCTCGACTACGCCTCGGTATATCACCCACAGTCTAATGGATAGGTCGAGAGAGCTAATGGACTGATCTTGAGCGGTATCAAGCCCCGTTTGGTCCGATCTTTAAAAGAATCCGACTGACATTGGGTCGAGGAGCTTGACTCCGTATTGTGGGGCGTGCGCACCACTCCTAATCGATCCATGGGCTACACACCATTCTTCATGGTGTATGGGGCAGAGGCCATCCTCCCCAGTAACCTCATTCACGACGCCGCTCGGGTACGTATGTATGAAGAAAAGGAGGCCGAGCTGGATCGGCAAGATGACCTGGATGCCCTGGAGGGCGAGCGCGACATAGCTCGGGCTCGCTCTGATTTTTATCAGCCGCAGGCCAGACATTATCAGAGCAGGGAAGTACGGGCAAAGGCCTACAGCATCGGCGATCTAGTCCTGCGCCTCCCGGAGAAGCAGAAGCATAAGCTGTCGCCCAAATGGGAGGGGGCCTTCATAATCGATCAAGTACTTGCGAGCGGAGCATATCGTCTCCGCGACCCAAAGAACGACAGCCTCGAACCAAACCCATGGAACGCAGCTCGGCTACAACGCTTCTACGGCTAACTCCGCGTCCTTACCCTATTCGGTTTATCCCTTTCGGATTTATATTTTTCTAGTAAATAGTCTTTCCCAGGCTGTGTTCGGACACGCCGAACTACGTTAAGTTTTTCTTCGGCAAACATCTTTGAATGTACCACACGCTGTTACCTGGGGGCTTCTTTTATGGAGCCAATCATATTTTATGCAACCATTCGTTTATACGTGTTTGCCGCCTTCCTGCATTGTTTTAAAGCCACTATATGCATCAATTTGACTTAAGTTTTGGCAAAGCTGGGTTGCCTCGCTCCTGTGTTTACCCCCTACGTTCCTGATTGTTCGGCTAGGGAGTAAATGGAGGACCTATGTGATTGTTACGTCCGGATTTCCCGGGTACGTGCCTCAGACGGGTGAAGCCGAAAGCTCACGTTCTTAAGAACACAATTGGTCGGCCATGAGGGAAGTGAAAATCATTGGTTACAATAGCCAAGATTCCGGGGTTATTTTCCCGAAGTAACCATCCCCGTCTTCTTTGGGTATTTGGTTATACGGCCATGATTAACGTGGTAACTCGAAGAAAGGAACCCATAGAGGAACTATTTTCGTCGGAAGATGTTTCTTACGTTAAACAGTAATATAACATAACTCCTTGAGCATGTTTTTGTCTGTTTGCACCGAATGGCCGGATTGCCTGGTTCTCCGAGGTGTTTTCCTATATTTTCAGATCACATAGTAGGAAAACACTCCTCGGCCCCTGGTCGGGGAGGAAGAAGCCGATGGCCGGTTAAGACAACGTTTTCAGCACGGCTTGGAGACTATTTGATGTACAGTAGATAGATACGTCGAATCAAACATATTAATCTTGGTCAAGACCATCTATTATGGTCTCCAAAGCACAGTCTGCTTGGGACAGCCGAGCTACGGGCATCACCTGGTCATATACCAGATGCACGGGCACTTCCTGCCCATCTGGCCCTACCGGCCCAACCCTAGCTAAACGCTCCGGTTCGAGCTTGGTGAAGCGAGTCTTGATCATCGCCCAAGCCTCTCGTGCTCCTTCTTGACAAGATGACATCTTCCATAACTCAAAGCGGCGCCGAGCTCCTTTGAATCGATTCGCGAGTTCGGCCATACCTTCCGGGGCCGCCTCGCTAGGCCACAGTGCCCGGCACATGCTCTTCATTGCTTTTCGGGCCCGCTCATGTATAGCGAAGAGCTCCTTCAACAGGTCCCGTATGAACAAGCTGGCCTCCTCCTCGGGGCGTACGGTCAGAAGAACTGCAATAAGACGAGAGAGTTGTTCTCCTTACCGTCTATGACCTGCAGCCAATCACCTGACAAGTTAGAATGCACTTACCGAACATGCCAGCTTTCAGTTTCTGGCTCTCTTCCTGGGATAGGGCCAGCCGAGCTTTCAAGTTCGAGATTTCTTGGGCGTGTTGTTGCTTTTCCGCTTTGAGCTTATCCCTCTCCTCATGACTTCGGGAAGCACTCGGTAGCCGGCCTCTTGTTGTGACTCCGCATACCTTTGAGATTCCCTGGCCATCTCCAGATCCTTCCGCAGCTGATTTATCGACTCGGCTGCTATGGAATTATCTTTCATTAACCGAGGTGTTTCATCAAATTTACCTCACAACAAATTTACGTTCGGCACTTACCATGTGCCTCTCTGGTAAATTTCTTCACCCCCTCTAGCTCGGCTTTCACAGATTCTAACTCTATTCGCACCAGCTTGAAGTCCTCGGACAGCTTTTTATTCTGCTCCCGAACATTCTGCACAAATAGCATGGCGTCATAAAAATCAGACCCTTAACTCATCCATCCCGCCCAAATTAAGGCTCGGGGGCTACTGGGTTAGATACTAGTTGTCAAAACCAGTACTATACCTGCACATTCGTAGATATGAGCCTCACTGCCCCTTCAAGTCCTGTTCGGGCAGCGCCGAGGTACGCGTCTACCGAACTAAGAGCATTAAACTCCTGATCGGAAAAGGCGAAGTGCCGAAGTGACGCCTTGCGCCGCCGATGATTCATCACACCTTCAACCTCAGAGTTAGTGACCGAGACGCCTTCTGAGTCCTCGGAATGTGGGTCCTCTGTAGGGACCCCCGAAGTAACTCCCGGTACGGCTGGCGACCTCGGGTTTGAGTCACCCCTCCGCGCCTCTTCAACATCCTCTGCTGAGGGTGGTTCTACATACCGTCTATAGTACACCGTGGAAGGAATTATTGGTATATTCATTGGATGTCGAAGAGAGAATCTATAACGGCGGTTGTGTTACCTCTTCGGGCGCGGCGCAGATGATGTAGCTCCCCCTGGGGCCGCGCGTTTGGTCACCCCACGACCGCTCGTCGCTGGGGCCGCTGGTGCCGCTCTTGCGGCTGTCCAGCGCGTCGTACGGCGACCCTTGGGAGTAGGTGTCAGTGTATTTAGAGCAGCCGCAGCTGAGTGTTTCTTTTGAGAGGAAGCCCGTTGGCCACTTACAGCGGAAGAGGGAAGCGCCCCGGGATGATCGGCCAAAAGGGCCACCTTAGAACCATCAAGGCTCTCCTGGTAGAAGACCCCTTCCTCGAAATCAATTGATGTTTCAGGGTCATCATGGAACCCAGGATCATCGTCACGAGAGTAATCCTCCGGTTGAGGAGCAGGGCAGCTTACTGTCTCGATCCAACGCCTCCAGTTCTGTTCGGACAGGATAGAAATCTGGTTAAGAAAAGTTTGGGGTGCTTTCTGAACTATAAAACGTGGTCGGACTCACCATTTCAATGGGTTTATAGCTCGAGAAGCCTTCCTTGGGCCTTAACCGAGCAAATTCTTGCTCTTCTCCCTTGAAGAGATCGGCCGCCATCACCGTTTGGTCGGTAGGTCCCATCCGTGTGTACTGGGTTGCATCGTCTTCCCCATTGTAGCGCCAAAGCGGGTGTATTCTCTATTGAAGAGGTTGGACGCACCGAGCAATGGCTGCGGCCATCACGTCGATAATGGTTAGCCCGTTGTGGGTTAGCCACCTCACTTGAGTGCCCAGCCGAGCTACTTCGGCGTTTTCCTCTTGGGAAGAACTCTTCGGGCGCCAGTTGAACCGCTTCTTCGGAGAGACCAATGAGAATTCGAGTAGCCCCCTCCGAACTGTATCAAATAGGGGGACGTCTTCGATATAAAACCATTCCGACGTCCACTCTTCGGCGTCTTTCTTCGGAGTCCCTACGGGGTATCCGGTTCCGGCGATGCGCCATACTTCAGCCCCGCCAACCTCGTAGATTGTCCCTCCTCGGGTACGGGGGACGAGGCAGAAGAACTTCCTCCACAACTCAAAGTGGGCCTCGCAGCCCAGGAACATCTTGCAAAGAGCGACGAAGCCCGATATATGAAGGATCGATCCTGGGGTAAGGTGGTGGAGTTGGATCCCGTAAAACTCTAGTAGACCCCGCAAGAAAGGATGAATGTGGAAACCCAGGCCTCGCAAGAGGAAGGGTACGAAGCACACCCTTTCCTCCCCGTGGGGGGAAGGAAAGTTCTCTGCAAGGGCATCCCCGTCTGCGGAAGTCAATCCGGGGCGGGTGGATGCGAGATCTGAAGCAGGGAGGTATCCCTGCGTCTCGAGCCTGCGTAAACGCATGAGGGATACGGAGCTGCTCGCCCAATCACCTTGGCGGGGGCCGTGAGGGCGTGAGGAAGAGCCAGGGATGCTCGCCATTGTTTGCTGGACGCAGCCTCGCAAGGATGTGAGGAAGAAGGGCAGGGGGTGGGGTGCGTTAGCCTCCACACCCTAGGCCTATTAAAAGGGCATTGACTCCCCCCAAAGGAGGGGCATTTTTGTAAAAATCCATCGAGCCACTCGCATTCCGTGGATGCACGGAAATCGAGGGGTGTCATTTAATTCTAAGCGAAGAAAAGAGGTATGATGGGCCCCGTGGGGCCTTTCCAAGTGGATACTTCGGCAGCCGAACTATTGGTGGCCGAACTATTGTTAAATCAAGTACAGGTAAAGGAAGGAACTCGCCACCCAAGCCAAAGACCTTTGAAGCATGAAGCTGTCGAAGACTATCAACCTCGGCATCGGAGGCTAGTTCGGGGGCTACTGAGGGTGTCCCGGACTAGGGGGTACTCGGGCTGCCGGCCTATCTCTCGTAGGCCGGGCTGATGGGCCGCTCTCTACTTGTCGATGGAAGGCCGGATCGTGGGCGACCCCGTGTATCAGAAGGAAACCTCCGAAGACTTGGCGTCTCCTCCAAGGAATAATTGGCGTAATCGGCATGTTTGTCCCCTAATGGTAACCGACCATATGTAACCCTAGGACCCTCTGGTGTCTATATAAACCAGAGGGTCTAGTCCGTAGAGGATCATATTCATTGCCTAGGGTTTAGCCCACCTAATCTTGAGGTAGATCAACTCTGTAACCTTCATACAATCACATCAATACAATCCAGCAGGACGTAGGGTATTACCTCTTTGAGAGGGCCCGAACCTGGGTAAATCATCGTCTCTACGCTCTTTGTTACCCATTGATTCCTAGACCCACAGTTCGGATCCCCTACCCGAGGTCTGCCGGTTTTGGTACTGACAGCTGGACCCCAAGAAGCTTTTGGACTTCATTGACATCTGGTGCACCAAGCCAGACACGCCTCTTGAAGAATTGAATCTTCCTCCTGGCCCAAGTCATGTGTTATCTGCTTTCATTTTCAATGAGAAGCAGAAATTGCTCAAGCAAAACTGGTAAGGAAGCAGCAGCTGCAGAACGAGAAAGAGCTGTGGAAGAACATGCTTTCAATTTCTCCTCAGCAGCTTGTGACCTTGCAGTCTGAAATACAACAGCTGTCTGAAGAATTTGAACATCAGTCAAGTCACTGCTGTGGGGTGCGTGACAGATTCATCCGAGCCACCACCAATGTGGTCAATGAGCACAACAAGCGTGAGGCTGCCAAGTTTAGCATCGTGCCTCCTTCTAGTTCTTCAACTCCACCACCATCAGCTCAGACCAGCGAGACTGCCAGGGCAACAATGGTTGCGCCTGAAGAATATGAAAGGGCAACTGACGATGTTGTGCCTGAAGAAACAGACAGGGCGACTGCATCAGTCGTTCCTGAAGAAAATGCACCACCAAGTTCCTCAGCAGCAGCACCACCAGCGACTTCACCTATGAAGAGTATCACCCTTCCTTCTGCATCAGAAGTGAAGAGGACCAAGGCTGCTAAGAAGGAAGCGAAGAAGAGAAAAGCTTCAGCTCCTCCTACCATAACTGAAACAGTGAAGAAAGTGAAGACGACTCCATTGTCTTCAGATGTTCCAATTGATGCCATTCCTATCTCATCAGCGCCCCCAGCTCCTGCCAATGAAGATCTTCAGATTGTTCCGTATGGGGTGGATTATGTAATTCCTCATGCTGATGAAGATGACGCTGAAACCCACTCTGCTGCTACCGCAGAGCAAGTGGATGAAGAAATTGAAGTCGAAGAAGATGCTTCGCTTCACCAAGTCCTATCCCGGAAGCCCTCACAGGTTCCGGTGACTGAAGAACATGCCACTGCTTCATCTGGAAGTAGTGAAGAAACTAAAGAGGATGTGGACATTGATGGTGCAACTACCCCTCCTATCATTGACGAATTTTGGGAAGCTTTCCATCCAAATTCGCCCCTCACCACTCCTCTGACGCAAGTGCCACAGTCACCCGCCGTCACTGAAGAAATTCACATGGGCTCTGAGGAAAGACAACCATCACCACTCCAAAGCATTCCTGTAGAAATTCCAGCTGCAGCAGCTGATGAAATTGCTCAAGATGAGCCAATGGTTGATGTCTTCAATACATCCCCTCAGCGCGATGACTCAATTCCTTCAGCAGATACCGACACAGTTCCAACTGCCACTGCTGAGGAAATTGACAAATCACTTGCTGTGACAGATCCGAATGATTCCACTGGGTCCCCACGACCAGTGTTTGCTGTACGCAAAAAAGATGCACAATCTTCACCCAGTACCTGTGATGCCAAAGATTGGCAGAACCCTTAGGCGGCCTCAGTTTGACAATGCCAAATTCTTCGAAGAGAAGAACTTCTTCATTGGTGAGTCCCCATATGACTCAGCCAAGATTAGGCGCCTGCGATTCTGGACAAGGACACAGATGAATTTTTATGCATCACTCTTATTCGACAAGAACAAAGTATTTCCGCATCGCCATATTCCTCATGTGGATATGGAGTCATTACCGTGCTTTCGACCAGTTCTGGCTGTCCTTCATGATGCTGGATTACTCAGCTTCTACTCTGACGTCTGCGATTGGAATGAAGAACTCATTCTTCAATTCTATGCCGCAGTACACTTCTCTGGAGATGCTGACGACATTGCAACATGGGCTCTAGACTGGATGAGTGAAGACACCCAGTACAAAGCTCCAATTGAAGAACTTCTTCGAGCTCTCCCAGTTGAACCACCCCATGAAGAAGCAAGGAGAATTTATGAAGAAACTGAGCTACCCAACCACCTGATGCAAGTGCTTATGAAGCCAATCACTAAAGGAGAAGCTCTAAGGACAACCTTCCTAGTGAAGGATTTGCTATATGTGCCCAGAACGGTGTACCGCATTCTGGCCAAAACCCTTAGTCCAATCAAGGGACACAACTCCAATACTGAAGAAGTTGTGGGAATTATGAAGAATTTGCTGTTCCATATAATTCATGGTACTCCCATCAACATTCATGATTTCTTTCTGAGGACTTTGGTCACAGTGGCACGGTCGCCTTTTGATCTGAAGCCATATGCTCCATGGATCATGAGATTCATCAGGTATCGATCTGCAATTCACTACAAGGCTGACAGTCAAAATCATTTGAGCTATTTTCCTAAAGTAGAAGTTATTCAGAGCACCATCTCCTCAGTTCCTGGTAAGGGCAAGGCAGTTTTAGATGAAGAAATTCGTCCCCTTGATGGACAATTTCATCAACCAATCTCCAGCTCCAATGCTGATGAATCTGATAGCTAGGATACTGCTGCAAAAGCTTCAAGGCCAACTTCTTCACCTGAAGCACCACGAGTCATGATGGACCGTTAGCTGCTCATAAGCCTTCACTAGAAAGTTGACAAGAATCACCGATGGGTTAAGCGTCAGTTTGCTGCTATTCAAGACAACATGACTGTGACGCATAACGCCGTCCACAAAAACCGCTATTATCTTCATGAGATATTTGACAGATCATGGGCCATCCTCTCACACCTCAAGACAGATGAAGAACTTGCAGATCTGGATTTCCAATTGAACTTTGACTGGGCCGAACCGCCAAGGAAGAAGTTCAAGAACACCAAAGTTCCTCCTCTTATGCCAAGTTCGGAGTCTTCATCATGCACCACTGACGCAAATGAAGCTGTTGAAGACACTGTGGCTAGTCCTTCTGCATCTCGCGGCCCCAACAACGCGGGCGCTCCCTCGACTTCTCCATGATTTTCTTCAGGGGCGTTAGTCCTCAGCTTCGTCTCCTTTTGGTCACTGATGACAAAGGGGGAGAAGTGTGAGTTAGTCTTCAAGCGGGCTGTTATATGCGCTGTTTTTTGCTAAGTTACGACTCTTGAACTTCATTTGATTCGCTCTTGACGAGTTGTAACTTAAATAATTGTTGGTTGTCCGACTCTTCTGCAATGTTTTATTATGCGTGCTCTGATCTTAAATATATCTGCTCAATCATGCACAATTTTGTCAGACACCAATTTTCATCATGCATTCATATTCCTTAAATATCTTATGATCATGCATGATTGGATTCCAAGATATAGGGGGAGATCTCCACAATTTCAACCTGCCATGTGCATTTGCAATCCAAAGCAAATTCCTCATATGCACATCTTCAGGGGGAGTTCCTCAATATCTTGTAATCAATTTCTTCAAACTCTGTACTTACACATCAATTATTTTTACTCCCGTTGAAAGCCTAACCAATTTGTCATCAATCACCAAAAAGGGGGAGATTGTAAGTGCATCAAGTGCCCCCCTTAGTGGTTTTGGAGTATTGAAGACAAATAGGTTGAGGAACTAATGTGTTGGTGAGTATACACAGGAGACAGAGTCCCTGAAGATTTGGTTTAACACATGGAAGATGACCCCTAAAAATAGATTTATTCAAGTGAAGAATTTAGTGATGAAATTGGTATGGCCTTTGAAGAAATTGATGTGAAGACTTTGAAGCTTGAAGACTTTGGTTTTCGTAGTTTCTTTTCTTCTTATTTGAGTCATAGGAAAAACCGTACTGTTAAAGGGGGTCTAGGTGAAACATATTTCACATTTCCAAAGTGATGCTCAAAACTTCGCAAACCTATACACACAAAAGCCGCTTCGAGTGAAGCCTTTGGAAATCTCCAGTACAGTTGACGCATTTGCTAGCGACAGTGACGAAGTTCATCTGGTCGCTGACGAATTTGGTCAGGCTGAGGAGTTAGGAGTTCGCCAGTGCGATCTCCCTACTGTGAGGAGATTGAGTGCCCTGACAAAATTGAGAGTTCAATTTTCAGACCGTTGCTGCGCCGCGTGCCAGCTGTCGAGTGGATCCTTATCCTGACAACGGTCGAATCAGAGAAGGGCATTTATGACAATTTATGTCGGGTTGCCTCCTGGCTATAAATAGCCGCCCCCCACAACCACTTGTTGGTTGGCTGCTCCGAGAGAACTTGACACTTGTCATTTGAGAGCAACCCATCCTCTGACGACTTTGTGAGAACCCAAGTGAGGAAAAACCCAACCAGAGCCTAAGTGATTGAGCATCACTGAAGAGATTGATCTGTGTGATCCGACCCTTGTTACCTTTGAGGACTGTCATTCCTCCAGACGGTTAGGCGTCATGTTCTGAGCACCCAAGAGTAATTGTGGTGTGCCGGTGAACAAGTCTGTGAAGGTTTTGGAAGTCTACCTTGAAGACTTACCACGTGTGATTGGGCGAGGTCTAAGTGATCTTAGCTCAAGAGGAATACGGTGAGGACTAAGTGTTCTCTGAGTTGCAACTCAGCCGCCTCAACCAGACGTACAGTTGATACAGCAATAGGAACTGGTCTACCAAATTCCATTGTCTTCACCGAGCCAACCTGGTTTCAAATTCCTCATCCTCCCTTACTTTATTCTGCTGCTGAAGAATTTGTGATCTATCCTCTGATGAATTTGAACTGAAGTATTTGATCATACTATCATTTATTTCCTCAGTTCATATTCTTCATGTGTGTATGATTGTATGATTGCATGTTCCTCACCCCTATATGTTCTGTTCGCATGTACTCTGATTCTGTGATGACATAGTTTCCCTTGCGTTTCTATTTCTTCACTCTGATCTTTGTTAAATTCATCAGAGTTTGACGAATTTCTAATAATCTCCCATTCACCCCCCCCCCCCTCTGGGAAATAACCTGCGCTTTCACATTGCCTTCTCTTTCATTGTAGTAGTAGTAGAAGTACTACTACTACTACTACTTCGGATCCATAGTACTAGTGGGTCGCACGGATCGGCGGGAGTAGTACTTTTTACCTAGGAGTACGCGTATAGCTGGCTCTTGAATCCACACCCACCATTTTTGTTTTTCCGTGTCTTATCTCCTCCGTGTAGCCAAAAATGTCTATATATAATCAATCGGTTATTTTACTACTCGCTGCACAATACTACTGCGCGCCATATTTGAGCACAAAATTATCCTGCATGGACCTTGACCATGTAAGTCACCATGTGTCCAGATCTGAGATGCCCCGTGTACTAGATGGACGGCTCTGAGTTCGACCCCCGTGATGCTATGTAGGAGCTGAGGGACACTCTTGGAGAGTACTCGCTTTTCATTGGGGACAGCTACCCCATTGTCAAATAGATGCCACCTTCCGTGCACGACACCGAAGGCCTGCCATTCATGAAGCATGGTTGTGTCTTTAGTGTGCACCGCTGGTTGAACATGTTGGGACATGCAATCCCTGATTTATGCCGCTTCAGCTTGGATGAGTCTCCATCGTGTGGAACCGGACTAGAAAGCTGCGACAATGATTCCCGTTGCCCACCGCTATGGATCGTGCCATCTATGAAGAACACCTGGGACTGGAACCTGGAGGACGACATGGAGCCCTGATACGTCACCGTCGTATCTACTTTTCCAAACACTTTTGCTCTTGTTTTGGACTCTAATTTGCATGATTTGAATGAAACTAACCCGGACTGACGCTGTTTTCAGCAGAACTACCATGGTGTTGTTTTTTGTGCAGAAATAAAGGTTCTTGGAATTGGATGAAACTTTTTGGAGATTTTTTATGGAATATATAAAAAATACTAGAGCCAAAACCTACTGGAGGGGGGCCACTGGCTGCCCACGAGGCACCAGGGCGCGCCACCCCCCCCCACCCCCCCCAGGCGCGCCCTGGTACCTCATGGGGCCCACGTGGCTCCGCTGACCTTAATCTCTGACCTATAAATTCACAATTCCAGAGAAAAAAATAGGAGAGGAAGTTTTATTGCGTTTCATGATACGGAGCAGCCGCCACCTCCTGTTCATCATCGGGAGGCCATATCTGGAGTCCGTTTGGGGCTCCGGAGAGGGGGATATTCCGGCATCGTCATCATCAACCATCCTTCATCACCAATTTCATGATGCTCACCGCCGGGAGTGAGTAATTCCTTCGTAGGCTTGCTGGACGGTGATGAGTTGGATGAGATTTATCATGTAATCGAGTTAGTTTTGTTAGGGCTTGATCCCTAGTATCCACTATGTTCTGAGATTGATGTTGCTATGACTTTGCTGTGCTTAATGCTTGTCACTAGGGCCCGAGTGCCATGATTTCAGATCTGAACCCTTTATGTTTTCATGAATATATTTGTGTTCTTGATCTGATCTTGCAAGTTGTATGCTCCTGCTACATGTTATGATCCACATACCCCAAGGTGACAATAATTGGGATTCTTTCCGGTGATTGCCGTAGTTTGAGGAGTTCATGTATTCACTAAGTGCTAATGCTTTCTTCCGGTTCTCTATTAAAAGGAGGCCTTAATATCCCTGAGTTTCCTTATGGACCCCGCTGCCACGGGAGGGTAGGACAAAAGATGTCATGCAAGTTCTTATCGCAAGCACGTATGACTATATACGGAATACATGCCTACATTACATTGATGAATTGGAGCTAGTTCTGTGTCGCCCTAGGTTGTGACTGTTACATGATGAATGTTATCCAACGATATCACCGATTCAATGCCTATGAATTTTTCACATATTGTTCTAGCTAAGTTACTACTGTTGCTACTGCTGTTACTATTGCTGCTACCGTTACTCCTACTGTTACTCTTATTGCTACTGCTATCAAACTATCATACTACTGTGCTACTGATCACTTTGCTGCAGATATTTAGTCTCCAGGTGTGGTTGAATTAACAACTCAACTGCTAATACTTGCAAATATTCTTTGGCTCCCCTTGTGTCGAATCAATAAATTTGGGTTGAATACTCTACCCTCAAAAACTGTTGCGATCCCCTATACTTGTGGGTTATCAAGACCTTTTTCTGGCGCCGTTGCCGGGGAGCATAGCTTTATTTGCTGAGTCACTTGGGATTTATATCTGTTGATCACTATGAAGAATCTGAAAGACGCTAAGACCAAGATCGTTCCCTCTAAGATGAGGGGAGGTAAGGAACTGCCATCTAGCTCCGCACTTGATTCACCTTCTGTTTTGAGTAAACTAGCAACACTACCACATGCTATTAATTCTGATATGTCGCAAGTTATTGATGATACCACTTCTGCTATGAATGATACTCATGATGATGCTAGTACTATGCTTGATAATGTTGTGCCACATGGTGAATTTCTTAGTGAACAACTTGCTAAAGCTAAAGAAATTGAAAATGCTGAAACTCTTGAGAATTATGATTCGCCTATTATGCCTAGCTCTCCTACTAGAATTGAAACACCTAATGAACATTGCTTTGATAGGGAGACGGCTAGAGCCATTCTTGCTTGTAATGATAGAGATGAAGTTATAAAACTGCTAGCTGAAATGAAAGAAAAATCTATGAGGGCGAGAATGAAATATGATCCTAAGTTTGCAATGTAGGGGAACGCAGCAGAAAACAAAAAATTTCCGACCTACACACCAGCCCAGGACCACTATGGAGACTGCATACAAGGTTCAATCTTTTCGTTACCGACTCGTAGCGTAGCAGAAGTAGAGTCGATGACGATCGGCAGTGCAGATCCCTGCAGCTAGGATTTTACAACCTCCCAACCGCGAGTATGTTCTCCCTCGTCTGCCCCTCGGACAGCCCTCCGGGAGGTAGTCGGACAGTCCCTCGGACGGTGACACGGACAGCCCTTCGGGAGGACTCTCGAAACTCGGACGGTCACTCGGACAGCCCTTCGGGAGGACACACGAAACTCGGACGGTCACTCGGACAGCCCTTCAGGAGGCACTCTCGAACAGCCCCTCAGGCAAAAAGATCGAACCTACGACCTCTCTACGGGGTTGCACACATACGGTGTCATCTATCCGGCAGGGCTTCGCCGTCCAGAACTAGTTCCCACCGGAACCCAGACAGCCTTTCGGCTCAACGAAACTATTTCGCGGGGAGGGAGAGAAGAAGCCAGATCATTGCAATGGCATGTGTATGTGAGAAAGAGTGAGTCTTTAGGCATCCCCCTCCACCCCTATTTATAGGCCAAGCCCAAGGGTGGCTTCTCCAAGAACACAAGGGGAAAAATACCAAAAGGCCCTCAAGGTGGCTTCTCCAAGAAGCCACCCAAAAAGCACTTTCACTATTCATGGAAACATTTTTCCGCGATCGTTAAATCCGAAAATTTTTCTGTGGGTCTTAGAATAAGTCCAGTACCCACTAAAATGATTTTGGACGCATTCCGAAACAATTCCGGATTAGTGATTTTCATCTACGAAAAGCAACCAAACCGGTTCCGGCAGCTCCGGAACATTTCCGGTTTTTATCCCGAAAAAATCCCAGAAGTTTCCAGAACAATTCTGGCACCCTCCAAGAATTTCCAGACGTGTGCCGAAACCAATTTGACTCAATGGTATACCCTGAAACAACTTTTCAGTTTTATCGAAACTATTCCGGTGTTCTCTCTCCGAAACTTTTCCGCTGTCTCCGAAACTTTTCCGGTGACTTTCTCTCAGACTCCCTGTCTAGTATTCAGCAGATAGATGACCCTTAAGCATGTGACCCTATAGGTTCGGTGAAGCATAGACATGACCGGAACTCTTTCCGATCAATGATCAACATCGGAGCCGTGGACACCCATATTGACCCCTATACCCACACGAATAAATATTCGAGTGAACCTCCAGTTGTCATGTGCTATTCCTGTTGCTTTGCGATATGTTACAAATACCCGAGGTGAGATTTATTGGCATCCCCATGGATCAACAACTTGTCCACTATGCCAGTTACCTCGTTACCGGTTTTGTTCTCTTTTCTCGTTCCCGTGTTCCGGCATCCCTGTGATCAAATCACATTGTGTCTGGCCAGACGATGATGGATACCGTAACACCAAGAGGGCCCAGAGATATCTCTCCATCGTCGAAAGAGCAAATCCCAATCTTGAGCTATCAAGTCCCTTGACATACTTTTCCATGAACCTGTAAGCCGCCGTAATAGCCACCCATTTACGGATGACGTTTAACAAACCCCAAAGTTCATGAAGCAAGCATGAAGAAACTCGATACTCTCATGGTCTAAGGAATTATGCAAACATTAACTTTCTCTGTGTTATTTACCATTAACTTGTGACGAATGTATCTCATAGCATAACATCAAATTGGGTCGATTCAACACAAGTGTTCTACTAACAATGTGCCCTCAAAGTTGCCGGCATAGTCATGCCCATAATCAGGAAAACAGAACCATCTTGCAACACTTGAGCTAGTCTTAGAGGCCAGACTAGGAATACATTTTACCATTTATTATTCCACACGTGCATATGAGTCTTCCTTTGAGCCTCGTGGTTATTGCAGACTCGAGAACCATAGCAGTTATAGCACGGAATATAAACATAATTATGAACATGGAGATAAACAATAACATTTATTATTGCCTCTAGGGCATATCTCCTACAGACTGCCACTTGCACTAGAGTCAATAATCTAGTCAATGCTAATGCACTTTACACCTATGGCATACCGGTGTAAAAAATGCTTCGCTTGTGGTATAGCCTGATGTCCAACGGATCTGACAACTTCAGTTCCGTGTGTATCTTTGCATCTCCTCGCGTTTTCACGCTTTCACAAAATTCATATTTTGTGTGGACTTGGCTTTGTATATATGTGAATCACAGGTCAAACCTTGATTCCTCAGACTGAGCTATGGAGCAACTATCTGCAATAGTGTCCCATTGACCAAAGCCATCTTGGAACCATACTAAGTTCATGAATGAACTATATGATTCAACATCTTCTTTGTCGCTTCCAAAGCGTCAACATACTAACCATTTGTTATAGAATTCGCCACAGTAACCTGTTTGGAACAATTTCCAACTTACTGTGCCACCATATCGTGTATTGCACAAAAACCCTTAAATCAAAAATTGCTTGGAGCATTGATGAAGACTATATCGATGTAACCTTTTACAATGAATTCTTCATGATCTCCGCTTGAGACAAAACATGTCATCAGTGTTACTTTAGTACTCAATGACCCTTTTTCACTGTTGTCCCATGATCAGTACTTTGATCACTATGGTATCTATACTGGCAACAACTTGGGAGTATTGGACATATCTGGTTGTTTTACATACCATGGAATACATGATTAATCAAAACACAAAGGTGTGTGGAAAATCCATCATGTATTTTGCTCATCAGTGTTTTGGGACACCGAGTCTTGCAAAAACACATTCCATGTCACTTCGGCAAGAATCACTCCTTGGCATTTTTAATGCTAAACTGTTTTTAGCATCTTGTCAATATGTATTTTGGCTTCGCCCTATCAGGCAATACTATCTCCGTAGATAGTTATGCCTAATATCAAGGCTACTCAGCCCAAGCACTTCATCAAAAAACTATTTTTCAATGAAGTCCTAATTCGTGTCAAGAAATTTATATTATTTCCAATCAACAATGTGTCAAGCACACAAACTTTTAGAAATATTATTTTGCTCCCACTTACTTTCTTGTTACCACAAGCATCTTCGTAATCCATTGATGAAATCAAACTCTTTTGACTATTTCATCAAAAACAAAGATTCCAACTCCATTTTGCTCTCTTCTGTCCATTGCTGGAACTCTGAAGTTTGCATACTCAATAGCATCCTCTGGATAGACAAAATACCTTAGACTGTATCACATGCAAGTCTGAGGTAGTATTTACATTTCATGGAAATCCTTTTGGCATCCATGTTTCATATCTCATGATTGAAATATGTATTAATTGCTAGTTTAACCCGATCTGACTTTAAGCATTGCTACGGTGAGACAATCTCATCATAGTCAACTCCTTGAATTTGTTTTTGCAACAAGTTGAGCTTTATGGATAAAACATTTTTATCCGTATCAGTTTATAGTTCCATAAACATTCGTTAGACTCTTAAGTCTTCTGAAAGGTTTATCAAGATTTTACTCTTGAATCATTTATGGAAACTACCTCGGATTATATTGGCATTTAGCCAATTCCAGAGTCAGGGCCCATCAACGCTTCCTTGTGTATTGTAGGTATATTGTTGTCTAGAAACAATATCTCATATGCACACCTGAGAGGTTTGCATGAGTTTTGCCTACGTGGTTCAGTTGCAAGTTCGACCGAAGTCCATACATCTCATGTAGAGGCTTCTGTATCAGTCGCAGTAGGAAACTCTAGAATTACTTCCAAGGTTTCTTTACTTTGATCTGATGACGAAGATATTGTTATCTCGTCGAGTCGCACTGTCCTCCCACTCACCTTTTTGCAAGAACCATTTTCTTCAAAAGCATACCGTTCTTTGTGGCAAAACCTTTTGCCTCGGTATAGTGGTGGGGGAATACCCAATAACTTGGGATAACCTACAAAGTAGCACTTGTATGATTTGGAATAGGTTTGTAAATATTTTACACAAGCCCCATATTCCAAATGTTAAGAAAAGACATAACATGGTTGGGTGTACCATATCATGGAGTCATTTCAACAGATCTGATGGCGCTCTTTTCAGTGTAAAAGTCGCACTCTCTAAAGCATTACTTTTAAAAGGGATAATGGCAAATTGATTTATGTCATCTTTGATCTTACCATGTCATAAATGGTTTGGTTACATCTTCACGGATATTCCACTCATAGTGGTGCTCTGTGAGGTGTAAGTTATGAAACTCTTTTCACAACTCATCAGACATTCGCTAAACTTGTAACTCAAATATTCCTTTCGGCAATCTAGTTTGCAAAAACATAATTTTGTTGTTACAATAATTTCTACTTCATTTTTGAAAACCTTATGAATGATTTCAAAAGATCCAGACTTACATCTCATCAAGTAAATATCCATATATCTACTTGAGTCATTTCTGAAGATAGATAAATCCACTGGTAGCAACAACATTTATCGGACTACATACATCAAAATGTATGATCACCAATAAGTTCGTTGCTCATCCCTTATGGTCTGTGAACGGTATTTCAGTCACTTCACTTTTCGGAGGAAAGTTGCAAGTATCAGATGATTCAAAATCAAACGACTTCAAAATCCATCATTATGGAATTTCTCCATGCGGGTTTCTCCAATGTGACCAAATGCAGTGCCACACATGTGTGGTATTCTCTTAGTCTTGCGACATTTAGCGTCAGTGTTATGGATGTATCATATTACCATCAATATTCATAACATACATCCCATTCATGATGGAAGTATGGCCCTTATGTTATTCATAACACTGAACAACAATTGTTCTTTTATGAACAACCCTTTTGCAACAAACATTATGCAATGGGCTAGAGTGTGTAAAAACTCTAAAATGAATTATGAAAGTAAATACGGAGGTAATATATTATTATCAATATTCATAACATACATCCCATCCATGATGGAAGCATGGCCCTTATGTTATTCATAACACCAAACATCAAAAGTTCTCTTATGAACAACCTTCTTGCAAGATACTTTATGCAATGGGCTAGAGTGTATAAAAACTCTAAAATGAATTATGAAAATAAATACATAGGTAATGTACCGAGTATAGCAACTTTTACTATGTTCCCAGCGCATATCTAAACCTCACTCCGGCAAGTCTTTTAGGCCGTAGTAGTTCTTGCATCGAGTCGCAGCAGAATGCAATCGAGCGGGTATCTTTTGTGATCAACTCACAATACCCAAGAATTAGTGACTAACAATTTAATCATAATTACCAAGAACTATTTCTTTGACCAGCCTTCTATACATCAATAGCTTGTATGACTTTCATACATGAGCTGGACATCCAGTCTTCTCTCTTTTTGCCTTTATACTTCTAACAGTTTGACTTTCAGTATTTCTCCTACTCTCAGAAGCAGCACTTAACTTAAGAGTGGCATTAGCCCCGGACTTCCTAGGTGTGTAAGTCACACTAACACCCTTTGGACATTTCCTTTCTCTTTAAGTTGTTGTTTTATTCACCTTCATCATATGATAGGCGTTCTTCTGGATCCCTCTCGTATTAGTCAAATGCATAGTAAACACTTTTACTAATAGTTTGCAAACAAACATTGCTTTGGATATCTCATATCTTTTAGCATTTGTTTGTATTTGAAACTAATTTTCATTTCTTTGAATATCACATAGCTATCCCAAACTTTTGAAGTTCAGGTCTCATGGAAGCAAACATACTGCACTTGACCATAACAGAATTCTAGCTTTTGGATCGAAGGACGAGAGTTACATCATCCATAGCATTAGCGGGAGAAGTCCGAAAGCATGCGATAGGACAAAGTCCTTCTCGGCACTCTTGAGGACAATCCTCACATTACGATACCAATCGTAAAGTTTTAACCAGATATTAAACAGCTATTCAATTTTAATAGGGAAGGTGGAAACACGAGCCATTATTCTATAACTATTATGCAATTTTCACTTAGACAATGTCCATAATTAATTGCACTAAGAATTAAAAGAATTATTTCTAAAGTGCGCTCCCACTCAAATCAATATCTCTCATAATTGATTGTGAGTGATACAAGACCCATATTACAATTCAACGCCAAGGATGCATCCATCTCAAGTGACGAGAATTGCAATAGGTAGGCGAACTTGCCAATCACATCTCTATGTGACTCTTGTTCATCTTTCGATGGGCGTGTTCCGAGCTCAGGACGATCAAGCTAGAACGTCAAGACAACCAAGTGATTTCGCTGCGAGGTCTCAACTCACCCGCCTCACACTTCTCTAATCGTTCGTACCCATGCATCCATGTGATACCCCGAAGAGATATGTGCCGTGACGGTGCTACACTTGGGAGAACACTAACTACTTGATATTTTTGTGAGAGATCACCCTAATAAAAAGCGACTACCGCGCAATCAAGAAGGGTGCATCATAAGGGATAAACATCTTAGGAAATTCATAATAGCATGATATGGTATAGCCCTTTCTAATGGAGAAGTCTTCAATTTCTTCGTCTTCAGCATTTGCGTCGGTGTTCACCTTCGTGAAGATTGCCACCACCTTGTTGATGCACCAGATAATATTGCTATCTCTATAGCTAATAAAATAACTACATTACTTAAGGTTGACACGCAGGTCATTAAAGTGACAATCATATGGCTCCAGCCATCATGCCGAATCATGACACGCAGGTCATGTTAATTTTACATCATATAGTCATCTCATACACAATCAAATTAATATGAGCATTGATATACCACATCACATGCACATCCTACAAAACCAAGTTAGACGTCTCTAATCAGTTTATGCAAAATTTTATTTTACGTGGCTTCTAAGGTTTCAAAACAAACCGAAGCAACCAATGTCCATCATTAAGTATGATTATTCAAGTCGCTAGATTAACTTTGCGGGGTGTATGAAACACGAGATAATAAAATCTCGAGCCCATACTTAACTTCGTCATACGCATGACCCCCGTGCAGATCATATCTGCATTGCCCTTTCGTCTACGAAATTTCATCTTTCTCTCTAACTATGGTGGAATTCAACGAACTGTTAGCACTTCGTTGATCAATCAGGATCGCGGATTGCCAGAACTTTGAAACTCCACCATGCTGTTATCAAGATCAGAAATATGCAAATTCCAGGGAAGCAACAAGAACATCGGGTAACAGATTTCATCTGCTACCCGCACAAATAATTTTCAGTAATAGAACTCATCTACTACAAATTATATTATGCAACACCCATACATCTCTATGTATTCTAGATCGTAACCTGCATCTATGCATAGCACGGCTCTTGATGCCACTATAGGGGAACGCAGCAGAAAACAAAAAAATTCCGACCTACGCACCAGTCCAGGACCACTATGGAGACTGCATACAAGGTTTGATCTTTTCGTTACCGACTCGTAGCGCAGCGGAAGTAGAGTCGATGACGATCGGCGGTGCAGATCCCCGCAGCTAGGATTTTACAACCTCCCAACCACGAGGATGTTCTCCCTTGTCTGCCCCTCGGACAGCCCTCTAGGAGGTAGTCGGACAGTCCCTCGGACGGTGTCATAGACAGCCCTTCGGGAGGACGCTCGAAACTCAGACGGTCACTCGGACAGCCCTTCGGGAGGACACTCGAAACTTGGACGGTCACTCGGACAGCCCTTCGGGAGGCACTCTCGAACAACCCCTCAGGCAAAAAGATTGAACCTACGACATGTCTATGGGGTTGCACACATACGGTGTCATCTATCCGGCAGGGCTTCGCCGTCCAGAACTAGTTCCCACCGGAACCCAGACAGCCTTTCAGCTCTACGAAACTATTTCGTGGGGAGGGAGAGAAGAAGCCAGATCATTGCAATGGCATGTGTATGTGATAAAGAGTGAGTCTTTAGGCAGCCCCCTCCACCCCTATTTATAGGCCAAGCCCAAGGGTGTGTTATCCAAGAAGCCAAGGGGAAAAATACCAAAAGGCCCTGAAGGT
Source organism: Elymus sibiricus (assembly GCA_039707655.1). Lineage (NCBI taxonomy): Eukaryota > Viridiplantae > Streptophyta > Magnoliopsida > Poales > Poaceae > Elymus > Elymus sibiricus. The sequence goes on along the minus strand of CM077674.1, from coordinate 162,137,548 downwards.
GGCTTCTCCAAGAAGCCACCCAAAAAGCACTTTCACTATTCCGGGAAACATTTTTCGGCGACCGTTAAATCCGAAAATATTTCTGTGGGTCTTAGAATAATTCCAGTACCCACTAAAATGATTTTGGATGCGTTCTAAAACAATTCCGGATTAGTGATTTTCATCTGTGAAAAGCAACCAAACCGGTTCCTGAAGCTCCGGAACATTTCCGATTTTTATCCCGAAAAAATCGCAGAAGTTTCCAGAACAATTCTGGCACCCTCCAAGAATTTCCAGACGTGTGCCGAAACCAATTTGACTCAATGGTATACCCTGAAACAACTTTTCAGTTTTACCGAAACTATTCCGGTGTTCTCTCTCCGGAACTTTTCCGCTATCTCCAAAACTTTTCCGGTGACTTTCTCTCAGACTCCCTGTCTAGTATTCAGCAGATAGATGACCCTTAAGCGTGTGACCCTATAGGTTCGGTGAAGCATAGACATGACCGGAACTCTTTCCGATCAATGATCAACATCGGAGCCGTGGACACCCATATTGACCTCTATACCCACATGAATAAATATTCGAGTGAACCTCCAGTTGTCGTGTGCTATTCCTGTTGCTTCGCGATATGTTACAAATACCCGAGGTGAGATTTATTGGCATCCTCGTGGATCAACAACTTGTCCACTATGCCAGTTACCTCGTTACCCGTTTTGTTCCTTTTCTCGTTTCCGTGTTCCGGCATCCCTGTGATCAAATCACATTGTGTCTGGCCAGACGATGATGGATACCGTAACACCGAGAGGGCCCAGAGATATCTCTCCATCGCCGGAGGAGCAAATCCCAATCTTGAGCTATCAAGTCCCTTGACATACTTTTCCATGAACCCGTAAGCCGCCGTAATAGCCACCCATTTACGGATGACATTTAACAAACCCCAAAGTTCATGAAGCAAGCATGAAGAAACTCGATACTCTCACGGTCTAAGGAATTATGCAAACATTAACTTTCTCTATGTTATTTACCATTAACTTGTGACGAATGTATCTCATAGCATAACATCAAATTGTGTCGATTCAACACAAGTGTTCTACTAATAATGTGCTCTCAAAGTTGCTGGCATAGTCATGCCCATGATTAGGAAAACAGAACCATCATGCAACACTTGAGCTAGTCTTAGAGGCCAGACTAGGAATACATTTTACCGTTTATTATTCCACACGTGCATATGAGTCTTCCTTCGAGCCTCGTGGTTATTGCAGACTCGAGAACCATAGCAGTTATAGCACGGAATATAAACATAATTATGAACATGGAGATAAACAATAACATTTATTATTGCCTCTAGGGCATATCTCCTACTTGCAACCTCTCCTATATTTGTTACTGATAAGGATTATGAATTCTCTGTTGATCCTGAGTTAATTACCTTGGTTGAATCTGATCCTTTCCATGGCTATGAAACTGAAACTGTTGTGGCACATCTTACTAAATTAAACGATATAGCCACCCTATTTGCTCATGAGGAGAAAATTCGCTATTACTATATTCTTAAGTTATTTCCTTTCTCATTAAAGGGTGATGCTAAAAAATGGTATAATACTCTTGCTCCTAGTTGTGTGCGTAGTCCCCAGGATATGATTTATCACTTCTCTGAAAAATATTTTCCTGCTCATAAGAAACAAGCTGCTTTACAGGAAATATTTAACTTTGTGGAAATTGAAGAAGAGAATCTCCCTCAAGCTTGGGGGAGGCTTCTCCAATTACTTAATGCTTTGCCTGATCATCCTCTTAAGAAGAATGAAATACTTGATATCTTCTATAATGGACTAACCGATGCTTCTAGGGACTACCTAGATAGTTGTGTGAGTTGTGTTTTCAGGGAACGGACTATTAAACAAGCTGAGGAATTATTGAATAATATATTGAAGAATGATAATGATTGGACACTTCCTGAACCACCGCCTAAACCCACTCCGAAGAAGAGGGGTATTTTATATCTCAGTCCTGAAGATATGGAATAAGCAAAGAAATGCCAGAAGGAAAAAGGTATTAAAGCTGAAGATGTTAAGAATTTACCACCTATTGAAGAAATACATGGTCTTCACAAACCAACATAGGTAGTAGAGGTAAATTCTCTTATAAAGTTTGATGAAAGTGATATCCCTTATAACAAACCTCCTAGTCAATGCTTGTATGAATTTGACAATTATATTATTAAGCAAGATCACTTCAATGCCAATGTTATGAAACAATTGAAATGAAATGCCTAAATGATTGATCGCTTGAGTGACTTGTTATTTAGAATTGCTAATGATGTTAAAGGTGTAAGTAAACATGCATCTATGGTTCAAACCCAGTTAGAACAAGTTGCTAAATCTCAAAGTGAATTGCTCAATGAAATGAATAACAATATGAATGATCATGCTGTTAGAGTAATGACTAGAGGAGGTAGAATGACTCAGGAGCCACTTTATCCTGAAGGTCACCCAAAAAGAATTGAACAAGACTCTCAAAGAATTAATGTTGATGCACCTAGTCCATCTAAAAAGAAAAAGAAAAATGATAGGATTTTGCATACTTCTAGTGAACCCGAGGTAGAAAAACCCTTGGAGGACAGTAATGATGTTTCTACTTCTGATGCAGAAACACAATCTGGTAATGAACATTCACCTGATGATAATAATAATGATGATGCTCATGTGGATACCCAACCAGATAGAACTTGATAATGATGTTGAAATAGAACCTGCTGTTGATCTTGATAACCCACCTTCTAAAAATAAACGTTATGATAAAAGAGACTTCGTTGCTAGAAAACATGGTAAAGAAAGAGAACCATGGGTTCAAAAACCCATGCCCTTTCCTCCTAAACCATCTAAGAAAAAGGATGAGGAAGAATTTGAATGCTTTGCTGAAATGCTTAGGCCAGTCTTTTTGCGTGCTCGTTTGACTGATATTATAAAGATGCCTCCTTATGCTAAATACATGAAAGACATTGTCACAAATAAAAGAAAGATACCTGAAGCTGAAATTTCTACCATGCCTGCAAATTATTCTTTTAAGGATGGAGTACCTAAGAAACTAGGAGATCCAGGAATACCAACCATACCATGCTCCATTAAACGAAATTATGTCAAAACTGCTTTGTGTGATTTAGGAGTTGGTGTTAGTGTTATGCCTTTCTCTTTATATAAAAGACTTGATTTGAATAAACTCACTCCCACTGAAATATCATTGCAAATGGCTGACAAATCAACTGCCATACCTATTGGTGTTTGTGAGGATGCGCTCGTTGTAGTTGCAAATGTTACTATTCTAACGGACTTTGTTATACTTGATATGCCCGAGGATGACAACATGTCGATTATCCTTGGTAGACCCTTTTTGAATACTGCAGGCGATGTTATTGATTGCAACAAAAGCAAGGTCACTTTTCACATCAATGGTAATGAACATACGGTGCACTTTCCGAAGATACAATTGCAAGTAAATGGTATTCGTGTTATTGGAAAGACTCCAACAATTACTATTGGAAGTTTTCAACTCCCTCTCCCTACGGTTAAACAGAAATATGAAACTCTTATTATTGGGGAGATGCATATCCCCGTTGAGGTAACTTAGTGTTATACGAAAATTCTTCGGTTTCATGTCACTCGGAAGTAGTTTGTTAATAAGACTTGATCAACCTTATTAATGGATTCTTTTTGAGAGGCATGTGGTCGATGAACTTAGTAAGCACAACCTTCTGTACCCACTCTTTGTTTTCTGTTATTTTTAGTTAAATGCAATAAAATTGTGGCGCCCCAGGCCCGACCGTGCACTAATCATACACGCAAATGCGCACGATCAAGCCCAGGGACTCACGGGAAGATATCACAACACAACTCTAGACACAAAATAAAATAATACAAGCTTTATATTACAAGCCAGGGGCCTCAAGGGCTCGAATACATAAGCTTGAGTTACACAAGAGTCAGCGGAAGCAACAACGTCTGAGTACAGACACAAAGTTAAACAAGGGTGCCTTAAGAAGGCGAAAACAAACAACGGCTCTGATCGAAAGAGGCAAGGCCTCCTGCCTGGGAGCCTCCTAAACTACTCCTGGTCGTCGTTCTCCACGTAGTAGTAAGCTCCACCGGTGGGGTAGTAGTAGTCGTCGGCGGGATCAGCTGTCTTCGGGACTCCGCCATCTGATCGCAGCAAACGGGTATGGAGAAAAAGAGGTAGCAAAGCAACCGTGAGTACTCATCCAAAGTACTCGCAAGACTTACATCAGATCTAATCTACATATGCATCGGTATCAAGGGAGGCTGTATCTGTGGACTAGACTGCGGAATGCCAGAATAGAGAGAGGGCCTAGCCTATCGAAGACTAGCATCTTCAGCGTCTTGCAGCATTAGAAGAGTGCAGATTAGTAGCATATAATAAAGCAACAAGCATGTAATAGCATAGCCCGGAGATCCTTCCTCGACTCCCTGTGAGAAAGCAATCTCGGAGCTTACAATTAATGTATCATGTATCCAGTTCAAGTTATAGTAGATCGGGATACAACACTGAGCGTCCTGTTACCGTGGACACGGCTATTCGAATAGATAATCTTCCCTGCAGGGGTGCACTACTGTTACCCAACACGCTCGATTAACTCTGGCCAGACACACTTTTCTCGGACATGCCCGGCCTTGGCTGATCGACATGACGTAGTCCTACCTAGGCTTAGCAGAGAGGTCCCCGTCGGTCTACATCCTAAGTGCTCAGGGGTCCTGGGCCCATCGCCCTTTGCACTCTGGGTCGTTGCGAGCAGGGTGAATACCAGCGCCATCCCTCTCCTGGATGGCACGATCCGACCATGCCACAATGCTAAACTGGACGTCTGACAGAGCTTTCAGCTGATACATACGGCGCCGAGTGCCCCATTAAACCATTATCCCACGTGGTGCTAGTGCGTATAGGCCAGTGGCCAACTTAGATCAAATACCCAAATCCGATAGTGTGTTGGGAGCTCGCGGTGATGATCAGTACTCCTGTCGCCCCGTCTCGAGGAAGTGCAACAAGGGTCGGGCCCATCCCTCTCTAGGGCGGTCTCTGCCTGCCCAGCCGTGCCTCGTAATTATCTCGCGGGTACCCTCCAGGTCAACCCGACTCTTAAGAGACTGTCGGGAACTCAGGTCCACCTCTTCCGGGGTGGTACCGCCTATCCCTTCAGTCCCGCAGTAACAGTTAACAGGGACAACAGTTAAAGGTAACAGTGTGTTTTGTCATCAAGGGGGGGGTAGTTCGAGGAATCACCCTCGATGGACTCCCACTCGATGTATCCATCGAGGTGAACTAGGAGGAATCACCCTCGATGGGTTCACACTCGAGGGGTTGCACGACAGAGGCCTCATCGGAGGTGGTGAAAGAGGAATCACCCTCGGTAACCCACAACTGACTAGCTTTGCTACAGAGATATCATCAGGAGTGAGGTAGGAGGTATCACCCTCGGCACTCCATAGTAGCCCTGCAGAGTCGTACAACTAAGGGGGTGTGCGGTGCTGTGTCGGTCTCTGTACATCGATCACACTGATCGAGTCACCGGTGGTAAAGCATGGCAACAAGGACAAGGGTGTGGGGCCATTGATGGATCACTAACCAGCCTATACTAAGCATTTAGGTCAACAGGTAAAGTATCAACAGTAGGTTACAAAATCAGGCTATGCATCAGAATAGGAGCAATCAATTACAGTAGCAAAATCTAATGCAAGCATGGGAGAGAAAGAATGGGCGATATAGGAATGATCAAGGGGGTTTTGCTTGCCTGGAAGCTCTGCTGAAAAGGAAGCTGGGTCGTCGGTGACGTAGTCGATCACAGGGGCAGCGTCGGTCTCGGGGTCTACCAGAGAGAAGAGGGGGGGAGGAAACAGATAAATACATAGCAAACAAATGCACTCACAGAGCATGACATGGCAATATGCAGAGCAGGGGTGACCTAATACATCCCTACACCATTTTAGTTAATTTAGGAATTAATTTGGAATTGTTTAATTAGGGTCATGCACTATTCACATATTTGAAACAGGCAAAAAGTTCCATGTTCATCTACTTAGAGGGTTCTAACATGAGTGCAGATGACATATTCAGATTTTTCATATTTTTCTGATCATTTTTCATATATAAATTATTTTCATCCGAGTTACGGTTTATTTTATATGATTTTTCAAAGTTTTAAACAATTTCTGGAATTACTGTATTTATTTTTAATTCGAAAATTAAATGATTAAATTGCTACGGGTACACAGAAGTGTACTTAGCAAATGCTTATTAGGCTGACAGGTGGGTCCCAGTTGACTGCCTAGTCAGCAGTCAACTGTGACCGTTGACTGGTCAACAGGACCAGTGGGTCCCACCTGTCATTGACTGGGAGTGCCCACTCAGCAGGTTGACTGGGTCAAGGGTCCAGTCAGCAGAGGCTGACTGGTGGGCCCTAGTGCTGAGTCAGCGTGCTAACTGTGCAAGTCTTATCCGTTTAAACAGTAAACAGTGGGTCCCATCTATCAGTAATTTAATTAGCTAAAAAGTTTTATTATCCTGTTAATTAAACCGTGCGGGACCCGGTGTCAGTGGGTGATTAGGCTAACTAGGTCAATTTAGTTAGTGCTAATCCTAATGCTACAGTAGACGGGCCCACCAGTCAGTGGGTGTTAGTGTGTGGTTAGCCACTAATAGCCTGACGGGTGGGTCCCGCCGGCATTTAAACGGTGCGCGCGCGCCAGCGGTGGCCCCCGGCGACCACCCGAACGGCGGTGACGCATCAGGATCGGCGCATAGGTGACCAAAAGGACACCCACGAGCACCAACAGAACGAGCACAGTGGGCCGCGTCGAGCTGTGCCATCGGCTGGCGCTAGGGGTGGCCGGAACAGTGCTGGAGACGACGGACGGCCGCGGCCGGAAGCGGAGCTCGTCGGTTTCGACGAAACAGAGCGAGCGTGACCGATCTAAGGCCACGGGCAGCCCCAGGGGGTTGCCCTGAGCACACTTGTGTGCTCAGCTGGTCACGGGAAGGACGACAACGACGGCAGCAGACGCGGAAGTGGCGGCGAGCTACGGGAGAGGCGGGGGAATACGCTCGAGCTCGAATCCGAGCTCGGGAAGAGGCGAGAAGGAGGCGGTGCTCACAGCGGACCGGGGAGAAGCCGGGTGTGCTCGGGGAGGGCTCGAAGACGACGATCTCCGGCGAAGATCCACGGCGGTCGAAGGTGGAAGACGGAGCCGATCCCGCGCTGTGGTGGCGTTGAGCTCGAACGGGTCGATGTAGACGACGTAGGCGAGGATGGCGAAGCCGATGGACAGCTCGGCGTGGCTCAGGGTGGCCGGTGGCCGCGTCAGCGACGAGGCGCGACAACGAGCGCGCCCGGGCTCGATCCAAATCGAGACGAGAGAGTGCAGGAGGAGGGGAAAGTGACGGCTTAGGGTTCCTCCGGGGTGTCGTGGTGTCCATATCCATCCAGAGGAGTCACGGGATGACTGACATGACGACATCCGTCGCATGGACGGCGTGCGCGCGCTCGGTCAGCGCCATGGCCTCTGCCTGGCAAGAGGTAGGGGAAAGGCCGACTAAAGTGGGCCGGGCCACACTATCGCCGTGACCAGGCCGAGTGCACAATGTTATTTCGTTCTTTTTCTTTATTCTTTTCTGCTTTACATTTTTGCTACTGTTTTGCAAATTGTTAGGCCACCAATTAACTTCTGAAAAATGTGTAACCTTGACAAATAATTGCTATGCATTATTAAGCACTGCCATAAAAAGGTTTGGAGACAAAATGATTTCATTTGAATTTTGCAAAATGAAAATGGATTTAATAATGCTGTTTTGGGTACTGTTTTGGTTGCTAGGGTCAATTTGGGACTGCAAATAATGTTGATTTTATTTTTATAATAGCTTTGGGAATATTTGCAATATTATGAACACTTTTGTTCTACTGTTTGGATAACTTTTAATTTTGACTTTATTTTAAATTTGAATTTAAAGTTGGATTATTCTCTAAATGCAATTTATTTAGGATGATCATGATGACATGGCAATTTAATTAGCTTAATGACAGGGTTAAGATCTGGGTGTGTTACAAATCTCCCCCACTACAAGAAATCTCGTCCCGAGATTTAAGAGGTGGAGGTAAGGGGTATCTTCGGGATCAAGGATGTATAGGAGAGTCAGGTTTTGATCCTGTGGAACTGTGGTGAGTGTCGATTAAGAGTGGGAAGGCAGTGACATCTTGCAAGGTCACGACAGCAAGGCAAGTCAGAGGACAATCATTTGGGGGTGTTGGCTTAAGCAGAGAATTATCACTGCTCAGATAAAAGCTAGACTACAAGAAAGGTTAAACAGACCAATGGAAAGGAAAATGTGATTAGCAGAATAAACAGACCAATGGAAAGGAATAATTGCAGACAATCCAGCTCTCCGGGTGGATGCGAACACGAGAACCTAATGTTAGAGTTAGCAAAATCTTTAACCCGAATAGAAGAGAAACCAGAATCCCAGAGTAAGGAAGAGGAGTAAAAGATCCTAATCCCATCCGTTGGCGACGTGGGCCCGTAAGCCACACAGCCATGTTAGTAAAACAGTTTTTGAAAGACTAAACTCAACTTCGGCCAAGGAGTTGGAAAGGGGTTCCTACAGGCAGTCGGCTCTGATACCAGCTTGTGGCGCCCCCGACCCGACCGTGCACTAATCATACACGCAAATGCGCACGATCAAGCCCAGGGACTCACGGGAAGATATCACAACACAACTCTAGACACAAAATAAAATAATACAAGCTTTATATTACAAGCCAGGGGCCTCGAGGGCTCGAATACATAAGCTCGAGTTACACAAGAGTCAGCGGAAGCAACAACGTCTGAGTACAGACACAAAGTTAAACAAGGGTGCCTTAAGAAGGCGAAAACAAACAATGGCTCTGATCGAAAGAGGCAAGGCCTCCTGCCTGGGAGCCTCCTAAACTACTCCTGGTCATCGGTCTCCACGTAGTAGTAAGCTCCACCGGTGGGGTGGTAGTAGTCGTCGGCGGGACCAGCTGTCTTCGGGACTCCGCCATCTGATCGCAGCAAACGGGTATGGAGAAAAAGAGGTAGCAAAGCAACCATGAGTACTCATCCAAATTACTTGCAAGACTTACATCAGATCTAATCTACATATGCATAGGTATCAAGGGAGGCTGTATCTGTGGACTAGACTGCGGAATGCCAAAAGAAAGAGGGCCTAGCCTATCGAAGACTAGCATCTTCAGCGTCTTGCAGCATTAGAAGAGTGCAGATTAGTAGCATATAATAAAGCAACAAGCATGTAGTAGCATAGCCCAGAGATCCTTCCTCGACTCCCTGCGAGAAAGCGATCCTGGAGCTTACAATTAAAGTATCATGTATCCAGTTCAAGTTGTAGTAGATCGGGATACAACACTGAGAGTCCTGTTACCGTGGACACGGCTATTCGAATAGATAATCTTCCCTGCAGGGGTGCACTACTGTTACCCAACACGCTCGATTAACTCTGGCCGGACACACTTTTCTCGGTCATGCCCGGCCTCGGCTGATCGACACGACGTAGTCCTACCTAGGCTCAGCAGAGAGGTCCCCGACGGTCTACATCCTAAGTGCTCAGGGTTCCTGGGCCCATCGCCCTTTGCACTCCGGGTCGTTGCGAGCAGGGTGAATACCAGCGCCATCCCTCTCCTGGATGGCACAATCCCACCGTGCCACAATGCTGAACTGGACGTCTGACAGAGCTTTTGGCTGATACATACGGCACCGAGGGCCACATTAAACCATTATCCCACGTGGTGGTAGTGCGTATAGGCCAGTGGCCAACTCAGATCAAATAACCAAATCCGTTAGTGTGTTGGGAGCTCGCGGTGACGATCAGTACTCCTGTCGCCCCGTCTCGAGGAAGTGCAACAAGGGTCAGGCCCATCCCTCTCTAGGGCGGTCTCTGCCTGCCCGGCCATGCCTCGTAATTATCTCGCGGGTACCCTCCAGGTCAACCCGACTCTCAAGAGATTGTCGGGAACTCAGGTCCACCTCTACCGGGGTGGTACCACCTATCCCTCAGTCCCGCAGTAACAGTTAACAGGGACAACAGTTAAAGGTAACAATGTGTTTTGTCATCAAGGGGGGGAGTCCGAGAATCACCCTCGATGGACTCCCACTCGATGTATGCATCGAGGTGAACTAGGAGGAATCACCCTCGATGGGTTCACACTCGAGGGGTTGCATGACGGAGGCCTCATCGGAGGTGGTGAAAGAGGAATCACCCTCGGTAACCCACAACTGACTAGCTTTGCTTCAGAGATATCATCAGGAGTGAGGTAGGAGGTATCACCCTCGGCACTCCATAGTAGCTCTGCAGAGTCGTACAACTAAGGGGGTGTGCGGTGCTGTGTCGGTCTCTGTACATCGATCACACTGATCAAGTCACAGGTGGTAAAGCATGGCAACAAGGACAAGGGTGTGGGGCCATTGATGGATCACTAACCAGCCTATACTAAGCATTTAGGTCAACAGGTAAAGTATCAACAGCAGGTTACAAAATCAGGCTATGCATCAGAATAGGAGCAATCAATTACAGTAGAAAAATCTAATGCAAGCATGGGAGAGAAAGAATGGGCGATATAGGAATGATCAAGGGGGTTTTGCTTGCCTGGAAGCTCTGCTGAAAAGGAAGCTGGGTCGTCGGTGACGTAGTCGATCACAGGGGCAGCGTCGGTCTCGGGGTCTACCAGGGAGAAGAGGGGGGGAGGAAACAGATAAATACATAGCAAACAAATGCACTCACAGAGCATGACATGGCAATATGCAGAGCAGGGGTGACCTAATACATCCCTACACCATTTTAGTTAATTTAGGAATTAATTTGGAATTATTTAATTAGGGTCATGCACTATTCACTTATCGGAAACAGGCAAAAAGTTCCATGTTCATCTACTTAGAGGGTTCTAACATGAGTGCAGATGACATATTCAGATTTTTCATATTTTTCTGATCATTTTTCATATATAAATTATTTTCATCCGAGTTACGGTTTATTTTATATGATTTTTCAAAGTTTTAAACAATTTCTGGAATTACTGTATTTATTTTTAATTCGAAAATTAAATGATTAAATTGCTACGGGTACACAGAAGTGTACCCAGCAAATGCTTATTAGGCTGACAGGTGGGTCCCAGTTGACTGCCCAGTCAGCAGTCAACTGTGACCGTTGACTGGTCAACAGGACCAGTGGGTCCCACCTGTCATTGACTGGGATTGCCCAATCAGCAGGTTGACTGGGTCAAGGGTCCAGTCAGCAGAGGCTGACTGGTGAGCCCCAGTACTGAGTCAGCGTGCTGACTGTGCAAGTCTTATCCGTTTAAACACTAAACAGTGGGTCCCATCTGTCAGTATTTTAATTAGCTAAAAAGTTTTATTATCCTGTTAATTAAACCGTGCGGGACCCGGTGTCAGTGGATGATTAGGCTAACTAGGTCAATTTAGTTAGTGCTAATCCTAATGCTACCGTAGACGGGCCCACCAGTCAGTGGGTGTTAGTGTGTGGTTAGCCACTAATAGCCTGGCGGGTGGGTCCCACCGGCGTTTAAACGGCGCGCGTGCGCCGGCAGTGGCCTCCGGCGACCACCCGAACGGCGGCGACGCGTCGGGATCGGCGCATAGGTGACCAAAAAAACACCCGCGAGCACCAACAGAACAAGCACGGTGGGCCGCATCGAGCTGTGCCATCGGCTGGCGCTAGGGGTGGCCGGAGCAGTGCCGGAGACGACGGACGACGGCGGCCGGAATCGGAGCTCGTCGGTTTCGACGAAACAGAGCGAGCGCGACCGATCTAAGTCCACAGGCAGCCCCAGGGGGTTGCCCTGAGCACACTTGTGTGCTCAGCTGGTCACGGGGAGGACGACAACGACGGCAGCAGACGCGGAAGCGGCGGTGAGCTACGGGAGAGGCGGGGGAATACGCTCGAACTCGAATCCGAGCTCGGGGAGAGGCGAGAAGGAGGCGGTGCTCACAGCGGACCGGGGAGAAGTCGGGTGTGCTCGGGGAGGGCTCGAAGATGACGATCCCCGGCGAAGATCAACGGTGGCCGAAGGTGGAAGAAGGAGCCGATCCCGCGCTGTGGCGGTGTTGAGCTCGAACGGGTCGATGTAGACGACGTAGGCGAGGACGGCGGAGCCGATGGACAGCTCGGCGTGGCTCGGGGTGGCCGGTGGCCGCGTCAGCGACAAGACGCGGCTACGAGCGCGCTCGGGCCCGATCCAAATCGAGACGAGAGAGTGCAGGAGGAGGGGAAAGTGACGGGTTAGGGTTCCTCCGGGGTGTCGTGGCATCCATATCCATCCAGAGGAGTCGCGGGATGACTGACACGACGACATCCGTCACGTGGATGGCGTGCGCGCGCTCGCCCAGCGCCGTGGCCTCTGCCAGGCAAGAGGTAGGGGAAAGGCCGACTAAAGTGGGCCAAGCCACACTGTGGCCGTGACTAGGCCGAGTGCACAGTGTTATTTTGTTCTTTTTCTTTATCCTTTTCTGCTTTACATTTTTGCGACTGTTTTGCAAATTGTTAGGCCACCAATTAACTTCTGAAAAATGTGTAACCTTGACAAATAATTGCTATGCATTATTAAGCACTGCCATAAAAAGGTTTGGAGACAAAATGATTTCATTTGAATTTTGCAAAATGAAAATGGATTTAATAATGCTGTTTTGGGTACTGTTTTGGTTGCTAGGGTCAATTTGGGAATGCACATAATGTTGATTTTATTTTTATAATAGCCTTGGGAATATTTGCAATATTATGAACACTTTTGTTCTACTGTTTGGATAACTTTTAATTTTGACTTTATTTTAAATTTGAATTTAAAGTTGGATTATTCTCTAAATGCAATTTATTTAGGATGATCATGATGACATGGCAATTTAATTAGCTTAATGACAGGGTTAAGATCTGGGGGTGTTACAAAAATGCCATGATTACCCTGTTTTCTGAATTATCCATGCAATAAAAAAATGTCTAGAAATGAAAGTGCTCAGAATGCAATGAAATTTTGATATGAATTTTTATATAATATTTAAGAATTTTTGGCACTGGAAACATACCAGGGGGGTGACCCAGGTGCCCACGAGGCACCAGGGCGCGCCACCCCCCTGGCGCGCCCAGGTGGCTCGTGGGCCCCACAGGGACCCCCTCACTTATTCCTTCAGCCCACTTCGTATCTTACCTCTAGCAAAAAATTCCTGGTAGCTCTCTCTCTCGTGTTCTTGCTCAGAAACCTGAAATTTTCGATCTCTTTCCTCGTAGCTCCGTTTCCGAAACTGTTTTGGGAGATTGCTCCTTGGTATGTGACTCCTCCATTGCTCCAATTAGTTTTTGTTTTAGTGGATTATATTTTGCATAATTAGCTGCTCTTGGTGCTACTGAAAATGAGCTTGCATGTTGAATTCTTTGAGTTCCAAGTAGTTTGAATGCTTGATATAGCCTCTAGACATCCATATGAGTAGTTGCTATCAATCTTGTGAAGTTTTATTGATATCATTTTGTGGCCCTAAAAAATTTTCAGAAAATTGTTCTTAGGAAAATGAATATCTTCCGGAGGAGTTCTTCGAGGAGGAGGTCCTCTGAAGTGTCATCAAGTGAAAGCTCAGCACGCCAATCATATGAGGAACCAAGGGCAAGTTTGGTGCGGGGTGCCGAAGCAAAATCATGTCGATGGCCTTGCAACGAGTTCATGCTAGGTGCAGACATCAAGGAAGAATTTGACCAATACATTCACAACACCAAGCTCTCTGCCTTCATCACAGATAAGCCACCACATCATTACTACCTCATTCATTCATTCACTCAACACTTTGAATATCACCCAGGCACTTCTAGAGTTTTATTTCACCTCTATAACAAATCTTATAGTATGTCTCTAGAAGAATTCTGTGATGCATGCAAAATTCCATATTGGGGTTCGTTAGATGAGCCACAAAAATCTGATTATGAGTTATTTCTTAATAGCCTTTGCAACGGTGAGGATAGAGGAGTCCCGCAGGCCAGAATAGTTAGCATCCACTTTCCTGCTATCCGATATTTTGCACTCTTTAATGGTAAATGCATTGTTGGTAAGCAAGACTGCAGTACGCATTGCGCCCCTGATCTGAGTCTTATCCATACGGCTTTGACTGGCAGCAAGTATTATAATCTTGGGGCTATTGTCGCACGTAGGCTGCAGCGTAACGCGGGTAATGGTGATTTGTATGGAGGAATTTATGCCTCCTGCGTAGCTGCAAGGTTAGGGGTCTCGCCCAATTCCAATGATCCCCTCTAACCCTACAAATATTTAAATTTCGAAACAATGCAAGAACATAAGTTTTTAAAACGCAATGCACAGGGATATGAATATAACTTAGTTTTTAATAAATGTCGATCTGTGTATGTTGTTTTCCCTGCTCCTGCCCTCTTTGATTTTCAGAACAAACAGAGATATTATGTATTGGAGAGCGAGGTGCACGAGTACAAGGCGGCGGTCGAGGCTGCCCGTCTGGCTGAGGAGGCGGCTCGGAACACCTCTACGAGCTACCACTTCGATTATTACCCAGACCAGGGATGGCGATGACCAAGCTAGGCCAAAAGCCTAAGCTTGGGGGAGTACGTATTTCCCACCGACATTTTATTCATGATCACACATTTCATTCCAGTTGTCGGTGTTCATACTTTTTCATTGTATAATCCATGTTAGTTTTATTTTCTCGCTTTCTTCTTGTGTGTTTGAAAAACTTTGAGAAAATCCAAAAATATTTCTCGTTTCTTTTCGGTTTTTCTTTCTAGCTTACTTAGTAGTAGTATTAAAAGAAAACCCCAAAAGATTTCTCGTTTCTTCTTTTGCTTGTTGGGAGTTCCCCCATGTAAATAGTTTCCTTTTCTCGTTTTCGTTTTTCTTCTTTAATTTTCTTTCTTCAGAAAAACTAAAAACTCCAAAAATATTTCAATGTGTTTCTCTAAAATTCTTTTCTTTTGTTGAGTCATTGTAAGGAGAAAACCATGATGAAAATGTTGAGTGGCTCTCGTATGCATTATTGTTGATCTAACAAAGAGCCCATTTTACCTTGTCTTCTCCTTTGAATAAAATGCTTGCAGATTCCAGCTTAGTCCACGGCACACTTGCACTATTTTTATTTTTATATCATTCGGTCGTGCAAGTGAAAGGCAATAATGACGATGATTTGATGAAGTGACTGAGGCAAGGAAAAGCGGGTATGAACTCAACTTGTTCTTTGTTTTTGTAAATATGTTTAACTCAGTACCCATGATTCAGCATGTTATGATTAAACATGTTTATGATGACAATTAGAGATTATAGTTGCTCATGCCATGCTTAAGTAGCAAGGAGTGGATAATGATTTATCTTGAGTGTCAACATGCATTAAAATGATTGTGATGTAGTATGATGATATGGTATCCTCCTCTGAATGTTTCAAGTGGTTTGACTTGGCACATGTTCACGCATGTAGTTGATTCAAAACCAACATAGCCTCCTGTCATGGGTATGACCATCTATGGGGCCATCCAGCCCGTTGTGGTTCGGCAAGGGGGATCAACGTGCACAAAGGGCATGAACAATGGAAAACGCAAGGGATTTACCCAGGTTCGGGCCGGTGAGAAGCGTAAAACCCTACTCCTGCTTTTGGTGCATTGGTTGTATGAAAGCACAAGTACAAGGAGAGCTTCTCCCGGCAAGCTGCAGAGAGTTCTGCTACGCGAGATGTGCAAGTGTTTGAAAAGGGGGTCCGAATCCCTCTAACTGTTGCCTTGGCCCTCCTTTTATAGCTCAAAGGGGTCACCACAGTGGCAAAACAGTAATTACATAGCGATTTGATAGCAAACAGTGCTATTGTACCTAACTCTGCCAGTTTAGGACAAAAGCATTAAATGCACCGTTAGGTGTCATGTGGAGAGGTAGTCCCGGCAAGGTTTCTGCACCACTTGCTCAGCTACCTCGTATTATGCTGACACGCCTCCTGGACGGGTGTCATTAGAGGCAAATCCTATCCCAGTGTGCTGACACATGCCTGACAAGCCTTACCAACCAGCCTGCGCGGTCGACACCTCATCCATTAGTGAACATTTGTGCGGTGAGGTGGAGCGGTGGAGCGCTGGAGGGCTGGCAGAAGCTTGCCGGTACGGAGCTTGCCGGATCTTCACCTTGCCGGTCTAGCCTTGCCAGCAAGGAATGTCTTCATCTTCGGTACCAGTTAGGTGCTTGTTGATGCCTTGTCTTGAGCTTCTCCCCAGTGGCTTCCACAACTGGGTCTTGAGTCTTGGCCTTGGCGGTTCCCGGCAAGGCTTGGCCGGCAAGGAGGCTGCTACTGTCTGTGCATAAGTCCGGGTATAAAATACCCATGTTTTATACACCGACAGGAGCCCCCGGGCCTGGCCCATACGTGCGTCCGAAGCGTCGTTGGGCTAGGCCCAAACAATGCACAGACACGCGGCGGGAAACTGCCGTTGTAATTTTCGTCATGATGGTTATCCTCTCTCTCTTTTTTTTGAGATCTTCTTTGCTTCCTCATTAACCTGAGTTCGGGCGTGTTCTCGGCCATCTTCCGGCAACCCTTGTCGTCGAATAGGCGGCTGCTTGGCGTGCCCATAGGTGGAGCGTCGTGGGTTCACACCGAACCGGCACGCGGCCACGCGTGGCAAAGGATAACGGTCATGTCTGTCTTTACTCCTCCTTTTTCTGCGCCCCTCCATTACGCGCACTTGCATGCATGCAAGGCAGTGGATTGGTGGAGAAGGGCGGCCGTTGGAGTGATGCGCCGGGCCAGGGGGCGCAGGGCGAGGGATTGGTGATCGTGGGCGGTTGCTGGAGTAATGCGCCCGGCCAGAGCGTAGGGCGTGGGATTGGCGAACGTGGGTGGCCGCCCGCTGATGGTCAGGAGCCAGCCTCCCGCACTCCTCCTATAAAGAGGGGACTACGGGATGCGATGCTCACCCATCTCCTTTCGCCTTGATCCTCAGCAACTGCCGCCTCTTTCTCTCATCTTCCTCCCCCGCATCTGACTACGGCATGGCGAGGGGGAGAGGTCGCGGTCATGTCTCCGCCGCCGCGGCGAGAGCTTCTTCTCGACTCCAAGCTCATGCTTCGGCTGCAGCTGCGGAGGCCGGCTCCAGCGCTCAAGGGAGGGCCGCAGCCCGTGGTTGCGGACGACGCGGTGCTCGCGGTCGGGGCGGCCGTGGTGGGGCGCTTGCAGCTCCGTGTTCGGCTCCTCCTCTGCCGGCGGAGGGGCACACGGAGGACACGGCGCAAGAATTCGTCTTAGAGCTGCGCGACCAGCCGCGGAGCTGGCTGTGGCTTCCTCGCCCTTTCGCTAGGGAGGTGGAAGGCCGCCACCTGCACGGCTTATGGCTGCGCGTGGATGGTTGCTGCAACGGCCCGGTCTGGGTGACCGTTGAGACCTCCAACTACGGCATCCTGTACCTCACGCGCGGGTGGAAATCCTTCACCCGTGCCCATTGCTTGGGGCACGGGCACCTCCTTTACTTCAGACTGGATGGACCAGACACGCTTGTCGTGAAGTTCTTCGGGGCTTCAGGTGCTCGTCAAGAGTGCTGCACGGAGAGCTCGAGCGACAGCGACACCGCTTCCTCCAGCGATGCTGAGGATGACGATGATGACGACGGCTCTCCGGGCGTGAAGATTGAAGATGACGGCGACGAGTCTGGCTGATCGCCGGCAGCACCATCATCTGGCGTTCCGGGAACAAGCCGGACTCCGCCTAGGCGCCCCTTTTGCCCTCCTTGCACTTGAGATAAACCCTGCCAAAGGGCCAATGAAAAATGTAATCGAGTATCTTTTCAATGGATATCTGTCATTTACCAGGTTTAAGTAAATGCGTGTTGTTTCCCTTGTTTTATTTTGCCTTTGTATGATCGCGCTCCCTACGCTTGTTTAGAAACTTGCCGGTGCGTACACTTGCCGCGAGCGCTTTGAGGAATGGGTCCTTAGCACCCTGCTGGAAGTGCCGCTGCCGGCAAGGCAACTTGCCGGGACAGAATGCAGCTTCTAGGCTTGCCGAGCGGACTAGAGGCAGGCAAGAGCGCAGACCGATCGTGACAAGGTTCCTTCGCGTGCAGGTTTCTCATACAAAGCACAGAATCATTCAAGGGAAAACGCGAATGTAATCAAGGAAAATTTTCAAAGTTTTTCAACTTAGCTTTTCCTTGCGTCGTTTTCCTCGTTGTATGAAATGATCGCTTGAACGTCATTAAGATGGGGTATTAAAATGGTACCCCATCTCCACTCCCCCGGGAAACTTGCACGCGAGGGATCCTTCTGTCCTTTTAAGAAAAAGAAAGAAGAGAAAAGAATGGTTTGGAAACCTTGACGGTCCATCAGTCATTCCATACAAACTAAAGCGTAAATCACAACATCGCATGTAACCACATATAAATGAATATGTACGAGGGGTTGCGAAAACACTTAGCTTCATTATGCACAGGATCTGCGCCTGGCTTTGTACAAAGGGTTACATGTCTTGCCGACAAAGCTTGTACAAAAGGGGTTGCCGGGAGGTGTCCCGGCAATCGCGCCTTACGGGTAGAACTTGCGAAGATGCTCAATATTCCATGAGTTTTGCACTTGAATGCCATCTTCTGTCTCCAGACAGACTGTGCCAGGTCTGGTGACTCGTACTACCCGGTAAGGGCCTTCCCACTTCGGCGTCAACTTGTTTGATCCTTTGGCGGACTGAACGCGCCGAAGAACAAGGTCCCCTTCCTCAAGGCTTCGGGCATGCACTTTGCGGCTATGGTAGCGGCGCAAGGCTTGCTGGTAACGTGCAGCTCGCACAGCCACCCGAAGGCGATCTTCCTCAAGGAGCGTTGCGTCATCTTGCCGCAGCTGCTCTTGCTTAGCTTCATCGAAGCGAGCACTCGAGGTGACCCGTATATGAGTTCCGTGGGGAGCACCGCTTCTGCAACATAGATTAAGGAGAAGGGCGTTTGGCCGGTAGCTCGATTTGGTGTCATTCTGAGTGACCAAAGAACCGCCGACAACTCATCAATCCAGTGCCTTCCACACTTGCGCAGCTTGTCAAAGGTTCTTGTCTTGAGGCCACGCGGCACTTCAGCATTCATCCTTTCCGCCTGGCTGTTGCTTCTCGGGTGAGCAACAGACGCAAAACAGATTTTACTGAAAGGTCTTGGATATACTGCATGAAGGTGCGGCTCATGAATTGCGTGTCGTTGTCGGTGATGATTCTATTCGGAACCCCGAAATGGTAAACTAATCCTTTGAAGAACTTGATGGCTGATTGCGCTGTCACCTTCCTCACTGGCTCCACTTCAGGCCACTTTGTGAACTTGTTGATGGCGACGTACAAGAACTCAAAGCCCTCGGTAGCACGGGGGAAGGGGCCCAAGATATCGAGCCCCCAGACCGAAAAGGGCCAGGAGAGAGGGATTGCTTGGAGAGCTTGAGCTGGCTGATGTATGTTCTTTGAATGGAACTGGCATGCTTCACATTTGGTTACTAGCTCAGTGGCATCCTGAAGGGCAGTGGGCCAATAGAAGCCTTGCCGGAATGCTTTGCCGGCAAGGGCCCTTGATCCCATGTGAGAGCCACATATGCCTCCATGTATCTCTACCAACAGCTTTTGTCCTTCTTCCCGGCAAATACACTTCAATTTCACACCGTTTGGTCGCTTTCTGTATAGAATGCTATCCACAAACTGATACATACTTGACTGACGGGCTACTTTCTCCGCTTCTTCTTGCTCATCGGGAAATTCTCATGTTTGAAGGAAACGGACTATCTGCTGTGCCCATGCCGGAGCCTGCGGCTCGACGACAAGGACTAAAGGCATCTCTTCGGCCACGGGAGCGCTTGCTTCTGCGACAAGAACCTGGGGTTCTGCGCTAAGCGGCTGCTCACCGGCAACCGTGTCGTTGTCCCCGGCAACATCCTTGTCGGGGGCTTCGGGGAGCTTTGCCGGAAGATACTTGCCGGTGTTCAACTTCCTTCTTTTACTGGCCTGTGTTGATGGAGTGACTGTTGGTTGGTTCAAATGAAGTACAAACGTTCCCGGTTCCACGGGAAGCCTTTGAGTGGCACACTTAGACAGGCTATCAGCAATGCTGTTTTCCGCACAAGGGATGTGCTCTGTTTGTAACCCGTCAAAGTGTTCTTCCAATTTCCTAACTTCTTCCACGTACGCTTCCATCAACGGGCTCTGGTAATCTTTGTTTACTTGCTTCACAACAAGCTGCGAGTCACCGTGGATGACCAATTTTCTGATCTCAAGGTCCACTGCGATCCTAAGACCGGCAAGGAGTCCTTCAAACTCAGTAGTGTTGTTTGTAGCCTGCTCCCTGAGAAAGTGCATTTGAAGCACGCACTTGAGGTGCTCTCCGGTGGGTGCGACAAACAACACTCTGGCACCGGTGCCTTGCAGCGAGAAGGCACTGTCAAAGTACATGATCCATTCTTTGGCTGTCTCTTTGCCGGGGAGAGCTGTTTCTTGAATTTCTTCGTCTTGTGTTGGCGTCCATTCTGCAATGAACTCTGCCAAGGCTCTGCTCTAGATGGTTGAAGTGCTTTCGAACTTGAGTGCAAAGCTTGACAGTTCCAACGCCCACTCCACTATCCTGCCAGTCGCCTCTGGATTTCTCAAGATGCGTTGCAACGGAAAGCGGGTGACGACGGTGATCTCGTGTGCTTGGAGGTAGTGACGCAGCTTTCTCGGGGCCATAGGGAGGCCGAAAAGCAGCTTCTGCACGCCAGAGTATCTTGATCTAGCCCCCTATAGAAGGGAACTAACAAAATACACGGGTTGCTGCACCACCTTCTTCTTCGGCACCATTTGCTGATCAGCTTCACTTGCTTGCGCTACCTTTGACTTGTCGGCACCAGATCTTGCCGGAGAAGATTCTGGTTTATCGCTGGACGGGCTTGCCGTGGCTGCTTCCTCGTCATCGAGTTCCCTCTGTGCCACTAATGCAGCACTAGTCACCTGATTCGTTGCCGCTACATATAGCAACAACGGCTCTTGTGGTCTAGGTGCAACTAGTGTTGGCACGGAGGAGAGGTATCTTTTCAAGTCCTGCAGCGCGGCCTCCGCTTCCGGAGTCCATTTCATCGGACCTGCCTTTTTCAAAATCTTGAAAAATGGCAGGGCACGCTCGGCAGATCTTGAAATGAACCTACTCAAGGCAGCAACGCAGCCGGCAAGACGCCGCACATCTTTGACACTTTTTGGTGCTTGAATCTGCTCAATGGCTTTGATCTTGTCGGGATTTTCTTCAATTCCTCGCTGAGATACAAAGAATCCGAGAAGTTTGCCGGATGGAACGCCAAACACACACTTCTCGGGATTGAGCTTCAAGTTGATTTTGCGCAAGTTTGCAAATGTCTCTTCTAAATCTCTATTCCGAAAGGCATATGCAAGAAGCAGTACGTGCCACATGGAGTAATGAATGCGGTTTTCTCCTCATCCTCCTTGGCCATGAATATCTGATGGTATCCAGAGTATGCATCAAGGAAGGAGAGCAAATCACAGCTGGAAGTAGAGTCTACAATTTGATCAATGCGCGGCAAAGGGAAAGGATCCTTTGGACATGCTTTGTTAATATCAGTGTAGTCAATACAAAGTCTCCACTTTGCGTTTGCTTTGTGCACCACAACTGGATTTGCCAACCAAGTTGGATGTAGTACACCTCTAACCAATCCTGCTGCTTCAAGCTTCTTGATTTCTTTGGCAATGAACTGTTGCCGCTCCAACTCTTGCTTTCGGACTTTTTGCTTGACGGGCCAGGCGTGGGGACAGACGGCAAGGTGGTGCTAAATTACCTCCCTGGGAACACCGGGGATGTCAGATGGTCGCCATGCGAACACATCGACATTCGCCCGCAGGAAGGCAATGAGCGCGCTTTCCTATTTGCTGTCAAGGGTGGCACTGATGGTGAAGGTACCGTCAGTGCCCCTCCCTAGCCGGCACCTTCTTGGTTGCCGGTGAAGCAGCTTTGGATTTCTTACCGGCGAAGCACTCTGGCAAGTCTTCAACAGGTGCGGAGCACTCCGAAGAGGCGTGCTTCCCGGAGTCCTTGCTGGAAGTCTTGCCGGACTTCTTGCTTTCCTTCTTCTTGGCGGGAGCTGGCACCTTGGCGGCCTCCGCTACAACCGCATTTCTGTAAATCTTATCGACGCAAATGACTGTATCTTTGTTGTCGGAGTTGATGGAAATGACACCCATCGGTCCTAGCATCTTCAACGTGTTGTAAGCATAGTGAGATGCTGCTATGAATTTTACCAGGGTTGGGCGGCCAAGAATTCCATTGTACGGCAAGGGGATCTTGACGATGTCAAACACAATCTTCTCAGTCCTGTAGTTCAGTTCCCCGCCAAACGTCACCGGTAATGTGATCTTTCCCTTGGGCTGGCTTCTCCCCGGGTTTACTCCTTGAAACGTGCCCGTTTTCTCGAGCTCCTCATCGGGAATCTGCAGCCTCTTGATAACTTCCGGAGAGATCAGATTCAGGCCGGCCCCACCGTCAACTAACATTTTTGTTACTTGGAGGTTGCGGATCGTTGGTGAAACCAACAACGGCAAACACCCAACCGTAGTTATGCGATCAGGGTGGTCCTCAGCATCAAAAATGATAGGCGTGTGTGACCATTTGAGTAGCTTTTGAAAGCCCATTGCCGGTTCTGCCGCATTAACCTCACGCGCCCACTGCTTAAGTTGGCGGTGAGAGGAGTGCAAGGATGCTCCTCCATCAATGCACATGGCGTCGGTTACCTTCTGGAATTCTTGTTCGCTGGTCTCATCATCATCCTCTTCGTCACTTCCATCATCTTCCTCTTTCTTGTCTCGGCCTCTAGCAGGCTTCTCTTTTTGCTGCTTGGCCTTGCCGCGGCGGCCTCCTCGACCACCACGGCCCTTTTTGCCGGATCCACCAGCACCATCTTAACCCTTCTCTTTGTCGCGCTTTTCGTATTCGGCCTTTTGTTTCTCAACAAGGTGCTCGACTTGTTGGCACTCTTGGAGATCATGGCCTTTGGTGCGGTGAATCTTGCAGTATGGTCCATCAGACTTGCCGGCTTTCTCATTCGCCGCCGCCTCCTGACAAGCGGCGCATACAGCTGCCTCCTTGCTGGAGTTCTCAGTCTTGGCTTTCTTGGCGGGCTCAGAGTTGTCGGAGCCTTCGACAGCCATAACAGTCTTGCCTTTGCGCTTCCTGTTGCACTTTCTGCCTTTCTTCCTCAGGGTGGCAGCATCATCGTCCTCAGAATCTACCTCGGCACCAGTGTCCTCCCCAGGAAGTCTCCTTCCTTCCTCAGCGCGTGCACACTTATCCGCCAACGTGTAGAGCTCGTTGACAGTCTTGGGCAACTTGACGTTCATTTTCTCCCGCATCCTTCGATTGCGCACATTGGTGTGAAAGGCGGCAATGACGGCTGCGGAGTGCACATCTGGGATGTTACGATGCACACGGCTGAACCTCTAGATGTACTTGCACAAAGTTTCACCATCTCTTGGCGGGATCACCTGTAGGTCGCTGGGCTGTCCAGGGGCCTTGTGGCCTCCGGTAAAGGCAAGTTCATCAGCCAAGACCTCACGTTGGGTTTTAATACCAACGGGAAGTAATTGGCGAGGATTTTCTCATCTCTTCCCCCGGCAGCTTGTACGGCAATTGTGTAGATGCCCAGAAACTCTGCCGGGTTTAGCTTGCCGTCATACTTCTCTGGTACTTCTGGCTTGAAGGCCCGGACAGACGGCCATCGGAATTGCCGCAGCTCACGGGTGAAGGCGGGACACCCAACCTCATAAGGTAGATATCCGCCAACCCCTGGCACAGGCTCATCAACGATGGGGCCGTTGCGCGTGTCGGATTGACGGCGCACCTCCCGGCGCCGTTCGATGGTGGTGCGGGCGTCTTCTGCCCGCCTGTCTCACAGCACCTGCCGCTGGTCTTGCCGCGCTCGCGGGTCCGAAGAGGCCATCGACACTTCGTTGGGCTCGAAAGATCGTCAAGCCTGCCGCGGTTGTTGGCGTTGCTGCTGTTGATACTGCTGTCGCTGACGATTGCACCGTTAGCGTGGTACCGTCAACTCGGCCACCAGCTGGAGCTGCCGGTGCAGTTTGGGGATGCTGTGAGGGCTCCGCTTGCTGTGATTTACTGGCCTCGGCAAACCCAATCAGGCTTTGGATGGTGGCTCTCCACTCATCCATCTTCTCTGTCGCTGGAGGGAAGTTTAGCAGCATCTGGGCTCGCGCCATTGCTTCTGCCGCTGTGGCTGGCATGGCCGGAAGTGAAGAGCGCGACGTCGCTCTACTCCTGGCAGAGCCAGCAGGAGCACCATCGCGGTCTTGCAGCCGCGACACATGATCAGTGGTGGGTCGCTGTGGCGGAGGTGATGCCTGACGATCCGAGATCTGATCGACAGGGGTCTTGCCGTGAGGTCGCCGCTGCCCGGAGTCGTTGACGCCGCTTGGGGCCGTGCCGCATCTGTCATGTGATGGGCGCGGTGTGTGTCTCGACGCAGCATCCCTGGATGTCGCCACGGCGGGATCTTGGCTCACGCCGGCCCGGGGATTGTTTCCCCGGTGGCTGCGCTCGTCGGTGCGAGGAGGAGGAGGAGGAGGAGGTAGACGTCCATCCGCCCCGCCCGCGCCGTCGTGGCTCTGTTTGCCAGAGGATCGAGGAGGTCGACTGCCTCTAGCGCGCTTGTCTCCTGCGCCGACCACGGTGGGCGTGGCGACCGCGCCGCCTGCGCCGGTAGTGCCAACCGCGGTATCCGCGCCGCCCGCATTGGCCACGCCGCCTGCGCCGCCTGCGGATGCGTGCGGGGTGGCCATCATCGTGATGCCCTTCCTCTTGGGCGCTATCGAGGACGAGGAGGACGATGAGGAGGTCGACGAAGATGATGAAGAAGATGCGCAATCCACTAATCAAGGTTCGCGCAAGCGACGCGCCCCTACGTGGCGCGCCAAAGATGTCGTGGGTATGACCATCTATGGGGCCATCCAGCCCCTTGTGGTTCAGCAAGGGGGGTCAACGTGCACAAAGAGCATGAACAATGGAAAACGCAAGGGATTTGCCCAGGTTCGGGCCGCTGAGAAGCGTAAAACCCTACTCCTGCTTTTGGTGCATTGGTTGTATGAAAGCACAAGTACAAGGAGCGCTTCTCCCAGCAAGGTGCGGAGAGTTCTGCTACGCGAGACGTGCAAGTGTTTGAAAAGGGGGTCCGAATCCCTCTAACTGTTGCCTTGGCCCTCCTTTTATAGCTCAAAGGGGTCACCATAGTGGCAAAACAGTAATTACATAGCGATTAGATAGCAAACAGTGCTATCGTACCTAACTCTGCCAGTTTAGGCAAAAGCATTAAATGCACCGTTAGGTGTCATGTGGAGAGGTAGTCCCGGCAAGGTTTCTGCACCACTTGCTCAGCTACCTCGTATTATGCTGACACGCCTCCTGGACGGGTGTCATTAGAGGCAAATCCCATCCCAGTGTGCTAATACGTGCCTGACAAGCCTTACCAACCAGCCTGCGCGGTCGACACCTCATCCATTTGCGAACATCTGTGCGGTGAGGTGGAGCGGTGGAGCGCTGGAGGGCTGCCAGAAGCTTGCCGGGTCTTCACCTTGCCGGTCTATCCTTGCCGGCAAGGAATGTCTTCATCTTCAGTACCAGTTAGGTGCTTGTTGATGCCTTGTCTTGAGCTTCTCCCCAGTGGCTTCCGCAACTGGGTCTTGAGTCTTGGCCTTGGCGGTTCCCGGCAAGGCTTGGCCGGCAAGGAGGCTGTGACTGTCTGTGCATAAGTCAGGGTATAAAATACCCATGTTTTATACACCGACACCTCCACGATATTTATGTTCATGGTGCTTATATCCTACTCATGCTAGTATTCAATGTTAATTATTCATGATGCATGATTATGACCGTTTTCGCTCTCTCGCTGGTCGCTTCTCAACCTATTTGCTAGCCTTCACCTGTACTAAGCGGGAATACTGCTTGTGCATCAAAACCCCTAAACCCAAGTTATTCCAGATGAGTCCACTATATCTACCTATATGCGGTATTACCCTACCGTTCTAAGTAAATTTGCATGTGCCACCTCTAAATATTCAAATGAACTTCTGTTTTGTGTGCCCGTACCGCTCATGGAGCGACAGGGGGCGGTCAGTATCTTCCATGCTAAGCGGGTTATTCTCATGATGAGTGTTCATTCACTTGTCCTTGCACGAGAGGGGCTGGTAATCGGGATGCCCAGTCCCATAATTAAAATTGCAAAATAATAAAAACAAACTCCCCCAAAAAGTTGTTGGTATGGAGGGCACCCGAGGATTCGGCTAGCCATGGCTTGTGTTTGTTGGTAGAGGGGGAGTAAACTTTACTTTACTGCTTGGGAACCGCCGCTAATGTGTTTAGCATGGAAGATATTGAAAACTCTCGGTCGTGACATTGACAGGAAAGGCATACCTCCCAAAATTTTATTTATCTCTGATTTAAGCTTTGAGCTCGGGCACCTCTGCAAATCCATGCTTCCCTCTGCGAAGGGCCTATCTATTTACTTTTATGTTATTTTACTTTTATTGTTGAGTCATCACCTTCTCAAACAAGCACCAGACCTGAGAGCACTATTGTCATTCTCATGCATTGTGGATAGTTAATGTTGTGTGCATCATGACTGGATCTCTGCTACCATGAATTACAATGTTTAGTCGCCGCTTGAACTTTGGAGGTGCTCTGCATTTATGTTTTGCGGTCTCAGAAAGGGCTAGCGAGATACCATGTTGTCATATTATATCATGATTGTTTTAACAAAGTGTTGGCATTTGAGATATCTTATTATTGCTCGCTAGTTGATTATGCCATTGATATGAGTGAATATAATTTCTAAGAGTTATCATTTGTATGGTTAGTTCATGATCTTTGCTGAAAACTTGGACACTATTTAAGCATATATATAGATACAAGAACAAAAGAGTTTGTAAAAGTTTTTCTTTATCACTTTCAGTTTGTCAACTGAACTGCTTGAGGACAAGCAATGAGTTAAGCTTGGGGGAGTTGATACGTCTCCGTAGTATCTACTTTTCCAAACACTTTTGCTCTTGTTTTGGACTCTAATTTGCATGATTTGAATGAAACTAACCCGGACTGACGCTGTTTTCAGCAGAACTACCATGGTGTTGTTTTTTGTGCAGAAATGAAAGTTCTTGGAATTGGATGAAACTTTTTGGAGATTTTTTATGGAATATATAAAAAATACTGGAGCCAAAACCTACTGGAGGGGGGCCACTGGCTGCCCATGAGGCACCAGGGTGCGCCACCCCCCCAGGCGCGCCCTGGTACCTCGTGGGGCCCACGTGGCTCCGCTGACCCTAATCTCTGGCCTATAAATTCACAATTCCAAAGAAAAAAATAGGAGAGGAAGTTTTATTGCGTTTCACGATACGGAGCCGCCGCCACCTCCTGTTCTTCATCGGGAGGCTAGATCTGGAGTCCGTTTGGGGCTCCGGAGAGGGGGATCTTCCGGCATCGTCATCATCAACCATCCTTCATCACCAATTTCATGATGCTCACCGCCGGGAGTGAGTAATTCCTTCGTAGGCTTGCTGGACGGTGATGAGTTGGATGAGATTTATCATGTAATCGAGTTAGTTTTGTTAGGGCTTGATCCCTAGTATCCACTATGTTCTAAGATTGTGTTGCTATGACTTTGCTATGCTTAATGCTTGTCACTAGGGACCAAGTGCCATGATTTCAGATCTGAACCCTTTATGTTTTCATGAATATATTTGTATTCTTGATCCGATCTTGCAAGTTGTATGCACCTGCTACGTGTTATGATCCGCATACCCCAAGGTGACAATAATTGGGATTCTTTCCGGTGATTGTCGTAGTTTGAGGAGTTCATGTATTCACTAAGTGCTAATGCTTTGTTCCGGTTCTCTATTAAAAGGAGGCCTTAATATCCCTTAGTTTCCTTATGGACCCCGCTGCCATGGGAGGGTAGGACAAAAGATGTCATGCAAGTTCTTATCGCAAGCACGTATGACTATATACGGAATACATGCCTACATTACATTGATGAATTGGAGCTAGTTCTGTGTCGCCCTAGGTTGTGACTGTTACATGATGAATGTTACCCAACGATATCACCGATCCAATGCCTACGAGTTTTTCACATATTGTTCTTGCTAAGTTACTACTGTTGCTACTTCTGTTACTATTGCTGCTACCGTTACTCCTACTGTTACTCTTATTGCTACTGCTGTCAAACTATCATACTACTGTGCTACTGATCACTTTGCTGCAGATATTTAGTCTCCAGGTGTGGTTGAATTGACAACTCAACTGCTAATAGTTGCAAATATTCTTTGGCTCCCCTTGTGTCGAATCAATAAATTTGGGTTGAATACTCTACCCTCGAAAACTATTGTGATCCCCTATACTTGTGGGTTATCAAGCCCATCTATAACGTGTAAGTGGAGTATGGTAAATTGTGAATGGTAGCACTATAAATATATGTAGAGTAGTCGTGCACAAATTTATCACATGAAGTGGAGATGAACTTGTGTGGCATGTTGGCATTTGTCCTTTAGAATTTACTAGTAGATGTGTTACGTGTACGTGCAACTTGTGTGGCTTTTCCACGGGCACCAACACGCTTTGTGAGGAAAAAAGGTGGCACAGTTTTGGCTATAGGTGACGTGGCAGCATCATACAGTAGCGGTTGTTCGCTATAGTTGTACGACTGCTCGTACTCCTATAAACCTTGCACTTGGCTCTTCGCCTCTTCGGGAGGTCCAAGTTCAACAATGATGATACTACAGTACTATATGCTTCTGGCAATCTGACACCGAATGAACTGCCGCACGTCCACCGCGTGAGCGAGGGCGAGGGAGAGCACGCTGTAGTCAAAAGTTTCTCCTCGTCCTGCAAGCCACGGTGCGCGTGGGCGAGGGAGAGGGAGTAGGCGTACTAAGCAAGGTTCTCCTCGTCCTGCGAGCCACTGTGCACGTGGGCGAGGGAGAGGGCGTAGTAAGCAAGCTTCTCCTCCTTCTGCGAGTTGACGGGACACAGTAGTACTAGTAGTCCATACCGCCTCCTTTCCGGTTAATATGGCTTAATTTGAAACGAGATAAATACAGTGGCAGTCATTGTATTTGTAACAATATGGTCACTAGACTTCATAATACGCTCATTACGGTCACTATATATGTTTTGCGGTGATTATACGGTCACTAGCTCACCGTAGAGCACCGTATTGCACTCCGATGACCGGCCAAATAGTGTACGTGGCACTTTCTTCACTGGTTAAATTGGCACGTGGTTTCTGGGTCCCACCTGTCAGTTGGCAGAGCAAAGAAATAAGTTAAACAAAACATTACACAGGCGTGACAGGAGTCCAACCCTTGCGCGCGAACCACCCTGGCTATGTATGTGTGTGCATGCACGTGTAGGTTGAGGACTTGAGTGTGAGTGTGTGTGTTGCGTCGTGTGCTGTGTGCCGCATGCATGGCTGTGTGAGTGTTGCGTGTGTGCATGTCTATGTGTGAGTGTTGCATGAATGCGTGAGGGTTCTAGTCCCTCCCATTCACATGTTCATATTTCAAGCTTCATTAAAATGTTGCATGCAAGAATTACTCCAATTAATGCATGTAAAAGTCCTGGTCATTTGTTGTTCATGCATGCACGCATGCATTGCAATTAATACGTTCGTAAACACAATTTTCTTGAAGAAAACGAGCCCATTAATTGATTACTTTTGCAAAGTAGTACTACCTCCGTCCTGGTTTATTGGTCCTCATTGCATTTTGTGCCAAATTTTGACCAAAGATTTAACTAATAAAATGGTTGTGCATGTCACCAAAAATTATATCATTGGATTCGTATTTCAACATAGTTTGAGATGATATTATTTTTTATGACATGCATTAATATTTTGGTAGTTAAATCTTTGGTCAAAAGTTGGTACAAAATACAATGAAGACCAATAAACCAAGACGGAGGTAGTACTACAGTAGTACTAGTAGTACAAAAAATTCTTCTGGCACTCATCATCTACTATTACCTTGGTTGATGAATCTTTTCTATTGAGCTGTATATAAACCGGAATGAGGGAGTAGGTACTACTATGTAATTGGCACCGGGAGCCTTGGCCAATGGTTCTTAATGTTGGACAGGATGAGAGTAGAGGCATAGATAGGAAGTCTTGGCGATCCATTATTCCCCATCGGTCTATTCAACTACACGCTGCAGCAGATGGTACACTTGGCAATACACGCTGCAGCAGATGGTACACTTGATTAATAAGCTGAGCCAGCGTGCTGGTGTTACTAAATAAGCCTTACCCTGTAGTGCCATCATGTCTGCCAGTGGAGCACGCTTCCGCAATTACGCGTACGCACCTCTCTCTTCCGTTGACTCACATATGGGCCCGCTTGACGTAGACCCACATGTCATCCGCTTAACTATTTACACTCGTGTATACTAGTAGTACTAGTTGAATTGAGATTTAATGCACCTTCTTCCTCGTCTCTCCCTCTTCTTCCTCCTCTCTTCCCCATGGACGTCCCTTCCCCATCTTCGTCCGCACACCATTTTCCAGTGCTCACTGCTCGCCCGCCCGCGCCATCTTCCTCGGTCGCTCGCGCGCATCATCTCCCCCCGCTCACTGCTCGCCCACACACGCCATCTTCTTCTCTCGCCCGCCCACATCCACTTCCCCGCTTGCCCGCACGCACCGAAAACCCCAATCACTCAGCGCCCTAAAAAACCCAATGGCAGAACCGACTGACACTCAGAGCCGCGATTGGAATTCCCTCCCCGATGTTCTCTTGGAGCAGATCTGTAATCGTATGGACCTGCTCAGCACCGTGCATTTGGCCGCATGCTCGATGTCTATGCACCGTCTACTCATCGGCAGACGGACGGCCCTTTTCAAGACACCCTGCTTGCTGATGCCCAATCCTCGCAACTGGCCCAGATACCGACGTGACAATCCTACGGAGGTTGTCGTCGTGCCCCTCGATATGCTACCACTCCCCGCCCACCTGCCCTTCATGTGCCGCCACTACTGGGCGGGCATGAAGGCCAACTGGTTCGTCCTCATCCACCAATCGGGTAGTCCATGGTGTCCCGTGGATATCTACACCCAGCGAGAGATCACCCCTCCATCGTTGGATACTGCAGACATCCAACCTCGCGGCCCACCGGACACTCCTGCCTACTACGCACGAGAGGCGTCGGGCACTTGGTTGGACCTCCGTTTGCTGAAGGTCGTAATCTGTGAAGTACCCACACCATCAGAAGACTACATAGATTACAAGCTCACTGCCTTGTTCGACGGGGGATTAGCCTATCTGGAATCCGGTTGCCATACATGGTTATGGCTCATCATCAATCCTGTTTACCCTCCATTTCTGTCTGATGCTATAGTGCATGATGGCATCGTTTACGCGGTGGACGGACAGATTGGCTGCATATACTGGTGGAATCCATCGTCGTGTAATTGTTCTATCTCATCTCATCTTTACCATATGAATACGACTGCCTGTTCATTGTTAGAATTTTAGAATAGATAGTATGACTATAACCACATCATTGCTATATGTTCCTCTCATTTCCTAGATTTTTATGACCACACATGTTATTGTTAGAGTTGATATGAGAACAATTGGCATCTAATGATTGTTAGAATAGATAGTATGAGTATAACCACATCATTGCTATATGTTCCTCTCATTTCCTAGATTTTTATGACCACACATGCATGTTATTGTTAGAGTTGATATGAGAATAATTGGCATCTAATGATTGTTAGAATAGATATTATGAGTATAACGACATGATTGCTATATGTTACTCTCATTTCCAAGATTTTTATAACCACGCATGTTATTGTTAGAGTTGATAGAAGAACAGTTGGCATCTCACTGTTATGGTAGAATATGAGTAGGCCCTGGCATAGCTGTTTTCCTCTCATTTTTACATCATCTTTGAACCATGACATATTGCTAGAATATGAAAGACATTGGCATTTTTTTAAAATTAGGGTATGATTATGACCACGGCATTGTAATTCTCTGGCTATGATCTGTGTCACTGTTATAATAATCTTAATTCCACACATACTCTGAACATGATTGTATATTTTTGTCCTTTTGGTCTCCAATTTGATTTGTTGCAGCAGACGCAAATGTGCTGGCCTTTATAATTCCAGCACCTGGAAATATAAATGTCAATGGGTGGTGGTTTATCGCTTGTTCAGCTGACGGTGGGCATTTGATGCTCATTCGCATGTACCAAAGTTACCAAACCATTTCATCAAACCACATGTAGTACAATGCGTGGGGCGTTCGCGACTGTGATGGCTATGGCTGCTTCGTCTTCAAGAAAGATCCGAGCTCCGTAGGGCCAGGCGTATTCAATTAGAGGCGGGTTTACAGCCTCGGCAACCACTCCCTATTCCTCGGGCTCAATTATCCGATCATCCAACCAATCATCGAACATATCACCGGCGATGATTATCGTGCTATGCAAGTTCCCTTCGCCAGGGGGAACTGTGTTTACCCATCGTAGCATGGATTTCATGAAGCACCATATCCAGAGATTCGTCGACACAGCTTGTTGCCAGATGAACTTCAGTGTGTGAAAGGCATCAAGCTTCCAAGAGATGAATGGCTTTTGCAAACCCGACATGCGGCGATGTGGTTTATGCCAACAGCTAATATGCACAACTTGATCCGTAGTGATATATAGACTGAGCCATGTATCCTACTAGTTGTCGCATGATCCTGTTCTGTTGGTTATTTTGTACTATAGTTAGTTTGAAGGTTAAATAACTTTTTGGGATCAAGTGCATCCTACATCACCTGCGTAGCATGTATTTTGATAATGATGATGGAGATGTTGTGCAGAAGCCATATATAGCAATTAAGCTTCAAGTGCGTACTTGTTCGTGAAAGTGTTGCCCAATGGGAATTATATTTTGTATTACTCATGTAGCCTACAAGTCTGTCGCACAGCCTTGTAACTTTGTAGGCACCTGTTTGTAAGCTCCTTCTAAACACTCTTGCATAATGCCCTTAAAACTAAGGCTTTAGCAACGCCCCTCTGATATTATTTAAAGCAATATGGATGCAACATGGAGATTGGATGAATGTACACCATTTCTAAAATTTGTACTACTAGTAGTCCTCTAGACCGTATATTGCGCTACTCATACTAGGTAAGTAGTACTTGTACGACTAGTAGTACTAGTACACGTCGGTCAAATTATTCATCATGCCCTCACATTGAATTGACGTGAAAACACGCTGCGCGAGAGGTGACACAAGAGTCCCGGCCGCGTGTTTGGTTCACCAAAGTGAGCCTCACCCCTCTGGTAGTCCAGCAGCACTCTACTGTTCTCTCCCATTCTCTCCCAGTCTCGCTGCCTCCTAGCCACCGCCTTGTTCCGATCCAGTTGGTACGATGGGCGATGAGCTAGTGGAGCTTCTATACTTCATTGCAAGTAGTCAAAAGGAAGACACTGAGAAATTTGATCTCAACAAGGAAGCTCTTCAAGATAGCCGCATGAAGGGTGGAACCAGCGAGGACGCTCCTGTGAGTATTCGTCCCATCGCCCTGTATGTTGATTTCAATCTTTATGGGGTTTTTCAAGTCTTTAGAGTATGCACGTAATAATGAAGCCGAGACCCCAGTTTGTTCAGGCGTCAAGGATTTTAGATTTGGAGTAGCACTTATCTCTCGAAATCTTTCATCATTTACTTAAACAGTTGATTGATCATACATTGAGTACCACCTAACTGGAATTTACCGCTGCAAGTCCAAGAAGGATTGGCCGGTGCTGCCGGCTGGCGTCAAGTTCGATCCCACGGATGAGGAGCTGATCGAGCATCTTGAGGCTAAAGTGAGTGCTGACAGCACGAGATCTCACCCTCTCATTCATTTGTTCATACCGACCATCGACAGCGAGCACGGCATATGCTCCACCCATCCTAAGAAACTTCCAGGTGAGACACCGATCGACCGTCTACTTGCACAAAATATATTCCTTTCTTTTTACAAATTTCTGATGTATGCTGCCCGGCCTGGGATTGTATTTCACCAATACTGTAGGTATCACACTGAGTGGCCTAAGCAAGCATTTCTTCCAGCCCAACTCCAGGACATTCAAAAGGGGTACGCGGATGCGTCGCAAGATACAATCGGAGTGCGGCATGCACGCGATGTGGCACAAGACCGGCAATACCATGCCGGTGATGGTCAACGGCCGGCAGAAGGGCAGCAAAAAGGTTCTGGTGCTGCACACCAACAAGAACTTCGACCAGTATAGGACCAACTGGGTGATGCACCAGTACCACCGCGGGGACCTCGAGCAAGAGAAGAAGCGGGAGCTGGTCATCTGCAAGATCTTCTACCAGACGAAAACGAGGGCTAGGACTAAAAGGATTATAAGTTAGTTTGGTAGTACTAGTTCTACCTGGTCATCTGCAAGTTGGTGTTGTTGTTAAGGATCTTTCAGTCTGAACTTGGCATTTCCTTCCAACCATCATGTCGAGGGTCGACGTGGATCTAATGCTGAAGTAATTGTTGCGAAACGAATTTTTCAGGCACCTGATATAAGTAGCAAAAGCACATGCCGTTTGAATTCCCAGTTCTCCAAAATTTTACTAACATCTTCCAATACGCAGGGGATCCATCAGGTTTCACAGGCTGACAGTTGGACGCAGCACGTAGGGACTAGGCTATGGCACGCCAAGCCCAGCTGCAAATTGTTAAACAGAGGAGTGATGGATTTGGGCCTTTAAGAACAGTTAAGTGTCGGGACCTCGATCGCGGGAAGCGCCTCCCATGCCATCCCTCTAAACCACATACCACATACAGTATCACTAAAAAAACCCGCATACGACATGTTCTCTCGTTTGAGTTCTCAGTTAACCAAAAATTTTAACAGGCGTGAGAAACGGGAGCCGCTGCTTCCAGCGATCATTTTTGGACTAAAAAAAGGCCTAGTCGGCTATCGTTTAGTTGAAATATGTAAAGTGTTCCATAAGAAAAAGAAACATGTAAAATGTAATGAATTTGGTCCGGTTTCAATGAAAATCATCCGATTTGCATGAAATCCGTCCGTGGAACCAGAAGAGGGCTGTCCATATAGAGGCTAATAGTACGGACCCAGCAGGTCCATGGCCGTACGCAAGCAAGTGCACACACTTATTATCACGATGGCAAAAATATGCTGACGTCTGAGACCCATGAAATTTTCAACGTAGTCAATATACGAGAAAATTCTACAAGGAGAGACTAAAAACTGGGATCCAGCAGGTAGTATTTTTTTTTGAGGTCGAGCAAATATTTACTGGGCTGTAGACTGCCTAGGTTATGTTTTGTTTATTAACGACATGCGGCCACAAGGATGTAGCAGGTATCAACTGGCCTCTGGGCCGCCCAGCCTTGGTTTTATTTTTTCTTAGAACAACAGCAGCCTAGCTATTTTTTACTGAAGAAAACGCACAGCCCAGTTCTATTTTTGTCTCGATTCTCAAAAAAAAGTTATATTTTTGTCATCTCTACTTTATATATATATATATATATATATATATATATATATATATATATATAGGGTGGCTCTATTCTACCAATACCCTTAAGAGTCTTATTCTACCAACATTTTCTTATTCTACCAACACACCCAACCCACCTCCCGCACGACCACGACCCCAATCCGACTCCACCTTCTTCTGCCGGCGCCGCCCGCTATCCCCCGTGCAGTGGTTGTTTCCCCCATCCCTCCCACCTTCTTCTTCCACCGCCGCCTCCTGCCACCTCCCCTCCACCTTCCACTGCAAGCGCCGCCAGGGGCTCGTGCCGCCGACGCCAGGGGCCGCGCCACCGCCCTGGCTACCCACTGCCCCACAGCGTGACGCAACCCCGCACCCCCGCAACCTTCCTCCCCTACGACGCCCCCACCCTCGATCCAAACCCAGTCGCGCATCGCTGCCGAATCTGACTCCCTCGCGCCGCCATCGGAGCCAAGAGCTCACCGGCGTCGGATCCAGCATCACGGCGCCCCTCAGCCTTGCCTCTCGACGCCCCTCCACCCCTTCGCCCAAACCCCGCCACCTACCACCATGGCGGGCCCTCGTGACGCCACACTGCCAGATCCAGGCTGGGCCGGCCCCCCGTGATGCCCCGCCACCGGATCCGGGACCCCCACACTGCCCCTCCGCCTTTCCCCTTCTCTGTCTCCTCACCGGTGGCCGCACCCACCACAGCTCCGCCACCCCTCTTTGGTTGTCCTGTTGTTCGCACACCGGCACATGCAGTGGGGCTTCGGCCACAGCGAGCCTCGGGTGTTGTTTTTGCAGTTGGACGGGGTCCACGGGCTTCATCCGCGAGCCCTACGGGTGACGACGACGAAATCCCCAGGATGAAGATGCCGGGGAGCATGGCGTGCAACTCGTTTTGGCTCATCATGGAGCTCGTCACGGCTCAGGTTGCAGCTCGGCATGCCGCGGCGTGCAGTCCGCTTGCGTGGGTGCGGGAGACTGCCGGCCAGCCGAGCTTGCAGTTCTTTTTTCTTTTTTCTTCGGTCTGGACGGCTGTGTCTCTCGGTTTGCACCGCGCATGGTGCAGTTCGGCAGCGCTTGCAGTTCATTGACGCGGTTCCCTAACTTTTTGGTTTCCTGCTATTCCACTGAAGTGCGCCTTCGTCTAGTTCCCTTGCAGGTGACAACGCTTGATGACGGCATGCAGTTCCCAGGTGCTGAGTGTGAATTTCGAATTTTTTTGCCTGCAAAAGATGTGCTCTGGTGCAGCTCATTGCTGATGTATCTTCAGTGCAGTTTTCAGATGGGTGCTGCAAGCTTCCGCAATGCTTCTTTGATCCACTGTGGAGGCAAAAACGAGATGGCAAAAACATTCTTGTTCAAAAGTCCACTTGTGAATTTGATGTGAACAAATTATGTAGCAGCTCATTACCCCTCTGTATGAAGTGCATTTTGTTTTCGTGTGTTTTAAAATTCAGTCAACTAAATCAACCCCTGCAGTGCGTTTGGTCCTCGGATGTGGTTCACTTTTGAGAGTGATGATGTTCACTTGTGCCCGACATGTAAAATGCGAAATTTTTAGCAAAACAACAAAAAAAGTGGTGCGGTTCACTTTGATATATACCGCGGTTCACTTGCCCTCGTCTCTGCGGTGCACTCTCATTCATATTTTTTTTTAGAAAAAAAGACAACAAAAACTCCTGCGGTTCACTTTGGCTAGTGTCGAGGTTCATTTTCGGTAGTACCGCGGTTCACTTACTCCCAAAAATGCGTAGCACAACCCACTCCCTCGTCTGTGAAATTTACATCTCAATAAAAGAAACCATGAAGTTCAGTTGCCTGTTTGATGCAGTGCGGTTTTCAGTCTGAAACAGTGCGCTCTTCTGTCTGATGCAGTACACACGTCGATTTTGGTGTCACGAAAAACAGAGTGTCCGCATTTCAGTAATTTTAAAACTGCTCTTAAACCGTAAGGAATTAGAGAGAGTGTTCTACATGAAAAAGTTGCTCTCGTCGATATCTTTCCAACGGCGTATCATTTGAATCATTTCGACCAGGTTTGTAAAAATTTCGCAAAAAAACGGCCACTGCCACTCGTCGTCCGCCGCACCATTTTCAAAATTAATTTAAAACCGTAAGGAATCTCAAAAACATTTCTATATATGAAAGTTGCGCCTCATTCATAGCTTTCCAATGGCATATCACACTCCTCATTTCGACAAACGGTTAAAAAACTGGAGCGAAAACAGTACCAAAAAATTGCAAAAAAATGTAAAAACAGATTCCGCGATTTAGTAAATTTGAAACTGCTCTTAAACCGTAAGGAATTAGAGAAAGTAATATATATGAAAAAGTTGCGCCTCAACGATATCTTTCCAACGGCGTATCATTTGCTTCATTCCGACAAGCGGTTTGCGAAAAAACGCGAAATGAAGCAAATGATACGCCATTGGAAAGATATCGCCGAGGCGCAACTTTTTCATATATATTACTTTATCTAATTCCTTACGGTTTAAGAGCTGTTTGAAAATTACTAAATCGCGGAATTTTGTTTTTTAAATTTTTGCAATTTTTTGGTACTGTTTTCGCTCCTGTTTTTTAATCGTTTGTTGAAACAAGGCATGTGATACGCCGTTGGAAAGCTACGGACGAGGCGCAACTTTCATATATAGAAATTATTTTGAGATTCCTTACGGTTTTAAATTAATTTTGAAAATGGTGCGGCGGACGACAAGTGGCAGCGGCCGTTTTTTCGTAAATTTTTACAAACCGCTGGTCGGAATGATTCAAATAATACGCCATTGAAAAGATATCGACGAGACGCAAATTTTTCATGTAGAACACTCTCTCTAATTCCTTACGATTTAAGAGCAGTTTTGATTTTACCGAAATGCGGACACTCTGTTTTTCGCGACACCAAAATTGATGTAGTGAACTACATCAAACAAGGAATCGCACTGCTTCAGACGGAAAAGCGCACTGCATTCGACGGGCAAGGGAACTGCATTATTGCTTTTGTCCTATTTCTAACAAAAAAATACGTGAAATTTCCCTAACATTTTTTTTCACACTTCAAATTGGGGCGCAAGTGAACCGCAAGACTGCCAAAAGTGAACCGCTTACACTCTTCACATTACTTTTTTTGTTTCCCTAACATTTTTGCACTTCACATAGAACGCAATTGAACCTCAACACTCTTCAAAGTGAACCGCATCACTTTCGTACACTGTTTTAATGAACTGTATTTTTTCCACTATTTTTTGAGTGTATTCGTTCTGAGCTGCACAACACGAAAGTAGTGTACTGCATGTGTCTAAAATTTCTATTACATATCGAGCAAACCACAAGCATCATTGCAAATAAAGTGCACTTTTGACATAGCGAGCGATCCACAAACAATTGGGCATTTTCGCACAATAGCCTGCGGCAAACAGAAGCGAACTGCACGCCTGCGACCACCATCCTATAGAGCAGAGTAGGTACAGGGGTGTTGAAAGTGGACCACACATTTTGGGAAAAATGAACCGCACACACATGCTGGATGAGCTAAAAAACATGCAAGATTGCATCCATAGCTAGCCTCACCACACACTTATTCTTCCACCGCCGTATGTGATTTCTCCCTTTTACTTCTTCTTTGTGCGCACAAGCCATGGAAGCTACAGCACCAAGATTCGATGGTGAAATCAGAGGAGAAAAAAAATCTGAACAGTAGATGGCTTCATGGGACTGCAGCAGTTGGTTCAAATGAAGAAGTCTGCAGCAGAGAGGAATCGGTTCAGAGGGAAAAAACTAACACTTGGTCACGGGATGGAGGCAAACCTGCAGTCAGGAGCAGAAGCTATGATGCGGAGATAGCAGCTAGCGGCGGGCAAGCGGAGGCCACGAGCAATGGATCAAATAACCTCCTTGGCACACCACCACCTGTTGCTATGCTCCCGTAGCTACTGCCGCCACTGCGCCTCGCGGGACTGGAAACCGAACTGCATATCGCCTGATGTCCGAACCGCAAGCCGCGTGGCCGATGCACTGCATCTGGAGTACTGCATGCACGCGGAACGAACTGCACGCCCGCGTCGGCTGGGCTTTCCACCGAGGGATGGCCGTTGTATTCACTGCAGTCCACCATGTGGGTGGTTGCTGTCGAGGAGGTGGCAGCCGGATGAAGCGGGTGGAGCGCCTGCAATAGAGAAGATTAGGAGAGGTGGGCGAAGGGACCAGGGGGGACAGGGGCAGTGCTCACCTGAGGATCCCGCCAGGCTTCATCCGCGAGCCGTTGCTGCCGTCATCGCCGGTTCCCCGCGAACTGCTCGGACATGACACGCCGAACCGCATCCCACGCTGTATTGGAGAAGACACCCACATCGAGATCTCGCCGGGACCCGACAACTCCATGGCGCCGCCATA
This sequence comes from Elymus sibiricus, assembly GCA_039707655.1. NCBI lineage: Eukaryota > Viridiplantae > Streptophyta > Magnoliopsida > Poales > Poaceae > Elymus > Elymus sibiricus. The sequence goes on along the minus strand of CM077674.1, from coordinate 162,097,583 downwards.
GAGGAGTGAGTTTGGGGGTCGCCGGCGACCCTCCCCTCCCCGTTCCTCCACCTCCTCCCTCCCATCCCGGGAAGGCTACACCTGGATCCGACCCCAGGCAGCCACGGGAGGATGGCGACAGGGGCAGATCCCGCGGCAGGCCGATGCGGAGACAGGTGATCCGAGGAGGGAAGGTGTTTGGAGAGGGTGCGGCGGCGCGGGGCGGGAGGTCGTGCGGCGGCGCATGTAGGAGCTACGACGGCGCGTGTAGGAGCTGCAGCGGCGGCTGGGAGGGAGATGGTGCAGCGGTGGCTGGGAGGGGGAGGTGGTGCGTCGTGGTTTGTGGATTACGGGGAGAGAGACGGAGAAGATGGGAGGGGGGAGGAGGACGGGGAGGTGATTTTTTTTGCCGTGCAGTTCTGTTGGTTCTTTTGCGTGGTTAGTTTGTAGCTACCGGTGCGGGTCGCAGGTGTTGGCAGAATAAGGGAGATGTTGGTAGAATAAGGTCTTAAGGGTGTTGTTAGAATAGACCCACCCTAATATAGTTTTATTAGTTTATATATTATATTCGCAAAAAAAATAGTTTATTTATTAAGTTGTGGGCCTACTAAGTTGATGCGTACGCAAGGCTATGTCAACTTAGCCAACAAATCGACTCTACCAGCGTGAGACCGTTAGATGTCAATCCAACTGCCGGCGTGCTTCTTCAACCTCTGATCTTCCTGCTCCAGCCGCCCAAACCAGCGTCGGCGTCGCCTGCTCCCGCCTTCCGTGGCCGGCTGTTCTGCCGCGCAGGCCTCACTGCCCCACCCTACTCCCATTGCTTGCCAGGCCATCCCTGTACTGACCCACACCTCCTGTTATTCTTCGGCGACGGCAGCCACACACCGCAGCCAAGCCAGTAAACCCTCGTATTCACCTCCGTGTGAGCATTCACTACCGAGTCTTCCCCGGCTCCGGGTCATTCCCTCCCTAGGCCTCGCCGTCGTCCACCGCCTTGGTGCTCTCGGTACGGCGTCGTAAACGTGGTCAACGAACGACAGCCAAAGGAAGAGGACTGTACCTGGACAGGCTGACAGCTGGGACCCACGAGGTCCATGGTTGCACGCAAGGAAGTGCCTCCTTATTACGTGAAAAAAAATGATTCCACTCCCTGACAGCTGGGACCCACCAGCTACATCTTCGCACGCAAGGAAGCTCCTCCTTATTACATGAAAAAAAATGCTTCCTCCCATTGGTTTGCTAACATCTGGGACCTACGACATTGTCATCGTACTACGAGATAATTGCACATGGAGTGGCTGACACGTGGGACCCAGTTGCTCGAGCAGTTTTGTTGTTGTTGTTGAGACGGAGTAGGTTATCAACTGGGTTGTGCGGTGTCTGTGGCCCGTCTAGCCCAGGCTATTATTTTTTGTTCACAATATCACGAGCCCAGCTGTTTTTTTTCATGGTGAAAATGACTAGCCCATCTTTTTTCGTAGAATAGCCTACACAGTCCGATTTCTTTTTCTCTGTCCTGCTGGGCTGCAAATTTTTCAAGACGACGAGGGATACATTCGGCCTACCCAGACAAAAAGGGCTGTAAATCATATAAGTAATATGAAATGGGATGTATATATATAAAAACAAAGAAAAATGGCAATTAATTTCAAATTGTGAATTTTCTTTTATTTTTTGATATTTCAAATTTCATTGGATTTTAACATAATTTAAATATATTTTAAATTTAGTTATTATCGGGCTCGAAATTTCAGGATTAAAAATAGTTTGGCAATTTCAATGAAATATTGTTGAATTTTTTAATCCTGTCCTTGGAGAAAATGGTCAGGTATTCTAAAAATATAATATGGGCTGAAATAAATTACGTAATAATTAGCAATTGGTCTATAAATTTAGGAAAAATAGCAAATGGGCTATATGCTGTCCGCCACAGATGTTATGCTGACTTGTGGGCCTACTATGTTGACGCGTACGTAGGGCTTTGTCAACTTATAGTCAACAAACGATTCTAGCAGCAGTGACCGTTGGATGCTAATCCAACGGCCGTGCTGCTTCTTCATCTCTGATCTTCTTGCTCCAACCGCCCAACCCAGCGCCGGCGGGACCGCCTGGTCCCGCCTCCCGTGGCCGGCTGTGCTGCTGCGCAGGCCTCATCGCCCCACCCTACTCCCATAGCTGGCTAGGCCATCCATCTACTCACCCACACCTCCTGTTATTCTCCGGCGATGGCAGCCTCACACCGCAGTCGAACCAGCAAACCCTCATACCCCCCTCCACGTGGGCAACCACTGCCGCGTCTTCCCCGGCTCCGGGTCGTTCCCTTCCTAGGCCTCATCATCGTCCACCGCCTTGATGCCCTCGGCATGACATCGTCAACGCGGTCAACGAACGATAGCCATCGAAAGAGGACTGTACGTGGAGAGGCTGAGAGCTGGGACCCACGAGGTCCATGGTCACACGCAAGGAAGTGCCTCCTTATTACGCGCAAGAAAAATGATTCCTCCCCTTGCTTACTGGGACCCACCTTATTTGGAGGCTGACTTGTGGGCATACTTAGTTGACCCATACGCAGGGCTTTGTCAACTTAGTCAACAAACGATTCTAGCAGCAGTAACCGTTGGATTTTCATCCAACGGTCGTGCTGCTTCTTCAATCTCTGATCTTCTTGCTCCAGTCACCCAAACCAGCGCCGGCGGGACCGCCTGCTCCTACCTCCCGTGGCCGGCTGTGCTGCCGCGTAGGCCTCACCGCCCTACCCTACTCCCACCGCTGGCCAGGCCTTCCCTCTACTCACCCACATCCCCTGTTATTCTCCGGTGATGGCAGCCTCACACCGCAGCCGAACCAGTCAACTCTCGTACTCCCCTCTGATGGGCATCCACTGCCGCGTCTTCCCAGGCTCTGCATCGTTCCCTTCCTAGGCCTCGCCATTGTCCATTGCTTTGGTGCTCTCGGCGCAGCGTAGTCAACATGGTCAATGAATGACAGCCATCGGCAGAGGACTGTACGCGGTGAGGCTGACAGCTGGACCCACCAGCTACATCTTCGCACGTAAGGAAGTGCCTCGTTATCCTCCCTGACAGCAGGGACCCACCCAGTCGAAGCATACGTAGCGTTGTATGTCTGGTCGTGAACATGTACGTACATACTGGTCGATCGGTCTCTCTGCAAGGTTGAACCGTGGCCGAATAAGTAGCGCCACGTGCCGTAGTTGAGCCCCAACATAGCAGTTCAGACAGTCCCGTCTAAATCGTGTACACGTACGTACAGCCACACGACAAAGAATACGGCCACGTACGTACATATGGGCGGGGTCTGGAACGCGTACTCGCGCATACGTACGGCCAGGGCTCGTGTACATGGAGAGAGGCAACGGACGGCAGCAACGGCCTCCTGTTCATCGGCAGCAAACCGGCTGGGTCGGAACAGAGGAAACAGCGTCGGGAGCCAAGTGACTGGGTCGGAACACGTCCTGTTCATCGGGAGCCAACCTGCTTGGACGAAACAGCCGAAACGAGGTCCTGTTCATCGACTCGGGGTCTGGCGTACCATAAAACGGAGGAAACGGCCTTCTGTTCGACCCCCTACGGTTGAAACGGGGTCCTATTCATCGGCTGGGGGTCTGGCATACCGCAAACGGAGGAAACGGACTTCTATTCAACCGCCTACAGTCGAAACGGGGTCGCATTATTATAAAATATACTGACACCATATTTTTTACTATATGTATAGGTGCTATTTGACTATGTCGACAGCGAGGACGAAGATGCCCAGAGGAGGTACAGGAGGCAAAAGCTGAGGGAGCTTTATGCGGGACTGCATAACAGGCGTGTGAGGACCTGGAATATGGGCTTTGGATGCCTGTTTTGCAACCAAAAGCTTCATGACGAGTATGAAAGTGTTCTGGCGCATGCAAGAGGACAAGCCGCTGGCTCCTTCAAGCAGAAGTATTCTCGCAGGGTGGCGCACGCCACGTACGCTGAGTACCTGGAGAAGCTTCACCTTCGTGCAGGCCTGCTGGCAGATGAGATGTGGGATTGAACTATGGCTATGTAGTGTCTTAGTTATATGCTTGAGTATGCTTAATATCGGTTGAACTATGGTGGAACAATGCTTGAGTACGCTTATTATCTATGCTTACTTATGTCTAGATGTGGGATGAGTATGCAATCAGTCTGGTTGATGGAATTTTATGCTTCTCTTATACCAACATATGATTGCCCACACCCAGTGCCGGACCTAGAAATAAAATAGAAGGTGTGCACACTTTAAAAAAATTGAGACTATTTCAATTAGCTTGCATGGGCCTTAAAAATCAGCTAATTTTTACATGGTGAAAAATGTTTTCCAAAAATCTGGGTGTGCCATGGCACACCCCCTGGGTACGCCTTTGCCCACACACAGAGTGATGTTAATCGCACACGGTTGAGTCTACCAAACCGTTGCCTCCGAAACGCATTCTGGCCTCTGGGACAGAAAACCCTCACCACCCAATTCAAAAAGGAAAAAAGAAAACCCTCACCACCCCCCACACCACAAAACCCTCACCCCCGCCCACCACCTCCCCCCCTCTCCTTCCCCAGTCGCACCTGCACTCCTCCGCGACTCTGCATGTCACCTCCTATCGTTGCGGCAACCACTTAGATCGACGCCTGTCGCCGACGCCGGCTGCCGGCAAACACCACCGCATTTTGCCACTGCCGCTTGCCGCCGCCTATCGCCACCGACTTTCTCGACGCGGCTCGCCGTCGACCCAGCTCCGCGTGATTGGGGAATCTGCGGTATTGGAGCTTTTTCTCATGGAGAACCAGGTAACTAATTTACTGAAATATTCGATCATCTCTTATCCCAGTTCTTCTGCCCCTTTTAATCACCCGGCCGAAATCGCCATGGATTCATTTTTCTTCTAGCTGATTCGAGGGTTTTCTTTCATTCGTAGAGTGTACAGTGCAAGGAGACATCAGGCCTATGCGGTCTCGGCTAGATAGCCGAGAAGTTCCATCTCACCGTACCAGCTGGCTTCAGGAATCGCATGGTATGTTCAATCTCACCCTACCTCGGTTGGCATGGCCTACTTTTCTGAACATATAGTATATATTGCTACATTTGGATAAAAGGTGCCACATGCAGTATATACGTCAAAGGGGATTTTTCTTCTTCCTATATTAGGCAAATTAATGCTGTAATGTTCTTTCGATTACTCTCATATTTGCATGACATCATGGTTACACTATCTGTTTAACTATAAATTTGTGTCCTTTGATTTCAACTGCTGTGTACTGTTCTTTCAATTACTCCCATATTTGCATCTTACCCTATTCTTTAACAATCTTATCATTTCCTGCAGTACATCCCTTGCTTTGCAACAGCAACTGTAGTACACAATCTTGGCCTTTACATAACGGAAGACTCCAGGAATGTCATATTGAACACAAACCATGGATTTACAATCGTTACTTCCATAAAACTTGATGAACATGGTCACTCCTATTTTGGCGCGGGCCTTTGGACAAAAATTTCTAAGTTTTATGTAGTGAAAGCTGGCACTAAAATTGCACTGCACCTAAAAGAGCCTGTTCATATGATATATGCTAACATCCCCGACGATATCATCCGTCCGGACTTTGTTCCAAGTAAGTGTTCTTTTCAAGTTTCTGCATTGTGGACTTACCTAGCAATATCAAAGTAATTGTGTAGTATTTAAGCAACCAATAGGGATTCCATTTTCTGACTCTGTTAAGTCTGTTCCTACCTAGTAACTTCTAGTTACCAATACACTTTTCTTCTGCCTTGTTCTAATTTAATATTCCCTATCCTCCCACTCCTCCAGTCCTATCAAATAGCGTCGCCACCGAGGAGACTCCGGAGGTGGAGGACGAGGCTGCCAACAAGCGGCGGCGGGTCGAGCAAGAACAGCAAGCGACTCCGACGAGCCTAGACTTCATCAGCAGCCTCCCCGATGATATGTTGATCGTCATCATCTCCCTCCTCCCAATCAAATATGGCATGCGGACAACTGTCCTTTCCCAGTGGTGGTGCCCCCTATGGCATTCCACCCCTCTCGACCTCATCGACGTCCACAAGCTCTACCATGGCTATCGTAAAAGCTTGGACACGTTGTCCCAGATCCTCGGCAGGCACCTTGGCCCAATCAGAGGCCTTATCACGGGCAAGTTCCGTTCCAACGGCAAGGACCGAGCCAAGCTTGATGAGTGGTTCCGATCCCCCGCCCTAGATCACCTCGAGGAGCTCAGTTTTAATGATGGACATATGCGCTTGTTGCCACCGTCCGCGCTCCGCCTCGCGCCCACGCTAGGGGTCGCCAGGTTCATGAACTGCCATTTGCCCCCGATTAATGACGCGCCCGCTCTTTTTCTCCCTCGACTGAAGCACCTCGAGCTCATTGCCGTTTGCATCCCCAAGGATGACATGGAGCGCCTGCTCCGCGGCTGTACTGCACTCGAGTACCTTCGTCTTCAGGCGTTCAATGGGTTGAGTAGCTTCCACATCACCTCCATGACTCTCTGGACAATTTATGTGTGTTGCTGGTGCTGCAACAAGAGATCATAGAAGGTGTATCACAGTATGTTCATTGAGGACACACCTTTACTTGAGAGATTACTTGTAGTTGATCAACAAGGTCCAACAAGAATCAGTGTCATTTCTACGCCGAAATTGACAGTGGTGGGCTACTCGTCTGTCAAATTCTCCGAACTTGTTATTGGATCCAAAACCGTTCAGGTACAACATTCGCCTTCTTGTTCTCCTTCTTGAATTAACATTTTTTTATAATTTTGAAGATGTGTGTTCATCTGTCATCCAGAAAATGAACCCGACAAGCTTGACAACGTATCTGCGCACAGTGAAGGTCTTCGCAGTAGAATCTATCGGCCCCAACCTAGAGGAAGTTGTCAGTTTCCTGAGATGCTTTCTGTGCCAGGAGAAGCTATATATCGAGGTGATGCTCCTTTCCTGTTAAATGTTAACCATAAGGGAGTTCAATTTTTTGGTACCTTTTCCCAAGTTTACAATGACTAATGTACTATGATTTCTGAAGGAATTTTGGAGGATTTCAGTACATTGATGTTTTTTCCCTACAGTGGTTGCTTGATTCATAAGGTTACAATCCATATGCATTTCTCCTTTCTATTCGTCTGTACTAGTTTTCGTAGGTAAATTTCCATCCACTCCAACCTCTTGGGAAGAAGCCTATGTTTTTCTAGATTGTAATCAAATGCCCATGTTAATCATGTAGGATCGAAGATCGCATGTCACTCTATTCGTGTATTTTAGAAATCCTGCAAATCAAAGAGGCTTGTAGTAGTGTTCAAAACTGCACGTAGGCACTAATACGTTCTCTTCTTTTGTAGATAAGATTAGGCCCGGTAGTGGATAATGTGATACAATATAACAACCACATCGAATGCCTTGATCTGCATCTCTCAGAAATTACTTTGAACTCTTACCGAGGGACCTTACCGGAGATTATATTCGCCAGGTTCTTTGTTGTGAGAGCAAGGGAGCTAAAGGTAATGAGGCTTGCCCTACATTTGTTTCGCAAAACTGAATGGTTTGCTGATCAGCGCCGGCTGCTATGGCAGAATGGAAAAGGCTTTGCGAAATCTGAATTTCATTTTGGAAGATCAGCTGACAGAGTAATCGGAAGTCATTATGTCAAGCCCATACATGACTTGTCAGTAGCTGATCCCTTTGCAAAAATGTTGAGGTTTCGAAACGGGTGTTACAAGTTGTAATATCAGTTTGAACCTCTCATATGTCCAAGTTTAGCTGATCAGCGCGGGCGTCTGCATCTGCATGAGCTGAATTTCATTTCTAATATTAGTTTGAACCTTGTAATTAATCTTCGAATTTGAGCCTTCTAACTCTGGAATTTGAACCTTGTAATATTTCGGGCTTTTGTGGTACAATCGTTGAAATGGCATCGTATGAGACTCATATATTGGTAGTACTATTTTGACATTCATATGCAATGGACGATTAATATCTGGACCTCAATGGACTTGATTTTATTTACCATTCTCAAATGTGTTTCCCCTGTCGATCTCAATCGCAAACGATCTATATTGTGAACACGACAGCGATCTTCGACATTATTGTACACAGTTGGTTTCCTCAACTGTGTGCCCAGAATTATCGCACTCGAGTGTCCATCATTATCCATTTGTGTAACTTTGACCTCATCACCCACGGGTAAACTTGGCGCCTCTTCGAGCCCACGAGTGGTCAAACAAAATGCGTGTGGGGGGCTCAACAGCTCAAGCGTGCACTGGAATCCTCCGCTAGGAATGCGGTGACAAGACATGACGATTACAGGCTGTCCGGCCCCCATTTATTACAACGACCATTTAACCCTTGTGTCTCTTCAACCTTTCGATCGCGCCCCAGTATTGCAAGAAGCACACCCCACGACGACAAATACAGAGAGGGTATCCTGCGCGGCTCCAATGGCGGTCCCAGCGGCTGCCGACGACGAGCGGCAGTTCACCATGCATGCCATAGTGGACACCCACAAAAGGTTCACGGAGCTCTCGGTGGTGTACAAAAACAACCCGATCTAGGTGGAGAACTCCATCCACACTATGGAGTTGTTGCTTGCTGCGGAGAAGTACAAGGTGGTCGGGTTCGACCTCGAGTACACCCGCGCTCGTGCCGGGTCTCGTCACAAGGTCGCCGTCGCCCAGATGTGCATGCGCAATCATGTCCTCGTCTACCACTACTGCCTGGCCACAAGGCCTTGCCAGTGTTTCGCCAGGTTTGTCAACAGCCCCCACTACATGTTCGCTATAGTGGACATCACCAACGATGTAAAGGTGCTCAAGAATTTGGACATCGCCTGCCAGAATCTTGTCGATATCCAGGGCCAATACAAGATCTGGGGCAGCAAGAAGCATGAGAAGGACTCACTAGTTCACCTCGTCGAGGCCATCATCGACCCCTACTACAGAGACATGAAGGATTCCTGCAACAAGGACAAGCGTGCCTGGCACTCGGCCTGGATGGAGAGACTCTACATAGCTCACGTCGTGTACGCGGCCAAGGAGGCGTACACGAGCTACGAGATGTACAGGCGGATCGTTGACATGAGGAAGTGCCTCCTTCCCCAAAACGGCCAGGGATCCAGCCGGAAGCAGAGCAATGGCAAGCGTCGTCACAACAAGAAGTAGATGATCGTTTCTCCTAGTTTAGTGTGCATGTAATTGTTTACTTTGGTGTGTGTAGTCACTTATGTAATTGGATGTTTTATTTGGTTATGCAACAATGTTCTTATAAGTATATATGTTGCTATTGTGTAGACAGAGCATAGATGTTGTGCGGACAGAGCAAATCACATCGGCCACGGGCTAAACTAGGGAACCCGTCGGTGATGATTTCATCAATCGCTGACAATTGTATACCAGCAAGCGTTTGCCCACAACACACACGAGTTATTAGCAGGAATCGTCTGAGTTGTTATCGGTCTTCCCTCACATTTCGGATTACTGGCCTGTTTGCCGCGTATCACACACATCTTGTTAAGTTGAACCATTTCTATTGTGTTGGGTAATCGCAAACAGTTCATCCGAGTGAACCGCATGCCGTATATCACACACACCTTGATCAGCCTGTCCGTTTCTGTTGTGTTGGGTAATCACAAACAGTTCATCCGAGTGAACTATATGTCGTGTATCGCACACACCTCGAACTGGCTGCCCATTTCTGTTGTGTTGGGTAATCACAAATAGTTCATCCGAGTGAATTGTATGCCGTGTATCGCACACACCACGAACTGGCTGACCGTGTTTGTTGTTCTGGCTTATCGCAAATAGTTCATATGGATCAACTATATGCCACATATCGCACATGCGTCTCTAATCTGAATCATTTTTTATGTCTCCGGCATCGCAAACAGTTCGTCTTATTGGGGACGGTATTTTTACGACACCATTTGCGATGCATGCATCGCACACAGTTTGGTCGCGGGGTCTCTGATTCATGTGTCGCGTTAACGGTCGCCTGCAGTAGTGCTCCTAGGCCGTGGCCATGAGGTGCTGTTGCAGGATGAGCTCATCCAACAAGGTGAGGATCTCCTCTAATTTTTTGCCAAATTTTCATTCTGATCTGCTATATGATGAATTGCTATGAGCTGCTGCTACTGCTATATGATGAATTGCTGTGAGCTGCTGCTGCTATATGATGAATTGCTATGAGCTGCTGCTGTTGCTATATGATGAATTGCTATGAGTTGCTGCTGCTGCTATATGATGAATTGCTATGAGCTGCTGCTGCTGCTATATGATGAATTGCTATGAGCTGCTGCTGCTATATGATGAATTGCTATGAGCTGCTGCTGCTGCTGCTATATGATGAATTGCTATGAGCTGTTGCTGTTGCTGCTATATGATGAATTGCTATGAGCTACTGCTACTGCCGCTGCTGCTATATGATGCTTTCAGGTGGTGTTGCTATATGATAAAAACCAGCCACTTGGAAAATGGAATTTTGATAGATAATGATTAATCATATAAATTTAGGCAATTATCCTCTGTTTGGAAGACATTGACCAAAGTAGATTGTGCCAAGTAGAATGTATCTTTGTATTTGCATTTTGAACAAATAATGATGGTATGTTTTCCTATCATATTAATTACTGCGATGGGTTCAATTTGTGATGTTTGCAAGTCAAATTTATTTTCATATGGGCAGCAAAATGACAAAATATAATGCAATAGACTTTTCACTGATCATACAATAGATAAGCTGAAAAAGCAGGCAATGAAAAGAACTGGTTGGCTTATTATCTCGAGGTTATATTCACAGGAGCTTATTTTCATAGGATAACTCAAAATAACTGGCCCTAAGAACCCTGGCCAACAGCAATGCCAAACAAATAACATCACGATGATTGCAATGGAGTGACTTACCATACCACGCTGTATAGGCTCACCGATGCCCCTCATTTTTTTGCGATGTTCCATGAAAATGCACCATACATTTTGTACTAAGAAATCTTGTACTTTTTCATCGATGCGCCCCATCTGCAAGTTGACACAGCTAATTTGAGACATCTCTACATGATAATACATTGCATATCCCTTGCACATAATTAAACCACCAATTAACAATTGTGTGCGTCGCATAAACTACCCATGACTCTGTACTGGTCTTGCAGGCACTCTAAGGGAGCCTAATTTAGTGCACTCGCATTCCTTCATGCCACCTATGACATTGTGTAATGTATGATGTCTATATCTCTAATTAAGCAGCCAGTAGTGGTAATCATTGGCTACATAAAGGAATTAGTGGTAGAAAATCCTAGCAAAGCACGCTGGCAGGCACACAACAATACAAGAGAGAGACACACTTACAAGATCATAGCAATGCTTCAGTCCAAGAGTTTGGTTGACCAAGGTGTTAGATCCAGAAGAAACATCGTCCTTGTGGCTCTTGCCAGCTCCATAACAAGTAACAGCGACCTGTTAGTATATTTGAAGTACATCTGGCAGGTGATGTTGGACGGGTTTAAAGGTGACAAGTACCTAGATCGCGGCAGGTGCTTGGCATCTTGCCAGACGATGGGAACCAGGTTAGAAACGTCAAGGGTGATGACGCTACGGTGGCTGTCGGGGTCTAGTAAGGAGATCTAGGACTGTGGACGAGGGCGTCGATGAAGCTGCTCCGGTGGTAGGGTTGAGAATGGTGTCGACGATGCGGATCTGCGGCCATGGACAAGGGCGTCGGTGAAGCTGCTCCGGTGGTAGGGTTGAGGATGGTGTCGACGATGCAGATCTGCGGCCGTGGACGAGGGCGTCGAGAAGCTGCTCCGGTAGGGTGGACGATCGTGTGGACGATGCGGATCTAAGGCCGTGGACTTGGGCGTCGGCGAAGCGGCTCCGGTTGGGTTGGGGATGGTGTCGGCGAAGCGGCTCCGATAGGGTTGAGGACGGTGTCGACGAAGCGGATCTGAGGCCGCCGACAGGGGCGTCAGTGAGGCGGCTCCGAGCGTGTGGACGAAGCGGCTTCGGTGCGGTGTAGGAAGGAGCCGTCGCAGATGCGCTGCGGTTGACGAGAACACCGGCGAAGCAGATCCGGCGCGGTGGACAAGGCCGGCACTGAATGGGCTGTAGTATAGTGGTGGATGAGCAGTCTACGGTTTCTAGGGGAGGTGGGAGGGGTAGATGCAGCCTCAGAAGCAGATCCGGTGAGGTGGACGACGCCGGCAGTGAATAGGCTCTGGTATGCCAGTGGATGAGCAGTCTGGGGTTTCGAGAGGGAAGGGGGTAGAATCGCCGATGAAGTACGGACGGCGGGCTGTAAGATGCTCTGGTGCTGTGGAGTAGTCGTTTTTGCGGGAGGGAGAGGAAATGGAGGTGCCGTGTGGTGGGGGAGCGGGAGTTACCAAAGCAACCCCGACCTATTATGTAAATGAGGGCCGTGTTGTTCTCCTTGCACAAAGGACAAAAGGGGAATTTCGCATGCTCCAGACTAGGTCGCGGAAATTTTAGAAGTAGGCGGGAGATTTTGCCGCCCGCGGGATCGTTCGTATCTAGTTTCAACTAATTTTGGACAGTGCTAGCGGGAAGCCGGTGATGCGCGCCTGTGTACACGGCGCACACGTCGGCAATAACTCGGATGATGCACCGATAAGGGCATGTACAGTGGTTAATAAGATAGTCTTATCTTAAGCCTTGCATGTAATTTTGATATGACAAAAAAATATGTCTACAATGGGTCATATCTTAGCGTTATCTCTAATAACTAGCTATTCCTTAAAATGTGGTGAGACATATTGTGCTAAGAGATCATCTCTTAAATAAGAGAAGACAAGCCTTTTCTTATGAATTCTCTCTCCTCCACATCAGCATTTATCCTATGTGGCACTTCTAAGATAGCACCATTGTACATGCCCTAACTTGTTACGATCACACGGGTGCGGCCGATCGTACAGGTGTAACTGAGGCGCGTTCATAAAAAGGGACCAAACGCTCAGCCTATGAAATATGTAATTTTGTGCCATTGGTTATTTATTTTAAACACAATGCATTGACATGTTAATTTCAACTATATTGTACAGTAACAAATGGATAATATAGATGCGCAAAAGAAATGGATATTATAGTCCGCTACTTAAAAGTGTTACCTCATATGATTACATGGCATCCATTTCATAAATTGCAGTACCCGTTGAATTCATATATGAATATTATGTATATTGCTTCATAATAGAACCTTAAATCATAAAAAAAACTAATGAATTTGAATGCAACACTAACAATGGTGCATGTACATGATAACTACAGTGGTTGTTTGAAGAAATATCACTATAACTTTGGCATGCACGATTGAAAAAGGCTATTTGAAAAAAAAGTATAACTTATGCGATATGTGATTGTCCAATCTTTATAGCATTGAATCGATATTGTATCTTCGGCCATGATACGAAGTAGATATTGATTATGTTCAAGCGAGGCACGTCCTCGACCGTTAGATAGTGATACGTGAATGAATTGTGCAATCTCTCTCACACACATACAAATCTCCCTTCTCCGTGGGCATCTCAATCACACACGCGCGCTCCGTCTATTTCTCTCCCTCCGTCAAGGTTAGAAATCGTCTTTCTACCTCGTCCTACAAGTCTCTCAAACAAAAACACACTCTCTCTCTCTGTCGAACACCCCCACCCCTTTAATTCCGCCCACCCACCGCCACTCATGTCTTAAAGTATAACTACGTCTCGCACACATATCCCTAATTAAGGTTAACTCGAGTCCCCGGAACCATATGAATCCATACAATGGGATTCCAGTTGACCACCTTTTGTTCTGAGATTTCGAGAAGAGTTTGCTCACACACACACACACACACACACACATTGTTTCTCTCTTCACTTATTTCGGGCATTTGCATGCACACACGCTAGTTTATCTCCCTGATGTTTTAGGCATGCCTCGCACACATGCTATCTACCTATCTCCTAATATAGATCTATAACACACAAACTCTCTCTCTCTCTCTCTCTCTCTCTCTCTCTCTCTCTCTCTCTCTCTCTCTCTCTCTCTCTCTCTCTCTCTCTAAGTGTCTCTAGCACCCTTCCCCCTCCCAACATGGCAGGACTAGGGTGACACCTCGATCTTGATCTTAATCTATCTACTGGCTTCTCTCTCAGACACACACACACTCGCTAGTTGTGTCTCTGTGCCTAGCACACGCACACTCTCGATACGCCTTTCCCACGCTCTCTCCCGCCCCCCGCCCCTCCCAACAAAGACAGGAGCAGGGTCACACCTTGATCTTGATCTTAATCTATCTATTGGCTTCTCTCTCAAACAAACACACTCTCGCTAGTTGTGTCTCTGTGCCTCGCACACACACTCTCGATACGTCTTTCTCTCCGTAGCCCCTTTAGATATGTAGATTTGTCGGTGGTCATTGATGGTGCGGTCGGAGTCGCGCGTGCAGAGGTGCAATGACTATGAGGCCGAATTGCAGCCTCGATGATGCTTTTCTCTTTGACAACATGTGTGCGTTCTTGTGTGTGTAGCCAGCTCGCCCATTGTGCCTTGTTTTTACGGGCCTCATGTGATGGTTTTCTCCTGGTTTTCTATTAATTAATCGGGCAACTCTTTTCTTTGTTATTAATGAATGCGAGATCCTTCGGGTCAGACATAAAATATATCACTTTAAACCAATTATCACAGTAACTATATAAAAAGGCTGATATCTCTTGCTTGTTCGAGGAAGAACATCAGGTGGAGTGGTTAGCGCCCGATGTTCGTAACGCGTTGTCCTGAGTTCAAATCATGTCAGAAACTTTAGTTTCTTATATGTTTTTATATATACTTCTTTTCTCTACCTTACTGACAGTGGAACCCACAGATAAAATGAGAGCGGGCACCTTGCAACGTAGGCGGATTTAACAGAAGTACTTAGAATACAAGTATAAATTTTTAAGGATTGATTTGTTTCATTTTTTGAACTTTTTGTATGAATCTGTACCCACCATGCAATTTCATGTACTGTACATGCAATTAATTTTTTGTTTTCAGAATAATACATGCAATTAACTAATAGGGATTTGATGTGAGTATAATTTCCAGCATAAGGGCATCTCCAAAGGCAACCAGCAAATTTCCTCCCGCATCCGTTCGCGAACACGATGACATCCAACGCTAGCCGCATACATTTTGACAACAACTCGAACCAACCGGACGAAATTCATGCAAACACGGCCGGATTTCATATAAACATGACAGATTTCATATAAAAATTCTAGATTTTCATATAAACATGACGGATTTCATTACAGTTACATCAACTAAGCAGTGCTAGTCCGGCTCTGGATGTATAATTAAAACCTAATCTAAATGGTCTCCCGCGGATCCCTTTGTCTTCCTCATGTCCGGCAGCCCGATCAAGACACTTGCGGGGTCGACGAAGGTCCTCGCAATAGAAGAACCGGGCAAGACACCGGCTGCGAACGCCGTCGTCGCCTCGGCGGTGGCCTTCATGGGACCTGTCGGGGGGATGACCCCCGGGTAGGCCCAAGACGGCGAAACGACACTTCAAAACTTTGCGAGGGAAGCGTCCCCTGGCGACCTGGCGACCCGGCCGGCTCGCCGCCTGGCGACCTGGCGACCCGGCCGGCTCGCCACCTGGCAACCCGTCCGGGTAAAGCCATCCGGGTGGAGCCGTCCGGGTAGAGCCATCCGGGTGGAGCCGTCCGGGTGGAGCCGTCCGGGTGGAGCCCGTCCGGCTGGAATCCGGGAAAATCAACCTCGGACGTCCCGTCAGACCTGCGCAGACGAGACGGCCACACTCTACAGTAGAGCACTGTAGATGAGCGGCTGGCACTGTATACGGACAGCCGGCACTGTTCACACGTCTGGTGTCCCCCCAACAGTGTAGTTGGGCCAGGTGGGCCCCTCTTGTCCCCTGGGCACCCCTTTGTAAGGTGACCCAGGGAGCTCATGCTCGGGGGGCAAGCCAGGCACTCGAGCCACTCCTTCTCGTTCTCTCATTCACACACGCATGAGGCCAGGGAAGAGAAGCGCTCCCAGCCTCCTTCCTCCTCTAAATACAGCTCTAGGAACGACTCTGTACTACCATATACACCGCATATACATCAGACATGCAAGAGTAGGGGTGTTACCTCCCACGGAGGGCCCCGAACCTGGGTAAACCACCGTGTACAGTTGCACAAACCCGTCCCGAATCTCCACTGTAGCCTTGCTCTCACCTCTTTAAGCCATCACATGGCATCTGCCCTGATCACGCAAGCCCCGCGAGAATACCACGACAGTTGGCGCCCACCGTGGGGCGAGCTGCCGCTGGAACCGCGGTCCGGGCAGGACCCCTTCGTCATCATCACCGCGGCATCGCCATCGTCTCTCCGGCAGCGCTCGGAGGCCCGACATCGACTCGCCCCCGGGGCGGCCGCGCGGGACGGTGCGTCCTCGCCGTCGGCCTCGACACCGTCCGCCTCGCTCTCTTCTCCGCGGACACTCTGCACCGCGCGCCTCACCAACTCCCCGCGAGCGTCCGCGGCCTCGCGCCCGACGTCCAAGCCTTCGGACCCCCTCTTCCCGCTCGAGCAAGTCATGGGGTGAGGTCGTCTGCCTGCGAGCCCCGCACCAGCCCGTGGTCGCCTTCTCGCGCGCATCGCGCGCCTCCCGGCGGCCACCGCCGTCCGCCTGGCCGTCCCGCTGTCGCAGACGCCCCGGTCCCGTCCGGATCTCGCGTACGCAGCGGGAAGCCCCGGGCTGCCCCTACGCTTCCCCGCCTCCACCCCGAGCTCGCGCGCGTCCTCCGCGGCTGCACCCCGCCAGCGGCTTGCCTCGCGCCGCTCTGCACTCGCGCGCGCGGCCCCGCCCTGTGTCGCGTTGCTCCGACCTCCCTCGGGCCGTCCCGCGCACCTGCGTCGCCCGTCGCGCTTCGCGCCGGCTTCGCCCCGCATCGCCTCCCCGCCTCCTTCCCTCCATGGCACCTGCGGCCTCGACCGTCGGTGACGCAAGCCACGGCCTCCCGCGTCGCGCCGCCTCGCCCCGCCGGCGGCCCGCCCCCACCCCGAGCCCCAGCAGCGGCCGAGCACCCGCTCCCAGGCCGTCCCCGCCGCATCCTCCCTCCGCTGCCCTCGCGCACGAGCCCGTGCGGCCCCGTGCTGCTGCTTCCTCGCGCACGGCTGCATCACCACCGTGCCTCCCCTCTGCGGCATCATCGCGCCCGGCCGGACCTCACCGGCTCCGGGCTCGTCCGCGCCCGAGCCCTCGCGCGCGCCTCGCTGGCTCCAGCCTCACCAGAGCCCGGCCGCACTCCGGCCTCCCGCCGTCCTCGCCCACGCCCAGTCTCCCCTCTGCTGCGCCGGCTCCCCTGACTCGCCTCCGCGCGCGCCCCTCCGCCACTCGGCTCTACCCGCGCCCGGCCAATCCTCGCGCGCGCGTCCTCCGCTCGCCGCCTCGCCCAGCCGGCTGCGCCGCGCCAGCTCCGCGTGCGCCCGCACCGCCCGCGAGCCGGCTGTGCGCGCCCGGCCGCGCGCTCCTCGCCCGCTCCCACGCCAGCCGGCTCGCCGCCCCGCCTCCGGCCGCGCCCGGCGCGCCCCAGCCGGCCCCCGCTGCTCACTGCTGTAGCCTGTTGCCCGTGCAGAAAAAGAAAAGAAAGAGGCCGGGTGCCCAGGCCGGCTGGCACACACAAAAAAAAAGTTCGATGCCGGTTAAAAAAAAAAGTTCGATGCCGGATAGAAAAAGGAAAAAAGGGCCCGCCAGCTGCGCCCGCTTCGACTCCCGGCCGGCTGCAGCAAGCCGGCTGTGGAGCCGGCCAGACCGCCCATCAGCCTCGACGCCGGCTGCGCCCGCTTCCATGCCTGGCCGGCTGCGCCAGGCCGGCTGGGAAGCCGGCCCGGCCGCCTGTCCGCCTCGACGCCCGATCGGTCGGTCCCTACCAGCTGGGGCGCCCTTCGACCGCCCGGAGGCTCGGGTCGCCTGCCGGAGGTCACCTCTGACCCGTCCGCGTCAAAAAGCAATGTGAGCCCCCATCCGCATACCCTTGCACCGCGCACAAAAACCGATAACCAGAGCGACCCTCGGGGGCTACTTCCGCATGTTTTATCAGCTGCTTTACTACTCACCCCGGCGCCAGCTAGTCTCGACCCGGGGGCTGGCCGTTTGGCCCGATGCGTTCCTCCCCGCAGACGGCTTAATAGTGTGCATGGTACCGAAGGCCCACTCTTCGTCTCAGCTACAGACTGGCTCCCGGCTGTCCGGCTAGCGAGAGCAAAAGCTGTAGGTCACCCCACGCGAAAAACGTCCGGGGGAGAAAACGGCTTGGGCGACCCGGTCGTTTCCTTTATGAGTATCTGCTCGGTCGAATATGCTCCCAGAGTCCGAGTACTGTACACTCTACTCCGTGGCCCACTCTTCGCCTCAGCTACAGACAGGCTCCCGGCTGTCCGGCTGGCAAAGAGCAAAAGCCAAAGAGCGAAGGGGACGTGAAAAAGACTGAAGGGGGCTCGGACGAAACCGAGTCGGCACCCTCTGCATAAAACTTGCGCTGCCAAAGCTAAATATTTGATATATCTGCACTGACTAACTTTGTCTTTTGCATAACCATTTCCATGGGGAACCCCCCCTCCTCGCCCGGAGGCTCGGAGGCTACACCCAGTGGGTGCGCCGGCGTGCCCCGCTGGGAAAACGCCACGCCGGTTTCAGGCCCGCCGCCTGCTGCCACCGGCATCCTCGACGCCACTGTCTGCTCCACATCAGCAAATACCCTCCGCCCGACTCTTCGAGTCGCCCGGAGGCTCGGAGGCTACACCCAATGGGTGCGCTAGCGCGCCCCCACTGGAAGCAAGCCGCGTCGGCTGCCGCCCGCAGCCGACTGTCATCGACGACCTCTGCTCCAACATCAGCAAATACCCTCCGCCCGACTCTTCGAGTCACCCGGAGGCTACACCCAGTGGGTGTGCTAGCGCGCCCCCACTGGAAGCAAGCCACGCCGGCTGCCGCCCGCAGCCGGCTGTCATCGCCAACCTCTGCTACCACGACAGCGAAGACCCTCCGCCCGACTCTTTGAGTCGCCCGGAGGCTCGGAGGCGACACCCAGTGGGTGCGCTGGCGCACCCCCACTAGAAGCAAGCCGTGCCGGCTGCAGCCCGCAGCCGGCTGTCATCGACGACATCTGCTACATCAACGCCCGCGAAAACCCTCCGCCCGACTTGCCAAGTCGCCCGGAGGCTCGGAGGCTACTGTCGGGGGTATGACCCCCGGGTAGGCCCAAGACGGCGAAACGACACTTCAAAACTTTGCCAGGGAAGCGTCCCCTGGCGACCTGGCGACCCGGCCGACTCGCCACCCGGCGTCCAGTCCGGCTCGCCGCCTGGCGACCTGGTGACCCGGCCGGCTCGCGACCCGGCGTCCCGTCCGACTCGCCGCCTGGCGACCTGGCGACCCGGTCGGCTCGCCACCCGGAGTCCCGTCCGGCTCGCCACCCGGCGACCCGGCGTCCCGTCCGGCTAGCCACCTGGCAACCCGTCCGGGTAGAGCCATCCGGGTGGAGCCGTCCGTGTAGAGCCATCCGGGTGGGGCAGTGGGATCGTCTGCGCCCAGGATCCCCACTTCCCCGCACTATGCGCGCACGTTCCCCACGCACATTAACTGCGCGGGGAATCGCAATCGCCAAGAGCCGCCACAATTTATCCCCCACGCGCGGGCCGAGGGCGCGGCGTGGCGGGCTCGGTCCACAATCACGTCCCATCGTGCGCGTGGTCAGGCAGGCCTCGCTCGTCACGGAACGACATGTGGCGGTCCATCGGACGGCGATGGGCGCGAACCGTCGTGCGAAGCAAGACTCGACCGGCGGACGCTTCCGTTTCCCGCCCCTTCCGGGGTGCCACGATCCGGCTTCCTGAAGCTGGCACCCAGCGGGTGTTCCCGGCGACTGCCGCCGCCTTGCCGGCAGGCGGACGGATGGGGCCACCCGGCCTGACACTTGAACTTCACCAACGAATCGACTCCTCGGGGGGGTAAGCTGCGAAGGCCCCCCTGCTTGGAGCCGGCGAGCCTTCACAGCTTCGGGGACTACTATCGGGGGGATGATCCCCGGGTAGGCAACGGAGCCCGAATCCCTTTTTTCCAAAACACCGGGGCAGGCCAAGCCCCTCAATCCGGCTGGCCTGCGCGCCGGCTCCCCAGCGTGAGCCGGCTCGGCATGGCGACCCGGCCTGGCCGGCTGGCCACAAGAGGGAAGACCCTCACGACAAGGTAAGCATGGCTACAGCGCTCCCTCCTTTACACCGGCCCCGGCGGGAGCGGCTACAGTGCTCCCTCCTTTATGCCGGTCCAGGCGGGCGGTGCGATCCTGTAGCTGGGCGGCGCCAGCCATCCTGTGACGTGGGACAAGACGCGCCACAGTGCCCCGCGCCCGGCGGACCCGGCGACCCGGCGGCCCCCATCGCCGGCTCCCAGACGATGACACCAGGGCTCCACGCTCATGTATCTTTACCAATGTAACCCTGGGGGGTCGAGCTATAAGACCCCCCAGGAGGCCTCCATGCAGGGAGGTTCAGCTTGATTCGACTCTCGACACACACACACACACACACGAATACTCACAGGAGAGGTAGAACGGAGGTCTAGCTCCCTCTTCCTCCTCCGCTCAAACGGCTCAAGGAGCAACCTTGTAGCCCTTGTGCACTCCATACTCCATTCGGCAGGACTAGGGGTGTTACCTCTCCGGAGGGCCCCGAACCTGGGTACGTCTCGTGTCTCACACCTGCGCGTGCCGACCTCGCCTCCGGAACCCACCGGTGTCCTCACGTACCCCCACCTTTTAAGCCATATCATGGCATCTGCCGTGAGAATACCACGACAGGACCCAAGCGGCGGCGGCCTCCCGTGTTCTACTTCTCCTCGATGATGGTGGCGGACGCGGACGCGTTGGCCACCAACTCATCGCTCTCCGCGCACCCGGCTTCTGTCTCTGCCTGCATGGCGCGGCCGCAGGCACGGGAGGCACGGTCGCAGGCACGGGAGCGACGACGCCTGTGCCGGCCTGGAGCAACTCGCACTCCACATCGAGCTGGCCTGGAGCGGCGAGTTGCTGAACCACGCGCTGGCTTGGGGCGGCAACTGGCTCCGTCGGGCTAGGCGAGGGAGGTGGAGCAGTGAGCTACCTCGCTCGTATCCAGCGGGCTCGGCGGGCCACCCAGCCGGCTTGTATGCCGGAGAACTGCTCCTCGGAAGCCATCGAAAGAGTGGAGAAAATGGTGAAGGAGGAGATGGGGGAGCGGCGGAGGGGTGCGAATCTTGCCCATCGTCTGGCCTCAGTTAAAATAGAGGGTGGACGAGAGGAGCTAGGCCGGCCTTGCATTTAATGCCAGCCCGCTCATGTGGTTGGAGTAGGTTTCTAGGCTTCCACGCGGGTTTAATGGAGGTGTTTGAATGCGGCGAGGAGGTGTGTTCAGCCGGGCGTGCAGCAGGCGGCGCCCTCGGGAGTAGTACTTTTTTTTGAGAAACGGAGGGTAAACTAGTAAATCAGGACAGTTCCCGATACGGTTTGAATGCAGACGAGGGAGAGGGTAGCGGTTCCCTAAACGTTGAATGTCCAATGATGCATCCTCTTTCAATTAGCATGCTGAGGGAAGTAATTAATGGGAGAAGCAGAAAGGAGGCAGCATGATGTGAATGCGACGCAGTTTGCACTCATATAAAGGCAGCCCCTCCACTCCAATGCATCTACCAGATCGTACGCACCTACGCACCTACGCTAGGCACAACAGTGCTCACTCCAATTCCCATACCAAGTGACCAGAAGCCAGACCCATGGCAGCGATGCGCGCGAGCGGCCTGCGGCTATGCCAGATGATCCGAGACGCCGGCCTGCTACACGGCACCATGGATCGTCTCGCGCCGGTGCTTTGGACCGGCTGGTTAATAGCCCGCTTCGACGCCAGCTACGAGTCTCAGTTGGACAAGATGATCGTCGACACCATCAACAAGTTCACCGTCGTCAAGAAGCTCGCGGACGACATCGCCGTACTCCTCCAGCCTGCGCGCCCAGGCTCCTCGTTGCCTGCAACCCTAATCGGCCTCCATGGTGAGAACCTCTTTCAAGCACTGGTGGCCCTACGACTGCCCGCCGACGCGACGAAGAATGTCCACCTCGAGGTCGCACTCACCGCGAGGCGCCTCGCCCTGCAAGCATTCATCAACCTACACATCCACGTGTACGATCAAGTCGTGCACATAGGCCTCTGCAAGGCTAGTGAGGACGCTACGACGTTGGCCTTCCTCAACCAGCTGGAAGCCTTGGACGCCTTTGTTCAGTAGCACCTTGACCTCGCCACAAAAGTCACTGCTCCTCAGCCGCCGGTTGGTGCCCGGCGCACTGAGCCGAGGAGGAGGAGGTCGTTGATGGATGCATCTTTCTTCTTGCACCTGTAACCACCACTGCGATCGCGTCGTCGTGGCCTTAATTCTTATTGTATCGCATTCTCATTCCAGTCGATAAAGACATGTGTGATCCCTTTGCTCACATTTGGCGTCAATTATATGCATCACGGTAACTAGTAGTACCTCCGTCCTGGCCCGTCGGTCAACGCGCATTGGCTAGGCATATATTATCACTAACTTGTGGGACCGCATGTGAGGAAACCGACGATGTGCCAAACTGGCTAACTCCCCCGCTTACCGCGTGGGAAAAGCCCCACCCTAGCATTTTCAATTGTCATTTCTATCTATCGATCGCGCCAAGGAGGAGAACCAAATGTTACAATTTATATTACAAAAAATAATAATGTTACAATTTATACTCCATCGGTTTCTTTTTAGTCTGCATATAAAGTTTGGTCAAAGTCAAGCTTTGTAAAGTTTGACAAACTTTATATTAAAAAATATCAACATTCACAATGTGAAATCAATATGATTAGATGCACCATGAAATGTATTTTCATAGTACTATATAGTTTTAAAATGAAAAGCCTGCCGCGTTCGAGTCGCACGCCCACACGGTCGGGACTCGGGAGTACTCCACGGTCGGTCTGGCATGCCGCATAGCTAGGGAAGGCTTGTTGCCTAGCATTTTCACTGTCATGTGGGACCGCAATTGAGCAAACCGACTATCGGCAAACCCCCACCCATCCTGCCGCACGTTAGCTGAGTTTGAATTGGAAGAAAGAAATGAGGAGGGGAAGAGCGTTGTAGCACAGACGCCAAGAAATTTGGTGTCAGATGGGAGTCGTGTCGATAGAGTAGGAGCACTCCGTACTAGTTTGTACTAGTACCACTGTACAACTACTACTGTACAAAGTTATACTAGTACTAGAGTACTAGTACTCCGGTACGTGCACGGCACAGCTTTGTAGGAACAAAATTGGAGTATTACAAATAATATGATGTGGGGGGCACCCATGAAGCCACGTGGCACATCTGGAGGTCTTGTTGTGAGCTTCTTGTGTGGATCGATCACACTGTCGCGCTGCTGGTTTGAGAAGAATGTGTCTGGGTACAATTAGGTTATATTAGATCCAAATCCCAGCCACCTGGACCATTGGATCAACATCAATCAACAGTTTATATCGTATACGTGCAAATGCACGCATTGACTACATAAAAATAATGAATATATAATATATAATACATAATACCGCATATTAGGTTTCTCTAAAGTCAAACTTTGTATACTTTCAGCAAGTTTGTAGAAAAATATATTAACATATACACAACCAAATACATATCATTTGATTCATCGTTGCATATATTTTCACATCACGTAAATTTGTTACTGTAAATGTTCACATTGTTTTCTACAAACTTGGTCAAGGTTTATAAAGTTTGACTACAGTCAAAGCTATATGCGGAGTAAATAAAAACGGAAGGAGTAGTATAGATATAGATATAGAAATAAAAAATCTAGTACTATAGTTTATACATATAGATATATAGCTACCTTTTTTCTATATTAAAACTCGCGTTTTCGTTTAGACATTGTTTAGCTTCGCTGCAATTTGCATCTGCGAGATGTGTATGACTAATGCCTTGTTCAGATCATCTATTAGGAACCCCACCATTATCCCTGATTAATTCATATTAGAAATTTAGATTGCATTATCTTAGTTCTTGTCGGTTCTTCGGTTGCTTGCTGGAACTCGATCTCGTTATTCAGGTTGATCATGCATACGGCAATATCAGTGACCATGGGAGATTGGTTTAATTAGCGATTGTCGATTCGTATCATCGCGTACGATGTAGTTGGATCGTCAACATCAAAATCCACCAAATCAATAATTATGCCCACTCTCATCGAAGGATTGGGCCGCCATCACATATCTACCAGCTACACAATTCCTTCTCTGAAACATACACATGAACACCCATCTTAGTATCTAGGTCCACGCCTCCCTCTCTCTCTCTCTCTCTCTCTCTCTGAACACACACACCTCTCCACACGATCCATGTCTATTGGTCTCTCTCCCATCCCATCAAAAAAATAGGCACACCGCCATTCTCTCCTTCTCTCGGCCCCTATCTATGTAGTTAGGTCTCCGTGTGACACACAAGCAATGCTCTCTATCTCTACTCTCTCTCTCTTTCTCTCCCACACATAACCTTACCCCCCCCCCAGTGAGCTATGTTGACGACCTCTATCTAGCTCTCACACACGAAAACAGACGATGTCTGTGTGTCCTTCATTGCACACACACTATTGCTCGCCCAATATCCCCGCCCCTGTAACCTTGTGGATCCCCTCTATGTTTATATCCTGTAACAGGTTGACGTTACACGCACCCCCTCACTCTCTCTTTCTCTCATGCACATGCACACACCCTCTTCCTCCCTTTCGGACACCCCTCTCTCTCCGACACACACACACAGTCTTTCTAACACGCATATATATGCCCCCCTCTCTCTCTTTCGCTCACGCACACGCACACATGCACCCACTCCCTCCCTTTCGAACACTCCTCTCTCTGTGACACACACATAGTCTTTCGAACACGCATATGCCCCCCTCTCTCTCTTTCTATCATGCACACGCACACACCCTCTTCCCCCCTCTGGGACACTCCTCTCTCTTCGGCAAACACACACACACACACACATCAGTCTTTCAAACACGCATATGCCCCCCCTCTTTCTCTCACGCACACGCACACACCCTCTTCCTCCCTTTCGGACACTCCTCTCTCCCTGACACACACACGGTCTTTCGAACACGCATATGCCCCTCTCGCTTTAGGTCTCGCTGCCACCCCCCCCCCCCCCCCCGGTCTTTGTGACACAAATATTCTCTCTATATCTAGCTATCTCTCGCAATAATACATGGATAGTCTAAATTGGAATCAAGCAAAGGACCACACATCTCTTGATTCTCTCTTGGAAAACTGAGCTCCAATTACAAAAAGCGAATCCACTCTCAAACATAATATATGAACATAGGGTGAAATCTTCCACACAAATGTTTGTTGCGTGCATGCATGTCAATGATATGGATGTAGTGCTACTCATACATCCACGCTGGCCCAACTCACTCAAATTACATCAAAACCCTTCTCAAAATATCGTGTACATGTGATGTTTATTGTACTACTCCTACTAGCCAGCCCGCGACACGTTCCAACATACTGTGCTACTTTAGATTCTATTTTTCTTGGTCAGACGATGTGTAAGTGTAACCACGAAAAGGTCAGCCCCCGCCCCCATTGGTACTGTAGCTCCAAGCTCCCATACGGACACAACACCCATCGGAGCACGCCGCCGTTGCTGAAGTGGACGGCGCCGCGGCCTGGGAAGACGACGGAGTCTCCGACCTTGCTGAGGTGGAGCACGCCCTCGACGACCGCGAGTAGCGTGCCCTCACTTGCAACGCGCACACGTAGAGGACAATGTGATCCAGCGGCTCGCCCTCGTCGGCCATGAGGGGGAGCGCGTGCTCCAGCAGCATACCCTGGTCGGTCACGAGGAGGTGCATCGCATCCTTGCCGCTCACAAGGTGGACGAGCGCATTCTCCAGCAGCATGCCCACGAGCATCGCATCCTCGCCGCTCTCGACGTGGACCAGCGCGTGCTCCGGCAGCACGCCCGTGAACATAGCATCCTCGCCACTCAGGCGCATGAGCATGTTCTCCAACAGCGCGGCCGCGAGCATGGCATCCTCGCAGCTCACGCGGTGGATGAGCGCATGCTCCAGACAGTACCCCGGGAGTTGGGACGCGAGCACCGCACCCCCGGTGATGAGGAGTACTTCATGATGGCCATCGCGGTTCAGGAAAATCCCATGACTCCGCCGCACCAGGGAGGAGCGCGAGCTCCAGTGGGCGCTCAAGGAGTCCCGCGCCGATATGCAGGTGGCGGCCGACGTGCAAGATTATCCTTCGAGCTCTCCTCCTCCTACGACAACTCCACCAGCGTACCCGTCCTACGTCCTCTGCCTCGGCTCCGGTGGACCTTTGGAGTTTAGTTGTATGGAACATGAATATTTGGATTAATCATATGACTACTTAAAAAGAATGACATTTCTAAGAAAATGTTAAGGATTAAGACTAATGCAAAAAACAACCTATGACTAACAGGCATGAATAGATGATGTGGCAGCATTGCATGTCGGAGAGTAACGCAATATATTGCAATTTATGGATTGCATGCATGCCTAGCTTATGTGGCATGGTTACATTGCTAGGAAAGAAAATAGATATTGCGTTGTACAGATATTTAGGAATAGAAGATACTATCCACATGCATAGTTGCTGTATAGCATATAAAGATCTTTAGAGTGCACTCCAATATTTTTTCAGAGGCTTGGGTGCACCGGATGCCGTGCCACGTTACAAAATGTTAGAACACCTTATATGCTACCGCACCTTATATGCTACCGTGATATATCTGGTGCTACCACACCTTATATGCTACCGTGATATGGATGCACCAGGGCCATTAGATCTGTGATCCAACGGACAACATCTCAGGATGTGAACTAAAGCGCCATTTCAAAAATGTTTGGGAGTTTTATGCAAAACTCGCACTGACCGATGCTGACCACTCGATCCATGATCCAATGGCTCAGAATTTTGTATGAAGGTAGCATTTAAAGGTGTGGTAGACGAGCACGGTGGGGTGTAGCTCTCGGCGTACGCGGCGGAGGGGTGGTGGGACCGTGAGGGGGTGAGGCGCATGTCGAGGGACGTGGTGTCGTGGGTTTGAGCGGCGTCATGGGAATCACGTGTGGCAGTGGTGGAAACATGATGGTCGCCGTAGTTCAGCGTCCATGGACAAGTTGTCATGTCGTCTGACACATGCATTGCATACTGATCATTGCAAGGAGTAGGAGAGAAAACTAGGCGGATAAATACTTCATTATATTCAAGCGGACCTACGCTACTACATTTGTTCGAAAGACATGCACACCAGCGAAATAGTTCATCTATCCATATATACAGAGATGAAATATTTTTTTTAGGAACAAGAGAGGAAATAGTTCATCCATCTATAGTGCCATGCTTCTTCTTCTTCTTCTCCTTCTTCTTCTTCTTCTTCTTCTTGTTCTCATTTTCTGTGGGGGACGGCTTCGCTACAAGCTCCTTCGACCTTGCAGCTATGTTGAAACTCACATGGGCATCGAGGGCTCCATACTTTATCCGCTCATAGGTCAATGGATAAATCTCCCATTCGGACGTCCTTAATTCCAGCGTCTCATCGCCCTTGTCAAGCTTTGTCCCGAGTACATAATTTGCTACATCGAATAAGGATGGTGTTTGTTTGCCACAACCCTCTACAGGAATTTTGGATTGTAGGTCGGCGGTCTTTTTCACATCAAGGTTGTACGGTGCCATCTTTTTTTGTCCCCTTCGATGGCTGCTCCACAGAAGAATATGTCCTCCCGAGACAAGAAATCGTGGAGCTCACCTGGTATGGAGGGCGCGTGCATGATGTGATACACCAAAACATCATCTCCGAGGCACAGCTGAAGGACGCCGGCGTGTTGAATCTCCCCAGTGACACGCGTGGTGTACTCTGTGTCGAGACCAACGATCTTCATCTCCACATTTTCGAGGGAGTTGGATACATTGTTGATCCACTCCCGAACAACCCTTGCGTGGACGGTGACGGTGGCGGCTATCCTCAACGAGCCTTCGCTGATCACATGTTTGACGCTAAAAACCTGCATACGGATCTCTTTCTCCATTTGGAACCGTCGGACCGGAGGGCTATGGTTTGGAGTATTAGGATTAGGTGGCTAAACAGAGTGGAAGAAGATGGTGGTTAAACAGAGTGGAAGAAGATGATTATTTAAAAGGGTTTTGGAGGTATGTGAAGAGGTTAAAATAGTGTGAATCTAGTGGGGTTTGAATGCAAATGAAGGAGAGGTGAAGAAGCCGAGGAAAATCGGTTCCCGATGGAGAATTAATGGAGAAGTGGCATGCAAGCAGTTGATTAGACGGCTAGGTAGACCGGCCTGCAAAACAAAAAGCCTATGCGAGTAGGTGCCGGTTTGGATGGATATTGGCACGTGCCTGCGACACACAACTTCTGCGTTCGAATACCCGCAGAGCTAACCATTTTGTTTCAGTTTTTTTCTTCCCATACTGTTGTTCTACTCCACGTACACGTATCGGTTTGGCTTTTCCCGTTACACTTTGCTCTAATTCCCGAGACATTTTTTAGGGGGACAATAGACAGTTCATGTGCGTTATCAGAGAACATGGCACAGAGTTCGAGATCCCAAGCCTTCTTCTGGTGGTTTCTCGATGATTCTGCGTGTGTGCTACGTATGTGTGTAACCTTTTATGGTTAAGGAATATGCGGTTATACTCAAAAAAGAAAAGAAAAAAGGCCTTCTTCGCGCTTCCGCATGCACGAGAATTTTGGTCTGCTCGCAATATGGATGCTACCTGGAGGATGAAGTGAACCCAGAGGCATGCTAGCACAACCTTTTTCCTACTACTCCTATGTTACTAGTACTAGTAGTAATACAGGCGTAGTACTTGTTGGTCAAAATATTATTCATCTGGTCCTCAGAGTGAAGTGACAAGACCCAGCGCCCGAGGTGACCCTAGTCCAGGCGGCGTGTTCGGGTTACCAAAGTCAGCCTCACCCTGTGCAGTCACTGTCACCGCCGCTGTATAGCATGCATGCATCGCCTCGTCTCCCTCTCCCCTAGCACCACTCCATGTCCCTCTCGCCGGAGATCCTGAGGTCACTCTTCTTTATCTCACAGTGCCCCCGCGTACCCTCTCGCCTCGCTCGCCTCCCCCAGTACCACTATTCTACTCGCTAGCCGCTCCATCACCGGGAGCCTTCTCCCCCGTAAATCAAGCCTCAAAAGACCCCACCTTCCAAACTCCACCATGGCCGAACCCGAACCGCGCAGCATCCGTATGAGCCGCGGCTGGAGCGATCTCCTCATGGACATCCTCCACCTCTGTTGTTCGCATATGGATATG
The DNA here is from genome assembly GCA_039707655.1 of Elymus sibiricus. Lineage (NCBI taxonomy): Eukaryota > Viridiplantae > Streptophyta > Magnoliopsida > Poales > Poaceae > Elymus > Elymus sibiricus. The sequence continues at coordinate 162,068,176 of CM077674.1, read as the reverse complement.
TCCAGCGCCGTGCGACTGGCTGCATGCTCGAGGGACCTGCACGCGGCCATCGTCGAAGAAAGGCCTGCGATTTTCAAGACACCCTGCTTGCTGCTATCTGATGTTGTGGGATGGCATGCTCACCACTGTGCTCACCATGATACGGTGGCGCACATCATGCCCCTCAACTTCGATCCGATCACCATCACCCGAAACTTCTTGTTAGGTATGTACTGGGTCGGCATGAACTCCCACTGGATGGCTGCCATCGAAGAATACCGGAAGAAGTGGGTGCTCGTGAACGTCCACACCTCCCATGAGATTATCCTTCCTCCCTTGGATCATATAGGGATTTGCCGTCGCGGCCCACTTCCTGTAGATTACCAAGTCAGCTGGACGGACCTTGTTTTGCTGAAGGTTGTAATCTGCCAAGTGCCCACGGCATATGGGAATTACACGGACTTCAAGCTAATTGCCTTGTTCGACTGCGGAATCGCCTATCTTTGCGGTGATACCGACTGTAGGTGGACACTACTCCCCTCGAAGAGCTGCATCGATGGTGATCCACAGTTCTGTGATGCTATTGAACACAATGGCATCATCTACGCGATCGACAATGCAGATGGCACCACATGTTGCTGGGACGCCTCGTGTAAGTTGTTTTTGTCTGATTTTAATGATAACGCCATTACATTGTTTGAACTTTTGTGATGATTGGCATTTCCCTGTCACAGCGGAATTTGAGTAGAACTATGGCAATGTATTAGAGACACCGTAAATCAGGAAATAAAATAGGGAGATTTGGAAGTCCAAATGGTAATCTCTATATTTGGAAGTAGCTAAATCATGTGATTGTGATCATGTCTATACAGCCAATTTGTACCCTTGAATAATCAAACGGCTAGGAAGATATGGATATTCTCCTAACTTTATAGTAATCTTTATACTACTAAATATGAGTGTGTATCAATAGCCATGTTAGTTTCCTCATTTTCATGATGTAGAAACATGCATAACATTGTTGGTTTCATCTAACCATACATTAGTAGGGAAGTAAAAGTGCATATGGAAAACTCTATACTTGGAAGTAGTGAAATACTGTCATGCTTACCATGTCTACATGCCTATATTCGCCCTTCAGCAATCAATGGCTAGAATATTATCCTCACAAAAACTTTGCACACAAAACATGAGGAGAAATGCTACATACACGGGCTGCTTTTTACGTAATCAACGGAGAGGTTGAGCTGGGATTTTCTTATTGGGTAGAAATCAGGTGAAGGGCCCACCCCAACTGAAAATCAAGGGGGTGAGATTAGTTATAAAGCAGGTCCCGTAAAATATCCGTAGTTGGCCCGTGCGTCTAGAATATCGGAACATGAGTATATAACAATGCATGGTGTGTTAGTCTCCTCTGAACAATTTATTTGTGAGAACAGAACATGACTACATAACATGCATGGCTATATTAGTTTCCTCTGAAGAATCGACTGTGAGATAACATGAGTATAACCATAACCATGCATGGTACTACTATATTTTCGACCCCAGTATACATTTCCCTCTATTTTCCTCTCAGTTCCAACAGGGACAAATCAATGTTGTTTCTTACATTATCCTGCTCATACTCTGAACATTGCTGATCTTACATTAACAATGTCTGTCCGTTTTGTCTCCTTTCTGATATGTTGCAGTGTCCATACGGCTCCCGCCCTTTGTAATCACACCACCTTTGCCGAAAACAGGGAAGCACAACTGGTTCCTCGCTCGATCAAACGACGGCGAAAGACTGATGATCATTCACACACATCAGCCAGCAAGTTTATATTGCAAAAACCCCCACTGTGTACAAGCAACGTGAAATACATGAGTATCCAGATAATGTATGTTATGTCTATGAGCAGGATACCAGCTTGTTGGGGCCTTCAAGATTTTTGAGTTGGAGGCGGGTAAATGATACGTCTCTGTCGTATCTATAATTTTTTATTATTTCATGCCAATATCCTATAATTTCCACATACTTTTGGCAACATTTTATATTGTTTTTTGGGACTAACATATTGATCCAGTGCCCAGTGCCAGTTCCTGTTTGTTGCATGTTTTTTGTTTCGCATAATATCCATATCAAACGAAGTCCAAATGCAATAAAATTTTATGGAGAATTATTTTGGAATATATGTGATTTTTGGGAGGTGGAATCAATGCAAGGCGGTGCTCATGGGCCACGCGAGGCACCAGGGCGCGCTAGGGGGCCCGACGCGCCATGGTGCCTCGTGAGGCCCTCGTAGGTCGGTTGGTGCCCTTCTTTGGCCGCAAGGAAGCTAATATCCGGAAACAAATCGTGTTAAAATTTCAGCACAATCGGAGTTACGGATCTCCGGGAATTTAAGAAACGGTGAAGGGCCAGAAAACAGGAGCGCGAAACAGAAGAGAACAGAGAGAGAGATCCAATCTAGGAGGGGCTCCTGCCCCTCCGCCGCCATGGCAGCCATGGACCAGAGGGGAAACTCTCATCCCATCTAGGGGGAGGACAAGGAAGAAGAAGAAGGAGGGGGGCTCTCTCCCCCTCTCTCCCGGTGGCACCGGAGCGCCGTCGGGGCAATCATCGTGACGGCGATCTACACCAACAACTTCACCGCCGTCACCACCAACTCTCTCCCCCTCTATGCAGCGGTGTAACACCTCTTCTCCCCGCTGTAATCTCCACTTAAACATGGTGCTTAATGCTACATATTATTATCCAATGATTTGTGGCCATCCTATGATGTTTGAGTAGATTCTTTTTGTCCTATGGGTTGATTGATGATCGTGATTGGTTTGAGTTGTATGTTTTATTTTGGTGCTGTCCTATGGTGCCCTCCGTGTCGCACAAGCATGAGGGAATCCCGCTGTAGGGTGTTGCAATACGTTCATAATTCTCTTATGGTGGGCGGCTAGAGTGACAGAAGCTTACACCCGAGTAAGGGGGTTGTTGCGTATGGGAGTAAAGAGGACTTGATACTTAATGCTATGGTTGGGTTTTACCTTAATGATCTTTGGTAGTTGCGGATGCTTGCTAGAGTTCCAATAATAAGTGCATATGATCCAAGTACGGAAAGTATGTTAGCTCATGCCTCTCCCTCATATAAAATTGCAACAATGATTACCGGTCTAGTTATCGATTGCCTATGGACAAATCATTCTCTTGTGTTACAAAAACTTTCTACTAAACAACTAACTTTTATTATCTTGCAAATTACTCATAGTTTTATTCTCGCAAAGTACTTCTAGTTTTATTCTTGCAAACCTATCCTATCACCTACAAAATAGTTTCATATCTGTTCTAGGTAAAGAGAACGTTAAGTGCGCGTAGAGTTGTATCGGTGGTCGATAGAACTTGAAGGGAATATTAATTCTACCTTTAGCTCCTCGTTGGTTTCGACACTCTTATTTATCGAAAAAGCTACAATTGATCCCCTATACTTGTGGGTTATCAAGACCTTTTTCTGGCACCGTTGCCGGGGAGCAATAGCGTGGGGTTCATATTCTCGTGTGTGCTTGTTTGCTTTATCACTAAGTAGTTTTTATTTTGTGATATTGTTTTCTATCTTTAGTTATGGGTAGGAAACATAAAATACCAAAAAAATAGTTGTACCTGCTAAACCAATGGTTGAAGAACCACCCCAAAATCTATCATACTGCTGAAGCTTTCTACTTGGATCATCTTCGATCCCTTTGTGCTCGTGCTAAAAACCCAACTAGATTAGTTGAGGGAAAATCATTAGATGAGCAAGCTCATTTTGTGCGACACCGCTTATCTCAAAAAGGGAAACTTTTATGGCATCAAATTAATACTATGCATTGCTATGCTTGGAATTTATGTGAAATATATGATTTTACTTGTTGTTCTGAAAACCCTGAAAAACACCTTCAGTACCAATGTGAGTTTAAGGATAATGTAATCTTATCTTCTTATGCCAAAGGTGCTTATAGTTACTATGATATTGAACAAATTGAAGAATTTGTTGCTTTTAAGGGTGCATATGAAATTGCTTCTTTGATTGAAAAGTGTGATGCTACTCTTTACAAATCTGAAAATTTTGCCATGCTTAAATATTGCTATGAAAACTATGCTTCTAATGCTTATGTTAAAGAATATAATGAGGACACCTCTGCTGTCCAAGAAGAGACTAATATTTTGCAGGAACCTATGGAAGAAGAAATTGATGACACTGTGAGCTCATTAGATGAAAAAATTTAGGAGGAGAGCAAAGAACAAAAGGAGGAAGAGCGGATTGATCACCCGTGCCCACCTTCTGATGAGAGTAACTCTTTATCTCATACATTGTTTAATTTCCCTTCGTGCTTACCGAAGGATGAATGCTACGATCCCTTTGATTTGTTTGAAATATCTTTTTTTGATGAAATTGATGCTTGCTATGCTTGTGGCCATGATGCCAATTTGAATTATTCTTATGGAGATGAACTTGCTATAGTTCCTTATGTTAAGAATGAAATTGTTGCTATTGCACCCACACATGATAGTCCTATCATCTTTTTGAATTCTCCAAACTACACTATATCGGAGAAGTTTGTGCTTATTAAGGATTATATTGATGGGTTGCGTTTTACTACTACACATGATGATTTTGATGGATATAATATGCATGTGCTTGATGCTCCTAATTTCAATTATTATGAGAGAGGAACTACATCTCCGCCTCTCTATGTTTCCAATACGATAAAATTGCAAGAAACTGTTTATACTATGCATTGGCCTTTACTTGATGTGCATGAATTGTTCTTTTATGACATGCCGATGCATAGGAAGAGAGTTAGACTTTGTCATTGCATGATATATGTTTCTTTGTGCTCACTACTAAAATACAAATCATTGTTAATTAAAATTGGCTTTGATATACCTTGGGATCCGGGTGGATCAATTACTTGAGCACTTTATGCCTAGCTTAATGGCTTTAAAGAAAGCACTGCCAGGGAGACAACCCGGAAGTTTTAGAGAGTCATTTTATTCTGTTGTTTGCTTTTAAAAAGTTTAAAAACAAAAAAATATATAGAGGGGAACCTAAAACTTTTCAAAAAGGAAAGTGAAAGTAAGAAAGACGAGCACCGTTGAAGTGGGGGAGCTCCTTGAACTTTGTTCATGCCCATGGAAACTTTGCAAATCCTGAATTACAGAAAATTTTCAACAAAAATAATTATCCCCTTGTACAAATCCATTGTATTATAAAAATAATGTGCCAAGATTTACCGTTAGGATGTTCAAATTGCTTGTTTGGTGTGTGCGGTGCAAAAACAGAAACTTTTGCTGTAGTGCGTGAATTTACATTTTTTACTGGAACGTGCAAAAATTCTGAAATTTTTACACAGTACTGCTATGCAAATTGTTTATTTTGTTATAATTGTTCAGAATTTTTGGAGTTACAGAAGTATGGTCAATGTTCAGATTACTACAGACTGTTCTGTTTTTGACAGATTCTGTTTTTGATGCATTGTTTTGCTTGTTTTGATGAAACTATGGATTGTATCAGAAGGTATAAGCCATGGAGAAGTTAGAATACAGTAGGTATAATGCAAAAATAAAATATGAATGGGTTTGCAATGGTACTTAAAGTAGTGATTTGCTTTATTATACTAACGGATCTCATGAAGGTTTTGGTAAGTTTTGTGTGGATGAAGTGTTCAAAGATCGAGGAGGTATTGATATGAGAAGAATGAGGAGAGGCAAGAGCTCAAGCTTGGGGATGCCCAAGGCACCCCAAGTAAATATTCAAGGAGACTCAAGCGTCTAAGCTTGGGGATGCCCCGGAAGGCATCCCATCTTTATTCAACAATTATCGGTATGTCTCGGTTTTTGTTTTGTTCACATGATATACGTAAATTCCTGGAGCGTCGTGTGCTTTTTCTTTTTCTTTTAATAAATGCACCATGCTGGTATGATATAGTCCTTGGTTGATTTATAGAATGCTTCATGCACTTCGCTTATATCTTTTGAGTATGGCTTTATAGAATGCCTCATGTGCTTCACTTATATCATTTGAAGTTTGGATGCCTGTTTCTCTTCATATAGAAAACCGTTATTTGTAGAATGCTCTTTTGCTTCACTTATATTTGTTAGAGCATGATCTTTTGTAGAAAGAATTAAACTCTCTTGCTTCACTAAATCTATTTAGAGAGTCAACAGGAATTGGTCATTCACATGGTTAGTCATAAAATCCTACATAAAACTTGTAGATCACTGAATATGATATGTTTGATTCCTTGCAATAGTTTTGCGATATAGAGATGGTAATATGCGGCAGGTACTAGTGAATGATTGTGGTTTAGTAGGAATATTGGTGTTAAGGTTTGTGATTCCCAAAGCATGCACGTATAGTCTCTCGTTATGCTAAGAAGTTGGAGCATGATTTATTATTGATTGTCTTTGTTTGCGTGGAGGTCGGGGGCGCGTGATGGTTAACTCCTACCAACCTCCCCCCTAGGGGCATGCATAGTAGTACTTTGCTTCGAGAAACTTTCGCAATAAGTATGTGAGTTCTTTATGACTAATGTGAGTCTATGGATTATACGCACTCTCACCCTTCCGCAATTTGCTAGCCTCTTCGGTACCGTGCATTGCCTTTTCTCACCTCGAGAGTCGGTGCAAACTTCGCCGGTGCATCAAAACCCCGTGATATGATACACTCTATCACACATAAGCCTCCTTATATATTCCTCAAAACAGCCACCATACCTATCTATTATGGCATTTCCATAGACATTCCGAGATATATTACCATGCAACTTCCATCATCATCATATACATGACTTGAGCATTCATCGTCATATTGCTTTGCATGATCGTAAGATATCTAGCATGATATTTTCATGGCTTGTCTATTTTTTGATATCTTTGCTATGCTAGATCATTGCACATCCTGGTACACTGCCAGAGGCATTCATATAGAGTCATACTTTGTTCTAGTATCGAGTTATGATTTTTTTTGAGTTGTAAGTAAATAGAAGTGTGATGATCATCATTATTCATTATTAGAGCATTGTCCCAGTGAGGAAAGGATGATGGAGACTATGATTCCCCCACAAGTCGGGATGAGACTTTGGACAAAAATATAAAAAAAAAGAGAAAAAAAACTGAGGCCAAAAAGAGCCCAAGAAAAAAAAAGAAGAAAAAAAAGGAAAAAAAAGAGAAAACAAAAAAAATGAAATGAGAGAAAAAGAGAGAAGGGGCAATGTTACTATCCTTTACCACACTTGTGCTTCAGAGTAGCACCATGTTTTTCATATAGAGAGTCTCCTATGCTTTCATTTTCATATACTAGTGGGAATTTTTCATTATAGAACTTGGCTTGTATATTCCGATGATGGGCTTCCTCAATTGCCCGAGGTCTTGAGCAAGCAAGTTGGATGCGCACCCACTTAGTTTTCAGTTTGAGCTTTCATACACTTATAGCTCTTAGTGCATCCGTTGCATGGCAATCCCTACTCCTCGCATTGACATCAATTGATTGGCATCTCCATAGCCCGTTGATTAGCCACGTCGACGTGAGACTTTCTTCCTTTTTTGCCTTCTCCATATTAATCTCTATCATCATTCTATTCCACCTATAGTGTTATGTCCATGGCTTGCGCTCATGTATTGCATGGGGGTTGAAAAAGCTGAAGCGCGTTAAAAAGTATGAACCAATTGCTTGGCTGACACCGGGGTAGTACATGATTTATATTTTATGTTAAGAAGATGGAGCATGACAAGGCTATATGATTTTGTAGGGATAGCGTTCTTTAGCATTTTTATTCTGAAAGGCATGATTGTTTGTTGGGATGCCTCAATATTGATGTCTTTATATAAAATTATAGACTATTGCTTTGAATCACTCTTATCTTAATATTCATGCCATGATTAAATTTTATGATTAAGATTATGCTAGGTGGCATTCCACATCAAAAATTATCTTTTTTATCATTTACCTACTCGAGGACGAGCAGGAATTAAGCTTGGGGATGCTGATACGTCTCCATCGTATCTATAATTTTTGATTATTTCATGCCAATATCCTATAATTTCCACATACTTTTGGCAACATTTTATGTTGTTTTTTGGGACTAACATACTGATCCAGTGCCTAGTGCCAGTTCCTGTTTGTTGCATGTTTTTTGTTTCGCAGAATATCCATATCAAACGAAGTCCAAATGCAATAAAATTTTACGGAGAATTATTTTGGAATATATGTGATTTTTGGGAGGTGGAATCAACGCAAGGCAGTGCTCGTGGGCCCCACGAGGCACCAGGGCGCGCCAGGGGGGGCCCGGCGCGCCGTGGTGCCTCGTGAGTCCCTCATATAAAATTGCAACAATGATTACCGGTCTAGTTATCGATTGCCTATGGACAAATCATTCTCTTGTGTTACAAAAACTTTCTACTAAACAACTAACTTTTATTATCTTGCAAATTACTCATAGTTTTATTCTCGCAAAGTACTTCTAGTTTTATTCTTGCAAACCTATCCTATCACCTACAAAATAGTTTCATACTTGTTCTAGGTAAAGCGAATGTTAAGTGCGCGTAGAGTTGTATCGGTGGTCGATAGAACTTGAAGGGAATATTAATTCTACCTTTAGCTCCTCGTTGGGTTCGACACTCTTATTTATCAAAAAAGCTACAATTGATCCCCTATACTTGTGGGTTATCAGTAAACAGCCTTGGTTCACACTCTCTGTTTCTCGGACTCAATTATCCGATTAACCAGGAGATCACCTTCAAGGATCCTGATGGCAGAGAGGCTCTGTTTTCTAGGGAAAACTGTGTGTACATGGTGAACCGATCTACAGGATCAGCCGCCCCTCATTGTCAACGATACAACATGCAGCCAAAAGAAGGTGAGAATGTGAAAGGCATCTAGATTAACTTTGATCCTTGGATGTCTCAACTCCGAAAGCCAGTGATGTGGTACAAGCCTTGAGGTTGGTAGGTAATGGGGAAGTTGCGTCGAAAGGGTGGAGTCCTGGTGTCTATGAATCACTGGTGGCTGCAGGGGAGCTGCAAATTATTATGGTGCTGGATCATCCCTCTTCGAATGACTTGCTATATTAGCTGCTTGTTATGGATGGGTGATGTTCTCTTTTGTTATGCAGACTCCTTGTAATTTTGTCATCCTTGTCTATGTCACTCTTACTATGTACTAGTTCACTCTGTTTAGAACTGTGTGATTTGTGTGTGGATCACGAGAGTCTGAGTGCTTCAGATGGGTGCGTTTTGGTGGTTTAGCAAGACTTATGAACTTTCATGTCTTGCTGTTTATGTCAGTAGTAGACGCCAGTCAGTGTTTGCATGTTGTATATATCATTGTTTCGAACTATTTTTTGTTTCAAACTGCTGATGTGCTAAATGGGGCACCACCATTCTCCAGTGTTCAGTGTATATATCCTTTTTTCAAGTTATAATTTGAGCTCAGTGACTTTTTGGTGATGTACACTTGTTTGGGCCATGTGAGGTGTCGTTGAATATGGGCCGAGTAGTAACGCAATGCCAAATAGGCCAATTATGAAATCTGATGGCGTGCGCTCAAAAAAAAGAAATATTAGTCCAACATGTGGGCGCCACCGGTGTTTTCGTGCGGTTGCACGGCAAGAGCGTACTGGCGCGCGTTCGAAATTCATGCTACCTTTTCATCCCGAATCCCCCGCCCCTCCCCCACCTCTGGAATCTCGATTCCTACCCCAGTTCCCCCAAATGCGCTTCCTCTACTCCCTATACTCAAGCACACTATCATGTCACCGGTCAACGCGGATCTCCCAGCTGGAGATCCTGAGGTCCGTCCTACCTTCGGGCGCTGCGTGCTGTCGCTCAACAGTGGCATGGCGGCGCTTGATGACCAGTTTGCCGGCAAAGTGCTGATGGTAACCATCAATGGCGACCAGCCTCCCGTCTTGCCGGATGACCTGGTCAAAGCTCTTGGCATTGCGCACGGCATCCAAATAAGTGACTTGCTCGTCGAAGTCTGTCCGCCACTGGCTGATTATTTCGTCAGGTTCCGGACAACTTTCGACTGCAGTCGTGTGTTCGAATCTTCCCGGCGTTTGTTCTACGATGGCGCGCTGGTGAGCTTCGATCGGTGGCACCCAGGATGGGGCTCGGTGCCCTCTGAGCTTTAGTTTTTAACAAAGCTTACCTTCCATAGCATGCCTCGACGGGCTTGGAACAGCGAGTCCATGAATGAGCTTATCAACAACCTAGGAGGTGAGCTCTTAAGTATGTTTGTTCCTCCAGACAGCTGGGCTCTAACGGTTATGGCATGGATGAAGAAGCCGTCCACCACACCGAAGGTGATTGGTGTTGAGATACCGGTGCAGGAACCGGGGTTGTACTATTCATTGCCACCAAGGCCGCCGCGGACCATGTTACATATGTACCTGTATCGAGTCTTCGTGCATGTCGAAGAAGTGGTCAATCCTTCAATCGAAGTCCTGCCGCCGCCGTTGGTGGCGGGGTCCATCAACGACGTCCATTACAGGAGTCAACGTCAGACTTTCCCCGTATTGCTCAGAACGATGGATGGCACAGGGCCTACTCTATCGCGCGGCGGAGGCCACTGCTTCTTTGGGAGAAGAGGCCAGGCTGGCTGCCTGGATGTCCTCTAATTTGAGGTAACAACTGAATCTTCTCAAATAGAGTACTACTTATATCCGAGCTATAGGTGTCAAGCTCTGATGTGCCAATACATTTGATTATGACCTGTTCTATTTTTGTACCTGATTTTTTTTCGGAATGGGTGTACGTCAACTTAATGTGCTAGTAGAATTTATTATGTTTGTCTATCTGTTTTCTTTGCACTGCATTCAAGATATTTCCACGTCATTGATAAAGACGATGAACGGTGATGTACGAGTTTGTTGGTTTCAAGATAGCCCTACCCGTAGCGATCCACTGCTTCCACCCCTATTGTGCCGCCCGCGTGAAATTTTTGTATGCAAGCTCAACGTGCTATGATGTTGTATATCATTGTGTCAACTATATAAGTTTGTACCGAGCATCAGCAATGCACATGGCTTAAAAATGTATGCACAAGCATTGACCGATCGGTTTCTCTCTCTCTCCCGCTAACAAGTGGGACCTGCTGCATTATTTCTTCGCTCGTGACAGCTTTTAATTAGGTTTCACTGGACACTACCTTTTTTCTTAACTTATAATTTGAGTTCAGTGATTTTACAAAAATGTACAAAATACTTGTTTGGGCAATTTCAGGCGTCGTTAAATGTAGGACTACCTACGTAAAGTTGTACTGTACTATAGAGGCCTTGTTTGTTGAACATCATCAATGCAACTGGGCCGAAAGACGCGTGCCAGCCCAGGTTTTCTTTTGACCTAAAATAAGCGCAGCCTAGCCTATGTGTTTTTTTTATAAAAAAATGCACAACTCAGTTCTATTTTTATACAAGAATGCCAAGCCCAACTTAAAGTTTTTCAATAAAATTCCTAGCTCAGAAATATTTTTTTATAGGAAATGCTCTGTTCAGACCAACATTGTTTTTTCACCCATCCCAGAAAATGCATCTATTTCTACTCTTTTTTTAATAATCGGGTCTATTTCTACTAAAAACAAATGGGTTGTCAACTAACAGATATAATAAATGGGCTGCATTTCCACAATTTTTTTTACCCAGCCCAGCAAATAGGTGTATTCGAACAAATAATCAAATGGGCTGTAAATTCTGAGAAATAGTAAATAGGTATTTTTTTCACCCAGACCAGGAAATAGATGTATTGGAAAACAAAATCAAATGGGCTGTAAAAACTAAATAAATGGGCTGCATGTCCGCCAAAGCCTTCGAAGCTTACTTTGTTGGCCCACGCCGAGGAATTCTCAAAAAAAGAATGTTGGCCCACGAGGACGAAACCTACGCAAGGCGTGTCCATTTAGTCAACAAAACGATTTATAATGGTCAAAAAGAAAAGTCAACAAACTATTCTGACAACTATAGCCGTTGGATTGACATCCGATGGCCATCCTGCTTCTTCAATCTCTGATCTTGTTGCTCCAGCCGCCAAAAGCCCAAAACCATCGCAGGCGGGAGCGCCTTCTTCTGCCTCCCGTGGTCGGCTGTGCTGCCGCGCAGGCCTCGCTGCCCCACCCTACTCCCACCGGTGGCCAGGTCATACCTGTACTCACCGGTGGTCGGCTGTGCTGCCGCGCAGGCTCCGGGTCGTTCCCACCCTTAGCCTAGCTGTCGTCCACCGCCTTGGTGCTCTCGGACGGCGTCGTCAACACGGTCAACGAACGATAGCCATCGGAAGAGGACTGTACGTGGAGAGGCTAACAGCTGGGACCCACGAGGTTCATGGTCATACGCCACGAAGTGCCTCCTTATCACACGCAAGAAAAATGATTCCTCCCCCTGACAGCTTGGGCCCACCAGCTACATCTTCGCACGCAAGGAAGTGCCTCCTTATTACGCGCAAAAAAAATGACTCGTCCCACTAACATCCGGGACCCACCAGCTACATCTTCGCACGCAAGCAAGTGCCTCCTTATTCCACGAAAAAAATGATTCCTCTCCCTGACAGCTGGGACCCATCATCTATATCTTCGCAAGGAAGGAAGTGCCTCCTTATTACGTGAAAAAAATGATTCCTCCCCATGACATCACGGACCCACCATATTTGTAGGCTGACTTGTGGGCCTACTAAGTTGACGCATACGCAGGGCTTTCTCAACTTAGTCAACAAACGATTCTAGCAACAGCGACCGTTGGATGTTAATCCAACGGCCGTGCTGCTTCTTCAATCTCTGATCTTCTTGCTCCAGCCACCCAAACCAGCTCCGGCGGGACCGCCTACTCCTGCCTCCCGTGGCTGGCTGTGCTGCCGCGCAGGCCTCACCACCCCACCCTACTCCCATCGCTGGCCAAGCCTTCCCTCTACTCACCCATATCCCCTGTTATTCCTCGGCGATGGCAGCCTCACACCGCAGCCGAACCAGTCAACCCTCGTACTCCCCTCCGCGTGGGCATCCACTGCCACGTCTTTCCCGGCTCCGCATTGTTCCCTTCCTAGGACTCGCCGTCGTCCACCGCCTTGGTGCTCTCGGCGCGGCGTGGTCACTGTGGTCAATGAATGACAGCCATCGGAAGAGGAATGTACGTGGTGAGGCTGACAGCTGGACCCACCATCTACATCTTCGCATGCAAGGAAGTGCCTCCTTATTACGCGCAAAAAAAAAGATTCCTCCCCCCTGACAGCTGGGACCCAGCAGCTATATCTTCGCACGCAAGGAAGTGCCTCCTTATCCTCCCTGACAGCTGGGACCCACCCGGTCGAAGCGTACGTAGCATTGTCTGTCTGGTCGCGAACATGTACGTACATACTGGTCGATCGGTCTCTCTGCAACAATGAACCGTGGGCGTGTAAGGAGCAGCACGTGTCGTAGTAGAGCCCCCAACGTAGCAGTTCAGGCAGCCCCGCCTAATATGTACACGTACGTATAGCCACACGGCAAAAAATACGGGCACGTATGTACATACGGGCGGGTTCTCGAACGCGTACTCGCGCATACGTACGGCCAGGGCTCGTGTACATGGAGAGAGGCAACGGACGGCAGCAACGGCCTCCTGCTCATCGTCAGCCAACCGGCTGGGTCGTAACGGAGGAAACAGCGTCGTGTTCATCGGGAGCCAAGCGACTGGGTCGGAACGCGTCCTGTTCATCGGGAGCCAATAGGCTTGGACGGAACAGCCGTAACGGGTTCCTGTTCATCGACTTGGGGTTTGGAGTACCGCAAAATGGAGGAATAGCCCTTCTGTTCGACCGCCTACGGTCGAAACGGGGTCCTGTTCATCGGTTGGGGGTCTGGCGTACCGCAAAACGGAGGAAGCGGACTTCTGTTCGAGCGCCTACGGTCAAAACGGGGTCCTGTTGATCGGGAGGGCTCTGGCGTACCGCAAAACAGAGGAAACGAACTTCTCCCCAACTGCCTAAGGTCAAAACGGCGGTCCTGTTCATCGGGAGGGGTGTGGCGTACCACAAAACGGGACTCCACGGGCTACTGTTCATCCACGGTCGACCTCCCTCCACAGCCTCCACCAGATACTGTTCATCCACCGTCGACTTCCTCCAGCCTCCACCGGCTACTGTTCATCCAGCCTCCATGGGGTCCTGGTCATCCACCCCCCAACCGACTGAGGTGTGTGGCGGCCTCCTCGGGGTCCTGTTCATCCAGCGCCAACCACCTTCACACGGCCAGGTCCTGTTCATCCAGCGCCAACCACCTTCACACGGCCAGGTCCTGTTCATCCAACCCCCATCGGCTGGGGTAGGGCGTACGAGCAGACGGCAGCAACGGGAACTGTTCATCCATAGCCAACCAACCGGCTCGATCGATGCATCTCGACTCGTGTCTACGTGTATTGCGTGCGCGGTAGCAACATGCACTGTTCATCGAGAGGCAACCCAACACCGGTTGGCTACGTCTCGCACGGGGGCTCGATCGGCTTCAGTAAGCAGCGAGAAGGATCGATCGGGTTCAGTTAGCAGTGAAGGGATCGCTCGATCGGGTTTAGTTAGCAGTGAAGGGATCGCTCGGGTTCAGTTAGCAGCGGAGGGATCTCTCGGCTTCAGTACGCAGTGGGATCGATCTCTCGGGTTCAGTACATGTAGTAGTGCGAGGGATCAATCGATCGCTCGGGTGCAGTAAAGCGAACACCTCGCTTGGGTTCAGTTAGCGAGCGCCTCGCACACACGCGCGTGTACGAGAGAGAAACACGCAAAATCACACTGCATCGCTCGGCCCGACCACCCACCGTAACCGGGAACTCCCCGAAAATTTCCTCGCCCTCACTTCTACCACGATTTTTTACGTCATGGACGGCCCAAAGAATGTCATGCGGGTGCGTCTCCAGCCCGCCTAGGACGAAAAGCCCATTTTCTGTCATAATTGTTTTGTCATAGAAGTAGGAGCCCACCACATCGATGATAATACGTGTTTTTGTCACAATTATTGTCATAGAAGTGTCACAGCCATGACAGAAAAAGTTTTCGTTCGGGCCATAATGTCACGGATGTGTCTTTTTTTTGTAGTGATTCCTGCTCGTCCTCAAGTAGGTAAATGATAAAAATAGAATGTTTGATGTGGAATGCTACCTAACATGTTTCATCATGTAATCTCTCTTACGGTATGAATAATAAGATCTAAATGATTCAAAGCAATAGTCTATAATTTGATATAAAGATATCAATACTCAGGCATACTAACAAACAATCATGCCTTTCAAAATAAAAATGCTAAAGAAAGTTATCCCTACAAAATCATATAATCCTGTCATGCTCCACCTTCTTAAGACAAAATATTTATCATGCACTACCCCGATGACAAGCCGAGCAATTGGTTCATACTTTTTAACGAGCTTCAGCTTTTTCAACCCCCACGCAATACATGAGCGCAAGCCATGGATATAGCACTATGGGTGGAATATAGTGTGGTGGTAGAGATTAATAAGGGGAAGTCAAAAATAAGAAGATAGTCTCACATCGACGCGGCTAATCAACGGGCTATGGAGATGCCCATCAATTGATGTCAATGCGAGGAGTAGGGATTGCCATGCAACGGATGCACAAGAGCTATAAGTGTATGAAAGCTCAACATGAAAACTAAGTGGGTGTGCATCCAACTTGCTTGCTCATGAAGACCTCGGGCATTTGAGGAAGCCCATCATTGGAATATACAAGCCAAGTTCTATAATGAAAAATTCCCACTAGTATTTGAAAGTGACAAAATAGGAGACTCTCTATATGAAAAACATGGTGCTACTTTGAAGCACAGGTATGGAAAAGGATAGTAACATTGCCCCTTCTCTCTTTTCTCACATTTTATTAATATTTTTTTCCATTTTTTCTTCTTTCTTTTCTTTTTTTCATGGGCTCTTTTTGGCCTCCTTTTTTTTGTTTCCTCACTGGGACAATGCTCTAATAATGATGATCATCATACTTCTATTTACTTACAACTCAAAAAGAAAATTACAACTCGAAACTAGGACAAAAATATGACTCTATATGAATGCCTCTGGCGGTGTACCAGGATGTGCAATGATACTAGTGTAACATGTATACAAAATGATGAACGGTGGTTGAGCCACAAATACTATGTCAGCTATATGATCATGCAAAGCAATATGACAATGATGATGTGTGTCGTATAAAAAAGAACGGTGGAAGTTGCATGGCAATATATCTTGGAATGGCTATGGAAATGCCATGATACGTAGGTATGGTGGCTGTTTTGAGGAAGATATAAGGAGGCTTATGTGTGATAGAGCGTATCATATCATGGGGTTTGCATGCACCGGCGAAGTTTGCACCAACTCTCGATGTGAGAAAGGGCAATGCACGGTACCGAAGAGTCTAGCAAATTGCGGAAAGGTGAGAGTGCATATAATCCATGAACTCACATTAGTCATAAAGAACTCAGATACTTATTGCAAAATTTTATTAGCCCTCGAAGCAAAGTACTACTACGCATGCCCCTAGGGGATAGATTGGTAGGAGAGACCATCGCTCGTCCCCGTCCGCCACTCATAAGGTAGACAATCAAGAATAAATCATGCTCCAACTTCTTAGCATAACGACAGATCATACGTGCATGATTCGGGAATCACAAACCTTAACACCAATATTCTTACTAAACCACAACTATCTACTAGCACCTCCCACATATTACCATCTTAATATAGCAAAACTATTGCAAGGAATCAAACTTATCATATTCAGTGATCTACATGAAAGTTTTTATTATATCCCTCTTGAATACCTATCATATTAGGACCAAATTCATAACCCGTGCATATTACCATTGCTATTTATTAAACTCTCAAAAATATATAAGTGAAGCATGAGAGTGCAACTATTTCTTTAAAATATAACCACCGTCGTACTCTAAAAGATATAAGTGAAGCACTAGAGCAACTGCCTAGCTCAAAAGATATAAGTGAAACACATAGAGTATTATAACAAATCACGAATAATGTGTGTCCCTCTCAAAAAGGTGTGTTCAGAAAAGCTGATTGTGACAAACTAAAAAGCAAACAAAATCAAACAAACTATAGCACAAGACGCTCCAACTAAAACACATATCATGTGATGAATAAAAATATAGCTCCAAGTGAGTTACCGATAGATTGTAGATGAAAGAGGGGATGCCTTCCGGGGCATCCCCAAGCTTAGACGCTTGAGTCTTCCTTGAATATTACCTTGGGGTGCCTTCCGCATCCCCAGGCTTAGGCTCTTGCCGCTCCTTATTCCTTTATCCATCGTAGTCTCACCCAAAACTTGAAAACTTCAGCACACAAAACTCAACAGAAACTTCGTGAGATCCGTTAGTATAACAAATAAATCTTAAACTTTAGGTACTGTTGTAAATTGATTCATATTTAATATTGGCATAATGCTACTGTACTCCAACTTCTCCATGACTCATACCCCCTGATACGATCCATAGATTCATCAAAATAAGCAAACTATGCAACAAAAAAAGAATCTGTCTAAAACAAAACAGTCTGTAAAGATCTGAATTAACGTCATACTTCTGTAACTCCAAAAATTCTGAAACATTAGGACAACGTGGGAAATTCATATATCAATATTGTGTAAAAAAAATAGAAGGTTCTTACGCTCCAGCGAAAAATCAAAATTCTAGTACTCGACGCAAAAGTTTCTGTTTTCAAACAGCATCAATTATACTATCTTCCAAATCATCCCAAAGGCATTACTTGGCACAAATACTAATTAAAAGATAAAAACACAATCATAACAGAGGCTACAATTGTGTAAACACACAAAACATAAAATAAAAGATTATTGGGTATTCTTTATAGCCATTAAAGACAAGAATTGAAGCACAAAGAGAGCATTAAGAGATTTCAATGATGCTCACATGAAAGACAAGAATTGAAGTATAAAGAGAGCATCATGTAGCATGTGAAAAAACATTTAAGTCTAACATACTTCCTATGCATAGGCATTTTATAAGCAAACAAATTATTAAAACAAGCAATCTCTAGCATATGCAAATAGGAAGAATGAAGCATTGATAATTTCAACATAACGAGAGGCAATTTAGTAACATGAAGATTTCTACAACCATATTTTCCTCCCTCATAATAATTTCATGTAGGATCATAATCAAACTCAACAATATAGCAATCATAAACAATATTCTCTCTATGATCCACATGCATAAAAAATTTATAATCTTCCAAGATAGTAGGATTAACATCAACTAAAGTCATGACCTCTCCAAACCCACTTTTATCAAAAATCTCGTAAGATTGAACACTCTCCAAATATGTGGGATTCTTTTTACCCAAAGTTGACACTCTTCCAAACCCACTTTCAATATTATTGCAAACATTTTTATCAATAACATAATCATCATGAGGCTTAAATAAATTTTCAAGATCATAAGAAGCATCACCAAAATCATGATAATTACAATGAGTAGTGGACATAACAAAATCATCATCCTCAAGCTTGTAGTTTTGCATATCATTAACAAAATTGACTATAATAGAATTTATAATAAAATCATTGCAAGCATGCTTTTCATTCAAGGAGCTATCATGAATCACTTTATAAATTTCTTCTTTTAACACTTCATCACAATTTTCAGATTCATGATTTCCAAGCAAAACTTCATAAAGATAATCAAGTGCACTCAACTCACTAGCAATAGGTTCATCATAATTGGATTTTTTTTGAAAAGATTAGCAAGTGGATGAGGATCCATATCAATAATTTTTAGCAAGCGAAGATGCAAGCAAATAGAAGGCACAAGCAAAGATAGCATAAAAAGTATTTTTGTATTTTTTGTAAAATTGTTTTAGAAGTGGGGGAGATGAAAACGAGAGGCAAATGCAAATAAAAAGGCAAATAAAATAAATGCAAGTGGATGATAGTTTGTGCGAAGGTACTTGATAAATTTTGGTGATGTCTCCGCGGCAACGGCGCCATAAATTCTTCCTGCTACTTGTAGACAGCGTTGGTATTTCCCTCAGTTAAGAACCAAGGTTATCAATTCAGTAGGAGAACCACGCAGAACCCCGTTAGTAGCACCTACACACAAAAGCAAACACTTGCACCCAACGCAAATAAGAGGGTTGTCAATCCTCTTAGCGGTTATTTGCAAGGATGAATTCTGATAGTGATAGATAGATAAAGTAAATTACAAAAGAAAATAAAAGTAAATAAATTGCAGCAAGGTATTTTTGGATTTAGTATATGGTAAAAGTAGACCCGGGGGCCATAGTTTTCACTAGAGGCTTCTCTCTCGAACACATAGCATACGGTGGGTAAACAAATTACTGTTGGGCAACTGATAGAAAAGCAAAGAATTATGTCGGATTCATGGCAATGATCATGTATATAGGCATCATGTCCGAGACAAGTAGACCGACTCCTGCCTACATCTACTACTATTACTCCACCCATCGACCGCTATCCAGCATGAATCTATGGTATTAAGTATAAAATAGAGTAACGCCTTAAGGAAGATGACATGATGTAGACAAAGTAAACTCAAGCAATATGATTAAACCCCATCTTTTTATCCTTAATGGCAACAATACAAATACGTGTCATGTCCCTTTCTGTCACTGGGATTGAGGACCGCAAGATTGAACCCATCACAAAGCACCTCTCCCATTGCAAGATAAGCCAATCTAGTTGGCCAAACCAAATCGATAGATCGGAGAGAAATACAAAGCTATAACAATCATGCATAAAAGAGTTCAGAGAAGACTCAAATAATATTCATGAATAATCTGATCATAAACTCACAATTCATCGGATCCCAACAAACACACCGCAAAAGAAGATTACATCGGATAGAACTCCAAGAACATCGAGGAGAACATGGTATTGAAGATCAAAGAGAGAGAAGAAGCCATCTAGCTACTAGCTATGGACCCGTAGGTCTGTGGTAAACTACTCACACATCATCAGAAGGGCAGCAAGGTTGATGTAGAAGCCCTCCGTGATCGATTCCCCCTCCGGCAAAGTATCGAAAAAGGCCTCCAGATGGGATCGCGGAAGAGCAGAGGCTTGCGGCGGCATAAAAGTTATTCAAGGTGGCTCTCTGTTGGTTTCCGAATATTTGAGAATTTATACAAGTGGAATTAGGTCAAAAGAAGCCACGAGGGGCCCACAAGGCATCAGGGCGCGCCCCCCTGGGCCGCGCCCTGTTGCCTTGTGGCCTCCTCGTGAGGCTTCTGGCTTTCTCCCGAAGCTTCCAGGGTCTCTTTTGTCCAGAAAAAATTGTCAAAAAGTTTCGTGGCATTTGGACTTCGTTTGGTACTGATTTCCTAAAAAAACAAAAACAAGCAGAAAACAACAACTAGCACTGGGCACTAGGTTAATAGGTTAGTCCCAAAAAATGATATATAATTCCATATAAAACATCCAATATTGATACTATAAATAAATGGAACAATCAAAAATTATAGATACGTTGGAGACGTATCAGTGTTAAGGTTTGTGATTCCCGAAGCATGCACGTATGATCTGTCGTTATGCTAAGAAGTTGGAGCATGATTTATTATTGATTGACTTCCTTTGTGTGGCGGTCAGGGGCGCGCGATGGTTAACTCCTACCAACCTCCCCCCTAGGGGCATGCGTAGTAGTACTTTGCTTCGAGGGCTAATAAACTTTCGCAATAAGTATGTGAGTTCTTTATGACTAATGTGAGTCCATGGATTATACGCACTCTCACCTTTCCGCAATTTGCTAGCCTCTTCGGTACCGTGCATTGCCCTTTCTCACATCGAGAGTTGGTGCAAACTTCGTCGGTGCATCCAAACCCCATGATATGATACGCTCTATCACACATAAGCCTCCTTATATCTTCCTCAAAACAGCCACCATACCTACCTATCATGTCATTTCCATAGCCATTCCGAGATATATTGCCATGCAACTTCCACCGTTCTGTTTTTATGACACACATCATCATTGTCATATTGCTTTGCATGATCATCTAGCTGACATAGTATTCGTGGCTCAGCCACCGTTCATCATTTTCATACATGTTGCGCTAGTATCATTGCACATCCTGGTACACTGCCAGAGGCATTCATATAGAGTCATATTTTGTTCTAGTCTCGAGTTGTAAGTAAATAGAAGTATGATGATCATCATTATTAGAGCATTGTCCCAGTGAGGGAAAAAAAGGAGGCCAAAAAGAGCCCATGAAAAAAAGGGAAAGAAAAAAAAAGAAAAAGAAAAAAAGAGAAAAGAAAAAAAAATGAGAGAAAAAGAGAGAAGGGGCGGTGTTACTATCTTTTTCCATACTTGTGCTTTAAAGTAGCACCATGTTTTTCATATAGAGAGTCTCCTATTTCGTCACTTTCATATACTAGTGGGAATTTTTTCATTATAGAACTTGGCTTGTATATTCTGATGATGGGCTTCCTCAAAATGCCCGAGGTCTTCATGAGCAAGCAAGTTGGATGCACACCCACTTAGTTTTCATGTTGAGATTTCATACACTTATAGCTCGTAGTGCATCCGTTGCATGGCAATCCCTACTCCTTGCATTGACATCAATTGATGGGCATCTCCATAGCCCGCTGATTAGCCTCGTTGATGTGAGACTATCTTCTTCTTTTTGACTTCTCCTTATTAATCTCTACCACCCTATTTTATTCCACCCATAGTGCTATATCCATGACTTGCGCTCATGTATTGCGTGGGGGTTGAAAAAGCTGAAGCGCGTTAAAAAGTATGAACCAATTGCTTGGCTAAAACCGGGGTTGTTCATGATAAATACTTTGTGTTAAGAAGATGGAGCATGACAGGATTATATGATTTTATAGGGATAACTTTCTTTAGCATTTTTATTTTGAAAGACATGATTGTTTGTTAGTATGCCTAAGTATTGATGTGTAACACCCCCAGTGGTTAGCTACAGTGACCTCACACTAATGATGCCATGTCATCATGCTTTTCTAAGCCAATTTGTCTCTTGTCCAAATCAAAGCCAAATTTCCAATTTGAAATACAAGTCAAAACATTTGCATCTTCAAATGAGCAAGCAAAATAGTTCATAATATTGCAAATATTCACTAAGTATTTGTCATGGTGAACCAACCTCATTTGGATTCCCAAAATGCCCCTGGGAATTATTTGAGTGGTCCAGCAGCAAAATAATTGGCCTTTTCAATTTCTAAAAATGGTTAGACAACTCCAAATGGCCCCAAACTTTTTGTGCAGCTTCATCATGATGCCAAATATTTATGTGCCAAACCTCATGTGCAACTAAATTATTTTGGTGCCCCTTATAAATGCAAACAGGAGCTATTTCCTTTTACAGAAAAAGAAAAGGGAAAAGAGGAAGGGGCACTGTGCCCATGGGCTTGAGTCAGCACAGGGAGGCCCAGCCCAGCTCTCCCGCTGTCCCTAACCTCCTGCCTCTCTCTCCTAGGCGTGGCAGCACCGCCGCGCGCCCGGGCCAGGCCCCCCTTCCCGCTGCTCGACAGCACATCGCCGCAGCCGTCGCTGGTCGGATAAGAACCATCCTCTCTCTCGCAGGCAACCCTAGCGCCCTCCTTTCCCCTCCCTCGCTCCTTCTCCTCTGTCCGAACTCACCCGAGCGCGGTCGTCGCCCTGCCGTCGTCGTCCCCGTGGCCAGCTGCATCCCCGCGCTGCGCCACCACGTCCTGGAGCTTCCTCATCGTCGTCTTCGTCGAACTCAAGCAGCAGGTCAAGCCGGGAAGCGCCGAATCGACGCCATCGAGCCGATCCCCTCCACTGCATCTGTCGGTCGCCGCAGCTCCATCCGCCGCCCTCGCTGCACCCTCGGCCTCCCCAAGCCTCTCCTCGACCTCGCGGTGAGCCGCCGTGCCGGATGCGCCTCTCCTCTCCCTTCCTGGTCTCCTCTAGCTCTGGTTCCGCCGGGCGCCGCACTAGCCGTCGCTCGGCCGTCGTCGTTGCCATCGACTCCGGCCACCCCTAGGTTGCGCCTCCCCCACCATCGTTTTCGCCGCATCGTCCACAGCCTGTAGGGTCAAACCCCGCTCCGTTTGGTCACCGGAGCAGCAAGAGCCGTGGACGCCGCCGCGTCGGGTGGTTGCCGGCGTGCACCGCCGGCACGGGCGTGTTTAAAACCGGTCGGTTGGCCCACCTGTCAGCAGGCCTGGCCTGACAGGGGATTAGGCTAAGCCTAATTACCCTCCCTAAACCGTCACCGACTGGTGGACCACCCCGGCTAAATACCCCTTTGTTTTAAAGTGAGTCACTGACAGTGGGGCCCACCCCAAGTTAACCTAATTAATCAACTGCAAACCCTGTTTTAATAACTGTGTCACTGACAATGGGGCCCCACCTGTCAGTTTGACCAGGTCAACAATCAACTTAGTCGACTGCTGACTGGGCTACTGACTAGGCAGTGGCCCACCTGTCATCCACAGTGGCTAGCCCACTGCTGGGTATAAAATGTATTTTACTGTTTAATTTTTGAATTAATATTTAATCCAGTAATTTTAGAATATTGTTTAAACTTTGGAAATTCATATAAATTCAACCGTAGCTCGGATGAAAATGTTTTATATATGAAAAACGTTCAGAAAAATGAGACGAATCCATTGGTGCCCTCCATGTAGCTGTCCCATGCCTCTAACACTGCAAACATGGAACCTTCCCCTCCGGATCGCCTGTCCGATAGTTGCCCAAAGCCGGGAAAATATCCCCAGATATTTTCCCGCTCCGTCTGTAACGTGTAGCACTGCGTTAGGTCACCCCTAGCACAGCATATTGCCATGTCATGCATTGTGCTGCATTTGTTTGCTTTGTATTTATTGTTTCTTCCCCCCTCTTCTCTCCGGTAGACTTTGAGACTGACACTGCTCCCGAGTACGACTATGCCCCTGACGTCCAGCCCCTCTCAGCAGAGCTCCCGGGCAAGCAAAACCCCCTTGATCATTCCTATATCGCCCATTCTTTCTCTCCCATGCTTGCATTAGATTTTGCTACTGTAATTGATTGCTCCTATTCTGATGCATAGCCTGTTTTTGTAACTGCTGTTGATACCCTACCTGCTATCCTAAATGCTTAGAATAGGTTGGTTAGTGATCCATCAGTGGCCCCGCACCCTTGTCCTTGTTGCCCCGCTTTGTTACCAGTGCCCCGATCAATGTGATCGATGTACAGAGACCGACACCGCACCGCACACCCCCTTAGTTGTACGACTCTGCAGAGCTACTATCGAGTGCCGAGGGTGATACCTCCTACCTCACTCCTGATGATATCTCTGTAGTGTAGCTAGTCGGTTGTGGGTTAACGAGGGTGATTCCTCCAAGTTCACCTTGACGGATACATCGAGTGGGAATCCATCGAGGGTGATTCCTTGGATTTCCCCTTGATGATATGGACACATGGATACCATGTATTTTACCTCAGTCCCTTATTGAAGGCGGGTCGATCCCAAGGGGTACCCACGAGAGATGTGAAGTCGGGTTGACCGTGAGGGTACCTGCGAGATAATTACGTGGCACGGCCGGGCAGGCAGACCGCCCCAGCAGAGGGATGGACCTGGCCCTTGCCGTAAGTTCACGAGACAGGGCGACGGGATCACAGATCGTGAATCACTGTTCGTTTCCGCGAGCTCCCAACACACTAATGGGTTAGGATATGTGATCTGAGTAGTCCTCTGGCCTTTTCGCACTAACCACCACGCGGGAATAGTATGGGCACTCGGCGTCGTATGTATCAGCCGAAGCTCTCCAGACATCAGCAGTTGAGCGGCGCGCGCCGGGTTGGACGGGAACCGCCTGCGCTTGTATTAAGGGGGTGGGTCTGCTCCCGGCCACGTACGCAATGCGCAGGAGTGCAAAGGGCGATGGGCCCAAGACCCCTGAGCGCTTAGGATGTAGACCGGCGTGCTGGCCTCTCTGTTGAGCCTAGGTAGGACTACGGTGCGTCGATCAGCCGAGGCCGGGCATGACCCGAGTAAGTGTGTCCGGCCAGAGTTAATCGAGCATGTTGGGTAAGTTGGTGCACCCCTGCAGGGAAGTATATCTATTCGAATAGCCGTGTCCATGGTAACAGGACGCTCGGAAAGTATCCCGATCTACTATAACTAGAACTGGATACCTGTGTTACTTAATTAACATGTTAGCTCCGGGATTGCTTTCTCGCAGGGAGTCAAGGAAGGATCCCTGGGCCTTGCTATTACATAATTATTGCTTTATTTTATGCTAATCTGCACTCTTCTAATGCTGCAAGACGCTGCAAGATGCTATTCTTCGATAGGCTAGGCCTTCCCTTTATTCTGGCATTCTGCAGTCTAGTCCACAGATACAGCCCCCTTCATTTGATATCGATGCATAAATAGAATAGATCTGATGTAAGTCTTGCGAGTACTTTGGATGAGTACTCATGGTTGCTTTGCTACCTCTTTTTCCCCATACCCGATTGCTGCGATCAGACGACGGAGCCCCGGAGCCAGCTAACCCTGTCGACGACTACTACTACCCCTCCAACGGAGCCTACTACTACATGGAGACCGACGACCAGGAGTAGATAGGAGGCTCCCAGGCAGGAGGCCTGCGCCTTTTCGATCTAGTGTCGTTGTTTTGCTCAGCCTTCTTAAGGCAAACTTGTCTATTTATGTCTGTACTCAGATGCTGATGCTTCCGCTGACTCGTGTGTAAATCGAGCTTATGTATTCGAGCCCTCAAGGCCCCTGGCTTGTAATATAAAGCTTGTATGACTATTAATTTGTGTTTATAGTTGTGTTATGATATCTTCCCGTGAGTCTCTGGGCTTGATCGTGTGCATTTGCGTGTATGATTAGTGCACGATTGAGTCAGGGGCGTCACATGATGTCTTTATATCAAATTATAGACTATTGCTTTGAATCACTCGGATCTTAATATTTATACCGTAAGAGAGAATTACATGATGAAACATGTTAGGTAGCATTCCACATCAAAAATTCTATTTTTATCATTTACCTACTCGAGGACGAGCAGGAATTAAGCTTGGGGATGCTTGATACATCTCCAACGTATCTATAATTTGTGATTGTTCCATGCTATTATAGTATCAATCTTGGATGTTTTATATGCAATTATATGTCATTATATATCATTTTTTGGGACTAACCTATTAACCTAGTTCCCAGTGCCAGTTGCTGTTTTTTGCTTGTTTTTGCCTTTTCAGAAAATCATTATCAAACGGAGTCCAAACGAAGAAAAAACTTTGGATTAATTTTTTCTGGACCAGAAGAGACCCTGGAAGCTTCGGGAGAAGACCAGATGAGCCACGAGGAAGCGGCAAGTCCAGGGGGCACGCCCAAGGGGGGTAGGCGCGCCCCCCAGGCTTATGGGCCCCTCGTGGCACCTCCTGACCTAATTCCAGCCTATAAATTCCAAAATATTCCCTGTATACCCCAGAGAAAGAAGAGAAAACCTTTCCACCGCCGCAAGCCTCTGTTCTTCCGTGATCCCATCTGGAGGCCTTTTCAGGTACTCTGTCGGAGGGGGAATCGATCACGGAGGGCTTCTACATCAACCTTGCTGCCCTTTCGATGATGTGTGAGTAGTTTACCACAGACCTACGGGTCCATAGCTAGTAGCTAGATGGCTTCTTCTCTCTCTTTGATCTTCAATACCATGTTCTCCTCGATGTTCTTGGAGTTCTATCCGATGTAATCTTCTTTTGCGGTGTGTTTGTTGGGATCCGATGAATTGTGAGTTTATGATCAGATTATTCATGAGAAATATTTGAGTCTTCTCTGAACTCTTTTATGCATGATTGTTATAGCTTTGTATTTCTCTCTGATCTATCTGTTTAGTTTGGCCAACTAGATTGATTTATCTTGCAATGGGAGATGTGCTTTGTGATGGGTTCAATCTTGCGGTGCTCAATCCCAGTGACAGAAAGGGACATGACACGTATTTGTATTGTTGCCAATAAGGATAAAAAGATGGGGTTTAATCATATTGCTTGAGTTTACTTTGTCTACATCATGTCATCTTGCTTAAGGCGTTACTCTGTTTTATACTTAATACCCTAGATGCATGCTGGATAGCGGTCGATGGGTGGAGTAATAGTAGTAGATGCAGGCAGGAGTCGGTCTACTTGTCTTGGACGTGATGCCTATATACATGATCATTGCCATGAATCCATCATAATTCTTTACTTTTCTATCAATTGCCCAACAGTAAATTGTTTACCCACCGTATGCTATGTGTTCGAGAGAGAAGCCTCTAGTGAAGACTATGGCCCCCGGGTCTACTTTTACCATATACTAAATCCAAAAATACCTTGCTGCAATTTATTTACTTTTATTTTCTTTTGTAATTTACTTTATCTATCTATCACTATCAGAATTAATCCTTGCAAATAACCGCTAAGAGGATTGACAACCCTCTTATTTGTGTTGGGTGCAAGTGTTTGGTTTTGTGTGTAGGTGCTGCTAACGGGGTTCTTTGTGGTTCTCCTACTGGATTGATAACCTTGGTTCTTAACTGAGGGAAATATTTATCTCTACTATACTGCATCATCATCTTCTTTTCGGGGAAATACCAACGCAGTCTACCAGTAGCACCCCCGACTTGCGCGCCGTCACCCATCCGTTGGTCCCCTCGTGCCACATCATCTCCAACCCTGACCTCCCTCCCAGCAGGGCACCATCCGCCCAGGAGCAGCAGCTCTGTCCGCCGCACCGAGGAGCAGCAGTGCCGTCAACCGCCACCGGATAGGAGCAGCAGTGCCGTCAACCGCCACCGGATAGGAGCAACAGCGCCGTCAACCGCCACCGGACTGGAGGAGCATCATCGTCCACCGGTAAGGAGAAGCAGCGCCGTTGGCCGTCGAGGATCCACCGCTGTCTTTCCTCCACCTGTGACCTCTGTTCAGGCTAATTTCCTTCCCTCCGCCCTGCCTACAGAAGTCAAGCGGTAAGCTTCTGGTATGTGAGTGGTTTCTCGTCGCCCCTTCCTTGCCCCACCTCCAGATCAGGTCGCTATAGGTAAGCTGCGTTAGTGGTTTTCCAGTACGTGCAGGTAACTAACCGGATCCAGCCATGAATCGGTTGGTCTCTTCTAGTAGGTAAGTAAAATCTATGGTTGTTCTTGTGCGTTCTTCCTCCACAAATTTGTAGCATGTAACAATTTCTTGGCCGAGGCATTACAAAGGAGAGGGATGCGTGTCATTCTTAAAGAACTATGTTTCCCTTTGTGAGTGGCATAATTTATTTTTCATTTTTTTTCTTTTCTTATTGCACGGATGCCAGATTTCAAAGCCTTGTAGCTAAATCTGTTTATGTGTGGGCATGAAGTCACAAATGTGATCTGTATGTCCTAATTATGTACACATGTAGTGATGCATCTATTGAAGAGAAGCATTTGTCAATAATGTACTAACAATCAGTCAATCTTCATATGTAGGTGGTGGAGGCAAGTCAAGAATTTATGTTGGTTCTGTTACAGGAACAGAGGATAGTCCTCCTAAGCTGCTTAATGGTACAATATGTAATGTCATTATAAACATTGGATGCATCAGACTGTCATAATACCTAGTTTCTATCAAAAATGATAATAAATAAGGGCACAATATGGTGATAGTAAATCTGGGTTATGGAAGAACATTGAGTATTTGGTTTCTATATTTATATATGTATAGCAGCACCCTAATGATGCCAATAGTATCAAATCCCGAGTCTTAATCATGGCAGCTAGCAGAAAATGTATGGTTTAGTTTGCAAGCACATACATGTGAATATTATTCCAGCAAGAATGCTAGCTGCTAGCATATATCTATCCCAGGTACTTTGTGGATAGGCCAACGACGAGCCTTGTTTCTTCTTTTTAGATTTTCCCTTGATATATTCTCCTTGTTGAACTAACAGTTTTTGGCATCCTGGCATGCCACCATTATGCGAGCAGACGGTTGGATCTTGGTTACCAATTAATATTCAGGACATGAGTCTCTTTTAATTGATTGATTTCCTTGTTGCGAGCAGATGGTTGCTGATGACGATGATTTATATTTCGGATGATGATGACGGTGACGAGCCATTGACGCTCGAGGATGAAGCAGGGTTAGCTGAGGTCCTCTAAGCCTGTCCCTGACGCTCATGGGTGGACCGTTGTGACTTCATATATATATATATATATATATATATATATATATATATATATATATATATATATATATATATATATATATATATATATATATATATATATATTGCCACAGGAGAAGCAAAACTTGGCGCTGTTTGGTCTGAAGGTAAACAAGTGTCATGGTTTTTTCTATATCGTTGCTGCTGGGTCACCCTTTTACTAATGGAAAATGGCATGTAGTACTATATGCATCATTAACTTTGGAGCGCACACATGTGAATTAGATAGATACATGTGTTTTTCAAATATATATTGCCAATTAATATGCCTGCAATTCTTGCGTTAAAACGAATGGTTTACGTACCCAAGTAAGTTGTCGATGCTCAGCTCTAGCCTGCCTAGGTTCTCTAGCCTAGTTCCTCTTAAGTAATCTTGTTCTTTTCCTATAATGTAATTAACCGTGAGCTCATTTCTGGTTTGCAGGTAGAGTTGGAATCCCTCCAGTCCAGCTCTAGGCAGGAGGTCGATTGGAATTGGATCAGGATGAGGATCAGGAAGCAACCAAGTCTCCCTTTTGATCAACTACAACAGCAACAACAATCAATGGTGGTAATAAACAACAGCTCTCCTCCCTCTACCTTTTTTGTATCATCACATTAATTCTGGCCAGTTCATGGTCTGATGCAAGTGGTCTGACTATATTGTTCTTGTTGTTTGGTAGGGAACTAGGAATTGTGCGTAAATGCAGTTATCTTGTTTTGTTGTGGACTTGTGATCCCTCTTTGGCCAACACATTCTAGTCGATGTCGCTACCGTAAATGGAGTCCCATGCAAGCCACAGCAACATCAATTATTCTTGCTTGCTTTTATTTTCATCGTTTAAGCGTTGTTTGTCCTCTTTACATTGGTATATCAAACTGAATGCATCTTTTTTGCTGGTTGCTCCTCTGAGGTTTTTATTGAATGGGGTGATGTTGCTTGCTTATAGATTAAATTTATGGTTTATTTATTGAGTAAAAGATCTAGCTTATCTGGTACAGTAGAAATTGCTCTTTACTTTGACCCTTGTAGACCATGCGATCGGTGCTTAATATTTATTAGTTCTAGGGACTGGACTTGTTCGTATGTAGCTGTCTCTGTCTGTGTACAACGGAGTATGAGTGGAATGTAAACTCATCAAACAGAATGTATCTTTGCTGGTGGTTGCTTATATATCAACAAGTGGGTATATTTATCTTTCTTCTCTGATGCGTGCGTTCTAAACCCTCCAACTAAATGCAGCTTTGCTGGTTGCTCATTTGAGGTTTTATTGTGTCATATCATCTGGCTGCGTAGCGTGCTACTATATATGAGACCACCATTGCTGATATCTATTGATTGTAGTAGTTGTTTTCTTATTCAGGCATTGTTCATCGAATCTACCAGTTCGGTCCAGGATAAATAAATACTAAACCATCATCAAGTTGTTGCTTGGTTGAAACTAAACTAGATGAAATTAATGGAGGATTTTATAAATAAGTTGTTGTTCTGTTGCTTACAATCTTCGTGTGATTTCTTTCTTTCTTTCTTTTGCCACTTGATTGTATGTCTGACCTTGGAATAATATGATATTTATTTTCCTGCTTGATTTGGTGCAACAGGCACATGGAGGACGACTGGGACCCCAAGACCAAGCCTACGACCTTGACCTCGACTCCCCACACAAGGTTGTGGATCTGCCCCTCTTGACTCTGAGGTTACCCCCCTCCCAGTTTATGCTGCTCTACTCTAGCATAGTTTCTGTTCTAGTTGGTTGTGAGCCAAACTGCCATGCTGAGGCCCATGCGGGCTTTGGTTGCCGCGATTGCATTGGACTGGGCTCCTAGGTTCATGCTTGTGTAGTTGCATGACAGAGATTCTGTAATTTTGGAACCAAGGGTGACCCTGTTGTTTTGGACCCATGATATATAGTTCAACTTTGGTTTACTGCTTGAGTCTGGTTTACTGCTTGATTGATGCCACTCGACTCCAGCCTATTTCTTTATTGTGGTCTTCCCTGTATGAGGCTAGTTCAACTATGCATGGTTCCAATTCATCATATTATATTTCGTAATGTTGCATGATGTGTGTTTATATTGTACATCTTCTGAAACATATGAGTTCTTTTGTAGGGACAAATGGTAGAAAGTAGCAAGTCCACAAGTTGATCGAAGATGTTCTCGTGATTGCTTTTGTTGAGAACAGAGTTGACACATTTTGTTCATATGGAAGTTGATTTGGCTTGGCGATTGAAGAGTTGGTCTTCCATAATATTCTGTAGCAGTCCGGTGATCAAGCACTTGGTCTCTTAGGAACTTTGGCCATTATGTTTGTAACATGCCTCTCTTGTATATCTGACTTGTGTATCCTTAATGGTTGTAACTAACTTGAGTGAGGAAAACTAATGAATCTTCTATATATGTTGAATGAATGCATTGATCAATGGTATCTATTGCTGAATAGAAGAGTGGAATTGTCTGTATATGTATTGCGTATTGAACATGAATTGAATATTATGAATGTAATTTCAATCACAATATGGTGCATTTGCATTTGTGATGAAATGTAGAACCCTGGCAGCAAATCTGCCAGCAGAAGTATTGGGCGTCACACAATCTGTCGGCATAGCGCACTGATAGACAGACTGTCGGCGTAACAATGGACGTCGCACAATCTGTCAGCATAGCACACTATCAGATGATCTGTCGGCATAGAACAGTCTGTCGGTGTAGAAATGTCTTTCGCCATAGGTCACACCAAAGCTGACATACTATCTGTTGGCGTAGATTTATCTGTCGGCAAAGACCTTTCCCGGCAGGACTATAGGCGACAGCTCCTTTCTGTCGGCAAAGGTCTTTGCTGACACTAAATGTGTCGCCTTAGGTGGCCTATGCCGACAGTTTTTTTGACGCTGCTTTGAGTGTCGTGGTGTAGTGCTTAGAGCAAGGTCCCTATCCATTGGTGGTCGGAGTGTGGTGGTAGAATACAACCTCTTCTCTTCGTGTGGTGGGTTCCGTAGCCCGACAATGGTGCGGCGAGTTGGGATCTACTCCGGTTGCCTGATTGCGGACGAGAACCCAGATGACCTCAAGCGGCGCTGCATCCGTTTGTCTTGCTGTTTGTCTGGGGTTGTGGTTGCTCCTCGGCGCCGTTGTATCGGGCCATTTTTATTTCCTTTCTTGTTGTGTGTGCTGTTGTGTTGTATGGTTACCTGTAAGGGCTTCATTAATTTAAAGCCGGGCGGTAGCCTTTTTGCCAAAAAAAAAAACAAAGGGCAACCTATGCCAAGCACAAAAAAGACCAAAAATTCATTGAAAAAGAAAAAATATAGACCAAATTATTCTCAATAATCTGAAGATTCATAAAAAAAATGAAACATCTAAAAAGAAGTGTTACATTCTGATAACTCGAAAAAAAAACTATTTGAAATCAGTACAAAAAATAAAATAATAATAATAAAATTGACAAACAATCCAGAAAAGTCAGTAACTTTTTGGGGAATGTTTAAAATGAATAATTTCAAAAAATGAGAACATTGAAAGTTTTACTGAAAAGCAAGGGATTAGTGAAAACACACATATACTTTACAAACATTCATGAAACTTAAAATCATCATATTTCTTAATTTTTCATGAATGTCCATAAACTATTTCATTTTCAAATCATTTTTAGGATTCTCAAATAAGTTTTTTGTGTCAAATTTCTGATTTTGTTTTCAAGTTACCTAACTTCAAATATATTTCTTATCGTTTAGAATTCATTTCCTTATCCCTGAGTTCTTCAGTGACATATATCTAATAATCTGAAGCTACACCTTCCATAGTCCAAAGTCCAAACTCATTTGAGGCCTTACAAGCTCAATGCACTGCCAATTTGCCACATAACGATATCTCTGAAGCTGCAACTGTGATGAACTGCAAACAGCGGCTCTTCTGTGCCGGATTATCTTGCCAATCAGGTGACAGAGGATGCCTCGCTCTCCTTGGCAACTCTGATGAACACATCCTCCAGAGTCGTATCAGCCAGGCCCCACGCAAGAATGGACATCCTGCTCTTCGCGCTCTCCATGACATGGAACACCGCTGATATCCTCACCTCCTGCTTCGGCATCTCGAACTTCTGCGTCCCAGAGATGCGGTACACCCTGCTCACCGCCGGCGAGATGGACCGGACTAGCTTCGCCACCTCCTCCTCCGCCTCCTCACCCGCCACGGTCGTTATCGTCAGCACATATGAGCCTCCGTACTTGGTTTTCAGCTGGAAAAGGCGGATTGGGTGGCTGCGTTAGCATCTGAAATCAATGATCATGTGTGAAGATATGATCAATTTATTGGCGTACGTTAATTGTACCTCTCTTGAGTTTCCAATGCACTGCAAGGTACCGTCCGCGATTATTCCTATCCGATCGCATAGAACTTCGGCTTCTTCCATTGAATGTGCTGCGAGATTGATGGAAGTATGTTTTGAACTTTGGTCATGTGATGTCAAGCTCAAGATGCACATAGACGAAAATGCAGCGATGAACTCATATACTTCTGTATGAGAATTGAAGGTAAAGTACGGTACTCGTGAGAATTATGGCCCTGTCCTGTTTGGCAGACTTGACGGCTTTCCATAGGTCTTTCCTTGATGCCGGATCTAAGCCAGAACTTGGTTCATCCATATAAACAACCTACAAATTTCTCCAAGCACGAACGTTCAGAAGCTCATCGAATCATGAATGAATTCAGTTGATAAATACAAGTACCTTAGGGTCACCAATTAGAGAGATGGCGACGCTGAGACGACGTTTCATGCCACCGCTGTATTTTTGTACAAGCTTATCGGGAACACCACCGTCAAACAAACGCACACTTTTCAAAGATTGTTCGATAGCCTGGAAAGAATTTATGTGAGGTTTTTTATTAGTTTTTTCTGTACGGAATGATAATTTGGTTTTTATCTAAAAAACTAGAAATATGTGATGATAAAACAGCGAGTTCTCTGCACAGTATGTGAACATAAATCGAGTTCCAGGAAAATGTGCATGAGTTGAATATGCTAATTCTTGCCTGGAAATCATGGCTGCTGTACACTAAAATCTGTATCAGTTATTTTGGCTTCCACTTTTATATTGAGCCTAGGCATATACTGACTTCTAAATTTTCCAACAAAAGATTTTATATCTTAGATTTTGCATTGGCAAATTTGTACAAGTGTACAGGTTGGCTCAGAACATATCAGCCCTATAGGAAAATGATGTGTTCAGCTTTAATCAGCTGGTCAGGGAAATGACATTATGGTGCTTCAATGTTAAGTGGTAAATGGTGACGGAAGTCGAGTTCATCATATCCATGCATGGAAAATATCACTATATTAGATACACTGTAACACATTACCTGAGCTAATTTTGCACCCTTCAGTTTCTTGAGCCTGCCATAGAACATCAAATGCTCTCGGCCAGTCAGATTTTCCCAAAGCAAGCTGCATGGTGACATTTTTGAGGAGAAAGCGATCAATCACAAGTTCAAAACTACATGGTCTTACACTAACCTAGAACAAACTCGAAACAATCTGAGTGAGAGAGATAAGAAAATACTCATGCTGGGGACAAACACCGATTCCTGTATAAATTTTGTCCATGTCCAACCTTATGTCCATTCCTTCGATGTACGCAGTGCCAGACGTAGGTTTAGTAAATCCAGTGAGCTGTTGTCAGGTTAAAAGTCCTTAGTACCATTTGGGATAGACAGCAAATTCCTCAATGCAGTCCTACTAGTTCATGAACCCCTAGACGTGTTCTTTGTTGTTGTAAAGAAATGTATGGCTGCACTTTTGAATGGTCATATTTCCTGAAAGGGATGTGCTAGGCATGATTTACGTACTACTCCATCCGCTTCACTATATCTGTCCAGTTCATATATCTAGGAGGCACAATATCTATAATGACATAATGAAATCAGACCATGCTTTGCCCCAATTAGATTTTGACGAAGGTGGCCCTATACCTGTAGTAAATTATGGTATCTATAAATTTCATGCTTACCATGTTGATGAGAGTGGTTTTCCCAGCTCCATTTGGACCAAGAACACCAAAGCACTGCCCACGTGCCATTGAAAGGGACAACTCTCTGACAGCAATTTTCTTTGAATTGCCATCTTTTCCACGGTACACTTTCTTAAGGTTGTCACATATGACTGAATAACTACTATTTGGTTCTTGTAAGAGCTGTCCAACCATCTCTCTCTGTAAGGAAATATGGCAAAGCTACGTTAGTATGCCGCACGATTCGGCAAAAAAAAAAACATTCAAGCAGGACTAGAATTTCAACCTATATGATTACACTCTAGGCTAAGCAGGTATAACATTGTATACAGCAATGATCATAAGGTTAACAGCAATAGAGTTTGCTACGATGTGGAAAAGGAGAAAAACTTTCTGACACGACAATGATCATAAGGTTAACAGAATCAATCAGAGAACCGAGAGTTATTTTATGCAAGGAACAAAGATAACACACCTCTTTGATAACATCTGTCCTCTCCATTTCAACGGAAGCTTTGAACTCTTGAATCTGTGTGGTCTGCTGTTGAGCAGCTTGAGAACGGTTCCCAGTCCGGTGAGACTGAAGAAGTACTACTGCTTTTCTAATTCCATTTTGAAAGGAACCAAAGTGATCCAGATAGAATGATAATAGAAGGAATAGAATCCATTCGAGTACCATTATGGTTAAAACACTTGCCATTCCATTTTTTGGATCATTCAGGTCGCTCCACTGCATCCCCGTGCGGTCAATACGACTTACGAGCAATGCGGATTGAGAAAACTCGTAGACAATGCGGTACAAAGAAAATGGAGGGAAAAGTTCCAAAAGTATAATCCAGCTTCCTTGAAATAAAAAAAAATGAAATTGCAACACAAATTATTTGAGTGATGGAATAAAAGCTAACATGAAAGAAGCCCTAGAATCATAATGTCAACTGCATAATGAACTTGTACAAAGATAAAGTTGCATACATACTTGAGAGGAAAATGTCTTCGATATAGGGCTTGAAAAAATAATCTGCTATAAGGCCAGACCCAAATATGTAGAAATATCCTGTCACTGCAGCGTGATATGTCAAATAAACAATGTAGATAATTTCAGACCATCTGATGAAATGGATGTCGCAATACTCTTTATGGAAGCATACCAGCAGCTGTTCTCACATTTGAGAAGCATGTTGCCATAAGAAATGCAAATGAAATTTGTAAGCTCATATAAGCAAAGTAGAACACAAACTGCACACCATAACTATTCAGTCGAAAGAATGTAAAACCTGAAAAATAGACACGAAAGTATCAGAAATGTCCTTCCAATTTATAACTTTTCGACGGCATTCCTTTATCAAATAAAACCAGCACATTGATCAACCTAATTAAGAACAACTAAAATTACCAAATTGGTTAAATACCAATTCCCAGATTATCAAAGAAAAGTCATTCTCATATTTTATTGCACAAGAAAATACATCTGTAGTAATAGAAGTGTTATCTTACCAAACGCAGTACCAAATACCATGAAGGACAGCATGTATAGCATTGACAGAAGAATAAAATAGCAATATGATATAGTCCAATATGGCAAAGCACCAAGACCATGCATCTTCATCATAATCCTAAGCTTCTTTTGCTTCTCATATACAATGTTGGTCAAAATTACCTGTAGCATCAATTCATTCTTCTATAAGCTAAAAGTTGCTACCGTATTTATTTGCTTGTACAACTGTCAGAAAATAACATTCCAAAATATTCAAATCGGCTGACGTTGAAAATAAATTCATAAAGTCCTGCCATACCGGGAAAAGGAGCTGGATCATCCATACATAAGGCAGCGGTCCTATTATTGAAGTTAGATCGTACGTACCCCATGATCGACCTGCTCTAGGCATTTCTTTAACAAAATCGAATGATATCTTCAAACCATTGCCTATTAAACGAAGGTATGCATTTGAAGCCTGCAAAATGGAACTCTGTGAAGTGGTCTCGAAAATAATTTAACAATGAAGACAATAGTACGTGAACTGAGTCTGTGACATGAAGAACCAAGAACACATGTATGTTAGTGTGACACTAAAATAATTTGTAGAGAACTGAAAGGTTGTAAATACCCAGCTAAGCAATCAAAAAGGTTATCACAAGAGATAGTGTGTACTAGTCTTCTCTACATTGAGAAAAATTGTACCATATTTGTTAACCGTGGAACTTGAAGCAATCTAGGTGTATTCCCTCCAGAAAATTGGACGACAGGGATTGCAAAGCCATAAGCATCAAACTCGTACGTCGAGTTATATGAAATGATCAAGTTAAAGTTGCCCTGATCAGAGCTTAAGAAGTCGTACGCTGCAGACAATTTAACTTAATGTCAGCGACTAGTAGAGTAGAAGTATTGATTCAAGTACACAATCTAAGATGGAAATTTTTGACCTGCAGCGATTTCATTGCTCCTGTTCGTGTAACCACTATATAGGTCATCACTGATGAGCCACGAACTGTCGCGCCAGAGCATTAATCCCTCCATGCAATCCACATCTATTCATGGTTTTAGTAAACATCGGGAATAACTAGAATGCACTGCAAATGGGTGAAATTGCCAGATGCCACGACAGGACGCTAATAATCCGATCATAATTTGCTAATATCAAGAATAGATGAAGCCGTTGGTGCTGCGAGTTTTTCTACTAAGCCTTCATGTGTTCATTGTTCAGTAAGTGGTACAACGTTTGACCTTCGACGAGAAGAATTTTTTTTACCTCGGGTCTCAGTTTCATTGCCGTCTACAAATGAATATGAAAGCGTCAGGTTTGGAGTGCATTTGTTCTGAAGAAAGGAGTCCACTAGAGGACTGCCTGAATACCCCGAATAGCCTGCCTGCAGTTTTCGATACGTCACGGAATTGCCTGAACGTCAAGTATCATCAAGAACACATGGCTCAGGAAATGGAAGCTACCAGCACGAAATCGGCTAACGCCGAGATGTCGTCGGCCGACACGTTCACCGATGCGTCGTGAACCGGGATCATGTTATCCATCGCACCTACGATGAGCAAAAATCATGTCAAAAAACCACTCACCTAGTAACTCTGCAACCACACACAGAAAGAAACAGAGTTACGGCATACTTCCGACGAAGGACTGGTTGGCGCCGGTGACGAGGAACGTTGCGGCGCACGACCCCTGCGCCCCGCATGACGCGCCGGGAGGACCGCCGCCGAACCGGCTCATGTACGACGGCGGGATCTGCACCACGGGTGGCCATTTGGGCGCGCGAGGCTGCGGGCAGTCCTCCGAGCACGCCGCGCCTCCCGTGGTGTTCTCCGGCACGACGGCACTGCTGCAGGAGCAGTTGAGAGGGATGGTGTCTCGTTTGACCGCGCGGTTGATGGCGATCTGCAGGCCTCCGATGCCCGCGCAGAGGATCAGCGGGAAGAGGATGAGGCAGCAGTTCGTCTTGCAGGCGCGCCTCTGCCGATTCGATTGAGTAATCAGAGGAAAATATATTTTTTATCCCAAAGAATTACTTAGAAAACAAAGGAGGAGTAGAATAAACACCGAGATCCTCACAAAATCAAAATAAACATACAAATTTCCCAAAAAAAACATACAAATAACATGTCATGGAGCAGTACTACAGAATTCTACAGGAGTTTAGACACAACTTTTTAAAGAAAAAATGGTTTAAAAAAAATTGAACTTGTGGGTTAATAACTTAGAATTCTACAGTACTGTAGATCCTAGAATTCTACAGCACAATCTACAGTACTGTAGATCCTAGAATTCTACAGTACAATCTACAGTGCTGTAGATTCCTAGAATTATACAGGAGTTTAAAGAAAAAAATGTTTTGAATTATCCTTGTTAATTGTTGGGCTCTTGGCATAGAAACTTGAGAGCTGCAGTTATATGATCCATAGTTCCAACCGACGGTCATAGCATGAATTCTAATTCTCTAAAAAAATAACAATATGAAACTGCTACGTGTGCCTACTATTAATCATCTAAATCGGTGATTTGGGGTTTGAAAGCAAGATTTCTTTGATTACAGCGAAACTGAATCTTGAAACCAAAACGGTACAGTATGTATTTACTGGAATACAGTTTTTCCGTTGGCAGAATTAATTACGTACTAATAGTAGGCACAATTAGGATTGATCCTCTGCTGAACATGTGAGTCCTTTTCACCAAAATCCGCGGACACTGGATCACGAAAGATGCATTTGTGTCGCAGATTCTTGGTGCATGGCACCCTCCCAGTCCCATCCCACGGCCAATTGTGCAAGCAACGCAAAGAGCACAAGAAGAAGGCAAAGATCATTCTGCGCGATGCAATTCGGGCTCCACACGAAACTACTCCACGGAGAAGAAAAGAGAAGGATGGCATGAGGCGCGTCACCTGGATCACGAGGTTCTTCCTGAAGAGCGCGTTGGTCTGCTGGAGGCTGCCGGAGCCCATGTCGCCTCGCCTCTCCTCGGAGAACTCGACGAGACAGACGGAGGGGAGCCACCGCACCTATGCTGGTTTTTAGAGTGTCCAGCCGGCCGTGTGGAATGGCGGGTCTACCCTCTCAACGGAGTTTACCGTGGTCGTGGTCGTCACCGTCGAGGAGGAGACCGTCCTTTCTTGCTGCTGGAGGTCAAGGCCCCGTCTGTCTCGTTCGCTACCGGGTGGTGCATTTGGCACCTTACGTTGAGTCTGCATTGGGTTCTCTGTTCGTTTTCGTCAGACCTCAAAAGGAAATCCTCCAAAGGATGTCTCTGTATTGATTGTATAGGAGATAGCATATGGTATTTAATGAATGCTAATTTGTCCTAGTACAAGAACAACATATCTGAGCTGTGGTAGTTCTGACCCCTCAAACCGCCCGCAACTGGACCGCGCGGTCTGGATGTGTTGTGCCATTCAACACGGTCCTGTATCGATTCGCAGGGCAGTCCGGACGCATTTTCTCCTGCAAACCGGAGACAAACGTGGGGGCTTTGCGGGCGTCCGGACAGCACCCACGCCCGCTTCTGACACCCTGACCCATCCAAACCCCCTCCTTCCTCGCCCGCGTACGTTCCCGTCCGGCATCAGCTGCCCGCATTCATGCCGCTGTAGAGCGGCCGTTTCACATTGAATTCGGCCCAGAGCGGACGCGACCTCTCACTGCCTCCGCCATTGAAGCGGCGCGCCGGCCGAGGGCACCGCCTGCGACACGTCCCCGGTGTCCACGTCTGTTCAATGCCGGAGACGCGTTACTGGACAGATATCTACCACGCTCGTTCAATGCCCCGTCCGTCCATATGCCGCCATTAAGCAGGCTCGCCGGCCAAGAAACTCACTCCAGCGCCGCGCATTGACGCACCCGGACGCCTGGCCACACCGGAATCCGCTATTTAAAGGTGGCCACACCCGGCTAACTCCACGCCACAACACAAGCCGCTCCACATCCTCCTCACTTGCACTGCATCTGTCATGACTGCAAGCGGCAAAGCTCTGTGGGAGAGCCTTTCCACGGAGATTAAGCACGAGGTGGCCGCCTTTGCGGCCGCCTGGCAAAGCTGCCGTGCCAGGCGGATCGAAGCCGACTTGCCGGCCAGCTCGCCCGAGGACTCCGACGACGAGGACAACCCACGATGGAGACGTGTTCCGATGACACCGCACCGGAGCCCGCGCCTGTGCACGCCGGCTTCACTATGGAGCAGGTGCAAGCGCACTACAACGCCGCCATGGCGGCGGTGCAGCCTGCGTCGGTGCCTATGTCGGTGTTTCAGCAGGCGCAGGTGGAACAACGGTACAACTTGTTCCTTCTGGAGCAGCACCAACCGGCGGAGGGCCAGATTGACGGCGAGCGCGCGAGCGAGGAGGTCGTGGCGGCCATGGCCGCGGCGAACCCCAACTTCGTCGCAGAGCAGCGTCCGATCTACGAGGCCATCTGCTACTTGTGAGCTGCGTTGGGATTTTCCCCGAAGAGAAAGGGTGAAGCAATATAGTAGCTGATATTATTTCCCTTAGTAGAGAACCAATGTTATCGAACCAATAGGAGATTCACACAGATAAAGGTCGACAGTACTTGCACACACACACAAACAAAATACTTGCACCCAACGCGGGCAAGAGGGTTGTCAATCCCCTTTAACTCGTTAATTGCAAGGATTAATTCTGATAGTGATAGGTTTATAAATTGCAAACGGAAATAAAAAGAAATAAATTGCAGCAAGTAAATTAGGGTTTTAGTAATATGATTTGGATGGACCCCGGGGCCATAGTTTTCACTAGAGGCATCTCTCTCAAGAACATAGCATGCGGTGGGTAAACAAATTACTGTTGGACAATTGATAGAAAAGCGCATAGTTATGACGTTATTCATGGCATGATCATGTATATAGGCATTACGTCCGTGACAAGTAGACCGAAACGATTCTGCATCTACTACTATTACTCCACCAATCGACCGACTCCTGCCTGCATCTATGGTATTAAGTTCATAACAAAAAGAGTAGCGCTTTAAGCAAGATGACATAATGTAGATAGAATAAGACCAAGCAATATGATTAAATCCCATCGTTTTACCCTTAGTAGC
The DNA here is from genome assembly GCA_039707655.1 of Elymus sibiricus. Taxonomy (NCBI): domain Eukaryota; kingdom Viridiplantae; phylum Streptophyta; class Magnoliopsida; order Poales; family Poaceae; genus Elymus; species Elymus sibiricus. The sequence continues at coordinate 162,026,497 of CM077674.1, read as the reverse complement.
AACAATACAAATATGTGCCTCGCTACCCTTGCTGTCACTGGGTGAGGACACCGCAAGATTGAACCTACTACTATGCACCACTTCCACTGAAGATCAATGAATCAACTTGGCCAAAGAAAATCCATAGATCGGAAACATTACATAGCTATAACAATCATACATAATAAAGTTCAGAAAAGACTCAATTACTTTCAATGAATAATCTGATCATAAACCCATAATTCATCGGATCCCAACAAACACACCGCAAAAGAAGATTCTATCGGATCGATCTCCAAAGAGAACATTGTATTGAAGATCAAGAGAAAGAGAAAGCCCTCTAGCTAATCACTATGGACCCGTAGGTATGTGGTGGACTACTCACACATCATCAGAAGGGCAGCAAGGTTGATGTAGAAGCCCTCCATGATCGATTCCCCCTCCGGCAGAGTACCGGAAAAGGCCTCCAGATGGGATCGCGGAAGAACAGAGACTTGCGGCGGTGGAAAAATTGTTTCGGGTGGCTCTCTGGGGGTTTTGGAATATTTGGGAATTTATAGCACTGGAATTAGGTCAGACGGAGCCACGAGGGGCCCACAAGGCATCAGGGCGCGCCTACCCCCCTAGGGCACGCCCTGTTGCCTTGTCATCTTCTCGTAGGTCTTCTGGTCCTCTCCCGAAGCTTATAGGGTCTCTTATGTCCAGAAAAAATCGTCAAAAAGTTTCGTAGTGTTTGGACTCCGTTTGGTACAGATTTTCTGTAAAACCAAAAACAAGCAGAAAACAGCAACTGACACAAGGCACTGAGTTAATAAGTTAGTCCCCAAAAATGATATAAAATTGCATAGAAAGTATCTAAGAATGATAATATAATAGCATGAAACAATCAAAAATTATAGATATATCGGAGACGTATCATGGCTCCTTGAAAAAAGCCTGTAGTTTCATGTATTGATCGGGAGAGGGGGCATAAACCACACCCATGTATGGTTAGCACGCTCATTCTTAGATCAAGACAAAACAAACTCGGGTCCTAGGGCGGCTCTAGTGGAACACAACCAATGCACACATTTACATGGCCTCCCATCATCACCGTCCCACATGTTGCCATATTCACCACATAGCGTAACTATCATCTCTAGATACTTCAACATGATTAACAGAACCCAACATACGCATGGCACAAAAATGTAACATGGCATAAGCAGCAACCTAAGCATACATACTACAACATGAGCAGGCTTGCGAGCAACATACAAAGCAACATGGCATAGGCGGCTAGGATATCATGCAATATGTGGGGCTCAACATGCTATCCAAGATATATATGCATCATAGCACAACTGCAACATCATATCCTAGTGCAAGCATAAGAAAGATAGCATGGGTTCAACATGAACAAGGAGGAAGGGTGAGTCTTTCCTGGAGTCCCGTTTGGTACATCACAAACTTGCTCGTATCTCACGTCATCTCCGAGTCCTATCTGTGAAGAAGCAAAGAAACACTTGAAATAACAATGGATGCAAGTGTTACTACTACGAGGAAGATCCAACATGTTCATGATATGCAATGACATGACATGGCAAGGATAAAAAACAAGATTAATCCAATGCAATTAGGTAGCAAGTTAAGTGAAGTTGGACATGCAACTACTAAACTTCACATTTATGAATGGTTCCATCTTGTTTATTTACACATCAAGTTTAAATGTTGTTTAACATGACATGAGCATGGCAGGTGATGAAATTTACTATCCTATCTAGTCAACTTAAATGGAGTAGGGAGCACACATAACAAGCATTCCCAAATTACCCCATAACAAAATAAAGGTTAAACATGGATTGAGCCTAATCCCAATTTTAGTTGAGACAAACATGCATGATTATGACATATTAATGACATGTGCATCATCCTGATCAAGATGACATTTTTAATCACTTATTATGAACTAGAATTATTTTAACTATTAATTAGGTAAGTTAATTAAGGCATTAGTGCTAATTACATGGAAACAACAAATTAATCATTATGGTGTGATGTATGGTGCTATATCTTTTGTGCTTCTTCGAAACCATGTCAAGGTCTTCACCCCCTCCCTAGGTGGGGCACGCCGGATCTGGCTCGCTCGATGGAGGATGCAAAGATGGCATCATGCGGTGGCGTCATCTTTTCATCGTCATTCATTGATGCATCGGTAGTGCTCGATGATGCGTTGGTTGGCTATTTTTCTACCATTTTTATAGTTGGTGGAGGCTTCGTGCCCTTCATATCCGTTTTTGTCATTTTATTATTTAACCAAGCAATTTTCTTATTCTTAATGAAAAGGCGGAGCTCCCATCGGTTGCTTAAAAAATCATGTGTGTTTTCGAGTTCCATGTTTCAAAGGAGCTTAACCGTTTTTGTTTTGTTTAATGATTATGATCGCCCGACCGGCTGGAAATTGCGTCAGTCGCATGCCTCTCATGCATACGTGTCTCACGTGGGGCCCACACACCACCCTCCCTCTCCTTTATCCCTTTGTGAACAACGTGAGCCTCTTGTTTTTCATGGATCCTCTTCTCTCTTTCCTTATTCTCTATCCTTTCCCTGCATCTTTCCTTCCTCTCGTTACCGCATGCGAGCTCACATTCCCACTTCTCCCCTGTAGTCGTCATTGCCACCGTAACCCACCCTTCCTAGCCTCTCCTCCGCGCGCGAGCTCACCCCCCCTCCCCCCCCATTTCTACTATGTAGTGGCCGTGGACGCTACCACCGGCGATAGGCGGTGCCATAATCGGCCATGGCTGCCGCCCACCTCACCTTTCTGCCATGTGGTGGTTGCGGCCCACCACCTCTTTCCCGCGAGCGATGGTGGTGTTGCCATCGTTGACAAGTAGAACTGGAAACGTAACGTCCACATGCTGCAGTCGATGACATCGACTGTTGGAACTAGCACCATCGATTGCTGACAAGGTTGTCAGAATCGTGATTTTGCTGTACGATTCTACGACTTTACAATCCAATCTAATCCTTCTGATCTATGATTTTGGTTCATAGAATCTACGTTTCTACGATCCTGATAGTTAAGATTCTATGATTTGCTATCCTACCATCGGAGCTCCGATCCGATTTAGAATCACGATTTGATTTGCTATCCTACCCAGATTTGCACATCTTAACATATCACATCATTGTTGTCATCCATATCCTTATGAATTTTGCCTTCCTTTCTGTGTTTATACATGCTATGCTTTTCACAATTCACATACTCCAAAACTCGGGAGCAAATTTCAGTCGGAAATCTTAGCCACGTACATTAGAGATTCTCGATGAAAAGAGGAGCACACAAGTCCCAAGAGAAAATTACAATAATGCTAGACCTATAAAGATCTACAAACGTTTGACTTGATTTTTCAAACTATAATTCTCTTCACCAAATATCGCAAGGAAAGAAAATAGAAATCCACTCCAGCCCTTGCCCTTTTCGAAAAAAACTCCAGCCCTTGTGGGGGTGCCACTCTGCATAGCAGATTACTGCTACGAGTCCCCGTCACCCGTAGAACACGCACGTCACTCTAGATTGGACGAGTTCTCGCCGTCGATCGATCGATTGATCACCAGCCAAGCGCCGGCAAGGGTCGAGGACGGCCGGGCGCGACCATGTTGCCTGCCGGGTCGTAGTTGATCACGCCGGAGAAGTCCGGGAGCTGGCACTTCCCTCCCATGAGGATCCCTTTCTGCCAGACGCAAGGCGGCGGGGACGCGTCGGCCCCTACGCCGCCGGGCTGCACCTGGTGGATGCTGATGACCGGGTCCGTCCTCCGGCGGCTCACGCTCGCCAGCGCGCGCCGCAGCCGCTCTGTCGCCGCCGCCCCCGCCCCCGAGTGCGACGCGCACAGCGCCAGCGCCAGCGCGCACACGGCCAGGAACACCGCCGCCGCCGGCACCGCGGCCGCGATCACGCCGCTGTGGTGCAGGGCGAGGTGGCGCGACGCGCCGGCGGCGATCACGCCGTGAAGGCCGAGGTGGCGCGGCATTGCGCTCCTTGACAGTGTGGTGCTTTCCTGCCTGGAGTGACGAGAGACAGAGCTGCCTGGGCTGGTGCAGTGAGTGCTTCTTGGAGCGTGCCGGATTCTGTGCTTGTATATATAGAGGTGGCTGAGCAGAAGCAGATTGTTTGACGGGTTTGTTTTTTTTTGGTGGAGTTGTTTACGTGAGTGCAATGAACAGCTGCATTGGCATCGACCATGGAGTTGGTGATTCTTGGAGAGTGGTTTGCCAGCTCTGCGTCTGCGAGGCCCAACTTCTACAAGTACTTGCTCCTAACTGAACCATCAGAGTTCCAATCCTTGCAAATTCGATTGCCAGGATTGGTGTGCAGCAGATGCTGATTAAAAGATGCACCGACCAATATCCGAACGGAACGGATTCGAACTTCTCCTAGAAAAGTTTCCGGTGCGAAATTCAAAAAAAAAAAAGAGTAATTCAAAGGAAAAATGAATTTGAGGCATGCGCCGGACAAGCTTATTGTATGCAGGCCGAACTTGTTTTTCTTTACGGGGAACAGCTATGCTTTCTCGAATTAACTCAACATGTCTCTGTTTGGAAAGGCATTTCCATATAAGAAGTCAAAGGCAGTTCAGTCTTTTTTTTTTTGGCAGAAGATCCAGATCTCTATTAATATTCATCAGAAGTATAAAACATAATAAAATTTACATCAACGTCTCTAGACCACCGAACGACCACTACCTCCGCGCCAGAACGAGCTGTCGACGTGTCGCTATTGTCGCTCCCCTACCAGAGCCGGCTTGACCTTGTCGATGATAGTCGGAAAGTCTTTGCGTGCGTGCTCCAAGGACCAGCGCCCTCGAGCCATAGTCGACGCCATTAAACCCATGAATAGATCTGAAGCAACTGACACCAAATCTCCTCGTCGCACACGCACAACCAGAAGCCCTAAACTCGCCACCCCAAGGAGACGGCAGGAATCTCCGGCGGAGCTCTATCGACTACATCCAGATGGACGAACTTGAGGAGGATTGGATCCCGGAAGATAAATTTGAAGAAGAAGTGTCGACATCCGCCAAAAAAAACCTAACCTAAATTACTAGCCGAAGTGAACGCACCGGGATTCCCCTCCCCACCACTGGCGGCTGGAGCGGCAGATAGAGGGGAGGCGAATCTACAGACTCATCGGTGAAGTCTGGAGGAAAGAGTTTGCCCTGGCATACGAGGAAAAGAAAAAAAACACTTGAAGCAGTTCAATCTTTCTAAAGAGTCTAGAACTTTTCTTAGGCTAATAGGAAGCTGGCCTTCCCCATAGAAGGATCCCGCGCGTACGAACGTTCCCTCAGGAAGGCTCACACGAGCGAACGACGATTTTCCTCGGTGTTCACGCAAAAAATAGCTCGCAGGGAACATTCAAGAATTTTCATGCTAAAATAGAGAGATTTGTCGCCCTATGACAGATAGATTTTTCATGCTAATAAAAATGAAAAAAGTCCATTTTACTACCCTAAATAAAGTTGGTGGTTCACTTTACCCCATGATCTATTTTTCTGCTCCTTTCACCGCCCAAACAAAACCATACCGGACGAAATAACCCCATGGCTGGTTTGTCTCCACTTGTTGCTGACGTGGCTCAAGTCAACGGCGGTTTTGACCTGGGTGGGGCCCTCTTGTCAAGCGCGACTGAGATAGAGATGCATGTGTCGCTTCGTTCTTTCGAGCCCAAATTCCCCATTTCTCTCTTCTCTGTCGCCGGCATGGAACCATCGGGGCAGCGCTGATCGGAGATGAGCCACAGTGCTCAGAGTGGTGGCGGTGGCGGTGCATCCCGGTGAATCTCCCCCAATCTGTTGCCTCTCCCACGGAATTTGTCCTGTGCCCGTCCCCGAACCCTAGCTTGACGGCTCTGTCGATGCGGCGGCGGCCGCTGCTGCTGCGAGGGGACTAACTAATTCCGCGGCTGCGCGGACGAATTGAGGTCAGTCCCATCTCCTTCCCCGAGTACACAGTGCCCATCTGTTTGTTATGTGCTTTAGTTGTTGTACAAAGAAGAAAAAGCTCATGTCTTAGGATCTAATTGGTGATTTCTTGCTGTTAAAATTCTATAGGTTAAGCAATGGATAATCTAGATTGGCTAGGCATTCGTTTCTATTACAATGGACAAGCTTGCTGGCTGGCAGTGTTAATTAAGTTGGAACATGTGTTGCAAGCTTGTTGGCTGGAGAAAATAAAGTACAAACTTGCTGGCTGGCTGGCTGAAATGTTTATTTTGCTGACAGTCACAATTTCAGTTCAGTTTGCTAGCTGGTTGGAGAACATGTGTTGTTTGCTTGCTGGAATGTTTAGTTTATTTTGCATTGTCAGTTTGCTTTCACAAGTTCAAAACATAATATACATTTTCCTTCTTCTGTGAGGTCAGTTTGCATTCACATATTGAAAAGATTGCTCTTTTGTATGGCCAGAAGAAGAAAGAAAATTCATCTAACAAAAGAGGCACTCCAGTTTGCAAATTCATAAGAAAACCAGTACTTCACTGAACATAAGATGGCATCTCATTACACATCATTTGGCACACATTTGGCACACACAAGGTCCAAGGCATTTGGCATCTCATTACACAGCATTTGGCACACAACTTCCACTAGCACATAATTAACACCAGAGTTTCTTAACATAAACTAGATCAAACCAAGTGCCATCTAACTAACACAAACTAGATCAAACTGCATCTGAATCGCCAGTGCCATCTATCTTCCCCAACACTGTCTTGAAGATGTGCTTGCGAGTCAGGTCCTCACCTTCTGCTAGTAGCCACTCAGCCGGCAAGTCCTCAGCGAGCAGAAGACCATGATCAACCACCTCCTTCATATGGCACATAACTGGATACAAGAGCATCTTCTTCTTCCTCGACAACGACGGCCCGTAGTCACCCAACTCAAGCTGCATTGCTTCATACTCTTCCATGGACTCTGGTGGCTTGTTTAACAGCTTGGGCTCAGGTATCTCAACTGTCACCAGCCTGCCAACATAGAATGGGTCACGAAGCCAAGCCATTACCTCGAGCTCGCGGCAGTTTGTCGGCGGTAGGATCTCGATCAGCTCGCCACCAAGGTCCTTCAGAACATCTTTCACTGACTCCATCGTCCAGGCCTGGATCGGGAGGCCTTTGAAGCTGAGCTTGCTCTTGTACTCCAGAGCCCCCGGCTCCGCACGAATCAATCTGCTCCAGCATGAAAACTGCATCCAGCGGCGGCAGCACTTGAACTTCGTCGATGAATGGAGTGCCTCAGTGCACTTCTCCTCCGTCGAGAAGGTCAGCCACAGGTCGTGTGGGGGGCACGCGACCTCGATGACCAGCTCCAATGGCAGCACACCGCAACGCTGCTCCAAGGTTGCCAGAAGAGCTGCCGGCGTCACTGTCTCCTCGCCATCTCCAACCACCGTGGCCAGTGATACGTCTCCAACGTATCTATAATTTTTTATTGTTCCATGCTATTATAGTATCAATCTTGGATGTTTTTATATGCAATTATATATCATTTTTTGGGACTAACCTATTAACCTAGTGCCTAGTGCCAGTTGCTGTTTTCTGCTTGTTTTTGGTTTTTCAGGAAATCAGTACCAAACGAAGTCCAAATGCCACGAAACTTTTTGATGATTTTTTTCTAGACTAAAGAGACCCTGGAAGCTTCAGGAGGAAGCCAGAAGCTTCACGAGGAAGCCACAAGGCAACAGGGCGCGGCCCCCCGGGGGGGGGGGGGGGGCGCCCTGATGCCTTTGTGGGCCCCTCGTGGCTTCTTTTGACCTAATTCCACTTCTATAAATTCTCAAATATTCGAAAACCATCAGAGAGCCACCCAGAATAACTTTTACGTTGCCGTAAGCCTCTGTTCTTCCGCGATCCCATCTGGAGGCCTTTTCCGGTACTCTACCGGAGGAGGGATCGATCACGGAGGGCTTCTACATCAACCTTGCTGCCCTTCCGATGATGTGTGAGTAGTTTACCACAGACTTACGGGTCCATAGCTAGTAGCTAGATGGCTTCTTCTCTCTCTTTGATCTTCATTACCATGTTCTCCTCGATGTTCTTGGAATTAGATCCGATGTAATTGATACGTCTTCAACGTATCTATAATTTTTGATTGTTCCATGCTATTATAGTATCAATCTTGGATGTTTTTATATGCAATTATATATCATTTTTTGGGACTAACCTATTAACCTAGTGCCCAGTGCCAGTTGCTGTTTTCTGCTTGTTTTTGGCTTTTCGGAGAATCAGTACCAAACGAAGTCCAAATGCCACGAAACTTTTTGGAGATTTTTTTCTAGACAAAAGAGACCCTGGAGACTTGGAGAGGAGGCCAGAAGGTTCACGAAGCCTCCACAAGGCAACAGGGCACGACCCTAGGGGGGGCGCCCTGATGCCTTGTGGGGCCCTCGTTGCTCCGTTTGACCTAATTGCACTCCTATAAATTCAGAAATATTCGGAAACCATCAGAGAGCCAGAAGAGGAAACCTTTCCGCCGCCGCAAGCCTCTGTTCTTCCGCGATCCCATCTGGAGGCCTTTTCTGGTACTCTGCCGGAGGGGGAATCGATCACGAAGGGCTTCTACATCAACCTTGCCGCCCTTCCGATGATGTGTGAGTAGTTTACCACAGACCTATGGGTCCATAGCTAGTAGCTAGATGGCTTCTTCTCTCTCTTTGATCTTCAATACCGTGTTCTCCTTGATGTTCTTGGAGTTCTATCCGATGTAATCTTCTTTTACGGTGTGTTTGTTGGGATCCGATGAATTGTGAGTTTATGATCAGATTATTCATGAGAAATATTTGAGTCTTCTCTGAACTCTTTTATGCATGATTAAATATAGCTTTGTATTCCTCTCTGATCTATCGATTTGGTTTGGCCAACTAGATTGGTTTATCTTGCAATGGGAGAGGTGCTTTGTGATGGGTTCAATCTTGCAGTGCTCAATCCCAGTGACAGAAAGGGACATGACACGTATTTGTATTGTTGCCATTAAGGATAAAAAGATGGGGTTTATTCATATTGCTTGAATTTGCTTCTCTACATCATGTCATCTTGCTTAAGGCGTTACTCTGTTTTTATTAACTTAATACTCTAGATGCATGTTGGATACTGGTCGATGAGTGAAGTAATAGTAGTAGATGCAGGAAGGAGTCGGTCTACTTGTCTCGGACGTGATGCCTATATACATGATCATTGCCATGAATCCGTCATAATTATTTGCTTTTCTATCAATTGCCCAATAGTAATTTGTTTACCCACCGTATGTTTCTGCGCTCGAGAGAGAAGCCTCTAGTGAAAATTGTGGCCCCCGGGTCTATCTTTATCATATAAAAAACATAAAAAATACCTTGCCGCAATTTATTTACTTTTATTTAGTTTATTAATTTACTTTATCAATTTATCTCTATCAGACTTAATCCTTGCACGTAACCGCTAAGAGGATTGACAACCCTCTTATTCGCGTTGGGTGCAAGTGTTTGCTTTTGTGTGTGTAGGTGCTGTTCACTGGATCTTGCTTGGTTCTCCTACTAGATTGATAACCTTGGTTCTTAACTGAGGGAAATACTTATCTCTACTATACTGCATAATCCTCTCCTCTTCGGGGAAATATCAACGCAGTCTACAAGTAGCAGGAAGAATTTCTGGCACCGTTGCCGGGGACACATCATCAAAATCTATCAAGTACCTTCGCACAAACTATCATCCACTTGCATTTATTTTATTTGCATTTTCCTCTCATTTTCATCTCCCCCACTTCTCTAAAAATCAAAAATACCAAAAATATTATGTGTGCTTTCTTTGCTTGTGCTGTCATGTGCCTTCTATTTGCTTGCATCTTCGCTTGCTAAAAATCTATTGATATGGATCCTCATCCACTTGCTAATCTTTTCAAAAGATCCAATTATAATGAACCAATTGCTAGTGAGTTGAGTGCACTTGATTTTCTCTATGAAGTTTTGCTTGAAAATCATGAATCTAAAAATTGTGATGAAGTGTTAGAAGAAGAAATTTATAAAGTGATTCATGATAGCTCCTTGATTGACAAGCATGATTGCAATGATGTTATTATAAATTCTATTAATGTCAATTATGTTAATAATATGCAAAACTACAAGCTTGGGGATGATGATTTTGTTATGTCCACTACTTATTGCAATGATCATGATTGGGGTGATAATGCTTCTTATGATCTTGAAAATTTATTTAAGCCTCATGATGAATATGTCATTGATAATAATGTTTGCAATAATATTGAAAGTGGGTTTGGAAGAGTGTCAACTTTAGGTAAAAAGAATCCCACATATTCGGAGAGTGTTCAATCTTATGAATTTTTTGATCAAAGTGGGTTTGGAGAGGTCATGACTTTAGTTGATGTTAATCCCACTATTTTGGAAGATTATAAAACTTTTATGCATGTGGATCATGAATAGAATATTTTATATGATAGCTATATTGTTGAATTTGATTATGATCCTACATGTAATTATTATGAGAGAGGAAAATATGGTTATAAAAATCTTCATGTCACTAAATTGCCTCTCTTTGTGTTGAATTTATTAATGTTTCATTCTTCCTATTTGCATATGCTAGATATTGCTTGTCTTGATAATTTGTTTTCCTATAAATTGCCTATGCATAGGAAGTATGTTAGACTTAAATGAGTTTGCCAAATTTTTTATGATGCTCTCTTTGTGCTTCAATTCTTGTCTTTGACGTGAGCATCATTAAAATCTCAAGCCTATCTTAATGGCTATAAATAAAGAGCTTGTTGGGAGACAACCCAATATGTATCTTAAATTTTTACTTTTCTGTTTTGTGAGTTTACACAATTTTAGCTTCTGTTATGATTGTGTTTTTATGTTTAAATTAGTGTTTGTGCCAAGTAATGCCTTTGGGATGATTTGGGAGATAGTATGATTGATGCTGTTTGAAAACAGAAACTTTTGCGTCAAGTGCTGGAATTTCGAATTTTCGCTGGAGTGTCAGAACCTTATTATTTTTTTACAAAGTATTGGAATATACATTGCCCACGTTGTCCTAATTTTTCAGATTTTTTGGAGTTACATAAGTATGACCATAATTCAGATCTTTACAGACTGTTCTGTTTTAGACAGATTCTGTTTTTGTTGCATAGTTTGCTTATTTTGATGTATCTATAGATCGTATCGGGGGGTATGAGTCATGGAGAAGTTGGAGTACAGTAGCATTATGCCAATATTAAATATGAACCAATTTACTACAGAACTTAGAGTTAAAGATATATTTGTTATACTAACGGATCTCATGAGGTATCTGTTGAGTTTTGTGTGCTGAAGTTTTCAAGTTTTTGGTGAGACTACGATGTATAAAGGAATATGGAGTGGCAAGAGCCTAAGCTTGGGGATGCCCAAGGCACACCAAGGTAATATTCAAGGAAGACTCAAGCGTCTAAGCTTGGGGATGCCCCGGATGGCATCCCCTCTTTCGTCTACAATCTATCGGTAACTCACTTGGAGCTATATTTTTATTCATCACATGATATGTGTTTTACTTGGAGTGTCTTGTGATATAGTTTGTTTGCTTTTTAGTTTGTCACAATGATCTTTGCTGAACACACCTTTTTGAGAGGGACACACATTATTCGTGATTTGTTAGAATACTCTATGTGCTTCACTTATATCTTTTGAGCTAGGCAGTTGCTCTAGTGCTTCACTTATATCTTTTAGAGCACGGCGGTGGTTATATTTTAAAGAAATAGTTGCACGCTCATGCTTCACTTATATCTTTTTGAGAGTCTCATGATAGCAATGGTAATATGCACGGGTTATGAATTTGGCCCTGATATGATAGGTATTCAAGAGGGATATAATAAAAACTTTCATGTAGATCACTGAATATGATAAATTTGATTCCTTGCAATGCGATATTAAGATGGTAATATGGGGGAGGTACTAGTAGATGATTGTGGTTTAGTAAGAATAATTGTGTTAAGGTTTGTGATTCCCGAAGCATGCACGTATGATCTGTCGTTATGCTAAGAAGTTGGAGCATGATTTATTGTTGATTGTCTACCTTATGAGTGGCGGTCGGGGACGAGCGATGGACCTTGTCCTACCAATCTATCCCTCTAGGGGCATGCGTAGTAGTACTTTGTTTCGAGGGCTAATAAACTTTCACAATAAGTATGTGAGTTCTTTATGACTAATGTGAGTCCATGGATTATACGCACTCTCACCCTTCCGCAATTTGCTAGCCTCTTCGGTACCGTGCATTGCCCTTTCTCACATCGAGAGTAGGTGAAAACTTCGCCGGTGCATCCAAACCCCGTGATATGATACGCTCTATCACACATAAGCCTCTTTATATCTTCCTCAAAACAGCCACCATACCTACCTATCATGGCATTTCCATAGACATTCCGAGATATATTGCCATGCAACTACCACCGTTCTGTTTTTTATATGACACACATCATCATTGTCATATTGCTTTGCATGATCATATAGCTGACATAGTATTTGTGGCTCAGCCACCGTTCATCATTTTTATACATGTTACGCTAGCATCATTGCACATCCTGGTACACTGCCAGAGGCATTCATATAGAGTCATATTTTTGTTCTAGTATCGAGTTGTAATATTGAGTTGTAAGTAAATAGAGGTGTGATGATCATCATTATTAGAGCATTGTCCCAGTGAGGAAAGTATGATGGAGACCATGATTCCCCCACAAGTCGGGATGAGACTCCGGACGAAAAATAAAAAAGAAAAGAAAAAAAAGAGGCGAAAAAGAGCCATGAAAAAAAATGAGAGAAAAAGAGAGAAGGGGCAATGTTACTATCCTTTTCCACACTTGTGCTTCAGAGTAGCACCATGTTTTTCATATAGAGAGTCTCCTATTTTTTCACTTTCATATACTAGTGGGAAATTTTCATTATAGAACTTGGATTGTATATTCCGATGACGGGCTTCCTCAAATGCCCGAGGTCTTCATGAGCAAGCAAGTTGGATGCACACCCACTTAGTTTTCATGTTGAGCTTTCATACACTTATAGCTCTTAGTGCATCTGTTGCATGGCAATCCCTACTCCTTGCATTGGCATCAATTGATGGGCATCTCCATAGCCCGTTGATTAGCCTCGTCGATGTGAGACTATCTTCTTATTTTTGACTTCTCTTATTTACCTCTACCACCACACTCTATTCCACCCATAGTGCTATATCCATGGCTTGCGCTCATGTATTAAGTGGGAGTTGAAAAAGCTGAAGCGCGTTAAAAAGTATGAACCAATTGCACGGCTTGTCATCGGGGTAGTGCATGATAAATACTTTGTGTGAAGAAGATGGAGCATGATAGGATTATATGATTTTGTAGGGATAACTTTCTTTAGCATCGTTATTTTGAAAGGCATGATTGTTTGTTAGTATGCCTGAGTATTGATGTCTTTATATCAAATTGTAGACTATTGCTTTGAATCATTTGGATCTTATTATTCATACCGTAGAAGAGATTACATGATGAAACATGTTAGGTAGCATTCCACATAAAAAATTCTGTTTTTATCATTTACCTACTTGAGGACGAGCAGGAATTAAGCTTGGGGATGCTTGATACGTCTCCAACGTATCTATAATTTTTGATTGTTCCATGCTATTATAGTATCAATCTTGAATGTTTTTATATGCAATTATATATCATTTTTTGGGACTAACCTATTAACCTAGTGCCCAGTGCGAGTTGTTGTTTTCTGCTTGTTTTTGGCTTTTCAGAGAATCAGTACCAAACGAAGTCCAAATGTCACGAAACTTTTTGGAGATTTTTTTCTGGACAAAAGAGACCCTGGAGACTTGGAGAGGAGGCCAAAAGGTTCATGAAGCCTCCACAAGGCAACAGGGCGCGGCCCCAGGGGACGCGCCCTGATGCCTTGTGGGGCCCTCATGGCTCCGTTTGACCTAATTCCACTCCTATAAATTCACAAATATTCGGAAACCATCAAAGAGCCAGAAGAGAAAACCTTTCCGCCGCCGCAAGCCTCTGTTCTTCCACGATCCCATCTGGAGGCCTTTTCCGGTACTCTGCCAGAGGGGGAATCGATCACAGAGGGCTTCTACATCAACCTTGCTGCCCTTCCGGTGATGTGTGAGTAGTTTACCACAGACCTACGGGTCCATAGCTAGTAGCTAGATGGCTTCTTCTCTCTCTTTGATCTTCAATACCATGTTCTCCTTGATGTTCTTGGAGTTCTATCTGATGTAATCTTCTTGTGCGGTGTGTTTGTTGGGATCTGATGAATTGTGAGTTTATGATCAGATTATTCATGAGAAATATTTGAGTCTTCTCGGAACTTGTTTATGCATGATTAAATATAGCTTTGTATTTCTCTCTGATCTATCGATTTGGTTTGGCCAACTAGATTGGTTTATCTTGCAATGGGAGAGGTGCTTTGTGATGGGTTTAATCTTGCGGTGCTCAATCCCAGTGACAGAAAGGGACATCATCATGTCATCTTGCTTAAGGCGTTACTCTATTTTTATTAACTTAATACTCTAGATGCATGCTGGATAGCGGTCGATGAGTGGAGTAATAGTAGTAGATGCAGGCAGGACTCGGTCTACTTGTCTCGGACGTGATGCCTATATACATGATCATTGCCATGAATCGGTCATAATTATTTGCTTTTCTATCAATTGCTCAACAGTAATTTGTTTACCCACCGTATGTTTCTGCGCTCGAGAGAGAAGCCTCTAGTGAAAACTATGGCCCCCGGGTCTATCTTTATCATATAAAAAACATAAAAATACCTTGCTGCAATTTATTTACTTTTATTTAGTTTAGTAATTTACTTTATCAATTTATCTCTATCAGAATTTATCCTTGCAAGTAACCGCTATGAGGATTGACAACCCTCTTATTCGCGTTGGGTACAAGTGTTTGCTTTTGTGTGTGTAGGTGCTGTTCATTGGATCTTGCTTGGTTCTCCTACTGGATGGATAACCTTGGTTCTTAACTGAGGGAAATACTTATCTCTACTATACTGCATCATCCTCTCCTCTTCGGGGAAATACCAACGCAGTCTACAAGTAGCAGTAATCTTCTTGCGGTGCTCAATCTTCTTGCGATGTAATCTATAATTTTCAGAAGAGCTGCCGGCGTCGCTTGAATTTTGTGTGGTTCTCCTACTGGATTGATAACCTTGTTTCTTAACTGAGGGAAATACTTATCTCTACTATACTGCATCATCCTCTCCTCTTCGGGGAAATACCAACGCAGTCTACAAGTAGTAGGAAGAATTTCTGGCGCCGTTGCCGGGGAGAGATCACCAAAACCTATCAAGTACCTTCGCATAAACTATCATCCACTTGCATTTATTTTCATTTGCCTTTTATTTGCATTTGCCTCTCATTTTCATCTCCCCCACTTCTAAAACAATTTTACAAAAAACACAAAAATATTTTATTTGCTTGCTTGCTTTTATTGCCTTCATGTCAACACACAAAAACAGCAAATGAAAGCAAAAATTTAAGATCACTATGGATCACCTTAAAGTTTTCTATTTGGATCATCTTCGATCCATTTGTGCTCGTGCTGAAACCCCTACTAGTTTAGTTGAGGGAAAATCATTAGATGAGCATGCTCATTTTGTGCGTCACCATTTGTCTCAAAAAGGGAGACTCTTATGGAATCAAATAAATTGTTTGCTATGCTATGCTTGGAATCTATGTGAATTATATGATGTTACTTGTTGCTCTGAGAACCCTAAAAAACACCTTCCCTACCTATGTGAGTTTAATGATAATGAAATCTTATCTTCTTATGCCAAGGGTGTTTATAGATACTATGATATCGAACAAATTGAAGAATTTGTTGCCTTTAAGGGTGCCCATGAAGTTGCTTCTTTGATTGGAAAGTATGATATTACTCTCTACAAATCTGAAAATTTTGCCATACTTAAATATTGCGATGAAAACTATGCTTCCAATACCTATGTTAGTGAATTCATTAGAAGAATGTCTGTTGCTTTGGAAGAGAATAATGATATGCATGAATCTATAGATAATTGTGATTCTATTGATCCGCTTGAAATATCCCTTTTTGATGAATTTGATGCTTGCTATGCTTGTGGCCATGATGCCAATATTAATTATGCTTATGGAGATGGACTTGCTATAGTTCCTTATGTTAAAAATGAAACCATTGCTATTGCACCCACACTTGATAGCTCCTCGAATGAAAGGCAAGGTTGCAATAATGCTATTATAAATTCTATTAATGCCAATTGTGCTAATAATATGCAAATCTACAAGCTTGGGGATGATAATTTTGTCATGTCCACTACTTATTGCAATGATCATGATTGGGGTGATAATGCTTATTTTGATCTTGAAAATTTATTTAAGCCTCATGATGAATATGATATTGTGATGACCCAACAAGGAGAAGAAGGAAATGACAAGCGGTTTTCAGCAAGGTATTCTCTGCAAGCACTGAAATTATCGGTAACAGATAGTTTGATAGTAAGGCAATTCGTAACAAGTAACAAGTAATAATGTTACCAAAGGTGCAGGAAGGTGGCCCAATCCTTTTTATAGCAAAGGACAAGCCAGAACGAACTCGTATAATAAGCAAAGCGTTCTCGAGGACACATGGGAATTTCATCTAGTCACTTTCATCATGTTTGTTTGATTCGCGTTCGCTACTTTGATAATTTGATATGTGGGTGGACGTGCTTGGGTGATGTTCTTACTTGAACAAGCCTCCCACTTATGATTACCCCCTCTCGCAAGCATCCGCAACGACGAAAGAAGAATTAAGATAACTCTAACCATAGCATGAAACATATGGATCCAAATCAGCCCCTTACGGAATAGCGCATAAACTAGGGTTTAAGCTTCTGTCACTCTAGCAACCCATCATCTAATTACTACTCCACAATGCCTTCCCTTAGGCCCAAAGATGGTGAAGTGTCATGTAGTCGACGTTCACACGACACCACTAACGGAAGCAACAACATACATATCATCAAAATATCGAACGAATACCAAATTCACATGATTACTTATGACAAGACTTCTGCCATGTCCTCAAGTCAAAAGTAACTACTCACAAATCATATTCATGTTCAAGATCAGAGGGGTATTGAATATCATTAAGGATCTGAACATATAATGTTCCACCAAATAAACCAACTAGCATCAACTACAAGATGTAATCAACACTACTAGCAACCCACAGGTACCAATCTGAGGTTTTGAGACAAAGATTGAATACAAGAGATGAACTAGGGTTTGAGATGAGATGGTGCTGGTGAAGATGTTGATGAAGATTGGTCCTCCCATGATGAGAGGATTGTTGGTGATGTCGATGGCTTCGATTTCCCCCTCCCGGAGGGAAGTATCCCCGGCGGAATCGCTCCGCCGAAGAGCAAAATAGCTCCTGCCCAGGTTCCGCCTCGAGACGGCGGTGCTTCGTCCCGAAAGTCTTCTCATTAATTTTTTTAGGGCAAAAGACCTTATATAGCAGAAGGAGGGGGCCAGAGGCCAGCCAGGGGCCCCACAAGGCATCAGGGTGCGCCCTGTTGCCTTGTGGGCAACTGGTGGGTCCCCTCCAGTATCTCTTTTCTCCAGTATTTTTTATATATTCAATAAAAAATTTCCGTGAAATTTCAAGTCAATTGGAGCTCTGTAGGATAGGTATCCTGATGTAGCTATTTCAGGTCTAGAATTCCAGCTGCCGATATTCTCCCTCTTCATATAAGAGTTGCATCATAAAGTGAAATAATGATCAAATACATTATAAACAATAGTAGGAAATCATGATGCAAATTGGACGTATCAACTCCCCCAAGCTTAGACCTCGCTTGTCCTCAAACGAAAGCCGAAATCGATAATCATGACCACATGTGTAGAGAGAGAGGTGTCGATAAAAAAATAAAATACGAACATGAAGGCATCATGATCTTTATTATAGTAGCAATATATCATCATAGAACTTCTCATGAAAAAGTGACAATTCAATCACAAGTTAAAGTATAAACCATAAACCAAATTGAAAACTAACAAACTATGATCTCAGTCACTGAAGCAATTGCAATTCATCATATTATCAGAAAGAGTCTATGTAAGAGCTTTGTTTAGCAAGTTCACATACTCAACTATCATTTAGTCTTCTATGATTGCTGACGCTCACGGCATACTTATGGAGCAAAAGTTTCAGTCAGACACATAGAAAGATAGGGCTTATAATTTTGCCTCCCAACGTATTTACCTCAAGGGTAATGTCAACAATAATAACTCATGATCACCTAGATCCAACTGGATATATATATGCCTGGATCAATCCCCACCACATGATGCTTGCCAAGAGAGAAAAATAAAAACGGAATAAAGGAGAATACTATTGACTCTTGCATGAAAGTAAATACATAAAGTAAAAGATAGGCCCTTTGCAGAGGGAAGCAGAGGTTGTCATGCGCTTTTTGTTTTTGAATGTGCAAGCTCTTAATGTAAAGGAACATCACTTTATATTGCCCCTTGTGATAGCGACCTTTATTATGCAGTCTGTCGCTTTTATTTCTTCACCATCACAAGATCGTACAAAGCTTATTTTCTCTTACAATAAAAGATCATACATATGTAGGAGCAATTTTTATTGCTTTGCACCGATGACAACTTACTTGAAGGATCTTATTCAATCCATAGGTAGATATAGTGGACTCTCATGACATGAAACTGGGTTTAAGGGTTTTTGGATGCACAAGTAGTATCTCTACTTAGTATGGAATTTTTGGCTAGAAAAAGATAGTGGGCAAGCACCACATGTTAGAGGATCCAAAACAATATAACTTCTATGTGAATATAAGCAAACATAACTCATTATGTTGTCTTCCTTGTCCAACGTCGACTAATTGACATAGAATATTTAATGTGGGCTCACAATCATAAAAGATGTCCAAGATAGTGTATTTATATGTGAGACCTCTCTTCCTTTATTACTTTTTCATGAATTGCAATAATGACCAATGCTATGTTTGTCAACTTCCAACAAGTTTTATCAATTATACTTCTTTTATGTGAAGTCATCACTCCCCATGGGATT
Source organism: Elymus sibiricus (assembly GCA_039707655.1). Classification (NCBI taxonomy): domain Eukaryota; kingdom Viridiplantae; phylum Streptophyta; class Magnoliopsida; order Poales; family Poaceae; genus Elymus; species Elymus sibiricus. Next base: position 162,007,424 of record CM077674.1, on the reverse strand, counting down.
AGCATATGATCTTACTTTTTATTCTCTTTATTTTATTTCCAAGATTGGATCAACAAAAGCAAAACACTCCACTCAAACTACTCTTTATTATATAACTTCCACACACGATTACATAGATAGATAGACCACAAAGCAAGCACTCAAAACTAGATCATACTAAAACTTTATTCTTCTAAATCACGAAATAACTAAGGATTGAACTAAGATAGATAATGATGATAAAAGTGATGGTGATACGATACCGGGGCACCTCCCCCAAGCTTGGCACAAGCCAAGGGTGGTGCCCATACCCATGTACTCAAGTCTCCTTCTTCGGTGATGGCGGTGATGAAGTGATAGGCTTGTCCTTCAAAATATTAAGTAAGATATCCTTCAAGCTCTGGACCTCCCGAAGCAACTGCTGAATCGCGGTGGCATTCTTTTGCACTTCAACCATAATATGTTTATTTTCCGGCCACCATGAGCCCTTTCCTGCATCATTCTCACTTGGACGGGAGATATCCCAATTGGAAGGTATGTGCATACGAGGAGTGTTCTCCACCCCATAATTGTGGACCAAATTATTAAAGTTGTTCCGATGTAACTTGTGTAAGGGCCTCCTAGGAGGAAGCTCATCTTGTACCTCTAGACTCCCATGGCTGGTAGTGCTTCTCATAGTGATGACCCATAAGTATAGGGGATCAATCGTAGTCCTTTCGATAAGTAAGAGTGTCGAACCCAACGAGGAGCAGAAGGAAATGACAAGCGGTTTTCAGCAAGGTGTTTTCTGCAAGCACTGAAATTATCGGTAACGAGTAGTTTGATAGCAAGATAATTTGTAACAAGTGACAAGTAGCAATAGTAACAAAGAGTGCAGCAAGTTGGACCAATCCTTTTTATAGCAAAGAACAAGCCGAAACGATCTTTTATAGTAAGTAAATCGTTCTCGAGGACACATGGGAATTTCATCTAGTCACTTTCATCATGTTTGTTTGATTCACGTTCGCTACTTTGATAATTTGATATGTGAGTGGACCGGTGCTTGGGTGCTGCCCTTACTTGGACAAACCTCCCACTTATGATTACCCCCTCTCACAAGCATCCACAACTACGAAAGAAGAATTAAGATAACTCTAACCATAGCATTAAACATATGGATCCAAATCAGCCCCTTACGGAATAGCGCATAAACTAGGGTTTAAGCTTCTGTCACTCTAGCAACCCATCATCTAATTACTACTCCACAATGCATTCCCTTAGCCCCAAAGATGGTGAAGTGTCATGTAGTCGACGTTCACACGACACCACTAAGGGAATCAACAACATACACATCATCAAAATATCGAACGAGTACCAAATTCACATGATTACTTATGACAAGACTTCTCCCATGTCCTCAAGAACAAAAGTAACTACTCACAAATCATGTTCATATCCAAGATCAGAGAGGTATTGAATAGCATAATAGATCTGAACATATAATCTTCCACCAAATAAACCAACTAGCATCAACTACAAGATGTAATCAACACTACTAACAACCCACAGGTACCAATCTGAGGTTTTGAGACAAAGATTGAATACAAGAGATGAACTAGGGTTTGAGATGAGATGGTGCTGGTGAAGATGTTGATGAAGATTAGTCCTCCCACGATGAGAGGATTGCTGGTGATGTCGATGGCGACGATTTCCCCCTCCCGGAGGGAAGTATCCCCGGCAGAATCTCTCCGCTGGAGAGCAAAAGTGCTCCTGCCCAAGTTCCGCCTCGAGACGGCGGCGCACCGTCCCAAAAGTCTTCTCCTTATTTTTTCTAGGGCAAAATGACTTATATACCAGAAAATGGGGGCCAGAGGACTGCCAGGGGCCCCACGAGGTACCAGGGCGCGCCTGGGGGGGGGGTGGCGCGCCCTGGTGCCTCGTGGGCACCTGGGTGGCCCCCTCTGGTACTTCTTGATTCCAGTATTTTTATATATTCCAAAATAATTCTCCGTGAAATTTCAGCTCATTTGGAGATGTGCAGAATAGGTATCTCTGACATAGCTTTTCAGGTACAGAATTCCAACTGCCGGCATTCTCCCTCCTTGTGTAAATCTTGCATATTAAGAGAGAAAAGGCATTAGAATTGCTCCACAAAGTGTTATATTGTTAAAAAACACTATAAATAGCAGTAGCAAAACATGATGCAAAATGGACGTATCAACTCCCCCAAGCTTAGACCTCGCTTGTCCTCAAGCGAAAGCCGATATCGATAATCATGTCCACATGTTTAGAGAGAGAGGTGTCGATAAAAACAAAATACGGACATAGTAGCATCATGATCATTATTATAGCAGCAATATTTATTATCATAAACTTCTCATGAGCAAGTAACAATTCATCACAACAATGGAGTATAAGGCATAAACTTTCTTGAAAACTAACAAACTATATTCTCAGTCAACAATGCAATTGCAATTCATCATATTTTCAGGAAGGGTCTCATGTAGGAGCTATTTAGCAAGTCCACATACTCAACCATCATTTAGTCTTCTATGATTGCTAACACTCACGACATATATATGGAGCAAAAAGTTTCAGCCAGACACATAGAAAGATAGGGGCTTGTGATTTTGCCTCCCAACTTATTCACCTCAAGGGTGATGTCAACAATAATAACTCATGATCACTCATATCCAACTGGATATATATGCCTAGATCTTTCCCCACCACATGATGCTTGCAAAAGAGAAAAATAAAAAGAAAGTAGAGGAGAACACTATTGACTCTTGCATAAAAAGTAAATACATAAAAGTAAAGGATAGGCCCTTCGCAGAGGGAAGCAGAGGTTGTCATGCGCTTTTTGTTGTTGGATGCACAAGCTCTTAATGCAAAGGAACATCACTTTATATTGCCCCTTGTGATAGCAACCTTTATTATGCAGTCTATCGCTTTTATTTATTTACCATCACAAGTTCGTACAAAGCTTATTTCCCTTACAATAAAAGTTTCATACATATTTAGAGGCAATTTTTATTGCTTTTTGCACCGATGACAACTTACTTGAAGGATCTTATTCAATCCATAAGTAGATATTGTGGACTCTCATGGCACGAAACTGGGTTTAAAGGTTTTGGATGCACAAGTAGTATCTCTACTTGGTGCGGATTTTTGGCTAGCAAAGATATTGGGCAAGCACCACATGTTGGAGGATCTATAACAATATAACTTCTATGTGAATATGAACAAACATAATTCATTACGTTGTCTTCCTTGTCCAACATCAACAATTTGGCATAAAATACTTAATGGGGGCTCACAATCATAAAAGATGTCCAAGATAGTATATTTGCATGTGAATCTTCTCTTCCCTTATTAACTTTTTCATGAATTGCATCATTGACTAATGCTATGTTTGTTAACTTCCAATAAATTTTACCACTTATACTTTTCTTTATGTAATGTCATTACTTTCCATAAGATTAGCATATGATTTTTTCATTATTTTCATTGCTAGAATTGAAACATGAAAGTAAAGAAGCAAAAACTCAAGCTACTCTTTATTATATAACTCTCAACTCGATTACATAGATAGATAGATCACGAAGCTAACACTCAAAAATAGATCATACTAAACTTTTATTCAACTAGATCACGAAATAACTAAGGATCGAACTAAAAATAGGTAATGACAATAAAAGTGATGGTGATACGATACCGGGGCACCTCCCCCAAGCTTGGCACAAGCCAAGGGGAGTGCCCATACCCATGTGCTCAAGTCTCCTTCTTCGGTGATGGTGGTGATGATGAAGTGGTGGGCTTGTCCTCCGGCTTCCATGGCATAGGTTCCCCATCATAAAAAGATGAACGAGTCTCCGGAGTCCTGAAACTTGCAGCTAAACTCATACCTTTGAATCTTGCCTCATACTCATAATTTTGGTTTTGAAGATCATAGATTTGGCCTTGGAGATAGTCGATTCGTTCATTGAGCTTGAAGATGATGTCCCCCATTGATCGGTCATCCACCTTGCGATCACGGGTGAATTCCGTGATCATGGATTGGTTAGCGCTGAGTCCACGTTCCACCATCCCTTGGCACTTGAAGATCTCCTGCTCCACCGCTTCGAGCCTGGACTCCACGCTCCCGGTCTTCTTGGGTCCTTGCACGTCCCGGATGTGAAGCACCCCCTCACGCATCTCAATGGCTTGAGGGTGTTTCATCACCTCCGGTAAGTAGGGGTTGATGACCTTCTCGTAGAACTTGTCCTTGGAAGAGCTTGGTGGAGCCATAGCGATCTAGATCTGTCAAAAAATAGCACGAAAGAAGAACATAGAAGATTTCTGCGATACGGTGGTCAAAACGTTCGGGAGTATATATAAAGATTTTTTATCTTGCAAAACAAGGAATCCAGAAGAAAACAGAGTCGGGAAGGCTCACGTGGGGCCCACGAGGTACCAGGGCGCGCCTGGGGGTGGCGCGCCCTGGTGCCTCGTGGGCACTAGGTGGGTCTCCCCGGCTGTTTCTTATTTTTGTATTTTTCTAAATATTCCAAAACTGGCAGAAAATATTTTTATGGAATTTTTGGAGCCGGTTTACTTACCGTATCACATACCTCTTCCTTTTCAGGGTTCTGGAGTGTTCCGGGAGGTCTCTCTTATGTATTCCTCCGGTGTAATTGTTTCAATAATATTAGTTTCAACATTAATGGGGGTACCTAAAATATAGTGTTTAATTCTTTGCCCATTCACCACTCTCGGATTAGTGCCTTCGGAATTATTTATTTTGATTGCTCCGGAGCGATAAACTTCTTCGATGATATACGGTCCTTCCCATTTAGAAAGAAGTTTTCTAGCAAAGAATCTCAAACAAGAATTGTACAATAGAACTTGTTCACCTACTTTAAATTCCCGTTTTTGAATTCTTCTATCATGCCATCTTTTAACTTTTTCTTTAAACAATTTGGCATTTTCATAAGCTTGGGTTCTCCATTCATCTAATGAGCTAATATCAAATAACCTCTTTTCACCGGCAAGTTTAAAATCATAATTCAGTTCTTTAATTGCCCAATATGCTTTATGTTCTAACTCAAGAGGTAAATGACATGCTTTTCCATAAACCATTTTATAAGGAGACATACCCATAGGATTTTTATAAGCAGTTCTATAAGCCCATAATGCATCGTCAAGTTTCTTAGACCAATTCTTTCTAGATCTTTTAACGGTTTTCTGCAGAATTAATTTTATTTCTCTATTGCTCAATTCAACTTGACCACTAGTTTGAGGGTGATAGGGAGATGCAATTCTATGGTTGACATCATATTTAGCAAGCAATTTACGGAATGCACCATGAATAAAATGTGAACCACCATCGGTCATTAAATATCTAGGGAGTCCGAACCTTGGGAAAATAACTTCTTTGAGCATTTTAATAGAAGTGTTATGATCAGCACTACTAGTTGGAATAGCTTCTACCCACTTAGTAACATAATCAACAGCAACTAAGATATGTGTATACCCATTGGATTTACTAAAAGGTCTCATATAATCGAATCCCCTAACATCAAATGGTTCAACAGCAAGTGAATAATTCATAGGCATTTCCTGACGTCTACCAACATTACCAATTCTTTGACATTCATCACAAGATAGGAAAAACTTACGAGCATCCTTGAAAAGAGTAGGCCAATAAAAACCAGATTGTAATACCTTGTGTGCAGTTCTGTCTCCCGCATGGTGTCCTCCGTAAGCTTCGGAATTGTTCCTATTCATGCTCAGGTATACAACGTCTAATAATACCATCTACTCCTTCTTTATAAAGATGTGGGTCATCCCAGAAGTAATGTCTTAAATCAAAGAAGAACTTTTTCTTTTGTTGGTATGTGAAACTAGGTGGTATGTATTTAGCAACAATGTAATTAGCATAGTCTGCATACCATGGAGTACTACGAGAAGCATTTATGACAGCTAATTGTTCATCAGGAAAATCATCATTAATAGGTAGTGGGTCATCAAGAACATTTTCCATTCTAGACAAATTATCTGCTACGGGATTCTCAGCTCCCTTTCTATCAGTAATATGCAAGTCAAATTCTTGTAACAATAAAACCCACCTAATGAGTCTAGGTTTAGCATCTTTCTTTTCCATAAGATATTTAATAGCACCATGATCGGTGTGAACAGTTACCTTAGAATCAACTATGTAGGATCTGAATTTATCACATGCAAACACAACTGCTAGAAATTCTTTTTCAGTAGTAGCATAATTTCTTTGGGCACTGTCTAGAGTTTTACTAGCATAATGGATAACATTTAATTTTTTATCAACTCTTTGTCCTAGAACAGCACCAACAGCATAATCACTAGCATCACACATAATTTCAAAAGGCAAATTCCAATCAGGTGGTTGAACAATAGGTGCAGTGGTTAAGGCTTTCTTAAGTGTTTCAAAGGCTTCTAGACAATCATCATCAAAAACAAATGGAACATCTTTTTGCAAAAGATTGGTAAGAGGCCTAGAAATTTTAGAGAAGCCTTTAATAAATCTCCTATAGAAACCAGCATGACCTAGGAAACTTCTTATACCTTTAATATCTTTAGGACATGGCATTTTCTCAATAGCATCTACCTTAGCTTTATCAACTTCAATACCTCTTTCAGAAATTTTATGCCCCAGGACAATGCCTTCATTCACCATAAAGTGGCACTTCTCCCAGTTCAAGACAAGATTAGTTTCTTCACATCTCTGCAAAACTCGATCAAGGTTGCTTAAGCAATCATCAAAAGAAGTTCCGTAAACGAAGAAATCATCCATGAAAACCTCAACAATCTTTTCACAAAAGTCAGAGAATATAGCCGTCATACATCTTTGAAAGGTAGCAGGTGCATTACATAAACCAAAAGGCATACGTCCATAAGCATAAGTTCCAAAAGGACAAGTGAAGGTGGTTTTCTCTTGATTGGGTTGTGATACGGGTATTTGAGAAAAACCGGAATAACCATCTAGGAAACAAAAGTGTGTATGCTTAGACAATCTTTCTAATATTTGATCAATAAAAGGTAAGGGGTAATGATCTTTTCTAATAGCTTTGTTCAATTTTCTAAAATCAATTACCATCCTATAACCAGTTACAATTCTTTGTGCAATGAGTTCATTTTTATCATTGGGAACAACGGTAATACCTACTTTCTTAGGGACACAATGAACGGGAGTTACCCATCTACTATCAGCTATGGGATAGATTATACCTGCTTCCAGAAGCTTTAATATTTCAGTTCTTACCACCTCTTTCATCTTAGGATTTAATCGTCGTTGGTGGTCAACAACTGGTTTAGCATCAGGCTCCATATTAATTTTGTGCTGACATAGAGTGGGACTAATGCCCTTAAGATCATCAAGAGTATATCCAATAGTAGCACAGTGCTTCCTCAGAGTTTTTAGTAATCTCTTTTCTTCATGCACTGAAAGGTGAGCACTAGTAATAACAGGATATATCTTCTTTTCATCAAGATAAGCATATTTCAATGTATCAGGCAATTGCTTCAATTCAAATACAAGGTCACCTTTAGGCGGAGGAGGGCCTCCAAGAGTTTCAACAGGCAAATTGTGTTTAAGGATAGGTGGTTGATCAAAGAACATCTTATCTATTTCATTTATTTCATTCATATGCATATCGTTTTCATGGTCTAGCAAATATTGTTCTAACGGATCAGTAGGAGGTACAGCAATAGAAGCAAGACCAATAATTTCATCTTTACTAGGCAATTCTTTATCATGAGGTTGTCTACGAAACTTGGAGAAATTAAACTCATGAGATGTACCACCGAAATCAACACTGACAGTTTCTTTAGTGCAATCAATCTTAGCATTAACAGTGTTCAAGAAAGGTCTACCAAATATAATGGGACAAAAGTCATCTTGTGGAGAACCTAGGACTAGAAAATCAGTAGGATATTTTATTTTTCCACACAAGACTTCAACATCTCTAACTATCCCGAGTGGCGTAATGGTATCTCTATTTGCAAGCTTAATAGTAACATCAATGTCCTCTATTTCAACAGGTGCAATGTCATTCATAATTTCTTGATATAAAGGTAAACGGAATAGCACTAACACTAGCACCCAAATCACATAATCCATGATAACAATGATCTCCTATTTTAACAAAGACAACAGGTGAGGGTGTCCCGGACTAGGGGGTACTCGGGCTGCCGGCCTATCTCTCATGGGCCGGGCTAATGGGCCACTCTCTACACGTCGATGGAAGGCTGGATTGTGGACGACCCCATATGTCAGAAGGAAACCTCTGAAGTCTTGGCGTCTCCTCCAAGGAATAGACGGCGTAACCGGCATGTTTGCCCCTGATGGTAACCGACCATATGTAACCCTAGGCCCCCCTGGTGTCTATATAAACCAGGAGGTTTAGTCCGTAGGGGAGAGATATCATTACCTAGGGTTTAGCCCAGTCGATCTCGAGGTAGATCAACTCTGTAACCTTCATACAATCACATCAATACAATCAAGCACGACGTAGGGTATTACCTCCTTGAGAGGGCCCGAACCTGGGTAAATCGCTGTCTCTACGCTCCCTGTTACCATCGATTCCTTGACCCATAGTTCGGATCCCCTACCCGAGATCTATCGGTTTTGGTACCGACATTGGTGCTTTCATTGAGAGTCCCTTCGTGGGTCGCCAAGGATCGATGGCTCGCCGTCCCCGGACAGTTCTTTAGCAATGGAATATGCAGCGGGGATATCATCGTCCCCGGACAGCTCTTCTCTTCAGCGACGGAGTTCGTAGCAGGGACATCTTCGTCCCCGGCCAGCTCTTCGCGTTCGGCAGCATCGTGTTGTACGCCGGTCCGACCGGTCATCTCGACCGGGTCGGCAACTTCGCCCCCGAGCAGGAAATCAGGTTCGGCGGCCTTGAGTACATCGCAGATGCTCGAGGCGGTCTAATTTTCACTGGGTTCTCGGCTTTACCCGAGGAGCCCACCAACCCCGAGGCCTTGACTTCGGATCTCTCTCCCACCCCGATCCTCGTGGCGGGCCTCGGATCGGACTTAACCTTGAGTTCGGATCCGACCCCGGTGCCGGAGAACCAGGGATCACCCTTGGCCGAGCACACTCCCGTTATCGGCACCCCGGAGCTCAACTCCGAGGGCCGTCCAAACATAGATTCGGTAGATCCCTCGATTTTAAGCGAGATGCTGGACCGGATCCAGATAATAAATATCGCCGACGGCCCGTCCTCGGACCAGAGCAGGTCGGACAGGATGCCGGCCGCGGGGAATTTTGCGTCCCACCCACCACCCACTTGGTAGCCACTGTCGAAGATTTAACCGACATGCTGGACTACGCCTCAGAGGAGGCTGACTACATGGACGAGGACATGGACGTCCCGCCCTACATGGATACCTGCCTTGACACCACGAATACCATAAAATGGACCGCCACCTCCACCTATGACGTCTACATGGTTGACACCCCCGTGAAGGATGGTGACACAACCAAGAAAGGCGGCGATGACACCACCGAAGACCCGCCCAGACGCCGACGACGGCGAGCCAGAGGGCGGAAGGGCAAGGAAAATCACACAGACACAAACGACACCGGAGATAACGAGACTCCGGATAATTTGGGGGAGCTCGGCGATAACATGCCCGAGCAACGACCTGACGCCCCTGAAGGGCATGAGGACCAGGGTGACCCCGAGGACCTCGATGACTCCGAGGACAGTAATTACCTCCCCCCATCCGAAGAGGAAGAAAGCCTCGGACCCGATGACTTTATCGTCCCAGAGGATCCCCTAGCACAAGAAACATTCAAGCGGCAACTCATTGCCACTGCCCGAAGCTTAAAAATGAAACAACAACAACTCAGGGCCGAGCAGGATACACTCAATGACAGATGGACGATGGTCCTAGCCGCTGAAGAAGGCCTCGACGATCAACGTCAGGGCCAATATAAGAGTTACCCACGGCGGCGCCTCCTTCCAGAATTCAAGGATGAGGCCTTCGAGCCCGTACCTCCCAGACGAACTTACGCAGACCAGCCCGACCGCCCCCCTCGAGGACGGGATAGGCCGGCTGTGGCAACCGAGCTCCCACCCGCGCCCCCTCGAGGACAAGATAGAGCGGCTGGAGAAGCCGAACAACCACCCGCCCCCCCTGGAGGACGAAATAGAGCGGCTGGAGAAGCCGAACTCCCACCCGTGCCCCCTCGAGGACGGGATAGGACGGCCCGGGAGGCCGAATACCCACTCGTGCCCTCTCGCCGAGTAGGCAAAGACCCGGTTCAACCGGATGACCAATACGATCTACGCCACGACCTGAACGCACGAGCGATTCAGTCGAGATCCATCTATGGATCCACAAGACACGCACCCGCTGGACGGGACGGATACCAGGCCTAGCGCGATAGAAACGACAGGGCTCGGGATTAGCACCGTGCCCGGCTGATAACTGATCTTCGGCGCGATGTGGCCTGAGCCAGGGGCGCCGCACACCCAATGTGTTTCACTGACGAGGTGATGTAGCATCAATTCCCCGAGGGATTTAAACCTGTTAATATAGAATCCTATGATGGGACAACTGACCCAGCCGTGTGGATCGAGGATTTTCTTCTCCACATTCATATGGCTCGAGGAGACGATCTCCATGCTATCAAGTACTTACCGTTGAAACTCAAGGGACCAGCACGACATTGGCTGAACAGCCTCCCCGAAAACTCCATCGGGAGCTGGGAAGAGCTCGAGGATGCATTCCGAGCTAACTTTCAAGGCACCTATATTCGGCCACCAGATGCCGATGACTTGAGCCACATTATTCAGCAGCCCGGTGAGTCAGCCCGGCAATTTTGGAACCGGTTTTTGACCAAGAAGAACCAAATCGTCGACTGTCCGGACGCTGAAGCTATAGCAGCATTTAAACACAGTATTAGGGACGAGTGGCTCGCTCGCTAGCTCGGCCAGGATAAGCCAAGAACAATGTCAGCCCTTACCTCTCTAATGACCCGCTTTCGCGCGGGTGAGGATAGCTGGTTAGCTCGTCGAAGCAACCACCCCGAAGACCCCGGTACTTCAGAGACCCGGGACGGGAATGGAAAACGCCGGCGCAATAGGAACAATAAGCGCCGACATTCAAACAACGGCGGTGAAGCCGACGACGCAACAGTAAACGCTGGATTCAGCGGCCCGAAATCGGGACAGCGGAAGAAACCCTCTAAAGGGAACCGATATGGCCCGTCTACGCTGGACAGAATATTGGATAGGCCCTGCCAGATTCACGGCACCCCCGACAAGCTAGCTAACCACACCAACCGTCACTGTTGGGTAATTAAGCAGGCCGGCAAGGCCACAGCCGAAGAACAAGGCAAGGGCCCCAGGAGCGAGGACGACGACGAACCTCGCGGGCCGAATAATGGAGGCCAAAAACAGTTCCCTCCAGAGGTCAAATCTATGAACATGATCTATGTCACGCACATACCAAAGAAGGAGAGGAAACGCGCGCTTCGGGATGTCTACGCCTTAGAGCCTGTAGCCCCGAAATTCAACCCGTGGTCGGCTTGCCCGATCACTTTCGACCGTCGGGATCATCCGACCAGTATACACCATGGAGGAATGGCGGCTCTGGTACTCAACCCCATCGTGGACGGATTTCACCTCACTAGGGTCCTGATGGACGGAGGTAGCAGTCTTAACCTACTTTACGCAGACAAAGTGAGGAAGATGGGGATCGACCCGTCAAGGATCAAACCCAGCAACACCACCTTCAAAGGTGTAATTCCTGGCGTCGAGGCACGCTGCTCGGGATCCGTGACTTTGTAAGTAGTGTTCGGCTCGCCCGACAACTTCCACGCCGAGGACTTGATCTTCGATATTGTTCCTTTCCGCAGTGGTTATCACGCACTCCTCGGACGGACCGCCTTCGCTCGCTTTAACGCCGTCCCGCACTATGCGTACCTAAAGTTCAAAATGCCAGGACCTCGGGGCGTTATTACCATTAACGGTAATACGGAACGTTCGCTCCGAATAGAGGAACACACTGCGGCTCTCGCCGCCGAAGTGCAAGCGGCCGATGTGGCGTCGCAAGCCCAGTCCACTGCCAAGACACTGGACGCACGCAAGCGCTCCCGAGCTGCAGCCTCGCCCCCAGCGCACTCCCATGCTCCCCCCAAATAGGGATACGCGCCCCACAGCACGGCCCACCTAGTCGCGAAATATGTACCTCGAGTGCACAATTTCGCGCTCAAGATTCCATGGGCAGTTGTGGGGACTCATCAAATAAAGTTCAAGAGCTCGGTTCGACCGACCATCGGCCAACGGATGCCTTCAAATCGACATCAACAATGGGCACCCTCTAGGGCCTGCTCAGCGTCTAGCTGATATACCACGGCGATTTCTCCCAACCCCTTTTAAGGGATCGCCCGTCAAAAATTACTACTTCCGCCGAATACATGGTGGACAGCTTCTCTTCCACGAAAGCTTCTTGAAGAGCAAAGGCGCAGACGTGCAGCAGGGCGTGGTAGGGACGTCAAACCACTCATGAAGGCCCTGTGTAAACCTTTACTTTCAAAATATACATTTCTTTTACAGTATCTATTAAAGTTACTTCGGCACCGAATTGTACGGTTGGACGTCACATTCAACGGAAATAAAGACCACTTCATTATGGTATACTCGTGCAGTCACTCACGTTGCATATTCCTTTCCGCCTTTTTAAAGCCGAAGTAAACTATCATGATACATTTATTTCAAACCGGCTAATAGACCGGGGGCTCGACCATAGATCTTGCCTTAAAACCCTTATACCGGCACTTCCTTTTTCTTTCATGTGCTCGGTGTCACGGATATTGCATTATATGAATCGGTTCCGAATTGCGTCTTTGGTCAATAGTTGGGTTGCCCGGCTCCTGTGTTTACCCTCTTACGTTCCGCACTGTTCGGCTAAGAGGGTAAAGGGAGAACCACTGCGATTGTACTTCTAGCAAGCCTGGTTAAGTACCTCAGTGGAGAAAGCCGAAAACTGACTGTCCCAATAAGCGTGAACTGGTCGGCGATCCGATGACTGGCGTTAGCCTAAAATCGTTGGCGGTTAATCCGTGTTATACGAAGGTTTTTCTCTTACGAAAACAATGTGATAATGGTGTCCACCGCGGTTCGTCCGAATATCACAAACACCGGGGGCTCGTTACCGGCCCCCACCATTAAGCTCCTCTGGCTAAGTGAAAGCACTAAAACCGCATAGTCTTATTGCCTGGTTTTCTGTACATACAACCACCTCCGGGCACCGAGACGTCGGCTAAGGGTTTACGTATTACGAGAAAACACCCCATGCAATATTTGCAAGGGGGCTGAAGCGGACGACTGGTAACTTTTAGATTACAAACGGCCGCACAAGAGTCAAAATTAAACATAATCATGCATCTTTGTTCATAGCCGAACATTTCGCATTCAAGTCTTAACTCCTTGTTTACAAGGAAACTACATCTACTCATAAATTATATCTTTTGGGCATTGGGCATCTACTGCCCGAGCACCGTCCATTACGGCGGGAAAGTATTGCCCGGGACGCCTATGCTCTTTCCCTTGCGGCGGAGGTCCGGTAGTTATCTCGGCGGGTTTTAGCTTCGGCCAATGTACCATTGTCTTGCCGAAGGCCATCCGAGCACCCTCGATACATGTGGAGCGCTTCCAGGCATCGACCTGAGCAGGAGCGCCGAACAGCCTCTGCACTAGACCAAAGTAGCTGCTCAGCAGTGGCTCCGCCGGCCATAGTTTGACGCAGAGGTCCTTCATCACCGGCTCCGCCATCCGATGCAGCTCCATTAGCTATTTCATATGGTTGTTGAGGAGGGGAGGGTGTTCGGGCGCTTGAAATTGCGCCCAGAAAAGCCTTTGCTCGTCCCAACCCTCCTGGCCGGCGAAGAACCTTGCCGCATCCGCCGCACTTTTCGGGAGGTCCGCAAAGGCGCATGCGGAACGCCATACCCGCGTGAGCAACGCGAACCTGTTACCTCCAAAGACACATTGTAACAAGTACGGCTTACCATCCGCGATCAGCCTGACTTGACGGAGCTCTTCTTGATAGCCGCGCGCCTCTGTCCGCGCTTCCTTAGCCACCACGGCCAACGAGGTCAGCTCGGCGGCTTGCTCCTTATTCTTCTGCTCGAGGGCCTCACACCTTGTGACGGCATCCCCGAGCTCCTGCTGCACTTCCAGCATCGTGGCCTCGTGCTTTTCACTGGTGGTTCTCACCGCCGCCAGCTCGACAGCCTCCTATTCGGCTGCCGATTTCTACGTCGCCGCGTCCACCTGCGCTGTCCTCAGTGCGGCCTTGAGGATTTCGACCTCCGTGGCGGTAGCTGCAGTTCAATCGGTTATCTCCGTCAGGATACATCGAACACTGCTTACAAATCTACGGCTGTATTCGCTATCCCAGCTCGGTCTTACCTTGCGCCTCGTCGAACCTCTTGTTCACCAGACTCAGATCGTCCTCGGAGCTCTTTAGCTTCCGATTCAGCTCGGCCAACTCTTCGGCATTGGCGGCTGTGGCCGAGGATGATGCATGTGCATTATTCTTCACACGTTAGTATCCGAGATGTCGATTTTTGATCCTCCGACCGGCTTTGCTCAACCAGTCAGAGTCTCGGGGGCTACTATGCATGAGGCTATACATTGGCACATATGAATTTTTCTAAGGAAAAAGCATTACTTTGCTCACCTTGAAGCCGGTAAGAAGGCCACTAAAGGCCTCCTTCAGTCCGTTGTCCACGGACCGAATACTTTGCAACACCGCGCCCATAAGGGCACGGTGCTCTTCGGCGATGGAGGAGCTGGTTATAGCGTCCTCCATCGTGTCCGTCCACCCGGTTGACGCCTGCTCTGGGGCTGGCGGTGGTGGCGGTGGTGCTGCGGCTCCTTCCTTCTCGACGTCCTGGGCGCCGGACTCAGGACGCCTTGACGTCTCCGGAGTCGTCCTTGGATAGAGCTCGGCTTGTCCGGGCTCCTCCTCCTTTTCGTTCACCAGAGGGGCCCTCCCCTCCTGGTCTTCGGTGACCGAGGCATTCACCTCGGCCATGATAACGTCGCCTCCTCCCCCTGTATGTGGCGCAGGAGGAGTCCTCCTCGACAGGACCTCCTCGGCATCCTTGACGATTGGGGAAGGCGAGGAGCGGGATCCAGAGCCGCTCTCCGCTAGCGCCGCCGGTGGAGAATCCCCCTCTGAAGCTCGGTCGGCAGGGAGATCGCGCAGCGGACTGCAAAGTTGCACACGGAAACTTGATTAGTATCAAACCCAGTTCGGCTAAAGACGATCAGGCGGTCGCTAGAGCGCATACCTTTGAGCCTGCGGCCTGGCCCTAGGAATTTTCTGAGGAACCTCTTCGGAGGCCTCAGAGTCCTCGGCAGAAGCCGAGCTATCGCCGGACAAGGCTACCTTGGCCTTGCACGGTCTTTTAGGAGCGGGTCGAGGAGGCTCCTCCTCAGCATCCTCGGACGCCGCCCTCTTCCCTGTTCGGGCGGAATCGTCCTCCTCCCCGTCCTCTCCTTGCTCCTTCTCCTCTTGCGCGGAGGGAGCATTGGTGTCCTCGGATCTAGCACCCGGGGGTCTTTGGGAGCGGAGGCCCTCTCTGGCCTCCCCCTATTGCTTCTTATTCTCCTTCCTTTCCGGCACCTCGTACGGCTCCACAGCCAACATGGCCATCAGGAGGGGCGTCCTGGGTCCTTCTGGCAGCGGCGCCGGACTGTCGATCCGCTGGGCCTTCTTCAGCCATTTCTGTGAATGAGAAGTCAAGAAGATGAGTACCTTATTAAAGGGAAATAGTTCGGATACAAGAACAAACTTAGTCATACCTCCCGTGGGGGATTTGCGGCGTCAAGTCCGATGTCCTCTCCCTCGGCCGGCCAGTCCTTCTGCGGCTTGAACAGCGCTCTCCATAGCTGGGCGTGGGTGGTGCGGAAGAAGTTGCGCACGGTGGCCGGGTCTTCGGGCTTGTAGGCCCACATGGGGGAGCCCCTGTCCTGGCATGGGAGTATTCGACGGCCGAGCATGATCTGGACCACGTTGGGCAGCTCGACGCCTTTCCCTATCATCTTGGTAATTCGTTGTTGTAGCTGCTCCACCTCCTTGTTTACCCCCCAGTCGAGGCCTTTCTTGGTCCATGAGACCAGCCTCGTAGGGGGTCCGGATCGGAAGGCCGAGATCGCCCCTCAATCCGCGCTCCTCGACTCGGTGATGTAGAACCATTCCCTCTGCCAAACCTTGACGGTCTCGATGAAGGTGCCCTCTGGCCACTCCACTCGGGGGAGTTTGCTGACCATAGCACCCCCGCAATCCGCTTGTTGGCCGTCGATGATCTTCGGCTTAATGTTGAAGACCTTAAGCCACAGGCCGAAGTGTGGCCGGATCCGGAGAAAGGCTTCACAGATGATGATGAAGGCCGAGATATGTAGAAAGGAATTCGGCGCGAGCTCGTGGAAGTCAAGCCCGTAAAAGAACATAAGACCCCTGACGAAGGGGTGAAGGGGAAATCCTAAACCTCGGAGGAAGTGGGGGACAAACACCACCCGTTCGCCCGGTCGCAGCGTGGGGACGGCCTGGCCGGCCTCTGGGGCGCGGTGGGCTACGTCGGCAGGGAGATATCCCGCGCTCTTCAGCTCCATGATGGCGCTTTCGGTGACGATGGACGCCTCCCACTTGCCCTTGGACCCGGAACCCGCCATTGCTGGACTAGGCGGGTGGACAGAAAGGTTCTTGGGAAGGAGAGCGGATCTGGGCGTTAGAGCTCGAGAGATGGGGAAGGCAATGGCGAAAGGAGGATAAGAGAGCGTGCGACAAAAACAAGGACTGTGCCCCTTTTATGGGCTGTAAAAACCCACGGTCCCTTTACTGCGCCGCAGTCCTCGCTGCTTCCCCGTATAACCGTGCCATTATGCGCGCGTGGGGTGAGGCGGAGTATTGATCATATCCCTTGAAAACAGGACACGATCTCCATATCGATGGAACGTGCCAATGAAAACCACCTCGAACCGCAAATCAAGTTTGTCATAAACCAACTTGCGGTCGTGGCAAGGTGTGACCCTTCGGTAAAAGTTGTCAGATGAGAACACTAATCACGCCGAAGCGGCTAGCCTTCGGGGCTAAGTTATTATTATACCTCGTTACCAAGATACAGTTCGGCGCATACACGACCGGATAATGTTTGAAAATACAACTCGGAGTAATACAGGCCTGTTACTGGTGCCACGGAGGAAAGTGAACTGGTCCACGAAGCCAATGGTGTTCGGCATCTACCTCGGCTTTGAAGACTAGTTCGGGGGCTACTGAGGGTGTCCCGGACTAGGGGGTACTCGGGCTGCCGGCCTATCTCTCATGGGCTGGGCTAATGGGCCGCTCTCTACACGTCGATGGAAGGCTGGATTGTGGACGACCCCGTATGTCAGAAGGAAACCTCTGAAGTCTTGGCGTCTCCTCCAAGGAATAGACGGCGTAACCGGCATGTTTGCCCCTGATGGTAACCGACCATATGTAACCCTAGGACCCCCTGGTGTCTATATAAACCAGGAGGTTTAGTCCGTAGGGGAGAGATATCATTACCTAGGGTTTAGCCCAGTCGATCTCGAGGTAGATCAACTCTGTAACCTTCATACAATCACATCAATACAATCAAGCACGACGTAGGGTATTACCTCCTTGAGAGGGCCCGAACCTGGGTAAATCGCTGTCTCTACGCTCCCTGTTACCATCGATTCCTTGACCCATAGTTCGGATCCCCTACCCGAGATCTGCCGGTTTTGGTACCGACAACAGGCATGCCTACTACGGGTCTGTTTTTATCTTTAGGATCTGGTTTAGCAATTCTAGCTGCTTCATTACAGAAATAAATAACATGCCCATCTATATTATCGACCAAGAGATCTTTAACTATAGCAAAATTAGGTTCAACTTTAATTTGTTCAGAGGGTTTAGGTGCTCTAATATTACTTTTGTTAACCACAGTTGAAACTTTAGCATGTTCCTTAATCCTAACAGGAAAAGGCGGTTTCTCAATATAAGCAGTGGGCACAACTGGATCAACATGGTAAATAATTGTTTCTTCTTTAACACTAATGGGTTCCTCAATCTTTTCTTTAACAGGGGGGTGATATTTAAACCACTTCTCCTTAGGGAGATCAACATGAGTAGCAAATGATTCACAAAAGGAAGCTACTATCTCAGAGTCAAGTCCATATTTAGTGCTAAACTTATGAAAAGCATCGGTGGCCATAAAAGATTTAACACAATCGAACTCAAGTATTATACCTGACTCATTACCTTTGTCGAGTTCCCAATCTTCAGAGTTGCATTTAATTCTTTCCAGAAGACCCCATCTGAATTCAATAGTTTTCTTCATAAAGGAGCCAGTCGAAGAAGAATCAAGCGTAGTTTGATTATCATGAGAAAGCCGAGCATAAAAATTCTGTAAGATAACTTCTTTTGAGAGCTCATGATTGGGGCATGTGTACATCATGTACTTAAGCCTTCCCCAAGCTTGAGCGATGCTTTCTCCTTCACGAGGCCAAAAATTATATATATAATTCCGATCACGATGAACCAAATGCATAGGATAAAATTTCTGATGGAATTCTAGTTTCAATCGGTTCCAGTCCCATGTATCAGTATCATCACATAGCCTATACCACATTAATGCCTTTCCCTCCAAAGATAAAGGGAATACTTTCTTCTTAACTCCATCTCCGGATATACCTGCAAGCTTAAACAATCCACAAATTTCATCCACACGAGGGGCCCACAAGGCATCACGGCGCGCCCCAGGGGGGTCGCGCCCTGTTGCCTTGTGGGCGACTCATGGGTCCCCTCGACTGTTTCTTATTTTTGTAATTTTTCTAATATTCCAAAATGGACAGAAATAATTTTTATGGAATTTTTGGAGTCGGTTTACTTACCGTATCACATACCTACCCCTTTTCAGGGTTCTGGAGCGTTCCGGAAGGACTCTTTGATGTGTCCCACCGGTGTCATTGTCTGAATAATATTAGTTTCAACATTAATTAATAGGAGTACCTAAGATATAGTGCTTAATTCTTTGTCCATTCACCACTCTCGGGTTGGTGCCTTCGGAGTTGTTGATTTGATAGCTCCGGAACGGTAAACTTCTTCGATGATATAGGGTCCTTCCCATTTGGAGAGAAGTTTTCCTGCAAAAAAATTTGAAACGAGAGTTGTACAATAGAACTTGCTCACCCACTTTAAATTCCCTTTTTTGGATTCTTTTATCATGCCATCTTTTGACCTTTTCTTTAAATAACTTGGCATTTTCATAGGGTTGGGTTCTCCATTCATCTAGAGAACTAATATCAAATAACCTCTTTTCATCGGCAAGTTTAAAATCATAATTAAGTTCTTTAATTGCCCAATATGCTTTATGTTCTAACTCTAGAGGTAAATGACATGCTTTTCCATAGACCATTTTATAGGGAGACATACCCATAGGATTTTTATAAGCAGTTCTGTAAGCCCATAATTCATCATCAAGTTTCTTAGACCAATTCTTTCTAGATCTATTAACGGTCTTTAGCAAAATTAATTTTATTTCTCTATTACTTAATTCAACTTGACCACTAGACTGAGGATGATAAGGAGATGCAATTCTATGATTAACATCATATTTAGCAAGCAATTTACGGAAAGCGCCATGAATAAAATGTGAGCCGCCATCAGTCATCAAGTATCTAGGGACTCCAAACCTCGGAAATATAACTTATTTAAGCATTTTAATAGAAGTGTTATGATCAGCACTACTAGTTGGAATAGCTTCTACCCACTTAGTAACGTAATCAACAGCAACTAAAATATGAGTATACCCGTTGGATTTTGGAAAAGGTCCCATATAATCAAAACCCCAAACATCAAATGGTTCAATAACAAGTGAATAATTCATAGGCATTTCCTGACGTCTACCAACATTACCAATTCTTTGACATTCATCACAAGAAAGGACAAACTTACGTGCATCTTTGAAGAGAGTAGGCCAATAAAAACTAGATTGTAATACCTTGTGTGCAGTTCTGTCGCCCGCATGGTGTCGTCTGTATGCCTCGGAGTGACAATTCCGTTGGATTTGTTCCTCTTCATGCTCAGGTATACAACTTCTAATAATACCATCTACTCCTTCTTTATATAAATGTGGGTCATCCCAAAAGTAATGCCTTAAATCAAAGAAGAACTTTTTGTTTTGTTGGTTTGTGAAACTAGGTCGTATATATTTAGCAACAATGTAATTAGCATAGTCTGCATACCAAGGACTGTTACGAGAAGCATTAATCACAGCTAATTGTTAATCAGGGAAATCATCAATAATAGGAAGTGGGTCATCAAGAACATTTTCCATTCTAGACAAATTATCGGCTACGGGATTCTCAGCTCCCTTTCTATCAATAATATGCAAATCAAATTCTTGTAGCAAAAGAACCCACCTAATAAGTCTAGGTTTAGGATCTTTCTTTTCCATAAGATATTTAATAGCAGCATGATCAGTGTGAATAGTAACGTTGGAATCAACAATGTAAGATCTGAATTTATCACATGCAAACACAACTGCTAAAAATTCTTTCTCAGTAGTAGCATAATTCCTTTGAGCACTGTCTAGAGTTTTACTAGCATAATGAATAACATTCAATTTCTTATCAACTCTTTGTCCTAGAACAGCACCAACAGCATAATCACTAGCATCACACATAATTTCAAAGGGTAGGTTCCAATCAGGTGGTTGAACAATAGGTGCAGAAATTAAGGCTTTCTTAAGTATTTCAATGGCTTCTACGCAATCATCATCAAAAACAAATGGCACATCTTTTTGCAAGAGATTAGTAAGAGGCCTAGAAATTTTAGAGAAGTCTTTTATAAACCTTCTATAGAAACCAGCATGACCAAGGAAATTTCTTATACCTTCGATATCTTTAGGGCATGTCATTTTCTCAATAGCATCAACTTTAGCTTTATCAACTTCAATACCTCTTTCAGAAATTTTATGCCCAAGGACTATACCTTCATTCACCATAAAGTGGCACTTCTCCCAATTCAAGACAAGATTAGTTTCTTCACATCTCTGCAAAACTCGATCAAGGTTGCTCAAGCAATCATCAAAAGAAGTTCCGTAAACGGAAAAATCATCCATAAAAACCTCAACAATCTTTTCATAAAAGTCAGAGAATATAGCAGTCATACATCTTTGAAAGGTAGTAGGTGCATTACATAAACCAAAAGGTATACGACGATAAGCATATGTTCCAAAAGGACAAGTAAAGGTGGTTTTCTCTTGATCTTCATGTGAAACGGGTATTTGAGAAAAACCAGAATAACCATTTAGGAAGCAAAAGTGTGTATGCTTAGATAATCTTTCTAACATTTGATCAATAAAAGGCAAAGGGTAATGATCTTTCCTAGTAGCTTTATTTAATTTTCTGAAATCAATTACCATCCTATAACCAGTTACAATTCTTTGTGGAATAAGTTCATTTTTACCATTAGGAACAACGGTAATACCTCCTTTCTTAGGAACACAATGAACAGGACTTACCCATCTACTATCAGCTATGGGATAAATTATACCTGCCTCCAGAAGCTTTAATATTTTAGTTCTTACCACATCCTTCATTTTAGGATTCAGCCTTCTTTGATGATCAACAACGGGTTTAGCGTCTGGCTCCATATGAATTTTATGCTGACATGAAGTGGGACTAATGCCCTTAAGATCAGCGAGAGTATATCCAATAGCGGCACGGTGCTTCTTCAGAGTTTTAAGTAAACTCTTTTCTTCATGATCTTAAAGGTTAGCACTACTAATAACAGGATATATCTTCTTTTCATCAAGGTAAGCATATTTCAGCGTATCGGGTAATTGCTTTAATTCAAACACATGATCACTCTTCGGTGGAAGAGTATCTCCCAAGGTTTCAACAGGCAAATTATTTTTAAGAATAGGTGCTTGTTTAAAGAACAACTCATCTATTTCATTTCTTTCATTCATATGCATATCATTCTCATGGTCTAGCAAATATTGTTCTAAAGGATCAGTAGGAGGCACAACAATAGAAGCAAGACCTATAATTTCATCTTTATTGGGTAATTCTTTATCATGAAGTTGTCTACTAAACTTAGAGAAATCAAATTCATGAGATATATCACCAAACTTAACTCTAACCTTCTCTTTAACACAATCAATTTCAGCATTAACGGTATTCAAGAAAGGTCTACCAAATATAATGGGACAGAAATTATCTTGTTGTGAACCAAGTACAAGGAAATCAGTAGGGTACTTGATCTTACCACACAAGACTTCAACATCTCTAACAATCCCAAGTGGTGTAATAGTATCTCTATTTGCAAGCTTAATAGTAACATCAATATCTTCAATCTCAACAGGTGCAATATCATGCATTACTTCTTGATATAAAGAAAACGGAATAGCACTCGCACTAGCACCCATGTCACATAAATCATGATAACAATGATCTCCAATCTTAACAGAAACAATAGGCATGCCAACTACGGGCTTGTTCTTATCTAGCATATCTCATTCATTTCTAACAAGTTTAGCAATTCTAGCAGTCTCATCACAAAAATAAATAACATGCCCATCAATATCATCAACCAAAAGATCTTTAACCATTGCAATCTTAGGTTCAACTTTAATTTGTTCAGAGGGTCTAGGTGTTCTTATATTACTTTTGTTAACCACAGTTGAAGCTTTAGCATGTTCCTTAATCCTAACAGGGAAAGGAGGTTTCTCAATATAAGCAGTAGGTACAAGTGGATCAACATTGTAAACAATTGTTTCTTCTTTAACACTAACAGGTTCTTTAATTTGATAGGTGGATAATATTTAAACCATTTCTCTTTAGGGAGATCAACATAAGCAGCAAAAGATTCACAAAAGGTAGCTACTATCTCAGAGTCAAGTCCATATTTAGTACTAAACTTATGAAAAGCATCAGTTTCCATAAGATTTAACACAATCAAACTCAAGATTTATACCTGACACTTTACCTTTGTCGATTTCCCAATCTTCAGAGTTATGTTTAATTCGTTCCAAAAGATCCCATCTGAATTCAATAGTTCTCTTCATAAAGGAACCAGCAGAAGAAGTATCGAGCATGGATTGATCATTATGAGAAAGCCGAGCATAAAAGTTTTGAATAATTATTTCTCTTGAGAGCTCATGATTGGGGCATGTGTGCAACATATACTTAAGCCTCCCCCAATCTTGAGCGATACTTTCTCCTTCACGAGGCCAAAAATTATATAAATAATTCTGATCACGATGAACCAAATGCATAGGATAAAATTTCTGGTGAAATTCCAGCTTCAACCGGTTCCAATCCCAAGTTTCAGTATCATCACATAGCCTATACCATGTCAATGCCTTTCCCCCCAAAGATAAAGGGAATACTTTCTTCTTAACTCCATCTCCGGATAAACCTGCAAGCTTAAACAATCCACAAATTTCATCCACATATATCAAGTGCATGTCAGGATGCACCGTTCCATCTCCTGCATACGGATTAGCTAGCAGTTTCTCTATCATACCCGAAGGAATTTCATAATAAATATTTTCAGTAGGTTGAGGAGAAACTCTCAATGCTTCCGTTCGAGGTGAAGATACCCCGAACAAGCCCCTCAAAGGATTACTTTCCATAGTGACAAGTGACAGTAAATTTCAGCACGTAATATAAATGTTTCCTTACCAAATTCCACTCCCCGGAAACGGCGCCAGAAAAGAGTCTTGATGACCCACAAGTATAGGGGATCAATCGTAGTCCTTTGGATTAGTAAGAGTGTCGAACCCAACGAGGAGCAGAAGGAAATGACAAGCGGCTTTCAGCAAGGTATTCTCTGCAAGCACTGAAATTATCGGTAACAGATAGTTTGATAGTAAGGCAATTCGTAACAAGTAACAAGTAATAATGGTAACAAAGTTGCAGCAAGGTGGCCCAATCCTTTTTATAGAAAAGAAAAAGCCGGAACGAACTCGTATAATAAGCAAAGCGTTCTCGAGGACACATGGGAATTTCATCTAGTCACTTTCATCATGTTTGTTTGATTCGCGTTCGCTACTTTGATAATTTGATATGTGGGTGGACCGGTGCTTGGGTGCTGTTCTTACTTGAACAAGCCTCCCAATTATGATTACCCCTCTCGAAATCATCCGCAACTACGAAAGAAGAATTAAGATAACTCTAACCATAGAATGAAACATATGGATCCAAATCAGCCCCTTACGGAATAGCGCATAAACTAGGGTTTAAGCTTCTGTCACTCTAGCAACCCATCATCTAATTACTACTCCACAATGCCTTCCCTTAGGCCCAAAGATGGTGAAGTGTCATGTAGTCGACATTCACACGACACCACTAAAGGAAGCAACAACATACATATCCTCAAAATATCGAACGAATACCAAATTCACATGATTACTTATGACAAGACTTCTCCCATGTCCTCAAGAACAAAAGTAACTACTCACAAATCATATTCATGTTCAAAATCAGAGGGGTACTGAATATCATTAAGGATCTAAACATATAATCTTCCACCAAATAAACCAACTAGCATCAACTACAAGATGTAATCAACACTACTAGCAACCCACAGGTACCAATCTGAGGTTTTGAGACAAAGATTGAATAAAAGAGATGAACTAGGGTTTGAGATGAGATGGTGCTGGTGAAGATGTTGATGAAGATTGGTCCTCCCACGATGAGAGGATCGTTGGTGATGTCGATGGCTTCGATTTCCCCCTCCCGGAGGGAAGTATCCCCGGCGGAATCGCTCCACCGGAGAGCAAAATAGCTCCTGCCCAGGTTCGACCTCGAGACGGCGGTGCTTCATCCCAAAAGTCTTCTCATTAATTCTTTTAGGACAAAAGACCTTATATAGTAGAAGGAGGGGGCCAGAGGCCAGCCAGGGGCCCCACAAGGCATCAGGGCACGCCCAGGGGGGCCGCGCCCTGTTGCCTTGTGGGCAACTGGTGGGTCCCCTCCAGTATCTCTTTTCTCCAGTATTTTTTATATATTCAGTAAAAAATCTCCGTGAAATTTCAAGTCAATTGGATCTCTGTAGGATAGGTATCTCTAATGTAGCTATTTCAGGTCCAGAATTCCAGCTGCCGGTATTCTCCCTCTTCATATAAATCTTGCAAATTAAAAGAGAAAAGGCATAAGAGTTGCATCATAAAGTGAAATAATGATCAAATACATTATAAACAATAGTAGGAAATCATGATGCAAATTGGACGTATCATATTGATAATAATGTTTGCAACAATAATGAAAGTGGGTTTGGAAGAGTGTCAACTTTAGGTAAAAAGAATCCCACATATTCGGAGAGTGTTCAATCTTATGAAATTTTTGACAAAAGTGGGTTTGGAGAGGTCATGACTTTAGTTGATGTTAATCCCACTATCTTGGAAGATTATAAAACTTTTATGCATGTGGATCATGTAGAGAATATGTTATGTGATGGTTATATTGTTGAATTTCATTATGATCCTACATGTTGTAGGAGATATGCCCTAGAGGCAGTAATAACAGTTATTTTGTATCTCCGAGTTTGTAATGAATGTTTATGTTCCATGCTATAACTGCAATGAATCTCGAGTCTACAATAACCACGAGGCTCAGAGGGAAACTCATGTGCACGTGTGGTATAATAAACGGTAAAATGTATTCCTAGTCTTGCCTCTAAGACTGGCTCAAGTATTGCATGATGATCCTTTTTTCCTGATCATGGGCATGTCTATGCCGGCAATTTTGAGGGCACAATGTTAGTAGAACACTTGTGTTGAATCGACCCGAATTGATGTTATGCTATGAGATACATTCGTCACAAGTTAATGGTAAATAACACAGAGATAGTTAATGTTTGCATAATTCCATAGACCATGAGAGTATCGAGTTCCTTCGTACTTGCTTCGTGAACTTTGGGGTTTGTTAAACGCCATCCGTAAATGGGTGGCTATTACGGCGGCTTACAGGTTCACGGAAAAGTATGGCAAGAAACGAGATAGCTCAAGATTGGGATTTGTTCCTCCGACGATGGAGAGATATTCTCGGGCCCTCTCGGTGTTACGGTATCCATCATCGTCTGGCCAGACACATTGTGATTTGATCACTGGGATGCCGGAACACGGATACGAGAAAAGAGAACAAAACCGGTAACGAGGTAACTTGCATAGTGGACAAGTTGTTAATCCACGGGGATGCAGAAAATCTCACCTCGGGTGTTTGTAATATATCGTGAAGCAACAGGAATAGCACACGGCAACTGGAGGTTCGCTCGAATATTCATTCGTGTGGGTATAGGGTCAATATGGGTGTCCACGGCTCCGATGTTGATCATTGATCGGAAAGTGTTCCGGGTCATGTCTATACTTCACCGAACCTATAGGGTCACACGCTTAAGGGTCATCTATCTGCTGAATACTAGACGGGGAGTCTGAGAGAAAATCACCGAAAAAGTTTCGGACGAAACGGAAACGTTTCGAAGAGAACACCGGAATAGTTTCGGTGAAACTGAAAAGTTGTTTCAGGGTATTCCATTAAGTCAAATTGGTTCTGGCACACGCCTGGAAATTCTTGGAGGGTGCCAGAATTGTTCTGGTAACTTCTGGAATTTTTCCGGAGAGAAAACCGAAAATGTTCCGGAGCAGCCGGAACCGCAATGGTAGCTTTTCGCTGAAGAAAAACATTGTTCCGGTATTGTTTCGGAATGCGTTCAAAATTGTTTTAGTGGGTACTGGAATTATTCTAGGCACACAGAAATAATTTGGGTTTTAACGGACGCAGAAAAATGTCTTCATGAATAGTGAAAGTGCTTTATGGATATTTTTGGAAAGCACCTTTTGGGATAATTTCCAAAAGGGTTCTAGAAGGACTTGGGAGCCAAGGAAGCCCCCTCATGGGGGGGCCCCCAAGAGTGGCCGGCCAAATGAGGTGGGGCTCCTTGGAGCTCCACTTGCCATCCTTCTTTGCTTTATTCTTTTATGAAAAGGCATAAAGTGGGGGTACTTTTCGTATTTTTGAATGCCAACTTTACCCCTTGGCTATCCTATAAATAGAGGTGGAGGGGTGCTCTCCAAATCTCATCCTTGCTCTCATACACATGCCATAGATATTTCTGGCTTCTCTCTCCCTCCCAACGAAATAGTTTCGTAGAGCCGAAAGGCTGTCTGGGTTCCGGCAGGAACTAGTTCTGGACGGCGAAGTCCTGCCGGATAGCTGACACCGTATGTGTGCAACCCCGTAGAGAGATTGTAGTTTCGATCTTTTGCCCGAGGGGCTGTTCGAGTGTCCTCCCGGAGGGCTGTCCGAGTTACCGTTCGGGTTTCGAGGGTCCTCCCGAAGGGCTGTCCGCGACATCGTCCGAGGGACTGTCCGACCGCCTCCCGAAGGGCTGTACGGCGAGGGAGTACATCCTCGCGGTTGGGAGGTTGTAAATCCTAGCTGCGGGGATCTGCACCTACGATCTACACCGACTCTTCTTCCGCTGCGCTACGAGTCGGTACGGATCAGATCAAACCCTGTATGCAGTCTCCATAGTGATCCTGGGCGTGAGCGCTGTACCAATTTTTTTTGTTTTCTGTCGCATTCCCCTACACATGTAATTATTATTTGAGAGGAAAACATGATTGTAGAAATTTTCATGTCACTAAATTATCTCTCTTTGTGTTGAAATTATTAATGCTTCATTCTTCCGATTTGCATATGCTAGATAGTGCTTGTCTTGATAATTTGTTTTCCTATAAAATGCCTATGCATAGGAAGAGGGTTAGGCTTAAATGTGTTAATTGCATGATATATGATGCTCTCTTTGCGCTTTAATTCTTGTCTTTTATGTGAGCATCATTAATATCCCAAAGCCTATCTTAATGGCTATAAAGAAAGAGCTTGTTGGGAGACAACCCAATACCTTCTGTTTTCGACTGTTTACACAATTGTAGCCTCTGTTATGATTGTGTTTTTATCTTTTAATTAGTGTTTGTGCCAAGTAATGCATTTGGGATGATTTGGAAGATAGTATAATTGATGCTGTTTGAAAACAGAAACTTTTGCGCCCAGTGCTAGAATTTTGATTTTTTGCTGGAGCGTCAGAACCTTCTGAATTTTTTACATGATATTTATATATGAATTTCCCATGTTGTCCTACTTTTTCAGAATTTTTGGAGTTATAGAAGTATGACTTTAATTCAGATCTTTACAGACTGTTCTGTTTTAGACATATTCTGTTTTTGTTGCATAGTTTGCTTATTTTGATGAATCTATGGATCGTATCGGGGGGTATGAGTAATGGAGAAGTTGGAGTACAGTAGCATTATGCTAATATTAAATATGAATCAATTTACAAAAGTACTTAAAGTTTAAGATTTGTTTGTTATACTAACGGATCTCACGAGGTTTCTGTTGAGCTTTGTGTGCTGAAGTTTTCAAGTTTGGGTGAGACTACGATGGATAAAGGAATAAGGAGTGGCAAGATCCTAAGCTTGGGGATGCCCAAGGCACACCAAGGTAATATTCAAGGAAGACTCAAGCATCTAAACTTGGGGATGCCCCGGATGGCATCCCCTCTTTCGTCTACAATCTATCGGTAACTCACTTGGAGCTATATTTTTATTCATCACATGATATGTGTTTTACTTGGAGCGTCTTGTGCTATAGTTTGTTTGCTTTTTAGTTTGTCACAATCATCTTTGCTGAACACACCTTTTTGAGAGGGACACACATTATTCGTGATTTGTTAGAATACTCTATGTGCTTCACTTATATCTTTTGAGCTAGGCAGTTGCTCTAGTGCTTCACTTATATCTTTTAGAGCACGGTGGTGGTTATATTTAAAGAAATAGTTGCACTCTCATGCTTCACTTATATCTTTTTGAGAGTCTAATGAATAGCAATGGTCATATGCACGGGTTATAAATTTGGTCCTAATATGATAGGTATTCAAGAGGGATATAATAAAAACTTTCATGTAGATCACTGAATATGATAAGTTTGATTCCTTGCAATAGTTTTGCGATATTAAAATGATAATATGTGGGAGGTGCTAGTAGATAATTGTGGTTTAGTAAGAATACTGGTGTTAAGGTTTGTGATTCCCGAAGCATGCACGTATGATCTGTCGTTATGCTAAGAAGTTGGAGCATGATTTATTCTTGATTGTCTACCTTATGAGTGGTGGTCGGGGATGAGCGATGGTCTTTTCCTACCAATCTATCCCCCTAGGAGCATGCATAGTAGTACTTTGCTTCGAGGGCTAATAAACTTTCGCAATAAGTATGTGAGTTCTTTATGACTAATGTGAGTCCATGGATTATACGCACTCTCACCTTTCCGCAATTTGCTAGCCTCTTCGGTACTGTGCATTGCCCGTTCTCACATCGAGAGTTGGTGCAAACTTCGCCGGTGCATCCAAACCACATGATATGATACGCTCTATCACACATAAGCCTCCTTATATCTTCCTCAAAACAGCCACCATACCTACCTATCATGGCATTTCCATAGACATTCCGAGATATATTGCCATGCAACTTCTACCGTTCCGTTTTTATGACACACATAATCATTGTCATATTGCTTTGCATGATCATATAGCTGACATAGTATTTGTGGCTCAGCCACCGTTCATCATTTTTTATACATGTTACGCTAGTATCATTGCACATCCTGGTACACCGCCAGAGGCATTCATATAGTCATATTTTTGTTCTAGTTTCGAGTTGTAATTTTCTTTTGAGTTGTAAGTAAATAGAAGTATGATGATCATCATTATTAGAGCATTGTCCCAGTGAGGAAAAAAGAGAGGCCAAAAAGAGCCCACGAAAAAAAGAAAAAAAGGGAAAAAAGAAAAAAAAGAAAAAAAAGAAAAGAAAAATGAAATGAGAGAAAAAGAGAGAAGGGGCAGTGTTACTATCCTTTTCCATACTTGTGCTTCAAAGTAGCACCATGTTTGTCATATAGAGAGTCTCCTATTTTGTCACTTTCATATACTAGTGGGAGTTTTTCATTATAGAACTTGGCTTGTATATTCCGATGATGGGCTTCCTCAAATGTCCGAGGTCTTCATGGGCAAGCAAGTTGGATGCACACCCACATAGTTTTCATGTTGAGCTTTCATACACTTATAGCTCTTAGTGCATCCGTTGCATGCCAATCCCTACTCCTCGCATTGACATCAATTGATGGGCATCTCCGTAGCCCGTTGATTAGCCGCGTCGATGTGAGACTATCTTCTTATTTTTGACTTCCCCTTATTAATCTCTACCACCACACTGTATTCCACTCATAGTGTTATATCCATGGCTTGCGCTCATGTATTGCGTGGGGGTTGAAAAAGCTGAAGCGCATTAAAAAGTATGAACCAATTGCTCGGCTTGTCATCGGGGTAGTGCATGATAAATACTTTGTGTTAAGAAGATGGAGCATGACAGGATTATATGATTTTGTAGGGATAACTTTCTTTAGCATTTTTATTTTGAAAGGCATGATTGTTTGTTAGTATGCCTGAGTATTGATGTCTTTATATCAAATTATAGACTATTGCTTTGAATCACTCGGATCTTATTATTCATACCGTAATAGAGATTACATGATGAAACATGTTAGGTAGCATTTCACATCAAAAATTCTGTTTTTATCATTTACCTACTCGAGACGAGCAGGAATTAAGCTTGGGGATGCTTGATACGTCTCCAACGTATCTATAATTTTTTATTGTTCAATGCTATTATAGTATCAATCTTGGATGTTTTTATATGCAATTATATATCATTTTTTGGGACTAACCTATTAACCTAGTGCCCAGTGCCAGTTGCTGTTTTCTGCTTGTTTTTGTTTTTTCAAGAAATCAGTACCAAACGAAGTCCAAATGCCATGAAACTTTTTGACGATTTTTTTCTGGACTAAAGAGACCCTGGAAGCTTCGGGAGGAAGCCAGAAGCTTCACGAGGAAGCCACAAGGCAACAGGGCGCGGCCCCAGGGGGCGCGGCCTGATGCCTTGTGGGCCCCTCATGGCTCCTTTTGACCTAATTCCACTTCTATAAATTCTCAAATATTCGGAAACCATCAGAGAGCCACCCCGAATAACTTTTACGCCGCCGCAAGCCTCTGTTCTTCCGTGATCCCATCTGGAGGCCTTTTCCGGTACTCTGCCGGAGGAGGAATCGACCACGGAGGGCTTCTACATCAACCTTGCTGCCCTTCCGATGATGTGTGAGTATACCACAGACCTACGGGTCCATAGCTAGTAGCTAGATGGCTTCTTCTCTCTCTTTGATCTTCAATACCATGTTCTCCTCGATGTTCTTGTAGTTCTATCCGATGTAATCTTGTTTTGCGGTGTGTTTGTTGGGATCCGATGAATTGTGAGTTTATGATTAGATTATTCATGAGAAATATTTGAGTCTTCTCTGAACTCTTTTATGCATGATTGTTATAGCTTTGTATTTCTCTCTGATCTATCGATTTGGTTTGGCCAACTAGATTGGTTTATCTTGCAATGGGAGAGGTGCTTTGTGATGGGTTCAATCTTGCAGTGCTCAATCCCAGTGACAGAAAGGGACATGACACGTATTTGTATTGTTGCCATTAGGGATAAAATGATGGGGTTTAATCATATTGCTTGAGTTTACTTTGTCTACATCATGTCATCTTGCTTAAAGTGTTACTCTGTTTTATACTTAATACCCTAGATGCATGCTGGATAGCGGTCGATGGGTGGAGTAATAGTAGTAGATGCAGGCAGGAGTCGGTCTACTTGTCTCGGACGTGATGCCTATATACATGATCATTGCCATGAATCCGTCATAATTATTCGCTTTTCTATCAATTGCCCAACAGTAATTTGTTTACCCACCGTATGTTCTGCGCTCGAGAGAGAAGCCTCTAGTGAAAACTATGGCCCCCGGGTCTACTTTTATCATATATTAAAATCCAAAAATACCTTGCTGCAATTTATTTACTTTTGTTTTATTTTGCAATTTATATTTCTATCTATCACTATCAGAATTAGTCCTTGCAAATAACCGCTAAGAGGATTGACAACCCTCTTATTTGCATTGGGTGCAAGTGTTTGCTTTTGTGTGTGTAGGTGCTGCTAAAGGATTTTGTGTGGTTCTCCTACTGGATTGATAACCTTGGTTCTTAACTGAGGGAAATACTTATCTCTACTATACTGCATCATCCTTTCCTCTTCGGGGAAATACCAACGCAGTCTACAAGTAGCAGCCAGCAGCACGTAGCGGCCGTAGCGCAACTCGAGCGCATCCATGGCCGGAGTGCGCGAGATCAGCACATGGCTTGTCTCCCAGCGGAGAGAAGGCTCTCCTCGCCGCCACACCTCCTACGGGAACGACCTATCCAGCAAGCTACGACTCGGTTGGACGGCGGCGACGACCGGGGCCGCACCGCCACCGCCGTCAGCGCTCACGCCGTCCACGGACACGGTGGTGGAGGTAACGCTGCCGCCGCCCATGGCAGCTAGGGTTAGGGATTTGGGCTCGGGAGAGAAACGGGGAATTTTTTCCAAGACGAAGCGGCACGGGCAACTCTATCTCAGCCGCGCCTGACAAGATGGCCCCACCCAGGTCAAAACCGCCGTTGACTTGAGCCACGTCAGCAGCAAGTGGAGACAAACCAGCCAGGTGGTTATTTCGTCCGGTATGGTTTTGTTTGTGGGGTGAAAGGAGCAGAAAAATAGATCGGGGGGTAAAGTGAACCACCAACTTTATTCAGGGTAGTAAAATGGACTTTTTTCTAATAAAAATTGACATGCTATAGAAGAAAATTGTCATACTACAGCAGAGAAAATTTCCATGTGTTTCAAACGTATGACATGTTGTAGTAGTGAGAATTGTTAGGATAAAAAGAAGAGGAAGTTGCCCTCATATTTAAAAAATTTCATGCTGCAACATAAAAGAACTGTCATGTTAGTAGAAGAGGATTTTCATACTACATCAATAAATTGCTATGATACAATAGAGAAAGTTTCCATGCAATTTGCCATGCTAAGACGATTTCCTTGCTACACAGAAGTTGTCATACATGATTTTAGTAATTGTCATGCTTATATCATGGATGGATGCCATGCTACATGGAGTCATTTCCTCGAAAGGGTGCATGAGAGGGAACAGTGTACCTATGGGGATAGCCACATGTCACACTTTAAAATTCCCGCGCGGGATCAAACCCATTAGAGAAACTCTAGCAGATCCGCTATATTGCTCTGTACCGCAAAATAACCGCCACTCTACGGGAGCGGGACAAAAATTCGTCCCGACCAGGTCCCGTAAAACGGGCCGTCCCGTAATTTTTTATGCGGCAAGCTCTAAAAATCGGCCCGCGATTTGGCGGGAGGGAAACTTCCGCCCCTTCCGTGCTGCCCCTCCACCGGAGGGCATGGATTCGATGACAAGAGAATCTTGGGAGATGAAAAGAATGGAGATCATGTGTCGGAGGAGGATGGAGCTTCAAAATCTTATGGCCGGTAGTGGTGGTTTCGACTATGGTGGTGGTGGGGGGGGGGGTGGAGGTGGTAGATGTTTCGGCAATGGCGGTGGTGGTGGTTTTGGAGGTGGGGGTGGTGGTGCTTCGGCCAACGGCGTTGATGTTGATGCTCCGGCCAATGAAGATGGCGGTGCTTCTGGGAAGCCAAGTGATCATTCTTCGGTCAATGTTGATGAAGATGGTGATCGTGGTGCTGTGGCCAGTGATGGTGGCGACGATTTGGGCAACAATGATATTGCTTGATTTGATCATGGCCGGTTGTGGTTTGATCATGTTTTATTTTGTTTGATTGCGCATTCGTAGGGGCAAACATGCTACCTCTTTATATTGCGCATGATTTTGAATGTGAACTATTGCGGCATGCCTATTTCATGTGAATTTCATGCATCTATATAATCTGCTAGAGTTGCTCTTAAAGAGTGTTCCCTAAAAAACAAATCGTAGAGAACGTCAGCTCTATAGCTTTCCCCTTTTTTTTGGAAGAAGAGTCACCTGTCATCTAGGCCTCAAAGTATATGTACAACGTATGGTTCACTTAGGTGTCACAAAATTCTTTACAAAATCCACATGTATTAATAAATATATTTTACATATGAACAAAA
This sequence comes from Elymus sibiricus, assembly GCA_039707655.1. Taxonomy (NCBI): domain Eukaryota; kingdom Viridiplantae; phylum Streptophyta; class Magnoliopsida; order Poales; family Poaceae; genus Elymus; species Elymus sibiricus. The sequence goes on along the minus strand of CM077674.1, from coordinate 161,973,309 downwards.
TTTCATTACGGGATACTTTAACATATGAGCTGCAAAAAGAAAAAAAAAGTGGATTTGTAATAGCAAACAGTGCTTTGCTATTTTCAAAACAGAAAGTTTTTTTGGTAGATCGTATTTAAAAGTATCTCATAATAACATTTTACAGATACATAGAATGCATCTATATGTACATGTGGAATTTGGTCAGATATTTTGGAAACTTTTTTATTTCATTTTTTCTCAAATAAAAATAAGGGCTCCATGGAGCCCAAGCTCAAAGACACATTTTCATCATGGATTCCACCACGAATCGAACGTCAGATTTTTTTTTAGCATGGCAAATTATGTTGTCGCGAGGATGACAAATTATTTTAGCAAGCATGGCAAATCCTTGCCATGTTCTGTCTTTTTTTGTCAGAAATTGCCATGCTTGCTAAAAGAAAATTGCTATTCTCGCGACAATATAATTTGCCATAAAAATATGTTCGATATGCCATGCCTGAAATGTCAGATTTTTAGCATTCCATCAGTTATGCTGCTATCAGACAAGAGTGCAAGTTCCGCTACAAAAATTGTGTAGTTTCCTGATAAATAAAAACATGCAGTCCAAGTTCCGTTCACAAAATATAAGATATTTTGGATATTTTAATATGGACTATATACGGAATGAAACGAATGAACAAAACACACTAAAACATGTATATATACATCTGATTCAGAAAAAAGTTACTAGAACATCTTATATTTGTGATCGGAGGGAGTACATATTTCAGTGCTCCGAGACAATGGCAATAAATCAATGGGGGCACACACAAAATCTACGCATGGTAAAACTATTTTTACATGGTTTTTAGTTCTCGGTACATCTTCCTCTTCTTACTGCTCAAATTTTATTTAAGGCAAAACTTTCTCCTTCAAGATCCTGAGGGCTTCACCAATCCCATCCTGGAATGATATCAATGGGAGATTTTTTTTACTCTCAGCCTTTCTAAAACAAAATAAGTGCCCAAATATTATGGATACAACAATTGGAGAAAACACACCTCGGAAGCAAGTCTCTGAGCAATTACAGTTGCTTGAGCTTTAATTTCTGGTGATAATGCTGATCTGATAGCTCCAAGTAGCACATCTGCGGCTTTGTTAACGCTCGCGGCATCATCTATATCTGGGATTAGATGTTGTCTTTTAAGGGGCTCAGGTGCCACCCCTAACCAGTGTAGTCTCTCCGCCCAGTAAAACTGGTCCAGCAGGAAAGGGCATGCAACCTGCATGATGATATTCTTTAGTACAATGTGTAACCTCCATAAGCAACTGGTAGCATAATTTTACAACAGTCAATACTTCTAGAAGATAACACATTGTTTGAATAAACATATAACTGTCAGCTTTCGCACACAAATACTGAGTGCATGTTATTTCTTGCTGGAAACAAGGAATGGATGTTATAAGCATAAAACTTCAGCTTTGCTACATAAATATTTCATATATGAGACTTCTTGCTGAAAATGAGATGGACGTTAGTACTTTGATTCAGGGGTTTTAACTACTTCCATCTTGTTATCGAAAAGGATAAATGCCAAAAATGTAATGTCAGTTGCATGCTACATCACAAAAAAAATTAGCGCCTGCAAGCACAAGAATTACTAAAATTCCTTATTTTTCATTGTGCTCAGGGTGAATTGTCACTTTAGATCGATGGTGACATTTTGCTGGTATCTTGGCAAGCTGTCATTTGTTTTCAAAACCAGATGCTATTACGATGAGCTACAAAAGGTGAAACAAATGTCTGTCCGTTTTTTTTCCATACAAAGCATAGCACTGGGTTAACCAGTCATTGTTCTTAATTAAAAGGCTAAGTCACGACACGACTCTCAAGTGGAACAATTGCCTTATTTCTTTTGAGTATGCACTTATCTAGCTAGCCTATGAACTGTCTCAACGATACTGATATGGAAGATATCTACAGCATATCAACTATCAGCACATAGCACTGCCACAGCAATTGAACAAAAAAAAAAATCTTCATATCTAAGTACATCAGATGTTGTAATCACCTGAGGGATTCCAGCAAATAGTGCAGCAGCTGTAGATCCGCTGTGAAGCACAAACCGAAGTAAATTATTTTGTGGAAGACTTTATTATTCAGAAACTTGGTCACTGAAAAATTGAGAACTTTATTACCTGCCAGCATGATGAATAGCAGCTGCACATTTAGGGAAAAGCCAGCTATACGGTATTGATCTGAAATAGTAGTCATATACTCATACAGTTGACCAAAATATCTGTCGATTTCGCCAAGATGAATGGGCGCCATCACGTTAGAACTCACCCAGATAAGCAAAAGAGTCGATTATTGAAAAGGAGAGTGCTGTCATTACGAAGAGCAGGTGCCTCTACACTTGATTCTACAGCTAAAGAAGCAACAGATCTGATTGCTGAATCCAATGGCTGGTATCCAGACGAGAAAAGGATAAATCTGTAATCTGTTGACTCTATGACAGCTTTAATCACCAATAGAAATGCTTTAGGATTTCTAAGAAACCCCATGCTGCAGCAGATTGATAGCATGAAGCCATGAACCAAAATGGTTAGAAATCACTTACACATTATAGAAATCATTTAATTCAACTGTAACAACACTAATATGAAAATATCAATGGTAGGAGACATGACCTTGCATAATATAGAAAATAAAAACTTCCATGTTAATAAACTCACCTGCCAATGGAACTTAATCCTATAAATATAGGTAAAGACGAATAAGAACTTCCCATGAGGAAGTCTTCCAGGCCAGCATGATTTGCACATAGAATACCCTCAAATGGAGAATTGAAATCTCCAGAGAATAACTCCCTGCATTTATCACAAGAAAACTGCCAAGCCATAGGAAGAAACCAAAAGCCACAAATATGAGCACTTGAGGGCCAATATCCTGCCATTATATGATGGAAATTAGTATGAAAAATTCTCATTCTATGAGCTATAGAGCATAAACAACTGAAGGGAGATCCAGGACTAATCAGAATTTACCTGGGTGCTCGACAATTTCCTTGCTGAAACCATACCTGCTCAAGTAGCAACCAAATTGCTAGAATTATTTATCAAGTATAACTATAATTGAAGGAAGTTGTAACACTTCATTTTTTTTTGTATTACTAATTTTTCCTAGTCCAGTTAATAAGTACCATCACTTCTCGCTGACGTAAGGTTTACAAATAACCCGCTGAAGATAACAAGATTTTAGACAAAAGCGTCAACGCAAGCCTTATTGAAAGCCGAAGTTTCAGAGCATAAAGTATGAAAGTGTCATTTAATATATATTATTACTGATTGACAGGGTCAATATTAATATTCAAAAGGTGATATATTGCAAATCTTACAACAACAATGGCGACTCTGCACGTACATGCCACAAAGGAAGATTTGTTACTGGATCCTGTAGTTACAAGAAAAGCTAACCTCAGTAATGTCCCTGCGGTAATCAGTTAATCACATTCGCATATGAGCTGAACAGGTTTGCATTCCAGATATATAAACAAAAGAAACATCATTGAACACATTCTCTCACTGTACAAGGAATAGGACTAAGATTTAGGCAATCATTTCTCCACAATCCCCAACTTTCCATGAAAAGCGCCCACATCCAATGGGTAATGTCAGTCCAGCAGACCTGCCATTATTTACATCATTAAAACACCAATGACAAACGCAAAGCAGGCAATGCATCAGCAGGTCAGTTCCCCACCAAGAAAAACAACAGAAGGTCATCAAAAGAAAGACAGAAACACTCATGTATATCAAAGCACTACCACTCGAGAACCCGCAATCTCTGTGCTGGAGAACTAGTATGGTAGAAACTGGCATGGTCCCATGTGATTGGGTACGTGATGGCTAGTATACTTGTAAGAATCTGGTTAACATACTGATCAACCTGCAGGAACTGCTAGTGACAGGTTTGCTCTACAGTTTATTCTTCCATGACATATGGTGCTGAATTTTAGGCTTTGAGCAAATGATAAAGTGGTCATGAAATTATCCTCCATGGAGAAGAAGATAATGTGCCCCAGCAGACAGGTTAAATAGAGTTGCAAATTTAATATTGTTTGCAGTTGAGATAGTGACCAAATCCAAACCAAACGAAACAATCATTCAAGAGGGATATATGCTTATGTATCATCATGACTAGAGGAGCGAATTTGTACTGTGTTGGGGGGAGCTTCTTGAAAGTACTTGTACAGAAGAGGAAAACTTTGCTTAAATTGGCGTTCAAATGATGAAGGAGCACTGCACAAAGAAATGAAAGCACGTAAACAAACAGGAGTCAAGAAGAAGACACCAAAATGAGTGTGCAATCCCTCATAAAATCATTACAAGATAACAGCTTCGATGTGAAATTGAAGCAAATATAAGCCAGATTACCTATATGGAAGAAAATAAGGAGCAGCAATGATGCACTTAACTTGAAACAATTCTGCAAGATGCCAACCTTCCTAAAGCATGAGATAAACCCATATTATAACCACACAATGCATTTCATAGCTGCATTAGTTCCTACATAGAACTGACTAACTGATATTCTCAAGGATCTGTTCTAGACTAGAACAGATCCTTGAGAATATCAGTTAGTCAGTTCTATGTAGGAACTTCTAGTGAATGATGCTTGCTGAAATTCTTTAGTTTCGACATCAATTGTGCATCAGAATTTCTGTCTTATTCCAGTGCAAATCACTATCAGAGCATTAAATTGCACAACTTGTAGCTGAAACTTGAACAAGGAGCCCTGCCACTTAACTTTTAGCAAACATGATAATTATGCTGTTAGTGAGGTCCTCACCAGGGCAAAGAAATTGATCACAATGAAGTCGCTATGAATGCTCGGATCATTTCCAAACACTTCTTCGACAGAAGCTAAACAGGCTTTCCTGTGCTCCGTCTGAATGATCTCTTTCCGCCGTGAAAATGACTCAGGACCAGCGTTCGATTGAACAGAATCATCTAAGAAAGAGATTTCCATGATAAATCACATTGGAAATAAACCTACGGTAGAAAATTTGTATTTGCTAGCGGAGTACTTAAATTCATAGCGCTTACATGAAATATTATCAAGTTGTTCGGCAGCAAGGGCAGGTGGGCTTGCCACAGGCATGTACCTAACTTTACTGGCTGCTAGATGTGTGGATAAACTCTGCATTAAATTTAATGCATGAGGTCAAACATGAACTAGTTTTATCACGGTTTGACTGTTCTAATTTCACAAGATCCAGACCTGGTGTGCTGAATGAGTGATGAACACCACAGTATACTGTTGTTGGTCCTTAGCAAACGCTGCAGCAAGGGCCTAAGAAGAAGAAAAGGAGTCATAAAATACAAAGTTTAGTGATCTGAGAAGGTTGAAATTGTCATCTTTCTTGAGTATCTATCTTTATATTGCTCAACATTTAGTATTAATGTGTTATACCAAAGCTATATCGATTTTCCATCTAGAGAAGCAGAAAACTATATCGATCTGATGGATTAATGAGGCTCAACTTCTCAGTAGTAAGTGCATCGAATGAAACAAGAATCATGTGCTAGATGCTCTAAAATTAGGTGGAATTTCATCGCTCCCATCTTTCACTTGATGTCAGCGGCAAAGAGGGTTGTCTTATACGCCCGAGTCCGAATACACGCACCACACACACACACACAGAGGAGGGGCATACAGCGATTGGGAAGACGTCGCCGTTGGTGCCGAAGGCCATGAAGACTGCACGAGGCCGGCGGCTATCGCCGCCGCAGCCGTCCATCGTCCTCGCCAAAGGTTCGGGGGCTTTGTGCGTGCGTCCACGTTGGGCCGTCCAGACTTGGTCGGAGCGCAGCGGATGAAGCTAGGCGCAGGCCGAAAGATGTTGCTGGGCCCTGTATTTGGGTTTGTGCTTAAGGTTTTGGTCCATGGAAGCATAAACTCATGGTAATTTTTTGTGTGAAATGCACTAAGGGATACGAGAACTTGTTCCGTATGCTCACTTTAGCCCACGCACTCGCATATCGTAAATTTATCCCCATGCTCACTTTGGTCCTAATCACCCCCAAAAGAAGCTAAGGTTGGACATTTTTCACGCGTGTCGTGCTGATTTGGTGAGAGGATGGTTTTAAAGGGATAGTACAAACATTAGGTTTTAGCCGTGTAGTAAAAACATCAGCCAAATACCCATGCATTTCAACAAGACAATTTTATTCTAGTGGTACAACGCAGTAAAACTTTAACGGAAATGTTAAACAACTGATGTCAGATTTTTAAGATTTCCTAGCGAATGCTCAGAACTGCCATGCGAAAACAGATAAATCGTCATGTTGTTGTAAGGGATTTGCCATGCTCTAATTTTTTTTGCCATGTAGTACAGAAAATGGCAGAAAAATGCCACGCTGAGCACAGTATTTATCATGCGTTCGATCGTGATCTGACGCCCTAAGGACGTTCGCTGAGATTGCTTAAAAGGTGACGTTCGCTGGTTAGTGGCGTCCTTTTAATAAAAAACTAACCTTAGATTTTTAATTGTTTTGAGATTGAGATATGTTGTGTGGAGGAAATTCATAGGCAAAGGTAAGGAAATTCATAGGCAAAGGTAAGGAAATATATGAGCTGATTTTTTTTTTGCTTGCAAGGGATTTCTAGCTATTGATAATTTATTTGATTTTTGTTGATTGCTTTGCAAAGGACATATTTTCACATAAACAAAGAGATGGGGCGGAAAATGCCAACGGTGACCGAGCTCCAGGGAGCTTGGTATTTTAAAAAGTTCAAAAGGCATATTTCAAAGTTGTAGAAAAATTCAGAAAAAATTCCATGAAAACGTATACGTGTTCCGCACGAACTTGGAGAAAAATCATTTGAAAATATTGTGATTTGTAGGCGGTACAAAAAAACAAATTCTGGGCCAACAACAAAATAAGTCAGCCCATTTTAGACATACATATTTGTCATTTTTTGTACGCCACGCGTAAAATATATTGTTATGAATTTTTGTGTATGAATGTTCACAAAAAATCTTGAATTTTTTCACGCTATAGAAAATTGGTTTTTGAAAATGAGCTCCAAGGAGCTCGGTTTCCAAAAGCCCGCGCTCTGATATGGGGGCGGTTTGACAAAAAACACTAATAGGAGTTATCGTGTGGTTTTAAAACAAATCGGTGGGAGATGCATGTATCAATGGAAGGGATGGAAGCGAAACCAACAAATTTCCCTCTAATATTAAGTAAATAAATAAATAAATATAGTGTTTTTATGTAAGTCGCACGTGAGAAAGAAGAGACGCCATTTCCTATAAATTGTGTACAAAAGATCAAGTCTTCTTCAAATGGCACCAGGACGCACCTTTCGAGGTAAGCACCTATACAAGGCGCTTCATGATGGTGGCCAATATGCCAAGGCACCGAACCAGAGCTCTCGACAACGTTGAGGACGATCTTGGCGGTAATATGTAACAGTACATGGCAACCGACTTTCGAGCGTCCTCACAACCTCCCTTGGCAACCTCAGGAAGTTCCATGTGATCTTTTTTTGCCGGTGGGGAGGGGAGGGGGGGATATGTCAGATATCGCTTTCTTAAGTCCTAATGTTGTTTCTCCGGTTCTATGCATTGCTTAGTATGGCGGAGTAGTGCAATACTTCATGGACGTGGAGTATTTGCACCCGAGCTCAAATGCTCATGGTGAACAGTAAAATCAGGAAAATAGTAAAAAAAATCTGAATCTTTTTTGTGGTAATCTTTGACAAATGTTCTATGTGCTTGCAAAAATTTATCAAAATGAACATTCCTCGAAGTCGTGGCAAAAAAAAAAAGAAATCGATACTCCAAAATGCTATTTTTGAAAGCATTTTGGAGTACTGATTTTGCTTTTTTTGCCATGACTTCCACGAATGTCATTTCGTGAGGAAAATTTTCAGGCATAGAAAACATTTGTCAAAGGTTACCACAAAAAAAATTAGATTTTTTTGAATTTTTGAATTTTCTTTCGATTTTACTGTTCACCCAAGCTCATTTGAGCTCGGGAGCAGAAGAACACTTTCGAATGCTTCATTACCTTTTGTGCCATTTTTTCACACTTTATTTGTGCGCATTATTTATAGAAAATCTTATTATTCTATTGAAAAATGATGGCCGTGGCAATACGCGCCAACGATCTTATCCATTTCTGTGACCAGTAATTCCGAGCGGAGGGAGCAGTAATTGTGGACGCGGCGCCACCGTGCGAGACATCCAGCCGTGCATGCCACACGTTGGCCTTGTCCCCGCGTTCCCCGCACCAAGTCAACCCGGACAGGAACCCAGACGGACTTGTACCTCCGCACGTCCATTTCCATTCCATTCCCTTGGATGCCAGAGAGGCCGTGAGTGTCTTCTCCCCCCGCCAATTGGCACCCTTCACTCCCTCCCCTCCTCATCTCTCGTTGCCACAGCTCCTGAATTTGTAATGCTGTATTACGCTTGTCGCCGCATTAGTTGGTGTCACGATGGAGGAATTAAGAAGGCCATAAGCCAGCCGGCGGCGCCATTGTTCCTGTCCCCTATAGTTAGCTAGCTCGGTTTCTCGCCACACCGCCTCTGCTCTTGCTCTCCTCCCGGTTGCGGGTTGCTCAGCTCCATCGATCTCTGCTTGGTGTTCCGAGATGAACGACCTCTTCTCGTCGAGCTCGTTCAAGAAGTATGCCGACCTGAAGGAGCAGGTGGCGCTGGACGAGATGGAGGCCGGCGTCGGCGGCGAGGGCGCCAACCTCGACAAGTTCTTCGAGGACGTGGAGGGCGTCAAGGAGGACATCCGCGGCCTCGAGGCCATGCACCGGCGCCTGCAGTCGGTGAACGAGGAGAGCAAGACCGCCCACGACGCCCGCGCCGTCAAGTCCCTCCGCGCCCGCATGGACGGCGACGTCGTGCAGGTCCTCCGCCGCGCTAAGGTCGTCAAGGCCAAGCTCGAGGCACTCGACCGCGCCAACGCCGCCAGCCGCAAGCTCCCTGGCTGTGGTGCCGGCTCCTCCACCGACCGCACCCGCTCCTCCGTCGTCTCCGGTCTCGGCAACAAGCTCAAGGACCTCATGGACGACTTCCAGGTAAACACGTACTGCGTTTATCTTGGTTCATTCCCTCACCGCGCGCTGGTCAGCCATCTGATCGGAGAGAGCGCAGGGCCTTCGGACGCGGATGGCGGCGGAGTACAAGGAGACGGTGGCGCGTCGGTACTACACGGTGACGGGGGAGACGGCGGAGGAGAGCACGATCGATGCGCTCATCTCGTCGGGGGAGAGCGAGACGTTCCTGCAGAAGGCGATCCAGCGGGACCAAGGGCGCGGGCAGGTGATGGCGACGGTGTCGGAGATCCAGGAGCGGCACGACGCCGTGAAGGACATCGAGCGCAGCCTGCTGGAGCTGCACCAGGTGTTCCTGGACATGGCGGCGCTGGTGGAGGCGCAGGGTCACCAGCTCAACAACATCGAGAACCACGTCGCGCGCGCCAGCTCCTTCGTGATCAGGGGCACCGTGGAGCTCGAGTCCGCGCGCGTCTACCAGAAGAGCAGCCGCAAGTGGGCCTGCATCGCCGTCGTCGCCGGCGCTGTGCTCGTCCTCGTCATCGTGCTGCCCATACTCGTCAACCTCAAACTCTTGAGCAGCAGATAGATCATAGATGCAGCATGACGCGTGGTGAATTGATTAATCGACGACGTATCCGTTCGTCTCCATCGATCTCTTCTTGCGCGCTGCATGTTCTTGATGTATGTGTTGTCTAGTTCCTTTGGATTGAGATGGAGTTTTCTTTTATCATAGTTAGCCTTTCGATTTGATCTAAAAAATGAAAAACTTGTCATAGATCAGATCAGAAGTGTTACTTTAGGATGGTTATTATCTGTATATCAAATATTTAAATTCCTTCTTGAGCCGGTTGTGGGAGAAGTATGGCCGGCCGGCATCCTTGTCGATTGATTCACGAGGGCGATCGAGGGTGACAACGTGCAGGTCAAGATGTGTTCGTGTATCTCAATTTCATTCTCGAATCTAACTATCTAGGGACTGGTTCCTCCACAAATACAAGAAAGCACGTTGGCCTCAGGCTACGCTGGCAGATCTAGATTTGGCAATTTGGAATAGACGGTGATGGTGAGCAATGTTCTTCCTTCGGACGGCAGAACGAATCTTTCTGCTTAAGTAAATAGTCTCATAGTTTGCATTTGGAAGTTAAACATGGAAGCACCACTAGTGGTAGAATAGTACCCTGCCACGGTACAGACCCGATTGCCGGCTGGTGCATTTCTTTTCTTTTTCTTTTTGCCCCTCACTCTCTACAGACCCGGATTCCTAACCCGTTTGGATGTTGACATTCGGAGCTGGAATTTGGCATTGGCATTTGTTTGGCCCGACTGCCGCTGTTTGGGTGGCCTAGATATTCAAGCGTGGAATTCGGGCTCGATATCGTAGCCTTCTCCCGAACACTCAAGCAGTCCGTCCCGAATTCCTAGCCCAAGGGCTCTGTATTCGGCCGAATCTTCTCTTCCTTACCCCTTCACTCTATCCTGTACGAGATAAAGAAACACGGCGACCACACAGGAGGAAGCGGGGGCCGCCCATGGCGGAGGTCCACGGTGCAGGGCAATAGTCCTCCCCACCAGGCCACCACCCCTCCGGCTATCCCCGGCTTCCCCATACTCTTTCCGCGGCTGTTGGCCCCCCCCCCCCCCCCCCCCCGGATTCGCCATGGCCCTCATCCCTCCGGCCATCCCTGGCAGTGCCTCGCCCAGGACGTGCTGCTGCCCTCCGTACATCGCTGATGCGGAGACACCTCCTCCACAGAGCTTCCCTCTCAACCAGATGCGTTTTGCCACGGCAACACCTGTAATGGAGCACCCCACCTCCTGCACCTTGAGCTTTGATTGCATTAGAAGAAGATCTGTGCTTCCCGGATCTGTCATGAAGCTGCTTTGTTGGTCAGCTGGCCCGAGTATTTGAGCTTTGACTGCTTCCTCTTGGTGTTGCACGTACGTGAGAGGAAGAATTAACTGGGTACTAGTGTTCGACATATTCTTGCTTATTGAGCCATTGGAGATCCAACTGAAAAAAAAGGCAGGGCATTCTAGCGTTGATAAAATGTATGCGCATGATGTACAGATTTCATTTTCAAACCGTACAACAAAATATGTTCTTCATGCTCTTACAAATGTGCAATTCCACGCTTTATCCATCCAAACAAGATTTGGAATTGTTGCTCGCCTCGGATTCCAAGTATCAAATACATGAACATCCAAACACTAATATTGGCATTGAAGCTCAATACCAATGTCCTGAGATATTTGACATTGGAGCCAATGCAATGCCGAGCCCTTCAATGTCTACATCCAAACGGAGCGCTCTCTACAGATCCGGATTCCTGAGGGATTTGGCTGATGCTAGGCAGAGCCTTGATGTACTAGCTCATTCTGCTTATCTGTCTTTGTTTTATCAATCGTTGCTCTCGTGTGGCTTGGGTTATCTTCTTGGTCTGTAAGGGCATCTCCAAAGTGGATCCTCAAACCGCCCGCAATCGTCGCAGTCCTGACGTGTTTAGTCATCCAACGCGGGATTCCCGAGGGAGGCTGAGGCTTTACGGGAGTCCGGACAGCCGCCACGTAGGACTCCGACACCCCGGGCCACCTAAAACCCCACCAAAAATCCCTACTGGACCGTGTACTCATCCTCCCATTTTCTCTCCTTCAGTTTTTCTCTCTTGCCTTCGCCGCTACTCCACCACCCAGGCCGCCACGTCACACCCCTGCTGGAACTCGACGAGTCCGTCACCTCCAACGGTACACCCGGACTCCACGCCGCTTCTCCTCCATCGCCATTCCACACCTCTCCTCCAACCGCCACGCAGGTACCATCCGCTCCTACGATGCTCACCATGCCCGGCAACTGTTCGGTGAATTGACCGAGCTAAACATTTTTGTCCCTTCTTTTTTGAAGCAATGCATTTGGATATGGAGTACATATACGAGCACTATGTTGAGTCGTCCGACAAGGAGGACTACACAGATGAGACGGCGATGATGCAGGTGGTGCTTGCATACGCAGAGCATGCGGAGGAGCATGTTCTCAATTTCAAGGGATCGATCAAGGGTCATTGAGTGCTCAACCGCAACCGGACGGTTGAGGGGGACAACAATGTTGGAGTGTAATATTTGAACTTTTTAAAATTAGAACTAGTGCTGCATTTGAACATTTGAACTATTTTAGACTATATATGTGGTTATTTGAACGTGCGGACTTAAAAGAATTAAAATCGGATGTATGCGAGCAGCGACAGATGCGGGAGAAAATTTACGGGTCAGCGTTGGAGATGCACTAGTGGACTAATGGCCTGGTAACGCCAAACCCGAACCTACTTAAGCTTTCTATAAAAAAGATGGGCATTCATGCCTATTCTCCAAAACTAGAAGCTGCAATCTCATCACAATTTTCTTCTTTCGGTGGTTCGAGGGCATCTTCAACGGCGATCCATAAATTTCCTCCCGCATCCGTCCGCGGACAGGGGGACCAGTCTGCGGACACGGATACGGGAGGCCGCCATCCAACGCTGCCCGCATACATTTCAAACACTTTATGAATCAATCGGATGAAATTCATGAAAACACGGCCGGATTTCATACAAACCGGACGACATTCATGCAAACACGACGGATTTTCATTAGATTTCGAACATTTAGAACAACAAAAAATGACCCGACCCTAAACCGATCCTATGACGGCGGCGCCCAGCGTCCAAGCCCTTGTCGTCCTCCATGCGCCGTCTCCATGAGCACCGGCGATAAGACCGATGAAGAGAAGTTGCGGTCTCCGGCGAGAAAGAGTAGAACACGGGAGACAGACTGGCCCACATGGGACACCAGGCCCTGCCGCCTCCCGTGCCCTACTCATCCTCGGAGGAGTCCACGCCTTGTCCGTTGCCGGTGGACGTGAGGTCCACGATGGAAATGGTGGCGCCCGCGCTGTCGTCGACCCACCACGCCGTCAGATAGTTCGTCGGCGGCGCGTAGGAGGCGCAGCTGGCGTTGTTCTCCTCCGCGATCGCCTGGAGCTGCGCCTCGGCGGCGGCCACTTCCTAGCGAGCGGCGGCTTGAGCGCGGACGGCATCGTAGATGGCACACTGCTCCGCGACGAAGTTGGGATTCGCCGCGGCCATGGCCGCTACGGCCTCCTCGCTCGCACGCTCGCCGTAGATCTGGCCCTCCGCCATCCGGTGCTACTCCAGGAGGAACAGGTTGTACCGCTGTTCCTCCTACGCCTGCTGGAACGCCGACAAAGGAGTCGGCGCATGCTGCACCTCCGCCATGGCGGTGTTGTAGTGTGCCTGCACTTGCTCCATGGTGAAGCCGGTGTGCACAGGCGCAGGAGCCGGGACGGTGTCATCGAAGCCCGTCTCAATTGTGGGGTCGTTGTCGTCGTTGGAGACCTCTGGCGAGCTGGCCGTCAATCCGGCGTCGATCCTCCTGGTACGGTGGCTCTGCCAGGCGGCGGCAAGGGCAGCCACCTCGTGCTTCATCTCCGTGGAAAGGGTCTCCCACAGAGCTTCGCCGCCTGCAGTCATGGCGGATGCAGTGCAAGGGAGGAGGATGGGGAGCGGCTTGTGTTGTGGCGTGGAGTTAGCCGGGTGTGGCCGCTTTTAAATAGCAGATTCCGGTGAGGCCAGGAGTCCGGGTGCGTCAATGCGCGACGCCGGAGTAGGTTTCTCGCCCGGCGAGCCTGCTTAATGGCGGCATACGGACGAACGGGGCATTAAACGGGCGTGGTGGATATCCGTCCCGTCCTGTCCCGTCCAGTAACGCGTCCCTGGCATTGAACAGGCGCGGACACCGGAGACACGTCGCGGGTGGCGCCCTTGGCCGGCGCGCCGCTTCAATGGCGGAGGCAGTGAGAGGTCGCGTCCAACCTGAGTTGTCGTCAATGTGGAGCGGCGCGCTCTACAGCGGCATGAATGCGGGCAGCTGGCGCAGGGCGGGAACGCGCGTGGGCGAGGGAGGAGGGGGTTTGGGTGGGCCAGGGCGGTCAGAAGCGGGCGTGGTTGCTGTCCGGACGCCCGAAAAGCTCCCCCCCCACGTTTGTCTCCGGTTTGTGGGAGAAAGTACCTCCAGACCGCTCGGCGGACCGATACAGACCCGCGTTGGATGGCTTCTGCGGTCCGGACAGCACGGTCCGGACGTATGCGGGCGGTTTGAGGGTCGGCGTTGGAGATGCCCTGACAAAGATCGGCAGTGATGCGGCGACGCCTTCCATCAGCTCATCTGGCTTTCTAGTTCTGTATGAGCACGTGATGACCCACAAGTATATGGGATCAATCGTAGTCCTTTCGATAAGTAAGAGTGTCGAACCCAACGAGGAGCAGAAGGAAATGACAAGCGGTTTTCAGCAAGGTATTTTCTGCAAGTGTTGTAAGTAGTGATAACAAATAGTATTGTAGCAAGGTGATTCGTAAAAAGTAACAATAGTAACAAGAGTGCAGCAAGGTGGCCCAATCATTTTTATAGCAAAGGACAAGCCGAGAGTACTTCTTATAGTGATCAAAGCGTTCTCGAGGACACATGAGAATTCTTGTCTAGTCACGTTCATCATGTTCAGTTGATTCACGTTCACTACTTTGATAATTTGATATGTGGGTGGACCGGTGCTAGGGTGTTGTTCTTACTTGAACAAACAACCCTCTTATGATTACCCCCTCTCGCAAGCATCCGCAACTACGAAAGAAGAATTAAGACAAATCTAACCATAGCATGAAACATAGGGATCCAAATCGGCCCTTACGAAATAACGCATAAACTAGGGTTTAAGCTTCTGTCACTCTCACAATCCATCATCTACTTATTACTGCACAATGCTTTTCCCTAGGCCCAAATATGGTGAAGTGTCATGTAGTCGACGTTTACATGACACCACTAGAGGAAGAACAACATACATATCATCAAAATATTGAACGAATACCAACTTCACATGATTACTTATAACAAGACTTCTCCCGTGTCCTCAAGAACAAAAGCAACTACTCACAAATCATATTCATATTCAAGATCAGAGGGGTATTGTATATGATTAAGGATCTGAACATATAATCTTCCACCAAATAAACCAACTAGCATCAACTACAAGATGTAATCAACACTACTAGCAACCCACAGGTACCAATCTGAGGTTTTGAGACAAAGACCGAATACAAGAGATGAACAAGGGTTTGAGAGGAGATGGTGCTGGTGAAGATGTTGATGAAGATTGGTCCTCCCTCAATGAGAGGAACATTGGTGATGTCGATGGCTTCAATTTCCCCCTCCCAGAGGGAAGTATCCCCGGCAGAATCGCTCCGCCGGAGAGCAAAAGTGCTCCTGCCCAGGTTCCGCCTCGAGACGGCGGCGCTTCGTCCCGAAAGTCTTCTTATTTTTTCTAGGGAAAAATGCATCATATAGCAGAAGGGGGGCACCAGAGGGCTGTTGTGGGCCCCACAAGGCATCAGGGCGCGCCTTGGGGGGGGGGGGGTAGGCGCGCCCTATTGCCTTGTGAGCAACAGGTGGCCCCCCTCCAGTGGTTCTTCGTTCCAGTATTTTTTTATATATTGAATAAAAAATCTCCGTGAAGTTTCAGGTCATTTGGAGCTCTGTAGAATAGCTATCTCTGTTGTAGCCTTTTTAGGTCCAGAATTCCAGCTGCCGGTAATTTCCCTCTTCATGTAGATCTTGCAAATTAAGAGAGAAAAGGCATTAGAATTGCATCATAAAGTGAAATAATGACCAAAAACATTATAAATAACAGTAGGAAAACATGATGCAAAATGGACGTATCAGCTCCGATACAGAGGTGGATGCCGACTATGGCAGGTAAGGGCATCTCCAACCCCGACCCTCGAACCGGGAGCAATCGTCCGACCGCGTGGTCCAGATGTGTTTTATCATCCAACGCGGTTTTGTATCGGTCCGCCGACCGGTCCGAACGTATTTTTTCCCGCAAATCAGAAATAATCTGGGGGGCTTTGCGGGCGGCCTGACCGTTGGCACGTCCGCGTCTGACTATCCTGGCCCATCAAAAACCTCTTCCTCGTCCGCGTGCATTCCCGCCCGAAGCCGTCAGCGCCGCTCCAGAGCACCAGTTCTGCATTCATGCCGGCTCAGAGCGACGCGACCTGTTACAATGCTCCAGCATTAAAGCAGCGAGCCAGCCGAGACCTTCGCCCTCGCCGCTTCCCGATGCATGTGGCTGCCCCGCGTTCAAACGACAGCCCGTCCGTCCGCCTACCTACACTAAACATGTGTGCGGTTGCTGAGAAATGGTGAGCCGGTGCCACCCGTCCTTCCGTCTGCCGCCCACCATTAATCACCTTGACGGTTACCCTGCCATCCGCCAGGTATATAAACCGCAAGCCCGGCCATAGCCGCATCCAGAATCCCCCGCTCCCTTCCTCCTCTGTGCACCACACCCGCCATGGCCTCCTCGAGCTCCAAAGCCGTCTTGAATAGTCTCGCATCTGAGCAGAAACAGTTGATCGCCGCCATTACAGCCGGCTAGCAGGCAGACGGAGGCCAGCGCTATGGACGTCCCAATGGAGGATGCGGCCAACGATGAGACGGCGCCATCCTCCTCGCCGGTCCATGCCGACATCACCATGGGCGACGCCTGATGGCCTGTAAGTGCACATGGTTTAGTTGTAGCCTTTTCAAAGTAAGAGTATCGATCCCACAGGGCACACAGGAAGTAAGCGTTGCATCTTGTAACAAGTTATTGATTTGTGCCTGCTAGTAATTGTACACTACAGACAACGTGAGGGCGGAAGTAAATAGTGATTTTGGTGTAGAGCGCACTAAAAGTAAATAACATAAAAGTAAATAGAAAACAACAGCATGAGTGACAGGTAGAAATGACAGAGGAGTAAAGCGTTCTCAGGGATTCGAGAATCCCCATTGGTATGTTTCTAGTGTAACCTATGCATCTGCGTAGTATAGTTTGGATACTTGAGCCACTCTTGACGATTATGTTGGGCGGAGCCGGGTACAGTACACGTTCTACTGTAGGTAGATTTCGTGCCACGCACGCCCACCATAGTATCCCCATGCAGGTTATGACTAAGGTAATTAAGGGTTACCCTGTGGATGCGGCCTCTCTAAGGGTTCTCCGTAAATCCCCTATCAATTGCAAAGGCTAGAAGCAAAGGATTTTACTGTCACCTCGAATTACCTTCACATCCTAACCTTTACAACGACAGTGATACACTTCATGGCCTTTCGGCGGTAATGCTGAGTGGGCCCCCTTCACAACATTCACAAAGTTTATTAAACTAAGCATTCAACAGAGGATCTCATATCCAATATAACGTTTCAGATCCTATACATACCAAGGTTCATCCATATCCCCAAGTGATGGGGAACGTTGCATGAAAATCAAAAAGATTCCTACGAACACCCAAGATCTAATCTAGGAGATGCATAGAAACGAGAGGGGAGTGTGTCTACATACCCTTGTAGACCGAAAGCGGAAGCGTTAATAACGCGGTTGATGTAGTCGTACTCTTCGCGATCCGATCATGATCCAACCGATCTAGCACCGAACGAACGGCACCTCTGAGATTAGCACACGTTCAGCTCGATGGCGTCCTCTCCTTCTTGATCCAGCAAGAGAGGGGGAGGAGGTAGATGAGATCAGAACCAGCACGGCGGTATGGTGGTGGTGGCAGCAACATAATTTCGGCAGGGCATCGCCAAGCGCGTATCGGAGGAGAGGTGGGAGGAGTTGGGAGTGACGGAGGGCAAGGGTGAAGGGGTGCGGCTGCCCTCCCTCTCCCTCACTATTTATAGGGGCAAGGGGGAGGGGGCGCCGGCCCTAGCCCCTCCTCCAAGGGAGGGGGTGGCGGCCTAGGGGGGAGACTTGCCCCCCAAGGCAAGTGGGGCGCCCTCCCCACTTAGGGTTTCCCCACCCTAGGCGCATGGGCCTGGTGGGGGGCTGGTGCGCCTGGCCCAACTAGGCCAGGGCGCCCCCCTATAGCCCACGTGTGCCCCAGGGGCTGGTGGACCCCCGGAACCCTTCGGTGACTCCGGTACACTGCCGGCATGCCCCTGAACCTTTCCGGTGACCAAAATAGGACTTCCCATATATAAATCTTTACCTCCGGGCCATTCCGGAGCTCCTCGTGATATCCCGGAACCCATCCGAGACTTCGAACAACCTTCGAACTTTCCACTATTAATATCTCAATACTACCCTAGCGCTACTGAACGTTAAGTGTGCAACCCTACGGGTTCGGAACATGCAGACATGACCGAGACTCCTCTCCGGTCAATAACCAATAGCGGGACCTGGATGCCCATATTGATTCCCACATATTCGATGAAGATCTTTATCGATTGAACCACGATGTCGAGGATTCAATTAATCCCGTATGCAATTCCCTTTGTCCGGCAATATGTTACTTGCCCGAGATTCGATCGTCGGTATCTCCATACCTAGTTCAATCTCGTTATCGGCAAGTCTCTTTACTCGTTCCGTATTACAAGATCCCGTGGCTAACTCATTATCCACATTGCTTGCAAGCTCTTTACGATGTTGTATTACCGAGAGGGCCCAGAGATATCTCTCCGTCACACGGAGCGACAAATCCCAGTCTCGATCCATGCAACCCAACAGACACCTTCGGAGATACCTATAGAGCACCTTTATGATCACCCAGTTATGAAGTGACATTTAATAGCACACAAGGCACTCCTCTGGTATCCGGGAGTGACATGATCTTATGGTCTAAGGAACATATACTTGACATGAAGAAAGCTGTAGCAAATAACTAAACGATCTGATGCTAAGCTTACGGTTGGGTCTGTCCATCACATTATTCTCCTAATGATGTGATCCCGCTATCAAATGACAACTCATGTCTATGGTTAGGAAACCTTAACCATCTTTGATCAACGAGCTAGTCTAGTAGAGGCTCACTAGGGACATGGTGTTGTTTATATATATTCACACATGTATTTAAGTTTCCGGTCAATACAATTCTAGCATGAATAATAAACATTTATCATGAACAAGGAAATATGATAATAACCAATTTATTATTGCCTCTAGGGCATATTTCCAACATTCTCCCACTTGCACTAGAGTCAATAATCCAGTTTACATTGTAATGAATCTAGCACCCATGAAGTCCTTGTGCTGATCATGTTTTGCTCGCAGAAGAGGTTTAGTCAACGGGTCTGCCACATTCAGATCCGTATGTACTTTGCAAAGTTCTATGTCTCCCTCCTTGATGTAATCACGGATGGAGTTGAAGCGGCGTTTGATGTGCTTGGTCTTCTTGTGAAACCTGAGCTCCTTGGCAATGGCAATAGCTCCAGTGTTGTCACAAAAGATAGTCATTGGATCCGATGCACTAGGTATTACTCCTAGATCGGATATGAACTCCTTCATCCAGACTCCTTCCTGCGCTGCTTCCGAAGCAGCTATATATTCCGCTTCACATGTAGATCCCGCTATGACGCTTTGCTTGAAACTGCACCAACTGACTGCTCCACCATTCAATATAAATACGTATCCGGTTTGAGACTTAGAGTCATCCGGATCTGTGTCGAAGCTAGCATCGACGTAACCCTTTATGACGAGCTCTTCGTCACCTCCATAAATGAGAAACATGTCCTTAGTCCTCTTCAGGTACTTAAGGATATTCTTGACCGCTGTCCAGTGATCTACTCCTGGATCACTTTGGTACCTCCCTGCCAGACTTATGGCAAGGCACACATCAGGTCTGGTACATAGCATGGCATACATTATAGAGCCTATGGCTGAGGCATAGGGGGTGACTTTCATCCTTTCTCTTTCTTCTGCCATGGTCGAGCTTTGAGTCTTACTCAAGTTCATACCTTGCAACATAGGCAAGAACCCCTTCTTTGACTAGTCCATTTTGAACTTCTTCAAAATCTTGTCAAGGTATGTGCTCTGTGAAAGTCCTATCAGGCGTCTTGATATATCTCTATAGATCTTGATGCCCAATATGTAAGCAGCTTCACCCAGGTCTTTCATTGAAAAACTCTTGTTCAAATAACCTTTTATGCTTTCCAGAAATTCTATATCATTTCCAATCAATAATATGTCATCCACATGCAGTATTAGAAATGCTACAGAGCTCCCACTCACTTTCTTGTAAATACAAGCTTCTCCGTAAGTTTGTATAAAACCAAAAGCTTTGATCACCTCATAAAAGCGTATATTCCAACTCCGAGATGCTTGCACCAGTCCATAGATGGATCGCTGGAGCTTGCATACTTTGTTTGCACCTTTAGGATCGACAAAACCTTCTGGTTGCATCATATACAACTCTTCCTTGAGGAACCCGTTAAGGAACGTTGTTTTGACGTCCATCTGCTAGATTTCATAATCATAAAATGCGGCAATTGCTAACATAATTCTAACAGACTTAAGCATCGCTACGGGTGAGAAAGTCTCATCGTAGTCAACCCCTTGAACTTGTTGAAAACCTTTTGCGACAAGTCGTGCTTTATAGATGGTGACATTACCATCAGTGTCTGTCTTTTCTTAAAGATCCATTTGTTCTCAATGGCTTGCCGATCATCGGTCAAGTCCACCAAAGTCCATACTTTGTTCTCATACATGGATCCTATCTCGGATTTCATGGCCTCAAGCCATTTGTCGGAATCCGGGCTCATCATTGCGTCTTCATAGTTTGTAGGTTCGTCGTTGTCTAACAACATGACTTCCAGGACAGGATTACCATACCACTCTGGTGCGGAACGTACCCTGGTCGACCTACGAAGTTCAGTAGTAACTTGATCCGAAGTTTCATGATCATCATTAGCTTCCTCTCTGGCTGGTGCAGACATCACGGGAACTTCTTTCTGTGATGTGCTACTTTCCAATTCGAGAGAAGGTACAATTACCTCATCAAGTTCTACTTTCCTCCCACTCACTTCTTTCGAGAGAAACTCCTTCTCTAGAAAGGACCCATTCTTAGCAACAAAGATCTTGCCTTCGGATCTGTGATAGAAGGTATACCCAATGGTCTCTTTAGGGTATCCTATGAAGACACACTTCTCCGCTTTGGGCTCGAGCTTATCAGGCTGAAGCCTCTTGACATAAGCGTCGCATCCCCAAACTTTGAGAAACGACAGATTGGGTTTCTTGCCAAACCATAGTTCATACGGTGTCGTCTCAACGGATTTAGACGGTGCCCTGTTTAAAGTGAATGCGGCTATCTCTAATGCATAACCCCAAAATGATAGTGGCAAATCGGTAATAGACATCATAGAACGCACCATATCCAATAGAGTACGATTATGACATTCGGACACACCATTATGCTGTGGTGTTCCAGGTGGCATGAGCTGTGAAACAATTCCACATTGTCTTAAATGCATACCAAAATCGTAACTCAAATAATCACCTCCACGATCAGATCATAGAAATTTAATTTTCTTATTACGATGATTCTCTACTTCACTCTGAAACTCCTTGAACTTTTCAAATATTTCAGACTTGTGTTTCATTAAGTAAATATACCCATATCTACTCAAATCATCTGTGAAGGTAAGAAAATAATGATATCCACCACGTGCTTCAACACTCATCGGACCGCATACATCGGTATGTATTATTTCCAACAAGTCACTTGCCCGCTCCATTGTTCCGGAAAACGGGGTTTTAATCATCTCGCCCATGAGGCATGGTTCACATGTCTCAAATAATTCATAATCAAGAGATTCCAAAAGTCCATCAGCATGGAGTTTCTTCATGCGCTTTACACCAATATGACCTAAACGGCAGTGCCACAAGTATGTGGTACTATCATCATTAACTTTGCATCTTTTGGCATCAATATTATGAATATGTGTATCACTACGATCGAGATTCAATAGAAATAAACCATTCACAAGGGGTGCATGACCATAAAAGATATTATTCATATAAATAGAACAACCATTATTCTCTGACTTAAATGAATAACCGTCTTGCAATAAACAAGATCCAGATATAATGTTCATGCTTAATACAAGCACCGAATAACAATTATTCAGGTTCAAAACTAATCCCGAAGGTAAACGTAGAGGGAGTGTGCCGACGGCGATCACATCAACCTTCAAACCATTTCTGGCGCGCATCGTCACCTCGTCCTTAGCTAGTCTCCGTTTATTCCGCAGCTCCTGTTTCGAGTTACAAATATTAGCAACCGAACCAGTATCAAATACCCAGGGGCTACTACGAGCACTAGTAAGGTACACATCAATAACATGTATATCAAATATACCTTTGTTGACGTTGCTAGCCTTCTTATCTGCCAAGTACTTGGGGCAGTTCCGCTTCTAGTGATCATTCCCCTTGCAATAGAAGCACTCAGTCTCAGGTTTGGGTCTAGCCTTGGGTTTCTTCACGGGAGCGGCAACTGGCTTGCCATTCTTCTTGAAGTTCCCTTTCTTACCCTTGCCTTTCTTCTTGAAACTAGTAGTCTTGTTGACCATCAACACTTGATGTTCTTTCTTGATTTCTACCTCCGCGGCCTTAAGCATCGCGAAGAGCTCAGGGATTGTTTTCTCCATCCCTTGCATATTATAGTTCATCACAAAGCTCTTGTAGCTTGGTGGTAGTGACTGGAGAACCCTATCAATCGCTACTTCATCCGAAAGATTAACTCCCAACTGATTCAAGCGATTATAGTACCCAGACATTTTGAGTACGTGCTCACTAATGGAGCTGTTCTCCTCCATCTTAGAGCTAAAGAACTTGTCGGAGGTGTCATACCTCTCAACCCGGGCATGAGCCTGAAATACTAATTTCAGCTCTTGGAACATCTCATATGCTCCGTGGTGCTCAAAACGTCTTTGGAGCCCTGGTTCTAAGCCGTAAAGCATGGCGCACTGAACTATCGTGTAGTCATCATTCCTTGTTTGCCACACGTTCATAGCGTCCATATTTGCGGGAGCGGGTGGATCACCTAGCGGTGCATCAAGGACATAAACTTTCTGTGCAGGCCATTGATCTTTCAACTTTTCTTTCTCTAGGAACGCATTAAAATTCAGGGGAGCTGCAGCGCGAGCCATTGATCTACAACATTAATTTGCAAAGACAATTAGACTAAGTTCATGATAATTGGTTCTGTTAATCAAATTACTAAAGAACTCCCACTTAAATCAACATCTCTCAAGTTGTCTAAGTGTTACATGATCCAAATCAACTAACCCATGTCCGATCATCACGTGAGATGGGGCAGTCATCAATGGTGAACATCTCCATGTTGATCATATCTACTATATGACTCATGTTCGACCTTTCGGTCCTCCGTGCTCTGAGGCCATGTCTGTACATGCTAGGCTCGTCAAGTTTAACCCAAATATTCTGCATGTCTAAAACTGGCTTACACCCGTTGTATGTGAACGTAGAGTCTATCACACCCGATCATCACGTGGTGCTTCGAGACGACGAACTTTCGCAATGGTGCATACTTAGGGAGAACACTTTTATCTTGAAATTAAGTGAAGGGATCATCTTATAATGCTACTGTCGTCCTAAGCAAAATAAGATGCATAAAAAGATAAACATCACATGCAATCAATATGTGACATGATATGGCCATCATCATCTTTGTCCTTTTGATCTCCATCTCTAAAACGCCGGCATGATCTCCATCGTCACCGGCATGACACCATGATCTCCATCATCATGATCTCCATCATCGTGCCGTCATACAATAAATTAAAGACAACCCTATGGCTCCTGCCAGTTGTCGTACTCATCGACATGCAAGTCGTGAACCTATTACAAAACATGATCATCTCATACATCAACATATATCACATCACGTTTTGGCCATACCACATCACAACATGCCCTGCAAAAACAAGTTAGACGTCCTCTACTTTGTTGTTGCAATTTTTACGTGGCTGCTAGGGAAAACTATAAGAACCATTCTTATCTATGCAAAACCACAATGGTGATATACAAGTTGTCTTTTAACCTTCTACAAGGACCGCCCTTGTCAAATCAGATTCAACTAAAGTGGGAGAGACAGACACCCGCAAAGCCACTTTTATGCAATACAAGTTGCATGTCAGTCAGTGGAACCGGTCTCTTGTGCGAGGACAAGTAAGGTTGGTCCGAGCCGCTTCATCCCACAATACTGCTGAATCCAAATAAGACAAAGGAAGTAAGCAATTCGAACATCAACGCCCACAACTTCTTTGTGTTCTACTCGTGCAAATACATCTACGCATAGACCTAGCTCATGATGCCACGGATGGGGAACGTTGCATGAAAATCAAAAAGTTTCCTACGAACATCCAAGATCTAATCTAGGAGATGCATAGCAATGAGAGGGGAGTGTGTCTGCATACCCTTGTAGACCAAAAGGGGAAGCATTAATAACGCGGTTGATGTAGTCATACTCTTCCTGATCCGATCACGATCCAACCGATCTAGCACCGAACGGACGACACCTCCGAGATTAGCACACGTTCAGCTCGATGGCGTCCTCTCCTTCTTGATCCAGCAAGAGAGGGGGAGGAGGTAGATGAGATCAGAACCAGCACGACGGTATGGTGGTGGTGGCAGCAGTGGAATTCCGGTAGGGCTTTGCCAAGCGCGTACCGGAGGAGAGGTGGGAGGAGTTGGGAGCGATGGAGGGCAAGGATGAACGGGTGCGGCTGCCCTCCCTCTCCCTCACTATTTATAGGGGCAAGGGGGAGGGGGCACCGGCCCTAGCCCCTCCTCCAAGGGAGGGGGCGGCGGCCTAGGGGGGAGGCTTGCCCCCCAAGGCAAGTGGGGCGTCCTCCCCACTTAGGGTTTCCCCACCCCAGGCGCATGGGCCTGGTGGGGGGCTGGTGCGCCTGGCCCAACTAGGCCTAGCCCCCCTACAGCCCACGTGTGCCCCCGGGGCTGGTGGACCCCCCCGGTGGACCCCCGAAACCTTTCTGTGACTCCGGTACACTGCCAACATGCCCCTGAACCTTTCCGGTGACAAAAATAGGACTTCCCATATATAAATATTTACCTCTGGACCATTCCGGAGCTCGTCGTGATATCCCAGAACCCATCCGAGACTCTGAACAACCTTCGGACTTGATGGGGAACGTTGCATGAAAATCAAAAAAATTCCTACGAACACCCAAGATCTAATCTAGGAGATGCATAGCAACGAGAGGGGAGTGTGTCTACATACCCTTGTAGATCGAAAGCGTTAGCGTCGTAACGCGCACTGGTACAGTGAGCTGCTATACAAACAGTTTTTAACCCCTTTCCGTGACACAGTTTTAAACCGTTGCCTTGCCTGTGTGTGCGATAGGGGGGGTCTTCCCACACGACCCAGAAACCGTCGGCGATAGGGAGCACGCAAGCATATGTTTCACAGAACTAAGCGTATGCGATGCCCGATCTATCCCAAACGCGACTCGTCACACAACTGTTTGTGATCTATCGAATATCCCAAACGCTCCATCCTTGCTACTCGTGTGTGCTCGCATTACCATCGCACTCGGTATTTTGTGGTGCAACGCTTACGATGCTCGCCCCATCACAAACAGTTCATGATTGTGAAACGTGTATGATAAGGAGACTATCACACACATTCACTTCTCCCAAATCGTATGCGATATATAATCAAGAAGATTAGTTAATCATCGTACGAGTGTCAGATAGGATTACGAAACGTCGGACTGTCGTACCAGTGTCGTACAGGATAACTATCGCACATGCTATTCTGTGGTGCAAACGTTTACAATGCGTACGACATCAGAAACAGTTCATGATTGTAAAGCGTGTACGATAAGGCGACTATCACAAACATTTAGTTTGCTCGCACCGATTGTGATATAGTCTGACATCACACACGCTTTGCAAACGGCAACTGTGTGCATGGTCGCACACGTTTCCTCTCTGTGAACCGTGTCGGATTATGATGTATATCACACACGATGTGCTTTACAGACCGTGTGCGCCGTAATGACCTGCAGAGCGTATTTTCACCCTAATTTAATCACTGCTATTTAAAATTGTACCGAATTTGAATTTGAAAGTAGGCTATAACTTTATTCATATCCATCAGGTTCAACAACCAATGCATTATTCGATTCACAGGTACATATGTTCAAGAGTTACATAAAAAAAAGAATTACATATGCACCAAATAAAGAATGATGAACCAGGGTTGTATACTTGTACTATTAAAGACGGTAAAGAAAGAGGCGAAAGACATTCTGGTTGCTGAACAAGGTGAGGCGGAATGCCCATATTGTTCCCTCCTCCATGCAGAAGGCACGCACGACTCTAGTCCAACCCCTTGTGATGGCCGACCGCCCATCCTTCACTGTCTTCATGACGACATCTAGATAGACATTGTGTTCTGGTAGAAATACTTTAACCTTTGCATGCCCACCAATCATGTAGTTTGAGAGGTAATCTTGAGTAAACTGCTTTGGGAACCACTGCAAAGGAAAAAGATTCAGACATTGTCATCTAACACAACTCATTATGGGCAGTAAAAAGAAGCATGCAGAGTTCTGACTTACCATCCTGCAGTTCACTGTTGTCTTGGACAAAGTGTAAACAAATAGTTTAATTGCCATCTCTTGACCTATTTTACTAACAATCTTTATCAATTTCCTCACTTGATGCTGGTTCATGAATATCTCATTGCCCCATACGCAAGAAGGGTCGAAGCGCGGATCTTTACCAATGACATATGTACCTACAAGCACCAAGTTAATATTAGAAGCTAAACAACAATTGCACAATGATGTAGTATAACACTCCCTCCATCCCATTATATAAGATCTTAGTACATCCAATATACTCACATATTGGATGAATTAACATCTTATATTATGAGGCGGAGGGAGTTTATTACATTGTTACAAATATCGGCCGATTAACTGAAGTTAACTACTGTTGTGTTGTTGCTGTTGCTGCTCTACTATGTATATCTAGACATCATCAGAACATTAAGGTAACACTCTTCCTTGTTGCTATGTATCCTAGGATTGCATATTTAGACATTCAGTACAATGCATGTTGCTATGTAGTAGCCTCAGATATATTAGATATGGCCCTAGTTAACCTACCGATAAATGGGTTACAGATATATTCAGTTAAATGTCCAATTCGCCGATTAATCCCTTATCAGCCCCCGGCCAATATGGTACCAGCTACCGATATCCTGAACAGTGAGTATATATAAGCCATGGGATGAAACTAACCTCGATGGAAAACAATAGCCGTTCCCATTATTGTCCTGTGTAAGTACATCGAAAGGCATGTTAAGCACAACAGGCTAAACATCAACCAAATATATCCATGGTAGACAACATAATCTCCAAATGATAGCTTCAATGTGCAGGTTTAAGCACGCTAGTTAAGCAAAACAAGAAGTGGAAAGGTGTGTTAACTGCAAAGTTCATACTTGCATATATAGAACATCACTTTGTGAATAACTGAAATAAACAAGGCATACTACGAACAACCAAAGATAGCAATTGAAACTGGACATATGCTAACTACGAACAACCGAACAACCAAAAACCGTTAAAAGTGGCATATACTCGCTACAACAGGCTTAACAACAAGCAAATAGTCATTCATATTGGTATTGTTGAAACTGGGATTGATGAAATTGAACTGCAAAGTTCATACTTGCACATATAGAACACCACTTTGTGAATAACTGAAATAAACAAGGAATAATATGAACAACCAAAGATAGCAATTGAAACTGGACATATGCTAACTACAAACAACCGAACAACCAAAAACCGTTAAAAGAGGCATATGCTCGCTACAACAGGCTTAACAACAACCAAATAGTCATTCATATTGGTATTGTTGAAACTGGTATTGATGAAATTGAACTACACAGTTCATACTTGCACATATAGAACATCACTCTGTTAATAACTAAAATAAACAAGGCATACTACTAACAACCAAAGATAGCAATTGAAACTGGAAATATGCTAAGTACAAACAACCGAACAACCAAAAAACGTTAAAAGAGGCATATGCTAGCTATAACAGGCTTAACAACAAGCAAATATAGTCATTCATATTGGTATTGTTGAAACTGGTATTGATGAAATTGTACTTCATGGTAAATAGTTGCACATATAGAGCACCACACTGTGAATAACTGAAATAAACAACGCATAGTGCAAACAACCAAGCACAACAATTAAAACTGGACATATTCTCACTACAAAAGGGGCTCGACAAAACAAATCATGGGTTCCACCCTGTGAAGAGGCACGGCAAAACAAATCATAGGTTTCCTCACTTGTCACAGATGGGCTCCTTCGCATGGGAAGAGCGCGGACTCTGGGTGCGCTCCATGTTGTCGCAGATGGGCTCCTTCCCCTTGGAAGAGCACGGCTGTAGGGTGCCCTCCCTGATGTCGCAGATGTGCTCTTTCCCCTTGGAAGAGGCGAAGAGGGTGCCCTCCTCGTGGTCGCCGTCGATGAGGTCTGACTTGGCAGCTGAGGATCCCAAGCCAGCATCGCAGAACGTGTCCTTCAGAAATGACAAAAGGGGCTCGATGGCAATGTAGGATGGCAAATTCTTGACAGCGAGCCAGATGAGATCAGCGGTGGGGCCATGGTTGAGATCGACGGCGGTTGAACCCGAGGGGTTGGGGGTCGGCCACTTAACCTGTGACATAGCCCGCGTCAGGCCATCGCTGTCAACGACCTCGATGTCGTAGCCGGCGTCTGTGACATGCCAGCATACTCTAGTACGCTGATTGAGAGCCTGCGGCCAGTAATCGTCGTCAGCTTCCTCGGCGGCCGCCTCGTCGACGTCGGGCGAAGAGGCCACGATAAACCTCTTTTGGGCCATTTGCTCCTGGGGCTCCACGGGAAGTGTAGCCGGGCTTAGGCTGCGACGCTCTGGAGTGGGGGAGGGGGTGGGGATGGGGATCTGTGGGAAAGGGGGCGTTTGGCAGGCGTCATCTAAGAAACTCAAGGCGGCTAGGGTATGGAGATCGGTGGGTAACCTGCACGGCGCCGCCGCTGACCTTGCTAGGGTTTCGAGCGAGGGAGGGGTGGTGTGTGTGTGTGTGTGTGTGTGTGTGTGTGTGCGCGAGCGCGCAGAGTTTTTGGGGTGTGTGTGTGGAGGGGGGGCCAAGGTGGTGTTTGAGGAAATGACGCGGGTACTGAAAATTTTACTAGGCGGGAGTAAAATGCCGGGGCTACTAAAAATTTGGATGAAGGGATTGAGCAACACACATCGCACACGGTCCAAACATAACAACCGTGTGCTATCAAACAGAAAAACCCTCCAGGCGGCTAGATATTTTTGAGGGATGCATGCGGGAGCGGGAGCGAACAACATCGCACACAGTCGGAACATAATAACCGTGTGCTATAAAACAGAAAAACCTTCCACGTGGGTAGATATTTTTGAGGGATGCAGGTGGGAGTGGGGGGCCGGGGGCAAACAGCATCGCACACGGTCGAAACATAATAATCGTGTGCTATCAAACAGAAAAACCCTCCAGGCTGGTAGATATTTTTGAGATTGCGAGGGAAGCCTCGTGGAGCCCAATCTACTGTGCTGATGTGGGTGACAGGGGCACGGGCGTGGCACACGGGTAGTCTGAGGGAACCGTGTGTGTTGCGTGGCCAAAAAAACGTGGGAAAGGGTCAGAACACGAACAGTGCATGTGGACCAAATATATGTATGAAAAGGCTGGTTTGATGTTCAAATACCCAATGCACACCACTTTGATGTGGCACCTGTCTCACAAAGCCCACATTATTGCTAGTCCGCCACCCCCCACTTCGTGTCGGTGGGAGGGGAATAGGTCTGACATAGCACACCCTACCGTAACACTAAACCTATAGGAGTCCATCATGGTCAAACCCCCCTTTCGCTTCCGGTCAAAGGTGGACCGTGTACGGGCCCACAAATGTGTGCTTGTGGTGCAAGATGGGTGAGGCCACATACGAACCAGCTGCAAGTGGCCCAACTATATGTATGAAAAGGGTGGTGTGATATTTAAATACCCAATTCATGCGCAACTTTGATAAGGCACACGTGCCTCGCAAATTAACCAGACATCCCCGACCCCACGGAGGTTCAGGAAGTGCAAAGTACCCCCCACACCCCCCCACACACACACTTTGAGTCGGTGGGAGGGGGCATCTCACCAAGACGTAGTGTAACACGGACCAAGAAGAATCCACCTTGGTCGTATAACCTCTCTCTTGTTGTTGGCCAAAGTGATGGACATCCACGCGACCCCACAGATATAGGTTAGCTCACCGATAACCACGCAAGGGAGTAGTGCCCGAAGACAACCACTGCCTGCATGTGGCCCAAACATATGTATGGAAGTGTTGTGTGGTGTGTGTTTAAATACCCAATGCACAACTTTGATGTGGCACGGTACCGTGCATTGGAACCAGAAAGTCCCCACACGGAACGAGGGTCCACGACGCGTACTATATGTGTGTCACCCAACTTCGAGCCGGTGACGGGGATTCATGCATACGCATGCGCTCAAACTTAGGTCTCGAATCTCATCACCATGACCTACTACACGGTAACACGAACCAAAGAAGAAGAATCCACCCTCGTAACCTCTCTCGATGCCGGTCGAAGAGATGGACGTCCACGCAGGCCCATGAATATATAGGCTTGCCGCCGATAACCACGCGAGGAGAGTACTGTCCGAAGACAACCACTGCATGCATGTGTCCCAAACATATGTATATGGAGGTGATGCATGCATGCATATGTTTAATTTGAATACCATGCACAACATTGATGTGGCGCCCACGTCAAAAATCGTACAGTCCCCACATAGAGCAAGATCGGTTCATGACACGTCGTGTGCTGCCCCCCCCACTTCGATCCGGTGGGAGAGGGATTCATGCATGAGTACACATGCATGCGCTCAAACTATATTATGTAATCTCATAGCATGACCTATATATACCGTAAGACAAACCAAAAATTAATCCCCTCCTAAGTCAAATTAACCTCTCTCATTGTCGGTCAAAGTGATGGACCAAGCGGGCCCACAGATGGAAAGCATCGATATCGCCGATAACCGCGTGAGTGAGTGTCAGAGGACAACCGCCATCGCTTGCATGTGAGCCAAAACATATGTAAGTACGGAGGTGTGTGTGGGTTGTTGTGATGTTTTAATACCCAAAATGCATAACTTTGATGTGGCACCTGCCTCGGGAACTGTAAAGTCCCCACACAGAGCGAGGTTCATGACGCATAGTATATGCTGGTCCCATCCCCCTCTTCGACGCGTACTATATACTCCTACGGTAACACAAACCAAAAAGAATCCTCCTTGTCGATCAAATTAACCTCTCTCGATCGTTGGGTCGCAGTGATGGACGACGACCTCGCGGGCTCACAGATGGAAATTAAGCGTCGCACCCAAGTGAGTGTCCTGTAGGACAACCACCGCCTGCATGTGGCCCAAAGAGGTGTTGTGTGATGTTTGAATACCCAATGCACAACTTTCATGTGGCTCCTGCCTCGGAAACCGAAAAGTCCCCACACGGAGCGAGGTTCATGCCACGTAGTATATGCTGGTCCCGTCCCCCCTCTTCGACGCGTACTATGTACTCCTACCGTAACACAAACCAAAAAGAAGAATCCTTGTTGGTCAAATTAACCTCTCTTGATGTAGGTCAAAGTGATGGACGACGACCTCACGGGCCCACAGAAAGCATCACACGTGAGTGAGTGTGTCCTAGGACAACCACCTGCCTGCGTACCCAAAGAGGTGTTGTGTGATGTTTGAAATACCCACTGCACAACTTTGATGTGGCACATGCTTCGGAAACCGGAAATGCCCTACACAGAGGTCCACGACATGTCGTAGTCTACCTCACTTCGAGCCGGTGGGAGGGATTCATGTGTACGCACACGCGCTCGAACTTTGATCTCGAATCTCACCATGATCCACACTGTAACTAATCCCAAGATGAATCCACCTTTGGTCAAATGCCTCTCAATGTCGGTGAAAAGTGATAACCTTCGCGGGCTAATTAACGAATGGGCGCATCGCTGATAACCGCACGAGGGAGTGTCCGAGGACCACCATGCATGCATGTGACCGAAACATGTATGTATGAAATGGCCGTGTAATGTTTTAATTAACCAATTCATGACTTTGATGTGGCACCAGCCTCACAAAACGGTCAACCCCACACGGTGGCTCTATACTGCCGACCCCCCCCCCCGACACACACACACACCGCACCACCACCGCCGCCAGTACGAGGCATGTTAAACTTTTCCGCGGTGAACATATGTGACCAAAGGAGTGACGTGTTAAAATTTGGAAGGAAGAAAAATCATAGATCGTCATTCGGACGTTTTTATACATAGATTGATTTCCTAGGGATATAATGTGCAAATATCAAATTTGAGCTACATGCACACGTGATAGTGCACCAAAATGGATTGAAAAATCATATGTGTGTCTCTGGGTACATGTTTAGTCCCCATGCAAGAAATTTCAAACATTGAGAATCTTGATTTTTAAAACCCAGTAAATCCAAAACTTAGTTGAAATTCATGAAACCCACCAGTAGACTGTGATATTGTATTGTTTTTTCAAATTTGAGACAAGTTTTGATATATTATTCTTACAAACGGGAGATTATTAATAAATGGCAACCAATATCGCAAACAGATTATTTATTCGTACCGTGGGCGTTAGACCAACAATGTACGTGCCAAGCTTCGGTTAAGTAATATAGCGGCAGAATTAATCATCAAAAAATAAAAACAATATACATGCCGCCACGCGTCCCGTGTGCCGTGCGAGCAGGCGTGAGTTGACGGGACGCATGCGTGCAGTCCACCGCGCAGGCAGACCGGGAGGCGTCCGGGCAGGTGTGTGAATTGATAGGAGGTGTGTTCGCTACGTAGTGTCACCGGGAGGCGTGCGAGTGGCTGTGTGAAATGAAGGTAGGCATGCGAACAGTCCGCTGCGCAAGCTCACTGGGAGGCGAGCCAGCCCTTTGACCGCTGCCCGCCTCGCTCCCCACTGCTCCATATTAATGACGCGCCCGAGCCGCTGGTTATAATAGGCGGCCGCACCCCCCATTCTCGCTACACACACAATCCTCTCTCTCCGCCTGCATCCTCGACGCCGCTCTTAGTCGTCACCGCCGTCAGTGTATGAGGATGCCGCCAAAGCGCACCATCGGACGCCGAGGCTGCTGTAGCACCTGAGCACGGCGTGAAGCTGCAGACAGAGGTTGCCGTCGCCACCGATGAGGTCTCGCGCGGGCAGAAGCGCGACCGCAACGGCGTCGTGCTTCCACTGCCGGAGCCGGAGGTCCATAGCGACTCCGGCGACGACTCCGACGACCACTCCGGCGACGACTCCGACAACGACGGAGAACTGGTTAGTCATCTATACCCATTTATGTGGCAAATATATCCTAGGGTTTCCTTGGTTAGTCCTGCCTCCCCTTTTTGGAATAGAAATCCTATGGTTATGTTCTCTCAATCCATGAAATCTGAGTTTGATTCGATAGATCCATGAAATCTGAGTTAGATTTGATAGGTTCGTGTAGTGTATTGATTGTTTGAATGGTACAAATGATAAGTGATTAATTGTTTCTTTTGTACAAATGATTTCTGCTAAAAATCCGACTAGGGACCCCTTTGGGGCGCAGGATAACTTGTAATCCTCATACTTCTGTCGTTGTGTATTTCCCTTTAGCTGTTGCTTTCGAACATCTCATGTTAGTGAGCTAATGTATGACACTATGAGGGTTTCATTCGAGTAATGCAACCGGGGAGGAGCCTCCCTGTTCTTCTAAAAAAATAATCTGACTAGGGTTAGTGTTGCTAATAATTCCTAGCCAGATCTTGACAATTGATTTTGATGCCAAAAGTCGTTGGCATGCCAAATTTTGATCCTACTTTACGGCATGTAAATTGGTTTGATGCCAAAAGTCGTCGGCATGCCAAATTTTGGCAACTCCCAAATGTTCGCTAGAGATTAGTTTGCATTCCATTGTTCATTGCCAATCTCACAAAAGGTTGCCAAGTGTTGGCAACTTTTATTTTTGCCAAATGTCGGTAGCAAACCAAACTTTTGATTCTGCCAAATGTTGGTAGCAAACCAATCAGACTCTTAATTTTGTTGCAGTAAGTTGTGTGATCTCTATTTATGCATTTCTTTCATCAAGATCACTTATTGATTTAGGGTTCACGCTGTCACATGATATATTATGTTTCATAAACTCTGCCTGCTGAATTCGCATTATATAAAATATACTGACGCCACATTTTTTACCATATGTGTAGGTGCTATCCGAGGACGTCGACATCGAGGATGAAGATGCCCAGAGGAGGTAAGAGAGGCAAAAGCTCAGGGAGCTTTATGTAGGAAAGCATAACAGGCGTGTGAGGACCTGGAATGGGGGCTTTGGATGCCCGTTCTGCAACCAACTCCTTCATAACGAGTATGCAAGTGTTCTGGCACATGCAAGAGGACGAGCCGTTGGCTCCTTCAAGCAGAAGTATTCTCGCAGGGTGGCGCACGCCGCGTACGCTGAGTACCTGGAGAAGCTTCACCTTCGTGTAGGCCTATAGGCAGATGCATGAGATGTGGGATTGAACTATGGCTATATGTAATGTCTTAATTATAACTATGCTTAAGTATGCTTAAGTATGCTTAATATATCAGTTGAACTATGGTTGAACAATGCTTGAGTACGCTTATTATCTATGCCTATGTTTACTTATGTCTAGATGTGGGATGAGTATGCAATCAGTATGGTTGATGGAATTTTATGCTTCTCTTATACCCACACCCAGTGGCGGACCTACAAATAAAATATAAGGTGTGCACACTTTAAAAAAATTGAGACTATTTCAATTAGCTTGCATGGGCCTTAAAAATCAGCTAATTTTTACATGGTGACAAATGTTTTCCAAAAATCTGGGTGTGCCATGGCACACCTAGCACACCCCGTGGGTATGCCATTGCCCACACCACACATAGAGTGATGTTAATAGCACACGGTTGAGTCTACCAAACCGTTGCCTCTGAAATGCATTCTGGCCTCTGGGACAGAAAACCCTCACCACCCAATTCAAAAAGGAAAAAAGAAAACCCTCACCACCCCCCACGTCACAAAACCCTCACCCCCGCCCGCCACCTCCCCCTCCCCGTCCCCAGTCGCACCTGTAGTCCCCCGCAACTCTGCATGTCACCGCCTATCGCCGCGGCAACCACTTAGCTCGAAGCCTGTCGTCGACACCGGCTGCCGGCAAACCCCACCACATTTCGCCACTGCCGCTTGCCGCCGCCTATCGCCACCGACTTTCTCGACGCGGCTCGCCGTCGACCCAGCTCCGCCCGATTGGGGAATCTACGGTATTGGAGCTTTTTCTCATGGAGAACTAGGTAACTAATTTACTGAAATATTCGATCTTCTCTTATCCCAGTCCGTCTGCCCCTTTTAATCACCCGGCCGAAATCGCCGTGGATTCATTTTTCTTCTAACTGATTCGAGGGTTTTCTTTCATTCATAGAGTGTACAGCGTGGATTCATTTTTCTCCTAGCTGATTCGAGGGTTTTCTTTCATTCATAGAGTGTACAGTGCAAGGAGACATCAGGCCTATGCGGCCTCGGCCAGACAGCCGAGAAGTTCCATCTCACCGTACTAGCTGGATTCATGAATCGCACGGTATGTTCAGTGATACGTCCATTTTGCATCATGTTTTACTACTGTTATTTATAGTGTTTTTGATCAATATAACACTTTATGGAGCAATTCTAATGCCTTTTCTCTCTGAATATGCAAGATTTACACAAGGAGGGAGATTGCCGGCAGCTGCAATTCTGGACCTGAAAAAGCTATGTCAGAGATACCTATTCTGCACATCTCCAAATGAGCTGAAATTTCATGGAGATTTATTTTGGAATAAATAAAAAATACTAGAAGCAAGAAGTACCAGAGGGGGCCAACCAGGTGCCCACGAGGCACCAGGGCGCGCCACCCCCCCAGGCGCGCCCTGGTGGCTTGTGGGGCCCCTGGCCAGCCTCCGATGCCCATTTTCTGGTATATAAGCCCATTTGCCCTAGAAAAAAATAAATAGAGGACTTTTGGGATGGTGCGTTGCCGTCTTGAGGCGGAACTTGGGCAGGAGCACTTTTGCTCTCCGGCGGAGCGATTCCGCCGGGGATACTTCCCTCCAGGAGGGGGAAATCGGAGCCATTGACATCACCAACAATCCTCTCATCGTGGGAGGACCAATCTTCATCAACATCTTCAACAGCACCATCTCATCTCAAACCCTAGTTCATCTCTTGTATTCAATCTTTGTCTCAAAACCTCAGATTGGTACCTGTGGGTTGCTAGTAGTGTTGATTACATCTTGTAGTTGATGCTAGTTGGTTTATTTGGTGGAAGATTATATGTTCAGATCCATTATGCTATTCAACACCCCTCTGATCTTGGACATGAATATGATTTGTGAGTAGTTACTTTTGTTCTTGAGGACATGGGAGAAGTCTTGTCATAAGTAATCATGTGAATTTGGTATTCGTTCGATATTTTGATGATATGTATGTTGTTGATTCTCTTAGTGGTGTCATGTGAACGTCGACTACATGACACTTCACCATCTTTGGGCCTAAGGGAATGCATTGTGGAGTAGTAATTAGATGATGGGTTACTAGAGTGACAGAAGCTTAAACCCTAGTTTATGCGCTATTCCGTAAGGGGCTGATTTGGATCCATATGTTTAATGATATGGTTAGAGTTATCTTAATTCTTCTTTCGTAGTTGTAGATGCTTGCGAGAGGGGGTAATCATAAGTGGGAGGCTTGTTCAAGTAAGAATAGCACCCAAGCACCGGTCCACCCTCATATCAAATTATCAAAGTAGCGAACGCGAATCAAACAAATATGATGAAAGTGACTAGATGAAATTCCCATGTGTCCTCGAGAACGCTTTGCTTATTATAAGAGATCGTTTCGGCTTGTCCTTTGCTACAAAAAGGATTGAGCCACCTTGCTGCACTCTTTGTTACTATTGCTACTTGTCACTTGTTACAAATTATCTTGCTATCAAATTACTCGTTACCGATAATTTCAGTGCTTGCAGAAAACACCTTGCTGAAAACCGCTTGTCATTTCCTTTTGCTCCTCGTTGGGTTCGACACTCTTACTTATCGAAAGGGCTACGATTGATCCCCTATACTTGTGGGTCATCAAGACTCTTTTCTGGTGCCATTGCCGGGGAGTGAAGCGCCTTTGGTGAGTGGAATTTGGTAAGGAAACATTTATATTACATGCTGAAATTTACTGTCACTTGTCACTATGGAAAGTAATCCTTTGAGGGGTTTGTTTGGGGTATCTTCACCTTGACCGGAAGCACAAATAGTTGCTCCTCAACCTACTGCACCTACTGAAAATATTTATTATGAGATTTCTTCGGGTATGATAGAGAAACTGCTAGCTAATCCTTATGCAGGAGATGGAACGGTACATCCTGATATGCACTTGATCTATGTGGATGAAATTTGTGGATTGTTTAAGCTTGCAGGTTTATCCAGAGATGGAGTTAAGAAGAAAGTATTCCCTTTATCTTTGGAGGGAAAGTCATTGACATGGTATAGGCTATGTGATGATACAGATACATAGGACTGGAACCGATTGAAACTGGAATCCCACCATAAATTTTATCCTATGCATTTGGTTCATCGTGATCGGAATTATATATATAATTTTTGGCCTCGTGAAGGAGAAAGCATCGCTCAAGCTTGGGGGAGGCTTAAGTACATGATATACACATGCCCCAATCATGAGCTCTCAAGAGAAATTATCTTACATAATTTTTCTGCTCGGCTTTCTCATGATAATCAAACCATGCTCGATTCTTCTTCGACTGGCTCCTTTATGAAGAAAACTATTGAATTCAGATGGGATCTTGTGGAAAGAATTAAACGCAACTCTGAAGATTGGGAACTCGACAAAGGTAATGAGTCAGGTAAAATACTTGAGTTTGATTGTGTTAAATCTTTTATGGATACCGATGCTTTTCGAAAGTTTAGCACTAAATATGGACTTGACTCTGAGATAGTAGCTTCCTTTTGTGAATCATTTGCTACTCATGTTGATCTCTCTAAGGAGAAGTGGTTTAAATATCATCCTCCTGTTAAATAAAAGATTGAGGAACCCGTTAGTGTTAAAGAAGAAACAATTGCTTACCATGTTGATCCAGTTGTGCCTACTGCTTATATTGAGAAACCACCTTTTCCTGTTAGGATTAAGGAACATGCTAAAGTTTCAACTATGGTTAACAAAAGTAATATTAGAGCACCTAGACCCTCTGAACAAATTAAAGTTGAACCTAATGTTGCTATGGTTAAAGATCTCTTGGTCGATAATATAGATGGGCATGTTATTTACTTCTGTGATGAAGCAGCTAGAATTGCTAAACCAGATCCTAAAGATAAAAACAGACATGTAGTAGGCATGCCTGTTGTCTCTGTTAAAATAGGAGATCATTGTTATCATGGCTTATGTGATTTGGGTGCTAGTGTGAGTGCTATTCCGTTTACCTTATATCAAGAAATTATGAATGATATTGCACCTATTGAAATAGAGGACATTGATGTTACTATTAAGCTTGCAAACAGAGATACCATTACACCACTTGGAATTGTTAGAGATGTTGAAGTCTTTTGTGGAAAAATAAAATACCCTACTGATTTTATAGTCCTTGGTTCTCCACAAGATGATTTTTGTCCCATTATATTTGGTAGACCTTTCTTGAACACTGTCAATGTCAAGATTGATTGCGCTAAAGAAACTGTTAGTGTTAATTTTGGTGGTATGTCTCATGAGTTTAATTTCTCCAAGTTTCATTGACAACCTCATGATAAAGAATTGCCTAGTAAAGATGAAATTATTGGTCTTGCTTCTATTGCCATACCTCCTACTGATCCGTTAGAACAATATTTGCTAGACCATGAAAATGATATGCATATGAATGAAAGAAACAAAATAGATAAGATGTTCTTTGATCAACCACCTATCCTTAAACACAATTTGCCTGTTGAAACTCTTGGAGGCCCTCCTCCACCTAAGGGTGATCCTGTATTTGAATGAAGCAATTGCCTGATACATTGAAATATGCTTATCTTGATGAAAATAAGATATATCCTGTTATTATTAGTGCTAACCTTTCTTAGCATGAAGAAAAGAGATTACTAAAAACTCTGAGGAAGCACCGAGCTGCTATTGGATGTACTCTTGATGATCTTAAGGGTATTAGTCCCACTCTATGTCAGCACAAAATTAATATGGAGCCTGATGCTAAACCAGTTGTCGACCACCAACGACGATTAAATCCTAAGATGAAGGAAGTGGTAAGAACCGAAATATTAAAGCTTCTGGAAGCAGGTATAATCTATCCCATAGCTGATAGTAGATGGGTAAGTCCCGTTCATTGTGTTCCTAAGAAAGGAGGTATCACCGTTGTCCCTAATGATAGAAATGAACTCATTCCACAAAGAATTGTAAATGGTTATAGGATGGTAATTGATTTTAGAAAATTAAACAAAGCCACTAGAAAAGATCATTACCCCTTACCTTTTATTGATCAAATGTTAGAAAGATTGTCTAAACATACACACTTTTGTTTTCTAGATGGTTATTCTGGTTTTTCTCAAATACCCGTATCACAATCCGACCAAGAGAAAACCACCTTTACTTGTCCTTTTGGAACTTATGCTTATAGACGTATGCCTTTTGGTTTATGCAATGCACCTGCTACCTTTCAAAGATGTATGATTGCTATATTCTCTGACTTTTGTGAAAAGATTGTTGAGGTTTTCATGGATGATTTTTCCGTTTACGGAACTTCTTTTGATGATTGCTTAAGCAATCTTGATCGAGTTTTGTAGAGATGTGAAGAAACAAATCTTGTCTTGAATTGGGAGAAGTGCCACTTTATGGTGAATGAAGGTATTGTCTTGGGGCATAAAATTTCTGAAAGAGGTATTGAAGTTGATAAAGCTAAGGTTGATGCTATTGAGAAAATGCCATGTCCTAAAGATATTAAAGGTATAAGAAGTTTCCTTGGTCATGCTGGTTTCTATAGGAGGTTTATTAAAGACTTCTCTAAAATTTCTAGGCCTCTTACTAATCTTTTGCAAAAAGATGTTCCATTTATTTTTGATGATGATTGTGTAGAAGCCTTTGAAACACTTAAGAAAGCCTTAACCACTGCACCTATTGTTCAACCACCTGATTGGAAGTTGCCTTTTGAAATTATGTGTGATGCTAGTGATTATGCTGTTGGTGCTATTCTAGGACAGAGAGTTGATAAAAAATTAAATGTTATCCATTATGCTAGTAAAACTCTAGACAGTGGCCAAAGAAATTATGCTACTACTGAGAAAGAATTTCTAGCAGTTGTGTTTGCATGTGATAAATTCAGATCTTACATAGTTTATTCTAAAGTAACCGTTCACACCGATCATGCTGCTATTAAATACCTTATGGAAAAGAAAGATGCTAAACCTAGACTCATTAGGTGGGTTCTATTGCTACAAGAATTTGACTTGCATATTATTGATAGAAAGGGAGCTGAGAATCCCGTAGCAGATAATTTGTCTAGAATGGAAAATGTTCTTGATGACCCACTACCAATTAATGATGATTTTCCTGATGAACAATTAGCTGTCATAAATGCTTCTCGTAATACTCCTTGGTATGCGGACTATGCTAATTATATTGTTGCTAAATTTATACCACCTAGTTTCACATACCAACAAAAGAAAAAGTTCTTCTTTGATTTAAGACATTACTTTTGGGATGACCCACATCTTTATAAAGAAGGAGTAGATGGTATTATTATACATTGTATACCTGAGCATGAACAGGAACAAATCCTACGGAAGTGTCATTCCGAGGCTTACGGAGGACACCATGCGGGAGACAGAACTGCACATAAGGTATTACAATCTGGTTTTTATTGGCCTACTCTTTTCAAGGATGCTCGTAAGTTTGTCTATCTTGTGATGAATGTCAAAGAATTGGTAATGTTGGTAGACGTCAGGAAATGCCTATGAATTATTCACTTGCTATTGAACCATTTGATGTTTGGGGATTTGATTATATGGGACCTTTTCCTAAATCCAATGGGTATACTCATATTTTAGTTGCTGTTGATTACGTTACTAAGTGGGTAGAAGCTATTCCAACTAGTAGTGCTGATCATAACACTTCTATTAAAATGCTTAAAGAAGTTATTTTCCCAAGGTTTGGAGTCCCTAGATATTTAATGACTGATGGTGGTTCACATTTTATTCATGGTGCATTCCATAAACTGCTTGCTAAATATGATGTCAACCATAGAATTGCATCTCCCTATCACCCTCAATCTAGTGGTCAAGTAGAATTGAGCAATAGAGAAATAAAATTAATTTTGCAAAAAACTGTCAATAGATCTAGAAAGAATTGGTCTAAGAAACTTGACGATGCATTATGGGCTTATAGAACTGCTTATAAAAATCCTATGGGTATGTCTCCTTATAAAATGGTTTGTGGAAAAGCATGTCATTTACCTCTTGAGTTAGAACATAAAGCATATTGGGCAATTAAAGAACTCAATTATGATTTTAAACTTGCCGGTGAAAAGAGGTTATTTGATATTAGCTCATTAGATGAATGGAGAACCCAAGCTTATGAAAATGCCAAATTGTTTAAAGAAAAAGGTTAAAGATGGCATGATAAAAGAATTCAAAAATAGGAGTTTAAAGTGGGTGAGCAAGTTCTACTGTACAATTCTCGTTTGAGATTCTTTGCAGGAAAACTTCTCTCTAAATGGGAAGGACCGTATATCATCGAAGAAGTTTATCGCTCCGGAGCCATCAAAATAAACAACTCTGAAGGCACTAATCCGAGAGTGGTGAATGGGAAAGAATTAAGCATTAGATTTCAGGTAATCCCATTAATGTTGAAACTAATATTATTGAAACAATTACACCGGAGGAATACATAAGAGAGACCTTCCAGAACACTCCAGAACCCTGAAAAGGAAGAGGTATGTGATACGGTAAGTAAACCGACTCCAAAAATTCCATAAAAATATTTTCTGTCAGTTTTGGAATATTAGAAAAATACAAAAAATAAGAAACAGCCGAGGGGACCCACAAGGTGTACATGAGGCACCAGGGCGCACCACCCCCCCAGGCGTGCTCTGGTGGCTCGTGGGCCCCTCGTGAGCCTTCCCGATTCTGTTTTCTTCTGGATTACTTGTTTTGCAAGATAAAAATTCTGTATATATATATACTCCCGGACGTTTTGACCACCATATCGCAGAAATATCTTCTGTTCTTGTTTCGTGCTATTTTTCTGACAGATCCATATCGCCATGGATCCCCAAAGGCTCCGTACCAAGCACCGTATTGTGCAACCATCGCCGGGCAAACGCCCCTACAGCGAGGTCTACTACGAGTGGTCGTCAGGGGAGGAAGACAATGGCAAGGAGGACAAGGCCGAGGAAGTTGCGGGAACCCAGGCTCCGGAAGGAGGGCAAGCCATCCCCATGGAGGAGGCCGCATAGAAGGGAGATATCCTTCAACCCCTCTATGATCATCTTCCCCTATCCGTAATTGAAGCCCTAAGAGTCTTTGAAACAGTTAGTGCTCAGAATACATCTCTCACCCGTGAAGTTATTTTGTTGGAAGAGCAAAACATCGCCCTTCGGAGCATCAACCGTAAACTGGAGTATCTGCTAAAGTTGAAGGACAAGCTCGCCACTTCATTACCACCACCATCACCGAAGAAGGAAACTTGAGTACATGGGTATGGGAACTCCCCTTGGCTTGTGCCAAGCTTGGGGGAGGTGCCCCGGTATCGTATCACCATCACTTTTATTATCTTTACCTATTTCTAGTTTGATCCTTAGTGATTTCGTGATTTAGTTGAATAAAAGTTTAGTATGATCTATTTTCGAGTGCTAGTTTCGTGATCTATCTATCTATGTAATTGAGTTGAGAGTTATATAATAAAGAGTAGTTTGAGTTTTTGCTTCTTTACTTTTATGTTTCAATCCTAGCAATGAAAATAATGAAAAAGATCATATGCTAATCTTATGGAAAGTAATGACATTACATAAAGAAAAGTATGTGGTAAAATTTATTGAAAGTTAACAAACATAACATTGGTCAATGATGCAATTCATGAAAAAATTAACAGGGAAGAGAAGATTCACATGCAAATACACTATCTTGGACATCTTTTGTGATTGTGAGCCCCCATTAAGTATTTTATGTCAAATTGTTGACGTTGGACAAGGAAGACAACATAATGAATTATGTTTGCTTATATTCACATAGAAGCTATATTGTCATAGATCCTTTCAACATGTGGTGCTTGCTCAATATCTTTGCTAGCCAAAAATCCGCACCAAGTAGAGATACTACTTGTGCATCCAAAACCCTTAAACCCAGTTTCATGTCATGAGAGTCCACTATATCTACCTATGGATTGAATAAGATCCTTCAAGTAAGTTGTCATCGGTGCAAAAAGCAATAAAAATTGCCTCTAAATGTGTATGAACTTTTATTGTAAGGGAAAATAAGCTTTGTACGAACTTGTGATGGCAAAGAAATAAAAGCGACGGACTGCATAATAAAGGTTGCTATCACAAGGGGCAATATAAAGTGGCATTCCTTTGCATTAAGAGCTTGTGCATCCAACAACAAAAAAACGCATGACAACCTCTGCTTCCCTCTGCGAAGGGCCTATCCTTTACTTTTATGTATTTACTTTTTATGCAAGAGTCAATGGTGTTCTCCTCTATTCCTTTTTATTTTTCTCTTTTGCAAGCATCATGTGGTGAGGAAAGATCTAGGCATATATATCCAGTTGGATATGAGTGATCATGAGTTATTACTATTGACATCACCCTTGCGATGAATAAGTTGGGAGGCGAAATTATAAGCCCCTATCTTTCTTTGTGTCTGGCAGAAACTTTTTGCTCCATATATATGTTATGAGTGTTAGCAATCATAGAAGACTATATGATGGTTGAGTATGTGGACTTGCTAAAAAGCTCCTACATGAGACCCTTCCTGAAAATATGATGAATTGTAATTGCATTGTTGATTGAGAACATAGTTTGTTAGTTTTCAAGAAAGTTTATGCCTTATACTTCATTACTGTGATGAATTGTTACTTGCTCATGAGAAGTTTTATGATAATGAATATTGCTGTTATAATAATGATCATGATGCTACTATGTCCGCATTTTGTTTTTATCGACACCTCTCTCTCTAAACATGTGGACATGATTATTGGTATCGGCTTTCGCTTGAGGACAAGCGAGGTCTAAGCTTGGGGGAGTTGATACGTCCATTTTGCATCATGTTTTACTACTGTTATTTATAGTGTTTTTAATCAATATAACACTTTGTGGAGCAATTCTAATGCCTTTTCTCTCTTAATATGCAAGATTTACACAAGGATGGAGATTGCCGGCAGCTGGAATTCTGGACCTGAAAAAGCTAGTTCAGAGATACCTATTCTGCACATCTCCAAATGAGCTGAAATTTCACGGAGATTTATTTTGGAATAAATAAAAAATACTGAAAGCAAGAAGTACCAGAGGGGGCCACCCAGGTGCCCACGAGGCACCAGGGCGTGCCA
The DNA here is from genome assembly GCA_039707655.1 of Elymus sibiricus. Taxonomy (NCBI): domain Eukaryota; kingdom Viridiplantae; phylum Streptophyta; class Magnoliopsida; order Poales; family Poaceae; genus Elymus; species Elymus sibiricus. Next base: position 161,928,659 of record CM077674.1, on the reverse strand, counting down.
CCCCCCCAGGCACGCCCTGGTGGCTTGTGGGGCCCCTGGCCAGCCTCCGGTGCCCATTTTCTGGTATATAAGCCCATTTGCCCTAGAAAAAATAAAGAGAAGACTTTTGGGATGGTGCGCCACTGTCTCGAGGTGGAACTTGGGCAGGAGCACTTTTGCTCTCCGGCGGAGCAATTCCGCCGGGGATACTTCCCTCCGGGAGGGGGAAATCGGAGCCATCGACATCACCAACGATCCTCTCATCGTGGGAGGACCAATCTTCATCAACATCTTCAACAACACCATCTCATCTCAAACCCTAGTTCATCTCTTGTATTCAATCTTTGTCTCAAAACCTCAGATTGGTACATGTGGGTTGCTAGTAGTGTTGATTACATCTTGTAGTTGATGCTAGTTGGTTTGTTTGGTGGAAGATTATATGTTCAGATCCATTATGCTATTCAATACCCCTCTGATCTTGGACATGAATATGATTTGTGAGTAGTTACTTTTGTTCTTGAGGACATGGGAGAAGTCTTGTCATAAGTGATTATGTGAAATTGGTATTCGTTCGATATTTTGATGATATGTATGTTGTTGATTCTCTTAGTGGTGTCATGTGAACGTCGACTACATGACACTTCACCATCTTTTGGCCTAAGGGAATGCATTGTGGAGTAGTAATTAGATGATGGGTTGCTAGAGTGACAGAAGCTCAAACCCTAGTTTATGCGCTATTTCGTAAGGGGCTGATTTGGATCCATATGATTAATGCTATGGTTAGAGTTATCTTAATTCTTCTTTCGTAGTTGCGGATGCTTGCGAGAGGGGGTAATCATAAGTGGGAGGCTTGTTCAAGTAAGAACAACACCCAAGCACCGGTCCACCCACATATTAAATTATCAAAGTAGCGAACGTGAATCAAACAAACATGATGAAAGTGACTAGATAAAATTCACATGTGTCCTCGAGAATGCTTTGCTTATTATAAGAGATCATTCCGGCTTGTCCTTTGCTACAAAAAGGATTGGGCTACCTTGCTGCACTCTTTGTTACTATTGCTACTTGTCACTTGTTACAAATTATCTTGCTATCAAACTACTCGTTACCGATAATTTCAGTGCTTGCAGAAAACACCTTGCTGAAAACCGCTTGTCATTTCCTTCTGCTCCTCGTTGGGTTCGACACTCTTACTTATCAAAAGGACTACGATTGATCCCCTATACTTGTGGGTCATCATTCAGTCTCACCCGACCTCGGTTGGTATGGCCTACTTTTCTGAACATATTGTATATATTGCTACATTTGGATAAAAGGTGCCACATGCAGTATATACGTCAAAGGGGATTTTTCTTCTTCCTATATCAGGCAAATTAATGCTGTAATGTTCTTTCGATTACTCTCATATTTGCATGACATCATGGTTACACTATCTATTTATCTATAAATTTGTGTCCTTTGATTTCAACTGCTATGTACTATTCTTTCAATTACTCCCACATTTGCATGTTAGCCTATTCTTTAATAATCTTATCATTTCCTGTAGTACATCCCTTGCTTTGCAATAGCAACTATAGTACACAATCTTGGCCTTTACATAACTGAAGACTCCAGGAATGTCATATATAACACAAACCATGAATTTACAATCGTTGCTTCTGTACAACTTGATGAACATGGTCACTCCTATTTTGGCGCGGGCCTTTGGACAGAAATTTCTAAGTTTTATGTTGTGAAAGCTGGCACTAAAATTGCACTACACCTAAAAGAGCCTGGTCATATGATATATGCTAACTTCCCCGACGATATCATCCGTCCGGACTTTGTTCCAAGTAAGTGTTCTTTTCAAGTATCTGCATGTTGACTTACCTAGCAATATCAAAGTAATTGTGTAGTATTTAAACAACCAATAGGGATTCCATTTTCTGACTCTGTTAAGTTTGTTCCTACCTAGTTACTTCTAGTTACCAATGCACTTTTCTTTTGCCCTGTTCTAACTTAATATTCCCTATCCTCCCACTCCTGCAGGCCTATCATATAGCGTCGCCGCCGAGGAGACTCCGGAGGTGGAGGACGAGGCTGCCAACAAGCGGAGGCGGGTCGAGCAAGAACCGCAAGCGACTCCGGCGGGCCTAGACTTCATCAGCAGCCTCCCCGATGATATGTTGATTGTCATCATCTCCCTCCTCCCAATCAAATATGGCGCGCGGACAACCGTCCTTTCCTGGCGACGGCGCCCCCTATGGCATTCCACCCCTCTCGACCTCATCGACGTCCACAAGCTCTGCCATGGCTATCGCAAAAGCTTGGACGCGTTGTCCCAGATCCTCGGTAGGCTCCTTGGCCCAATCAGAGGCCTTATCACGGGCAAGTTCCGTTCCCACGGCAAGGACCGAGCCAAGCTTGATGATTGGTTCCGATCCCCCACCCTAGATCACCTCGAGGAGCTTAGTTTTAATGATGGACATATGCACTTGCTGCCACCGTCCGTGCTCCGCCTCGCACCCACGCTGCGGGTCGCCAGGTTCATGAACTCCCATTTGCCCCCGATTAATGAGGCGCCCGCTCTTTTTCTCCCTCGACTGAAGCACCTCGAGCTCGTCGCCGTCTACATCCCCAAGGATGACATGGAGCGCCTGCTCCATGGTTGTACAATGGGTTAAGTAGCTTCCACATCACCTCCATGACTCTCCGAACAATTTATGTGTGTTGCTGGTGCTGCAACAAGAGATCATAGAAGGTGTATCACAGTATGGTCATTGAGGACACACCTTTACTTGAGAGATTACTTGTAGTTGATCAACAAGGTCCAACAAGAATCAGTGTCATTTCTGCGCCGAAATTGACAGTGGTGGGCTACTCGCCTGTCAAATTCTCCGAACTTGTTATTGGATCCACACCCGTTCAGGTACAACATTCGCCTTCTTCTTCTCCTTCTTGAATTAACATTTTTTCTAATTTTGAAGATGTATGTTCGTCTGTCATCCAGAAAATGAACCCGACAAGCTTGACAACGTATCTGCGCATAGTGAAGGTTTTCGCAGTAGAATCTATCGGCCCCAACCTGGACGAAGTTGTCAGTTTCCTGAGATGCTTTCCATCCCTGGAGAAGCTATATATCGAGGTGATGCTCCTTTCCTGTTAAATGTTAACCATAAGGGAGTTCAATTTTTTGGTATCCTTTCCCAAGTTTACAATGACGAATGTACTACAATTTCTGAAGGAATTTTGGAGGATTTCAGTACATTGATGTTTTTTCCCTAAAGTGGTTGCTTGATTCATAAGGTTACAATCCATATGCATTTCTCCTTTCGATTCATCTGTACTAGTTTTCGTAGGTAAATTTCCATCCACTCCAACCTCTTGGGAAGAAACCTACGTTTTCCTAGATTGTAATGAAATGCCCATGTTAGTCATGTAGGATCGAAGATGGCATCACTACAAGAAATATGTCAACTTGTGACCTTTTGTCAGTGGCCCTGGAAGAAATGGTCGTAAATCTACGACCATTTGAGACCAATTGGTCATAAGCTGTTCGGGGGGCTCCAAACCCTAAACCATAACGACCATTTTGGTCAGAAAGTTCGTAATTTCCTTACACGAAATGGTCGTAAAGCAGACATCACTGGTCCGCTGCCTTATTTCTAGCTGATCACGACCAATATAGATGGTCATAGCCTCGTAAATTGTGGTGCATTGCTATGACTAGGCGCCACCTCATCAGTTTTGCCTATGTGTCATGTCCATGTGTCAATTTTTGCCTATGTGTCATGTCCATGTGTCAATTTTGGCCCTAGGTTGTGAAGCAGCCTACATTTCTGTCATTCTTAAAATTCTTAAAAAATTCTCATAAATTCTTTGGATCATATATTCCTCAAATATGTCAAAAACCTTCCTTGCCTAGTTCAAAAATAATTCAGCAATATTCATTTTCCTATTCTGTTCAGAACAGCACTTTGTGAAGGAAGTGCTATTTATATTTTCTTGATTGCCCTCAAAATTTTTGGGCACTCTTCCCTATCCAAATCATTGCCTCATGACAAAATTCAGCTCCATTTTCCTAGTAAATCTTCCTCAGCAAATTTCCAAAGATTCTGTTCAGCTAGAAGCTTTGTGAAGGAAGTACTAGCTAGGAATATCCTAATGAGTTGAATTTTTGACACATCTTATATATGCCCAAATTATATCTCTCCACAAAATTTGAGCTCCATCTAACAATCCATGTGAGCTCACCATCCAATCTTTGTTTCTGGTAATATTTTCAGTTTGTGAAGCAACTATATTTTATATTGGTTTATAATTGCTGAAAATTTACCAGGACATGACCCTGCCTATAGAACCTCCCTCCACCAAATTTTAGCTCATTTAATTTAGCCAATTTTCCTCAATATTTTTCCCAATTTTCTGTTCAGTGGAGAGCATTGTGAAGGAAGTACCATTTTTATTTATCCAAATGGTGTGAAATTTTTACAGTACCTTCATATGCCCAAATTATCATCCTCCTCGAAATGTCAGCTCAATCCAATCATCTATGTGAGCCCAGCTTCAATTTCTATTTTCTGGCCAGATTGGCACATTGCAAAGCAAGTGCTATCTAGACCCCTCCTATTGCCCTCAAACTTTTTGGGCACTCTTCCAAATCCAAATCATTTCCAAATGCCAATATTCAGCTCCATTTTCCTAGTAAATCTTCCTCAGCAAATTTCCAAAGTTTCTATCCAGAGAGAAGCTTTGTGAAGGAAGTACTAGCTTTTATAATATTTTCCCTAGCAAGAGAATCAACTATAAAGCTTTTATAAAACTCCTATTATGTCCTAGACAAAATTTAATACAAAACAAAAGAAAAAAAATATAAAAATATTTTTCTACTGTATACTAACAAAATCCTAACAAATTTTATCAAAAGTGACAAAAGAAAATAAATAAAATCATTTAAAACAAAAAGAAATTGAAATTGATCAAAACTATATCTAAACAGTACTGTTTTTGCAATAAACCTAATTTAAAATAAACTAAAAATAAATTACTAAATTACAATGGATAGGCAAAACAATAATAAAATAGTAGCAAAAAGAATAAATCAATAATATATTATAAAACTCAAGATATGGCCAAAATAGTGGTTTGAACAAATTTTATCAAATTCAAATTTAAACTACTCAAATTTGAAATCCAAGTGCGCCATGAGAAACTTTATAAATTTTTGAACCTAATGAAAAAAGAATCACTCAATTTGGATCTATATTCTAAGAGATATTAATTTTCGAAAACAGGAACTATTCTGAAAATTAAAACAGAAAGGAAAAATAACAGAACGCTACGGATCTGCTACGGGACACGTGGCACGGCCCTATTGGCTGAAGGCGTGCGCGACAGGAGCTAATGGGCGAACGACCGCTATTAAACTGAAAACGTTTCGGCTTTTATAAAACTAAACGGATTCCATGGCGGTCGTTGGATCGGGATCTAGCGGCGGAGAGAGTCGCCGATGAGAGAGGGAGGGGCGGGCGACCGAGGGTTACAGCGGGGTCGTCGGCGACGGCGGCGGCGGACCGGACGTGGTCTTGGATGGTGCTCCGGGCGTCGGCGAGCTCGGGGAAGTCGTCGACGAGGTCGAGCGGAGTGACAGTACCACGAGGGTGGTCTCGGGAGGAGGCGAGGGGGTCGGGGTCGAGCGCTGCAGCAACAATGGCGCGGCGGCGGAGCTCAGACTCCGGTGAGCGATTACGGCGAAGGTGGTGGCGTTCGGTGGCTCGTGTAGGGCGGAATTGAGAGGGGAGGGAGAGGTATTTATAGGGAACGTGCTGTGGAGGAGGGGGCGACGTTGAAATGGCAAGGGATCGGAGATCCCGAAGACGGCGGCGGCGGTGTCCGGCGAGCTCGGGAAAGAAGAAAGAAGGAAGGTGAAGATGGCCGGTCGGGGTGGGGCCCGCTGTCAGTGCCGGTGGAAAAGAAGGAAGGGGGCGGTCACCCGATCGGAAAGGAATCGGAGGCGCGGCGAGTAGTTGGGCCGGCCTGCTACTGTGGTCTAAATGGGCTTCGGCTAAAATGTTCTTTTAAAAATAAAACAAAAAAAGAAAAATAAAAGAAAGGAAAATAAATAAACATATACTATAGGCATATTATATACCAAAATGATGAGAAGAAGATTTCCTAAATGATCAACTATTTTTCAGAGTCAAATAAAATATACAACATTTCATAAAAATCAAACAGTGCTACCGTTGTAATAAAACCCAATAAAAATCAATTTTAAAATACCAAAATGATTTCAAATTTATTTCTCCATTTTTTTGTTCAAGGGAATCATTTTACCCTTTTTTCAAATATTTATTTTTAGGAGAAAAATAATTTGAATAAAAACTTCAAAGGGACTTTCAAAATGATTCTTTTAAACTTCCAACTCATATTTCGTATAATTTGAAGAAGTCATTTTATCTTCTCTCATGAAAATCATTGAGTTGCATAAAGTTTATGAATTTGAAATATTTTCAAATGGAATTCAATTCTTTTCAAATCCCTTTTCATTTTTGTAAATGGAAGAAGTCATATTTCATTCCCTCTCATTAAACTTTCAAAAGTTTCAAATTTCACTCACTTTCAATCAATCAATCAAACAAACAATCATAATTATTTATTTATTATAACATTCAAAAATTTAGAATTTTGGGATGTTACACAGCAAGAGTCCAATTTTGCAACAAATATTCGGTACGTTCTTCACAAAAAAACTCATTTTGGGCACTCGAAAAATGGAAATGAATTTTTCGTGCAAAGAAAATGAAAACTTCCTTAGGAAGCATTGTTTGTCATTCCAAGATGCAAACTTGTGCAAAATATGATATCATTTGAACAAACTATGCCATGAATGTTGCCATAACATTGGCCATTTGCCTTGAAAGCCATGGATCTTCATACATGATACCTCGTTTCTGAGAACACTTTTTTAAGACATTTACCATAGTCCAAGTTTGTTATTTTTCTAGAAACTAGGTCACATATAATGACACAATGCGAAGGTTTTCAATTTTTTCAATTTTTTTTGAATTTTTCATGCCCATTTCAAAATGCGGTCAGAACGGCGGGCATGACCGTTCATAGCTAGTGGATGAATCTTGGAAAACTTTTGGTGTTTCTCTGATTAAATAGGCACTTATGTACCTAGAAATGAGTTTTGGAAAAAATAAAGAGCAAACTATAAGGCAGCTGCAGTTCAAATTTGACCCGCTTCCAACTGAATCGGCGGAAATTTGTCTTTTTCACGAGAGGTGGATCAAAGATTTTGACACCCAACCATTTGGTCAATTGTACATTAAATATTTTAGAAAATTGATTTGGTCCAAGTTTGCAACAAATATATGGTAGGTCCTTCACAAAAAAACTCATTTTGGGCACTCGAAAAATGGAAAATGAATTTTTCGTCCAAAGAAAATGAAAACTTCCTTAGGCAACATTGTTTGCCATTCCAAGATGCACCCTTGTGCACAATATGAGATCATTTGAACAAACTATTGCATGAATATGGCCATAAGATTGATCATTTGGCTTGAAAGCCATGAATCTTCACACATGATAGCTCATTTTTTAGAACACTTTTTTAAAATAATTACCATATTACAAGTTTATTATTTTTCCTGATAACTTGGTCACATATAATGACACAATGCGAAGGTTTTCCAATTTTTTGATTTTTTTTGAATTTTTCATGCCCATTTCAAGATGCGGTCAAAACGGCGGGCATGACCGTTCCTAGCTAGTGGTTGAATCTTGGAAATTTTTTGGTGTTTATCTGATTAAATAGGCACTTATGTACCTAGTAATGAGTTTTGGAAAAAATAAAGAGCAAACTATAAGGCAGCTGCAGTTCAAATTTGACCCGCTTCCAACTGAATCGGCGGAAATTTGTCTTTTTCACGAGAGGTGGATCAAAGCTTTTGACACCCAACCATTTCATCAATTGTACATTAAATATGGCCTAATATTTTAGAAAATTGATTTGGTCCAATTTTGCAACAAATATATGGTAGGTCCTTCACAAAAAAACTCATTTTGGGCACTCGAAAAATGGAAAATGAATTTTTCGTCCAAAGAAAATGAAAACTTTCTTAGGAAACATTGTTTGTCATTCCAAGATGCACCCTTGTGCACAATATGAGATTATTTGAACAAATTTTGCCATGAATGTGGCCATAAGATTGATCATTTGGCTTGAAAGCCATGAATCTTCACACATGATAGCTCATTTCTGAGAACACTTTTTTAAAATAATTGCCGTATTACAAGTTCATTATTTTTTCTGATAGCTTGGTCACATATAATGACACAATGCGAAGGTTTTCCAATTTTTTGATTTTTTTTGAATTTTTCATGCCCATTTCAAAATGCTGTCAGAACGGCGGGCATGACCGTTCATAGCTAGTGGTTGAATCTTGGAAAACTTTTGGTGTTTCTCTGATTAAATAGGCACTTATGTACCTAGAAATGAGTTTTGGAAAAAATAAAGAGCAAACTATAAGGCAGCTGCAGTTCAAATTTGACCCGCTTCCTACTGAATCGGCGGAAATTTGTCTTTTTCATGAGACATGGATCAAAGCTTTTGACACGCAACCATTTGGTCAATTGTACATTAAATATGGCCTAATATTTTAGAAAATTGATTTGGTCTAATTTTGCAACAAATATATGGTAGGTCCTTCACAAAAAAAACTCATTTTGGGCACTCGAAATATGGAAAATGAAATTTTCGTGCCAAGAAAGTGAAAACTTCCTTAGGCAACATTGTTTGTCATTCCAATATGCACCCTTGTGCACAGTATGAGATCATTTGAACAAACTATGCCATGAATGTGGCCATAAGATTGATCATTTGCCTTGGAAGCCATGGATCTTCATACATGATAGCTCATTTCTGAGAACACTTTCTTAAGACATTTGCTGTAGTCCAAGTTTGTTATTTTTTCTGGAAACTAGGTCACATATAATGACACAATGCGAAGGTTTTCAATTTTTTTGATTTTTTTTGAATTTCTTATGCCCGTTTCAAATTGCGGTCAAAATGATGGGCATGACCGTTCGTAGCTAGGGGTTGAATCTTGCAAAAAATTTGGAGTTTCTCTTATTAAATAGATACTTATGTACCTAGAAATGATTTTTGGAAAAAATAAAGAGCAAACTATGAGGCAGCTGTAGTTCAAATTTGACCTGCTTCCTGCTGAATCGGCGGAAATTTGTCTTTTTCACGAGAGGTGGATCAAAAGCTTTTGACACCCAACTATTTTGTCAATTATACATTAAATATGGCCTAGTATTTTAGAAAATTTATTTGGTCCAATTTTGCAACAAATATTTGGTAGGTCCTTCACAAAAAAACTCATTCTGGGCATCTCTAGTTCAAATTTGACCCGGTTCCTACTAAATCGACAGGATTTTGTCAACTTGACGAGAGGTGGATCAAAAGCTTTTGAGTGGCAACAATTTGGTCAATTGTACAAAAAATGTGGTATAATATTTTTTAAAAATGGTGCGGTACAATTTTGCAACAAATATTTGGTAGGTTATTCACAAAAATACCTATTTTTGGCACTTGAAAATGGAAAATGCTTTTTTTTGTGCAAAGAAAATGAAAACTACCTTTCGGCACTTGTAAAAAAATGAAGTGGTGCCAATTTGCAACAAATATTTGGTAGGTTATAAATAAAAATCATTGGCACTCAAAAATAGAAAATATTCATTGGTCTTAACGTTATCACGACCAATTTAGATGGTCATAACGTCATATGCGTGTACTGCATTCTGATTGGTTCATTGGCATCTCACGCGGATCATGCATCAAACACCGTCGGATGGCTCCGGATCCAACGGCAGCCTCACCCCCTCACCCTCTCACCCCACGTCCCCGCACTCCTCCCTCTCGTCCGTTTCTCTCCCACGCACCCACAGCCGCCGCCCCCAACCTCTCCCTCCCTCTGATCTCAATCCGCCGCCACCCACCGTCGACCTTGTGCCCCGCCCCTTTCCTCCACCGCCGACCTCCTCCCCCTCCCACTTCCGTGCCCCTACCCCCACCGCCGCTGTCCTCTCCCTCACCTTTCCTTCTCTGCCTAACCTAACCTAGGCCCAGATCCAGATCCAGATCGGTCAGGCGGCGGCCGCATCGGTTCTTCCCGATCCGTGCCACCTCTACCTCACCAGGACGGAGGTGCTCGAGGCCGTCCCCTTCTGTGCGCTCGCGCCCAGAGAGGATCCAGCCTCCGTGTGCTTCTTCTCCGGTGATGATGCGGCCGTGCGGTCGGAGCCCTCACTCGATGAGCCAGAGTGGGAGGCCGCCGCCTCTTCTCCACCATGAGCCCTGCCTCGCCGCCGACCGATCCGGCGGCATCACGCTGCCCTGACTCGACCGCTAGAGGGATGGATGCTGCTCCGACCCTGTGAGTGCCGACGCCTCCCCCGACCTGCCCCTCTACGTCTGTCTGCTTCATGCCGATGCCATGGCTCTTCCACTCGTCTCCCCCCACCTCGCGCCTAAAACCCCAACCTAGCACACGGTCATGGCGGGAGAGCTCGCTCGGGATCCGCAGCACAGCAAGGTACGCATCCCTCCTCCTCCCCTTCTCTTCTCCTTCCTCTCGTCTCCCCCAATATGATGCGTGCATGCATTTTTTTGCAGGTTCGTGAAGAGGCCGATCTAGTTTTGTGAAAGAAGGGTGCCAGCCATGGAGAAGATCCTGCGGGAAGCTCCTCAGGGTAGGTCATCCCACAGATCTCCTCAATTGGGATGTGAAGATGCAGAACTTTTGTTTGTTCAGGCAGTTGCTTTATTATATACCAAATGCACCAGATACTTATGATTTCTTTTACGATCTTGTCGCTGGGCTAGAGCAAACACAGAGTTGCATATGATTGCTAGGTACTAGTAGTCTAGTTGAATTCGAGATGCGATACACTGATGGTTAATTATATATATCCACACAACAAGTATACGGTATTGGTACCTATTGCTGCGCAATGCCAATGCTACATCAACTGTTGTGTGCATTTTAAACGCCAGGAGTAGCCTGTGCTTAGGGATGACTAGAAATCTTGCTAGGAAAAGCATTATATGTCACTCTCGATGACTGAATCCAGACTTGTGCTAACAATCTTGTAGAATTACTTGCCGTGTGTGTGGTTATATACTCTTGTTTGTGTTGTGTGCATCTATGCTGTTCTGATACCTGATAGCATTGTCTGGTGTATCAATTTGTTGTTAATGGAAATGTTAAGAAAGCATGAAATTTCTGTCCATGGAGAATGCTTCATATGCAGTCTGAAATTTTTGTCCACTAATTTACTTTAAGCCACTATACAAATTTTCTGTTTCGGTGCGAGCCTTGTAACTGTATCTCTGTGGTTTCTAACATGATTGTTGTAGGCTACAAGATATATCTCTGTCGGTTCATCTTGCTGTAGAATATGCCCCTGATCATTCGTTTATGTGTATCGCTATTTGCCTCTGGTGACACGTGAGAGACACTCATCTATATGTTTATATTTTGAGCAGCTGGGTACAACTACAGTTGCTAAATCATCCAGCCAAACTTTGGGAGGATGGCATAAAAGATTACATAACCCATGCTTTTGAAATCATGGTAAGCTTCACAAGCTTGTAAGGTGTTTTCTGTTTTCAAGCGACTTTACATCAAGTTACTGTTTCTCAACAGAAATTCTAGACTCTATAGCTCTTTATTGTTCTCTCCACTTATTTGTACAACCAAGGATGCTTACTTAACTGTATAGCTCTATGCCTGTTTCTGGTTCCATTTAGTATATGCAGGTAGCAGCAGCTTAAGTGTAATGGAGCTGTTGTTTCTCTATGCCTGCTTCGTTAGAGTTTGCATCATCTCCTTGTTGTTTATAGCATAAACGCCTTCACTATTCTTGTTCTGAACCTTTGATACTGATACTGATTGTATTTGTCTTGATGGAATTACAGGCAACATGGTGACTCTAGTGCAAGCAGCACTGGCCATCCTCTTCGAGGCCGTGTGTTTAGGTGATTCCTCGGGTAGCCATGACACTACACTTGCTGATTAGTACCCAGTGGCATGTTTGTAATATTTACAGGGATTTCCCTTATAGGAATAATGCTCATGGTATATTTATATGTCCTGCAGCGCATGCTCTTTTTCGGTCTGTACGGAATCTTGATATGGTGTTTTGGCAGCTGGGATATTAGATTGCACTTTGGTATGTGATTTACTCATGTTCGTACTGCTTGTTAAGTGATTATCTTTATGTCCTTGCTACTAGTAGGATGGTCAATGCATGATTGCTCTGTAACTTATCTTTTCCGGAACAGTTTGCTTGGTCCTTCATATCTGACTATGTAATGTAGAAGCTCTATTTTATCCTAATAGTTGCCTGTAGCATTGTGCTACTATCTGTGTGATGCCGAACAATATGCTCTTAATCCATTGCTATATTCTCAAGTGTTGTTTACCATTTACATTGTTTTTGCATTTGCTATATTCACAAGTGTCTGGTCTAGATAAGCAAACAAGCAGTAGTGTCTGGTCTAGATAAGCAAACAAGGGATGATCTATGCAGTTGTTGATCTGAATTGTTTGTTTCTGGGCGGTGTAGGACAAGCTGCAGCGGGACAACCTGGAGCGGAAGAACTTCAAGGACAAGATCAAGGAGAACTAGGAGAAGATCACCGGTTACCTCATCCTCGTCGGCATGGTTGGCTCCATTAGCAGATCCCTCTTTGGCTCCGACCAACTTACTTTTGTCGCTGGCTAGCAGCATTTCCAGGTACAGTAGTGTCCTGCTCTCTTGCCCACCGTTTAGTTTTTGTTGGAGTGTGCATGGTGGCATCCTGAGCTCGCACTGTAAAATATAATTTGCCTTATTCCTGAGCTGGCACTGTAAATTTTGCTTTGCCTTGTCGATAATGCCATATGTCTTATGCAATCAGATTACATTTCTGTTTGTTATGGTAATATAAAAAATATTAGTGTTGTCATAATTTTCATAGTGTGTGCCTTTCAGTTCTTTATTTTGATTGTTTCCCTTGTATTCTATATGCTTCTATTGGCTGATCCTTCCAATGCCAGGTGTTGTGTGTTCTGGAAGATGGAAGAGCAAGAAAATTTATTTTTGATGAACTAATTTTTTTGTATTCTGTTTTGTTGTACGTATGATTTGATAGTTTTGTATAGGAACAAGTGATACTATTTTGTAGGGCTTTATGGCCTGTGATGTAAACATATTTAGTGCCGAATTATGAAATTATTTGCAAAATTTATCGGAAAGGGGAATCATCTGTATGAATATGGGCCAAGTATATGTGAATGGGCTGAAAAGAGTACTGGACCAACTCCAAGATTGAATTATTATTTGACTGTATAAAAAGGCTGAATGTAAACCAGAAATGGGCTGCACAAAATAGTACCTATATTCTTGTAAGGCCAAACGTGCATAAAAATTAACGGGCTGAACAGTTGGGCTTGGCCCATGTAGCTGACCAAATTTGATTGAAAAAAACACAAAGGGGCATTTAACGGGCTGAAATGTTGGGCCAGGCCCATGTAGCTAACCAAAATTAATAGGAAAATAATATATTAAATGGGCTGAATTGTTGGGCTCGGCCCATGTAAAGCACCGAACTGGACCGGGCTGATTCTAATCAACGACCATTTCGTTTGGTCGTAATTTTGCCACGTCAGCTTGCCACGTTGGATCTGACGTGGTCTAGGCAGACTGCCAGTGACCAAAACAATTGGTCGTAGAATCAACGACCTTTTATTTTGGTCGTAACCTTCTACGACCATTTCACAAAGAAGGTCGTTAAGTTTCATTAAAGACGGCCAGCTTTTGACCAACTGTTTTTGGTCACAAAAAGGTCAAAAATGGAAAACAGTGACCATTTAGTGACCAATATTGATGGTCGCAAATTAGCATATTTCTTGTAGTGCATGTCACTCTATTCGTGTATTTTAGAAATCCTGCAAATCAAAGAGGCCTGCAGTAGTGTTCAAAACTGCATATAGGCACTAATACGTTCTCTTCTTTTGCAGATACGATTAGGCCCGGTAGTGGATAATGTGATACAATATAACAACCACATCGAATGCCTTGATATGCATCTCTCAGAAATTACTTTGAACTCCTACCGAGGGACCTTACCGGAGATTATATTCGCCAGGTTCTTTGTTGTGAGAGCAAGGGTGCTAAAGGTAATTAGGCTTGCCCTACATTTGTTTCACAAAACTGAATGGTTTGCTGATCAGTGCCGGCGGCTACGGCAGAATGGAAAAGGCTCTGCAGAAGCTGAATTTCATTTTGGAAGATCAACTGACAGAGTAATCGGAAGTCATTATGTCAAGCCCATACATGACTTGTCAGTGGCTGATCCCTTTGCAGAAATGTTGAGGTTTCGAAAAGGGTGTTACAAGTTGTAATATCAGTTTGAACCTCTCATATGTCCTTGTTCAGCTGATCAGCGCAGATGTCTGTAGCTGCATGAGCTGAATTTCATTTCTAATATCAGTTTGAACCTTGTAATCTTTGAATTTGAGCCTTCTAACTCTGGAATTTGAACCTTGTAATATTTCGGGCTTTTGTGGTACAATCGTTGAAATGGCATCGTATGAGACTCGTATTTTGGTAGTACTATTTTGACCTTCATATGCAATGGACGATTAATATCTGGACCTCAATGAACTTGATTTTATTTACCATTCTCGAATGTGTTTCCCCTGTCGATCTCATCACAAATGATCTATATTGCGGACTCGACAGCGATCTTCGAAATTATTGTACACAGTTGGTTTCTTCAACTGTGTGCCCAGAATTATCGCACTTGAGTATCCATCATTACCCGTATGTGTAACTTTGACCTCATCACCCACGGGTAAACTTGGTGCCTCTTCGAGCCCGTGCGGGGTCAAACGAAACGCATGTGGGGTGCTCAACAACTCAAGCATTCGCTGGAATCCTCCGCTAGGAACGCGGTGACAAGACGTGACGATTACAGGCCATCCAGCCCCCATTTATTACAGGTGCCATTTAACCCTTGTGTCTCTTCAACCTTTTGATCGCGCCCCACTATTGCAAGAAGCACACCCACGACGACAAATACAGAGAGGGTATCCAGCGCGGCTCCAATGGCGGTCCCAGCGGCTGCCGACGATGAGCGGCAGTTCACCATGCATGCCATAATGGACACCCACAGAAGGTTCACGGAGCTCTCGGTGGTGTGCACCAACAACCCGATCTGGTTGGAGAACTCCATCCACACTATGGAGTTGTTGCTTGCTGCGGAGAAGTACAAGGTGGTCGGGTTCGACCTTGAGTACACCCGCGCTCGTGCCAGGTCTCGTCACAAGGTCGCCGTCGCCCAGATGTGCGTGCGCAATCACGTCCTCATCTACCACTACTGCCTTGCCACAAGGCCTTGCGAGCGTTTTTCCAGGTTTGTCAACAGCCCCCACTACGTGTTCGCTACGGTGGACATCACCAACGATGTAAAGGTGCTCAAGAATTCGGGCATCGCATGCCAGAATCTTGTCAACATCCAGGGCCAATACAAGATCTGGGGCAACAAGAAGCATGAGAAGGACTCACTAGTTCACCTCGCCGAGGCCATCATCGACCCCTACTACAGAGACATGAAGGATTCCTGCAACAAGGACAAGCGTGCCTAGCACTCGGCCTGGATGGAGAAACTCGACGAAGCTCATGTTGTGTATGCGGCCAAGGAGGCGTACACGAGCTACGAGATGTACAGGCGTATCGTTGACATGAGGAAGTGCCTCCTTCTTCCCCAAAACGGCCAGGGATCCAGCCGGAAGCAGAGCAATGGCAAGCGTCGTCACAACAAGAAGTAGATGATCGTTTCTCCTAGTTTAGTGTGCATGTAATTGTTTACATTGGTGTGTGTAGTCACTTATGTAATTGGATGTTTTATTTGGTTATGCAACAATGTTCTTATAAGTATATATGTTGCTGTTGTGTAGACAGAGCATAGATGTTGTGCGGACAGAGCAAATCACATCGGCCACGGGCTAAACTAGGGAACTCGTCGGTGATGATTTCATCAATCGCTGACAATTGTTTACCAGCAAGCGTTTGCCCACAACACACACGGGTTATTAGCAGGAATCGTCTATGTTGTTATCGGTCTTCCCACACATTTCGGATTACTGACCTGTTTGCCGCGTATCACACACATCTTGTTAAGTTGAACCGTTTCTGTTGTGTTGGGTAATCCCAAACAGTTCATCCGAGTGAACCGCATGCCATATATCGCACACACCTTGATCTGCCTGACCGTTTCTGTTGTGTTTGGTAATCACAAATAGTTCATCCGAGTGAACTGTATGCCGTGTATCGCACAAACTTCGAACTGGCTGCCCGTTTCTGTTGTGTTGGGTAATCACAAACAGTTCATCTGAGTGAACTGTATGCCGTGTATCGCACACACCACGAACTGGCTGACCGTGTTTGTTGTTCTAGCTTATCGCAAACAGTTTGTATGGATCAACTGTATGCCACGTATCGCACACGCGTCTCTAATCTGAATCATTTTTGATGTCTCCGGCATCGCAAATAGTTCGTCTTATTTGGGACGGTTTTTTAGGACACTATTTGCGATTCATGCATCGCACACAGTTTGGTCGCGGGGTCTCTGATTCATGTGTCGCGTTAGCGGTCGCCTGCAGTAGTGGCGGTTGATGTAGTCGTACTCTTCGCGATCTAATCATGATCCAATCCGATCTAGTGCCGAACGGACGGCACCTCCGAGATTAGCACACGTTCAGCTCGATGGCGTCCTCTCCTTCTTGATCCAGCAAGAGAGGGGGAGGAGGTAGATGAGATCGGAGCCAGCACGACGGCGTGGTGGTGGTGGTGGCAGCGGAATTCCGGCAGGGCTTCACCAAGCGCGTACCCGCGTAAAGGTGGGAGGAGTTGGGAGCGACGGAGGGCAAGGGTCGAGGCGTGCGGCTGCCCTCCCACCCCCCACTATATATAGGGGCAAGGGGGGAGGGGGCGCCGGCCCTAGCCCCTCCTCGAAGGAGGGGGCGGCAGCCCTAGGGGGGTGGCTTGCCCCCCAATCAAGGGGGGCGCCCGCGTCTCGGGGTTCCCACCAACCCTAGGCGCATGGGCCCAGGTGGGGAAGTGGAACCCAGCCCACCAGGGGCTGGTGCACCCCCTTTGCTGCCCATGTGGCCCTCCGGGGCAGGTGGGACCCCCCCGGTGGACCTCCGGAACCCTTTCGGCATTCCCGATACAATACGGGCAAATCCTGAAATCTTTCCGGTGATCAAAATAGGACTTCCTATATATGAATCTTTATCTCCGGACCATTCTGGAGCTCCTCGTGATATCCTGGATCCCATCTGGGACTCCGAACAACCTTCAGACTTTCCACTGTTAATATCTCATTACTACCCTAGCACTATTGAACGTTAAGCGCGCGACCCTACGGGTTCGGAAACATGCAGACATGACCGAGACACCTCTCCGGTCAATAACCAATAGCAGGATCTTGATACCCATATTGATTCCTACATATTCAATGAAGATCTTTATCAGTTAAACCATGATGTCGAGGATTCAGTTAATCCCGTATGCAATTCCCTTTGTCCGGCGATATGTTACTTGCCCGAGATTCGATCGTCGGTATCTCCATACCTAGTTCAATCTCGTTACCAGCAAGTCTCTTTACTCGTTCCGTAATACAAGATCCCGTGACTAACTCATTAGCCACATTGCTTGCAAGCTCTTTATGATGTTGTATTACCAAGAGGGCCCAGAGATATCTCTCCGTCATACGGAGTGACAAATCCCAGTCTTGATGCATGTAACCCAAGAGACACCTTCAGAGATACCTGTAGAGCACCTTTATGATCACCCAGTTACGAAGTGACGTTTGATAGCACACAAGGCATTCCTCCGGTATCCGGGAGTGACATGATCTCATGGTCGAAGGAACATATACTTGACATGAAGAAAGCTGTAGCAAATAACTAAACGATCTGATGCTAAGCTTACGGTTGGGTGTTGTCCATCACATCATTCTCCTAATGATGTGATCCCGTTATCAAATGACAACTCATGTCTATGGTTAGGAAACCTTAACCATCTTTGATCAATGAGCTAGTCTAGTAGAGGCTTACTAGGGACATGGTGTTGTCTATGTATTCACACATGTATTTAAGTTTCCGGTCAATACAATTCTAGCATGAATAATAAACATTTATCATGAACAAGGAAATATGATAATAACCAATTTATTATTGCCTCTAGGGCATATTTCCAACAGTCTCCCACTTGCACTAGAGTCAATAATCTAGTTTACATTGTAATGAATCTAACACCCATGGAGTCCTGGTGCTGATCATATTTTGCTCGCGAAAGAGGTTTAGTCAACGGGTTTGCCACATTCAGATCTGTATGTACTTTGCAAAGTTCTATGTCTCCATCCGTAATGTAATTACAAATGGAGTTGAAGCGGCGCTTGATGTGCTTTGTCTTCTTGTGAAACCTGGGCTCCTTGGCAATGGCAATAGCTCCAGTGTTGTCACAAAAGATAGTCATTGGATCCGATGCACTAGGTATTACTCCTAGATCGGATATGAACTCCTTCATCGAGACTCCTTCTTGCGCTGCTTCCGAAGCAGCTATATATTCCACTTCCATGTAGATCCCGCTACGATACTTTGATTGGAACTGCACCAACTGACTGCTCCACATTCAACATAAATACGTATCCGGTTTGAGACTTAGAGTCATCCGGATCTGTGTCGAAGCTAGCATCGACGTAACCCTTTACGACGAGCTCTTCGTCACCTCCATAAACGAGAAACATATCCTTAGTCCTCTTCAGGTACTTAAGGATATTCTTGACCGCTATCCAGTGATCTACTCCTGGATCACTTTGGTACCTCCCTGCCAGACTTATGGCAAGGCACACATCAGGTCTGGTACACGGCATGGCATACATTATAGAGCCTATGGCTGAGGCATAGGGGATGAATTTCATCCTTTCTCTTTCTTCTGCCATGGTCGGGCTTTGAGTCTTACTCAACTTCACACCTTGCAACACAGGAAAGAACCATTTCTTTGACTGGTCCATTTTGAACTTCTACAAAATCTTTTCAAGGTATGTGCTTTGTGAAAGTCCTATCAGGTGTCTTGATCTATCTCTATAGATCTTTATCCCCAATATTTGAGCAGCTTCACCCAAGTCTTTCATTGAAAAACTATTGTTCAAATAACCTTTTATGCTTTCCAGAAATTATATATCATTTCCAATCAAAAATATGTCATCCACATATAATATTAGAAATGCTACAGAGCTCCCACTCACTTTCTTGTAAATACAAGCTTCTCCGTAAGTTTGTATAAAACCAAAAGCTTTGATCACCTCATCAAAGCATATATTCCAACTCCGAGATGCTTGCACCAGTCCATAGATGGATCGCTAGAGCTTGCATACTTTGTTAGCATCCTTAGGATCGACAAAACCTTTCGGTTGCATCATATACAACTCTTCCTTAAGAAACCCGTTAAGGAACGCTATTTTGACGTCCATCTGCCAGATCTCATAATCATAAAATGCGGCAATTGCTAACATGATTCTAACAGACTTAAGCATCGCTACGGGTGAGAAAGTCTCATCGTAGTCAACTCCATGAATTTGTCGAAAACCCTTTGCGACAAGTCGAGCTTTATAGATGGTGACATTACCATCAGCGTCTGTCTTCTTCTTAAAGATCCATTTGTTCTCAATGGCTTGCCGATCATCGGGCAAGTCCACCAAAGTCCATACTTTGTTCTCATACATGGATCCTATCTCGGATTTCATGGCCTCAAGCCATTTGTCAGAATCCGGGCTCATCATTGCTTCTTCATAGTTCGTAGGTTCACTGTTGTCCAACAACATGACTTCCAGGACGGGATTACCGTACCACTCTGGTGCGGAACGTACCCTGGCCGACCTATGAAGTTCAGTAGTAACTTGATCCGAAGTTTCATGATCATCATCATTAGCTTCCTCTCCTTCTTGTGTAGACATCACGAGAACTTCTTTCTGTGATGCGCTACTTTCCAATTCGAGAGAAGGTACAATTACCTCATCAAGTTCTACTTTCCTCCCACTCACTTCTTTCAAGAGAAACTCCTTCTCTAGAAAGGACCCATTCTTAGCAACAAAGATTTTGCCCTTGGATTTGTGGTAGAAGGTATACCCAATGGTCTCTTTAGGGTATCCTATGAAGATGCTCTTCTCCGCCTTGGGTTCGAGCTTATCAGGCTGAAGCCTCTTGACATAAGCGTCGCATCCCCAAACCTTAAGAAACGACAGCTTAGGTTTCTTGCCAAACCATAATTCATACGGTGTCATCTCAACGGATTTAGACGGTGCCCTGTTCAAAGTGAATGCGGCTGTCTCTAATGCATAACCCCAAAATGATAGTGGCAAATCGGTAAGAGACATCATAGAATGCACCATATCCAATAAAGTACGATTACGACGTTCGGACACACCATTACGCTGTGGTGTTCCAGGTGGTGTGAGCTGTGAAACAATTCCACATTGTCTTAGATGCATACCAAACTTGTAACTCAAATATTCACCTCCACGATCAGATCATAGAAATTTAATTTTCTTATTACGATGATTCTCTACTTCACTCTGAAACTCCTTGAACTTTTCAAATGTTTTAGACTTGTGTTTCATTAAGTAAATATACCCATATCTACTCAAATTATCTGTGAAGGTAAGAAAATAACAATATCCACCGCGGGCTTCAATACTCATCGGACCGCATACATCGGTATGTATTATTTCCAATAAGTCACTTGCCCGCTCCATTGTACCGGAAAATGGGGTTTTAGTCATCTTGCCCATGATGCATGGCTCACATGTATCAAATGATTCATAATCAAGAGATTCCAAAAGTCCATCAGCATGGAGTTTCTTCATGCGCTTTACACCAATATGACCTAAGTGGCAGTGCCACAAGTATGTGGTACTATCATCATTAACTTTGCATCTTTCGGCATCGATATTATGAATATGTGTATCACTACGATCGAGATTCAATAGAAATAAACCATTCACTAAGGGTGCATGACCATAAAAGATATTATCCATATAAATAGAACAACCATTATTCTCTGTCTTAAATGAATAACCGTCTCGCAATAAACAAGATCCAGATATAATGTTCATGCTTAACGCAGGCACCAAATAACAATTATTCAGGTTCATAACTAATCCCGAAGGTAAACGTAGAGGGAGCGTGCCAACGGCGATCACATAAACCTTGGAACCATTTCCAACGCGCATCGTCACCTCGTCCTTAGCTAGTGCCTGTTTATTCCGCAGCTCCTATTTTGAGTTACAAATATTAGCAACCGAACCAGTATCAAATACCCAGGCACTACTACGAGCACTAGTAAGGTACACATCAATAACATGTATATCAAATATACCTTTGTTGACGTTGCCAGCCTTCTTATCTGCCAAGTACTTGGGGCAGTTCCGCTTCCAGTGACCATTCCCCTTGCAATAGAAGCACTCGGTCTCAGGTTTGGGTCCAGCCTTGGGTTTCTTCATGGGAGCGGCAACTGGCTTGCCATTCTTCTTGAAGTTCCCTTTCTTTCCCTTGCCTTTCTTCTTGAAACTGGTGGTCTTATTGACCATCAACACTTTATGCTCTTTCTTGATTTCTACTTCCGCGGCCTTTAGCATCGCGAAAAGCTCAGGGATTGTTTTCTCCATCCCTTGCATATTATAGTTAATCACGAAGCCTTTCTAGCTCGGTGGCAGTGACTGGAGAACTCTGTCAATCGCTACTTCATCCGGAACATTAACTCCCAACTGATTCAAGCGATTATAGTACCCAGACATTTTGAGTACGTGCTCACTAACGGAGTTGTTCTCCTCCATCTTACAGCTAAAGAACTTGTCAGAGGTGTCATACCTCTCAACCCGGGAATGAGCCTGAAATACCAATTTCAGCTCCTGGAACATCTCATATGCTCCGTGGTGCTCAAAACGTCTTTGGAGCCCCGGTTCTAAGCCATAAAGCATGGCGCACTAAACTATCGTGTAGTCATCATTCCTTGTCTGCCAGACGTTCATAGCGTCCAGATTTGCGGGAGCGGGTGGATCACCTAGCGGTGCATCAAGGACATATATGTGCAGCAGTGAGGATAATCCTCTGATTACAGACCCAGTCCGCATAGTTGCTACCATCATCTTTCAACTTTTCTTTTTCTAGGAACGCATTAAAATTCTGGGGAGCTACAGCGCGAGCCATTGATCTACAACATTAATTTGCAAAGACAATTAGACTAAGTTCATGATAATTGGTTTTTCTAATCAAATTACTAAAGAACTCCCACTTAAATCAACATCCCTCAAGTTGTCTAAGTGTTACATGATCAACATCAACTGGCCCATGTCCGATCATCACGTGAGATGGGGCAGTCATCAATGGTGAACATCTCCATGTTGATCATATCTACTATATGACTCATGTTCGACCTTTCGGTCTCTCGTGCTCTGAGGCCATGTCTGTACATGCTAGGCTCGTCAAGTTTAACCCACGTATTCTGCATGTGTAAAACTGGCTTACTCCCGTTGTATGTGAACGTAGAGTCTATCACACCCGATCATCACGTGGTGCTTCGAAACGATGAACTTTCGCAACGGTGCATACTTAGGGAGAACATTTTTATCTTGAAATTAAGTGAAGGGATCATCTTATAATGCTACCATCGTCCTAAGCAAAATAAGATGCATAAAAGGATAAACATCACATGCAATCAATATGTGACATGATATAAACATTATCATCTTGTGCCTTTGATCTCCATCTCCAAAGCACCGGCATGACACCATGATCTCCATCATCATGATCTCTATCATCGTGTCGTCATGTGGTTGTCTTGCCACTATTGCTTCTACAACTATTGCTAACGCATAGCGATAAAGTAAAGCAATTACATGGTGTTTAATGATTGACACGCAGGTCATACAATAAATTAAAGACAACCCTATGGCTCCTGCCAGTTGTCGTACTCATCGACATGCAAGTCGTGAACCTATTAAAAAACATGATCATCTCATACATCAACATATATCACATCACGTTTTGGCCATACCACATCACAACATGCCCTGCAAAAACAAGTTAGATGTCCTCTACTTTGTTGTTGCATTTTTTACGTGGCTGCTAGGGCAAACTATAAGAACCATTCTTATCTACGCAAAACCACAATGGTGATATACAAGTTGCCTTTTAACCTTCTACAAGGACCGCCCTCGTCAAATCAGATTCAACTAAAGTGGCAGAGACAGACACCCGCAAAGCCACTTTTATGCAATACAGGTTGCATGTCAGTCAGTGGAACCGGTCTCTTGTGCGTGGACAAGTAAGGTTGGTCTGAGCCGCTTCATCCCAAAATACCGCCGAATACAAATAAGACAAAGGAAGTAAGCAATTTGGACATCAACGCCCACAACTTCTTTGTGTTCTACTCGTGCAAATACATCTACGCATAGACCTAGCTCATGATGCCACTGATGGGGAACGTTGCATGAAAATCAAAAAATTTCCTACGAACACCCAAGATCTAATCTAGGAGATGCATAGCAACGAGAGGGGAGTGTGTCTACATACCCTTGTAGACCGAAAGCGTTAGCGTCGTAACGCGGTTGATGTTGTCGTACTCTTCACGATCCAATCTCGATCCAATCCGATCTAGTCCCGAACGGACAGCACCTCCAAGATTAGCACACATTCAGATCGATGGCGTCCTCTCCTTCTTGATCCAGCAAGAGAGGGGGAGGAGGTAGATGAGGTCGGAGCCAGCACGACGGCATGGTGGTGGTGGTGGCAGCGGAATTCCAGCAGGGGTTCACCAAGCGCGTACCGAAGAAAAGGTGGGAGGAGTTCGGAGCGACGGAGGGCAAGGGTGGAGGCGTGCGGCTGCCCTCCCACCCCCCCACTATATATAGGGGCAAGGGGGAGGGCCCCCCGCCCCTAGCACCTCCTCCAAGGAGGGGGCGGCGGCCCTAGGGGGGTGGCTTGCCACCCAAGTCAAGGGGGGCGCCCCCATCTAGGGTTCCCACCAACCCTAGGCGCATGGGCCCAGGTGGGGAAGTGGCGCCCAGCCCACCAGGGGCTGGTCCACCCCCTTTGCTGCCCATGTGCCCCTCCGGGGCAGGTGGGACCCCCCCGGTGGACCTCCGGAACCCTTTCGGCATTCCCGATACAATACCGGCAAATCCTGAAATCTTTCCGGTGATCAAAATAGGACTTCCTATATATGAATCTTTACCTCCGGACCATTCCAGAGCTCCTCGTGATATCCTGGATCCCATCCGGGACTCCGAACAACCTTCGTACTTTCCATTGTTAATATCTCATTACTACCCTAGCACTATCGAACGTTAAGCGTGCGACCCTACGGGTTCGGGAACATGCAGACATGACCGAGACACCTTTTTGGTCAATAACAAATAGCGGGATCTGGATACCCATATTGATTCCTACATATTCAACGAGGATCTTTATTGGTTGAACCACGATGTCGAGGATTCAGTTAATCCCGTATGCAATTCCCTTTGTCCGGGGATATGTTACTTGCCCGAGATTCGATCATCGGTATCTCCATACCTAGTTCAATCTCGTTACCAGCAAGTCTCTTTACTCGTTCCGTCATACAAGATCCCATGACTAACTCATTAGCCACATTGCTTGCAAGCTCTTTATGATGTTGTATTACCGAGAGGGCCCAGAGATATCTCTCTGTCATACAGAGTGACAAATCCCAGTCTCGATCCATGTAACCTAATAGACACCTTCAGAGATACCTGTAGAGCAACTATGATCACCCAGTTACAAAGTGACGTTTGATAGCACACAAGGCATTCCTCCGATATCCGGGAGTGACATGATCTTATGGTCGAAGGAACAGATACTTGACATGAAGAAAGTTGTAGCAAATAACTAAACGATCTGATGCTAAGCTTACGGTTGGGTCTTGTCCATCACATCATTCTCCTAATGATGTGATCTCGTTATCAAATGACAACTCATGTCTATGGTTAGGAAACCTAAACCATCTTTGATCAACGAGCTAGTCTAGTAGAGGCTTACTAGGGACACAGTGTTGTCTATGTATTCACACATGTATTTTAGTTTCTGGTCAATACAATTCTAGAATGAATAATAGACATTTATCATGAACAAGGAAATATAACCAATTTATTATTGCCTCTAGGGCATATTTCCAACAGGACTTTCCACTATTAATATCTCAATACTACCCTAGCGCTACCGAACGTTAAGCGTGCGACCCTACGGGTTCGGAACATGCAGACATGACCGAGACTCCTCTCCGGTCAATAACCAATAGCGGGACCTGGATGCCCATATTGATTCCCACATATTCAACGAAGATCTTTATCGGTTGAACCACGATGTCAAGGATTCGACTAATCCCGTATGCAATTCCCTTTGTCCGGCGATATGTTACTTGCCCGAGATTCGATCGTCGGTATCTCCATACCTAGTTCAATCTCGTTACCGGCAAGTCTCTTTACTCGTTCCGTAATACAAGATCTCGTGGCTAAATCATTAGCCACATTGGTTGCAAGCTCTTTACGATGTTGTATTATCGAGAGGGCCTAGAGATATCTCTCCGTCACACGGAGCGACAAATCCCAATCTCGATCCATGCAACCCAACAGACACCTTCGGAGATACCTGTAGAGCACCTTTATGGTCACCCAGCTACGAAGTGACGTTTGATAGCACACAAGGCATTCCTCTGGTATCCGGGAGTGACATGATCACATGGTCTAAGGAACAGATACTTGACATGAAGAAAGCTGTAGCAAATAACTAAACGATCTGATGCTAAGCTTATGGTTGGGTCTGTCCATCACATCATTCTCCTAATGATGTGCTCCTGTTATCAAATGACAACTCATGTCTATGGTTTGGAAACCTTAACCATCTTTGATCAACGAGCTAGTTTAGTAGAGGCTCACTAGGGACATGGTGTTGTTTATATATATTCACACATGTATTTAAGTTTTCGGTCAATACAATTCTAGCATGAATAATAAACATTTATCATGAACAAGGAAATTTGATAATAACCAATTTATTAGTGCCTCTAGGGCATATTTCCAACACCAAGAACTAGGGGTCTACTCACACATGGAGACAACAAACATCATGATGGTGGCAATGGTAAACATGAATGGATCACACACGTAACACATAAGACAATCCACCAGGGTTCCTGATGTTACAATGAGATGGATGTGTATGATGATGATGATGACAGTGGTGATGATGTTGATGATGATGACAGTGGTGATGATGTTGATGATGATGACAGTGGTGATGATGTTGTAGCCCCCTTGTGCTTGGTGGTGAAGGTGGCGATCTCCTCCTTGCCAATCCCTCCCCGAATGATCTCTGGAGGCGAGGGTTCTACCTTCTGGACGAGTTTTAGGTGTCTCTGTGTGTCTGATTTCCGATCCGATTTCACGGGGTGGAAGTAGTGGGCGAGGCGGCAACGCTAGCACCTCGTACGACAGCCCATACGGGTGGGTGGGCTCGTATGGAGGGCCGTCTTATGCTCTGGAGGCGTCGCGGGCACTCTTCCTTTGGTCCATTTGCTCCATTCTTTTATGGTAGTTAATTATCATATTAAATACGTGATTTCACCACCATTTTCTGGGATTCCTTCCATAAAATATTATTTGCTCCAAAAGACGTTACCCGTGCAATACCGAAAAAAAAGGTGCGCGAACGCGATAAAATCCCACAAAGCCTACCATGTATGCACAAAATAACTATAAAAAACATCACATAAATTGGACTCATCAAGGCCCGTGCTCACTACACTGAAATGGTCTTCGCCGAGCGGGAGGCCGCGTTTCGGCAGGAGCAGGCCGACCTGGAGTACAATGTCTGCCTCCTTCACGAGCACCAGCGTGCAGAGGAGCAACTCGCCACCGGCATAGCCATCGCGCCGGACGTGGACGTGCCCGAGCAGGAGGCGCTGCTCGAGTCCTATCGCTCCGCCCGCGACATCCGTCACGGCCGTTGGCGGCACCGGTACCGCCAACGTCAGGCGGAGTTAGAAGCCGCCTACAGGGAGTTCGTCGAGGCAGTGGATGAGGTGTTCGGCAAGAGCGAGGACGAAGACGAGGTTGTTAGCTCGGTCACGCCCCGCCGCCATGACAACGAAGCCGGCACGTCCGCGGGCGTCGCCGGCAGTGAGGAAGAGTAGCGCATGGGAGGTCGTCGGCGCTTGTGTCCCATGAAGGCCACCACTTCTCCCCTCCTGTTGATGCCAAGCTTGGTAGCCTCATCATCGTCGGCCGAATAGCCGCTTGCCAGCGACGTGGAGGCGGATAGCTTCAGTTCCCGGTGCTCATGGCTATGGAGGCGGAGCTTCATTTTTCGGGGCTGGCCGGCGGAGATGGGGAACGGGCGCCGGAGGTCATTTTAGGCTAGGTTTAGAGTCCGATCTAGTTGAAATATGTCTGAATGTAATAAATTTGCTCCGGTTTAGATGAAAAGCATCTGGTTTTATGTAAAAATTATCCAAGTATGAATGAATATTGTTCGGTGCATTTAAATATGAATCAAGTTTGTTCATTTTCGTTAAAATTCTTCCAAAATATAACCTGACATATGTTAACAGCTTTGGATGGCCGGCTCCCGCATCTGTGTCCGCGGACTAATCCCCCCTGTCCGCGGACAAATGCACTGTTCGGTTTTGGGGATCGGCGTTGGAGATGCCCTACCATCATGGTTGTATTTTCTCCGGTGAAAACCCATGACTTGTCCTTCTAGCTTGATAAGCAGTGTCAACGTTAACTTGTTGTTATCTTGTTAAGATCTACTTGGCAAGTCATTGCTCAAGGTTGACATTTGATTGGACCAACTAACATCATTGTGCGAGCGGCGATTCTTTCTTAAAGACATTGCCTTAGAGTTTCGTATCATTTGTCGGCTCAAAGGTTGCTCGACTTAGGATTTGTTAGACATGTCCTATGTGTATGGTCTCGTTTTTTTCAAGTCAGACCTGTTTGATGTCATCGCTTGATTTATTTTATTTTTGGCGAGAAAACTTTCGATCTATTCATCTCCAATCATAGCAATACAATGAACACCAGAAATAATAAAAATTACATCCAGATTCATAGACCACCTAGCGACGACTAAGCTTCACATTGTGTTTACTACCCCTCCAGTTCATAGTAAGTGTCGTGGTTTATTATGAATCAGAGGGTGAACTTGAACAATAACCGCGACACTTATTATAAATCAGAGGGAGTAATAAATAATACTATATGGCTATGTATATCAATCGATGCAAAGTCTAAGGGTTTATCGTCCTTTTTGAGAAAAATCATAAATTGTGTGGTACATATTGAAATGATATTTTGTGACAATCCATGTTAAACTTGCCAAATTGGGAAACTATGTGTTTTACGTTCATCTTTCTCAACGAAAATAGGAATCCCCATGCTTACATTTCACATGTGAGAGCAGTGAAATCGCAAGATACTTACGGCATGTTTGATCATCAATTTAGAATTTTCTATGTTCATTGAGCTAGAAAAAATAGCTCTTTGGTCAGTCCCCGCCTTGAGTTATGGCAACACCTTTTGCTATGTCTGAATTCAATCCAACTAACAAAAGACGGGATTATTTCACCTGAAATTTCACACAGAGTGGCCCTTTTATGGTAGACTCTATGCACCTAGCACTCACACACACTGAGATTCCAGCGGATAACAACCACAAAATCTCTGAGGTCAAGGATATCCAAAGTTAAATTTCCTATATGGTATCTTCGTCGGGGTGTGATCCTCATAACTGATAACCTCGCTCGATGCAAATGTCACGGAAGCATGAACTGTATTTTTTGTTGCTATAATAAGACATTTAAACACTTTTTCCTTCAATGCACTTCTTACGCGCACTACATGGTCAGTCATCCAAATTACGTCAGATTTGTATCCGCCCCGCAATGTTGCCAATATATATCGTCACCGGCTAGATGGGATTCCTAGTAAGTTTACTATACTAATAAGGGTGGGAGCGTCTGCCTTGTTATAATCGACCTGGCTATGTAGAAACGGCATGGTTTTTACTGGTTAAATTTCATCTCCCATGCAGGTTCTACCAATGCACGCACTTACTCTATTTGTGGTCTTCTCTACAACGAGTGAACCACAAACCTATGTTTTACGGCGATGTGTCCGTGTTTAGAGCACGTGGTCAATGGTGTTTCACCTAACACGAATGGCGGTATAGTCTACAGATAGTGTTGGAAATATGCCCTAGAGGCAATAATAAATTAGTTATTATCATATTTCCCCGTTCATGATAATAGTTTATTATTCATGCTAGAATTGTATTGACCGGAAACTAAATAAATGTGTGGATAATAGACAAATACTATGTCCCTAGTATGCCTCTACTAGACTAGCTCGTTGATCAAAAGATGGTCAAGGTTTCCTGACCATGGACATGAGTTGTCATTTGATAACGGGATCACATCATTAGGAGAATGATGTGATGGACATGACCCAACCGTTAGCATAGCAAATGATCGTTCAGTTTATTGCTATTGCCTTCACTATGTCAAATACACGTTCCTCTGACCATGAGATCATGCAACTCCCGGATACCGTAGGAATACTTTGGGTGTATCAAACGTCACAATGTTACTGGGTGATTATAAAGGTGCACTACAGGTATCTCCGAAAGTGTTTGTTGAGTTGGCATGGATCGAGATTGGGATTTGTCACTCCGACTATCGGAGAGGTATCTCTGGGCCCTCTCGGTAATACAACATCACAGAAGCCTTGCAAGCACCGTGACTAAAGAGTTAGTTGCAAGATGATGTATCACGGAACGAGTAAAGAGACTTGCCGGTAACAAGATTGAACTAGGTATTGGATACCGACGATCGAATCTCGGGCAAGTAACATACCGCCAGACAAAGGGAACAACGTATATTGACATATGAGGTTCACCGATAAAGATCTTCGTGGAATATGTAGGAACCAATATGAGCATCTAGGTTCCGCTGTTGGTTATTGACCGGAGATTCGTCTCGGTCATGTCTACATCATTCCCGAACCCGTAGGGTCCGCACACTTAAGGTTCGATGACGATTTAGTATTATATGAGTTATGTGATTGGTGGCCGAAGTTTGTTCGGAGTCCCGGATGAGATCACGGACATGACGAGGAGTCTCGAAATGGTCGAGAGGTAAAGATTCATATATTGGAAGGCTATATTCGGACGTCGGAAAGGTTCCGAGTGATTTGGGTATTTTTCGGAGTACCGGGGAGTTACGGGAATTCACCGGGAGAAGTAATGGGCCTTATTGGGTCATACGGGAAAAGGAGAGGCAGGCCACGTGAGGAGGCACGCGCCCCCCCCTTGCCCAAACCGAATTGGACTAGGGGAGGGGGCGCAGCCCCCTCTTTCCTTTCCCTCTCCCTTCCCCCTTTCCTACTCCGTATGGGAGGTGGAATCCTACTAGGACTAAGGAGTCCTAGTAGGACTCCCCACACTTGGCGCACCCCTAGGGGGCCGACCTCCTCCCTCCCTCCTTTATATACGGAGGAGGGGCACCCCGTGGAGACACACAATTGTCTCATAGCCGTGTGCGGTGCCCCGATCTCCGTTTTCCACCTCGGTCATATTTTCGGAGAGCTTAGGCGAAGCCCTGCCGGAATCACTTCACCATCACCGTCGCCACGCCGTCGTGCTGACGGAACTCATCTACTACCTCGACGTCTTGCTGGATCAAGAAGGCGAGGAACGTCACCGAGCTGCACGTGTGTAGAACTCGGAGGTGCCGTACGTTCGGTACTCGATCGGTGGAGCTCGAAGGATTGTTCGACTACATGAACCGCGTTGTGAGACGCTTCCGCTAAACGGTCTACGAGGGTACGTAGACACACTCTCCCCTCTCGTAGCGATGCATCTCCATGGATAGATCTTGCGTGAGCGTAGGAAATTTTTGAAATTCATGCTCCGTTCCCCAACAGTGGCATCCGAGCCAGGTCTATGCGTAGATGTGATTTGCACAAGTAGAACACAAGTGAGTTGTGGGCGTGGGTGTATACATATTGCTTGCCGTTACTAGTTGTTACTTGATTCGGCGGTATTGTGAGATGAAGCGGCCCGGACCGACATTACGCGTACACTTACGCGAGACAGGTTTCACCGCTACGTGCATTCGTTGCATAAAGGTGACTGGCGGGTGTCTGTCTCTCTCACTTTAGTTGAATCGGTTTCAATGAAGAGGGTTCTTTTAGAAGATCAAAAAGCAATCACTACACCACGTTGTGGTTTTGCGTAGGTAAGAACGGTTCTTGCAAACCCGTAGCAGCCACGTAAAACTTGCAACAACAAAGTAGAGGACGTCTAACTTGTTTTTGCAGGGTATGCTGGTGATGTGATATGGCCAAGACATGATGTGATATAAGTTGTTGTATGAGATGATCATGTTTTGTAAGTTATCAGGCAACCGGCAGGAGCCTTATGGTTGTCTCTTTATTGTATGCAATGCCAACGCTATGTAATTGCTTTACTTTACCGCTATAAGTTAGCAGTAGTAGTAGTAGCAATAGCCGGCGAGACGACCACGACGCTACGATGGAGATCAAGGTGTCACGACGCTACGATGGAGATCAAGGTGTCAACCCGGTGATGATGGAGATCATGACGGTGCTTTGCTGATGGAGATCAAAAGCACAAGACGATGATGGCCATATCATGTCACATATATTGAATTGCATGTGATGTTAATCCTTTTATGCATCTTATTTTGCTTAGGACGACGGTAGCATTATAAGATGATCCCTTCACTAAATTTCATGATAAGTGTTCTCCCCTAGTATGCACCGTTGCGAAGGTTCGACGCTTCTAAGCACCACGTGATGATCGGGTGTGATGGATTCTTTCGTTCGCATACAATGGGTGTAAGCCAGTTTTACACACGCAGAATACTTGGGTTAAACTTGACGAGCCTAGCATGTACAGACATGGCCTCGGAACACAAGAGACCGAAAGGTCGAACATGAGTCATATAGTAGATATGATCAACATGAAAGATGTTCACCATTGATAACTAATCCACCTCACGTGATGATCGGACGTGGTTTAGTTGATGTGGATCATGTTACACTTAGACAACTTGAGGGATGTTAATCTAAGTGGGAGTTCTTAAGTAATTTGATTAATTGAACTTCAATTGTCATGAACATAGTCTTACTTGTCTTAGCAAATTTATGTTGTAGATCAATAGACCGCGCTGTAGTTCCCCTGTTTTTATTATGTTCCTAGAGAAAACGAATTTGAAAGTTGATGGAAGCAACTATGCGGACTAGGTCCGTGATCTGAGGATTGTCCTCACTGCTGCACAGAAGGCTTATGTCCTTAATGCACCGCTCAGTGAAATACCCCTACGGCTTCGTCTGAGGACGTTATGAACGTCTGGCAGACAAGAAAAGATGACTACTCGATAGTTCAGTGCGCCATACTTTACGGCTTAGAACCGGAGCTCCAAATATGTTTTGAGCAACACGGAGCATATGAGATGTTCCAAGAGCTGAAAATTTGTTTTTCAAGCTCACACCCGGGTCGAGAGGTATGACACCTTCGACAAGTTCTATAGCTACAAGATGGAGGAGAACAGCTCCGTTAGTGAGCATGTACTCAGAATGTCTGAGTACTTCAAACACTTGAATCAAGTGGGAGTTAGACTTCCGAATAAAGTGGTGATTGATAAAGTTCTCTAGTCACTATCACTAAGCTACTGGATCTTCGTGATGAACTATAAACATGCAAAGGATAGAAGATCCTTAAGCTATTCGCGATGCTACAATCTGCGGATGTAGAAATCAAAAAAAGGGAGCATCAAGTGTTGATGGTTAATAAGACCACTAGTTTCAAGAAGGGCAAGGGAAAGAAAAGGGAACTTCAAGAAGAACGGTAAAACAGTTGCCGCTCACGCGAAGAAACCCAAGGCTGAACCAAACCCGAGACTTAGTGCTCCCATTGCAAAGGGAAATGTCACAGGGAGCGGAACTTCCCCAAAGTAACTGGCAGATAATAAGACTGGCAATGTCAACAAATATATTTGATATACATGTTATTGATATGTACCTTACTAGTACTCGTAGGAGCACCTGGGTATTTGATACTTGTTCAGTTGCTTACAACTTGAAACATGGAGCTTCGGAATAAACGAGGGCTAGCTAAAGAACGAGGTGACGATGTGCATTGGAAGTGTCTCCAAGGTTGATATGATCACCATCGCCACGCTCTCTCTACCTTCAGGATTAGTGATGAACCTAAATAATTGTTATTTGGTGCTTGCGTTAAGCATGAACATTATATCTGATAGTGTTTATTGCAAGACGGTTATTCAATTTCAGAGAATAATTGTTATTCTATTTGGATAATATCATTGATGATCATGCACTTAAAATGAAAGGTTTATTGAATCTTGATCGTAGTTATACATATGTTCATAACACGAATGCCAAAAGATAATGATAGTACCACATATTTGTGGCACTGCCGCTTAGGTCATATCAGTGTTAAACACATGAAGAAACTCCATGCAGATGGGTTTTTGGAATCTCTTGATTATGAATCATTTGAGACATGTGAACCATGCCTTATTGGCAAGATGACTAAAACTTCGTTCTTCGGAACAATGGAGCGAGCAACCAACTTATTGGAAATAATACATACCGATGTATGCGGTCCGATGAGTGTTGAGGCGCGCGGTGGATATCGTTATGTTCTCACGTTCACAGATGATTTGAGTAGATATGGCTATGTCTACTTGATGAAGCATAAATCTGAAACATTTGAAAAGTTCAAAGGATTTCAGAGTGAAGTAGAGAACCATCGTAACAAGAAAATAATGTTCTTACGATCTGATCGTGGAGGAGAATATTTGAGTTACGAGTTTGGCAATCACTTAAGACAATGTGGAATTGTTTCACAGCTCACGCCACCTGGAACACCACAGCGTAATGGTGTGTCCGAACGTCGTAATCGTACTCTATTAGATATGGTGCGTTCTATGATGTCTCTTACCGATTTACCACTATCATTTTGGGGTTATGCATTAATGACAGCTGCATTCACTTTAAATAGGGCACCGTCTAAATCCGTTGAGACGACACCGTATGAACTGTGGTTTGGCAAGAAACCTAAGCTGTCGTTTCTGAAAGTTTGGGTATGCAATGCTTATGTCAAAAGGCTTCAGCCAGATAAGCTCGAACCCAAAGCGGATAAGTGCGTCTTCATAGGATACCCAAAGGAGACCGTTGGGTACACCTTCTACCACAGATCCGAAGGCAAAGTATTCGTTGCTAAGAATGGATCCTTTCTAGAGAAGGAGTTTCTCTCGAAAGAAGTGAGTGGGAGGAAAGTAGAACTTGATGAGGTAATTGTACCTCCTCTGGATAGTAGTACGCCACAGAAAGAAATTTCTGTGACACCGACACAGACCAGAGAGGAAGTAGATGATGATGATCATGAAGCTTCGGATCAAGTTGCTACAGAACCTCGTAGGTCAACCAGGACACGCTCCACACCTGATTGGTACGGCAATCCTGTCTTGGAGGTCATGTTGTTAGACAACAGTGAACCTACGAACTATGAAGAAACGATGGCGAGCCCGGATTCCGACAAATGGCTTGAGGCCATGAAATCCGAGATTAGATCCATGTATGAGAACAAAGTGTGGACTTTGGTAGACTTGCCCGATGAACGGCGAGCTATTAAAAATAAATGGATCTTTAAGAAGAAGACGGACGCTGATGGTAATGTTACCGTCTATAAAGCATGACTTGTTGCTAAAGGTTATCGACAAGTTCAAGGAGTTGACTACGATGAGTCTTTCTCACCCGTAGCGATGCTAAAGTCTGTCAGAATTATGTTAGCAATTGCCGCATTTTATGATTATGAAATCTGGCAAATGGACGTCAAAACGGCATTCCTTAATGGATTCCTTAAGGAAGAATTGTATATGATGCAACCGGAAGGTTTTGTCGATCCTAAAGGTGCTAACAAAGTATGCAAGCTCCAGCGATCCATCTATGGACTGGTGCAAGCATCTCGGAGCTGGAATACCCGCTTTGATGAAGTGATCAAAGCGTTTGGGTTTATGCAAGTTTATGGAGAAACTTGTATTTACAAGAAAGTGAGTGGGAGCTCTATAGCATTTCTAATAGTATATGTGGATGACATATTGTTGATTGGAAATGATGTAGAATTTCTGGAAAGCATAAAGAATTGAAAGGAGGTTTTCAATAAAAACCTGTTTTTGAGTTATCCACAGATTGGGCATCGAGATCTATGGAGACAGATCAAAACGCCTGATAAAAGTTCACACATCTTGATGAGTTTTTTGAAGAAGTTCAAAATAGGATCAAGTCAAAGAAATGAGTTCTTGCCTGGTGTGAAGTGGAGTAAGACTTGAAGATCTAGGTAAAGGTTGTTTACATGTTAGGCATCAAAATCTATAGAGATAGATTGAGACGCCTCATATGACTTTCACAAAACATATACCTTGACAAGATTTTGAAGAAGTTCAAAATGGATCAGTCCAAGAAGGAGTTCTTGACTGTGGTGAAAGGTGTGAAGTTGAGTAAGACTCAAATCTCTACCACGGCAAAATAAATAGAATGGATGAAGGTTATCCCCTATGCCTCGGCCGTAGGTTCTATAAAGTATGCCAAGCTGTGTGCCTTGCCATGTGTCTGGCAAAATAGGTACCAAAGTGATCTAGGAGTAGATCACTGGACAGCGGTCAAATTATCCTTAAGATGACTAAGGAAGAATTTCTCAGGAATAGAGATGATAAAGAGTTCATCGTAAGGGGTTACGTCGATGCAAGCTTTAAACACTGATCCGAAAGACTATGAGTCTCAGACCGGATAAGTATAGTGGGGAAATCTTTTGGAGTAGCTCCAAACAGAGTGTGGTAGCAGCATCTACATATAACATAGAGATTTGCCAAGAACACACGGATCTGAATATTGCAGACCCGTTGACTAAAACCTCTCTCACAAGCAAAACATGATCAGCTTTAGAACTGATTAAGTGTTAATTACATGGAGATGTAATCTAGATTATTGACTCTAGTGCAAGTGGGAGACTGTTGGAAATATGCCCTAGAGGCAATAATAAATTAGTTATTATCATATTTCCCCGTTCATGATAATAGTTTATTATTCATGCTAGAATTGTATTGACCGGAAACTAAATACATGTGTGGATAATAGACAAATACTATGTCCCTAGTATGCCTCTACTAGACTAGCTCGTTGATCAAAAGATGGTCAAGGTTTCCTGACCATGGACATGAGTTGTCATTTGATAACGGGATCACATCATTAGGAGAATGATGTGATGGACATGACCCAACCGTTAGCATAGCAAATGATCGTTCAATTTATTGCTCTTGCTTTCACTATGTCAAATACACGTTCCTCTGACCATGAGATCATGCAACTCCCGGATACCGTAGGAATACTTTGGGTGTATCAAACGTCACAACGTTACTGGGTGATTATAAAGGTGCACTACAGGTATCTCCGAAAGTTTTTGTTGAGTTGGCATGGATCGAGATTGGGATTTGTCACTCCGACTATCGGAGAGGTATCTCTGGGCCCTCTCGGTAATACAACATCACAGAAGCCTTGCAAGCACCGTGACTAAAGAGTTAGTTGCAAGATGATGTATCACGGAACGAGTAAAGAGACTTGCCGATAACAAGATTGAACTAGGTATTGGATACCGACGATCGAATCTCGGGCAAGTAACATACCGCCAGACAAAGGGAACAACGTATGTTGACATATGAGGTTCACCGATAAAGATCGTCGTGGAATATGTAGGAACCAATATGAGCATCCAGGTTCCGTTGTTGGTTATTGACCGGAGAGTCGTCTCGGTCATGTCTACATCATTCCCGAACCCATAGGGTCTGCACACTTAAGGTTCGATGACGATTTAGTATTATATGAGTTATGTGATTGGTGGCCGAAGTTTGTTCGGAGTCCCGGATGAGATCACGGACATGACGAGGAGTCTCGAAATGGTCGAGAGGTAAAGATTCATATATTGGAAGGCTATATTCGGACGTCGGAAAGGTTCCAAGTGATTCGGGTATTTTTCGGAGTACCGGGGAGTTACGGGAATTCACCGGGAGAAGTAATGGGCCTTATTGGGCCATACGGGAAAAGGAGAGGCAGGCCACGTGAGGAGGCACGCGCCCCCCCTTGCCCAAACCGAATTGGACTAGGGGAGGGGGCGCAGCCCCCTCTTTCCTTCCCCTCTCCCTTCCCCCTTTCCTACTCCGTATGGGAGGTGGAATCCTACTAGGACTAAGGAGTCCTAGTAGGACTCCCCACACTTGGCGCACCCCTAGGGGGCCGGCCTCCTCCCTCCCTCCTTTATATACGGAGGAGGGGCACCCCTTGGAGACACACAATTGTCCCATAGCCGTGTGCGGTGCCTCGATCTCCGTTTTCCACCTCGGTCATATTTTCGGAGAGCTTAGGCGAAGCCCTGCCGTTATCACTTCACCGTCACCGTCGCCATGCCGTCGTGCTGACGGAACTCATCTACTACCTCGACGTCTTGCTGGATCAAGAAGGCGAGGAACGTCACCGAGCTGCACGTGTGTAGAACTCGGAGGTGTCGTACGTTCGGTACTCGATCGGTGGAGCTCGAAGGATTGTTCGACTACATCAACCGCGTTGTGAGACGCTTCCGCTAAACGGTCTACGAGGGTACGTAGACACACTCTCCCCTCTCGTAGCGACGCATCTCCATGGATAGATCTTGCGTGAGCGTAGGAAATTTTTGAAATTCATGCTCCGTTCCCCAACAGATAGACCCCCCATCCTAGTTGTCGTTGGCTAGTTTCAGTTCTAGACTTTACTATGTCCGATGATTTTTATTGATTTTTGTATGCGTATATTGTCATTGGTTGTGTGCATCCTAATCATGTATAGGTTAGATGTATGCTCATTATGATTTGTATCCTCTCGATGCTACATTTTTAGGTTAATAAAAGCGTCGTTTATCAAAAAAATAAGAAAAAAAATGGCTATCCCTTTTGAATTAGTGCACCTGTCGAGGAGATATACTCATTCTTTTTTATTGCAAAAAGAGATATACCCATTCTATTTTTTTGGAAAAAAGAGTCAGATCTATTATAAAGGTTTATCTGAAGTATAAAAACACCCCAAACACAATAAAATTACATCAAGGTTTCTGGACCACCAAACAACCACTGCTAGAACGAGCCGATGTCGCTGCTTCCATGCTGGAGCAGACCTGACCTTGTTGATGACATCAAAGAAGTCTTCATGCACGTGCCCCTAAGTATTAGCGCCCTGGAGTCGCAGTTGTCGCCATTGAACCTTTGAATCGACCAGAAGAACCTGACACCAAAACTCGTCGTTGCCTACGCACGACGAGAAACCCTAACTTCGCCGCCCTGAGGAGCTGACAGGAACTTACGTTGGAGCTCCTCCGTCCCGATGGACGAACTTGAGGAGGATCGAAGCACGAAAAACTAAT
This sequence comes from Elymus sibiricus, assembly GCA_039707655.1. Lineage (NCBI taxonomy): Eukaryota > Viridiplantae > Streptophyta > Magnoliopsida > Poales > Poaceae > Elymus > Elymus sibiricus. The sequence goes on along the minus strand of CM077674.1, from coordinate 161,890,008 downwards.
TCACAGCAAAAGTGTCGCCATCCGTCTAATCGCCTCCTTTGCGAGGACTAAAAACCCTAATCTATCTACTAGCCGAAGTTGAGGCACTATGATTCCCCTCCCTGTCACCGGCCGATGGAGCGGCCGGGGAAGGGAAGGTGAATCCACGGGTCCACTGGCGGACATCAAGGGGATGAAGGCTTTGTCCTAGTCGCCTTACCAGCGGGGAAAGATATATACCCATTCGGTTATTAGTGTTTGGCAGCTCCAAATTGCATACATGGTCTCTGTTAAAGGATTATAGTGATATGACTAGTTATCAATAAAGATCTTGTTTACCGTTCAAGCTTAGAAAATCTTAAAAGATCTTCGGATATATACTCTCTACGTTTAATCATGTAGTGCATATAGATTTTTTAAAAAGTTAAACTTTGAAAACTTTGACCAAATTTATAAAGGAAACAATCTATATCTATAATATCAATTATATAACCCAAATGATAAGTGCCACACGTGTGGCACGAAGTAACATGGTCCAAACGCTTCCATTATCATCCATTTTGCCACATCAAACAGATGACATCAGCGGAATCTTTTTATTTTTTCGGACATAAAAATGTTTTATCTCTTAAATAAAAAATCGGATTAAAAATCCATTTTCATCATTAAATCCGTCTCGACGAGATCTTCAAAACTAGATCCCATATTGATATGTCTCAACGACTTCTTTTTTCGGCAAAAAGTTGCCATGATGTTACACTGAAGTTGCCATAGTGTTTACACTAAAGTTGCCATGATACGTTTCATCTATTTTTTTCTTCTATATTTAAAACTACCATTGTATTTCAACTACTTTCACGGCAAATTTTATTAATTGACCATGGCAATTTTTAGTTATTAACCACGGCAAATTTAATTCATGGATCATGGCAATTTTTAGTAATTCATGATGGCAATTTTAGTTTATAGATCATGGCAATTTTAGTATTTGGACCATGGCAGTTCTAGTATTTTGACCATGAAAATTATTTTTTGTATGAACCATGGCAAATTTTTGTGCATGTATGATGGCAAATTTAAGTAATTCACCTTGGCAATTTTAGTTTCTGGTTCATGGCAAATTTGAGTCATTGACCATGCATTTTTAAAGTAACTGACGACGGATTTCTTTTTAATTATGAACCATGTCAAAATTATTTCATGGATCATGGCAAATTTTAGTAATTCACCATGGCAAGTTTAGTTTCTTAATTTCTTTTTTATAACATGTCAAAATTTACTTTAAACGTAGAAAAAAACGTAGTTGAAACATATCATGACAACTTCAGTTTAAACAACATGGCAATTTATGTGCAATAGACATGACAATTTTTGACCGCCAAAAAATATTGTCGAAACATATCGACATGAGATCTAGTTTTGAAGTTCTCGTCGCGACGAATTTAATGGTGAAAATGGATTTTCAATCAGATTTATCATTTAAGAGATAAAACATTTTAAAGTTTGAAAACCCAAAAGATTTCTGCTGACATCATCTGTTTTCTTCCCTGTTTGCATGCATGTGTGGAAAAAACAAAAAGGCCGACGTGTCACAATGGGTGGCTAGAAGGGCGTGTGGCCTGACCTCCTTTAGCCCACACGTGTGGCACTTATGAGGGTCCATATATAAAACATAAAACTACGTCTTATGATGAATCGAATGATATATTTTTCTCCACAAACCTGGTCAAACTTTGTGAGGATTGATTTTTCAAAAAACTTACGTGCACATTAGGGCATCTCCAACGCCGACCCGCAAACTTCCCGCAACCGTCCAGACCACGCTGTCCGGACCACGGAAGCCATCCAACGCGGTCCTGTATCGGTCCGCGGCGCGGTCCGGACGCGATTTCTCCCGCAAACCGGAGACAAACGTGGGGGGGAGGGGGCTTTGCGGGTGTACGGACACGCTACTACGCCCGCTTCTGACCGCCCTGGCCCACCCAAAACCCCTCCTCCCTCCCGCGCGCGTTTCCCGCCTGAAACGGTCAGCACCGCTCCAGAGCGTCAGTGCCCGCATTCTTGCCTGGACAGAGCGGACGCGACCACTCACTGGCGCCGGCATTGAAGCGGCGAGCCGGCCGAGAGAGCGGCGCCCGCGCTGCTTCCCGGTGAAGGCGACTACTGCGCGTTCAAACGACATGATGGCCGCCCGTCCGTCCGTCTGCCGCCCACATTGATGGCACGCGGTTGCCGAGGTGTCTTCTCCGGCGCCACCCGTCCGTCAATCTGCCGCACGCCATTGCTATATAAACCGTGGCCCCGGCCATAGCTGCAGTCATCAGCCTCCGATCCCTCTCCGCACCACTGCCATCATGGATTCCTCCCCCGCCAAAGCTCTCTGGGACGGGCTGACGCCGGACCAGAAGAAGGAGATGGCCGCCATGCTGCCGGCTGGCTGGCCGGCAAGCAGCCGGAGGACGACGACATCCCAATGGAGGATGTGGCCGACGACGACCATGCGCTACCCAACTCTTCCTCCTCCACCGCGCCACCCTCGCAGGTGCACTGCACCATGACCATCGGCGAGGCCCGTGCCCATTACATGGACATGGTGCGGGAGGAGCAGTTCCGGGAGGCGCAGGCCGACGCCGCCTACAACCACCACCTCCTACAGGAGCACCTGTAGGCAGAGGAGCAGCTTCGCGCCGGCAGGGCGGTCGCGCTGGACGCGGACCTGGTGGAGCAGGAGGCGCTGCTCGAGTCCTACCGCTCCGACCGCGAGATCCGCCTTGCCTGCTGGCGGTACCGGCAGCAGGTGGCGGAGGTGGCGGCCACGTCCAAGAGTGCGACGAGGCGGGCGAGGCGGTGTTCGGCGAGACCGACGAGGAGGAGGATGACAACACCGCCGCCGCGCCCCGCCGCCACGACCACGAAGCCGACACGTCCGCGGGCGCCGCCAGCAGCGAGGAAGAGTAGTGCACGGTAAGTTGCCGCCGCTCGGGTTCCAAGAAGGCCACCGCTCCTCCCCTCCCGTCGACGGCAAGCTTGGTGGGCTGAACATCGTCGGCCGATTAGCCGCTTGGCGGCGACGTGGAGGCGGACAACTTCACTTCCTGGGGCTCCGGAGGCGGAGGTTATGGAGGCAGAGCTGGAGAGCGCCGAGGCGGACCTGGAAAAGGCGAAGCTTCGGTTCCCTGGGTTCATGGCCGGACACAGGGAACGGGCGCCGGCGATCATTTAGATTAGGTATTAATTATAACTCCAGAGCCGGACTAGCATCATTTAGTTGATGTAAATGTAATGAAATTCGTCATGTTTATATGAAATCCGTCTTATTTATATGAAATCCGACCTTGTTTGAACGAATTTCGTCCGGTTAGTTTGAATTGTTAGCCTGATGTATGCGGGTAGCGTTGAATGGCGGCCTTCCGCATCCGTGTCCGCGAGATGTGGAAAAAAAATTGTGGGTAGCCGTTGGGGATGGCATTATGAAAAGGAAAGGCCGAAAGGGAGTATTATGTTGCGAGAGAGCGACTTAGTCCTTTCGCGCGCCCGCTCTCTCTCTCTCAGACGAAAAGAACCCATCTCTGATTTTCCCTCCTCTCTGTGTTGAGAGCAAAAGTGACACTTTAAGGTCAGAACCGTCGCTTTCATTTGCCGACGGCTGATATTGACCGCGTGTCTATAACCCTACACATCCAAGCTTGACAACTCCCGGAATAATTAATCAAACGTTGATTCTTCCGTACAGGAGCAGAAAGAACATCAATATTGCACCACTGGAGAACATCAATATTGCACCACTGGAGTTGAACGCGCGCACGCACACAATGGACAATAGGTCGTCGCGGCCAGCTAGCGGCACCAAGCCGCCGACTACCTCCAGCGCCACCACCACCACGCAGTACCTCCGTGCCGCAGTGGTGCACCCCGCGGCCCACACTTGACCCGTCGCGATCCCGGAGCGGCGGCGAAGCCCGTCGAACCAACATGCTATATAATCACGAGCCGTGCACGCGATCGAGGAGCTTCTCGTCTCCTCCTCCGCCCCCAGCGCGCCTACGCCGCCGTGCCGTTCGTGTCGATGGACACCTCAGAACGGCCCGGTGCCTCCGGCTGCTACACCCCTCCCTCGGCCGACAGGCTCTGGAGGCAGCGCTCCTCTCCGGCAGCTGTTGTGTCCGCCTTCCTGCCGTGCGCCGGCGGCGGTGGCCAGGCGCGAAGAAACGTCAGGAGCGCGCGTCTCGGTGGGAAGGTTGGGCACCGCAACGGCGACGACGGCGAGGTGGCGGAGTTGGGCCCTGCTGCCTTGCCAGGCGGCATGGGGTTCGCGCGAGCGTTGTGGATGCGGATCGTCACGAAGGTGATGTGCCGGAGGGGTTCCTCCGTGAAGGATCAGTACACGCACGAGGATTACGAGCAAAACTTCGACGAGGGCGACACGGCTGGGGAGTGCGAGAACCTCCCGCGCTCCTTCTCCGCGCGGTACGCCCGCCGGCGTCCTGCTGGGATCGCGTTCTCGGATATGGCTCACCGCCGGCATTTGCATCCTGATCGTGGGTAATTAAATCTTGTGCGGAGTTTGTAGACGTGAGAAACGATCACGTTATCGACTCATGGGTGTAGCTCTGTCTGGTCTCTATCTTTTGAAGAAAAAAAAGAATACGATAATACGTACACGTACTAGTATTATCTAGCGTGTTCTGACTTCTCAGGGCATGACCAACGGTTAGCCCGAGACGTGCTGCCTCGCAGGCCAGCTAGGCTCGGATGCCAGCGTGGATCAAAATCTAACTTGGCTGAAAAAGTGGGGAGAGGGAGGAAAAAGGAGAGAAAGAGTGGTTGCAGGCAGGCCATGGTCGACAGCAGCATTACCACCTCGAGCTCGGCCACTGCATGGCCTTGAGCTTGTGCACCCGCCATGGATTCGATCTAGTCGGAGCTGAGGTACATCGTGACTGGATTCCGGAGAAAAACTTGTCGGCGGCGCTATCAAAGTCGTCGCCTGCCTGCACCGGCCTAGCCGGTCCAGGAGAAGGAGCAAAGTCATCGCTTGCCTGCACCGGCCTGGCCGGCTGGGGCCATGCCAAGGCGCACCATCACATGACCGTTCATTCCGGCAGGAACGAGGGAGTTGTCGGCTGCACCAGCCACATGAGGCCTTGAGCTCGCCCATCCCTGGCCTCGAACTGGTTGGGGAGAAATCCATTGCAAGGGGTTTCGAAAGAAAAAAAGTGGCGGGGGCTGTGGATCCGGGAGGATTGAGAGAATCGGCGACGTGGTGGCTTGGAAATTCACTGAGGAGCACCATCTCTGATCTGAAGGAGGCGGAGGGGAACGAGATAACCATGGAGGAAGAAGATCGGGGCTTGAGAGAGAAAAGGGTGGGTCCCATCCAAACGGTGGTTCCAGATTTATGCGTGGTAGCCTCATCCCTTTGATTCCTACGTGGATCGCATGGGCCGGGCAGCAGCAGGCGCTGCCCAGTTCATGCCCTCACAGAACTTGTTCAAACTCTGAGCCGTGATTGGCGCCCCCCAAAAAAAGACAAGTCGGAGCCTACAAAAGCATAGGATCAACTATATATTATTATCAGCGGATTTGCTAAGTTTTGTTGACACCAGATTTTGGCATGGTCAAAAACATAATTAAGAAGGCCTTAAATGGAAAAGTGCTCAAAATGAGAAAGTTCCGTATCGTCGAAAGGATAAACTTTGATATTTGGGCCATAGCCATCCGAGCTCAGCTTTAAGGTCGAAGTTGTGTTCGAAGTACTGATTTTGTATGCAGAATACTATTCGGCTGATTACGCCCCCAAGATGGCTTCATATGAGAACAGTTTCCACACGTATTGTCTTCGTCTCGTCGAATCGGTCGATTTTGATATAAAAATCGTCTCAATCCGAGATCGTATGCAAAAGTTACGGCCGTTACAAGATGCTGCTACAGCAGAGGGCGGTAGTACCACTCCCATAAGCGGAAGTACCGCTTGAGCGGTACTACCGCGCCTAACTACCGCTCTACTACCGCTTAAGAAAATTCTTCTGGACCCCCGATGCCCCCAAGCGGTAGTAGCGCTGTACTCAGAGCGGTACTACCGCTTTAAGCGGTACTACCGTGCCTATAAACGGTACTACCGTGCCCAGATTCGGGTAGATTTTGGAAATCCGAATTTGGCTAGTATTTTTGACTCTTTGGACGGAAACTTGGGTCCATACCTTGTACGGAAAGTCCAACCCCCTCTTAAATAGAAGAGGTGATGGCCGATTGAAACAACACACAATCGAACAAACACATCTACATCTTTTTACCCTACTTTTATCCCTCTCCCTTGTATCTTTCTTCTCGTTCTTCGTTCGTTCTTCTTGTTGCAGGACGGCGATCCTCGAGGCTCTAGGGGCGGGCGAACCGACCTAGGGCAGCCCATCGTCCATCCGTGACTCTTGACGGGTTCCATCCCAGAGAAGCGGTGCGTCGGGTCTCAAAAGCGTCCGCCGGTTTGCCGGACGGACCTCCTTCGACGTGAGCTGCGGTGCATCACCCCCGGCGTCGAGGGTACGCGTGACGCGTTCGTGTGCGAACACACTTTTTGGCGACTCCGCTGGGGACGAAAGATCAAGAATCATCATTAACCATGTCAAATCTTCCCCAGCCCTCAGAAGTTAGCGCCGATAACATCATTAAGCCCGGTCTTGATGAGCTATCGGAGGAACATCGCCAGGCCTACGAAGCGCTCAAGAAACAGCGTGAAGAGGCTTTTGAGGCGCTCAAGAAGAAGCGCGAGGAGGAGGATTTGGAGGCGTTTCTTTCAAGTTTCAAGAAGGACCGCCAAGGCAACATTACTCCGATTGGAGAAATCAGGTTACCTCCTCCCATTGATGAACAAGATGAAATCACTGTGAGCAAAGTTTTTTCTCCTGAGCAACTGGCTGTGATTGAAAGTCTTGTTAGTAAGGGTAATGTGATGGCGTACAATTCTTTCGTGGCAAATACCAATGCTCAGAAAAATATGCCGCCATCATCTAGTGGTAATGTTGGTGTATCCATTAGCCCAGAAAAACCTAATCCAACTTTACCTATTTCATCGGCACCTCCCATGCAACAACATTACAATTTGCCGATGAATTTTTATCCTAGCCAAACCAATCAACTTGTGGCTGCACCTACATACCCTAATCCTATTATGAGTGTGCCCAATTCGGCGTCTACGCCGAATTACTTTGTCACATCACCTATGAGTACAAGCATGTTTGGTCTTTCGCCGAATTATGTTTCGGCGCCTACTCCACAAGTTGTATCACTAGCTAGTTCCCAAGTTGCTCCTATGTCATTGCCACAAGCATCTTCATCTACCTCGGATCCAATTTTAGCCAAATTAAGGGAGGATTTGCATAAGATGTTTCAAGAAACTTTCGGAAACGAGCCGAAAGTAAAGAGTCGTGTGTATCAAAAGCCTTATCCTGAACACTTCGACGCAGTTTTGTACCCTCCAGGTTATAAGGTTCCTGATTTTGTCAAATTTAGTGGAGAGGGCACAAAAACAACTTGGGAGCATGTGAGTCAGTATCTAGCACAGTTGGGTGAAGCAAGTTCCATAGAAGAATTGAAAGTGCGGTTATTTCCCTTATCTTTAACTGGCACCGCATTTTCATGGTTTGCTGCTTTGCCACCTGGCTCAATTCTCTTATGGTCGCAACTAGAGCAAAAGTTTCATGATCACTTTTATAGTGGCGACAATGAGCTTAAGTTATCGCATCTTACATCGGTTAGGCAAAAGCATGATGAATCGGTCACCGATTATGTCAAAAGATTTAGAGATATAAAAAACCGATGCTATAGCTTAGTGATAACCGAAAGAGACTTGGCGGATCTTGTCCTTAATGGTTTGAAAACTCACATTAAGGAGAGGCTAGAAAGTTATGAATTTTTAAATATTAACCAAGTCTTGCAGAAAGCTTTGGCTCAAGAAAGCCGAAGTAAAGAGATTCATAGGTCAATAACCGATCGTCCTAGAATGCATATGCTTGATTATAATGATGAATATTCGGACGATGAGGTTGATGTCTGTACCACTGAATTTGTTTGGTCCTCAAAGGCCAAACCCTATGCATGCAATGCTTTTAAGCCGATTCGTAAGAATCATGATGAGGAGATGAAATTTACTTTTGATATATCCAAGTGTGATAGAATATTTGATGCTCTCTTGCAAGAAAAGATGATTAGAATACCACACACCATACCGCCGTTTGAGGAGCTGAAACGGCGTGCTTATTGCAAATATCATAATTCATTTTCTCATGCTACTAATGATTGCAATGTTTTTCGGAGACAGATACAATCGGCCATTAATGACGGACGATTGAGTTTTTCTGAGATGCAAGTTGATAGACAGCCCTTCCCAATGAATACCATGACTTTGGAGGGGAAGAAAATGTTAATTCGGCCTAACATAGCCGAATCGGCTAATAAAGACAATATTGTCATTGGTGAGCCCAGGAAGAACAAAGATGGCGACAAGATCTTGGGGAGGCAAGTCGTGCTTGAGAAGCAATCCGATGGTGGAGAGGTAATCAAGATCACCATAAAAAATCCTGCACTCAGGGGGCAACCGCAAGTACAAGAGGATACTCATGTTGAATTTATCAAGCCCAAGAATTCAGAAGTTGGCAAGTGTAAAAGGAGTGAAGCTAAGCACAAGTGAATCAAGCCAACTTTTGATATGTTGCTATCTAAATATGCAAGTCAAGCGGCCGGTTCTAGCTCCAATCGGCCATCATATTCAAAACGTTCAAGATCACCTCCGAAGCAAGAGTTTCGACACTATGCAAGGCCATATGGGTCATGGGCACCGGCACCATGGATGTCGCCACCCCCCTATGCGCCATATTACATGGGAGACTTCAATGGAGGATGGGGGCAGCCCCCAATGGCTCCTTATGCTTTTCATATGGGGTGGACAACACCTAGAAGGCCTGCTCACAAAAAGCTTTATTATCCTACACAAGGCCGTTCAAGCCATGGTGCTAATCAGCCAACAAAAAAATTCTCCAAGCGAAGCAGAATCTAGGGATCCCAAGTATATTCAACCTAAGTGGTGTCCTCCCGGTCTGTCCAAGACACAAAAAAGGAGATTACAACGTATGAGGAGCCGCGAGAAGGCGGCACATGAAGTAGAAGAGCAAAAGGACGAATTGTTTAATAAAATTCGGCCCGTGGCGCCCACAAAACAAGTGTGGAGGCCTAAACAAAAAGGGAACGCAGATGCCTCTACACTAGCTACAACAGCACCTACGCCACCAAAAAAGGATGATGCAGCCCTTATTACATCGTCCACGCCACCTGAAACATCCCCTTTGATTGAGGAAATTTTAAGTCCAATATACACATTGGGAGATGAAGATGAGATGGAGGATTTTGAATCTACGCCGGTTCGGGATGGTGGCAATCGACTTCAAGATGTATACTTATCATCCTAAGCACAAACATGGCCGATATATGATTATCGCCCTAAGAGCAAACATGGCCGATATATGATTATCGCCCTAAGCACATATAAATGGCCGATGGAGTGTTGACATCGTCCTTAGAGCAATCTCTATGCAAATTATTTTTCGGCACACAAGTTTTGCCGAAAAACAGGGGGGCATGTGTTGACACCAGATTTTGGCATGGTCAAAAACATAATTAAGAAGGCCTCAAATGGAAAAGTGCTCAAAGTGAGAAAGTTCCATATTGTCGAAAGGATAAACTTTGATATTTGGGCCATAGCCATCCGAGCTCAGCTCTAAGGCCGAAGTTGTGTTCGAAGTACTGATTTTGTATGCAGAATACTATTCGGCTGATTACGCCCCCAAGATGGCCTCATATGAGAAAAGTTTCTACACGGATTTTCTTCGTCTCGTCGAATCAGTCGATTTTGATATAAAAATCGTCTCAATCCGAGATCGTATGCAAAATTTACGGCCGTTACAAGATGCTGCTACAGCAGAGGGCGGTAGTACCGCTCCCATAAGCGGAAGTACCGCTTGAGCGGTACTACCGCGCCTAACTACCGCTCTACTACCGCTTAAGAAAATTCTTCTGGACCCCCGATGCCCCCAAGCGGTAGTAGCGCGGTACTCAGAGCGGTACTACCGCTTTAAGCGGTACTACCGTGCCTATAAACGGTACTACCGTGCCCAGATTCAGGTAGATTTTGGAAATCCGAATTTGGCTAGTATTTTTGACTCTTTGGACGGAAACTTGGGTCCATACCTTGTACGGAAAGTCCAACCCCCTCTTAAATAGAAGAGGTGATGGCCGATTGAAACAACACACAATCGAACAAACACATCTACATCTTTTTACCCTACTTTTATCCCTCTCCCTTGTATCTTTCTTCTCGTTCTTCGTTCGTTCTTCTTGTTGCAGGACGGCGATCCTCGAGGCTCTAGGGGCGGGCGAACCGACCTAGGGCAGCCCATCGTCCATCCGTGACTCCTGACGGGTTCCATCCCGGAGAAGCGGTGCGTCGGGTCTCAAAAGCGTCCGCCGGTTTGCTTGCGTACCGCGCTGCCGGACGGACCTCCTTCGACGTGAGCTGCGGTGCATCACCCCCGGCGTCGAGGGTACGCGTGACACGTTCGTTTGCGAACAAGTTTCCCATCCGATGATTTTATTCGGGGAGCATCTATACGTCAGGTACTAGAAATGTTGTTATATTTCAGTCATATTGAACATGATCTGTCAGATAATGAATCAATGTACCTGAAAGATAACGGAAGAAAAGGAGGAAGGAAAGGTGATTGAATTATGTTTCTTTTTCAGTCGAATTACCTGGGGCCACAAAACCGAGCTAGCAAACCGATCCGGGTTAAATGTGTGATCCTTTAACTTATTAGATCCATCCCCCACTCCAGCTCTTCTTCCCCACGAACCTCAACTTCTTTCACGCGCCCCAGACTGCGCCTGTTCCCCTAGTCGCAGCCATTAACAACCAGGAAAAGATTTAAGAAGATGAAGAAAATCAAAAGATCAGAACCCAAGACATGGACGGGGCTGCTTACACATGTCGGAATTCCCTTGAACTCCACCTTCTAAAACCCTAGATGAGACATGATCAAGAAAATAAGCTTATCTGAAAAATCCTAGATCATATAAACATTTAAAATACATGTTGCTCAGTGCATCCACATAATATAACTAGGGGGTCATCATATACTGCCAAAAAACATGCAGAAACAAACTAAATCATCATTAAAAAATGCATACAACTAGGATAACAGTTGCCGATGAGTGTAAATAGCAAGAACTATATATGCTCCTCATAATATAAGATGGCTAACTTGTTTCGATGCAGAAAAATGGATCATACAGAACAAATGCAAAGTCTTCTGTAGATCAAGTATGGACAAAAAAAACTAAATATCAGGTTCAGTTAAATAATCTAATGAAATAAGAATTTTCATACATATGCAATGACAAATTGCAGATGACAAGCTATCAAGAAATGAGAGAATCATAAACTAAACTGATGCAACAAATCTGCACAACAACTAATCTACAAAGCAGTGACTTAGATACAAACATACCTTTCTATATGGAGCTGGTGCAAAGCATGGTGCTATCACATGTACTTTCATGGTATCTGTTACATACAATTATAAAACAAAAACAAAATACAAGAAATCAAAATTAACAATAATTCTTCTATTGTTGTTTTACGGGAACTTTCACAGGAACATTCAACAGAAAGTCGCAATTGCATCTATGAACTCAGTGCAAATCAAAATCAACAAAATGAGGATGCAGATAACAACATGAATATTAAATTGACAGAGCAACACCAAGAAGACAGTGGATACACTTTAGCTGATACAACAGATTCCAACAACTATATCTCAAGTGAAAATGAAGAGGAGTTCCTTGAACATTTAATGGTTGAGTTAAATGGAACTACATGTGCAGAAACATCTTCACACACCAAGAAACATCAAATGACAATTGACAATAGAAATCAAGCAGAGTCATGAAAAGCAGCAGAGAATCAAGCATTCCCATTGCAAACAATTAAAAGTGAAGAAGGAAAAGAGGATGAAGAAGAATTAGCTGAAGATGACATTGCTATATACATTGAGAATGAAAGCATAGACAAAGCTCTAAGACTAAATCAAGAAACAGAATTGAAGGTGACTTTTCTGATTGAGCATGAAGCACAAAGATACTACAATGCATTTGCAGGTATAACTTGAGTTGCAGTCATTAAGCAAGCAAATTATCGATCAAGGAAAATAGGAAGTGACCACTCTGTCTCAAGAATAACACTCAAGTGCAACAAATTAGGCAAACCAAGAGAGCAAAAGAATCAAAAGAGCAGTGAGAATAAACCAACAAGGGCTGGGGTAAAAAGAAGGAAATACAACAAGGACAGGAAGGTGCCTGAGAACAACGAAATGGCAAAAGGAAGAAGAAGAAACATAATAACAAGGAAAAAACTACAGAGCTAAGATGATTCTACCAAAGTAAATGTGGTGTGGACTATAACAGGAATCATACTAGACCACAACCATGAGTTGAGTCCCCCTGGCGAAAGAAGATTTTTAATGTCACACAAGTTTGATGTCCTACAAGTGCACAAGGTTGTTGTAGCACTTTCATGATAAGTAAGTGTCAAACCCACAGGGAGCGAAAAGGAGGGCACCACAAACCCTGCAACTACGCTGTCACTTACTCAGTTACATACGCACCCAAACTGAAGTTTGGAAATAGTCTACTCTATCGGTTGCTAGTGAAATGGAATAATAAAAGGTGTTTACCTAAACTACAAACGAGAAAGTTAAAAAGAGGAATTAAAAATATACTACGTTGGTAGAGACGGTGCTTGAGCAGTAAAGTGTTGTCTAGAGTTCTGAAATCATCACTACATATATGACCTGCGCGTGGAGCAAAGCTCTCTATCATATCTCTAATCCATTCTTCATGTGCATAAGTGGGATGGGCGGATCCGAGTACATAACATGTTCTACTCTCACATATACTTCATGCCACATATGCCGCCAACCGTAGTTCCCCATGCCGGTTACCACTACAATTCATTAAGGGTTTCCCCGTGGACGCAGCCTCACCAAGGGTTCTCCGTTAATCCCCTATCAATTGCAAAGGCCCGGAATTGAGGCTTTTACTGTCACCTCTAATTACCTCATCATCCTAACCTCTACAACGATAGTAATATGCTTCACGGCAACAAGGCAATAATGTGAGTTGCGCTCCTCTCAACATTCACGGAGGCTACTAACTCGAACATGAAACAAGAAGATATTGGACCGCTGGAAGTAAAATAGTTCTAATCATAAAGAGTTCATCTGTATCCCCTATAACAAGTACAAATACTCAAACATGTAAACGGGAAACATAAAGGAGAGGGTCAAGTTACAAGCCGGCATCAAGTCGGTAAAGCTCACTAGTGTAGCGACCAGCTATACAAATGGTTTTTACCCCCTTTCAGCGATAGAGTTTTAAACCGTCGCCTTGCCTGTGTGTGCGATAGGGGGGGGGGGGGGTCCTTTCCACACGACCCAGAAACCGTCCCCGATAGGGCCTCCGGTCACACACGCGGGGTTAAAAGAGCTCGTGTGCGATCGGCCGAGACATCGCATACAATTATACTAGCCCAATCGTTTCCGTTCGTATGTACATCCCACACAGTGAATCCAAGACAAACGTTTCCGTTCGTATATACATCCCACACAGTGAATCCCAGACAAACGTTTCCGTTCGTATATACATCCCACATAGTTTTCCGCATCACATCATTTGTGATAGCGTTGCCATTGCAGACGATAGTAATAATTTTATTGTTTGTGTTATTGAATGCATCACGCACGGTGTCTAGAAAGAAACTGTGTGGCATAGGTTATCCATCACACACACTTTTTATGTGGAAAACGTTTGTGCAAGGTGGCCTAATGCAAACAGTTGTCCAGAGGAAGTCGTGTGTGATTGTTCATTGATCCAACACGTTTACTTCCTAGAAACTGTGTGGGTTGTCTGAGATCATCGCCCACGGTGTTGTCTCAATAACTGTTTGCACTAGAAAACCCCAATAAGTAGGCTAATTGGCATATTATTATTAATCCATTTAGTAATCATATTTACATTTCATATTAAACACACAATATATTTCATTTTCGTATTACGGAACTGAGATTTCATAACTGAAACACATCAGAGTACAACATCATATAGCTTCAGCACTCACTCACACCATATAGGCATATAGCTAGCTACCCCATTACACAACAGCACCAAGTTTCACATGCAACATCTAAAACCTTTGGAAATTAGCATCATAGACGGTAGATAGACAAATGAATCTCATATGGAAAACTGCTGAAACGGAAGGAGAATATTGAGCCTTCAATCATGTTGAAGGTCCTTGCAACTTTAGGCCAGTGCCTGTGGATGATTGACCGCCCATCCTTCGTCCTCTTGAGGAAAACTTCAATATTGTACCGTGGGTGTTGTATCAACACCTTCCTCGCCTCTTGACCATACAGGTGGTTTGAAAGGTAATCATCTGTGAACTGCTTTGGAAAGGCCTGAAAACAAAGATATGCATAAATATCTTCTCTGAATTTTGAAATGGCGCAAAGGAATAAAAAAACAAGGTACTCCCACCGGTCCTTTTTACTCCGCGTATTAGATTTGTATCAAGTCAAACTTTGTAAAGTTTTACCAAATTTATTTTAAAAAATATCAACATCCATGATACCAAATATGTATACTATAAAATTGTATTTCATAATGCATCTAAAAATAATGATTTGGTAGTTTGAATGTTGATACTTTTTTCTATAACTTTGGTAAAAGTAGAGATACTTTGACTTCGGACAAAACCTATATGCAGACTAAAAAGGACCGGAGGGAGTATAAGAGTTAGTACCATCCTGTAGTTCACTGATGTCTTCTTCATTGTGCAGACAAAGATCTTGTTGTTTTTTGTCGCTAGTTTCTTTATCCTAACAATCTTTCTGAGTTTCTTGACTTGACTGATATTCATGGACATCTCATTTAACCATATGCAAAATGGGTCGAACAGTGGGTCAAAACCTCTGACAGCAGGACCTACATGTGCAAGACCAAATTGTTAAAAACCTAAATACTAGAATGGTTCCTGCAATTGCACAATAATGTGCTATTAGACAAAGGACCATGCATGTGTGAACCTCGATGGTAAACCTCAGTGCCTCCCATTGTTTCCCTGCAACACATATATGGTAGTTATTGATCAGGTTAAGTGAGGGTTGGCATACTATCAGTAAAATATGTTGATAAAAAATAAACACATTGCAGATTTAGCAGATTAATTCGAGCCACATGGAAAAGCCATTTATCCAAACCAAGCATGCTTAAGAACTAGAAAATATAGCAATTGTATATGTTTCTCATGTATTTAATACAGCCAAATTCGATTTATTTCTCACATGCATAACAATACAAAATTGTACCCATGACAATTGAACATCGCATTGCAGAATTAAACCAAACAGTTAACTAAGCACCACAACAAATGAACCAAACAGTTAACTGAGCACTACATTGCACAATAGAACATACTAGAAGATCAGACAGTTAACCAAATCTAGTATGCTTAACAACATTGAAATATAGCAATTGTATTTGTTTCTCATGTATTTTGTACAGCCAAATTCGATTTATTTCTCACATGCAAGAGAATACAAAATTGCACCCACAAGAATTGAGCATCACATTGTAGAATTGAACCAAACAGTTAACTGAACATGACAACAAATTAACCAAACAGTTAACTGAGCACCACATTGCACAATATATAGAACATATATACTAGAGGATCAGATTGCATAGTAACAGTACATAGGACAATTCACTAGAATTTGTAAAGGAAAGGCAGGAGTAGCACATGCAACAGGTAAACCGAACATGCTTAACCTGCGTAGCTAGCTAGCTGAACATAGGTCCTTATACTGAGCTAAAAAGACAAGCTACTCCTCATCGTCGGAGATATCGATGACGATGGGCTCCTTAGACTTGGAAGAGGGCAAGGCCTCCACATTGTGGGTGCCCTCCTCGTAGTGGTGAGTCGCTTGAGCCGCTCCGGGCACCAACCTGCTGGCTCCAGAGTTGAGGTAAGCACGGGCACGCTGAGAAAACACCTCGTAGTCTTCGTCGAAGGCACCGACGGTGACCTCGAGAAAACGCCACGAACTGTCGTTTAAAGCAGCCAACCGCGTGGCGGCGTCCTCACGCGAGGCTTCGACGGTGGCCTCGATGGCGAAGTGCTCCTCCAAGATCTGGGGGTCGGCACGCATGGCAGCCATCGCGACGTCATCCGCGCGTGCGGCCGCGATTTGCTTCTCCGCTGCCAAATGCTCCTTGAGCTCTTGGCTATACTGCATGCACCATGGCTTAGGGCGGCGCTTATTTGGAGGATGGGTCGGTGATTTGGGTGGAAGGTGTCGCGCCGGCGGTCGGGGCATGTGGGATGTAGAAGGAGGTGGAGGATGGGGGTCAGGTGTGGATTACCTGACTAGATCGACGAGGCCGAGCAGCAGGAAGGAGCGTCACCGACGAGGCGGCGGCGCTGCAAGCAAGCAGTGAAGGTTTGAACTTGAAATGGAAGGCGAAAACAGGGGAAATGTGGCTTTTGGTAAGGAGAAGGGGGGCATGGGAGGTAGATATTTCCGCGGATGCCGAAATTTTTCGCTCCGTGCAGCGAAAAACTGGCGCGCAAAGTTTCATCAGACACGGTCCCTTATTCAGCACTGTGTACGATATCTAAACATCACAAATGATTCATATGGCTTACCCCGTGTGTGATGAGTTTGAACGTGCAAATT
Source organism: Elymus sibiricus (assembly GCA_039707655.1). Classification (NCBI taxonomy): domain Eukaryota; kingdom Viridiplantae; phylum Streptophyta; class Magnoliopsida; order Poales; family Poaceae; genus Elymus; species Elymus sibiricus. The sequence goes on along the minus strand of CM077674.1, from coordinate 161,873,191 downwards.
TTGGTTCAAATTTCCCTGGTTACAGTGGTCGTCCACGTCGTTGCATAATTTGGGTACACAAAAGAGCCTACAGCACACCCACACTTCTTAATCGAGCAAGTTCAGCAATTAAACAGAGCTTAGCTGACCTAAACATTACTCTAACAAAAGACCGGCGCTCTAAACAAAATCTACTACTCCGCCTGGTGCTCGTTAATCTCCGCCGCCTCCTCCATGTCCAGCTCGCGCCCGACGATCTCCTGGGGAAGGGGCTCCATGGCATCCATCGCATCATACTCGACAAGCATCTCGCCATCCGCGTCCGCCATCTCTTTGGAAAAGGCCGCCATGAGCTGGGCGTGGGTGGCCGTGGTCTGGGCTTGGACAGGCTCCATCGCAGCAAGGTATGCCATGAACGAACGGACGGCTGCTCTAGCGCTCTTGGCGATTGCCAACTCTTCGGCCGTGGGTTGCCGACTGTTGTCGGAGAAGCTTCGTGCGATTTGTGCGGTGACCGCCAGGAGCTGGGCGTGGACGGCCTCGACATGGGCATGGGCGGCCTCCATCAGGGCTAAGGCAGCCGCCACGGAACGGACAGCTGCTGTCCCGCTCTCGCCATTTGCTATCCCCGTCGCAGATGTTGCTGCCACCATCTGAGCTGCAGTAGCGGCCGTTTCGGCTGCCGCAGCCGCCCGGACGCAGATTGCGGCCGTGCTCACGCAGGTTGTGAGCACGCTCATGGCGGCTGCGGCCGCGCTCTTGCCGGAGTGGGCCGCCGAAGTTGCCCTGACGACGCGGGTCCACGTTCCCATCTTTGACCGGTGATGATTGAACCGTGAAATGATATTTGAGGAGCTAGTTTGCTTGACGCGCCGTATGTGGACTGTAGCCGACGAACCTTCTCGCCTAAGCCATATACGACGGTGCTCGAAGATATTTTGTACTGCATTTCACACGGTTGGTGATAATAAACTGTGTGTGATGTACTTGATTTTTCGTCTTGATTTGAAATACGGAATGGGGTAACAACGGCAAAGGACGGTGTTTGAATTGCTAGAACATTTATCTGCAGTGAACATACAACTATAGGAGTGTCGTGTTAAAATTTGGAATTATTCAGGGTTCGTTTGGACATTTTTATACATTAACTGAGTTTTCTAGGCATTTTATATGCATAATTCAAATTTGATTTACAGGCACATGCTTCGGTGCGCCAAAATGGGTTGAAAAATCATATGTGTGTGCTTAGGTCCCATGCAAGAAATGGGAATGAATTTAAAACACCTCGGCATCGTGGCTCCACCGCAAACATTGAGATACTTGGTTTTGAAATTCTAGTAAATCCAAAACTCGTCTAAAATTCATGAAACTTGGCATGCTATCATGGAATGGCACCAACATGCAGTGGTAAATTTTTTCCCATTTGGGGCAGGTTTTGGTATAAGCTTCTCACAAACCATAGCTTCTCACAAGAAGCCTCATGGTTCCGGTAGGGAACGTGTGTCACATTTGTGGACGAAACGACAATTTTTGCCTCTTCCCGACTTGATTTTTTTCTATATGCAACATAGACCAATAGGAGTGTCGTGTTAAATTTTTGGATTATTCGGGGTTCGTTTGGACATTTTTATACATTAACTGAGTTTTCCAGGCATTTTATGTGTATAATTCAAATTTGAACTACAAGTACATACTCCGGTGCACCAAAATGGGTTAAAAAATCATATGTGTGTCCTTGGGTGCATCCTTAGGTCCCATGCAAGAAAATGGAATGAATTTCAAACACCTCGGCATCGTGGCTCGGCCGCAAATGTTGAGATACTTGGTTTTGAAATTCTAGTAAATCCAAAACTCGTTTGAAATTCTTGAAACTTGGCATGCTATCATGAAGTGGCACCAACATGCCGTGGTAAAATTTTTGTCCCATTTGGGGCAGGTTTTGGTATAAGATTCTCACAAACCAGAGCTTCTTACAAGTAGCCTCGTGGTTCCGGTAGGGAACATGTCACCTTTGTGGACGAAACGACATTCGTTGCCTCCTCTTGCCTTGATTTTTTTGTAGAGGAAACATAGACCAATTGGAGTGTCGTGTTAAATTTTGGAATTATTCGTGGTTCGTTTGGACATTTTATACATTAACTGAGTTTTCTGGGCATTTTATGTGCATAATTCAAATTTGAACTACATGCACATGCTCCGGTGCACCAAAATGGGTTGAAAAATCATATATGTGTCCTTGGGTGCATGTTTAGGTCCCATGCAAGAAATGGGAATGAATTTCAAACACCCAGGCTTTGTGGCCTCGGCCGCAAACATTGAGAAACTTGGTTTTTAAATTCCTGTAAATCCAAAACTCGTCTGAAATTCATGAGACTTGGCATGGTGTCATGAAATGGCACCAACATGCTGAGGTAAAAAAATTGTCCAATATGACAGAGGGCGCACACACTAACAGCCACAGCCAACATAGCCATTTTGGAACAAATAGCTATCATGTTATCATCACAAACGGTTGTATAGTATTATTTAAATCGTGGGTGTTTTACTGACCATTTACGTGCCACCACGCGTCCCACTTTTTTATTGGCAAGGAGGTGCCGTGCGGGTAGCTGTTTGAGTAGACGGGAGGCGTGCGAGCGAAGTCCGCGACGCAGGCAGACATGGAGGCGTGCGACCAGTCCTACGCTGCGCAGGCTGACCGGGAGGCGTGCGACCAGTCCTGCGCTGCACAGGCTCACCGGGAGGCGTGCGTCCAGTACGCTGCGCAGGCTCACCGGGAAGCGAGCCCTTTGACCTCCATCGCCGCCTGCCTCACTCTCAACCTCTCCATTAATGGCGCCCGAGACGCTGTTTAATAGGCAGCCTTACTGGTCTCTCTTCACCTCCCATTCCCCTCTCGCCCGAATCCTATTTTCCAGAGCTCCACCTACGCCATGGCGCACAAGGATCATCTGCCACTAGTCTTCCGGTTTGGTGAAGTCGACTCCGAGCCAGAGGAGATAGAAAATAAGGACGAATGGGACCTCAGGGACATGGCCCTAAATGAGCTGGCCATGGCGGATGCTGCCCCCGCGCCCGTCCCAGCTCCCATCCTCGCGCCCGCGCCCGCGACCATCCCCGTGGCATTGACGGGTTGGTCGCTGAGCACCATCACAGCGCTGGAAGCCGCGAGCGTCAGCGAGGTCCCCGCGGAACCGCGCGAGCTCGTGTACGTGCCAGCGCCAGCGCCCCCGCCTGTGCTCATGCGCGCCCCAGCACCCACCACGGTGCCAGTCCCCGTGCGCTTGCCTGCACCCGCCGCGCCCGTGCCAGTGCGCACGCCTGCACCCGCCGCCCCTCCCTCAGCGTCATGGGACACCACCATCGACCGCTACCTCTCATCGCCGCGAGTCACCGTCCCCCCGCCCCCCGCCCGTCGATGGCGTGACGAACGACTCTTGGATTTGTAAGTCCAGAACATTCTGGGATGGCTTGAAGACTTGAACAACGGCGTCCCAGAGGACGATAACGCCGACGCAGCACGCCGCCGCCGCCGCCACAATTAGTTTTTTTGTTTAATATTGTATCTCGATCGTATGAATGTAAAATCACAGTGTCACTGAATGAAATCTATGGTTTTGATCAAGTTAGTGTTTTTTTCTCTGAATGTACAGACTTATCAAAGTAATTTTTTTTAATGATTTTCTCTGAATAAAACACTCATCACAACGTTTCAGACTGAACACCCGTATGCAAAGCGAGAGCTGGGTTCCTTCGCAGCTAAGCCAAGGGAAAATGTGGCGTGCAGGTTTTGTGCATCTCTTCATCGCAAATGTTTTAGAATGAACACCGGTATGCACAGTGAGAGTTGGGTTCCTTCACAGTGAAGCCAAGGGAAAATGTGGCGCGTAGGTTTTGTGCATCTCTTCATCGCAAACGATTTTGCATGATGACCCGTGTGCAACGACGTACAAACAATGTGGTAAGATTTGCATCTGTCATATTGGGTATATTTGCCATTTGTCACATTGGAAAAATTGGCATTTGTAATCTAGTAACATTGCCATTTGTCAACCTTGTAACACTGCCATTTGTGATCCTCAGAAAAAAAAACACTGCCATTTGTCAAATTTTGCAGCTAAAAATCACTAGTACTGTAATTTTTGCAAATGAAATTCAGTAAGCATATATTTCATTCATAGATTAAGCAGTCGTTCTTTATACAAACAGTTAACTCGACAGCTAAACGAACAAACTTTTACCCAATTGTTGCCAACCACGTACTGAAATAGCTAGTTCAACTATATATACTAGTTAAATTTAAGTACGTAGTACAGTTCAACCATATCTATAGTCAGATGAACTGAACAAAATAGCCCCTAAATACTACTACGGAGGAGGAGCTTTGTACTACTTTCATCAGCCTCTCCTCTGCCGAGCGCGCTCAGTATGAGGCCAAGGAGCAGGAGCCTACCGACGAGCTGGAGAAGTAGAATCCGGCGCCTGCCACTGCTGCACCTTTAGCGACGCCCAGCTCGAATGCCCTCTACCGCTCCAGACGATCCCTCTCAAAGTGGCGGGACTCCTCGTATATCTCCGCATTCCACGCCACTACGGCGGCTTCTTCTGCGGCCACAGCGGCGGTAAGACGCTTTGCGTGCTCGACCAGGCGCTCCTCCTCCTCCCGCAGGAACTCGATGTAGCGCGCGGCAAGGTCGCTGATGCTCGTGCGGGCCTCCACATCCCTCCTTTGGGCTGCGGTGGCGGAGGGGGTGATGACCCTGGCGGTCGACGGTGGGGTGGCGGCCACGACGGCCACCACCCGCCTTCGGGCCATGGTAGCGGAGCGAGCGATGGCCCTGGCGGCCGACGGTGATGTGGCGGCCACGGCGGCTGATGGTGGGGTGGGGGCAATGGCGGCCGACAACAGCTGCCGTCGGGCAGTGGCGGCGGAGCGTGTGGCAAGTGTTGTGCGCACACCCAACAGGGACGCCACGGGCAGTACACGCCGCCGGGGACTGCGCCGCCGCCGCGGTGTAGCCTCCTAGCTGGAGCTGTCCTCAAATGACGGCGGAGTGGCTGAGCGACGATGACGGACCAGTGCCATTGGCGATGGCGGGAGAAGTAGACGAGATAAGCTACAGGGAGGGAGGGGAAAATGCGATGCCGACTCGTCGGCTGCGACTGTTTATATAGCAGGCCGGTAAGCACTGGAGTTTGGGGGATTTCGCCGAGTCGGGCGGGAAGCTTGCACGGTTGTGCGCGGGAACCTGCACGGTTGCGCGGGAACGGGCTCACCGATGATTCATTGGCGCATCTTCGAGCTAACGTTTGGCCAAAAGAACGCCTGTGCGGTGCTCAAGCTTGCGCTCGAAGTCTTCTGCGGCAACGCGGTGACAAGACATGAGAGAGGAGGACGAAATGACACGCACACAAACGGTTAATAAAAAACAAACGTTTGCGATTTAATTACCTAGCACACGGCCGCTCTCTACGCAACGTCGTGAACGATTGTTTGCCCACTGTGTGATGTGGAATGCGACGTAGTTTCACATCACGCCGCTGGCTCGCAATTGCCGGCCAGCTTGTAGATGGCCATTCCCTGCATGTTCAACTGCTCTATGCGTGTGGTTGCTCGCGGTTGAGGCGGCCGTGGCGCGCTCTGCTCGCGTCCCGCCGCGGCGTGCTCTGCTCGCGTCCCGCCGCACGCTCTGGCTGCGTCCCTCCGCGTGCGCTACCAGCATTTCGGGCCGGCGCACGATCACGTACGTTCGGGGTGCCATATGCATGCGGTTGTGCCGGACGCGGCGCCACAACATAGTTACGTGCGGCAAAAACTGCCCAGCGGACGTGCCGAGAATCCCGGCCGCCTGGCCCTCATTTATTCCCGCGGCCATTTACCTTCATCTCTCACGCCCCATGACACAATAAGCACACCCACGACGACACATACAAAGAGGATATCCAGCGGCTCCAATGGCGCTTCGAGCGGCTGACGAAGACGACGGGCGGCAGTTCACCACGCTTCACGTAGTGGACACCCACGTGAGGGGGAAGGACCTCTCGGTGGTGTACACCAACGAGCCAGTCTTTGTGGAGAGCTCCATCCACTCTATGGAGCAGTTGCTTGCTGACGGCAAGTACCAAGTGGTCGGCTTCGACCTCAAGTTCACCGGGGGTCGTGCCTGGCATGATCAGAAGGTTGCTGTCGCCCAGTTGTGCGTGCACCATCACGTCCTTGTCTACCACTACTCCCTGGCCACAAGGCATTGTGAGCGTTTCGCTAGGTCTATCAACAGCCCCGACTACAGGTTTGCTACAGTGGACACCTTCAATGATCTAAAGGTGCTTGAGACTACGGGCTTGGTCTGCTAGAAGCTTGTCGACATACAATGCCAGTACAGGGTCTGGGGCAGAAAGAAGGGGAAGGACTCCCTGGTTGGCCTCGCCGTGGCCATCATCGACCCCTACTACAGAGACATGAAGGATGAGTGCAACAAGCACAAGGATGCCTGGCACGAGGCCTGGGTGCGGAGACTGGATGAAGAACATGTCAAGTACACGGCCAAGGACGCGTACACAAGATACGAGATGTACAGGCGGATCGTTGACATGAGGAAGTGCCTTCGTCCTGTCCCAGGAGAGGGATCGAGCCACAGAGCAGTGGTGACAGCGTAACAAGAAGTAGATGATTAGATGATTGTTTCTCCTACTTTAAAATGCATGTAATTGTTTATTGAGGTGTGTGCGAATGTTTTGTATAGTGACTTATGTAATTGGATGTTTAATTTGGTTATATATGTTGTTCTTCTGTAGACAGAGCAAAGTACATCGCAGACGGACTAAACTAGGGAACCCGTCGGTGATGATTTCATCAATCGCTGACAATTGTATACTAGCAAGCAGATTGGCCTCACTCGTAATTCACTTTTGACTCTGTGTTCGATAGCCTGACCGCCGCGTATCACACACATCTTTTTAAGTTGAACCATTTCTGTTGTTTTGGCTCATCGCAAACAATTCATCCGAGTGAACTGTATGCCGTCTATCGCACACACCTTGATCTGCCTGACCGTTTCTGTTGTGTTGGGTAATCGCAAACAATTCATCCGAGTGAATTGTATGCCGTGTATCGCACACACCTCGATTTGGCTGACCGTGTTTGTTGTTCTAGCTTATTGCAAATAGTTCGTATGGATCAACTATATGCCACGTATCGCACATGCGTCTCTAATCTGAATCGTGCTTGATGTCTCCACCATCGCACACAGTTCGTCTTATTGGCGACGGTTTTATTACGACACCGTTTGCGATTCATGCATCACACATAGTTTGGTCGCGGGGTCTCTGATTCATGTGTCACGTTAGCGGTTGCCTGCAGTAGTGACGGGAGAAGGCATGGCGATGATGGAGGTGGCAGCGTCGAGACGGTGATGGTGATGAGGATGGGGCCAGTCATGATGGCGATGGAGGCCGCGCGATGGAGATGGCACCTGTTGGAAATATGCCCTTGAGGCAATAATAAATTGGTTATTATCATATTTCCTTGTTCATGATAAATGTTTATTATTCATGCTAGAATTGTATTGACCGGAAACTTAAATACATGTGTGGATACATAAACAATACCGTGTCCCTAGTGAGCCTCTACTAGACTAGCCCGTTGATCAAAGATGGTTAAGGTTTGCTGACCATAGACATGAGTTGTCATTTGATAACGGGATCACATCATTAGGAGAATGATGTGATGGACAAGACCCAACCGTAAGCTTAGCATATGATCGCACCAGCCCCTAAGAGTCCCATGTGGCTAGGACAAGTGGAAAGGGACTAGGAGTCCAACTCCTACTAGGACTAGGATTCCTCCCCCTTAGCGCCAGCCCTAGGAGGAGAAGGGTTGGACTCCTAGCCCCTCCACACATATATAATGAGGGGAGGGGGGTGCACCAAAGCACCACCACAACCCCGCTGCCCCCTCTCTACCTCCGGACACACTACACGCCCATGTAGCGCTTAGCGAAGCCCTGCCGGTATTCCGACTCCACCACCACCATCATCACCATGCCGTCATGCTGGTTGTGATCCCATCTAATTCTCCCCCTTCACTTGCTGGATCAAGGAGGAGGAGACATCATCAAACTGCACGTGTGCTAAACTCGGAGGTGTCGTTCGTTCGGCACTAGATCGGTTGGATCGTGATTGGATCGCGAAGAGTACGACTACATCAACCGCGTTATATATGCTTCTGCTTTTGGTCTACAAGGGTACGTAGACACACTCCCCTCTTGTTGCTATGCATCTCCTAGATTAGATCTTGGGTGTTCGTAGGATTTTTTTTTTGATTTTCATGCAACGTTCCCCATCAGTGGCATCATGAGCTAGGTCTATACGTAGATGTGTTTCACGAGTAGAACACAAAGAAGTTGTGGGCGTTGATGTTCAGTTTGCTCACCTCCTTTGCTATTTTGGATTCGGTGGTATTGTGGGATGAAGCGGCCCGGACCAACTTTACTTGTCCACGTACAAGAGACCGGTTCCAGTGACAGACATGCAACTTGTATTGCATAAAGTGGCTGGCAGGTGTCTGTCTCTCCTACTCTAGTTGAATCTGATTTGGCGAGGGCGGTCCTTGTAGAAGGTTAAAAAGCAACTTGTATATCACCATTGTGGTTTTGCGTAGATAAGAAGGGTTCTTATAGTTTGCCCTAGCAGCCACGTAAAAAATGCAAGAACAAAGTAGAGGACGTCTAACTTGTTTTTGCAGGGCATGTTGTGATGTGGTATGGCCATAACGTGATGTGATATATGTTGATGTATGAGATGATCATTTTTTGTAATAGCTTCACGACTTGCATGTTGATGAGTACGGCAACCGGCAGGAGCCATAGGGTTGTCTTTAGTTTAATTTAACACCTTGTAATTGCTTTACTTTATCTATGTGTTAGCAATAGTCGTAGAAGCAATAGTTGGTGGAGACAACCACATGACGGCACGATGATGGAGATCATGATGATGGAGATCATGGTGTCATGCCGGTGACGATGGAGATCATGTCGGTGCTTTGGAGATGGAGATCAAAAGCACGAGATGATAATGACCATATCATGTCACATATTGATTGCATGTGATGTTTATCATTTTATACATCTTATTTTGCTTAGGACGATGATAGAATTATAAGATGATCCCTTCACTTAATTTCAAGATAAAATGTGTTCCCCCTAAGTATGCACCATTGCGAAAGTTCGTCGTTTCGAAGCACCACGTGATGATCGGGTGTGATAGACTCTACGTTCCATACAACGGGTGTAAGCCAGTTTTACACATGCGGAATACTTGGGTTAAACTTGACGAGCCTAGCATGTACACACATGGCCTCGGAGCATGGAGGACCTAAAGGTCGAACATGAGTCATATAGTAGATATGATCAACATGGAGATGTTCACCATTGATGACTGCCCCATGTCACGTGATGATCGGACATGGGTTAGTTGATTTGGATCATATAACACTTAGACAACTTGAGGGATCGATGTTGATTTAAGTGGGAGTTATTTAGTAATTTGATTAACAGAACCAATTATCATGAACTTAGTCTAAATGTCTTTGCAAATTAATGTTGTAGGTCAATGGCTCGCGTTGTAGCTCCCATGAATTTTAATGCGTTCCTAGAGAAAGCTAAGTTGAAAGATGATGGACGCAACTATGCGGTCTGGGTCTGTAATTTGAGGATTATCCTCACTGCTGCACAGAAGGCTTATGTCCTTGATGCACCGTTAGGTGTGCCACCCATTCCCTCGACTATAGATATTATGAACATCTGGTAGACTCGAGTTGATGACTACTCAATAGTTCAGTGCGCCATGCTATACGGCTTAGAACCGGGGCTCCAAAGATGTTTTGAGCACCACGGAGCATATGGGATGTTCTAGGAGTTGAAATTGGTATTTCAAGCTCATGCCCGGGTCGAGAGGTATGACGCCTCCGACAAGTTCTTTAGCTGCATGATGGAGGAGAACATCTCCGTTAGCGACCACGTACTCAAAATGTCTGGGTACTTCAACCACTTGAATCAGTTGGGAGTTAATCTTCCGGATGAAGTAGCAATTGACAGAGTTCTTTAGTCACTGCCACCAAGCTACAAAGGGTTCGTGATGAACTATAAGATGCAAGGGATGGAGAAGACGATCCCTGAGCTCTTCGCGATGCTTAAGGCCGTGGAGGTAGAAATCAAGAAAGAGCATCAAGTGTTGATGGTCAACAAGACCACCAGTTTCAAGAAGAAAGGCAAGGGAAAGAAAGGGAACTTCAAAAAGAATGGCAAGCCAGTTGCCATTCCCGGGAAGAAACCCAAGGCTGGACCCAAACCTGAGACTGAGTGCTTCTGTTGCAAGGGGAATGGTCACTGAAGCGGAACTGCCCCAAGTACTTGGCAGATAAGAAGGCTGGCAATGTCAACAAAAGGTATATTTGATATACATGTTATTGATATGTACCTTACTAGTGCTCGTAGTAGCGCCTGGGTATTTGATACTGGTTCGGTTGCTAATATTTGTAACTCGAAACAGGAGCCGCGGAATAAACGGAGACTAGCTAAGGACGAGGTGACGATGCACGTTGGAAATGGTTCCAAGGTTGATGTGATCGCCGTCGGCACGCTCCCTCTACGTTTACCTTCAGGATTAGTTTTGAACCTGAATAATTGTTATTTGGTGCCTGTGTTAAGCATGAACATTATATCTGGATCTTGTTTATTGTGAGACGGTTATTCATTTAAGTCAGAGAATAATGGATGTGCTATTTATATGAATAATATCTATTATGGTCATGCACCCTTGTTGAATGGTTTATTCTTGTTGAATCTCGGTCGTAGTGATACACATGTTCATAATATTGATGCCAAAAGATGCAAAGTTAATGATGATAGTACCACATACTTGTGGCACTGCCGCTTAGGTCATATTGGTGTAAAGCGCATGAAGAAACTCCATGCTGATGGACTTTTGGAATCTCTTGATTATGAATCATTTGAGACATGTGAACCATGCCTCATGGGCAAGATGACTAAAACCCCGTTTTCCGGAACAATGGAGCGGGCAAGTGACTTGTTGGAAATAATACATACCGATGTATGCGGTCCGATGAGTGTTGAAGCACGCGGTGGATATCGTTATTTTCTTACCTTCATAAATGATTTGAGTAGATATGGGTATATTTATTTAATGAAACACAAGTCTGAAACATTTGAAAAGTTCAAGGAGTTTCAGAGTGAAGTAGAGAATCATCATAATAAGAAAATTAAATTTCTATGATCTGATCATGAAGGTGAATATTTGAGTTACGAGTTTGGTATGCATTTAAGACAATGTGGAATTGTTTCACAGCTCACGCCAGTTGGAACACCACAGCGTAATGGTGTGTCTGCACATCGTAATCATACTCTATTGGATATTGTGCGTTCTATGATGTCTCTTACCGATTTGCCACAATCATTTTGGGGTTATGCATTAGAGACAGCCACATTCACTTTAAACAGGGCACCATCTCAAATCCGTTGAGACGACACCGTATGAGTTATGGTTTGGCAAGAAACCAAAGCTGTCATTTCTTAAAGTTTGGGGATGCGACGCTTATGTCAAGACGCTTCAGCCTGATAAGCTCGAACCCAAAGCGGAAAAGTGTATCTTCATAGGATACCCTAAAGAGACCATTGGGTATACCTTCTATCACAGATCCGAAGGCAAGATCTTTGTTGCCAAGAATGGGTCCTTTCTAGAGAAGGAGTTTGTCTCGAAAGAAGTGAGTGGGAGGAAAGTAGAACTTGATGAGATAATTGTACCTTCTCTCGAATTGGAAAGTAGCACATCACAGAAAGAAGTTCCCGTGATGTCTACACCAGCCGGGGAGGAAGCTAATGATGATGATCATGAAACTTCGGATCAAGTTACTACTAAACTTCGTAGGTCGACCAGGGTACGTTCCGCACCAGAGTGGTATAGTAATCCCGTCCTGGAAGTCATGTTGTTAGACAACGGCGAACCTACAAACTATGAAGAAGCAATGATGAGCCCGGATTCCGACAAATGGTTTGAGGCCATGAAATCCGAGATAGGATCCATGTATGAAAACAAAGTATGAACTTTGGTGGACTTGCCCGATGACCAGCAGGCCATTGAGAATAAATGCATCTTTAAGAAGAAGATAGACGCTGATGGTAATGTCACCGTCTATAAAGCTCGACTTGTTGCAATGGGTTTTCGATAAGTTCAAGGGGTTGACTACGATGAGACTTTTCACCCATAGCAGTGCTTAAGTCTGTTAGAATTATGTTTGCAATTGCCACATTTTATGATTATGAAATCTGGCAGATGGACGTCAAAACAGCGTTCCTTAACGGGTTTCTTAAGGAAGAGTTCTATATGATGCAGCCGGAAGGTTTTGTCGATCCTAAGGATGCTAACAAGGTATGCAAGCTCCAGCGATCCATCTATGGACTGGTGCAAACATCTCGGAGTTGGAATATATGCTTTGATGAGGTGATCAAAGCTTTTGGTTTTATACAAACTTACGAAGAAGCTTGTATTTACAAGAAAGTGAGTGGGAGCTCTGTAGCATTTCTAATATTATATGTGGATGACATATTGTTGATTGGAAATGATATAGAATTTCTGGAAAGTGTAAAAGGTTATTTGAACAAGAGTTTTTCAATGAAAGACCTTGGTGAAGCTACTTACATATTGGGCATTAAAATCTATATAGATAGATCAAGACGCCTAATAGGACTTTCACAAAGCACATACCTTGACAAGATTTTTAAGAAGTTCAAAATGGATCAGTCGAAGAAAGGGTTCTTACCTGTGTTGCAAGGTGTGAAGTTGAGTAATACTCAAAGGCCGACCACGATAGAAGAAAGAGAAAGGATGAAAGTCATCCCCTATGCCTCAGCCATATGCTCTATAATGTATGCCATGCTGTGTACCAGACCTTATGTGTGCCTTGCCATAAGTCTGGCAGGGAGGTACCAAAGTGATCCAGGAGTAGATCACTGGACAACAGTCAAGAATATCCTTAAGTACCTGAAGAGGACTAAGGACATGTTTCTCGTTTATGGAGGTGACGAAGAGCTCGTCATAAAGGGTTACGTCGATGCTAGCTTCGACACAGATCCGGATGAATCTAAGTCTCAAACCGGATACATATTTATATTGAATGGTGGAGCAGTCAGTTGGTGCAGTTCCAAGCAAAGCGTCGTAGCGGGATCTACATGTGAAGCGGAATATATAGCTGCTTCAGAAGCAGTGCAAGAAGGAGTCTGGATGAAGGAGTTCATATCCGATCTATGAGTAATACCTAGTGCATCGGATCCAATGACTATCTTTTGTGACAACATTGGTGCTATTGCCATTGCCAAGGAGCCCAGGTTTCACAAGAAGACCAAGCACATCAAACACCGCTTCAACTCCATCCGTGATTACATCAAGGAGGGAGACATAGAACTTCGCAAAGTACATACGGATCTGAATGTGGTAGACCCGTTGACTAAACCTCTTCCACGAGCAAAACATGATCAGCACCAGGACTCCATGGGTGTTAGATTCATTACGATGTAAACTAGATTATTGACTCTAGTGCAAGTGGGAGACTGTTGGAAATATGCCCTAGAGGCAATAATAAATTGGTTATTATCATATTTCCTTGTTCATGATAAATGTTTATTATTCATGCTCGAATTGTATTGACCAGAAACTTAAATACATGTGTGGATACATAGACAACACCTTGTCCCTAGTGAGCCTCTACTAGACTAGCTCGTTGATCAAAGATGGTTAAGGTTTGCTGACCATAGACATGAGTTGTCATTTGATAACGGGATCACATCATTAGGAGAATGATGTGATGGACAAGACCCAACCGTAAGCTTAGCATATGATCGCACCAGCCCCTAAGAGTCCCATGTGGCTAGGACAAGTGGAAAGGGACTAGGAGTCCAACTCCTACTAGGAGTAGGATTCCTCCCCCTTGGCGCCATCCCTAGGAGGAGAAGGGCTGGACTCCTAGCCCCTCCACACATATATAATGAGGGGAGGGGGCACACCAAAGCACCGCCACAGCCCCGCTGGACCCTCTCTACCTCCGGACACACTACACGCCCGCGTAGCGCTTAGCGAAGCCCTGCCGGTATTCCGACTCCACCACCGCCATCACCACCATGCTGTCGTGCTGGTTGTGATACCATCTACTTCTCCCCCTTTGCTTGCTAGATCAAGGAGGAGGAGACGTCATCGAGACGCACATGTGCTAAACTCGGAGGTGCCATCCGCTCGGCACTAGATCGGTTGGATCATGATTGGATTGCAAAGAGTACGACTACATCAACCGCGTTATATACGCTTCCGCTTTTGGTCTACAAGGGTACGTAGACACACTCCCCTCTCGTTGCTATGCATCTCCTAGATTAGATCTTGGGAGTTCATATTTTTTTTTTGATTTTCATGCAATGTTCCCCATCAGCACCGGCCCGATGGCTGGTGCATGCGGTGGTGGAGCCTCCTCTTCTTCCCTTGGACTTGTCCCTTCTTCTATGGTGGTGGAGATGGACGAGCGGAGATTGATCTTGGATGACGGCGGCTTGTGAAAGATAAGATGATGACGACTATGGTTGGAGGTGCATATATAGGACGCCTCCTCGGTCTCCTCTGTTGATGTGATGCATCCAAGGGCTCAAGCTGATCCAAATCCTCTCCCCAAACCCTTCCTTATTGGCCAAGGATCGCGTGGGAACAAACGGGGATGAAATTGGTGAAGAATCTCGTCTGAAAGGGCAACTTTCAGGCCTTGATAACCCACAAGTATAGGGGGTCGTTTGTAGAATTTTTTGATAAGTAAGAGTGTCGAACCCAACAAGGAGCTAAAGGTAGAATTTATATTCCCTTCAAGTTCTATCGACCACCGATACAACTCTACGCACGCCAACGTTTGCTTTACCTAGAACAAGAATAAAACTATTTTGCAAGAATAAAACTAGAAGTACTTTGCAAGATAATAAATAACGTGTAAATAATAGTTAGGTGTTGTTTTAATTAAAGAACAATAAAGTGAAGAGCTTTTTGTAGAAAAATGAGTAGAATTTGTCCCTAGGCAATCGATAACTAGATCGGTAATCATTATTGCAGTTTTATATGAGGGAAAGGCATGAGCTAACACACTTTCCGTACTTGGATCATATGAACTTATGATTGGAACTCTAGCAAGCATCCACAACTACTAAAATTCATTAAGGTAAAACCCAACTATAGCTTTAAGTGTAAAGTCCCCTTTAATCCCATACGCAACAATCCCCTTACTCGGGTTTAGGCTGTCGTCACCCCAGCAACTCACTATAAGCGAATCATGAACATATTGCAACACCCTACAGCGGGAATCCCCCACGTGTGCACGGCACGAAGGGCACCATAGGACATCACCAAAATAAAAATACAACTGAAACCAATCACAATCATCAATCAACCCATAGGACAAAAGAATTCTACTCAAACATCATAGGATGGCAACACATCATTGGATAATAATATGTGGCATAAAGCACCATGTTTAAGTAGAGATTACAGCGGGAAAAGAGAGGTTACACCGCTGTAAGGAGAGGGAGAGATTTGGTGATGACGGCTGCAAAGTTGTTGCTGTAGATTGCCGTCACGATGGTTCCCCCGGCGGCGCTCCGGCGCCACCAAAAGAGAGGGCGAGAGAGCCCCCATCCTTCTTCTTCTTACTTTGCCTCCCCCCCTATATGGGAGGAGGGTTTCCCCTCTGGTCCTTGGCCTCCATGGCTCCCGGAGGGCAGGAGCCCCTTCGAGATTGGATCTGTCTCTGTGTTTCTCTTTTGTTTCCGCGTCTGTTTTTAGAGCCCTTCACCATTTCCTATATTCCCGGAGATCCGTAACTCCGATTGGGCTGAAATTTTGAGGGGTTTTTTCTCCGGAAATTATCTTTCTTGCGGCGAAAGAAGGGCTCCAATCAACCTACGAGGTGCCCACAAGACATCAGGGCGCGCCTAGGGGGTAGGGCGCGCCCTGTTGCCTTGTGGGGCCCTCGGGCACCATCTTGCGTTGATTCTTTTTCCCAAAAATCACATATATTCCAAAAAAATCTCCGTAAATTTTATCACATTTAGACTTTGTTTGATATGGATTTTCTGCGAAACAAAAAATATGCAACAAACAAAAACTGGCACTGGGCACTGGATTAATATGTTAGTCCCAAAAATAATATAAATTGTTGCCAAAAGTATGTGAAAATAGTAGGATATTGGCATGAAACAATAAAAAAATTATAGATACGACGGTGACGTATCAGCATCCCCAAGCTTAATTCCTGCTCGTCCTCGATGAGGTAAATGATAAAACAAAGATAATTTTTGATGTGGAATGCTACCTAGCATAATCTTGATCATGTAATCTAATCATGGCATGAATATTAGGATACGAGTGATTCAAGGCAATAGTCTATCATTTGACATAAAGACATCAACACTCAGGCATACTAACAAACAATCATGCCCTTCAAAATAAAGAATGCTAAAGAATGCTATCCCTACAAAATCATATAGCTTAGCATGCTTAGTCTTCCTGGCATAATGACATTAATCATAAACTACCTCGATGACAAGCCAAGCAATTGTATCGTACTTTTTCTCGCTTCAGCTTTTTTCAACTTCACTCAATACATGAGCGTAAGCCATGGACTTAGCACTTTGGATAGCAAAGAGAATGATGATTGGGGTTTGTAAGGGAAGACAAAAATATAAGAAAGTCTCACATCAACGTGGATGGTCGTTAGGCAATGGAGAGGCCTTACAATCGATGTTAATGTGAGGAGTAGGGATTGCC
Organism: Elymus sibiricus; assembly: GCA_039707655.1. Lineage (NCBI taxonomy): Eukaryota > Viridiplantae > Streptophyta > Magnoliopsida > Poales > Poaceae > Elymus > Elymus sibiricus. Next base: position 161,856,349 of record CM077674.1, on the reverse strand, counting down.
ATGCAACGGATGCACGAGAGCTATAAGTGTATGAAAGCTCTCCTAATGCAGCTAAGTGGGTGTGCATCCAACTTGCTTGGTCATGAAGACCTCGAGCATTTGAGGAAGCTCGTCATCGGAATATACAAGCCAAGTTCTATAATGTAAAGATTCCACTAGCATAGTCATGAAGTATATGAAAACTCTCTATATGAAGTACATGGTGCTACTCTGAAGCACAAGTGTGGTAAAAGGATAGTAGCATGCCCCTTATCTCTTTTTCTCTCATTTTTTTTGTTTTCTTTTTTTTCTTTTCTTTTCTTTTTTTGTGGGCTCTTTTGGCCTCTTTTTCTCTCTCTCTCTCTCTCTTTTTAGAACAGTCTCATGGACCTCATCCCCACTTTTTTGAGGACTTATTAGTCTCGACCATTCTTTTCCTCACTGGGGCAATGCTCTAATAATGATGATCATCACACTTTTATTTACTTACAACTCGATAGACTGAAAAAGATGACTACATATTAATGCCTCTGGCGGTGTACCAGGATGTGCAATGATCTAGCTTAACATATATAACAATGATGAACGGTGGCTGCGCCACAAATATCATGTCAACTCTATATGATCATGCAAAGCAATATGACAATGAATGCTCAAGTCATGTGTATGATGATGGTGGAAGTTGCATGGCAATATATCTCGGAATGGCTACGGAAATGCCATGATAGGTAGGTATGGTGGCTGTTATCACTACAAAAAAAAACACTTCCATGATGATACGTCTTTGTCACAGTTGGTCAAGTTTTCTATCATGCATGTACATCCGTGACAATTTTATGACAGAATCAAGATAGTCATACCTGTGCTGTCGTAGAAGTGTTCCATGACAATACTGAAATTATCAACACGGAAGTATCGGATCCAAACCCGCACCCGATAGCTTAACGGCGACCCGTTACGGTGGATGCCATGTGTCGGTCACCCTTGACGAAAACACTTTCATGACGCGACATTTCACTTCCATGACGATAAATGCCGCGTCATGGAAGTGTTTTCGTCAAGGGTGACCGACACGTGGCATCCACCGTAACGGGTCGCCGTTAAGCTATCGGGTGCGGGTTTGGATCCGATAACCCGTTTGCAGCCCTGACCAATGGCGATTTTCCACATGTAAATTTCTCATTCGCCGGCGGATCCACGTGTCAGCTTGGCGTTGCAACAGATGTCATCCATTCATTGGACGAGGGACGCCTATGATACGTCGACACGTGCCACGGCCCAACAGTGGCCCATTTAGGTTAAAAAGGCCAGCCCAGTCAAAATAAGCGGGCCGGCCCATTTACGGCCTACTTTCGTCTGGCCCATTTTAAAAAAAGGCCCATACGAGATCTGCCAATTCGGCCCGTCAATGCCCGTTAATGATTTGACACCATTGCGGCACATCGTCTGCTCCAGCCCGTTAACAGCCCGCTATGTCTTTGGGCTCATTTGCCGGCCGAGGTTCTTTCGGCCTGTTAGAGGCCCATTATAGAGATGGGCCAATTTCCAGGCTGTATGCCTTTCGGCCCGTTAGAGGCCCATTATAGGCATGGGCCAAATTCCAGGCAATACGTATTTCGGCCTTTTAGCGGTCCATTAGCGATTTGGGCCAACTTCCAGCCTGGTGTATCTTTCGGCCTGGTAACGGCCCATGCCGTAGTTGGGCCATTTACATACCGACCTGACTTTCGGCCTCTTAGCGGCCCATGTTCTCCATGGCCCAATTCCAGCCCGACATGACTTTCGGCCTGTTAAAGGCCCGTTCTGTATATGGGCCAATTTATGGCCCGATTGGCTTTCGGCCTGTTAACGGCCCATCAAGGAAATGGGCCAAGACTCAACTGACGATCATTTCGGCCTGCTAGTGGCCCATGAGCTCATTTTCATTAGAGAAAAATTCACTATAGGTCCTTAAACTTGTGCCGGTGGTCACTTTAGTCCCCGTAGTTCAAAATAATCGAAATACAGTCTCTAAACTTGCTCTAGGGGTTCACATACGGTCCAAAATACGATTTTCTCTACGTATGTGCTGATTTGGCAATGGTCAAGTCAATCCACGTGGCGTTGACTGGACACGTCATCGACAAAACTGTAATACGCATGCAGTCGAGGTTTTTTTTTGCAAATTTGCCAGTGGACCAACCTCTCCCCCTCGCTCCCTCTTCAATCTAGGGGCGTGTGCGTAGGTGGCAGAGTGATCTGCAGTAGGCTCTGCGACATCTCATCGCCGCCGCCGGCTGCACCCGGATCGCCTCCTCAGTCATCGGCTTTTCCACCTGCGCCTCCCCTGCGCCCAGCCGATGGACACCGACGCCAGCACCGGCCATTATCCCGATGACCATCCCCGCGACGCTGCCGGAGCTGAGGCCAGAAAGTAGCCGGAGAAGCAGTTGGCACCGAGGTCAAGAAGGCGGAGACGGTCACACGTAGAAGGAGCTAGAGAAGCATTGTCGTGGAGGCGGAGCTCGGCGAGGCGGTCGCAGAGGTTCTAGATGGAGGGCGGGAGCGCGCCGGACAGGGCGTTGCCAGCGAGGTCGAGCTCGGACAGCACGGGCGTGTTGCCAAGCTCGAGCGGGATGGCAGCGAGGTAGACAGACTTGAGGGCCGGGAAGGCGCCGAGCTCCAGCGGGAGGCGGACGGCATGCGTGGCGGCGGGGAGGCGGATGGAGGTGAGGAGGAGGGTGTCATCTCTAGCGAGCGAGAGGTTGGCCCGCGCGCCGGGGGTGTCGCAGCGCAGAAGCTGACCGATGGGCCTAGACCAGCGAAGGCCGCGCCAGAGGCAGTGCGGCATGGAGGCGTTCTAGTGGCGAGCTGGGCATTGGCAGCGGCTTGGGCGCGCAGCATGGCCAACTCCGCCATCCGTGCCGCCAACCGCGCGGAGCTCCAGTACGGACCCTGCTACGTCGCCATCCTCGTGGACCACGGCCTTGCGTCCGGGTCTGCGTGCGCGATGGCGTCCAACAGGGACATCGAGGGGTCGGCGCTCACACGTCATGGTGCATGGAGCTACAGGGAGACCCGGAGCTCGGTGACATGTGGAGTGAGTGCCCGTAGCTCGGCGTACTCGGACGAGCCCGTGGCCTCATCCTGCACAGCTCCATCCTACTTGACCACCGCCACAGCGCTTCCGTGCTCTGGTTCCGTGAGGTCAGGGAGGCAGCCGAGGGCCGCGCCATCGACACCGGCAAGGCTTTCGATGCCATGCGCGCCCTCTGCGACGTCGTGCTCACCCTGGCCTGGCGCTCCGCCCCCGCCGGCGAGGTCTGCCACTGGGCCGATTAGTACCCTCTCAACGTGCTTTTCTACGTCTCCCTCCTCCAGGGCATCTTCAACCTCAGGGATGAGACCGTCGTGCTCGACGAGGTGGACGAGCTCCTTGAGCTCATGAAGAGGACGTGGGCAACGCTCGGCGTCAACCGGGTGCTGCACAACGTGTGCTTTGCGTGGGTCCTCTTCCAGCAGTACGTGGTCACCGGACAGGTCGAGCCAGACCTCGCCGGCACGGTGCTTGCCGTGCTCACGGAGGTGGCCGCCGACGACGCCGGTGCCATGCAGGAGGACCCCCGAGACCCCGTGTACGCGCGGGTGCTCTCCACCGCTCTTGGCTCGATACGTGACTGTTCCAAGAAGCATCTGCTTGACTACCATGAGTGGTACGGGAATGGCAGCATCGGCACCGCCGCGTTGCAGTGTGCTCTGTCTTTGGTGCTCGCCGCCGGCAAGATCATCGCCGAAATTGTGCCTGGTATGGGTGTCAGCGTGGCGCACACGGATCATGAATGCGGCGGCGATCGCGTCGACTACTACATCCGTTGCTCGATGAGAAGTGCCTTCACCAACGTCCTCGAGAGAGGGCTCGGGTAGGAGGACAACATGATCTCCGGCCACCAACGCGACATCGACGACATCAGCCAGATCCTGACGCGGCTCGCCAGGGACACGGAGGAGCTGGCGCAGTGAGAGCGCGAGGGATTCAACCCGGTGCTAAGGCGGTGGCACCCGTTCCGGGAAGCCGTGGCCGCGGTGACCCTGCACTACTGCTACGGCGTAGTGCTGAAGCAGTACTTGGGCAAGGCCACCAGCCTGACGGACGAGCTAGTGCATGCTACATTCCATTCCCCCAAACTAACTCTCTCATGGCGTGGCATACTACATTGTTCTTGTGTAGAGCTGGATCGCGAGGTCCAAGAATGAGCCGTACGAGTAGTCGGCGGTGTATCTGATGAAGCTCGCCAAGGCCACCATGGACGAGTTCTTCGCGATCCCAGTGAGCGCGAGGGGCGGCATGCTACAGGTCCTCGCCGATGGCCTTGGCGCCGTGTTCCTGGACTACATCTCCTTCCTCGCCTCTTGCGGTAACAAGCAGAGCTACCTCCCGCTGCTGCCAGCGCTGACGAGGTGCAACCAGGACTCGACGATCAAGCAGCTGTGGAAGAGGGCGGCGGTGGCACCGTGCCAGGTGCCCATGACGAGCACGCGCGGCAACGTGTACCACGGTGGGCAAAGCGTGAGCGCGGACGGTGGGCACAACCCGCGGCCGTCCACCAGCCGCGGCACGGAGCGCCTCTACATCCGGCTCAACACGCTCCACTACATGTACAGCCTTTGATTTAAAAATAGCATGCCTCAACTGCTGTTTCTTTACTCTGATTGATCCCATTTTCTAGTCATCACTTGGAAAAGAAGTCTCAAATGGAACGTGGTGATCATCTCTTGCCAACTGCAAATTTGTACGACCAGGTATTATAGAAATCATTTGTCTGATACCTGGATCTTTTTATTGTAGGAAATTTTATATGCCTTGGAATTTCTGTATAAGAGCATTTTGGATCTTTGGAATAAAACAGCAAAATCTCTATAGATTTCTGCAACTCTTTTATTCTCGGGCAGGAGGAGAGCCACTGGGAGAGGAGAGAGCGAGGGGGCAGGATCCCACCAGGTGGGAGGCAGCTCTTTTATTCTCTGGTGATTTTGCAAATAACACCCTGGTTCCTGCGCATTCAAGCGGCTGCGACGATGTGGCAGTCAGCGCCCACGTGGATTGACTTGACCACAGCCAAATCAGCACATACATAGAACAAATCGTATTTTGGACCGTATGTGAACCCCTAGAGCAAGTTTAGGGACTGTTTTTTGGGTATTTTTAACTACGGGGACTAAAGTGACCACCGACGCAAGTTTAAGGACCTACAGTGAATTTTTCTCTTTCCATTATAGCGGGCCTATCTAGCGTTCGGCCTACTAATGGCCTGGTAAGAGCCCACGTTACGATGGGCGTGGCCCTAAATCCATTTCTGCCATGCGACGGCCCATGATTGTAACGGGACTCGTAGATTGGAACATCTGAGCAATTATGGGCCCACGTAGATTGGGCCTATTGGATGCCGTTTCTACGATAACATATATAACAACATAGAACTATCCTACTCTACAATTCCCTCAAGAAAAACCTACACTATACAATAAAGAGATTTAAGGCATAGAAATGAAGAATAATCCTACACTATACAATAAAGAAATTACAGCAGATTACATCCACTCGGCATCATAGTTCGCCAATAGTGATAATAAAGCGTAAACAAACAACAAATTACATACACAGGGTACATAGAGCTCATACATCATGGACGCGCATCAACACAACTTACCATTTGAACTATAATCTCTTCAGAAAATATAATTGGCCGGATTCAGATAGCACAAATTTCAGTCTGCAAAATCTTCACTTTCTTTGTGGTTTACTCAGTCTCTTGTTTCATTTTTTTGACTATTGCATCTTTTGTCTGCACCTCCAATCTCAACACGTTGATTAAATCTTGAGACTCATATGCACGCTGTCTTGCCGCCTCTAGTTGACGCTCTAAAACATCAGCACATTCCAATTCCAATGCATAATCATTTGGTAACGGCCATGCCGCACTGCTCTGAGAGCTTTGTGTTGATGTCAGTTTATCCTGAAATATTTCTGTAAGTACACATGACTACAGCAAAAATATAGTTACAACAGTGAAGCGAGCAAGACAGACTATCTTGTACATGGCAAAACAGGACTAACAATAATGCACACGTCATGAAGCATAAGCAGGTGATATTTTAAAAAGTATAAAGATGGCAGTCTGTGCAGGCCGCATACAGAAATCTCTCCTAGCTCACCAAAGGAGCATGATGTTGGGGCCAAATCCAAAATACAGACATGTTACAAATTTAAACCACGTGTAGCTACTGAACATTAGATATATCTTGCGTATAAGTAAGCAAGCAGTTAGCCATTGTGTAGCTCGTATTAACTAGCTTGAACATTGTGTGCCATGTTTCAAAAGAGTCTTAGGGAGCATAATGAACTACAGAGGGATTCATACAAACCTAGTACAACAAGCAAAACTATGCAACCATTAGCCTCGTATAAACTAGATTGTGAGCCTCATGCAGTAATAGTTGGTTAATGGACTTCAAAGCTTCAGGCACACTTCGCCATAGTAATGAAATGGTAAGGCATTTAATTATGTCAACTAATAGTTATACATGTACCCTACATGAGGTAGCATTATTTGGGCATCTAATTAACTGAGGACAAATAAAGAAATTGAAAAGAGCAATTTTGCCTTAAGCAAACAAGTAATTGAATTGTTGTGTTGGCAGCATGCATACATGCACGCCTCAATAACATACTTGGCCTGGCTACATTTGAATCAACTGATGTATCTTCTATATAATGGAAGAAGTATTGTAACATTGTTTGCCCCCTATGAAGTATCTCGACTAGTATGTACTCAAGATCCTACTAATGATAGGGAGGCTAATGATGTGAACATGCGTTTGGTTATGACATTTATGACATCGAGAACTCTACCATAGCAGGAAGGAGTTTCTCACTCTGTTCACTAATATAAGATGTTTTAGATATTTAAATGTAGACTACATCCGTATTGAAATGAGTGAACAGACACATTAAAATGTGTTTACATAGATCTGATTTATGAAAAAGTTAGAACATCTTATCTTATAATAGTGAGCGGAGCGAGTATTAATCAATGGCTCAATGACTGGGTTACAAGTGAAGAACCCTACGCAAGCACAATGTCAGACAAATAGGATGTCCTGGTAATTGTAATACAGTGACTTACCATAACTGGTTGTACAGGCTCAGTGCTGCTCCTCCTTCTCTTGAAAGGCTCCTTCCTAACATCTTATACTTGGAAATCCTGAATCTTTGCTTTGTTGCACCCCGTCTGCAAGGTGACACAAACTAGTTACAGGTCTCCTTACATGGAAGATAAATATGCATACTTTCCAGTCTCTGGGCAACACCAAAGATGAATTTATACCAAAACGACACCACATAATGAAACATGCCACATCTCTAGCACACTCAAATGAGCATTTACTATGTGTGCGCTATGTATAAACTAGGCCTACCTTCGTGAACTGGACCTCCACGTACTCTTGGGGAGCCTAGTTTAGTGTACAGGCAAACCTTTATGTTACCTATGAGTTATACAAGCCCCCACTACATAAGCCATTAGTGTTTAAATCATTGACAAGCTCCGTTAGGTCATGAACAACAAGTAATCAAAGCAAATAGTTCTAGTATGGCTGGCTGATACAAACAAGCAATTGAACACATGTGTGAGCAAATCTTGCACAACACTGAATTACATATCAAGAAAACAAGCATAGAAGGAGGCTTAAAGACCATCACTTGACTGACCAGATTTTGGAGGCATTTAAACATCATGTGCAACGTACGAACTAGCATAAACATTGCATATTTCAGATTCAATAATGAGATGCACATGTATTAGGTTATGCCATGTATGATGCCTAAATCTACTCTATAGCAGGCAGGAATGATTCATCATTGCACGAACAATTGAATTGCAGGTTATAGACCAGTTCTTTTCCACCTTTTGAGAGCTTATTGTCAATATAAGCCATAAAAGCTCTAAAGAACTCATTTTTGAGTTATGGGCTTGGGCTGAACTTATTTCCACCACCCATTCCTTCACAATGAGAAAAAGCTTGGGGGGGGGGGGTTGCTTCCCGTAGAAGCTCGCTCAAAATAGAAGGGGTATAGCCAATGTTTTTAAGGCAGTAAGGTGAGGCAAGGCATTGGGGGCGCCTCACTACCTAAGTGATAAGGCATAAGGCAAGGTGGACGCCTTAGAGAGTTCTAAGCAGCAGAATAGAGTAGAATTTGGTTGGTAGGCAACTAGGCATACTGGCATACACACCTTGTAGTTGCTGCTAGTTGTAGAGCCCATATAGCATCCATCCTCTTTGCACTTTCTCTGGGAGGAGCTGCTGGACAGGATGAGAATGAGGAGCTGCTAGAGAGGAAGAGAGGGAGGAGCTACCAGAAGGGATTTGCTGTAGAGGAGGAAGCAGATCTGTTGGAGAGGAGCCACTGGAGAGAAGGAGGGGGAGGAGTGTGTGGATTGGGGGCTGTTTCTCTCTCCCCCCCTCTTACCTGTTGGCGCCAACAACCTTTCTGTTTCCCACCAAAACTCTGTTTCCAGCCTAAAACAGCTCCCCTGCCTGCTTGGCAAGCCAAGGTGTCCAAAATGGACTAAGGCAACAACCTGGACGCCTAAGCACACGCCTCAGATGCTCTAAAGCTTAAGGCGGACGCCTTACGCAGGTACATAAGGCAAGCTGGACGCTTCAAGCTCGCAGGGCGCCCTGACGCCTAAGCGTCGCCTAGGCGACGCCTTAGGGACGCCTTAAAAACAATGGGTACAGCGAAATGACTCTGTTGTTTGCCCTTATTACACTGAAAATGCCACTGCTCAGGCCCGCGTCACACCCGACCCCCAAATAAAAATTAACACGCAAGCGTTCGTTCCCCTACCCGCCCGCATCTCCTCTCCCCTTTCCCTCTGCCTTGATCCCCTGCCTGTAGCGCTAGAGTTCCTCCTGCGAGCCTCCACCACCGATCCCATCTGCCCTGCTCCTCGACGATGCTCTCTCTAGCGAGGCTCGATGGCCTGCGGGTAGGGCTCCATCTCCCCGGCAGCTCCTCCCTTTGGCGCTGCCCCTCACTCTGCTAGTCCCCAGCAGCTACTCCGCTATGGTCCGTCCAATGCTACAATCCATCGGCCGCCGCCCAACTACGGCCGACGCCCCACTCCGGCATATGGCCCCTCGTTCCCCCTCCCCTCCTCCTAGGCCGTGGCCATGAGGTGCTGTTACGGGATGAGCTCATCCAACAAGGTGAGGATCTCCTCTGAATTTTTGCCAAATTTTGATTCTGATCTGCTATATGATGAATTGCTATGAGCTGGTGCTGCTGCTATATGATGAATTGATGTGAGCTACTGCTGCTGCTATATGATGAATTGCTATGAGCTGCTACTGCTGCTATATGATGAATTGCTATGAGCTGCTATTGCTGCTATATGATGAATTGCTATGAGCTGCTACTGCTGCTACTATATGATGAATTGCTATGAGTTGTTGCTGCTGCTATATGATGAATTGCTATGAGCTGCTGCTGCTGCTATATGATGAATTGCTATGAGCTGCTGCTGCTATATGATGAATTGCTATGAGCTGCTGCTACTGCTGCTGCTATATGATGCTTTCAGGTGGTGCTGCTATATGATAAAAACCAGCCACTTGGACCATGTAATTTTGATAGATAATGATTAATCATATAAATTTAGGCAATTATCCTCTGTTTGGAAGACATTGACCAAAGTAGATTGTGCCAAGTAGATGGTATATCTTTGTATTTGCATTTTGAACAAATAATGATGGTCTATTTTCCTATCATATTAATTACTGCGATGGGTTCAATTCGTGATGTTTGCAAGTCAAATTTATTTTCATCTGGGTAGCAAAATGACAAAATATAATGCAATAGACTTTTCACTGATCATACAACAGATAAGCTGAAAAAGTAGGCAATGAAAAGAACTAGTTGGCTTATTATCTCGAGCTTATATTCACAGGAGCTTATTTTCATAGGATAACTCAAAATAATTGGCCCTAAGAACCCTGGCGAACAGCAACGCCAAACAAATAACATCACGATGATTGCAATGGAATGACTTACCATACCACGCTGTATAGGCTCACCACTGCCCCTCATTTTTTGCGATGTTCCATGAAAATGCACCATACATCTTGTACTAAGAAATCTTGTACGTTTTCATTGCTGCGCCCCATCTGCAAGTTGACACAGCTAATTTGAGACATCTCTACATGATAATACATTGCATATCCCTTGCACATAATTAAACCACCAATTAACGATTGTGTGCGTCGCATAAACTAGCAATGACTCTGTGTATTGGAAAACTTGCAGGCACTCTTAGGGAGCCTACTTTAGTGCACTGGCATTCCTTCATGCCACCTATGACTTTGTGTAATGTATGACGTCTATATTTGTAATTTAGCAGCCAGTAGTGGTAATCATTGGCTACACAAAGGGATTACTGGTCGAAAATGCTAGCAAAGCATGCTGGCAGGCACACAACAATACAAGAGAGAGACGCACTTACAAGATCATAGCAATGCTTCAGTCCAAGAGTTTGGTTGGCCAAGGTGTTAAATCCAGAAGAAACATCATCCTTGTGGCTCTTGCCAGCTCCATAACAAGTAACAGCGACCTGTTAGTATATTTGAAGTACATCTGGCAGGTGATGCTGAACGGGTTTAAAGGTGACAAGTACCTAGGTCGCGGCAGGTGCTTGGCATCGTGCCAGACGGTGGGAACCAGGTTAGAAACATCAAGGGTGATGATGCTGCGGTGGCTGTCGGGGTCCAATAAGGAGATCTAGGACCGTGGACGAGGGCGTCGGTGAAGCTGCTTTGGTGGTAGGGTTGAGGATGGTGTCGACGATGCGGATCTGCGACCATGGACAAGGGCGTCGGTGAAGCTGCTCTGTTGGTAGTGTTGAGGATGCTGTCGATGATGCGGATCTGCGGCCGTGGATGAGGGCATCGGTGAAGCTGCTTCGGTGGTAGGGTTGAGGATGGTGTCGATGATGCGGATCTACGGCCGTGGACGAGGGCGTCGGGAAGCTGCTCCGGTAGGGTGGACGGTCGTGTGGATGATGCGGATCTGAGGCCGTGGATTTGGGCGTTCGCGAAGCGGCTCTGGTTGGGTTGATGATGGTGTCGGCGAAGCAGCTCCAGTAGGGTTGAGGACGGTTTCGACGAAGCGGATCTGAGGCCGTCGATGGGGGCGTCGGTGAGGCGGCTCCGGGGGTGTGGATGAAGCGGCTCCGGTGCGGTGTAGGAAGGAGCCGCTGCAGATGCGCTGCAGTTGACAAGAGCACCAGTGAAGCAGATCCGGCGCGGTGGACAAGGCCGGCACTGAATGGGCTGTGGTACAGTGGTGGATGAGCATTCTATGGTTTCCAGGGGAGGTGGGTGGGGTAGATGCGGCCTCAGAAGCAGATCCGGCGAGGCGGACGACGCCGGCAGTGAATAAGCTCTGGTACGCCGGTGGATGAGCAGTCTAGGGTTTCGAGAGGGAAGGGGGTAGAATCACCGATGAAGTACGGACGGTGTGCTGTAAGATGCTCTGGTGCTGTGGAGTAGTCGTTTTTGTGGGAGGGGAGAGGAAATGGAGGGTGCCGTGTGGTGGGGGGGGGACCGGAAGTTACCAAAGCAACCCCGACCTATTATGTAAATGAGGGCCGTGTTATTCTCCTTGCACCAAGGACAAAAGGGGAATTTCACATGGTCCGGACTAGGTCGCGCAAATTTTATAAGTCGGCGGGAGATTTTGCCGCCAGCGGGATCGTTCGTATCCAGTTTCAACTAATTTTGGACACTGCTAGCGGGAAGCCGGTGATGCACGACTGTGTACATGGCGCACACATCAGCAATAACTCGTATGAAGTCGACCCCGGAAAAAAAGACAATAACCCGGATGATGCACCGATAACTTGTTATGATCACACGGGCGCGGCCGATCATACAGGTGTAACTGAGGCGCGTTCATAAAAAACGGAGCAAACGCTCAGCCTATGTATTTCTCGTGTAAATATGTAATTTTGTGCCATTGGTTATTTATTTTAAACACAATGCATCGATCGTGTTAATTTCAATTATATTGTACAATAACAAATGGATAATATAGATGCGCAAAAGAAATGGATATTATAGTCCGCTACTTAAAAGTGTTACCTCATATGATTATATGGCATCCATTTCATAAATTGCAGAACCCGTTGAATTCATATATGAATATTATGTCTATTACTTCATAATATCACCTTAAATTGTCCAAATCTAATGAATTTGAATGCAACACTAACAATGGTGCATGTACATGATAACTACATTGGTTGTTTGAAGAAATATCACTATAACTTTGGCATGCATGACTGAAAAAAGGCTATTTGAAAAAAAAGTATAACTTATGCGATATGTGAGTGTCCAATTTTTATTGCGTTGAATCGATATTGTATCTTCGGCCATGATACGAAGTAGATATTGATTATGTTCAAGCGAGGCACGTCCTCGACCGTTAGATAGTGATACGTGAATGAATTGTGCAATCTCTCACACACACGTACAAATCTCCCTTCTCCCTGGGCATCTCAATCACACATGCGCGCTCCGTCTATTTCTCTCCCTCCGTCAAGGTTAGAAATCGTCTTTCTACCTCGTCCTACAAGTCTCTCACACAAAAACACGCACACTCTCTCTGTCGACCACTCCCACCCCTTTAATTCCGCCCACCCACCGCCACTCATGTCTCAAAGTATAACTACGTCTGGCACACATATCCCTATTTAAGATTAATTCGAGTCCCCGGAACCATATGAATCCATACAATGGGATTCCATTTGAGCACCTTTTGTTTTGAGATTTCAAGAAGAGTTCGCTCACACACACACACACACACACACACACACACACACATTGTTTCTCTCTTCATTTATTTAGGGCATTTGCATGCACACACGCTTGTTTATCTCCCTGATGTTTTAGGCATGCCTCGCACACATGCTATCTACCTATCCCCTAATATAGATCTGCAACACACAAACCCTCTCTCTCTCTCTCTCTCTCTAGGTTTCTCTAGCACCCTCCCCCATCCCAACACTGGCAGGACCAGGGTGACACCTCGATCTTGATCTTAATCTATCTACTGGCTTCTCTCTCAGACACACACACACTCGCTAGTTGTGTCTCTGTGCCTAGCACACGCACACTCTCGATACGCCTTTCTCTCGCTCTCCCGCCCCCCGTCCCTCCCAACAAAGACAGTAGCAGGGTGACACCTCGATCTTGATCTTAATCTATCTATTGGCTTCTCTCTCAAACAAACACACTCTCACTAGTTGTGTCTCTGTGCCTCGTACACACACACTCTCGATACATCTTTCTCTCCGTAGCTCCTTTAGATATGTAGATTTCTCGGTGGTCGTTGATGGTGCGGCCGGAGTCGCGCGTGCAGAGGTGCAATGACGATGACGCCGAATTGCAGCCTCAATGATGCTTTTCTCTTCGACAACATGTGTGCGTTCTTGTGTGTGTAGCCAGCTCGCCCATTGTGCCTTGTTTTTACGGGCCTCATGTGATGGTTTTCGCCAGGTTTTCTATTAATTAAGCGGGCAACTCTTTTCTTTGTTATTAATGAATTCGAGATCCTTCGGGGCACACATAAAATATATCACTTTAAACCAATTATCACAGTAACTATATAAAAAGGCAGATATCTCCTGCTTGTTCGAGGAAGAACATCAGGTGGAGTGGTTAGCGCCCGATGTTCGAAACGCGTTGTCCTGAGTTCGTTTCTTATATGTTTTTATATATACTTTTTTTGTCTACCTTACTGACAGTGAAACCCATAGATAAAACGAGAGCGGGCACCTTGCAATGTAGGCGGATTTAACAGAGAGTACTTAGAATACAAGTTTAATTTTTAAGGATTGATTTGTATCATTTTTTTACTTTTTGTACGAATCTGTACCCACCGTGCAAGTTCATGTACTGTACATGCAATTAACCTTTTGTTTCCAGAATCATACATGCAATTAACTAACAGGGATTTGATGTGACTATAATTTCCAGCATAAGGGCATCTCCAACGGCAACCAGCAAATTTCCTCCCGCATCCGTTCGCGAACACGACGACATCCAACGCTAGCCGCATACATTTTGACAACAACTCGAACCAACCGGACGAAATTCGTGCAAACACAGCCGGATTTCATATAAACATGACAGATTTCATACAAAAATACTAGATTTTCATATAAACATGACGGATTTCATTACATTTACATTAACTAAGTAGTGCTAGTCTTGCTCTGGAGGTATAATTAATACCTAATCTAAATGGTCGCCCGCGGATCCCTTTTGTCTTCCTCATGTCCGGTAGCCCGATCAAGACACTTGCGGGGTCGACGAAGGTCCTCGCAAGAGAAGAACCGGGCAAGACACCAGCTGCGTACGCCGTCGTCGCCTCGGTGGTGGCCTTCATGGGACCCAAGCGGCGGCGGCCTCCCGTGTTCTACTTCTCCTCGATGATGGCGGCGGACGCGGACGCGCTGGCCACCGACTCATCGCTCTCCGCGCACCCGGCTTCTGTCTCTTCCTGCATGGCACGACCGCAGGCACAGGAGGCACGGTTGCAGGCACGGGAGGCGCGGCCATAGGCATGGGAGGCGCGGTCACAGACACGGGAGCAACGACGCCCATGCCGGCGTGGAGCAACTCGCCACTCCTCATCGAGCTGGCCTGGAGTGGCGAGTTGCTGAACTACGCGCTGGCTTGGGGCGGCAACTGGCTTCGTCGGGCTAGGCAAGGGAGGTGGAGCAGCGAGCTGCCTCGCTCGTATCTGGCGGGCTCGGTGGGCCACCCAGCCGGCTTGTATGCGCGGAGAACTGCTCCTCGCATTGCATTTAATGCCGGCCCGCTCGTGTGGTGGGAGTAGGTTTCTAAGCTTCCACGCAGGTTTAATGGAGGCGTTTGAATGCAGTGAGGAGGCATGTTCAGCCGGGCGTGCAGCGGGCGGCGCCCTCGGGAGTAGTACTTTTTTTTTGAGAAATGGAGGGTAAACTAGTAAACCAGGACAGTTCCCGATACGGTTTGAATGCAGACGAGGGAGAAGGTAGCGGTTCCCTAAACGTTGAACGGCCAATGATGCATCCTCCTTCAATTAGCATGTTGAGGGAAGTAATTAATGGGAGAAGCGGAAAGGAGGCAGCACGATGTGAATGCGACGCAGGTTGCACTCATATAAAGGCGCCCCTCCACTCCAATGCATCTACCACATCATACTCCACCTACATACCTACACTAAGCGCAACATTGATCACTCCAATTCCCAAACCAAGTGACCAGAAGGCAGACCCATGGCAGCGATGCGCGCGAGCGGCCTGCGGTTGTGCCAGATGATTTGAGACGCTGGCCTGCTGCACGGTACCGTGGATCGTCTCGCGCCGGTGCTTTGGACCGGCTGGTTAATAGCCCGCTTCGACGCCAGCTATGACTCTCAGTTGGACAAGATGATCATCGACACCATCAACAAGTTCACCGTCGTCAAGAAGCTCGTGGACGACATCGCCGTACTCCTCCAGCCCGCGCGCCCAGGCTCCTCGTTGCTTGCAACCCTAATCGGCCTCCATGGTGAGAACCTCTTTCAAGCACTGGTGGCCCTGTGACTACCCGCCGACGCGACGAAGAATGTCCACCTCGAGGTCACGGTCGCCGCGAGGCGCCTCGCCCTGCAAGCATTCATCGACCTACACATCCACGTGTACGATCAAGTCGTGCACATAGGCCTCTACAAGGCCAGTGAGGACGCTACGACGTCGGCCTTCCTCAACCGGCTGGAAGCCTTGGACGCCTTTGTTCAGAAGCACCTTGACCTCGCCACAAAGTCGCCGCTCCTCAGGCGCCGGTCGGTGGCCCGGCGCACTGAGTCGAGGAGGAGGTCGTTGATGGATGCATCTTTCTTCTTGCCTCCTGTAACCACCACTGCGATTGCGTCGTCGTGGCCTTAATTCTTATTGTACTCCAGTAGTTGAGGAGGAGGAGTATCGCATTCTCATTCCAGTCGATAAAGACATGTGTGATCCCTTTTCTCACATTTGGCATCAATTATATGCATGACTGTAACTAGTAGTACCTCCGTCCTGGTTTATTGGTCACCTTCGTGTGTTTGTGCCAAATTTTGACTTTAAATTTAACTAACAATATGTTAATGCATGTCATAAAAATAATATCATTGGAAACTATGTTCAAGTACGAATCCAAGGATATATTTTTTGGTGACATGCATTAATTTTTTGTTAGTTAAATCTATGGTTAAAATATGGCACAAATGGGACCAACATACCAGGACGGACGTTGTGCTTACCTTTTGCACCAACTTCGTAATTTACGTATGATGCTTGACCCAACCTACCGAACTACTCGTAAATTCAAAACTACTCGTGCTTCACGCCTGTCCCATTCGCAAGTTCAAAACCAGAAACTGGAACGCGTACAGCAAGCATGTCTCGTTCGCGTCGCATCCCACACTGTCGTTCCGGCCCGCCGGTCAACGCGCATTGGCTAGGCATATAGTATCACTAACATGTGGGACCGCATGTGAGGAAACCGACGATGTGCCAAACTGGCTAACTCCCCCGCTTACGCGCGGGAAAAGCCTCGCCCTAGCGTTTTCAATCGTCATTTCTATCTATCGATCGCGCCAAGGAGCAGAACCAAATGTTACAATTTATATTTCAAAAAATAATAATGTTACAATTTATACTCCATCGGTTTCTTTTTAGTCTGCATATAAAGTTTGGTCAAAGTCAAGCTTTGTAAAAGTTTGACTAACTTTATATTAAAAAAATATCAACATTCACAATGTGAAATCAATATGATCAGATGCACCAGGAAATGTATTTTCATAGTACTATATAGTTTTAAAATGAAAAGCCTACCGCGTTCGAGTCGCACGCCCACGCGGTCGGGACTCGGGAGTACTCCACGGTCGGTCCGGCATGCCGCATAGCTAGGGAAGGCGTCTTGCCTAGCATTTTCACTGTCATGCGGGACCGCAGTTGAGCAAACCGACTATCGGCAAACCCCCACCCCTCCTGCCACGCGTCGGCTGAGTTTGAATTGGAAGAAAGAAACGAGGAGGGAAAGAGCGTTGTAGCACAGATGCCAAGAAATTTGGTGTCAGATGGGAGTCGTGTCGATAGAGTAGGAGCACTCTGTACTAGTTTGTACTACTACCACTGTACAACTACTACTGTACAAAGTTATACTACTAGAGTACTAGTACTGCGGTATGTGCACGACACAGCTTCGTAGGAACAAAATTGGGGCAAGATATTGTTTCGGGTGATTTCTCTCTTTTCTCAGTCAATGTACTATTACGAATAATATGATGTGGGGGGCACCCATGAAGCCACGTGGCACATTTGGAGGTCTTGCTACGAGCTTCTTGTGTGGATCGATCACACTGTCGCATTACTGGTTCGAGAAGAATGTGTCTGGATACAATTAGGTTATAGTAGATCCGAATCCCAGCCACCTGGTCCATTGGATCAACATCAATCAACGGTTTACATCGTATACGTGCAAATGCACGCATTGACTACATAAAAATAATGAATATATAATATATAATACATAATACCGCATATTAGGTTTCTCTAAAGTCAAACTTTGTATACTTTCAGCAAGTTTGTAGAAAAATATATTAACATATACACAACCAAATATATATCATTTGATTCATCATTGCATATATTTTCACATCATGTAAATTTGTTACTGTAAATGTTCACATTGTTTTCTACAAACTTGGTCAAGGTTTATAAAGTTTGACTACAGTCAAAGCTATATGCGGAGTAAATAAAAACGGAAGGAGTAGTATAGATATAGATATAGAAATAAAAAAAATCTAGAACTATAGTTTATAGATATAGATATATAGCTACCTTTTTTCTATATTAAAACTCGTGTTTTCATTTAGACATTGTTTAGCTTCGCTACAATTTGCATCTGCGAGATGTGTATGACTAATGCCTTGTTCAGATCATCTATTAGCTAGGAACCCCACCATTATCCTTGATTAATTCATATTAGAAATTTAGATTGCATTATCTTAGTTCTTGTTGGTTCTTCGGTTGCTTGCTGGAACTCGATCTCGTTATTCAGGTTGATCATGCATACGGCAATATCAGTGACCATGGGAGATTGGTTTAATTATTAATTCTCGATTCGTATCATCGCGTACGATGTAGTTGGATCGTCAATGTCAAAATCCACTAAATCAATAGTTATGCCCACTCTCATCGAAGGATTGGGCCGCCATCACATGGCTACCAGCTAGACAATTCCTTCTCTGAAACATACACATGAACACCCATCTCAGTATCTAGGTCCACGCCTCCCTCTCTCTCTCTCTCTCTTTCTCGGAACACACACACCTCTCCACATGATCCATGTCTATTGGTCTCTCTCCCATCCCATCAAAAAATAGGCACACCGCCATTCTCTCCTTCTCTCGGCCCCTATCTATGTAGTTAGGTCTCCGTGTGACACACAAGCAATGCTCTCTATCTCTACACTCTCTCTTTCTCTCCCACACATAACCTCACCCCTCCCCCCCGGTGAGCTATGCTGACGACCTCTATCTAGCTCTCACACATGAAAAACAGACGATGTCTGTGTGTCCCTTCATCGCACACACACTATCGCTCGCCCAATATCCCCGCCCCTGTAACCTTGTAAATCCCCTCTATGTTTATATCCTGTAACAGGTTGACGTTACACGCACCCACCTCGCTCTCTCTTTCTCTCACGCGCACGCACACACCCTCTTCCTCCCTTTCGGACACCCCTCTCTCTCCGACACACACACACAGTCTTTCGAACACACATATGCCCCCCTCTCTCTCTTTCTCTCATGCACACGCACACATGCACCCACTTCCTCCCTTTCGGACACTCCTCTCTCTGTGACACACACATAGTCTTTAGAACACGCATATGCCCCCCCTCTCTCTCTCACGCACACACACACACCCTCTTCCCCCCTCTGGGACACTCCTCTCTCTCCGGCACACACAGACACACATCAGTCTTTCGAACACGCATATGCCCCCCCTCTCTTTCTCTCACGCACACGCACACACCCTCTTCCTCCCTTTCGGACACTCCTCTCTCTCTGACACACACACGGTCTTTTGAACACGCATATGCCCCTCTCACTTTAGGTCGCGCTGCCACCTCCGCCCCCCCCCCCGATCTTTGTGACACAAATATTCTCTCTATATCTAGCTATCTCTCGCAATAATACATGGATAGTCTAAATTGGAATCAAGCAAAGGACCACACTTCTCTTGATTCTCTCTTGGAAAATTGAGCTCCAATTACAAAAAGCGAATCCACTCTCAAACATAATATATGAACATAGGGTGAAATCTTCCACACAAATGTTTGTTGCGTGCATGCATGTCAGTGATATGGATGTAGTACTACTCATACATCCACACTGGCCCAACTCACACAAATTACATCAAAACCATTCTCAAAATATGCTGTACATGTGATGTTTACTCCTATTAGCCTGCCCCCGACACGTTCCGACATATTGTGCTACTTTAGATTCTATTTTTCTCGGTCAGACGATGTGTAAGTGTAACCACGAAAAGGTCAACCCCCGCCCCCATTGGTACTGTATCCCCAAGCTCCCATACGGACACAACACCCATCAGAGCACGCAGCCGTTGCCGAAGTGGACGGCGCCGCGGCCTAGGAAGACGACGGAGTCTCCGACCTCGCCGAGGTGGAGCACGCCCTCGATGGCTGCGAGTAGCGCTCCCTCACTGGCAATGCACCCACGCGGAGGACAATGTGATCCAGCGGCTCGCCCTCGTCGGCCACGAGGGGGAGCGCGTGCTCCAGCAGCACGCGCTGGTCGGTCACGAGGAGGTGCATCATGTCCTCGCCACTCACAAGGTGGACGAGCGCGTTCTCCAGTAGCATGCCCGCGAGCATCGCATCCTCGCCGCTCTCAACGTGGACGAGCGCGTGCTCCGACGGCATGCCCGCAAACATCACATCCTCGCCACTCAGGCGCACGAGCGTGTTCTCCAACAACACGGCCGTGAGCATGGCATCCTCGCCGCTCACGCGGTGGATGAGCGTGTGCTCCAGACAGTACCCCAGGAGTCGGGACGCGAGCACCGCGCCCCCGACGACAAGGAGTACTGCCTGGTGGCCATCGTGGTTCGGGAAAATCCCATGACTCCGCCGTGCGAGGGAGGAGCGCGAGCTCTAGTGGGCGCTCGAGGAGTCCCACGCCGATATGCAGGTGGCAGCTGACGTGCAAGATTATCCTTTGAGCTCTCCTCCTCCTACGACAACTCCTCCAGCACGCCCGTCCTACGTCCTCTGCCTCGGCTCCGGCGGACCTTTGGAGTTTAGTTGTATGGAACATGAATATTTGGATTAATCATACGACTACTTAAAAAGAATGTCATTTCTATCAAAATGTGAAGGATTAAGACTAATGTAAAAAACAACCTATGACTAACAGGCACGAATAGATGATGTGGAAGCATTGCATGCTGGAGAGTAACGCAATATATTGCAATTTATGGATTGCATGCATGCCTAGCTTATGTGGCATGGTTACATGGCTAGGAAAGAAAATAGATAATGCGTTGTATAGATATTTAGGAATAGAAGATACTATCCACATGCACAGTTGCTCTCGAGCATATAAAGATCTTTAGAGTGCACTCCAATATTTTTTCAGACGCTTAGGTGCACCGGATGCCGTGCCACATTATAAAATGTTAGAAAAAAATAAGAAACAAATCTCGAGTTTGGCAGGAGTGGGAAAATAGCTGGTGCTACCGTACCTTATATGCTACCATGATATGGACGCACCAGGGCCACTAGATTTGTGATCCAACGGACAACATCTCAGGATGTGGACTAAAGCGCCATTTCGAAAATGTTTGGGAGTTTTCTACAAAACTCGCACTGACCAATGCTGGCCGCTTGATCAAGGTAGCATTTAAAGGTGTGGTAGACGAGCACGGCGGGGTGCAGCTCTCGGCGCACGCGGCGGAGGGGTGGTGGGGCTGTGAGGGGGTGAGGCGCACGTCGGGGGACGTGGTGTCGTGGGTTCGAGCGGCGTCGTGGGAATCGCATCTGGCAGTGGTGGAAACATGATGGTCGCCGTAGTTCAGTGTCCATGGACAAGCTGTCATGTCGTCTGACACATGTGTTGCATACTGATCATTGCAAGGAGTAGGAGAGAAAACTAGGCGCATAAATACTTCATTATATTCAAGCAGACCTACGCTACTACATTTGTTCGAAAGACATGCACACCAGCGAAATAGTTCATCTATCCATATATAAAGTGAGGAATTTTTTTTTATGAACAAGAGACGAAATAGTTCATCCATCCATAGTGCCCTACTCCTTCTTCTTCTTCTTCTTCTTCTTCTTATTCTTCTTCTTCTTCTTCTTCTTCTTCTTCTTCTTCTTCTCATTTTCTGTGGGGGACGGCTTCGCTACAAGCTCCTTCGACCTTGCAGCTATCTCAAAACTCACACGGGCATCGAGGGCTGCCTACTTTATCCGCTCGTAGGTCAATGGATAAATCTCCCATCCAGACGTTCTTCATTCCAGCGTCTCGTCGCCCTTGTCAAGCTTTGTCCCGAGTACATAATTTGCTACGTCGAATAAGGATGGTGTTTGTTTGTCACAACCCTCTACAAGAATTTTGGATAGTAGGTCGGCGGTCATTTTCACATCAAGGTTTTACGGCGCCAGCTTTTTTTGCCCCCTTCGATGGCTGCTCCACAGAAGAATATGTCCTCCCGAGGCAAGAAATCATGGAGCTCACCTGAAATGGATTGCGCGTGCATGATGTGATACACCAAAAAATCAACTCCGAGGCACAGCTGAAGGACGGCGGCGCGTTGAATCTCCCCAGTGACACGTGTGGTGTACTCTGCCTCGAGACCAACGATCTTCATCTCCACATTTTCGAGGGAGTTGGATACATTGTTGATCCACTCCCGAACAACCCTTGTGTGGTCGGTGACGGTGGCGGCTATCCTCAACAAGCCTTCGCTGATCACATGTTTGACGCTAAAAACCTGCATACGGATCTCTTTCTCCATTTGGAACCGCGGACCGGAGTGCTATAGTTTGGAGTATTAGGATTAGGTGGCTAAACAGAGTGGAAGAAGATGGTGGTTAAACAGAGTGGAAGAAGATGACTATTTAAAAGGGTTTCAGAGGTATGTGAAGAGGTTAAAACAGTGTGAATCCAGTGGGGTTTGAATGCAAACGAAGGAGAGCTGAAGAAGCCGAGGAAAATCGGTTCCCGATGGAGAATTAATGAGAAGTGGCATGCAGGCAGTTGATTAGACGGCTAGGTAGACCGGCCTGCAAAACAAAAAGCCTATGCGACTAGGTGCCGGTTTGGATGGATATTGGCGCGTGCCTGCGACGCACAACTTCTGCGTTCGAATACCCGCAGAGCTAACCATTTTGTTTCAGTTTTTTTCTTCCCATACTGTTGTTCTAGTCCACGTACACGTATCGGTTTGGCAATTCCCGTTACACTTTGCTCTAATTCCCGAGACATTTTTTTGGGGGGACAATAGACAGTTCATGTGCATTATCAGAGAACATGGCACAGAGTTCGAGATCCCAAGCCTTCTTCTGGTGGTTTCTCGACGATTCTGCATGTGTGCTACGTATGTGTGTAACCTTTTCTGGTTAAGGAATATGTGATTATACTCAAAAAAGAAAAAAAAAGGCCTTCTTCGCGCTTCCGCATGCATGAGAATTTTGGTCTGCTCGCAATATGGATGCTACCTGGAGGATGAAGTGCACCCAGAGGCATGCTAGCACAACCTCTTTCCGATATACTACTACTACTCCTATGTTACTAGTACTAGTAGTTGTACAGGTGTAGTACTTGTTGGTCAAAATATTATTCATCCGGTCCTCACAGTGAAGTGACAAGACCCTGCGCCCGAGGTGACCCTAGTCCAGGCGGCGTGTTCGGGTTACCGAAGTCAGCCTCACCCTGTGAAGTCACTGTCAACGCCACTGTATAGCATGCATGCCTCGCCTCGTCTCCCTCTCCCCTATCACCACTCCATCTCCATCTCCATCTCCATCTCCCTGGAGATCCTGAGGTCACTCTTCTTCATCTCACAGTGCCCCCGCGTACCCTCTCGCCTCCCCCAATACCACTATTCTACTCGCTAGCCGCTCCAGCTCCGGGAGCCTTCTCCCCCGTAAATCAAGCCTCAAAAAACCCCACCTTCCAAACTCCACCATGGCCGAACCCGAACCATGCAGCATCCGTATGAGCCGCGGCTGGAGCGATCTCCCCATGGACATCCTCCACCTTTGTTGTTCGCGTATGGATATCTCCAGCGCCGTGCGGCTGGCTGCATGCTCGAGGGACCTGCACGCGGCCATCGTCAAAGTGAGGCCTGATATTTTCAAGACACCCTGCTTGCTGCTATCTGATGTTGCGGGATGGCGTGCTCACCACTGTGCTCACCATGATACGGTGGCGCACATCATGCCCCTCGACTTCGATCCGACCACCGTCACCCGAAACTTCTTGTCAGGTATGTACTAGGTCGGCATGAACTCCCACTGGATGGCTGCCGTCAGAGAATACGGGAAGAGTGGGTGCTCGTGAACATCCACACCTCCCATGAGATTATCCTTCCTCCCTTGGATCATATAGGGATTTGCCATCGTGGCCCACTTCCTGTATATTACCAAGTCAGCTGGACAGGCCTTGTTTTGCCGAAGGTTGTAATCTGCCAAGTGCCCACGTCATATGGGAATTACACAGACTTCAAGCTAATTGCATTGTTCGACCGCAGAGTCGCCTATCTTTGCGGCGGTGCCGACTGTAGGTGGACACTACTCCCGTCGAAGAGCTGCATCGATGGTGATCCACAGTTCCATGATGCTATTGAACACAATGGCATCATCTACGCGATCGACAATGCAGATTGGACGCCTCGTGTTGCTGGGACGCCTTGTGTAAGTTGTTTTCATCTGATTTTAATGATAACGCCATTACATTGTTTGAACTTTTGTGATGATTGGCATATCCCTGTTACAGCAGAATTTGAGTAGAACTATGGCAATGTATTAGAGACACCGTAAATCAGGAAATAAAATAGGGAGATTTGGAAGTCCAAATGGTAATCTCTATATTTGGAAGTAGTTAAATCATGTGATTGTGACCATGTCTATACAGCCAATTTGTACCCTTGAATAATCAAACGGCTAGGAAGATATGGATATTCTCCTAACTTTATAGTAATCTTTATACTACTAAATTTTAGTGTGTATCAATAGCCATGTTAGTTTCCTCATTTTCATGATGTAGAAACATGCATAACACTGTTGGTTTCATCTAACCATACATTAGTAGGGAAGTAAAAGTGCATATGGAAAACTCTATACATGGAAGTAGTGAAATCCTGTCATGCTTACCATGTCTACATGCCTATATTCGCCCTTCAGCAATCAATGGCTAGAATATTATCCTCACAAAACTTTTGCACACAGAACATGAGGAGAAATGCTACATACATGGGCTACTTTTTACGGAATCAACGGAGAGGCTGAGCTGGGATTTTCTTATGGGGTAGAAATCAGGTGAAGGGCCCACCCCAGCTGAAAATCAGGGAGGGGGTGAGATTAGTTATAAAGCAGGTCCCATAAAACCTCCGTAGTTGGCCCGTGCGTCTAGAATAATTGGAACATGAGTATATAACAATGCATGGTGTGGTAGTTTCCTCTGAAGAATTTATTTGTGAGAACAAAACATGACTACATAACATGCATGGCTATATTAGTTTCCTCTGAAGAATCGACTGCGAGATAACATGAGTATAACCATAACCATGCATGGTACTACTATATTTTCGACCCCAGTATACATTTCCCTCTATTTTCCTCTCAGTTCCAACAGGGACAGATCAATGTTGTTTCTTACATTATCCTGCTCATACTCTGAACATTGCTGATCTTACATTAACAATGTATGTCCTTTTTGTCTCTTTTCTGATATGTTGCGGTGTCCATACGGCTCCTGCCCTTTGTAATCACACCACCTTTGCCGAAAACAGGGAGTGAAAGACTGATGATCATTCGCACGCATCAGCCGGCAAGTTTATATTGCAAAAACCCCACTGTGTACAAGCAGCGTGAAATACGTGAGTATCTGGAGAATGTATGTTATGTCTATGAGCAGGATACCAGCTTGTTGGGGCCTTCACGATTTTTGAGTTGGAGGCGGGTAAACAGCCTTGGTTCACACTCTTTGTTTCTCAGACTCAATTATCCGATTAACCAGGAGATCACCTTCAAGGATCCTGATGGCAGAGCGGCTCTGTTTGCTAGGGAAAACTGTGTGTACATGGTGAACCGGTCTACGGGATCAGCCGCCCCTGATTGTCAACGATATAGCATGCAGCCAAAAGAAGGTGAGAATGCGAAAGGCATATGGATTAACTTTGATCCTTGGATGTCTCTACTCCGAAAGCCAGTGATGTGGTTCAAGCCTTGAGGTTGGTAGGTAATGGGGCAGTTGCATCGAAAGGGTGGAGTCCTGGTGTCTACGAATCAATGATGGCTAAAGGGGAGCTGCAAATTATTATGGTGCTGGATCATCCTTCTTTGAATAACTTGCTGTATTAGCTGCTTGTTCTGGAAGGGTGATGTTCTCTTTTGTTATGCAAACTCCTTGTAATTTTGTCATCCTTGTCTATGTCACTCTTACTATGTACTAGTTTGCTCTGTTTAGAACTTTGTGATTTGTGTGTGGATCACGAGACTCTGAGCGCTTCAGATGGGTGCGTTTTGGTGGTTTAGCAAGACTTGTGAACTTTCATGTCTTGCTTTTTACGTCAGTAGTAGATGCTAGTCAGTGTTTGCATGTTGTATATATCGTTGTTTCGAACTGTTTTTTGTTTCAAACTGCTGATGTGCTAAATGGGGGCATCACCATTCTCCAGTGTTCAGTGTATATATCCTTTTTTTCAAGTTATAATTTGAGCTCAGTGACTTTTCGGTGATGTACACTTGTTTGGGCCATGTGAGGTGTTGTTGAACATGGGCCGAGCAGTAACGCAATGCCAAATAGGCCAATTATGAACTCTGATGGCGGGCGCTCAAAAAAAAGAAATATTAGTCCGACATGTGGGCGCCACCGGTGTTTTCATGCGGTTGCGCGACAAGAGCGTACTGGCGTGCGTTCAAAATTCATGCTACCTTTTCATCCCGAATCCCCCGCCCCTCCCCCACCTCTGGAATCTCGATTCCTACCCAAGTTCCCCCAAATTTGGTTCCTCTACTCCCTGTACTCAAGTGCACTACCATGTCGCCGGTCAACGCGGATCTCCCAGCTGGAGATCCTGAGGTCCGTCCTGCCTTCGGGCGCTACGTGCTGTCGCTGTTGGGGATATTTACCAGCGTGAAGACCCGGCAGGATGATAACCCGGCCATGGAGCAGACTCAGTGGGTCATCTTACTGCAGGGCTAAAGGGTTCTTGGCGGGCCGGCTTGATGGAGGCCTTACGGGAAAGGCCGGCTTAAGTTGTGGGCCGGCTCAAGGAGAAGATACTTGGCTTCACTGTTGCCTTGGAGATCAAGTAGACTTAGAGTAGGAGACGGGTCAGATTTATGACCCGGACTCTCACGTAAATCTAGGGTTCCACCTGTATATATAAAGGGGAGCCCCTAGGCAAGAAAGACTAAGTTGCAATCCCTCGAAAGCTAGGTTAGCGAATTCACATCCTTTTAATCGAGATCCACATCAATATAATTAAGCAGGACGTAGGCTTTTACCTCCACCGTGAGGGGCCGAACCTGGCTAACTCCATGTCTTCTCATTCCCGATCAACCCCGTTAAGCTTCCACTCTTGTGCGATGGCCTCATCTCCAAGTCCTTTCACAAGGGCATCTGCTGTGTCAAAACCACGTCAGCTGGCGCCCACCGTGGGGCCTATGCACGGTGGAGTTGAGTTCTTAGCGGGATCTCTCCCCGGGTTCAGGAAGTACGTAGTTGGCTTGATGATGAAGAGCCGACGTGGGAAGTTCTACATTGACGATTTGTACTGGGGACCTGACGCCGACTCAATCGAGTACGGGTACCGGGTCCCCTTCGGCAAAATCCACACTTTCATCGGCGTGGTCGGCGAGTCGGCCGCCGGGTTGGAGAACATCGCCAGTGTCGAGTCGGCGCACCGTGCTGGTTCGAGCCAGGCGAGACCCAGCCCGCCTCAAGCCGGCCAGAACCATGTCTTCGTAGGGTTCACCCAAGGGGTGGCCTTGTCGGAAAACTCCCTGTCTGGAGATGATACGGTCGTCCAGTCTGACGGTGAATCCTCGACGGGAGAAACCGAGTCAATCCGCCCTTTGCATGATGGAAGGCTTGGACGCACTGATGACGTCTTTCCAGAAGTCCCAGAGCCGCCTCGTTTTGCGGCGGTATACATGGCGGGTAGGCAAGATCCGGTGCGTGATCCGGCTGATCCAGCGGTTGGACAGAACCTCACCCTTGCCGGCTCAGGAGGAGCCGGCGCGTCGACCGCCGGCTCTCAGAAAACCGGGGTGCAGGCGCTTGCCGACTTGATGAACACGCTGGCAGCCCTGTTGGCCGAGCCGGTCACCGTGGAGAACATGGCAGCACGCAACACGGAGATCATGAAGTGTCGCGAACAGATGGCCAAGATCCAAGAGGATATCAACGCAGAGAACACACGCATGGCACAGGTACAGGCCCAGCTTGCCGAGGAGCGGCAGCGTTTGGATGAGGAGGTGAATTACCTAAGCCGATGGCAGGCCGAGTCAGAACTTGTCCACCGGAGGCGTCATCAAAGCCGGCTTCCGGTCGATCTTGAGCCGACTCAGCTATTCACCACACTGCCGGCTCCGGCAAACCAGGGGGCTGGAGTTGTTCCCCTGGGAGGACCACCTCTACAGCAGCCGGCTCAGCAGAGGGAGCTGGCCCAGCATCGCACGCCAGATCAGCAACAGCAGCCGCCGTCTCACCGGTTCTAGACCCCAATTGGACACTATTCCAACCCGGTCGATAACGTGCTGGCAGCAAGCCACAACTTGGCGGCTATTCCGATTGAGGGGGATGGTCCGATTCAGACGGAGGCCAGGAACGCTATTGCGATGCTCAAGACAGCAGTAGTGTAGTAGGCCAACTACTCTCATAGCCAGCATTGGCTTCACTCGACCCCTCATCAGAGCCGCACCAGGAGCCAGCGCCCTGAGTCGCCAGCGGTCTCCAGCAGCGCACACCGCAGAAGAGCTGCCCAGCCACTGGTGGAGCAGCACCAGCCCAGGATCCCGAACGCACAAGACATTGTGGATGCTGCTCGGGCTCTACGAGCGTGGGAGGAAGAAAACGCGCGTGCAGGGCACAACCCGCTGGCGCACCTCAACCCGCCAATAGCGCCCGTCCCGCCCAACGCAACCCAGACGGCTGACCGACCTGGGGGCTTATCAAGCCGGATGATTGGAACTCCTTGTTTAGTCCCAGCGCTGTGAGATGCGCGCATGCCCCCGGATTTTAATGGTCCTCGCAAGGTTCCTAATTATACAGCGAATCTGGAACCCACTGAGTGGATCGAGAGTTACGAGCTGGCAATGGACTTGTTGGGCGCAAGTGAGTCAGTATGTGTGCGTTACCTGCCTCTGATGTTGGAAGGCCCCACACGCACCTGGATGAAAAACCTACCGATGAATTCTATCAACACATGGCAGGAACTGAAGGAGCGCTTCATCAATAATTTCCAGGGAACCTGTAAAAGGCCAACTACCATTGTTGATCTGGAATGTTGCGTTCAGCGCGAGGATGAGTCGGCGCATCATTGGGCACACCGGGTTGCAGAGGTCATACATAGTTCCGACAGCATCTCGGCTGCTCAAGCGGTACTTGTTCTGGAACGAACATGCAAATTTCAGCCGCTGGTCCAAAAACTAGGGCGACTCAAGAAAAAGGCCCAGGACATGGGTGATCTGATGGATGTCTTAACCCGGTATGCGGAGTCTGATAATACTAAAGATCCGCCGTCTGACGAGGAAAAAGCTGGAAAAGACAAGAAAAGCGGTGGCAAAGGCCACCAGCAAAACAACAGTAACCAACAGAACAACAACGGCAGTAAACGCAAAGGTTATGATGGTAGCTCCGATCTGGTGGCGAACACAAATACAGGGAACAAAGGTCAGCATCAGAACGATGGTTCTAGGAGGCAGTCCTCTGGTAATCGCCCTCTCAGCTACGAGGAAGCTCTCAAGGCTCCTTGTCCAAAACATAGTTATAATGGTAAGCCGTCCAGCCACTCCTGGGAAAATTGCTACATCATGCAAGAGTTCTCCAGATGGGTCTCCCAGAACCATCATAACGGGGGTGGCAACAGCAGACTACCCGGCAATCAGGGACCCGACTTCTTTGGAGCCGGATCACAAGGGCCCTTCACAGGTCCTAGTTTCCACGGGAACAATGGCCAGGGCAGCGGGTTTCAGGGGACTGGTAATACTGGAGGCGGCAATCAGCAGAACAACCAGGGAAATCAGCACCAAGCCGGTGCGACAGGGTTTCAGAGTAACCCAAAGCAGCTAAATAGTGGGCAGTATCATGTTTTCACCACGAGCACCTGCAAACGGGATCGAAAGGTGCAACGACGAGCCGCCCACGCGGTTGAGCCGGCAACCCCTTATTATCTCAATTGGTCTGAACAACCGGTCACCTGGAGCAGGGCAGATCATCTGCTCCTCCTTGATCATCCCGGGCATTTAGCTTTGGTGGTAGCGCCACAGGTTGGCGGTTATACATTGATGAAAGTGCTCATGGACGGAGGCAGCATCATCAATATTCTGTACTATGACATGTTCAGACGGATGAATCTATCTGATAAACAGCTAACCCCATCCTCTATAGTCTTTCACGGCATCATTCCTGGCAAGTCAGCTTATCCCATGGGAAGAATATCCCTCGAGGTGGCCTTCGGCTCAGAGGATTACTGGCATTCTGAGTTGCTCACCTTTGAGGTGGATAAGCTTAAAAGCCCATACCACGCTTTATTCGGCCGGCCGGCTTATGCGCGATTCATGGCACGGCCATGCTACGTTTACCTGAAAATGAAGATGCCAGGACCAAGGGGAACCATCACAGTTGAAGGCAACTAGAAGATCGCACTTGAGTGCGAGGAAGGAGACGCAGCATATGCCGAGACGGGTTGTGCTGCAGAGGAATTACGATATTATAAGGACAATGTTGACCCGTCGGACCAGACCTCCCTGAAGAAGCCCACGACGGAGTCAGATCCTTTTCTCAAGTTTAAATCAGCCAAGGACACCAAGCAAGTTGAATTCACCTCAGGCGGTTCACTATAGGGGCCAATATGGATCCCAAATAGGAAAGCGCGCTCATCGAGTTCATCCGTGAGAACCGGGACATCTTTGCATGGAAACCTTCTGACATGCCAGGTGTACCGAGAGAACTCACTGAGCATTCCCTCAATGTGGATCCTAAGTATAAACCGGTTCGCCAGTATCTCCGCCGCTTTAATGAAGAAAGGCGGAAAGCTATTGGTGAAGAAGTGGCCCGGCTCCTAGCTGCCGGGTTCATCGTTGAAGTCTTCCATCTTGAATGGCTAGCCAACCCGGTACTTGTCCTGAAGAAAAATAGGACTTGGCGGATGTGTGTCGATTACATAGACCTAAATAAGGCTTGTCCTAGTGACCCCTTTGCCTTGCCCCGCATTGACCAGATCATCGATGCTACGGTGGGTTGTGAGTGTTTATGCTTCCTGGATGCTTACTCCGGTTATCATCAGATCAAAATGAAGCTGGAGGACCAGGAAAAGATGGCTTTCATCACACCTTTTGGGGCTTTCTGTTATAAAACCATGCCGTTTGGTCTGAAGTGTGCACAGGTGACTTACCAGCGTTGTGTCCAAAGCTGTTTTCACAAACAGATTGGGCGGAACGTTCATGCTTATGTCGATGATATTGTGGTTAAGTCTCAAAAGAAAGAAACCATGTTGGAGGATCTCAAGGAAACATTTGACAATCTCCGTGTCTACCAGATGAAGCTTAACCCGGAGAAGTGTGTTTTTGGTGTCCCTGCAGGAAAGCTTCTGGGATTTCTTGTTTCCGAGCGTGGCATTGAAGCTAACCCAGAAAAGATCAAAGCAATGACAACCCTGGCTAAGCCGGCCAATCTGAATGCCATGCAAAAGCTGGCTGGGCAGGTTGCGGCACTGAGCCGGTTCATCAGCCGGCTTGGAGAGAAGGCAATTCCGCTATATCAATTGCTTAAGAAATCGGATAACTTCGTCTGGAGTGATGCTGCAGATCAGGATTTTGAGGCCCTCAAGAAGCAGTTGTCTGAGCCGCCGGTCCTTGCTGCCCCTCGTGAGAAGGAACCAATGTTACTATATATTGCTGCCAATAACAAGGCTGTAAGCGTGGCAGTCATTGTCGAGCACAAGGAAGAGGGCAAGGAATATCCAGTTCAGCACCCCGTGTATTATATCAGTGAGGTGTTAACCGAGTCCAAGCATCGATATCCACATTGGCAGAAACTGGTCTACGGAGTATTTATGGCTAGCCGCAAGCTGAAGCATTACTTTCACGAACATCCAATCACTGTGGTCAACTCAGCACCTCTTGGGGATATAATCCAGAACCGGGAGGCCACAGGCCGGGTTGCCAAGTGGGCCATTGAGGTCGGTCCGCATCATCTTAAATATGTGCCCCGCACAGCAATCAAATCTTAGGCATTGGTGGATTTTATTAATGATTGGACAGAGTTATAGGCTCCCGAAGAGAAGCCCGACACAACATACTGGTCCATACACTTTGACGGCTCAAGGCAGCTTGAAGGCTCGGGGGCTGGAGTTGTGATTACTTCCCCACAAGGTGATAAGTTCTGTTATGTTTTAAGACTTATGTTCCCATGTACTAACAATGCGGCAGAATATGAGGCTTTGCTTCATGGGCTTTGTCGTGGTTTTGTCACGGCAGATGTCCTCGTGAAAGGACTTAGTCGTGAGGCCATCGCAGCTAGGTGGTAGCTTGAACAGGGTTGATCGGAATCAAGAGACAAGGGTTTACCCAGGTTCGGCCCCTCTCGATGGAGGTAATAGCCTACGTCCTGCTTTGGTTGTATTGATGATGATCTCGATTACAAGGGTGCGACTTGGCTAACCTAGTACTCGAGAGCTCGTAACTTAACCCTTTCCGCCTCAGGGGCTCGCCTTTATATACAGGTCGAGGCCCTAGGTTTACAATAAGATCCGGGTCGTAACATGACCCGTGACCTACTCTTACTCTTACTCATCTTGTTACACAAGGGAACTTCTTTGTGGCGCCTTACAAGGAAAGTGCTCAAGGCGGTTGACCGTGAGTCGGCCCACTAAGGGCGGCTCATCCTCTGGCCTACGTCTTCTGGATCATCACGGCCCACCTAGCCAAAGCCTTCCTCTTGAGTCGCCTTGTAATGACCCGGCCCTAAACGGGCGGGTTACATCCAGGCGGGTTATATCCATGGGTTATATCCCCAACATTAGCCCCCAGGTTGATTTGAATTTATTCACGTCAACCTTCAAAATAAGAATAACCCGTACTGATCTTCTGGGTCCTGGCCGGCTTATAGTTGCCGGCTTATAACATGCCTCACACTTGTCATATCTTTCCCTTTGAAATCTATGACTCCATTCAACTGATATCCGCAAATCTCGCGCGACGTCATTTAAAATCTTGAGTGGATCTGACAGGCCCGACAAACGAGGCGCCTTTTATCACTGCGTCGCCTTGATTCTTGCACTTGTCGTTTCGATTCTTCTTTCCTTTAAATGCTCCCGAGGGGTCCTCATTTTCACTTTACCGCCTCGAGTCTTCTTATTCTTCCTCTCGCCACACGTGCGCCTGGAGCTCCGCCGCCGCTCGCCCTTAAGCTCGCAGGCATCCCCAAGCCTCCGTCTTCTTCGTGTGCATCGTCGTCCAAGCTCGTTCACACCGCCCGGGATCATCTCCCGCAACCAGGTACTCATTCCCGTCGTCATGGATCTGTACTATAGTGCAAACCTAGTTCATCCGTGTTCTTGCCTCGGCCGTACCGCCATTGCTATTGTTAGATCTAGGTTTTGCTCTTCCCTGACTTAGAAATGCCCCGCTGTTAGTGGTAGCATCATTTTCGTATCTGTACGAACTTGAACTTTGGTAGAAACAACAGATAGATCAACTTAGGTTTCCAGTGTACGAACTCGGCGCTGAAAATATTCTTCTTTAAACTGATTTTATAGATCTGAAATATCATCCGATCTGTGTGAAACCTGTTTGTGCAACACTTGGCAAAAACTTAGAAATTTAAGCATCTGGTAAGCTGCCCTTACTCTTGGCGACTCATGTCCACTTATTATGATCCGCCCAATCCTGATAATCATAGCTGAAATCTCAGTCGGGCGACTTACTGAACATGGTGACTCGCCCCTGTACCTTTGATCATGTGATGCGAGTTTATCATGAACATGAGTAATCCTGCCATTTATGTTTTTGTATTCCTCATTCATATTTAGGCGACTTGCTATGGCGAAGACCACAGTCTGCAACTGGGCGTGTTCTCAAGTCTTTGATCTTGTACAGAACGATTATAAAGAGCAAGGCTTCCTGCTGGCTCAAGAAGTAATTGGCTATCGAGCCCCTTCAGCAGCAGAAGACACCCCTCACCCCCGTGAGGGGGAAGTCGTGATTTTTACAGACCATCTCCTCAGGGGTTTTTCTCCACCCGGGTCAAAAAATTTCCGGGATGTTCTACACTTTTTCAACCTTCATCCTCAAGACATTGGTCCAAACTCTGTATCCAATCTGTGCCAATTTCAAGTTTTGTGTGAAGTATATCTGCAAATAGAGCCCACCGTTCCTCTCTTCAGAGAGTTTTTCTATCTCAACTGGCAAACTGAGTGCGCTGATGACCCCTGCCTGGAACTTGGCGGGGTCTCAATTGAAAGACGAAGAGAAATCCCTTTTCCTGCAGGTGCTCTGCCGAGTCACCCTAAAGGTTGGAACAAAACATGGTTCTACTGCAAGAACATAGCTCGAGCTGATGAAAACCCTCTGCCGGGTTATAGACCTGAACGCCTTCCCCCAACTTTTGAACTTCCTGGCAGGGCTTCTCAAGAAGAACGTGCGCAAGTCGCCCACGTATATCCAAGGTTGAGGGCTTTGCTAATGAACGGTCTGACTGGTGTTGACTTGACCCGGTGCTGGCTTACCTGGAAGATCCTACCCTTAAGCTGCCGAGGCGACTTAATGTGTAATTATTCTGGTGAGTCAACCGACCCACAACGGTTCAGTCCCGTTGATATGTCAGCTGATGACATAAATAAAGCTACGAAGAAGCTACTCGGAGAAACTCAAGAAGCATGCAACAAGACCGGACTGAAGCCATTTTATGCCCTCAACCAAGCTCCTCTAGTAAGCATTCTTGTAATTGTTTCATCCGACTTATCAATCCATAAATTAAGCTTACTTGTTGATCTCGTTAAACTGCAGGTCAATTCTTCATTCTGGAATAGGAGGACGAAGAAGGCAGTCGTCAAATCCAAAGCTGTGCCAGCTCGGAAAAAGAATAAGCCGGCCGCTGAACATGAGCCGGCAGCTAGGGGCCAGTCGCCATTGGCTGATGATGAATCAGAGGTAGAACTTGACTCCCTTGGCTGTCTTTTCGTTGAACTGGCTGACGCCTCTTATTTCCAGGATGATCTTGATGTAAGCCGGGCTGATGACGTTGAGGTAATTTCTATCTCTTCTGACTCAGAAAACTTTGTTCCCCAAAAGCTAAGAAAAACGGTGAGAAAAGTGCCCTTTTCTCATCCACTTGCTTACTTAGACCAACTATTTTCTTTAAAGAAATCACAGCATGCCGAATCAATAAGGCGCCAGACTCGAAGTGGCTCTGGGGAGCTTTTGGGTGGCTTATCTGATGCGCCAATTTCCCGCAAACGTCGAAATGAGGTGCCTCATAGTCCCACTCCATCTCACCCGCTTGCCGGTCTTTTTAAACAACCACTTAACCCGTCTGATTCGGATTATCACGAGTCGCCGCCATCATCTGGCGACTCATCTGCCACTCAATTGCCACCCTTGATCATCAAACCAGGGTAAGTGCTTGTCGATGAGTCATGCTTGGTTATACATGTCGTATTATTGATCTGGATCTGCTTGTACTTTCGCAGGGCCAAGGCCAAAAAGAGGAAAACTGGCGAGTCATCTTCGACCCCAGAGAACCTTGAACCGGAAGATCCAAATTTGGTGACCCCTGTAGGACAACATGAGATGACAAAGGATCAAGCTGGTGCAAATGTTGATCCGCCCAAGCAAAACGAGCCGTCAACTACTGAAGAGGTGAATACTCAAGTAGGTGCATCTGACACGATGGAGTGTCTTAACCCGCCAACTTCTATTCACCCTTCTAGTCCAAGGAAAGCGACTGAAAATACAGCTTTATCATCTCCGCAACCTGCCGACGAAGTCACCATCACAGGGGCGTCTTTTAAAGCTCTAGAGCCATCGACTGTTTTGACCAAACTTGTATCAAAAGATGACCCGGTGGCGGCTGAGAAAGGGAAAAACAAACTTGAACTCCCAATGCTTGATGGACTCAGCGCGGCTGATATTCATGAACTATATCTGACCCGGCTATCTACAAGCCGGGAGATGGAAACCAACTTGGTCAATATGTTGACAAGGAAATATGAGGTAAATAGAATCTCATCCTTTCCATACTCATATATCTTGTAGCCGCCAAGTCTTAGACAGAGGTCAGCATGAATGTGTGTAAGACTTCCAGGATGATATACCTTGGTGCGAAACTGTAGCCCCCAAGGACCGGGTTGTTATGTATATAACAAGCCGGTTCTTTATCATATGTCTGAAAAACAACATGTAGCCCCCAAGGGCCGACTCATTTTGATAAGATGAGCCGGATCTTCAACAATTGTCCTTTGTAAAAGTGACGTGTAGCCCCCAAGGGCCGGCTTGCTTCTGTGAAACAGCCGGGTCTTCATCAATAATAGAGCAAGCTGATGTGTAGCCCCCAAGGGCCGGCTTGTTTCTGTGAAACAGCCGGGTCTTCATCAATTATAGAGCAAACTGATATGTAGCCCCCAAGGGCCGGCTTGTTTCTAGGAAACAGCCGGGTCTTCATCAATTATAGAGCAAACTAATATGTAGCCCCCAAGGGCCGGCTTGTTTCTATGAAACAGCCGGGTCTGCATGATATTGATTCAGTATATAGAAGAAAAGTGACTGTGATAGCCGCCAAGGGCCGACTCATTGTACTGGAATGAGTTGGAGCTTTCCCTTGATATTTGTAAAAAATGAACTTGCATTAGCCCCCAAGTGCCATGTAGATTGCTAGCAACTGCTTGGGACTTCCAAGATTATATATTGTTGTACTGATGTGACCTGGTTATGACAGGATCTGTTGAATGGTGCCGAGTCAAGAGCAGCCGGCTTGCAAGAGCAACTTAAGGTGGAGAAGAAACTTCGATCTGATGCCGAGTCAGCAGCCGCGTCTCTAGAAGAGTCAGCATCAGCAACTGCGGAAAAACTGAGAGCGTTGACGGCCTCTCATGAGAAAGAGAAATCATTGCTGTTGAAACGTGCAGAAGAAGCAGAGAACCAGCTCAAGCCCGTTACTGACGAATTAAGCGGCTTGAAGCGCTATATTACTGATATGACCCAGGCCATCTTTGGTAAGTGATCCGCCAACCAGTTAGTAATAACTCGCCCAAAATCTGTAATATCTTGAATGGGAATTCTGTAACCAAGTGTCTTCAAATTTGCAGGTAGCAGAAGCAGCAATCTGCGTCAAGACCATCGTGTTAAGCTTAAGGCGGTTTATACTTTCGTGGAGCAACTGTATGCAGGGAGCCTGTTTACCATTATGTCTATTATGGGTCACAAAGAGCCGCCACGTTTCATAAAGGACGTGTTGAAGCAACTTTCAACCGTGCATGCCCAAATTGAAGAGTTGAAGAAATCAGCCGCCCGAGCAAGCGCCATGTTAGCCTTAAGCCGGGTCAAAGCTTATGTTACAGATATGGATCCGTCCGAGATGGCTGGCGGGTTTCCAGAGTTCAACACCGACGGCAGCGAATTCACCGCAGAAGACTACACCCGGTGCATCAAGGAAACCCGTGTTTTGGCGAGTCAACTTGTGGAGGAATTGGACTTCAAGAGGTATCAACCGGCTTACAATGAAGAGAACATGCGGGTCACCCCACCGTCTTACACGCCCATTGACTTAACTCCAGCACGGCGTAATCATATCTTTGCTCCTGACGTTGACCCGTCTATTATCTTGAAAGAGGATGCCCTTTTCCAAGCTTTGACAACGATCGACTGGGATCTGGACAATCTTCAGATCGAAAGAAGAGCGGAGCCGGAGCAGGATGACCCAGACGCCCAAGCCGCCGACGAACATCAAGAAAAAGCTAACCCGGAAACTGATAACCCGGCGGGCACAGCAACTGGCCCTCAGGAGTAGGTCGCCAGAACTCTTTGACATCATGGAGCCCAATTGTGCCTTTTTGTAATAGGATAGGTAAAACACTTGGGTGCTCTGACGTGCCTTCGCGCACTTAAAAAGTTAGCAGTATTGTGGATGAAAAAACTGAACTGGTGTAATGATATATTAATCCGCCCAGTCTCCTTTTGAAGAAACTGCTTCGTTGAATATGGCGAGTTATATTTGTATGAACCAGCAGTAACTTATCCTTCACTTGCAGAACACAGGCATAGAATAACCTGAAGCGCTTAATAGCTGTCCGGCTTGTGGTTAGCACAAGTTGGAAATAACCTGTTAAGATTTTTGTTAAACCCGGCTCATCCATGATCCGGCGGCTCATGGCCAATGGGAAACAATTGTAACCCCTGTAAAAATGGAACATAAATCATGAATAGATATTAATGTTTGAGTCGGCTTTCGAGGCACGACAATATAGACCGGCTTTCGAGGCTCGAGTCTTGCTTCAAGGAAGCTGGCGTGATAGCCCATGGTTTATCCTCGCTCTCTGTAAGCCGGCTCTCACGTGACATCCGATGTTTTAACCAAGACAAGTTCAGGGTCATAAAGATGATTGACTTGTCAATAGTACACCGGGTCACCTAATCGGAGTAGCATCAAGCAGACAGGCAGGTTTAACCAAGATAATGTGGCGTTAATTGCCGGGTCAAGAGGGTGAGATAGCTAAACTCGGTGAGTTGGAAGCCCCCAAGTGACCAATGATCAAAAAACAAAAAGACTCATGCACAATATTAGAGATGAAACGACAGAGGCCCCAAGTTTCGAGGGTGCCGGCTTATGTTTATTGATCATAATATATACAAAGGTATGTACAAGTAACTTGAGCCGGTGGCTCTAAGTGTAATAAGGTAGGAGATGAGCGATATTCCAAGGCCTGTTGGTCTCCTCCTCCGACGTACGTGACTTATGGTGCTCACGTATATCCAGCAGGTAATATGAACCGTTGTTGAGATTCTTGCTGATGACAAAAGGCCCTTCCCAAGGAGGGGAAAGCTTGTGCATACCCGCCTGTTCTTGAATCAGACGGAGTACTAAGTCACCCTCTTGGAAAGTACGGCTGCGAACCCGACGGCTATGATAGCGACGTAGGTCTTGCTGATAGATTGCAGATCGTGCTGCTGCTAAGTCCCGTTCCTCCTCCAATGCATCGAGAGAATCTTGACGAGCCTGCTCGTTATCTGCTTCGACGTAGGCGGTGACCCCGGGGGAATCATGGAGAATATCGCTGGGTAGAACAACTTCTGCACCGTAGACCATGAAGAAAGGCGTATAGCCTGTTGATCTGTTAGGGGTAGTCCGTATGCTCCAAAGGACAGAAGGAAGCTCCTCAACCCAGCAACCCGGCGTGCGCTCGAGGGGGACCATAAGCCTTGGCTTAATACCACGTAAAATCTCTTGATTAGCACGTTCTTCTTGCCCATTGGACTGAGGGTGTGCAACTGAGGAAACATCAAGCCGGATATGCTCTCGTTGGCAAACCTGCTTCATAGCTCCCTTTGACAAATTTGTGCCATTATCAGTAATGATGCTATGTGGATAACCAAAGCGAAAAATCAACTTTTTCAAGAACTTGACTGCTGTGGCTACATCACAATTGCTGATTGGCTCGGCCTCAACCCACTTGGTGAATTTATCAACCGCAACCAAAAGATGGGTCTTCTTGTCCTTGGACGGCTTAAACGGGCCAACCATATCGAGCCCCCAGACTGCAAAAGGCCATGTGATAGGAATCATCCGGAGCTCTTGAGCCAGAATATGAGCCTGGCGTGCAAACTTCTGGCAACCATCACACTTTTGTACGATATCCTCAGCATCTGCGTGAGCTGTAAGCCAGTAAAAACCATGGCGAAAAGCTTTTGCCACCAAGGATCTTGAGCCGGCATGATGACCACAATCACCAGCATGAATCTCATTGAGAATCTCTCGCCCTTCAGCAGGGGAGACACAATGCTGAAAACCCCCTGTGATGCTTCTTCTGAGTAACTCGCCATTGACGATTGTCATAGACTTGGAGCGGCAGGCGATCTGACGAGCCATGAGTTCATCAGCAGGAAGCGCGCCTCGAGTCAGATAATCCAGATAAGGAACTGTCCAGTCCGGAATAGCATGAAGAGCCTCCACCAACAGTGCCTCCGGGTCAGGAATAGCGAGATCTTCCTCGAAAGGCAACTTGACAGAAGGATGATGTAGCACGTCAAGGAAAACATTGGGAGGGACCGGCTTACGCTGAGAGCCGAGTCGCAAAAATGCATCAGCCGCCTCATTGAGCCGCCGATCAATGTGATCAACTTGATACCCTTTGAAGTGTCCCGCCACAGTGGTTACCGCCTACCGATAAGCCGCCATAAGTGGGTCCTTAGAATCCCACGTTCCTGAAACTTCTTGTGCGACTAGATCTGAGTCGACCAAGCACCTGACCCGGCTGAGATTCATCTCTTTGGCCATCCGAAGACCATGGAGGAGAGCCTCGTATTCAGCTGCATTGTTAGTACAGGTAAACATGATCCTCAGGACATAACAAAATTTATCACCTCGAGGAGAAGATATGACCACTCCAGCCCCCGAGCCTTCTAGCTGTCTGGAACCATCAAAATGTATAGTCCAATATGTGTTATCAGGTTTCTCCTCCGGAGCTTGGAGTTCAGTCCAATCATTGATGAAATCGACAAGTGCCTGGGATTTGATGGCCGTGTGAGGCACGTATTTAAGATGATGTGGGCCAAGCTCAATTGCCCACTTGGCAACCCGGCCTGTCGCTTCCCTATTCTGGATAATATCTCCCAAGGGTGCTGAACTGACCACAGTAATGGGGTGTTCCAGAAAATAATGTCTGAGCTTGCGACTAGCCATGAAGACACCAAACACCAGTTTCTGCCAATGTGGGTACCTCTGCTTAGACTCGGACAAAACTTCGCTGACATAATAGACTGGCCTCTGGACTGGATATTCTTTCCCTGCCTCTTTCCTCTCGACCACAACTGCAACACTTACCGCTTTATTATTAGCAGCAATGTACAGGAGCATGGGCTCTTTAGCAATAGGAGCAGCGAGGACAGGCGGCTCAGCCAGCTGTTTCTTGAGGGCTTCGAAAGTTGCATCAGCTGCATCACTCCAGACAAAGTCATCAGTTTTTTTCAGCATCTGGTACAGGGGGATAGCCTTCTCACCAAGGCGGCTTATGAACCGGCTTAGGGCTGCAATACGACCCGCCATGCGCTGAACGTCATTGATATTCTCGGGCTTCGCAAGTGAGGTGATGGCTTTGATTTTATCCGGGTTGGCCTCAATGCCTCTCTCCGATACTAGGAAACCCAGTAATTTGCCTGCAGGAACACCAAAAACACACTTATCCGGGTTAAGCTTCATCTGGTAAGTCCGAAGATTAGCGAAAGTTTCCTTGAGATCATCCAGCAACGTCTCCTTCTTCAATGACTTGACCACGATATCATCCACATAAGCATGAACGTTACGCCCAATCTTTTTGTGGAAGCAATTCTGGACACAGCGCTGATAAGTCGCCCCTGCACTTTTGAGCCCGAAAGGCATAGAGACATAGCAGAAAGCCCCAAAAGGTGTGATGAAATCCGTTTTCTCCTGATCCTCGACAGCCATCTTTATCTGATGATAGCCGGAGTAAGCATCCAGGAAACACAAACTCTCACAACCCGCCGTGGCATCAATAATCTAATCAATGTGAGGGAGGGCGAACGGGTCTTTGGGACAAGCCTTGTTGAGATCTGTGTAGTCAACACACATGCGCCAAGTGCCATTTTTCTTTAGAACAAGCACTAGATTAGCCAACCACTGAGGGTGAAAAACTTCAACGATAAACCCGGCAACTAGGAGCCGGGCTACTTCTTCTCCAATAACCTTGCGTCTCTCCTCGTTAAAACGACGGAGGAATTGTCGAACAGGCTTCATTTTCGGATCCACATTAAGGTGGTGCTCAGCGAGTTCTCTCGGTACACCTGGCATGTCAGAAGGTTTCCACGCAAAGATGTCCCGATTCTCACGGATGAACTCGATGATCGCGCTTTCCTATTTGGGATCCATACCAGTCCCAATAGTGAACGTTTTGGACGGGTCACCAGGGACAAACTCAAACTGCTTGGTGTCCTCGGCCGACTTAAACTTGAGTGGCAGGTCAGACTCTGTCGTGGGTTTCTTCAAGGGCGTCATATTGGCCGGGTCAACGTTTGCAGTGTAAAATTTCAACTCTTCCGCAGCGCAAGCCGTCTCAGCGTAAGCTGCATCCCCTTCCTCGCACTCAAGGGTGATCTGTCGATTTCCATTAACTGTGATAGTGCCCTCTGGTCCAGGCATCTTGAGCTTAAGGTAGATATAGCAGGGTCGAGCCATAAAGCGAGCGTAAGCCGGCCGCCCAAACAGGGCGTGATAAGGGCTCTTGATTTTCACCACCTCAAAGGTCAATGACTCACACCTGTAGTTATCATCAGTGCCAAACGCGACATCTAGCTTGATCCGCCCGATAGGATATGCAGATTTTCCTGGAACAATCCCGTGAAATACGGTGGAAGACGACTGGAGTTGTTTTTCAGATAGATTCATCCGTCGGAAAGTGTCATAGTACAAGATGTTTATGCTGCTTCCGCCGTCCATGAGCACCTCTGTGAGTGAATAACCACCCACTTGAGGCGCCACCACCAGGGCCAGACAACCTGGATTCTCAATCCGGGGAGGGTGATCCTCTCTGCTCCATGTAATGGGCTGTTCCGACCAACGTAGATATTCCGGGACCGCTGGCTCAATGGCATTGACTGCCCGTTTCCGGAGTTTGCGATCTCGTTTGTCAGTATGAGTCGTGAACACATGGTATTGCCCACTATTCAACTGCTTGGGATTGCTCTGAAAACCAGACTGATTGCCATGCTGAAGACCGCCCTGCTGTTGATTTCCTTGCCCTGAATGCTGATTGCCACCATTGTTGCCAGACCCCTGATAACCTGCTCCTGAGCCGCCCGGGCAATGGAAACCCGGGTTATGAAAACCACCAGACGAGCCGGCTCCGGGTTCCCCCGGGTCGCCTCCGCCGCCGCCTTGATGGTTCTGAAAGAACTGCTTGCCGAAAGCCTGCATTATGTGACAGTTCTCCCAAGAGTGGGTTGACGGCTTATTAGGGAGGTTGTGCTTTGGGCATGGGGCTTTGAGGGCTTCCGCAAAATTACGGGGCTTGTTGCCACTATAGGACCTTCCCGGATTATTCCCATTCGGGTATTTGTAACCAGTGATGGTATTAGTGACCAAATCTGATCCTCATTCCTGATACTTACGCTTCCCTCCATTGCCTTGATTGCCATGGTTTCCATTGTTCCCTAAATTGTTCTGCTGGTTACCCTTGCCACCATTGTTTTTCTTTCCCTTGCCGGTCTGGTCATCATCCGGGTTAGGATCCTTCGTGGTGTATGACTCGGCATACCTGGTAAGGACGTCCATGAGCTCGCCCATATCCTGAACCTTCCGCTTGAGCCGGCCAAGTTTCTGCACGAGGGGCTCGAAGTGACAGTTTTTCTCCAGGATCAGCACTGCCTGAGCCGCCGTGATGCTGTCAGAAGTGTGAATAATGTCCGCGACCCGACGCGTCCAGTGATGGGCCGACTCACCCTCACGTTGGATGCAGTGCTGAAGATCGACGATCGTCATTGGATGCTTGCAGGTTCCCTGAAAGTTCTTGATGAAACGTTCCTTCAACTCCGCCCAGGTGTTAATAGAGTTAGGAGGCAAGTTTTTCAACCATGTATGAGCCGGTCCTTCCAACATCATCGTCAGGTACTTGGCGCAGACAGCGTCAATGACATCCAGCATATCCATGGCTATCTCGTAGCTCTCAATCCAAGCGGCCGGCTCAAGGTCAGCCGTGTAATTCGGAACCTTACGAGGGCCTTTGAAATCCTTGGGCATGCGCTCGTTGCGTAAAGACGGCACCAAACATGGTATCCCGATGGTCCTGCTACTGGAAGTCAATTGGGTTGTGACAAGCGTTGCTTGAGCCACCGCATTCGCCGCCTCTGCAGCCCACTAAGCCCGAGCCGTGTCAACGATTTCCTCGGCACGAAGGGGCTCACGGCGCGGCGGGTCATGAGGTTGCTCACGATGTCGATGAGCACTGCTAGAGACGGCCGGCGACTCATCATGGCGGCTCCGGCTATGGCTCGGAAGCGGGATAGAGTGGATTCGCTGCCGACTGTAGGAGTAGTTCGCCTGCTGGGCAACCGCAGTTTTTAACATCTCAATGGAATTCCGGGCCTCGATCTCAACCGGCGAGTTTCCTGTGATTGGGAGCGCGGCCAAGTTGGTCGCTGCTACCACCAAGTTATCCAAAGGGTTGGTGAAGTGACCCGCCGGTGTGAGGAAACGATGCGGAGGCGTCTGAACCGGCGGGAGTCGCTGGTCCGGTTCTTGCGGGCGCTGCTGAGCCGGTCGATGTGGTTGACCCGGCGACGGCTGCCTGCCTCCTCTCGGGGGTACAAACGGAGCTTCCGGGGTGCCTGCCCCAGCCCCCTGAACAGGCGCATCCTGCGGCGTGTTAAACAGACGCATGGGCTCATAATTGGGCGGTAGACGACTCATATGGCGCCTCTGATGAACCTCCTCTGAGGCATTCTGACGGAGCCCCATGCGCCAGGCTTCGGTTTTCAGGCGCTCTACCTCGGCTTGGACTTGAGACTGCAACTCCGCCACGCGAGTGTTTTAGTGTTGATATCTGCCTGTACCATA
This sequence comes from Elymus sibiricus, assembly GCA_039707655.1. Taxonomy (NCBI): domain Eukaryota; kingdom Viridiplantae; phylum Streptophyta; class Magnoliopsida; order Poales; family Poaceae; genus Elymus; species Elymus sibiricus. The sequence continues at coordinate 161,811,996 of CM077674.1, read as the reverse complement.
GCCATCTGGTCGCGGAGCTTAGCTACCTCCGTGTTACGCTCTGCCTGGTTCTCTGTGGTCACCGGTGTCGCGAGAAGCATCGCCAGGGCGGTTGCCAATTCTGACAAAGCCTGAGCCGACGGGACGGCTGAGCCGGCCCCTGAGGTGCCAGTTCCCGTCGCCGCGCCAGCCAACGTGGAGTTAAGGACCGGGGCTCAGCCGGCCATGTAAACTGCAACCCGGGAGGGCGTGTTGAAAGAGTCCTCGGCCGGCTGGTCGTCAGGGTAGCCCCCCAGCCCGCCATCGTAAAGCGGGAGGATCGACTCGGTTTCGCCTACCGAGGACTCGCCATCAGAGTAGACGAGGGTCTCACCACCGAACGCAGAATTATCTGCGAGGTCCACCCCCTGGGTGAAACCGACGAAGACGTGCTTTCGGGCGGCTTGAGCCTGGGCGGGTTGCGCGCGCCGAGCCGGCTCGACGATGTCGGTGCAGATGTCTGGCTCGGGTTCAGATCCGCCGGCTTTGCCGATGAAGACGTGGATGTTGCCGAAGGGGACCCGGTACCCGTACTCGATTGAGTCGGCCTCGGGGCCCCAGCCTGAATCGTCGATGTAGATCTTGCCGCGGCGACTCTTGGTCATGCGGCCGATCGCGTATCCCTCGATCCCTGCGGGATTTCCCTTCAAGTACTGAACACCACCGAGCGATAGCCCCACGGTGGGCGCCAACTGTCGTGGTTTTGTCATGGCAGATGTCCTCGTGAAAGGACTTAGCCGTGAGTCCATCGCAGCTAGGTGGTAGCTTGAACGGGGTTGATCGGAATCGAGAGACAAGGGTTTACCCAGGTTCGGCCCCTCTCGATGGAGGTAATAGCCTACGTCCTGCTTTGGTTGAATTGATGATGATCTCGATTACAAGGGTACGACTTGGCTAACCTAGTACTCGAGAGCTCGTAACTTAACCCTTTCCGCCTCAGGGGCTCGCCTTTATATACAGGTCGAGGCCCTAGGTTTACAATAAGATCCGGGTCGTAACATGACCCGTGACCTACTCTTACTCTTACTCATCTTGTTACACAAGGGAACTTCTTTGTGGCGCCTTACAAGGAAAGTGCTCAAGGCGGTTGACCGTGAGTCGGCCCACTAAGGGCGGCTCATCCTCTGGCCTACGTCTTCTGGATCATCACGGCCCACCTAGCCAAAGCCTTCCTCTTGAGTCGCCTTGTAATGACCCGGCCCTAAACGGGCGGGTTACATCCAGGCGGGTTATATCCAGGGGTTATATCCCCAACGGGCTTCGAATGGCCAAGGAGATGAACCTGAGCCGGGTCAGGTGTTTGGGCGACTCAGACTTAGTGGTACAACAGGTTTCTGGTACCTGGGATTCCAAGGATCCCCTTATGGCGGCTTATCGGCACGCAGTCACCAACATTGCTGGACACTTCAAAGGTTATCAAGTTGATCATATTGATCGCCGGCAGAAAGAGGCGGTAGATGCACTCTCTCGCCTGGGTTCTCAGCGCAAGCTGGTGCCACCCAATGTTTTCCTGGACGTTTTGCACAACCCATCTATCAAGTTACCAACAGAAGAGGACTTGGCTCTTCCTGACGCGGAGGCAGCTCTAGAGGCTGCTGTCCACGCTATACCTAATTGGACAGTCCCCTACTTGGCTTATCTAAGCTGGGGAGAACTGCCAACAGAGGAAATCCTTGCTCGACAGATCATCAGACGATCTAAGTCTATGACTATCGTCAATGGCGAGTTGCATCGGCGCAGCGTCACTGGTGTTTTTCAGCATTGTGTTTCACCAGAGGAGGGCCATGCCATCCTCAATGAGATTCACTCTGGCGATTGTGGGCACCACGCCGGCTCACGATCACTTGTGGCGAAGGCTTTTCGGCACGGGTTTTACTGGCTCACAGCTCATGCCGACGCAGAGGATATCGTACGCAAGTGTGATGGTTGCCAAAAATACGCTCTCCAGGCCCATGTGCCGGCTCAAGAGTTGAGGATGATCCCGATAACTTGTCCTTTTGCGGTCTGGGGGCTTGACATGGTTGGACCCTTCAAATGTTCTAAAAACAAACATACGCACCTATTGGTGGCTGTGGACAAGTTTACCAAGTGGGTAGAGGCGGCACCGGTCAGCCGTTGTGATGCTGCTATAGCCGTCAAGTTTTTGAAAAAGATGATATTTCGTTTTGGCTATCCGCACAGTATAATTACAGACAATGGCACCAATCTTTCCAAGGGAGTCATGAAGCAGTTCTGTCAACAGGAGCATATCCGGCTTGATTTAACATCGGTTGCGCATACTCAGTCTAATTGGCAGGCAGAAAGAGCCAATCAGGAATTGGTGCGAGGTATCAAACCCCGGCTCATGGTGCCTTTACAGCGCACACCGGGTTGCTAGGAAGAAGAATTACCTGCGGTGCTTTGAAGCATACGGACTACTCCTAACAGATCAACATGCTATACGCCGTTTTTCCTGGTCTATGGTGTAGAAGCTGTACTTCCAAGCGATATCCATCATGACTCCCCTCGAGTGGCAACTGATGTGGAATCAGATAATGAGAAGGCTCGCCAAGACGCTCTTGATGCTCTGGAGGAAGAGCGTGACCTTGCCCCCTCCAGATCAGCAATTTATTAGCAAGACCTACGTCGCTATCACAGTCGTAGAGTTCGAAGCCATACTTTTCAGGAAGGTGACTTAGTGCTCCGTCTGATACAAGACCAGACAGGCATGCATAAGCTTTCACCACCTTGGGAAGGGCCCTTTGTGGTCAGCAAGAATCTCAACAACGGGTCATATTACCAGATTGACATACGTGAGGCAGATAAATCACGTACCTCTGAGGAGGAAACAAGCCGGCCCTGGAACATTGCCCAGCTCCGGCCATACTACACCTAAGTCATCGACTGGGTCACATCTTTGTACATACCTTCTATCATGTATATACATATTTTCGATCCAATAAAATAAAGACCAGCAGCTCTGTATAAGAGAGTGTTGTCGTTTCACCTCAAAATTGTGTGTGGGATCTTTATTTGTTGATCTTGGTTATTTGGGGGCTTCCAACTCAATTGAGTTTAGCTTACAAAACCCTTTAACCCGGCGAGATGCCACAAGTTGGTTAAACCTGCCTGTTAGCAAGATGCTACTCCCTAAAGGCGACACGGCGTACGCCTGACGAATCAATCACTAAGGTGACCCTGAATTCATCAGAGTTAAAACGTTCGATTGGTTGCGTGAGAGCCGGCTTTCAGAAAGCGAGGATAAACCAACAGGCCAAAGTGCCAGCTTCATGAACGCAAAATCAGGCTTGAGCTTTATAAGCCGGCCTTTTCAAGTTGTGTTTTAAAAAAAACGGCTTGTTACGGTCATGTTCCTTTTTCTGCATTCATCTCATCTCTGCATACATGCATACATTCATACACAACATTTACTTTAGTCAAATTTGATATTTTTGATTCATTACCAACAGTAACACAGTTACTAGTTATTTATGTGATTTCATTAATCACAATTATTACAATATGCAATTGTTATTGTTTCAGCAGAATCACTCTCATTGCAAAAAACCGGCTCTCGAGGCCCAAAAGAGGATTCATAGTAGCAAGGCATCCACAAAAATATTTGTACAGGCAATAGCAGCACAGTGCACGATGGCACTGGCATCAGCAACAAGTGTTTGACGCTAAGCTATTACAAGTCGCCCATCGGGCTACATGCAAAAATGTTATTTCTCCTAAGTTCCACTACAATCAAGAAGAGCCGGTATGTGCTAGATTGAGGACACGGGATGATCAAGGAGCGCTTTGACCCGGTTCTTCACGGTTGTCTTCATCCTCCGCCCCTTCCTGGCTTGTGGACTCGTTGATCGACCACTGAATGGAGCGCAAGGCTTCAAACATCGCGTCGGCGAAAATCACGGAAGAAGGATCAACTTCAGGGGCAAAAGATTGCTTACGCGCGCGAGTAAGGGCCACCGGCTCAAAGTTTGGCGGCTCAATCCGCTCGTTATCTTTTGTATAGCCGGCCTGGTACCTTGACAAGTCCGCCTCTTCGGCGATGGCAGTGGCAGCGACCCGGGTGTTCCTTATGCAGCGTCTAAAGTCCTTGTCAGAAAATGGGGTGTCATCCACACTCAACTCTGGATACCCACCCACGATCTGAGCCGGATCCAGTTCTGGCACGTAGGCTTTGGCACGAGCGAGAAATGTCAGAGCACCAGTGCGACAAGCCGCCTTCTTCAATTCCACAAACCACTTGGGCACAACTGATAGCTCTTTCAGCGTGTCAGCAATCAACTAGGGCGGCGTCTTGGTATTTTTTGCAGCCATTACACAACGGGAGCCGCCTATGTACAGCTGCTCCACGAAGGTATAAACTGTCTTCAATTTCACCAGTGGCTGCTGCACAAGGGTTTGATTCTTCCGGCCTTCAAAAACAAGTACACAAGATCAGTAAAAGCCAGCTTAGCATATTCAAGTTGGGATAATTGGCACATGGTGGTCTGTGTTACTTACCAAAGATGGCCCGGCACATGGCTGTGATCTGGCCCTTTAGAATGGCCTGCTCTTGAGTTACCGGCTCAAGTTTGGCCTCAGCCTCGTCAGCACGCGCGGCTAGGGCGGCTCTTGCTGCTTCCGTTTCTTCCAAAGTACTCCTTACCACGAGCAGAGATTTGTTGGCCTCTACAGACGTCTTCTCAGCTTCTTGGCGTAGTTTCTTCTTCTTCCTTGCTTCCTTTTGGAAGAAGGAAGCTTGAGCCTCCACCTGGTTCAGCATGTCCTGCAAAGCAGCCTCAGTTATACATTGTCTAAACATGTCCCGAGCCGCCCTTTCGGTCGACCCGGCACATGGGGGCTACGTGTTTCAGTGCTTCTCAAAAAGCAAACAAGCAAGTTCCATACAGATGCAGGCATTCTACATGGCACTTGGGGGCTAATGCATGATTTGACTTATTAGATCTAGAGACCCGCCCGTCCTGGTATGACGAGCCGGCCTTTGGAGGTGCCAACTGAGGTTATACATGCGAGATAAAGTTTGGAAGTCCCGGTTCATCATCCAATAATGACCCGGCCCTTGGGGGCTACATATATATATGGTTCATGACAGAAGGCGCAACTTACCTCGTATTTCCGCTTCAATGAAGATATCATTGCAATTTCTGTGTCCCGGCTTTCAGACAGCCAGGTCAGCACGGCTTGGTGCAGGGTATTGGCGTCTTGATCTTCAAAGGAGGAGAAGTCAAGAGCTGCCTTCCCCTTGTCCTTCGGGGCCGGCTCTGCCCTGGCAGGAACTTTGGTAAGAGCAGTAGAGGCTTCTGGTGGGGCATGTTGCCGTTCACTCATCACCACTACTTCCTCTTGAGCCGGTGCCATGGGCTGCTGTTCAGGTTGATCTTCAGTTAAATTTTCCCTCTCCTGAACAATAGGAGAGAAAGCGCGAGCCGGGCTTGAAGTGTCTTGAGGCGACGGACTGTTCTGGAACGCCGGCTTGTCCTGGGTAGCCAAGGGGGCCTCCGTTTCTTCCTGAGGGCCCATTTGAATAACCGGGTCAGATGACCCAGTGGGGGCTTTCTTCTTAATGGCCTTAGCGCTGCAGAAGGAACAAGGAGTTATTCAATTAAAGTGTGAAGGGCAAGAAATCGTTATATAACACAAGTGGTTAGATCACTTACCCAGGGTTGATATTGAAAGCTGGCGCCTGAGTAGCTGTGATGCCCCTGCTCGACCGTGCACTAATCATACATGCAAACATGCACGCTCGAGATCAAAGACTCACGGGAAGATATCACAACACAACTCTAAACTCAAATTTAAACATAAATCTTCATATTACAAACCAGGGGTCACGAGGACCCGAATACATAAGTCATACACACAAATAATATCCGGGTACAGACATAGTTAGCCAAGTTTGCCTTAAGAAGGCTAGCACAAACAACGACTCCGATCGAAAAGGCGAAGGGGGCATGTTGCCGTTCACTACTCTTGGTCGGCTGGCTCAACCCAGTAGTACGTGCCTCCGGGACTCTCCTGGTAGTGAGCTCCTGCGGTGTCGTCTGGCTCCGGGGCTCCGTCATGTGGTCGCAAGTGTCGGGTATGGGGGAAAAAGAATAGCAAGGCAATCGTGAGTACTCATCCAAAGTACTCGCAAGACTGACATCAGATCTATGATAAGTATGCATCGGTATCAAAGGAATGGGGCTATATCTTTGGACTGGACTGCAGAATGCCAGAATAGAGGGGAGTAGCCTAGCCTATCGAAGACTAGCATCTTGAATCAATCTTGCAGCATTAGAAGAGTGCAGATTAGCATAATATAAATTAACAAGCATGTTGAAGCAAAGCCCAGAGATCCTTCCTCGACTCCCTGCGAGAAAGCGATCCCGGAGCTTATAATTAATTAACATGTATCCAGTTCAAGTATTGGTAGATCGGGATACAACACTGAGCGTCCTGTTACCGTGGACACGGCTATTCGAATAGATAACTTCCCTGCAGGGGTGCACTACTGTTACCCAACACGCTCGATCACATCTGGTCGGACACACTTGCTGGGTAATGCCCGGCCTCGGGTGATCGACACGACGCAGTCCTACCTAGGCTCAGCAGAGAGGTCAGCACGCCGGTCTAAATCCTAAGTGCGAAGGGGTCTTGGGCCATCGCCCTTTGCACTCCTGCACGTTGCGTGGCTGGTCGGGGCCCAGGCGCGACACTGAATACACCAGTGACGTAACTAGCCCACCCCAACGATCAGCCCGCATCTCTGAGCTGTGACGTCTGAAGAGCTTTCGGCTGACACATACGACGTAGAGGGCCCCATTAAACCATTATCCCACGTGGTGGTAGTGCGTATAGGCCAATGGCCAACTCAGATCAAAAACCCAAATCCGTTAGGCGTATTTAGTAACTCGCAGAGACGATCAGACTACCTATCGCTCCGACTTAGTAACACACGGATCACGATCAGGGTGGTCTCCGCCTGCCCTGTCGTTCTGCCACAATAATCTCTCGCGGGTGCCCTCCTGGCAAGCCCGACTTCACATTTCCCCGCAGGTACCCCTCGGGGTCGACCCGCTTGTAACCAGGGTCAAAGTAACCGTGTGTCCAAGTATCGAGAAGGAATCCGAGGAATCACCCTCGATGGTTTCCCACTCGAGGAGTTGCACGACGGAAGCTTAATCGGAAGTGATGAAAGAGGAATCACCCTCGGTAACCCACAACCGGATAGTTATTCTACAGAGGCATCATCGGAAGTGAGATAAGAGGTATCACCCTCGGCACTCGGTGGTAGCTCTGCAGAGACGAACAACTTAGGGGGGTGTGCGGTGATGTGTTGTTCTCATCCCGACGATCACATCGATCGGGGCACAGGTACTAAAGCGGGGCAACTAAAGCAAGGAAGACGGGCCACAGATGATTTACCATCCAAACTATACTAAGCATTTTGGATAACAGGCAGGTATCAATAACAGGTTACAAAACCAGGCTATGCATCAGAATAGGATGAAGCAAAGCAGTAGCAATTTCTAATGCAAGCAGGAGGGAGAAGGAATAGGTGATATACGCATGCGTCAAGGGGGGTTGCTTGCCTGGAAGCTCTGCTGAGAGAGGCTGGTCATCGGAAGGCTGCTCGTCCGGAGCGTAGTTGTACTCAACTGCGTCGGCGTCGGTCTCGGCGTCTATCGGGAAAGGAGGGGGAAGAAACAATAAATTCACGGCAAAAATGCAACAGCGATGCATGACATGCCTAAATGATATGCAGAGGTGATATATTGCCTATTTAATTGTATTAGATAATTTAGGAATTTATTTGGAATTATTTTATTAAAGTCATGCACTATTCATTTATCGAAATCGGGCAAAAAGTTCCATGTTCGGTATGTTAGAGGGATGTGACACGTATGTGGGTGGCACATTCGGAATCTTCATATTTTTCTGATCATTTTTCATATATAAATTATTTTCATCCGAGTTACGGTTTAATTTATATGATTTTTCAAAGTTTTAATCATTTTCTGGAATTTCTGGAATTATTTAATTCAAATTATCTGAAACAGTAGCTGTGATGTCAGCTTGACGTGGGGGTGATGTGAGCAGTCAATAGACCGGCTGACCAGTCAATCTGACCAGTGGGCCCCACTGGTCAGTGACTGTGCTAATTAACAGTGGTTAATTTAATTAAACTAACCTAATTAACTAGTGGGACCCCTATGTCAGTGTCTATTTAACTAATTGATTTAATTAACTAATTAATTAACGGTTTATTTAAATTTAAAAATGTTTTAAACAGTGCGGGCCCACATGTCAGTGAGACTGGGCTGCCCAGTCAGCACCGTTGACTGGTCAACCCAGTCAACGGGGCCAGTGGGGCCCAGTGTCAGTGGCACAAGGTGGGGCCCGGCTGGTGCCACGTCGGCGACGTCGCCGGAACGTCGCCGGTGACCATTTTTCGCGGTGGCGCGCACGGGTGAGGTTCGGGATTCGCCGTCCGGCGACCGTTTCGCGCGCGGTTTGCTCCATTCGATCGGGCATTCGATGCCGCATCAATCTAAGGCGGTGCCGTGGCCGGGGAGGTAGCGTAGCGACGCCGGCGAGCGGTGAGGCGGACGCCGGAGTTCGGCTATGATCGGGGATGACGCATCGGGGCACATCAAGGGAAGCTAGTGGGCGCGTTGGACTCGCGCGGATGCGCTGAGCACGAACCCGAGCTCGTTTGAGCTCGACGGGCAGTGTGGCCACGGCGAGGAGCTCATCGGCGGCGAGGTGCTCGGGCGTCTCCAATGCGGCGTCTACGGCGACGGAAACGCGTGGGAGAGAGAGGGGAAAGACGCGCGGGCTTACAGTGAGCCTGCTGGTGTGCTCAAGCCTGCTCGGGGAGGCTCGTTGGCGGTGAATCGGCGACGGAGAAGAAGAAGCCCGAGGAGGAAGAAGAAGTAGCTCTCGCGGTGGGGGCTCCCGGCTCCAACGGCACGCACCAATCGACGTAGCAGACGACGGTGATGCTCTACGACATCTCGGCGAGGCGTGGGGACGACAGAGAGCGCGGGATCGACGACGGCGGCGACGGGGGCTTTCGGGCGAGCTCGAATGTGGGCGAGGGAGTGAGCGAGGGGGAAAACTGAGGGGGCTAGGGTTTCGGGGAGGGCGAGAGCAGCTCGGGGGCGATCTTATCCGCATGGGGGAGCCGCGGGCTCGACGACAGCGAGGCCATCTGCGCTCGGGCGCGCGCGCGCATCGACACCTGCCCGAGGAGGATGACGACCTGTGAGGCGGGCTGGGCCGGCTACTGTGCACTGGAAGCCCAAGTGCACAGTAGGCCTTTGCCCTTTTCTTTTTCTTTTCTCTATTTTCTGTTTGCATTTCTGTTTTGCAAATAGTTAGGCCCCTAAATGACTTTTGTAAAATATGAGTGTTGTCCATTTAAATACTAGGCAATATTTAACACTGCCAGAAATTGGTTTGGTGAAATAATGATTTCATTTGAATTTTATTTAATTGCAATGGGATCAAATGGTGCTGTTTGGTACTGTTTTGATGATGTTAGAGTTACTCAGAGAATTTAGGTGATGTTGTTTTCCTGAACATAATTAGAAATAGATTATTTGCTATTTAATGGAAATTTTAGTTTTCAATTTGAACAACTTTTATTTTTCACTTTATATTTGATTCTCAATTTGATTTGGAATTTGAAATGAGATATGATGCAAATGATGATCAAGCACTCTTAAGCAGGGTGACATGGCACTATCAAGAGGTGATCACTGTGGCTATTACATGGGGATGTTACAGTAGCGCTTGATTCATCCGAAGAGGGGCACGTCTGATATGCCGAGTCATTTAAATGTAAGGGTTCCTTGAAACGACCAGCTAGAGGAAAAGAGGGAGTTGGACTAAGAGGTACCTTTGTCCGTTCTCTACGGGATGGCGGCTCATATGGAAGCCCGCCACTCAACTCTCCTTCACTACTCCGGGTCTTCCTTTTGGAGGTTCCGGCTTGCTGTGTTTTCTTCAAAACAAATTGGGGATCCAAGTGAGCATGCTGATGTGAAAAAGGGACTTTACGGACGGCAACCCGGGGTTTTCTTCGAACTTTGCGGATTACAGCCCGGGTTTTCTTTCGAACCGGTTTTGGGGAGTCGGGGTCTGAAGAAATCGAAGTTACCTCTGGCTCGATGGTGTGGCTTATTTTAGCTTCTTCCTGTGAAGAGTCGGCATCAACAAGTTGATTAAAAAGGCGACCAAGGGGGTCAAGTTCTACCTCGTTATCTTCATCATTGTCTGAATCCTCTCCATCGCTTTCCCGAGGAGGAGTAGGGTCTTGAATTTCAACCCGCCACCAGTCATCATCGTCCTTATCATGGCGGGACGATGGAATTATGGCTAGGGTAAAAAGAAGAATATATCGACGAAGTAAAAGGCAACAAAGGTGGCTTACCTTCGGTGCCGGGTTGTTTGAGTAAAATGGGGCGAGCCCCACGAGCTTAATGTCGTCCTTTGTCTCGCCAAGAAGCTTCTTGGCAAATTTGAGGACATCCTTCTCCTTGAGGTTAACCCGGCAGAACCGAAGTGGGTCGTCGTGATGGCCGGTGTAGGTGTGCAAAAGCCGGGTCCTGGAGCTGAGTGGCAGAATTCTCCACTCAACCCAAGTCCGGGTCAAATCGACACCGGTGAGGCCATGAGCAATCAACGCATTCATCTTCGGGTATAGAGGCTCCAGGTTCTCCCTCTCTTCCCCGGGAGCAAGACCCGGGAAGGCTGCACTGATGGCAAGCCGGTTTGCCCGGTAGCCCAGTAGTGGGTTCTGTCCTTCGGGGGATGTTTCCTTGCAATAAAACCAGGTGCGGTGCCACCTCTTCGGGTGGCTGGCCGGCTTGGCGTTGGGGAAGACTATGTTTTTCCTCCTTTGGATAGAAATTCCACCAAGTTCAATGCTTGGACCCTCCTTGTGTTCTGTTTGGCGGTTCAAATAAAAGAATTCCCGGAACAGGCTAAGAGACGGCTCAAGCTGCAGATAAACTTCACAGAAAACTTGCAATTGGCACAGATTGAAGATGGAATTGGGGGCCAAGTCTTGAGGCCTGATGTTGAAGAAATGCAATACATCGCTGAAAAACTTCGAGCCAGGAGGACGAAAACCCCTTGAAACATGATCAGCAAAGATGACGATCTCATTTTGGCCGGGTTGGGGGTGAATTTCCTCTTCTGGAGCCCGCCATGAAATTTCTTCCTTCGCCGACAATAACCCGGAATCTACCAGGGTTTGCAGACTCAGCTCGGACATGCTGGACTTGGCCCAGTTGACGATCTTTGGCTTCGGAGGCATTGTGTCAGCTGCTATGAAAGAAAGAGGATGTCATGAGCCGGCAATATGAGCTTTTTGATGAAGTATGAATAATACAAACGAGCCGGCAAATTGAGATATGTGACCGAGTTATGAAGGAGGATATAGATAAATTCCGGGTCAAGATTTTCACGAAAGATAACCAGGTACAATACTTGGCGAGAATTTTTGCAAGTGTTAACATGGCCTATGCTACGAGTCAACAGACAAGTTCCAATTATGTAAGGAAATTTTACGGATCTAAGAAACGGATAAAAACAGAAAGAAAGACCTAGATATGTTCTTCGAGGTAAGATATAAACCGCAATGTGGGATCTATATAAGGCGGAACAAGCGAATCTACCAATGTGGAGAAGATTGCGAAGCGACTGTATGAACTGAAAAACAAAAGGGACCAATACTTTTTGGATCTACAGTGTCCATGGTGAAGAACATGGAAAGAACAGTGATGAACTAGAGTGGAGAAGAAGGATGTTTACAGATTTGATGATGAACCTTCCGGTCTTCAAATACGGCGAAGGCGTCCGGGCTGGTGACGTTGGATAAGCTCAAGCGACAGAAGAAGACTCGGGTGACGCCGGAACGGGCGGCGATGGCGAGCTCGAGCGGGCGCGAGGGCGTCGAATGTTCAGAGGGAGAAGAAGAAGTAGTAAGGAAGGAAGAGAAAAGGGCGTAGTCTATTTATGGGTGCCACGGGACCCCCAAACGGCGTGCACAAAATCATAGGCGGTACAGTAAACAGTGGCTAAAAAGGCTCCTCAATTTTCGAGCCCAACGAAGCAATGCAAATCTGTTCAAGATTCCCTGTGACATCATCCCGGATCTTGCGGAGATAGGGTGCAGTCATGAGATAAAGGCGATGAAAAATACAAAGTCTGAAATTGGAGGAATGACCCGGCGTTTGGTTTAAAACTGGGAAAACAAGCTTGATAAGGATGATGCTCCAAAAGCCGGCTTGAGAAGCAATTGAATAATGTCTTATTAATAATTCTGTCTTTCAGGGTGGAGTTTAACATGAATGAATTCAAGTAAAATTGAGGGCTAATGTTGGGGATATTTACCAGCGTGAAGACCCGGCAGGATGATAACCCGGCCGTAGAGCAAACTCAATGGGTCATCTTACTGCAGGGCTAAAGGGTTCTTGGCGGCCCGGCTTGATGGAGGCCTAGCGGGAAAGGACGTCTTAAGTTGGGGGCCGGCTCAAGGAGAAGATACTTGGCTTCAGGGTTGCCTTGGAGATCAAGTAGACTTAGAGTAGGAGACGGGTCAGATTTACGACCCGGATTCTCATGTAAATCTAGGGTTCCACCTGTATATATAAAGGGGAGCCCCTAGGCAAGAAAGACTAAGTTGCAATCCCTCGAAAGCTAGGTTAGCGAATTCACATCCTTGTAATCGAGATCCACAGCAATATAATCAAGCGGGATGTAGGCTTTTACCTCCACTGTGAGGGGTCGAACCTGGGTAACTCCGTGTCTTCTCGTTCCCGATCAACCCCGTTAAGCTTCCACGCTTGTGCGATGGCCTCATCTCCAAGTCCTTTTACCAGGGCATCTGCCATGTCAAAACCACGACAGTCGCTCAACAGTGGCATGGCAGCGCTTGACGACCAGTTTGCCAGCAAAGTGTTGATGGTAACCATCAACGGCGACCGGCCTCCCGTCTCGCCGGACGACCTGGTCAGAGCTCTTAGCATTGCGCACGGCATCCAAATAAGTGACTTGCTCGTTGAAGTCTATCCGCCACCGGTTGATTTTTTCGTCAGGTTCTGGACAACTTTCGACTGTTGGTGAGCTTCGATCGGTGGCACCCAGGATGGGGCTCGGTGCCCTCTGAGCTTGAGTTTTTAACAAAGCTTACCTTCCACGGCATGCCTCGACGGGCTTGGAACAGCGAGTCCATGAATGAGCTTATCAACGACCTAGGAGGTGAGCTCTTAAGTATGTTTGTTCCTCCAGACAGCTGGGCTCTGACGGTTATGGCATGGATGAAGAAGCCATCCACCATACCGAAGGTGATTGGTGTTGAGATACCGGTGCAGGAATCGGGGTTGTACTATTCGTCGCCGCCAAGGCCGCCATGGACCCCATTACGTATGTACCTGTATCGAGTCTTGGTGCATGTCGAAGAAGTGGTCAATCCTTCAATCGAAGTCCTGCCGCCACTGGTGGTGGGGTCCATCGACGACGTCCATTACAGGAGTCAACGTCAGACTTTCCCCGTGTTGCTCGGAGCGATCGATGGCACAGGGCCTACTCCATCGCGCAGCGGAGGCCACTGCTTCTTTGGGAGAAGAGGCTGGGCTGGCTGCCTGGATGTGCTCTAATTTGAGGTAACAACTGAATCTTCTCAGATAGAGTACTACTTATACCCGAGCTATAGGTGCCAAGCTCTGATGTGCCAATACATTTGATTATGACCTGTTCTATTTTTGTACCTGATTTTTTTCCGGAGTGGGTGTACATCAACTTAATGTGCTAGCAGAACTTATTGTGTTTGTCTGTCTGTTTTCTTTGCACTGCATTCAAGATATTTCCACGTCATTGATCAAGATGATGAACAGTGGTGTACGAGTTTGTTGGTTTCAAGATAGCCCTACCCGTAGCGATCCACTGATTCCACCCCTATTGTGCTGCCTGCGTGAAATTTTTGTATGCAAGCTCAACGTGCTATGATGTTGTATATCATTGTGTCAACTATATAAATTTGTAGCGAGCATCAGCAATGCATATGGCTGAAATATGTATGCACGAGCATCAACCGATCGGTTTCTCTCTCTCTCTCCCGCTAACAAGTGGGACCCGCGGCATTATTTCTTCGCTCGTGACAACTTTTAATTAGGTTTCACTGGACTCTACCTTTTTTCTTAACTTATAACTTGAGTTCAGTGACTTTAAAAAAATGTACAAATGACTTGTTTGGGCCATTTCAGGCGTCGTTGAATGTGGGAGTACCTACGTAAAGTCGTACTGTACTACACAGGCCTTGTTCGTTGAACATCAACAATGCAACTGGGCCAAAAGATGCATGCCAGCCCAGGTTTTCTTTTGACCTAAAATAAGCGCAGCCCAGCCTATGTTTTTAATTATAAAAAAATGCACAACTCAGTTCTATTTTTATACAAGAATGCCAAGCCCAACTTAAAGTTTTTCAACAAAATTCCTAGCTCAGAATTAATTTTTTTATAGGAAATGCTCTGTTCAGACCAACATTGTTTTTTCACCCATCCCAGAAAATGGGTCTATTTCTACATTTTTTAATAATCGGGTCTATTTCTACTAAAAACAAATGGGTTGTAAACTAACAGATATAATAAATGGGCTGCATGTCTGCAATTTTTTTACCCAGCCCAGTAAATAGGTGTATTCGAACAAATAATCAAATGGGTTGTAAATTCTCAGAAATAGTAAATAGGTATTTTCTTCACCCAGACCAAGAAATAGATGTAATGGAAAACAAAATCAAATGGGCTGTAAAAACTAAATAAATGGGCTGCATGTCCGCCAAAGTCTTCGAAGCTTACTTTGTTGGCCCACGCTGAGGAGTTCTCAAAAAAAGAATGTTGGCCTACGAGGACGAAGCCTGCGCAAGGCATGTCCATTTAGTCAACAAAACACTTTATAATGGTCAAAAAGAAAATTCAACAAACTATTCTGACGACTGTAGTCATTGGATTGACATCCGACGGCCATCCTGCTTCTTCAATCTCTGATCTTGTTGCTCCAGCCACCAAAAGCCCAAAACCATCACCGGCGGGAGCGCCTGCTTCTGCCTCCCGTGGCCTGCTATGCTTCCGTGCAGGCCTCGCCGCCCCACCCTACTCCCATCGGTGGCCAGGTCATACCTGTACTCATCGGTGGCCGGCTGTGCTGCCGCACAGGCTCCGGGTCGTTCCCACCCTTAGCCTAGCTGTCGTCCACCGCCTTGGTGCTCTCGGACGGCGTCGTCAACGCGGTCAATGAACGACAGCCATCGGAAGAGGACTGTACATGGAGAGGCTAACAGCTGGGCCCCACGAGGTCCATGGTCATACGCCACAAAGTGCCTCCTTATCACACGCAAGAAAAATGTTTCCTCCCCCTGACAGCTTGGGCCCACCAGCCACTTCGCACGCAAGGAAGTGCCTCCTTATTACGTGCAAAAAAATGACTCGTCCCGCTGACATCCGGGACCCACCAGCTACATCTTCGCACGCAAGCAAGTGCCTCCTTATTCCGCGAAAAAAATGATTCCTCCCCTGAAAGCTGGGACCCATCATCTATATCTTCGCACGGAAGGAAGTGCCTCCTTATTACGCGAAAAAAATGATTCCTCCCCATTACAACGTGGATCCACCAAATTTGTAGGCTGACTTGTGGGCCTACTAAGTTGACGCGTACGCAGGGCTTTGTTAACTTAGTCAACAAATGATTCTAGCAGCAGCGACCGTTGGATGTTAATCCAACGTCCGTGCTGCTTCTTCAATCTCTGATCTTCTTGCTCCAGCCGCCCAAACCAGCTCCGGTGGGAACGCCTGCTCCTACCTCCTGTGGCCAGCTGTGCTGCCGCGTAGGCCTCACCGCCCTACCCTACTCCCACCACTGGCCAGGCCTTCCCTCTACTCACCCACATCCCCTGATATTCTCCGGCGATGGCAGCCTCACACCGCAGCCGAACCAGTCAACCCTTGTACTCCCCTCCGCGTGGGCATCCACTACCGTGTCTTTCCTGGCTCCGCGTAGTTCCCTTCCTAGGACTCGCCATCGTCCACCGCCTTGGTGCTCTTGGTATGGCGTGGTCAACGTGGTCAATGAATGACAGCCATCGGAAGAGGACTGTACACGGTGAGGCTGACAGCTGGACCCCCCAGCTACATCTTTGAACGCAAGGAAGTGCCTCCTTATTACGTGCAAAAAAAATGATTCCTCCCCCTGACAGCTGGGACCCAGCAGCTATATCTTTGCACGCAAGGAAGTGCCTCCTTATCCTCCCTGACAGCTGGGACCCACCCGGTCGAAGCATACGTAGCGTTGTATGTCTGGTCACGAACGTGTGCGTACATACTGGTCGATCGGTCTCTCTGCAATGATGAACCGTGGGCGTGTAAGGAGCGGCACGTGTCATAGTAGAGCCCTAGACGTAGCAGTTCAGGCAGCCCCGTCTAAATCGTGTACACATATGTACAGCCACAAGGCAAAAAAATAAGGGCATGTACGTACATACGGGCAGGGTCTCGAATGGGCAGGGTCTCGAACGCGCATACGTACGGCCAGGGCTCATGTACATGGAGAGAGGCAACGGACGATAGCAATGGCCTCCTGTTCATCGGCAGCCAACTGGCTGGGTCGGAACAGAGGAAACAGCGTCGTGTTCATCGGGAGCCAAGAGACTGGGTCGGAACGCATCCTGTTCATCGGGAGCCAACCGGCTTGGACGGAACAGCCGAAACGGGGTCTTGTTCATCGACTCGGGTCTGGCGTACCGCAAAACGGAGGAAACGGCCTTCTATTCGAGCGCCTATGGTCGAAACGGGGTCCTGTTCATCGGCCGTGGATCTGGCGTACCGTAACGGAGGAAATGGACTTCTGTTCGAGCGCCTACGGTCGAAACGGGGTCCTGTTGATCCGGAGGGCTCTGGCGTACCGCAAAACGGAGGAAACGGACTTCTCCCCAACTGCCTACGGTCGAAATAGGGGTCCTGTTCATCGGGAGGGGTGTGGCATACCACAAAACGGGACTCCACGAGCTACTGTTCATCCACGGTCGACCTCCCACCAGCCTCCACCAGCTACTGTTCATCCACCGTCGACTTCCTCCAGCCTCCACCGGCTACTGTTCATCCAGCCTCCACGGGGTCCTGTTCATCCACCCCCAACTGGCTGGGGTGTGTGGCGGCCTCCTCGGGGTCCTGTTCATCCAGCGCCAACCACCTTCACACGCCCAGGGTACTGTTCATCCAAAGCCAACCCACCGGGTGGGGTGGGGCGTAGGAGCGGGAGGCAGCAACGGGAACTGTTCATCCACAACCAACCAACCGGCTAGGTCAACTCACCACATCTCGCGCAAGGGGCTCGATAGATGCGTCTTAACTCATTCTCACGTATCGTGCGCGCGTCAGCAACGGGCACTGTTCATCGAGAGGTAACCCAACACCGGCTACGTCTCGCACGTACGGGGGCTTGACCGGCTTCAGATAGCAGCGAAGGAATCACTCGGGTTCAGTTAGCAGTGAAGCGATCAATTGGCTTCAGTATGTAGCTAGTGCGATCGCTTGGGTTCAGTAAGCTAATGCCTCGCTCGGGTTCAGTTAGCGAACGCTTCGCGTACACGCGCGTACGAGAGAAACGCGCAAACCACATTGCATCACTCGGCCCCGACCACCCACCGTAACTGGGAACTCGCCGAAAATTTCCTCGCCCTCACTTCTACCACGATTTTTTACGTCATGGACGGCCCAAAAAATGTCATGCGGGTGCGTCTCCGGCCCGCCCAGGATGAAAACCCCATTTTCTGTCATAATGTTTTGTCATAGAAGTAGGAGCCCACCACATCTATGATGATACGTGTTTTTGTCACAATTATTGTCATAGAAGTGTCACAACCATGACAGAAAAAGTTTTCGTTCGGGCCATAATGGCACGGATGTGTCTTTTTTCGGTAGTGTATGAGGAAGATAATGAGGCTTATGTGTCATAGAGCGTATCACATCACGGGGTCTGGATGCACCAGCGAAGTTTGCACCAAGTCTCGAGGTGAGAACGGGCAATGCACGGTACCGAAGAGGCTAGCAAGATATGGATAGGTGGGAGTGCTTATATTAAGTCCAGAAACTCACATTAGTCATAAAGAACTCATATACTTATTGTGAAAATTTCAAAGCCCACGAAGCAATGTACTATCGCATGCCCCTAGGGGGATAGATTGGGAGGAAAAGACCATTGCTCGTCCCCGACCGCCACTCATAAGGTAGGCACTGAATAATAAATCATGCTCCAACTTCAACGCAAAACTAGAGGCTATACGTGCATGCTTCGGGAATCACAAACTTTATCATCGATATTTTTACTAAACCATGATTATCAACTAATACACCCCACATATTACCATCTTAATATCGCAAACCTATTGCAAGGAATCAAACATATCATATTCAGTGATCTACAAGTTTTATGCAGGATTTTATGACTAACCATGTGAGTAACCAATTCCTGATAACTCTCTAAATAGGTATAAGTGAAGCATGAGAGTTTAATTCTTTCTACAAAAGACTAGGACAGGCTCTAACAAATATAAGTGAAGCAAAAGAGCATTCTACAAATAACGGTGTTCCCAATGTAGAGAAACGAGCATCCAAGCTTCAAAAGATATAAGTGAAGCACATGAAGCATTCTATAAAGACATACTCATAAGATATAAGTGAAGTGCAAAGAGCATTCTATAAATCAACCAAGGACTATCCCATACCAGCATGGTGTACAAAATAAAAAGGAAAATCAAACACAAAAGATGCTCCAAGAATTTACACATATCATGTGAACAAAACAAAAACCGAGACATACCAATAATTGTTGAGGAAGAAAGATGGGATGCCTTCCAGGGCATCCCCAAGCTTAGACGCTTGAGTCTCCTGGAATATTTACTTGGGGTGCCTTGGGCATCCCCAATCTTGAACTCTTGCCTCTCTTTATTCTTCTCCTGTCGATGTCTCCTCGGTCTTCGAACACTTCATCCACACAAAACTTAACCAAACTTCTATTAGAGGGGTTAGTACATATAACATCAAATCCCATCATGTCTTGCTGTAACAATATTGTAAAATTATAATCCAACATTACCTAATGTATGCTAACACAATTCTAATGCTCCCACATCAGTGAGTCTCGGCAAAATTGCGAACATAAGCAAATAAAGAAACTATAACAGCAATCTATGAAAACAGGACAGTCTGTGAAGATGCAGATGGTACATATACTTATGTAACTCCAAAAATTCTGAAAAATTAGGACATGGTAATTGTTTTTCATAGAAGTACTGTGTAAAACTTTCAGAATTTATGCACATTCCAGTAAAATATGTAAATTCAAACACTACAACAAAAGTTTCTGTTTTTGCACTGCACACACCAAACAAGCAATTTAAACACCCTAAAGGTAAATCTTGGCACATTCTTTTTATAATACAATAGATTTGTACAAGAGGATAATTATTTCTGTGAGAAACTTCTATGAAAAAATCTACATTTTTTTCATGAGCATGAACACAAGTGTTCAAGGTCGACCTTCACTTCTACAATGCATATTTTTCCAATCACTTATCTTTTTGAAAAACTTTTAGTTTCCCCTCTATATTTTTTGTTTTTAAATTTTTTATAAGCACACAATAGAATAAAATGACTCTCTAAAACTTCCGGGTTGTCTCCCTAGCAGCGCTTTGTTTAAAGCCATTAAGCTAGGCATAAATTGCTCAAGTAATTGATCCACCTGGATCCCAAGGTATATCAAAGCCAATTTTAATTAACAATGATTTATAATTTAGTGCTGAGAAAAAAAGCAACATATATCATGTAACAACGGAGTCTAACTCTCTTCCTATGCATCCGCATGTCATAAAAGAATAATTCTTGCACACATAATAAAGGCCGATACATAGCACAAGCAGTTTCTTGCAATTTTATCGCACTAGAAACATAGAGAGGTGGAGATGTGGTTCCTCTCTCTCATAATAATTGCAAGTAGGAGCAGCAAGCACATGCATATTATATCCATCAAAATCATCATGTGTAATGGTAAAATGCAACCCATCAATATAATCCTTAATAAGTGCAAACTTCTCTGATATAGTGTAGTTGGGAGAATTCAAAAAGATAATAGGACTATCATGTGTGGGTGCAATAGCAACAATTTCGTTCTTAACATAAGGAACTATAGCAAGTTCATCTCCATAAACATCATTCATATGGCATCATGGCCATAAGCATAGCAAGCATCAAGTTCATCAAAAAGGGATATTTCAATCGAATCCAAGGGATCATAGCAATCAACCTTCGGTAAGCACGAAGGGAAATTAAACAATGTATGAGCTGAAGGGTTACTCTCATCGGAATGTGGGCATGGGTGATCAATCTGCTCTTCCACCTTTTGTTCTTTGCTCTCCTCCTCATCTTTTTCAGCTAATGAGCTCACAGTTTCATCAATTTCTTCTTCCATAAATTCCTGCAAAATATTGGTGTCTTCTTGGACAGCGGAGATTTTCACATTATATTCTTTAATATGAGTATTGGAAGCATAGTTTTCATAGAAATATTTAAGTATGGCAAAATTTTCAGATTTGTAAAGAGTATCATCATACTTTTCAAGCAAAGAAGCAATTTCATAGCTACCCTTGTAAGCAACAAATTCTTCAATTTGTTCAATATCATAATAACTTTAAACACCTTTGGCATAAGAAGCTACGATTTCATTATCATTAAACTCACATTGGTAGGGAAGGTGTTTTTTGGGGCCCTCGGAACAACAAGTAAAATAATGTATTTCGCATAAATTCCAAGCATAGCATTGCAAACAATTAATTTGATCCCATAAGAGTTTCCCTTTTTGAGACAAGCGGTGTCACACAAAATAAGCATGCTCATGTAATGATTTTCCCTCAACTAAGCTAGTTCGGTTTTCTGCACGAGCACAAATGGATCAAAGATGATCCAAGTAAAAAGCTTTAGCACTAAGGTAGATTTTGGGTGGTTCCTCAACCATTGGGTTAGCAAGTACAACTATTTTTTTTTTGGTATTTTACGTTTCCTACCCATACTAAAGATAGAAAACAAGAACAGAAAATAAATTTTACTTAGAGATAAAGCCAACAAATGCACACGAGAATATTCACCCCACAAGTATAGGGGATCTTTTGTAGCCTTTTTCAATAAGTAAGAGTGTCGAACCCAACGAGGAGCTAAAGGTAGAATTTATATTCCCTTCAAGTTCTATTGACCACCGATACAACTCTACGCACACCAACGTTTGCTTTACCTAGAACAAGAATAAAATTAGAAGTACTTTGCAAGATAATAAATAACGTGTAAATAAAAGTTAGGTGTTGCGTTAATTAAAGAACTATAAAGTGTAGAGCTTTTTGTAGAACAATGAGAAGGATTTGTCCCTAGGCAATCGATAACTAGATCGGTAATCATTATTGTAGTTTTATATGAGGGAGAGGCATGAGCTAACACACTTTCTATACTTGGATCATATAAACTTATGATTGGAACTCTAGCAAGCATCCGCAACTACTAAAATTCATTAAGGTAAAACCCAACCATAGCTTTAAGTGTAAAGTCCCCTTTAATCCCATACGCAATGATACATCTCCAACGTATCTATAATTTTAGATTGTTCCATGCTATTATAGTATCAATCTTGGATGTTTTATATGCAATTATATGCCATTATATATCATTTTTTGGGACTAACCTATTAACCTAGTGCCCAGTGCCACTTGCTGTTTTTTTTTTGCCTTTTCAGAAAATCATTATCAAAAAGAGTCCAAACGGAGAAAAAACTTTGGATTAATTTTTTCTGGACCAGAAGGGACTCACGAAGCTTTGGGAGAAGACCAGAGGAGGAACGAGGGAGCGACAAGCTCGGGAGGCGCGTCCTGGTGGGTAGGGCGCGCACCCCAGGCTTACGGGCCTCTCGTGGCACTTCCTGACCTAATTCCAGCGCTATAAATTCCCAAATATTCCCAATATACCAGAAAGATAGAAGAGAAAACCTTTCCACCGCCGCAAACCTCTGTTCTTCCGCGATCCCATCTGGAGGCCTTTTTCGGTACTTTGCCGGAGGGGGAATCGATCACAGAGGGCTTCTTCATCAACCTTGCTGCCCTTTCGATGATGTGTGTGTAGTTTATCACAGACCTACAGCTCCATAGCTAGTAGCTAGATGGCTTCTTCTCTCTCTTTGATCTTCAATACCATGTTCTCCTTGATGTTCTTGGAGTTCTATCCGATGTAATCTTCTTTTGCGGTGTGTTTGTTGGGATCCGATGAATTGTGAGTTTATGATCAGATTATTTATGAGAAATATTTGAGTCTTCTCTGAACTCTTTTATGCATGGTCGTTATAGCTTTGTATTTCTCTCCGATCTATCAATTTGGTTTGGCCAACTAGATTGGTTTATCTTACAATGGGAGAGGTGATTTGTGATGGGTTCAATCTTGTGGTGCTCAATCCCAGTGACAGAAAGGGACATGACACGTATTTGTATTGTTGCCATTAAGCATAAAAAGATGGGGTTTAATCATATTGCTTGAGTTTACTTTGTCTACATCATGTCATCTTGCTTAAGCCGTTACTCTGTTTTATACTTAATACCCTAGATGCATGCTGGATAGCGGTCGATGGGTGGAGTAATAGTAGTAGATGCTGGCAGGAGTCGGTCTACTTGTCTCGGACGTGATGCCTATATACATGATCATTGCCATGAATCCGTCATAATTATTTGCTTTTCTATCAATTGCCCAACAATAATTTGTTCACCCACCGTATGCTATGTGTTCGAGAGAGAAGCCTCTAGTGAAAACTATGGCCCCCGGGTCTACTTTTATAATATATTAAAATCTAAAATACCTTGCTACAATTTATTTAATTTTATTTTATTTAGTATTTTACTTTATATATTTATCACTATCAGAATTAATCCTTGCAAATAACCGCTAAGAGGATTGACAACCCTCTTATTTGTGTTGGGTGGAAGTGTTTGCTTTTGTGTGTGTAGGTGTTGTTAAAGAGGTACTGTGTGGTTCTCCAACTGGATTGATAACCTTGGTTCTTAACTAAGGGAAATACTAATCTCTACTATACTGCATCATCCTCTCCTCTTCAGGGAAATACCAATGCAGTCTACAAGTAGCACGCTACAATCCCCTTACTCGGGTTTAGGCTGTCGTCACCCCTGCAACCCACTATAAGCGAATCATGAACATATTGCAACCCTACAGCGGGAATCCCCCACGTGTGCGTGCCACGGAGGGCACCATAGGACAGCACCAAAATAAAACATACAACTCAAACCAATCACGATCATCAATCAACCCATAGGACAAAAGAAATCTACTCAAACCAATCGTGATACACGTGTTTATGCGCTCTGGACTCGTCGGTATTTTTGTCGCCATTTCTTCACACAGACTCCAATTTTGACGTTCTTGGGCTCGTTGGATTCGCGAGAGAGAAGCCGACATGCAGGTGGTATTAGATCCTGATTTGGGGCACTTTATAAAATCACTTTTATGACCTCTTAAATGCCTAAGTTTAGTGACGCTGGTCCTTCGTATTGAACCCGTCCTTGGTCCTTTCCTCGTGCTTGGTCCTAGGTTGCTCCGAAACACCTGTAGACTCGACAAAACAAATAAAACTAATATAAACCAAATAAAAACACTAATATGCAATGCTCATGATGAAACGTGTAAAAAAGAATAATCATGCATAATGGACGCATATTTGGTTCAATGGGACATGATATATAAAGAGTCATGCAACAAATGAGCTCTAAAAAAGTGTAAAATATAGAGCCATCAAAGTTCATGACATCATATGAGAAATTAATGATAAGGACATGCAACACTTTCAATATCCTAAATAGTAAGATAATGGCCACACTGTCATTCATGAGAGGACAACTTAAAGATCTACCATACACATCTAAACATGTAAGCAATGAAAGGTCAAAGATAAGAAGAGAATCAGGCCTGAATGACATGATGCAGGCTCAACAGTACTTTGAACAGAAATAGGCAGAAGACCCTATGTTCTACTACACAATTTATATGGATGAAAATGGCAAGTCAAGAAACATATTTTGGAGATTGTGTGAGCTTTGATACAATGTACAAGACAAATAGATATTAGTTGAAAGTTGCTCCATTTGTAGGCATTAATAGACATGGGACAACTGCCTATTTGCATGCGGTCTCATGCAGAATGAAAACATAGGAACTTTCAAGTGTTTGTTTGAGAAGTTTTTGATATGCATGTCAGGAAAAGCACCAATTTCAGATATCACAGACAAAGAAAAAGCGATGAAAGAAGTAGTTAGACAAAAGTTTCCTCTGGCAAATCATAGAAGTTGTCTATTCCACCTTCTCAGAAAGTCACAGGATAAGGCAAGAAGAATATTTTCAACAAGATGAGGACTATATGCTGAATTTCATGACATCATAATAAATTCTCAAGCAGTTGCAGAATTTGAAACTAGTTGGCCACAAATGATAGAGAAATATCAAGTGCAAGAGGTAAAATATTTCAAAGCAATGTGGAAAATGAGGAGATGATTTTTACCTGTGTACTACAAGATGCAGTTTTATCCATTCATTCAGACAACTACAAGAACTGAAGGAACTGACTCAGTGTTCATGGCAAATGTAGGATAAACATGAAGTGTTATAAGCTTCATGACATAATTCAATAGAGTATCATAAATAATAGAAGAAAAGGAAAGGAAAAATGATTCAATTAACAAAAACACGGACCCGACATGGTGGTCAGACTGGACATTGGAATGGCAAGCAGGCAGACTATACTATAGAAGCATACTCTACAAATTTCAAGAGAAACTGATGAAAACGACCAAATTCCACATGAATGAAATTGAAAGGTTCAAGGCATACAATGTATGCAAGGCACCACTACATTCCCAATATGATTACAACCCTAGAACCTTCCTAGTGCTGCTTGAGCCTGAAGAATAGAACATAGGGTGCATTTGCTACATATTTCAGAAACATGGCATGTTATGCTGCCATGTACTGAAGGTACTACAAGCTCTCAATATTGATGAATTACTAGACAAGTACTTCATTGATTGATGTAGACCTAAAGAAAATAAAGTAAATAAATGCAAATATTAATCTACAAAACAAGGATAAGAAAGTACACAATCAAGGTTCTTATCATTGTGAAGAAGGTTGCTACTTGTGAGCTGCGTTGGGATTTTCCCCGAAGAGGAAGGCTGAAGCATATAGTAGCGGATAGTATTTCCCTCAGTAGAGAACCAAGGTTACTGAACCAATAGGAGAACCACACAAACACCCATCAACAGTACCTGCACACACAAGAGCAAATACTTGCACCCAACGCGGGCAAGAGGGTTGTCACTCCCCTTGTACTCGTTAATTGCAAGGATTAAATCTGGTAGTGGTAGATAGATAAATTGCAAATTAAATAAAAACAAAGAAAATTGCAGCAAGGTATTTTTGGGTTTTGTAGTATGATTAAAATAGACCCGGGGGCCATAGTTTTCACTAGAGGCATCTCTCTCATAAAAATAGCATACGGTGAGTAGACAAATTACTGTTGGGCAATTGATAGAAAAGCGCATAGTTATGACGATATTCATGGCATGATCATGTATATAGGCATTACGTCCATGACAAGTAGACCGACTCTTGCCTCAATCTACTACTATTACTCCACCAATCGACCGACTCCTGCCTGCATCTATGGTATTAAGTTCTTGACAAACAGAGTAACGCTTTAAGCAAGATGACATAATGTAGATAGAATAAAACCAAGCAATATGATTAAACCCCATCATTTTCCCCTTAGTAGCAACAATACAATATGTGCCTCGCCACCCCTACTGTCACTGGGTGAGGACACCGCAAGACTGAACCTACTACTTTGCACCACTTCCACTGAAGATGAATCAATCTAGTTGGCCAAACCAAACGGTAATTAGATTGGAAAGCATTACATAGCTATAACAATCACACATAACAACGTTCAGAAAAGACTCAATTACTTTCAATGAATATTCAAATCATAAACCCACAATTCATCAGATCGCAACAAACACACCACAAAAGAAGATTACATTAGATCGATCTCCAAAGAGAACATTGTATTGAAGATCAAAGAGAGAGAGAAAGCCATCTAGCTAATCACTATGGACCCGTAGGTCTGTGGTGGACTACTCACACATCATCGGAGGTGCAGCCAGGTTGATGTAGATGCCCTACGTTATCGATTCCCCCTCTAGCACAGTACCAGAAAAGGCCCCAGATGGGATCGCGGAAAAACAGAGACTTGCGGCGGCAGAAAAATTGTTTCGGGTGGTTTTCTGGGGGTTTTGGAATATTTGGGAATTTATAGCGCTAGAATTAGGTGAGACGGAGCCATGAGGGCCCCACAAGACATCAGGGCGCATCTACCCCCCAGGGCGCGCCCTGTTGTCTTGTCGTCTCCTTGTAGGTCTTCTGGTCCACCCCTGAAACTTCAAGGGTCTCTTATGTCCAGAAAAAATCATCAAATTTTTTTGTAGCGTTTGGACTCCGTTTGGGACAGCTTTTCAAAAACAAGCAGAAAACAGCAACTAACACTAGGCACTGAGTTAATAGGTTAGTCCCCAAAAATGATATAAAATTGCATAAAAAGTATCTAAGAATGATAATATAATAGCATGAAACAATCAAAAATTATAGATACGTCAGAGATGTATCAGCATCCCCAAGATTAATTCCTACTCGTCCTCGAGTAGGTAATTGATAAAAACAGAATTTTTTATGTTGAATGCTACCTGCCATGTCTATCATGTAATCTTTTTACGGTATACATATTGAGAAATGATGAAGTAATTCATATCAACATAATAATATCCATGAATACAAGAACATAATCACTACTTTTTCAAAATATACGATGCTCATGGAATGTTATCCCTACTCATTGAATTATGTAAGCATGGCATGACTTCGCCTTCTCCACATAAATATAAATTAGGAGCACCCCAGTGTCAAACCAAGCAATTGGATCATACTTGTTCACGCGCTTCAGCATTTTTGACTCCACTCAATACATGAGAGTGAGCCATGGACATAGCACTACGGGTGGAATAGAGTGCGATGGTAGAGATTTATAAGGGAAGTCAAAAAGGAAGAAGGTCTCGCATCAACTCGGCGGATCAATAGGAAATGGAGAGGCCTATCAATCGATATCAATGCGAGGAGTAGGGATTGCCATGCAACGGACGCACTAGAGCTATAAGTATATGAAAGCTCAATCCTGAAACTAGGTGGGTGTGCATCCAACTTGCTTGCTCATGAAGACCTCGGGCATTTGAGGAAGCCCGTCATCGGAATATCCAAGCCAAGATCTATAATGAAAAATTCCCACTAGTATATGAAAGTGACAACTCAGGAGACTCTCTATATGAAGAACATTGTGCTACTTTGAAGCACAAGTGTGGTAAAAGGATAGCAGCATTGCCCCTTCTATCATTTTCTCTCATTTTTTTTGTTGGGCTCTTTTTGGCCTCTTTTTTTGAACAGTCTCATGGAGTTCATCCCCTCTTTTTCAAGGACTCATTAGTCTCCACCATTCTTCACCTCACTGGGGCAATGCTCTAATAATGATGATCATCATACTTTTATTCACTTACAATTCGATAAACTGAAACAATATGACACTATATGAATGCCTCTGGGAGTGTACCAGGATGTGCAACTAATGATCTAGCGTAACATGTATTACAATGATGAACGGTGGCTTTGCCACAAATATCATGTCATCTCTATATGATCATGCAAAGCAATATGATGATGAACACACATGTCATAAGACAGAACGGTGGAACTTGCATGGCAATATATCTTGGGATGGCTATGGAAATGCCATGATAGGTAGGTATGGTGGTTGTTTTGAGGAAGATATAAGGAGGTTTATGTGTGATAGAGCGTATCATATCACGGGGTTTGGATGCACCGGCGAAGTTTGCATCGACTCTCAAGGTGAGAAAGGGCAATGCACGGTACCGAAGAGGCTAGCAATATGTGGATAGGTGGGATTGCTGTATTAGTCCATGAACTCACATTAGTCATAAAGAACTCATATACTTATTGTGAAAGTTTTATTAGACCTCGAAGCAAAGTACTACTTGCATGCCCCTAGGGAGGAGTTTGGTAGGAGTTAACCATCGCGCACCCCCGATTATGACAATACTCAATTATTTCAATCAGACATAAAAATGCTCAAACTTGCCCACCATGCCATGACCGACACTTAAATGAGTAGTTAATAACAAGATTTAATATTGATATTTATACTAACCAATGATCATGAACTAATATGCTTTCATATTATGACATCAATATAATTAAATCATACATTTCGTATTTAGTGATCTACATGAAAGTTTTTATTATACCACTCTTATATACCTATCATTTTCAAACTAGTCTTATAACTCGTGCATATTACCACTTCCTATTTAGGACTCTCAAAAAGATTTAAGTGAAGCATGAGATTGCAATAATTTCTTTAAATATATAACCACCGCCGTGCTCTAAGAATATAAGTGAAGCACAAGAGCAACTGCATAGCTCAACAGATATAAGTGAAGCACATAGAGTGTTCTAACAAATCATGATGAATGTGTGTGTCTCTCAAAAGGTGTGTCCATCAAACAATGATTGTGGCAAACTAACAAGTAAACAAAATAAAACTATGGTACAAGATGCTCCAAGTAAAACTCATATCATGTGATGAATAAAAATATAGCTCCAAGTAACATACCGATGAATTGTGGACGAAAGAGGGGATGCCATCCGGGGCATCCCCAAGCTTAGACGCTTGGGTCTTCCTCGAATATTACCTTGGGGTGCCTTGGGAATCCCCAAGCTTAGGGTCTTGCCGCTCCTTATTCCTTCATCCATCGTGATCTCACCCAAAACTTGAAAACTTCAGCACACAAAACTCAACAGAAACTTCATGAGATCCGTTAGTATAATAAATCAATCATCCACTTTTAGATACTGTTATAAATTGATTTATAATTATTCTTGCATAATATATACTGTATTCTAACTTCTCCATGAGTTATACCCCCCGATATAATCCATAGCATCATTAAAACAAGCACACTATGCAATAAAAACAGAATATGTCTAAAACAGAACAATACGTGATGATAGAATATTTATCCATACTTGTGTAACTCCAAAAATTCTGACACATTAGGAAAACGTAAACAATTTGTATTCCAATACTGTGTAAAAAATTCATATTTTTCTGACTTTCCAGTAAGAAATGTAAAATCAAATACTGGGCGCAAGACTTTCTGTTTTCAAACAGCATCAATTATACTATCATTCAAATCACCCCAAAGGCATTATTTGGCACAAACACTAATTAAAATATAAAAACACAATCATTACAGTAGCAATAATTGTGTGACTCAAGAAAAATAAAATTAAAGCAAAAGATAAATACTGTGTTGCCTCCCAACAAGAGCTATTGTTTAATGCCCCTAGCTAAGCATAATGCATAGTTTCAAGTATTAACATCTTTCGATTCCATCATGCCCTTAACAAAGGGTTCAGAGGTGTCATCAACCTTACCTTTTTTAATCTCATTGCACTCATTAATTAATTGCATTAGACAATCCACTTTTATATGATAACCATCAAATCTTTGTTCTAAAGCTTCTAGAACAGAGACTTGCGGCGGCGGAAAAATTGTTTCGGGTGGCTCTATCTGGGATTTTATAGCGTTGGAATTAGGTCACATGAGGGGCCCACAAGACATCAGGGCGCACCTAACCCCCCCCCCCCCCCCCCAGGGCTTCCCTGTTGTCTTGCCATCTCCTCATGGGTCTTCTGGTCCACCCCTGAAGCTTCTAGGGTCTCTTATGTCCAAAAAAATCGTCAAAATTTTTGTAGCGTTTGGACTCCATTTGGTACTGATTTTCTATAAAACTAAAAACAAGCAGAAAACAACAACTAACACTAGGCACTGAGTTAATAGGTTAGTCCCCAAAAATGATATGAAATTGCATAAAAAGTATCTAAGAATGATAATATAATAGCATGAAACAATAAAAAATTATAGATACGTCAGAGACGTTTCAAAGGTTGATAGAACCAGCATAGAAGTTGCAAAGAACACATAGAGATATGATGTCCTTGATGTTGAGATTGACGGGATTGAAAATTTGGAGCTAGCCATACCTTACGATGAAGGTTCTGGAATATCAAACATGGCAATCTATTGTACAATCGGAAACAACAATAATCTGTGATCCTGATTATATAAAACCTAAGGGTAGGACAAAGAAATCAGGGAGGCAAAAGGATTAGTAGAAGATATAATATCAAAAGCAGTAGTAACATGCTCACGGTGTGGTTTGTAAGGACACAACATACAAACATGCACAAATATCAAGGAAGGGAATGAAACGGGAACAAGAATAAAAAAGGAAATCATACACTCCATCATTAATTTGATGTTGCCTATGATTTTTTTTAATTAACAACAATCAGAGATTATTTATTTTTATACATTTTCAGGGGAGAAAGTGCAGAAGGTGGTGAAAAAGGCCACAAAGCAAGCAACTAGACAGGCAAAGCCTAGGCAGAAGAAAAATAAAGACAATCAAATGACACCTGACCAGTGAAGACAACTTCAGCGACATTACTAGGAAATGAACACTAGCATTGATGAGTGTAATAGAATTAGAATTCTCTGTTAATTTATACATTGATTAAAGTGTGATACTGATGCTTGTAATTAAATTAAAGTACTATGATTGCTTTATGTGAAATCCACAACCCCAAGGCCAAAACCCATCACCGTCTCAGTTCATACCATTATAGCAATGCAACCCTGTAGCCAGAGCCAATCATCGTTATTCTTGGCACCTATATAAATCACCATTGGAATCTGACGGCGTTGGGAAATGTGGCATGACCTAAACATTGCCGCCATCGAAAACTCACTCCCAAAACGACAACAAAAAACTAGAGGAGGAAACGACGTGTCTTGCAACACCACGATGAAAGGAAGAAGTGTAGGATCGAGAGTATATCGAGCAGAGGGGGGTTGCTACTTGTGAGCTGCGTTGGGATTTTCCCCGAAGAGGAAGGCTGAAGAAATATAGTAGCGGATAGTATTTCCCTCAGTAGAGAACCAAGGTTATCGAACCAATAGGAGAACCACGCAAACACTCCTTAGCAGTACTTGCACAC
This sequence comes from Elymus sibiricus, assembly GCA_039707655.1. Lineage (NCBI taxonomy): Eukaryota > Viridiplantae > Streptophyta > Magnoliopsida > Poales > Poaceae > Elymus > Elymus sibiricus. Next base: position 161,780,668 of record CM077674.1, on the reverse strand, counting down.
ACAAGAGCAAATACTTGCACCCAACGCGGGCAAGAGGGTTGTCAATCCCCTTGTACTCGTAAATTGCAAGGATCAAATCTGATAGTGGTAGATAGATAAATTACAAAGTAAAATAAAGGAAAATAAATTACAGCCCGATATTTTTGGTTTTAGTAATATGATTAAAGTAGACCCGGGGACCATAGTTTTCACTAGAGGCATCTCTCTCATAAAAATAGCATACGGTGGGTAGACAAATTACTGTTGGGCAACTGATAGAAAAGCGTGTAGTTATGACGTTATTCATGGCATGATCATGTATATAGGCATTACGTTCGTGACAAGTAGACCGACTCCTGCCTGCATCTACTACTATTACTCCACCAATCGACCGAATCCTTCCTGCATCTATGGTATTAAGTTCATGAAGAATAGAGCAACGCTTTAAGCAAGATGACATAATATAGATAGAACAAAACCAATCAATATGATTAAACCCAGTCGTTGTACCCTTAGTAGCAACAATAAAAATACGTGCCTCGCTACCCCTGCTGTCACTTGGTGAGGACACTTCAAGATTGAACCTACAACTATGCACCACTTCCACTGAAGGTCAACGAATCAACTTGGCCAAAGAAAACCCATAGATCAGAAAGCATTACATAGCTATAACAATCATACATAATAAAGTTAAGAAAAGACTCAATTACTTTCAATGAATAATCTGATCATAAACCCACAATTCATAGGATCCCAACAAACACACCGCAAAAGAAGATTACATCGGATCGATCTCCGAAGAGAACATTTTATTGAAGATCAAAGAGAGAGAGAGAAAGCCATCTATCTAATCACTATGGACCCGTAGGTCTGTGGTGAAATACTCACACATCAACGGAAGGGCAGCAAGGTTGATGTAGAAGCCCTCCGTGATCGATTCCCCCTCCGGCAGACGATACGTCCCAAATGTATCTACTTTTCCAAATACTTTTGCTCTTGTTTTGGACTCTAATTTGCATGATTTGAATGGAACTAACCCGGACTGACGATGTTTTCAGCAGAATTGCCATGGTGTTATTTTTTTGCAGAAATAAAAGTTCTCGTATGGACCTGAAAATTTACGGAGAATTATTTTAGAATATATAAAAAATACTAGCAAAGAGAATTACCAGAGGGGGGCCACCCAGGCGCCACAAGCCCAGGGGGCGCGCCTGGCAGGCTTGTGGGCCCCTGGAAACTCCAATTGACCTAATTCCAACACTATATATACCAATTCGTGGAGAAAAAAATCAGAGAGAAAGAATCATCGCGTTTTACGACACAGAGCCGCCGCCACCTCCTGTTCTTCATCGGGAGGGCTGATCTGGAGTCCGTTCGGGGCTCCGGAGAGGGGGATTCGAAGCCGTCGTCATCATCAACCATCCTCCATCACCAATTTCATGATGCTCACCGCCGTGTGTGAGTAATTTCTTCATAGGCTTGCTCGACGGTGATGGGTTGGATGAGATTTATCATGTAATCGAGTCAATTTTGTCAGGGCTTGATCCCTAGTATCCACTATGTTCTGAGATTGATGTTGCTATGACTTTGCTATGCTTAATGCTTGTCATTAGGGCCCGAGTGCCATGATTTCAGATCTGAACCCTTTATGTTTTCATGAATATATTTGTGTTCTTGATCCTATCTTGCAAGTTGTATGCACCTATTACGTGTTATGATCCGCATACCCCAAGGTGACAATAATTGGGATTCTTTCCGGTGATTACCGTAGTTTGAGGAGTTCATGTATTCACTAAGTGCTAATGCTTTGTTCCGATTCTCTATTAAAAGGAGGCCTTAATATCCCTTAGTTTCCTTAAGGACCCCGCTGCCACGGGAGGGTAGGACAAAAGATGTCATGCAAGTTCTTACTATAAGCATGTATGACTATATACGGAATACATGCCTACATTACATTGATGAATTGGAGCTATTGTGTATCGCTCTAGGTTGTGACTATTACATGGTGAATGTCATCCAACACAATCATCCATCACCAATCCAATGCCTACGCTTTTCGCATATTGATCTTGCTAAGTTACTTTCGTTGCTGCTGCTGTTGCAATCACTACAAAACTGCTACTGTTACTGTCTCTGTTACTATTGCTACTGCTACTACTGCTATTAAAACCATCATACTACTGTGCTACTAAACACTTTTCTGTAGATATTTAGTTCTCCAGGTGTGGTTGAATTAACAACTCAACTGCTAATACTCACAAATATTCTTTGGCTCCCCTTGTGTCGAATCAATAAATTTGGGTGAAATAGTACCCTCGAAGACTATTGCGATCCCCTATACTTGTGGGTTATCAAGACCTTTTTCTGGCGCCGTTGCCGGGGAGCATTGCTCTATCTGTTGAGTCACTTGGGATTTATATCTGTTGATCACTATGAAGAATCTGAAAGACGCTAAGACCAATATCGTCCCCTCTGTGACTAGAGGAGGTAAGGAACTACCATTACATTCTGCACTTGATTCACCTTTTGTTTTGAGTAGGTTTGCGACACCACTGTGACGCCCCCGACTCGATAGTGCACTAATCATACACGCAAATGCGCACGATCAAGCCCAGAGACTCACGGGAAGATATCACAACACAACTCTAGACACAAAATAAAATAATACAAGCTTTATATATAACAAGCCAGGGGCCTCGAAGGCTCGAATACATAAGCTCGAATACAAGAGTCAGCGGAAGCAACAATATCTAAGAACAGACATAAGTAAACAAGTTTGCCTAAAGAAGGCTAAGCAAAACAATGACAACTAGATCGAAAAGGCGCAGGCCTCCTGCTTGGGAGCCTTCTAAAACTACTCCTGGTCGTCGGTCTCCACGTAGTAGTAGGCACCATTGAGGATCTCTGGCTCCTGAACTCCGTCATGTGATCACAGCAATCGGGTAGGGGGAAAAAGGTAGCAAAGCAACTGTGAGTACTCATCCAAAGTACTCGCAAGACTTACATTAGATCTAAACTAAGTATGCATCGGTATCAAAGGGAAGGGGCTGTATCTGTGGACTAAACTGCAGAATTGCCAGAATAGAGGGAAGGCCCAGCCTATCGAAGACTAGCATCTTGCAGCGTCTTGCAGCAACAGAAGCGAGTAGAACAATGTAACATATAGTAACAAATATATATTAGTAATGCCCAGAGATCCTTCCTCAACTCCCTGCGTGAAAGTGATCCCGAAGCCATCATATCAGTTAAGTATCACAAGTATCCAGTTCAAGTTGTGGTAGATCGGGATACAACTCCAAGCGTCCTGTTACCGTGGACATGGCTATTCGACTAGATTACTTACCTGCAGGGGTGCACCAACTTACCCAACACGCTCGATTAACTTTGGACGGACATACTTTTCCTGGTCATGCCCGGCCTCGGCTGATCAACACGTCGTAGTCCTACTCATTGTGCGCAGGGTGGATCCAGGCACCACCTCTGTCCGGGATGGCGCCGATCCGACCCGGCCACAATGCTGAACTGGACGTCTGACAGAGCTTTCGGGAGAATCGTACGACGCCGAGTGCCCATAACTTATCCCGCGTGGTTGTTAGTACAAAAAGGCCAGAGGCCTACTCAGATCATATATCCAAACCGTTAGTGCATTGCGAGCTCGCGGTGACGATCAGTGCTCCTGTCGCCCCGTCTCGTGGACTTACGGCAAGGGCCAGGCCCATCCCTCTGTACGGCGGTCTCTGCCTTCCCGGCCGTGCCGCGTAATTATCTCACAGGTACCCTCACGGTCATCCCGACTTCAGTAACTCTCGCGGGTACCCCTCGGGGTCGACCCGACTTCAACAAGGGACTAAGGTAAAGTCAAAGTATCCGTCTATCCGTAACATCAAGGGGGATATCCGAGGAATCACCCTCGATGGATTCCCACTCGATGTATCCATCAAGGTGAACTTAGAGGAATCACCCTCGATGGGTTGATGCTTGAGGGATTGCACGACAGAGGCATCATCGGAGGTGGTGAAAGAGGAATCAGCCTCGGTAACCCACAACCGACTGGCTACGCTACAGAGATATCATCGGGAGTGAGGTAGGAGGTATCACCCTCGGCACTCGATAGTAGCTCTGCAGAGTCATACAACTAAGGGGGTGTGCGGTGCTGTGTCGGTCTCTGCACGTCGATCACACGGATCGAGTCATCCGGTAGCAAAGCAGGGCAACACGGATAAGGGTGAGGGGCCACTGATGGATCACTAACCAACCTATACTAAGCATATAGGATAGCAGGTAAGGTATCAACAGCAGTTACAAAACAGGCTATGCATCAAAATAGGAGCTATCGAACAAAGTAGCAAAATCTAATGCAAGCACGAGAGAGAAAGAATGGGCGATATAGGAATGATCAAGGGGGTTTTGCTTGCTTGGAAGCTCTGCTGATAGGGGCTGGACGTCAGGGACGTAGCTGTACTCGGGATCAGCGTCAATCTCGGAGTCTACCGGAGAGAAGAGGGGGGAAGAAACAATAAATATAAAGCAAACAAATGCAATACAGATGCATGACATGGCAATATGCTGCGCTAGGGGTGACCTAATGCAGTGCTACATGTTACAGACGAAGCGGGAAAATATCTGGGAATATCTTCCCGGCTTTAGGCAATTATCGGTCAGACGATCCGGAGGGTAAGGTTCCATGTTTGCAATGTTAGAGGCATGTGACAGCTACATGGAGGGCACCAACGGATTCGTCTCATTTTCTTGATTCATTTTTCATATATAAATTATTTTCATCCGAGTTATGGATTATTTTATATGATTTTTCAAAGTTTTAAACAATTTCTGGAATTTCTGGAATTAATCCAAATTCAAAAATAAAAGGAAATTTGCTAGGTGCACCCGGTGCAGTGCACCCAGCTGTGCACACAAAGGCTGACAGTGGGGCCCAGTTGACTGCCTAGTTAGCAGTCAACTATGGACTTTGACTGGTCAAACTGACCAGGGGGCCACATGTCATAGACAGAGCAGTTTAACAGAGGTTTAATTTAACTAATGAAGTTAATTAGCTAGTGGGTCCCACTTGTTAGTGTCTGATTAATTAACAGATTAAGTTATTTTTTAAAAACCAGTTTAATTAGTGCGTGGGGTCCACATGTCAGTGACTGGGGCTGCATAGTCAGCTGGGCCCGTGGGACCCACTGGCAGAGACCCAGGGTGGGCCCCACGGCCGGCCATATCATCGCCGGCGCCGGAGAACAGCTCCGGCGACCAAAAACGCGGCGGCGCGCACGGGAGCACGGCAGAAATCGGCTACGGGGCACCAAACGAGGCGCGGTTTGCGGCGTTCAATCGGGCGTTCAACGATGCTTCGATTGGTGGCGGAGGCGTGGCTGGGGGTGCACCGTAGCAACGATGGCAACCACCGTGGCGGACGCCGGCGTTCGGGCGAGATCGGGCAAGTTGCTACGGGGCTCGGGAGGACTAACGGAGGGCATGGGCGGCACCAGGGAGCTCCCCTAAGCACGTTCGTGGGCTCAGCGGGGCATGGCAACGACGACAGTGACAGCAGCATGCAACGCGGCGGATCTGAGCTCGGCGGCCATGGCGATAGCAGTGGCAGTAGCAAAACGAGCGAGCTAGCTAGGGGTTTCGGACGTGGTGCTCGCCTAGTGGCTCACGGAGGCCGTTGGGGGCTTAGTAGCTGCAGACGGTGCCGGAGTCGAAGAAGATCGCCGGCGGATGCAGAGGAAGAAGACGGAGGAGATCCGGCGATGTGGGGCTCCTTGACTCGGGTTCGTGGATGCAGGCGACGTAGCGGATGACGGCAGTGCGCGGGGACATGTTGGCGAGGAGCGGGGAGGCCGGCGGCTACGCAAACGATGGCGGCGCTGCCATGGTAGCGCTCGTCCTGATTGAGAGAGGGAGGGAGGGGGAGAGGGGGAAGTGGATAGGAGCGTCCAGGGGAGACTGCGGTGGTGGCCTTATCCTCTCGGCGACTATGTAGCGATGCGAGGAGGCGAGTTGGCTCGGTGGCGACGGCGTCCGGCACGCGCGTGCAGCTGACACGGGGAGGAGAGAGGTGGGAGACGACGGCGGATGGGTTGGGCCGGCTGGCCAGGCACTGTGCAATAAGGCCCAGTGCATAGTGGCCTTTCTTCTTTTTCCTTTATTTCTTTCTCTATTTTCTTTTTACAGAACTATTTTGCAATATTTTGAGTTGCCAAATGGATTTTATAAAATTTGGGACTTGGTCATTTAAATGCATTGCAATATTTGGCACTGCCACAAAAAGTTTGGGAGAAGTTTGAATTGAATGGAATTTTTCGTAAATGGAAAAGCATTTTAAAATGCTGACTTGGCACTGTTTTAATTGCTATAGCCCATTTAAGCAAATAAGTGATATTGTTTTCCTTAACAAATAATTGTTATGGAATATTTGCTAAATGATGAACTATTTTGCAGCAACTTTTGTGCAACTTCAAATTTCACTTGCAATTTGAATTGATTTCAGTGGTGGAATTTGAAATGAGATATGAATCCAAAGTGATCAAGCATGGCAAACCAAAATGATTAAGCATAATCATGAGGATCACTGTAGCTCATTACATAGGGGTGTTACAATTCTCCTCCTCTAAAAGAAATTCTCGTCCTAAGAATTAAGAGGTAGAAGGGAAAAGATCGGGGTATTCTTCGCGAAGACGATCCTCGCGTTCCCAAGTGGCTTCATCTTCAGTATGATGCGACCACTGCACATTAAGGAACTTGGTTGCCTTTTGATGGGTTCGATGTTCAGCTTGATCAAGAATGCGGATCGGATGCTCTTTATAAGATAGATCATCTTGCAATTCGAGCATCTCATGATCCACTGCACGGTGTGGATCCTTGAAGCAACGACGAAAGTTGCGATACATGGAAGACATCGTGGATGTGAGAAAAATGCGGTGGCAATTCCAATTTATAAGCCACGTGTCCACGTCTGGCGAGAATGCGGAAGGGTCCAATGTAGTGAGGAGCTAACTTTCCCTTGATTCCAAAACGATGAGTGCCCTTCAAAGGAGTGACATGCAGATAAGCTTGTTCACCAGGTTGATAGATCGATCCCCAATGTTTATGATCATAATTGCTCTTCTGGGGGGACTGGGCCGCCTTGAGATTTTCTCAAATAATACGGACTTGCTCTTCAGCTTGTTGGATAATATCCGGACCGATGAGCGGCCGTTCCCCAGCTTTTGACCAATTCATAGGGGCTCGACACTTACGTCCATATAGTACTTCGAAGGGTGCCATCTTCAAACTAGCTTGATAGCTGTTGTTGTACGAGAATTCAGCATACGGGAGAGATTCTTCCCACTTCTTGCCAAATGAGATGACAGAAGCACGTAGCATATCTTCAAGCACTTGATTAACTCGTTCAACTTGGCCTTGGGACTGGGGGTGATAAGCCGTGCTCCAGGTTATACCAGTTCCCATAGCTTCTTGGAAACATTCCCAGAACTTTGAGGTGAAGAGGCTGCCACGGTCTGAACTGATCTCCTTCGGAATACCGTGGAGTGTCACAATTCTGGTGATATACAAGTCTGCTAACTGACTAGCAGTGATCGTCTCCTAGACTGGTAGAAAATGTGCAACTTTGGAGAATTGGTCGACGACGACAAGAATAGCATTGTGACCTTCTTTTGATTTGGGTAGTCCAGTGATGAGATCCATTTGAACCTTGTCCCATTTCCATATAGGGATAGAAAGCGGTTGCAGAAGTCCAGCAGGCTTCTGATGTTCTGCCTTGACGCGACGGCAAATGTCACATTCGGCAACATAACGAGCAATATCTTGTTTCATATTGGACCACCAGTACCTCCGACGAAGGTTTGATACATCTTGGTACTACCCGGATGAATAGACATCGGTGTATCATGTGCCTCCTTCATAACTTTGTCTGTCATAAGTTCGAACCGGGGTACCATAAGGCGATCTCTGAAGTACAAGGTTCCATCTTCAACAATCGAGAAATCTCTGGCTTTCTCAGAAGCAAGTTCCCTTTTCATCTGATCAACTTTAGCATCTTTTGCTTGCGTAGACTTAATAGCTTTCTCGAGAGTTGGTTCCAAGACAAGGGTATTGAGAGAACCCTGTGGAACGATGTGAAGGTTCAACTTGCAATGTTCTTCGTAAGGAAGGGGTTGAGCTTGCTGAACCATAAGGTTGTTGCAATAAAACTTGTGGCTCAAAGCATCGGCCATGAAATTAGCTTTACCAGGGGTATATGAAATACCGCAGTCATAGTTCGTAATTGCTTCCATACATCTCTGTTGACGGAGATTCAGATCTGGCTGAGTAAATAGATACTTTAGACTTTGATGATCAGTGTAGATCTCACAACGATTACCAAGGAGGTAATGTCGCCACAACTTCAGTGCATATATAACTGCAGCAAGTTCGAGATCATGAACTGGGTAGTTCTCTTCATGAGGACGCAACTATCGTGAGGCATAAGCAATCACTTTGCGCTCTTGCATTAGAACACAGCCTAATCCTTGACGAGATGCGTCGCAATAAATCACGAAGTCCTTGCGAGAATCTGGAGGAGCAAGCACTAGGGCAGATGTCAACTTATCTTTGAGTGTCTGGAAACTTTCCTGGCATTTGTCTGTCCACTCAAACTTAATGCCTTTGTGAAGCAGATTGGTCAAGGGCTTGGCAATCTTGGAAAAGTTCTCGACAAAACGGCGGCAATAGCTGGCGAGTCCGAGAAAACTTCTGACTTGCTTAACATTCTTCGGAGGACTCCAGTCAAGAATAGCCTGAACTCATTCTGGGTTGACAGCAATACCATCCTTGGAAATCACTTGACCAAGGTAGGTCACTTCGGATAACCAGAATTCACACTTGGAATATTTGGCATATAGCTGATGCTCTCGAAGCTTTTCCAGCACAAGACGAAGATGTTCAGCATGTTCTTCCTTATTCTTGGAATATACCAGGATATCATCCAGATAAACCTTGATGAACTTATTGTGGTAATCCATGAAGATATAATTCATCAGGCGGGAGAACGTTGCTGCAGCATTGGTTAAGCCAAAGGACATGACGGTGTACTCGTATGAACCATAGCGAGTAACGAAAGCGGTCTTGGGAATATCCTCTTCACGAACTCGGATCTGGTGGTAACCCAACCTTAGATCAAGTTTAGAGAATACAGAGGAACCAGCAAGTTGATCATACAGATCATTGATCCGAGGAAGCGGATACTTAGTCTGTATGGTTGCCTGGTTGATAGGCCAGCAATCTTGGACCAACCGGTTCGTACCATCTTTCTTCTTAACAAAGAGAGAAGGTGCTCCCCAAGCAAAGGAATTTGGACGAATGAAACCTTGCGGAGTGATTTATCGATTTCCTCCTTAAGCTCAAGGAGTTCAAAGATGTCAAAAGACAGTATGTGTATGATGTGTCAGACATTTAATGAAATAGTTGCAGGTAATCCAGCTCTCCGGGTGGATGTGAACACGAGAACCTAATGTTAGAGTTAGTAAAATCTTTAACCCGAATAGAAGATAGATCAGAATCCCAGAGTAAAGGAGAGGAATAAAAGATCATAATCCCATCCATTGGCGATGTGGGCCCGTAAGCCTCACCACAATGTTAGTAAAATAGTTTTTCAAAGACTAGATTCAACTGTGGCCAAGGAGTTGGAAAGGGGCTTCCTACAGGCAGTCGACTCTGATACCAACTTGTGATGCCCCCGACTCGACCGTGCACTAAGCATACACGCAAATGCGCACGATCAAGCCCAGAGACTCACGGGAAGATATCACAACACAACTCTAGACACAAAATAAAATAATACAAGCTTTATATTACAAGCCAGGGGCCTCGAGGGCTCGAATACATAAGCTCGAATACAAGAGTCAGCAGAAGCAACACTATCTGAGAACAGACATAAGTAAACAAGTTTGCCTTAAGAAGGCTGAGCAAAACAACGACAACTAGATCAAAAAGGCGCAGGCCTCCTGCTAGGGAGCCTTCTAAAACTACTCCTGGCCGTCGGTCTCCACATAGTAGTAGGCACCATTGAGGATCTCCGGCTCCTGGACTCCGTCATCTGATCGCAGCAATCGGGTAGGGGGGAAAAGGTAGCAAAGCAACCGTGAGTACTCATCCAAAGTACTCGCAAGACTTACATCAGATCTAAACTAAGTATGCATAGGTATCAAAGGGAAGGGGCTGTATCTGTGGACTAAACTGCAGAATTGCCAGAATAGAGGGAAGGCCTCTCCTATCGAAGACTAGCATCTTGCAGCGTCTTGCAGCAACAGAGAAGAGTAGAACAATGTAACATATAGTAACAAATATATATTAGTAATGCCCAGAGATCCTTCCTCGACTCCCTGCGAGAAAGTGATCCCGGAGCCATCATAACAGTTAAGTATCACAAGTATCTAGTTCAAGTTGTGGTAGATTGGGATACAACTCCGAGCGTCCTGTTACCGTGGACACAACTATTCGAATAGATAACTTCCCTGCAGGGGTGCACCAACATACCCAACACGCTCGATTAACTCTGGCCAGACATACTTTTCCTGGTCATGCCCGGCCTCGGCTGATCGACACGCCGTAGTCCTACCTAGGCTCCGCAGAGAGGTCCCCGCCGGTCTACATCCTAAGTGCTCAGGGGTCTTGGGCCCATCGCCCTTTGCACTCCGGGTCGTTGTGCGCAGGGTCGATCCAGGAACCACCTCTGTCCTGGATGGTGCTGATCCGACCCGGCCACAATGCTGAACTGGATGTCTGACAGAGCTTTATGGAGAATCGTACGACGCAGAGTGCCCATAACTTATCCCGCGTAGTGGTTAGTGTGAAAAGGCCAAAGGCCTACTCAGATCATATATCCAAACCGTTAGTGCATTGGGAGCTCGCGGTGACGATCAGTGCTCCTGTCGCCCCGTCTCGCGGACTTACGGCAAGGGCCAGGCCCATCCCTCTCTAGGGCGGTCTCTGTCTGCCCAGCCGTGCCGCGTAATTATCTCGCGGGTACCCTCACGGTCATCCCGACTTCAGTAACTCTCGCGGTTTCCCCTTGGGGTCGACCCAACTTCAACAAGGGACTGAGGTAAAGTTAAAGTATCCGTGTGTCCGTAACATCAAGGGAGAAATCCAAGGAATCACCCTCGATGGATTCCCACTCGATGTATCCGTCAAGGTGAACTGGAATCACCCTTGATGGGTTCATGCTTGAGGGATTGCACGACAGAGGCATCATCGGAGGTGGTGAAAGAGGAATCACCCTTGGTAACCCACAACCGACTGGCTATGCTACAGAGATATCATCAGGAGTGAGGTAGGACGTATCACCCTCGGCACTCGATAGTAGCTCTGCAGAGTCATACAACTAAGGGGGTGTGCGGTGCTGTGTCGGTCTCTGCACGTCGATCACACGGATCGAGTCATCCGGTAGCAAAGCAGGGCAACACGGACAAGGGTGAGGGGCCACTGATGGATCACTAACCAACCTATACTAAGCATATAGGATAGCAGGTAAGGTATCAACAGCAGTTACAAAACAGGCTATGCATCAGAATAGGAGCTATCGAACACAGTAGCGAAATCTGATGCAAGCATTAGAGAGAAAGAATGGGCGATATAGGAATGATCAAGGGGGTTTTGCTTGCCTGGAAGCTCTGCTGATAGGGGCTGGACGTCAGGGGCGTAGCCGTACTCGGGAACAATAAATATAAAGCAAACGAATGCAATACAAATGCAAGACGTGGCAATATGCTGCGCTACGGGTGACCTAACGCAATGCTACACGATACAGACGGGGCAGGAAAATATCTAGGAATATTTTCCCGGCTTTAGGCAATTATCGGTCAGACGATCTGGAGGGGAAGGTTTCATGTTTGTAGTGTTAGAGGCATGGGACAGTTACATGGAGGGCACCAACGGATTTGTCTCATTTTTCTGATCATTTTTCATATATAAATTATTTTCATCCGAGTTACGGATTATTTTATATGATTTTTCAAAGTTTTAAACAATTTCTGGAATTCCTGGAATTAATCCAAATTCAAAAATAAAAGGAGATTTGCTAGGTGCACTCGATGTAGTGCACCCAGCTGTGCACACAGAGGCTGACAGTGGGGCCCAGTTGATTGCCCGGTCAGCAGTCAACTGTGGACTTTGACTGGTCAAACAGACCAGGGGGGCCACATGTCATAGACAGAGCAGTTTAACAGAGGTTTAATTTAACTAATTAAGTTAATTAGCTAGTAGGACCCACTTGTCAGTGTCAGATTAATGAACAGATTAAGTTATTTTAAAAAAACCAGTTTAATTAGTGCGTGGGGTCCACATGTCAGTGACTGGGGCTGCACACTCAACACGTTGACCAAGTCAACGTGGTCAACTGGGCCCGCGGGACCAACTGGCAGATACCCAGGGTGGGCCCCATGGCCGGCCACGTCATTGCCGGCGCCGGAGAACAGCTCCGGCGACCGAAAACACGGCGGCACGCACGGGAGCACGGCGGAAATCGGCTACGGGGCACCAAACGAGGCGCGGTTTGCGGCGTTCGATCGGGTGTTCAACGGCGCGTCGAATGGTGGCGGAGGCGTGGCCGGGGGTGCACCGTAGCGACGACGGCGACCACCGTGGCGGACGCCGATGTTCGGGCGAGATCGGGCAAGTTGCTACGGAGCTCGGGAGGACTAACGGAGGGCATGGGCGGCACCAGGGAGCTCCCCTGAGCACGTTCGTGAGCACAGCGGGGCATGGCAACGACGATAGCAGTGGCAGCAGCAAAACGAGTGAGCTGGCTAGGGGTTTCGGATGCGGTGCTCGCCTAGTGGCTCACGGAGGCCGTTGGGGGCTTAGTAGCTGCAGACGGCACCGGAGTCGAAGAAGATCGCCGGCGGATGTAGAGGAAGAAGACGGAGGAGATCTGGCGATGTGGGGCTCCTCGACTCGGGTTCGTGGATGCAGGCGATGTAGCGGACGACGGCGGGGCACGGGGACACGCTGGCGAGGAGCGGGGAGGCCGGCGGCTATGCGAACGACGGCGGCGCAGCCATGGCAGCGCTCGGGCTCTTGTCTAGATTGAGAGAGGGAGCGAGGGGGAGAGGGGGAAGTGGATAGGAGCGTCCAGGGGAGGCTGCGGTGGCGGCCTTATCCTCTCGGCGGTGCTATAGCGACGCGATGAGGCGAGCTGGCTCGGTGGCGATGGCGTTCGGCATCGGGCGCGCGCGTGTGCATCTGACATGGGGAGGATAGAGGTGGGAGACGACGGGGGATGGGCTGGGCCGACTGGCCAGGCACTGTGCACTAAGGCCCAGTGCACAGTGGCCTTTCTTCTTTTTCCTTTATTTCTTTCTCTGTTTTCTTTTTACAGAACTATTTTGCAATATTTTGAGTTGCCAAATGGATTTTATAAAATGTGGGACTTGGCCATTTAAATGCATTGCAATATTTGGCACTGCCACAAAAAGTTTGGGAGAAGTTTGAATTGAATGGAATTTTCATATATGGAAAAGCATTTAAAAATGCTGACTTGGCACTGTTTTAATTGCTATAGCCCATTTAAGCAAATAAGTGATATTGTTTTCCTTAACAAATAATTGTTATGGAATATTTGCTAAATGATGAACTATTTTGCAGCAACTTTTGTGCAACTTCAAATTTCACTTGCAAATTGAATTGATTTCAGTGGTGCAATTTGAAATGAGATATGAATCCAAAGTGATCAAGCATTGCAAACCAAAATGATTAAGCATAATCATGAGGATCACTGTAGCTCATTACATAGGGGTGTTACAACCACCACCTGCTATTCATTCTGATATGTCGCAAGTTATTGATGATACTACTTCTGCTATGAATGATACTTATGATGATGCTAGTACTATCCTTGATAATACTGTGCCACTAGGTGAATTTCTTGATGAACAAATTGCTAAAGCTAAAGAAACTAAAAATGCTAAAACTTCTAAAAATTATGATTCACCTATTATTCCTAGCTCTCCTAGAATTGAAATGCCTAAGATACCTGATGGTTATGTTCTGGATGGAGAAATAGCTAGAGAAATTCTTGCTTGTAATGATAGAGATGATGTTAGAAAATTGCTTGCTAAGTTAAAAGAAAAGTCTATGATGGACAGAATGAAATATGATCCTAAGTTTGCAACCTCTCCTATCTTTGTTACTGATAAGGATTATGAATTCTCTGTCGATCCTGAGTTAATTACTTTGGTCGAATCTGTTCCTTTTCATGGTTATGAATCTGAAACTGTTGTGGCACACCTTACTAAATTGAATGATATAGCCACCCTATTTGCTCATGAGGAAAAGATTTGTTACTATTACATCCTTAAGTTGTTTCCTTTCTCATTAAAGGGTGATGCTAAGAAATGGTTTAATACTCTTGCTCCTGGTTGTGTGCGTAGTCCCCAGGATATGATATATTACTTCTCTTAGAAATATTTTCCTGCTCATAAGAAACAAGCTGCCTTACAGGAAATATTTAACTTTGTGCAAATTGAAGAAGAGAATCTCCCTCAAGCTTGTGGGAGGCTTCTCCAATTACTTAATGCTTTGCCTGATCATCCTCTTAAGAAAAATGAAAATACTTGATATCTTTTATAATGGACTAACCGATGCTTCTAGGGACTACCTAGATAGTTGTGCTGGTTCTGTTTTCAGGGAACGAACTGTTGGATAGGCTGAAGAACTATTGAATAATATGTTAAGAAATGCTGATGATTGGACACTTCCTGAACCACCACCTAAGCCAACTCCGAAGAAGGGAGGTATTCTATTCCTCAGTCCAGAAGATATGCAAGAAGCTAAGAAATCTATGAGAGAAAAAGGTATTAAGGCTGAAGATGTTAAGAATTTACCACCTATTGAAGAAATACATGGGCTCGACACCCCGACACAGGTAGTGGAGGTAAATTCTCTCACTAGATTTGATGAAGGTGATATTCCTTATAATAAATCTGCTAGCCAATGCTTGTATGAATTTGATAATTACATCATTAAGCAAGAACACTTCAATTTATATGTTAGCAATCAACTAAAAAGAAATGCTTTCATGATAGATCGTTTGAGTGATTTGATGTTTAGAACTGCTAATGATGTTAAAGGCTTAAGTAAACATGCTTCTATGGTTCACACTCAGTTAGAACAAATTGCTAACTCACAAAATGATTTGCTTGATGAGATTAATAATAAAATGAATGATCATGCTGTTAGAGTTGTTACTAGAGGACGTAGAATGACCCAGGATCCTCTATATCCTGAAGGTCATCCTAAAAGATTTGAACAAGATTCTGAAAGAATTAACACCGATGCACCAAGTTCATCTAAGAAGAAAAAGAAAAAGAAAAAGGATAAACCTTTGCCTGCTTCTAGTGAACCTGAGATAGAAAAACCTCCTGAGGATCATAATGATATTTCTATTTCTGATGCTGAGACACAATCTGGTAATGAACATCCACATAATGATAATGATAACGTTGATGTTCATGATGATGCTCAACCAGATAATGATGTAGAAATAGAACCTACTGTTGATCTTGATAACCCACCTCCTAAGAATAAAAGATACGATAAAAGAGAGTTCGTTGCTAGAAAACAAGGGAAAGAAACAGAACCATGGGTTCAAAACCCTATGCCTTTTCCTGCTAAACCATCTAAAAATAAAGATGAGGAAGACTTTGAGCGCTTTGTTGAAATGCTTAGACCTGTCTTTTTGCGCACTCGCTTGATTGATATGTTGAAAATGTCTCCCTATGTTAAATACATGAAAGATATTTTCACTAATAAAAGGACGATACCTGAAGCTGAAATTTCCACCATGCTTGCTAATTATTCTTTTAAGGGTGGAATTCCTAAGAAGTTAGGAGATCCGGGAATACCCACTATACCATGCTCCATTAAAAGAAGTTATGTTAAAACTGCTCTATGTGATTTAGGAGCCGGTGTTAGTGTTATGCCTTTCTCTCTATATAGAAGACTTGATTTGAATAAGCTCACACCTACTGAAATATCTTTGCAAATGGCTGATAAATCCACTGCTATAACCATTGGAATTTGCGAGGATGTTCCCGTTGTAGTTGCAAATGTTAGTATCTTAACAGACTTTGTTATACTTGATATGCCCGAGGACGACAACATGTCGATTATCCTTGGTAGACCCTTTTTGAATACTGCAGGGGCTGTTATTGATTGCAATAAAAGCAAGGTTACTTTTCATGTCAATGGTAATGAGCATACGATTTATTTTTCGAAGAAACAAATTCGGTGAATGTTATCAATTGTATTGAAAAAGTTTTGACAATCACTATTGGAGGTTTCAAATTTCCTCTTCCTACTGTCAAAAAGAAATATGAAATTCTTATTGTTGGGGAGATGCATATCCCCATTGAGGTAACTTAGTGTTATACGAAGATTCTTCGGTTTCATGCCATTCGGAAATAGTTTGTTAATAAGACTTGATCAACCTTATTAATGGATTCTTTTTGAGGGGCATGTGGTCGATGAATTTAGTAAGCACAAACTTCTGTAATCATAGTTTGGTCTCTGTTATTTGGAGTTGAATAAAATGAAAATGCTATGATTATCCTGTTTTTTGAATTATCCGTGCAATAAAAAATGGCCCAAAAACAAAAGTTCTCAGAATGCCCTGAAAATTTAGTATGATTTTTTTCATAATATTTAAGAATTTTTGGCACTGAACACATCCCAGGGGGGGTGCACCTGTTAGCCACAAGCTCACAGGGCGCGACCACCCCCCAGGCACGCCCAGGAGGCTTGTGGGTCCCACAGGGACCCACTCATTTATGCCAGCCACCCATTGCCTTCTCCTTCCTCCAGAAAAAATCATCCTTGCTCTCAAGCCCGTGTTCTTGCTCATTTTGCTGCAAATTTTGATCTCCTTGCTTGGAACTCCGTTTCCAAAACTGTTTTGAGGAATTGCTCCTCGGTATGTGACTCCTCCAATACTCCAATTAGTTTTTGTTCTAGTGCATTATGTTTTGCAAATTTTTGCTGCTGTGGTGACCATGTATATGCGCTTGCATGTTGATTTTGTATGGTCCAAAGTAGTTTCGATGCATGATATAGCCTCTAGATACTTGTGGGAGTAGTTGCTATCAATTTTGTTGATTTTTGTTCACTTTTGTTTTGAGTCACTAAAATTTCAGAAATTTTCAGAGGGAGAAAATGTTTAGGAAGATATTCCATGGTGGTTCCTCGAGCAAGAGTGCTCCAAGGCCCGTGATATGCGAGCCGGACATCGAACCGCCGCGGGAGGCAGTGGTGCAACCGTGCGAGTGGCCATCTGATTCCTTCATGCTTTGAGCCGGCATCAAGGACGAATTTGATATGTATGTACGCAACGCCGAGCTCACGGATTTCTAGACAGATAAGTGCCCTCAGTACCATGACCTTATTGATTCCTTCGTACGGAAATTTGAGTATGTATCTCATCGCACCTCTTATGATGTCATCTTTAATTTATATGAGAAGCCTTTTCGCATGTCCGTTGAAGAATTTAGTTATGCTTGTAGAATTCCATTTTGGGGGACATGCACTGAACCTCGTAAGGCTGATTGCAATGAATTTCTAATGAATTTTACTAAGGGTGAAACTAGAACCATAACGCAAGCTGCTATGGGTAGCATTCACTTTCCTGCCATACATTATTTTGCCCTATTCATAGGTAGATGCATCAATGGTAAACAGGACCCTAGTCATTCATGCGCTCCTGATTTGAGCATTCTTAAGAGCGCAGTACTAAGAGATAGAAGATTTAACATGGGTGCCATCATTGCACGCCGCTTGCATAATAATGCCTTAGTTGGTGATCTTTTTGGTGGAATTTATGCCACTCGCTTAGCTGCTCATCTTAATGTACCTATACAACAAAATGACACCGTATTGCCTCCCAGTTACTTGGATTATGAGGCTATGGAATGCCACCAGTTCCTTGAAAGAAGCGACCTGCCTCTTCGTTACTGGCTAATCTTTAACAGGAGTCGTGTTATCCACATTACTTTGCTTGCTCCTGCCTTCTTTAACTTCCAGGAAAAACAAAGATACTTTATACTTGAGGAGGAGGCTGAGGAGTACGAGAGGGCAGTAGAGACCGCTCGGCTTAACGAGGCAGCTCGCCAAGCTGTGGCAGCTGCACTTCAGTACAACCCGAACTACCACCACGGGTATTATCCAGGCCAACTATGGCCGTAAACCAACTGAGGCCAAAAGCCTAAGCTTAGGGGAGTACGTAGTTCTCACCGACATTGCATTCATGTTCACACATTCATTCCAGTTGTCGGTGTTCATCCTTTTTCATCGTATGTCCATGTAAGTTGTGTTTTTGCTTTCTTCTTGTGTGTTTGAAAAACTTTCAAAAATCAAAAAAAAAAAGTTGTAGTTTCTTTCTTGTTTAGTTAATTCGTAGTATTAAAAGAAAACCCAAAAAGATTTCTCATTTCTTCTTTTACTTGTTGGGAGCTTTCCCGTGTAAATAGTTTTCTCGTTTTTCGTTTTTCCTTCATTAATTTTCTTTCTTCAGAAAAACAAAAAACTCCAAAAATATTTTAGTGTGTTTCTCTAAATTTCTTTTCTTTTCGTTGAGTCGCGAGGAGAAGACCACGATGAAAATGTTGAGTGGCCCTCATATGTTTTATTGTTGGATCTAACAAAGAGCCACCATTACCTTGTCTTCTCCTTTGAAAAAGTGTTTGCAGATTCTAGCTTAGTCCACGGCACACTTGCACTATTATTATTATGACATCATTCGGTCATGCAAGTGAAAGGCAATAATGACGATATTTGATGAAGTGATTGCGGTGAAGAAAAGATGGTATGATCTCTTCTTGTTTTTGTCTTTGTAAATATGTTTAACTCAGTATCCATGATTCAGCATATTATGAGTAAACATGTTTGTGATGACAATTAGAGATCATAGTTGCTCATGCCATGCTTAAATAGCTAGGAGTGGATAATGATTTATCTTGAGTGTCAACATGCATTAAATTGGTTATGATGTAGTATGTTAGTATGGTATCCTCCTCTGAACAATTCAAGTGGCTTGACTTGGCACATGTTCATACATGTAGTTGAATCAAAACCAACATAGCCTCCACGATATTTATGTTCATGGTGTTTATATCCTACTGATGCTCGTATTCAATGTTAATTATTCTCAATGCATGACTATGACCGTTTTCGCTCTCTAGTTGGTCGCTTCTCAGTCTATTTGCTAGCCTTCGCCTGTACTAAGCGGGAATACTGCTTGTGCATCCAAAATACTTAAACCAAAGTTGTTCTAGATGAGTCCACTATATCTACCTATATGCGGTATTACTCTGCCGTTCCAAGTAAATTTGCATGTGCCACCTCTAATCATTCAAATAAAAATCTGTTTTGTGTGCCCGTACCGCTCATGGAGCGACAGGGGGTGGTCAGTATCTTCCATGCTAAGCGGGTTATTCTCAGATGAGTGTTTATTCACTTGTCATTGCACAAGAAGGGCTGGTAATTGGGATGCACAGTCCCGTAATCAAAATGAAAAAATAATAATAATGCAAACAAACTCCCCCGGAAATTTGATTGTTTGAAGGGCACCCGTGAATTCGGCTAGCCATGGCTTGTGTTGGTATGGTGGAGGGGGAGTAAACTTTACTTTTCTGCTTGGGAACCGACTATAATGTGTTTAGCATGGAAGTTACAGAAAATTCTCGGTCGTGAAGTTGACAGGAAAGGCATACCTCTCAAAATTATTTTCATCTCTGTTTTAAGCTTCGAGCTCTGGCACCGCTGCAAATCCATGCTTCCCTCTGCGAAGGTCCTATCTATTTACTGTTATGTTATTTTACTTTTATTGTTGAGTCATCACCCTCTCATTTAAGCACCAGTTGGAGAGCACTATTATCATTTTTATGCATTGAGTATAGTTAATGTTGGGTGTGACATGACTGGATCTCTTTTACCATGAATTACAATATCTAGTCGTTACTTGAACTTCAGAGGTGCTCTGCATTTATGTTTTGCGGTCTCAGAAAGGGCTAGCGAGATACCCTGTTATCATATTATATCATGATTGTTTTGACAAATTGTTGGCATCCGAGATATCTTATTATTGCTCGCTAGTTGGTTATGTTATTGATATGAGTAAATGTGAGACCTAAGTGTTATCATTCATATGGTTAGTTCATAATCTTTGCTGAAAACTTGGATGCTAGTTAAGTATATATACAGACAACAAGAACAAAAGAGTTTGTAAAAGTTTTTCTTTGTCACTTTCAGTTTGTCAACTGAATTGCTTAAGGACAAGCAATGAGTTAAGCTTGGGGGAGTTGATATGTCCCAAACGTATCTACTTTTTCCAAACACTTCTGCTCTTGTTTTGGACTCTAATTTGCATGATTTGAATGGAACTAACCCGGACTGACGCTGTTTTCAGCAGAATTGCCATGGTGTTATTTTTGTGCAGAAATAAAAGTTCTCGGATGGACCTGAAAATTTACGGAGAATTATTTCAGAATATATAAAAAATACTGGCGAAGAGAATTACCAGAGGGGGGCCACCCAGGTGCCACAAGCCCAGGGGGCGCGCCCGCCCCCCCAGGGCGTGCCTGGCAGCCTTGTGGGCCCCTGGAAACTCCAATTGACCTAATTCCAATGCTATATATACCTATTCGTGGAGAAATCAGAGAGAAAGAATCATCGCGTTTTATGATACGGAGCCACAGGCACCTCCTGTTCTTCATCAGGAGGGCTGATCTGGAGTCCGTTCGGGGCTCCAGAGAGGTGGATTCGAAGCCGTCGTCATCATCAACCATCCTCCATCACCAATTTCATGATGCTCACCGTCGTGTGTGAGTAATTTCTTCGTAGGCTTGCTGGACGGTGATGGGTTGGATGAGATTTATCATGTAATTGAGTCAATTTTGTTAGGGCTTGATCCCTAGTATCCACTATGTTCTGAGATTGATGTTGCTATGACTTTGTTATGCTTAATGCTTGTCACTAGGGCCCGAGTGCCATGATTTCAGATCTGAACCCTTTATGTTTTCATGAATATATTTGTGTTCTTGATCCTATCTTGCAAGTTGTATGCACCTATTACGTGTTATGATCCGCATACCCCAAGGTGACAATAATTGGGATTCTTTCCGGTGATTACCGTAGTTTGAGGAGTTCATGTATTCACTAAGTGCTAATGCTTTGTTCTGGTTATGTATTAAAAGGAGGCCTTAATATCCCTTAGTTTTCTAAAGGACACCGCTGCCACGGGAGGGTAGGACAAAAGATGTCATGCAAGTTCTTGCTATAAGCACGTATGACTATATACGGAATACATGCCTACATTACATTGATGAATTGGAGCTATTGTGTATTGCTCTAGGTTGTGACTGTTACATGGTGAATGTCAACCAACACAATCATCCATCACCGATCCAATGCCTACACTTTTCGCATATTGATCTTTGCTAAGTTATTTTTGTTGCTGCTGATGTTGCAATCACTACAAAACTGCTACTGTTACTGTCTCTGTTACTATTGCTACTGCTACTACTGCTATTAAAACCATCATACTACTATGCTACTAAACACTTTGCTGCAGATATTTAGTTCCCCAGGTGTGGTTGAATTGACAACTCAACTTCTAATACTCACAAATATTCTTTGGCTCCCCTTGTGTCGAATCAATAAATTTGGGTGAAATACTATCCTTGAAGACTATTGCGATCCCCTATACTTGTGGGTTATTAGCAGAGTACCAGAAAAGGCCTCCAGATGGGATCGTGGAAGAATAGAGACTTGCGGCAGTGGAAAAATTGTTTCGGGTGGCTCTCTAGGGGTTTTGGAATATTTTAGAATTTATAGCGCTGGAATTAGATCAAACATAGCCACGAGGGACCCACAAGGCATCAGGGCGTGCCTACCCCCCCCCCCCCCAGGGCACGCCCTGTTGCCTTGCTGTCTCCTCGTTGGTCTTCTGGTCCTCCCCCGAAGCTTCTAGGGTCTCTTATGTCCAAAAAAAATTGTTGAAAAGTTTCATAGAGTTTGGACTCCGTTTGGTATAGATTTTCTGTAAAACCAAAAACAAGCAGAAAACAGCAACTGGCACTAGGCACTGAGTCAATAGGTTAGTCCCCAAAAATGATATAAAATTGCATATAAAGTATCTAAGAATGATAATATAATAGCATGATCAAAAACTATAGATACATTGGAGATGTATCAGCATCCCCAAGCTTAATGCTTTCTCGTCCTCGAGTAGGTAAATGGTAAAACAAAATATTTTTTATGTTGAATGCTACCTAGCATGTTTATCATGTAATCTTCGTACGGTATAAATTTTGAGAAAGGATGAAGTAACTAATATCAACATAATAATATCCATGAATATGAGAACATAATCATTACTTTTTCAAAATATACGATGCTCAATGAATGTTATCCCTACTCATTGAATTATGTAAGCATGGCATGACTCTGCCTTCACCGCATAAATATAAATCAAGAGCACCCCGGTGTCAAACCAAGCAATTGTATCATACTTTTTCACGCACTTTAGCATTTTCAACCCCACTCAATACATGAGCGTGAGTCATGGACAAAGCACTACGGTGGAATAGAATACGGTGGTAGAGATTAATAAGGGAAGTCAAAAAGGAAGAAAGTATCGCATCAACTCGGCGGATCAGTAGGCAATGGAGAGGCCTATCAATCGATATCAATGCGAGGAGTAGGGATTTCCATGCAACGGATGCACTAGAGTTATAAGTGTATGAAAGCTCAACTAAAACTAAGTGGGTGTGCATCCAACTTGCCTTCTCATGAAGACCTCGGGCATTTGAGGAAGCCCGTCATCGGATAATGAAAAATTCCCACTAGTATATGAAAGTGACAACTCAGGAGACTCTCTATATGAAGAACATGGTGCTACTTTGAAGCACAAGTGTGGTAAAAGGATAGTAGCATTGTGCCTTCTCTATTTTTCTCTCATTTTTTTAGAACAATCTCATGGACCTCATCCCCACATTTTGGAGGACTCATCAGTCTCCATCATTCTTTTCCACACTGGGATAATGCTCTAATAATGTTGATCATCACACTTTTATTTACTTACAACTCGATAAAACTGAAACAATATGACTATACATGAATGCCTCTGGCAGTGTAGCAGGATGTGCAATGATCTAGCGTAACATGTATTACACTGATGAACGGTGGCTTTGCCACAAATATCATGTCACCTCTATATGATCATGCAAAGCAGTATGATGATGAACACACATGTCATAAGACGGAACGGTGGAAGTTGCATGGCAATATTTCTCGGAATGGCTATGGAAATGTCAGGACCTCGATCCTAAGTCACACCGATCTAGCATGTAACACATCGTATCACTTTGCGGCCTCACGCACGGTAACCCCCGGCTGCCACCTTTACCTTGGCCGGGACCGTTTGCGCCTTTTGGCTCACGTATATGATTATGTCGCTAGCATCCATATGACAAAGAACCCGAGTCGACATGACTAGTCATAAACCCAGGTGGCACAAACTTACATGGACAGACATAGGTAACATAGCAATGCACGTGTCGGTCATCAGTGTGTGTACTAGGCTGTAGCAAGCTATCAAGACTCCAGCAACACCACGTGACATTTCCCCGTAGGGACAGACACAGGAGCAAAGAAGGATACATGTCGGTCAATTCATGTGTTCCGGAGCAATAGCGAACTACCATGGCTCGGTGGAAGCACTAGGAGGCATTTTCCCGTAAGGAAGGTTACCAAAGGCAAACAACTAGGTGTCGAATCCCACACATACCAATGCATTTCAAACATACACACAATATGCACGATATTTGTAGATACAACATGGCATCACAACATAACTCTACGACTCAAAGTATTCGTTCAAGAGGCTCTGAAGAGCCATACATAACATGATATTACAAACAGGGGTCACATGACCCAACATACAAAGTCATACAAGCAATGGAAGCATAAATCTGTCTGAGTACAGACAGCTGAAAAGAAAGAGGGGTAGAAAGCCTGTCTATCTACAAGACCCTCCAGAGGAGCCAGACCTCTGTCTGGGATTCCCAAGCTAATCGGTCAACATCGAACTTGTCGTTGAAAGCACTAGTGAGACTAACGTCTCCTCTGCAAAAACATAAATTAAGCAACTGTGAGTACAAAGGTACTCAGCAAGACTTACATCAGAACTATCTACATATGCATCATTATCAAGAAGGGTGTTGTGGAGTTTAACTGCAGCAAGCCAGCTTTGACTCGGTGGCTATCCTGAACTGCGACTACCAGTAACTTCTTTGGGGTGAGATAGCGCACACGAGTCCACACAGTCACCACAACAATACACCACTATGGATCCGCTCCCGTCTCCCTACGGAAAGGCCATCCATAGCACTCACGCTTATCTTGAGCATTTTAGAGTATCCATTTCAACTTGTCTATGGACAATGCAAGCTTCCAAGTAGTCCATATCCGTGGACGCGGCTATTCGAATAGATCATTAACCCTGCAGGGGTGTACTTCTTCACACATGTTTCCGCCACTTAGCGCCTGTACGCGAAATGTACTCGGCAGACTTCAAGCGAAAGCCCGCGTGGGTGTAGACCATGACCTGACTAACCACACAAGACTCTAGTCAAGGTTTATCGCCTATTTGAGGTTCTATCCACATGGGAAGTCCGGCCGAAGTTTCTATCACGGCCCCAAACGATGAGTGCAGGGTTCCCAAGAGCACCATTCGGGTGTCACTTGGTACACCGTGCCTCGGTGTCTCTACCGCATCATAGCCCACCCCTAAGATCAGCGCTATGCATGGCCGCCAACACATATCCTACAAGCACCAGAAACTAGTTGCGACTCCTGGACAGATATCAAGGCGATTAATAA
Source organism: Elymus sibiricus (assembly GCA_039707655.1). Lineage (NCBI taxonomy): Eukaryota > Viridiplantae > Streptophyta > Magnoliopsida > Poales > Poaceae > Elymus > Elymus sibiricus. The sequence goes on along the minus strand of CM077674.1, from coordinate 161,755,771 downwards.
GTCGAGCGGGGTAATATTTCACGGCCCAATGTGTGGTAGTAGCTATCTTGGATCACAAACACAGAACTCAGTTCCTGAGGACGGTCTCAATGAGACAACCCACCATGTACTCCTACATGGCCTCTCATCGCTACCTTTACCAAATCGTGTTCACACACTTAGCTCTCAACAGTAGGACATGTTCACCCCCATTCCAGTCTATCCCTGATGAATCAGACCTGACACCACTTTAAGCATAGCAGGCATAACAAGCAAGCATGAATGAGTAGGCACATAATGGCTCAAACAACTCCTACTCATGCTAGTGGGTTTTACTAATTACTGTGGCAAAGACAGGTCATGCAGAGGAATGGGTTCAACTACCGCGACAAGTAACAGTTGAATCTTTGTTGTCCAAATGCAATAAAAGAGAGCAAGAGCGAGAGAGTGGGATTGTATCGAAATGTTCAATGGGGGTTGCTTGCCTGGCACTTCTGAAGATAGTATAGCTATTAGCTCTTCATCGATGTCAACGATCACAACGTCGGAATCGTCTTCTACCGAGAAGGAACAAACACCGGCAACAGAGAAGGAACACAATCAATGCAATGTGACAATATGATGCATGATCATGACATGGCAATATGTAGTGATTTCGGCTAATGCAGCTAGCAACAAATTAAATTAAGTTCGTTTGAACCCAAGGTTCAAATTCAAACTCCATATAAGACATTTCAAATGCCATTTATTCAAATTGTCATGTACAGCAACTTTAAGTTGTTCAAACATGAATGAAAATGCCATAACCAGATTCTTCATATTTTTCTGATAATTTTTCATATATAAATTATTTCAATCTGAGTTACGGTTGAATTTATATGAAGTTTTGAAGTTTATAACATTTTCTGGAATTTCCTCGTTATTCTAAAACAAATTAAATCCAGAAAATGATTTACTGCGTCAGCATTGCGTCACTGTGACATCAGCAGTCAAAATGGCGGTCCAGGTCAAACCTGACCAGTGGGTCCCACTGGTCAGTGTCACAGTGCTAGCTACAGTCACAGACAGGTGGGCCCAGTCAACGCTGACTTGGCCAACGTCAAAGCTGACACGTGGGGGCCACGGGATTAGCACTAATCTAAACAAAAAATAAAACTAACCAAAACAGGCACAGGGGCCCACACAGCAGTGGCTCTAGGGGGTGATTAGCAGCTAATGACGTTGCCACGTCAGCTCGCCGGCGTATAGCAGTCGGCGACCGTTTGCCATGGCGGACATGCATCGAAAACGCGCTACAGAGGGCGGTTTTGAGCGCAGGTTGGTGCGTTGGGGAGCTGGTGGTGCAGCGCTTCCGTTGTTGGCCTCGGGGCTGCCGGGGATGGACGGAAATGAGCCCAGCGACGAGGTCAGGCGGCGGCGGAGCTTCGGGTTCGGGGCAGGCAATGCTACGGGGCATGGCGAGAGCGGCCGAGTGGCTCCACGTGTTCCTGGGGTCGCCAGGAGCACGCCAGGGCCACGACTGCAAGCGGAGAAGCTCGGGGACTATGCGTGCAGCGGCAATGGCGGACGGCGGCGCGGGAGCTCGCGGGGCAGCAGCTGCAGCACGAACTCGAGCAAGGGGGCAGAGGGAAAATGGAGAGGAGCTCACTGTGCTTCGAACAGAGCCAGTGGCGAGGCCGGGGAAACACTGGAACCCGTGAATCGACGACGGCAATCGTCAGATGCAGAGGACGAGGGCGATGGCGTAGACGGCGTTGCAGCACTTCCGGCGAAGCGTGGCTCGGTGGAGAGGTGTGCGGCAGCGAGACGGAGCTCGTGGACTAGCTGGCTTGACGTGGGGAGGTCGGTGGTCGCGGTGGTGCTCGTCGGCGTTCTCGGGCGCTCGCGGCGGTCACAGGAGAGAGAGACAGAGAGGGGATGAGGACGAGCGAGCGATCGAGGGGGGTCAAGGGAGAGTGCGTGGCGCCCTTGGGTGTCTCCAGCGGCGAGCAGGTAAGCAGGAGGTGGCCGGCGTGCAGCGACCACGCGCCCTCGTGCATTCTGGCATGAGGTTGAACATGACTGGCGAGGTGGAGGTGGGCTGGGCTGCCAGCTACAGTGTTGGGCCTGGCAGGTAAGTGCCAGGTAAGTTTTTTGCCTTTTTCTTTTATTTTTGTTTTCTATTTCTTCTTGTCTGTTTTGATTTAGTAAAAATAATAAACCATTTTATTAAATCCTGAAATTATTTTTGGGCTCTTTCTAAATTATCCCAGTGGCCCTCAATTAATTTCATAATATTAGGAGCAATTAAAATAATATATTATTTAAATGCTCCAATTCAAATACATAATGATTTAATTCAAAAAATCCAGGATAAACTAGAAAAATGTAAACCATTTTTGGCAGATGTTTCCAACCAATTCAAAAATGATGAACTTTTCTGAAGGGCATTTTGGGTTCATTGAAAAATATTTTAAGTTGAACCTATTTGAAATTCATTTGGTGCTAGGGTTTAATCATCCCCATTTCAAATTCATTTGAATTTAACATGATGCATTGATGCTCTGATGCAACTAATTACAACCATTATTCTAGGGCTGTGACAGGAAATGCCATGATAGGTAGGTATGGTGGCTGTTGTGAGGAAGATATAAGGAGGCTTATGTGTGATAGAACGTATCATATCACGGGGTTTGGATGCACCGGCGAAGTTTCCACCGACTCTCGAGGTGAGAAAGGGCAATGCACGGTACCGAAGAGACTAGCAATATGTGGATAGGTGGGAGTGCTGTATTTGTCCACGAACTCACATTAGTCATAAAGAACTCATATACTTGTTGTGAAAGTTTTATTAGCCCTCGAAGCAAAGTACTACTCGCATGCCCCTAGGGAGGAGGTTGTTAGGAGTTAACCATCGCGCACCCCCGATTTAGACAACACTCAAGGATTTCAATCAGACATAAAAATGCTCAAACTTGCCCATCATGCCACGACGGACACTTAAATGATTAGTACATAACAAGCTTTAATATCGATATTTTTACTAACCAATGATCATGAACTAATACCCTTTCATATTACGACATCAATATAATTAACTCATATGTTTCATATTTAGTGATCTACATGAAAGTTTTTATTATATCACTCTTATATACCTATCATTTTCAGACTAGTCTTATAACCCGTGCACATTACCACTTCCTATTTAGGACTCTCAAAAAGATTTAAGTGAACCATGAGAGTGCAAAAATTTCTACAAAATATATAACCACCGCTGTGCTCTAAGAATATAAGTGAAGCACGAGAGCAACTGCATAGCTCAAAAGATATAAATGAAACTCATAAAGTATTCTAACAAATCATGATGAATGTGTGTATCTCTCAAAAGGTGTGTCCAGCAAACAATGATTGTGGCAAAACAAAACAAAACTATGGCACAAGACGCTCCAAGTAAAACTAATATCATGTGATGAACAAAAATTTAGCTCCAAGTAACATACCGTTGAATTGTGGATGAAAGAGGGTATGCCTTCTGGGGCATCCCAAGATTAGAAGCTTGGGTATTCCTTGAATATTACCTTGGGGTGCCTTGGACATCCCCAAGCTTAGGGTCTTTCTGCTCCTTGTTCCTTTACTCATCGTGATCTCACCCAAAACTTGAAAACTTCAGCACACAAAACTCAATAGAAACTTCGTGAGATCCGTTAGTATAATAAATCAAATCATCCACTTTAGGTACTGTTATAAACTCATTCATAATTGTTTTTGCATAATACCTACTATATTCTAACTTCTCCATGACTTATACCCCCCGATATAATCCATAGCATTATTAAAACAAGCACACTATGCAATAAAAACATAATAGTACGTAATGACAGAATATTTATCCATACTTCTGTAACTCCAAATTTTTTGAAAAATTAGGACAATGAAAAAATTTGTATCCAAATGCTGTGTAAAAATTTTAGACTTTTTTGACGTTCAGGAAGAAACGTAAAATCAAATACTGGGCGCAAAACTTTCTATTTTCAAACAGCATCAATTATACTATCATTTAAATCATCCCAAAGTAATTACTTGGCACAAACACTAATTAAAAGATGAAAACACAATCATTATAGTAGCAATAATCATGTGACTCAAGAAAAATAAAAATTGCAATAAATATAAATATTGGGTTGCCTCCCATCAAGCGCTATTGTTTTATGCCCCTAGATAGGCATAATGCATTAGTTCAAGTATTGTCATCTTTCAAAGTAATTCCATAGGTGGCTCTTATAATAGATTCATATGGTGATTTAATTATTTTCCTTGGGAAGTGTTCCATCCCTTTCTTTAATGGAAATTGGCACCTTATATTTCTTTCTTTCATATCAATAATTGCACCTATGGTTCGTAGAAAAGGCCTACCAAGTATTATAGGACAAGACGGATTGCATTCAATATCAAGCACAATAAAATCCATGGGTACATAATTTCTATTAGCAATTATAAGGACATCATTAATTCTACCCAATGATTTCTTAATAGTTGAATCCACTAAATGCAAGTTAAAGGAACATTAATCGATATCGGTGAGACCTAGAACGTCACATAAAGATTTTGGTATAGTAGAGACGCTAGCACCTAGATCACACAAAGCATTACGTTCATAATATTTAATCTTTAATTTAATACTAGGTTCGCATTCATCATGTAATTTCCTTGGAATTGATACTTCCAATTCAAGCTTTTCTTCATGAGCTTTAATCATTGCTTCTACAATATGTTTAGTAAAAGGTTTATTTTGTTCGTAAGCATTAGGTGAATTCATCATGGATTGGAACAAGGAAATACATTCAATCAAAGAGCAATTATCATAATTAAAGTCCTTGTAATCCAAAGTAGTGGGCACATCACTATCTAAAGTCTTGACCTCTTCAAACCCACTTTTGTTGTTTTATCATTAAGATCATCACCCTCCGAACACTTGGGACGCCTTCTAGCTAAATTTGACCCATATGTAGTCCCTTTTTCATCAAGTTTTATATTACTAAACAAAGATTCAGTAGGTGTCACACCAATCATTTTAATATCCTCATCATGATTGTGATAAAAACAGAGTACGAGAGTCTTTTCTAGGAATTCACGCTTAGCTCTTAACCTCTCAATTCTTTTTCTACTTTCATCCATGGTGACTTGGATAGACATTAGAGATTCAGTAACATCATTTTTATGTGGCATAATTTTAATTTTAAGAGTATCCACATCATGAGCAATTATATCCAGGTTTCTAGCCATATCATCAACTTTATGTAGTTTTTCTTCTACCATGGCATTAAAAATCTTTTGAAAACTAATAAATTCTTTAATGTTGTTATCAAGTTCAGTAGGTATCCTATTATTATTATATGAATTACCATAGGAATTACCATAATTATTAGAGGGATTACCAGGATATGGTCTAGGATTGAAAATCCCTTTATAAGCATTGTTGTTGAAATTATTTCTAGCGACAAAATTCACATCAATAGCATCATTATTTTTCTCAATCAAAGTAGATAATGGGACATCATTTGGATCAACATGAGAACTTTTACTAGTAAGCATATTCATAAGAGCATCCATTTTATCACTCAAAGTAGAAACTTCTTCGACTGAGTTTACCTTCTTACCAATTGGAGCTCGTTCGGTATGCCATTGAGAATAATTTGTCATCATATTATCGAGAAGCTTTGTTGCTTCTCCTAATGTAATAACCATAAAGGTACCACATGCAGCAGAGTCTAGACAATTTCTCGACACAAAGTTTAGTCCCGCATAGAAATTTTGTATTATCATCCATAAGCTTAATCCATGAGTGGGACAATTTTTAATCATTAATTTCATTCTCCCCCAAGATTGTGCAACATGTTCTTGCTCAAGTTTCTTAAAGTTCATGATTTGATTTCTAAGAGATATAATCTTAGTGGGAGGAAAATACTTAGCATTAAAAGCATCCTTACATTTATCCCATGAATCAATATTATTGTGAGGTAAGGATGAAAACCAAGTTTTAGCACGATCTCTTAGTGAGAAAGGAAATAATTTCAACTTAACAATATCATTATCCACATCTTTTTTCTTTTGCATATCACATAATTCAACGAAGGTATTAAGATGGGATGCACCATCTTCATTAGGATTTCCTGCAAATTGTTCGTTCATAATAAGATTTAGCAATGCAGCATTAATATCATATGACTCCGCACTAGTGGTGGGAGGCGTAATTGGAATACTAATAAAATCATTATTATTAGTATTCGAGAAGTCACACAACTTAGTATTTTCTTGAGACATAGTGGCAAATCAAGCAAACAGGCAAAATAAAATATTTTGTGTTTTTGATTTTTTAACGAAACTAATAAAATCAAATAAAAAGTAGAATAAGTAAATGATAATGTAAATGTAGGAACCGGTAAGTGTTTGATGATGTCTCCCTGGCAACGGCGCCAGAAATTCTTTCTGCTACTTGTGAGATGCGTTGGGATTTTTACACTCATTCACCTTTGTTTAAACCGAGATATTTCATTTAAAAAGAGATATTCGCTCTGATATTATCACTAATGCCTAATAATTGCAACGGATTCCATAAATCCTCTCTTTGATGTGTTTCCACAGGAAATGGGCTAAAAAGGGAAGAAATCACGTGTGGGAATGGAAAGGAAGGAGAATGGAAGAATAAGAAGGAATCAACAGGAGGCGTTTCTGCGGAAACAGAGCAAAAGACGACATTCCATACGGGCGCATGCTACTTGTAGACTGCGTTGGTATTTCCCCGAAGAGTAGAGGATGATGCAGTATAGTAGAGATAAGTATTTCCCTCAGTTAAGAACCAAGGTTACCAATCCAGTAGGAGAACCAAACAAAATCCCGTTAAGCGCACCTGCACACACAAAAGCAAACACTTGCACCCAACGCAAATAAGAGGGTTGTCAATCCTCTTAGCGATTATTTGCAAGGATTAAAAGCGATAGTGATAGATAGATAAACTAAAATACTAAATAAAATAAAAGTAAATAAATTGCAGCAAAGTATTTTTAGGTTTTTTATATACGATAAAGTAGACCCGGGGGCCATAGTTTTCACTAGAGGCTTCTCTCTCAAACACAAAGCATACGGTGGGTAAACAAATTACTGTTGGGCAATTGATAGGAAAGCAAATAATTATGACGGATTCATGGCAATGATCATGTATATAGGCATCACATCCTAGACAAGTAGACCGACTCCTGCCTGCATCTACTACTATTACTCCACCCATCGACCGCTATCCAGGATGCATCTAGGGTATTAAGTATGAAACATAGTAACACCTTCTGCAAGATGACATGACGTAGACAAACTAAACTCAAGCAATATGATTAAACCCCATCTTTTTATCCTTAATGGCAACAAAACAAATATGTGTCATGTCCCCTTCTGTCACTGGGATTGAGCACCGCAAGATTGAACCCATCACAAAGCACCTCTCCCATTGCAAGATAAACCAATCTAGTAGGCCAAACCAAATCGATAGATCGGAGAGAAATACAAAGCTATAATAATCATGCATAAAAGAGTTCAGAGAAGACTCAAACATTTCTCATGAATAATCTGATCATAAACTCACAATTCATCGGATCCAAACAAACACACCGCAAAAGAAGATTACATCGGATAGAACTCCAAGAACATCGAGGAGAACATGGTATTGAAGATCAAAGAGAGAGAAGAAGCCATCTAGCTACTAGCTATGGACCCGTAGGTCAGTGGTAAACTACTCACACATCATCGAAAGGGCAGCAAGGTTGATGAAGAAGCCCTCCGTGATCGATTCCCCCTCCGGCAGAGTACCGGAAAAGGCCTCCAGATGGGATCGCGGAAGAACAGAGGCTTGCGGCGGCGGAAAGGTTTTCTCTTCTGTCTCTCTGGTATATTGGGAATATTTGGGAATTTATAGCACTAGAATTAGGTCAGGAGGGGCTACGAGGGGCCCACAAGCCTGGGGGCGCGCCTACCCCCCTGGGCGCGCCCTCTAGGCTTGTCGCCTCCTCGTGGCTCTTCTAGTCTTCTCCCGAAGCTTCGTGGGTCTCTTCTAGTCCAGAAAAAATTAATCCAAAATTTTTTCCTCGTTTGGACACTTTTTGATAATGATTTTCTGAAAAGGCAAAAAACAGGCAGAAAACAGCAACTGGCACTGGGCACTGGGTTAATAGGTTAGTCCCAAAAAAATGATATATAATGGCATATAATTGCATATAAAACATCCAAGATTGATACTATAATAGCATGGAACAATAAATAATTATAGATACGTAGGAGACGTATCAGCGCATGCGCTCGTATGAGCGCTCGTATGGCGTGGAAACCGAGGCAGGTCGTCCACATGTACAACTTTTATAAAGGGGACACCATCGAAATGTCAACAGAATGAGCATGAGGAGAGTGTCGTCAGCAGCCAGAACACCTTCATCACCATCTTCATCCACAAACCCTAGCCGTCGCCATTTCCATCTCCATAGCCACCATCACCACCATAGTGCTTCCTCATCTAGTTCATACTTGTAATCGTGCATCGCACAAGGCATCATTGTAAGACATATTTGCAATCAATCAATCTCCAAGATGTGTTCTTCAATGTTTTCTTCCCGTGATCTAATCTCCATGTGTGAGTAGTCCGGTAAGGTATGGGTTGAGGCATGAGCCTTGCAACCCTCTGTATTTGTTGGGGGGATCAATGGAAGGGCTTTAAAATAAGGGAAATAATGTCCCGTATGTGTGAAATAAAATTGTTCCATAGATGTCTCTTGTCTTGTCCGCGATCTTCATCCCTGCAGGTACCCAGGATCATGGAGATCGAGCACCGGTGAGGCTAGGAGTGAGGAGACCGTGAAGTGTTATACCGAACACCGGTGACAGTAAGGTTTAGTAGGGTAACATGGATCATATCCTTGGGGATACATGAGGTGTAGTCATTAAACACCCAAAGTTGTTGTCTTATTTTATTATCTTAATTATCGAGGCAACCCCGCGCGACGGATAGGGCCTGTGGTAGGACAACAGATTCTTGATGCAGGACTCATGCTGGTCAAGATGTTATTTGGACACATCCCCCACTTCGATCTGTAACAAGCACATCTCGATGGGTGACTTCTATCGCACAAATTAAGATCATATATGGTCCCAACACAAATACATGGTTGTAAGCATTAAGACCTCATACCCATACCTCTTTTTATTGTAAGTGTTTGAATCACTATTTGATTGCTTGATCCAGTCAAAAGCTGGATTTGACACTTTGACAAAAGCTTGCTAGAGACCATCGCTTCAAGGGAATCTTCCTCTCATGGGTTTGATAACCCCGGGTCACCTCTGGGGAAATAGGTGTGGGATACACTTTTCTATTCCATTACTGGATCAATAAAAGGAGGTTTCAAGTCCTTTTTCTGGCACCGTTGCCGGGAAGGAGTTTAGTATTCCTAGTCTTTGTGTTTAGAGTTTTTGTTGAAGATAATTTTTAGTTTTTGTTTTTCCTTTTCTATTTTTAGTTTAAGTTTAATTTTTGCAAGTCTTGTCAGTTGAGAAAAAGCAAAAAGATTACTATGGCTCGTAATCTTGGGAGTTTTGCTACTCCCAGCAATAACTTCATGCGTGAACCTGTAGCACAACCTGAGGTTGCAGCCGCTGACCATGAGATCAAACCGAACTTAGTTTCCATGGTTCAACAGGACCAATTTGGAGGCTCTGCTTCTGAGGATGCCGGTATGCACTTGCATAATTGTACTGAATTGTGCAACATGACACGCATTAAAGATTATGACCCTGATGCTCTGAAATTGCGTCTATTTCCTTTCTCTCTGAAAGGAGGAGCTAAGGAGTGGCTTCTAGCTCTACCTATAGGCAGTCTTACTTCTTGGGTTGATTGTTGCACTAAATTTTTATCTAAGTTTTCTCCACCTGCAAAAATTATGCAACTTCATTATCAGATTATAGGTTTCAAGCAAGAAGAACATGAGCCACTAGCGCTTGCATGGGATAGGATGAAAGGAGCTATAAGGAACTGTCCCAATCATGGAATGGAGGAATGGTTAATGCTTCATATGGTTTATAATGGTTTAAATCACATGTCAAAAACTATGCTTGATACAGCTGAAGAAGGAACAATCATGGGAAAGCCCATAGATGATGTCAAGAAGCTACTAGATGATATGCAAGAGAACCATGCCCAATCGCATGTTGAAAGATCCACCGCCAAGAGGGTGAATGCCATTGAAGAAAGTAACACAGAGTTGACAACCAAGCTTGATGAACTTATCTCCGTGATGAAAGGTAAAGAAGAGGTAAATGTGAATGCCATCACTAATGAAGAAACTAGTGATGTGAATTTTATTGCTCGTAATAGCTACAATCCTAATTGGAAAAATAATGCTTATGCTCCTAGACTCCCTGCTACTTGTGAGCTGTGTTGGGATTTTCCCCGAAGAGGAAGGGTGAAGTAGTATAGTAGAGATAAGTATTTCCCTCAATGAGAACCAAGGTTTATTGAACCAAGAGGAGAATCACGCAAAGCCTCGTGAACAGCACCTGCACACACAAAAGCAAATACTTGCACCCAACGCGGGCAAGAGGGTAGTCAATCCCCTTGAACTTGTTACTTGCAAGGATTAAATCTTGTATAGGCAAAAGTATAAATTGTAAAACAAAAGAAAAGTAAATAAATTGCAGCAAGGTATTTTTAGGTTTTTTAATATGTTTAAAGTAGACCCGGGGGGCATAGTTTTCACTAGAGGCTTCTCTCTCGAACGCATAGCATACGGTGGGTAAACAAATTATTGTTGGGCAATTGATAGAAAAGCGCATAGTTATGACGTTATTCATGCCAATGATCATGTATATAGGCATCACATCCGTGACAAGTAGACCGACTCCTGCCTGCATCTACTACTATTACTCCACCAATCTGCCGCGATCCAGCATGCATATATGGTATTAAGTTCATGACAAACAGAGTAGCGCTTTAAGCAAGATGACATGATGTAGACAAAGTAAACTCAATCAATACGAATAGACACCATCGTTTTATCCTTAATGGCAACAATACAAATAGTGTCTTGTCCCCTACTTTGTCACTGGGATATAGAGCACCGCAAGATTGAACCCATTACAAAGCACCTCTCCCACTGAAGATAAATCAATCTAGTTGGCCAAACCAAACGGATAGATCGGAGAGAAATACAAAGCTATAAAAATCATGCATAATAAAGTTCATAAAAGACTCAATTACTTTCAATGAATAATCTGATCAAAAACCCACAATTCATCGAATCCCAACAAACACACCGCAAAAGAAGATTACATCAGATAGAACTCCAAAGAGATCAAGGAGAATAGTGTATTGAAGATCGAAGAGAGAGAAGAAGCCATCTAGCTACTAGCTCTGAACCCGTAGGTCTGTGGTGAAGTACTCACACATCATCGGAAGGGCAGCAAGGTTGATGTAGAAGCCCTCCGTGATCGATTCTCCCTCCGGAAGATTATGAGAAAAGGCCTCCAGATGTGATCGTGGAAGAACAGAAGTTTGCGGCGGCAGAAGTTATATCGTCTTGCGTTCTGTTGGTTTGGGAATATATGTGAATTTATAGGCTTGGAATTAGGTCAAATGGAGCTACGTGGGGCCCACAATCTCAGGGGGCGCGCCCCTCGAGCTTTTGGCTCTCCCGTATCTCATCTGGTCTCCTCCCGAAGCTTCTAGGGTCCCTTCTGGCACTACTGCAGGCGACCGCTAACGTGACACATGAATCAGAGACCCCGCGACCAAACTGTGTGCGATGCATGAATGGCAAACGGTGTCGTAATAAAATCGTCACCAATAAGATGAACTATGTACGATGCTGGAGACATCAAGCATGATTCAGATTAGAGACGCGTGTGCGATACGTGGCATACAGTTGATCCATGCGAACTGTTTGCGATAAGCCAGAACAACAGAAACGGGCAGCCAATTTGAGGTGTGTGCGATACACGGCATACAGTTCACTCGGATGAACTGTTTGTGATTAGCCAACACAACAGAAACAGCCAGACAGATCAAGGTGTGTGCGATACATGGCATACGGTTCACTCGGATGAACTGTTTGTGATTACCCAACACAACAGAAACGGTTCAACTTAACAAGATGTGTGTGATACATGGCAAACAGGTCAGTAATCCGAAATGTGTGAGAAGATGGATAACAACACGGACTATTCCTGCTAATAACCCATGTGTGCTGTGGGCAAACGCTTGTTGGTATACAATTGTCAGCGATTGATGAAATCATCACCGACGGGTTCCCTAGTTTAGCCCATGGGCGATGTGATTTGCTCTATCTGCACAACATCTATGCTCCGTCTGCAGAACAACAACATATATATTTATAAGGACATGATTGCATAACCAAATTAAACATCCAATTACGTTATATCACAAATACCAGAAAAATTGCAAGGTTCAAATTCCAGCATTACAAGGCCCAAATTCAAAGATTACAAGGTTCAAACTGTTCTTACAAATCAAATTCATCTTCTTCAGAATCTGAGCCATGCACTATTTCTGCGAATGGATCAGTCACCGAGAAGTCATATATCGGTTTGATAGTGTGACTTCTGAATAATCTGTCATTTGTAGTTCCAAACTAAAATTCATCTTCTGCAGAGCCTTTTCCATTCAGTTGTAGACGCCTGCACTGATCAGCAAACCATTCACTTATGTGCACTAAATATAGGGCAAACCTCATTACCTTGAGCACTTGCTCTCTGAACAAAGAACCGGGTGAATTTAATCTCTGGTGTGGTGCCTCGGTAGTGGTTCATAGTAATTTTTGTGAGATGAAGATCAAGGCATTCAATGGGATTGTTATACTGCGCCACATTTTCCACTTTCGGACCTGCTTGTATCTGCAAATGTAGACAACATATTAGTGCCTAGCTGCAGTTTTAAACACTTTGGGCCTCTTTGATTTGCAGGATTTCTAAAATACACGAATAGATTAACCTGTCATCTTCAATCGTTCATGATTAACATCTCAAAAAAAATATGTATTGAATTCCTCCAAATTTCCTTTAGAAATCATACTACATTTGTCATTGTAATCATGGGTAAAAGTAACAACAAACTGAACTCCGTTGTGGTTAACAATTAACAGGAAAGGAGCCTCACCTCGATGTATAGCTTCTCCATGCACGGAAAGAATCTAAGGAATCTAACAACTTCATCTAGATCGGGGCCGACAGATTGTAGTGCCAAGATCTTCACCGTGCGCAGAGATGGGGTCAAGCTTGTGGGGATCATTTTCTGGATGATAGCCGAACATAGATCAACAAAAATTACATAAAATGTGATGTCCAATAAGAAGAAGGAGAAGAAGACTGTTGTACCTAAACAGATAATGATCCAGTAACAAGTTCGGAGAATTCAGCACACGAATAGCCCAACATTATCAATTTCGGTGCGTCAATGACCCTGATTCTTGTTGGACCTTCTTTATCAAGTACAAACAATCTCTCAAGGATAGGCACATTCTCAATGACCATGTCGTGAAACACCTCAAATGACAGCCTGTTGCGGCACTAGCAATGCACATAAATCGTGTGGGCATTCGTCGAGGCGATGTGGAGGCTACTGAACCCATCCATCACCTAAAGACGAAGTTACTCGAGCACTGTACAGCCGTCGTGCAGGCGCTCCAAATCCTCCTTCAAGATGCTGACGCCAATGAGCTGAGCTCCTCGAGCCAGATGCAGAGAGCGGACGGCGGCAGCGAGCGCGGATATCCGGCATGAAAGCTGAGCTCCTCGAGCCGCTCTAGGGCGAGAGATAGGAACCACTCGTGAAACTTGCGTTCAGCCTTGCAGTTGGAACGGAACTTGCCGATGGTAAGGCGTATGACCGGCCCAGGGTGCGTGGCGAGGATGTGGGACAATGCGTCCAAGCGTTTGCGCTCCCCGCTGTAGAGCTCATCGTCCTCGATGAGGTCCAGGGGGTGGAGTGCTAGAGGGGGCGCCACTGCCGGGAGAGGACAGTGGTCCTCACGCCAGATTTGATGTGGAGGAGGGATATGATGGTTACCAACACCTCGTCGTGGAGGCTGCTGATGAAGTCCACGCTCGCTGAAGGCTCTTGCGGTTCTGGCTCGACCCGCCCCCGCTTGTTGGCCGGCTCGTCCTCCATCGCAGCGGGCGGCGATCCTTGGCGGTGGCGCTTATAGATAAGAACGGAGGAGTAGGAGGAGCACTGGAAACTGTTCTATGTACCTTCCCGAGGCGGTCGAAACCAAAACCATCAATAAATTTTGCTCGCTGGCAGGTCAAAGGGCTCGCTTCCCGGTAAGCCTGCACGACGAACTACTCACACGCGTCCCGTCGAGCATGCACGGCGGACAGCTCGCATGCGTCTCGTCTAATCAAACAGCTGCCCGCGATAGTAAGTGGTTAGTGGAGCGCCCATGGTTGGAATAATACAAGCGTTTGCGATAATAACGTGGCAGCTATTTGTTCCAAAATGCCTAGAAAACTCAAATAATGTATAAGGAAGGCAAAAACGCTGAATAATTTCATATTTTAGCACGATAGTCCTATAGTTGCATGTTGCCTCTGTAAAATAAATCAAGGTAGGAAGAGTCAGCGTATATCGTTTCGGACACAGAGCTGACACGTTCCTTCTCGAAACCATGAGGCTTTTTGAGAAAAGTTATGGTTTGTAAGAAGATTATACCAAAACTTGTCCCAAATCGAAGAAAAACTTTACCACAACATGTTGGTGCCATGTCATGACACCATGCCAAGTTTTATGATTTTCAGGCAAGTTTTGGATTTACAGGAATTTTTAAACCAAGTTTCTCAATGTTTCCGGCCGAGCCACGATGCCCAGATGTTTGAAATTCATTCCCATTTCTTGCATGGGACCTAAACATTCACCCAATGACACATATATGATTTTTCAACCAGTTGTGGTGCACTGTGGCATGTGCCTGTAGTTCAAATTTGAATTATGCACACTAAATGCCTAGAAACTCAAATAATGTATAAAAAGGCCAAACAAACCCTAAATAATTCCAAATTGTAACACGACACTCCTATAGTTGCATGTTGCCTCTTTAAAATAAATCAAGGCGGGAAGAGGCAATGTATGTCATTTCGCACACAGAGGTGACATGTTCCCTCTCGGAACCATGATGCTTCTTGAGAGGAGCTCCGGATTGTGAGAAGTTTATACCAAAACTTGTCGCAAATCAGCCAATTTTTTTACCACATCATGTTGGTGCCATGTCATGACACCATGCCAAGTTTCATGATTTTCAGGCGAGTTTTGGATTTACAAGAATTTTTAAACCAAGTTTCTCAATGTTTACGGCCGAGCCATGATGCCCAGATGTTTGAAATTCATTCCCATTTCTTGCATGGGACCTAAACATTCACCCAATGACACATATATGATTTTTCAACCCGTTCTGGTGCCCTATGGCATGTGCTTGTAGTTCAAATTTGAATTATGCACATTAAATGCCTAGAAACTCAGTTAATATATAAAAAGGCCAAACGAACCCTGAATAATTCCAAATTGTAACACGACACTCCTATAGTTGCATGTTGCCTCTGTAAAATAAATCAACGTGGGAAGAGGCAGCATATGTCATTTCGCACATAGAGGTGACACGTTCCCTCTCGGAACCATGATGCTTCTTGAGAGAAGCTCCAGTTTGTGAGAAGTTTATACCAAAACTTGTCCCAAATCGGCCAATTTTTTTACCACAGCATGTTGGTGCCATGTGATGACACCATGCCAAGTTTCATGATTTTCAGGCAAGTTCTGGTTTTACAGGATTTTTTAAACCAAGTTTCTCAATGTTTACGGCCGAGCCACGACGCCCGGATGTTTGAAATTCATTCCCATTTCTTGCATGGGACCTAAACATTCACCCAAGGACACATATATGATTTTTTTAACCCATTTTGGTGCAATGGAGCATGTGCCTATAGTTCAAATTTGAATTATGCACATTAAATGCCTAGAAACTCAGTTAATGTATAAAAAAGGCCAAACGAACCCTGAATAATTCCAAATTGTAACACGAAACTCCTATAGTTATATGTTCACTGTAGATAAATGTTCTAGCAATTCAAACATCGTCCTTTCCCGCCGTAACCCCATTTTATTTTTCAAATCAGAATGAAAAAAAATCAAGTATACCACAAACAGTTTATTAGCAAGAATCGTGTGCGATGGAGTATAAAATATCTTGGGGCACCCTCATGTATGGCTTACGTCGGAAGTTTCGTAGGCTACAGTCCACCGCCAGCGCGTCAACCACACTTGCGCCCTAGTTTTTCTCTACACCGAGCAAAAATTTGGTAACCATGGAAATATCTAGCTCCCCGCCTCCTCCCCCCGACCAAAAGCAACATTTCCACTGTTTCCTCCTTCCTTTCCAAGTTCAAACCTTCACTGCTTGCATGCAGCGCCGCCTGCTCGCCGGCGATGCTCCTTCCTGCTGCGCGGCCTCGTCGATATAGTCAAGTAATCCACACCCAACCCCCATCCTCCTCCTCCTTCTCCATCCCACATGCCCCGACCGCCGGCGCGACACCTTCCACCCAAATCACTGCCCCATCCTCCAAATAAGCGCCACCCATAGCCATTTTGCACGCAGTATATATAGCCAGGAGCTCAAGGAGCATCTGGCAGCGGAGAAGCAAATCGTGGCCGCACGCGCGGATGAGGTCGCGATGGCTGCCATGCGTGCCGATCGCCAGATCTTGGAGGAGCACCTTGCCGTCGAGGCCACCGTCGATGCCTCGCGCGCGGATGCCGCCACGCGGTTGGCTGCTTTAAACGGCAGTTTGTGGTGTTTTCTCGAGGCCACCGCCGGTGCCTTCTAGTGAATTGTCCTCTGTAATGTTAATATGCAATCTGAACTTCTAAAATGTGATGTTTAGTTAACAGTTTGGTTCAACAATTGCTATATTTCCCAGTAGTTCTTAAGCATGCTTGGTTTGGTTGACTGTCTGATCTTCTAGTATACATTCTATTCTGCAATACGGTGCTTATTTAACTGTTTGGTTCATTTGTTGTGTTGTCCAGTTAACTGTTTGGTTCAATTCTGCAATGTGATGTTCATTTGTTGTGGGTACAATTTTGTATTGTTATCCATGTGAGAAATAAATCGAATTTGGCTATACAAAATATGTAGTACATGAGAAACATATACAATTGCTACATTTCCTAGTTCTTAAGCATGCTTGGTTTGGTTAACTAGCTTTTCCATGCGGCTCGAATTAATCTGCTGGATATGCAATTTGTTTATTTTTCATTAACATATTCTACCGATAGTATGCCAACTCTCACTTAACCTGATCAATACCTGCCTTATATGTGTTGCAGGGAAACAATGGGAGGCACTGAGGTTTACCATCGAGGTTCGCACATGCACGGTCCTTTATCTAGTAGCACATTATTGTGCAATTGCAGGAACCATTCTAATATTTAGGTTTTTAACAATTTGGTCTTGCACATGTAGGTCCTGCTGTCAGAGGTTTAGACCCACTGTGCAACCCATTTTGCATATGGGGAAATGAGATGTCCATGAATATCAGTCAAGTCAAGAAACTCAGAAAGATTGTTAGGATAAAGAAACTAGCGACAAATAACAGCAAGATCTTTGTTTGCACAATGAAGAAGACATCAGTCAACTATAGGATGGTACTAACTCTTCTACCTTGTTTTTTTCCTTTGCGCCATTTCAAAATTTAGAACAAATATTTATGCATATCTTTGTTTTTAGTCCTTTCCAAAGTAGTTCACCGACGATTACCTCTCAGACCACCGCATGGTCAAGAGGCGAGGAAGGTATTCATTCAGCACCCACGGTACAATATTGAAGTGTTCCTCAAGAGGACGAAGGTTGGGCGGGCAATTATCCACAGTCACTGGCTTAAAGTTGCAAGGACATTCAACATCAGTGAAGGCTCAATATTCGCCTTCCGCTTCAGCAATTTTCTATATGAGATTTATCTGTCTATTTACTGTAGGAGATATGCCCTAGAGGCAATAATAAATGTTATTATTTATCCCCATGTTCATAATTAAGTTTATATTCCGTGCTATAACTGCTATGGTTCTCGAGTCTACAATAACCACGAGGCTCGGAGGAAAACTCATATGCACGTGTGGAATAATAAACGGTAAAATGTATTCCTAGTCTGGCCTCTAAGACTAGCTCAAGTTTTGCATGATGGTTCTGTTTTCCTGATCATGGGCATGACTATGCCGGCAACTTTGAGGGCACAATGCTAGTAGAACACTTATGGTTGAATCGACCCGAATTGATGTTATGCTATGAGATACATTCGTCACAAGTTAATGGTTAATAACACAGAGAAAGTTAACATTTGTATAATTCCTTAGACCATGAGAGTATCGAGTTTCTTCATGCTTGCTTCATGAACTTTGAGGTTTGTTAAACGTCATCCGTAAATGGGTGGCTATTATGGCAGCTTACGGGTTCATGGAAAAGTATGCCCAGTAACTTGATAGCTCAAGATTGGAATTTGCTCCTCCGACGATGGAGAGATATCTCTGGGCCCTCTCAGTGTTACGGAATCCACCATCATCTGGCGAGACACAATGTGATTTGATCACAGGGATGCCGGAACATGTTGGTGAACGGAGTATGAATTTCAAAAAAAATCCTACGCTCACGCAAGATCTATCCATGGAGATGCATCGCTACGAGAGGGGAGAGTGTGTCTACGTACCCTCGTAGACTGTTAGCGGAAGCGTCTCACAACGTGGTTGATGTAGTCGAACAATCCTTCGAGCTCCACCGATCGAGTACCGAACGTACGGCACCTCCGAGTTCTACACACGTGCAGCTCGGTGACGTTCCTCACCTTCTTGATCCAGCAAGACGTCGAGGTAGTAGATGAGTTCCGTCAGCACGACGGCGTGGCGACGGTGACGGTGAAGCGATTCCGACAGGGCTTCGCCTAAGCTCTCCGAAAATATGACCGAGGTGGAAAACGGAGATCGGGGCACCGCACACGGCTATGGGACAATTGTGTGTCTACGAGGGGTGCCCCTCCTCCGTATATAAAGGAGGGAGGGGGGAGGAGGCAGCCAAGTGTGTGGAGTCCTACTAGGACTCCTTAGTCCTAGTAGGATTCCACCCACCATACGGAGTAGGAAAGGGGGAAGGGAGAGGGAAAGGAAAGAGGGGGCTGCGCCCCCTCCCCTAGTCCAATTCGGTTTGGGCAAGGGGGGGCGCGCGCCACCTCACGTGGTCTGCCTCTCCTTTTCCCGTATGGCCCAATAAGGCCCATTACTTCTCCCGGCGAATTCCCGTAACTCCCCGGTACTCCGAAAAATACCCGAATCACTCGGAACCTTTCCGACGTCCGAATATAGCCTTCCAATATATGAATCTTTACCTCTCGACCATTTCGAGACTCCTCGTCATGTCCGTGATCTCATCCGGGACTCTGAACAAACTTCGGCCACCAATCACATAACTCATATAATATTAAATCGTCATCGAACCTTAAGTGTGCGGACCCTACGGGTTCGGGAATGATGTAGACATGACCGAGACGACTCTCCGGTCAATAACCAACAGCGGAACCTGGATGCTCATATTGGTTCCTACATATTCCACGAAGATCTTTATCGGTGAACCTCATATGTCAACATACGTTGTTCCCTTTGTTCGGCGGTATGTTACTTGCCCGAGATTCGATCGTCGGTATCCAATACCTAGTTCAATATCGTTACCGGCAAGTCTCTTTACTCGTTCCGTAATACATCATCTTGCAACTAACTCTTTAGTCACGGTGCTTGCAAGGCTTCTGTGATGCTGTATTACCGAGAGGGCCCAGAGATACCTCTCCGATAGTCGGAGTGACAAATCCCAATCTCGATCCATGCCAACTCAACAAACTCTTTCGGAGATACCTGTAGTGCACCTTTATAATCACCCAGTAACGTTGTGACGTTTGATACACCCAAAGTATTCCTACGGTATCCGGGAGTTGCATGATCTCATGGTCAGAGGAACGTGTATTTGACATAGTGAAAGCAATAGCAATAAACTGAACGATCATTTGCTATGCTAACGGTTGGGTCATGTCTATCACATCATTCTCCTAATGATGTGATCCCGTTATCAAATGACAACTCATGTCCATGGTCAG
This sequence comes from Elymus sibiricus, assembly GCA_039707655.1. Classification (NCBI taxonomy): domain Eukaryota; kingdom Viridiplantae; phylum Streptophyta; class Magnoliopsida; order Poales; family Poaceae; genus Elymus; species Elymus sibiricus. The sequence goes on along the minus strand of CM077674.1, from coordinate 161,735,584 downwards.
GAAACCTTGACCATCTTTTGATCAACGAGCTAGTCTAGTAGAGGCATACTAGGGACATAGTATTTGTCTATTATCCACACATGTATTTAGTTTCCGGTCAATACAATTCTAGCATGAATAATAAACCATTATCATGAACGGAGAAATATGATAATAATAAACACTTTATTAATTGCATCTAGGGCATATTTCCAACAGAACACGGGAACGAGAAAAGAGAACAAAACCGGTAACGAGGTAACTGGCATAGTGGACAAGTTGTTGATGCACGGGGATGCCGATAAGTCTCACCTCGGGTGTTTATAACATATCGCGAAGCAACAGGAATAGCACACAGCAACTGGAGGTTCACTCGAATATTTATTCGTGTGGGTATAGGGGTCAATATGGGTGTCCACGGCTCCGATGTTGATCATTGATCGGAAAGTGTTGCGGTCATGTCTATACTTCGCTGAACCTATAGGGTCACACGCTTAAGGGTCATCTATCTACTGAATTCTAGACAGGGAGTCTGAGAGAAAGTCACCGGAAAAGTTTCGGAGACAACGGAAAAGTTCCGGAGAGAGAACACCGGAATAGTTTCTGTAAAACTGAAAAGTTGTTTCAGGGTATACCATTAGGTCAAATTGGTTTCGGCACACGCCTAGAAATTCTTGGAGGGCGACAGAATTGTTCTGGAAACTTCTGGGATTTTTTCGAAGAAAAACCCGGAAATGTTCCGGAGCTGCCGGAACTGCTTTGGTTGCTTTTCGCAGATGAAAATCACTAATCCGGAATTGTTTCGGAACACGTCCAAAATTATTTTAGTGGGTACTGGAAATGTTCTAAGACCTATAGAAATATTTTTGGATTTAACGGTCGGAGAAATTTCTCACGAATAGTGGAAACACTATTATGAATAGTGGAAACACTATTGGGAGAAAATATCTCACGAATAGTGGAAACACTATTATGAATAGTGGAAACACTATTGGGAGATAATATCTCATGAATAGTGGAAACACTATTATGAATAGTGTGAAAATATCTGAGTGCATTTTGGTATTTTGGGAGCCACCCTACCCCTTGGGTTTTCCTATAAATAGAGGTGGAGAGGCACTCTTCACACTCACTCTTTCTCACATACACATGCCATTGCAATGATCTGGCTTATCTCTCCCTCCCCGCGAAATAGTTTCGTAGAGCCGAAAGGCTGTCTGGGTTCCGGTGGGAACTAGTTCTGGACGGCGAAGCCCTGCCGGAAAGATGACACCGTATGTGTGCAACCCCGTAGAGAGTGCCTCCCGAAGGGCTGTCCGAGTGACCGTCCGAGTTTCGAGTGTCCTCCCGAAGGGCTGTCCGAGTGACCGTCCGAGTTTCAAGCGTCCTTCCGAAGGGCTGTCCGTGACACTGTCCGAGGGACTGTCCGACTGCCTCCCGGAGGGCTGTCCGAGGGGCAGACGAGGGAGAACATCCTCACGGTTGGGAGGTTGTAAAATCCTAGCTGCGGGGATCTGCACTGCCGATCATCATCGACTCTACTTCCGCTGTGCTACGAGTCGGTAACGAAAAGATCAAACCTTTTATGCAGTCTCCATAGTGGTCCTGGGCTGGTGTGTAGGTCGGAAATTTTTTGTTTTCTGCTGCGTTACCCTACAGTGGCATCATGAGCCGTGCTATGCATAGTTGCAGGTTACGATCTAGAATACATAGAGATGTATGAGTGTTGCACAATATAGTTTGTAGTAGATGAGTTCTACTACTGATAATTATTTGTGCGGGTAGCAGATGAAATCTGTTACCCGATGTTCTTGTTGCTTCCCTAGAATTTGCATTTTTTTGATCTTGATAACAGCATGGTGGAGTTTCAAAGTTCTGGCAATCCGTGATCCTGATTGATCAACGAAGTGCTAACAGTTCATTGAATTCCACCATAGTTAGAGAGAAAGATGAAATTTTGCAGACGAAAGGGCAATGGAGATATGATCTGCACGGGGGTCATGCGTATGACGAAGTTCAGTATGGGGCTCGAGATTTTATTATCTCATGTTTCATACACCCCGTAAAGTTAATCTAGCGACTTGAATAATCATACTTGATGATGGACGTTGGTAGCTTCGGTTTGTTTTGAAACCTTAGAAGCCACGTAAAATGAAATTTTGCATAAACCGATTAGAGGCGTCTAACTTGGTTTTGCAGGATGTGCATGTGATGTGGTATAGCAGTGCTCATAATAATTTGATTATGTATGAGATGACTATATGATGTAAAATTAACATGACCTGCGTGTCATGATTCGGCATGATGGCTGGAGCCATATGATTGTCACTTTAATGACCTGCGTGTCAACCTTAAGTAATGCACTTATTTTATTAGCTATAGAGATAGCAATATTATCTGGTGCATCGACAAGGTGGTGGCAATCTTCGCGAAGGTGAACACCGACGCAAATGCCGAAGACGAAGAAATTAAAGACTTCTTCGTCAGAAAGGGCTATACCATATCATGGTATTATGAATTGCCTGAGATGTTTATCCCTTATGATGCACCCTTTTTGATTGTGTAGTAGTCGCTTTTTATTAGGGTGATCTCTCACTTAAAATATCAAGTAGTTAGTGTTCTCCCAAGTGTAGCACCGTCACGGCACCTATCTCTTCGGGGCATCACATGATCTCCATGGGTGCGAACAATTAGAGAAGTGTGAGGCGGGTGAGTTGAGACCTCGCAGCGAGATCACTTGGTTGTCTTGACGTTCAGGCAGGACAGTCCTAAGCTTGGAACACACGCATCGAAAGATGAACAAGAATCACATAGAGATGTGATCGACAAGTTTGCCTACCGATTGAAGTTCGCGCCATTTGAGTTCATCTCGAACCATGGCGTTGAATGGAAATGCGGGTCTTGAATCACTCACAGTCAATTATGAGAGATATTGATTTGAGTGGGAGCGCACTGTAGAATTAACTTGTTTAATTCTCAGTTCAATTAATTATGGACACTGTCTAAGTGTTATATGCATAATAGTTATAGAAGAATGGCTCGCGTTTCCACTTTCCCTGTTAAAACTGAATAAGTTGTTAAATATCTAGTTAAAACTTTACGGTTGGTAACGTAATGTGAGGATTGTCCTCAAGAGTGCCGAGAAGGACTTTGTCCTATCGCATGCTTTCGGTATTCTCCCGCTAATGCTATGGATGATGTGACTCTCGTCCTTCGATCCAAAAGCTAGAATTCCGTTACGGTCAAGTGCAATATGTTTGCTTCCATGAGACCCGAACTTCAAAAGTTTGGGATAGCTATGTGATATTCATGGAACTGAAAATTAGTTTCAGATACATACAAAGGCTAAAAGATATGAGATATCCAACGCAATGTTTGTTTGCAAAATATTAGTAAAAGTGTTTACTATGCATTTGACAAATACGAGAGGGATCCAGAAGAACGCCTATCATATGATGAAGGTGAATAAAACAACAACTTAAAGAGAAAGGAAATGTCCAAAGGGTGTTAGTGTGACTTACACACCTAGGAAGTCCGGGGCTAACGCCACTCTTAAGTTGAGTGCTTCTTCTGAGAGTAGGAGAAATACTGAAAGTTAAACTGTTAGAAGTATAAAGGCAAAAAGAGAGAAGACTGGAATGTCCAGCTCATGTATGAAAGTCATACAAGCTATTGATGTATAGAAGGCTGGTCAAACAAATAGTTCTTGGGAATTGTGATTAAATTGTTAGTCACTAATTCTTGGGTATTGTGAGTTGATCACAAAAGATACCCGCTCGATTGCATTCTGCTGCGACTCGATGCAAGAACTACTACGGCCTAAAAGACTTGTCGGAGTGAGGTTTAGATATGCGCTGGGAACATAGTAAAAGTTGCTATACTCGGTACATTACCTATGTATTTATTTTCATAATTCATTTTAGAGTTTTTACACACTCTAACCCATTGCATAAAGTATCTTGCAAGAAGGTTGTTCATAAGAGAACTTTTGATGTTCGGTGTTATGAATAACATAAGGGCCATGCTTCCATCATGGATAGGATGTATGTTATGAATATTGATAATAATATATTACCTTCGTATTTACTTTCATAATTCATTTTAGAGTTTTTACACACTCTAGCCCATTGCATAATGTTTGTTGCAAAAGGGTTGTTCATAAAAGAACAATTGTTGTTCAGTGTTATGAATAACATAAAGGGCCATACTTCCATCATGAATGGGATATATGTTATGAATATTGATGGTAATATGATACATCCATAACACTGACGCTAAATGTCGCAAGACTAAAAGAATACCACACATGTGTGGCACTGCATTTGGTCACATTGGAGAAACCCGCATGGAGAAATTCCATAATGACGGATTTTGAAGTCGTTTGATTATGAATCATCTGACACTTGCAACTTTACTCTGAAAAGTGAAGTGACTGAAATACCGTTCACAGGCCATAAGGAACGAGCAACGAACTTATTGGTGATCATACATTTTGATGTATGTAGTCCGATAAATGTTGTTGCTAGCAGTGGATTTATCTATCTTCAGAAATGACTCAAGTAGATATATGGATATTTACTTGATGAGATGTAGGTCTGGATCTTTTGAAATCATTCATAAGGTTTTCAATATGAAGTAGAAATTATTGTAACAAGAAAATTATGTTTCTGCAATTTGATTGCGGAAAGGAATATTTGAGTTACAAGTTTAGCGAATGTTTGATGAGTTGTGAAAAGAGTTTCATAACTTACACCTCACGGAGCACCACTGTGAGTGGAATATCCGTGAAGATGTAATCAAACCATTTATGACATGGTAAGATCAAAGATGACGTAAATCAATTTGCCATTATCCCTTTTAAAAGTAATGCTTTAGAGACTACGGCTTTTACACTGAAAAGAGCACCATCACATCTGTTGAAATGACGCCATGGTATGGTAATCCCAACCATGTTATGTCTTTTCTTAACATTTGGAATATGGGGCTTGTGTAAAATATTTACAAACCTATTCCAAATTAGACAAGTGCTGCTTTGTAGGTTATCCCATGTTATTGGGAACTCCTCCACCACTATAGCGAGGCAAAAGGTTTTGCCACAAAACGGTATGCTTTTGAAGAAAATGGTTCTTGCAAAAAGGTGAGTGGGAGGACAGTGCAACTCGACGAGATAACAATATCTTCGTCATCAGTTCAAAGAAAAGAAACCTTGGAAGTAATTCCAGAGTTTCCTACTGCGACTGATACGGAAGCCTCTACATGAGATGTATGGACTTCGGTCGAACTTGCAACTGAACCACATAGGCAAAACTCGTGCAAACCTCTCAAGTGCGCAAGCGAGATATTGTTGTTACACAACTGTATACCTATGATACACAAGGAAGCATTGATGGGCCCTGACTCCGGAATTGGCTAAATGCCAATATAATCCGAGATAGTTTCCATATAAATGATTCAAGATTATATCTTGATAAACCCTTCATAAGACTTAGAGTCTAACGAACATTAATGGAACTATAAACTGATGTGGATAAAATGTTTTATCCATAAAGCTCAACTTGTTGCAATAACAAATTCAAGGAGTTGACTACGATGAGATTGTCTCACCGTAGCGATGCTTAAAGTCAGATCAGGTTAAACTAGCAATTAATACATATTTCAATCATGAGATATGATACATGGATGCCAAAAGGATTTCCATGAAATGGAAATGCAACCTAGGACTTGCATGTGATACAGTCCAAGGTATTTTGTCAATCCAGAGGATGCTAGTGAGTATGTAAACTTCAGAGTTCCAGCAATGGGCAGAAGAGAGCAAAATGGAGTTGGAATCTTCGTTTTTGATGAAATAGTCAAAAGAGTTTTATTTCATCAATGGATAACGAAGATGCTTGTGGTTTCAAGAAAGTAAGTGGGAGCATAATAATATTTCTAAAAACCTTGTGTGCTTGACACATTGTTGATTGGAAATAATATAAATTACTTGACACGAATTAGGACTTCATTGAAAATAGTTTTCGATGAAGTGCTTAGGCTAGGTAGCCTCGGTATTAGGCATAATTATCTACGAGATAAAATTGCCTGATAGAGCTAAAGCCAAAAATACATATTGACAAGATGCTAAAAAAGTTTAGCATTAAAACGCCAAGGAGTGATTCTTGCCGAAGTCACATGGAAAGGGTTTTTGCAAGACTCGGTGTTCCAAAACACTGATGAGTAAAATACATGATGGAGATTCCACACACTCTTGTGTTTGGATTAATCATGTATTCCATGGTATGTAAAACAGCCAGATATGTCTGATACTCCCAAAGCTGTTGCGAGTATAGATACCAAAGTGATCAAAGTACTGATCATGGGACAACAGTGAAAAATGTCATTAAGTACTAAAGTAGCACTGATGACATGTTTTCTCGCAAGCAGAGATTATGAAGTGCTCGTTGTAAGTAATTACATCGATACAGTCTTCATCAATGCTCCATGCGATTTTTAATTTAAGTTAAGGGTATTGTGTAATACACAATATGGTGGCACGGTAGTTGGAAATTGTTCCAAACAAGTTACTGTGGCGATTTCTATAACAAAGGCTAAGTATGTTGATGCTTTGGAAGCGACTAAGAAGATGTTGAATCATATAGTTCATTCATGAACTTAGTATGGTTCCAAGAAGGCTTTGGTCAATGGGGCACTATTGTAGATAGTCGCTCCATAGCTCAGTCTGCGGAATCAAGGCTCGACCAGGGATTCACATATATACTAAGCCAAGTCCACACAAAATATGAATTTTGTGAAAACGCGAGGATATGCAAAGATACACACAGAACTGAAGTTGTCAGATCCGTTGGACATCAGGCTATACCACAAGTGAAGCATATTTTACACCGGTATGCCATAGGTGTAAAGTGTTTTAGCATTGGCTAGATTATTGACTCTAGTGCAAGTGGGAGTCTGTAGGAGATATGCCCTAGAGGCAATAATAAATGTTATTATTTATCCCCATGTTTGTAATTAAGTTTATATTCCGTGCTATATCTGCTATGGTTCTCGAGTCTACAATAACCACGAGGCTCGAAGGAAGACACATATGCACGTGTGGAATAATAAACGGTAAAATGTATTCCTAGTCTGGCCTCTAAGACTAGCTCAAGTGTTGCATGATGGTTCTGTTTTCCTGATCATGGGCATGACTATGCCGACAACTTTGAGGGCACAATGTTAGTAGAACACTTATGGTTGAATCGACCCGAATTGATGTTATGCTATGAGATACATTCGTCACAAGTTAATGGTTAATAACACAGAGAAAGTTAACGTTTGCATAATTCCTTAGACCATGAGAGTATCGAGTTTCTTCATGCTTGCTTCATGAACTTTGGGGTTTGTTAAACGTCATCCCGTAAATGGGTGGCTATTACGGCGGCTTACGAGTTCATGGAAAAGTATGTCAAGTAACTTGATAGCTCAAGATTGGGATTTGCTCCTTCGACGATGGAGAGATATCTCTGGGCCCTCTCAGTGTTACGGTATCCACCATCGTCTGGCCAGACACAATGTGATTTGATCACAGGGATGCCGGAACACGGGAACGAGAAAAGAGAACAAAACCGGTAACGAGGTAACTGGCATGGTGGACAAGCTGTTGATCCACGGGGATGCCGATAAGTCTCACCTCGGGTGTTTGTAACATATCGCGAAGCAACAGGAATAGCACACAGCAACTGGAGGTTCACTCGAATATTTATTCGTGTGGGTATAGGGGTCAATATGGGTGTCCACGGCTCCAATGTTGATCATTGATCGGAAAGTGTTCCGGTCATGTCTATACTTCACCGAACCTATAGGGTCACACGCTTAAGGGTCATCTATCTTCTGAATTCTAGACAGGGAGTCTGAGAGAAAGTCACCGGAAAAGTTTCGGAGACAACGGAAAAGTTCCGGAGAGAGAACACCGGAATAGTTTCGGTAAAACTGAAAAGTTGTTTCAGGGTATACCATTAGGTCAATTTGGTTTCGGCACACGCCTGGAAATTCTTGGAGGGTGCCAGAATTGTTCTGGAAACTTCTGGGATTTTTTCGGAGAAAAAACCCAAAAATGTTCTGGAGCTGCCGGAACCGCTTTGGTTGCTTTTCACAGATGAAAATCACTAATCCGGAATTGTTTCGGAACGCGTCCAAAATTATTTTAGTGGGTACTAGAAATGTTCTAATACCTACAGAAATATTTTTGGATTTAACGGTCAGAGAAAATATCTCACGAATAGTGGAAACACTATTATGAATAGTGGAAACACTAGTGGGAGAAAAAATCCCATGAATAGTGGAAACACTATTATGAATAGTGTGAAAATATCTAAGGGCATTTTGGTATTTTGGGAGCCACCCTACCCCTTGGGTTTCCCTATAAATAGAGGTGGAGAGGCACTCTCCACACTCACTCTTTCTCACATACACATGCCATTGCAATGATCTGGCTTCTCTCTCCCTCCCCGCGAAATAGTTTCGTAGAGCCGAAAGGCTGTCTGGGTTCCGGTGGGAACTAGTTCTGGACGGCGAAGCCCTGCCGGATAGATGACACCGTATGTGTGCAACCCCGTAGAGAGGTCGTAGGTTCGATCTTTTTTCCCGAGGGGCTGTTCGAGAGTGCCTCCCAAAGGGCTGTCCGAGTGACCGTCCGAGTTTCGAGTGTCCTCCCGAAGGGCTGTCCCGAGTGACCGTCCGAGTTTCGAGCGTCCTCCCGAAGGGCTGTCCGTGACACCGTCCGAGGGACTGTCTGACTGCCTCCCGGAGAACTGTCCGAGGGGCATACGAGGGAGAACATCCTCGCGGTTGGGAGGTTGTAAAATCCTAGCTGCGGGGATCTGCACCGCCGATCGTCATCGACTCTACTTCCGCTGCGCTACGAGTCGGTAACGAAAAGATCAAACCTTGTATGCAGTCTCCATAGTGGTCATGGGCTGGTGCGTAGGTCAGAAATTTTTTGTTTTCTGCTGCGTTCCCCTACATTTACCATGTATGATGCTACTTTTCAATGGTTTTAGATGTTGCATGTGAAACTTGGTGCTGCTGTGTAATGCCGTAGGTAGCTATATGCCTATATGTTGTAACTGAGTGCTGAAGCTATCTGATGTAATTCGATTATGAAATCCTGGTTGCCATAATACGGATATGAAATATATGATGTGTTTGATATGAAATGTCAATTTGATTACGAAATGGATTATCAATAATTGGCCAATTGGCCCGCTTATTGGGTTTTTCTATTGCAGACAGTTTCTCAGACAACACCGTGGGCGATAAACTCGAACAACCCACACAGTTTCTAGAAAGTGGGCGTATTGGATCAATGAACAAGCACACACGACTTCCACCCAACAAATGTTTGCGTTAGGCCACCTTGCACAAACACTACTAGGGAAAAGCCTAGTAGTAGCGCTGGAAATACCCATACCAGTAGCGCTGGCGGCAGCGCTACTGATAAGGCGCTACAGCTAAGTTTTAGCTGTAGCGCTATTTCAACCAGCGCTACTGGTAAGTATAGTTAGCAGTAGCGCTGTAGAGAACAGCGCTACTACTAACTAGCTGTAGCGCTGCACCACAACAAACGTTGCTGCTAAACCAGCGCTGCTGCTAGACGCCCACCAGCGCTACTGCTAAGATTCCTGCTTTCGCGTATTTATTTCCCCTCTACGTATTTTTTCTGTATTTGTGCATGCTCTATACAGTAGTTTCATCATATCATAATAAACATACAATATTCTCATCATATCATACACATACAGTAGTCTCGTCATATCATCATCATCCAACACAAATATCATCATCTCGAAAATAGCGATACACAAGTCATGTCTCGAATAAATGCAACTGCATGGTCATGGCACACACACAAGTTTCATCATCTCTATCTAAACCATGATATAGAAGAGAAGAGCGATCAATATGAGCAAGAGCGCGACTATGTAGTACTTCTTGAGGCGCCGGTTTCGCTCCCTCTCTTGCCTGAGCGTCCACCTCAAGTAACTATTTTCCGCTTCGGCTCTGCTGTCGAACCCTCTGTGGCTAGCGCCCGGGTAGCTGTCCACCTGGGCCTGAGCGTCTGGCCAGTGGTCGTACACTCCTGGAACCCTCCCAATGAATACGGTCTAGCAATCCTTCGCCATCTCTGATCTATGTACCTGCATCGTCAGTTGATGAATTCATCGATAATATGCAACATAATGTACTTGAGAAACACGAAGAGACAGAGTTAGCAAAATACAAGCAACCTATAGTAAACATAAATAACAAAGTTACGCGTACCCAAACTAATTAACTAGAGCGATCTACGCTAGTTCAGGAGGACGGTTTAATTACATCACAAAGTTTCGTCATGCATAAATTCAAAGTTTTGTCATAGGAAGACAGTAGTGACTAAACAGACACATTGTCATCGTCAATCACTCCTCCATGTCGGCGTTCCAGTCTTCATAGTCAGGGAGGAAGCACCCGAGCTTCGTGAAAGGCTTCAGGTCCAGACGCTGAGCGACTAGCAGTGCTCGGACATCATCCTGCGTCATTGGCCCATGGTAGAACATCCCTGTTTGTTCGAGGACCTCCTTCATGATCACTTGGGCAAGTTCACACTGTACGTGATAAAACTCAGCTCGGATTCGATGATCCGGTGTCCTTCTTATGCTTGTGGCCCAGTTGACAATCTCGGCATCGTTGGAAGTAGGTGACATGCGAAGGCGTTGATTATCCCTTCTGTAGTCCAGCATGTGATGCATGGTGTAGAATCCATCAGCCTTACTATCCTTCGATTGCTGGATGCAGCAGAAGTCGGTCTTATGGCCGAAACCCAGCCCGTTCTTCCTGTGCTTTTTCACCTTGATATATCCACCAGACAGGCTGAAGGTTATCATGGCACTATCGAGAACACTCCTTATGTGCGTGTAATCCTTTTTCTTGATGTTCCTCGATGAGTCCAAGTACAGAGCATGGGAGTATTCTGGGTACAGAACGATCAAGAGGGCAAACGATTTTCTTGGCCTCCTCGACACTAGTAGGACACACGTTCCCCGCGGGAAGAACTGTATTATGTAGATGTTTCTAATGCTCATCGAGGCTTGCGTCTGTCCATTTGTTTTTGGCCTTTGTCTTTAGAAATTCGAGCGTGAAACTCAAGCGGGTCACCACGGGATCGCAACCGTCATACAATGGAGTCTTCGAGTCTACTTCCAGTTGCGCCAGCTTGGCCTCCTCTCTAGAAGCAGCTCTGTCGCTAGTCGTATTCTTGCGAAGCAGGTCTCGAACATGAGGGTCCTGCATGACTGAACTTAGTAGCGTCGAAGACTACGGCGTGTCCGCCGCCTCTTCTCCGCCATGTCCGGACTCTTCTTCGCCGTGTCCGGAATCTTCTCTGCCGCCATGTCCAGACTCTTCCCCGCCACCATGTCCGGCGCCATCATCTTCGGGTCGATCGGTCATCTCTTCGTCTAGCCCCATGTCGTTATTGCCTGCCATGTGGACGTCCTCATCATCATCTTCACTTATCCACCGAGTATAGCCATCCATGAAACCATTCATGTGCAGGTGCGCCTTCAAACTGCCACAATCAAAGGGGTCCAAAATGACTCCTTCTTTGCATCTTGTACACGGACATCTAATCCCAGTCCGATTATTTGCATACATGTCCTTCACCGCGGATTACAAGTATCGCTCCACCTTCCTTCCACTCACCTTCATGACCGACTACGCGATATAACAAGCAAAAGGATTATAAACAAAATGCATGCATGCATCAAAGTCATACTAAAATTTGGCATGACCTTGCCTAAAAATAGGACATATCGAGTTTGCTCGAAATTCGCCGAAACGGAAATAAATCGACATTTCGGCAAAACATAAGCAACTCAGGGGGCATGTCACTCGCACAAATCCCTTCATATCGCAAACACACATATTCCCATTCTTAAAATGCACAACTTTTTACTCACCTATCTCCCGAGAGAGATCGAGCATGGTTAGATGAGGCCTTCGCTACCTATAGGGATCGAAAGTGGATGGCTAGCTAGCTAGATCTAGTTGTTGGGAGGAGAGATGACTCTAGCTAACTAATGGAGAGGGAGAGAGATGAGCTAGGTAGCTATGAGACAAATCTAGGAGTGGGAAAGGGATATATATGTATGGAAGGAGGGAGAGCCAAATAAATGAGGAAGATAGAGAAAAGAGGCCATTTATGGAGGAGAATTATGGTGGAGGGGGGCATTAATGGGGAGAGAAGAGAGGTAGAAGGAAGAGAGAAGAAGGGCAATAATGGTGGAGAAGTAACTTAGAGAGGGGAGAGGGGAAAGGAGGGGAGAGGGCAAAGGGGGGAGGAAGGGGGAGGGGGAGAGGGGGTGGGTGAAAAGGTGGCACCAGCCACGCCTAGCAGTAGCGTTGTATTTTTGCCGGCGCTACTGCTAAGGTGCATAGTAGTAGCGCTCGTTCGGCGCAGCGCTACTACTAAGTGGGGCCCAATAGTAGTAGCAGTTTTGTCAGAGCCGGCACTACTGATAAAATATTAGCAGTAGCGCTGTATTTTGGAGGGCGCTACTACTACAGCTAGCGTCGGTGGGCACGTTGGGGCCCACTTAGCTGTAGCGCGGCAAGTACTTCTAGTGCTACTGCTAAGGTCTTACTTGTAGCGCTGTCCAAACCCAACGCTACTGCTAATTAGCAGCAGCGCTGCATATTTTCCCGCGCTACTACTAATGTTCTACCTATAAGCTTTTCCCTAGTAGTGAAATGTTTCCACATAAAAATCGTGTGTGATGTACATACGAACGGAAATGTTTGTCTGGGATTCACTGTCTGGGATGTACGTAAGAACGGAAACGATTGGGCCTGTATAATTGTGTGCGATGGCTCGCCCGATCGCACACGAGCTCTTTTTGCCCCGCGTGTGTGACTCAAGGACGTATCACCGACGATTTCGGGGTCGTGTGGGAAGGATCCCCCTATCGCACACACAGGCAAGGCGATGGTTTAAAACTCTGTCACGGAAAGGGGGTAAAAACCGTTTGTATAGGACGTCTCTGCACTAGTGTGGTCCAGAAAAAATTAATCTAAAGATTTTTTTTCCGTTTGGACTTTATTTGATATTGATTTTCTAAAAAGCCAAAAACAAGCAAAAAAATAGGAACTGGCACTGGGCACTGGGTTAATAGGTTAGTCCCAAAAAATGATATAAAATAGCATATAATTGCATATAAAGCATCCAAGATTGATAATATAATAGCATGAAACAATAAAAAATTATAGATACGTTGGAGACGTATCACTCCCTTATCCTAGTAATGGAGGAGCATCCAACAATTTTAATGGAGCTAGTGGTAGCAATAGAAATACTCTTGAAGAAACTCTTTAAAAATTTATTGCTAGTCAGACTGAGCAAAATGAAAACTTCAAGAGTATCTTGAAGAACCATGATAACTTACTTGGTCAATTGACCAGTTAGGTTGTTGGACTAACAAATGGAAGCACAAGTGGCTAAAATTGTAGAGAGCCAAACATTGATTTTGGCCAAGTTTGTAGGTAAACCGGAGCCTAACCCAGTTGAAGATGTTAAAATGATGAGAAGCAACGAAGAGAAGGCCGAAGTACTTGACACAAGCCATGTGCCGGAGTACAACTACACCGTTGCTGATTTTGTAAATATGATATCCATGAAGTATCCACTCACTACTGCAGGCGACTGCTAACACGACACATGAATCAGAGACCCTTCGACCAAACTGTGTGCGATGCATGAATCACAAACGGTATCATAATAAAACCGTCACCAATAAGATGAGCTGTATGCGATGGCGGAGACATCAAGCACGATTCAGATTAGAGCTGCGTGTGCGATATGTGGCATACAGTTAATCCATACGAAATTTTTGCGATGAGTCAGAACAAAAAAAACGGTCAGCCAGATCGAGGTGTGGGCGACATACGGCATACAGTTCACTCGGATGAACTATTTGCGATTACCCAACACAACATAAACGATCAGCTAGATCAAGGTGTGTGCGATAGACGGCATACAGTTCACTCGGATGAACTGTTTGTGATTACCCAACACAACAGAAACGGTTCAACTTAACAAGATGTGTGTGATACGCGGCAAACAGGTCAGTAATGAGAAAATGTGTGGGAAGACCGATAACAACACAAACGATTCCTGCTAATAAGCTGTGTGTATTGTGGGCAAATGCTTGCTGGTATACAATTGTCAGTGGTTGATGAAATCATCACCAGCGGGTTCCCTAGTTTAGCTCGTGGGCGATGTGATTTGCTCTGTCCGCACAACATTTATGCTCTGTCTACACAACAACAACATATATACTTATAAGAACATGATTGCATAAACAAATTAAACATCCAATTACAAAAGTGACTACACACACCAAAGTAAACAATTACATGCATACTAAACTAGGAGAAACGATCATCTAATCATCTACATGTTGTGACGATGCTTGACATTGCTCTGCTTCCGGTTGGATCCCTGGCCGTTTTGGGGAAGAAGGAGGCACTTCCTCATGTCAACGATCCGCCTGTACATCTCGTAGCTCGTGTACGCCTCCTTGGTCGCGTACACGACGTGAGCTTTGTTGAGTTTCTCCATCCAGGCCGAGTTCCAGGCACGCTTGTCCTTGTTGCAGGAATCCTTCATGTCTCTGTAGTAGGGGTCGATGATGGCCTCGACGAGGTGAACCAGTGAGTCCTTCTCATGCTTCTTGCTGCCCAAGATCTTGTATTGGCCCAGGATGCCGACACGATTCTGGCAGGCGATCCCGAATTCTTGAGCACCTTTACATCGTTGGTGATGTCCACCGTACCAAACATGTAGTGGGGGTGTTGAGAAACCTAGCGAAATGCTCGCAAGGCCTTGTGGCAAGGCAGTAGTGGTAGACGAGGACGTGATTGCACATGCACATCTGGGCGACGGCGACCTTGTGACGAGACCCGGCACGAGCGCGGGTGTACTCGAGGTCGAACCTGACCACCTTGTACTTCTCCGCAGCAAGCAACAGCTCCATAGTGTGGATGGAGTTCTCCACCCAGATCGGGTTGTTGGTGTACACCACCGAGAGATCCGTGAACCTTCTATGGGTGTCCACTACGGCATGCATGGTGAACTGCCGCTCGTCGTCGGCAGTCGCTGGGAGCGCCATTGGAGCCGCACATGATACCCTCTCTGTATTTGTCATCGTGGGTGTGCTTCTTGCAATACTGGGGCGTGATCGAAAGGTTGATGAGACACAAGGGTTAAATGGCCGCTATAATAAATGGGGGCCGGACGGCCTGTAATCGTCACGTCTTGTCACCGCGTTCCTAGCGTAGGATTCCAGTGCACGCTTGAGCACCCCACACGTGTTTCGTTTGACCACGCGTGGGCTCGAAGAGGTGCCAAGTTTACCCGTGGGTGATGAGGTCAAAGTTACATAGACGGGTAATGATGGACACTCGAGTGTGATAATTCTGGGCACACAACTGTGTACAATAATGTCGAAGATCGTTGTCGAGTCCGCAATATAGATTGTTTGCGATGAGATCGACAGGGGAAACACATTCGAGAATGGTAAATAAAATCAAGTCCATTGAGGTCCAGATATTAATCGTCCATTGCATATTAAGGTCAAAATAGTACTACCAATATACGAGTCTCATATACAATGCCATTTCAACGATTGTACCACAAAAGCCCGAAATATTACAAGGTTCAAATTCCAGAGTTAGAAGGCTCAAATTCGAAGATTACAAGGTTCAAACTGATATTAGAAATGAAATTCAGCTCGTAGCTGCAGACGCCTGCGCTGATCAGCTGAACATGGACATATGAGAGGTTCAAATTGATATTACAACTTTAACACCCGTTTCAAAACCTCAACTTTTCTGCAAAAGGGATCAGCCACTGATAAGTCATGTATGGGCTTGACATAATGACTTCCGATTACTCTGTCAACTGAACTTCCAAAATGAAATTTAGCTTCTGCAGAGCCTTTTCCATTCTGCCGTAGCCGCCGGCGCTGATCAGCAAACCATTTAGTTTTGCAAAGCAAATGTAGGGCAAACCTCATTACCTTTAGCACCCTTGCTCTCACAACAAAGAACCTGGAGAATATAGTCTCTGGTAAGGTCCCTCGATAGGAGTTCAAAGTAATTTCTGACAGATGCAGATCAAGGCATTCGATGTGATTGTTATATTGTATCACATTATCCACTACCGGGCCTAATCTTATCTGCAAAAAGAAGAGAACGTATTAGTCTCTACATGCAGTTTTGAACACTACTACAAGCCTCTTTGATTTGCAAGATTTCTAAAATACACGAATAGGGTGACATGCCATCTTCGATCCTACATGATTAACATGGGCATTTGATTACAATCTAGAAAAACGTAGGCTTCTTCCCAAGAGGTTGGCGTGGATGGAAATTTTCCTACGAGAACTAGTACAGATGAATCCAAAGGAGAAATGCATATGGATTGTAACCTTATGAATCAAGCAACCACTATAGGGAAAAACATCTATGTACTGAAATCCTCCAAAATTCCTTCAGAAATCGTAGTACATTTGTCATTGTAAACTTGGGAAAAGGTACCAAAAAATTGAACTCCCTTATGGTTAACATTTAATAGGAAAGGAGCATCACCTCGATATATAGCTTCTCCAGGCACAAAAAGCATCTCAGGAAACTGAAAACTTCGTCCAGGTTGGGGCCGATAGATTCTAGTGCGAAGACCTTCACTGTGCACAGATACAGAGTCAAGCTTGTGGGGTTCATTTTTTGGATGGCAGACGAACATACATCTTCAAAATTAGAAAAATGTCAATTTCAAGAAGGAGAAGAAGAAGGCGACCGTTGTACCTGAACGGGTGTGGATCCAATAACAAGTTCGTAGAATTTAACAGACGAGTAGCCCACCACTATCAATTTCGGCGCAGAAATGACATTGATTCTTGTTGGACCTTGTTGATCAACTACAAGTAATCTCTCAAGTAAAGGTGTGTCCTCAATGACCATACTATGATACACCTTATGTGATCTCTTGTTGCAGCACCAGCAACACACATAAAATGTCCGGAGAGTCATGGAGGTGATGTGGAAGCTACTCAACCCATTGATCGCCTAAAGACGAAGGTACTCGAGTGCAGTACAGCCGTGGAGTAGGCACTCCATGTCATCCTTGGGGATGCAGACAGCAACGAGCTCGAGGTGCTTCAGTTCAGGGAGAAAAAGAGCGGGCGCGTCATTAATCGGGGGCAAATGGTGGTTCATGAATCTGGCGAGCCGCAGCGTGGGCGCGAGGCGGAGTTCAGACGGTGGCAGCAAGCGCATATGTGCATCATTAAAACTAAGCTCCTCGAGGTGATCTAGGGCGAGGGATCGGAACCACTCGTCAAGCTTGGCTCGGTCCTTGCCGTTGGAACAAAACTTGCCCGTGATAAGGCCTCTGATTGGGCCAAGCTGCTTGCCGAGGATCTGGGACAATGCGTCCAAGCTTTTGTGATAGCCATGGCAGAGCTTGTGGACGTCAATGAGGTCGAGAGGGGTGGAGTGCCATAGGGGGCGCCACCGCCGGGAAAGGACAGTTGTCTGCGCGCCATATTTGATTGGGGGGAGGGAGATGATGACGATCAACATATCATCGGGGAGGCTACTGATGAAGTCTAGGCCCGCCGGAGTCGCTTGCGGTTCTTGCTTGACCCGCCTCCGCTTGTTGGTAGCATCGTCCTCCACCTCCGGAGTCTCCTCGGCGGCGAAGCTATCTGGTAGGAGTGGGGGAGTGGGTGGATAGGGAATATTTAGTTAGAACAGGGCAGAAAAAAAGTGTATTGGTATCTAGAAGTTACTAGGTAGGAACAGACTTAACAGAGTAAGAAAATGGAATCACAATTGGTTGCTTAAATACTACATAATTACTTTGATATTGCTAGGTAAGTCAACATGCAGATAGTTGAAAAAGAACACTTACTTCGAACAAAGTCTGGATGGATGATATCGTCGGGGAAGTTAGCATATATCATATGACCAGGCTCTTTTAGGTGCAGTGCAATTTTAGTGCCAGCTTTCAATACATAAAACTTAGAAATTTCTGTCCAAAGGCCCGCGCCAAAATAGGAGTGACCATGTTCATCAAGTTTTATGGAAGCAACGATTGTAAATCCATGGTTTGTGTTAAATATGACATTCTTGGAGTCTTCAGTTATGTAAAGGCCAAGATTGTGTACTACAGTTGTTGTTGCAAAGCAAGGGATGTACTGCAGGAAATGATAAGATTGTTAAAGAATATAGTAACATGCAAATATGGGAGTAATTGAAAGAACAGTACACAGCAGCTGAAATCAAAGGACACAAATTTATAATTAAACAGATAGTGTAACCATGATGTCATGCAAATATGAGAGTAATCAAAAGAACATTACAGCATTAATTTGCCAAATATAGAAAGAAGAAAAATCCACTTTGACGCATATGCTGCATGTGGCACCTTTTATCCAAATGTAGCAATATATAGTATATGTTCAGAAAAGTAGGCCATGCCAACCAAGGTAGGGTGAGATTGAACATACCGTGCGCTTCCTGAAGTCATCTGGTACGGTGAGATGGAACTCCTCGCCTGTCTGGCCGAGGCCGCATAGGCCTGATGTCTCCTTGCACTGTACACTCTATGAATGAAAGAAAACCCTCGAATCAGCTAAAAATGAATTCACGGCGATTTTAGCCGAGAGATTAAAAGGGGCAGACGGACTGGGATAAGAGATGAGTGAATATTTCAGTAAATTAGTTACCTGCTTCTCCATGAGAAAAACCTCCTATACTGCAGATTCCCCCATTGGGCAGAGTTGGGTCGATGGCGAGCAGTGTCGAGAAAGTCGGGGGCGATAGGCGGCAGCAAGCGGCAGTGGCGAAATGCGGTGGGGTTTGCCGGCAGCCGGTGGCGGCGACAGGCGTCGAGCTAAGTGGTTGCCGCGGAGATAGGTGGTGACATGCAGAGTCGCGGAGGAGTGTAGGTGCGACTGGGGATGGAGGGTGGAGGGCGGGGGTGAGGGTTTTCTTTTTTCCTTTTTGAATTGGGTGGTGAGGGTTTTCTGTCCCAGAATGCGTTTCAGAGGCAACGGTTTGGTAGACACAACTGTGTGTGTTAACATCACTCCGGTGTGAGGGCGAAACGGACTGCCGTTCAATCTGTGTACATCCTATGATGCAAACGTGCGATCCGTGAGGATGCGTTCTGGCCAATCAGAACACACTTGCCACGACACAATAAAAGTCATCGCACACGGTTCCAAGGTCCACATTTCCTTCGTCGGTTGACCCTGAAATTTTTACCCACGCTAAACATTCACCCTAATATGCATCGTACATGTTCAAATTTTTTGCCAACTCTCCACACGTAGTTGTGCGTGTTTTGGGAAAACAGTTGCTAGTATAAAATTGTGTGGAAAGACCAAAAGTAACACAGACGATTCACGGTAATAAGTTGTGTGTGCTGTGGGCAATCATAGGTTGGTCTAAGAGAAGCATAAAATTCCATGAACCAAACTGATTGCATACTCATCCCACATCTAGATATAATTAAGCATAGATATAAACAAACTCAGGCATAGATAATAAGTGTACTCAAGCATAGCTCAACCATAGTTCCACCGATAATAATAAGCATACTCAAGCCTAGATATAATTAATACGCACACACTAGATAGCTACGGTACTTCTGAACATAACCATAGTTCAACGGGTCTCCAGGCCTGCACGAAGGTGAAGCTTCTCCATGTACTCAGCGTACGCGGCGTGCGCCACCCTGCAAGAATACTTCTGCTTGAAGGAGCCAACGGCTCTTCCTCTTGCATGCGCCAGAACACTTTCAAACGCGTCATGAAGGATTTGGTTGCAGAACGGGCATCCAAAGCCCCCATTCCAGGTACTAACACGCCTGTTATGCTCTCCAGCATAAAGCTCCCTGAGCTTTTTCTTCTTGAACTTCCTCTGGCTATCTTCATCCTCGCTATCGACATAATCAGATAGCACCTATACATATAGTAGAAAATGTGGCGTTAGTATATTTTATAATGCGAATTCAGCAGGCAGAGTTTATGAAACATAGTATATCCTGTGATAGCGTGAACCCTAAATCATCAAGTGATCTTGATGAAAGAAATGCATAAATTGAGAGCACACAACTTAGTGCAACAAAATTAAGAGGCTGGTTGCTTTGCTACCAACATTTGGCAAAATCAAAAGTTGCCAACATTTCTGAGATTGGCAATTAAAATTGATATATGCAACCAATCTCTAGCCAACATTTGGCAGTTGCCAAAATTAGGCATTCCTACTTTTTGCATCAAACCAATTTACATGCCGTAAAGTAGGATTAGGATTCGATGGCTATTATTCTAGACAGATCCAAAGATTTTGGTTTGGTTTTTTTAGCACAATCATCTATGTACATTCAAATTCATTTGTAGGACATATATGTAGGACATTAAAAATCAATTCTCAAGATCTGGCTACGAAATCTTAGCAGAAACACTAACCCTAGTCGGATTAATAGCAAAAATCATTTGTACAAAACAAACAATTAATCACTAACCCTAGACGTGTTATTAGCAAGAATTTGGTTCGATTTTTTTAGCACAATTATCTATGTTCAAACGAATCTGGAATTTTTTTTGGCACAAACATATATGTAGGACATCAAAAAATCAATTCTCAAGATCTGGCTATGAAATATTGGCAGAACCACTAACCCTAGTCGGATTAATAGCAAAAGTCATTTGTACAGAACTAACAATTAATCACTAACTCTAGAAGGAGGATTATATTTGCAGAGAACATATAACCATAGGATTTAAATTCCAAATAGGGGAAGGCAGGACTAACAAGAGAAAACCTAGGATTAAATTTGCCAAAAAATGGGTATAGATGACTAACCGGTTCTCCCTCGTCATCGGAGTCGTCGCCAGAGCGGTCGTCGGAGTCGTTGCCGGAGTGGTCGTCGGGGTCGCTGTGGACCTCCGGCTCCGGCTGGGGAAGCACGACGGCGGCGCCGACTTCAAGGCCGCGCTGCTGCCCGTGCGAGACCTCGTCCGCAGTGACGGCAACCTCTATGCCCGACTTCACGCGGTGTTGTACTTCACCAGCCCTGGCAATCCCACTCCCTCCCATGGTGTGCTTCGTCGGCATCATAATACACTTCACACGGCGGTGGCGACTGAGAACGGCGTCGAGGATGCAGGCGGAGAGAGAGGATTTTGAGTGTAGCCAGAAAGGGGGGGTGCGGCCGCCTATTATAACCAGCGGCTAGGGCGCGCCATTAATATGGAGCGGTGGGAGCGAGGCGGGCGCCTGTCAAAGGGCTGGCTCGCATCCCGGCGAGCCTGCGCAGCGGACTTCTCGCATGCCTACCGTCATTTCACATAGCTGCTCGCACGTCTCCCGATGACACTGCGCAGCGAACACGCCACCCGTCAATTCACACACCTGCTCGCACGCCTCCCGGTCTGCCTGCATGGCGGACTACTCGCATTCGTCCCGTCAACTCAGGCCTGCTCGCACGGCACGCGGGACGCGTGGCGACACGTATATTGTTTTTCTTTTTTGAGGATTAATTCTGCCGCTTTATTAATTAACTGAACCATGGCCCGTACATTGTTAGCCTAACGCCCACTGTTCAAATAAATAAACCGTTTGCGATATTGTGTTCCAATTATTAATAATCTTCCACTTGCAAGAAACTTATATCAAAACTTGTCTCGAATTTGACCAAAAAACAATATCACAGTCTATTGGTGTCATATCATGACACCACGACAAGTTTCATGAATTTCAACTAAGTCTTGGAATTGCTGGAATTTAAAAATCAAGATTCTCAATGTTTGAAATTTCTTGTAATTTCTTGCATGGGGACTAAACATGCACCCAAGGACACGAATATGATTTTCCAATCCATTTTGGTGCACTATTGCGTGTGCATGTAGTTCAAATTTGATATTTACACATTAAATCCCTAGGAAATCAATCAATGTATAAAAACGTCTGAATGATCTCTGAAGTTTTTTCAAATTTTAACACGACACTCCTTTGGTGGCGGTGGTGGTGCGGTGGGTGGGGGGGGGGTCCAGCACACTACGCGTTGTGAGCCTCCATGTGGGATTGACCGGTTTGTGAGGCAGGTGCCACATAAAAGTTGTGAATTGGGTATTTAAACATTACACAACCATTTCATACATATGTTTGGGCCACATGCATGCAGTGGTGGTCCTCGGACACTCCCTCATGCGGTAATCAGCGATGCACCCATTCGTTAGCCCGCGCAGGTTATCACTTTGACCGACATCGAGAGGCATTTGACCAAAGGTGGATTCATCTTGGCCTGTGTTATGGTGTAGATCATGTTGAGATTCTACACCAAAGTTCAAGTGCGTGCCTACACATGAATCCATCCCACCGGCTCAAAGTGAGGGGAACTACGCATCGTGAACCTCCGTGTGGGGCATTTCCAGTTTGCGAAGCAGGTGCCACATCAAAGTTGTGCATTGGGTATTGAAACATCACACAACACCTCTTTGGGCCACATGCAGGCGGTGGTTGTCCTATAGCTATCTCGCGCGGTTTATCGGCGATGCTTCCATCCGTGGGCCCGTGAGGTCCATCACTTTGACCTACAACGAGAGAGGTTAATTTGACCAAGGAGGATTCTTTTTGGTTTGTGTTATGGTAGGAGTATATATATAGCATGCGTAGAAGAGGGGGGCATCATATACTACGCGTTGTGAACCTCGCTCCGTGTGGGACTTTACGGTTTCCGAGGCAGGCGCCACATCAAAGTTGTGCATATTGGGTTTTCAAACATCACACAACACCTCCAATACATATGTTTGGCCCACACATGCAAGCGGTGGTTATCCTCTGGCACTCACTCACGCGGTTATCGGCGATGCTTTCATCTGTGTGCGCGCTTGGTCCATCACTTTGACCGACAGCAAGAGAGGTTAATTTGTCATAGGAGGGGACTAAATTTTGGTTTCTCTTGCGTATAGGTCATGCTAAGATTACATATATATATATATATATATATATATATATATATATAGTATAGTTTGAGCACATGTGTACGCATGAATCCCTCCCAACGGATCGAAGTGGGGGGGGGGGCAGCACACGATGCGTCATGGACCTCGCTCCGTGTGGGGACTTTACAGTTTGTGAGGCAGGTGACACATCAACATTGTGCATTGGGTACATTCAAACATCACACAACACCTCCATACATATGTTTGGGACACATGCATGCAGGCGATGGTTGTCTTCGGACACTATCCCTCGCATGGTTATCGGCAGCAATCCCATATTCGTGGGCCCGGGTGGACGTCCATCACTTCGACCGACGACGAGAGAGGTTACCAAGGTGGATTAATTCTTTTTGGTTCGTTTTATGGTAGGTCATGGTGAGATTCCAGAGCAAAGTTTGAGCGCACGCGTACGTACGCATAAATCCCTCTCACCGGCTCGAAGTGGAGCCGGGGGACCGGCATACTATGCGTCGTGAACCCTCGCTCCGTGTGGGGACTTTCCGGTTCCAAAGCAGGCGCCACATCAAAGTTGTGGGTATATATATGATTCATACACGAGACAACACTTCCATACATATGTTATCCCACATGCATGTGGTGGTTGTCTTCGAACATTCCCTCACGTGCTATTGGCGGCAAGCCCATTCGTGGGCCCGCTTGGACATCCATCACTTCGACCGACAACGAGAGAGGTTACCAAGGTGGATTCTCCTTGGTTCGTGTTACGGTAGGCTCGAGGTGGGGGAGCGACATACTGCGCGTCGTGAACCCTCGCACTGTGTGGGGACTTTCCGGTTCCAAAGCACGGTGCCACATCAAAGTTGTGCATTGGGTATTCAAACACCACACAAAACTTCCATACATATGTTTGGGCCACATGTAGGCGGTGATTGTCTTCGGGCACTCCCTCGTGTGGTTATCGGTGGCAAGCCCATCTGTGGGGCCGCGTGGACGCCCATCACTTCGACCAACAACGAGAGAGATTACCAAGGTGGATTCTTCTCGGTCCGTGTTATAGTAGGTCTTGGTGATATGCTCTCCCACCGACTCAAAGTGTGTGTGTGGGGGGGGGGGCACTACTGCGTACGTCCTGAACCACCGTGGGGTCGGGGATGTCCGGATTGCGAGGCGCATGTGCCACATCAAAGTTGTGAAATGGGTATTTAAATATCACACCACCCTTTTCATACATATAGTTGTGCCACCGGCAGGTAGTTCGTGGTCTCACCCATCCCGTGCACACAAGCACATTTGTGGGGCCGCACGGTCCACCTTGTTGACCAGAAGCGAGAGGGGGGTTGACCATGATGGATTCCTATAGGTTTTGTGTTACAGTGGGGTGAGATGCCAGACCTAGCTATTTGGGGGCATGCTTTCATAGCTATGATTCCCCTCCTGCCGGCACAAAGTGGGGGCCGGACAAGCAATACTGTGTGCTTTGTGAGACAGGTGCCACATCAAAGTTGTGCATTGGATATTTGAACATCAAACCACCCTTTTCATCCATATATTCGGTCCACATGCAGGTGTGTTTGTGTTCTGACCCTTTCCCGCGTATTTTTTGCCAAATTTATAGACGCAACAGACACGGTTCCCTCAGAGTACCCGTGTGCCACGCCCATGCCCCTATCACATCAGCATAGTCGATTGAGCTCCACGAGGCTTCCCTCGCAATCTAAAAAATATATTCCCACCTAGAGGGTTTTTCTGTTTGATAGCACACGATTATTATGTTTGGGCCGTGTGCGATGTTTTTTACTCCCGCTCCGCTTCAATCCCTTCATCCATATTTTCAGTAGCCCCGGCATTTTACTCCCTCCTGCATCCCTCGCAATCTCAAAAATATCTACCCGCCTGGAGGATTTTTCTGTCTGATAGCACACGATTATCATGATTGGGCCCTGTGCGATGTTTGTTGCTCCCGCTCCGCTTAAAAATATCTACTCGCCTGGAGGGTTTTTCTGTTTGACAGCACACGATTATTATGTTTGGGCCGTGTGCGATGTTTTTTGCTCCCGCTCCGCATCAATCCCTTCATCCAAATTTTCAGTAGCCCTGGCATTTTATTCCCGCCTAGTAAATTTTCACTAGCCGCGGCATTTCCTCAAACACCACCTTGGCCCCCCCTCCACACACACACCCCAGCCAAAACCTTCGCTCACACACACACACACCACCCCTCTCTCGCTCGAAACCCTACCTAGCCCGCCGCCGCCGCCTCACCTCGACCGTCAAACTCTACCGGTCTGCCCGTGTAGGTTACCCACAAATCTCCATGCCCTCGCCGCCCTGAGTTTCTTACATGATGCCTGTGAAACACCCTCTTTCCCACAGATCCCCATCCCCCTCCCCCAATCTAGAGCGTCGCAATTTAAGCCCGGCTACGCTTCCCGGGGAGCTCGAGGAGCGAATGGCCAAAAAGAGGTTTATCGCGGCCTCTTCGCCCGACGATGGCGAGGTGGCCGCCGAGGAAGCTGATGATCATGACTCGCCAGAGGCTTTCCATCAGCGGTGTCGCCTATATCAGCATCTCATGGATGCCGGCTATGACATCGAGGTCATCGACAGAGGCGGCTAGACGCGGGCTATGTCACGGGTTAAGTGGCCCACCCCCAAGCCCTCGGGTTCAACCGCCGTCGATCTCACCCATGGCCCCGCCATTGATCTCCTATGCCTCGTTGTCAAGAATTTGCCATCCTTCATCGCCATCAAGCCCCTTTTGTCATATCTGAAGGACACGTTCTGCACTGCTGGCTTGAGATCCTCAACTGCCAAGTCAGACCTCATCGACGGCGACCACGAGGAGGGCACCCTCTCCAGCTCTTCCAAGGGGAAAGAGCCCATCTGTGACATCAGGGAGGGCACCCTGCAGCCGTGCTCTTCCAAGGGGAAGGAGCCCATCTGCGACAACAGGGAGCGCACCCAGAGTCCGTGCTCTTCCAATTGGTCGGAGCCCATCTGTGACAAGTGAGGAAACCCATGATTTGTTTTTCCGTGCCTCTTCCAAGGGGGAAACATCATATGATCGCGCTTGTAGCTTTTGCCATGCTATGTCTTAACCATGCCATGTTTCAATTGCTATATTTGGTTGTTTGTAGTATGCCTTGTTTATTTCAGTCATTCACAATGTGATATTCTATATGTGCAAGAATGTACTGTGCAGTTCAATTTTATCATAACCAGTTTTAACGGCCAAAATTGGTTCCTGTTGAAGCTGGTGTAGTTAACACGCCCCATGTTTATTTTAGTTTTCTCACAATGTGATGTGCAATCATACAATTTGATGTTTACGCACAAGCTTAGTTCTATGCAATTTCAACAATACCACTATGAGTGACTATATTTGGTTGATGTTAAGCCTGTTGTAGTGAGCATATGCATTGTTTAATGGTTTTTGGTTGTTAGGTTGTTTGTACTGAGCATATGTCCAGTTTCAATTGCTATATTTGATTATTTGTAGTATGCCTTGTTTATTTCAGTTATTCACAATGTGATGTTCTATATGTGCAAGAATGTACTGTGCAGTTCAATTTCATTAACACCAGTTAGAGTGGCCAAAATTGGTTCCTGTTAAAGCTGGTGTAGTTAACACGCCCCCTGTTTATTTCAGTTTTCTCAAAATGTGATGTGCAATAATACAATTTGATGTTTAAGCACAAGCTTAGTTCTATGCAGTTTCAACAATACCACTATTAGTGACTATATTTGGTTGCTGTTAAGCCTGTTGTAGTGAGCATATGCCTTGTTTAACGGTTTTTTGTTGATTGTATTGAGCATATGTCTAGTTTCAATTGCTATATTTGGTTGTTTGTAGTATGCCTTGTTTATTTCAGTTATTCACAATGTGATGCTCTATATGTGCAAGTATTGACCGCGCAGTACAATTTCATCAATACCACTTCAACGACCATATTTGTTTCCTGTTAAGCCTGGTGTAGGTAATACGCCCCCTGTTTTTTCACATTGTGATGTTCAATTATACAATTTGATGTTTAAGCACAAGCTACGTTCTATGCAATTTCAACAATACCACTATGAAGGACTATATTTGGTTGCTGTTAAGCCTGTTGTAGCGAGCATATGCCTCTTCTAACAGTTTGTGGTTGTTCGGTTGTTTGTAGTTAGCATATGTCCAGTTTCAATTGCTATATTTGGTTGTTCGTTGTATGCCTTGTTTATTTCAGTTATTCACAATGTGATGTTCTATATGTGCAAGTATGAACTATGCAGTTCAATTTCATCATTACCAGTTTCAATGGCCATATTTTGTTCCTGTTTAGCCTGGTTTAGTTAACACACCCGTTGTTTATTTTAGTCCTTTTGCAACGTGATGTTCAATTGTACAATTTGATGTTTAAGCACAAGCTACGATCTATGCAATTTCAACAATACCACTATGCATGACTATATTTGGTTGTTGTTAAGCATGTTGTAGTTAACACCCCTTTCCATTTTTATTTTACAATAACTAGTGTGCATAAACCTGCAAAATACCAGTTTGAATGACTATATTTGGTTGTTATTAATTGTTAGGCCTATTGCAGTTAACACACCTTTCCACTTGTTTGCTTAACTAGCATGCTTATACCTGCACACTGAAGCTATCATTTGGAGATTACGTTGTCTACCATGGATATATTTGGTTGATGTTTAGCCTGCTGTGCTTAACATGCCTTTCGATGTACTTACACAGGACAATATTGAGAACGACAGTTGTTGTCCATCGAGGTTAGTTTCATCCCATGGCTTATATATACTCCCTCCGCCCCATAATATAGGATGTTAATTCATCCAATATGTGAGTATATATTGGATGTAAAAAGATCTTATATAATGGGACGGAGGGAGAATTGTACTACATCATTGTGCAATTGCAGTTTAGCTTCTAATATTGACTTAGTGCTTGTAGGTACATATGTCATTGGTAAAGATCCGCGCTTCGACCCTTTTTGCGTATGGGGCAATGAGATATTCATGAACCAGCATAAAGTGAGGAAACTGATAAAGATTGTTAGTAAAATGGGTCAAAAGATGGCAATTAAACTATTTGTTTACACTTTATCCAAGACAACAGTGAACTGCAAGATGGTAAGTAAGAACTCTGCAGGCTTCTTTTTACTGCCCATAATGAGTTGTGTTAGATGACAATGTCTGAATCTTTTTCCTTTGCAGTGGTTCCCAAAGCAGTTTACTCAAGATTACCTCTCAAACTACATGATTGGTGGGCATGCAAAGGTTAAAGTATTTGTACCATACTACAATGACTATCTAGAAGTTCTCATGAAGGCAGTGAAGGATGGGCGGTCGGCCATCACAAAGGGTTGGACTAGAGTCGTGCGTGCCTTCGGCATGGAGGAGGGCACAATATGGGCATTCCGCTTCACCTTGTTCGGCAACCAAAATGTCTTCCGCCTCTTTCTTTACCGTCTTTAATACAAGTATACAACCCTGGTTCATCATTCTTTATTTGGTGCTTATGTAATTCTTTTTTTATGTAATTCTTGAACATATGTACCTGTGAATCAAATAATGCATTGGTTGTTGAACCTATTGGATATGAATAAAGTTATTGCCTACTTTCAAATTCAAACTCAAATTCGATACAATTTTAAATTGTAGCAATTAAATTAGGGTGAAAATACGCTCTGCAGGTCATTACGCCGCACACGGTCTATAAAGCACAACGTGTGTGATATACCTCATAATCCGAACCATTCCATAGAGAGAAAACGTGTGCAACCATGCACACAATTGCCGTTTGCAAAGCGTGTGTGATGCCAGACAATATCACAAATGGTGCAAGCAAACCAAATGTGTGTGATAGTCGCCTTATCATACACGCTTTACAATCATCAACTGTTTCTGATGTCATAGGCATCGTAAACGTTGCACCACAGAATAGCGTGTGCGATAGTTATCCCATCCGACACTCGTACGATAGTCGGATGTTTCGTAAACTCATCCGACATACATACGATGATTAACTTATCTTCTTAATTATATAATCGCATACGCTTTGGGAAAAGTGAATGTGTGTGATAGTCTCCTTATCATACACGTTTTACAAACGTGAACTGTTTGTGATGGGGCGCGCATCGTAAACATTACACAACAGAATACCGAGTGCGATGGTAATGCAAGCACACACGAGTAGCAAGGATGGAGCTTTTGGGATATTCGATAGATCACAAACAGATTTTAGTTGTAGGCAGATTTTAGCAAGCATACAAGTCAAGCATCACCCTACACATGCAATTCTAAGAGTGTGGCAGCGGAAAGTAAAAAATTGCATATGTAAGTAAAGGAGGGCATCGAAGATTTCAAACGCAATGAAGAAACGATGGTTTTTTGCGTGGTTCCGATAGGTGGTGCTATCGTACGTCCAGGTTGATGGAGACTTCAACCCACGAAGGGTAACGGCTGCGCGAGTCCACGGAGGGCTCCACCCACAAAGGGTCCACGAAGAAGCAACCTTGTCTATCCCACCATGGCTTACGTCCACGAAGGACTAGCCTCACTCGAGGTAGATCTTCACGAAGTAGGCGATCTCCTTGCCCTTACAAACTCCTTGGTTCAACTCCACATCATGTCGGAGGCTCCCAAATGACACCTAACCAATCTAGGAGACACCACTCTCCAAAAGGTAATAGACGGTGTGTTGTTGATGAACTCCTTGCTCTTGTGCTTCAAATGATAGTCTTCCCAACACTCAAACAACTCCTCATAGATTTGGCTATGGTGCAAGAAGGATTTGAGTGGAAAGCAACTTGGGAAAGGCTAGAGATCAAGGTTCAAATGGTAGGAATGGAATGACTTGATCTCAACACATGAGTAGGTGGTTCTCTCTCAGAAAATGTATGGTGGAAGTGTAGGCACGTTCTGATGGCTCTCCTTATTGAGAAGGAAGTGGTGGAGGGGTATATATAGCCTCCACACAAAATCCAACCGTTACACACTTTTGACCCAACTCGGTGGCACCGAAACCATAATCTCGGTAGCACCGAACTGTGTAAAAGATATGAACGTTGGGAATCTTGGTGGGACCGATAGGAACAACTCGGATGGACCAAAGTGCAATGGCTAGGGCAAACCTCATCTCGGTGGCACCGATTGCATCAACTCGGTAGGACCGAAGTGTAGCAATAAGGCAACAGAGACTTGGGAAGCCATCTCGGTGAGACCGATTTGCAAAACTCGGTGAGACCGAAGTAAGTGCAAATGATTACAGAGAGTTGGCAAGGCCATCTCGGTGAGACCGAGATCCATATCGGTGGATCCAATTTGTTAGGGTTTTGGCAGTGGCTAAGTCTAGATGAACTCGGTGGCTCCGGATAGGAAATTTTCGGTGGGGCCGAGTTGGAATGTAGGTTTTGGACATATTTGGGGTAGAGAGAGTGGTTGAGGGTTTAGGAGTACTGTCACCAAGCACTTGAGCAAAAAAACCATTAAGCAACACCTCATCCCCTTTTAATAGTATTGGCTTTCCTATAAACTCAATGTGATCTTGGATCACTAAACCAAAAATGTAGAGTCTTGATCTTTTGCCAATCCTTGTCCTTAGCATTTTGAGGGGTCCACATCTCTAGTCCATGCCATGCCAATCATTGAACATCCTGAAATCTTTAACTTGAATGGACATTAGTTCAATGAGATATATGTTGTTATGAATTACCAAAACCACCAAGGGAGCAAATGTGCTTTCAATCTCCCCCTTTTTGGTAATTGATGACAACATATAGATCAAAGCTTTGACAAATGAATAAATTAATGAAGTACATCGTCGATTTGAGAAGTATGTGATAAGCAAGAGCTCCCCCTAAATTTGTGCATTATTAAAAATTTGCGTTTGAATGCAAATGCACAATCGATTAGGCTCATGGGTCACTCTTCCATGTCACATACAACTTGGTGGAGCGCGCAAAATGATATGAGTGAAATAGTAAGCACGCATCACCAACACAAGTAAGTGATCATACAAGATAAGTATAAGCATTGATCATCACAAGAAGCATAATATGATCAATCACATGAAGCATAGTATCTCACAAGCATAAACGACAAAATATCTCACAGACACTGTAGCAAGCACACACAGCGAAACAAAGTACCATCAAACAAATTAGTAGCAAAAGAACTCGAGAGAAATCCAACGGGCAAAGCAAAACGAAACTCTCTCTCTCTCTCTCGAAGCTAAGATCTATACAAATTCTCCCCCTTTGGCAACAAGTACCAAAAAGATCTAATAGGTATAGGACTAATCGACACTCTATGCACGATCCTTGGAAGCTCCTAAAGGCGATCTCCTGCTGGCGGCTCCGGTGTGCGTAGACGGCATCGAAAGAAGAGCGTCCGCGAAGGCTTCTGCAGATATCTGTTGGGCTGGTGGAGTGGAGACCGGAGGTGGCACTGTAGCAGCAGTAGCAGCAGGTGCAGAGACTGTGGTCCTCGGATCCACAACTGGCACTGCAGCAGACCTGGCTGCCCTAGGCACTATCTGGAATCTCTCGGTAGTGGGTCTGTTGTCTCCACTATCATCTGAAGGGGCTGTCCTGACAGCATCAACATCACTCTTCAGCTTCTCCACTGTAGTCTGGATCTCAGTGACCTTGACATCTAGATCATGAAACTTTGTCTCGATTATCCGCTCTAAGCTAGCCTGGTTCTAGGTAAGGTTGGCCAGACTTCGCTCAATCCTCAGGGTGGCTTCTAGCAAATATGTCACTTGGTCAGATTTAGACTTGAGATTTGCTATTGGAGCATTGGGAGCTGATGCCACCTTGACTGCTTTTGCTTCCTTTGCTTCTCGAATCTTCTGTTGGGCTTGAGCAGATGTGGGATGCGAAGGATCCATCACAATCACATTGTCTTCAAACTCTGGACGCAGTGGCAGATGCTCACGATCAAGAAGATATGTGCTCGTTCCAACCTTGGAATTGATCAGCATCTGGATGTGTGGAGCATATCCGCATGATCTCTTCTGATCTGCTGCAGTCCTCTTGATAGTTTCCACGATCAAGCTCATCACCTTGAATTTCTGAGGTGTGTCAAAGTGGTGCAGCAGGTTGATGGAGTGGCCACGAATCATCTTATCATCCCCTGACTTGGGTAACAGAGTGTACCGCAATATAGTGTTTGTGGTGGCCAATCCTGGCAGCAGGTGCTTCACTGATCCAAGCTTATGTGTCTCAATGTCCTTCTAGGGTATTGTTGTGTACATGTTGGCCATGGAGTTGTGATCCATCTTGAGCTTAGCATAGATATCAATGTCATCATCATCTTCCTTGGGAGCACCACGAAGACATGCCCACTCAGAGATGGTTGACTGGTACCTGATACCCTCTGTCATCCACACAATTCGGCCATCTGGATAGAAATGAGCTGTGGAGTAGAATTGCATGACCATTTCATCATTCCACTTGGTGAGCTTCTGTCCAACAAAATCATCAACACCTGCAATCCGGAAGCTCTCATGGACATGGGGAAAATAATCCTCATTGGCATCAATGTATTTCCAATCCACCCATCTCATGTCACTGACAATGGGTTTCTTATCAAGCAATACCGTCTCATAGAAATCTTGTTGTTCTCGAGTGTGAAAGCGATAGTCACAAGCTGTTTTCCTCCTTGCAGCATAAGGATCTGACAGTCTCCACTGACGTAGTCCTTTGTCTTTCCTTAGCATCATATTTTATGCAACTGGTTGTGCATCATCATGGTCTGGAATCTTAGGCTTCAATCTCCTGAGCACTAGTGGATCTTCATCAACATTTGCCTCAGGCACTGGGGCCTTGTTCTTCTCACTAGCAGAAATGTTCCTGGTTGACCTCTTGGGTGCTGGAGCTTTTGGTTTGGACTTTGTGGGGGCAGCAGTCCTGATTGCATCCGACATGAGCTTCTAAGCTTTTGCTGGGGGTGCATTAGCTGCTGGCTCCTCCTCCTCCTCTGAATCATTCCTCATGGAGGGCCTTCCAAGCACCTGAGCAGTAGTCTTCCTAGCTCTCTTCTTCTTTGCTCCTGCAGCTAGTTCTGTGTCACTTGGCTCTTCAAGTGTAAATTGCATTGTTTGCTTAGGGACTTTTCTCACAACAGTCTTATCATTGGCAGCAGGTTTTGAGCTAGCTGCTTTGCCATACTCCTTGGCAACCACTGTCCTCTTCTTTGTTGTGGCCTCACTTGCCACAAAGTCCTCATCCTCACTATCCGTGGTTCTCTTCTTCCGGGTTCTAGTTGCAGCCTTAGGAAGATCTGGAGTGCTTCTCTCTCCCTCATAAAAACTTTCTGCAGGGCTAGAGCCTTCACTGAGTTCTGCATGCTGCTCTGACCTGTTCTGACTGTCGCTGCAATCTGACATCTTGCTGAGCTGACCTTGTGAATAGATGGGTATGGGCAGAGTAGATGAGTCATCACAAAAAGCAGAAGTTTTTCATAAAAATTAAGTTCAACTCTTAGTTTCAAGTTTTCACAGAAGGCATTTCGGATGGACCGAGTTGATCATCTCGGTGATACCGAAGCACTCAACAGAAACTTTACACACCATTTCGGTCTGACCGAGATGGGGTTCGGTGACTCCGAGTTGCTAGGGTTTCACTGAGATTTTACTTTCGGTCTCACCGATTTGTACAACTCGGTGGCACCGAGACATACTTGTGCTATGGCCTGAGGCCAAATCGGTGGGACCAAAAATTTCTAATCGGTCGGTCCGAGATGCGTTCGGCGGAAACTTAAACCTAAATTTTTTTACTTGATTCTAATCTATGGACATTGCAATGTAATGGGAGTTCTCAATCCGTGGCAAGAATCATGGCAGTCCAATCATGCATTGAATCAGAAATAGGAGCACGAATGGGATCGAATCTCAACCTAACTCGGTGGAGATTCTCTACGGCGGCAACGGCGGGGCAGATTGCCGTTGATGGCGACGGAACCCGGCGGCGAGGGCACGCTGGAGACGAGGGTGATGATCCGGAGACTTGGCGACGGCAGCAACGGGGTGCGGGAGCGAAAGAGTCAAGAAATTTCAACCGTTCGGCCCGCGAGGTATATATATACCCGTACGCTGTCGGTGGCTCCGAGTTGGACAACTCGGTGGCACCGATATGTGTTACTGCATGCAGATTAGCACATCGGTGGCGCCGAAATAGTTCAACTCGGTGGCACCGAGATGGAAAACCTAGATCAATCTAAGTGATTTCGGTTGGACCGAGTTTGAGTGAATTGGTTTGGCCGAAATCATATAGAAGGTTTTGGTGGTTCAGCCCTTTCAGATCGGTGGCTCCGAGTGCTCCTCACCCGGAGGGTCCGAAAATGACTTGTTCAATTTTTTGTGATGCAGCATGAATATAATTTGAGACAAGAAAGCATAGATAGCTAGAGAAGGTACTTAGGCATTCTTGTACATCCACTTGGCCAGAAATACCAAGACAATCAAAATAACAAATGGATGTCCTTGAATGATGAAAACATACAAATCAACATGCTCACACAATAAGATAGCAAATGAAATATGTGTCAAACATGCACAACCAATTCTAGCATCTATCAAGCAATGGCGATGACTAGGTCATCTATATATGAGTATATTGACTTAGGAGTCAAATGAGAGCATTTGATCATAGGTCATACTCATCGTTTAAGCACAAGTGGGGTTGCCACTTTTACATCAGCATTGATGTGTTCACACCATTAGAGTTGCTTTAGCTCAATTTTTTAGAGCAAAACTCCCCCTAGATGTGATATCCCCCCTTAAGAGGGATGAACTAACCTTGGGTTTTGTCGATGATGACTTCATGTAGATGTTGAAGATGTGGATGCTCAATGTTGATGTAGTCCATCAAGAGTTGGGAGCAATCCTTTGGAGTTTTGTGCTTTCAATACCTACATGGGTTAGTCCCACACAAGGAACATACAAGGATATCCATAGACATAGAGTCAAATACACATATATGATGTCCATGAATGCATTGAATACCTTGTCCCTTGCCTTACCAACAAGTGGGTTTGTGACTTCATGAACTAGTGTAAAATGTGGAAGTTGGTTGCACAAGTTCTTGCCATAATGAATATGAGTGAAGTTTGTTGGCGGAGTCACCCTCAAGAACTCTCTAGTTCTTCTTCTTTTGGACCCACATCAACTTGATGGGAATCCTTGGAGTTGTAGTAGCACTTGATGAAGTAGAACTTGATGAAGTCTTGGGAACCCATTTGACCAAGGCTTGAGGAGCTTCTTCAAATGAATCAATCTCTTCTTGAAGCTTGTCCTTGCCTTTTAGCTTGTGGTCTTGTGGCGGAAGATCTTCTCGAGCTTGTGTTCCCTTGAAGGAAGTAGGATCATACTTCTCTTGTTGAGGAACAAACTTCGTCTTGGGGTATTGATCTTCTTCCCACTCAACTCCATTGGCATTGAACTTTCGTTCAAAACCAACACCTTGGTTCTTCCGGTGCCTTCCTTGCTTGCGTACAATTTCCTCAAATTGCTTACTCCCGGCAAGACTCTTGTAGACACCTTTTTCTATAATTCCTTTCAATAGCATATTTTCTTGCTCAAGTGTAACTTGGCTAAGAGAATCATTAGTGGAATCAATAGAACTACTAGAAGCAACAACATTGGATTTAGCATTGTTATTGTTACTACTAGAGGTATAACCCTTTTTACCCTTGTTGCTAGTTTGCTTAGGTTTAACTTGTGGCATAAAGGTAGACAAGAGCAAACATTTGGCAAGATATGAAGAACTCTTCTTTCGAAGATCATCATTGATAGCTTTAAGAAACTCATGCTCTTGCTCTAAATTTAGCTTCTCGAAGCGTAGCTTCTCATGAGTTCTTAGAAGTTCTCTATGATCCTCTTGAGTTGTTTCATGAGCTAACTTAAGAGCATTTAGTTCTTTACTTAGACGCTCAATCTCCTTCATAGCATTGTCACTCATTTCCTCTTGACTATCATGATTACTAGCATTTTCATTATAGCTCACATCACTATCCTTATCAACAAGTAAATCATCAACACCAAGCAAATCATCTTCATCACCATTGAAATCAAGATACTCGGGGTGTGATACCTTGGGGCCTTTTGCCATGAAGCATCTTCCAATTCCTTCATTTGGTGAGTCAAATAGATCATAGGAGTTGGATGACACAAGAGCAAGTCCGGCAACACCTTCATCTTGACTATAGTCGGAGTTGGAGTGATAGCTTCTCTCGGAGTGGTTGTCGGAGTCGGAGCCGAAAACCCATTCACCAACATGAGCTTGATGTCTTCTTCTTGTGTAGCTCTTGGATGACTTGTCCTTCCTCTCCGAATCCTTGCTTCTTCGAGAGTGTCTTCATTCATAATGATCATCTCTACTCCTTCTCTCCTTATGAGGTGATTCATCTCTTCTAAGTCTTCCTCTTGGTGATTCGTCTCTTTTCTTGTAGGGAGCCGTACACTCATTGGAGTAGTGTCCGGGCTTTCCACAATTGTAGCAATTACGGTCACGACTTGATGATCTTCTCTCATAGTGTCTTGAGCTAGAGCTTCTTTCTTTCCCTTTGTTCCTGTAGAACTTGTTGAACCTTTTCACCATTAGGCTAATCTCTTCATTGGATACTAGCTTGTCACTTGGAGTTGTTGGAGCATCGGTTGAGGCTTTGTAAGCACCACTTGATTTGTTGTGTAGCTCCTCTTTGTCCTTGAGTGACATTTCATGTGCAACAATCCTTCCAATGACTTCCGTGGGCTTGAGATCTTTGTAATTTGGCATCATTTGAATCAATGTGCAAACGGTATCATATTTTCCATCCAAAGCTCTAAGTATCTTCTTGATGATGAATTTGTCGGTCATCTCTACACTTCCTAAGCCGGCAATCTCATTGGTGATGAGAGCAAGCCTAGAGTACATCTCAGCAACTCCTTCACCATCCTTCATCTTGAACTTGTCAAGTTGACTTTGAAGCACATCCAACTTAGATTCCTTGACGGACTCGGTACCCTCATGCATATCAACCAAAGTATCCCAAATTTCCTTTGCATTCTCGAGGAGGCCAATTTTGTTGAATTCTTCAGGACACAAACCGTTGAATAGAATGTCACAAGCCTTGGCATTGTATTGCAACATCTTCAATTCTTCCGGGGTTGCTTCACGATCTGGTTCCTTGCCATCCTCAAAGAAGTCACCTTGCAAGCCAACACGAACAATAGCCCAAACGGCGGGGTTATGACCAAGAATATGCATTTTCATCTTATGTTTCCAACTAGCAAAGTTTGTACCATCAAAATATGGACCTCTACGGTGATAGTTACCCTCACTAGAAGCCATACTCTCCTAGCTTGTGAAACCAAGGCTATGATCACCAAAGCAATGGAAATCAAGGCTTACTGAGACCAAAGCTCTGATACCACTTGTAGGATCGAAAGTATGTCTAGAGGGGGGGTGATTAGACTACTTGACCAATTAAAAATCTAACCTTTTCCCAATTTTAGTTGTAGGCAGATTTTAGCAAGCATACAAGTCAAGCATCACCCTACACATGCAATTCTAAGAGTGTGGCAGCGGAAAGTAAACAATTGCATATGTAAGTAAAGGAGGGGATCGGAGATTTCAAACGCAATGAAGACACGGTGGTTTTTGGCGTGGTTCCGATAGGTGGTGCTATCGTACGTCCACGTTGATGGAGACTTCAACCCACGAAGGGTAACGGCTGCGCGAGTCCACGGAGGGCTCCACCCACAAAGGGTCCACGAAGAAGAAACCTTGTCTATCCCACCATGGCTTATGTCCATGAAGGACTAGCCTCACTCGAGGTAGATCTTCACAAAGTAGGCGATCTCCTTGCCCTTACAAACTCCTTGGTTCAACTCCACATCATGTCGGAGGCTCCCAAGTGACACCTAACCAATCTAGGAGACACCACTCTCCAAAAGGTAATAGACGGTGTGTTGTTGATGAACTCCTTGCTCTTGTGCTTCAAATGATAGTCTTCCCAACACTCAAACAACTCCTCACAGATTTGGCTATGGTGGAAGAAGGATTTGAGTGGAAAGCAAATTGGGAAAGGCTAGAGATCAAGGTTCAAATGGTAGGAATGGAATGACTTGATCTCAACACATGAGTAGGTGGTTCTCTCTCAGAAAATGTATGGTGGAAATGTAGGCACGTTCTGATGGCTCTCCTTACTGAGAAGGAAGTGGTGGAGGGGTATATATAGCCTCCACACAAAATCCAACCATTACACACTTTTGACCCAACTCGGTGGCACCGACACCATAATCTCGGTAGCACCGAACTGTGTAAAAGATATGAACGTTAGGAATCTAGGTGGGACTGATAGGAACAACTCAGATGGACCGAAGTGCAATGGCTAGGGCAAACCTCATCTCGGTGGCACCGATTGCATCAACTCGGTAGGACCGAAGTGTAGCAATAAGGCAACAAAGACTTGGCAAGCCATCTCGGTGAGACCGATTTGCAAAATTCAGTGAGACCAAAGTAAGTGCAAACGATTACAGAGAGTTGGCAAGGCCATCTCAGTGAGACCGAGATCCATATCGGTGGATCCGATTTGTTTGGGTTTTGGTAGTGGCTAAGTCTAGATGAACTCGGTGGCTCCGGATAGGAAATTTTTGGTGGGGCCCAGTTGGAATGTAGGTTTTGGACATATTTGGGGTAGAGAGAGTGGTTAAGGGTTTAGGAGTACTGTCACCAAGCACTTGAGCAAAAAACCATTAAGCAACACCTCATCCCCTTTTAATAGTATTGGTTTTCCTATAAACTCAATGTGATCTTGGATCACTAAACAAAAAATGTAGAGTCTTGATCTTTTGCCAATCCTTGTCCTTAGCATTTTGAGGGGTCCACATCTCTAGTCCATGCCATGCCAATCATTGAACATCCTGAAATCTTTAACTTGAATGGACATTAGTTCAATGAGATATATGTTGTTATGAATTACCAACACCATCAAGGGAGCAAATGTGCTTTCAGTACGGTCGACGAAGACTCCACCGGCTTGCTCTGACACGGCACCCTCACAAATGGCACCGTGTGGATGCTCAATCCTTGATCCTCTGGATGCTCGATCTTGGATCGATACTCCCACCACCTCCGCCTCACGACCGGATTCGGCAAATGTGCTTTCAGTGACGACTCGCGTTTGGGAAAGATGCGGGATACGCTTAGTTCTGCGAAACGTATGCTTGCATGCTCCCTATTGCCGACGGTTTCTGGGTCATGTGGGAAGGACCCCCCCCCCCCTATCGCACACACAGGCAAGGCGACGGTTTAAAATTCTGTCGTGAAAAGGGGGTAAAAACCGTTTGTATAGCACGTCGCTGCACCAGTGACTACCTGAGGTAACTAATAACGAAGCATATAATGTCTTTGTTGAACAGGTTGCAGCCAAGGTATGTGAACTTGATGATGAAAGAAAGAAGCTTTACAGTAAGTTACCAACTAAGCAAGAAGATGGTTTTGAACCTACAATAGAGATTGAGATTGGATTGAATAAATTCAGTGCCTTATGTGATCTAGGGCTAGTGTTTCCACTATCCCTAAATCTGTTTATGATAGTCTCAATCTTGGTCCTTATGCTACTACTGAGATTATATAGAATATGGCTAATTCTACTTTTACTCAGGCAGTAGGCATTAAGCATGGAGTTATAGTTTAAATTAATGATTGCCCTGTCATGATTGATCTTGTGATAGGAGATATGCTTGAAGATCTAGTTGCTCCTATAATTCTCGGAAGACCTTTTCTAAGGACTATCAACGCTGTGATAAATCTGTTTGAGCGGAATGTAAGATTTGACTTACCAGCTAAAGATCCTTTTGTGCGACATTTTCCTTGGAAAAAGAAAATGAAGACCTACACAGGAGAAGGCATCATCATGAATGCCCGAAGCTATGGTCTCGGTGTGTTTGCACCACCTTGATCACCACTACGGTCGAGCTAACCGACCAAAAATAAGCGCTTCATGGCAGGCAACCCACGCGAATAAAGTAGACAAGTAAGTTTTTATTTTTGTTTAATAAAAGAGTGATTGAAGTTCTCTATGAAGAAGTAAGTTTGGAAGAGTGGTTCTAATGAAGGCTTTGCTTTGTGCAAGTTGAAAACTATGTTGTATTGATGTTTGGATGCCTGGAAATATGTCTATGTATTGTCTTGGAACTAACCCCGCAGGAGACAAAGAAGAAGAAAAGTTTCGAAAGAAATAGATTAAAAGACGGCCTTTCAAATGACCGCAGCAATCGTATAGGCGGTCATATGGCCTGCTGGAGGTTCCAACGCAAAACAACCAGAGACACCAGAGTGAAAGACAGCGTTTCAAACGAGTGCAAGCGCTCGTTTTTGTTGGGGAACGTTGCATGGGAAACAAAAATTTTCCTACGCACACACAAGATTTGTCCATGGTGATGAGCATCTACGAGAGGGAGAGTGAATCTACATACCCTTGTAGATCGCTAAGCGGAAGCGTTAATAAACGCGGTTGATGTAGTCGAACGTCTTCGCGATCCAAATCGCCGAGCGTCCCGCGATCCAATCACGATCCTTCCGATCTAGTGCCGAACGGACGGCACCTCCGCGTTCAACACATGTACGGCTTGATGACGCCTTCACCTCCTCGATCCAGCGAGCGATGGTGAAGTAGTGGTTGAGTTCCAGCAGCACGACGGCGTGGTGATGGTGGTGAGGAACAATCTCTGCAGGGCTTCGCCAAGCGCTACGGAGATTATGACGGAGGAACTAGAGGGTTAGGGTTGCCGCACACGGCTTGGGGAAATCTTGATGTGTCCCGTGTGCTAGCCCTGCCCCTCTATTTATATGTTGAGCCTTGGGGTCTAAACTTGGAGTAAAAGCCTCCTCTGGGTCGGTTTTGCCCGCACAAGGTCGGTTTGGCCCGCAGGGAAAGAGTCCAACTCGGATCCCTGCCGAACCGTGCACAGCCGCGCACAAGCGGTAGTACCGCTTCACACAAGCGGTAGTACCGCTTGGGCGGTAGTACCGCTTCACACAAGCGGTAGTACCGCTCCGGCGGTAGTACCGCTTCACCAAGCAGTAGTACCGCTTACGCGGCAGCAAAACTACTTTTAGTACCGCTTCACACAAGCGGTAGTACCGCTCCGGCGGTAGTACCGCTTCACCAAGCGGTAGTACCGCTTACGCGGCAGCAAAACTACTTTTGCACTTTCCAATACCTTGTGGGCTTTATCCCTTTGGCTCATATAAAGTGTTGCTGCACCCGAACACTTCGGTAAACATCCGGAACCCATTCCGGTGAACTCCGGAACTCTTCCGGAGATCAAAACACTATTATCACATATATCAATCTTTACCTCCGGACTATTCCGGAGATCCTCGTCATGTCCGGGATCTTATCCGGGACTCCGAACAACCTTCGGTCACCAACATAATAACTCAACTTTACTAATCGTCACCAAACGTTAAGTGTGTAGACCCTGCGGGTTCGAGAACTATGTAGACATGACCGAGACACCTCTACGATCAATAACCAATAGCGGGACCTGGATGCCCATATTGGCTCCTACATATTCTACGAAGATCTTTTATCGGTCGAACCTCTATGTCAAGGATTCCGTTAATCCCGTATGCTGTTCCCTTTGTTCTTCGGTATGTTACTTGCCCGAGATTCGATCGTCGGTATCACTATACCTAGTTCAATCTTGTTACCGGCAAGTCTCTTTACTCGTTTCGTAATACAAGATCCTGTGGCTAACTCTTTAGTCACTTTGCTTGCAAGGCTCAATGTGATGTTGTATTACCGAGTGGGCCCTGAGATACCTCTCCGTCACACGGAGTAACAAATCCCAGTCTTGATCCATGCCAACCCAACAGACACCCTCGGAGATACCTGTAGAGCACCTTTATAGTCACCCAGTTACGTTGCGACGTTTGATACACACAAGGTATTCCTCCGGTGTCAGTGAGTTGCATGATCTCATGGTCAAAGGAACAGATACTTGACATGCAGAAAACAATAGCAATAAACTGACACGATCAAATGCTACGTTTACAGTTTGGGTCTTGTCCATCACATCATTCTCCTAATGATGTGATCCCGTTATCAAATGACATCTCATGTCCATGGCTAGGAAACCTTAACCATCTTTGATCAACAAGCTAGTCAACTAGAGGCTTACTAGGGACACGGTGTTGTCTATGTACCCACACATGTATTTGAGTTTCCAATCAATACAATTATAGCATGGATAATAAACGATTATCATGAACAAGGAAATATAATAATAACCAATTTATTATTGCCTCTAGGGCATATTTCCAACAGTCTCCCACTTGCACTAGAGTCAATAATCTAGTTCACATCACTATGTGATTTACATTGTAATGAATCGAACACCCATGCAGTTCTGGTGTTGTTCATGTTTAGCCCTTGGAAGAGGTTTAGTCATCGGATCTGCAACATTTAGATCCGTGTGTACTTTGCAAATATTTATGTCGTCCTCCTTGATGTAATCGCGGATGGAATTGAAACGTCGTTTTATGTGTCTGGTCCTCTTGTGAAATCTTGGTTCCTTGGCTAGAGCAATGGCACCAGTGTTATCACAAAACAGAGTCATTGGGTTAAGCGCACTAGGCACTACTCCAAGATCTGTCATGAACTCCTTCATCCAGACACCTTCCTTCGCCGCCTCCGAGGCAGCGATGTACTCCGCTTCGCATGTAGAATCTGCTACCACGCTTTGCTTGGAACTGCACCAGCTAACCGCACCCCCATTAAGAATAAATACGTATCCGGTTTGCGACTTAGAGTCATCCGGATCAGTGTCAAAGCTTGCATCGATGTAACCCTTTACGACGAGCTCTTGATCACCTCCATAAACGAGAAACATGTCCTTAGTCCTTTTCAGGTACTTCAGGATATTCTTGACCGCCGTCCAGTGTTCCATTCCTGGATCACTTTGAAACCTTCCGGCCATACTTATGGCAAGGCTGACATCGGGTCTTGTGCACAGTATTGCATACATGATAGAGCCTATGGCTGAAGCATAGGGGATGACACTCATCTTTTCTCTATCTTCTGCAGTCACTGGGCATTGAGTCTTACTCAACTTCACACCTTGGAAAACAGGCAAGAACCCCTTCTTGGACTGATCCATTTTGAACTTCTTCAAAATCTTATCAAGGTATGTGCTTTGTGAAAGTCCTATTAAGCGTCTTGATCTATCTCTATAGATCTTGATGCCTAATATGAATGCAGCTTCTCCTAGGTCCTTCATTGAAAAACTCTTGTTCAAATATTCCTTCACGCTTTCCAACATTTCTATATTGTTTCCAATCAGCAATATGTCATCCACATATAATATTAGAAACGCTATAGAGCTCCCACTCACTTTCTTGTAAATACAAGCTTCTCCGTAAACTTGTATAAACTCGAACGCTTTGATCACCTTATCAAAACGAAGATTCCAACTCCGAGATGCTTGCACCAGTCCATAAATGGATCGCTGGAGTTTGCAAACTTTGTCAGCATTCTCTGGATCGACAAAACCTTCTGGTTGCATCATATACAACTCTTCCTTAAGGTAACCGTTAAGGAACGCTGTTTTGACATCCATCTGCCAAATTTCATAATCGAAAAAGGCAGCTATTGCTAACATGATTCTGACGGACTTAAGCATCGCTACGGGTGAGAAGGTCTCATCGTAGTCAACTCCTTGAACTTGTGA
Source organism: Elymus sibiricus (assembly GCA_039707655.1). Taxonomy (NCBI): domain Eukaryota; kingdom Viridiplantae; phylum Streptophyta; class Magnoliopsida; order Poales; family Poaceae; genus Elymus; species Elymus sibiricus. The sequence goes on along the minus strand of CM077674.1, from coordinate 161,691,838 downwards.
AAAACCCTTTGCCACAAGTCGAGCTTTATAGACGGTGACATTACCGTCCGCGTCCGTCTTCCTCTTAAAGATCCATTTGTTCTGAATGGCCTTACGCCCTTCAGGTAATACTTCCAAAGTCCATACTTTGTTTTCATACATGGATCCCATCTCGGATTTCATGGCCTCTAACCACTTCTCGGAATCCGGGCCCATCATCGTTTCTCCATAGCTCGTAGGTTCATCGTTGTCTAACAACATGACCTCTAAGACAGGGTTGCCGTACCACTCGGGAGCAGTACGCGTCCTTGTCGACCTACGAGGTTCGATAGCAACTTGATCCAAAGCTTCATGATCATCATCATTAACTTCCTCTTCAGCTAATGTAGGCTCCACAGAAACAACTTTCTGCGCTGCGCTACTCTCAGGTTGAAGTAAAGGTTCAACAACCTCATCAAGTTCTATCTTCCTCCCACTCAATTCTTTCGAGAGAAACTCTTTCTCAAGAAATGTTCCGTTTTTAGCGACAAACACTTTGCCTTCGGATCTGAGGTAGAAGGTATACCCAACTGTCTCTTTTGGGTATCCTATGAAGACGCATTTCTCCGCTTTGGGTTCCAGCTTTTCAGGCTGAAGCTTTTTGACATAAGCATCACATCCCCAAACTTTAAGAAACGACAGCTTTGGCTTCTTGCCAAACCAAAGTTCATATGGCGTCGTCTCAACGGATTTCGATGGTGCCCTATTTAAAGTGAATGCAGCTGTCTCTAATGCATAACCCCAAAACGATAGTGGCAAATCGGCAAGAGACATCATAGATCGCACCATATCCAATAAGGTTCGATTACGACGTTCGGACACACCATTACGCTGTGGTGTTCCAGGCGGTGTTAATTGTGAAACAATTCCACACTGTCTTAAGTGACTGCCAAACTCATAACTCAGATATTCTCCTCCTCGATCAGATCGTAGGAATTTAATCTTCTTGTTACGATGATTCTCAACTTCACTCTGAAATTGTTTGAACTTTTCAAATGTTTCAGACTTGTGTTTCATTAAGTAAATATACCCATATCTACTTAAGTCATCAGTGAAGGTGAGAAAGTAACGATAACCACCGCGCGCCTCAATGCTCATCGGACCGCACACATCAGTATGTATGATTTCCAATAAGTCACTTGCCCGTTCCATTGTTCCAGAGAACGGAGTTTTAGTCATCTTGCCCATGAGGCATGGCTCACATGTGTCAAGTGATTCAAAATCAAGTGACTCCAAAAGTCCATCAGCATGGAGCTTCCTCATGCGTTTTACGCCAATATGACCTAAACGGCAGTGCCACAAGAAAGTGGTATTATCATTATCAATTCTACATCTTTTGGCATCAATGTTATGAACATGTGTATCATTACTATCGAGATTCAATAAGAATAAACCCCTCACATCGGGTGCATGACCATAAAAGATATTACTCATATAAATAGAACAACCATTATTCTCTGATTTAAATGAGTAACCGTCTCGCAATAAACAAGATCCAGATATAATGTTCATGCTTAACGCAGGCACCAAATAACACTTATTTAGGTTCATCACTAATCCCGACGGTAATCGAAGAGCGAGCGTGCCGACGGCGATCACATCAACCTTGGAACCATTTCCCACGCGCATCGTCACTTCGTCCTTTGCCAGCCTCCGTCTATTCCGCAGTTCCTGTTTTGAGTTGCAAATATGAGCAACCGCACCGGTATCAAATACCCAGGCACTACAACGAGAGTTGGTAAGGTACACATCAATAACATGTATATCATATATACCTTGTTTGTTGTTGGCCGCCTTCTTGTCAGCCAAATACTTGGGGCAATTCCGCTTCCAGTGTCCAGTTCCCTTGCAATGAAAACACACAGTTTCTGGTTTGGGTCCAGCCTTGGGTTTCTTCACGAGAGGAGCAACTGCTTTGCCACTCTTCTTGGAGTTACCCTTCTTACCCTTGCCATTTTTCTTGAAACTAGTGGTTTTATTGACTATCAACACTTGATGCTCCTTCTGAATTTCAGACTCAGCGGCTTTCAGCATCGCAAACAGCTCGGCGACTGACTTGTTCATCCCGTGCATGTTATAGTTCAACACGAAGCTCTTGTAGCTAGGTGGCAATGATTGAAGAACTCTGTCAGTGATAGCCTCTGGCGGAAGGGGCATCCCTAACTCAGCCAGACGGGTGGAGTACCCAGACATTCTGAGCACGTGATCACTGATAGACCCGTTCTCCTCCATCTTGCAAGCATAGAATTTATCGGAGATCTCATATCTCTCGATCCGGGCATTCTTCTGAAAGATAAACTTCAACTCCTGGAACATCTCATATGCTCCATGACGTTCAAAACGTCTTTGAAGTCCCGGTTCTAAGCCATACAACATTGCACATTGAACTATTGAGTAATCATCAGAACGAGCCTGCCAGGCGTTCACAACGTCTAGAGACTCAACTGGAGCGGGTGGATCACCAAGCGGTGCATCAAGGACATAAGCCTTCTGGGAAGCCGTAAGGATAAACCTTAGATTACGGGCCCAGTCCACAAAGTTACTTCCATCATCTTTCAACTTAGCTTTCTCTAGGAACGCATTAAAATTCAGGGGTGCTACTGCGCGAGCCATGATCTACAACATAAATATAGCAAAGACAACTTAGACTATTGTTCTAGATAATGAGTTTAGTTAATCAAATTACTTAAAAACTCCCACTCAAATTGACATCCCTCCGGTCATTCGAGTGTAACATGATCCAAATCCACCAACTCAAGTCCGATCATCACGTGAGTTGAGGTGGTTTCAATGGTGAACATCTTCATGTTGATCATATCTACTATATGACTCATGTTCGACCTTTCGGTCTCTTGTGTTCCGAGGCCATGTCTGTACATGCTAGGCTCGTCAAGTTTAACCCGAGTGTTCCGCACGTGTAACATGGCTTACACCCGTTGTATGCGAACGTAGAGTCTATCACACCCGATCAATACGGCGTGTCTCGAAACGACGAACTTTCGCAACGGTGCACACTTGGGGAGAACACAATTTTATCTTGAAATTTAAGTGAGGGATCACCTTATAATGCTACCGTCGTCCTAAGCAAAATAAGATGCATAAAAGGATTAACATCACATGCAAATCATAAGTGACATGATATGGCCATGAACTTGTGCTTTTGATCTCCATCTCCAAAGCACCGGCATGATCTCCATCGTCACCGGCATGACACCATGATCTCCATCATCTTGATCTCCATCAACGTGTCGCCATAAGGTTGTCGCACCGACTGTTGCTTCCACGACTATAGCTAACGTTTAGCGATAAAGTAAAGCATTACATAGCGCTTAATGATTGACACGCAGGTCATACAATAATTAAAGACAACTCTATGGCTCCTGCCAGTTGCCGTACTCATCGACATGCAAGTCGTGATATTCTATACAACACATGATCATCTCATACATCACATATATCTCATCATGTAATTGGCCATATCACATCACAACATACCCTGCAAAAACAAGTTAGACGTCCTCTAATTGTTGTTGCAAATTTTACGTGGCTGCTACGGGTTTGCAAGAACCGTTCTTACCTACGCAAAACCACAACGTGGTGTAGTGATTGCTTTTTGATCTTCTAAAAGAACCCTCTTCATTGAAATCGATTCAACTAAAGTGAGAGAGATAGACACCCGCTAGCCATCTTTATGCAACGAAGTTACATGTCAGTTGAAGGAACCTGTCTCGCGTAAGTGTACGCGTAATGTCGGTCCGGGCCGCTTCATCTCACAGTACCGCCGAATCAAATATCAACTAGTAACGGCAAGCAATATGTATACACCCACGCCCACAACTCGTTTGTGTTCTACTCGAGATCTCATCTACGCATAGACCTGGCTCATGATGCCACTGTTGGGGAACGTTGCATGGGAAACAAAAATTTTCCTACGCACACACAAGATTTGTCCATGGTGATGAGCATCTACGAGAGGGAGAGTGAATCTACATACCCTTGTAGATCGCTAAGCGGAAGCGTTAATAAACGCGGTTGATGTAGTCGAACGTCTTCGCGATCCAAATCGCCGAGCGTCCCGCGATCCAATCACGATCCTTCCGATCTAGTGCCGAACGGACGGCACCTCCGCGTTCAACACATGTACGGCTTGATGACGCCTTCACCTCCTCGATCCAGCGAGCGATGGTGAAGTAGTGGTTGAGTTCCAGCAGCACGACGGCGTGGTGATGGTGGTGAGGAACAATCTCTGCAGGGCTTCGCCAAGCGCTACGGAGATTATGACGGAGGAACTAGAGGGTTAGGGTTGCCGCACACGGCTTGGGGAAATCTTGATGTGTCCCGTGTGCTAGCCCTGCCCCTCTATTTATATGTTGAGCCTTGGGGTCTAAACTTGGAGTAAAAGCCTCCTCTGGGTCGGTTTTGCCCGCACAAGGTCGGTTTGGCCCGCAGGGAAAGAGTCCAACTCGGATCCCTGCCGAACCGTGCACAGCCGCGCACAAGCGGTAGTACCGCTTCACACAAGCGGTAGTACCGCTTGGGCGGTAGTACCGCTTCACACAAGCGGTAGTACCGCTCCGGCGGTAGTACCGCTTCACCAAGCGGTAGTACCGCTTACGCGGCAGCAAAACTACTTTTAGTACCGCTTCACACAAGCGGTAGTACCGCTCCGGCGGTAGTACCGCTTCACCAAGCGGTAGTACCGCTTACGCGGCAGCAAAACTACTTTTGCACTTTCCAATACCTTGTGGGCTTTATCCCTTTGGCTCATATAAAGTGTTGCTGCACCCGAACACTTCGGTAAACATCCGGAACCCATTCCGGTGAACTCCGGAACTCTTCCGGAGATCAAAACACTATTATCACATATATCAATCTTTACCTCCGGACTATTCCGGAGATCCTCGTCATGTCCGGGATCTTATCCGGGACTCCGAACAACCTTCGGTCACCAACATAATAACTCAACTTTACTAATCGTCACCAAACGTTAAGTGTGTAGACCCTGCGGGTTCGAGAACTATGTAGACATGACCGAGACACCTCTACGATCAATAACCAATAGCGGGATCTGGATGCCCATATTGGCTCCTACATATTCTACGAAGATCTTTTATCGGTCGAACCTCTATGTCAAGGATTCAGTTAATCCCGTATGCTGTTCCCTTTGTTCTTCGGTATGTTACTTGCCCGAGATTCGATCGTCGGTATCACTATACCTAGTTCAATCTCGTTACCGGCAAGTCTCTTTACTCGTTTCGTAATACAAGATCCTGTGGCTAACTCTTTAGTCACTTTGCTTGCAAGGCTCAATGTGATGTTGTATTACCGAGTGGGCCCTGAGATACCTCTCCGTCACACGGAGTAACAAATCCCAGTCTTGATCCATGCCAACCCAACAGACACCCTCGGAGATACCTGTAGAGCACCTTTATAGTCACCCAGTTACGTTGCGACGTTTGATACACACAAGGTATTCCTCCGGTGTCAGTGAGTTGCATGATCTCATGGTCAAAGGAACAGATACTTGACATGCAGAAAACAATAGCAATAAACTGACACGATCAAATGCTACGTTTACAGTTTGGGTCTTGTCCATCACATCATTCTCCTAATGATGTGATCCCGTTATCAAATGACATCTCATGTCCATGGCTAGGAAACCTTAACCATCTTTGATCAACAAGCTAGTCAACTAGAGGCTTACTAGGGACACAGTGTTGTCTATGTACCCACACATGTATTTGAGTTTCCAATCAATACAATTATAGCATGGATAATAAACGATTATCATGAACAAGGAAATATAATAATAACCAATTTATTATTGCCTCTAGGGCATATTTCCAACAGTTTTAGCGGTCGTTTGAAATCTCTGCAGAAACAAGCAAGAGACCAGAGCATTTGACGGTGTTCTAAACGGGTGCATGCGCCCGTTCGAGCGGTCGTATGACATCTTCGGCTAGGAGAAGAAAAAGATCAGGACAAAAGATAGCGTTTCAAATGGACACCGCCGCCCGTTTCAGTGGTCATTTCATTTATGCACAGACGTAGGTAAGTCATCAGGATGAAAGACGGCGTTCCATACGGGCGCATGCGCCCGTATGAGCGGTCGTTTCGACTCCTGGCAGCCCAAATAAGCTCGAGGAAGAAGGTAAATCACCTCCATCTATCTCTTTTCTTCTTCTTCTTCCTCCAAACCTCTCCGGACCCTAGCAAAACTTTGCCCGATCTCTCTACTCGCTCGATTTTAATTCAAATCCTTTAGTGTGATCGATCTACAGTATGTTTCTCCTCCGATCCCCAATTTATTTTTCGCGAATCCGTGTTCTACATGCCTAGCATTGCCATGACTATGAGGTGCATATTTTTGATCCAAATTTGAGTTTGGCTTGGATTCGTTGATGTTTTTAGAGGAGTATGATGTTGAGACTACCGTAGGATCAATTTTGCTTAATTGTACTGGACTGAAAAATTGTTTTGTAGATGTTTACAATTAGGTCCACTCGCGTACGTGGTGCTTCGAGTTCATCCACCGCACCACCACAATAAGTTTTCACTCAGGGGATCGTCTTCACTGACCGTGAAGCAAGGAAGAAATTCCAAAAGCTCAGTACAAGGAAGATCAAAGCAACCAAATGGGCTTGCACAACAACACTCACCAAGCTAGGTATTACTAATGATTTCAATTTGCTTTGTCATAATGCCGGGTTGCATCATTTTGTTTATCAGGGATGTGAGACATATGAACGCATGACGCTTGAGTTTCTTAGCACTCTCTAGCATAATGCTGGTTTTGTGCTAAATGCATATGAGGAGGAGAGGATCACTTTTCGTCTCCTGGACCAAGACTTCAACATCACTCTTGAAGAGTAGTGTAATTATTTTGGCTTCACCAACAATGATGATGATCTTTGATATGTTTATGATTTCACTGACCCGCACCCAAGGCAATCCTTCAATTTGATGAGCACAAGTGGCTCAAGAGCCAGTTGCATTGAAAGTCTTGTTATACGTTATTTCTATTATGTTATCACTAACTCGTTGCAGGCACGAGGAGAAGTTTCTAAGGTGAATGAAGAGAACATGCTAGTTCTCGGGAAAGCAGCAAACCTTGACGTCGGTTATTCGCCCAACTTAGGGGCAATACTTTTGCTACACCTCGCGCATCAAGCAAATCATGCACAAGGAGATATCGTGTGCGGAGGAGTGATCACCATGTTGGCCAACTCCCTTGGTCTCAACTACAATCACCTTTGCCCCATTGTCGGTAACACACTTGTTAATATTCGTGTTCTCACTAGCGCTGGAATGGTAGTAGTTCGTAATGGTTGTCATTGCATCAGAACTCTTGGAGTGGCATACTTGTTGCCTACTCCTATGCCTAACTGTTTTTCCATAGAACATGGACAATTGCAATATGTTGCGCGGGAAGGAGATGCAGCTTTTGACCAAGAAGGCCCAGAACCAGAACAAATTGATGAAGAAGATCTCGCTGCCGACGAAGCAGAGGAGCAGCCCCAAGAGCAGCCACAACAAGGAAGCTACACCACCTATGCGGACCTCAACAGCCAACAGGGCTCTATCCAAAATATGATCAACCTCGCCGAGTCTCTTCGAGGCACGTCCGCCTACATGAACATGAACTTCTCCAACTGGAGCCAAGGATGGGATACAGACCAACCGCCACAATGATCCCGCCGGTTTGGGCTTGCAAAAGCCTAAGCTTGGGGGAGGTCATCACCACTTCTACATCAAGATGTGGCGTTATTATTTGAATAAATTGTAATGAGGTTGTACTTAAGCTCGTGGAGCTTCAAAACAATCATGTTGGTTTGTTCCAACACTTTGCTTTTATTTTCTTTTGCTTTTTATTTGCTTTTGCCTTTGCGATTTTTCAGTTGCAAGTTAGTTTTCAAAAACCCAAAAACCAAAAAATAGAATAAGCTTTGCTTTGCTCTATATTTTGCCCCTTGGAGTTCGTTTGCATTTTGTTTTTAGATGAGTTGGTCTATGCCGGACAATGAGTAATGCAAGAGTAAGGAAGAGAAGTGTGTAAATTCGCAACCGTGAAGGTATGTCCTACGACTCCCGTCTTTTGCACTTGAAATACTTAGAGTAGATGTTGTAGTAGTAGTATGTGTGATATGTGCAAATGGGAGTAAGTCTTGATAATTAAGACAAAGGTTTTGTTCTAGTAGCTGAAATAATTTTGTAGCCTTTGTTCTGTTTAGTTTAGACAACTAAGACTTGTCGTGTGACTGTTTTTAAATGAAATGATCTTAACTAAGAATAACCACACACAAGAGAAAGTCTTCAAAGACTTGGGAGTTGAGAAAATTGTAGTAGAAATGATGTTTGAAATGCTCAACCCCATGTTGTTAATTTTAATAGACTTGATAGCACTTGTGGATTAAATTTTCTAGAGGAACTTAGTTGAAGGGTGTACGAGATTATGCCAAAAATTTGTGTTGTATCTCTTACATGGTGCTTCAGCTTCTCGCTGGTGCCATGGCCCCGCTACTCTATGCATGTGTACGTGTGTAAATGTGGCTTCGTCGCCTTTCTTGATGTTATGCTGAGGACTCTGCTAGCCAATGAACGATCCACCAAGAGCGATAGCTCGAATTTCGGCTATGAGTTTGTTACCATACGTAGTGGCAACACTACAAACACATATTATTCGGCTCTCTCTTTAATGGGTGTGTATGTGGTAAATAAAGAGGACTGATCAATGATACGTCCCAAACGTATCTACTTTTCCAAACACTTTTGCTCTTGTTTTGGACTCTAATTTGCATGATTGGAATGAAACTAACCCGGACTGACGCTGTTTTCAGCAGAACTACCATGGTGTTGTTTTTGTGCAGAAATAAAATTTCTCGGATTGAGCTGAAAATTTACGGAGAATATTTTCAGAATATAAAAAAAAATTGCCTAAGAGATCTACCGGAGGGGGGGGGCACCCAGGAGCCACAAGCTCAGGGGGAGCGCCCACCCCCAGGGCGCGCCCTATGAGCTTGTGGGTCCCACAGGCCTCCGTTTGCCCTAATTCCAACTCTATAAGTACCGTCTCGCGGAGAAAAAAATCAGAGAGAAAGTTTCATCACGTTTTACGATACGGAGCCACCGCCACCTCCTGTTCTTCATCGGGAGGGCTCATCTGGAGTCCGTTCGGGGCTCCGAAGAGGGGGATTCATCACCGTCATCATCATCAACCATTCTCCATACACAATTTCATGATGCTCACCACCGGGCATGAGTAATTCCTCCGTAGGCTTGCTGGACGGTGATGGAGTTGGATGAGATTTGTCATGTAATCAAGTCAATTTGTTAGGGCTTGATCCCTACTATCCACTATGTTCTGAGATTGATGTTGTTATGACTTTGCTATGCTTAATGCTTGTCACTAGGGCCCGAGTGCCATGATTTATGGTCTGAACGTTCTATGTTTTCATGAATATATTTGAGTTCTTGAACCTATCTGCTAGTTATATGCACTTGTTATTGTTCTGATCCGTAGACCCCATAGTGACAATTGTTTGGGATACTCTCCGGGGATGACTGTAATTCGAGGAGTTCATGTATTCACCATCTATTAATGCTTTGTTCTAGTTCTCTATTAAAAGGAGGCCTTAATATCCCTTAGTTTCCTTATGGACCCCGCTGCCATGGGAGGGTAGGACAAAAGATGTCATGCAAGTTCTTATTATAAGCACGTATGACTATATATGGAATACATGCCTACATTACATTGATGAATTGGAGCTATTGTGTATCGCTCTAGGGTGTGACTGTTATATGATGAATGTCATCCAACACAAATATCCATCACTGATCCAATGCCTACGCTTTTCTCATATTGATATCTGCTAAGTTACTAATGTTGTTGCTGTTACAATCATCACAAACTGCTTCTCTTATTGTTCCTGTTACTATTGCTATTGTGCTACTAAACACTTTGCTGTAGAAATATTATATCCCAGGTGTGGTTGAATTGACAACTCAACTGCTAAGGCACATAAATATTCTTTGGCTGCCCTTGTGTCGAATCAACAAATTTGGGTGACATACTACCCTCGAAGACTGTCGCGTTCCCCTATACTTGTGGGTTATCAAGACCTTTTTCTGGCACCGTTGCCGGGGAGCATAGGTCTATTTATTGAGTTCACTTGGGATTTTACACTATGAAGAATGTGAACGACGCTAAGACTAAGATCGTACCCTCTAAGATGAGGGGAGGTAAGGAACTGCCATCTAGCTCCGCACTTGATTCACCATCTGTTTTAAGTAGGCTTGTGACACCACCACCTGCTATTCATTCTGATATGTCCCAAGTTATTGATGAAACTACTTCTGCTATAAATGAAACTTGTGATGATGCTAGTACTCTGCTTGATAATACTGTGCCACTAGGTGAATTTCTCGATGAACAAATTGCTAAAGCTAAAGAAATTAAGAATGCTGAAACTTCTGAAAATTATGATTCACCTATTATGTCTAGCTCTCCTACTAAAGTTGAAATGCCTAAGATACCTGAGGGTTATGTTATGGGTGGGGAGATAGCTAGAGAGTTTCTTGCTTGTAATGATAGAGATGATGTTAAGAGATTACTGATGTCGGTGTATAAAACATGGGTATTTTATACCCTGACTTATGCACAGACAGTAGCAGCCTTCCCGGTGGCCAGGGCTTGCCGGGGATTACCAAGATCAAGATTGAAGGCCTAGTTGCGAAGGCACTAGGGAGAAGATCAAGACAAGATACCAAGAAGCACAAGATGATGCTTGCCGGCAAGGCTCAAGCCGGCAAGATGAAGGCCCGGCAAGCTCCGTGCCGGCGAGCCCTCGCTAGCTCATCAGCGCTCCACCGCACCGAGCTGCTAGTTGCTAATCGGTGAGGTGTCGACCGCGCAGACGGTTTGGTGAGATTTGTCGGGGCATGTGTCAGCCTGCTGGAAGGAGAATTAGCTTTAATGACACCCGTCCAGAAGGCGTGTCAAGATAATAGGAGGTAGCTGGGCGAGCGGTGCAGAAACCTTGCCGAGACTCCTCCTCCACATGACACCTAACGGCGCAATAAATACTTTTGTCCTAAACCGGCAGAGTTAGGTATGATAGCACGGTTTGCTATCATATCAACTTGTAATGACTGTTTTTCCACTGTGGTTACCCCTTAAGCTATAAAAGGAGGGCCAGGGCAACTTTTACAATCGATCGATCAACACTTAGCTCATTCTGCATGCGTAGCTGCTCTTCCTGCACCTTGCAGGCAAGAAGCGCTCCTTGTACTTGAGCCCAAACACATCCAATACACAAAGCAGGAGTAGGGTTTTACACCTCACGGTGGCCCGAACCTGGGTAAATCCTTTGCGTTTCTGTGGATTCTACTCTTCGTGCTTGTGCATCTCCCTAGTTGAACCGCAAATGGGCTAGATGGCCCCATAGATGGTCGTACGCACGACATCTTTGGCGCGCCAGGTAGGGGGATCGCTTGCGTGAACCTTAATCAGCAGTTTGCGCGTCAACTTCGTCTTCATCATCAGCGATGGCGCCCAAGAAGAAGGGCATGTCTACAGCAGCTCCATCGACCACCAAGCTTCCATCGCGCATGACTACGGGCGGCGGAGATGATCCGGCCAGCGCAGGTGGAGCGGAAGGCGTCACTAGTACGGCCGGCGCGGGCGGTGTAGCTAGCACTGGTGGCGCAGATGGAGCAAGCAACACCAACTCCCAGCTTCCTCACCATTCTGGTGATCGAAGCCACATCGGTGCAGGCTATGCGGATGGCCAACTCCCGCCTCCTCGGCGCACCGATGAGCGAACCATCGGAGCAACACCGTCCGGTCCGGCACGAGTCAAGACTCCGGTGCTGCAGCATCCAAGGATGCTGCGTCGGGACACACACCATGACCGTCACAAGATGGGCGCGACGTGGCTCCGAACGGCGCAGATGGCTCCGGTCGGCGACGTCCACTTGGAAAAACGCCTGTTGATCAGCCACGAGATCTTCAGGCACCACCTCTACCGCATCAGCCCACTGCTGGGCGTGAGCCGCGGTAGCAAGATCACAATGGCGCTCCTGCTAGGTCTGCCAAGAGTCGAGCGACGTCGCGTTCTTCGCTCCCAGCCATGCCAGCCACAGCAGCAGAAGCAATGGCGCGAGCTCAGATGTTGCTGAACTTTCCGCCAGCTGCCGATAAAATGGATGAGTGGAGGACCACCATTCAGAGCCTCATTGGATTTGGCGAAGCAAACAGCTCACAGCAGGCGGGGCCTTCACGGCGACCAGTGACAGCACCAACCGATGGCCGTGCTAGAGGAGTGGCACAAATGGTGCAGTCACGCCCACAGCAACAACAACAACAGCAGCTGCGGCAAACTCACTGGTCCGTTGAGCCCGACGAGATGTCGATGGCTTCTTCGGATCCGCGAGTGCGGCAAGATCAGCGGCGAGTGCTGCAAGATAGGCGGGCGGAGGATGCCCGTACTACCATTGAACGGCACCGGGAGGCGCGCCGTCAGTCTGACGCGCGCAACGGCCCAGTCATCGATGAGCCTGCTCCCGAGGTTGGCGGGTATCTGCCTTACGAGGTTGGATGCCCAGCCTTCACTCACGAGCTGTGGCAAGTCTGCTGGCCGTCTGTCTGGGCCTTCAAGCCAGAAGTACCAGAGAAGTACTACGACAAGCTGAACCCGGCAGAGTTTTTAGGCATCTACACAATTGCTGTGCAAGCTGCCGGGGGAAGAGATGAGAAGATTCTCGCCAATTACTTTCCATTGGTGCTCAAGCCCAATGTGAGGTCTTGGCTGATGAACTTGCCGGAAAACTCCATTTCCTCATGGTCTAATCAGTGCAACGAGTTCGTTGGTGTTATTACTGGAGGCCACAAGGCTCCTGGTCAGCCCAGCGATTTGCAAGTGATCCCGCAGAGAGATGGCGAATCCTTGCGCAAGTACATCCATAGGTTCAGCCGCGTGCACCGCAAGATCCCAGATGTGCACCCTGCAGCCGTGATTGCCGCCTTTCAAACAAATGTGCGCAATCGAAGGATGCGGGAAAAGATGAATGTCAAGTTACCAAAGACCGTCAACGAGTTGTACACGTTGGCGAACAAGTGTGTGCGCGCTGAAGAAGGAAGGAGACTTCCCGGGGAGGACGCTGGTGCCGAGGTAGATTCCGAGGACGATGACGCTGCCACCCCGAAGAAGAAAGGCCGAAAGCGTAACAGGAAGCGCAATGGCAAAATAGTTATGGCTGTCGAGGGCTCCGGCAACTCTGACGCCGCCAAGAAAGCCAAAACAGAGAGCTCCGGCAAGGAGGCTGCTGTATGTGCCGCTTGTCAGGAGGCGGCGGCAAACGAGAAGGCCGGCAAATCTGATAGGCCATACAGCAAGATTCACCGCACTAAAGGTCACGGCCTCCAAGAGTGCCAGCAAGTTGAGCAACTTGCCGAGAAGCAAAAGCCTGAATATGAAAAGCGCGACAAGAAGAAGGGCCAGGATGGTGCTGGCGGATCTAGCAAGAGAGGCCGTGGTGGTCGAGGAGGCCATCGCGGCAAAGCCAAGCAGCAAAAAGAGAAGCCTGCTAGAGGCCGAGAGAAGAAAGAGGATGGTGATGGAAGTGATGAGGAGGAGGACGAAGAGTCCAGTGAGCAGGAATTCCAGAAGGCAACTGAGGCTATGTGTATTGATGGAGGTACATCTTTGCACTCTTCTCACCGCCAACTCAAGCAGTGGGCGCGTGAAGTTAACGCAGCGGAACCGGCAATGGGCGCTCAGAAGCCGCTCAAATGGTCACACACGCCTATCATTTTTTATGCCAAGGACCACCCTGATCGCACAACTGCGGTCAGGTGCTTGCCGTTGTTGGTTTCACCAACAATACGCAACCTCAAGGTCACAAAAATGTTAGTTGACGGTGGGGCTGGTCTGAATTTGATTTCACCAGAGGTAATCAAGAGGCTGCAGATTCCCAACGAGGAACTTGAGAAAACTAGCACGTTTCAAGGAGTAAACCCGAGAAGAAGCCAGCCCAAAGGAAAGATCACTTTGTCGGTGACATTTGGCGGGGAATTAAACTACAGGACAGAAAAGATAGTTTTTGATGTCGTCAAGATCCCCTTGCCGTATAATGGAATTCTTGGTCGCCCAGCCTTGGCAAAATTCATGGTAGCGTCCCATTATGCTTACAACACGCTGAAGATGCCAGGGCCGATGGGTGTCATAACCATCAACTCCGACAAGGATGCAGTTATCTACGTCGACAAGCTCTACAGAGAAGCAGTTGCAGCATCTGCCGTCAAGGCACCAGCTCCTGCTTAGAAGAAAAGCAAGAAGAGCGGCAAGACCTCTGACAAGTCTTCTAGAAAGCGTGCCTCTTCAGAGTGCTGCACACCCGTTGAGGATTTGCTGGAGAGCTCTACCGCCAAGAAGTCCAAAGCTACTCCACCAGCGACAAAGAAGGTGCCAGCAAAGGAGGACGGCACGGGCGGTACCTTCACCGTCAGTGCCTCCCTTGACAACAAATAGGAAAGCACGCTCATTGCCTTCCTGCGGGCGAATGTCGATGTGTTTGCATGGCAACCATCTGACATCCCCGGTGTTCCCAGGGAGGTAATTGAGCACCACCTTGCCATCTGTCCCCATGCTCGGCCCGTCAAGCAGAAGGTCGGGAAGCAAGCTTTGGAGCGGCAAGAGTTCATTGCAGAAGAAATAAAGAAGTTAGAAGTGGCAGGCTTAGTTAGAGGTGTGCTACATCTGACATGGTTGGCAAATCCAGTTGTAGTACGCAAAGCAAATGGAAAATGGAGACTTTGTATTGACTATACTAATATCAACAAAGCATGTCCAACGGATCCTTTCCCTTTGCCGCGCATCGATCAAATTGTTGACTCTACTGTCGGCTGCGATCTACTCTCCTTTCTTGATGCATATTCTGGTTATCATCAGATTTTCATGGCCAAGGAGGATGAGGAGAAAACCGCATTCATTACTCCATGTGGCACATACTGCTTCATGCGTATGCCTTTCGGATTAAAGAGTGCTGGTTCAACCTTTGCGAGAGCTGTCCAAATTGGTTTTGAGCCCCAGCTGCACAGAAATGTGGAAGCATATATGGATGATATAGTGGTCAAAATTAAGGACAAATCAACCCTCATTCAGGATTAGAGGAAACATTTGCAAATTTGCGCAAGATCAATCTGAAGCTCAACCCCGAGAAGTGTGTCTTTTGCGTTCCATCCGGCAAGCTTCTCGGGTTCTTTGTATCTCAACGTGGAATCGAAGCTAATCCCGACAAGATCAAAGCCATTGAGCAAATTGAAGCACCCAAGCACATCAAGGATGTGCGGCGTCTTGCCGGCTGCGTTGCTACATTGAGTAGGTTCATTTCAAAGTCTGTCGAGCGTGCCTTGCCGTTTTTCAAGATTTTGAAAAAGGCAGGTCCAATGAAATGGACTTCAGAAGCGGAGGCCGCACTGCAAGATTTGAAAAGATACCTCTCCTCTGCGCTGACACTAGTTGCGCCTAAGCCACAAGAACCGTTGCTGCGATATTTGGCAGCAACAAATCAAGTGGTCAGTGCTGCATTAGTGGCACAGAGGGAAGTTGATGACGAAGAAGTAGCAGCGGCAAACCCGTCAAACGACAAGCCGGAATCTTCTTCGGCAAAGTCTGGTGCCGACAAATCAGAAGGAGCGCAAGCAAATGAAGTAAATCAGTAGATAGTGACTAAGAAGAAATTGGTGCAGCGTCCAGTTTACTTTGTAAGCTCCCTTTTGCAGGGGGCTAGGTCAAGGTACTCTGGTGTGCAAAAATTGCTTTTCGGTCTCCTCATGGCCTCGAGAAAGTTGCGCCATTACTTTCAAGCACATGAGATTACCGTCGTCACTCGTTTTCCGTTGCATCGCATTTTGAGAAATCCAGATGCAACCAGCAGGATAGCGGAGTGGGCGTTGGAGTTGTCGAGCTTTGCACTCAAGTTTGAAAGCACTTCAACTATTCAAAGCAGAGCCTTGGCGGAGTTCATTGCAGAATGGACGCCAACGCAAGACGAAGAGATTCAAGAATTAGCTCTCCCCGGCAAAGAAATAGCTAAAGAATGGATTATGTACTTTGACGGTGCCTTCTCGCTACAAGGCGCCGGTGCCGGAGTGCTGCTTGTCGCACCTACCGGAGAGCATCTCAAGTACGTAATCCAAATGCACTTTCTCAGGGAGAAAGCTACAAACAACACTGCTGAGTATGAAGGACTCCTTGCCGTTCTTAGGATCGCAGTGGATCTTGGAATCAGGAAGCTGGTCATTCGTGGCGACTCGCAGCCCGTTGTCAAGCAAGTCAACAAAGATTATCAGAGCCCGTTGATGGAAGCATATGTGGAAGAAGTGAGGAAATTGGAAGAACACTTTGACGGATTGCAAACAGAGCACATTCCTCGTGCGGAAAACAGCATTGCTGATCACGTGTCAAAGTGTGCTGCTCAAAAGCTTCATGTGGAACCAGGAACTTTTGTACTCTATTTGAATCAACCATTAGTCACACCATCAACGCAAGCGAACAAGAGAAGAAAGTTGAACACCGGCAAGTATTTCAGTTTCATTCAAAGAATATACATCAGCCAGCTCAAGATCTTCAAACAATACCTCTCTCATGGCCCTTCTCGGTCTGGGGGCTTGACATTTTGGGCCCCTTCCCCGTGCTACCGGGGGCTTTGAGTTCTTGTATGTTGCAATCGACAAATTGACAAAGTGGCCTGAAGTGAAGCCAGTGAGGAAGTTGACAGCACAATCAGCCATCAAGTTCTTCAAGGGATTAGTTTGCCATTTTGGTGTTCCCAACAGGGTCATCACCGACAACGGCACACAGTTCATGAGCCGCACCTTCATGCAGTACATCCAAGACCTTGGCAGCAAAATCTGTTTTGCATCTGTTGCTCATCCGAGAAGCAACGATCAGGCGGAAAGGGCAAATGCTGAAGTGTTGCGAGGCCTCAAGACAAGAACATTTGATAGGCTGCACAAGTGCGGAAGGCGCTAGATTGATGAATTGCCGGCAGTTCTTTGGTCACTCAGGACGACACCAAATCGAGCCACTGGCCAAACATCCTTCTCCCTAGTCTATGGTGCAGAAGCGGTGCTCCCCACAGAACTCACATACAGGTCACCTCGAGTGCTCGCCTACGATGAGGCGGAGCAAGAGCATCTGCATCAAGATGACACCACGCTCCTTGAGGAAGATCGTCTTCGGGCGGCTGTGCGAGCTGCATGCTACCAGCAGGCCTTGCGCCGCTAACACAGCCGCAAAGTGCATGCCCGAAGCCTTGAGGAAGGAGACCTTGTTCTTCGGCGCATTCAATCCGCCAAGAATTCAAACAAGTTGACGCTGAAGTGGGAAGGCCCTTATCGGGTAGCACGAGTCACCAGACCTGGCGCCATCCGTCTAGAGACCGAAGATGGCATCCCGGTGCAGAACTCATGGAATATTGAGCATCTTTGCAAGTTCTACCTGTGAGGCGCGGTTGCCGGGCCTCCCGATAGCCATTTTTATACAAGCTTTGTCGGCAAGACTTGTAACCCTTTGTACAAAGCCAGGCGCAGATCCTATGCATAAGTGAAATAAAGAAGTGAGAATGACGACACCATTTAATGACGTTCAAGTGATCATTTTGTGCAACAAGGAAACGCAGCACAAGGAAAAGCTAAGTTGAAAAACTTTGAAATGACTTTTGCACAGACAGTAGCAGCCTTCCCGGTGGCCAGGGCTTGCCGGGGACTACCAAGATCAAGATTGAAGTCCTAGTTGCGAAGGCACTAGGGAGAAGATCAAGACAAGATACCAAGAAGCACAAGATGATGCTTGCTGGCAAGGCTCAAGCCGGCAAGATGAAGGCCCGGCAAGCTCTGTGCCGGCGAGCCCTCGCTAGCTCATCAGCGCTCCACCGCGCCGAGCTGCTAGTCGCTAATCGGTGAGGTGTCGACCGCGCAGGCGGTTTGGTGAGATTTGTCGGCGCACGTGTCAGCCTGCTCGAAGGAGAATTAGCTTTAATGACACCCGTCCAGAAGGCGTGTCAAGATAATAGGAGGTAGCTGGGTGAGCGGGGCAGAAACCTTACCGGGACTCCTCCTCCACATGACACCTAACGGCGCAATAAATACTTTTATCCTAAACCGGCAGAGTTAGGTATGATAGCACTGTTTGCTATCATATCAACATGTAATGACTGTTTTGCCATTGTGGTTACCCCTTAAGCTATAAAAGGAGGGCCAGGACAACCTTTACAACCGATCGATCAACACTTAGCTCATTCTGCATGCGTAGCTGCTCTTCCTACACCTTGCCTGCAAGGAGCGCTCCTTGTACTTGAGCCCAAACACATCCAATACACAAAGCAGGAGTAGGGTTTTACACCTCACGGTGGCCCAAACCTGGGTAAATCCTTTGCGTTTCTGCTGATTCTGCTCTTCGTGCTTGTGCATCTCCCTAGTCGAACCGCAAAGGGGCTAGATGGCCCCATAGATGGTCATACGCACGACAACAGAGTAAGCTGAAAGAAAAAGCTGTGATAGAGAGAATGAAATATGATCCTAAGTTTGCTACTTCTCCTATCTTTGTTAATGATAAGGATTATGAATTCTCTATTGATCCTGAGTTGATTACTTTGGTAGAATCTGATCCTTTTCATGGTTATGAAATTGAAACTGTTGTGGCACACCTTACCAAATTGAATGATATAGCCACCCTATTTGCTCATGAGGAAAAAAATTGCTATTACTATATTCTTAAGTTGTTTCCTTTCTCATTAAAGGGTGATGCTAAGAAATGGTTTAATACTCTTGCTCCTGGTTGTGTGTGTAGTCCCCAGGATATGATATATTACTGCTCTGAAAAATACTTTCCTGCTCAAAAAAACAAGCTGCCTTACAGGAAATATTTAACTTTGTGCAATCTGAAGAAGAGAATCTCCCTCAAGCTTGGGGGAGGCTTCTCCAATTACTTAATGCTTTGCCTGATCATCCTCTTAAGAAAAATGGAATACTTGATATCTTTTATAATGGACTAACCGATGCTTCTAGGGACTACCTAGATAGTTGTGCTGGTTGTGTTTTCAGGGAACGAACTGTTGGACAGGCTGAAGAACTATTGAACAATATGTTAAAGAATGTCGATGATTGGACACTTCCTGAACCACCACCTAAACCAACTCCAAAGAAGAGAGATATTCTATTTCTCAGTCCAGAAGATATGCAAGAAGCCAAGAAATCTATGAAAGAAAAGTGTATTAAATCTGAAGACGTTAAGAATTTAGCACCTATAGAAGAAATACATGGACTCGATATCCCGACATAGGTAGTAAAGGTAAATTCTCTTTATAAATTCGATGAAGGTGATATTCCTTACAATAAATCTTCTAGTCAATGCCTAGATGAATTTGGTAATTACATTGTTAACCAAGAGAATTTTAATATGTATGTTAGCAATCAGTTGAAACGAAATGCTATTATGATTGATCACTTGAGTGACTTGATGTTTAGAATTGCTAATGATGTTAAAGGTTTAAGTAAACATTCATCCATGGTTCATACTCAGTTAGAACAAGTTTCTAACCCACAAAATGATTTACTCAATGAAATGAATAATAGAATGAATGATCGTGCTGTTAGAGTTGTGACTAGAGGAGGTAGGATGACTCGGGAGCCTCCATATCCTGAAGGTCATCCTAAAAGAATAGAGCAAGATTCTCAAAGAATTAATGTTGATCCACCTAGTTCATCTAAGAAGAAAAAGAAAAACAGAAATGATAAAACTTTGCATGCTTCTAGTGAACCTGTGATAGAAAAACCTTCTGAAAATCATAATGATGTTTCTATTTCTGATGCTGAGACACAATCTGGTAATGAACAACCACCTAATGATAATGATAATGATGATGTTCATATTGATGATGCTCAACCAGAGAATGATAAAGAACCTGATAATGATGTAGAAATAGAACCTGCTGTTGATCTTGATAACCCACCTCCTAAGAATAAAAGATATGATAAAAGAGATTTCATTGCTAGAAAACATGGTAAAGAAGGAGAACCATGGGTTCAAAAATGCATGCATTTTCCTAGTAAACCTCCGAAAAATAAGGATGAGGATTTTGAACGCTTTGTTGAAATGCTTAGACCCGTCTTTTTGCGCACACGTTTGACGGATATTTTGAAAATGGCTCCATATGCTAAATACATGAAAGATATTGTCACTAATAAAAGGAAGATAAGGAAGATACCTGAATCTGAAATTTCCACCATGCTTGGAAACTAATCTTTTAAGGGTGGAGTACCTAAGAAGTTAGGAGATCTAGGAATACCTACTATACCATGCTCCATTAAAAGAAGTTATGTCAAAACTGCCTTATGTGATTTAGGAGCCGGTGTTAGTGTTATGCCTTTCTCTTTATATAGAAGACTTGATTTGAATAAGTTGACACCTACTGAAATATCTTTGCAAATGGCTGATAAATCAACTTCTATACCCATTGGAATTTGTGAGGACGTTCCTGTTGTAGTTGCAAATGTTACTATCTTGACAGACTTTGTTATTCTTGATATGCCCGAGGACGACAGTATGTCGATCATCCTTGGTAGACCCTTTTTGAATACTGCAGGGGCTGTTATTGATTGCAACAAAAGCTAGGTTACTTTTCATGTCAATGGTAATGAACATACGGTATACTTCCCGAAGAAGCAAAGTTCGGTGAATAGTATCAATTCCATTGAAAAAATTGCGACAATTACTATTGGAGGTTTTGAATTTCCTCTTCCGACCGTCAAAAAGAAATAAGAGGTTCTTCTTGTTGGGGAAATGCACATCCCCGTTGAGGTAACCTAGTGCTATACGACAATTCTTCGGTTTCATGTTACTCGGAAATAGTTTTGTTAATAAGACTTGATCAACCTTATTAATGGATTCTTTTCGAGGGGCATGTGGTCGATGAATTTAGTAAGCACAACCTACTGCACCTTCTATTTACTCTCTGTTATCTAAAATTTAATAAAGTAGAATGCCATGATTATCCTATTTTCTGAATTATCCGTGCAATAAAAAATGTCCCAAAAATAAAAGTTCTCCGAATGACCTGAAAATTTAGTATCATTTTTTCTGTAATATTTAAGAATTTTTGGCACTGAACAAACCCCAGGGGGTGCACCTGTGAACCACAAGCTCACAGGGCGCGGCCACCCCCCCCCCCCCCCCCCCGGCGCGCCTAGTGAGCTTGTGGGTCCCACAGGGGCCCCCTCACTTACTCCACCAGCCCACAACCCTCTTCTTCCTCCAGAAAAAATCAATGTTTCTCTCCAGTTTGTGTTCTTGCTCATTTTCCTGCAATTTTTGATCTCCTTGCTCGGAGCTCCATTTCTGAAACTGTTTTGAGGAATTACTCCTTGGTATGTGACTCCTCCAATGGTCCAATTAGTTTTTATTCTAGTGCTTTATGTTTTGCAAATTTTTGCTGCTGTGACGACCATGTATATGACCTTGCATGTTGAATTTGTATGGTCCAAACTAGTTTTGATGCATGATTTAGCCTCTAGATACTTGTGGGAGTAGTTGCTATCAATTTTGTTGAGTTTTGTTCACTTTTATTTTGGAGACTAAAATCTTCAGAAAATGTTTAGGAAGATGTTCCATGGGGGTTTGTCGAGCAAGAGCTCACAAAGGCTCGCAATACGTGAGCCGGACCTCGAACCACCGCGGGATGCCCTCGTGAGAGCATGCTAATGGCCATCCGATGCCTTCATGATATGTGCCGATTTCAAGGAGGAATTTGATATGTACGTGCACAATGCCGAGCTCACGGAGTTCTTGTCAGATAAATGTCCACAGTACCATGATCACACTGATTCCTTCATGTGGAAATTCATGTATGTATCTCACCGTTCCTCTCATGATGTTATGTTTGACTTATATGAAAATTCTTTTTGCATGACCATCCAGGAATTTAGTGATGCTTGTAGAATTCCCTCTTGATGAACTTGCCTTGAACCTCGTAAATCTGATTGCAACGATTTTCTCATTAATATTACTCGAGGTGAAACTAGGGGCATAATGCAAGCTAGAGTTGGGAGCATTCACTTTCCTGCCATTCATTATTTTGCTCTGTTCATAGGTAGATGCATCAATGGTAAACACGACCTTAGTACCCTGTGCACTCCTGATTTAAATATTCTTAAAAGTGCGGTAATGAGGAACATAAAATTTAATATGGGGGCTATCATTGCACGTCATTTACATCATAATGCTCTTTATGGTGATCTTTTTGGTGGAATCTATGCTACTCGGTTAGCTACTTATCTTGGCATACCCATAAAAGGAAGTGATACCCTGTTACCACCTAGCTACCTTGATTATGAGGCTATGGAGCGTCATCGGTTTCTTGAAAGGAACACCTCACCATTTTGATACAGGCTAATATTTAATAAGCATCATGTTATCCATATTACTTTGCCTGCTCCTGCCCTCTTTAACTTTCAGGAAAAACAAAGATATTTTATACTTGAGGAGGAGGCTGAGGCGTACAAGATGGCAGAGGAGACTGCCCGCAGGAATGAGGCAGCCCGCCAGGCGTTGGCAGCTGCGGTGGAGTATAACCCAAACTACTTCCACAAGTTCTATCCAGGCCAGCAGTGGCCATAGACCAAGTTAGGCCAAAAGCCTAAGCTTGGGGAGTATGTATTTCTCACCGACAGTACATTCATGTACCACACATTCATTCTAGTTGTCGGTGTTCATCCTCTTTCATTGTATATCCATGTTAGTTTTATTTTCGCTTTCTTCTTGTGTGTTTAAAAAACTTCGAAAACCCAAAAATATTTCTCGCTTCTTTTCGGTTTTTCTTTCTTGTTTAGTTAGTTCATAGTAGTAAAAGAAAACCCAAAAAGATTTCTCGTTCTTCTTTTGTTTGTTGGGAGTTCTCCCGTATAAATAGTTTTTCTTGCTTTTCGTTTTTCCTTTGTTAGTTTGCTGTCTTCAGAAAAACTAAAAACTCCAAAAATATTTCAGTGTGTTTCTCTGAAATTCCTTTCTTTTAGTTGAGTCGTCATATGAAGATGACTATGCTAGAATTGTTAAAGTGGCTCATATATGCCTGATTGTTGATTTACTGAAGAGCCACTATTACCTTGTCTTCTCCTTTGAATAAAATGTTTGCAGATTCCAACTTAGTCCATGACACTTGCACTATTATTGTTTTCACATCATTCAGTCGTGCAAGTGAAAGGCAATAATGACGATGATTTGATGAAGTCACTGTGGCAGAGAAAAGCTGGTATGAACTCTTCTTGTTTTTGTTTTTCTAAATATGTTTAACTCAGTCGATCTTGATTTAGCATATTATGAGTAAACATATTTGTGATGACAATTAGAGATTATAGTTGCTCATGCCATGCTTAAATAGATAGGAGTGGATAATGATTTATCTTGTGTGTCAACATGCATTAAAATGGTTGTGATGTAGTATGTTAGTATGGTATCCTCCTCTGAATAATTCAAGTGGCTTGACTTGGCACATGTTCACACATGTAGTTGAATCAAAAACAACGCATCCTTCATGATATTTATGTTCAGGGTGTTTATATCCTACTCATGCTCGTATCCAATGTTAATTATTCGCAATGCATGATTATGAAAGTTGTCGCTCCTTAAGTTGGTCGCTTCTCAATATATTAGCTAGTCTTCACCTATACTAAGCGGGAATAATGCTTGTGCATCCAAATCCTTAAACCCAAAGTTGTTCCAGATGAGTCCACCATATCTACCTATATGCGGTATTACTCTGCCGTTCCAAGTAAATTTGCATGTGCCACCTCTAATCATTCAAATAAACATCTGTTTTGTGTGTCTGTACCGCTCATGGGGCGACGGGGCGGTCCATATCTTCCATGCTAAGTGGGTTACTCTCATGATGGTGTTTATTCACTTGTCATTACACGAGAGAGGCTGGTAATTGGGATGCCCGGTCCTGTAACTTGAAAATAAAGAAAAATATAATAAAACAAACTCCCTCGGAAGGTTGATTGTTTGGAGGGCACCCGTGAATTCGGCTAGCCATGGCTTGTGTCTGTATGGTTGAGGGGGAGTAAACTTTACCTTTCCGCTTGGGAACCGCCTATAATGTGTTTAGCATGGAAGATATCGAAATCCTTTGTCGTGACGTTGACAGGAAAAGCACACCTCTAAAAATGTATTCATCTCTGTTTTAAGCTTCGAGCTCTGGTACCTCTGCAAATCTCTGCTTCCCTCTGCGAAGGGCCTATCCTTTTACTTTTATGTTATTTACTTTTATTGTTGAGTCATCACCTTCTCATTTAAAGCACCAACCCTGAGAGCGCTATTATCATTTTTATGCATTGAGTCTAGTTAATGTTGGATGTGACCATGACTGGATCTCTTCTACCCTGAATTACAATGTTTAGTCGCTGCTTTAACCTCAAAGGTGCTCTGCATTTATGTTTTGCGGTCTCAGAAAGGGCTAGCAAGATACCATGTTATCATATTAGATCATGATTGTTTTGACAAATTGTTAGCATCCGAAATATCTTATTATTGCTCACTAGTTGGTTATGTTATTGTCATGAGTAAATGTGAGACCTAAGTGTTATCATTGATATGGTTAGTTCATGATCTTTGCTGAAAACTTGATCACTAGTTAAGCTTATATACAGTAACAAGAACAAAAGAGTTTGTAAAAGTTTTTCTTTATCACTTTCAGTTTGTCAACTGAATTGCTTGAGGACAAGCAATGAGTTAAGCTTGGGGGAGTTGATATGTCCCAAACGTATCTACTTTTCCAAACACTTTTGCTCTTGTTTTGGACTCTAATTTGCATGATTTGAATGAAACTAACCCGGACTGGCGCTATTTTTAGCAGAAGTACCATGGTGTTGTTTTTGTGCAGAAATAAAAGTTCTCCAATTGAGCAGAAAATTTATGGGGAATATTTTCAGAATATATATAAAAAATATTGGCGAAGAGATCTACTAGAGGGGGGCCACCCAGGAGCCACATGCTCAGGGGGCGCGCCCTGTGAGCTTGTGGGTCCCACAGGCCTTCGTTTGCCCTAACTCCAACTCTATAAGTACCGTCTCGCAGAGAAAAAAATCAGAGAGAAAGTTTCATCGTGTTTTACAATACAGAGCCGCCGCCACCTCCTGTTCTTCATCGGGAGGGCTGATCTGGAGTCCGTTTGGGGTTCCGGAGAGGGGGATTCGCCGCCGTTGTCATCATCAACCCTTCTCCATCAACAATTTCATGATGCTCACCATCGGGCATGAGTAATTCCTCCGTAGGCTTGCTGGACAGTGATGGAGTTGGATGAGATTTGTCATGTAATCGAGTCAATTTGTTAGGGCTTGATCCCTAGTATCCACTATGTTCTGAGATTGATGTTGCTATGACTTTGCTATGCTTAATGCTTGTCACTAGGGCCCACGGGCCATGATTTCAGATCTGAACCTTCTATGTTTTCATGAATATATTTGAGTTCTTGATCCTATCTGCTAGTTATATGCACTTGTTATTGCTCTGATCCGTAGACCCCATAGTGATAATTGTTTGGGATACTCTCCGGGGATGATTGTAATTCGAGGAGTTCATGTATTCACCATGTGTTAATGCTTTGTTCCAGTTCTCTATTAAAAGGAGGCCTTAATATCCCTTAGTTTCCTTATGGACCCCGTTGCCACGAGAGGGTAGCACAAAAGATATCATGCAAGTTCTTATTATAAGCACGTATGACTATATACGGAATACATGCCTACATTACATTGATGAATTGGAGCTATTGTGTATCGCTCTAGGTTGTGACTATTATATGATGAATGTCATCCAACACAAATATCCATCACCGATCCAATGCCTACACTTTTCTCATATTGATATATGCTAAGTTACTACTGTTGCTGCTGTTACAATCATCACAAACTGCTTCTGTTACTGTTCCTGTTACTATTGCTACTGTGCTACTAAACACTTTGCTGCAGAAATATTATATCCCAGGTGTGGTTGAATTGACAACTCAACTGCTAAGGATCATAAATATTCTTTGGCTCCCCTTGTGTCGAATCACAAATTTGGGTGAAATACTACCCTCGAAGACTGTCGCGATACCCTATACTTGTGGGTTAACAATCAACAGAGCTTGAAACAGACATTCATCAAAGGTCCATAGTTCCCAAACATTAAGCCACATCGAAACTCTATGCATGATCACTTATTTGGCATAATCCCTTCACGTGACAACTCAAGTTCCAACAAACAATGATTGAAATGAATTGCTTAAGAGCCTTGAGGAGGAAATGATTGTGGGTGTGCTTATGAGCACTAGAGCATCATATTTTTCTACATGCTTTTCACTCCCTAACTTATGTTTTTATGAGCACTAGCAAGTGTTGTCTAGAATAAATAGAATAGAGTGTTGCAAAGTTGTTTTATCTAGTAGATCAAGAACTTTGTATTGATTATCTTTGCTTCACTAACACTTGCACTATAACCATGCCACCGCTACAGCTATGCTAAGTTTTCAGGTCAAGAAGCGGAGGGCTATCTAGGCGTACCGATCGTAAGTGAACCAAATCCTTCTCATTATTTTGATTTAAACAACTGAGTTCCTTATGATTCGGATCTCTCTTTATGTTGCTCGAGGACGATCAAGTTTAAGATTGGGGGGTTTGATGAGTGATATTTTTACACTCATTCACCTTTGTTTAAACCAAGATAATTTCATTTAAAAAAGAGATATTTTCTCCGATATTATCACTAATGCCTAATAATTGCAACGGATTCCACAAATCCTCTCTTTGATGTGTTTCCACAGGAAATGGGCTAAAAGGGAAGAAATCACGTGTGGGAATGGAAAGGAAGGAGAATGGAAGAAGAAGGAATCAACATGAGGCGTTTCTGCGGAAACAGAGCAAAAGACGGTGTTCCATACGGGCGCACGCGCCCGTATGAGCGCTTGTATGGCATGGAAACCGAGGCAGGTCGTCCACCTGTACAACTTTTATAAAGGGGACCCCATCGAAATGTCAACAGAACGAGCATGGGGAGAGCGTCATCAGCAGCCAGCACTACAAAAAAAAGACACATCCGTGACATTATGGCCCGAACGAAAACTTTTTATGTCATGGTTGTGACACTTCTATCACAATAATTGTGACAAAAACATGTATCATCATAGATGTGGTGGGCTCCTACTTCTATGACAAAAAATTATGACAGAAAATGGGCTTTTCGTCCTGGGCGGGCCGGAGACGCACCCGCATGACATTCTTTGGGCCGTCCATGACGTAAAAAATCATGGTAGAAGTGAGGCTGAGGAAATTTTTGGGGAATTCCCGGTTACGGTGGGTGGTCGGGGCCGAGCGATGCAGTGTGGTTTGCGCGTTTCTCTCGTACGCGCGCGTGTGTGCGAGGCATTCGCTAACTGAACCCGAGCGAGGCGTTCGCTTACTGAACCTGAGCGATCGCACTAGCTACGTACTGAACCCGATCGATCCCTTCGCTGCTAACAGAACCCGAGCGATTCCTTTACTGCTAACTGAACCCGAGCGATTCCTTTGATGCTAACTGAAGCCGGTCGAGCCCCCGCGCGTACGTGCAAGACGTAGCCGGTTGGGTTGCCTCTCGATGAACAGTGCCCGTTGCTGCCGGGCGCGTGATATGTAGAACAAGTCCAGACACATCGATCGAGCCCCTTGCGTGAGATGTGGTGAGTTGACCTATAGCCGGTTGGTTGGCTGTGGATGAACAGTTCCCGTTGCTGCCGCCCGCTCGTACGCCCCACCCTAGCCAGTGGGTTGGCTGTGGATGAATAGTACCCTAGCCATGTGAAGGTGGTTGGCGCTGGATGAACAGGACCCCGAGGAGGCTAGCCGGTTGGGGGTGGATGAACGGGACCCCATGGAGGCTGGATGAACAGTAGCCGGTGGAGGCTGGAGGAAGTCGACGGTGGATGAACAGTAGCTGGTGGAGGCTGGAGGGAGGACGACCATGGATGAACAGTAGCCCGTGGAGTCCCGTTTTGCGGTACGCCACACCTCTCCCGATGAACAGGACCCCCGTTTCGACCGTAGGCAGTTGGGGAGAAGTCTGTTTCCTTCGTTTTGCGGTATGCCAGAGCCCTCCCGATCAACAGGACCCCGCTTCGACTGTAGGCGCTCAAACAGAAGTCCTTTTCCTCCGTTTTGCGGTTCGCCAGACCCCAAGCCGATGAACAGGACCCCATTTCGACCGTAGGCGGTCGAACAGAAGGCCGTTTCCTCCGTTTTGCGGTACGCCAGACCCCGAGTCGATGAACAGGACCCTATTTCGGCTATTCCGTCCAAGCAAGTTGGCTCCCGATGAACAGGACGCATTCCGACCAAGTCGCTTGGCTCCCGACGCTGTTTCCTCCATTCCGACCCAGCCGGTTGGCTACCGATGAACAGGAGGCCGTTGCCGCCGTCCGTTGCCTCTCTCCATGTACACGAGCCCTGGCCGTACGTCTACGTGAGTACGCATTCGAGACCCCGCTCGTATATGTATGTACGTCGCCGTATTTTTTGCTGTGTGGCTATACGTACGTGGACACGATTTAGACGGGGCTACCTGAACTGCTACGTCGGGGGCTCTACTATGACATGTGCCGCTCCTTACACGGCCACAGTTCATCATGGCAGAGAGACCGATCGACCAGTATGTACGTACACGCTTGCGACCAGACAGATAACAATACGTACGCTTCGACCTGGTGGGTCCCAACTGTCTGGGGGATAAGGAGGCACTTCCTTGCGTGCGAAGATATAACTGGTGGGTCCCAGCTGTCATGGGGAGGAATCATTTTTTGCGCAATAAGGAGGCACTTCCTTGCGTGCGAAGATGTAGCTGGTGGGTCCCAGCTGTCAGGGGGAGGAAACTTTTTTTCCAGCGTAATAAGGAGGCACTTTCCTTGCGTGCGACCATGGACCTCGTGGGTCTCAGCTGTCAGGCTCTCCACGTACAGTCCTCATCCGATGACTCTCGTTTGTTGACCACGCCGCGCCGAGCACACGAAGGCGGTGGACAACGGCGAGGCCCCGGACGAGAACAACCAGGAGATGGGGAAGATGCGGCAGTGGAGTCGCAGACGGAGAGGAGTACGATGTACGAGGGTTGACTGGTTCGGTGCGACCTGGGGCTGCAGTCGGCGGAGAATAACAGGAGGGGTGGAGGGGTGGAGGGATGGCCTGGGCGGCGGTGGTGTAGCGTTTCGCAGCGAGGCATGTGAAGCAGTGTCGCTGGCCGCAGGAGGCGGGAGCGGGAGGTCCCGCCGGCGCTGGAGGAAGAAGATGAGAGATTGAAGATGCATGACGGCCGTTGGATGTACATCCAACGACTACAGATATCAGAATCATTTGTTGACTAAGTTGACAACGCCTTCCGTAGGCTTCGACCTATTGGCCCACAATGTCAGCCTCCTTACGTGTGAAGATATAGCTGGTGGGTCCTAGCTGTCAGGAGGAGGAATAAAAAAAATTCCCGTAATAAGGAGGCACTTCCTTGCGTGCGAAGATGTAGCTACTAGGTCCCAGCTGTCAAGGGGATGAAACATTTTTTTTTCGCGTAATAAGGAGGCACTTCCTTGCGTGAGAAGATGTAACTAGTGGGTCCAAGCTGTCAGGGGGAAGAATAATTGTTTTTCATGTAATAAGGAGGCAGTTGCATGCATGCGTCCATGGACCTGGTGCGTCCCCACTGTCAGCCTCTCCACGTACAGTCCTCTTTCGATGACTCTCGTTTGTTGACCACGTTAACCACGCCGTGCCGAGCGCACCAAGGCAGTGGACGACGGCGAGGCCCCGGACGGGAACGACCAGGAGATGGGGTAGACGTGGCAGTGGAGTCGTAGACGAAGAGGACTACGAGGGTTAACTGGTTCTGGTGCGGCGTGGGGCTGCAGTCGGTGGAGAATAACAGGAGGTGTGGAGGGTTGGAGGGATGGCCTGGCCGGCGGTGGGGTAGCGCTTCGTAGTGAGGCGTGCTAAGCAGAGCCGCTAGCCGCTGGAGGAACAAGACGACAGATTGAAGATGCAGGCCGGCCGTTGGATGTAAATCCAATGGCTATGGATGTCAGAATCATTTGTTGACCAAGTTGACAACGCCTTGCGCGGGCTTTGACCTATTGGGCCACATGTCAGCCTGCAAAAATGTGGCACATATCCAACCCATGTTTTTTAGAATTTACATTCCATTTGCTCGGATGGGTGAACAAATAATGTAGCATCTATGCGGTCCATTTAATTTTTTTCTTAGAAATCACAGCCCATTTGCACTTTCTCGAAATACACGAATTTGCTAGGCTTGTTGTAAATATAATTTTGGGTTGGACGGAGCAATGTTATCAAAAAATAAACCGGGGCTGGGCATTTTATTATATATAAAATTAGATAATTAGCGTGTTATTGCTCTAAAAAATGAGCGCGCTATTATTACATTGGTCCTTAAATCCGAGCAAGCTTTTGTACGCAATCACCAGGATTTTCATTGTAAAAAAAACCAGGATTTTCCTTGCGAACTTCTGTTAAACATTTATTTTTTATAAGTTAATAAGACGTGGGATATTATATATATATATATATATATGTGTGTGTGTGTGTGTGTGTGTGTGTGTGTGTATCTATTAAATATATGATAATAATAATATATAATAACATAAAATAATTAAAATATATATAATATAGTTAGAAGGGAAAACATAAGTTGGACCTGGCATTCTTATTCTTATATATAGAAAAATAGAAAAGAGTTATGCATTTTCGTCAAAAAAACATAAGTTGGGCTGCAGATGTTTAAGACAAAATAAAACCTAGGCTGGGAGGCGCATGGGCCAGTAGATACATGCTGGAGCTCAAAACAATAAGTTTAAAACACTGTGTCGGCATATCATGGGCTGCGCCCTGCCATGTTAAAAAACAAATCCTAGGCTGGGCAGGCCACAACCCAGCTGATACTTGTTCGCCCTCTGAAAAAATTATACCTGCTAGCTCCCCGATGACAGTCTTCGTTGTAAATTTATCTTGTTTATTGACTACATTGACAGACCCGTGGGCCCCAACGTCAGTATAACATTAGGAGAAACGAATATCCATTTCCGAGAGAAAGCTTTTTTTCCAATGAGGCACTTGCTTGCGTAGGGCCATGGACCTTGTGGGTCCTGACTGTTAGCCTCTCTACGTACAGGATGGGAACGAACCGGACCCGGGGAAGATGGGGCAGTGTAGTAGTAGTTTGCGCGCCTTCTTTGTGTTGAGTATGCCTCAGTAGCCCAGTAGCTATACCCCCTTACCCGCACCTGCTCGGCCCGAGATCGATTACCCCTATATTCCCAATTTTTTTGCCTCTGCTATTACTGACATGTGAGTCTCCCCTTGTCAACCCCACACACCACCTCCAACACTAGCCGGAATTTCGTCCCTAGTTTTCTCTGTTTTTCACACTCTCAACATTGTCTGGTGTCGCGGAAACGAACACCTATGGGACCGAAGGATCCCTTTACGGTTCAGCAGGGGAGAAAGGACAGCACAAAGAGCGGAACTGATGATCAGCGCGAGGGGATTTTACCCAGGTTAGGGCCGCTCGGAAGCGTAAAACCCTACTCCTGCTTGGTTGTATTACTGTGGATGTTCTTGGCCCAGTTCCGGGAGCTACAGTAGTAGCTACGCATGCAGAACGGGTCGAATGTCTGGGTCCAATGTCTCCTCCTCCTTTTCCCATGTAGCTACGCATTGGGCCTCCTTTTATATGTCCAAGGGGTCTCCAACAGTGGCGAAGTACAAGAGGTGTAAAGTATCTACAGTATCTCATGATTACCAGTATCTCATGATTACTACTGACGCCCTAGGACAAACGTCCTAGGACAAGCATCTCAGGACAAGACGCATTCAATGCTCTAAACAGGTGTCCCTGCCTTTCTTGGGGATGGGAAGAAGGACTCGTCCCATCAGCACCGCTTAACCCCTTCTGCGGCCAGCGCCTTGACACGCAACCAGGAGGACAAGCCCTAAACGACAGGCTGGTCGCTACGCTGGAGCGGCGGCACTGTGCTGAAGTGGTGGGATCTTGCCGGGTGCTGATCTTGCCGGGGGCTGATCTTGCCGGGGCTTATCTTGCCGGTTCTCGACGGGCCAGTCCGGCCAGGTCTTGCCGGACGCCCAGCCTTCGGTCTTCTGATCTTCAGCTTTAACGCCTTCTTGATATCTCGCATCTGTCTCCAGCCGTCCTCCGGTAGGCCTTGCCGCAGGTATGGCTACAACTGTCCGTGCACAAGTACGGGGTACTAAAGGACCCGATCTTTAGTACGCCGACATCTGGGCATTTTGAAAATAGCATATCTTTTACTGTGCATCATATGAAGATGTGCTATACATGAATGTTGATCAGCATGATGTTAGCTTGCTGTTAGTTCCATTTTTGACCATGAATAAAATTTGGAACATGATGTTATCCCTGTTTGAAAAAGGCGTGTTGATATAAATGCTCTTCCTCTGAAACTTGCAGCTTCTTATCTGAAATTGAAACTTGCAGTTTCTTCTCTGAAAATCACATGGTCTGCCCTTTTATATGAAACTACATTTTTGAAAGTACTAAAAATAGATCTCTGGAATTCAGAAAATACTTCATATGCCCAATACTGCAAAGATCTGAAATTCAAAAGACATTCATATCTGAAAGTACCCAAAATACACAACACAAAACACAATTCACAACTTGCAAATACTGATAACCCTCAGCTCCTCCTATGATTATTCGTCGGGGCAATCCCCTCCTATTCCTCGGCGGCAGACCACCGCCCCGTGAGACGAGGTGAACGGCGAGGGAGCCTTGGAGAACGGCGGGGAAGCATCGTCGTGCCAACTGCTTTTCTCCTCTTGCGGTTGGGTACGTGTAGGATCGAAAGTACGTCTAGAGGGGGTGATTAGACTACTTGACCAAATAAAACCTAATCTTTTCCCAATTTTAGTTGTAGGTAGATTTTAGCAATAGTACATTTCAAGCATCACCCTACACATGCAATTCTAAGAGTATAGCAGCGGAAAGTAAGTAATTGCATATGTATGTAAAGGAGGGGTTCGGAGATATCAAACGCAATGAGGACACGGTGGTTTTTGGCGTGGTTCCGATAGGTGGTGCTATCGTACGTCCACGTTGATGGAGGCTTCAACCCACGAAGGGTAACGGCTGTGCGAGTCCACGGAGGGCTCCACCCACGAAGGGTCCACGAAGAAGCAACCTTGCCTATTCCACCATGGCTTACGTCCACAAAGGACTAGCCTCACTCGGGGTATATCTTCACGAAGTAGGCGATCTCCTTGCCCTTACAAACTCCTTGGTTCAACTCCACATCATGTCGGAGGCTCCCAAGTGACACCTAACCAATCTAGGAGACACCACTCTCCAAAGGTAATAGACGGTGTGTTGTTTATGAACTCCTTGCTCTTGTGCTTCAAATGATAGTCTTCCCAGCACTCAAACAACTCCTCACAGATTTGGCTATGGTGGAAGTAGGATTTGAGTGTAAAGCAACTTGGGAAAGGCTAGAGATCAAGGTTCAAATGGTAGGAATGGAATATCTTGATCTCAACACATGAGTAGGTGGTTCTCTCTCAAAAAATGTATGGTGGAAGTGTAGGCACGTTCTGATGGCTCTCCTTGCAGAGAAGGAGGTGGTGGAGGGGTATATATAGCCTCCACACAAAATCCAACCGTTACACACTTTTGACTCAACTCGGTGGCACCGAAACAGTAATCTCGGTAGCACCGAACTGTGTAAAAGATATGAACGTTAGGAATCTCGGTGGGACCGATACGGACAACTCGGATGGACCGAAGTGCAATGGCTTAGGGCAAACCTCATCTCGGTGGCACCGATTGCATCAACTCGGTTGGACCGAAGTGAAGCAATAAGGCAACAGAGACTTGGCAAGCCATCTCGGTGAGACCGATTTGCATAACTCGGTGAGACCGAAGTGAATGCAACCGATTACAGAGAGTTGGCAAGGCCATCTCGGTGGGACCGAGATCCATTTCGGTGGATCCGATTTGTTAGGGTTTTGGCAGTGGCTAAGACTTGGTGAACTCGGTGGGGCCGGATAGAGAAATTCGGTGGGGCCGAGTTGGAATGTTGGTTTTGGACATATTTGGGTAGAGAGAGTGGTTGAGGGTTTAGGAGTACTGTCACTAAGCACTTGAGCAAAAAGACCATTAAGCAACACCTCATCCCCTTTTAATAGTATTGGCTTTCCTATGGACTCAATGTGATCTTGGATAACTAAACCAAAAATGTAGAGTCTTGATCTTTTGCCAATCCATGTCCTTAGCATTTTGAGGTGTCCACAGCTCTAGTCCATGCCATGCCAGTCATTGAACATCCTGAAATCTTTAACTTGAATGGACATTAGTTCAATGAGATATATGTTGTTATGAATTACCAAAACCACCAAGGGAGAAAATGTGCTTTCAATCTCCCCCTTTTTGGTAATTGATGACAACATATAGATCAAAGCTTCGACAAATGAATAAATGAATGAAATACATCGTCGCTTTGAGAAGTATGTGATAAGCAAGAGCTCCCCCTAAATTTGTGCATTATTAAAAATTTGCGTTTGAATGCAAATGCACAATCGATTAGGCTCATGGGTCACTCTTCCATGTCACATACATCTTGGTGGAGCTCGCAAAATGATATGATTGGAATAATAAGCACGCATTACCAACATAAGTAATTGATCATATAAGATAATGATAGAGAGATAAACATTGATCATCACAATAAGCATAGTATGATCATCACATGAGGCATAGTATCTCACAAGCATAAGCAAACATCAAAGTACTGTAGCAAGCACACTCATAACAAAGTAGCATCAAACAAATAGTAGCAAAAGAACTCGAAGCAAATCAAAGCAGGGACTCTCTCTCTCGAAGCCTATGATCTATACAGATTCTCCCCCTTTGGCAACAAGTACCAAAAAGTTCAAATAAGTATAGGACTAATCGGCACTCTAAGCACGGTCCTCCGAAGCTCCTGAAGGCGATCTTCTGCTGGCGGATCCGGTGTGCGTAGACGGCGTTGAGAGGAGAGCATCCGCGAAGGCTTCTGCAGACGTTTGCTGGGCTGGTGGAGTGGATACCGGCGGTGGCACTGTGGCAGTAGCGGCTGGTGTAGATACTGTGGTCCGTGGATCCACGACTGGCACTGCAGCAGATCTGGCTGCCCTAGGCACTGTCTGAAATCTCTCTGTGGTTGGTCTATCATCTCCACTATCATCAGATGGGGCTGTCCTGACAGCATCAACATCACTCTGCAGCTTCTCCACTGAAGTCTGAATCTCTGTGACTTTGACATCCAAGTCATGAAATTTAGTCTCAATAATCCGCTCAAAGCTAGCCTGGGTCTGGGTGAGGTTGGCCAAACTTCGCTCAATCCTCAGAGTGGCTTCAAGCGGATATGTCATTTGATCCTTGGGTGTCTTGAGATTGGCAATTGGAGCATTGGGAGCTGATGCCTCCTGAGCTGCTTTTGCTTCTTTGGCTTTGCGGATTTTCTCTTGTGCTTGTGCTGAAGTGGGATGCGAAGGATCCATCACTATAACATTGTCCTCAAACTCTGGATGCAATGGCAAATGCTCTCGATCAAGAAGGTATGTGCTGGTTCCAACCTTGGAATTTATCAATAGCTGAATGTGTGGAGCATATCCGCATGATCTCTTCTGATCTGCTGCAGTCCTCTTGATAGTTTCTACTATCAGGCTCATCACCTTAAATTTCTGAGGTGTATCAAACAGATGCAGCAAATTCTGGAGTGGCCATGAATCATTTTGTCATCTCCTGACTTGGGTAACAAGGTGTACCGCAAGATGGTGTTCGTGGTGGCCAATCCTGGTAGCAGATGCTTCACTGATCCAAGTTTGTTTGTCTCAATATCCTTCTGAGGAATTGCAGTGTACATGTTCTTCAGAGTTGTGATCCATCTTGAGCTTGGCATAGATATCTATGTCATCATCCTCTTCCTTGGGTGCACCAAGAAGACTTGCCCACTCAGAGATGGTTGACTGGTACCTGATACCCTCTGTCATCCACACTATTCTGCCATCTGGATAGAAATGAGCAGTAGAGTAGAACTGCATGACCATTTCATCATTCCACTTGGTCAAATTCTTTCCGACAAAGTCGTCAACTCCTGCAATCCTGAAGCTCTCATGAACATGGGGGAACTAATCCTCATTCTCATTGATGTATTCCCAATCCACCCATTTCATGTCACTAACAATGGGCTTCTTGTCAAGCAAAACTGTCTCATAAAAATCTTGTTGTTCACGAGTGTGAAAGCGATAATCACATGCTGTCTTCCTCCTTATAGCATAAGGATCTGACTGTCTCCACTGACGCAGTCCTTTATCCTTCCTCAGCATCATGTTTTCTGCGACTGGGTGTGCATTGTCATGGTCTGGAATCTTAGGCTTCAACTTTCTGAGCACTAGTGGCTCTTCATCAACATTTGACTCAGGCATTGGGGCCTTGTTCATCTCAGCAGCTGAAATGTTCCTGGTTGACCTCTTGGGTGCTGGAGCTTTCGGTTTTGACTTGGTGGGGCCAGCAGTCCTGATTGCATCAGACATAAGCTTCTGAGCTTTTGCAGGGGGTGCAGTGGCTGCTGGCTCATCCTCCTCCTCTTCCTCCTCATCAATCATCATGGAGGGTCTGCCAATCACACGGGCAGTAGTTTTCCTTACTCTCTTCTTCTTAGCAGCTGGTACAGTGTCACTAGGCTCTTCAAGAGTGTATTGCACAGTTTGCTTAGGGACTTTCCTCACAACAGTCTTATCTTTGGTAGATGATGGTTTGGTGCTGTACTCCTTAGCAAGCACAACTCTTTTCATCTTAGTTGCTGCCTCACTAGCAACAAAATCTTCATCCTCACTATCAGAGGTTTTCTTCTTCCTTGTTCTGGTGGCTTCCTTTGGAAGATCTGGAGAGCTCCTCTCTCCCTCATAGAAACTCTCATCAGGGCTTGACCCTTCACTTAGTTCTGCATGCTGTTCAGACCTGTTCTGACTGTCACTGCCACTTGACATCTTGCTGAGCTGACCCTGTGAATAGATGGATATGGGTAGAGTAGATGAGTCATCACAAAAAGCAGAAGTTTTTCATAAAAATTGAGTTCAACTTTTAGTTTCAAGTTTTCACAGGATGCATTTCGGATGGACCGAGTTGATCATCTCGGTGACACCGAAGCATACAACAGAAACCTTACACGCCATTTCGGTCAGACCGAGATGGGTTTCGGTGGCTCCGAGATGCTAGGGTTTCACTGAGACTTTACTTTCAGTCTCACCAATTCGTAGAACTCGGTGGCACCGAGATGTACTAGTGCTATGGCCAGAGGCCAAATCGGTAGGATCGAAAATTTTGAATCGGTCGGTCAGAGATGCATTCGGCGGAAACTTAAACCTAGAAATTTTGCTCGAATCTAATCTACGGAATTTTCCTGGTGGAATT
This sequence comes from Elymus sibiricus, assembly GCA_039707655.1. Classification (NCBI taxonomy): domain Eukaryota; kingdom Viridiplantae; phylum Streptophyta; class Magnoliopsida; order Poales; family Poaceae; genus Elymus; species Elymus sibiricus. The sequence continues at coordinate 161,654,267 of CM077674.1, read as the reverse complement.
AGCATTGCAATCATGGCAAGAATCATGGCATTCCTAACGTGCATTGAATCGGAAAATGGAAGCACGAAAGGGATCGAATCTCACCCTAACTCAGTGGAGATTCTCTACGGCGGCAACGGCGGTGAAGATTGCCGTTGACGGCGGCGGAATCCGGCGACGAGAGCGCCCTGGAGACAACGGCGAAGTCCGATGACGAAGGGCGACGGCAGCAACGGGGTGCGGGAACGAGTGGGGTCGAGAAATTTCAACCGTTCGGTCTGCGCGATATATATACCCGTACGCTGTCGGTGGCGCCGAGTTGAACAACTCGGTGGCACCGATATGTGTAACTGCACGCAGTTTAGCACATCGGTGGCGCCGAAATGGTTCAATTCGGTAGCACCGAGATGAAAACCTAGATCAATCTAGATGATTTCGGTTGGACCGAGTTTGAGTGAGTTGGTTCGGCCGAAATCAATTAGAAGGTTTTGGAGGTTCAGCCCTTTCAAATCGGTGTCTCTGAGTGCTCCTCACCCGGAGGGTCCGAAAATGACTTGTTCAATTTTTGTGATGCAGCAAGAATAGAATTTGAGACAAGAAAGCATAGATAGCTAGAGAAGGTACTTAGGCATTCTTGTACATCCACTTGGCCAGAAAAACCAAGACAATCAAAACAACAAATGGATGTCCTCGAATGATTAAAACATGCAAACCAACATGCTCACACAATAAGATTGCAAATGAAATATGTGTCAAACATGCACAGCCAATTCTAGCATCTATCAAGCAATGGCGATGACTAGGTCATCTATATATTAGTATATTGACTTAGGAGCCAAATGAGAACATTTGATCATAGGTCATACTCATCGTTTAAGCACAAGTGGGGTTACCACTTTTACATAAAGCATTAATGTGTTCACACCATTAGAGTTGCTTTAGCTCAATTGTTTAGAGCAAAGCTCCCCCTAGATGTGATATCCCCCCTAAGAGGGATGAACTAACCTTGGGTTTTGTCGATGATGACTTCATGTAGATGTTGAAGATGTGGATGCTCAATGTTGATGTAGACCATCAAGAGTTGGGAACAATCCTTTGGAGTTTTGTGCTTTCAATACCTACATGGGTTAGTCCCACACAAGGAACATACAATGATATCCATAGACATAGAGTGAAATACACATATGATGATGTCCATGAAAGCATTGATTACGTTGTCCCTTGTCTTACCAACAAGAGGGTTTGTGACTCCATGAACTAGTGCAAAATGTGGAAGTTGGTTGCACAAGTTCTCGCCATAAAGAATATGAGTGAAGTTTATTGGCGGAGTCACCCTCAAGAACTCTCTAGTTCTTCTTCTTTTGGACCCACATCAACTTGATGGGAATCCTTGGAGTTGTAGTAGCACTTGATGAAATAGAACTTGATGAAGTCTTGGGAACCCACTTGACCATGGCTTGAGGAGCTTCTTCAAATGAATCAATCTCTTCTTGAAGCTTGTCCTTGCATTTTAGCTTGAGGTCTTGTGGTGGAAGATCTTCTTGAGCTTGTGTTCCCTTGAAGGAAGTAGGATCATACTTCTCTTGTTGAGGGACAAACTTCGCCTTGGGGTATTGATCTTCTTCCCACTCAACTCCATTGGCATTGAACTTTCGTTCAAAACCAACACCTTGGTTCTTCCGGTGCCTTCCTTGCTTGCGTACAATTTCCTCAAATTGCTTACTCCCGGCAAGGCTCTTGTAGACACCTTTCTCTATAATTCCTTTCAATAGCACATTTTCTTGCTCAAGTGTAACTTGGCTAAGAGAATCATTAATGGAATCAATAGAACTACTAGAAGCAACAACATTGGATTTAGCATTGTTATTGTTACTACTAGAGGTAGAACCCTTTTTACCCTTGCTAGTTTGCCTAGGTTTAACTTGTGGCATAAAAGTAGACAAGAGTAAACGCTTGGCAAGATATGAAGAACTCTTCTTTCGAAGATCGTCATTGATAGCTTTAAGAAACTCATGTTCTTGCTCTAAATTTAGCTTCTCGAAGCGTAGCTTCTCATGAGTTCTTAGAAGTTCTCTATCATCCTCTTGAGTTGTTTCATGAGCTAACTTAAGAACATTTAGTTCTTTAGTTAGACGCTCAATCTCCTTCATAGCATTGTCACTCGTTTCCTCTTGACTATCATGATTACTAGCATTTTCATTATAGCTCACATCACTAGCCCTATCAACAAGTAAATCATCATCACCAAGCAAATTATCTTCATCACTATTGAAATCAAGATACTCGGGGTGTGATACCTTGGGGCCTTTTGCCATGAAGCATCTTCTAATTCCTTCATTTGGTGAGTCAAATAGATCATAGGAGTTGGATGACACAAGAGCAAGTCCGGCAACACCTTCATCTTGACTATAGTCGGAGTTGGAGTGATAACTTCTCTCGGAGTGGTTGTCGGAGTCGGAGCCGGAAACCCATTCACCAACATGAGCTTGATGTCTTCTTCTTGTATAGCTCTTGGATGACTTGTCCTTCCTCTCCGAATCCTTGCTTCTTCGAGAGTGTCTTCGTTCATAATGATCATCTCTACTCCTTCTCCCCTTATGAGGTGATTCATCTCTTCTATATCTTCCTCTTGGTGATTCGTCTCTTTTCTTGTAGGGTGCCATACACTCATTGGAATAGTGTCCGGGCTTTCCACAATTGTAGCAATTACGGTCACGACTTGATGATCTTCTCTCATAGTGTCTTGAGCTAGAGCTTCTTTCTTTCCCTTTGTTCTTGTAGAACTTGTTGAACCTTTTCACCATTAGGCTAATCTCTTCATTGGATACTAGCTTGTCACTTGAAGTTGTTGGAGCATCGGTTGAGGCTTTGTAAGCACCCCTTGATTTGTTGTGTAGCTCCTCTTTGTCCTTGAGTGACATTTCATGAGCAACAATCCTTCCAATGACTTCCGTGGGCTTGAGATCTTTGTAATTCATCATTTGGATCAATGTGCAAACGGTATCATATTTTCCATCCAAAGCTCTAAGTATCTTCTTGATGATGAATTTGTCGGTCATCTCTTCACTTCCAAAGCCGGTAATCTCATTTGTGATGAGATCAAGCCTAGAGTACATCTCAGCGACTCCTTCACCATCCTTCATCTTGAAGTTGTCAAGTTGACTTTGAAGCACATCCAACTTAGATTCCTTCACGGACTCGGTACCTTCATGCATATCAACCAAATTATCCCAAATTTCCTTTGCATTCTCGAGGCGGCTGATTTTGTTGAATTCCTCGGGACATAAACCGTTGAATAGAATGTCACAAGCTTGAGCATTGTATTGCAACATCTTCAATTCTTCCGGGGTTGCTTCACGATCCGGTTCCTTGCCATCCTCAAAGAAATCACCTTGCAAGACAACACGAACAACAGCCCAAACGGTGGGGTTATGACCAAGAATGTGCATTTTCATCTTATGTTTCCAACTAGCAAATTTTGTTCCATCAAAATATGGACCTCTACGGTGATAGTTACCCTCATTAGACGCCATACTCTCCTAGGTTGTGAAACCAAGGCTGTGATCACCAAATCAATGGAAATCAAGGCTTACGGAGACCAAAGCTCTGTTACCACTTGTAGGATCAAAAGTATGTCTAGAGGGGGGTGATTAGACTACTTGACCAAATAAAACCTAATATTTTCCCAATTTTAGTTGTAGGTAGATTTTAGCAATAGTACATGTCAAGCATCACCCTACACATGCAATTCTAAGGGTATAGTAGCGGAAAGTAAGTAATTGCATATGTATGTAAAGGAGGGGTTTGGAGATATCAAATGCAATGAGGACACGATGGTTTTTGGCGTGGTTCCGATAGGTGGTGCTATCGTACGTCCACGTTGATGGAGGCTTCAACCCACGAAGGGTAACGGCTGCGCGAGTCCACGGAGGGCTCCACCCACGAAGGGTCCACAAAGAAGCAACCTTGCCTATTCCACCATGGCTTACGTCCACGAAGGACTAGCCTCACTCGGGGTAGATCTTCACGAAGTAGGCGATCTCCTTGCCCTTACAAACTCCTTGGTTCAACTCCACATCATGTCGGAGGCTCCCAAGTGACACCTAACCAATCTAGGAGACACCACTCTCCAAAGGTAATAGACGGTGTGTTGTTGATGAACTCCTTGCTCTTGTGCTTCAAATGATAGTCTTCCCAGCACTCAAACAACTCCTCACAGATTTGGCTATGGTGGAAGTAGGATTTGAGTGGAAAGCAACTTGGGAAAGGCTAGAGATCAAGGTTCAAATGGTAGGAATGGAATATCTTGATCTCAACACATGAGTAGGTGGTTCTCTCTCAAAAAATGTATGGTGGAAGTGTAGGCACGTTCTGATGGCTCTCCTTGCAGAGAAGGAGGTGGTGGAGGGGTATATATAGCCTCCACACAAAATCCAACCGTTACACACTTTTGACTCAACTCGGTGGCACCGAAACAGTAATCTCGGTAGCACCGAACTGTGTAAAAGATATGAACGTTAGGAATCTCGGTGGGACCGATACGGACAACTCGGATGGACCGAAGTGCAATGGCTTAGGGCAAACCTCATCTCGGTGGCACCGATTGCATCAACTCGGTTGGACCGAAGTGAAGCAATAAGGCAACAGAGACTTGGCAAGCCATCTCGGTGAGACCGATTTGCATAACTCGGTGAGACCGAAGTGAATGCAACCGATTACAGAGAGTTGGCAAGGCCATCTTGGTGGGACCGAGATCCATTTCGGTGGATCCGATTTGTTAGGGTTTTGGCAGTGGCTAAGACTTGGTGAACTCGGTGGGGCCGGATAGAGAAATTCGGTGGGGCCGAGTTGGAATGTTGGTTTTGGACATATTTGGGTAGAGAGAGTGGTTGAGGGTTTAGGAGTACTGTCACTAAGCACTTGAGCAAAAAGACCATTAAGCAACACCTCATCCCCTTTTAATAGTATTGGCTTTCCTATGGACTCAATGTGATCTTGGATCACTAAACCAAAAATGTAGAGTCTTGATCTTTTTCCAATCGATGTCCTTAGCATTTTGAGGGGTCCACATCTCTAGTCCATGCCATGCCAATCATTGAACATCCTGAAATCTTTAACTTGAATGGACATTAGTTCAATGAGATATATGTTGTTATGAATTACCAACACCATCAAGGGAGCTGATGTGCTTTCAGTACGGTCGACGAAGACTCCACCGGCTTGCTCTGACACGGCACCCTCACAAATGGCACCGTGTGGATGCTCAATCCTTGATCCTCTGGATGCTCGATCTTGGATCGATACTCCCACCACCTCCGCCTCACGACCGGATTCGGCGAATCTGTCTGCTCCATGGCCCAGAGGAGCAGCTCTATGGACTCCCGCGCGACTCCATTCGGGTGGATCACCTCCTTTTCGCTCTTTTTCAGTTATTTGGCCATCGCCATCACCGTCGCCGCTAATTGCCGCTGGTTGTCAAACCAAGACTGTATCTCCATCATCCTAGCTAGCTTCACAGGGTCGCCGTCTTTGATCGTCGCGTATCGATTGTACTCCTCCATCGATCTACTTCTCCACAGCACCTTCACTCGCCGCTGGTGGTTTTGGAATGGAAGAGGAGCAGCGGCAGTTTTGGAATGGAAGAGGAGAGGAGCGGCGGTGGTCTTGGAATGCAAGAGGAGCGGCGGGCGGCGGTTTTGGAATGGACGAGAGCGGCGGCTCGCTGTCAGTGGATCCATCCTAATAACTAATTTACCCCTCACTTACGAAGCGACCCCACATAAACTTGAGTACTGACCAATGGAAGGCTTACAAAAATGCCTACCACCCTAAAACTTTCTTTTTAGTTTGCATATATAATTTGGTCAAAGTCAAACTTTGTAATGTTGGACTAACTTGATAGGAAAAAATACCAACATTCACAATATAAAATCAATATTATTAGATGCATCACGAACTTAACTTTCATATACCATATATCTTTGGTATTGTAGATGTTGGTCTTTTTTTATATAAATTTGGTCAAAGTCAAAAGAAACGGAGGGAGTATTGAAGAGCTTGATAGGGTTGTTGTCGCATGCATCATCATGCCGTGTTTCACAGCTTCCAAGATTCACAACCAACTCATAAGATTCCCATAATAAGTACAACAAAGATGCATATGCATCTCGTTGATTCACAGATCAGAGGCAATATTAACTTTAAAACTAAAACAAAGTTGTGAGAATGTGTACATGTAAAGAAAAATCGATTGATGCTTCTCTAAGAAAAGAGTAATCCCTGGAGAAGTGCCAATATATCCAGCAAACCGTAAACCTAATTCATGTAAGCTATTTGATTCAAAGATTTGCTGCAATACTAAAACCAGTCCAGTTTATGGGCACGCATGTCAAACACCGGCAGGTTAACATGTTCTGCATAAGCTGGTCGCCAAGAACTTGTGGAACCATCTGAACATCTGTGCCCGTTCGAAGCCACGTTATTTTAGATGGTGGCACTCACACTCAAACATTTGTGCAGTTCCACTAAAATGTAGCTGAATAACCCTATTTGCACAGATAATGAAAAAAGCGTGATTAATATAATAGTGGCACTACTTGATGAAACATACACAAATAAATAGAAGCAACTTCATTTTCTTAATGGGAAAAGATTGCGATACAATAAGTTTATTAAAAGAAAATACAACAGTAGCACAGTATGACAAAGCACGATGATGTGGATGAAGGACAGGACTGACCTGTGTGAGATGACTTAGTGAGATCAAGTTATTCTTCAGGTCTTCGTATCTTGCCATGAAGGCAATTCGTTGAAAACTATGAACAAATTCAGTGTGGTAGTAGGAGGGGACTTGAGTCATTCCAATCTCTTTTTTTGTGCAATTCAACTAAAACTATGGCGCCCGCCGTGCTGCGAAGGAGAGAGGGGCCCTGCACCGCCTTGACAGTAGGCATCTGCTACTTGTGAGCTGCGTTCGGATTTCCCCGAAGAGGAGAGGATGATGCAGTACAGTAGAGATAAGTATTTCCCTCAGTTATGAAATCAAGGTTATCAATCCAGTAGGAGAATCACGCAACACCTCGTTAACAGTACCTGCACACAAAACAACGAATCCTTGCACCCAACGCAAACAAGGGGTTGTCAATCCCTTGGCGGTAAATTGCAAGATTAAATTGTATGGTGATATGTAGATAGATTAAACAAAAATACAAAATAAAATAAATAAAGTAAGAGTGCAGCAAGGTATTTTTAGGATTTTTAGTATATGATAAAAGTAGACCCGGGGGCCATAGTTTTCACTAGAGGCTTCTCTCTTGAAAATAGCATACAGTGGGTAAACAAATTACTATTGGGCAATTGATAGAAAAGCAAATAATCATGACGATATCCAAGGCAATGATCATGTATATAGGCATCACGTCCGAGACAAGTAGACCGAAACGATTCTGCATCTACTACTATTACTCCACACATCGATCGCTATCCAGCATGCATCTAGAGTGTTAAGTTCATAAAGAACGGAGTAACGCCTTAAGCAAGATGACATGATGTAGACAAAGTAAACTCACACATGAATAAACCAAATCTTTTTACCCTTAATAGCAATGATACATACGTGTCATGTCTCTTTCTGTCACTGGGATTGAGCACCGCAAGATCGAACCCATTACAAAGCACCTCTTCCATTGTAAGATAAATTAATCTAGTTGGCGAAACCAAATCAATAGATCGGAGAGAAATATGAAGCTATAATAATCATGCATAAAAAAGTTCAGAGGAAACTCAAATAATATTCATGGATAATCTGATCATAAACTCACAATTCATCGGATCCCAACAAACACACCGCAAAAAGTGATTACATCGGATAGAACTCCAAGAACATCGAGGAGAACATTGTATTGAAGATCAAAAAGAGAGAAGAAGCCATCTTGCTACTAACTATGGACCCGAAGGTCTGTGGTAAACTACTCACGCATAATCGGAAGGGCAGCAAGGTTGATGGAGAGCCCCTCCGTGGTCGAATCCCCCTCCGGCGGAGTGCCGGAAAAGGCCCCCAGATGGGATCTCTCGAGAACAGAAGCTTGCGGCGGTGCAAAAAGTATTTCGTGGACTCCTCTGTTAGTTTCCCGATTTTAGAGAATTTATAGAGGTGGAATTAGGTCAAACGGAGCTGTGTGGGCCCCACGAGGTACCAGGGCGCGCCTGCCCCCCCCCAGGTGCGTCGTGGTGCCTCGTGGGCCACTACTTCATCTTATGGCCCTCCCCCGAAGCTTCTAGTGTTTGTTATGTCCAGAAAAAATCTCCAAAAAGTTTCGTGGCATTTGGACTTCGTTTGGTACTGATATTCTGGAAAACCAAAAATAGGCAAAAAAAAATAGCAACTAGCACTGGGCACTAAGTTAATAGGTTAGTCCCAAAAAATGATATATAATTGCTTGTAAAGGTATATAAAACATCCAAGATTGATAATATAATAGCATGGAACAATCAAAAATTATAGATACGTTGGAGACGTATCAAGCATCCCCAAGCTTAATTCCTGCTCGTCCTCGAGTAGGTAAATGATAAAAACAGAATTTTTGATGTGGAATGCTACCTATCATATTCATCATATATTCTCTTATTTTGTAGCATGGACATTTGGACTTGAATGATTCAAAGCAATAGTCTATAATTTGACATGAAGACATAAATACTCAAGCATACTAACAAGCAACCATGCTTTTCAAAATATCAACGCTAAAGAAAGTTATCCCTAGCCCATTATGCTCAATCATTGATCCATTCATGAAACACACTCAATATTAGCTACACACAATGCACAAGTATGACAATAGTGCTCTCTAGTTGGTGCTTTTGTAAGAGAAGATGGAGACTCAAAATAAAAATAAAAATTGTATAAAAGTAAATAGATAGGCCCTTCGCAGAGGGAAGCGGAGATTTGCTAATGTGCTAGAGCTCAAAGCTTAAATTAGAGAGATAAAATTTATGTTGAGAGGCATGTTTTTCCTATCAACGAAAACGACAGAGAATTCCCAATATCTTCCATGCTAGACACATCATAGGCGGTTCCCAAACAGAAAGTAAAGTTTATTTCCTTTCCACCATTCTTTCACAATCCATGGCTAGCCGTATCCACGGGTGCCCTCCATACCAACACTTTCCAAGGAATTTTGTTGTTATTATTTTTGATTCATTATGGGACTGGGCATCCCTATTACCTGCCACTCTCTCGTGCAATGACAAGTGAATAAACACTCGTCATGAGAATAACACACCTAGCATGGAAAATATTGGCCACCCCCTGCCGCTTCATGAGCGGTACGGGCACACAAAACGGAAAATTATTTTGAAAATTAGAGTTGGCACACGCAAATTTACTTGGAATGGCATGGAAATACCGCATATAGGTAGGTATGGTGGACTCATTTGGCACAACTTGGGTTTTAGGAGTTTGGATGCACAAGCAGTATTCCCACTTAGTACAAATGAAGGCTAGCAAATAGATTGAGAAGGAACCAATCAAAAAGCGAAAACGGTTATAAACATGCATTGAACATAACTAACACCGAATAATGCACCATAAGTAGGATATAATTTCGTTGCATAACTATTGACTTCATGTGCATGCATAGGGAATCACAAACCTTAACACCAATATTCTTACTAAATCACAATTACTCACTAAAAAGACTCGCATATTACATCTCCATATCGCAAAACTATTGCCAGGAATCAAACTTATCATATCCAATGATCTATATGAAAGTTTTTATTATATCCCTCTTGAATATTCATCACTTTGGGACCAAATTCATATCTTGTGCAAATTACCATCACTATTATCAACTCTCAAAAGTGCAAATATTTCTTCAAAATTTAATCTTTATCAGCTCTAAAAATAATATAAGTGAAGCATGAGAGTTCAAATAGTTCTTCAAAATATAGCCACCGCCGTGCTCAAAAAGATTTAAGTGAAGCACTAGAGCAACTGTCTAGCTCAAAAAATTTAAGTGAAGCACATAGAGTATTCTAACAAATCATGATAAACGTGTGGCTCTCTCAAATAGGTGTGTCCAGCAAGGATGATTGTGACAAACTAAAAAGCAAACAAAGCAAAGACTCATATAATACATGACGCTCCAAGTAAAACACATATCATGTGACGAATAAAAATATAGCTCCAAGTAAAATTACCGATGGTTGGTAGAAGAAAGAGGGGATGCCTTCCGGGGCATCCCCAAGCTTAGACGCTTGAGTCTTCCTTGAATATTACCTTGGGGTGCCTTGGGCATCCCCAAGCTTAAGCTCTTGCCACTCCTTATTCCTTCATCCATCGTGATCTCACCCAAAACTTGAAAACTTCAATCACACAAAACTCAACAAAACCTTCGTGAGATCCGTTAGTATAACAAAACAAATCACTACTTTAGGTACTGTTGCAAACCCATTCATATTTTATTTTTGCATTATGCCTACTATATTCTAACTTCTCCAGGGCTTATACCCCCCGATACAATCCATAGTTTCATCAAAACAAGCAAAACAATGCATCAAAAACAGAATCTGTCAAAAACAGAACAGTCTGTAGCAATCTATTTAAAAGCCATACTTCTGTAACTCCAAAAATTCTTAAAACTTAGGAAAACCTTCGCAATTCATATACCAATACTGTGTAAAAATTTCAGATTTTTCTGACGCTCCAGTACAGAAATAAAATTCCAGCACTGGACGCAAAACTTTCTGTTTTCCAAACAGCATCAATTATACTATCTTCCAAATCATCCCAAAGGCTTTACTTGCCACAAACACTAATTAAAACATAAAAACACAATAATAACAGTAGCATAATAGTGTAAACACACAAGAACAGAAAAAATTAGAAATTTATTTTATTCATTGGGTTGCCTCCCAACAAGCGCTATTGTTTTATGCCCCTAGCTAGGCATAATGCATAATTTCAAGTATTGTTATCTTTGGTTTCCAACTCCTCAATTACACAACCACTTATTTTAGGAGGTTCAACATACGAGTTCCCCATAATCACGCTCCTAGGCACAAAATCAAAAATCTTGTTCTTATAGATAGGTTCTTTTATCACATCAATAAAATTGGGGTGCATGCTAATCATTTTAAGATCCTCATTTCCCTTACTAGAAGTAGCACCATTGGTTTTAGGAACATATATAAACTTGCAATTTTTGCTAGGAGGGGTCTTTTCAATAGTTTTAGCGGAAGAAAAAGCCGAACCCAAATTGTTAATAATTTCTTCCAACTTATCAATCCTAGCGGGACTTTGTTCCAACCTTTCATCAATTCTAGGTTCTTTCTCTTTTAAGGTTTTCAATGTAATTCCTAGCATAGAACCAAATTGAGTGATATGATTATGAATATATTTTTATCTAAATTCTCAAGATATTCAATAGTAGGTATTTTATTTTCAATAGCTTCTAACCTTTGCATAACATGTTCTAAGGTCAAGGTTGTTTCATTAATAGTGATAGGTGGTGATCCCACTAAATTTCCCATGGCATTGAAAGCATCCATAGAGGAACACATCAAGAAATTCCCTTCGGTAATAGTATCAAGTACAAATCTGTACCAAGTAGTAATTCCCACATAAAAATTGTGAAGAAGGATAGTGGTAGATTGCTTACTTGTTGATCTACTATGAGCATCAAAAATCCTATACCAAGGATCTTTTAAATTCTCTCCTCCCCTTTGTTTAAAATTAAGCACTTCATTTTCAGGGGTAATGGTAATGAGCGAAGAACTAGCCATAATGATAAAGCAAGCAAGAAAACACGTAAAAAGGCAAACGGAATTTTTTTTGTATTTTTGTAAAACTTTTTTAGAAGTGGGGAAGATGAAAGCGAGAGGCAAAGGCAAATAAAATAAATGCAAGGAGATGAAAGTTTTATGCGTAGGTACTTGATAGATGTTGATGATGTCTCCCCGGTAACGGTGCCAGAAATTCTTCTTGCTACTTGTGAGCTGCGTTGGGATTTCCCCAAAGAGGAGAGGATGATGCAGTACAGTAGAGATAAGTATTTCCCTCAGTTATGAAATCAAGGTTATCAATCCAGTAGGAGAATCACGCAACACCTCGTTAACAGTACCTGCACACAAAATAATGAATCCTTGCACCCAACGCAAACAAGGGGTTGTCAATCCCTTGGCGGTAAATTGCAAGATTAAATTGTATGGTGATAGATAGATAGATTAAACAAAAATACAAAATAAAATAAATAAAGTAAAAGTGCAGCAAGGTATTTTTAGGATTTTTAGTATATGATAAAAGTATACCCGGGGGCCATAGTTTTCACTAGAGGCTTCTCTCTTGAAAATAGCATGCGGTGGGTAAACAAATTACTGTTGGGCAATTGATAGAAAAGAAAATAATCATGACGATATCCAAGGCAATGATCATGTATATAGGCATCACGTCCGACACAAGTAGACCGAAATGATTCTGCATCTACTACTATTACTCCACACATCGACCGCTATCCAGCATGCATCTAGAGTATTAAGTTCATAAAGAACGGAGTAACGCCTTAAGCAAGATGACATGATGTAGACAAAGTAAACTCACGCATGAATAAACCCCATCTTTTTACCCTTAATGGCAACGATACATACGTGTCATGTCCCTTTCTGTCACTGGGATTGAGCACCGCAAGATACTTAAACAGATGTGCGTAGTGAAAACCATCGACTCCAAGTGCGGCTCAGAACTTCTATCTCTTTAGAAACTATGAAGCAGGCACTCGAAAACAAGGAAAACGAGCTGGCGGGGACACAGAAAGTGGCGAGGGAGAAGACCAAGGCCGCCGAAGAGAAGTTGGCCTTGTTTGAGAAACTCGAGGGGGAGATCAAGTCACTGAGGACCACCGTTGAGGAGGCGAAGAAGGAGGTGGCCAAGCTCAAGAAGCAGCAAACCGAGTGGGACGGCAAGCTCAAGATTCAGGCGAATGCTTACGAACAAGAGAAGAAAACTTTGAGTGAGCAGATCGCCCAGCTTACCCAAAAGAAGGATTCCCTGGAGAAGTATATAGAAGACTTCACGGAGGAGATGTACACCAAGCTTGCAGGTAACTTCTATCTGAATGAGTTTTGACTTATTTCTGAATGAACTTCATGCATGCTGATACTCGTCTCTCTCCTTTCCTTGTTCACAGAGTACTGCCCAGACTTCGAGCTGGAGACTGACAGAATCGAGAGGGACCTGGATCCCACCAGGTCACTCGTCGGTGACAAGGCCGCCCTAGGCATCCTGCGGCTCCAATCTCGCCTTGAAGATGCCCTGGGGTACATCATCCGTCTGCGGGGTGCACTCAGAAGGATCGACAAGGAACTGTGGCTAGAAGACACGCTCGAGACTGATCTGGAGGCGATGATGACTCGTCTCAACAAGATCCCTAGCCGAGTGCAAGCATGGAAGAAGTCAGCTGCCCGCTGCGGGGCCGACGTGGCCCTCTCTCTTGTCCGTGTACACTGCAAGGATGCAAAGGAAGAGAAGCTGAAGTCTCTCCAGGTCGCCAACACGAAGAAGCTCAAGTTTGAAGACTTCATGGAGACGTTCAAAGAGGCAGACACTCGGATCGTAGATGGCATCGACCTGGACGCCTTCGTCGAGCCGGCCAGCCCCTCTGGAGCATGAGAAAAACTTTAAGCTTTACCCATTTGCCTCGGTATGCCGAGTGGATTTGTATCCGTTAAACTCTTTCGAGCTTTGGGCCCTCGTACTCGCATTTACTTTTGAACTTCTGAAGTTATTCGAAAGCTTTCTCTTGAGTCTTTGGATGTGTGCAACTTAGGCGAAAGCTGGTTCGCAGCTAAGCCCCTGAGTGAGAGGGATGCTCGTCACTCGGAGTCATTTTTAATTTAGGCGAAAGCTGGTTCGCAGCTAAGCCCCCGAGTGAGAGGGACGCTCATCACTCGGAGTCGTTTTTAACTTAGGCGAAAGCTGGTTCGCAGCTAAGCCTCCGAGTGAGAGGGACGCTCGTCACTTGGAGTCGTTTTTAACTTAGGCGAAAGCTGGTTCGCAGCTAAGCCTCCGATTGAGAGGGACACTCGTCACTCGGAGTCGTTTTTAACTTAGGCGAAAGCTGGTTCGCAGCTAAGCCCCCGAGTGAGAGGGACGCTCGTCACTCAGAGTCGTTTTTAACTTAGGCAAAAGCTGGTTCCCAGCTAAGCCCCCGAGTGAGAGGGACGCTCATCACTCGGAGTCGTTTTTAACTTAGGCGAAAGCTGGTTCGCAGCTAAGCCCTCGAGTGAGAGGGACGCTCATCACTGGGAGTCGTTTTTAACTTAGGCGAAAGCTGGTTCGCAGCTAAGCCCCCGAGTGAGAGGGACGCTGGTCACTCGGAGTCATTTTTAACTTAGGCGAAATCTGGTTCGTAGCTAAGCCCCTGAGTGAGAGGGACGCTCGTCACTCGGAGTCGTTTTTAACTTAGGCGAAAGCTAGTTCGCAGCTAAGCCTCCGAGTGAGAGGGACGCTCGTCACTCGGAGTCGTTTTTAACTTAGGCGAAAGCTGGTTCGCAGCTAAGCCCCCGAGTGAGAGGGACGCTCGTCACTCGGAGTCGTTTTTAACTTAGGCGAAAGTTGGTTCACAGCTAAGCCCCCGAGTGAGAGGGACGCTCGTCACTCGGAGTCGTTTTTAACTTAGGCGAAAGCTGGTTCGCAGCTAAGCCCCCGAGTGAGAGGGACTCTCGTCACTCGGAGTCGTTTTTAACTTAGGCGAAAGCTGGTTCGTAGCTAAGCCCCTGAGTGAGAGGGACGCTCGTCACTCGGAGTCGTTTTTAACTTAGGCGAAAGCTGGTTTGCAGCTAAGCCCCCGAGTGAGAGGGGCGCTCGTCACTCAGAGTCATTTTTTAACTTAGGCGAAAGCTGGTTCGCAGCTAAGTTGAAGGGCGTACACCCACTGGGGGTCGTAAGCCAGAGAATGCGTACAAGTGAAATCAATGTAGTACTGGAAAATTCATGCTTTTATTTATCAAACATCACTCGAGTGATTTTATTACATCTCAATATCAAGTATAAAATCGTCGAAGCAAGTCGGCATTCCAAGCACGGGGCTCGTCTACTTGTTTCAGAAGGTTGTACAGGCGGTATGCTCCATTATGCATAACCTTTGACACGATAAAAGGACCTTCCCACGCAGGAGCAAGCTTGTGAGGTCGCTGCTGATCCACTCGGAGCACAAGATCTCCTTCCTGAAAGGCCCGACCTCTGATGTGCCTGTCGTGAAAACGTCGTAGGTCCTGCTGATAGGTGGCTGAACGGATAAGAGCCATCTCCCTCTCCTCTTCCAAGAGATCAACGGCGTCTTGCCGCGCCTACTCTGCATCAGCTTCGGAGTATAGTTCCACTCGGGGCGAATTGTGGAGCAGGTCATTCGGCAGGACAGCTTCAGCTCCGTACACCATGAAGAAGGGAGTGCGATTGGTAGACCGATTGGGGGTCGTCCTCAGGCCCCATAGAACTGATGGTAATTCAGTGACCCTGGCTCCAGCTACGTGCTCCAAATCACGCATGAGTCGTGGCTTTAACCATTAAAGGATCAGTCCATTCGCTCTCTCGGCTTGCCCATTCGACCGTGGGTGAGCCACGGAAGCATAGTCGACCCGGGTGCCTTGGGTAGCACAGAACGCTCTGAATTCTTCTGAATCGAAGTTTGACCATTGTCAGTAATGATGCTGTGGGGCACGCCATATCTGAAGACTATCTCTTTCATAAACTTGATCGTCCTACGAGAGTCTAGCTTCTTGATGGGTTTGGCTTCAATCCACTTAGTGAACTTGTCAACTGCAACCAGCAAGTGGGTGAATCCACTCGCCCCTGTTCGGAGGGGCCCCACCATGTCAAGTCCCCAGACCACAAACGGCCAGACGAGTGGGATCGTCTTCAGAGCAGACGCGGGCTTGTGTGATAAGTTTGCATAGAATTGACACCCGGCGCAGTGTTGGACTATCTCCTGGGCAGCTTCATTGGCACGTGGCCAGAAGAAGCCGGCTCGGTAAGCTTTAGCCACGATTGTCTGAGAGGACACGTGGTGTCCACAAGTTCCCGAGTGAATCTCCTCCAATATCAATCGACCTTCCTCCGGAGAGATGCAGCGCTGAGTCACACCGGTGACGCTCTTTCTGTACAACTGATCGCCCATCACTGTAAAGGCCTTGGACCAGCGAACAATCTGGCGGGCCTCGACTTCATCTTTCGGAAGCTCCTGTCTAAGCAGGCACGCAATGTACGGCACCGTCCAGTCGAGCGTGATTGCCAGGACCTCCATGACCAAGTCAATGACTGCTGGGACCTCGATTTCAGTCGAATCGGAGGGACCGACCACTTGCGGGGGCTCTTCAGTGAAGGGATCTTCTTTCACCGTCGGGGAACGCAAATGCTCGAGGAACACATTGCTGGGTATGGGTTTCCGAGTGGACACGATCTTTGCCAGATCGTCTGCATCTTGATTCTTGGCTCGAGGGATGTGATGCAGCTAAAGTCCCTCGAATTTCTTCTCCAGCTTTCTCACCGCATTGCAATATCCTGTCATAGCAGTGCTCCTGATGTCCCACTCCTTCATTACTTGATTCACCACTAGATCCGAGTCTCCGTAGACCATCAGGCGTCGGACGCCGAGTGAGATGGACATACGTAGACCATAAAGGAGCGCTTCATACTCGGCCTCATTGTTGGAGGAATCGAAGTGGATCTGCAGAACATAACTGAGCCGATCGCCTTTTGGGGACACCAACACTACTCCGGCTCCTGAACCATTCAGCATCTTGGAACCGTCAAAAAACATGGTCCAGTGTTCCGGGTGACTCTGAGCCGGCTGCTGCTGTTCTATCCATTCAGCTAAGAAATCAGCTAATGCTTGGGACTTGATCGCTTTTTTTGCCTCGAACTTGATGTCTAGAGGCAGGAGCTCGATAGCCCACTTCGCCACTCGACCAGTCGCATCCCGATTGTTCATGATCTCAGACAGCGGGGCGTCGCTGACGACAGATACGATGTGCTCTTGGAAGTAATGGACTACTTTCTTCGCAGTTAGGTAGATGCCATAGACGAGCTTCTGATAATGAGGATACCTCTACTTGGACGGAGTCAGAACTTCAGAAATGTAATAGACTGGGCGCTGAACTTTGTAAGCTTTGCCCTCTTCTTCTCGCTCGACGGTGAGGACGGTGCTGACAACTTGACCAGTGGCCGCAATGTACAAGAGCAACGGCTCGTTGCTGTTCGGAGCGGCGAGCACCGGCTGGGTGGAAAGCAGGGCTTTGATCTCACCAAATGCTGCTTGTGCTTCCGTAGTCCACTCGAACGAATCAGACTTCTTCATCAATTGGTAAAGGGGCAGCGCCTTCTCACCGAGGCGGGAGATGAATCGACTCAGAGCTGTGAGGCAACCCGTGAGCTTCTGTACATCATGAAGCCGTTCTGGACGTTTCATTCATACTATTGCACCGATCTTCTCAGGGTTGGCATCTATCCCTCGTTCAGAAACGAGGAATCCGAGTAACTTGCCCCCTGGCACTCCGAAAGTGCATTTTGCTGGATTCAGCTTAATATCATACTTCCGCAGATTTGCGAAAGTCTCGGCTAGGTCAGCCAGCAGGTCAGAACCTTTTCTAGACTTGACCACTATGTCATCCATGTATGCCTCAATGTTCCGACTGATCTGTGTATGTAAACACTTTTGCACCATGCGCATGAAAGTGGCACCGGCGTTCTTGAGACCGAATGGCATGGTGATATAGCAGAAACACCCAAATGGGGTGATAAAAGTTGTTTTTATTTCATCTGGCCCATACAGTCGGATCTGGCGGTACCCGGAGTACGCATCCAGAAAAGACAGTCGCTCTCACCCCGTGGTGGAATCTACAATCTGATCTATACGGGGGAGCGGGAAATGATCCTTGGGACAGACCCAATTGATGTGCTTGAAATCGATGCACATCCGGAGAGACTTATCTTTCTTAGGAACCATGACGACGTTGGCGAGCCACTCGGAGTGGTACACCTCACGGATGAACTCGGCTGCCAGGAGCCGAGCAACTTCTTCGCCAATGGCCTTCCTCTTCTTTGTAGCGGAACGACGAAGATGTTCCTTCACAGGTTTTGCTTTCGGGTCGACTCGCAAACGGTGCTCAGCCAGTTCCCTGGGTACACCCGGCATATCGGATGGCATCCATGCGAAGATGTCCTAGTTCTCACGGAGGAACTGGATGAGCTCGGCTTCCTATTTGCTTTCGAGTGTCGTCGAGATGTTGGTGGGTGCGGCATTAGGATCCTCCGGATGAATGTGCACAGGCTTCGTCTCGCCGGCCGGCTGGAACGCAGATTCCGCAGCTGGTTTCTTGGAGCGCAGCAGATCACTCGGATCGGCATTTTTCTTGTATTCCTCCAACTCCACCATAGCCATCTGTTCATCAGCAATCTTGGACCCTTGCTGCAAACACTCTTCCGCGCGCTGCCTATTGCCAGTGACTGTGATCATGCCTTTGGGGCCGGGCATTTTTAGCTTAAGATACACATAACATGGGCGGGCCATGAAGCGTGCATAGGCCGGCCGACCAAGGATAGCATGGTAGACACTGCGGAAGTCGACCACTTCGACGGTTAGCCTTTCCTTCCTGAAGTTCTTCTCGTCTCCAAAGACCACATCCAAGGCGATCTGCCCGAGTGACTTTGCTTTCTTGTCAGGGATCACTCCGTGGAACTGCATACTGCTCTCGCTGAGACGGGACATCGGGATGCCCATCCCCTTCAGGGTCTCAGCGTAGAGTATGTTCAGGCCGCTTCCACCGTCCATGAGGACCTTACGCAACCGAACACCTCCCACAACAGGATCGACCACCAGCGCCTGCCGCCCAGGGGTGGCAATGTAGGCTGGGTGGTCCGACTGATCAAAGGTGATCAGAGTCTTCGACCAGTTCAGAAATTTTGTCGCCGTCGGCATGGCCATGTTTACTTCTCGGTTGATGACCTTCAGTCGGCTCTTGCTCTCAACATCTGCAAAGATCATCAGAGTTGCGTTGACACTAGGATAAGCTTCATTTTTGTCTTCATCATCAACATCGTTTGGACTTTTCTCACTCGACTGACTCTCCCGGAACTGCTATATCAGCAATCTGCACTGTCGAGTGGTATGCTTGGGCAATATCAGATTGCCCTCTTCATCTTTTTTCGTGTGAATGTGACACGGCAAATTGAGGACATCCTGGCCCGACTGATCTTTCTTCTTCCTCTGGATCCACTTTTCTTTAGCCTTCCCTTTGTTTTTGGCTTGACCGGCCAGTGCGGCAGCCTCGGCCTGAGCCGATCCGTCAGCTTTGCGCTTCGGCTTCCGACTGGGGTTGTTGTTTCCAGGGCTGGGCTCACTAGCTTTTCCCTTGCCATTACGGAGACGGTCTTCCTCTTCTCCGTTCGCATACCGAGTGGCGATCTCCATCATTCGGCTCATGGTCAAAGATCCTGACCGACCAAATTTCAGGATGAGCTCTCGATATCTGACTCCTGCCTTGAAGGTGCAGACGGCTTGGTGTTCAGTGACGTTCTCAACTACATGGTGCAAGGTTGTCCAACGCTGAATGTACTCCCTCAAGGTTTCATTCGGTTTCTGCACACAATGCTGCAACTCAGTCAATCCGGCGGGGCGTTTGCATGTGCCTTCGAATGTTTTGATGAACACTCAAGCCAAATCTTCCAAGCAGTACATGCTAGCCGGAGTGAGTTGGTTGAGCCAGGCTCGGGCTGACCCTTCCAGCATCAAGGGCAAATGTTTCATAGCCACGTAATCGTTACCTCCTCCAATCTGAACAGCCACTCGGTAATCCTCTAGCCACGTCTCCGGCTTGGACTCACCGGTGAATTTACTCACTCCAGTCGCCAATCTGAAGTTAGGTGGAATCTCTGCGGCCCTGATTGCTCTGCTGAAACACTCGGGTCTAGAGACGAAGACTCCACTTCCACTTGGATGATCTCTGTCCAAACTTTCTCTGAGTGCTCTGCCTCTGTCGACCAGGTTCTGAGCGAGTACAGATCTCGCGTTGAACTGTGGGTCACGGAAGTCGACTGGTTCTCTCTGGCGATAACCGTCACCATGGCGAGGAGGGCTGGCCCTCCGATCATTGCCGTAAGGACGCCTGGCATCATACGGCCGGGGCGCGTACAAGCCATCCCGCGGAGGGGGCGTATACATACGGCGACGATCATCCTGACGTCGCGGAGGCGTATTCCGACTGCGACCCTGCTCCGAGTACTGGTCTCGGTGGTGGTCTTGGTCGTTTCGCCGCTGAGGCAAGTGCCTGTTTCTTCTCGGGGTCACCGGGCTGTGGGCCGACTGGACGGTGTCAGCCCTGACGGCTCTGCTGTGAATCCTGTAGCGCGATTGGGACACCGCTGAATTCTGCTCTTCAGCCGCCTTGAGTAAGGCCCGGATCTGCCGTAGGCCCTCTCCTGCCTTGGATCGGGACGGTTGGATGGAATCTGCTATCCGAGTGGCCGCCGCCAAATTCTGAACGGAAGTGCGAAATACCTGGAAGTTCTGTTGTTGGTCATTCGAGAACAACTGCCGATGTCGACGACTCGAACTGGGCTGATGCTGTCGGCGGGCACGATCGTCGAGTGATTTCTGGAGTGCCTCCAGACAACTGCGCTCAACCAAATTGGCCTGGCGCGCGGCTTCCAAAGCCTGAGCCTCGGGAGTCATCCCGACGATGGGCGTCCGGAGGGCCTGCTCGTTTCTGCGCTGCAGTTCTTCCCTCTGCTGCTGAGTGAGAGGTTGGGGGTAGTACTCGTCGGCGCGACGGTTATCGCCATCGTCAAGATCGGCATGTGACGGGCCGCCGGCTCCCGCACCGCCGCGGGCATACCCGGGCGGACTGGGCGGGAAATCGGCCATCAGCACCTCCGTAGCGGGATCGCTGCTCTCGCACTCGGATAAGCTTTTCGAGTCCTCATGCAAGGAGGCGAACGAATCAAGGATGGGCTCATCGGGCTCGATCGCCACGACTTGCGGGGCCGCAACCTGAAGAGCCACCGTGTGCTTGATCCACCGCTGAAGCCGCGAACGCCCGGAACGCTTGCGATGGCGGCTGGTGAAACGAGGAGGCACCGACTGGTACGGTGTCGAAGGTTGTCGAAGAAGAATGCCGAAGGTACTCGCGCGAAAGTGCGCCGCGCCGTGGATGGGCAACGCCTCGACATCCAGCGGGGCTTCCTGAAGCCACGCTGAATCGTCAGCGATGAAACTGAGGATGCCAAAACGGATCTCGCCGCCAAGAGTCAGTCCGCCGCCAGAAACCATGATGATGGTGGGGAAATCACAACTACGCCGGAAGTCGCAAGACGCCGCCCCACGGTGGGCGCCAACTGTCGTGGGTATAAGTCTGACAGTAGTGTATGGGGGTACGGATTAGAAGGCGGTACCTAGCTACAGCGCAGTTGTTACACTCGGATTTACGAGTTCAGGCCCCTCGCGGTGGAGGTAATAGCCCTACGTCTCAGTGTTCTGGAGTTGTTGATTGAGTGTATTGTTTATAGAAGATGCGAACCCTTGTCATGGAGCTGAGGGGTGGCTTATATAGAGTCCTCCAGGCCCCCATGAATGCCGCCATAACCAAGGATTAAAGAGGGGGTTTAAGGGCGCCGGTTACTAGTAACAGGCGCATTAACTACACTTGATGAGGGTGGACGCACGTCCTAACCGTTGCGCTCCTGGAGAGTCTCCTGGTCTTCCTGACCGAGTGATGATAGGTACTCCGAGTGAAATAGGCCGGTCGAGTGGAGTGTTGTCTTCCGAGTGGTCCATTGCGTTCCGAGTGAATGTTAGGCTGCAGAACATCTGACCGCTGGTCTGGCCCTGGGGCCCAGTATAAGGTGTATGGCATTCTAGGGTAGGGTCTTTAGGTCAGGCCCGTTACCCTATCCCTAATATATGCCCTCGTCATCCCCAAAATGATATAAAATTGCATATAAAGTATCTAAGAATGATAATATAATAGCATGAAACAATCAACAATTATAGATACGTCGGAGATGTATCAGGGGTGAATGGGGTTTTTAAAATTTCTTTTGCAAACTTGAAATCTCTTAGTACAACAGCGGAAAATAAACTAAGAAGTGACGTAATGACGAAAGAAAACTACTTGGAGCATACATAAAGGATATCAAAACAAAATAAATACGTGAACAGAAGATAAATCACATGTCTGAAACACTGCTAAAGATAAACTACTGAAAGTATGTCAGAGCGAAGATGAAATCAGTGATGCTCGATGGCGACAAGGTATTTGGTAGACCAGTTCACTCTTCTGCAAAAGAGCCGCGTCTAGTTGGAGAGACTTGTGATTTAACACAGAAGATAATACCTCTTCGTCAAGTTCTCCTCAACAACAAGTTCGTCAACTTGTGTCGATTACTCGAGGTAGATACTTTAGGCGATCTCCAAAACCTTCAGAGATTGTTTTTGTGAACCACAATGACTCTTGGTTCCTGAATACTTTGATGCCTAACCGTCTAGAGTGTTAGCAGTTCTCAAGATCAATAGGTCGATGATACGTCCATTTTGCATCATGATTTCCAAAAGTTATTTATAATGTTTTAGATCAATATTTCACTCTATGATGCAATTCTTATGACTTTTCTCTCTATTTTTGCAAGTTTTACATGAAGAGGGAAATTGCCGGCAGCTGGAATTCTGGACCTGAAAAAGCTACAACAGAGATAGCTATTCTCCGGAGCTCCAAATGACCTAAAATTTATGAAAAATTATTTTGGAATTAATAAAAAAATACTAGAAGAAGAATCATCAGGAGGGGCCCCACCAGTGAGCCACAAGCTCAGGTGGCGCGCCCCCTAGGTGCGCCATGTGAGCTTGTGGGCCCACCAGCAGGCCTCCGTGGCCCATCTTCTCCTATATGATGTCATTTACCCTGGAAAAAATCAGAAGAAGACTTTCGGGACGAAGCGCCGCCGTCTCGAGGCGGAACCTGGGTAGGAGCATTTTTGCTCTCCGGCGGAGCGATTCCGCCGGGGATACTTCCTTCTGGGAGGGGGGAATCGAAGCCATCGACATCACCAACGTTACCTCCATCGTGGGGGGGGGGGGCAATCTTTATCAACATCTTCAACAACACCATCTCATCTCAAACCCTAGTTCATCTCTTGTATTCAATCTTTGTTCCAAAACCTCAGATTGGTACATGTGGGTTGCTAGTAGTGTTGATTACATCTTGTAGCTGATGCTAGTTGGTTTATTTGGTGTAAGATCATATGTTCAGATCCATAATCATATTCAATACCCCTCTGATCTTGAACATGAACATGATTTGTGAGTAGTTACTTTTGTTCTTGAGGACATGGGAGAAGTCTTCTTATAAGTAATCATGTGAAGTTGGTATTCGTTCAACATTTTGATGATGTGTATGTTTTTATTCCTCTAGTGGTGTCATGTGAACGTCGACTACATGACACTTCAACATATTTGGGCCTAGGGGAAGGCATTGGGGAGTCATAAGTAGATGATGGGTTGCGAGAGTGACGGAAGCTTAAACGCTAGTTTATGCGTTATTTCGTAAGGGGCTGATTTGGATCCCTATGTTTCATGCTATGATTAGATTTATCTTGATTCTTCTTTCGTAGTTGCGGATGCTTGCGAGAGGGGGTAATCATAAGTGGGTTGCTTGTTCAAGTAAGAACAGCACCCTAGCACCGGTCCACCCACATATCAAATTATCAAAATAGTGAACGCGAATCAACTAAACATGATGATCGTGACTAGACGAGAATTCCCATGTGTCGGTGCTAAATCCGGCATATCTCGAGGTAGGGATCCTATGCTAGGCGTCTTGGAGCGATGGTAACAAGGACACCGGATTTTACCCAGGTTCGGGCTCTCTCAAAGAGATAATACCCTACGTCCTGCTTTTGATTGTGGTTATATGGGGGATAGTACAGAGTATAGGTATCTACCACGAGATTGGTATGATCAAAGTTGTAATGTCCTCTATTGACTAGTCTGGCCTCGGTTTATATAATGCACCGGAGGCCTAGGGTTTAGAAGAGTCCTTGTCTTGTGCACCAAGTCTTGTGGGATCTTCCTTGTTTGCGTCATGGACTGCCCAAAGAAGCTCATTAGTGAACCGCCATGGGGGTCCTCGGCCCGACCCACCTGGTCGGGAGACGACGTGGTGAGCACCCCCTAGTCCAGGACACCGTCACCATGTGTCCTCGAGAACACTTTGCTTTATATAAGAGAAACTTCCGGCTTGTCCTTTGCTCTAAAAAGGATTGGGCCACCTTTCTGCACCTTTGTTACTATTGTTACTTGTTACTCGTTACGAATCATCCTGCTATCAAACTATATGTTACTACTACTTTCAGCGCTTGCAGAGAATACCTTGCTGAAAACCACTTGTCATTTCCTTCTACTCCTCGTTAGGTTCGACACTCTTACTTATCGAAAGGACTACGATTGATCCCCTATACTTGTGGGTCATCAAGACTCTTTTCTAGCGCCGTTGCCGGGGAGTGAAGCGCCTTTGGTAAGTGGAATTTGGTAAGGAAACATTTTTATTACGTGCTGAAATTTACTATCACTTGTCACTATGGAAAGTAATCCTTTGAGAGGCTTGTTCGGGGTATCTTCACCTCAACCGGAAGTGGTAAGAGCCGCTCCTCAACCTACTGATGCTACTAAAAATATTTACTATGAAATTCCCTTGGGTATGTTGGAAAAACTGCTAGCTAATCCTTATGCAGGATATGGAACAATACATCCTGATATGCACTTCATCTATTTAGATGAAATTTGTGGATTGTTTAAGCTTGCAGGTTTATCCGGGGATGAAGTTAAGAAGAAATTTTTCCCTTTATCTTTGGGGGGAAAAGCATTGGTATGGTATAGGCTATTGGATGACACCGGAACATGGGACTGGAACCGGTTGAAGCTGGAATTCCATCAAAAATTCTATCCTATGCACTTGGTTCATCGTGATCGGAATTACATATATAATATTTGGCCACGTGAAGGAGAAAGTATCGCTCAAGCTTGGGGGGGGCTTAAATATATGATGCCCACATGCCCCAATCATGAGCTCTCAAGAGAAATGATTATACAATTTTTTTATGCTCGGCTTTCTCATAATGATCGATCAATGCTTGATACTTCTTCTGCCGGTTCCTTCGTGAATAGAACTATTAAATTCAAATGGGATCTTTTGGAAACAATTAAACGCAACTTTGAAGATTGAGAAATGGACAAAGGTAATGAGTCAGGTATAAACCTTGAATATGATTGTGTTAAATCTTTTATAGAAATAGATGCTTTTCATAAGTATGGACTTGACTCTAAGATGGTAGCTAATTTTTGTGAATCTTTTGCTGCTCATGTTGATCTCCCTAAGGAGAAATGGTTTAAATTCCATCCACCCATTGAAGAAATTTGTGATGAACCTGTTATAGTTAAAACTGAAACAATTACCTATAATGTTAATCCAGTTGAACCCACTTCTTATATTGAGAGACCTCCTTTCCCTGTTAGGATAAAGGAACATGCTAAAGCTACAACTATAATTCATAAGAGTAATGTTAAAGCACCTAGACCCTCTGAACAAATTAAAATGGAACCTAATATTGCAATGGTTAAAGATCTCTTGGTTGATAATATTGATGGTCATGTCATTTATTTCTGTGAGGAAGCAACTAGGATTGCTAAACAAGTTAATACAAAACAAGATAAAATAGATAAGAGCAAACCTGTAGTTGGCATGCGTGTTGTTTCAGTTAAGATTGGAGATCATTGCTATCATGGTTTATGTGATATGGGTGCTACCGTAAGTGCTATTCCATTTACTTTATATCAAGAAGTTATGCATGATATTGCACCTGCTGAGATAGAAGATATTGATGTCACTATTAAGCTTGCAAACAGAGATACTATTTCACCGCTTAGGATTGTTAGAGATGTTGAAGTTTTGTGCGGTAAGATTAAATACCCTATTGATTTCTTAGTACTTGGATCATTGCAAGATGATTTTTTTTCTATTATATTTGGTAGACCTTTCTTGAATACCGTTAATGCTGAAATTGATTGTTCTAAAGAAAAGGTCCGCGTCAAGTTTGGTGATATATCTCATGAATTTAATTTCTCCAAGTTTAGTAGACAACCTCATGATAAAGAATTATCTAGTAAAGATGAAATCATTGGTTTTGCTTCTATTGCTATGCCTTCTACTGATCCATTAGAACAATATCTGCTAGACCATGAAAATGATATGCATATGAATGAAAGAAATGAAATAGATGAGATATTCTTTAGGCATGCATCTATCCTTAAACATAATTTGCCTGTTGAAACTTTGGGAGATCCTCTCCCACCTAAGACTGATCTTGTGTTTGAATTAAAGAAACTGCTTGAAACATTGAAATATGTTTATCTTGATGAAAAGAAGATATATCCTATTATTATCAACGAGCAAAGTGGCCCGCTCGATGCGCGGGCTAGGATTTTATAAAGTTAAATGGAGAGAGTATATTATTTGATTTGGCCAAAAAATGAACCAAATTTGATAGACATATTTAAATATTAGACTTTTACGAAAATAGTTCTGTTTTTGGTATATTTAAGTTTTTGTTCATATATAAAATATATGTGTTGTCCGTTCATCTTTACTTGCTAATTATGCATGCATATTAAATGTAGTTTTATGGTCGGTTGCATTCTTCAACCCATTTCTGCATATATTTTCTGTCATTTTTATCATGTTTTTTTTTCTGCAAACACAAATTTAATAGTTATGATTGTTTCTGTTGAATCATAGGTTATTTTTCTAATGGTATGCAAGATTGAAATATTTTATTTAGTGATTTTGTACTGTAATTGATTTATTTTATTTATATAAAAACTTTGTTGTTAGGTATTTGCTTCCATACACGTGCACTCAGAAGTACCAAGGATGGCTTCACGTTATATAGTTTGCTCTCATAGGAAAATACCCTGATATAGCTGGTTGTAGATGGACCTGATAAAAATATTCAGAAAATTTCATTTTAGCAATTCAGGAAAAAAACAAAAAAAATCGAAACATTTGTGAACAAACTTGACCTGCTCGCATACTCGTATAAAATTTTGACAAAGAAAAAACTCCAGTAAAAAATCCAAGTGAAAAAAACAAATTTTACAGAACAATATAGAGTGAATAGCAACTCTAATGTAGTGTTGATTTTGTTTTTTTCGTCAACAGTACTATGAAAGTGATTTCTTAGCAAAACAGTTTACTCGAGTGTAACGCTTGAGCAAGTCCAAAAAAATTCATGATTTTTCGACTATTTTTGAAATTACTACTTTTTGATCTAAATTACTTTTTTTTTTTGGAAAATGGGTGCACCTCGTAGGTTCCATTCCCTATGCCCTCATAGTGTCCAGCATGTACAAAACGTCATTTGTTTGACGGTTCCCACTTCACTTTCCCCATTCTGTAGTCTTCTTGACTTCTCTGTTCTTATTTCCCTTGCTCATTCTTTTGCACGGTGAGAGTGTTCATCTTCTCCAATCCCCATTCTCATTTCTTTATTCTCCCTACTCACTCAAAAATTGCAGCTGCCGGAAGGCTCCCATCAGCTTGCTTTCTTGATTCGCTGCGTTGAGGTTGCTCGTCCTCACCTCAAGCCACCCCCATGGCTAGTTCTGCCACAGGTTGACCATCAACGGCGGCTCGTTTGGCTTTTTGTACGCCTCATCGGTCTCCTAAGATGGGCCCAAGGATCAGCTGCGCCAGGGAGGAGGCGAGATCATCAATCTGCACGGTGCTGTTGCTGTTGGCGTGCGTTCAGTTGATTTGGTCGTGGATTTAATCTCCCGCACCCTCAGGCCCGCAACCCTTTTGGATCCAGCTTTATATGAGGATGCTGGCGACGTTTCCCCAAGCGCGCAAGCGGCAAGCCAGACACATCGTCTCTGTTTCCGCTCGTAGCAGCTCGGCAACATTCTTCGAAGTTCGACCTCAGGTCCCCATTTTCATTTCCCGACTATGTCATATTTTCCATTTTTCTTAACCTTTTCCTGTGTTTGTGCGATTCAAACAATATAATGTAATTAAGGACATGCCTGTTATTGGTAAATATTTCATCATTTCTCCTTTAAATCTGGGAAAAACATGTGATTCTTTTTTTTAAGTGCTCTATAATGTTGAATGAGGTACAGAGTAGATACTACTCCCTCCGATCCAAAGTAAGTGTCGTGATTTTAGTTGAAATTTGTCCAAATTTGGACTGAAACCACGACACTTATTTTGAATTGGAGGGAGTAATAAGCTAGTGAAATTTTTAAAATGTTAATATATGTCTGAGCAGACATAGCAATGCAAATTAGTAATATATAGATTTATTGTATCATCCTGTATAATAGATGCTC
The DNA here is from genome assembly GCA_039707655.1 of Elymus sibiricus. NCBI lineage: Eukaryota > Viridiplantae > Streptophyta > Magnoliopsida > Poales > Poaceae > Elymus > Elymus sibiricus. The sequence goes on along the minus strand of CM077674.1, from coordinate 161,625,861 downwards.
TTGTTTTTCATTTGATTGACTTATGGCTAAGTTACAAAATAATGACAGTAAGTTTTGAATGATGTACATCTTAAGGTGTAGTGTTAATTTGTTTATGCCCCCTCCACTTTTTTCCGGCTTGGGACCGGCATTGGCAGTGTTAGGCCCCCTACCCCTATTAATATAGAAAAAACTTAAGAAACAATTAGTACATTTTTTAGTAGCTATAGTTTGAATATTTCCTAGAGAAGAATTAATAAATAATAATTGAATATGGAAACACGTCTGATTCCATTGTACATGTGAAATGTAACAATGTCCCGATGCTCTCACTATTGGTTTGCATTATATTAAATAATAAGCTTGTAGAATCAAATATCACATAATATAGATTGTTGATGTTTGGTAGTAATAAACTATTTCCAACTGTTGATGCATGTTCGCAGTATTTTACAAAGAAAAATTAATATATAATAATTGAATATGAAAACAGGTCTGATTGCATTGTACAAAAGAAATATAACAATGCCCCAATACTCTGACTATTGGTTTGCATTAAATAATAAGCTTGTCGAATCAAGTATCACATAATATAGATTGTGGATGTTTGGTAGCAATGAACTACTTCCACCCGTAGATGCATGTTTGCAATACTTTGACACGGTTGCAGACCATATTCGACCTGCCATATCATGTTAGCATAGTTAAGTCAGATTTATTTTTTTCCAGGATAGCAGTGTACTGAATTTATATATGTGTAATTCTTATGTAATAGGGCAAGTGGCCTCATCTAGTGAAAGAAGCATCATGCTAAAATTGTGTTATTTGTTCATACCTTCAGAATATTTCTTTATAGACTATGTTCTTGACCACATCATCCTCATTGCTATCTTCATCGTTTACCATTACCCGAAGTCAGTCCTCTTTTGTGACTCTTGAGAAGGCTACGTATAACTGTCCATTGTGAAAACTTGTTTATGTAGGTATAGTCCTACCTTATTTAGAGATTGCCCCTGACTTTTGTTGGCTGATATATGATAGTGTCTCCTTTTTAGAACAAATGGCCACGCTTATTCAGTTGGTGACATGACTACTGTTTGAATATAATACCTTTTCTCCCACATGTGGTCCAGTTATTATTTGTGCTATGGTGAATCTTCTTCCAAGTTGAATAATCGTCATCCTTGTACCATTGCATAACCCATCACTTTGGTTGATATTAGGCAGGAGCATCACAGGTATGCCAACTTTCAATTTCAGCTCGTGATTTGGGATTCCAGGAAATGGTAAGGTGTTCAAGAATTCCGTTGGATATAACACTTCTGTTTCTGCATTTAAGGTAGTTGCTTTGCATACTGTGTCGCAACTTAGATAAGTTTTTGCCACCTTGTAGCTGATCCATTATATACTCATTTATATCGCAAACTGTTTCGTTTCTTGCACATAACATTGCTCTTTCTTCAAAGTATTCTCGTTGGCGACATTTGTTGTGCGTAGTGATAGCCCTGGTAATAAATGGTCAGTAAAGTTGGATTTGGGTTTACATGTAGAGATTAAAGTTCTCACCGTTGAATTTTTTGACCAAAGTTGACATGACAATCACTATTGTTTGTTTGTGCAAAAGACCTTCATTCACCATATTTGCTAAAATGTCCCCTCATACTCCCATAGCGCGATCTGGATCTTCTCACCGTTGGACGAATTTAATCATGAAAAAGTGATATAAAGATCATCTATGTAATAAAAAATAGCTATAGTAATCTAAATCACTTGCTCTAGTGAAAGGACTTCAATCTCGCGGATGTTTGAATTTGCGCCATGCTCTTCCCTTTATTTATTTTTTGTACTTGCTCTACTGGTTTCATTGTAGTGAGCAATCCAATGACATATGCACATAATCATATTTATAAATCTAATTCACCGATGCTTGTTCTTCGATATGGATTTTGTTCATACTTGAGCACTGTTTATCAATATTCAACCTACTCTCCAAGGTATCACTATCAGCAAATTCGAAGTGGTAGTGCAAAAACTTGGATTTTCCTTCATCCACTTCCTTCACCGTTGTATCAAAAAAGAAAACGGATTTTGAGATTGTTCTTCAATGGTCGGTATTTTTCATACTCCCAAACTTTGAAGGTCATAATTATGTAGATGTAGCCCTCTTTAATTTCTGCTTTAAATATATTGACCAGTTTGTTCCCAATAGAAGCATGGATCGCATTGCCCTACAAAGAGAGAAAACATTAGCAAACTTTGGAAAAGGAAAACTGAAGAGACATTATATATGTAACACTTGCACCTTTTTATCTAATAAAATCATACCAGTGATGATGTGTTCATTAGTCGATAAGTTAATTGCATCCCAAAGTCTTAAACCATCTGACCTATAATATGAAAACCATCTGATGCATCATATATGTTTCTCTATATCGCAGCAAGCAATCCCATTTGTTTCTGTGATATTCTTATAGCTGTCGCATGGTTCTAGTCTTCTAGAGAATAGTATCTTAACATCAATACACTGGAACCAACATCCATGGCATCAACCTTCTTTAGATGAGTAAAAGTATGAACGTGCCATCATTAAGATAGGAACTCACACCTATAGAATTGCATTACTTAATCTAGAATTCACATGATAGTTTTTTCTATTTCTACATAATCAACCTTCTGAGCTAACATGTCAAATCTTTTTATATGAGCACTTCCTAGAACATAATTGAAGTATTATTGATCCATTAATAGGTCTGATCTATAATTTCTTGCAGATGGTACTTACTGGAGGTGGTCTGATTGCTCGACGGAGCCGGCTGATGCCCGCTGGAGGAAGACAATGCCGAAGTGCCACTGGATGGTGGTAGTTTACCTCGAAGTGTTGTTTGCTGAGGAAGATGATTTAGAAGTTGTACTCTAAAATCTAGAGGACAATGAACCTTTGAGTTGGTCGAAGCATTGCGTGGGGAAGGTATTATAGGGATGGTTGAGTTTATGACGTTGTTGAGTTTATGACATTTGCAGGATGGCAAGAGAGCTTGTTTGGATTCCGAGAGATTTTGTATATATGTATGCGAATGTGAGATTTTTGTTCTGTTTGGACTCTGTACATTATTGTGATAGTTTGGATTTCTTTGGAGAGATTGCTTCTTTGTACAGGACCGTGTTTTTTTGGAGGATCGTGAGAGTTTGGTCAAACACAGATTGTACCCTGTACGCCCCAGTTTTTTTATGGTCTGATCGCTCGTGGGAGGTTTCTCAAAAAAAAAAAAAAAAAAACAATTGGGATCGTGCGATTGGTATTGTGGGATAGTTTTTTTTATTGATTGCAAGTTTTTGTTGGTAGCTTACCAAGCTAGCCGCTTGGTGGTATTGTGGGATAGTTTAATAGCTTGTGGGATGGTAAAACCTATTGGGATCGTGAGATTGAGCGTACAGGTTGGACCTGTTGTGATCTCACAGTATGGGCCCACCAATTTTATGAAGATCTGACGATTGTACTTCGTTGATTAGAAATAGGCACACCGAATTAAAGGTCGGATGTTTCTAATTATTGTGGGACTTTCTAGCTAATTATCTTTATTTTGGTGAACCCGTCAAATACTATTAAAGGTCGGATGTTTCTAATTATTGTGGGACTTTCTAGCTAATTATCTTTATTTTGGTGAACCCGTCAAATACTTTTTATATATAATAGATGCTAACCTTTAAGTGCACGGAGAAAAGAGATTACTTAGAACTCTAAGGAAGCATCATGCATCATGCTGCAATTGAATATACTCTTGATGATCTTAAGGGCATTAGTCCCACTTTATGTCAACACAAAATTAATATGGAACCTGATGCTAAACCAGTTGTTGATCATCAATGTCGTTTGAATCCCAAAATAAAGGATGTGGTAAGAACTGAAATATTAAAACTTCTGGAATCAGGTATAATTTATCCTATAGCAGATAGTAGATGGGTAAGTCTTGTTCATTGTGTTCCTAAGAAAGGAGGCATTACTGTTGTTCCTATAATGATATAAATGAACTTATCCCACAAAGAATTGTAACCGGTTATAGGATGGTGATTGATTTTAGAAAGTTAAACAAAGCTACTAGAAAAGATTATTACCCGTTGCCTTTTATTGATCAAATGTTAGAAAGGTTGTCTAAGCACACACATTTTTGCTCTCTAGACGTATATTCCGGTTTTTCTCAAATACCTGTTTCACAAGAAGATCAAGAGAAAACTACTTTTACTTGTCCTTTTGGAACTTATGCCTATAGACGTATGCCTTTTGGTTTATGTAATGCACCTGCTACCTTTCGAAGATGTATGGCTGCTATATTCTCTGATTTTTGTGAAAAGATTGTTGAGGTATTCATGGATGATTTTTCCATTTACGGAACTTCTTTTGATAATTGCTTGAGCAACCTTGATCGAATTTTGCAGAGATGCGAAGAAACCAATCTCGTCTTGAACAGGGAGAAGTGCCACTTTATGGTGAATGAAGGTATAGTTATTGGTCATAATTTTTTTGAAAGAGGTATTGAAGTAGATAAAGCTAAAGTTGATGCAATTGAGAAAATGCCATGTCCTAAAGATATTAAAGGTATAAGAAGTTTCCTTGGTCATGCTGGTTTTTATAGAAGATTGGTTAAAGACTTCTCTAAAATTTCTAGGCCTCTCACTAATCTCCTACAAAAAGATGTTCCATTTGTTTTTGATGATGATTGTGTGGAAGCCTTTGAAATACTTAAGAAAGCCTTAATTTCTGCACCTATTGTTCAACCACCTGATTGGAACCTACCTTTTGAAATTATGTGTGATGCTAGTGATTATGTTATTTGTGTTGTTCTAGGTCAAAGAGTTGATAAGAAACTAAATGTTATTCATTATGCTAGTAAGACCTTGGATAGTGCTCAAAGGAATTATGCTACTACTGAGAAAGAATTTTTAGCAGTTGTGTTTGCATGTGATAAATTCAGACCTTATATTGTTGACTCTAAAGTCACTATTCACACTGATCATGCTGCTATTAAATATCTTATGGAAAAGAAAGATGCTAAACCTAGATTGATTAGGTGGGTCCTTTTGCTACAAGAATTTGACTTGCATATTGTTGATAGAAAAGGAGCTGAAAACCCTGTAGCAGATAATTTGTCTAGAATGGAGAATGTTCTTGATGACCCACTGCCTATTGATGATAGTTTTCCTGATGAACAATTAGCTGTTATAAATGCTTCTACTTCACGTAATAATCCTTGGTATGCAGACTATGCTAATTTCATTGTTGCCAAATATATACCACCTAGTTACACATACCAACAAAAGAAAAAGTTCTTTGATTTAAGACATTACTTTTGGGATGGCCCACATTTATATAAAGAAGGAGTAGATGGTGTTATTAGGCGTTGTGTACCTGAGCATGAACAGGAACAAATCCTACAGAGTGTCATTTCGAGGCATACGGAGGGCACCACGTGGGAGACAGAACTGCACATAAGGTATTACAATCTGGTTATTACTGGCCTACTCTCTTCAAGGATGCACGTAAGTTTGTCCTCTCTTGTGATAAATGTCAAAGAATTGGTAATATTGGTAGACATCAGGAAATGCCTATGAATTATTCACTTGTTATTGAACCTCTTGATGTCTGGGGTTTTGATTATATGGGACCTTTTCCTTCATCTAATGGGTACACTCATATTTTAGTTGCTGTTGATTATGTTACTAAATGGGTAGAGGATATTCCAACTAGTAGCGCTGATCATAACACATCTATTAAAATGCTTAAAGAAGTTATCTTTCTGAGGTTTGAAGTCCCTAGATATTTAATGACTGATGGTGGTTCACACTTTATTCATGGTGCATTTCGCAAAATTGTTGCCAAATACGATGTCAACCATAGAATTGCATCACCTTATCACCCTCAGTCTAGTGGTCAAGTTGAATTGAGTAATAGAGAAATAAAGTTAATTTTGCAAAAGATCGTTAACTGATCTAGGAAGAATTGGTCTAAGAAACTTGATGATGCATTGTGGGCATATAGAACCGCTTACAAAAATCCTATGGGTATGTCTCTGTATTAAATGGTCTATGGGAAAGCATGTCATTTACCTCTTGAGTTAGAACACAAAGCATATTGGGCAATTAAAGAACTCAACTACGATTTTAAACCTGTCGGTGAAAAGAGGTTATTTGACATTAGTTCCTTAGATGAGTGGAGAACACAAGCATATGAAATGCCAAGTTGTTAAAAGAAAAGGTTAAAAGATGGCATGACAAGAGAATTCAAAAACGAGAATTTAAAATTGGTGATCAAGTGCTATTGTACAATTCTCGTTTCAGATTTTTTGCAGGCAAACTTCTCTCTAAATGGGAAGGGCCTTACGTCGTTGAAGAGGTCTACCGCTCCAGAGCCATCAAAATCAATAATGCTGAGGGCACTAACCCGAAGGTGGTTAATGGGCAAAGAATTAAGCATTATATTACAGGTACCCCTATTAACCTTGAAACCAATATTATTTAAACAATTACACCGGAGGAACATCTAAAGGAGACCTTCCGGAGCACTCCAGAATCCTGAAAAAGCAATAGGTATATGATACGGTAAGTATACCGACTCTAAAAATTCCGTAAAAATACTTTTTAACAGTTTTGGGATATATAATTTTTTTGGGAAACTAGAAATAGACAGGAAAGTGCACGAGGGGGCCACAAGCTCAGGTGGCGCCCCCCTGGGGCGCACCGTGTGAGCTTGTGGGGCCCTCGTGCACCTTCCTTACTCTGTATTCCTCCCGAAGACTTGTCCTGCAAGGGAAAAATTCATTATATATCTGTTTCAATGTTTTGACCACCGTATCACAAGTTTCTCCTTTGTTCTTGTTTTGGGCTGTTTTGCTGACAGATCTAGGTCACCATGTCATCGCAAGAATCAGATGGGGAAAGCTATGTTTCTCACATTACAGCAAACCAGAGAGTTTACGGTGATTCTGACCCCTATGGGTGGTCGACGGATGAGGAGGTTGAAGCCGATTTGAAGAGGATGGACTCCTCAAGTGGGGAGGAAGAAGAAACTCCCCTACCTCAATCGGGAGACATGCATGTGGAGTTCAAGAAATCAAGCCTGCCGGACACGGTTAAACCTTCCAACACTCCATTTATTCCTTATCGTCGTATGTACGCGAATGCGGGCTCACCCCCTACCACCAAATTTCATTCATTGGTTGACGGTGCGAGAACCGTTACAAACAAGCTTCGCAAGGAGAACATGGACCTTAAACTTCAAGTCAATAAGCTCGAGGAGGAAATTCGTACCCTTAAGGGAATCATAGCCAAGCACATATCACCGGAGAAGGAAACTTGAGTACAAGGGTATGGGCACCACCCTTGGCTTGTTTCAAGCTTGGGGGAGGTGCCCCGGTATCGTATCATCATCACTTTTACCATCATTATCTATCGTAGTTCGATCCTTAGATATCTCGTGAATTAAAGAATAAAATATTTGTATGAATTAGTGTTGAGTGCTTGTTTCATGATCTATCTATCTATGTAATCATGTGTGAGAGTTATATAATAAAGAGTAGTTTGAGTTTTGATATTTTACTTCTTTCTTTCAATCTTAGCAATAAAAAGAATAAAAGATCATATGCAAATCCCATGGGGAGTAATGAGTTCACGTAGAAAAAGCATAATGGGTAAAGTTTATTGGGAGTTAGCAAACATAGCATCAGTCATTGAAGCAATTCATGAAAGAATAATAAGGGAAGAGAAATCTCACATATAAATATACCATCTTGGACATCTTTTATGATTGTGAAACACCCATTAATTATTTCCAAACTTGATCAAATAGTTGATGTTGGACAAGGAAGACAACGTAATGAATTATGTTTGCTTTCATTCACATAGAAGTTATATTGCCATGGATCCTCTAACATGTGGTGCTCATAATCTTTTGCTAGCTAAAATTTGTACTAAATTGAGATACTACTTGTGCATCCAAGAACCCCCTAAACCAAGTTTCTTGTCATGAGAGTCCGCCATATCTACCTATGGATTGAATAAGATCCTTCAAGTAAGTTGTCATTGGTGCCAAAGCAATAAAAATTGCTCCTAAATATGTATGATCTTTTAGTGTAAGGGAAAATAAGCTTTGTACGATCTTGTGATGGCAAAGAAATAAAAGCGACGGACTGCATAATAAAGGTTGCTATCACAGGGGGCAATATAAAGTGACGTTCCTTTGCATTAAGAGCTTGCACATCCAAAATGAAAAAGTGCATGACAACCTCTGCTTCCCTTTGCGAAGGGCCTATCTTTTATTTTTCTGCATTTACAATTATGCAAGAGTCGAAGGTATTCACTCATATTCCATTCTTAATTATTCTCCAAATGGCAAGCATCATGTGGTAGGGAAAGATTCAGGCACATATATCCAGTTGGATGTGGGTGATCATGAATTATTATTGTTGACATTATCCATGAGATAAATAAGTTAGGAGGTGAAACTATAAAGCCCCATCTTCCTTCGTGTCTGACTGAAACGTTTGTTCTAAAAATATGCTTTGAGTGTCAGCAATCATGGAAGACTATATGATGGTTGAGTATATGAAATTTGCTAAATCAAAAACTCTTACATAGATTCTTCCTGAGATATGATGAATTGTAATTGTCTTGATGACTGAGAACTTAGTTTGCTAGTTGTCAAGAAAGTTTATTTTTTATACTTTGACATTGTGGATGAATTGTTACTTGATCATGAGAAGTTTTATGATGATTTGTTGTCATATAATGATCATGATGCTACTATGTCCGTATTTTATTTCATCGACTCCTCTCTCTATAAACATGAGGTCATGATTACCGAGTTCGGTGTTCGCTTGAGGACAAGCGAGGTCTAAGCTTGGGGGAGTTGATACGTCGATTTTGCATCATGATTGCCTACTGTTATTTATAATATTTTAGATCAATATTTCACTCTATGATGCAATTCTTATGACTTTTCTCTCTATTTTTCCAAGTTTTACATGAAGAGGGAAATTGCCGGCAGTTGGAATTCTGGACCTGAAAAAGCTACAGCAGAGATAGCTATTCTTCGGAGCTCCAAATGACCTAAAAATTTACAAAAATATATTTAGAATTAATAAAAAATACTGGAAGAAGAATCATCAGGAGGGGCCCCACCAGTGAGCCACAAGCTCAGGTGTCGCCACCCCTGGGGCGCGCCATGTATGCTTGTGGGCTCACCAGCAGGCCTCCGTGGCCCATCTTCTCCTATATGATGTCATCTGCCCTAGAAAAAATCAGAAAAAGATTTCGGGACGAAGCGCCACCGTCTCGAGGCGAAACCTGGGCAGGAGCACTTTTTCTCTCCGGCGGAGCGATTTCGCCGGGGATACTTCCCTTTGGGAGGGGGGAATCGAAGCCATCGACATCACCAATGTTCCCTCCATCATGGGAGGACCAATCTTCATCAACATCTTCAATAGCACCATCTCATCTCAAACCCTAGTTCATATCTTGTATTCAATCTTTGTTCCAAAACCTCAGATTGGTACATGTGGCTTGCTAGTAGTGTTGATTACATCTTGTAGCTGATGCTAGTTGGTTTATTTGGCGGGAGATCATATGTTCAGATCCTTAATCATATTCAATACCCCTCTGATCTTGAACATGAACATGATTTGTGAGTAGTTACTTTTGTTTTTGAGGACATGGGAGAAGTCTTGTTATAAGTAATCATGTGAAGTTGGTATTCGTTCAATATTTTGATGATGTGTATGTTGTTATTCCTCTAGTGGTGTCATGTGAACGTCGACTACATGACACTTCACCATATTTGGTCCTAGGGGGAGGCATTGGGGAGTAATAAGTAGATGATGGGTTGCGAGAGTGACATAAGCTTAAACCCTAGTTTATGCGTTATTCCGTAAAGGGCTGATTTGGATCCCTATGTTTCATGCTATGGTTAGATTTATCTTAATTCTTCTTTCGTAGTTGCGGATGCTTGCGAGAGGGGGTAATCATAAGTGGGTGGCTTGTTCAAGTAAGAACAGCACCCTAGCACCGGTCCACCTACATATCAAATTATCATAGTAGTGAACGTGAATCAACTAAACATGATGAACGTGACTAGACGAGAATTCCCATGTGTCCTCGAGAACACTTTGCTTTATGTAAGAGAAACTTCCGGCTTGTCCATTGCTATAAAAAGGATTGGGCCACCTTGCTGCACCTTTGTTACTATTGTTACTTGTTACTCGTTACGAATCATCCTGCTATCAAACTATCTGTTACTACTACTTTCAGCGCTTGTAGAGAATACCTTGCTGAAAACCACTTGTCATTTCCTTCTGCTCCTCGTTGGGTTCGACACTCTTACTTATTGAAAGGACTACGATTGATCCCCAATACTTGTGGGTCGTCACTTGAGCGTACTAAAGTTAGATCTTTGTGATGCTCAACCACTATCTAGTTTTTCGGCTCTGAGGGTTTCTCTCGGTGGATTAACTCTAATCTTTTAGAGAGAGAATGCTCAAACAAACTATCAGAATCACACGGAGTAGCCAGCCATCTCGGTTAGAATGGGTGGCTATTTATAGCTAGAGCAATCCCGGGGGGGAATGACCATTCAGGACATGACGTCCGGCCAATGGCCAACTGACACATTTTCAATGGTCGGATTTCAAACGAACCCGTCAACTTTACTTGAGGAACAAGTAAAGTTGACACCTCTGCTAAGAAATTTCTCTCGCAGTCTACAAGATCATCGTTTCTGACTGGCAAGTAAGTGTTTTGAGGCTAGAGGAGATTTTTCTCAGCTCTCATAGGTCTCGGTCAAGCATCAAAGAAACATAAGTTACAAAACACTCTGCCCCTCTTAATAGTACTGTGGTCCTATGACTCAAATAAGAGAAAAAGAATTACGAAAGAAAATTCTACGTCTTCTCTTCGTCTTCTTTCTTCTTGACTGTAGTCAAACGCATAGACCAAGTATCGAAACAATTGCTTTACGTCAGCAATTTTTAGGGGTCATCTTCACCACACATTATCTTCGATGGCAATCTTCTCTGCAACGCAGATGATAATCTTCTGAGTTTATAACAAAATCCTCAGAACTCCAGGGACCTAATTTCTCTGTGTGCACTAGCAACCATATTAGTCCCTTACCGTTTGTGTCAACAATCTCCAAAACATAAGGAGGCAAATTATTGCACCAACAAAAATACGCCAACTGGAAGAGAACATGAGCACGAATAATGAAGCAAATGAGATACCCACCTGAACGTAAATGGTATGCCGGTCGACGATGAACTGCAGGCTTATTGTGGTCAGAGAACAGGGCAATGTGCACATCCGTGCAACGAGGCAGAGGGCAGAGACGTGTTTGACCGTCACTGGCGGGAACAGGCAAAGAGCGCCCCGGAGCAGCAGCTGTAAGGCGAAGCGAGAGGGAGGCCAGCTAGTGTGTGCAGTGTCCGACGTGCAGTGTAAAACAATGTACTTATAAAAGAACACACCCGTCCTAAGAAAAAGACCAAATGGCCCTCGGGACCGCATTCGCATGTGGTGGGCGCTGGCCAACCGACCTCTTGTCATTGCAACCCTAGCCGGATGGCACTCATGCCTGCCTGGCTCGCCGTCACGATCCATGGCCCTCTCTAACCACACGGCTGCTGCACGACGACCCAGGGGTGAGTGTATGCCCTGCTGGCGCAAGCAAAGCAGCCCGACAGGGGGCGACAAACGCTGACAGGCGGACCCAGACTCACCCATCGCGCGCTGTCGCGACCCCTGGCTGGATGTCCCTCTCCAAACACCCGAATGTCACATGTCAAACCAGGTGCGCTCACATGCGTGGCTGGCGCGAGCGAACCAGCCTGGCAGGGGCCAAAGACTCTTATAGGTGGACCCAGCTTGCCCGTCGCATGGGGAAGCGCACGAGAGGGCACATGCGGGCGTGACACAGACCCACCACAGAGAGGTGGCCATGACCGCGCCCATGTCCCATGTGCCGTGGACCCGCGAGGGAACATGACTGGGTGCGGTGGTGTTGGGGAACGTTGCATGGAAAACAAAAAAAATTCTACGCACACGCAAGATCTATCCATGGAGATGCATAGCTACGAGAGGGGGAGTGTGTCTACGTACCCTCGTAGACCGTAAGCGGAAGCGTTAGAACAACGCGGTTGATGTCGTCGAACAACTTCACGATCCAACCGACCGAATACCGAACGTACGGCACCTCCGCGTTCAGCACACGTTCAGCTCGGTGACGTCCTTGACTTCTTGATCCAGCAAGACGGCGAGGTAGTGGATGAGTTCTGGCAGCACGACGGCATGGTGACGGTGATGGTAATGCTATCTCCGCAGGGCTTCGCCCAAGCACTGTGAAAATATGACCGAGGGACGGAACTGTGGAGGGGGCGCCGCACACGGCTAAGACAATGTTGTGTCTACTTTGGGGCGCCCCCTCTCCTCTATTTATATATGTGTAGGGGCTTGGAGTAGAAGGAATAGTGCCATGTGAACAGTACCCATGAATAGTACACATGTGGACTTGGACTCCAAAGTCCAATCCTATTCCTACTAGGACTCTCCCTTTTTTCCTTCCCTAGCTGCGTGGGCTTTTGAGGACTTGGTGCGCCTGGCCCAATAAGGCCAGGGCGCCTCCCCTTAGCCCATGCCAGCCCTTGGGACGTGGTGGACCCACTTGTGGACTTCCGGACCCCTCCGGAATCCTCCGGAACCTTCTGGAAGCTTCCCGGTACAATACCAAAAAAACTGCACTTTTTTCCGGAACCCAAAATATGACTTCCCATATATAAATCTTTACCTCTCGACCATTCCGAGACTCCTCGTGACGTCCGGGATCTCATCCGGGACTCCGAACAATATTCGGTTACCAATTCACATAACTCATATAACACTATATCGTCAACGAACGTTAAGCGTGCGGACCCTACGGGTTCGGGAATGATGTAGACATGACCGAGATGCCTCTCCGGTCAATAACCAATAGCGGAACCTGGATGCCCATATTGGTTCCTACATATTCCACGAAGATCTTATCGGTCAAACCGCAATGACAACATACGTAATTCCCTTTGTCCGTCGGTATGTTACTTGCCCGAGATTCGATCGTCGGTATCTCCATACCTAGTTCAATCTTGTTACCGGCAAGTCTCTTTACTCGTTCCGTAATACATCATCCCCTAACTAACTCCTTAGTCACTTTGCTTGCAAGCTTCTTATGATGTGCATTACCGAGAGGGCCCAGAGATACCTCTCCGAAACACGGAGTGACAAATCCCAGTCTCGATCCATGCCAACTCAACGGACACCTTCGGAGATACATGTAGAGCATCTTTATGATCACCCAGTTACGTTGTGACGTTTGATAGCACACAAGGTATTCCTCCGGTATCCGGGAGTTGCATGATCTCATGGTCTGAGGAACATGTATTTGACATTCAAGAAAGCAGTAGCAATAAACAGAACGATCATATGCTAAGCTAACGGATGGGTCTTGTCCATCACATCATTCTCCTAATGATGTGATCCCGTTATCAAATGACAACTCATGTCTATGGTTAGGAAACCTTAACCATCTTTGATCAATGAGCTAGTCTAGTAGAGGCTCACTAGGGACACGGTATTTGTTTATGTATTCACACATGTATTTAAGTTTCCGGTCAATACAATTCTAGCATGAATAATAAACCTTTATCATGAACAAGGAAATATAAAATAATAACAACTTTATTATTGCCTCTAGGGCATATTTCCATCAGGGGGACCGCGGAGATTGAATGGTCGCGAGCGCCCTAGGGAGCCAGCTGCGCGAGGCTTAGCCACAACAGACGTCGGAGGGCACTCTCACGCGACAAGGTTTTGAAGAGGCGGGTACTCCTGCATCCTTTATAAGTGTATTGACCAAAAAGCTTTAACTTCATTTCATCATAAGTGAAAGCATTTAATATAAATGTTCCTCATACCTCATCAAATAGCTGCACAAATTGGTATGGATCCTCCATATCATCACTTGTAAATGGCTTACTTTACAGCAGTCTGAGTAGACTCAGATTAATTTTGTAGGATTCACCATTAGGTCTCTGGCCTTAAGATGTGAAGATTTCTTAAATAGGTGATCCCGAGAGCTTTATTGCAACGAGTTGATACAGATGCTCATACTCAGGCATAATTTCTTAGAACCTGCAAAATAATTTAGTACACAGTAATAAACCTAAACCAAAACAAAAAACAATGGTGCTTAGCTTCCCGGTAACGGCGTCAGAAAATGCTTGACGTCCTACAAGTGCACAGGGTTGACTTGTAGCCATTCGAAGTAAGAGTGTTGATCTCACATGGAGATAGAATATGATCTTTTGCCTCTTGTAGAGGTTGTAGGAACGAAGTATGTCTACCAGAGGGGGGTGAATGGGAGTTTTAAATTTTCTTTCGGAAACTTCAAAACTCTCAGAACGCAGCAGCGGAATGAAAGATAACAGATTGTAGTGAGTGAAAGTAAACTAACGAACTAAAACTAGATGCAGTCATCGATGATAATCACATGGTTGAAATCAGTCATGCAAAGCAATTCGAATGATAAGGTGCGAAGGAATAACCAGTGATGCTCGATGGCGACAGCAAATTTGGTAGACCAGTTCCTCCTTCTACACAAGGACTACGTCGGGTTGGAGGGGTTATGATTTAACACAGAAGATAAACTCTCTTCGCCCTATTCTCCTCGACAATTGCTTCGTCAACCAATGCCGATAACTCGTGGTAGGTACTTGAGGTGATCTCCAAACCTTTACAGACTTCTTCTTCGAGAACCACAATCACTCTTGGTCTCTGAAGAAATTGACACCTAACCGTCTAGAGAGTTTGCAGCTCACAAGAGTAATAGGTGGAGCGTACTGGACTTAGATTCGAGTGATGCTAAACCACTATCTAATTCTTTGGATCTAGGGTTTTTCTCTCGGTGGAATTTAAACTCAAATCACTCTGGAGAGGGGCTTGCTCAACAATCTTCTCGGAATCAAACGGAGTAGCCACTGGACAAAGATGGTACGGGGTGGCTATTTATAGCCGCAGCCTTCCCTCATGGGAAATGACCATTTTGGATGCGCGGTCCAGCCAATGGCCGACCAACACGTTTACAACGGTCAGATTTGAAAGCAACGGTAACATTACTTAAGGACCAAGTAATGCTAACTCTTCGGTCAGAGACAAATCTCTCGCAGCGAAGAAGATCACAATCTCTTGCTGGCAAGTATTTGCTCGGAACACAAAGAGATTTCTCTCACAACTTTCATAGGATTGAGTTTAGCATCAGAGAATCAAAGCTTCGAACACTATACCCCTCTTAATAGTATGGTGGTCCTATGACTCAATGAAAGAAAAGAAGAACAACGAAAGGAATGCTACGTCTTCACTTCATCTTCGACTTCTTTCGACTGCAGTCACTTCCTTTGGATGCCACCGAACCAATTGTTTTACATCAGCAATTTTAGGGTTCACTCTTCACAGCATAAGCTTCACGGATAATGCTCGCTACCACGCAGGGCATATCCTTTGGAGTTTATATCAAACTCCTCATGACTTCAGGGACCTGTTACTCTGTGTGCACTAGCAAACACATTAGTACCATATTGTTTATGTCAACAATCTTCAAAACATAGGGAGGCAAATCATTGCACCAACAATCTCCCCCTTTTTGAACGATTGTTGACAAAACTTGATAATCATCGAAGAGAGAAAGATATGCGATAAGAAACACAGTGAGAGTGATAAAGTGTTACTATTTTTTAGGATGAAATATACTCCCCCTGAATATATGCAGTGAATTAATTTTATGATGAGAATCTCCTGCAATGAATAGATGTCGCAGGGGGTTATGAACATTACATCACAGAAGTAGTTTTACAACATAGTACAGGTAAGCATGGATCAAAAGTTGCAAACTCGAGAGAAAAACATTTCAAATGGACCACCAGAAAGCAAATTGATCGAACTCGATGTAATTCTCCCCCTTTTTTTCAACAAGTGGCAAAAAGGTGACGAATAACAAGAGTGAAGAAATGAGGCACAAATCACTCCGAGGCATCGCCAGGCGAGTTGTCCGAAGTGACTTCTTCTTTAGAGGTGATTGGAATTCCTTCGGCTTCAACAGCAGGAGGAGGAACTTTAGGCACTTGGACAGGTTGCTGCGCAGATGTACTTGGCACATTAGGAGCAGCCAAAGGAGGAACGCTTGAGAGTAGATTGCCTTTGGTAGGTTTGACTGTGGGAGAGGTGGCTTCAGATTCTTCGAGCAGTTAGATGCACCCTTTCCTTCTAAGATGTTTCGAAATTTTCAAACTCCTCGAGTGTTATGCACCCTTTCCTTCTAAGATGTGGAAGTGTTGGTACGGGTGCCGAGTCCAGCTTATTGCACGTTTGCAGAATCTAGGATATTTAGCTCACACCGTAACGCACAGAATCTTTTCTCATCGAGAGGCTTGGTGAAGATATCAATGAGATTTTCTTCGGTCTTGATGTGACTGATCACAATACCCTCTCGAGCAACATGATCGCGAAGGCAATGATGTCTGATCTCAATATGCTTCGTGCGAGAATGTTGCACTGGATTGTGTGCAATTTTGATTGCACTCTCATTGTCGCACAATAAAGGAATCTTCTTGACCTTGACGCCATAATCCTTCAGAGTCTGCTTCATCCACAACAACTGAGTGCAACAAGCACCAGCAGCAATACATTCGGCCTCAGCCGTAGATAAAGATACACAGTTCTGCTTCCTTGACGACCAACATACCAAAGATCTACCGAGGAAATGGCATGTCCCCGAAGTAGATTTCCTGTCAACCCGGTCACCTGCATAATCTGAGTCTGAATATCCAATGAGGTCAAACCGTGCTCCCTTAGGATACCATAAACCTAAGGTGGGGGTGTGAGCCAAATATGTCAGAATATGCTTGACCACTTGGTGATGCGATTCTTTCGGTGTAGCTTGAAAACGACCACACATACAAACACTCAACATAATGTCAGGTCTGGATGCACAAAGGTAGAGTAAAGAACCAATCATCGAACGATAAGCTTTCTGAGCATAATCTTTACCGTACACATCAGCATCAAGCTGACCATTCGTAGGCATAGGAGTTTTGTAACCTTTGTGATTGCAATCGGACATCTTAAACTTTTTCAGACAATCTTTGAGATACTTCTCCTGTGAGATAAAAATGCCATTCTTCTGTTGATGAATTTGAAATCCGAGAAAGAATTTAAGTTCACCCATCATTGACATCTCATATTTCTCAGACATCATTCGTCCGAATTCCAAGCTGCAAGCATTGTTAGTACAGCCGAATATAATATCATCCACATATATTTGGCACACGAATAAATCACCATCAATAGCACATGTGAATAGAGTGGAATCAGTGGATCCTTGCTTGAACCCCTTTTCGAGCAGAAACTTCTTCAGAGTGTCATACCAGGCACGAGGAGCTTGCTTGAGCCCATATAGGTTTTTTTTCAACCTGAAAATTTTGTTAGGAAATTGAGGATTTTCAAAGCCAGGTGGATGTCTAACATAGACTTCCTCATCGATTTTACCACTGAGGAAAGCACTCTTCACATCCATTTGATATAGCAAGATGTCATTGTAATTTGCATATGCAATAAGAATGCGAATGGCCTCAAGATGGGCAACAGGAGCATAAGTTTCACCGAAATCTATACCTTCTACCTGTGTATACCCTTGAGCACCAATCGTGCTTTGTTTCTTACCACAATGCCATCTTCATCTTGCTTGTTTCGGAAGATCCATTTGGTACCGATGATATTGCGCTTCTTAGGATTCGGTCGATCGACCAATTCCCACACATCCTTCAGCTCGAATTGCACCAACTCTTCTTGCATAACATTCATCCAATCGGGATCATTCATGGCCTCTTCATACTTGGTAGGTTCTGCTAATGGGACAAAAGAGAAACTTCCACATTAGTTAGCCAAACGAGTGCGAGAACGAGTTGTTGGTCGATAACCTGGATTCTCGAGATCTTCGAGAATTAATGTAGGATCAACTTGATTTGCAACTCGAGGATGAGGATTTCCTTCAGAATGATCATTTTCTGGATTTGGATTACCATTGCTACTTCCATCACAATTGCCATTTTGCTCGGCATTTGCATTTGGATTGCCGTTTGGGTTCAGAGCAGCATTTTCTTCGGCAGTAGCTTGACGTGTTCTTCTTCGAATAGTAGGGGTATCATCATCGGAAGAATCAAGAGTATTTCCTTCGATGGGCCTGACATCTCCAATGGCCATTTGCCAAATTGCTTCCAAAATTGGAGGTTCATCTATCACATTAGGCAGGTGCTCCTTTTGAGAGCCGTTAGATTCATCGAACCACGCATTTACCGTTTCCGTAACTTTCCCGTGATGAGAGTTATAGACCTGATAAGTATGCGAGTTCGAGCCATAACCAAGAAGAAAACATTCATGTGCTTTAGGTGCAAACTTGGAATTATGATTCATGTCACGAATGTAGCAAGGTGCACCAAAAACACGCAGATAAGAAACATTTGGTTTCTTGCCAGTGATAAGCTCATATGAAGTTTTCTTAAGAAATTTGTGGAGATAAACATGCTTCACAACATGGCAAGCAGTGTTAATAGCATCAGCCCAGAAACGAATGGGAGTTTTGTACTCACTGAGCATTGTTCTCGCCATCTCAATGAGAGTTCTATTCTTTCGCTCCACAACTCCATTCTATTGGGGAGTGTATGCAGCAGAGAACTCATGAGTGATACCATTTTCATCGAGAAAGTCTTTGATATTGGTATTTTTGAACTCAGTGCCATTGTCACTTCTGACAAGCTTGATCCGCACATCATATTCATTCCGAGCTTTCTTGGCGAATCTTTTGAAGATGTCTTGGGTGCAAGTCTTGTTGTCGAGAAAGAATACCCAAGTATAGCGAGAGAAATCATCAACGATAACCAGACCATAATGACTTCCACTGAAGCTGGCATAGTTTTGAGGCCCGAATAAGTCCATATGAAGAATTTCCAGAGGTCTTATTCTGGTCATGACAGTCTTTGAAGAATGATGCTTCTTGGCCATTTTTCCGGCCTCACAAGCAGCACAGAGACGATCCTTGTTGAATTTAACATCAGGAATGCCACAGAGATGGTTCTTCTTTACAAGCGTCTGTAAATTCCTCATACCTGCATGACCAAGTCTTCGGTGCCACAGCCAACCTTCGGTTGCTTTTGCAAGCAAGCAAGTTTGAACTGAGGGACCATTAGAGAAATCCACAATATACATATCACCTTTACTATTTCCCTCAAAGACGAAGGAATTGTCAGTGGCCATAAAGACAATGCACTTGGTGATAGAAAATAGAACTAGCATGCCTAAATCACAAAGCTTGCCAACTGACATGAGATTGAATCCAAGAGACTGAA
This sequence comes from Elymus sibiricus, assembly GCA_039707655.1. Taxonomy (NCBI): domain Eukaryota; kingdom Viridiplantae; phylum Streptophyta; class Magnoliopsida; order Poales; family Poaceae; genus Elymus; species Elymus sibiricus. The sequence goes on along the minus strand of CM077674.1, from coordinate 161,606,416 downwards.
CAAGTAAGACATCATCAATGTTCTTGTTGGATATCGCAATTTTACCTAACCCAATTACCTTTCCTTTGTTGTTGTTGCCGAAAGTAATATACTTCTGAGATGAAGCAGTTAAGTTGGGGTCAACAAACAACGACTTGTCTCCGGTCATATGACTAGTGCATCCACTATCCATGATCCATTCAGTGCACCTGGAGACATAGTCCTTCATGAGAATCAGGTTTTCTTAACCACCCACAATTTTGCAGGTGGCTTCGAAACATATGAGCGAGCAGGATATGATTTCATTCGGAAACCAAAGGAGTTGTTTCTCGAGGAAGTTCGAGTATAATCAAAGGAATATGCATTGAAATTCTTCCCAGACATATGAGCATAGTGATTTGAGGATGTATGCGTGTACTCATTCTGTCGAGCCTTCTCGAGTATGTATCGAGCATTTTCTTCCTGCATGGTTAGTAGCATAGTAACAGGTACTGCCTCGATAGTTTTCTTTGGGACCCAAATAGTTTTGTTTGGGGGGCCATTCCTGCAGTTAGGTCAAACATAGCGAGCAACAGCTTCACCACGTTGGTTTTTGAACAATTTATAATTGTCCAGAGAATCATCATATGAATATTCAAGAATAGGATAATAATATCCCGATAGTAAAGCAGGGTCGAGCGTTTTGCTCTTTGCAGGTAGCCACACAGTGCGAGGATATTGATCAGGTTCCCAGTGTGAACCATTTTCATTTAGTTTCCTTTCAAAACACAAACCCTCTTTCCTAGGATTTTTGTGAAGAATAGATTTCTTCAAAACATCACCTAGGGTTTGATGCCCTTTGAGACTTTTGAACATCCCTGTCTGAAGAAGATCCATTAACCTAGCATTTTCATCAGACACAGAACCAATTTCCTCGATCGAGGGGTTAGTATTCACAGAGGATTCGGCATTTGATTCAACATTGTTTCGTTCAAGGCACTTTAAGCAAGGTGGTATGAATACTTCAGTTTTCTCCTTATGTTGTTGGGTGACAAGAGAATTTTCCCTGATTAAATCATCATGAGCCTCTCTCAGCGACTCAAGTTCCTGTTTCCTTTTCAGATAGTCATAGGTCAATCTCTCGTGGTCTGCTGAGAGAAAATCATGATGATTACTCAGTTCTTCCATTCGAGACGCGAGAGAAGAATGCTCTTCAGTCATAGACTGGTTTTTCTCCATCTCCTCAACCAACAACCCTTCGGATTTCCTAAGAGTTTTCTCAATTTTTTCGAGAGAGTTTTCTTGCTTCTTAGCAATTTTGATTAGCTTGGCATGATCATCCTCATCAGAAGAAAATTGATCACTGGTGTAAACCTTGTGATGTTTGGAGGATACCTTTTCTTTTGAGGCCTTAGCCATGAAGCAGAATGCTGGTGACTCATTGTCGCTCGAATGATTCTCAAAGAAGTTTGTGGTCGGAGCAGTTGCACACGCTATCCTGCCATTCCATAGTCCGAATCATCATCAGATTCAGCAACTTCTTCGGAGTCAGATGATTCTTCCTCATCAGAATCCATCTCCTTGCCGATGTACGCCTTGGCCTTGCGAGAGGTATTCTTGCGGTTGGACGAGGACTTGGATGGATTCCGTGAAGAAGATCTTGACAAAGATTTGGAGGAACTGTCCTTCTTCTTGAAAAGCATCTTGGATTTCTTCTCGTCATCCGAGTCGTAGTTCTTGCTCTTCCCTTTACCATGATTGTTATTTCCTGAATCAAATCTTCCACTGGCACGTATCTCAGCTTCCCAAAGAGGGCAGTCCGAGATGAAATGTCCTGGTTTCTTGCACTTGAAACATGTGTACTCTCCTGTGGGCTTTGGTGAAGATTTTGACTTACCGGAGGAGCTAGATCCTTTTCCCTGAAACTGGTTTATCTTTCGGAAGCGCTGAAATCTTTTAGTGATCAGTGCGAGGTCTTTGCTGATTCTTTCAGGGTCATCAGAATCTTCTTCGGCGTTGTCATCTGAAGAGGAATCTGCCACAGCCTTGAGAGCGTGATTCTTTCGGTGACTGGAGCCATAGAGATCTCTCTTCTCTTCTTCCTATTCCTCATGGGTGTTTAACCTTTCCATCATATCAGCAGAGTCAAGTGTCTTGAAGTCACCTCGTTCACGAATCATTAGAATAAGGGTATCAAAGGAACTGTCAAGAGACCGGAGCAACTTCTTCACAACTTCATGATCAGTGATGTCTTTGGCGCCGACACCTTGCAGTTTGTTCACGATGTCACTGAGGCGATTGAAAGTTTGTTGACAACTTTCATTGCCTATCCTCTTGAAGCGGTTGAATTTTGCCCGAAGAGTGTCAATGCGAGCTTCTTTCTGAGTTGAAACACCTTCATTGATTTTCTCGAGGATGTCCCACAAATCCTTCGTAGTTTCACATTGGCGATACCGAAGGAACTATGCGCGAGAGAGATGACAACCAATTTCATCTTTGGTTTGAGCATCCATCTGAATGAGTTTCTTCTCGTGTTCAGTGGGGACCTGAGGTATTTCCACTGTGAATCCATTCCGCACCACATTCCACATTTCATCGTCAATTGCTCAGAGACTGATCTTCATCTTATCCTTCCAGAAGGGGTAGTCTGTCCCATCGAACATGGGAATCTTGAGGTGCAACTTGTAACTCACTGAAGACATACTTAACTCCAAGGTTGTTAGACCAAAATGAGCTGAGTCAAGGAGTACCTTGCTCTAATACCAATTGTAGGAACGAAGTATCTCTACCAGAGGGGGGTGAATGGGAGTTTTAAACACTAGTGCAGAAAAGCCTAGCTATGGCTTGGCAAAAAAGGCCTTGCTAGCGTGGTAGCCCGACACCACCAATATGGCGCCATTGTTAAAAAATAGTGGTGGCGTTGGGTCCCACGTCAGCGGTATTCTACGTGCTGATGGTGTGCCACGTGTACAACGCCACCACTATAATCGCTCACCTAGCGACGTGCAATGTACATTGCACGCCACGAACGTTTCGTGCAGCCAAAAAATATTCCCACCACATAACATTTAGCATTTGACATTAGGCACTAGAACAATACCAGCTAATAGAACAATTCATTCCAGTTAATAATAAGTGACAATCTCACAAGCAGTACTAGAGCTAGGTAGCTATTTAATAAACGACAATCCTCACAAACACGAGCAAACTAACATAGTTAATAAGGATTTCATTTCACATCGATGGCCCGGCCACACACATACTTTTAAAGGAGGTCGACGACGATCATCATCCTCAAGTCATGGCGTGGGGTGTTCCTGATAGTGACTAAGACGGCCTGTCCAGCCCGGAGATTCTTGCCAGCAAGGAAGTTGCTCCACCCAGCCGCGCTGAAGACAGTGCAACCGTCCGTGTCCACTGCGTAAGCACAGGTGGTGATGGAGCCCCTTGTGGTAAGGCGTAGTCCAGCAATGCCTGCTTCATCCGGCTCGATGCCACAGCTCACACATAGCCTCTTAGGTAATTTCTGAAAAAACAAATATGATAAATGAGTATGTCACATTACTACACTATAAGCATATCATCAAATTCTACACTAAGCATATCATCACATTACTACACTATAAGCATATATATCACATTACTAAAGCATATCACATTACTACACTAAGCACATCACAACATACTACACAAAGCAATCCATGGAACTAATATAGTATCATCAAATTACTACACTAAGTAACATACCATGACATGGCGGTTAACATTCGTCCGTGTCAGGCGGGTCACGAATGGCATCCCGACGTAGGCATCACGTGGCGGAAGTTTTTGCCAGAGGTTGTCCGTTTCATCCTCACTCAGCCTCATTCTTTGGGCATAGAGGGATTCATCAAGTGGGTCCTCATCTTCTTCCACCAAGTTGAGATAGATAACAGCCAGCCTTGGAGTTTGTCTTCTGAAGGAGAAGCTGATCAATTCACCCCCAGTAAGATGCATGCGGGCGATGAAACGATCCCATTCATCTCCTCCAATATGGGTTATCTTCCGTCCCTTCTCGACCTCCATAGTGTAGGGCCCCCCAGGAGCATCGAAGATCACAGTGTCTCCGGTAATGAGCTCATTGAACTCCAATCTCACATTGCAAGGGACAATCTGTGTAAGAAAAACCAAAAAACACACACAATGCATTAGTGGAAATAGCAAAAAAACAAAAGAACAAACTGTTAGAAGGTTCATATAATTTGTTACCGCTGCAGGAACAAAACACGGCTGGAAGTAGATGTCGAACAGTGTGCTAGTTGCAAGGCTGGTTGCGCACCTTGACTTGCACACTCGACATGGTGGTGGTTGCGCCATTCTACACAAAACATATTGAAAACTAAGTATATAATCGGATTCTAGACTAGTGAACCAACACTAAGTATAATCGGTTTCTACACTAGTAAATCAATTTCTACTAAACATAATCGGATACTACGGTGCTAAATATAATTCTACACTAGTAATTGTATACACAAATAAACAAAATCCACGGAGGGAGACACAAATAAACAAATTCTACACCGCCAATTGTCGTGGTGTGCTCACGGCAGATGCCATGGGTAGGCTTATCGAACGTGGTTGGGGCCGGAGGACGTCGGAGGGTTCCGGAGGCGAGAATGGGGACAAGCGGTGGGCGACACACGATGTACCCAGGTTCGGGGCCCTCCGAGGGAGGTAACACCCCTAGTCCTGCAAGCTCAACTAGATGGATCACTAGAAGAACAACAATGGCGCCCCTTGAGCTGTGTGGGTGGAGGAGGAAGGAGGACTAGCTCTCTCCTTCTCCTGGTGAAATGAGTGGGTGTCTTGCTTGGGGGGAAAGGGGTGAGAGTGTGAGCAGAGTTGAACCGAAGCCCCTCTGCATGGAGGGCTCCCCGGGGGTCTTATAGGCCGGCTCCCCGGGGTTACAATGGTAACTGAGAGAGGCGGGAACGAGCGTCCGCGAGCCTGTTCGAGGCGAGAGGAGCCCCCTGGGACACTTTATAAACTAGTGCCCAGGGGACATGGCGCACTGTAGGTGACAATGAAGATGCACTGTAGGTGGTGGTGCGCTGACGAGTGCGCAGTACAGGCCTATGCAGCAATAGCGTACCGCCGCAGGGCTGGCCGTCACATCCGCGCGTGTCTGACGGGACGCTGCAGTTGACTTCGGGAAGCCGGCTGGCTGGAGCAGCCGGACGTGGGCGCGAGCCGGAGCAGCCGGCCCAGGCGGGCAGGCACCCCGTCCGGCTCGCCGTCTTGGGACAACCCGGGGGTCATCCCCCCGACACCAATCTAATTTATAGGAGTTCATTTTATTTATTCCTGGCATTCCAGACTACACTACCAAATTAAGTTGAACTTGAATCATTAATATTGTAGACACTCAAAAAAATTCTACTCAAAATGCACTATTAAAATCGGATTTTACATCGGATTATCACTAAAATTTCTACACAAAGCAATCCATGGAACTAACTTTGGATTCTACATCACACAAAGCAATCCATTATATGTACTAAGTTTTCTACACAAAGCAATCCTAAATCAACTTATACATGAATCCCCATATGGATTCCGCGCGGGCGGAGGAGGTGCGAGTGAAGAGGAAGGAGATGCGATGGGAGGGGAAGGAGAGGATTGAACGTTGCTTGCTGCCGGCAAGGCAGCGAGGGGCGGCGACGGGCGGCGGCGGCTGGTCGAGGGGGAGTGGAGGTAGTGGGTGAAATGAGAGAGGACGGCGACTTAGGTCTTTTACTAAGGCATGGAGTTGACTCAGGTGGGCCATTGCTGGCGTTGGCCTAAAATGCAACGCCATAGCTAATAACGGCCCAAATAAAAAAAAGACTAAGATTAATGAAAGACTTAACATAATTAAAGACTCAAAATTAGAACTGATAGTAAAGAAATAAAAGTCCCAAAATGATAAAAATACTAATAATAATGATGTCAAAAATATAATATAAAATGTTCATTATTTTTTGACTAGTATAATCATTAAATACTTAAAATACTTGATAAAGTGGAAAAATTATTTCTGGCGTAACATAACTTGGCACGCCAGCACTAATTAATTAACTACGGCGTGCATAGAAATCCTACGCCACCACTATCTTCCAAACGGTGAGTATAGGTGAGCCAATAGATTTGTGACGTGTCCAAAAATAACCACGCCAGCACTAACCATGTACAGCTGGTGTACCAATTTAGCCGACGCCAGCACTATTTGAAAAAAATAGTGCTGGCGTTGATGGAAAATGGCGCGCCACCAACGAAAGTTGTGGCTAGCCATTTTTCCACTAGTGAAAATTTCTTTCAGAAACTTCAAAACTCTCAGAACCCAGCAGCGGAATGAAAGATAACAGATTGCAGTGAGTGAAAGTAAACTAACAAACTAAAACTAAATGCAGTCATCAATGATAATCACATGGTTGAAATCAGTCATGCAAAGCAATTCGAATGATAAGGTGCGAAGGAATAACCAGTGATGCTCGATGGCGACAGCAAATTTGGTAGACCAGTTCATCCTTCTGCACAAGGACTACAGCTGGTTGGAGGGGTTGTGATTTAACACAGAAGATAAACTCTCTTCGCCCTATTCTCCTGGACAATTGCTTCGTCAACCAATACTGATAACTCGTGGTAGATACTTGAGGTGATCTCCAAACCTTTACAGACTTCTTCTTCGAGAACCACAATCACTCTTGGTCTCTGAAGAAATTGACACCTAACCATCTAGAGAGTTTGCAGCTCTCAGGAGTAATAGGTGGAGCATACTGGACTTAGATTCGAGTGATGCTAAACCACTATCTAATTCTTCGGCTCTAGGGTTTTTCTCTCGGTGGATTTTAAACTCAAATCACTCTGGAGAGGGGGTTGCCCAACAATCTTCTCAAAATCAAACGGAGCAGCCACCGGACAAAGCAGGTGCAGGGTGGCTATTTATAGCCGCAGCCTTCCCTCATGGGAAATGACCATTTTGGACACGCGGTCCAGCCAATGGCCAACCGACACGTTTACAATGGGCGGATTTGAAAGCAACGGTAACATTACTTGAGGACCAAGTAATGCTAACCCTTCGGTCAGAGACAAATCTCTCGCAGCGAAGAAGATCACATTCTCTTGCTGGCAAGTATTTGCTCGGAACACAAAGAGATTTCTCTCACAACTTTCATAGGATTGAGTTTAGCATCAGAGAATCAAAGCTTCGATCACTATACCACTCTTAATAGTACGGTGGTCCTATGACTCAATGAAAGAAACGAAGAACAACGAAAGGAATGATACGTCTTCACTTCGTCTTCGACTTCTTTTGACTCCGGTCACTTCCTTCGGATGCCACTGAATCAATTGTTTTACGTCAGCAATTTTAGGGGTCACTCTTCACAGCATAAGCTTCATGGATAATGCTTGCTGCCACGCAGGGCATATCCTTGTTTATATCAAACTCCTCATGACTTCAGGGACCTGTTACTCTGTGTGCACTAGCAAACTCATTAGTCCCTTACCGTTTATGTCAACAATCTTCAAAACATAGGGAGGCAAATCATTGCACCAACAGAGGTTTATCGAAAATGTGAATGCAAGTTAGTTGCGAACCCAAACAAAACCAACACAAAAGTGGAAAAATACTAAGAGAGTTATTGTGACGAGAATTAAAGTGCGCAATAATAAAATTAAAGAACAAGAGAGTAATTAGAGCGATGAAATCTGCAGTAGGACTAAGTCGTTCTCAGGGGCTCTAGATATCACCTGTATGTATGTTACTTAATTGTGCGGATGCACAATTCTAGGTTTAGATAACCGAGCCACTTTATGTGTTTTTATGTGTGGACGGAGCCAAGTACAAATACGTGCATAACCGCAACTTTGTATCACACATGCCACCACTGTCCCTCCCCTACTGGGTAGATGCGACAATGATCCAGGGTCTTCGTTACTCCCGTATCTAAGTTCCACGAAGAGAGGGTCAAAGATTCTGTAACCGCAATACCTCCACATTTTTGTTACCGTTGGATAGTAAAATCCTTCATGTCCATATAGGGAAATGTCATGAGGTTGACATCAGACATCATCACAAAGAATAATTGACATAACATGTAAAAAGAATCATGCACCTTATCGGCGTTAAGCTTATAAACATGCTAGGTTTCCTCCATATCGCCGAGGACTAGGGGGATTACTCAAACATAGAGACAACAAGCATCATAAAGGTGTTCAGGGCAATAACAGATGAATGATTAATGCAACACATATATGAATCCAAACTAGGGTTCGGTATTACAACGAGATGAATGAAGGGATTGATATCGAGGATGAGGATGACGATGATGATGAAGATCGATGTCGTAGTCTCCTTGGTCGGGGTAATGGCGTAGCAGTGCCCTTTTGTAGATTCCCCTTGACGTCCCTTTTTGGAGGTGATGTTTACTAGCTCTGGTTCGTGGTTCTAGACTCTATGTGTGTCGTCTGAGAAATCCGATCACACTGGGTTGAAGTAGTCGACCAGGGGGTGGCGGCGCCAAAAGATATGAGTGTCTATGCTCGTACCGCATGTCATTTTCACCTCTTGAAAGCCCTGCACGGCTGGTTTTCCTCCCGCGTGATCTTCTCTTCATATGGAAGGTTATTATGAGGTCAATTAACATGATTTTCACTCAAAATTAGGTATTTTCCAATCAATGCTCAAAATATCCTTCTCCTTTTAGAACGTCGTGAAATCCGGCAAAAAGAGCACGCAAGTGCAGTAAAATTCTGAAAATCCTACAACTGTTATGCAAAAACGAGGGGTAAAAAGTTATGCGGAAATGGAATCATCAAGGCCCCTTTTTCACATAAATCCATCTCATGGGAAATCCCAAGACATATGGCCCGAAGACAAAGAAGGGAAGACACGGTCCTAACGAGGACGAAAGGAAAGGCGTCTAGACTTTGAAGGAGATAGATGATCCAATTTGCCCAAATCATAATAATAATACCAAACAAAGGGTGATTAGGGCCGGTGCTGACACGAGCCTCACAAATGTTAGCCAAAACGGATAACACGGAGAAAAAAGGAGCTTGGGGGAGCAACACTATGGAAGAACTTGCATATTAAGCCCACCTTAAGGATTATGAATCCTGAGAACAAATGCCACAAAGATTCATCATGGAAGTCAAGAAGTCAAGAGCAGTACTACGTCGTATCATGCCCCAAGAGAAGCGGAAGCTTATTGTCAAATCAACTACTCCCTCCGTTACATATAAGTGCCATGCCTCATTACATGTCCACCCCCAATTGTTGTTAGTCCGGCACACAAAAGCATATCACCACAACATGTGAACGCAAGAAGAAATCCCAACTGTTGAAGGAATGCAAAGATTCAATGACACAACCGCAACAAATACCAACTTCGCACCCACGACAAAACAAGAAGCATCATCCAAGAGACGAGAAGCATCATCCACGAGACAAGAAGCAACATCTTACAACTAAGAACCAATATTCGACAAAGCAAGTTCAACTACTACCGACCAACTATCATCGTCCAATGATCCATCCTCTACGTGTTAGCGACACACATTGATACATCTCAAATGTATCTACTTTTCCAAACACTTTTGCTCTTGTTTTGACTCTAATTTGCGTGATTTGAATGAAACTAACCCGGATTGACGTTGTTTTCAGCAGAACTACCTTGGTGTTGTTTTTTTTGCAGAAATAAAAGTTCTTGAAATTGGACGAAACTTGGTAGAGATTTTTTATTGAATATATAAAAAATACTGGTGCAAATATCCACTGGAGGGGGGCCACCAGCTGCTCACAAGGCAGCAGGGCGCATCTACCCCCTGGGCGCGGCCTGGTGTCTTGTGGGGCCCACATGGCTCTGTCTGACCTACTTCCACCTCCATAAGTACCGTCTTCCCGAGAAAAAATAAGAGAAGAAGTTTCATCGCGTTTTACGATACGGAGCTGCTGCCACCTCCTGTTCTTCATCGGGAGGCCTGATCGGGAGTCCGTTCAGGGCTCCGGAGGGGGCAATTCATCGCCGTCGTCATCATCAACAATTCCATGATGCTCACCACCAGGAGTGAGTAATTCCTTCGTAGGCTTGCTGGACAGTGATGGAGATGAGAATGATCATGTAATCGAGTCAGTTTGTTAGGGCTTGATCCCTAGTATCCACTATGTTCTGAGATTGATGTTGCTATGACTTTCCTATGCTTAATGCTTGTCACTAGGGTCCGAGTGCCATGATTTCATATCTGAACCCTTTATGTTTTCATGAATATAAGTGAGTTTTAGATCCTATCTTGCAAGTTGTATGCACCTATTACGTGTTATGAACCACAGACCCCAAGGTGACAATAATTGGGATTCACTCCGGTGATGACCGTAATATGAGGAGTTCATGTATTCACTATGGGTTGATGCTTTGCTCCAGTTCTCTATTAAAATGAGGCCTTAATTGTTGGGGAACGTTGCATGGGAAACAAAAATTTTCCTACGCACACACAAGATCTATCCATGGTGATGAGCATCTACGAGAGGGAGAGTGAATCTACATACCCTTGTAGATCGCTAAGCGGAAGCGTTAAGAAACGCGGTTGATGTAGTCGAACGTCTCCGCGATCCAAATCGCAAGTCGTCCCTCGATCCGATCACGAACTAGTGCCGAACGGACGGCACCTCCGCGTTCAACACACGTACGGCTTGATGACGCCTTCACCTCCTCGATCCAGCGAGCGATGGTGAAGTAGTAGATGAATTCCAGCAGCACGACGGCGTGGTGATGGTGGTGAGGAACAATCTCTGCAGGGCTTCGCCAAGCACTACGGAGATTATGACGGGAGAACTAGAGGGTTAGGGTTGCCGACACACGGCTTGGGAAATCTTAATGTGTCCCGTGTGCTAGCCCTGCCCCTCTATTTATATGTTGAGCCTTGGCGTCTAAACTTGGAGTAAAAGCCTCCTCCAGGTCGGTTTTGCCCGCACAAGGTCGGTTTGGCCCGCAGGGAAAGAGTCCAACTCAGATCCCTGCAGTACCGCACACAAGCGGTAGTACCGCTTGAGCGGTAGTACCGCTTCACACAAGTGGTAGTACCGCTTATGCGGTAGTACCGCTTCACACAAGCGGTAGTACCGCTTACGCGGTAGTGCTGCCTTACCAGCGGTAGTACCGCTTAAGGCAGCAGCAAAACTTCCTTTTGCACTTTCCAATACCTTGTGGGCTTTACGCCTTTGGCTCATATAAAGTGTTGCTGCACCCGAACACTTCGGTAAACATCCGGAACCCCTTCCGGTGAATTCCGGAACCCTTCCGGAGATCAAAACACTATTATCACATATATTAATCTTTACCTCCGGACTTTCCGGAGATCCTTGTCATGTCCGGGATCTTATCCGGGACTCCGAACAACCTTCGGTCACCAACACAATAACTCAACTATATTAATCGTCACCAAACGTTAAGTGTGTAGACCCTGCGGGTTCGAGAACTATGTAGACATGACCGAGACACCTCTACGATCAATAACCAATAGCGGGACCTGGATGCCCATATTGGCTCCTACATATTCTACGAAGATCTTTATCGGTCGAACCTCTATGTCAAGGATTCAGTTATTCCCGTATACTGTTCCCTTTGTTCTTCGGTATGTTACTTGCCCGAGATTCGATCGTCGGTATCTCTATACCTAGTTCAATATCGTTACCGGCAAGTCTCATTACTCGTTCCGTAATACAAGATCTCGTGGCTAACATTTTAGTCACATTGCTTGCAAGGCTCATTGTGATGTTGTATTACCGAGTGGGCCCTGAGATACCTCTCCGTCACACGGAGTAACAAATCCCAGTCTTGATCCATGCCAACCCAACAGACACCCTCGGAGATACCTGTAGAGCACCTTTATAGTCAGCAGTTACATTGCGACGTTTGATACACACAAGGTACTCCTCCGATGTCAGGGAGTTGCATGATCTCATGGTCATAGGAACAGATACTTGACATACAGAAAACAATAGCAATAAACTGACACGATCATATGCTACGTTCGTAGTTTGGGTCTTGTCCATCACATCATTCTCCTAATGATGTGATCCCGTTATCAAATGACATCTCATGTCTATGGCTAGGAAACCTTAACCATCTTTGATCAACGAGCTAGTTAACTAGAGGCTTACTAGGGACACAGTGTTGTCTATGTACCCACACATGTATTTGAGTTTCCAATCAATACAATTATAGCATGGATAATAAACGATTATCATGAACAAGGAAATATAATAATAACCAATTTAATATTGCCTCTAGGGCATATTTCCAACAGTCTCCCACTTGCACTAGAGTCAATAATCTAGTTCACATCACTATGTGATTTACATTGTAATGAATCGAACACCCATGCAGTTCTGGTGTTGTTCATGTTTAGCCCTTGGAAGAGGTTTAGTCATCGGATTTGCAACATTCAGATCCGTGTGTACTTTGCAAATATTTATGTCGTCCTCCTTGATGTAATCGCGGATGGAATTGAAACGTCGCTTTATGTGTCTGGTCCTCTTGTGAAATCTTGGTTCCTTGGCTAGAGCAATGGCACCAGTATTATCACAAAACAGAGTCATTGGGTTAAGTGCACTAGGCACTACTCCAAGATCTGTCATGAACTCCTTCATCCAGACACCTTCCTTCGCCGCCTCCGAGGCAGCAATGTACTCCGCTTCGCATGTAGAATCAGCTACCACGCTTTGCTTGGAACTGCACCAGCTAACCGCACCCCCATTAAGAATAAATACGTATCCGGTTTGTGACTTAGAGTCATCCGGATCAGTGTCAAAGCTTGCATCGACGTAACCCTTTACGACGAGTTCTTGATCACCTCCATAAATGAGAAACATGTCCTTAGTCCTTTTCAGGTACTTCAGGATATTCTTGACCTCCGTCCAGTGTTCCATTCCTGAATCACTTTGAAACCTTCCAACCATACTAATGGCAAGGCTGACATCGGGTCTTGTGCACAGCATTGCATACATGATAGAGCCTATGGCCGAAGCATAGGGGATGACACTCATCTTTTCTCTATCTCCTGCAGTCACTGGGCATTGAGTCTTACTCAACTTCACACCTTGCAATACAGGCAAGAACCCCTTCTTGGACTGATCCATTTTGAACTTCTTCAAAACTTTGTCAAGGTATGTGCTTTGTGAAAGTCCTATTAAGCGTCTCGATCTATCTCTATAGATCTTGATGCCTAATATGAAAGCAGCTTCTCCTAGGTCCTTCATTGAAAAACTCTTGTTCAAATATTCCTTCACGCCTTCCAACATTTCTATATTGTTTCCAATCAGCAATATGTCATCCACATATAATATTAGAAACGCTATAGAGCTCCCACTCACTTTCTTGTAAATACAAGCTTCTCCGTAAACTTGTATAAACTCAAACGCTTTGATCACCTCATCAAAGCGAAGATTCCAACTCCGAGATGCTTGCACCAGTCCATAAATGGATCGCTGAAGTTTGCAAACTTTGTCAGCATTCTCTGGATCAACAAAACCTTCTGGTTGCATCATATACAACTCTTCCTTAAGGAAACCGTTAAGGAACGCTGTTTTGACATCCATCTGCCAAATTTCATAATCGAAAAAGGCAGCTATTGCTAACATAATTCTGACGGACTTAAGCATCGCTACGGGTGAGAAGGTCTCATCGTAGTCAACTCCTTGAACTTGTGAAAAACCTTTTGCCACAAGTCGAGCTTTATAGACGGTGACATTACCGTCCGCGTCCGTCTTCCTCTTAAAGATCCATTTGTTCTGAATGGCCTTACGCCCTTCAGGTAATACTTCCAAAGTCCATACTTTGTTTTCATACATGGATCCCATCTCGGATTTCATGGCCTCTAACCACTTCTCGGAATCTGGGCCCATCATCGCTTCTCCATAGCTCGTAGGTTCATCGTTGTCTAACAACATGACCTCTAAGACAGGGTTGCCGTACCACTCAGGAGCAGTACGCGTCCTTGTCGACCTACGAGGTTCGATAGCAACTTGATCCAAAGCTTCATGATCATCATCATTAACTTCCTCTTCAGCTGATGTAGGCTCTATAGAAACATCTTTCTATGCTGCGCTACTTTCAGGTTGAAGTAAAGGTTCAACAACCTCATCAAGTTCTATCTTCCTCCCACTCAATTCTTTTGAGTGAAACTCTTTCTCAAGAAATGTTCCGTTTTTAGCGACAAACACTTTGCCTTCGGACCTGAGGTAGAAGGTATACCCAACTGTCTCTTTTGGGTATCCTATGAAGACGCATTTCTACGCTTTGGGTTCTAGCTTTTCAGGCTGAAGCTTTTTGACATAAGCATCACATCCCCAAACTTTAAGAAACGACAGCTTTGGCTTCTTGCCAAACCAAAGTTCATATGGCGTCGTCTCAACGGATTTCGATGGTACCCTATTTAAAGTGAATGCAGCTGTCTCTAATGCATAACCCCAAAACGATAGTGGCAAATCGGCAAGAGACATCATAGATCGCACCATATCCAATAAGGTTCGATTACGATGTTCGGACACACCATTACGCTGTGGTGTTCCAGGCGGTGTCAATTGTGAAACAATTCCATATTGTCTTAAGTGACTGCCAAACTCATAACTCAGATATTCTCCTCCTCGATCAGATCGTAGGAATTTAATCTTCTTGTTACGATGATTCTCAACTTCACTCTGAAATTGTTTGAACTTTTCAAATGTTTCAGACTTGTGTTTCATTAAGTAAATATACCCATATCTACTTAAGTCATCAGTGAAGGTGAGAAACTAACGATAACCACCGCGCGCCTCAATACTCATCGGACCGCACACATCAGTATGTATGATTTCCAACAAGTCACTTGCCCGTTCCATTGTTCCAGAGAACGGCGTTTTAGTCATCTTGCCCATGAGGCATGGCTCACATGTGTCAAGTGATTCAAAATCAAGTGACTCCAAAAGTCCATCAGCATGGAGCTTCCTCATGCGTTTTACGCCAATATGACCTAAACGGCAGTGCCACAAGAAAGTGGTATTATCATTATCAATTCTACATCTTTTGGCATCAATGTTATGAACATGTGTATCATTACTATCGAGATTCAATAAGAATAAACCCCTCACATCGGGTGCATGACCATAAAAGATATTACTCATATAAATAGAACAACCATTATTCTCTGATTTAAATGAGTAACCGTCTCGCAATAAACAAGATCCAGATATAATGTTCATGCTTAACGCAGGCACCAAATAACATTTATTCAGGTTCATCACTAATCCCGATGGTAATCGAAGAGCGAGCGTGCCGACGGCGATCACATCAACCTTGGAACCATTTCCCACGCGCATCGTCACTTCGTCCATTGCCAGCCTCCGTTTATTCCGCGGTTCCTGTTTTGAGTTGCAAATATGAGCAACCGCACCGGTATCAAATACACAGGCACTACAACGAGAGTTGGTAAGGTACACATCAATAACATGTATATCATATATACCTTGTTTGTTGTTGGCCGCCTTCTTGTCAGCCAAATACTTGGGGCAGTTCCGCTTCCAGTGTCCAGTTCCCTTGCAATGAAAGCACACAGTTTTTGGTTTGGGTCCAGCCTTGGGTTTCTTCACGAGAGGAGCAACTGCTTTGCCACTCTTCTTGGAGTTACCCTTCTTACCCTTGCCATTTTTCTTGAAACTAGTGGTTTTATTGACCATCAACACTTGATGCTCCTTCTGAATTTCAGACTCAGCGGCTTTCAGCATCGCAAACAGCTCGACGACTGACTTGTTCATCCCGTGCATGTTATAGTTCAACACGAAGCTCTTGTAGCTAGGTGGCAATGATTGAAGAACTCTGTCAGTGATAGCCTCTGGCGGAAGGGGCATCCCCAATTCAGCCAGACGGGTGGAGTACCCAGACATTCTGAGCATGTGATCACTGATAGACCCGTTCTCCTCCATCTTGCAAGCATAGAACTTATCGGAGATCTCATATCTCTCGATCCAGGCATTCTTCTGAAAGATAAACTTCAACTCCTGGAACATCTCATATGCTCCATGACGTTCAAAACGTCTTTGAAGTCCCGGTTCTAAGCCATACAATATTGCATATTGAACTATTGAGTAATCTTCAGAACGAGCCTGCCAGGCGTTCACAACGTCTAGAGACTTAACTGGAGTGGGTGGATCACCAAGCGGTGCATCAAGGACATAAGCCTTTTGGGAAGCCGTAAGGATAATCCTTAGATTACGGGCCCAGTCCACAAAGTTACTTCCATCATCTTTCAATTTAGCTTTCTCTAGGAACGCATTAAAATTCAGGGGTGCTACTGCGCGAGCCATGATCTACAACATAAATATAGCAAAGACAACTTAGACTATTGTTCTAGATAATGAGTTTAGTTAATCATATTACTTAAAAACTCCCACTCAAATTGACATCCCTCCGATCATTCGAGTGTAACATGATCCAAATCCACCAACTCAAGTCCGATCATCACGTGAGTTGAGGTGGTTTCAATGGTGAACATCTTCATGTTGATCATATCTACTATATGACTCATGTTCGACCTTTCGGTCTCTTGTGTTCCGAGGCCATGTCTGTACATGCTAGGCTCGTCAAGTTTAACCCGAGTGTTCCGCTTGTGCAACACTGGCTTGCACCCGTTGTATGTGAACGTAGAGTCTATCACACCCGATCATCACGGCGTGTCTCGAAACGACGAACTTTCGCAACGGTGCACACTTGGGGAGAACACAATTTTATCTTGAAATTTAAGTGAGGGATCACCTTATAATGCTACCGTCGTCCTAAGCAAAATAAGATGCATAAAAGGATTAACATCACATGCAAATCATAAGTGACATGATATGGCCATGAACTTGTGCTTTTGATCTCCATCTCCAAAGCACCGGCATGATCTCCATCGTCACCGGCATGACACCATGATATCCATCATCTTGATCTCCATCAACGTGTCGCCATGAGGTTGTCGCGCCGACTGTTGCTTCCACGACTATTGCTAACTCATAGCGATAAAGTAAAGCAAAACGGCGAAAATAATTAAAGACAACTCTATGGCTCCTGCCAGTTGCCGTACTCATCGACATGCAAGTCGTGATATTCTATACAACACATGATCATCTCATACATCACATATATCTCATCATGTAATTGGCCATATCACATCACAACATACCCTGCAAAAACAAGTTAGACGTCCTCTAATTGTAGTTGCAAATTTTACGTGGCTGCTACGGGTTTGCAAGAACCGTTCTTACCTACGCAAAACCACAACGTGGTGTAGTGATTGCTTTTTGATCTTCTAAAAGAACCCTCTTCATTGAAATTGATTCAACTAAAGTGAGAGAAACAGACACCCGCTAGCCATCTTTATGCAACGAAGTTACATGTCAGTTGAAGGAACCTGTCTCGCGTAAGCGTACGCGTAATGTCGGTCCGGGCCGCTTCATCTTACAATACCGCCGAATCAAGTATCAACTAGTAACGGCAAGCAATATGTATACACCCACGCCCACAACTCGTTTGTGTTCTACTCGAGATCTCATCTACGCATAGACCTAGCTCTGATACCACTGTTGGGGAACGTTGCATGGGAAACAAAATTTTTCCTACGCACACACAAGATCTATCCATGGTGATGAGCATCTACGAGAGGGAGAGTGAATCTACATACCCTTGTAGATCGCTAAGCGGAAGCGTTAAGAAACGCGGTTGATGTAGTCGAACGTCTCCGCGATCCAAATCGCAAGTCGTCCCTCGATCCGATCACGAACTAGTGCCGAACGGACGGCACCTCCGCGTTCAACACACGTACGGCTTGATGACGCCTTCACCTCCTCGATCCAGCGAGCGATGGTGAAGTAGTAGATGAGTTCCAGCAGCACGACGACGTGGTGATGGTGGTGAGGAACAATCTCTGCAGGGCTTCGCCAAGCACTACGGAGATTATGACGGGAGAACTAGAGGGTTAGGGTTGCCGACACACGGCTTGGGAAATCTTAATGTGTCCCGTGTGCTAGCCCTGCCCCTCTATTTATATGTTGAGCCTTGGGGTCTAAACTTGGAGTAAAAGCCTCCTCCAGGTCGGTTTTGCCCGCACAAGGTCGGTTTGGCCCGCAGGGAAAGAGTCCAACTCGGATCCCTGCAGTACCGCACACAAGCGGTAGTACCGCTCACGAGCGGTAGTACCGCTTCACACAAGCGGTAGTACCGCTTATGCGGTAGTACCGCTTCACACAAGCGGTAGTACCGCTTACGCGGTAGTGCTGCCTTACCAGCGGTAGTACCGCTTAAGGCAGCAGCAAAACTTCCTTTTGCACTTTCCAATACCTCGTGGGCTTTACGCCTTTGGCTCATATAAAGTGTTGCTGCACCCGAACACTTCGGTAAACATCCGGAATCCCTTCTGGTGAATTCCGGAACCCTTCCGGAGATCAAAACACTATTATCACATATATTAATCTTTACCTCCGGACTCTTCCGGAGATCCTTGTCATGTCCGGGATCTTATCTGGGACTCCGAACAACCTTCGATCACCAACACAATAACTCAACTATATTAATCGTCACCAAACGTTAAGTGTGTAGACCCTGCGGGTTCGAGAACTATGTAGACATGACCGAGACACCTCTACGATCAATAACCAATAGCGGGACCTGGATGCCCATATTGGCTCCTACATATTCTACGAAGATCTTTATCGGTCGAACCTCTATGTCAAGGATTCAGTTAATCCCGTATACTGTTCCCTTTGTTCTTTGGTATGTTACTTGCCCGAGATTCGATCGTCGGTATCTCTATACCTAGTTCAATCTCGTTACCGGCAAGTCTCTTTACTCATTCCGTAATACAAGATCTCGTGGCTAACATTTTAGTCACATTGCTTGCAAGGCTCATTGTGATGTTGTATTACCGAGTGGGCCCTGAGATACCTCTCCGTCACACGGAGTAACAAATCCCAGTCTTGATCCATGCCAACCCAACAGACACCCTCGGAGATACCTGTAGAGCACCTTTATAGTCACCCAGTTACGTTGCGACGTTTGATACACACAAGGTACTCCTCCGATGTCAGGGAGTTGCATGATCTCATGGTCATAGGAACAGATACTTGACATGCAGAAAAAAATAGCAATAAACTGACACGATCATATGCTACGTTCGTAGTTTGGGTCTTGTCCATCACATCATTCTCCTAATGATGTGATCCCGTTATCAAATGACATCTCATGTCTATGGCTAGGAAACCTTAACCATCTTTGATCAACGAGCTAGTTAACTAGAGGCTTACTAGGGACACAGTGTTGTCTATGTACCCACACATGTATTTGAGTTTCCAATCAATACAATTATAGCATGGATAATAAACGATTATCATGAACAAGGAAATATAATAATAACCAATTTATTATTGCCTCTAGGGCATATTTCCAACATTAATTACCCTTAGATTTCCATTAGGACCCCGCTGCCACGGGAGGGTAGGACAAAAGATGTTATGCAAGTTCGTATTATAAGCATGTATGACTACATATGGAATACATGCCTACATTTGATTGATGAATTGGAGCTATTGTGCATCGCTCTAGGTTGTGACTATTACATAGTTGATGTCATCCACACAAATATCCATCGTTGATCCAATGCCTACGCTTTGCTCATATTGTCTTTGCTAAGTTACTACTGTTTTTGCTACTGTTACAACTACTACAAAAATGTTACTGTTACTATTGTTACTGCTACTACTACTATCAAAACTATCATATTACTGTGCTACTAATACTTTGCAGCAGAGAATTTGCTTCTCAAGTGTGGGTGAATTGACAACTCAACTACTAAGGCTCATAAATATTCTTTGGCTCCCCTTGTGTCGAATCAATAAATTTGGGTGAAATACTACCCTTGAAGACTGTTGCGATCCCTTATACTTGTGGGTCATCAAGACTATTTTCTGGCGCCGTTGCGGGGGAGCATAGCTCTATTTATTGGAGTTAATTATCTGCTGATCATTATGAAGACTCTGAAAGACTCTAAGACCAAGATCATGCCCTCTAAGACGAGGGGAGGTAAGGAATTGTTAACTAGCTCTGCACTTGATTCACCTTCTGTTTTAAGTCGACTTGCGACACCACCACCCGTTATTCAATCTGATATGTCGCAAGTAATAGACACCACCACTGCTATTGATGATACATATGATGATGCTACTACTTTGCTTGATGAAACTGTGCCACTATGTGAATTTCTTGATGCTCATATCGCTAAAGCTAAAGAATTTGAAAAGGATGAAAATGATGATTCACCTACTACCCCTAGCACTCCTACTAGAACTAAGATACTTGATATACCTGAGGGTTATGTTGTGGACGGGGAGATTGCTAAGGAATTTCTTGCTTGTAAGGATAGGGAGGATCTTAAAAAATTACTGAGTAAGCTGAAAGAAAAGTCTATGAATGAAATGATGAAATATGATCCTAAGTTTGCAACCTCTCCTATCTTTGTTACTGATAAGGATTATGAATTCTCTATTGATCCTGAACTTATTACTTTGGTAGAATCCGATCATTTTCATGGTTATGAATCTGAAATTGTTGTGTCACATCTCACTAAACTAAATGATATTGCTACCCTGTTTGCTCAAGAGGAAAAGATTCGCTAAGTTGTTTCCTTTCTCACTAAAAGGTGATGCTAAAGATTGGTTTAATACTCCTGCTCCTGGTTGTGTGCGTAGTCCCCAGGATATGATCTACTACTTCACCGAGGAATATTTTCCTGCTCATAAGAAACAAGCTGCCTTACAGGAAATATATAACTTTGTGCAACTTGAGGAAGAGCATCTCCCTCAAGCTTGGGGGAGGCTTCTCCCGCTATTAAATGCTTTGCCCAATCATCCTCTTAAAAAAATGAAATACTTGATATCTTTTATAATGGACTAACCGATGCTTCTAGGGACTACCTAGATAGTTGTGCTGGTTGAGTTTTCAGGGAACGAACTATTGAACAAGCTCAAGGGTTATTAAATAACTTATTGAGAAATGCCGATGATTGGACACTTCTTGAACCACCACGAAAGCCAACTCCGAAAAAAGAGGTATTCTATTCCTCAGTCCAAAAGATATGCAAGAAGCAAAGAAATCTATGAAAGAGAATGGCATAAATCTGAAGATGTTAAAAATCTACCATCTATTGAAGAAGTACATGGACTCGATATCCCGACACAGGTAGTAGAGGTAAATTCTCTTTATAGGCTTGATGAGGGGGATATACCTTATAATAAATCTCCTAGTCAGTGTTTGGATGAATTTGATAATTTTATTGTTAAACAAGAAAATTTTAATAGGCAAATAAGTGATCAATTGAAACGTAATGCTATTATGATTGAACGCTTGAGTGATTTGATGTTTAGAATTAATAATGATGTTAAAGGCTTATGTAAACATTCATCTATGCTTCACACTCAGCTAGAACAACTTTCTAAATCACAAAATGATTTGCTTAAGGAAATGAACAACAAACTTAATGATCATGTTGTTAGAGTAATGACTAGAGGTGGTAGAATGACTCAGGGACCTTTGTATCATGAGGGTCATCCTAAAAGAATTGAACAAGATTCTCAAAGAATTAATGATGATGCACTTAGTTCACCTAAGAAGAAGATGAAGAATAAGGATAAAACTTTGCATGCTCCTGGTGAACCTGTCATGGAAAAACCTTCTGAGAATCCCAATAATGTTTCTATTTCTGATGCTGAGACACAGTCTGGTAATGAGCACATACCTAGTGATAATGATAACGATGATGCTAATGATGATCATATTGATACTCCACTAGATAATAATAAAGAATCTGATAATGAAATAGAAATAGAACCTGAAGTTGAGCTGGATGACCCACCTCCTAAGAATAAAAGATACAATAAAAGAGACTTTGTTGGTAGTAAACATGGTAAAGAAAGAGCACCATGGGTTCAAAAACCTATGCCTTTTCCTAGTAAGGCCTTAAAAACTAAAGATGAAGATGCTTTTAGTCGCTTTGTTGAATTGCTTAGACCTTTATTTCTGCAAGTTACTTTGACTGATGCTATGAAAATGCCTCATTATACTAAGTATATGAAAGATATCTATTATATGTAAAAAGTAATTAACAGACTACCAGAAAAAAAAAAGAATTAAGCTAGAAAATCCGATAAAAATTAGAAACATCCGGCCATTAATTAAACAAACTAGCTGATACGACCAATGGATCTCCAAAATAGTCTATTTATGTAATAGTTCAAACAAATTACCCACCAATGCCCTTCATTATTTTTTATCGTACCCCTTACAATTTACCTAGCTAGAAAAAGTTAGGTTAGAGCATCTCCAACAGGCGCCCCAAATAAACCGCGCGCACCAAAAAGTGGGCTTTTAGCGTGCGCGTGCCCACGCGGCGCGCTCCAGCAGGCACGGGAAAAAACGGCGCGGGAAAAAAACGGGCCTGCGCGCGGGATAAAGTGGGCGCGCGCGCGGCAGTTTTGGCGCGCGTGCTATATAAACAGCGCTGTGCACGCGCCCACTCCACCGCCACGGCATGCCACGCGCCCTCTCCTCCGCTCTGCCTCGCCACGCGCCCGCGCCGCCGCTCTCTTTCTCGCCTCGCCGCCGCCGCGCCGCCGGGGAAGTTCGGGCTACCGCGCGCGTCCGTCCGGCGTCTTCTACGCCGAGATTCGCTCCGGCGAAACGCGCCTCGGCCTCGGCACGTTCGAGACCGCCCACGAGGCCGCCCGCGCGTACGACGCGGCGGCGTGGCGCCTCCGGCGGCCTCGTCGGGAGATGAACTTCCCCGACGTGCCGACGAGGGAGCGGGCGATTGAGCTCGCGCCTCCGCCGCGGCTGGTCACCGACGAGGAACGCCGCCAAAACCGGAGGCGGGAGCGCCGCCTCGGCATCGCCGAGATGGACGAGGAAGCTATGGCGGCGTGGCGCCAGTGCTTCCCGCATGACGTCATCAACGAGCAGGAGTTTTACGCGCAGAGGAGGGCGGAGCGAGCCGCCTATCGCGAGGACAGGCGTATGCGGAAGGCGGCCGCGCTCTTCAACATCGAGCTCGGACAAGCGTCGAGCTGGGACCCCAACGATTACCAGTGGGAGGACGCCTTCCTTTCGTCATCGGAGTCGTGGGAGGACACCACCGACTCGGAGGACGACGACGATGACGAGTAGTTTGGCCGCGAGCCTTTTGTATCGTTTTTTATCTATGCTATGAACTATGTTTTTTATGCTTTATTTTATCTATGTTTATGCTCTTTAACTATGTTTTATCTATGCTATGATGAACTATGTTGGTTGTTTGAAATATGAAATGTGTCTGTTTTTTGTACGCGCGCTGTATTTTAGCGCGCCTGAAGCGCTACAGCGGCGCGCTAAAATTTGCAGCCTCCGGTGAAGCAACTGCCTACTCGCGCGCTAAAACAGTCGTTGCGCGCGCTGTATAAATTTTTTAGCGCGCCGCGCCTGCGCGCGTCTGTTGGAGATGCTCTTATTAGGTTATGGATCTCCTATCCAAGATGTTCCCGCCGCCGCCAAGTTCTACGGTGCGCTCGGCTGGCCGGCCGTCCAGGCGTCAATCCCATGTATGTACACCAGAGCATCCGGCTCTATACTTGCTTTGTGACTAGCGCTCATGCATGTATGGGCGAGCGTACGTGGACGAGCTCGGCGCGCCACGAGGCGCCGAGCTTTTGGAGACTCTGGCCGCTGATACATAGAGGTCGAAGTAAGGCATGAATGGCCGGAGTAATTAAGGATGGTTTGACTAGAGCCAATGCTTTGTACGTGTGTGTTGCATGGGTCGCCGGCCGCTCACGAGTACTCCGGATGTGTTGCATGGGTCGCCGGCCGCTCACGAGTACATGAATACTGGAATACTTGATCAATAGGAACGGCCAGAAGCCCAGAACGATGCAATTATGGTCCAGACATTGATACAAGATCGATTGTAAAATTTTCTACACACAGCTCACAGCTTGGTGCAGTCACGTACGTGAGGTATTTTTTTTACTGATCCGTCTATGCACACGTGTATAATACAACATAAATTCTCCAAATTTTTATCAGCATAAACTACGTAAAACAAGAGCTGTACATCATTCCTGGCTGTGTGTATATGTCAATATACAAGAAACATATATTGTATAACATGCAAAATAAGAGGTGTGCATCATCAATTTGTTTTGTTGACCGAAAATTATACCAGAAGGACACACTGTTGTAGCATCTAAAATTATTAGGCTAATCGGTATGTAATAGTTTACAACAATTTTTCTTGACAACAATTTTCCTTTAAACTTTTCCATCAATTTTTGTTATACATTTCATGCCCTCCTTCGCGATTCTGAACCCAGCGTCATTTTGTTACATGGCAGGTCCAAGTCACATATTAGACTACAGTACCACGAACAGGTTAACTTACAAATTTATTTTTTTATTCAAATAAAATAATGATCCTCCCCCTTTTTATAATCCATTTCTAACATTCAGCAATGCGACCAGGACACCTACAGCTTATGTGCTTCCACATGCTCACGTATCAAATTGTGTACTAATGGCTGAATTAAACATTAGGTAAGTGAAAACACCTTTTTCTCAATGAAATGGAACACACCTTGAATCCTTGATGCATTTTTTTTAATGATTGTGCAGTTGTTAACACCGGTACATATAAATGTTTCTGAATTATTATTATTTTCACTTCTGCACTGTACTATTGCTATTGGCTTCATGTGTACTTTTCTAAGTAGAACATTCTAATGTTTCTAACTTTGGGTAGTAAAAGTTAAAATCTTATTTGATTAGAAAGGCGGAAATATGATAAACTGATTTGTGATGAAAAATGTTTTTCATATAGTAGATCAATATTAAAAATTTATGGCTGGTCCATTGTACTGGACACTTCAGGTTTTGAGTTAGGAAAAGGACAGGGTCTACAAGCTCTTGACTACCATGTTAGATTCAGGGGCATCATGAGTATTGAAGCAAGAAGCAATATGGATGTTGATCAGAAATAAGCTTGCGGACCCAGAAGAGGTTCCTAAGTCTGTGTACATTACTTGGGTAAACGATTCATTCTACTGATTGGTCAGTTATGAACTTTCTTTGTACTACCTCCGTCCCAGATTATAAGACGTTTTTGGTGGGCTACCAAAAAAGTCTTATAATTTGGGACAGAGGAACGAAGTTTTATAACACTCACCTATAATCACTTTTGTCACAAAACTAGGTTGCACCACACGATCTTAGCAGATACGTACGGAGTAAGCCACCCTGTCAAATCTATGGACATGCCTTCAATTAGCAAGACCCACACGATTTTATTCCAAACGTCTTAAAATTAATAATTTCTCTTTTTCACAAAAGGCAACATCATTGTTTCAATACCAAAGAGGCCAATAGCAAAACTACAAATTGGTATGTTCCCTATAGACCATAATGTGCAGGTTTGGAAATATAGCTAAATTTAATTCCAAAAATGTAATTTACTGAATCAAGTACGTGTATATTTGTGTTTAAGAAAAAAACTTGATTGCACGTCCACTTACATGTGTAATTTTATAGTTTCAGTTCAAAATTTCCAATCATTCCGATCTTAAACTTTAACCTACTCGGGTATCTACAGAGAAGAGCGTCTCATTAATGATTTTCTGTAAAAGCTTATATGTAAAATCACTTGGTGTACCCGAAACATATGGGAACCAATATGGAACAACAAAAGGATCGACACACTCCATTGAGTGTCAGTTGTCCATTTCTCACCTTTTATCCGGCCTAATATTTTTATGAGCACAATTTCAGTTCATATTGTTTTTATGATAGTGTGATACCATCTTTGATAATCAAAATTTACAACATCGTTTTGGCCTAAGTATTAATACACATTTTATAAATTTGTGGTTTCTCTGAACTTTGTCTTATATCTTAACTACACACATTTGTATGTCCAATTCTTCTTTTTTATGTCTTGCTCAATTAGTTTGCAAGATGGTATTGTCTTCACTCTTTAACTTCCCCCGAGACTAAATTTCTTCTTCTTCTGAAACCAATGGATTGTTGCCGAGTTTATTAGTAGAAAAACAAGTGAATGCCAATACATCAAGGACAAAGCCCACTTGAACATCGGTACAACATGGGTTAAGTCCATTGATGACATAGTGAACACAAGAAAAACATGACAACCATACAAGCACAAACCAATGGGAAGCTTGCTCCTATGGGAGGGGCAAACACATGAAAGTTCCGCCGCGTTGAAGGAACACGCACTCCACAGAAGCCGCAACCGCTATTGGACTAACTTTTGTCAAGTCACTATCTTTATATAGTGAGACGTAACAATTGATACTTTAGAAAGAATTGCATGGTTCACTTTGTGTATTCCTGGACTATTAATTATTGTTCTAAAAAATTGTTAACCTGCAACTATTCCATAGAGCTTATGAAATTTATTTAGCATACTGAAAATAGTTTATAGATTACATTTCAGTATGCATTACCATCAAGCGTAATGTCAAGGAGGGGCACAAGCAAAGTGGGGAACAAAATGTTAAGTTCAGTCTCATTCTTATTGATTTTAGTCCTTCAAAACGCCCTGAACGCCTACTTCTGAAGGAACAACTTTTGCTAAGTGAATAAATATGATGGTACTTATTTAATCATTTTGTTGCACTATAAATTATTATGCATTTTCCAGATTTCAACAATAATATATAAATGACTCGCTATGGTGAAACAAATATTTGTTCATATTAAGAGATTTAGTAGATATAAAAATTTACAATGATTAAAAACTAAACCTACTAATTCCAGGTAGATTGACAATGTATTTCAAAAATATAAATAAATACAACACGAGTGATCATAAAGAATACAGTTTGTATGGCATGCATAATCAGAAGGTAAATGAAAAATGGATAACATATATATTTATGTATAAATAAATAATCAAAAATACCTAAGACATAACTATATTCGCAAAATTCATATATTCATAAATGTCATCAGATATGGTTCCAATTTTTCTTTAGATAAATAATATATTATGATCTCATTATTAAACTTTATAAATTCTAGCCCGCGCATTGAGCGGGCCACTCTGCTAGTTGTTACTAATAAAAGGAAAATACCCGAGGCTAAAATTTCTACTATGCTTTCAAATTATTCCTTTAAGGGAAAAATACCTCAGAAGCTAGGAGATCCAGGAATACCCACTATACCATGCTCTATCAAGAATAATTGTCAGAATTGCCTTATGTGATTTAGGAGCTGTTGTTAGTGTTATGCCTTTTCTCTCTTTATAAAAGACTTGATTTGAGTAAGTTGATTCCTACTGAAATTTCTTTGCAAATGGCTGACAAATCAACTGCTATACCTGTCGGTATTTGTGAAGATGTTCCGGTCGTTGTTGCTAATGTTACTATCTTAACGGACTTTGTTATTCTCGGTATGCCTGAGGACGACAATATGTCGGTTATTCTCGAGGGACCTTTTCTGAATACTGCAGGGCTGTTATTGATTGTAATAAAAGCAAGGTCACTTTCCATGCCAACAACAATGAGCATACGGTATATTTTCCGAAAAAGCAAAACAAAGTGAATAGTATCAACTCTATTGAAAAAATTATGACAATCACTATTGGAGGTTTTGAGTTTCTTCTTCCGGTTCCCGAAAAGAAATATCAAACTCTTATTGTTGAGACAATGCATATCCCAGTTGATGTAACATAGTGCTATGCAAAAATTCTTCGGTTTTATGTCACTCGGAAATAGTTTGTTAATGAGACCTGATCAACCTTATTAATGGATTCTTTTTGAGGGGCATATGGTCGATGAATTCCGTAAGCACAACCTTCTATAACTCTAGTTTACTTTCGGTTATTTTTAGTTTAATAAAGTTAAATGCCATGTTTATCCTGTTTTCTGAATTATCCATGCAACAAAAATGGCCCAGAAATAAAAGTGTTCAAAATGTCCTGAAATTTTAACACGATTTTTTATTGAATATATAAGAATATTTGGCACTGGACACACCCCAGGGGGGTGCACCTGCTGTCCACAAGGCAGCAGGGCACGCCTACCCCCCTGGGCGCGCCCTAGTGTCTTGTGGAGCCCATAGGAGCCCACTCACTTAGTGCACTTGCCCACTGCTTCTTCTTCCTCCAGAAAAAATCGTGGAGCTCTAGTTCTCGTGTTCTTGCCTCGAATCCTGAGATTTTCGATCTCCTTGCTCGGAGCTCCATTTCTGAAACTTTTCGGAGAAATTGTTCTTTGGTATGTGACTCCTCCAATGGTCCAATTAGTTTTTGTTCTAGTGGTTTATACTTTGCTTGTTTTTGCTGCTGTGGTGACCAAGAAAATGAGCTTGCATGTTGAATTCACTTGGTGCTAAGTAGTTTGAATGCTTGATATAGCCCCTAGACACTTGTAGGAGTTGTTGCTATTGATTTTGTTGAGTTTTATTAACCTCTTATTGATGTCCCAAAAATTTCAGAAATTTTTCATAGGAGGAAAATGATGAGAAGGTTATTCACGAGGGGCTCCTCGAGCCGAGGTTCCAAGGGAACTTCGAGTCGTAGAGCGGAGGTGCGGCCATGTGAGTGGCCATGCAACACCTTCATGAGCGAAGCCGGTTTCCGACATGAGTTCGAGCAATTCGTGGCAAATGCCAGATTGACCAACTTCGTCGTAGATAAGTGTGATCAGTATCTACTTCTCACCAACACTTTTGTGCAACACTTCCATTTCATGCCTAGACTGGAAATTCCTATGGTGCACTTTCATTTATATGAACAAGACTTTGAGATACCATTTGTAGACTTTTGTGAGATGTGCATGCTACCTTCTGAGGGTGAGTTGGATGATCCTCGACCTAGCGAGTTTGAGGAATTCATTCCCACTTTAACTGTGGGAGAATCTAGGGGAGTTTCTAAGGCTAGAGTCACTAGTTTGCATTTTCTTGCTGTGCATTACTTTGGTTTATTCATAGGAAAATGTTTGAATGCTAGACAGGAGGGTGGAACCCTCGGTGCCCCCGACCTTGCTATTTTGCGTCGCGTGCTTTTTAGTGATAGAACTTACAGTATGGGAGGAATTATTGCACGCCGCTTGTACACTAACAAAACTAGGGGTAGTATTCATGGCGGTATTTATGCTACTCGTCTTGCTAGGTGACGAGGTCCTGTACCGGGGGTGGCTAACGCCAAGGAGCCCGGCCTCATCAATGATAAGGGGGCCCAGCGGGCCCATGACCTGGTGCTAACCCTAGGAGGGCCAGACGACCTTCTTGACGCCCAAGACTAGAGGATGGCGGCGCCCCAGATCGCATCCAACATGTAAACCTAGGCCTCTCCTGTCTATATAAAGGGAGGTCTAGGGTTCCCCTTGATCCATCTATCCTCGGATAGGAGAACTCTCGGTAGCAACATCATACACCATTGTAATCCCTCGCACGAGGTACCCTCCATTATGAATAACCGAAACCAGCAGGACGTAGGGTATTACTCTCCGGAGGCCCGAACCTGGATAAACCCCTCGTGTGACCTCCGATTCATGACTTCCAGCTGCGCTTGGACCCCTACCGAGGGATATGACGGAAATCTGTTCCGTCAGTTGGCGCGCCAGGCACGGGCGGCGCCGGCTGGAGACCGATCATGGGTCGGATCTTTTCCTACCACCAGCGGCCTCTCGCCGGGGGAAAGCCTAACCTTTGGCTCTTTAATGTTCACCGCGAACGACGCATGCCGGGTCGAAATCAACCTACCGGATCATCCCACGCGCGTGATCTACATCGGCAACGTCGCCTTCGTTACCAATGCGCACGGCGACCTCCGGATATGCCTACCACCCGTCCAACCCACGGGACGTGGCGGGCTCCCGATCCCAACGACCTCAGCTACCGACACCGCCTATCATTTCTCGTTCGGATTGAAGAACACGGGGGGTGCATACCAGAACGAGCTCCATCAACGTCTCCAGAAGAACGTACAGCTCGTCGCCATGGTGTGCGATAACTTCCACATCGACTACGCACCCGAGGACTGTTTCCTTGACGAAACGATCTCAGATTGTAGCATCGACACTGCAGACCTGCTATCGTTGTCTGACCGTGAGGGCGCAGACAGTGAACCGACCTCACCAGAGGAGGTCGAGGCCGAAGACATAGCGATCTCACCGGCCAAAATCAGATCTCCAAGGATGGAGTACGAAGACCGCGGTGAACAACAAGACACCTCGAAATCTTGCGACCAGCAGGAAACAGAGGACGGTGTCGAACCGTACGTCCCACAACCGATCTCTCTACACAAGGTGATGTTCGCAGAAGCAGAGGCCGAAGCAAGTGATGGCACGCCACACTCAACCACCACGACGTTGAAAAATCCGCGAAGCTACCGAGCCCAACTACCCACGAGGGCGACCCACCCCAGTCCTAGGAGGACGAGCTTCGCGAGATCCTCATGCCTGGGGTTGTGTGCCATGCACTATCAAAGGTAGCCGCGGCAAAGGAACAAGCAATGACAGACAGCACCAGGCAATCACGGGATGAAGGCCATCAGCCAAACACAGAGGCCGGTAATCGCAAAAACGACGAGGAAGCCACCAACGATGACGGGCTGAGAGAGCTCCCTACAGCAGCTCAGAGCATACAAGAAGCGGTCCCGTTGGTGAACAAGCTCCAAGCTACACCCACAGACTCTGAAATCCTTGCCGACCTCATCAAATCCATTCACAGGACAGCCGAGCTCCAAGAGAAGCAAGTGCACCATGCAACGGGCGCCCGAAGACCTCCCAAAGAGGACCCAGCACTAGAAAGCCATGAGGTGGACAACGTCGAGAGGCACGACGAGACGCTATGCGCCGACGACCTCCGACACACGATACAAGCCGCAAGAGCAAGAAGCCGAGAGGGATCCGTTCACAACCGCCTTCGCTACCTCCCGGATCTCCGCGACCACCTGAGAGTCCGGGCCATGGAACACCACGGCCTGGAATACGAAGCTCCGATCCCTCGGCTAATGTTCGGCATCGCGCCCGCATGTTTCGGCTACGAGGTCATCACACACCAATTTCCTCGGCCATTTATTGTGCGCGGGGTTGAAAAGTACTCAGGAGATACAAAACCCGACCTCTGGCTCGGCAACTACCTAACATCTGTTGAGCTAGCACACGACGACATTGGAAACGCCCTTCGCCATATCCCTTATGCCTATCAGGATCAGCACGGTCATGGCTGAACGGGCTCCACCAAACTCCATTCATAGTTGGACAGATTTCGAGCACGAGTTCCTCAACAACTTCGAAGGGACGTACCACCGGCCAGGGAGCCTGGTAGACCTCTACAACATAACGCAAGGAGTAGAAGAACCGATGCGCGACTTCATCGCCCGCTGGCTCAGAAAGAAAAACACGATACCAAACATCTCTGATGGTACAGCCATCGAAGCATTCATCAACGGAGCACTGGACCCCATGCCGAGACATAAGATCGAAAGGAAAAGGGCGCAAGGACAACTGCCCAACGTGGCATCCCTCATGACAATAGCAAACATTTTCGCCAGAGGCGAGGAGGCAGCCCACGCCAGTCATCATCACAAGCAACCAGAGAGGCCGACAAGTGCGCAAGGCAGGACAGGCCGCACAACACGCGGCCAGAACCATGGGCTCAAGCGAAAGGACAAACCGTCGGCAGCAGCAACCGGGCAGGAGCCCGACTCACAAGGCAACAAAAAAGCCAAGTACGAACACAGGCCAAAGCACGTGTCCCGCATGTATGAGGCAATCATGAGCGGCCCATGCAAGTACCACAGCCACGGAGCATATAAAGCGTTACACTCCGCACGCGAGTGTCACCTCACCGAGCAGCTCACCCAAGAGAAGAACGCAAAGGAAAGAGAGGGCTCCGACATCGAAGACAATTGCAGCGCACGCGCGACCTCCCAGAAACCTTCAAGAGGAGGCCGGATGGACAAAACCAACACACACATGGTGACCATGATCTTCCGAGGCCCGGAGTCCAAACGGGCTCAGAAACAAACATTGCGAGAGGTCTACGCCCTCGTCCCCAGAGTGCCATAGTTGCTGGACTGGTCAAACCATATGATCTCCTTTGGGCTCAATGACCACCCAGACTACATTCCTAACCCAGGGAGGAACGCGCTCGTCGTCGACCCGGGGGCTGCTAGTTATCCAAAGTACTCATGGATGGCAGCTCCGGCCTCAACATCATGTATGCAGCAACATTGCAGAAAATGGGACTCCCCATAACAGGTCTACGACCTTCACCCAAGCACTTCCACAGCATCGTCCCCGGGAAAAAGGCCGAACCACTCGGCCAAATCACTCTGGAGGTCATCTTCGGAAAGGATGACAACTTCCGGGCCGAGAAATTATGCTTTGAAGTAGTCCCGTTCAAAGGGGGTTATCACGCCCTCCTAGGGAGGCCGACATTCGTCAAGTTCATGGCAATACCATGCTACGCCTACATGAAGCTGAAAATGCCTGGTCCAAATGGGATCATCATGGTCTCCAGCGACACCAAGAACGCACACGAAGAAAAGGTCGCCCACCTCGAACAGGCAGAGGCCGACCTCCCAGAAGACAAAGAGGAATGCGCAGAGGTCCCCTCTAAGCAATTCAAGAAGAAAAGGAGCGGCAACCCAGCTGCTACCGCCCAGGAGCCCCCAGCGGACCCCTCATGCTCCAACTAGCATGAAGCAGGAGCACGAAGCTAGGAGGCCTGAAGCATTATCCAACGGAGGAAAACAACTCGAACAGCGGCACAAATGCAGGCTACGTCAATCCTTTCCCCCTTTTTTACATTCAGCACATTAGATTTGTTTCACGAACAAACTGTCCAAAAACAGAAATAAAAGCTTGTACTACCCTCTGGCTTGCTATATAAAGAATTCATGTGATGGCGTTATAATTTCACCTTAGCGCCCTAATCTCCTCAAACTTTCTATCCATGCCCCATGGTACTACCAAGCACCTTGTATTGACCGCGCCGTGTAGAGGTCTGAGGGGAGTCGGAGAGATCCTCCTATGAGATGGGTTCGGGGTCTGCATCATTTGTCGTACCGCCCCGGCCCCCATAGGAGTTGTATCCAACGGCCACTCAAATTACACTCGGGGGATGTATCACAGTACAGCCCACACCGGGGCCTCCCTAACCAGGTGGCCTCCCTTGTGGATCGGCTTATGGCCAACCCCTCTCTTTCGCCTTTAAGTTTTGTAATGCACATATCCTAACAAGATGAGAATACTACCCTAGCCAAAAGGTTTGCAGCGATTTACGATCGTTCTGCACTTTGTCGGGCTCAAACAGGGGCCTCCCACAAACACGTTGACGCTTTCGGCACAACGGGGTCACATTTCTCAACAGCTGACTTGGATGCTTATCCAACTTAGGCAAGAGACAAATATATAACACAACCAAAAGATAACATACGTAATACAGTCACGCTATTTCACATTACAAGAGGCCTAATCGTCCTCCCCGCCGACTGAGCACCGCTTCAGAATCTCTTCCAGCTTGCAGACATCCGCAACATACTCGGCCTCCGCCCCGACCTCCACCGATGAGGTCTCCGGGGGTGGACACTCAGCAGTGCCATCGACGATGAGGCCGAGGTCGGCGTTGGGCAGATGCACTCTCACACTGGCCAACACTCGCATGGTGCCTTCATACACCGCTGAGTACTGCCAGTCCAAGAGTTGATCGGGCGCCTTCTCCAGCAGCTTGACGACGCCGTCCATGGTGTCATCGAGGTCCTCCTCGCCACGGTAAAGCATCCCGCATGCCGTGCCCAGCGCTATGCGCATCCGTGGGGCAAGGTCCGCAACATGCTAAAGACGCCTAACCGGATCCACATGGGCGACGTCTGGGAGGGGCACTACAAACGGAATGCCGCATCAAGCCTCCGCCAAGGAAATGGGAGACAACACGAAAAAGGCAAGAAGCTTACGCATAGCAGCGGCCTCCAAGTCCTGAAGCTGCTTCATCAGCTGCTTCACCCGGTCCTGTGCAGTAGACCGAGCCTCACCGACCCGCTGGGCGGCGGCCTCCTTTTGCTCCAGAATAGCTGCCTGCTTCAGCAGCTCCACATCCTTGTTGGCCAGCGAGCTCTCAAGGGCGGCCACCTTCTGCCGGTATTCCTTGAGCTCGCTATCCGTGACACCCACCGTGGTCTGAAGCTCGCCATGCGACCTCTCCAACTCAGATAGCTCCTGTCGCAAAGTCGCGGTCTCCTCAGCAGCTGCATAACATGGGAGGACATCAACCACCCAACATAACGGATAAATGGAAAATCCTGATCAGGTCAGGCGCAGCCCAACGACTCACAGATGGATCCGGCAGACGTCGCAGAAAGGTGCGCGATCTCCTGCCACTGGACCTCCAGTTGGCGCTTGAGGTCTACCACCTCACCCTCCAGAGTCACCACCTTCTGCATGAAACAACCGTTAGGAACAAACAATAAGCCCGAACGAGAGTTCGGAAGTGACATCCCGTCCGGCCTCGGGGGCTACTGGCTACCCTACATAAATCAAAATACAAAGGCATTACCTGGCAGCCGGCCTCTGCAAGGATGATGAGCCCATCCATCTGGGTGCTCAAGACCTCCTGCACGCCTGCTACTGCAGCAGCAAGCGTTGATGAGGATGCGGGGGCTGCAGCAGCGGCGGGCCGGCTCAGGTCGGCCTCCCCTCCGCGAGCAAGCGCGGCCTCCGCATTGACAGCTTCATCGGAGGCCGGCGTGGCGTCAGCACTAGCAGGGAGCCCAGAAAGGACCTCCGCGGCTGCGAAATAAAAGCCAGAAGTTGAGAAGGAGGCTCAAAACACAAATATAATTCTCAGACACACTTACCGGTGATGAGCGAGGCGATCTCCAGAGGAACTAGAGGAGGTTCACCAGGCGGCCTCGGCACGACTGCCTCCACAGCATCGGAGGCCGGAGGCCCGGAGCTTCCGGGGTCGCGAGGTCCCTGCAAAAGGACTCAAGTCAGGTTCCGACGAATGCCCAAGACACGGCAAATATCGTGATAACGCCGCCAACGTACGTTGCAGCGGCTGCAACTTTCCGCCTCTTGGCCGTTGGCATGGCCAGTGGCACCTTCAGCTTCGGAGAAACCGGAGCACCACGAGGTCGGCGGATCTCATGGCTTGCCGGCTCAGCTTCGAAAGGGCCACCCTTAAGGGTAGCCCGTTTGGCGCCCCCCTTGGCAACCACGGGCTCTCTCGGGCTCTAGCGAGCTGCTTGTTCAGCCTCCTCGTCCTCTGTGACGGAGGGCGGAGACGAGACCTCACCCGATGCGGCACCCTCATCGGGGACCCCGCTGTCCGCCCCTTCGTCCGCAGAAGAGGCAGCCCTCTTCCCTTTATGGAAAAGGGGAGGGAGGCACTCTAGTGCGGGCTGCAAGAGCACTCGCACCTCCAGGGTTAGGTCTTGCCCAGGAAGCGGGGGCTCCGAAAGGAAAGCGGCGAACTCCGCAAACTGCTGAGACGGATAGAAGAACAGAGGTCACAGATGAAGCCCGACCTCTCTATTACTACCCTCGCCCAGAGCTAGGGCGAAGAAACGTACCCCCTTGGGTGGTGCCGCGCGGCTGAAAGGTTCAACCGCCACCGCCATGGACACCTTGTCGACATCCAACCCCGTCAGCTGAGCGAGGCGACGACGAATTGATACGTCTCCAACGTATCTATAATTTATGAAGTATTCATGCCATGTTAGCAATAATTTTATATGGTTTTGTTGCACTTTTATATGACTTTTGTATGATTTTCATGGACTAACATATTAACCTAGTACCCAGTGCCAGTTGTTGTTTTCTGCTTGTTTTTGGTTTTCCAGAAAATCCATACCAAACGAAGTCCAAATGCGATGAAACTTTTTGATGATTTTTTTGGAACATAAGAGACCCGAGAAGCTTCGAGGAAGTACCAGAAGACCCACGAGGCGGTGACAAGGTAACCCGATGCGCCCCGGGGGGGTCGCGTGGGGTTGCCTTGTGGGCCACTCGTAACTCCTTTTCGCGTGATTCCAACACTGAAAATTCTTACAAATAGAGAAATCCCCCAGAAATAAGCCTAGAACTTCGACTCCGCCGCCGCAACCTTCTGCTCCGAAGAGATCCCATCTAGAGGCCTTTTCCGGCACCTTGCCGGAGGGGGAAATCTTCACCGGAGACCATCTTCATCATCCCGACGGTCTCCATGACAAGGATGGAGTAGTTCACCCTTGGGGCTGAGGGTATGTACTAGTAGCTATGTGTTTGATCTCTCTCTCTCTCTCGTGTTCTTGATTTGGCACAATCTTGATGTACCGCGAGCTTTGTTAATATAGTTTGATCATATGGTGTTTCTTCCCTCTCTATCTTCTTGTGATGAATTGAGTCTTTCCCTTTGAAGTTTCGTTATTGTCGGATTGAATATTTCGGATTTGAGAACACTTGATGTTTGTCTTGCATGTGGATACCCGTGGTGATAATGTGGTATTCTATTGAGTCCCTTGATGTATGTTTTGGTAATCAACCTGCGGATTCCCGTGACCTTGGGGTAATCTAGGCATATGGGTTGGTACATGTTTTCATCTTCTTTTCTCTGATAGAAACCTTGGTGTACTCTTTGAAGTTCTTTGTGTGGATTGAATATTATGGATCTGAAGTTGTTTGATGCATATCGAATAGTTAACTCGCGGATACTTGTGGTGACATTGGAGTATCTAGGTGACATTAGAGTTAATTGATGTGTATCATATGGTGTTATTTTAGTACGAACTCTAGGGCTATTTGTGACACTCATAGGGATGGCTCAATAGATTGATCAGAAAGGATAACTTTGAGGTGGTTTCGTACCCTACAACAATTTCATCTTATGTTCCCCGCTAATAGGAACTTTGGAGTAATTCTTTATCGCACGTTGAGGGATTGTTATATGATTCAATTATATTAGCACTCTTGAGAGATTGCACTAGTGGAAGTATGAACCATAGGCCTTGTTTTCAAGCATTGCAATACCGTTTGTGCTCACTTTTGTTACTTACAACCTTGCTGTTTTTATTATTCTAGATTACAAAAACCTATATCTACTATTCATACTACACTTGTATCACCATCTCTTCGCTGAACTAGTGCACCTATACAATTTACCATTGTATTGGGTGTGTTGGGGACACAAGAGATTTCTTGTATTTGATTGCAGGGTTGATTGAGAGAGACCATCTTCATCCTACACCTCCCACGGATTGATAAACCTTAGGTCATCCACTTGAGGGAAATTTGCTACTGTCCTACAAAACTCTGCGCTTGGAGGCCCAACAGAGTCTACAAGAATAAAAGTTGCGTAGTAGACATCAAGATGTTTTCTGGCGCCGTTGCCGGGGAGGTGAGTGCTTGAAGGTATATCTTTAGATCTTGCAATTGAATCTTTTAGTTTCTTGTTTATTCACTAGTTTGGTTTTATACAAGAAAACTACAAAAAAATGGATTTGAGGTTGCCTCAAATGCTTCACCTTTATAATGTCTTTCTTGAAAATGATGGATCGGAAAATTGTGCTAAGATTGTAGAAGAAGAATTTAATAAAATGCTTAATGTGAGTCCTTTGAATGATAAGCATGACTGCAATGTTGTTAGTGTGAATTCTTTGAATATTCATGATGCTAATGATATGCAAAGCCATAAGCTTGGAGATTCTATGTTCGATGAAGATGCTATTTTTAGTCCCCCTACTTTTGATGAGCAAATTTGTTATGATGATTGCTTGCCTCCTATTTGTGATGATTATATTAATGAAAGTGGGTTTGGAAGAGTGTCAACACTAGGTACTAATGATCCCACTATTTTGGAGGGTGTTGAATCTTATGGCAATAATTATGAAAGTGGATTTGGAGAGTTCATGACTTTATTTAATGATGATTCCACTATTCTGGAAGAGGTTTCAATTGATTATGACAACAAAGTTGCTATCTATGATGATTATTGTGATGACATGTATGCTATAAAGAATAATGATAACTATGAAACTTGCCATCATGATTTTAATTTTTAATTGGATTATGCCAATCAAGTATCTCATGATAGTTATTTTGTTGAGTTTTCTCCCACTATTATGAATGAGAAGAAAATTGCTTATGCGGAGAGTAGTAAAAATTCTATGCTTGTGGATCATGAAAATAATGCTTTATGTGATAGCTATA
Organism: Elymus sibiricus; assembly: GCA_039707655.1. Classification (NCBI taxonomy): domain Eukaryota; kingdom Viridiplantae; phylum Streptophyta; class Magnoliopsida; order Poales; family Poaceae; genus Elymus; species Elymus sibiricus. The sequence goes on along the minus strand of CM077674.1, from coordinate 161,568,195 downwards.
TTTTTGAATTTATTCATGAAGCTACTGAAAATTATTATGAGAGGGGAAGATATGCTTATATATATATATTTCAACAACATCAAGTTTCCTCTCTTTATGTTGAAAGTTTTGAAGTTATACTTGTTTTGCCTCCCTATGCTAGTTGATTCTTGCTCCCATAAATTGTTTGCTCGCAAAATCCCTATGTATAGGAAGTGGGTTAGGCTTAATTGTGCTTGTCATATGCTTCATTATGCTCCCATTAAAGTTTCAATTCTTTACTTTTATGTGAGCATCATTGAAATCATCATGCCTAGCTAAAAGGCATTAAAGAAAAGTGCTTGTTGGGAGACAACCTAATATTTATACCTACTGTTTTTGTGTTTCCACATGATTAAGCTACTGTAGTAATCATGTTTTATATGTTTTCTTTCAATAATGTGCCAAGTAAAGCCTTTGGAATAGTGTGGATGCTTGTTGATTAGATTCTGTGCAAATACAGAAACTTTTGCGTCCAGTTCTAGAATTTCTATTATGTACTGGAGATTGAGAAAATTCTGACATTTTTACATAGTATTTGGATACAAATTATTTAGGTTGTACTTATTTTTAATAATTTTTGGAGGTACATTAGTATGTTTTTTAATTCTCTCACTACATGCTGTTCTGTTTTTGACAGATTCTATTTTTATTGCATAGTTTGCTGGTTTTAGTGTTTCCATAGCTTATATTGAGTAATATAAATTGTGGAAATGATGGAATACAGTAGGTATTATGTGAGAACAATTATGAATCTTGTCTTGCCAATACCTGAGTGAATGATTTATTCTCATACTAACCTATCTCACAAGTTTCGTTAAGTTTTGTGTGATTGAAGTTTTCAAGTTTTGGGTGAGATGACGATAGAAGGAGAATAAGGAGTGGCAAGAACCTAAGCTTGGGGATGCCCAAGGCACCCCAAGGTAATATTCAAGGAAGACTCAAGCGTCTAAGCTTGGGGATGCCCCGGAAGGCATCCCCTCTTTCGTCTTCAACACTATCGGTATACCTCACTCGGAACTATATTTTTATTCATCACATAATATGTGTTTTGCTTGGAGCGTCATTTTATTTTGTTGATATTTGCTTGATATTATCAATAATCATGTTTTCTATCTTTTAGTTCAATAAAATGCCAATTATAGCCTTTACCATGCTCAGTTTGCAAGTTAATGTGTTGTTGTTTGAAAACAGAAAGTTTTCTGCTATGCCCTGAATTTATGTGAATTGTAAGGACATGATAAAAATCTGAAATTTTTACACAGTAAGCATGCGTGCGTTATCTGTCACTTGGTAAATTTTTAGAATTTTTGGAGTTACGGAAGTATGAATTTTTATTCCCCCTTTACAGACTGTTCTGTTTAGACAGATTGCGGTTATAGTTGCATTATTTGCATATGTTTGCTTGTTTAATGTTTCTATTTGTGGATAGGAGTATTAAATATGTAGAGACATTTAGTATGCAATGTTTAATTATATTTTTTGTGATTTTCTACAGTATAGAATGTTAAGGTTTTGAGTTGATTTATACAAACTTATCTCACGAGTTCTTGTTGAGTTTTGTGTGGATGAAGTTTTTAAGATTTAGGAGAAGCCATGATATGAGAGGAATTAAGGAGACACAAGAGATCAAGCTTGGGGATGCCCAAGGCTCCCCAAGATAACATTCCAAGAAGTCTGAAGCAACTAAGCTTGGGGATGCCCCGGTAGGCATCCCACCTTTCTTCATCAACACCTATCGGTTAGCCTAAGTTTTTACTTGTTCACATGATATGTGCTATTCTTGGAGTGTCCTTTTATTTTCATTTTGTTTGCTGTTTGAATAAAATACTTGGATCTGAAATATTTATTGAGAGAGAGTCTTCACATAGCTACCCATTCACTTAACTACTCTTTGTTCCTCACTTATAACTTTTGGAGTAGTTTGTCATTTGCTCTCGTGCTTCATTTATATCCCAAGAGTAAATTGTTGAATGAATTGAATATCATAAAGTTGAAATTATACGTGCTTCATATGCTTGTCCCATGGGGAGTATTGACTTCACATATAAGAAGTATAAGTGGTAAAATTTATTGAAAGTTAGCAAACATAGCATTGGTCACTTGAACAATTCATGAAAGAATATTGAAGGAAGAGAAATTTCACATATAAATATACTATCTTGGACATCTTCTATGATTGTGAGCCCCCATTAATTATTTTCAAGCTTGATCAAGTAGTTGACGTTGGACAAGGAAGACAACGTAATGGGTTATGTTTGTTTATATTCACATAGAAGTTATATTGTCATGGATCCTCTAACATGTGGTGCTTGCTTAGGATCTTTTGCTAGCCAAAAATTCGTACTAAGTAGAGATACTACTTGTGCATCCAAAACCCTTAAACCCAGTTTCTTGTCATGAGAGTCCACCATATCTACCTATGGATTGAATAAGATCCTACAAGTAAGTTGTCATCGGTGCAAAAAGCAATAAAAATTGCTCCTAAATATGTATGATCTTTTATTGGAAGGGAAAATAAGTTTTGTATGAACTTGTGATGGTGAAGAAATAAAAGCGACGAACTGCATAATAAAGGTTGCTATCACAAGGGGCAATACTAAGTGACGTTCCTTTCCATTAAGAGCTTGCACATCCAAAAATAAAAAGCGCATGACAACCTCTGCTTCCCTCTACGAAGGGCCTATCTTTTACTTTTCTGTATTTACTTTTATGCAAGAGTCAGTAATGTTCATCCTTGTTCCGCTCTATTTATTCTCTAGTGGGCAAGCATCATGTGGTAGGGAATGATCCAGACACATATATCCAGTTGAATATAGGTGATCATGAGTTATTATTGTTGACATTATCTTTGAGATAAATAAGTTCGGAGGCGAAACATCAAGCCCCTATCTTCCTATGTGTTTGACTGAAACGGTTTGTTCTAAAAATATGCTTTGAGTGTCAGCAATCATGGCAGACTAAATGATAGTTGAGTATGTGGAATTTGCTAAACCAAAGCTCTTACATAGACCCTTCCTGAAAATAAGATGAATTGCAATTGTTTGATGACTGAGAACATAGTTTGTTAGTTTTCTAGAAAGTTTATGGTCTATACTTTAACATGTGAATAGCTTGCTACTTGATCATGAGAAGTTTAATGAGAAATGAGCTACTGTTTATGATATATAATGATGCTAGAAAAAGTGATTGAAATTATCATCGATCAAACTTATGCACTATGCTAGCATTGACACTTCATAAATTATTTCTTTTATCATTTACCTACTCGAGGACGAGCAGGAATTAAGCTTGGGGATGCTGATACGTCTCCAATGTATCTATAATTTATGAAGTATTCATGCCATGTTAGCAATAATTTTATATGGTTTTGGTGCACTTTTATATGACTTTTGTATGATTTTCATGGACTAACATATTAACCTAGTGCCCAGTGACAGTTGTTGTTTTCTGCTTGTTTTTGGTTTTCCAGAAAATCCATACCAAATGAAGTCCAAACGCGTGAACCTTTTTGACGATTTTTTTTGGAACATAAGAGACCCCCGAAGCTTCGAGGAAGTACCAGAAGACCCACGAGACGGTGACAAGGTAACCCGGCGCGCCCCAGGGAGGGATCGCGTGGGGTTGCCTTGTGGGCCACTCGTAACTCCTTTTCGCGTGATTCCAACGCTGAAAATTCATATAAATAGAGAAACCCCCAGAAATAAACCTAGAACTTTGACTCCGCCGCTGCAACCTTTTGTTTCAAAGAGATCCCATCTGGAGGCCTTTTCCGGCACCCTGTTGGAGGGGGAATCATCACGGAGGCCATCTTCATCATCCCGGCGGTCTCCATGACGAGGAAGGAGTAGTTCACCCTCGGGGCTGAGGGTATGTACTAGTAGCTATGTATTTGATCTCTCTCTTTCTCTCTCTCTCTCTCATGTTCTTGATTTGGCACAATCTTGATGTATCGCGGGCTTTGTTAATATAGTTGGATCATATGGTGTTTCTTCCCTCTCTATCTTATTGTCGGATTGAATATTTCAGATTTGAGAACACTTGATGTATGTCTTGCATGTGGATACCCGTGGTGACAATGGGGTATTCTATTTAGTCCCTTGATGTATGTTTTGGTAATCAACTTGCAGATTCCCGTGACCTTGGGGTAATCTAGGCATATGGGTTGGTACACGTTTTCATCTTCTTTTCTCCGATAGAAACCTTGGGGTACTCTTTGAAGTTCTTTGTGTGGATTGAATATTATGAATATGAAGTTGTTTGATGCATATCGAATAGTTAACTCGCGGATACTTGTGGTGACATTGGAGTATCTAGGTGACATTAGAGTTAAATGATGCGTATCATATGGTGTTATTTTAGTACGAACTCTAGGGCTGTTTGTGACACTCATAGGGATGGCTCAATAGATTGATCAGAAAGGATAACTTTGAGGTGGTTTCGTACCCCACTACAATTTCATGTTATGTTCTCCGCTAATAGGAACTTTGAAGTGATTCTTTATCGCACGTTGAGGGATTGTTATATGATTCAATTATGTTAGCACTGTTGAGAGATTGCACTAGTGAAAGTATGAACCCTAGGCCTTGTTTTCAAGCATTGCAATACCGTTTGTGCTCACTTTTGTTACTTACTACCTTGCTGTTTTATTATTTCAGATTACAAAAACCTATATCTACTATCCATACTACACTTGTATCACCATCTCTTAGCCGAACTAGTGCACCTATACAATTTACCATTGTATTGGGTGTGTTGGGGACAGAAGAGATTTCTTGTATTTGATTGCAGGGTTGTTTGAGAGAGGCCATCTTCATCCTACGCCTCCCACGGATTGATAAACCTTAGGTCATCCACTTGAGGGAAATTTGCTACTATCCTACAAAACTCTGCACTTGGAGGCCCAACAGAGTCGACAAGAATAAAAGTTGCATAGTAGACATCACGAATCTCCTCCTCCGGGAGGTCGCCGCAGGAGATCCGGGCGGGGTCGGTCGGCCCACTATAATCACTTAGCAGTGCGGCGCGAGCCTGCAGGGGAAAGACTTGGCGCTCCACCCAGGTCCGCGTGATCTGGAGGCCGGTCAAACCGCGGTCCTTCAGGGACACGGTCGCCTCCAGAAGCAGCTCCGTGCTCTTGGAGACGCGGGTCGGCGATTCCCAAGAGTTCATCAGCAGCGGAGACCCCCCGAAGAAGGCTGGCAGATCGGCCTCAAGGTTGAATGCGTAAAGCCCCCTCTTCTGCCAAACCCCCATCGACTTGGGAAGGTTCATGGGGAAGAAGGATGAATGGGGATGCAGCTGAATGCTGACCCCACCAATGTCATGAACAGAGCTGCCGCTCATCTGACCCTTGACGCAGAAGAAGCGCCGGAAGAGGTTGAAGTGGGGGGCAGCCCCAAGAAAGCACTCGCAGAACGTGATGAAGTTCGTGATGTGGAGAATGTTGGTGGGGTTGAGATGGTGAAGCTGGATGCCAAGAAAGAAGAGGAGCCCCCGCACAAAGGGGTGCAGAGGGAAACCGAGGCCTCGCCCAAAGAATTCGAGGTGGAGGACGCGCGCACCGTCCGGCGGCGCCGGGAATTCCTCCATAGAGAGGGGGGTACGATACTGGATTTCGGATGGGAACGACCCCTCCTCCTTCAGCTTCTGGATGTCTTGGTCCAAAATCACAGAGCGGGCCCACGGGCTAGTGAAGACCTCGGCGCTGGGTTGCGATTCGACGGGGGCACTGGAGCCTTCCGCCTTCCGCTTTCTCTTCACTTCCCTGGTTGCCCGAACGCTGCCAGCCCCGGTCGACGACCCAGACGACTCATCTCTCGTCTCGCAGGGGAAGAAATGGTGGGCCCAAAGATGATGAACGTCGCTATGGCGGCGGAGCGGAGAGGCAAGGAAGCAGAATTGCAGGAGAGCAGAGGCACGAGCAAGTGGTTGAAGGTGAAATGACACCTTGTCGCCCCGCCACTCTTATGACCCTCTACGACCAAACCGGGAATCGAGCCGCTCCTGCGCACCACGTATCCCACAACCCGTGGGCGGTTCCCATTCACGTCCTACAGACGCGGGAATCAAGGCCAAGTTACCACATCAAGACGTGTGTCAGCCCGTTCTCCACCGCTGACGCGACAGTTCAGATAAAGAATGGTGCCCCCCCCACCGGTCAAACCAAAGTCAGGGTGGGAAGGCCTGACGGCCGTGGCAGCGTTGATCAGGCGGCATCCCCAAGGAGCAGGCATCCGACCTCCTTCAAGCCATCAAGACAACAACATTGTGGTCGGGCTCCAGGAAGATGGCGCGATAAAGGAGCCCACTAGAGGTCTCGCGACCCTCACTGCGACCTCCGTCGATCTCGGGGGCTAATGACGGGGTCCTGTACCGGGGGTGGCTAAAGCTAAGGAGCCCGGCCTCATCAACAATAAGGGGGCCCAGCGGACCCACGACCTGGTGCTAACCCTAGGAGGGCCAGACGACCTTCTTGATGCCCAAGACTAGAGGACGGCGGCGCCCCAGATCGCATCCAGCATGTAAACCCTAGGCCTCTCCTGTCTATATAAAGGGAGGTCTAGGGTTCCCCTTGATCCATCAATCCTCGGATAGGAGAACTATCGGTAGCAACATCATACACCATTGTAATCCCTCGCACGAGGTATCCCTCCATTATGAATAACTGAAACCAGCAGGACATAGGGTATTACTCTCCGGAGGCCCGAACCTGGATAAACCCCTCGTGTGACCTCCGATTCATGACTTCCAGCTGCGCTTGGACCCCTACCAAGGGATCTGACGAAAATTTGATCCGTCACTAGGCGTCTTAATGTTGCTATTCGTCCCGATGATCGCCTGCTACCTAGAGTTTATGTCGACTGATACGTCTCCGTCGTATTTACTTTTCCAAACACTTTTGCTCTTGTTTTGGCCCCTAATTTGCATGATTTGAATGTAACTAACCCGGACTTACGCTGTTTTCAGCAGAATTGCAATGGTGTTGTCTTTGTGCAGAAAATCAAAGTTCTTGGAATTGGATGAAACTTTTTGGAGATTTTTTATGGAATATATAAAAAATATTGGCATCAAGAACTACTAGAGGGGGGCCACCCAGTGCCCACGAGGCACCGGGGCGCGCCACCCCCCCCCCCCCCCCCCCCCCAGGCGCGCCCTGGTACCTTGTGGGGCCCACGTGGCTCCGTCTGACCTAATTCCAACGCTATAAATTCATTTTTCCAGAGAAAAAAATATGAGAGGAAGTTTTATTGCGTTTCACGATACGGAGCCGCCGCCACCTCCTGTTGGGAGGCTAGATCTGGAGTCCGTTCAGGGCTCCGGAGAGGGGGATCTTCCGGCATCGTCATCATCAACCATCCTTCATCGCCAATTTCATGATACTCACCGCCGAGAGTGAGTAATTCCTTCGTAGGCTTGCTGGACGGTGATGAGTTGGATGAGATTTATCATGTAATCAAGTTAGTTTTGTTAGGACTTGATCCCTAGTATCCACTATGTTCTGAGATTGATGTTGCTATGACTTTGCTATGCTTAATGCTTGTCACTAGGGCCCGAGTGCCATGATTCCAGATCTGAACCCTTTATGTTTTCATGAATATATTTGTGTTCTTGATCCGATCTTGCAAGTTATACGCACCTGCTATGTGTTATGATCCGCATACCCCAAGGTGACAATAATTGGGATTCTTTTCGGTGATTGACATAGTTTGAGGAGTTCATGTATTCACTAAGTGTTAATGCTTTGTTCCGGTTCTCTATTAAAAGGAGGCCTTAATATCCCTTAGTTTCCTTATGGACCCCGCTGCCATGGGAGGGTAGGACAAAAGATGTCATGCAAGTTCTTATTGCAAGCACGTATGACTATATACGGAATACATGCCTACATTACATTGATGAATTGGAGCTAGTTCTGTGTCGCCCTAGGTTATGACTGTTACATGATGAATGTTATCCAACGAATATCACCGATCCAATGCCTACGAGCTTTTCAAATATTGTTCTTGCTAAGTTACTACTGTTGCTACTGCTGTTACAATTGCTATTACTATTGCTGCTACCGTTACTATTACTGTTACTATCATTGCTACTGCTATCAACCTATCATATTACTGTGCTACTAATCACTCTGTTGCAGATATTTAGTTTCCAGGTGTGGTTGAATTGACAACTCAACTGCTAATACTTGCAAATATTCTTTGGCTCCCCTTGTGTCGAATCAATAAATTTGGGTTGAATACTCTACCCTCGGAAACTGTTGCGATCCCCTATACTTTTGGGTTATCAAGACCTTTTTCTGGCGCCGTTGCCGGGGAGCATAGCTATATTTGCTAAGTCACTTGGGATTTATATCTGTTGATCACTATGAAGAATCTGAAAGACACTAGAACCAAGATCGTTCCCTCTACGACGAGGGGAGGTAAGGAACAGCCATCTAGCTCTGCACTTGATTCACCTTTTGTTTTGAGTAAACTTGCAACACCACAACATGCTATTAATTCTGATATGTCACAAGTTATTGATGAAACTACCTCTACTATGAATGATACTCTTGATGATGCTAGTACTATGCCTGATAATGCTGTGCCACTTGGTGAATTTCTTACTGAACAAATTGCCAAAGCTAAAGAAATTGAAAATGCTGAAACTCTTGAGAATTATGATTCACCTATTATGCCTAGCTCTCCTACTAGAGTTGAAACACCTGAGGAACAATGTTTTGATAGGGAGACTGCTAGAGCCATCCTTGCTTGTAATGATAGAGATGAAGTTATAAAATTGCTTGCTGATATGAAAGAAAAATCTATGAGGGAGAAAATGAAATATGATCCTAAGTTTGCTACCTCTCCCATATTTGTTCCTGATAATGATTACGAATTCTCTGTTGATCCTGAGCTGATTAAGTTGGTAGAATCTGATCCTTTCCATGGTTATGAAACTGAAACCGTTGTGGCACATCTTACTAAATTAAATGATATAGCCACCCTATTTGCTCATGAGGAAAAAATTCGCTATTACTATATTCTTAAGTTATTTCCTTTCTCATTAAAGGGTGATGCTAAAGAATGGTATAATACTCTTGCTCCTGGATGTGTGCGTAGTCCCCAGGATATGATTTATTACTTCTCTGAAAAATATTTTCCTGCTCATAAGAAACAAGCTGCCTTACAGGAAATATTTAACTTTGTGCAAATTGAAGAAGAGAGTCTCCCACAAGCTTGGGGGAGGCTTCTCCAACTACTTAATGCTTTGCCTGATCATCCTCTCAAGAAAAATGAAATACTTGATATCTTCTATAATGCACTAACCGATGCTTCTAGGGATTACCTAGATAGTTGTGCGAGTTGCGTTTTCAGGGAATGGACTATTGAGCAAGCTGAGGAATTATTGAATAATATATTGAAGAATGATAATGATTGGACACTTCCTGAACCACCGCCTAAACCCACTCCGAAGAAGAGGGGTATTTTATATCTCAGTCCTGAAGATATGCAAGAAGCGAAGAAATGCCAGAAAGAAAAAGGTATTAAAGCTGAAGATGTTAAGAATTTACCGCCTATTGAAGAAATACATGGTCTTGACAAACCGTCACACGTAGTAGAGGTAAATTCTCTTATAAAGTTTGATGAAGTGATATTCCTTACAACAAACCTCCTAGTCAATGCTTGTATGAATTTGACAATTATATGATGAAGCAAGATCATTTCAATGCAAATGTTATGAAACAATTGAAACGAAATACATATATGATAGATCGCTTGAGTGACTTGTTATTTAGAATTGCTAATGATGTTAAAGGTGTTAGTAAACATGCATCTATGGTTCAAACTCAATTAGAACAAGTTGCTAAATCTCAGAGTGAATTGCTTAGTGAAATGAATAACAATATGAATGATCATGCTGTTAGAGTAATGACTAGAGGGGGTAGAATGACTCAGGAGCCACTTTATCCTGAGGGTCACCCTAAAAGAATTGAACAAGATTCTCAAAGAATTAATGATGATGCACTTAGTCCATCTAAAAGGAAAAAAGAAAAAGAAAAATGATAGGACTTTGCATACTTCTAGTGAACCTGAGGTAGAAAGACCTTTAGAGGATAGTAATGATGTTTCTGTTTCCGATGCTGAAACACAATCTGGTAATGAACATTCACCTGATGATAATAATAATGATGATGCTTATGTGGATACCCAACCAGATAACGATAAGGAACCAGATAATGATGTTGAAATTGAACCTGCCGTTGATCTTGATAACCCACCTCCTAAAAATAAACGTTATGATAAAAAAGACTTCGTTGCTAGAAAACATGGTAAAGAAAGAGAACCATGGGTTCAAAAACCCATGCCCTTTCGTCCTAAACCATCTAAGAAAAAGGATGAGGAAGAATTTGAACGCTTTGCTGAAATGCTTAGGCCAGTCGTTTGACTGATATTATAAAGATGCCTCCCTATGCTAAATACATGAAGGACATTGTAACAAATAAAAGAAAGATACCTGAAGCTGAAATTTCTACCATGCTTGCAAATTATTCTTTTAAGGATGGAGTGCCTAAGAAACTAGGAGACCCAGGGAAACCAACTATACCATGCTCCATTAAAAGAAATTATGTCAAAACTGCCTTGTGTGATTTAGGAGCCGGTGTTAGTGTTATGCCTTTCTCTTTATATAAAAGACTTGATTTGAATAAAATCACTCCCACTGAAATATCATTGCAAATGGCTGATAAATCAACTGCCATACCTATCGGTGTTTGTGAGGATGTGCCCGTTGTAGTTGCAAATGTTACTATCCTGACAGACTTTATTATACTTGATATGCCTGAGGATGACAATATGTCGATTATCCTTGGTAGACCCTTTTTGAATACTGCAGGGGCTGTTATTGATTGCAACAAAAGCAAGGTCACTTTTCATATCAATGGTAATGAACATACGGTGCACTTTCCGAAGAAACAATTTCAAGTGAATGGTATTCATATTATTGATAGGACTCCGACAATTACCATCTGAAGTTTCCAAATCCCTCTTCCGGCTGTTAAAAAGAAATATGAAACTTTTATTGTTGGGGAGATGCATATCCCCGTTGAGGTAACTTAGTGTTATACGAAAATTCTTCGGTTTCATGTCACTCGGAAGTGGTTTGTTAATAAGACTTGATCAACCTTATTAATGGATTCTTTTTTAGGGGCATGGGATTGATGAATTCAGTAGGCACAACCTTCTGTACCCACCTTTTATTTTGTGCTATTGTTAGTTAAATAAAATAAAATGCCTTATTTATCCCGTTTTCTGATTTATCCGTGTAATAAAAAAAGGGGGTGCCCAGAAATAAAAGTGCTCAGAATGTAATAAAATTTTGACATGATTTTTTATTTAATATTTAAGAATTTTTGGCACAAAAATTATACCAGGAGGGTGCCCCTGGGGCCCACGAGGCACCAGGGCGCGCCACCCCCCTGGCGCGCCCAGGTACCTCGTGGGCCCCACAGGGACCCCCTCACTTATCCCTTTAGCTCACTTCGTCTCTTACCTCTAGCAAAAATTCCTGGTAGCTCTCTCTCTCGTGTTCTTGCTCAGAAAACTGAAATTTTTGATCTCTTTGCTCGGAGCTCCATTTCCGAAACTGTTTTGGGGGATTGCTCCTTGATATATTACTCCCCCATTGCTCCAATTAGTTTTTGGTTTAGTGGATTATATTTTGCATAATTAGCTACTGTTGGTGCTACAGAAAATGAGCATGCATGTTGAATTCTTTGAGTTCCAAGTAGTTTGAATGCTTGATATAGCCTCTAGGCATCCATATGAGTAGTTGCTATCAATCTTGTGAAGTTTTATTGATATCATTTTGTGACCCAAAAATTTTCAGAAATTATTCTTAGGAAAATGAATATCTTTCGGAGAAGTTCTTCGAGGAGGAGGTCCTCGGAAGCTTCATCAAGTGAAAGCTCGGCACGCCAATCATATGAGGAACCAAGGGAGTTCAGTGCGAGGTGCCGAAGCAAAATCATGTCGGCGGTCGTGCAACGAGTTCATGCTAGGTGCTGGCATCAAGGAGGAGTTTGACCAATATATTCACAATGCCGAGCTCTCCGCTTTCATCGCAGATAAGCCACCACAGCACTACAACCTCACTCATTCCTTCACTCAGTACTTTGACTTTCATCAGCACACTTCTAGAGTTTTATTTCACCTCTATGACAAATCTTATAATATGCCTCTAGAAGAATTCTGTGATGCATGCAAAATTCCGTATTGGGGTTCGTTAGACGAACCACCAAGATCTGATTATGAGTTGTTTCTTAATAGCCTTTGTAACGGTGAGGATAGGGGAATCACGCAGGCTAGAATTAATAGCATTCATTTTCCCGCTATTCGATACTTTGCGCTTTTTAATGGTAAATGTGTCGCTGGTAAGCAAGACTGTAGTGCACTTTGCGCCCCTGATCTGAGTTTTATTCATGCAGCCTTGACCGGTGGCAAGCTTTATAATCTTGGGGCCATTGTAGCACGTAGGTTGCAGCGTAATGCGGGTAGTGGTGATTTATATGGAGGAGTTTATGCCTCCCGCTTAGCTGCAAAGTTAGGGGTCTCGCCCAAGTTCAATGATCCCCTCTTGCCTTATAAATATTTAAATTTCGAAGCAATGCGAGAACATAGGTTTTTAAAACGCAACGCACAGGGTTATGAATATAACCTAGTCTTTAATAAATATCACTCTGTGTATGTTGCTTTGCCTGCGCCTGCTCTCTTTGATTTTCAGAACAAACATAGATACTTTCTTCATGAGAGTGAGGTGCACGAGTACAAGGCGACTGTCGAAGCTGCTCGTCAGGCTGAGGAGGCAGCCCAGAACGCCTTTACGAGCTATCATTTCGATTATTATCCAGAACAGCCATGGCCGTAGACCGACCTAGGCAAAAGCCTAAGCTTGGGGGAGTACGTATTTCTCACCGACATTACATTCATGTCCACACTTTTCATTCCAGTTGTCGGTGTTCATACTTTTTCATTGTATAATCCATGCTAGTTTTATTTTCTTGTTTTCTGCTTGTCTGTTTGAAAAACTTTGAGAAAATCCAAAATTATTTCTAGTTTCTTTTCGGTTTTTCTTTCTAGCTTAATTAGTTGTAGAATTAAAAGAAAACCCAAAAAGATTTCCCGTTTCTTCTTTTACTTGTCGGGAGTTCTCCCGTGTAAATAGTTTTCTTCTCTCGTTTTTCGTTTTCTTCTTTAATTTGCTTTCTTCAAAAAACTAAAAACTCCAAAAATATTTCAGTGTGTTTTTCTGAAATTCTTTTCTTTTGTTGAGTCATTGAAAGGAGAAGACCCCTATGAAAATGTTGAGTGGCTTTCATATGCATTATTGTTGATTTAACAAAGAGCCCATTTTACCTTGTCTTCTCCTTTGAATAAAATGCTTGCAGATTCCAGCTTAATTCACGGCACACTTGCACTATTATCATTCGGTCGTGCAAGTGAAAGGCAATAATGACGATGATTTGATGAAGTGACTGTGGCAAGGAAAAGCGGGTATGAACTCAACTTGTTCTTTGTTTTTGTAAATATGTTTAACTCAGTATCCATGATTCAGCATATTATGATTAAACATATTTGTGATGACAATTAGAGATTATAGTTGCTCATGCCATGCTTAAATAGCTAGGAGTGGATAATGATTTATCTTGAGTGTCAACATGCATTAAAATGATTGTGATGTAGTATGATGATATGGTATCCTCCTCTGAATGTTTCAAGTGGCTTGACTTGGCACATGTTCAAGCATGTAGTTGATTCAAAACCAACATAGCCTTCACGATATTTATGTTCATGGTGTTTATATCCTACTCATGCTAGTATTCAATGTTGATTATTCATAATGCATGATTATGACCGTTTTCGCTCTCAAGTTGGTCGCTTCTCAACCTATTTGCTAGCCTTTGCCTGTACTGAGCGGGAATGCTGCTTGTGCATCAAAACCCTTAAACCAAAGTTATTCCAGATGAGTCCACTATATCTACCTATATGCGGTATTATTCTGCCGTCCTAAGTAAATTTGAATGTGCCACCTCTAACTATTCAAATGAACATCTGTTTTGTGTGCCCGTATCGCTCATGGAGCGACAGGGGGCGGTCAGTATCTTCCATGCTAAGCGGGTTATTCTCATGATGAGTGTTTACTCACTTGTCCTTGCACGAGAGGGGCTGGTAATCAGGATGCCTAGTCCCATCATTAAAAATGCAAAATAATAAAACAAACTCCCCCGGAAAGTTGTTGGTATGGAGGGCACCCGAGGATTCGGCTAGCCGTGGCTTGTGATTGTTGGTGGAGGGGGAGTAAACTTTACTTTACTGCTTGGGAACCGCCGCTAATGTGTTTAGCATGGAAGATATTGAAAACTCTCGGTCGTGACGTTGACAGGAAAGGCATACCTCCCAAAATTTATTTATCTCTGATTTGAGCTTCGAGCTCTGGCACCTCTGCAAATCCATGCTTCCCTCTGCGAAGGGCCTATCTATTTACTTTTATGTTATTTTACTTTTATTGTTGAGTCATCACCTTCTCAAATAAGCACCAGACCTGAGAGCACTATTGTCATTCTCATGCATTGTGAATAGTTAATGTTGTGTGCATCATGACTGGATCTTTTCTACCATGAATTACAATGTTTAGTCATTGCTTGAACTTTGGAGGTGCTCTGCATTTATGTTTTGCGGTCTCAGAAAGGGCTAGCGAGATACCATGTTATCATATTATATCATGATTGTTTTGACAAAGTGTTGGCATTGGAGATATCTTATTATTGCTCGCTAGTTGATTATGCCATTGATATGAGTGAATATAATTTTTAAGAGTTATCATTTGCATGGTTAGTTATTATCTTTGCTGAAAACCTGGACACTACTTAAGCATATATATAGATACAAGAACAAAAGAGTTTGTAAAAGTTTTTCTTTATCACTTTCAGTTTGTCAACTGAATTGCTTGAGGACAAGCAATGAGTTAAGCTTGGGGGAGTTGATACATCTCCGTCGTATTTACTTTTCCAAACACTTTTGCTTTTGTTTTGGCCCCTAATTTGCATGATTTGAACGGAACTAACCCGGACTGACGCTGTTTTCAGCAGAATTGCCATGGTGTTGTCTTTGTGCAGAAAATCAAAGTTCTTGGAATTGGATGAAACTTTTTGGAGATTTTTTATGGAATATATAAAAAATATTGGCATCAAGAACTACTGGAGGGAGCCACCCAGTGCCCACGAGGCACCAGGGCGCGCCACGCCTCCAGGCGCGCCCTGGTACCTCGTGGGGCCCACGTGGCTCCGTCTGACCTAATTCCAACGCTATAAATTCATTTTTCCAGAGAAAAAAAAATAGGAGAGGAAGTTTTATTGCGTTTCACGATACGGAGCCGCCGCCACCTCCTGTTCTTCATCGGGAGGCCAGATCTGGAGTCCGTTCAGGGCTCCGGAGAGGGGGATCTTCCGGCATCGTCATCATCAACCATCCTTCATCGCCAATTTCAAGATGCTCACCGCCGGGAGTGAGTAATTCCTTCGTAGGCTTGCTGGACGGTGATGAGTTGGATGAGATTTATCATATAATCGAGTTAGTTTTGTTAGGACTTGATCCCTAGTATCCACTATGTTCTGAGATTGATGTTGTTATGACTTTGCTATGCTTAATGCTTGTCACTAGCGCCCGAGTGCCATGATTCCAAATCTGAACCCTTTATGTTTTCATGAATATATTTGTGTTCTTGATCCGATCTTGCAAGTTATACGCAGCTGCTATGTGTTATGATCCGCATACCCCAAGATGACAATAATTGGGATTCTTTTCGGTGATTGCCATAGTTTGAGGAGTTCATGTATTCACTAAGTGTTAATGCTTTGTTCCGGTTCTCTATTAAAAGGAGGCCTTAATATCCCTTAGTTTCCTTATGGACCCCGCTGCCACGGGAGGGTAGGACAAAAGATGTCATGCAAGTTCTTATCGCAAGCACGTATGACTATATACGGAATACATGCCTACATTACATTGATGAATTGGAGCTAGTTCTGTGTCTCCCTATGTTATGACTGTTACATGATGAATGTTATCCAACGAATATCACCGATCCAATGCCTACGAGCTTTTCAAATATTGTTCTTGCTAAGTTACTACTGTTGCTACTGCTGTTACAATTGCTATTACTACTGCTGCTACCGTTACTGTTACTGTTACTATCATTGCTACTGCTATCAACCTATCATATTACTGTGCTACTGATCACTCTACTGCAGATATTTAGTTTCCAGGTGTGGTTGAATTGACAACTCAACTGCTAATACTTGCAAATATTCTTTGGCTCCCCTTGTGTCGAATCAATAAATTTGGGTTGAATACTCTACCCTAGAAAACTGTTGCGATCCTCTATACTTGTGGGTTATCATAGACCATGAGTCCATGATAGCTCACCATTTTATTGATAAACACGAACCTCCTCATAGCTATCTGTACAATTTGGTATTTAGTGAGGAAACACGTAAGGTTATTGCACTGCCTGCCCCTGCTTTGTTTGATGCTAATGCCAAGAACGGATATATCATTATGCGTGATGATATCATCGCCTATGAGGGTGCACTAGCTGCTGTGGAGAGCGAGCCCAATCGTGGGAAGCTCGAGTGCCGCAGCCAACCCAGTTCCTCCAAGGACCAGACGGATTTTATCAGTGGCCATAGACCAAGTTAGACCAAAAGCCTAAGCTTGGGGGAGTACGTATTCTCACCGACATGTCATTCATGTATCACACATTCATTCCACTTGTCGGTGTTCATCATTTTCTTTGTTTATTCGTGTTTGCTTTTGTTCATTTCTTTTGTGTGTTTGAAAAATCTTCAAAAACCCAAAAAGATTTCTCATTTCTTCTTTTGTTGTTTGTTGGGAGTTCTTCGATGTAAATCGTTTTCTTGCTTTTTGTTTCTCTTCTTTCGTTTGCTTTCTTCAGAAAAACTAAAAACTCCAAAAATATTTCAGTGTGTTTCTATGAATTTCTTTTCGTTTCTTGAGCCGTCATAAGGAGAAGACCCTATTAGATTTTTCGAGTGGCTCTCATATTCTTTATTGTTAATCTAACAAAGATCCCAATATTTCCTTCTTCTCCTTTGTGTAAAGTTTTTGCAGATTTCAGCTTAGTCCACGATACCCTTGCACTATTATATTTTCACATCATTCGGTCGTGCTGCAAGTGAAAGGCAATAATGACGATAATTTGATGAAGTGACCATGCTGAAGGAAAGCTGGTATGAACTCTTTTTGTTTTTGTTTTTATAAATATGTTTAACTCAGTAGTCTTGATTCAGCATATTATGAGTAAACATGTTTGTGATGACAATTAGAGATTATAGTTGCTCATGCCATGCTTAAGTAGCTAGAAGTGAATAATGATTTATCTTGCGTGTCAACATGCATTAAAATGGCTGTGATGTAGTATGTTAGGATGGTATCCTCCTCTGACGAATTCAAGTGGCTTGGCTTGGCACATGTTCACGCATGTAGTTGATTCAAAACCAATATAGCCTTCATGATATTTATGTTCAGAGTGTTTATATCCTGTTCATGCTCATGTCCAATGTTAATTATTCGCAATGCATGATTATGACCATTGTCGCTCTCTAGTTGGTCGCTTCTCAATCTATTTTCTAGCCTTCGCCTGTACTAAGCGAGAATACTGCTTGTGCATCCAAATTCATGAAACCCAAAGTTGTGCCGAAAGAGTCCACCATATCTACCTATATACGGTATCACCCTGCCGTTCCAAGTAAATTTGCATGTGCTAACTCTAATCCTTCAAATAAATATCTGTTTTGTGTGCCCGTACAGCTCATGGAGAGACGGGGCAGTCAATATCTTCCATGATAAGTGTGTTTAACTCGCGACGAGAGTTTATTCGCTCGTCAACCTTGAGGGAGGCTGGTAAAATGGATGCCCAGTCCTGCATAACTTGATAAAAATAAAAATAAAACTCCCCCTGGAAAGTTGATTGATTGGAGGGCACCCATGGATTCCGCTAGCCATGGCTTGTGTTTGTATGGTTGTGGGGGAGTAAAACCAATTTTTCATTTTGGGAACCGCCATTAACGTGTTTAGCATGGAAGATGTTGAAATCCTTTGTCGTGACGTTGACAGGAAAAGCACACCACTCAAAATGTATTCATCTCTTTTTAGCTCTGAGCTCTGGCACCTCTGCAAATCTCTGCTTCCCTCTGTGAAGGGCCCTTCTATTTACTTTCATATTATTTACTCTTATTGTTGAGTCATCACCTTCTCATACAAGCACCAACATAAAGAGCGTTGTTGTCATTCTTAGTTTAACATGCATTGAGTCTAGTTAATGTTGGATGTAAGCATGACTGGATCTCTTCTACCCTGAATTACAATGTTTAGTCGTTGTTTGAACTTCGGAGGTGCTCTGCATTTATGTTTTGCGGTCTCAAAAAGGGCTAGCAAGATACCGTTGTCATATTATATCATGATTGTTTTGACAAAGTGTTGGCATTTGAGATATATTATTATTGCTCGCTAGCTGATTATGCCATTGATATGAGTAAATGTGAGTTCTAAGTGTTATCATTCACATGGTTAGTTCATGATCTTTGCTGAAAACTTGGTTGCTAGTTAAGCTTATATACGGCAACAGAAACAAAAGAGTTTGTAAAAGTTTTTCTTTGTCACTTTCAGTTTATCAACTGAATTGCCTGAGGACAAGCAATGAATTAAGCTTGGGGGAGTTGATATGTCTCAAACGTATCTACTTTTTCAAACACTTTTGCTCTTGTTTTGGACTCTAATTTGCATGATTTGAATGAAACCAACCCGGATTGACACTGTTTTCATCAGAACTACCTTGGTGTTGTTTTTGTGCAGAAATAAAAGTTCTCGGAATTGGAGGAAACTTGGCGGAGATTTTTATTGAATATATAAAAAATATTGGTGCAAATATCCACTGGAGGGGGGCCACCAGTTGCTCACAAGGCAGCAGGGCGCACCTACCCCCTAGGCGCGCCCTGGTGTCTTGTGGGGCCCATGTGGCTCCGTCTGACCTAATTCCACCTCCATAAGTACTGTCTTCCTGAGAAAAAAATAAGAGAAGAAGTTTCATCACGTTTTACGATATGGAGCCGCCGCCACCTCCTGTTCTTCATCAGGAGGCCTGATCTGGAGTCCGTTCGGGGATCCGAAGGGGGCAATTCGTCGCCGTCGTCGTCATCAACCGTTCTTCATCAACAATTCCATGATGCTCACCATCGAAAGTGAGTAATTTCTTCGTAGGCTTGCTGGACAGTGATGGAGATGAATGAGATTGATCATGTAATCGAGTCAATTTTTTAGGGCTTGATCCCTAGTATCCATTATGTTCTGAGATTGATGTTGCTATGACTTTGCTATGCTTAATGCTTGTCACTAGGGCCCAAGAGTGCCATGATTTCAGATATGTACCCTTTATGTTTTCATGAATATAAGTGAGTTTTAGATCGTATCTTGCAAGTTGTATGCACCTATTACGTGTTATGATCCGCGGACCCCAAGGTGACAATAATCGGGATTCACTCCGGTGATGACCGTAATATGAAGAGTTCATGTATTCACTAAGTGTTAATGCTTTGTTCCAGTTCTCTATTAAAAGGAGGCCTTAATTACCCTTAGATTTCCATTAGGACCCCGCTGCCACGGGAGGGTAGGACAAAAGATGTTATGCAAGTTCTTATTATAAGCACGTATGACTACATATGGAATACATGCCCACATTTGATTGATGAATTTGAGCTATTGTGTATCGCTCTAGGTTGTGACTGTTACATGGTTGATGTCATCCACACAAATATCCATCGTTGATCCAATGCATACGCTTTGCTCATATTGTCTTTGCTAAGTTACTACTGCTTTTGCTACTGTTACAGCTATTAAAAAACTGGTACTGTTACTATTGTTACTGCTACTGCTACTATCAAAACTATCATATTACTGTGCTACTAATACTTTGCAGCAGAGAATTTGCTTCTCAAGTGTGGTTGAATTGACAACTCAACCGCTAAGGCTCATAAATATTCTGTGGCTCCCCTTGTGTCGAATCAATAAATTTGGGTGAAATACTACCCTCAAAGACTGTTGCGATCCCCTGTACTTGTGGGTCATCAGACATCAAGCAAGACAACTGCACCTATCAAGGACAAGATGAAGAAGACAATGAGTATATATGTATTACTCGCGGACCAAGCTACATTACAAATACTGATGGGGGGCTTGTCGATGATAAGTGGAATTACCTACGGCCACACCCCTCAACGTCGAATCCACGACCCCACTAAGCCCACAGACAAGCCATTGCATCAAGTAAAAGCACCCCTGACCACAGGGGAACCTTTCCATTCGAATACACCACATCTGAGGCAAGCTCTTTGCGACGCGTAGGAAAGGCCAAAGTACTGCAAATCAATATCGCTTTGACTCCAACCCCTATACGCCCTAATGCATCAACACGGAGTCTTCCATACCAGAACTATATAAGGGGCAACAAGGGCACGTAGAGCAGGATCCACTCCTTTCCGCCTAGTTATAGCTACACACGATGTAAAGATTTTCGGCGCATCTCGTCGAAATCACAACCATAACTCACCAGGTTTCCCTAACTCACCCATTACACTACCCCCCCTCGACATTGTAATCCTCGATATTCTACATATATAAGAAAAAGAGCAATGCGTGAAGTAGCGCTTTTACCCACCCTGGGTTGAGCCTGGGTAAATAGCCCTTTATTTGTGTTATAGATTTGCTGATATCCTGACATGATGTCCGATGACTGCAAATCCACGTAATAACTCCAGGACTGCTGCTAAGACCCGACGGAAATCCCTCGACAAATATCACAAGCTAAAGGGTAGTAGTCGTAAAAATCGTCGTTGCCTCCACTCTAGTTTATTAACCTTTTGTGGTGTTGATTGTGGGATGATCCTGCTTCTCCACGAATCCATGAGGCGCATTATCAAGGGGCATGTAATTAGTGCTGATGACAGAAGAGAGTTATAACCGATCTAAAAAAGCGAGTTATAAAGAACCGTGTATCAATTGGATGTTCGTCGCGCTTCTAATCGGACAATGATAACATGTTTTGATAGGAAGCTAGGGACCGGACCTAAGTTGTAGCCAAAACACAACTTGTATGGTAATGAGATCGGTGGTCACTACTCGACCCGTTCCTTATAAGTCGTCGTTTTGCATATCGATGCCGTCTCTCAGAAAACAAATTTGGCAACTAAACTTTGTTTAAATGTATATATAGGATCCATCATGATGTATTGTTGAAGTATGTTTTTATACATATTTGCGAATATGATTTTAATAAAATATGTAAACATTTCTATCAAATTTGCGGTCAATTTTCACAAACAAGATTCATATCTACAAAGAAACAACTTCACAGAGTCGAAGACTGCATGCACGCATGGTCTATTGGTAACGAGAGTTCGATAAGGGCTTCTTCAATGCGGTCCATCAAAACACACCCAAATGTTCGGACCGCGTGGTTCGGTCACTTTATGCCCTCCAATGTCATGTATCAAACATCCGTGGTCCAGTTCGCATGTCCGAATTCTCACAAATCCGGACAAAATCTAGGGAGCTTTGGGGGAGTTCGGACAGTCCAATGGGCCCACAGTTGGACTATATGTCCTCACAACCCATATGCTTTTTTAAGTCTGCCTGACCCACCTTGTTTTTTTGGGTTAATATTGCCGCTTTATTTAGCTAACATAGCTAGGAATATCATCCGAAGTTACATCTAGGACGCAGTCCAGGGAAGCCCCCGATCAAACCTTACAAAGTTCCTCACCTACACCAACTTTCGCTAACTTATACGCGACAATATTAGCAGAACGACGAATCCAAGCAACTCTGAAATTCACAAAAGTGTTGAGTAACTCCTTGATCTCATGTGTCCATGGTCCGACAACAGCCAGGTTTTGTGCGGCTCGTTCAGCATATGCACTACCGCCTTGTTATCCAGCTCCAAATGGACCCTCTCAACACTACACTCGACAGCAACCTGTAGAGCATGCCTGCATGCCAGGATCTCCACCGCTTCGGGATCAACATGGTTCTGAAATAAATGGCAAACACTGGCCAAAAATGTCCCGTTGTGATCACACAGCACCACACCACCACCACCCTTCTCTCTGAATTTGGACACCGCTCCATCCGAGTTGATTTTGACCAATCGTGTTCTTGGAATTTAATGCTTTTGGATGACCGACTGCCGTACTGTTTTCTGTCCGCGGAGGTATCGGCGTCGGAGATGCTCTAGAATGCAAGAAAACCTGACAAATTGAAAATTTAGGGGACACAAAGAAAAGGAAACAGTAAAAGAAGAGAAAAGAAAAGGAAACAGGAAAGACAGCCAGATTGGAAACTGGAAACCAGTAACAACCTCCAACTCAGACACAGTCACCACCCTGTCCCCTCCCCTCCTCTTCCTCGGCCCTCGCTTCGTTCTCCGCGGGAGCCGGCGAGCCGCCGCCCCCTCTCTCTCTCTCCCCGTCCACCGCACGCCTCCGCCACGCCATTCCCATATGCTCTTCTCCGGCGAGGTAAAGAAACCATCTTTCTCACATTTCCCACCCCCTCCCCTTTCTTGCTGGTGCCACCCTCATTAGCGGTTACTCAGCTAGATCTGCGCGCATTTGGCGTTTCTTGGCCGCAGATCTTGAGCGTGGATCCCCCTTTCCCCAGATCCAGAGTGGTCTGGATCCGGCTTTTCCGCGGTGCTGGTCGGATTCGGTGCGCTCCTCACTGTGGGAACGAAAGACTGCATGTTTTGTTTCTAGGATCGTATAGCGTGTGCGTTTGATCGTTTCTTGGTGTTAGTTTCTTCACGCATGCGTTTGATCGTTTCTTGGTGTTAGTTTCTTCACGCATGCGTGGATTCACAGTCAGCCGATGCACATTTATTCCAACTAGTTCCGTGGATTTGTATCTTGCGAGAACCGTCAAGTTAAATATCTCTGAAGTAAGCACCATGATTAGCAATCTTACACTACATTGTGCCTTCTCGTGAGGGGTGCAGGGCAACAGAGCATGATTCTGTGGCAAGGTTGAATGGCGGTGAGTTAGGGATATACGAGACTGTGCGGAGCAGGTGTTATTAATAAATTGTGCAAGAGGCGAGCCTTGGCCGAGATGGATGCCGTTGTTGATGTTGCCGATGCTATGGGCACTGTGACTATAGAGAACGGGGCGAAGCTGGAGTTGCCTGACGGTGTAGAGGAGCGCGGCGAAGAGCATGATGCGCAGGCCAACAGGGACCATTCAGGGGAGAGCGAGGTGATCAACCCGCATGAAGAGGCGGGTGGAGAAGCCACCTCACATCCAGAAGGGAGGAAGATCGGCCGTTCCAAGGTGATCTTGTGATAGTGATGTTTTGTGCCTGTCTGGTGACAATGCTGTTCTGATTGGTGTTTTCTACATGATGTGCTTATAGGGAACTGCAAGTCATGGTCCTAAGGTTGCAAAGACAAGGAGCCCAAAGAGTGGAGATGAAGGTCTAGCAAGGAGAGGCACCCCTAGTTCCTCTCTTCGTAAGGCACCCGTTGCGCGATCGCATGCAGACTCAGGCACTGGCTCCTGTACCAATGGTGATCCGAGTGTTGATAAGAAAGTGAGTTCTCCGTTCTGGTTGATTTTATTATTCCTATGTTCCTGGAATTGGTTCCATATCCAAGCCAGCTAGGTCTCAAATACTTTGTTTGGTAATGGTAATCAGAAATCTGGAAAGATCGAGTCTCGTCCGGCTGCCAAGGAGACATCATTGCTTGAGGACACAAAGTATGCATATTTCTTTCCTGTTTGTGCATTATTTCTTGTGTACTGTGTTTGTTATAGAGCGGATTTTGCCCTATATTTGTATGTATATCTAGTAATCAAGATAAGTTCCAACCAAAGTTATGCTCCCTCCGATCCATATTAATTGTCGCTGATTTAGTACAAAGTTGTATTAAATCAGCAACAATTAATATGGATCGGAGGTCGTACCATTTAAAGGTAAACCTTTGGTTGCTAGTTACTGATTAGTTAAAAATAGGGAATTGTACCATGTTTGCATTTCTTGGATTACCTCAATGTGGATTGTGCTTAAGGGATTAAAACACATATATGCTCACCCTCAGACCTCAGTTCAATTGAAATAATACTTATTTGATCTATTTCTCTACTATGTCACTGAAGCGACACCTTTTCATCTCGTCATTTATCGACCTGCCACAAATCCTCAACAAGTGTGTCAGTATTGGAAGTTAACTTTAGTATTTCCAGCATTTGGATGTCATGTACTACCTCTGTTTCTAAATATAAGACGTTTTGGCAATTTAAATTGAACTGCCAAAACGTCTTATATTTAGGAACAGAGGGTGTACTTCAGAAAGCCCTGTTTAATATTGGTCAGTTGAAGTATGGTGCTTCCTTTTCTCATTGTCAAGTTCAACTTAGGGCCGAGTCTGTGGACCATATTTGCATAATTGCATCTAAGGTCTTTGGGAATTTCTCTTACACTTCAGACTCCATTTTTCCTTTTCCCCTTTAATATTATATAGTTTTGTTGGATACTCACAGGAAGGGAATTACTCTTAAACTTATGCTGTTATATTCACCCCCACAGATCCAGGGAGGGAAGTAAAACTCAAAAACAATCAGACCAGCATTCTTCCATCAAAAGAGACGAAGAAGATTTAAATAGTGAAAGTTCAAAAGCTCGAAGGGCTAGCAGCACTCCTGCCTATGGATTCAGTTTCAAGTGTGACGAGCGAGCTGAAAAAAGAAGAGAGGTAATTTCTGGTCTAATACCATATTTCCCTGATTTTATTTGGAGACAAAATGCATATTTGATTTAGCTATTTTGTTTACCATTACCAAACAAAGTTCTACTCAAAGCTTGAGGAGAAGATTCACGCAAGAGAGATGGAAATAAGCAATATGCAAGCGAAATCGAAGGTGACATTGTGTTATCTCTCGGACATGTTAAATGTTATCCAACATTTCGAATCTTGCATCTCATATGTTACTTGCTGACATTTGTTGCCTTATTATTCACAGGAGACTGAAGAAGCTGAACTCAAAATGCTGAGAAAAAGCTTAAAGTTCAAGGCAACACCGATGCCAAGCTTCTCCCCACCACCAAAGGTTGAACTGAAAAAGGTGATCCTGCTTTGCTCCTCATTCCTTCTGAATCCCTGGTTTTTTAACAAGTTAATTCATGACGGTATGGTGTGACTTATGTAAGAAGGCGAGTGTGGGGTTATCCCTTACTGGGCACATGTCCATGCCCCCCCCCCCCCCCCCTAAAATTTCATCACAAAAAAAAACAGGATTTCACAAAACATTAAAATGCTATGTTCAGAAGATATACTGAAAATGAAACTTCATGTTTTCAAAAAACAAGATTCAAAAATGTTACGATGAGAAAACCATCTATGCCATGTGGATATTATAGCTGCATTTGGATGGGATGCTGTTGCAGGCCCTTTATACTCATAGAAAAATCTGCATTGGCAGTTAAAGTAAATGCAAAGCTGCAGGGCCTCGAGACAAGATCGATATTAGCACTCAGACCTGTGTTATCTAAAATTTAAAATTCACTGTATGACAGAAAGTAATGTCTATTACCTTGCGGCATTCTAGTCTATTCGGTAGCAACCCTACCAATTGTAGAGTTGAAGCATAAAGATGAGATAAAATCACACTTCTCTATTTTTGATAGACATCATTTAAAGCAACTATGAACCAATTGTACGTTACCATGGCGCTGAATTGTCTGAATCAGTCCAGAACCAAACAGCACATGCTCCTCTTAACATCCTGCACTGTGAACATTAGCTAAACACGTGTTGCCGCATTCTAAACATTGGACAATATCACAGTACTTATTACCTTGTTGTGCTATTTGTTGTAGATTCCCCCCACTAGAGCTAAATCACCAAAGCTTGGCCGTTCCAAGAACAAATCTGGGCTGGAGGCTGAAGAAAGTACCACCCCAAGCCATCCTATCCGTATGAGCCTTGATGAGAAGGCTACTCAAAATGGTGCGAAGAAAGTAACCCCATCAAACTCGGCGAAGAAGCCCCAGAGGAAGTCACTCCCCAAATTGCCATCAGAGGCAAGCGGCCCACTTGAGGCCACACAGCCAAAAAGCACGGAGGACCTAAACACAGATAATCATCAGGAGTCAGGGTCGCGAACAAAGCAGCTTCAGGAAACCGAGTCGATCGCCAGCAACGCCCAGGAGCCGATCCGAGCTAAAGTTACCCCCGACGACCAAGAACTCGACGAACAGGCATCAGTGTAGCAAAGACCACGGTGACCAAATCCTTCGATTTTTGTGATGGCAGGTGTGCATGCCTCTGGCTTTGTCGCGTATTGTGCCATATTTCGATAGTGTATCTAGTGGCCTGTGTTCTGTAAACCAACGCTCGTCTCGTATTTGTTGGAGTCTAGCATCTGTGTTGCTTCTGTTCATAATCGTAAGCGAGGCTCCAGTCGTCGTGTGCAACTGCAAATAGTTTTGTCCTATTTTCTACTTCTGCTGCTATGGTCCAGATGAACTTTGTCTCCCTGCTTTGATTTATAGTTTTGTGATGTCCGTGCTGCATTGCGATGGGAGCAGCAAAAGGGACGGTGTAAACACTGATAAAAGTGTTGTTTTATAATTTTGTGAATAC
This sequence comes from Elymus sibiricus, assembly GCA_039707655.1. Taxonomy (NCBI): domain Eukaryota; kingdom Viridiplantae; phylum Streptophyta; class Magnoliopsida; order Poales; family Poaceae; genus Elymus; species Elymus sibiricus. The sequence goes on along the minus strand of CM077674.1, from coordinate 161,541,434 downwards.
GTGCTTGGGTCCTCTTCTCGTTTGAATGGACAAGAAAAAGTCGCTAACTTCATTCAGCTCAAGTGCAAGTTACTGCGTGGTTTACAAAGCCCTGCTTGCAGGGAATGTTCAGATCTGCCAAGAAAGTTACTGAGTGGAGGAGCTCTTATTTCCCAATCAGTGTGGAGGTTCCTGGAAGCCGCAGCTTTGGCCAGCGTGAGAAAGGTTGTCCTGTTGGAGCTGTAGCTTGGCTGAAAGATCTTCCTCCCTTGCAGCATCCACGGCCGGTCTCCTCAAATGCTCCCTATACGCCCAGTCTGACCAGCTTCCCTCATATTCAGCCTAAATCTGAAATGGATATGGACGGCCCGGGTGTGTCCGCCACGTCAGATCTGGCCCACGCTGGTTCACCCTGACCCCACATATATTTGTACCCATCCGCATCTTCGACCAAACCCTAGCCACTTCACTCCACTATACTCCGCCCCCAAGCTCCGTTCCGGCGATCTTCGGCCTTCTCCGGCATGACGGGCATCAGATCCGACTCTGAGACCTCCCGGTCTATGGAATGAGACCTCATCCCATGCGGGCCCGAGGAGGAGATGGTCGTCCGCATGACTCTCCACCGGTCCCGGGAGGAGTCCGCCCGACCGCGGTCGGACTCGATCCGACGGGAATCTATTGTGTCCGCGCAAATGGTGCTTGGATCCGGCGGGAGGCGTGTGAGTGTTTCCTCACCGGACGAGGTGCAGTCTGTCTGGCACCCCCAACACCGGGGTGGCGGCGCAACCCCTCCGGTGGCGCCGCTTCCCCGTGGCGTCGGGCTCCAAGTCAGAGGTCGGCGACACGCATGGTCCCGACCTGTCTGGTGTTATGGTGCGGGGTGCTCGCCGTGCTAGGCAGAGGGCGCGGGAGGCAACTGTAGCCCTCACGGCCGAGGCCACGGAGGCGGAGTCGCCCGCCGCTGCGGAGCCGCTATGAGTGACCGGCACCCCCTGGCGCCGCAACGAAGTCGTGGAGATGTCGGGCTCCGACCACGGATACTCCATCATCGATCTCACCTCGATCGGCGATGTCGTGGCCACTGGCTCCGACGAGAAAGAGTAAGGCATGGGAGACGGCGGCGCCTCGTGTCTCATGAGGGCCAGTCCGTGTCCAATGTCCTACTCTTCTTCGCCGGCGACCGAACCTTCACTTTGCGGATCTCGCGGCCGCCGGACATGGTCACAGAAGGGAATAACAAGGACGAGCGCCAACATAGATTAGAAGTTTTATGTTGCATGTAATTGTATGAATTTGAGGATTTGCTAATGAGGTATCTGGTTGTGGAAGAGGACATCTGAGGGTTGACCAGTCGCTATCCGCGGACGCGTCCGGGTGCGTCCATGGACGTTTAGAGAGCCTAATTTGCTTAGTCCGACTGTAGATGCTCTTACTGGCCATATCAGATGTCTTTTTTGACACTTGCCATACCAGATGTTAATGGAGAGGATTTTTTTTTTTGTAGAAATTGAGGGTTTTTTCTAACGAACACTTATATGCCATGCACGTATCCACCATCGCATGCTTTCGACGCGCCGGAAACCATTTCGGGCTAGCTTCGCTTGCCAGCCGCCAAATGTCAACCGATCTCTTTGTCCAGGATGATGTTCTCTACGAGTGCTACTTGTGAGCTGCGTTGAGATTTTCCCTGAAGAGGAAGGGTGAAGCAATATAGTAGCGGATAAGTATTTCCCTCAGTAGAGAACCAAGGTTATCGAACCAATAGGAGAACCACGCAAACACTCCTTAGTAGTACCTGCACACACAAGAGCAAATACTTGCACCCAACGCGGGCAAGAGGGTTGTCAATCCCCTTGTACTCGTTAATTGCAAGGATTAAATCTGGTAGTGGTAGATAGATAAATTGCAAAGTAAATAAAAAGTAAATAAATTGCAGCAAGGTATTTTCGGTTTTTGTAATATGATTAAAGTAGACCCGGGGGCCATAGTTTTCACTAGGGGCATCTCTCTCATAAAAATAACATATGGTGGGTAGACAAAGTACTGTTGGGCAATTGATAGAAAAGCGCATAGTTATGACGTTATTCATGGCATGATCATGTATATAGGCATTACGTCCGTGATAAGTAGACCGACTCCTGCCTGCATTTACTACTATTACTCCACCAATCGACTGAGTCCTGCCTGCATCTATGGTATTAAGTTCATGACGAACAGAGTAACGCTTTAAGCAATATGACATAATGTAGATAGAATAAAACCAATCAATATGATTAAACCCCGTTGTTTTACCCTTAGTAGCAACAATACAAATACGTGCTTCGCTACCCCTTCTGTCACTAAGTGAGGACACCGCAAGATTGAACCTACTACTATGCACCACTTCCACTGAAGATCAACGAATCAACTTGGCCAAAGAAAACTCATAGATCGGAAAGCATTACATAGCTATAACAATCATACATAATAAAGTTCAGAATATAACTCAATTAATTTCAATGAATAATCTGATCATAAACCCACAATTCATCGGATCCCAACAAACACACCGCAAAAGAAGATTACGTCGGATCGATCTCCGAGGAGAACATTGTATTGAAGATCAAAGAGAGAGAGAAAGCCATCTAGCTAATCACTATGGACCCGTAGGTCTATGGTGGACTACTCACACATCATCGGAGGTGCAGCAAGGTTGATGTAGAAGACCTCTGTGATCGATTCCCCCTCCGGCAGATCACCGGAAAAGGCCTCTAGATGGGATCGCGGAAGAACAGAGGCTTGCGACGGCGAAAAAATTGTTTTGGGTGGCTCCCTGTTGTTTTTGGGATTTTAGGGAATTTATAGAAATGGAATTAGGTCAGGGGGTTTACGAGGGGCCCACAAGCTCAGGTGGCGCCCCCCCAAGGGGCGCACGGGGTGAGCTTGTGGATCCATCGAACACAGAGAAAGATAGGGGCTTAATGTTTCGCCTCCCAACTTATTTATCATAGAGATAATTGTCAACAATAATAATTCATGATCAAATATATTTGACTGGCCATATGTGCCTGGATCTTTCCCCACCACATGATGCTTGCCAACTAGAGAATAATTAAGGTTGAAATGAGAATGAATACTTATTGACTCTTGCATAAAGGTAAATACATAAAAGTAAAAGATAGGCCCTTCACAGAGGGAAGCAGAGGTCGTCATGCGCTTTTTATGTTTGGATGCACAAGCCCTTAATGCAAAGGAACGTCACGTTATATTGCCCCTTGTGATAGCAACCTTTATTATGCAGTCCGTCGCTTTTATTTCTTTACCATCACAAGTTCGTACAACGCTTATTTTCCCTTGTAATAAAAGATCATACATATTTGAGGAGCAATTTTTATTGCTTTTTGCACCGATGACAACTTACTTGAAGGATCTTATTCAATCCATAGATAGGTATGGTGGACACTCATGGCAAGAAACTGGGTTTAAGGGTTTTTGGATGCACAAGTAGTATCTCTACTTAGTACGAATTTTTGGCTAGCAAAAGATCCTAAGCAAGCACCACATGTTGGAGGATCCATAACAATATAACTTCTATGCAAATATACCCAAACATAACTCATTACGTTGTCTTCCTTGTCCAACTTCAACTAATTTGCTCAAGTTTGAAAATAATTAATGGGTATTCACAATCATAAAAGATGTCCAAGATAATATATTTATATGTGAAAGTTCTCTTCCTTATACTAATCATTCATGAATTGCTTGTATGACCAATATTGTGATTGTCAAGCTTCAATAGATTTCACTTTCTAACCCAAATGTGAAACTACTACTAGACATGATACAAGCATATGAAGCACATATAATTTCAACTTTATGATATTCAATTCTTTCACAATTTACTCATAGGATATAAGTGAAGCACAAGAGTAAATGACAAACTACTCCAAAAAGATATAAGTGAAGATCAAATGAGTAGTTAAATAAATAGGTAGCTATGTGAGGACTCTCTCTCATTTAAAAATTTCAGATCTTATTATTTTATTCAAACAACAAAGAAAACAAAATAAAATGACATTCCAAGGATAGCACATATCATGTGAAGAAGCAAAAACTTAGGCTCAACCAAAACTGACCGATAGTTGTTGAAGAAGAAATGTGGGATGCCTACCGGGGCATCCCCAAGCTTAGATGCTTGAGACTTCTTCGAATAATAACTTGGGATGCCTTGTGCATCCCCAAGCTTAAGATCTCGTGTCTCCTTAATTCCTCTCATATCGCGGTTTTCTTAAATCTTAAAAACTTCATCCACACAAAACTCAACAAGAACTCGTGAGATAAGTTAGTATAAATCAACTCAAAATCTTAACATTCTCTACTGTAGAAAATTACTAAAATTATAATTAAACATTGCATACTAAATGTCTCTGCATATTTAATACTCCTATCCTCAAATAGAATCATTAAACAAGCAAACATATGCAAACAATGCAACTATAACAGCAATCTGCCAAAACAGAACAGTCTGTAAAGGGGGATTTAAAATTCATACTTCCCTAACTCCAAAAATTCTGAAAAATTACCAAGTGGCAGAAAACTCATGCATGCTTACTGTGTAAAAATTTCAGATTTTTTTTCATGTTTTGACTATTCGGGAATATTCTGGACATAACAGAAAACTTTCTGTTTTCAAACAACACATGAACTTGCAAACTGAGCATGGTAAAGGCTATAATTGGCATTTTATTGAACTAAAAGATACAAAACATGATTATGGATAACAGCAATCAAATCTCAACAAAATAAAATGACGCTCCAAGCAAAACACATATCATGTGACGAATAAAAATATAGCTCCAAGTAAGGTTACCGATAATGTTGAAGACGAAAGAGGGGATGCCTTCCGGGGCATCCCCAAGCTTAGACGCTTGAGTCTTCCTTGAATATTACCTGGGTGCCTTGGGCATCCCCAAGCTTATGGTCTTGCCACTCCTTATTTTCCTCATATTGATATCTCACCCAAAACTTGAAAACTTCAATCACACAAAACTTAACGGAACTTGTGAGATAGGTTAGTATGATAAAAATAAATCCTCCACTTAGGTACTGTCAAGACAAGATTCATAATTGTTCTCACATAATTACTACTGTATTCTATAATTTCCACAATTTATATTACTCAATATAAGCTATGGAAACACTAAAACAAGCAAACTATGCACCGAAAACAGAATCTGTCAAAAACAGAACAGCATGTAGTGAGCGATTTAAAAACCATACTTCTGTACCTCCAAAAATTCTGAAAAATTAGGAAAACATAAAAACTTTGTAACCCAATACTATGTAAAAAATTTAGAATTTTCTCACGTTCCAGTACAGAATAGAAATTCCAGCACTGGACGCAAAAGTTTCTGTTTTTGCACAGAATCGAATCAACAAGTATCCACACTATCCCAAAGGCTTTACTTGACACATTATTAAAAGAGAACATATAAAACATTATTACCACAGTATCTTAATCATGTGAACACAAGAAAAACAGTAGGTATAAGTGTTGGGTTGTCTCCCACAAGTGCTTTTCTTTAATGCCTTTTAGCTAGGCATGATGATTTCAATGATGCTCGCATAAAAGTAAAGAATTGAAACACAAAGAGAGCATCATGAATCATATGACAAGCACATTTAAGCCTAACCCACTTCCTATGCATAGGGATTTTGTGAGCAAACAATTTATGGGAGCAAGAATCAACTAGCATAGGAAGGCAAAACAAGCATAACTTCAAAACTTTCAACACATAGAGAGGAAACTTGATATTATTGCAACACCTACAAGCATATGATCCTCTCTCATAATAATTTTCAGTAGCATCATGAATGAATTCAACAATATAACTATCACATAAAGCATTCATTTCATGATCCACAAGCATACATTTTTTATTACTCTCCACATAAGCAAATTTATTCTTATTCATAATAGTGGGAGCAAACTCAACAAAATAACTATCATGAGATACTTGATTGGCATAATCCAATTGAAAATTAAAATCATGATGACAAGTTTCATATTTATCATTATTCGTTATAGCATACATGTCATCACAATAATCATCATAGATAGGAGGCATGCAATCATCATAATAAATTTTCTCATCAAAACTTGGGGGACTAAAAATATCATCTTCATCAAACATAGCATCCCCAAGCTTGTGGCTTTGCATATCATTAGCATCATGGATACTCATAGAATTCATACTAACAACATTGCAATCATGCTCATCATTCAAAGATTTTATGCCAAACATTTTATTGAATTCTTCTTCTATCAATTGAGCACAATTTTCTGCTCCATCATTTTCAAGAAAGACATTATAAAGATGAATAATATGAGGCAACCTCAATTCCATATATTTTTTGTAGTTTTATTTTATAAACCAAACAAGTGATAAAACAAGAAACTAAAAGATTCGATTGCAAGATCTAAAGATATACCTTCAAGCACTCACCTCCCCGGCAACGGCGCCAGAAAAAAGCTTGATGTCTACTACACAACTTATTCTTGTAGACTCGTGTTGGGCCTCCAAGCGCAGAGTTTTGTAGGACAGTAGCAATTTTCCCTCAAGTGGATGACCTAAGGTTTATCAATCCGTGGGAGGTGTAGGATGAAGATGGTCTCTCTCAAACAACCCTGCAACCAAATAACAAAGAGTCTCTTGTGTCCCCAACACACCCAATACAATAGTAAATTGTATAGGTGCACTAGTTCGGCGAAGAGATGATGATACAAGTGTAGTATGGATAGTAGATATAGATTTTTGTAGTGCGAACAATAAAAAACAGCAAGGTAGCAAGTAACAAAAGTGAGCATAAACGGTATTGCAATGCTTAGAAACAAGGCATAGGGTTCATACTTCCACTAGTGCAATCTCTCAACAATGTTAACATAATTGGATCATATAATCATCCCTCAACGTGCGATAAAGAATCACTCCCAAATTCCTATTAGCGGAGAACATAAGATAGAAATTGTTTGTAGGGTACGAGACCACCTCAAAGTTATCCTTTCCGGTCGATCTATTGAGCTATTCTTATAAGTGTCACAAACAACCCTAGAGTTCATACTAAAATAACACCATATGACACACATCAACCAACTCTAATGTCACCTAGATACTCCAATGTCACCACAAGTATCCGTGAGTTGATTATACGATATGCATCAAACAACTTCATAATCATAATATTTAATCCACACAAAGAACTTCAAGGAGCACCCCAAAGTTTCTATCGGAGAAAAGATAATGAAAACGTGCATCAACCCCTATGCATAGATTATCCCAATGTCACCAAGGGAATCCGCGAGTTGAGTGCCAAAACATATATCAAGTGAATCAATATAATACCCCATTGTCACCACGGGTATTCATATGCAAGACATACATCAAGTGTTCTCAAATCTGAAATATTCAATCCAACAATAACGAAACCTCAAAGGGAAAAGATTCGATTCATCACAATAAGGATAGAGAGGGAGGAAACACCATATGATCCAACTATATTAACAAAGCTCGCGATACATCAAGATCGTGCCAAATCAAGAACACGAGAGAGAGAGATCAAACACATAGCTACTGGTACAAACCCTCAGCCCCGAGGGTGAACTACTCCCTCCTCATCATGAAGACCGCCGGGATGATGAAGATGGCCTCCGGTGATGATTCCTCCCTCCGGCAGGGTGCCGGAAAAGGGCTGTAGATTAGATCGTGGAGGTACAGAGGCTTGCGGCGGCCTAAAAACTCATCTAGGTTAACTTTCAGGGGTTTCTGAATATATATGATTTTTCAGCATTGGAATCACGCGAAGAGGGGCCACAGGGGGCCCACAAGGCACCAGGGCGCGCCTGGGGGGGCAGGCGCGCCCAGGTGGCTCGTGGGGCCTATGTGGCTCTTCTGTTGCTTCCCCGAAGCTTCCTGGGTCCGTTTCCTTCTAGAAAAAATCGTCAAAAAGTTTCGCTGCATTTGGACTTCATTTGATATGGATTTTCTGTAAAACCAAAAACAAGCAGAAAACACCAACTGGCACTGGGCACTAGGTCAATATGTTAGTCCATAAAAATCATATAAAAGCCATATAAAAGTACACCAAAATCATACAAAACTAAAATAAACATGGCATGAATACTTCATAAATTATAGATATGTTGGAGACGTATCATTGCACAGGAAGGAGATGCAGCTTTTGACCAAGAAGGGCCAAAACCTGAACAAGTAGATGAAGAAGAACTCACCACCGACGAAGAGGAGGAGGAACAGCCCCAGCAAGACTACACCACCTACGCGGACCTCAACAACCTCCAGGGCTCTATCTATGATATGAGCAACCTCGCATCGTCCCTGAGAGGCACGGCCGCCAACATGAACATGAACTTCTCCAACTGGAGGCAGGAGTGGGCTCCTGACCAACCGCCACAATGATCTCGCCGGTTTGGGCTTGCAAGAGCCTACGCTTGGGGGAGGTTATCACCACTTCTACATCAAGATGTGGCTGTATTTGAATAAGTTGCAATGAGGTTGTACTTAAGCTCGAGGAGCTTCAAAACACTCGTGTTGGTTTGTTCCAACACTTTGCTTTTTATTTGCTTTTGCTTTTTCTTTTTGCCTTTGTGATTTTTTGGTTGTAGTTTTCAAAAACCCAAAAACCAAAAAAATAGAGTAAGCTTTGCTTTTCTCTTGTTCTTTATTTAGCCCCTTGGAGTTCATTTGCATTTTGTTTTCAGAGGAGTTGATCTATGCCAGGACAACGAGGAATGCAAGAGTAAGGAAGAGAAGTGTGTAAATTCGTAACCGTGGAGGTATGTCCTACGACCCCCGTCTTTTGCACTTGGATACTTAGAGTAGATGTAGTAGTTATATGTGTGATATGTGCAGATGGGAGTAAGTCTTGATAATTGATACAAAGTTTTTGCTCTAGTAGCTGAAATAATTTTGTAGCCTTTATTTTCTTTAGTTTAGACAACTAAGACTTGTCGTGGGACAGTTTTTGAATGAAATGTTATTAATCAAGTATAACTTTGCACAAGAGAAAGTCTCTCAAGACTTGGGAGTTGAGAAATTGTAGTGGAAGTGATGTTTAACATGCTCAACCCCATGTTGTTAAATTTAATAGACTTGATAGCACTTGTGGATTAAATTGTCTAGAGGAACTTAGTTGAAAGGTGGGTGAGATTATGCCAAAAATCTGTGTTGTATATCTCAACATGGTGTTACAGCCTCCGGCTGGTGGCATGGCATTTGCTACTATATACGCGTTTACGTGTGTAAATGTGGCTTCATCACCCTTCTTGATGTTATGCTGAGGACTCCGCTGGCCAATGAATGATCCACCAAGAGCGACAGCTTGGATTTCAGCTATGAGTTTGTTACCGTACGTAGTGGCAACACTACAAACGAATATTATTCGGCTTTCTCTTGAGTGGGTGTGTATGTGGTAAATAAAGGGGACTGATCAAAAGAGCTCGAAAGAGACATTATTGCTAAAGGTCCATAGTTCCCAAACATTAAGCCCCAGCAAAAACCTATGCATGATCACTTATTTGGCATAATCTCCTTCACGTGACAATCAAAGTTCCAGCAAACAATGATTGAAACAAAGTGTTTAAGAGCCTAGAGGAGGAGACAATTGTGGGTGTACTCATGAGCACTTGAGCATCATATTTTACTACATGCTTTCTACTCCCTAACTTATGTTTTCATGGCTCTATCTAAAGAAACTCTTCCGTGCATTCCCGGCAAGCAAGTGTTGTCTAGATTAAATGAAATGAAGTGTTGCAAAGTTGTTTTATCTAGTAGATCAGAAACTTTGTGTTTATTATCTTTGCTTCACTAACACTTGCACTATAACCATGTCACTGCTATATCTATGATAAGTTTTCAGGTCAAGAAGCGGAGGGCTATCTAGGCATACCGATCGTAAGTGAACCAAAATCTTCTCGTTATTTCGGTTTAAACAACTGAGTTCCTTGTGCTTCGGGTTTCTCTCTATGTTGCTCGAGGACGATCAAGTTTAAGCTTGGGGGAGTTGATGAGTGATATTTTTACACTTATTTCAACCTTGTTTAAACCAAGATATTTCATTAAAAGAGAGATATTCACTCCGATATTGCCACTTATTACTAATGAATGCATAGGATTCCACAAATCCTCTCGTTGATATTTTTCCACAGGAAATGGGCTAAAAAGGGAAGAAATCACGTGCGAGAAAAGGAAGGAAAATGGAGAAAAAATAAGTCACCAGGAGGCACCAGAAGCCAACCAGTGTCAAATACGGCGTTCCATGCGACCGCACGCGCTCGCATGAGCGGTCGTTTGGCATGGAAACCGAGGCAGGTCGTCCACCTGAACAACTTTTATAAAGGGGACCCCATCGAAATGTCAACAGGACAGCGTCGGGAAAGCGTCGAGCACTGATAACCCACAAGTATAGGGGATCGCAACAGTTTTTGCGGGTAGTATTTCACCCAGATTTATTGATTCGACACAAGGGGAGCCAAAGAATATTTGTGAGTATTAGCAGTTGAGTTATCAATTCAACCACACCTTGAGAACTAAATATCTGTAGCAGAGTGTTTAGTAGCACAGTAGTATGATAGTTTTGATAGCAGTAGTAACAGTAGCAATAGTAACCGAAACAGTAACTGTAGCAATTTTGTAGTGATTGTAGCAGTAGCAACAACGAAAGTAACTTAGCAAAGATCAATATACAAAAAGCGTAGGCATTGGATCGGTGATGAATAATTATGTTGGATGACATTCATCATGTAACAGTCACAACCTAGAGCGATACACAATAGCTCCAATTCATCAATGTAATGTAGGCATGTATTCCGTATATAGTCATACGTGCTTATAGTAAGAACTTGCATGACATCTTTTGTCCTACCCTCCCGTGGCAGCAGGGTTCTTAAGGAAAATAAGGTATATTAAGGCCTCCTTTTAATAGAGAACCAGAACAAAGCATTAGCACATAGTGAATACATGAACTCCTCAAACTACGGTAATCACCGGAAAGAATCCCAATTATTGTCACCTTGGGGTATGTGGATCATAACACGTAATAGGTGCGTACAACTTGCAAGATAGGATCAAGAACTCAAATATATTCATGAAAACATAAAGGGTTCAGATCTGAAATCATGGCACTCGGGCCCTAGTGACAAGCATTAAGCATAGCAAAGTCATAGCAACATCAATCTCAGAACATAGTGGATACTAGGGATCAAGCCCTAACAAAACTGACTCGATTACATGATAAATCTCATTCAACCCATCACCGTCCAGCAAGCCTACGAAGAAATTACTCACGCACGGCGGTGAACATCATGAAATTGGTGATGGAGGATGGTTGATGATGGCGACGGCGTCGAATCCCCCTCTCCGGAGCCCCGAACGGACTCCAGATCAGCCCTCCCGATGAAGAACAGGAGGTGGCGACAGCTCCATATCGTAAAACGCGATGAGTCTTTCTCTCTGATTTTTTTCTGGACGAATAGGTACTTATAGCATTGGAGTTAGGGTTGCCGGAGCTACCAGGGGCCCACAAGTCTGCCAGGCGCGCCCTGGGGGGGTGGGCGCGCCCCCTGGGCTTGTGGCGCCTGGGTGGCCCCCCTCTGGTAATTCTCTTCGTCAGTATTTTTTATTTATTCTAAAATAATTCTCCGTAAATTTTCAGGTCCATCCGAGAACTTTTATTTCTGCACAAAAATAACATCATGGCAATTCTGCTGAAAACAACATCAGTCCGGGTTAGTTCCATTCAAATCATGCAAATTAGAGTCCAAAACCAAAGCAAAAGTGTTTGGAAAAGTGGATACGTTTGGGACGTATCAACTCCCCCAAGCTGAACTCATTGCTTGTCCTCAAGCAATTCAGTTGACAAACTGAAAGTGACAAAGAAAAACTTTTACAAACTCTTTTGTTCTTGTTGTCTGTATATATACTTAACTAGCATCCAGGTTTTTAACAAGGATTATGAACTAACCACATGAATGATAACACTTAGGTCTCACATTTACTCATGGCAATAACGTAACCAACTAGCGAGCAATAATAAGATATCTCGGATGTCAACAATTTGTCAAAACAATCATGATATAATATGATAATATGGTATCTCGCTAGCCCTTTCTGAGACCGCAAAACATAAATGCAGAGCACCTCTAAGATTCAAGCAGCGACTAAACATTGTAATTCAGGGTAGAAGATATCCATTCATGGTCACATCCAACATTAACTATACTCAATGCATAAAAATGACAATAGTGCTCTCCAACTGGTGCTTAAATGAGAAGGTGATGCCTCAATAATAAAAGTAAAATAACATAAAAGTAAATGGATAGGCCCTTCGCAGAGGGAAGCAAGGATTTGCAGCGGTGCCAGAACTCGAAGCTTAAATCAGAGATGAAAACAATTTTGAGAGGTGTAGTTTTCCTGTCAACGTCACGACCAAGAATTTTCAATATCTTCCATGCTAAACACATTATAGGCAGTTCCCAAGCGGAAAGGTAAAGTTTACTCCCCATCTACCATACCAACACAAGCCATGGCTAGCCGAATTCACGGGTGCCCTCCATACCAACAACTTTCCGGGGGAGTTTGTTGCATTATAAAATTTCGATTTTGACCACAGGACTGGGCATCCCAAATACCAGCTTCTCTCGTGCAATGACAAGTGAATAAACACTCATCTGAGAATAACCCGCTTAGCATGGAAGATAATGAATGCCCCCTGTCGCTTCATGAGCAGTACGGGCACACAAAACAGATGTTTGTTTGAATATTTCGAGGTGGCACATGCAAATTTACTTGAAACGGCAGAGTAATACCGCATATAGGTAGATATAGTGGACTCATCTGGAACAACTTTGGTTTAAGGATTTTGGATGCACAAGCAGTATTCCCGCTTAGTATAGGCGAAGGCTAGCAAATAGATTGAGAAGCGACCAGCTAGAGAGCGAAAACGCTCATAGACATGCATTGCGAATAATTAACATTGAATACGAGCATGAGTAGGATATCAGCACCCTGAACATAAATATCATGGAGGCTATGTTGGTTTTGATTCAACTACATGTGTGAACATGTGCCAAGTCAAGCCACTCGAATTACTCAGAGGAGAATACCATGCTAACATACTACATCACAACCATTTTAATGCATGTTGACACACAAGATAAATCATTATCCACTCTTAGCTATTTAAGCATGGCATGAGCAACTATAATCTCTAATTGTCATCACAAACATGTTTACTCATAATAATGCCGAATCATGGATACTAAGCTAAACATATTTACAAAAACAAAAACAAAAACAAGAAGAGTTCATACCAGCTTTTCTTCACCACAATCACTTCATCAAATATCGTCATTATTGCCTTTCACTTGCATGACCGAATGATGTGATAATAATAGTGCAAGTGTGCCGTGGACTAAGTTGGAATCTGCAAACATTTATTCAAAGGAGAAGACAACGTAATAGTGGCTCTTTGTTAGATCAACAATAAAGCATATGAGAGCCACTCAACATTTTCATCGTGGTCTTCTTCTTACGATGACTCAACGAAAAGAAAAGAAATTCAGAGAAACACGCTGAAATATTTTGGAGTTTTTTGTTTTTCTGAAGAAAGCAAATTAACGAAGGAAAAATGAAAAACGAGAAAAACTATTTACATGGGAAAGCTCCCAACAAGTAAAAAGAAGAAATGAGAAATCTTTTTGGGTTTTCTTTTAAGTACTCATCAAACCCGTGCGTCCGCATGGGCTTCGTATGGAGTAGATATCATATTCATGGAACACGCTTCACTTTCAAGATGCCTTAATGTTGAAGAGGTAGGCATGCGAGACTCAAAATCTCTTGCTGAATTGCTTCAAGCTTTTAGTAAGGCATACTATAGAGAGTGATCATTCAATGAGCATTCCCCGTAGAAGTATTCTAAAAATCTAGGCCTGGCGAACATCTATCTTCTGAGGTCCTTAACAATCTCCCTAAGAACAATAGATAGTAAAACCAAAATAGACTAAATATTGCTTGAACGGTCCTAACATTCGTTGAAAGAGATACTAAAGAGCCCAAAGCAGATGATAGCCTAGTGGAAAGGGTGGTCTTAAGAAATTAAAAGAGGTTGCTGAGAAGATAGATGTATCCCAACCTATACTACTCTCGCGAAAAGACTTTTTCTTAATACTCCCTCTCATATTAATTGTCATATTAATTGTCGCTCACTTAGTAAAAATTTAGTACAAAGTTGTAGTAAGCGAGCAACAATTAATATGGATCGGAGAGAGTAGTTATATTTTATGTGTCATAATTATAGTTTTTGTAATGTATCACATTTGATCTGTATCTTTTTTATCAAAGCCGTCCATACAGACGGTGTTTGCATGTAGTACCATATGTGATAACTATACTTTTGTTAATATATAAATTGTTTACATTAGTGTATCCGGCCAGTGTGACACAACTTAGTATATATTTCTTGTTTTTGTTCGTACTGGCATGTTATATTTAATGGATTGCTTACTGAGATCTTGATACCGCGTACAAAAATATCACTTTTAAATTGGTAGACATATATCTATTGAGTTTATACTACCATGAAAAATTTATACATGAGCATACCATTTTTCTTGATCGTTTTCTTCTTTTTTTGTTAATAATCTAAAAATTAATAGCGGGCTATATCAGTCCTTTCATGTTTTTGATATGGTCCCGCTAAACGGTGTCTATGTACAATTTAGCAATTTTGGCAGCATAGGGCACCATTTATCTTAGTTTGAGGTTGTCGCTATTTGCCATAGTCCAATATTTTAAACTTTATTAATTACATACTTCACGTTATAGCTATATATTGCTAAATATGTTTATATGAAATATGAACCACATAGTCTTCATACAAAATCAACTGATTATTTGGTGCGCCGGTATAAGTTCGCAATTTTATATCTAGTGTAGACAACTAGACATTAGTATGTAATACGATTTTTTAAATATATTTCATATGAAATATGAACCACATAGTCTTCCATACAAAATCAACTGATTATTTGGTGCGCCGTTATAAGTTCGCAATTTTATATCTAGTGTAGGCATTAGTATGTATTACGATTTTTTTACGTGGATTTAGAACTATTTTATCGACACTAATTTGTTTATTTTTTTCCAGAGAACACAAATTAAGTGAATTATGCCTATAGACCTACCTGTGATTTACGAAGGAGCTTGGTGAAGTATGCGCATGTATGCATTGGTAGTTTTACTCAAAAAAATGTATGCATTGGTAGTTGTGTACATAGTGATTTTTTTAAATGTATTGTGATATGCATCTATGTATAAAGAGAAAACGCTCATTGATTCATGATTGATGGCTGACTTATGCATGCCCTGACGCATTAGCTTTGAGAGACTTAACTTGACACGTTTCCATGTATAGGAGTATTATATATGGACTCTATGGTTAATCAACTATGGCATGAGATAGACCACGTCATATTTTCTTTGCATGATTCTTTGCATGAAACTTGTACGCGTCCACGACTTTAGAGCTTGCGTAAAATAGAGGTACGAAAATTTTCTTTTAATCTTAGACGTAAAATTAAAATCTAACGGTTATTGTTGGGAGTTATCTAGGATTAACGTGGAGGCTCGAATGGTGCCTCCAATTAGTAAATACTAGTCGTCAACCCGTGCTACTGCACGGGCTAGTACTATACGACAGAAAATTTGTAGTATCGTCCTCATTTTCAATAAGAATGATATATAGTACTTCATACATAAAGGTTAGACCAACGGAAAAAATATTGGTTACAATTTAGGAAAATAATTAAATAGATATGAGCTAAACAATTTCGTTGAACTTTAGTCGTGTCTTCCTATATATTAAGATTTGTCTTCCAGTCTCCCTTCCCAGTTTGGAAATACAACCATTGTCAGTTTGAGATAGTCATTGGTTTGACCTAAAAAGTTATTATCCATTCATGTTACGTGGAAATATTAGCACAAAAAATTTGTGTACTCCGATAACTCTATACATTCATGGTATTAGGATTTGGGAAATCCACACACGGTGGAGTTGTACTTCCATGCTGTATCATAGAGAAAATGTTGCATATAAGTTCAGCAACTATCTTCTTCCACTAAATAAAATTATTTATAAAAAAGGATGATCAATTTTATTGAATCTGGCCGAGTTCTTGACAGCCGTGATTATAAGGAGATGTGTTGTTGTCGTGCTATCTGCTGGTTTCAACTTTCACAATCCATAATTTAATATAGATTTCTTGTGCTTTGCCAAAAGAAAAGTTTTAGAAATATTGGTATAAGACATAACATGAGTACGTTAATAAGAAGGGATACATTTGGTACTATAAGAACCTGGTAGCACAAATAAAATAAAATAATCAGTTACGCAATGCTAGATATTAATTGTTTAGATTTAAACAGTAGATAAGAAACATAGCGTCATGGATTTCCTTCAAGGCGTGTCATGCTTAGCTTTGTACAATATATTTATGCTTTGAATCATATTACATTTTGTGAAAAGATAATCAATATAGTTATTTACAAACAGAACTTGTAGAAACTAACGATTCATCATTACCTGGCATTATTACATCTAGGCCGTGAGTGTGTAGTTGGTCCGCCAAGCTAAGCTAGCTAACCTGAATCTTTTTCATACCCGCAAAAAGAACCTTGAATCTTTCTCATGCCCTCCATAGCTTCTACTGTTGATTGTATCATCATGGAGATAATAATGAAAGAGTTTAAAAAAAGTACTGACAATTTCATTGCTTTCGTGCAGAGCAGGGTGTCTATCTGCAGAAAAAGAGTTCTCTTATCCAAATCCGGGAGTATGCCTGATTGACTGTATCCAAACCCGGGATGCCTTGACGACCGCTTGTGAATTTGTTGCCATACTCGAGAGGCTGCTGACGAAGGAAGAAGGCCACCATGCTTGCGCAAGGTCAATAACTTCAGTCTGTACATGAACTTGGTGCCATGTGCCTTCCCCAATATACATGCATCTGTATAGCTGATGGAGTCGTCCATTGAGTTGCTATTTCACCACTGCTGAACAATCTGGGATCCCACACTCGGTACAACAGTATGCTCGAGGGAAGTTTGTATCATGTTGGTGCGTGCGCCTTGCCGGCGACGGGACGCCGACACGTCGGTATGCAAAGGTCCAGAAGCTGCTGTTGACGGCTTAATGCCTGTGTCGTGCAAGAAGTAAAACAATCAAATGATGGCCTGAGGCAGTATGAAAAGGTCGAGAAGCTTCTGCCCATGGCCCCATCACGCTCGAGGCGGCGGCGGCGGAGACGATGCTGGAGGCTGGACCGTGAGAAGTAGAAGGGAAGGAGAGGTCACGTGGGTAAGCTGGGACAACAACCTAGGACTCCTACTTATAAAGGTATCTCATATGACAGTTGTAGATAATTAATCTGGAGATTGGACGAACAATTTGAAATAGAAGAGGAGAGGTCACGTGGGACAACAATCTAGGACTCCTAATTAAGGTATCTCATCTTTTTTTTTTTTTTGCGGATGAAATTAAGGTATCTCATCTGACGGCTGTACATAATTAATCTGAAAATTGGACGGACAATTTGCTTAGTTTATGAGGATTAACGTGGAGGCTCGTATGGTGCATCCAATTAGTAAATATAAGATAAGATACTACGAATTTTTTTTTGTGGCAAATAAGATACTACGAATTAACTAAACAAGAGAGAAACTACAACTAATTTTTTTTTTGAATTTTCGAAAGTTTTTCAAACACACAAGAAGAAAGCGAAAATAAAACTAACATGGATAATACAGTGAAAAAAGATGATCACCGACAACTGGAATGAATGTGTGGTACAAGAATGTAATGTCAGTGAGAAATACGTACTCCCCCAAGCTTAGGCTTTTGGCCTAAGTTGGTCTACGGCCACGGGTCGAAGTCTGCCCCTCCAGGATAATACTGGGGCTGCTGAGGATTCCACAGTGGCTGCTGAGGGTCTCACTGATAAACAGACTCCTGAGGCTCCCACTGATAGATCGGTGCTGGAGCGGGTACTCGCTCAGGTGCTGGGGGCGGTGTCAGGCCCTAATAAGCATAGATATCCTCGGACATGATGGTATACCTGCCACTGGAAAGATCGAACAAAGACAGTGCAGGCAAAGTAATAACCTCATGATGCGGAGCATCCTACGAGCATCCCCATGGATCCACCTACGTCTCCCCAAGCGCCAAGAGGACCAATGACACGAGCACGTGCAAGAGCTCTCGAAAACGAGGTGACATCACTCCTTACAGAACTTCCATATGACGCGTGCGAGACATGGATGCTACCTCATTCCGAAATGTTATGTGTGCTTAGGTACCAAGAGGACCCTCTCGGAGAAGCCCGGACAAATGGACAAGTCGGCAAGTTCATGGATGAGGAGGACCAGCGAAGACGGTCGCCGGAAGCCTACAGGGCCCGGACATCCGGCCCCAAGCCCGGACATCCGGCCCCTGGGAGCTACAGCAGCAGCAAACGCCACTCAGCAGAAGAGGCTACAGGCGCCGGACATCCGGCCGGAGGCCCGGACATCCGGCCCGTGCAGCCCGGACATCCGGCGACTGCCCGGAAATCCGGCGTCACCCCAACAGAGAGCAACGGAAATTGGCCAGTTTAGGCCGGACATCCGGCCCCAGGCCCGGACATCCGGCACCAGGATGAACCGCCGGACATCCGGCCTGGAGCCCGGACATCCGGCCCGACTACAACTGTTTTGGCCCTCAGGCCGTGTATCCGTCCCCTTTTCGCCCTAAGTTGTACTAGCACTATAAAAGAACCTCTCCCACCTCCTTCTAGGGTTAGCAAAGTAGATAGCTCTTTGAGATTAGAGTTTGCTCATCCGTACCTCTCCCATGGAGATCAAGACCTCCATGAGACCCATGTGAGAAGATCCTCTACGGATTCAAGACCTCGACTCCTTCGCGGATCGGGACGAACTACCTACCGTGTATCCTCCTTTATTGGATTTGGACCTTTGTATCCCTCTATGTGTATGTGGATCTAGTGCATGTGTGATTTGGATCTTGTTGATTTGAGTGTTCTTCTCGTGTTCTTGTGGATTTCCTCCTTCCCCCCCTCCTAAAGTGTGAAAAGATCGTCATCTAGGGTTCCGCCCTACATCATCTTGGATCAGAGCCACGTTGATTCACACTTTGGAGTTCTTCCCCTCCAATTTCTAGCCCCGATTTTGTTGTTTTTACCCAATTTCGAAAATTCCCACAAAAATAGCCCTCCCAATTTTTTTTGTGATTTGTTGGTTTGATGATGTTTTGTTGATTTTGATCCATGGATTTGCTTGGTTTCGAGTGGATTTAGCGTTTCCCCACCTTCCCCACCTTTTTCATCCACAAATTCGTCCGGATTTTGCCCCGAAATTTTCTTTTCCCCACTTGTTCTTGAGTTCTTCCACGGATCTGACCAGCCCGGACATCCGGCCCCTGTGCACCAGCACAGCATTAGCTCACAATTTGGTTGATTTTCGCCGTTTTCCCACCGTTTCTTCCGCAACCCCTTGAGCCCCTCCGCCACCGACTTCCGCATACCACCACCTTCGTGCCACTTGAGATTTTGAGCCGCGGATTTTCCCGTTTCCTAACGTGTTTCGGCTACTTAGGCACGGTTCGATAACGACTCCACCGCCGCTCATCATCGCCCCGGACTTCGACATCGACAACGACCATCTTCACCATCGTGACACCATCACCGTAAGCAAGGACGGTAACATCGACGGCATCTTGTTCATACCCTTGCCATTGCTTTGCGAACCCCCGAGACCATCTTTTGCGTAGCTTTCCTACGAGACTAGCCTTTGAGTATTGCCGGCAACGCTACTTGTGCACTTTAGTGATACCGAGCCGCATAGCTACCATAGTGTGGATACATACACATATCATCTCGTGTGCCAAATTGTGTTCCCGCATATACATCATTGCTATCTTCGTACGGGTATTTCGCATAAGTGGCCAAAGAAAAGCATCAAAAGAAAGAGAAGCTTTTAAGCAAAAGAAAAAAGAGAAACAAGCTTGTAAGCAATCGCCATAGCATCGCCACATTACATAGCATATTTGATCATCTTGGATCATTGTGACAAGTTCAGCGGGAATCATACATACATAGCATAAGTGAGATAGAAAGCGTTACGTTTTGTCTCTTATAGGTTGTGCACAAGTTCGTATCCGCCTATTGAGCAATCATGCTAGCGTCTCTCTAGTGTTGTGCAACAAGAGCATTTTCCGTAAATTTCACATTTTGAGCTCATTCCTTGGTTGCACGACCTCATTTATCTATCTGTGCGTGTGTTTCCGTGTACTACATATTGCTATTGGTCTACTCGTTACACTTGCGAGCTTGTGAATCTTTTTCAACATTATTGATATCTTACTTGCAAATTGCAGAAATTTTGTGCCACCATCCTAACCAAACTCCTCCAAAAGCTTTACTTGTGTAGGTGTGAGATTGACTCGATCCGGTACCAATTGCACTATTTCCATAATACCATATTGGGAGATCATTGATCCATCTTCAACATTGGATAAGGTACATTGGTCTAGTTCGTTTCTTTCTTCCACTAACACTAGTTAAGAATCATGGACAGGCCGAGCACTTCTATCAACCCACTCTTCGATGAGCAAGCAGACGCTACGAACAACTACGTCACCAAGGATCAACTTTTCGGAGCCCAACGAGGCGAAGCTTTGGGAGATCGCATCGAACAACTCGCCACCGACTTACGCCACTCCGAAACACGAACAAGAGACTACTTCGACGCCAAGATGTCATCTCAACTGGAAGAGATCCGCACTATGATGCTCAACCGTGATTCTTCCACTTCGTCTTCATCAAGATCAAGACGGCGCCATTCGAGCCGAAACTCTTCGGACACTTCTTCGGATGCAAGTCTTCCACGAGCACGCTCTCATCGCTCTCAAGAACATGACGACCGGCAAGCTTCAAGAAACCCATTCCATGGCAATGGTTTGCAAGACCGCCTTCGAGAGCGCGAACGACAAAAGTAGCAAGCACAAGCCAATGGGAACCAAGATCAAGTTCCACAACGCCAACGCCAAGTGCACCAAGACGACGACGCCCTACACCAAGAACGACAACGTCGTGACGAGCAAGCGCTTGAAGCTCAACGTGCCCTACGCGAATCAACTCGCAACGTTGCCGAACGCAACCGCCGCATGCGCGAACAAGACGAAGCCGCACGACTTGAGAAGCGCCAAGAGATGAGGAACCGTGCACGAATCCCAAGGCCACCACGTCAAGTCAATCAAGATGAACACGACGACGAGGATGAGCTAGAAGATCAACCTCCAAGGCAAGAGCGTCATCGCAACCGCCGACAACGCAATGAGGAGCGCTACGGCAAGCTCAAGTTCACCATGCCTAAATTCTCCGGTGGAAATGATCCCGAAGAATACCTTTCATGGGCGTTGAAGGTCGACAAGATATTTCGCCTTCACAACTACGACGAGGACAAGAAAATCGCCATGGCATCTCTCGAGTTCCAAGACTATGTTCTCATTTGGTGGGAGCAAGTGATCGCAAGGCGTCAAGAGAAGGGCGAGCCATCCATCGTGACTTGGGATCAAATGAAGGATGTCATGCGAGCTCGTTTTGTGCCCACACACTATAGCCGCGACCTCTTCAAGAAACTACAACTCCTCAAGCAAGGAACCAAGTCGGTTGAAGCATACTACCAAGAGATGGAAATTGCAATGATACGAGCCAACGTCAAGTAAGATGATGAACAAACAATGGCGCGTTTCTTGAATGGCCTCAACTATCCAATCAAGAAAATTGCGACTTCCAACCGTACTCCAACCTCCTCGAGCTAGTACACCAAGCAACCAAAGCGGAGCGACAAGTACAAGAAGACTACAAGTACTCCAAGTTCTCTTCAAAGGCCTACGGTTCATATACTCAAACTTCAACGACTTCCACAACTCCTTCCACGACTCGAGCTACACCAAGTACCGGAGACAAGTCAAGCTCCAAGCACCAAACGACATCTTCGAGTCGTCTTCCTCCTACTACAAGCAACTCCAAGCCAAGAGCTTCGTCATCAACAACTCCTTCGGATGCCACCGACAAAACAAGTGACATCAAGTGCTTTACGTGCAAAGGACGAGGCCACAAGTCCTTCAAGTGTCCAACTCGACGCACAATGATCATGAACGACGACGGCACCTACGATTCTATGAGTGAAGATGAAATGGCAGCCATCGAGCAAGTGGCCATGCACCGACAAGTGAATGAAGAAGAAGATGATCAAGTGTTTTGCGACAATGATTCGAGCCCCGCTCTTGTTGTCTCCAAGGTTTTGACACTTCAACAACATCAAGATGAAGATCAACGTTGCCACATCTTCCATACCAATGCGGGTATACAAGGACGTTCCGTCAAGGTCATCATCGACGGCGGAAGTTGCCACAACTTGGCAAGTGAAGAATTATGTTCCAAGCTGCAATTGGTCAAGAAGAAGCACTCTCGCCCCTACAAGGTTCAATGGCTTAGCGACCCAGGAACACTTCAAGTGGAGCACACCGTTCAAGTGTCCTTCAAGATTGGCGCCTACGAAGACAACTTAGAGTTTGATGTGGTTCCTATGTCCGTGTGCCATCTCCTACTTGGACGACCGTGGCAATTTGACCGAGGCGTCACCCACCATGGACGGACAAATCAATATAGTTTCAAGATGAAGGGCAAGGAGTTCATACTTCGACCAATGACACCAAGTCAAGTCATCGCGGACAAGCAAGCATCTACCCATCGTGGAGAGAAAAGTGAGCGAGTGAGCCACCAAAAAGAGAGTGAGAGCCACAAGCCAAACATGAGTGACTCCACGATGCGTGACAAGAGAGATCTAGTTCTTCTAGCCACCAAAAGAGACTTAAGGGATGTGAGTGAGAGCCCATCAAGTGTTCTTCACTTTGTACTTGTGTGCAAAGATGAAGTGGTGCGGACTAATACTTCACAACATCTTCCTTTGGTATTGTCTCATTTATTGCAGGAATTCGCGGACATGTTTCCCGATGAGCTACCTCCCGGACTTCCTCCACTCCGCGGAATCGAACACCGCATCGACCTCATCCCCGGCGCACCACTACCGAACAAGGCACCATACCGCGTCAACCCCGAAGAAACCAAAGAGATACAAAGGCAAGTGCAACATCTCATGGAGAATGGGTATGTACGCGAAAGCTTGAGCCCTTGTGCCGTTCCGGTCATTCTTGTGCCTAAGAAAGATGGTTCCTATCGCATGTGTTCCGATTGCCGTCCTATAAATGCTATCACCGTTAGATATCGCCATCCCATTCCACGTCTAGATGACATGCTTGATGAACTTAGCGGAGCCACAATTTTCTCTAAAATTGACCTTAAAAGTGGCTATTATCAAATTCGCATGCAAGAAGGTGATGAATGGAAAACCGCTTTCAAAACTAAATTTGGCTTGTATGAATGGTTAGTCATGCCTATGGGTTTATCACAAGCACCTAGCACTTTTATGCGTGTGATGCATTATGTTCTTCGCAAATTGATTGGTATTTGTGTTGTGGTTTACTTTGATGACATCCTTGTGTTAAGTGAAACTCTCGACGATCATGTCAAACACCTTAGAGAAGTATTGCAAATTCTTAGAGACGAGCGACTTTATGCTAACATGGAAAAATGCACGTTTGGTGTTGATAAGCTTGTTTTCTTTGGTTTTGTTGTCTCATCTAAGGGTGTTCATGTTGATGAAACTAAAATTGATGCTATCAAGAATTGGCCGCAACCAACTAATTTGCTTCAAGTGCGTGGTTTCCTTGGTCTAGCAGGATTTTATCGTCGCTTTGTGAAGGATTTTAGCTCCATTGCATCGCCATTGCACGCATTGAGTAAGAAGAATGCACCATTTGTTTGGGTCCATCTCAAGATGCCGCATTTCATGAGCTTAAAACCTTGCTTACACATGCTCCATTACTTGCATTACCCAATTTTGAGAAAACTTTTGAGGTACATTGTGACGCTAGTGGTAATGGCATTGGTGGTGTGTTAATGCAAGAGAAACGACCCATTGCATATTTTAGTGAGAAGCTCTCCGGCGCGCAACTTAACTACCCCATCTATGACAAAGAGTTATATGCTTTAGTGCGAGTCTTACATGTGTGGGAACACTATCTCCGTCCACGTGAATTTGTCATCCATACGGATCATGAAACGCTTAAGTACCTTAAGGGTCAAACTAAATTGAACAAGCGTCATGCTAAGTGGAGTGAGTTCATTGAGTCATTTCCTTATGTTATCAAGTATATCAAAGGTAAGGAAAATGTTGTGGCGGACGCTCTTTCTCGCAAGTGCATGTTGGTTACCAAACTTGAGTTGAATGTTGTTGGCTTTGAGCACATTAAAGACTTGTATGAGCATGATTCGTCATTTGCAACTCCTTATGCCAAATGTTTACCTCATAAAACTTGGGAGCAATATTACTTGAAAGATGGTTATCTTATGCGAGCTAACAAACTTTGTCTTCCCGAGTCTTCTCTTCGTTTGCTACTTTTGCAAGAAGCTCATGGTGGAGGACTCATGGGACATTTTGGACGTGACAAGGCCTTCGCTACGCTCTCCAAGAACTACTTTTGGCCAAAGATGTTTCGCGATGTCTCACGCTACACCAACCGGTGCTCTACATGCCGCAAAGCTAAGTCCAAAGCTCAATCTCATGGTTTATATATGCCACTTCCAATTCCAAATCACCCATGGGAAGATATTAGTATGGATTTCGTGCTTGGTTTGCCTCGAACTCAACACGGCAAAGATTTCGTATTTGTTGTTGTGGACCGTTTATCTAAAATGGCACATTTCATTCCTTGCAACAAGATAGACGATGCTTCACATGTCGCAAATCTCTTTTGTAGGGAAATCTTGCGTTTGCATGGAGTGCCCAAGACGATTGTATCGGACCGTGACGTCAAGTTCCTAAGCTACTTTTGGAAGACCCTATGCGCCAAGCTCGGAATCAAGCTCCTCTTCTCTTCGGCATATCATCCACAAACCGACGGCCAAACGGAGGTCACGAACCGGACATTATCCACACTACTTCGCGTGTTGATCAAGAAGAACATACGGGAGTGGGAAGAATGCTTGCCCATCGCCGAGTTCGCCTACAACCGAGCAAGACACTCTACTACCGGCAAGTCCCCCTTCGAGGTCGTCTACGGCTTCAACCCTTTATCACCGTTGGACATCCTACCGCTACCGCTACAAGAGCGCACCGACATGGACGCGAGCGCACGAGCAAGTTACCTCAAGAAGATGCATGAAGATACAAGGCACACGATCGAGCGCCAAGTACAACGCCTCGCGACCAAGGTCAACATCAACAAGCACCCCATGGTGTTCAACCCCGGAGATCTTGTATGGCTACACCTTCGCAAAGACCGCTTCCCCCACGAGCGCAAATCCAAACTTCTACCCCGCGCCGATGGACCCTTCAAGGTGCTAGCACGCTACAACAACAATGCCTACAAGATCGACATCCCTCGCGACAAGTATAACGTGAGCGACACATTCAACGTCAAGGACCTATCTCCC
Organism: Elymus sibiricus; assembly: GCA_039707655.1. NCBI lineage: Eukaryota > Viridiplantae > Streptophyta > Magnoliopsida > Poales > Poaceae > Elymus > Elymus sibiricus. Next base: position 161,515,789 of record CM077674.1, on the reverse strand, counting down.
TTCCATGGTGATGCGGATTCCGATCCGAGGACGGATCTTTCCCAAGGGGGGGGATGATGCGGAGCATCCTACGAGCATCCCCATGGATCCACCTACGTCTCCCCAAGCGCCAAGAGGACCAATGACACGAGCACGTGCAAGAGCTCTCGAAAACGAGGTGACATCACTCCTTACAGAACTTCCATATGATGCGTGCGAGACATGGATGCTACCTCATTCCGAAATGTTATGTGTGCTTAGGTACCAAGAGGACCCTCTCGGAGAAGCCCAGACAAATGGACAAGTCGGCAAGTTCATGGATGAGGAGGACCAGCGAAGACGGTCGCCGGAAGCCTACAGGGCCCGGACATCCGGCCCCTGGGAGCTACAGCAGCAGCAAACGCCACTCAGCAGAAGAGGCTACAGGCGCTGGACATCCGGCCGGAGGCCCGGACATCCGGCCCGTGCAGCCCGAACATCCGGCGACTGCCCGGAAATCCGGCGTCACCCCAACAGAGAGCAACGGAAATTGGCCAGTTTAGGCTGGACATCCGGCACCAGGATGAACCGCCGAACATCCGGCCTGGAGCCCGGACATCCGGCCCGACTACAACTGTTTTGGCCCTCAGGCCGTGTATCCGTCCCCTTTTCGCCCTAAGTTGCACTAGCACTATAAAAGAACCTCTCCCACCTCCTTCTAGGGTTAGCAAAGTAGATAGCTCTTTGAGATTAGAGCTTTGCTCATCCGTACCTCTCCCATGGAGATCAAGACCTCCATGAGACCCATGTGAGAAGATCCTCTACGGATTCAAGACCTCGACTCCTTCGCGGATCGGGACGAACTACCTACCGTGTATCCTCCTTTGTTGGATTTGGACCTTTGTATCCCTCTATGTGTATGTGGATCTAGTGCATGTGTGATTTGGATCTTGTTGATTTGAGTGTTCTTCTCGTGTTCTTGTGGATTTCCTCCTTCTCCCCGTCCTAAAGTGTGAAAAGATCGTCATCTAGGGTTCCGCCCTACATCACCTCACGAGTGCCGTGACTGAATACCAAGTCTATACCACTATTATTTATATTTTTTATATATATATTTATATTATATATAATATATATATATATTATATATAATAAAGGGGCTATTTGCTTCTTACCACCGTAATTTCGTCCGTTTTTCGTCCGTCCGTCGTCGGTCCACTTCGCCCATATTATTTTCTATATCCGAGGTGGTACTAAAAGAGACGCCTGGTTCGATCGTGGGTCAATCCTGTTTACGAGTCTAATTCGGTCGTTCGTTAGGGTCAATCGTTAGCGATCGTTCCGATCGATCGATGTCCCTAGCGATCGATCTAATCTGGGCCACGTGAACTTTGATAAGAATTGATCGGCCCAAGCCCATCCAACCTTCCATCGAGGCTCCCGTCAAGTCGTACACTATACTAGGAAACCAATATTCCTAAAAAAAACTAGGAAACCAATCGTTTTCAGCCCATAAAAAAGGGAAATCAATCGTTTTTGGTACGTCTCCCTCAGGATCAGGATTCGGAGTCGAACCTTCGCTAACCCTTCCCATAAATACGACGCCACGGTAGGGGAGGCGAGGAAGCAGCAGACGAGCTGCCGGACGAAGACGCAAAAGCTGCGGCTGATCTCACGGGTGATTCGTCGGGTTAGTGCGGCCTGGTCAGCCACTCGCGGGAGCGTCGGAAAAGCACGACAATGGCTGCTGTGGCTTTCATGGAGGAACAACCGCGCCGAGGATCACGGCAACAAAGCCCACGCCATCACGTACTCTCCTACCTCGGCGAGATCTCGCATGAAGGACGAGCTGCGCCGAGGCTGAGGAACCATGTTGAACGTCCTTGGTCTTCCTCTCGATCAAGATTGAGATCACCATCGACCACGGTGTTGCCTCAAGTCGTCTGCATGCGAACACCTCGACTTCCTTGATCTCTCATGAATGGTTCCACTGTCGTGCTCACGTCCTCCTCAACTCGATCTGCTCCAGTAACGTCAAGAGATGGATCGTCTCCGGTGATAGATCATACGTCGCTGCCCTTATTCCCTCGATGTGTCTTCATAGTTAAGCCTCAAGCTCTCTCCTCCAGGTCTCACATGACTAGATGGACAAGTTGGGGATCCGTTTGATCTACAAGATTTAATTGTCTTGATGCGTCATCACCCCAAAATGAACTAGGTAACAATCTTTCTCAAGGTTGTGGATGCAGCGGAGGAGCTACACCTGGTGCCATCAGTTTGAAGTGTATCAAGACTGTCGGGTGGTGGAACTTACATGCAGATTTCAAGTTCAGCTGTCGTCGGAGCAGCACTACTGCCTACAGGTCTAAGGTTTGCTGAAGCACTACGCACGTTGATCAGTCGCCAACAACAACAGCGTCACTACTCACCAAATGCCACTGCATCATCCATGTTTGGTCTATGTACGTGCTTAATCAGTCTAAGAGTTTGATTATTAACCTGCATGTGCTTTTGTTATGGTAGTGTTTCTCTTTAACTTACTGATTTTTATGGTGCGTGGCTCCTTGGCAGGCGACTCCATCCTTTTTATGGCACGAGTTCATGAATATGTATATGACAGTCTGATGTTTGCTTGCATATATATGTATACACAGTCAGTGTGAAGCAATATATTTTTCTTTCAACTTTTTGTATGGGAACCAATTATATCAATATAATATAATGTACATACGTATCAAGGTTAAACACTTGGATTTTATCCTGTCCATGTTTCTATCCTCAGCACCTTCATGCATGCCCAATTCCGAAGCAACATTAGCCTCTCCACCTCTTGGATTCAACTTCTCCACGATCTCTTTTTGCATGCAGCCATCCCAAGTACATCTCCCTGACTTAATCGAGGCAAGTAAGCAAGTTCATATGATTTTTTTTATCTATGTTGTATTTCTCCTGTCCAATATGGCTACATGGGTGCAGCCTATCTAAAGATCCTCTAACAAAAGTATTTAATTCCCAGTAATCTGGAACACATGGTGCCCCAGGTAGTGTATGAGACGGTGCGTGTACGAAGTGTAATGAGACATGGGTGGCATATGCCATGGTTACAAATCCACATAATTCATGTCGACTCGGGAGGAGCTTATGAAAGCGATATGCTAGAGCGTGGTGACCAAGCTCGTCACCTTGGTATTGATCATGTTCACTGTGAAATATATTGGTGGACAACACAACTACCATCAAAGCCATTGGCGAAGAGGGGAAGTGGCAACACGGATGAGTCGCTAGGGGCATGCTAGGTTTTGTTTCTCCCGTTGCAATGCACGGGCATATTTGCTAGTTATATCTAAAGCGAATGTCCCCCTCGTCTATAAAGTCATGCCCAACCATGCTACTATAATCAAGGTGTCTAATAGGTAAGAGCCTCTCCTCCTCCTCATTGTGCCTAATAGGAATCTCAAAGTGTTTGGCGAGGCGAGAAGCATAAATACCACCATAAATAACGCCCTTCGAACGGTTAGTGTGTAACCGCCGGGCGACCATCGCATCCAAACTGAAAGTTCTATCACCATAAAGAGCATGGCGCCAAATGGCAAGGTCAGGTGAACTGAGCGTGCCACTCTCCCAACGACCAGTCAAACACCTCCCAGCAAATAATGAGTAATAGCGTAAAACGGGAAAAATGTAAACTAGCAACCCTAGCCTCAGAAACTCCTCTCGACTCCCCTACGGTCACTGTGGATATAAAATCCGCAATTTCCCTAGGACGTGGCTCTATTGGGCTGCCCTTATTAGGAAGTTCGCACACTCGACAAAAATCCTCAAGTGCCATCTCTTCAGGAATATCATATAAGTTAAACGACACCATGGGTATAACTCTCCTAGAGTGAAAGTGAAAACTTTGCACGAAAGTATTAGTGAGGAGAAGATACTGATCACACTTATCTTCGAGGAACGGGATCATGCCGGCATTGTTCGTCAAATAATAAAAATCATCAAAAATTCCCGCATCCCTCAAGAATGTGTCGCATGGCCATTCACACGGCCGCACCTCGGCCGCACGAGGAAGGTGATACTTGGGCTTCGGAGCCTCCTTAGGACTCTGGCTCGAGGAACCTCTCAACCTCCACTTGAGCATTTTCCTTTTCTGAAAATTTCTGAAATTTTTAGTGTCTCAAAATAAAAGTGAACGAAATTCAACAAAATTGATAGCAACTACTCCCACATGTATCTAGAGGTTATATCATGCATCGAAACTACTTTGGACCATACAAATTCAACATGCAAGCTCATAAACATGGTCACCACAACAGCAAAAATTTGCAAAGTATAAAGCACTAGAACAAAAACTAATTGGAGCATTGGAGGAGTCACATACCAAGGAGTAATGTCCTAAAACAGTTTCGAAAACGGAGTTCCGAGCAAAGAGATTGAAAATCACAGCAAAATGAGCAAGAACACGGGCTTGAGAGCAAGGATGATTTTTTCTGGAGGAAGGAGAAGGCAATGGGTGGCCGGCTTAAGTGAGTGGTTCCTGTGGGACCCACAAGCCTGCTGGGCGTGCCCTGGGGGGGTGGCCGCGCCCTGTGAGCTTGTGGCTCACAGGTTCACCCCCCTAGGGTGTGTTCAGTGCCAAAAATTCTTAAATATTCAGGAAAAATCATACTAAATTTTCATGGCATTCTGAGAACTTTTATTTTTGGCCATTTTTTATTGCACGGAAAATTCAGAAAACAGGATAATCATGGCATTTTACTTTATTCAACTATAAATAACAGATAGCAAAAGGTGGGTACAGAAAAGTTGTGCTTACTGAATTCATCGACCACATGCCCCTAAAAAAGAATCCATTAATAAGGTTGATCAAGTCTTATTAACAAACTATTTCCGAATGGCATGAAACCGAAGAATCTTTGTATAACACTACGTTACCTCAACGGGGATATGCATCTCCCCAACAATAAGAATTTCATATCTCTTTTTGACAGTAGGAAGAGAAAATTTGAATCCTCCAATAGTAATTGTCGAAACTTTTTCAATACAATTGATACCATTCACCGAACTTTGTTTCTTCGGAAAATACACCGTATGCTCATTACCATTGACATGAAAAGTAACCTTGCTTTTGTTGCAATCAATAACAACCCATGCAATATTCAAAAAGGGTCTACCAAGGATAATCGACATGTTGTCGTCCTCGGGCATATCAAGAATAACAAAGTCCGTCAAGATAGTAACATTCGCAACTACAACGGGAACGTCCTCACAAATTCCAATGGGTATAGCAGTTGATTTATCAGCCATTTGCAAAGATATTTCAGTAGGTGTGAGCTTATTCAAATCAAGTCTTCTATATAAAGAGAAAGGCATAACACTAACACCAGCTCCTAGATCACATAAAGCAGTTTTAACATAATTTCTTTTAATAATGGAACACGGTATAGTAGGTATTCCCAGATCTCCTAACTTCTTAGGTACTCCACCCTTAAAAGAATAATTTGCAAGCATGGTGGAAATTTCAGTTTCAGGTATCTTTCTTTTATTAGTGATGATATCTTTCATGTATTTGGCATAGGGAGACATTTATCAATCAAGCGAGTGCGCAAAAAGACAGGTCCAAACATTTCAACAAAGCGCTCAAAGTCTTCCTCGTCCTTATTTCTAGATGGTTTAGTGGGAAAAGGCATAGGTTTTTGAACCCATGGTTCTCTTTCTTTTCCATGTTTTCTAGCAACGAAGTCTCTTTTATCGTATCTTTTATTCTTAGGAGGTGGGTTATCAAGATCAACAGCAGGTTCAATTTCTACATCATTATCTGGTTGAGCATCAACATGAACATCATCATTATCATTTTTATTATCATTATCACTAGGTGGATGTTCATTACCAGATTGTGTCTCAGCATCAGAAATAGAAATATCATTATGATTCTCATGAGGTTTTTCTATCTCAGGTTCACTAGAAGCAGGCAAGGTTTTATCATTCTTCTTTTTCTTTTTCTTCTTAGATGAACTAGGTGCATCAGTATTAGTTCTTTGAGAATCTTGCTCAATACTTTTAGGATGACCTTCAGGATATAGAGGATCGTGAGTCATTCTACCTCCTCGAGTAACAACTCTGACAGCATGATCATTCATTTTATTATTCATCTCATCAAGCAAATCATTTTGTGACTTAGCAATTTGTTCTAACTGAGTATGAACCATAGAAGCATGTTTACTTAAGCCCTTAACATCATTAGCAATTCTAAACATCAAATCACTCAAACGATCTATCATGAAGGCATTGCGTTTTAGTTGATTGCTAACATATAAATTAAAGTCGCCCTGCTTAATGATATAATTATCAAATTCATACAGGCACTGGCTAGCAGATTTATTATACGAAATATCACCTTCATTGAATCTAGTGAGAGAATTTATCTCCACTACCTGTGTCGGGATATCGAGCCCATGTATTTCTTCAATAGGTGGTAAATTCTTAACATCTTCAGCTTTAATACCCTTTTCTTTCATAGATTTCTTAGCTTCTTGCATATCTTCTGGACTGAGTTGGCTTAGGTGGTGGTTCAGGAAGTGTCCAATCATCGGCATTTCTCAATATATTATTCAATAGTTCTTCAGCCTGTCCAACATTTCGTTCCCTGAAAACAGAATCAGCACAACTATCTAGGTAGTTCCTAGAAGCATCGGTTAGTCCATTATAAAAGATATCAAGTATTTCATTTTTCTTAAGAGGATGATCAGGCAAAGCATTAAGTAATTAGAGAAGCCTCCCCCAAGCTTGAGGGAGATTCTCTTCTTCAATTTGTATGAAATTAAATATCTCCTGTAAGGCAGCTTGTTTCTTATGAGCAGGAAAATATTTCTCAGAGAAGTAATATATCATATCCTGGGGACTACGCACACAACCAGGAGCAAGAGTATTAAACCATTTCTTAGCATCACCCTTTAACGAGAAAGAAAACAACTTAAGAATATAGTAGTAACGAAACTTTTCTTCATGAGCAAATAGGGTGGCTATATCATTCAATTTAGTAAGGTATGCTACAACAGTTTCAGATTCATAACCATGAAAAGGATCAGATTCAACCAAAGTAATTAACTCAGGATCGACAGAGAATTCATAATCCTTATCAGTAACAAAGATAGGAAAGGTAGCAAACTTAGGATCATATTTCATTCTCTCCATCATAGACTTTTCTTTAAGCTTAGCAAGTAATTTTCTAACATCATCTATATCATTACAAGCAAGAAATTCTCTAGCTATTTCTCCATCCAGGACATAACTATCAGGTATCTTAGGCATTTCAATTCTAGGAGAGTTAGGAATAATAGGTGAATCATAATTTTCAGGAGTTTCAACATTTTCAGTTTCTTTAGCTTTAGCAATTTGTTTATCAAGAAATTCACCTAGTGGCACAGTATTATCAAGCATAGTACTAGCATCATCATAAGTATCATTCATAGCAGAAGTAGTATCATCAATAACTTGCGACATATCAGAATGAATAGCGGGTGGTGGTGTCGCAAGCCTACTCAAAACAGAAGATGAATCAAGTGCAGAATGTGATGACAGTTCCTTACCTCCCCTCGTCATAGAGGGAACGATCTTGGTCTTAGCGTCTTCCAGATTCTTCACAATGATCAACAGATATAAATCCCAAGTGACTCAACAGATAGAGCTATGCTCCCCGGCAACGGCGCCAGAAAAGGTCTTGATATCCCACAAGTATAGGGGATCGCAACAGTTTTCGCGGGTAGTATTTCACCCAGATTTATTGATTCAACACAAGGGGAGCCGAAGAATATTTGTGAGTATTAGCAATTGAGATGTCAATTTGTTGACACGGTTTTTGACCAAAACAAAATAGAGTGCATATACTATACCAAAAGTTAGATAAATGCAAACACCGAAAATCCATTTCATAGTGAAAAGAAATAATTTAAAAATTAATAAAATCAACCGCTCAAAGCGAGAGCTGACAAAAAAAAATGATGTATTGCCGAATGTCGATATTGCAGACATTGGAAAAAACCGATAATTATGAAATACGACGAATCAAATAATACTCATCGATTTTTTGCTGCTATGGAAATTATAGAGGACAAATAGCTTGCATATACACATACGCTGTCGCCGACGACAGAATTGTAATGTTGACGCAAATTCATATTGTCATAGACAGCATTGATATTGCTAAAGTATTGGATTACAGACTAAATGTGCACATTATTCCGCCACTGTTAATGAAATGTCACACGACGCATGTAAAAGGAAAAATGTCTCGTGTGACGACATATTTAAAATAAAATGTGTCGGACCATTATGGAAATATTGGCGTATAATTTTGGTTGAAAGAATATCTTTTCATACAAAGGAAATAAGACTTGGTTAGCCATTTCAGCATATCAGGCTTAGCCCATTCAATTTTTTTTTGCCTACGTACATAAATGGGGTCACTCACAAGGCTGCATGCATGCATAAGCTAATCCATCAGTCAGATATAAGCAAGTGGGTTAGTGCCCCAGGCCCACACGGTGATGGAAAAGAAAATTGTTTAAGCCCACATCGGCTCATTAGACACTGTTGCCAGTCAATTAGGGATTAAATAAAGGCGACTACTACGAATCAACCGGCTGATTTCCTACCAGCCGTCCGATCTGTTTATCTCATCCCTTGAAATAAGTCAACGCGCGCACGAGTCCTCCTCCGCATCGCACCAGCCAGCCCCTTTCCCTGCTTCGATCCCCGTCTAGCCGTAGCTCCACAGTATCACGGCTGCCGCCGGCAAAGCGCTGCGTTGCAACACTGGGAATCACCGTTGGCCGCTCCATCGCAGCTCCGAGAGCCGCCGACGAGTGCTCCACTGCAGCACCAGCACCCTGCGTAGCGTCGTAGCTCCGAGAGCCGCCGGCGAGTGCTGCAACACAGCATCGGGAGCCGCCGGCGAGAGCTCCATTGCAGCCTCAAGCTTCGAGAGCCGCCAGACAGCGCTGCAACGCAGCACTGTGAGCCACTGACGAGAGCTCCATTGCAGCCCCGAGCTTCGAGAGCCGCCGGTGAGAGCTCCATTGCAGCACCGTGAGCTACACTGCAGCTTCGAGAGCCACCGGCGAGAAAACTTCGCGAGTGCTGCGATGAGGGGAAGCTTGGGGGCAGCACGTTGCGTTACAGTTCCCGCCGCCGGCGAGATCCGCGGATCACAACATGTGATGCACTGCAGCTCCGCTGCCCCGGCGAGATTGACGCGACACTAGCACGTTACAAAGGCAACATCCCCTTGCCGCCGGCGAGATCCACAGGTCGCAGTACCGCTTGTGCTGCCCTGCAGCTCCGCCGCCGTGGCGAGATCCACGAGAACGCAGCCCCCGGCTTTGCAGCGCCGGTGACCGGGATGAGCAGTAGTCGTGCCATCCCCCCTCGCAGCGCCAGTGGCCTGGGATGGGACGCAGCCGTGCCATCCCCTCGTAGCGCCGGTGATGGGTCGCTGTTGCTTCTTCAGTATAGAAATGGAGATACGGGAGAGACCACGAGGAACAGAATATGTGGCTGTGGAGAAGATAAGGTGGAGAGAAAGAAGAAAGCGGTGCGTCTCCCAGGGGCACGTGGCAGAAGCAGGAGGCGGCTTGCGTTTGATTGTTTCCAGCCAGCTTAAAATAAACATTTTCCTTAAATAAATAGAGAAAAAGAGAAAGAAGCAACCCACGCTCCCACGAACCCCACCATCTGCACGATCTACAGAACGTGGGGCGCGCGCGTCCAGCCAGCCCTCCGTTGCTTCCCTCCGCCCCTATAAATACCAGGCGATCTGACTGCCCTAGGGTCGGCTCTTGGTTTGTTCCTCCCTCTGTTAAATCACACACACATACAGTATATACGAGCAGAGAAAGAGAGGAGGAGGCAGGCGTGGTGCTTGCTGAAGTTCGAAGGTGAGATTCATGGCTCTTCCCTAGCCCCTGGTTTGGCCATCGCGGTACAGGCCAGGGAGCTCTCTTCTTCCTCCTCTCCCAAAACTTTGGTCTTTGGTTCGGCCACCGCGGTACAAACCAAAGATCGTGTTTCATCTTCTTAAAATTCTTGCCCTTGGTTCGGCCATCGCGGTACAAACTAAGGTGCATGTTTAATCTACCTCAAAATTTCGTCTTTGGTTCGGCCATCGCGGTACAAATCAAGCAGCATGTTACATCTATCCCAAATTCTAACCTTTGGTTCGGCCATCGCGGCACGAGCCAAGGAGCATGCATGGTTCTTTTACATGTTGCATACGCTTCGTCCTATTGATCTCCTTCTTGGTTCGGTCCCCTTAGCGATACAAGCCAAGATGAACGTAAATCTCGTTCCTTGGTTCGGTCCCTATACGTGGATACAAATCAAGAGAGTGTCATAGGTACGAAAACCTCATAAAAAAATTGTCTTTCTTTGGTCATCATAAACGAAACTGATATGACTAAGTGGGAGCCAAATTACAAAAGTGCTAAACTGAATTCATAGTAAAATTCTTGTTCGGTTACGCTACGGACATTATGTGTCACGCTAGTTGTAATACGGACAAGAATATATGAAAACAAACCTTCACTTGGTTACGCTACACACGGGCATTATCTTAATGCTACTCGATGTTAGTGCTAATACAAGCAAGGCAAACCCTAATTAAAAATGCGTTCATGCTACACACGCAAAGTCCAAAATCATGCAAGATGTATTATAAAACATGTTGCATAAAAACCAATCTTATTTGGTTACACTACACGCGGACACGATATTAGTGTTACGCGGTGTTAGTAATAATACAAGTAAGACAAACCTAAATGAAATGTTCAAGCCACAAATTTTGGCCATAGTCATGCAAATATATTATAAACTTGCTCCAATGCTATAAGAGCCTAAACTATTAGCATCATCACAAATGCGTATCACAAACTCACTTTACTTGGGTTATGCAACACACGAGCGCCAATCAAATGACGCTACGTGGAGTTAGTTTTAATACCATGTAAGGTATAAATATAAGCAAAGGAATAATAAATCTCATATGACTCATGCAATATCATAATTGCTCCACAAACCTTTACTTGGTTACGCTACACATGGGCATTATCTTAGTGCTACGCGGTGTTAGTAGTAATACAGGTAAGGCAGAACTTAAAAAAATATGTTCATGCCACACCCATATAGGCATGCAAAATTCGTGCAAAACATATGACAAAACATGTTTCATGTAGCCCACATAGGCTTTAAACAAACAAAAATATCATAAAGAGACTCCACTCGGGTCAGGCTACACATAGGTGTCATATTATTGCACCATGCAGTTAGTTTTGATACCGTGTGAGGTCAAAACCAACAAAATATAGCACATATCACACGCACCTTAAAAAGCATCAAGATTGTGTCAGAAAGCTTCAGTCCGTTACGCTACATGCAGGCGCCGCATCGGTGCTACGCGATGATAGTAGTAATGTGATGATGGAAAACTTATTAAAATTGGCATGTCACATACATTCATGCCACCAAAACCAAATATATCACACAAGATCCCCATGGAAAAATATATACATATCCTATGTGTCGAACATAGGATAAAACCATGCCTAGCCAAAATCAACCTTCATTCTGCATATAAATGAGGTTGAACACAAACAAATTATTGCATGCTAGGAAAATATATTCCCAAACATCACACATGAAATCATGGAGGAGTATTTGCATGAAACCAAACTTCAAGTTCACCAAGATGGAGTTCATCGTCGACCGCGAGGAGGATTTCTCTTGTAGCATATTGTAATAGGAATGTGTTGCAATCCTATGTAATAGACATGTTGGAATTCTTAATCAGGGGTTTTCTCTTCGGAGATGTAATTAACAGAATTTTTATGTAAATGTAAGAGTTCTAGAAATAAAGTACCTACAATGTTTGATCTTCCTTTTATTTTATGCATGTATGCACTTAAATTTATTCACTCTGTATCAATGATGTGGACGCGTGTCTCACGCCCCCATTTTCCCGTCATCAGATTCTGGCACGCCCAGTGGGACATATTTCTCCCCTCATCTTTGAATTCCAACATAGGATTGCAAGATATGAATTTCCAGAGTACATAAAACATAAAATGTTATGTACGCATAAAAGAAAGCATAGTCGAAGAAAACTAATATATGGTTTTCTTTATTCGAAGGTATGGAAGGTCAAATGCCGCAGTCAGTGACACTCCACATTGGAGACTTTTGGGTTGATGTGCCAGTTGCTCCATGTGCGACTTCATCAAATCAGCATATGCGTACTATGGCTGCGTCACCAACTGAACATGACCAAGGAATAGAAGGCTGCTCTGCACTCAAGTTTGGGGAAAGTATGAGGGTAGACAAAAAGGAAAAAGGGAAGACAATGGACAAACTCCACTATGAGCAACCTGTGAATGGGGGCAATGCCATGATTATATTGCCCTCCTCATCGTTTCTGCATGGAAGGACATCAGAGGTTCAGAATAAAGTTCAAGTTGATGCTCCAGAGCCTATTCTTTCACTGGCCGATAAATCCAGTGGAGAATGCTCTGAGATGGTTCTCAAGTTTCCCCTTGAATGCAAGGAAGTGTACCTCAATTCCCATGGCTATGAAACATGTCATGTGAACCCAACATCAGCATTGTCATATCACGTGTCATCACCACCCATTGCATGTGATTCCTCTAAGGATTTGTTTGAGTCGGTATGCCATCAACATCAGCGAACAAATGTTTACCATGTCAACCTTCGCAATATTAAGGTCGGCAAAGTCTGGGTCCAATTCCCCAAGAGTGTGGACAACAATCATCCAGACCGCCTTTTTTTATATCAGCAAGTGCGGCATGAGAATTCATACTACGATGACTAGCAACCCTTCAACAGTTGTTGCCTTCATACGGTTCATCTGAAAAAAGTATCTTAATCACGCGAAGTGGCGTGTTGTTGGCCTTGACTGTGAATACACTAGATATGTCAACAGCAAAGAGCGTAAGAAGCTTCCAATTGAGCAACAAGTTGCACTCTCAAATCAAGAGCCACAACGTGCCGCTGTCTTGCAGCTCTGTGTGGGCAAGCATTGCCTAATTTACCAGCTATACCAAGGTCATGCCAGGAATTTTATCCCTCCGCTTCTCCGCAGCTTCCTTGACAATGACACAGTCGAATTTGCGGGCGCCGCCATTGGCAATGACATCAAAAAACTCAAGTTCTATAACTTGGGTATCAGAAAACCCGTTGATGTGCAGGGACTGGGTATCAAGGTTCGTAATCAAAAAGGAGGCAACTTGGTTTCATTGGAGAAGCTAGCAAAGAAGGTTGCAAAAATAAGTCTTAACAAGGACAAAAGCATCACTGTCAGTCAGTGGGAGAAGTTCAACCTAGACCATGACCAGATTAAATACGCATGCCTGGATGCCTATGCAAGCTTCGAGGTTTACAGGCGGCATTGCAACATAACTGGTTATCTTAGAACCCGTTGAAATGTTTGGTCCTAAGTAGTATATGAAACGAAATAGTTTGTTGAGTCTTTATAAAAAAATATGTACACGACCATTATTTCTTTATATTATGGTTATGCCTAATTCAGTAGGTACGTTTGTTTCATACAACAATGCAGGGAAATAAATGTTCTTGTATCATCATAATGTTGTCCTTGCAGGAGATGAATGCAATTGTCGAGATAGGAGAAACATGGATTTTGTGCTAATGCTTGCAATACAAAATGTTGCTGCATTACGCTTAATTAAAAAATGTGACACTAGAAACCATCAAAGTCACTCCATACCCTCACGAGTCTAAACTGGGGCACCCAAAAACAATATACTCCATACCCTCATGAGTGTAAACTGGGGCACACAAAATATCACTCCAATAAACTTACGAGTATAAACTGTGATACACAACATATATTACTCCAATAAACTTACGAGTATAAACTGTGATATAAAACATATACTACTCCAATAAACTTACGAGTATAAACTACGATTAATACATATACTACTCCAATAAACTTACGAGTATAAACTGTGATATAAAACATATAGCACTCCAATAAACTTATGAGTATAAACTGTGATATAAAACATATAACACTCCAATAAACTTACGAGTATAAACTGTGATATAAAACATATATTACTCCAATAAACTTATGAGTCTAAACTGTGACACAAGAAAAACTACTCCATACCCTCATGAGTATAAACTGGGGCACACACAAATTACTCCAACGACTTACGAGTATAAACTGTGATATAAAACATATATCACTCCAATAAACTTACGAGTATAAACTGTGATACAAAACATATATTACTCCAACAAACTTACGAGTATAAACTGTGATACAAAACATATATTACTCCAATAAACTTACGAGTATAAACTGTGATATAAAACATATATTACTCCAATAAACTTACAAGTATAAACTGCGATTAATACATATACTACACCAATAAACTTACGAGTATAAACTATGATATAAAACATATAGTACTCTAATAACTTACAAGTATAAACTGTGATACAAAAAAAATCATCAAACATACTCCATACCCTCATGAGTATAAACTGGGGCACAAAAAAAAGTTACTACATACCTTATGAGTATAAACTGGGGCAGGCAAAATGTCACTCCCCGAGTATAAACTGTGACATAAAACATATATCACTCCAATAAACCTAGGAGTAGAAATTGTGACATAAAACAAAAATTACTCCATACTCTCACGAGTATATAAAAAGATATATACTCCAAAACTTACGAGTCTAAACTGTGATGCAACAAAAATCATCAAGCATACTCCATACCTTCATGAGTATAAACTGTGGTATATAAAGAAAATATACTCCAATGACTTACGAGTCTAAACTGTGGCATTACATATACAAAGAAACTAATAAATAAAAAATGGCTCAAATACCTTACGAAGTAAACTATCGTTCACCTGAGCGAATTTATGTTGATGAGTGTAAGGTGTGATGCATTGCGGAAATACCCACCATGCTTCAACAACCCAAGACATAAAAAACCATGAGAATAAAGGGGATATAAAAACAATGTCGAACATAAAGAATGACATAGTTGCCCATCGCAAACTAAAATGGTATATTATAAAATTCAAGACAAAATGAAACACAAATATGAGTGATTAAACAATGACGCATTCCCATTAATTTCGAAGAAGGAATGTGATCTTGATGATGAAAAGAGTTTTAGGCTTGAATATGGTTAGCCCAAAGGGGCTACTAGCACCAAGAAGGTGGTGTCATGAAAGAGCATCACCACGCTCAGAAAGTTCTCAACAACCCCAAAAGGATACAACTCCAATGAAAGTAAACAAATATGCAAGTTTATGGTAGGAGATTCAAAAGAGTACATGGGACAGGGGGCAAGTCTTACCCTAAGAACTCCTATAGTACTAAGCATGACCCAGGAAAATGTTCTCCACAGATGTTGGAGGAATATTGGATCTAAACATGTCCTAATATGTAGGACTTGTGAGACATGGAAATGGAAATTTGTGTTCTGGAACCCCGTGGCGCGCGGGAGGGAAGTTCATCTATAGCACTCCCATATAGCCTTATGCAAGCTCATGAAGATTCTCCCCCAGGAAGCTGGGGGCAAAATCAACATTCCTTATCCAATCTGCTAAGGCATCTAGAAATGTTGCATCCACAAAATCAACATTCCATATCCAAAGTTGTCCAAGGCTAGCCAAACATATGATCTTTTAAGGTTTAAGGCATCTACAAATGTTGCATACGCATCACCTTTATAAAATAAAAAAGTGGATACGCAAACATCAAATGATTTTTTTTTCAAAAAATAGTTTCTCGTTCATAGTCGATGCAACAACCTCTATCGAGGAATACTTGGTAAAGTTCATCTTGCCCTTCAACAAAAGGGGGGGATATTGTTGACTTTTGAAATAATTTGGCTACTAACATATATAACAAAAAGAAATACAACATGGAGTCGAGGCGACCATCCAGCTCGAGGCTCAATGTGTATATAAACATGCACACCGCACCATGAGGCCAGGGTACATCAAACTCTACAACGTGAGCTACATAAAAATACTCTAAATCACATGAGTATACAGTAGGATATTCAAGGCAACATGAATATAGATTGTTCCTAATGTACAAAAAACTATAAATTTAATCATACTCCAACATCTTAAGAGTATAAACTGTGTTGCAACAAATCAATGGAAATTAAATCTTCATCAAAAATGTTGAAGTTCACACACGTGCATATAGGAGTAAATACTCCTAACGTCAAAGTAAATAAACAAATGTCTAAAAGCGCTCCAATGCTTCAAGAGCCAAAACTGCAAGCATGCATTGTTCTCTCGAGCAAAAAGTGCAAGAGCAATCACATTTCGCCAAAACTAGCCTCACCGGCTCAAACTAGAAACACAAGTATGCATTAAAAAATCATCGTCTCGTCAGCCTACATAATGGTTGACCTGAAGTTCAGAAGTGTTTTTGGAAAATAGCAGAAGCTCTCATAATCAAGTTGCAAAAGCCCACCGGGGAGTACCACCGAAACGGAAAAGGGATCAATTACGCTCCTTTGTTTCTTTTGAACGGAAATATGTTGCCACAAACAATATATTCTATGAAATCGTACAAAGTCAACGAGCAATCAATTTCAAACATATGATCCAAAGCCTTATCAACATAACTTGTATCATTTAAAGAACTGTCCAATGCTTCACAAGATAAAAGTATAAGCATGGATTTCCTACGTAAAAAATAAGTCTACTCTCATTTCATGAGTCTAGCGAGAAACCCAACTAAAAGCATCATCTTTTTTTTTAAAAAAGGGTCACGAGAAATAACAAAAAATAATAGTCAATAAATATGGTCAACTCGACAAATACATACATACGAAAGGGATACCATTCAAATATGGTGGTAAATCAAGAGCACTGGGACAGGGGGCACCATCATCCAAGGATGCTCCATGCGAAGCGTATATCCAATGGCACATAGGGAAACTGCACCCTCAATATCTAATGCAAAAAATAAGTTTGCTCCCAACATGTTGGGGCCAAATCCAACCTTGCCATATCCGAAAATGCTGGGGGCAAACCCATCAAAATTTATCCAAAGGAAAAGTACGTATGCCGATACATGTGCTTCAAAATTTCTCGTTGCAAATGCAGTTGATGACCTCATACAATTATCTTACCCGTGGCATAGAAATGCTACGGGTGTATTATAATGCAACCAAATATCAAACCAAATGGCCTTTAGGTGCATATGGTTATGCCAATGCTCCTACAGAACAAATTCTGAGGTTGAGGAGTGACCTCCGCTGAGGAGCAGTTGTCTCAACTAAATGGTTTCTTCCATCAAAAGGGAGGAAGAATCTGCAAACCTTTGAAATAAAAAACAAATCGTCGAGCAAAGAAGATTATGTGTCTTCTCTATTCACTCTTTATATAATTCAAAAGAATGATTGCCCGAGGGGCTAAGGTTTAATATATGGTGACATAGCACGCCTTGTGGCCAAGGTGAAGAACTTTAAGCCTCAGTGTGAAGAATAATTCATAGAGGCCGGCACAATATGGATGTCTATGAATAGTCTCCTACCAAGTGTGGCCAGGCACTTACAGGGGGTGTGACCGATCACTTTTGAGGACTTGGCTCCGAAAGCCATCGAAATAGGATACCATGAGAAAAAAGTTGCGCATTGAAATCATTCCATTGAATGACCCATGACTACAAACAGTCAGAGTTACGACTAAAATGAACCCAAAAAAAAACATACTCCAATATAAATTATTAGCACCATGCAGACACATCGATGGAAAATACTTCGATATATTACGCAAAGCATGATTCGCTAGCCGCATGACTACAGAAGCATGATATGTGTCAACTTCATATGAAAAATATATTCTCTGAGGCTATACGAGTATAAATTGCTAGCCTCATAAAAAAAGGTACTCCGAGCTATATGAGTATAAACTGGTAGCCTCTTTTGATTAAAGAAATATAATACTCCAAGGCTATATGAGTATAAACTTAGTCGGATCTAAAGACAAATTGAAGTAACCCGACATATTATGATTATAAAATCGGGTATCATGTATTCTAAAATCTTGATAAATTTTCATGAAAACAGCTGCTCGAAAATCTTATGAGTGCAGTCAGTGACACCATATTGAAAACACTCCCATGCTATATGAGTATAAACTAGTAGCCACATGTGATAAAAAAATATAACACTCCTATGCTATACGAGTATAAACTAGTAGCCACATGTGATGAAAAAAGAAATATACCACTCCCATGCTATATGAGTATAAACTAGTAGCCACATGTGATAAAAATATAACACTCCTATATAACACTCCCATGCTATATGAGTATAAACTAGTAGCCATATATGAAGAAAAAGAGATATAATACTCCAAAGTTGTATGAGTATAAACCACTAGCATCATACAAAAAGAATACTTCTGGCTGTACGAGTATAAAATACTAGCCTTATATAAAAATATATGATGCTCCAATGCTATATGAGCCTAAACTATAAGCATCATGTGAAACATTTTTCACGCACATACAAAATGCTCCAATGCTATACGAGTCTAAACTGTAAGCATGTTTTAGAAAATCTTAAATTTGATCCAACTTTCAAGAAGCAAACTCCCAGGTATTAAGCTGAACTGCGCTGCAAAAAATGAGAAACAAAATGGAAATAAAAAATGCACCAATGCTTTATGATCTCAAACCATAATCATCAAGTTTAAGACGTGATCCACAACTTTGCAAACCTAGACTACAGATGTCACATACATCTCTCCACTCCAAAAGGAAAAGTTTCGAGCTCTAAGTACAAAAGCAAATCCTTTTCACCCAGACCTCGAGGGGGCATCTGTTGACACGGTTTTTGACCAAAACAAAATAGAGTGCATATACTGTACCAAAAGTTAGATAAATGCAAACACCGAAAATCCGTTTCATAGTGAAAAGAAATAATTTAAAAATTAATAAAATCAACCGCTCAAAGCGAGGGCTGACAAAAAAAATGATATGATGTATTGCCGAATGTCGATATTGCAGACATTGGAAAAGGCCGATAATTATGAAATACGACGAATCAAATAATACTCATCGATTTTTTGCTGCTATGGAATTATAGAGGACAAATAGCTTGCATATACACATACGCTGTCGCCAACGACAGAATTGTAATGTTGACGCAAATTCATATTGTCATAGACAGCATTGATATTGCTAAAGTATTGGATTACAGACTAAATGTGCACATTATTCCGGCACTGTTAATGAAATGTCACATGATGCATGTAAAAGGAAAAATGTCTCGTGTGACGACATATTTAAAATAAAATGTGTCGGACCATTATGGAAATATTGGCGTATAATTTTGATTGAAAGAATATATTTTCATACAAAGGAAATAAGACTTGGTTAGCCATTTCAGCATATCAGGCTTAGCCCATTCAAATTTTTTTTTGTCTACGTACATAAATGGGGTCACTCACAAGGCCGCGTGCATGCATAAGCTAATCCATCAGTCAGATATAAGCAAGTGGGTTAGTGCCCCAGGCCCACACGGTGATGGAAAAGAAAATTGTTTAAGCCCACATCGGCTCATTAGACACAGTTCCAGTCAATTAGGGATTAAATAAATAGAGAAAAGGAGAAAGAAGCAACCCACGCTCCCACGAACCCCACCAACTGCACGATCTCCAGAACGTGGGGCGCGCGCGTCCAGCCAGCCCTTCGCTGCTTCCCTTCGCCCCTATAAATACCAGGCGATCTGACGGCCCTAGGGTCGGCTCTTGGTTTGTTCCTCCCTCTGTTAAATCACACACACATGACACATACAGTATATACGAACAGAGAAAGAGAGGAGGAGGCAGGCGTGGTGCTTGCTGAAGTTTGAAGGTGAGATTCATGGCTCTTCCCTAGCCCCTGGTTTGGCCATCGCGGTACAGGCCTGGGAGCTCTCTTCTTCCTCCTCTCCCAAAACTTTGGTCTTTGGTTCGGCCATCGCGGTACAAACCAAAGATCGTGTTTCATCTTTCCAAAATTCTTGCCCTTGGTTCGGCCATCGCGGTACAAACTAAGGTGCATGTTTAATCTACCTCAAAATTTCGTCTTTGGTTCGGCCATCGCGGTACAAATCAAGGAACATGTTACATCTACCCCAAATTCTAACCTTTGGTTCGGCCATCGCGGCACGATCCAAGGAGCATGCATTGTTCTTTTACATGTTGTATACGCTTCGTCCTATTGATCTCCTTCTTGGTTCAGTCCCCTTAGCGATACAAGCCAAGATGAACGTAAATCTCGTTCCTTGGTTCGATCCCTATACGTGGATACAAATCAAGAGAGTGTCATAGGTACGAAAACCTCATAAAATAATTGTCTTGCTTTGGTCATCATAAACGAAACTGATATGACTAAGTGGGGAGCCAAATTACAAAAGTGCTAAACTGAATTCATAGTAAAATTCTTGTTCGGTTACGCTACGGACATTATGTGTCACGCTAGTTGTAATAGAACAAGAATATATGAAAACAAACCTTCACTTGGTTACGCTACACACGGGCATTATCTTAATGCTACTCGGTGTTAGTGCTAATACAAGCAAGGCAAACCCTAACTAAAAATGCGTTCATGCTACACACGCAAAGTCCAAAATCATGCAAGATGTATTATAAAACATGTTGCATAAAAACCAATCTTATTTGGTTACGGTACACGCGGACACGATATTAGTGTTACGCGGTGTTAGTAATAATACAAGTAAGACAAACCTAAATGAAATGTTCAAGCCACAAATTTGGCCATAGTCATGCAAATATATTATAAACTTGCTCCAATGCTATAAGAGCCTAAACTATTAGCATCATCACAAATGGGTATCACAAACTCACTTTACTTGGGTTATGCTACACACGAGCGCCAATCAAATGACTCTACGTGGAGTTAGTTTTAATACCATGTAAGGTATAAATATAAGCAAGAAAATAATAAATGTCATATGACTCATGCAATATCATAATTGCTCCACAAACCTTTACTTGGTTACGCTACACGCGGCCATTATCTTAGTGCTACGCGGTGTTAGTAGTAATACAGGTAAGGCAGAACTTAAAAAAATATGTTCATGCCACACCCATATAGGCATGCAAAATTCATGCAAAACATATGACAAAACATGTTTCATGTAGCCCACATAGGTTTTAAACAAACAAAAATATCATAAAGAGACTCCAATCGGGTCAGGCTACACATAGGTGTCATATTATTGCACCATGCAGTTAGTTTTGATACCGTGTGAAGTCAAAACCAACAAAATATGGCACATATCACACGCACCTTAAAAAGCATCAAGATTGTGTCAGAAAGCTTCAGTCCGTTACGCTACATGCGGGCGCCGCATCGGTGCTACGCGATGATAGTAGTAATGTGATGATGGAAAACTTATTAAAATTGGCATGTCACATACATTCATGCCACCAAAACCAAATATATCACACAAGATCCCCACGGGAAAATATATACATATCCTATGTGTCGAACGTAGGATAAAACCATGCCTAGCCAAAATCAACCTTCATTCTGCATATAAATGAGGTTGAACACAAACAGATTGTTGCATGCTAGGAAAATATATGCCCAAACATCACACATGAAATCATGGAGGAGTATTTGCATGAAACCAAACTTCACGTTCACCAAGAAGGAGTTCATCGTCGACCGCGAGGAGGATTTCTCTTGTAGCATATTGTAATAGGAATGTGTTGCAATCCTATGTAATAGACATGTTGGAATTCTTAATCAGGGGTTTTCTCTTCGGAGATGTAATTAACAGAATTTTTATGTAAATGAAAGAGTTCTGGAAATAAAGTACTTGCAATGTTTGATTTTCCTTTTATTTTATGCATGTATGCACTTAAATTTATTCACTCTGTATCAATGATGTGGACGCGTGTCTCACGCCCCCATTTTCCCGTCATCACAATTCAACCACACCTGGAGAACTAAATATCTGCAGCAGAGTGTTTAGTAGCACAGTAGTATGATAGTTTTGATAGCAGTAGTAACAGTAGCAATAGTAACCGAAATAGTAACAGTAGCAATTTTGTAGTGATTGTAACAGCAGCAGCAACGAAAGTAACTTAGCAAAGATGAATATACGAAAAGCGTAGGCATTGGATCGGTGATGAATAATTATGTTGGATGACATTCATCATGTAACAGTCACAACCTAGAGCGATACACAATAGTTCCAATTCATCAATGTAATGTAGGCATGTATTCCGTATATAGTCATACGTGCTTATAGTAAGAACTTGCATGACATCTTTTGTCCTACCCTCCCGTGGTAGCGGGGTCCTTAAGGAAACTAAGGGATATTAAGGCCTCCTTTTAATAGAGAACCGGAACAAAGCATTAGCACATAGTGAATACATAAACTCCTCAAACTACGGTAATCACCGGAAAGAATCCCAATTATTGTCACCTTGGGGTATGTGAATCATAACACGTAATAGGTGCGTACAACTTGCAAGATAGGTTCAAGAACTCAAATATATTCATGAAAACATAAAGGGTTCAGATCTGAAATCATGGCACTCGGGCCCTAGTGACAAGCATTAAGCATAGCAAAGTCATAGCAACATCAATCTCAGAACATAGTGGATACTAGGGATCAAGCCCTAACAAAACTGACTCGATTACATGATAAATCTCATCCAACCCATCACCGTCCAGCAAGCCTACGAAGAAATTACTCACGCACGGCGGTGAGCATCATGAAATTGGTGATGGAGGATGGTTGATGATGGCGACGGCGTCTAATCCCCCTCTCCGGAGCCCCGAACGGACTCCAGATCAGCCCTCCCGATGAAGAACAGGAGGTGGCGGCGGCTCCGTATCGTAAAACGTGATGATTCTTTCTCTCTGATTTTTTCTGGACGAATAGGTACTTATAGCGTTGGAGTTAGGGTTGCCGGAGCTACCAGGGGCCCACAAGCCTGCCAGGTGCGCCCTGGGGGGTGGGCGGGCCCCCTGGGCTTGTGGCGCATGGGTGGCCCCCCTCTGGTAATTCTCTTCGCTAGTATTTTTTATATATTCTGAAATAATTCTCCATAAATTTTTAGGTCCAGCCGAGAACTTTTATTTCTGCACAAAAATAACATCATGGCAATTCTGCTGAAAACAGCGTCAGTCCAGGTTAGTTCCATTCAAATCATGCAAATTAGAGTCCAAAACCAAAGCGAAAGTGTTTGGAAAAGTGGATACGTTTGGGACGTATCAAGCACAACCAAAACCTCTTCATCATCATCTTCATCCACAAACCATAGCCGCCGCCATTTTCATCTCCATAGCCATCTCCACCACCATAGTGCTTTCTCATCTAGTTCATACTTGTAATCGTGCATCGCACAAGGCATCCACTGTAAGACATATTGCAATCAATCTATCCCAAGATGTGTTCTTCAATGTTTTCTTCTCGCGATCTGATCTCCATGTGTGAGTAGTTCGGTAAGGTATGGGGTGGGGCATGAGCCTTGCAACCCCAGGTAATTGGTGAAGGGATCAATTGAAGACTTTGACATAACGTCTCGTATGTGTGAAATAAAATTGTTTCATGATGTGTCTCTTGTCTTGTCCGCGATCTTCATCCATGCAGGTACCCGGGATCATGGAGATTGAGCACCGGTGAGGCTAGGAGCAAGGGGACCGTGAAGTGTTATACCGAACACCGGTGACAGTAAGGTTTAGTAGGGTAACATGGATCATAACCTTGGGGATTCATGAGGTGTAGTCATTAAACGCCCAATGCTTTTGTCTGATATTATTATCTTAATTATTGGGGCAACCCCACGAGACGGATAGGGCCTTCGTCGATAGGACAACTGATTCTTGATGCAGAACTCGTGTCGGTCAATATGTTATTTGGACACATCCCCTCCTCCAATATTCTTCGGTGAAGTTCCTCGAACTGTACACCAGAGACAACATTCTCTTCGGTACTGCATGGACTATTTCTCTCTGTGTGCACAAGCAAACAAGTCAGTCCATACCTGTTTCTGTCAACAATCTCCAAAACACAAGAGGGCAAGTATTGCACCAACAGTTTCACCGAAATCAATACCCTTCTACCTGTGTATACCCTTGAGCGACAAGACGTGCTTTGTTTCTCACAACAATGCCATTTTCATCTTGCTTGTTCCGGAAAATCCATTTTGTGCCGATGATATTGTGCTTCTTAGGATTCGGTTTGTCAACCAATTCCCACACATCATTCAATTCAAATTGCACCAACTCTTCTTGCATGGCATTCATCCAATCGGAATCATTCATAGCTTCTTCATACTTGGTAGGTTCTGTCAATGAGACAAAAGAGAAACTGCCTTAGTAGTTAGCCAAACGAGTGCGAGAGCGAGTTGTGGGTCGGTAACCTGGATTCTCGAGATCTTTGAGGATTAATGTAGGGTCAACTCGATTTGCCACTCGTGGGAGAGGATTTCCTTCTTGATGATCATTTTCGTTATCCTCATTATCAGCATCAGGGTTGGCATTAGTATCGCCATTTTCATTTTGATTGCCATTTTGATCGGCATTTGCATTTGGGTTGCCATTTGTGTTCGGTGTTGCATTTTCTTCGGCAGTAGATTGGCGTGTACGTCGAGCTATGGGAGCATCATCATCGGAAGAGTCAGGTGTATTAGCTTCGACTGGCCTGACGTCCCCAATAGCCATTTGCCGAATAGCATCCGAAATCGGAGGTTCATCTATCACATTAGGCAGGTGCTCCTTTTGGGAGCCGTTAGATTCATCAAACCGCACATTTACCGTTTCCATAACTTTCCCGTGGTGAGAGTTATAGACACGATAAGTATGCGAGTTCGAGCCATAACCAAGAAGAAAACCTTCATGTGCCTTGGGTGCAAACTTGGAATTATGATTCATGTCACGAATATAGCAAGGTGCACCAAATACACGGAAATAAGAAACATTCGGTTTCTTGCCAGAGATAAGCTCATATGAAGTTTTCTTCAGGAATTTATGAAGATAAACACGATTCACAACATGGCAAGCAGTGTTAATAGCATCAGCCCAGAAATGAATGGGAGTTTTATACTCACTGAGCATTGTTCTCACCATTTCAATGAGAGTTCTATTCTTTCGCTCAACAACTCCATTCTGTTGGGGAGTGTATGCGGCAGAGAATTCATGAGTGATACCATTTTCATCGAGAAAATCTTTGATATGAGTATTTTTGAACTCGGTGCCATTGTCGCTTCTGACATGCTTAATTCGCACATCATATTCATTCTGAGCCTTCTTAGCGAATCTTTTGAAGATGTCTTGGGTGCAGGTTTTGTCTTCGAGAAAGAATACCCAAGTGTATCGAGAGAAATCATCAACAATAACCAGACCATAATGACTGCCTCCGAAACTTGCATAGTTTTGAGGCCCGAATAAATCCATATGAAGAATTTCCAGTGGTCTTGTTGTGGTCATGACAGTTTTTGATGAATGATGCTTCTTGGCCAATTTACCAGCTTCACACGCAGCACAGAGACGATCCTTCTCGAATTTCACATCAGGAATACCACGGAGATGATTTTTCTTCACGAGAGTCTGCAAATTTCTCATACCTGCATGACCAAGTCTTCGGTGCCACAGCCATCCTTCGGTTGCTTTTGCAAGCAAACAAGTTCGGACTGAGGGACCCTTTGAGAAATCCACAATATATAAATCACCTTTTCTATTTCCCTCGAAAACGAAGGAATTGTCAGTGGCCATAAAGACGATGCATTTGGATTTAGAAAATAGAACAAGCATGCCTAGATCACAAAGCTTGCCAACTGACATGAGATTGAATCGAAGAGACTGAACAAGTAAAACATCATCAATGTCCTTGTCCTTGGATATAGCAATTTTACCTAACCCAATTACATTTCCTTTGTTGTTGTCGCCGAAAGTAATATAATTCTCAGATGAAGTAGTTAAGTTGGGGTCGACAAACAACGACTTGTCTCCGGTTATATGACTTGTGCATCCACTATCCATTATCCATTCTGTACACCCGGAGACATAGTCCTGCAGAGAAATTAGGCTTTCTTAACCACCCACATCTTTGTAGGTGGCTTCGAAACATATGAGCGAGCAGGATATGATTTCTTTCGATAATTATGCGAATTGTAACTTGAATGAGTGCGAGCATAATTGAAAGAGTATGCATTGAAATTACTTCCTGACGAATGAGTATAGCGGTTGGGTGAGGCAAGTATGTACTCATTCCGTCGAATCTTTTCAAGGATAGATCGAGCATTTTCTTCCTGCATGATTAGTAGTCTAGTAACAGGTAATGCTTCGATAGTTTTCCTGGGCACCCAGATAGATTCCTTTGGGGGGGCATTCCTGCTGTTTGGTCCAACATAGCGAGCAACAGCCTCACCACGTTGGTTTTTGAACAACTTATAGTTGTCCAGAGAATCATCATATGAGTACTCAGGGATAGGAGAGTCATATCCCGAAAGTAAAGCTGGATCGAGCGTTTTGCTCTTAGCAGTACCCACACAGCGCGAGGATATTGATCAGGTTCCCAGTAGGAGCCATTCTCATTCAGTTTCCTTTTGAAACCGACACCTTCCTTTCTGGGATTTTTGTGAAGAATGGATTTCTTCAGAACATCACACAGGGTTTGATGCTCTTTGAGAGACTTGAACATTCCTGTCTGAAGAAGCTCCTTCAACCTAGCATTTTCATCAGAAACAGAACCATTTTCCTCGACCGAGGGGTTAGCATTCACAGAAGATTCAGCATTTGATTCAGCGTTACTGCGTTCAAGGCATTTTAAGCAAGGAGGTACAAATACTTCAGGTTTCTCTTTGAGTTGTTGGGTGAGAAGAGAATTTTCTCTGATTAAGTCATCATGAGGCTCTCTCAGCGACTCGAGTTCCTGTTTCCGTTTCAGGTAATCATAAGTCAATCTTTCGTGGTCAGCTGAGAGAAAATCATGACGATCTGATAGTTCTTTCATTCGAGACTCGAGGGCGGAATGCTCTTCGGTCAACGATTGATTTTTCTCCATCTCCTCAACCAACAACCCTTCAGATTTCCTGAGGGTTTTCTCAATTTTCTCGAGAGAATTTAGTTGCATATTAGCAATTTTGATCAGTTTAGCATGGTCATCCTCATCAAGAGAATATTGATCACTGGAGTGAACCTTGTGATGTTTAGAGGATACCTTTTCTTTCGAAGCTTTGGCCATGAAGCAGAACGTAGGAGACTCGTTGTCGCTCGAATGATTCTCGAAGAAGTTCGATGCAGGAGTGGAAGCACACGCTATACCAGCCATTCCAGAATCAGAATCCTCATCGGATTCATCAATGTCTTCGGAGTCGGATGACGCTTCTTCATCGGAATCCATCTTCTTGCCGATGTACGCATTGTCCTTGCGAGAAGTGTTCTTGCGGTTGGATGAGGACTTGGAGGGATTCCTTGAGGAAGATCTTGACGAGGACTTGGAGGAGCTATCCTTCTTCTTGAAGAACTTCTTCGTTTTCTTCTCATCATCGGAGTCGTAGCTTTTGCTCTTGCTTTTGCCATGGTTCTGTCCTGAATCAAATCTTCCACTGGCACGGATTTCAGCTTCCCAGAGAGGGCAGTCCGTGATGAAATGTCCTGGCTTTTTGCACTTGAAGCAGGTGTAATCCCCAGTAGGTTTTGATGACGATTTGGAGCCGCCAGAGTTGCTGGATCCTTTCTTCTGAAACTGATTTTTCTTATGAAGGCATTGGAATCTTTTCGTGATCAATGCGAGGTCCTTGCTGATCCTTTCGGGGTCATCTGAATCTTCATCGGCGTTTCCTTCTGAGGAAGAATCAACCGCAGCCTTGAGAGCATGACTTTTTCGGTGACTTGAGCCATAGAGATCTCTCTTTTCTTCTTCTTGTTCTTCGTGAGTGTTTAGCCTTAGCATGATATCAGCAGAGTCGAGAACTTTGAAATCAGCTCGTTCCCAAATCATAAGAACTAAAGTGTCGAACGAACTGTCAAGGGATCGGAGCAGTTTCTTCACAACTTCGTGGTCAGTGATGTCTTTGGCGCCGAGACCTTGTAGCTCGTTTGCGATGTCACTCAGACGATCGAAGGTTTGCTGGCAGCTTTCATTTCCAATTCGCTTGAACCGATTGAACTTGGCCCGAAGAGTATCAATGCGAGCTTCTTTCTGCGTTGAAACACCCTCGTTTATCTTTTCGAGAATGTCCCACAATTCCTTTGCAGTTTCACACTGACGATAGCGAAGAAATTGAGCACGAGAGAGATGGCCACCAATTTCATCTTTGGCTTGAGCATCCATCTGAATGAGTTTCTTCTCGTGGTTAGTGGGGACCTGGGGCACTTCAACCGTGAATCCATTCTGCACCACATTCCACATATCATCATCAATAGCTCGAAGATGGATCTTCATCTTCTCCTTCCAGAAGGGATAGTCCGTCCCATCAAAGATGGGAATCTTGAGGTGCGACTTGTAGCTCACTGAAGACATACTTAAACTCCAAGGTGGTTAGACCAAAATGAGCAGAGTCAAGGAGTACCTCGCTCTGATACCAATTGTAGGAACGAAGTATGTCTACCAGAGGGGGGGTGAATGGGAGTTTTAAATTTTCTTTCGGAAATATCAAAACTCTCAGAACCCAGCAGCGGAACGAATGAAAACAGTATTTAGTGAGCGAATACAAACTGCCGAATGGAAACTAAAACTTGCATCGAGGTGAATCACATAATTGAAACATGTCACATGGCATTGTTCGAATGTAACGGAGAGTAGCAGAGGTGACCAGTGATGCTCCATGGCGACGAGGTATTTGGTAGACCAGTTCGCCCTTCTGCAAAAGGACTACGTCTGGTTGGAGGGGTTGTGATTTAATACAGAAGATAAACTCTCTTCGCCCTATTCTCCTCGACAATTGGTTCGTCAACCAATGCCGATTACTTGTGGTAGATGCTTGAGGCGATCTCCTAACCTTTACAGACTTCTTCTTCGAGAACCACAATTACTCTTGGTCTCTGAAGAAAATGACACCTAACCGTCTAGAGAGTTCGCAACTCTCAAGAGTAATAGGCGGAGCGTACTGGACTTAGATTCGAGTGATGTTGAACCACTATCTAATTTTTCGGCTCTGGGGTTTTCTCTCGGTGGATTTTAAACTCAAATCTATCGGAGAGGGGGTTGCTCAACAATCTTCTCAGAATCAAACGGAGCAGCCACCGGACAACGCCGGTGCGGGGTGGCTATTTATAGCCGCAGGCTTCCCTGATGGGAAATGACCATTTTGGACACGCGGTCCAGCGAATGGCCAACCGACACGTTCACAACGGTCGGATTTTAAGAGCAACGGTAACATTACTTGGGGAGCAAGTAATGCTAACTTCTCGGTCAGAGACAAATCTCTCGCAGCGAAGAAGATCACAGTCTCTTGCTGGCAAGCATTTGCTCGGAACACAAAGAGATTTCTCTCGCAGCTTTCATAGGATTTGGGTTAAGCATCAGCGAATCAAATCTTCGAACGCTACACCCCTCTTAATAGTACGGTGGTCCTATGACTCAATAAGAGAAAAGAAACAACGAAATGAATGCTACGTCTTCACTTCGTCTTCAATATTCTCGGACGCAGTCACTTCCTTCAGAAAGGCACCGAACCAATTGCTTCACGTCAGCAATTTTTGAGGGGTCACTCTTGTCGTCATAATCTTCGGTGATAACCTTCACTGCCACGCAGGTGATATTCTTCGGAGTTTGAAACCAAACTCCTCTTGACTCCAGGGACCTGTTACTCTGTGTGCACTAGCAAACACATCAGTCCCTTACTGTTTGTCAACAATCTCCAAAACATAAGGAGGCAAATCATTGCACCAACAATCTCCCCCTTTTTGGATGATTGATGACACTGAGCACCTGCTAAGAGCTAGTTTCGCTTGTTAGGTGCTGATCATGGTCCTAATGCATTAAAAAGGATGTACTAACATAGAATGGTTATGGGTCATATCTGTTTTCCTTTCCTTTCAATTTATTTCTGGTTTTATGTCTTGAAACTTCTAGTCTGTAAGGTTCTCGAACATGCTTTGCATGGGGTCTGGTCTGTTACCATGGTTTCATTGAAATATATGGAGCTGGGGCGGGGGCTTTGCCCCCCTAATGATCTAAAAAATATTAAATGCTTAGAGCCAACCTATGACTAGTCATAGTGGGAGTAACTTAGCTAGTAACATAACATGCCCCAAAGCAGATTTGCTTATGTGGCAAGTAATTAATAAGGAGAGAGTTGTTTGTGGTAACATAATATGTTACCATAACAGACCACATCCCGAAGCGGAACTGTTGGAAATATGCCCTAGAGGCAATAATATTGTATTATTATATTTCCATGTTCATAATTAAGAGTTTATATTCTATGCTATAACTGCTATGATCCTGGAATATGCGATTCAGTGGAAAACTCATATGCACGTGTAGAATGGTAAATGGTATTATATGATTCCTAGTCTCGCCTCTAAGACTAGCTCAAGTGTTGCTGGTGATCATGTTTTCCGGATCTTAGGATATCGTTAAGTGTAACGGTAGTCCTAAAATAACATTGAGAGTATGACGTTAGAACAACGATCATATTGAATCGACCCAAACATTTTTGTTATACTTTGAGATACAATCGTCACAAGTCAATTGTTATAACATGGAGTGTTAACGTGTGATTTAGTTCCTTAGACCATGAGAGTATCGTAGTCATTTCTTACCGTACGATGAACTTTGTGGTTGCTCAAACGTCATCTGTAACACGGTGATCATAACAATAACTTACAGGTTCATCGAGAAGTTTGACAAGGGACTCGATAGCTCGAGTGTGGGATTTGCTCCTCCGACGATGGAGAGATATTCCTAGGGCCCTCTCGGTGTGACGGCATCCGTCATCGTCTGGCCAGACACAGGTGACTATTTCACGGGGATGCCGTAACATGTCAACGAGAAAGAAGAACAAAACCAGTAACGAGGAGACCGGTATAGTGAGCAACAGATTTTCCTTCAAGAATAAGAGCTTGAGGCTGAGCAGACGAGGGAATAGCTAGAGTGGCCACAGGAGGAATACGGGAATGCATATTGCCTTCGGCAGGTTTCTCTGTCGGTGAGGTGGCTTCAGATTCGTCAAGCAGTTTGCGAAGCTTGAGATGAAGAAGATCTGTTGTAGGCTCACGAGCAGGCAGAGGAGTACTCCGATCTTGAAAATCTTCGACAATGAAGCCTTTGTCAATATAGTCATAAAGCTCTTGGAGATTGACATTCAGTAATTTTTTCTCGGTGAAGAACTTGCGAAGCAATTTCCAGAGTCTCTTCTTGTTTTCATCAGCTGTCAGATGCATTATCCTCGTGCGATTGTTAAGTGCATTCAGTTCGGAGGCGAGATGTTCTTTCTCGCGACGATCCTCAGCTATATGGTGCAGTAGCAGCTGTTGTGTACGCAAACTAACTTCGAGTTGCGATAGAGGGTGTGGCGAAATCTTTCGGTCGCGCTGAGGCAGACGGGGCCATCAAATTTCTGGTGATAGACTTGGGAGCTTGATGTGGGCGATTTGCCCGAAGAGATATCATCGATGACTTTCAAAGTATCGCGAACAGGAGGAATGAAGCCTTTATGGCTTTCCTTCGCAAGATACACTATGCGCATTGCATGATCAACAACTTTCTGGATCCATGGCGCAAACACTTTGATGCAGAAGGGATATTGGGCAGAATCCTTCAGGATGCGTAGGAACATGTCTTCCACATCGAAAATGTATCGCTCAGAGATTGCATATATAGCATTACGAAGAACATCTGAGATGGACTTGTCCGGATTCATACCAGCCAGAGGACAAATGGTGTAAGAGAGCATGTGGAATAGCGTCTGATTGTCGAAGGTTAAATGCTCAGGACGAGGTGGACCAGAGTAGTCACGAATCTTTTCAGGATCCATAGTGCACCGAAAATTTTCATCCGATATGACATCAATGTTATGGACCCGAATTTCAGTGCTACCATGCCAAAGCGAGGGAAATGGAAGTGCGAGACAAAATCCATTGAAGTGCATTTGATGCGTTTTCCTTCGGTCATCCATTCCATAACCCATTTGGAGCTATCAGATTCATCGCCAGAGATATATAGGGTAGCATAGAATTGAAGAATAATCTCTCTGTTCCAAGGGTGCTCGAACTCAAAGACTTTGGTGAGGCAGAAATCATCCAGATCCTGAAGCAATTGATTGAAACAGCCAATGTTGCGCATAGCAGGGATGTCTAGATATTCGTGAGGAAATATCTTTCAGCTCTCATAGAGGACCCGAGAGTAGTAGATGGCATGTTCCTTCGTCCAGAAACGAGGCGATTCTGAAGTGCGCGGCCCATCATACGGACTGGCCTGAAAGAATTTGGGATGCGCATTTCAATTGAAAAGAGGACCTTTTGCGCCTGCGCCTGCGCCTGACGAAAACAAAGGCAGTTCTTCACGAAGGTATGGATATTTAAGTTCTTCTTCAGGAGAAAGATATTCGTCACCATAGACAACCGAGTTCGTGCGGCGAGCAGAGACAGATTTCCGTTCGGAGGGACCAACATCTGGTATTCGTGTAGCTATGTCGATGGATAACTTGAGTGGAGACGGAGCAGGTGTTGCAGCTGTGGGAGGTGCCGAGGTAGAAGGCAGCAGAGTTGGTTCAATCGCAGTAGGCACTGAGGCGGAGTCATTTACTGAAGGTTGTTGCTCGACTGGAATCTCTTGTTGCTCGACTATAGGAGAAACCGAGATTGTTGGAGCTTCATGAGCCGGAGAAGCTTGGGGCTCGGAGCGAGGGATTTCACCTTCCTCAGAGACAAATTTTTGCGAGGGAATATCAGCTCGAGCAGGGGAGGCCACAGGCACTGATTCAGTTGGCCTTGGCGAGGGAGGAGCATCCGAGTCCTTGACTGGGGGGTTTGAAGGAATAGCTGGCTCAGGAGATTTTTCTTGCGGAGCAGGTGATGGTTCTTTCGGAGCAGGAGGGACATTTTTCGTCGCAATTCTTTTTCGTTGCTTTTTCTTTTGCTGAGCAACTTGATCAATATGGCCCTTGACTAGATTATTGTATCTAGTGACTTTTGCTTGATGTTCTTCACAGATCTTCCGAACAATTTCATCCAGATCCGTCTGAAAACGTAACCTGCGGTGGCGAAGGAGAGTCATGACACGATTGATATCCTTGTAGGAGTCTTCGAGCGCTTTGATGACAAATTTGGAAGAGGCAGATTTCATGCGTTCATCAATGTCCACTAGCTCGGCAGAGAGAGAGTTGATCTCAACGGCATCTTCTCTTAGTTCTTGAACTACGGAAGTGGCTTGAGTAATGACTTCGGCAGGAATAGGTAGGGAAGCCACTTTTCCATTGAAAGGATTGTCCACAAATTTATCGAGCTGTTCCATGATGAATATATGATCATAGTAATGAGGAGCATCAGACTTGACAGAGGGAGCAGTCTGGACAGGGACTTGCTCGGTAGGAGGTTTTGAAGCCAAAGGCTGAGTCAAGGTAGGCGCAAATTTAGCAACCTTCTCCTTCGGAGCAGTAGCCTGCAGAGCAACTTTCGCGGTAGGCGCCTTGATTTTCTTCAAGTCAGGTTTGGGAATAGTTTCGCCTTGCTTGGCAGTACTCACAGGAGCGTCAACTACCAAATCCTTCAAATTGATAGCATCTGGATGAGGAGTTGTGTTCACATGCTGCTTCATTGTGACAGTAGTAGCAGGGGTCTTTCGAGCTGGGATCTTCTTCGGTGGTGCTTCTGGAACAATGTTAACATGAAGATCAGGCAGCACAGTAGATGTGGTAATGTTTACGTCCTCGCTGAGAGTAGCAGCAACTTCTTCCTTCGTGAGCGGAGGATCATCATCAGCAGCAGAAGAATCATCCATGCGAAAATCAGCAGCAGGTTCAGCCTTTTTCCTCTTTGGTGCGCTCTTTTTCTGCGCAGCAGCGCTGGGATCATGCTTGCGCTTAGAACGACTTTCAGATTTTCCTTCGGCCTTTTTCTTCTCCACATCATCTTTGAGAAGGCGAATGTTTTCCTGTTCACGAGCCTTTTGCTTTTCGGCCCTCTAGGCTCTCTTGATGGCATTACGCTGACGCTTAGCAAGCTCATCAGGATATGATGCAGGAGTTCGAAGAGAAGACTCATGAGCATTGGTCGGAGGAGGTGGTCTTTCTTGGGAACCGTTTGCCTTGATGAGAGAAATTTCACGGCAGTCACCCCATGGTGGATGAAATGCAAAGTTCTGAGCAAACCGAGTATGAACAAATTCATAGTTGAACCACTTGCGCACCCAGTGGCGGCGAATCCATTGTTGACGAGTATCTCTCTGATGTTTGGTTTCTCCTGGAACAGTGTCATACCGATCATGAGAGATGTATTCGGCGGTGTTGGTGTATGCTTGTCTACCACCCCTCTTCTTCTTCGGAGCAATCTCTTCTTGCTCGTCGGCATTTAGATCTGTCCTTTTTCTCTTGCTGGTTGATGGGCCTACCGTTGGGCCCTTAGCATTTGGAGCTTTGGATTCATCAGCAGTGCCCAGAATAACATCATCTCTGTCAGCCCGACTGGCTGGGTTAGCTGAATCCTCGACTGATTGCATTTCCCTGTGAACATAGATAGATGCGAGGGAAAATGGGAACAGGGTTACGAATGCACACAATGAAGATTTGGAAAAAGGAACTCGTTTTTGATGAAGAAATAGATGCAGACTTTGAGAAATGTTTCGGGCGAAAGAAATGTGTAGAACGAACTAGTAGGTTCGAAGAAAATACTAGTAAACGTGCTAAGCATTCCGTTCGTGCGAGACATAACACAAACCCTAGATCTGAAATTTTTCGGATGCGAGGGACAACTACAAACCACATCCGCACAAGTTACCTATCAGTAAGGATCTGAGAAATACAGTAAAAAATAGGCAATTTTTACCGCGGACGAACTCGAACAGGAAGAGAGGAAGAACGAGTTCGCACTACACATACCCTAACTCGGTGATGTGCAGCAACTATGGCGGCGCGGAGAGGAAGATGATCCGTGGCGGCGAGGAATGAATCCGGCGACCTCTTTCCGGTAGCGAAGCGGCGAAGATGGTCGATGTCGTCGAGCTCGAGGAGGAGCAGTGCGGTAGGGCTTCGGAAGGTGACGATGGGGAAGATGCGAAGTGAAATGAGGAGGGTGGCGGCACAGCATTTATATGCGAGGGGGAAATAACCGCACCCTGGTGAATCTTATCGGACGACCAGAGTTAAAGGACTATTGCGATTCAACAGATCGGATAAGCTGGCAGTTGATGATCAGCACGTGGCAACCGTCACCAAAGAACGTGGTCCAGACTTGGGCGGGAAACCCCAAATTTTGGACGGCTTTCGCCAAAACTGATTAAGTTCGGACCGAAACTTTAACGTGGTCAAGGACACCAGATGAAGTTTCGTTCCCAGATGAAATTTGTGCATTCACAACGGAACAACATAGACTGGAAGAGATAGAATAGAGGGGAAAACAGGGTCCTAGGTATTTCACTCAGACGAGAAAACACAAACTTCAGAGAGAAAAACTATGAGTGAAATACATTCGGACTAACACAAAGGTTTCAAATGCAACTCAGCGAAGAGAAATTGTGGTGGCGTTACCCACCGTATAAGAACTGTATGACCCCGAGCGTCGCACAATTATCGTGGCACCCGGTTAGTCTAGTTCTTCGTTAATGTATTCACTCTCGGAAAGAAAATTTCACTTTGTCGAAATTTTCAAGCTCTTCGAGTGTTATGCACCCATTCCTTCTAAGATGTGGAAGTGTTGGTACGGGTGCCGAGTCCAGCTTACTGCACGTTTGCGGAATCTAGGATATTTAGCTCACACCGTAACGCATAGAATCTTTTCTCGTCGAGAGGCTTGGTGAAGATATCGGCGAGATTCTCTTCGGTATTGACGTGACTGATAACAATATCCTCTCGAGCAACATGATCGCGTAGGAAATGATGTCTGATCACAATATGCTTGGTGCGAGAGTGCTGCACAGGATTGTGGGCAATTTTGATTGCACTCTCATTGTCACACAATAGAGGGATCTTCTTGACCTTGATGCCATAATCCTTCAGAGTCTGCTTCATCCATAATAACTGACTACAACAAGCGCCAGCAGCAATATATTCAGCCTCAGCCGTAGAGAGCGAGACACAATTCTGCTTCCTTGATGACCAACATACCAATGATCTACCGAGGAAATGGCATGTCCCCGAAGTAGATTTCCTGTCAACCTGGTCACCTGCATAATCTGAGTCTGAATATCCAACGAGGTCAAACTGTGCTCCCTTAGGATACCATAAACCTAAGGTGGGGGTGTGAGCCAAATATCTCAGAATACGCTTGACCGCTTCGTGATGCGATTCTTTCGGTGCAGCTTGAAAACGAGCACACATACAAACACTCAACATAATATCAGGTCTGGATGCACATAGGTAAAGCAAAGAACCAATCATCGAACGATAAGCTTTCTGATCGTAATCTTTACCGTACACGTCTGCGTCCAGCTGGCCATTTGTTGGCATGGGAGTTTTGTAACCCTTCTGTTTGCAATCTTGCATTTTAAACTTCTTAAGACAGTCTCTCAGATATTTCTCCTAAGATATGAAAATTCCATTGTCCTGTTGACGAATTTGTAGTCCGAGAAAGAACTTAAGTTCACCCATCATGGACATTTGATACTTCTCGGACATCATTCGCCCGAACTCCATGCTGCAAGTATTGTTAGTACAGCCGAAAATAATATCATCCACATAAATTTGACACACGAATAGATCGCCATCAATAGCACGAGTAAAAAGAGTGGAATCAGTGGATCCTGGCTTGAACCCTTTATCGAGCAAAAACCACTTCAGAGTGTCATACCAAGCTCGAGGGGCTTGCTTTAGCCCATACATCGCCTTTTTTAACCTGAAAACTTTGTTAGGAAACTGAGGGTTTTCAAAGTCAGGTGGCTGCCTAACATATACTTCCTCATCAATTTCACCATTGAGAAAAGCACTTTTCACATCCATTTGGTAAAGCAGAATATCATTGTAATTTGCATAAGCGAGAAGAATACGAATTGCCTCAAGGCAAGCAACAGGAGCATATGTTTCTGTTAGGACCGAGAGTATATCGACCAGAGGGGGGTGAATGGGAGATTCAAAAATTCTTGCGAGAGTTTTGAAATGATCCCAAACACAGCAGCGGAAATATGGTTTGATAGAATAACTTATAATTGAGCTCGCTATAGAAGAGTGTATCTATCGAAGTAGAAGTCAGTTATCATTTGAACACAGGTATGATAGAAACGAAAGCAATGCAATATACGAACAGATCCAGCAGCACGAGGAAAAACAATATATGGACTACGATGGAAATGCACAGATATTGGTAGCAAGGTAAAGATTCGGCAGTGAAAGTAATTACGCAGGCATACAGAGATACGAAGAGAATTAAATTAGCCTGAGACGATGGAAAACAACGATGAGAATGTAGCAGACACTTGATGAATTATGATTGATCAGATATAACTATCGGCACTGAGCACGAATGTGAACTACTGAAGGAAATGTAGTAATGTAAAGAGAACCAGTGGTGCTCGATGGCGACATATGAATTTGGTAGACCAGTTCGCCCTTCTGCCAAAGGACTACGTCTGGTTGCAGGGGTTGTGATTTAACACAGAGGATAAACTCTCCTCGCCCTATTCTCCTTCAACTCGGAGCTGATCAGACTCTAGTTGATTTCACTCGTGGTAGATACTTGTCGGCGATCTCCAAACCTTCACTGAAGATAAACTCTCTTCAGCTCTCTTCGCGAACCACAATGACTCTTGGTTGCTGAAGATCTTGCTCGGTGAAGACAATTACTCTTCGACACTCGAGCCGACACCTATCCGTCTAGAGAGTGGGCAGCTCTCAAGAGTAATAGGTACAAGAACTCTAACTCAGAACTACTGTGATGCTCTACCACTGTCTAAGTTTTGGCTCTTGATTTTTCTCTCGGTGGATCTTAAACTCAAATCACTCGGAGAGGGGATGCTCAATGAATCTTCTCAGAAATCTTTAGCGGAGCAGCCAACAGGCAACGTTGGAGCGGGGTGGCTATTTATAGCCGCAGCCTTCCCTGAAGGGAAAAGACCAAATTGGACATGTGGAGCAGCCAATGGCCGAACGACACGAGTCCAACGGTCGGAATTGAGCACAACGGTAACATTACGTGCGGAGCAAGTAATGCTAACTCCTCAGTTCGAAAGATATCTCCTACAGCGACGAAGAACAACATCTTCTGCTGGTAGGTAATCATTCGAAGCATAAAGAGATTTCTCTCAGTCTCGCATAGGTTTGGGCTAAGCATCACAGCGGATCTAAGCTTCGAGAACCTATACCCCTCTTAATAGTACGGAGGTCCTATGACTCAAATGAATGGAAGAAGAACAACGAAAAGAATGCTACGTCTTCACTTCATCTTCGCCTCCCATCGCTGCAGTCAATTTTCTTCGGACGTAATCACCGAACCAATTGCTTCGCGTCAGCAATAAATTTTCGAGGGGTCAACTTCTTCACTTCATTCTTCTCATCTACAAGTCTTCAAAGGATGTAGCTCATTCATCTCGGCGGTGCAGATATTCTTCGGTGAAGTTCCTCGAACTGTACACCGGAGACAGCATTCTCTTCGGTACTGCATGGACTATTTCTCTCTGTGTGCACTAGCAAACAAGTCAGTCCATACATGTTTCTGTCAACAACCTCCAAAACACAAGAGGGCAAGTATTGCACCAACAATCTCCCCCTTTTTGGACGATTGTTGACAAAACAGAACACATCGATAGATAGATAAAAGAATGAAATGGAATGTGAAGGAAGGTAAAAGACGAGAGATAAATACGAAGATAATACACGCTCCCCCTTAAGGTATGCATCACTCTGAATGGAGTGAGCATAGTAGATAATACGGAAGGTAGCGAGGTGAATCTTCGTATGAGTGACATTGGCAGATGAACTCATTCGAAGTTTTATCCAATGCACTCAACGGTGTCTGAGGTATTTCCTGCCACACACAACCTTTGACATAAATTAGTTAAATAGCGAGGATTATATGAAAGATATTGTGGCAAAGGATACGCCATGAAGATTTTCTCAGAACACAGTTTAATTCCACACGAGATGTAGGTTCCCTGCAAATTAGATGTTCGAGGAATAATCAGAGCAAAGGAGTCATAAGTATATTGCTCGGAGTGGATATGCTTCAGACGATGTTTTCCTGCAACAAAGATGATCTCATAGACATATGCGAGGGAAAACAGCTTGTCAGATAGATAGAAATAATTTTCTTTTGAATCACGAGCAATTTTACTCTGAAGCGACTTCTCTTCTCCTGCATCGTTACATAGTGAAAGATAAATATCGAGGATAATCATTGCAAGGAAGTAAGCATTCGACAGCACCTGCAAACAAATAATTGGAAGCAAATATAGCATAGCAGGGGTGATTAATGGTACATGACGACGCAGTATACCAACACCACAGGCGGTGAGATTAAGTTTCACGACCAAAATTTAACGACCAAAAGCAAATTGTTCGAAAGAAGAGCAAATGGCGAATGGAAACACCCTGCAAATAACCCGCTTATCTATCTCTCGATGTTCTTCTCCCCCTTTTTGTCAGCAAGTGTCAAAAAAGGAAAGAGAATGCATGCGAGGAACTACTCGTCCGAAGAATCCCCAGAACTCGAACTGTTTGGCGAAGCAGAACGAGCGATGGTCGAAGCCGAAGCAAGAGTCGGAGACTCAGCACGGGCTTCAGGATCAGCATCAGGAGTAGCAGTGCGAGGTGCATCTTGCTTGAAAATCAGTGTGCCGGCTGTGTCTTCAAGTTCATCATCGGGTTCAACAAACAGCAGGTCAGTGGAGGCGGAACGCTGAGGAAGCATAGGGGTTTGCCTCCGAATGCGAGGAACTTCAAACAACTCCAGATGATCATAATCTTTCTCAATTCCCTTGGCAGACAGTTGTTTGCGAGAATAATGCTTGCGCAGAAGGGTCCACGAGCGCTTCTTGTGTTCTTTCTCATATAGCAGAGCTTGACGAGCATACACCGGAGACAGCATTCTCTTCGGTACTGCATGGACTATTTCTCTCTGTGTGCACTAGCAAACAAGTCAGTCCATACCTGTTTCTGTCAACAATCTCCAAAACACAAGAGGGCAAGTATTGCACCAACAGTTTCACCGAAATCAATACCTTCTACCTGTGTATACCCTTGAGCGACAAGACGTGCTTTGTTTCTCACAACAATGCCATTTTCATCTTGCTTGTTCCGGAAAATCCATTTTGTGCCGATGATATTGTGCTTCTTAGGATTCGGTTTGTCAACCAATTCCCACACATCATTCAATTCGAATTGCACCAACTCTTCTTGCATGGCATTCATCCAATCGGGATCATTCATAGCTTCTTCATACTTGGTAGGTTATGTCAATGACACAAAAGAGAAACTGCCACAGTAGTTAGCCAAATGAGTGCGAGAGCGAGTTGTGGGTCGGTAACCTGGATTCTCG
This sequence comes from Elymus sibiricus, assembly GCA_039707655.1. NCBI lineage: Eukaryota > Viridiplantae > Streptophyta > Magnoliopsida > Poales > Poaceae > Elymus > Elymus sibiricus. Next base: position 161,475,151 of record CM077674.1, on the reverse strand, counting down.
AGATCTTCGAGGATTAATGTAGGGTCAACTCGATTTGCCACTCGTGGGAGAGGATTTCCTTCTTGATGATCATTTTCGTTATCCTCATTATCAGCATCAGGGTTGGAATTAGTATCGCCATTTTCATTTTGATTGCCATTTTGATCGGCATTTGCATTTGGGTTGCCATTTGTGTTCGGTGTTGCATTTTCTTCGGCAGTAGATTGGCGTGTACGTCGAGCTATGGGAGCATCATCATCGGAAGAGTCAGGTGTATTAGTTTCGACTGGGCTGACGTCCCCAATAGCCATTTGCCGAATAGCATCCGAAATCGGAGGTTCATCTATCACATTAGGCAGGTGCTCCTTTTGGGAGCCGTTAGATTCATCAAACCGCACATTTACCATTTCCATAACTTTCCCGTGGTGAGAGTTATAGACACGATAAGTATGCGAGTTCGAGCCATAACCAAGAAGAAAACCTTCATGTGCCTTGGGTGCAAACTTGGAATTATGATTCATGTCACGAATATAGCAAGGTGCACCAAATACACGGAAATAAGAAACATTCGGTTTCTTGCCAGTGATAAGCTCATATGAAGTTTTCTTAAGGAATTTATGAAGATAAACACGATTCACAACATGGCAAGCAGTGTTAATAGCATCAGCCCAAAAATGAATGGGAGTTTTATACTCACTGAGCATTGTTCTCGCCATTTCAATGAGAGTTCTATTCTTTCGCTCAACAACTCCATTCTGTTGGGGAGTGTATGCGGCAGAGAATTCATGAGTGATACCATTTTCATCGAGAAAATCTTTGATATGAGTATTTTTGAACTCGGTGCCATTGTCGCTTCTGACATGCTTAATTCGCACATCATATTCATTCTGAGCCTTCTTAGCGAATCTTTTGAAGATGTCTTGGGTGCAGGTTTTGTCTTCGAGAAAAATACCCAAGTGTATCGAGAGAAATCATCAACAATAACCAGACCATAATGAGTGCCTCCGAAACTTGCATAGTTTTGAGGCCCGAATAAATCCATATGAAGAATTTCCAGTGGTCTTGTTGTGGTCATGACAGTTTTTGATGAATGATGCTTCTTGGCCAATTTACCAGCTTCACACGCAGCACAGAGACGATCCTTGTCGAATTTCACATCAGGAATACCACGGAGATGATTTTTCTTCACGAGAGTCTGCAAATTTCTCATACCTGCATGACCAAGTCTTCGGTGCCACAGCCATCCTTCGGTTGCTTTTGCAAGCAAACAAGTTCGGACTGAGGGACCCTTTGAGAAATCCACAATATATAAATCACCTTTTCTATTTCCCTCGAAAAAGAAGGAATTCTCAGTGGCCATAAAGACGATGCATTTGGATTTAGAAAATAGAACAAGCATGCCTAGATCACAAAGCTTGCCAACTGACATGAGATTGAATCGAAGAGACTGAACAAGTAAAACATCATCAATGTCCTTGTCCTTGGATATAGCAATTTTACCTAACCCAATTACATTTCCTTTGTTGTTGTCGCCGAAAGTAATATACTTCTCAGATGAAGTAGTTAAGTTGGGGTCGACAAACAACGACTTGTCTCCGGTCATATGACTAGTGCATCCACTATCCATTATCCATTCTGTACACCCGGAGACATAGTCCTGCAGAGAAATTAGGCTTTCTTAACCACCCACATCTTTGTAGGTGGCTTCAAAACATATGAGCGAGCAGGATATGATTTCTTTCGATAATTATGCGAATTGTAACTTGAATGAGTGCGAGCATAATTGAAAGAGTATGCATTGAAATTCCTTCCTGACGAATGAGTATAGTGGTTGGGTGAGGCAAGTATGTACTCATTCCGTCGAATCTTTTCAAGGATATATCGAGCATTTTCTTCCTGCATGGTTAGTAGTCTAGTAACAAGTAATGCTTCGATAGTTTTCCTGGGCACCCAGATAGATTCCTTTGGGGGGCCATTCCTGCTGTTTGGTCCAACATAGCGAGCAACAGCCTCACCACGTTGGTTTTTGAACAACTTATAGTTGTCCAGAGAATCATCATATGAGTACTCAGTGATAGGAGAGTCATATCCCGAAAGTAAAGCTGGATCGAGCGTTTTGCTCTTTGCAGGTACCCACACAGTGCGAGGATATTGATCAGGTTCCCAGTAGGAGCCATTCTCATTCAGTTTCCTTTCGAAACCGACACCTTCCTTTCTGGAATTTTTGTGAAGAATGGATTTCTTCAGAACATCACACAGGGTTTGATGCCCTTTGAGATACTTGAACATTCCTGTCTGAAGAAGCTCCTTCAACCTAGTATTTTCATCAGAAATAGAACCATTTTCCTCGACCGAGGGGTTAGCATTCACAGAAGATTCAGCATTTGATTCAGCGTTACTGCGTTCAAGGCATTTTAAGCAAGGAGGTACAAATACTTCAGGTTTCTCTTTGAGTTGTTGGGTGAGAAGAGAATTTTCTCTGATCAAGTCATCATGAGGCTCTCTCAGCGACTCGAGTTCCTGTTTCCGTTTCAGGTAATCATAAGTCAATCTATCGTGGTCAGCTGAGAGAAAATCATGACGATCTGATAGTTCTTTCATTCGAGACTCGAGGGCGGAATGCTCTTCGGTCAACGATTGATTTTTCTCCATCTCCTCAACCAACAACCCTTCAGATTTCCTGAGGGTTTTCTCAATTTTCTCGAGAGAATTTTGTTGCATATTAGCAATTTTGATCAGTTTAGCATGGTCATCCTCATCAGAAGAATATTGATCACTGGAGTGAACCTTGTGATGTTTAGAGGATACCTTTTCTTTCGAAGCTTTGGCCATGAAGCAGAACGCAGGAGACTCGTTGTCGCTCGAATGATTCTCGAGAAGTTCGATGCAGGTGTAGAAGCACACGCTATGCCAGCCATGCCGGAATCAGAATCCTCATCGGATTCATCAACTTCTTCGGAGTCGGATGACGCTTCTTCATCGGAATCCATCTCCTTCCCGATGTACGCCTTGGCCTTGCGAGAAGTGTTCTTGCGGTTGGATGAGGACTTGGAGGGATTCCTTGAGGAAGATCTTGACGAGGACTTGGAGGAGCTATCCTTCTTCTTGAAGAACTTCTTCATTTTCTTCTCATCATCGGAGTCGTAGCTTTTGCTCTTGCTTTTGCCATGGTTGTGTCCTGAATCAAATCTTCCACTGGCACGGATTTCAGCTTCCCAGAGAGGGCAGTCCGAGATGAAATGTCCTGGCTTTTTGCACTTGAAGCAGGTGTAATCCCCAGTAGGTTTTGATGAAGATTTGGAGCCGCCAGAGTTGCTGGATCCTTTCTTCTGAAACTGATTTTTCTTATGAAGGCATTGGAATCTTTTCGTGATCAATGCGAGGTCCTTGCTGATCCTTTCGGGGTCATCTGAATCTTCATCGGCGTTTCCTTCTGAGGAAGAATCAGCCGCAGCCTTGAGAGCATGACTTTTTCGGTAACTTGAGCCATAGAGATCTCTCTTTTCTTCTTCTTGTTCTTCGTGAGTGTTTAGCCTTTCCATGATATCAGCAGAGTCGAGAACTTTGAAATCAGCTCGTTCCCGAATCATAAGAACTAAAGTGTCGAACGAACTATCAAGGGATCGGAGCAGTTTCTTCACAACTTCGTGGTCAGCGATGTCTTTGGCGCCGAGACCTTGTAGCTCGTTTGCGATGTCACTCAGACGATCGAAGGTTTGCTGGCAGCTTTCATTTCCAATTCGCTTGAACCGATTGAACTTGGCCTGAAGAGTATCAATGCGAGCTTCTTTCTGCATTGAAACACCCTCGTTTATCTTTTCGAGAATGTCCCACAATTCCTTTGCAGTTTCACACTGACGATAGCGAAGAAATTGAGCACGAGAGAGATGGCCACCAATTTCATCTTTGGCTTGAGCATCCATCTGAATGAGTTTCTTCTCGTGGTCAGTGGGGACCTGGGGCACTTCAACCGTGAATCCATTCTGCACCACATTCCACATATCATCATCAATAGCACGGAGACGGATCTTCATCTTCTCCTTCCAGAAGGGATAGTCCGTCCCATCAAAGATGGGAATCTTGAGGTGCGACTTGTAGCTCACTGAAGACATACTTAAACTCCAAGGTGGTTAGACCAAAATGAGCAGAGTCAAGGAGTACCTCGCTCTGATACCAATTGTAGGAACGAAGTATGTCTACCAGAGGGGGGGTGAATGGGAGTTTTAAATTTTCTTTCGGAAAAACTCTCGGAACCCAGCAGCGGAACGAATGAAAACAGTATTTAGTGAGAGAATACAAACTGCCGAATGGAAACTAAAACTTGCATCGAGGTGAATCACATAATTGAAACATGTCACCTGGCATTGTTCGAATGTAACGAAGAGTAGCAGAGGTGACCAGTGATGCTCGATGGCGACGAGGTATTTGGTAGACCAGTTCGCCCTTCTGCAAAAGGACTACGTCTGGTTGGAGGGGTTGTGATTTAACACAGAAGATAAACTCTCTTCGCCCTATTCTCCTCGACAATTGGTTCGTCAACCAATGCCGATTACTCGTGGTAGATGCTTGAGGCGATCTCCTAACCTTTACAGACTTCTTCTTCGAGAACCACAATTACTCTTGGTCTCTAAAGAAAATGACACCTAACCGTCTAGAGAGTTCGCAGCTCTCAAGAGTAATAGGCGGAGCGTACTGGACTTAGATTCGAGTGATGCTGAACCACTATCTAATTTTTCGGCTCTGGGGTTTTCTCTCGGTGGATTTTAAACTCAAATCTATCGGAGAGGGGGTTGCTCAACAATCTTCTCAGAATCAAACGGAGAAGCCACCGGACAACGCCGGTGCGGGGTGGCTATTTATAGCCGCAGCCTTCCCTGATGGGAAATGACCATTTTGGACACGCGGTCCAGCCAATGGCCAACCGACACGTTCACAACGGTCGGATTTTAAGAGCAACGGTAACATTACTTGGGGATCAAGTACTGCTAACTCCTCGGTCAGAGACAAATCTCTCGCAGCGAAGAAGATCACAGTCTCTTGCTGGCAAGCATTTGCTCGGAACACAAAGAGATTTCTCTCGCAGCTTTCATAGGATTTGGGTTAAGCATCAGCGAATCAAATCTTCGAACGCTACACCCCTCTTAATAGTACGGTGGTCCTATGACTCAATAAGAGAAAAAGAAACAACGAAATGAATGCTACGTCTTCACTTCGTCTTCAATATTCTCGGACGCAATCACTTCCTTCGGAAAGGCACCGAACCAATTGCTTCACGTCAGCAATTTTTGAGGGGTCACTCTTGTCGTCATAATCTTCGGTGATAACCTTCACTGCCACGCAGGGGATATTCTTCGGAGTTTGAAACCAAACTCCTCTAGACTGCAGGGACCTGTTACTCTGTGTGCACTAGCAAACACATCAGTCCCTTACTGTTTGTCAACAATCTCCAAAACATAAGGAGGCAAATCATTGCACCAACAATCTCCCCCTTTTTGGATGATTGATGACACTGAGCACCTGCTAAGAGCTAGTTTCGCTTGTTAGGTGCTGATCATGGTCCTGATGCATTAAAAAGGATGTACTAACATAGAATGGTTGTGGGTCATATCTGTTTTCCTTTCCTTTCAATTTATTTCTGGTTTTATGTCTTGGAACTTCTGGTCTGTAAGGTTCTCGAACATGCTTTGCATGGGGTCTGGTCTGTTACCATGGTTTCATTGAAATATATGGAGCTGGGGCGGGGGCTTTGCCCCCCTGATGATCTAAAAAATATTAAATGCTTAGAGCCAACCTATGACTGGTCATAGTGGGAGTAACTTAGCTAGTAACATAACACGCCCCAAAGCAGATTTGCTTATGTGGCAAGTAATTAATAAGGAGAGAGTTGTTTGTGGTAACATAATATGTTACCATAACAGACCACATCCCGAAGCGGAACTATTGGAAATATGCCCTAGAGGCAATAATATTGTATTATTATATTTCCATGTTCATAATTAAGAGTTTATATTCTATGCTATAACTGCTATGATCCTGGAATATGCGATTCAGTGGAAAACTTATATGCACGTGTAGAATGGTAAACGGTATTATATGATTCCTAGTCTCGCCTCTAAGACTAGCTCAAGTGTTGTTGGTGATCATGTTTTCCGGATCTTAGGATATCCATAAGTGTAACGGTAGTCCTAAAATAACATTGAGAGTATGACGTTAGAAGAACGATCATATTGAATCGACCCAAACATTTTTGTTATACTTTGAGATACAATCGTCACAAGTCAATTGTTATAACACGGAGTGTTAACGTGTGATTTAGTTCCTTAGACCATGAGAGTATCGTAGTCACTTCTTACCGTACGATGAACTTTGTGGTTGCTCAAACGTCATCTATAACACGGTGATCATAACAATAACTTACAGGTTCATCGAGAAGTTTGACAAGGGACTCGATAGCTCGAGTGTGGGATTTGCTCCTCCGACGATGGAGAGATATTCCTAGGGCCCTCTCGGTGTGACGGCATCCGTCATCGTCTGGCCAGACACAGGTGACTATTTCATGGGGATGCCGGAACATGTCAACGAGAAAGAAGAACAAAACCAGTAACGAGGAGACCGGTATAGTGAGCATGTGTATGACTCAAGAGGATACCGATATCTCACCTCAGGTTTTGTAAAGTATCGCGACGCAAAGGGAATAGAACATGAGAACCAAAGGTTCACTCGAATGTCATTCGTGTATTCATAGGGATCGATATGGATGTCCACGGTTCCGCTATCGGTCATTGAACAAAGGGTTTTTTGTTCATGTCTATGTTTTATCGAACCTACAGGGTCACAAACTTAAGGTAATCACGATCTGCTGAGTTTTAGTAGGACGGGAGTAACGAGGAAATAATTGTGAAATTATTTCATTAATATTTGAAATAGTTTTGAGAGGAACCGGAAGCGATTCGGGGTCACCGGAAGGGTTTCAGAGTTTATCGGGCAATGCTGGGTATTACCGATAAATAATATATATGTGGAAAATGTTTCTAGAGATGTTAAATTAATAATAAAAGGCTCTAATAATAGTTAGGAGGCTTTTATATTTAATTAAATATCAACAGGCCTTAAAAGGCCAAGTGGTGGAAGGAGAATTGGGCCACTTGGGCCCAATAGGTGGAGGCGCCCCTTCCTCCTTTTAGACGGAAGGGGAGGCCGAATTGGAGTGGGATTCTTCCCCTCCTTGGCCCACCAAAGGGTGAGGTTTTCCTTCCTCTTGTGGCGCCCCTCTCCCCTCCCTCTAACCTATATATATACTTGAGGACTTTGGTCCTTTGGATATACAAGTTTTGGAGCCTCCTCTAGTTCTCTAGTTCTAGTTATAGTTGGTCCTAGTTGATCAATTAGAGCTAGATCTAGATCCTCTAATCCTCGTAATTAGAAGCCCAGTGTGCTTCTAATCTCCTCCCTCTAATTCTTCGGCGACGATTAGCTCTGGATGGCGAAGCGCTGCCGGATCGTGAAGACCGTACGCTTGCAACTCGTAGAAAGGATGTGCTTTCGGTCTTCCGTTCAAGGGACTGTTCGTGGGCGATTTATGGGATCGTTCACCTATAGTTCGAGGGACTCCAAGTACGATCTACACCGACTCGTCTTTTTTCGCTGCAACTCGGAGTCGGTAACAATCTGATCCAAACCGTTCATCACATCTTCATAGTGTTCCTGGTTGATCGTAGGACGATTTTTTTTGTACTATGTTTCCCAACAGGAACAAGATTCTCTGACTTGGATTCTACTGCAGAGGGAGGTAGTATGGCCTCTACCGTCCTTCAGCCATCCGATGGCAGCTACTTTTGAATAAAACATGTACTTATGTGTTTGACAACGATTTCTTTGTGGTAACCAAAGCAGTTCTATGTTGTTGTGTAAAAATGCTATGCAGGCAGCTACAAGCCAGTGCTTGATATACTAGCAGTCGCATCACATTAACTAAATTGTCAATTTGTATGTAAATTTTCCTTTGAATGAGTTTAGTTGTTTAAATGCTTCATAAATTGAGAACAAAATGCTAATTTGATTCCCTGAGTAGTGAGGTCAGGATATCTATGTTTCTCACTTGGAAGCCTTGTGCTTTTAAAAGTACAATAGTAATTGTAGTAATAGCATTAAACAATTGTTCTACTCTATGTATAAATATACTAGTGAAATATGTAGATTCTATGTGATTGTTTCCAAGGCATGGAATAACACTTATGACTCATAACCATGTTCTGTACTATGTAGAATTTTCTTAGCACCCAATCCCTATTTGTCCCAATTAACGCTACTATTTGCTTATTCTCTTATAGAAATCTTCATTCCAATACTATTAGTCCCAATACTTTCTATACACTTCCACAAGTCTAATGTTGATGTTATTTTTATATTATAGAGTTGTATTGCCTAGTTTGGTACCTCATGTTGGCATGGAATTCAGAAATTTAGATGAGGCTTGGGCATTTAGGCTTACCTACAGTGGACAGAAAGGATTTGAGGTCAAAAAAAAGGTATACAAACAAAAGGCCAAACGATGGAAAGGTTACATCATGTAGATTTGTTTGTGCGAATGAGGATCTTCGATCACAAGACAAAAGGGATTATTTGACAAAGTGTCCTCGAGTTGAAACTAGAACCGACTATCAAGTCCACATGAGTCTTAATATGGACCAAAAGAAGGAAAATCTCAAAGTGTCTGAGTTGGTTTTGGAGCACAATCACACACTACACCTGTAAGCTTAAATGTAATGGTGTCACAAAAGGAAAAGTTCAGATTAGCGAGCATTTGAAATTGAAACGGAAGACGATGCGGGAATAGGGCCAAAAGCTGCACATGAATTGGCTAGTCGCCAAGTTGGTGGACCACTCAATCTTAGCTATACCCTCCGTGATCACAAGAACTATTTGCGGACCAAGCGGCAACGAGAAATGACATATGGCCAAGCAGGTAGCATGCTTAAGTATTTTCAAGACAAAATTGCTGAAAACCCGTCATTCCAATATGCATTGCAGATGGATTGTGAAGAACAAATAGCAAACATATTTTTGGTTGATGCTAAGATGATCATGGACTATGCACATTTTGGTGATGTTGTTAGTTTTGACACTACTTTTGGAACAAACAAGGAGAGCAGGTCCTTTGGTGTCTTTGTCCGGTTCAATCATTTTAGAGAAACTGTAGCTTTTGGTGTTGCTCTCATGTATGATGAAACATTTGCATCCCTCAAGTGGTTGTTTGAGGCCTTTCTAATAGCTCGTAAAGGGAAAGGGGCCTAAAACATTCTATATAGATCAAGATGTTGCAATGGGAAAGGCCGTTGGGGAAGTGTTTGCAGAAGCATGGCATGGATTATACAACTTTTACATTATGCAGAATGCTGTCAAATATCTACATGAAGAGAAGGGTGAAGAGGAGAATGAAGAGGAGAAAAAAGAGAAGAAAAGGGAGAAGAAAAAGGAGAAGAAGAAAGAGAAGAAAATAGAGGAGAATGAAGAAACGAGTATTCTATCCTATTTTAGTGCGTGCATGTTTGAGTATGAAGACATTGCAAAATTTGAACAGAAGTTTGACCTCAGGAGGATAAAGGTGAGCAAGCAAACCTTGTTGGATAGTATATATAAGTTAAAAGAAAAATGGGTTGAATGTTATATGAAGGATATCTTCACATTGGGAATGAGAAGTACACAATTGAGTGAGAGTCTCAACAATGACTTGAGAATCCATTTCAAATCAGATTTTGATATCATCCGGTTCTTTAAGCATTTTGAAAGGGTGGTGCAAAAAAGAAATAATGAACTGAATTCAAAATTTAATTCAAGGAAAAAGTTGCCTAAATTATTTATGAGGAGACCACCACCTATATTGGTGTAGACTAGCAAGTTGTATAACCCATGTATATTTGAAGCTTTTCAAGGCGAATATGAAATATCCGTATCAGCTTGTACCAAGGCATTGGATGGTTGTAATGAATGTCTTGTTGGAGATTTTACTTTTGAGGAGTATAAAGTTATCGGTGATCCTTTGAAGCAAACAGTTGAGTGGTGATCCTTTGAAACAAACAGTTGAGTGCAGTTGTCGGCAGTTTGGTAGAATTAGGATATTATGTGGCCGTGCTCTTAAAGTTTTTTATTTAATAAATATCAAGTCACTACCGGCATATTATGTATTAAAGCGGTGGACAAGAGAAGCGGGGAACGAACAGCATGGGAAGAAATATAATCGTAAATCCAAATGTGAATGCCATTCTTGATACCGATATATGTCCCTCAAATTTCAAATTTTGGCACATCGAGCAGCCAACTTTGAAGAATGCATCTTGTTAGTAGACAACACACTTGACATCCTTGATAAGCGGATTGAAGATAAAATCAATGCAAGCACATCTTGTATCTATGTGCAATTCCCATAAATGCTAGCCCACCAAATGACTCGTTGGCTAATGCACCCTACAGAAAAAGAAGGTCCGGATTCCTTTGGTTTGCTTCCTGTTTGTGGATAAGTTTGCTTCCTGTTTGTGGAAAATGAACGCGTGGACTGGTCTACGGAGCGAAGCGGGACGGCAGTGGATGGCAAACTGCGTCTGAACAGTTTGACGCAGACATTTACAGGCGATTTGAGGGTCCGCTTTAGAGATGCCTTTAGTCGATAATTTGTGTCTTGAGCTGCAAAATGCAAGCTGTTCTCTCTTCATGAATCATGTGATACACGTTTAAAAAAAAATAGTTCGCCGTACGTATGATACTAGATAACACCCCGCGCCTTGCTGCAGAAATTTATAGCAAAAGAATTATAAAAAATAAAATTAGAATATATGAGAATAATACCACGTCACATTCTCGTCATATGAACAATGGAAAACCTAGAGATAAATAGTGTGTGGATGCATGTTATATTGTCGCCACATATGAAGTTCAATTATTTGTTGCTGAAAAAAATGATAATTTGGAAGGCTTGCATGTGCTTGATAATGTGGATAATTTGCATGTGCTTAGAATATAAGATATCCAACATTTTTGACGTCGGAGTAAGTTCTCCGCCAAAGCACTTTGTTTCATTTAGCATCACATTTGCCAAAACATGCCATCCGAGATGCTGAAAATGGCCAAGGTTCAGCCTTGATTAACGGAAAATATAGTGAAAGAATATAAACTTTGCCCCTAGTTTCGACCACTAATTGAGAATCAGCAATAAACTGATAGATTTTGAGTCGGCAGTAGCATCCACGCAGCACACAGGATTGGCAGTACTTAGGCAGCATGAAACATAGGCATATTCCAAATTTTGATCTTACATGCGGAGTAAATGATAGGATCCATGCGACCATTTTCATACAAAATAAAGACATCAGTAAGTCACAAAACAAGATAAAAAAAACCATAGAACTTGCAAACAAACACATACTTCATTTATTCTTATAAGGTTGCAAAGATTACAGTCCTCAACAACATGCCGGTAAAATCAGGGACCTGTCAAGAAAAACAACCATACAGGGCTCTAGTATGCGCCTCGCGACGGCCAGATCCCGAAGACCAGACATTCCTAAGAGGAACCGCAAGAAAAAAGCAACCCTACATGACACCACACACACTAGAGAGAAAACACACAGCACCTCAACATACTGACAGACCCAAACTCAATGACAATATCAATATCAACCAGACATGTCAACAGACGTTCCAGGATCAGCAACCCTGGAGACCAGCCACTGGAGCTGGCGCCTGCAACTTCTTAACCATGAAGCAGTGAAAAAATGACACTGGACACTAGAGCAACCTAAAAAACCAGTATGGTGTGGCTATAACGGCAAGGACCGGTGCCTGGATGGAAGGGGCAGGATGCCAGTGATGGCAGCCAGATGCTCAAAAAACAGATCACCTCCTGAGGAGCGATCTGTGAAAAAACGAGCACTTGGCTAAAGCCGCCCTCCAAAAAATGTCCGGTCCCTGAACAAAGTTCAGAAGCCCACCCCGGCTCGTGATGAGCCGAAAAACTGACTAATATGGGTTTGACGGTTGCGCTGCTACGGACGTATATCTGCATATGCAGGCGGCAGACCCAGTAGACGAGCCCCACCAGCAATGAACCATCTTGTCTGCCTAGGCGAGAATGTCGCACCACCAGAGCTGCTTCTCCAGCGATGCAATGTTGTGGTTGCCAATCATGTTGCAGTACTGAAGATTGAGGCCCTCCAACTTACCCATGCTGCCCAAGAACTGCACGCTCGCCGGTGTGACCTTAGAGCAGCCAAACAGCGAGAGGACACGAAGCTTGAAGTGCTTTGCGGATGCTAGGCTTGCAACTCCGGAGTCGCTGACCATGCAGTTAGAAAGATCAAGCTCTGCAAGCTCAGTGCAGTTCTTAGAAATACAGAAGAGGCTTGCATCTGTTATCTTGCTGCAACCTTCAAGACTAACTTGCTTAACAGATTTTCCATGTGCCTTCACCAGGGAAGAAACAGCAACATCTGTGATGTTCTTGCAACCACTCAAGTCAACCTTGACCAGACTACCCTCGGAAGATTTTATCAACGGAAGAAGCCCGTTGTCAGTGACCTCACCAAGACCACTCAGGTCGACTTGCTCCAGCTGAGGGCAGATCATACCAACCACGGCCAAGCTTGCATCAGTGAAACCAGGGCAATCCTTGATGGTCAAGAAACGAAGTGATTTGCAGACAGGAAGTTGTGCAGGAGCAGAACAGACATCCCTGACACCTGTGCATTTCACCAAGGAGAGAGCCCTGAACTTCTGGCTGCAGTTGACAAGGCAGGCAAGAACACCAACAAGAGTAACCCTGTTGCACTCTTCAAGCTGCAGGTTTTCCATCGCCTTTGCTGATTCTGCGAAAGCCTTAAGACCGGCATCCGACACATGTCCACATTTCCTGAGGCAAATCTGTTTCAAGCTTGGGCAGAACTTGGCAATACAAGTGATCGCAAGATCAGTGACCCCAAGGCAAGAGGTGACACTCATGCACCTCAACTTCTGCAAGCCGGCGGCATTGGCCATCACCCAAAATCCCCTCTCCCCAACAGCAGCAAGGCGAGCAAGTGTAAGATCTGTGACAGACTTCCCATAGTACCCAATCACGGCAAGCGAAGCATCTGTGATGTTCAATCCCTGGAGACGGATCTTGGCCAGTGATGCGGAAGTGGAGCACACGAGGCTAGAAATGCCCTGGTCACCAACGTGCACACAGTTCTTGATGCTCATAGCCTGCAGCTTCAAGCAACATCGGCCAATCGCCCTCAGGCCCTCGTTGCCAACGCCGGAGCACGCCTCGATGGTCAGAGACGCCAAGTTGGGGCACCCCTGAGCAATAGCAGCAAGGCCCTTATCTGTGATGAGCGGGCAAGAAGTGATATCCAGACGCTCCAGCGAGGGGCACCCGGCGGCGATCTCGGCGAGCCCAGCGTCGGTCACAAGCGGCACATCCCACAGCGCGAGCGAGCAGAGGTTAGGACTGCCGCGGGCAACGGCCAGGAGCCCCTGGTCCGTTACCCCACGCGTCGGGTGGCTCCCACGGATGGCGAGCTTCTCCAGCCCGCGGCGGGATCCAGCAACAACAGCCATGGCGGCGAGGCGGACATCGGTGGCCTCGTTGCCCTCAAGGACCCTCTCGACGCAGGGATCTGCGGGTGAGTCGTCCGTATCCTCCTCCATGACGAACTCCTCGTTGAGATCGGGCAGGGACGGGGCGGCCAGCGCGGCATGACCGAGCTCGGAGACCCGGATGCTGGCGAGGAGCGCGAGCCAGCGGCGGGAGACGCACGCGGAGTCTGCGCGCTCGCGGCCGCCGGGTAGACGGCGCAGGACCTCGAAGAGGCACTCGTCCGGCAGCACGTCCAGGGACGGCTGCAGGGGCTGCCTCTGCTTCTTGCTGGCCCTCATGCACTCGGCCGCCGCGGCGGCGACCGCCGACGCGGCCACCAGAGAGCGCTTCCGCTGCTGAACCACCGCTCCACCACCGCGGCAGAACATCCCGGAAAGCTCGGCTGGGGCAGAGACGAGGCACCCGCCATCTGACGCAATCGAAGAACACACCATCAGGGACACGCAAGAACAAACCTTTCCTTGCAAGAAAACACAACCAGAACAAGAAACCGACTCTACAGAGAAAAAAAAAGGAAGGGGATCTCTCTCTATCGCTTACCTCCGTATGCGTGGAAGGCAGGCATGCCGAGTCGCCGGAGAAGCAGGAGATCCCTTGGAAGAAGAAAAAGAGCACGACCAAGAACACCGCCGCCGCACGATCCGAGCCGCCGGAGAAGGCCTTAAGCATTTACAGGCGACCACCGCCGAAGGAGGGGAAGGAGACGGAAGCCGAACCCTATCGCCGCCGCGACAGGGAAAAAAGAGGAGAGGAGGGGAGAGAATAACTCTGTGAGAAGAGAGACGAAGGGGAAAGCGCGACCTGAGGCTGGGGGTATAGGGAAGAAAGAGACGGAGGAGGTGGGAATTGAATAATCGGCGCGAGGGACAGAGACGGGAGGCGGGGGCTGCCCTTGGCGCTCCCAGGGGACAAGTTGCGCTGGCCGGAGCTGGATGCACTGAACCTGCACTGTACTCGTGTGGGCGGATGGAGTGGAGGGGATTGAGACGGCCGGATGGGTGGGTGGGTGGATCACTCGTTCGTGCTACATGTACATTGCACATGCACGCGTCTTCGTCTTCGTATCATGCAGCTGCGATTCTTCTCCTCTACTTTTCATTTCCTTTTTCACGTTGCGCTTGGAGAATGGATTTGAGGGGAATTCCTATTCCAGAGCGTGAACACGTGGAGATAGCAGATCCAGTTACCCAAGATCATATTCTCTCCCGCGTCCGGCACAAGGGGATCAGTCCGCGGACACGGACGCGGGAGCCGGCCATCAGCCACTATTCGCATACATTTCAAAGCGGATTTAAACAAACCGGATGAAATTCATGCAAATAAGATGAAATTCACTTAAGTTCGAATCGTAATTTACATAAAAGGTCGATATTTCGACCGTTTTTAACTAAAAACTAGAAAAAATCTAAACCCTATGTCGGACGACCACCTCGTAGGCTCGTACGCGTGGTTGCCCTGCCCTGCCGCACCGCCGTCGCCGTCCATGCAGTCGTCGTCATGGTCCCTCCAACGGCGGAAGGGCGCCAGAGGGCCGCGGCAGCCTTGTCCGACGGCTGTCAGCGCTCGCGGAGGAGCCGCTCCGCGTCCTGCTGCGCGGTGCGGAGGGCCGCCACGGTCAATGCCGATGGCACCGGTGGAGCCCTAGCGGCGACCTTGCCCTTGCCGGCATTGGCGGAGCAGTCGCTAGGCGACCACTCCTCGCCGACCACTCCTCGCCGTCAAGGCGGCGGCGGCGCCTGACGGTTGTCTCCGCGGTGGTGACGGAGCACTCGAGGGCCCACGTCGCGGCGAGGTCCGGGTCGTTGTGGACCCATTCTGGCGCCGAGTCGGACTTCATGAACGCGGAGCGGCGGACAATGTTGCGCCGATCGTACTGCGCCTGCTGCCTCACCGCACGCTCCTCCTCGGAAACGACGGTCCTCGAGCCCGAGGGACCGCCGGCACCGCCGCCTTCGAGGTAGTGGAGGATGCGGCCCCGCGCCTTCGTGATCACGGGCGACGGCTCCTCCTTGACAAGGCGGCGTTTGCGGCGGGGCGGCGAGGTAGGCCCGTCAATGCGGGTGTACCGGCTGTGCGGGGGCGAGGCCGGCTCCTCCTTGACGCGGCGTCCAGATTTGGACGTCGTCGTGGTTGCGCAGGGCGAGGCGGGTTCCACCTTTACCCGCCGGAGTGGGGACGCCAGCTCCCGCTTGACGCGGTAGCGCGCCGGGGACGGTGACTCCTCCTTGAATCGCGCCGGCGACGGTGGTGCCGGGCCCATTTGACGGAGCGAACGCTCCGTCAGGATCTCCATCTAACGGACGAATTCTTCGTCCGTTAGAGCCGCCTCCGTGAGGAGGCACAGATGTTGCTTCGGCTGTTGCTGCGGCTTCTGGTCCTCCTCGTCGCGGGAGGAGATGACGATCTCCTCCTTGCCGGAGGAGTCGGAAGCCGTGGATGCCGAGGGGCCCGGGGAGCGAGGGAGGCGGCGCCAAGATCTACCCGATGAAGAACTGCCACTGCCACCGCCTCCGCCTGCCGGTGCGGAGAACCACGACTTCGGCATCGCCGCTAGAGTTTTTGGGGCTCAAAGAGGAGGAGGGGCTCGAAGAGGAGGAGGTGTGGATGTGCATCGTCGGCGTGCGGCTTAAATAACCGCGGCCACGGCCGGAGTTGGTTTCTCGGGACGCGGCATCTGCATTGAAGCGGCGAGGCCCAAGAGGTCACGTCCGTCAGCGCCGTCCTCACGTCCGGCCACGTCAAGCAGCATCAATGTTGTCCGTTGCATGCTCTGGCCCAGCATGAATGCGGCGCGGCAAGCGACGCGGGCGTTCGTTGGAAAGCTTGGGAAAGGTGGGTAGTTTTTTTGGTGGGCCAGGTTAGTCAGGAGCGGGCGTGGCAGTGGTCCAGACGCCCACAAAGACCCCTCCCCCCCCACTTTTTCTCCGGTTTGCGGGAAAAAAACACGTCCAGGCCGGCCTGCAGACCGATACAGGACCGCGTTGGATGGCAAAACACGTCCAGAACGCGCGGTCCGGACGGTTGCAGGCGGTTTAAGGGTCTGCGTTGGAGATGCCCTTAGCCACATGTAAATTTTCTGATTCTTAAATTTGTGTTTTTACCAATGCCACTAATTAATTGTTTCTTAGAAAATTTATTTTAAATTTTAAAATTATATATGTTTGTTCATTTATTTTTGTTTTTGTCTTGTGTCTTACCAGGTATCAGAAAGTTCTTGTTCTGTTTCAGACCAAGCCCAAGTACCTGGTGGGTTTCTGTTTTGTGGTTGCAAATGTCCGAGTTTCTATTTTATTTTAGTATATGTCTTTGTTCATTGATGCTTACTTGATTTCTTGTCATCTGATTTTTTTCTTCAATATTTTTGTGTGTGGGGGGTGTTTTGATTTGCAATAGTATTACAATACTTGATTTTGTGTTTGAAATTTAAAATAAAAATTCTTTTATGTTGAGGTGGGGGCTACCAATTACAAACGGGAAGGTGAAGGGAAGACGACAAGGATGGTGAGGCGGAATATCATAGACATAATTGATGCTCGAAGCCACGTCTTGACGATAACGTCTATTGTATGCGTGCTTTTGCGCTAAACTGCATTATTTTGGTGCTTGATGGCATTCAATTGTAGGATTGCCAAAAGCTTGAGACTATATGATTTTAGATATATATTTTTAGCACATTTGTGTATCTATAGAGTAGGTTGTGCTTTATTTGTGTTGCTGACCGCTTACTCAAGCACACATCGAGCCGTTGTAGTATGCATTATCATGTTATTTTTAGAAAAGGAGGATTACCCCGGCCTCTATCTGGGTGATGCATGCAGTCATTTTATTAATTATTCACAAAGACCTTATAAAGTAGTACATCAGGTAGTCTGAAGCCATCATCTTAGCAATATCTGTCGCTACTCCAATCCACTTGATGAAGGGGTGCCGATAGTCCGAGCCTAATACCAAACAGACATCGCACAAATGCCTAACATCTAAAGCCGGAGGCCCCAACCAAGCCACATACCGGGTCTGGGGCACACACCAGTCGGACGCACTCTCATGGGTCGTCGCCGCCGTCTTCCACCAAACCATTTTCAGAGCAAGTACTGATGTAACGACCTTGCCAGGCCTACCGTCAACGCTGCCACGGCGCTAAACAGCGCCACCGCCCTGCGCTCGTCCATCCAGACACATCTGTCGTCGAGATTCAGTTGCACCATGCCGCCAATACTCGTCGTCGTCGACGCGGTAGATCCAACGCCGCTCCTCCTGCCAACCTCCACACCGTCGCCGCTGTTGGAGCTGCCACGCAGAGCCCACCACCCACAGTAACTCTCCCCCGAACACCCAAGCCTCCCAAGACGGCGCCTCCATGGAGGACACGACGCGTAGGGCGCCACCGCCGCCTAATCCAAGACGGATTTTGGACTTTCGTCCGGGAGTGGGTCATAGGTGGATACGAGGAGACCTCGGCTTCGCCTCCAAGGAGGGTAACGACGCCAAAGCCGTCGCCAATGCCGGGTCGAGCTAGCCGACCAAACTTCACTCCGATCCCCAACCTATACCGCCAACCTCTGTCTGCTCCGGATCTGGCCACGAGCCGAGAAACGAAACCAACGGGATAAGAAAGCAACATGGGGCTCAACCCACCAAATGGAGATCGAGGAGAGACTCTGGTGCAGTTCCGTCCAGGCGCCAGATCCAGAAAATCCGACCTGGGTAACGATGAGTACCACCACCCCGCACCGGTCGCCGGCGTCCTAGCACCAGATCTCAAAGGATCTGACCCAAACGCGACGACTCACGCAGCCACCAGCTCCTAGCGCTCCCTCAGCCGCCAATCCGCGCCGCAAGCGTGGATTCCAGTCGTCGGCTCGTCGCGCACGCCGCCGCCAGGATCCGCACGCAGCGCCGCCGAACCCCATGGTAGTCCGGCGCCTCTTCAGGAATCAGGCCGTCCCACGCCAGCCAGATCGCGCGTAGGGGAGAGATGCTCCGCCACCGCCCCTGCCGGCCAGGCTTCACCCGGCGGCACTGCTGGCGGCGGCGAGGGTGAGGGAGGTGGGGGAAATGCCCGACGATGGCTAGGGTTTGCCCCTGGCCGCCCACGGGGGCAGGCGAGGGGGTTACGAGGAGGATGAGGGGTAGTTATCATGTATGGTAGAGTAGTTAGTCGGTTGTCAAAGCAGAAAAGTGACTTGCCAAAATTCTAAATTCACTCACTTGACCTCTAGCAGTCCCCTTTTCCTCTAGAGGTTTGGGGGGGGGATCTCAAGTAGGGATGAAATTGGAGAATTGATACCATACATGTGATCTATATAGGAAATTTGGTTAAAGAAAATCATATTGTTGGAGTTTGAAAAAAACATTCGTCTAGAGAATGGATATAAATATGTGCATATAAATTTTGAAACATAATCAAGACTATTTACGACAGCCCTACCAAAAAGGACCACCTGTCTAAAAATCATAAACATGCAAGAAACAATGTAGATTATCATATTGCATACGCGAGACAACTCACGCGGGCGAGATGATGACTCTTCCCCCCTAACCTAGGCTACAGCCGATGGCAGCTAATCTACTCTCATCTCCGGCGAGTCTGAGGGCCCCTTTCTCTCCTTGTCGCTCCGGGGACGGAAGGGGTTGGGGACCCCAGAGCTTCGGTTCGGCGATGGTAGGGTTAAGAATAAATCTAGCGTTTGTCTTTGTTTGGTGGTGGCGAGATCATGGTATTGCCATCGGCGTGGAATAAGGTCTCCACATATCGTCCTCGTTCTGGTGGTGCCTTCGTATCGTCGGGGGGCATCTAAAAGGTGTGTTCTCATATATGGTTCTCCGAGGCTAACATTTTTTCTGTAGGTTTGCTTTGCCTCCACTACTTGGAAAAGCCTTATAGTATAGGAGATATGCCCTAGAGGCAATAATAAATGTTATTATTTATCCCCATGTTCATAATTATGTTTATGTTCCATGCTATAACTGCTATGGTTCTCGAGTCTGCAATAACCACGAGGCTCGGAGGAAGACTCATATGCACGTGTGGAATAATAAACGGTACAATGTATTCCTAGTCATGCCTCTAAGACTAGCTCAAGTGTTGCATGATGGTCCTGTTTTCCTGATCATGGGCATGTCTATGCCGGTAACTTTGAGGGCACAATGTTAGGAGAACACTTGTGTTGAATCGACCCGATTTGATGTTATGCTATGAGATACATTCGTCACAAGTTAATGGTTAATAACACAGAGAAAGTTAACGTTTGCATAATTCCTTAGACCATGAGAGTATCGAGTTTCTTCATGCTTGCTTCATGAACTTTGGGGTTTGTTAAACGTCATCCGTAAATGGGTGGCTATTACGGCGGCTTACGGGTTCATGGAAAAGTATGTCAAGTAACTTGATAGCTCAAGATTGGGATTTGCTCCTCCGACGATGGAGAGATATCTCTGGGCCCTCTCGGCGTTACGGTTTCCACCATCGCCTGGCCAGACACATTGTGATTTGATCACAGGGATGCCGGAACACGGGAACGAGAAAAGAGAACAAAACTGGCAACGAGGTAACTGGCATAGTGGACAAGTTGTTGATCCACGGGGATGCCGATAAATCTCACCTCGGGTTTTGTAACATATCGCGAAGCAACAGGAATAGCACACGGCAACTGGAGGTTCACTCGAATATTCATTCGTGTGGGTATAGGGGTCAATATGGGTGTCCATGGCTCCGATGTTGATCATTGATCGGAAAGAGTTCCGGTCATGTCTATACTTCACCGAACCTATAGGGTCACACGCTTAAGGGTCATCTATCTGCTTAATTCTAGACACGGAGTCTGAGAGAAAGTCACCGGAAAAGTTTCGGAGACAACGGAAACGTTCCGGAGAGAGAGCACCGGAATAGTTTCGGTAAAACTGAAAAGTTGTTTCAGGGTATACCATTAAGTCAAATTGGTTTCGGCACAGGCCTGGAAATTCATGGAGGGTGCCAGAATTGTTCTGGGAACTTCTGGGATTTTTCGGAGAAAAAACCCGGAAATGTTCCGGAGCTGCCGGAACCGCTTTGGTTGCTTTTCGCAGATGAAAATCACTAATCCGGAATTGTTTCGGAACACGTCCAAAATCATTTTAGTGGGTACTGGAATTATTCTAAGACCCACAGAAATATTTTCGGATTTAACGGTCGCGGAAAAATGTTTCCGTGAATAGTGAAAGTGCTTTTTGGGTAGCTTCTTGGAGAAGCCACCTTGAGGGCCTTTTGGTATTTTTCCCCTTGGCTTCTTGGAGAAGCCACCCCTGGGCTTGGCCTATAAATAGGGGTGGAGGGGGCTGCCTAAAGACACACTCTTTCTCAACATACACAAGCCATGCATGATCTGGCCTTCTTCTCTCCCTCCCCGCGAAATAGTTTCGTAGAGCCGAAAGGCTGTCTGGGTTCCGGTGGGAACTAGTTCTGGACGGCGAAGCCCTACCGAATAGATGACACCGTATGTGTGCAACCCCGTAGAGAGGTCGTAGGTTTGATCTTTTTGCCTGAGGGGCTGTTCGAGGGTCCTCCCGAAGGGCTGTCCGAGTTACTGTCCGAGTTTCGAGGGTCCTCCCGAAGGGCTGTCCGAGTGACCCGCCCGAAGGGCTGTCCGTGAGGCCTCCCGGAGGGCTGTTCGAGGATCCGTCCGGTGGGACTATCCGAGGGACTGTCCAGAGGCCTCCCGAAGGGCTGTCCGAGGATCCGTCCGGTGGGACTATCCGAGGGACTGTCCAGAGGCCTCCCGAAGGGCTGCCCGGAGATCCGTCCGGTGAGCTGACGAGGGAGTACATCCTCGCGGTTGGGAGGTTGTAAAATCCTAGCTGCGGGGATCTACACCGCCGATCGTCATCGACTCTACTTCCGCTGCGCTACGAGTCGGTAACGAAAAGATCAAAAACCTTATATGCAGTCTCCATAGTGGTCCTGGGCTGGTGCGTAGGTCGGAAATTTTTTGTTTTCTGCTGCGTTCCCCTACATACAGGTGAGCTCAAAGAAGTGGCGGGCGAGAAAAAGAACCCGCCACTGCTAGTCAGGAAAATTAACAGTAGCAGGTGCCATAGATGGACCGCCAGAGCTATGGACATAGCAGTGGCGGGCGTAATAGGCCACCCGCCACAACTAAGCATTGCTGAGTATGGCCACGTGATGAATGCTAGCAGTGACAGGCGGCAAGTCATAGCCGCCACTGTTCTTGAAGGCAACAGTGGCGGGCACTCCAAATGCCCCCCACCACAAATAAACGCCTGCAACCGGCGCCCAAAAAAAATATTATCCAGACATTAGCTATGGTGGGCTACATATCGTTCCCGCCACACAGAAGTTACCTGTGGTCTGTCCAAATTCGAATCAAATATTGCCGCCCGCCACCCCAAAGTAGCAGTGGCGGGTCTTATGGCGTGCCCGTCGCACAAGAAGAACTCTAGCTATCTGCACACGCGCGCTCCCTTCCCTACCCCACTTCACTCTCACTCTCACTCTCCCTCATCTCGCTCTCGTCGCCGCTGCACGTCATCGCCCTCGTCGTCGCCCTCGTCGCCTCGCCATACATCGTCGCTCTCGTCGCTGTAACACCCCTGTGTAAATGAGCTACCGTGATCATCATATTAATGCTAAGCTACTTTGGTTCGCAAGGAATGATCACAGTGAAATCATATCTCATTTCAAACTCCTTCACAGAATTCAAAATTCAATTTGCAAGTGAAATATGAAGTTGCACAAAAATTGCTACAAAATAGTTCATCATTTAGCAAAAATTCCATAACAAATGTTTGTTAAGGAAAACAACATCACCTCTAAGTTAAGATGGACTATAGCAATTAATTTAGTGCTATTTCAGCATTTTAAAATGCCATTTCATTTGTGAAAAATTCAAATGGATTTATCTTGCCTCCAAACTTTTTGTGGCAATAACAAATAATGTCTTGCTAATTATGTGGCCATCTCCACATTTTACAAAAGTCTTTTGGTGCAAGAAATAATTGCAAACAGAAGCAAAGAATTAAAGCAAAAAAAAAAAGAGGAGGCACTGCTCACTGGGCCTTAGACTACAGGAGCAGGCCCAGCCCAGCAGGTCATCTCCCACCTGCTCCCTCCCCCTCGTGTCAGCTCTGCCGCGGCCGAGCGTGCGCCGGCCAGCCACAGGCCGCCACGGCGACGAGGCAGGTGGCCGAGCGGATAAGGATGAGCTCCCTCGAGCCCCGGACGAGCCTCAGCCACTCCTCCCCTCTCCTTCGCTCATCTGCGCCCTCTCTCCCTCGAACCAGAGCCGCCCGACTCAGCCATCGCCGCGCGCCCGTCGACTCCGCGGCCACTGGCCTCCCCGCGCTGCCTCACCGTGTCAGGAAGATGCGCCGGTCTCGTCCACGTCGACTGCATCAAGCCGTTGGAGCCGGGAAGAACCGCATCGCCGGCATCGACCGTCTTCCTCCTCTGCATCACCAGAGCTCCGCCGCGTCAATACGAGCCACCTGCGTTACTAAGCTCCCCAACGGGCCTTCGTGTGCCCTCTCGGTGAGCGCCGCATCCAACCCCTCTTCCCCGTGCTCGCTCGCTGCCCCTGTGCTGCTGCTGCTATCGCCGGAGCTCCGTCGCCGCTGCTGAGCTCCGTTCCATCGATCTAGCACTCCAGGGGCTTGTCCGAGCCCGTCATCGTGCTCGTGGCGATGCATAGGTGCTGCCTAGCCCTTTAGTTCACCGTTTGCACGCCTGCGGCCTCGATCCTGAGCACCCCGTGCTTCGGCCGCCGCCTGTCGTCAACGCCAGCAGCATTTCCGACCACCTCCGGTCACGCCACCACCACCACTAGACGCGCGCGAGCCCCAACTCTGAACGAGCCTAGCCGCGCTCGTTTTGGCCCACTATGGGCATTTTCCGACGAGGTCCCGAGCGCTCCGGCGCGAAAATGGTCGCCGGAGCATCACCGTCGGTGCGCCACCGCTTCTGGGCGCTGACATGTGGGCCCGAGTCATTAGCCGCCCTGTTTAGCTGCTAATGCCCCACCGACACGCGGGCCCCACTGTAGCTGATTAGGATTAGTTTAAATAAAACTTTTAATTAACTCCAGTCACTGACCACTGGGCCCCATCTCACTAATCAGGCTAATTAGATTATTTAAAATCCTGTTAAATAACTATGTCATTGACTAATGGGTCCCACTGGGCCTAGTTGACCAGTCAACTGTTGAGTGGGCTGGCCCCATTCAATGACAGGTGGGCCCTTGTTGACCCAGTTGACCAGTCATCTGGTCAACATTTGACCTGCTGACTCAGCAGCTGGGTCCCACTGTCAGCCACACATGCACCTCTCTGGGTACACTCTCTGTGTACCCATAGCATTTTATCCATTCATTTTCGAAATTAAATTAATTCCAGAAAATTCAGAAAATCATTTAAACTTTGGAAATTCATATAAAATAATTCGTAACTCGGATGAAAATAATTTATATATGAAAAATGATCAGAAAAATGAGACGAATCCGTTGGTGCCCTCCATGTAGCTATCACATGCCTCTAACACTACAAACATGGAACCTTCCCCTTCGAATCGCTTGTTCGATAATTGCCTAAAGCCGGGAAAATATTCCCAGATATTTTCCCGCTCCGTCTGTAATGCTTAGCACCGCATTAGGTCACCCCCAGCACATCATACTTTCATGTCATGCTTTGTGTTGCTTTTGTTTGCTTTGTATTTATTGTTTCTTCCCCCTCTTCTCTCCGGTAGAGTCCGAGACTGACGTTGCTCCCGAGTACGACTACGCTCCTGACGTCCATCCCCTTTCAGCAAAGCTTCCAGGCAAGCAAACCCCCTTGATCATTTCAATATCGCCCATTTCTTTCTCTCCCATGCTTGCACTAGAATTTGCTACTGTTGTCCGAAAGCTCCTATTCTGACGCATAGCCTGTTTTTTGTAACTGCTGTTGATACCTTACCTGCTATCCTAAATGCTTAGTATAGGTTGGTTAGTGATCCATAAGTGGCCCCGCACCCTTGTCCGTGTTGCCATGCTTTGCTTTCGGATGTTCGATCAAGGTGATCGACGTGCAGAGACCGACACATCACCGCACACCCCCTTAGTTGTACGACTCTGCAGAGCTACTATCGAGTGCCGAGGGTGATACCCCCTATCTCACTCCTGATGATATCTCTGTAGCGTAGCTAGTCGGTTGTGGGTTACCGAGGGTGATTCCTCTTTCATCACCTCCGATGATGCCTCTGTCGTGCAGTCCCTCAAGTGTGAACCCATCGAGGGTGATTCCTCCAAGTTCACCTTGACGGTTACATCGAGTAGGAATCCATCGAGGGTGATTCCTCGGATTCCCCCTTGATGTTTTGGACACACGGTTACCCCTGCTTTTATTTCAGTCCCTTGTTGAAGTCGGGTTGACCGTGAGGGTACCCGTGAGATAATTACGCGGCACGGCCGGGCAGGCCGACCGCCCAGGAGAGGGATGGTCCTGACCCTTGCCGTAAGTCCGCGAGACGGGGCGACAGGAGCACTGATCGTCTCCGCGAGCTCCCAATACACTAACGGTTCGGATATATGATCTGAGTAGGCCTCTGGCCTTTTCTCACTAACCACCACGCGGGGTAAGTTATGGGCACTCGGCGTCGTACGATTCTGCTGAAAGCTCTGTCAGACGTCCAGTTCAGCATTGTGAGCCGGTTGGAGCAAGTGCCATCCAGGATAGTGGTGGGCTTGGACTCCGATCCGCGACACAACGACCCGGAGTGCAAAGGGCGATGGGCCCAAGACCCCTGAGCGCTTAGGATGTAGACCGGCGGGGACCTCTCTGCGGAGCCTAGGTAGGACTACGTTGTGTTGATTAGCTGAGGCCGGGCATGACCCAGAAAAGTGTGTCTGGCCAGAGTTAATCGAGAGTGTTGGGTAAGTTGGTGCACCCCTGCAGGGAAGTTATCTATTCGAATAGCCATGTCCACGGTAACAGGACGCTCGGAGTTGTATCCTGATCTACTACAACTTGAACTGGATACTTGTGATACTTAACTGATATGATGGCTCCGGGATCACTTTTTCGCAGGGAGTCGAGGAAGGATCTCTGGGCGTTACTAATATATAGTTGTTACTACATGTTATGTTATTCTACTCTCTTCTGTTGCTGCAAGACGCTGCAAGATGCTAGTCTTCGTTAGGCTAGGTCTTCCCTTCTATTCTGGCATTTCTGCAGTATAGTCCACAGATACAGCCCCTTCCCTTTGATACCGATGCATAATTAGCATAGATCTGATGTAAGTCTTGCGAGTACTTTGGATGAGTACTCACGGTTGCTTTGCTACCTTTTCCCCCCTACCCGATTGCTGCGATCAGATGACGGAGCCCCGGAGTCAGTTGATCCCGCTGACGACTACTACTACCCCGACGGAGCTTACTACTATGTGGAGATCGATGACCAGGAGTAGTTAGGAGGCCCCAGGCAGGAGGCCTGCGCCTTTTTGATCTAGATGTCATTGTTTTGCTCATCCTTCTTAATGCAAACTTGTTTAATTATGTCTGTACCCAGATATTGTTGCTTCCGCTGACTCTTGTATTCGAGCCCTCGAGACCCCTGGCTTGTAATATAAAGCTTGCATTATTTTATTTTGTGTCTAGAGTTGTGTTATGATATCTTCCCGTGAGTTCCTGGGCTTGATCATGTGCATTTGCGTGTATGATTAGTGCACGATTGAGTCAGGGGCATCACAAGTTGGTATCAGAGCCGACTGCCTGTAGGAAGCCCCTTTCCAACTCCTTGGTCGAAGTTGAGTCTAGTCTTTGAAAAACTGTTTTACTAACATGGTTGTGTGGCTTACGGGCCCACAACGCCAATGGATGGGTTTAGGATCTTTTATTCCTCTCCTTTACTCTGGGATTCTGATCTCTCTTCTTTTCGGGTTAAAGATTTTATTAACTCTAACTCTAGGTTCTCATGATCACATCCACCCAGAGATTTGAATTAACCCTTCTTCGAGTTTAGGGCCAGGTTCTGCTTCACAGTGTTCACGGACCGCAGGATCCTTTTATCGAGGGCACCCTGCGTCGTCACCTGCAGATTCCTCGCTCCAGTGGTTTTCTCCGACGTTGATGTAGACTTTGCTATGTCTTGTTGTGGTATCCCTCCACCGCGTGCCTGCGTGCCGCCTAGTTTGTCTAGCTGCGTGTGTTTCCGAACTCATGTTGCCCGTTTGTATCCAACTCTATGCATGGATCTGTATGTCTTTAATGACTACTAATATGTATCT
Organism: Elymus sibiricus; assembly: GCA_039707655.1. Lineage (NCBI taxonomy): Eukaryota > Viridiplantae > Streptophyta > Magnoliopsida > Poales > Poaceae > Elymus > Elymus sibiricus. The sequence goes on along the minus strand of CM077674.1, from coordinate 161,448,293 downwards.
AATGCACTTCTTGCTCATTGCTCATGTTACGTCATGAATGGCTCCATACCCTTGCAGTTGTTCTTGCTAAATGGCCCCTATTGGTTTTAGCAGGATGGCTGACAATCCTCCGCCTCCACCCTATATTGCCGCAATGATGCAATAGTTTGAACTGAACCGTCAGTTCATGTCCGGGCTAATGAACCAATTTCCAAACCAGAAAGCTCATCAACAGCCTGCCCCAATAACACTGCAAGAATTCGTGCGCCTCAGCCCGTCCACTTTCCGCAACTCATCTGATCCTATGGATGCTGATGATTGGCTCCGTGACATCGCCTTTCAGATGGAGTCGGCTAATGTTGCCCCTGCCAGTTACGTCACCTATGCGACGTATCACCTGAGGGGTTCAGCTGCTCAATGGTGGGAAAGCCACAGGCGTATGCTGCCTGTTGGGACCGTAACCACTTGGCAGGAATTTCAGTCAGCCTTCCGTGCACGGCACATTCCTCAAGGTCTGATGGACCAGAAGAAGGAGTTCCGCAAACTCACACAGGGCAAAATGACTGTGGATGAATATCAGAGGAAATTCCTTGATTTATCCCGCTATGCTGAGGATGATGTCTGCACTGATGTTCGCAAGCAGGAGAAATTCCGTGAAGGACTGCATCCCGATCTGAAGCTCGCACTTATTGTTCATGAAGCTGCAGACTTTGTGACACTTGCCAGCCAAGCTTTCCGTGTAGAAACTGGTCTGGCTGAGTACCAGGAGTCGCTCAAGCGCACTCGTGATGTTGGCTCATCCTCAGGACAGCCTGCTCAGAAACGTCGAGTCTGGATTCCGCACAATGTCCACCACCGACCTGCCCCTGTACCCAGACCATCTTATGTTGCACCTCGTCTGCCTCCACCACCAAGACAACTGAATATCCGAAGTGGACAGCCCAATATTAAGGCTCCTCGCCCCAATGATGGGAATTGCATTGAGTGTGGACAGCCAGGTCATTTTGCAAGGTTCTGCCCCCTGAATCAGAATGCACTAGCTGGTCAACCCCGAAGAGTTAAAGCGAGACCGCCTATAGTCGGTCATATTCGTATCAATCATGTTAAGATTGAAGAAGCTCGACAGGACACCAAAATTGTGATGGGAACCCTTTCTTTCAATACCGTACTGGCCTCTGTTCTCTTTGATTCAGGAGCATCGCATTTGTTTTTGTCTGAAGCATTTGCGCTCAAGCACGAAATGCAATTTGAAGAGATGCACCCTTCCTTATCGGTTCATTCTCCTGGTGGGAGATGGAACACGGCTATGATAAGTCACAACAACCAGATCGAAATTGGAGGGTTACTATTCTCTCCACCGCTCATCGCCCTCAAGGCTTCCAACATAGACATCATTCTTGGTATGGATTGGTTGACAGCCCATAATGCTTTGATCGACTGTGCCGCCAAGATAGTCCAGCTCACACACCCTTCTGGCCAGATGATCAACTACTCAGCCTAGATAATCCAGAATGCCGAGAGCCAGATATATGCTCTGAATGCATTGAATGCTTCACCTCTTGAAGGAATCGAGAACATTCCAGTTGTTCGTGAATTCCAAGATGTCTTTCCAGAAGAACTTCCAGGAATACCCCTTGCTAGAGTTGTCGAATTCGTCATAGACTTGAAACCGGGCACCACTCCTATTGCCAAGCGCCCGTACAAGATGCCGCCGCATGAACTCCTCGAACTTTAGGAGGAAATTGACAAGTCACTTCGTAAGGGTTTCATTCGCCCCAGTTCTTCTGCTTGGGGAGCCCCTTCTCTCTTTGTTAAGGAGAAGGATGGAACAAATCGTTTGGTCCAGGATTACCGACCTATCAACCAGGCAACAATTCAGAACAAGTATCCGCTTCCCAGAATCAATGATCTGTATGATCAACTTGCTGGTTCCTCAGTAATATCTAAACTTGATTTGAGATTGGGATACCACCAGATCAGAGTTCGTGAAGAAGACATTCCGAAGACAGCCTTCGTTACTCGCTATGGTTCGCACGAGTACACTATCATGTCCTTCGGCTTAACCAACGCTTCATGACATTCCGAACCCAACGAGGAGCAGAAGGAAATGATAAGCGGTTTTCAGCAAGGTGTTTTCTGCAAGCACTGAAATTATCAGTAACAAGTAGTTTGATAGCAAGATAATTTGTAACAAGTAACAAGTAACAATAGTAACAAAGAGTGCAGCAAGTTGGCTCAATCCTTTTTATCGCAAAGGACAAGTCAGAACAATCTCTTATAATAAGTAACACGTTCTCGAGGACACATGGGAATTTCATCTAGTCACTTTCATCATGTTTGTTTGATTCGCGTTCGCTACTTTGATAATTTGATATGTGGGTGGACCGGTGCTTGGGTGCTGTTCTTACTTGAACAAACCTCCCACTTATGATTACCCCCTCTCGCAAGCATCCGCAACTACGAAAGAAGAATTAAGATAACTCTAACCATAGCATTAAAAATATGGATCCAAATCAGCCCCTTACGGAATAGCGCATAAACTAGGGTTTAAGCTTCTGTCACTCTAGCAACCCATCATCTAATTACTACTCCACAATGCATTCCCTTAGGCCCAAAGATGGTGAAGTGTCATGTAGTCGACGTTCACACGACACCACTAAGAGAATCAACAACATACATATCATCAAAATATCGAACGAATACCAAATTCACATGATTACTTATGACAAGACTTCTCCCATGTCCTCAAGAACAAAAGTAACTACTCACACATCATCAACATGCCCATTATCAGTAGGGTATTGAATTGCATAATAGATCTGAACATATAATCTTCCACCAAATAAACCAACTAGCATCAACTATAAGGTGTAATCAACACTACTAGTAGCCCACAGGTACCAATCTGAGGTTTTGAGACAAAGATTGAATACAAGAGATGAACTAGGGTTTGAGATGAGATGGTGCTGGTGAATATGTTGATGAAGATTGGCCCTCCCACGATGAGAGGGTCGCTGGTGATGTCGATGGCGACGATTTCCCCCTCCCGGAGGGAAGTATCCCTGACGGAATCTCTCTGCCGGAGAGCAAAAGTGCTCCTGCCCAAGTTCCGCCTCGAGACGGCAGCGCACCGTCCCACAAGTCTTCTCTCTATTTTTTAGGTCAAATTCACTTATATACCAGAAAATGGTGGCCAGAAGTGGGCCAGGGGCCCCACGAGGTACCAGGGCGCGCCTGGGGGGGTGGCGCGCCCTGGTGCCTCGTGGGCACCTGGGTGGCCCCCTCTGGTACCTTTTGCTTCCAATATTTTTTATTTATTCCAAAATAATTCTCCGTAAAATTTCAGCTCATTTGGAGATGTGCAAAATATGTATCTTGACAGAGCTTTTTCAGGTCCAGAATTCCAGCTGCCGGCATTCTCCCTCCTTGTGTGAATCTTGCATATTAAGAGAGAAAAGGCCTTAGAATTACTCCAAAAAGTGTTATAATGATTAAAAACACTATAAATAACAGTAGCAAAACATGATGCAAAATGGACGTATCAACTCCCCCAAGCTTAGACCTCGCTTGTCCTCAAGCGAAAGCCGATATCGATAATCATGTCCACATGTTTAGAGAGAGAGGTGTCGATAAAAACAAAATACGGACATAGAAGCATCATGATCATTATTATAACATCAATATTTATTATCATAGACTTCTCATGAGCAAGTAACAATTCATCACAACAATGTAGTATAAGGCATAAACTTTCTTGAAAACTAACAAACTATGTTCTTAGTCAGCAATGCAATTGCAATTCATCATATTTTCAGGAAGGGTCTCATGTAGGAGCTACTTTAGCAAGTCCACATACTCAACCATCATTTAGTCTTCTATGATTGCTAACACTGACGACATATATATGGAGCAAAAAGTTTCAGCCAGACACATAGAAAGATAGGGGCTTGTGATTTCGCCTCCCAACTTATTCACCTCAAGGGTGATGTCAACAATAATAACTCATGATCACTCATATCCAACTAGATATATGTGCCTAGATCTTTCCCCACCACATGATACTTGCAAAAGAGAAAAATAAAAAGGAAATAGAGGAGAACACTATTGACTCTTGCATAAAAAGTAAATACATAAAAGTAAAGGATAGGCCCTTCGCAGAGGGAAGCAGAGGTTGTCATGCGCTTTTTGTTGTTGGATGCAGGAGCTCTTAATGCAAAGGAACATCACTTTATATTGCCCCTTATGATAGCAACCTTTATTATGCAGTCTGTCGCTTTTATTTCTTCACCATCACAAGTTCGTACAAAGCTTATTTCCCTTTCAATAAAAGTTCAGACATATTTAGAGGCAATTTTTATTGCTTTTTGCACCGATGACAACTTACTTGAAGGATCTTATTCAATCCATAGGTAGATACAGTGGACTCTCATGACATGAAACTGGGTTTAAGGGTTTTGGATGCACAAGTAGTATCTCTACTTGGTGCAGATTTTTGGCTAGCAAAGATATTGGGCAAGCACTATATGTTGGAGGATCTATAACAATATTATATAACTTCTATGTGAATATGAACAAACATAATTCATTGTGTTGTCTTCCTTGTCCAACTTCAACAATTTGGCATAAAATACTTAATGGGGGCTCACAATCATAAAAGATGTCCAAGATAGTATATTTGCATGTGAATCTTCTCTTCCCTTATTAATTCTTTCATGAATTGCATCATTGACTAATATTATGTTTGTTAACTTCCAATAAATTTTACCACTTATACTTTTCTTTATGTAATGTCATTACTTTCCATAGGATTAGCATATGATCTTTTTCATTATTTTCATTGCTAGAGTTGGAACATGAAAGTAAAGAGGCAAAAACTCAAACTACTCTTTATTATATAACTCTCAACTCGATTACATAGATAGATGGATCACGAAACTAACACTCGAAAATAGATCATACTAAACTTTTATTCAACTAGATCACGAAATAACTAAGGATCGAACTAAAAGTAAGTAAAGATAATAAAAGTGATGGTGATACGATACCGGGGCACCTTCCCCAAGCTTGGCACAAGCCAAGGGGAGTGCCCATACCCATGTGCTCAAGTCTCCTTCTTCGGTGATGGTGGTGATGGTGCAGTGGCAAGCTTGTTCTTCAGCTCAAGCAGATACATCAATCTGCGGTTGATGCTCCGCGGAGCGATGTTTTGCTCCTCCAACAAAATAACTTCACGAGTGAGAGATGTATTCTGAACACTAACTATTTCAAAGACTCTTAGGGCTTCAATTACGGATGGAGAGAGATGATTATATAAGGGTTGAAGGATATCTCCCTTCTCTGCGTTCTCCTCCATGGGGATGGCTTGCCCTCCTTCTGGAGCCTGGGCTCCTGCAACTTCCTCGACCTTGTCCTCCTTGCCATTGTCTTCTTCTCCCGACGACAACTCATAGTAGACCTCGTTGTAGGGGCGTTTTCCCAGCGATGATTGCACAATGCGGTGCTTGGCACGAAGCTTTTGGGGAGCCATTACAATCTAGATCTGTCAGAAAAATAGCACGAAACAAGAATAGAAGAGATTTCTGCGATATGGTGGTCAAAACATACGGGAGTATATATAAAGATTTTTTATCGTGTAAAACAAGTAATACAGAAGAAAAACGGAGTCGGAAAGGCACACGTGGGGCCCATGAGCCACCAGGGCGCGCCTGGGGGGGTGGCGTTATCTGGTGCCTCGTGGGCACCGGGTGGGTCCCCCCGGCTGTTTCTTATTTTTTTATTTTTCTAAATATTCCAAAACTGACAGAAAATGTTTTTATGGAATTTTTGGAGTCGGTTTACTTACCGTATCACATACCTCTTCCTTTTCAGGGTTCTGGAGTGTTCCGGAGGGTCTCCCTTATGTATTCTTCCGGTTTAATTGTTTCAATAACATTAGTTTCAACATTAATGGGGGTACCTGAAATATAATGCTTAATTCTTTGCCCATTCACCACTCTCGGATTAGTGCCTTCGGAGTTATTTATTTTGATGGCGCCGGAGCGATAAACTTCTTCGATGATATACGGTCCTTCCCACTTAGAGAGAAGCTTTCCTGCAAAGAGTCTCAAACGAGAGTTGTATAGTAGAACTTGCTCACCCACTTGGAATTCCCGTTTTTGAATTCTTCTATCATGCCATCTTTTAACTTTTTCTTTAAACAATTTGGCATTTTCATAAGCTTGGGTTCTCCATTCATCTAATGAGCTAATATCAAATAACCTCTTTTCACCGGCAAGTTTAAAATCATAATTCAGTTCTTTAATTGCCCAATATGCTTTATGTTCTAACTCAAGAGGCAAATGACATGCTTTTCCATATACCATTTTATAAGGAGATATACCCATAGGATTTTTATAAGCAGTTATGTAAGCCCACAATGCATCGTCAAGTTTGTTAGACCAATTCTTTCTAGATCTATTGACGGTTTTTTGCAAAATTAATTTTATTTCTCTATTGCTCAATTCAACTTGACCACTAGTTTGAGGGTGATATGGAGATGCAATTCTATGGTTGACATCATATTTAGCAAGCAATTTACGGAATGCACCATGAATAAAATGTGAACCACCATCAGCCATTAAATATCTAGGGACTCCAAACCTTGGGAAAATAACTTCTTTAAGCATTTTAATAGAGGTGTTATGATCAGCACTACTAGTTGGAATAGCTTCTACCCACTTAGTAACGTAATCAACAGCAACTAAAATATGAGTATACCCATTGGATTTAGGAAAAGGTCCCATATAATCAAATCCCCAAACATCAAATAGTTCAACAACAAGTGAATAATTCATAGGCATTTCCTAACGTCTACCAACATTACCAATTCTTTGAGATTCATCACAAGAGGAGACAAACTTACGAGCATCTTTGAAAAGAGTAGGCCAATAAAAACCAGATTGTAATACCTTGTGTGCAGTTCTGTCTCCCGCATGGTGTCCTCCGTAAGCTTCGGAGTGACACTTCCGTAGGATTTGTTCCTGTTCATGCTCAGGTATACAACGCCTAATAATACCATCGACTCCTTCTTTATAAAGATGTGGGTCATCCCAGAAGTAATGTCTTAAATCATAAAAGAACTTTTTCTTTTGTTGGTATGTGAAACTAGGTGGTATAAATTTAGCAACAATGTAATTAGCATAGTCTGCATACCAAGGAGTATTACGAGAAGCATTTATGACAGCTAATTGTTCGTCAGGAAAATCATCATTAATAGGAAGTGGGTCATCAAGAACATTTTCAATTCTAGACAAATTATCTGCTACGGGATTCTCAGCTCCCTTTCTATCAATAATATGTAAGTCAAATTCTTGTAGCAATAGAACCCACCTAATAAGTCTAGGTTTAGCATCTTTCTTTTCCATAAGATATTTAATAGCAGCATGATCAATGTGAACACTTACTTTAGAATCAACTATGTAGGATCTGAATTTATCACATGCAAACACAACTGCTAAAAATTCTTTTTCAGTAGTAGCATAATTTATTTGGGCACTGTCTAGAGTTTTACTAGCATAATGGATAACATTTATTTTCTTATCAACTCTTTGTCCTAAAACAGCACCAACAACATAATCACTAGCATCACACATAATTTCAAAAGGCAAGTTCCAATCAGGTGGTTGAACAATGGGTGCAGTGGTTAAGGCTTTCTTAAGTGTTTCAAAGGCTTCTAGACAATCATCATCAAAAACAAATGGAACATCTTTTTGCAAAAGATTGGTAAGAGGCCTAGAAATTTTAGAGAAGTCTTTAATAAACCTCCTATAGAAACCAGCATGACCAAGGAAACTTCTTATACCTTTAATATCTTTAGGACATGGCATTTTCTCAATGGCATCAACCTTAGCTTTATCAACTTCAATACCTCTCTCAAAAATTTTATACCCCAAGAGAATACCTCCATTCACCATAAAGTGGCACTTCTCCCAATTCAAGACAAGATTAGTTTCTTCACATCTCTGCAAAACTCGATCAAGGTTGCTTAAGCAATCATCAAAAGAAGTTCCGTAAACAGAAAAATCATCCATAAATACCTCAACAATCTTTTCACAAAAGTCAGAGAATATAGCAGTCATACATCTTTGAAAGGTAGCAGGTGCATTGCATAAACCAAAAGGCATACGTCTATAAGCATAAGTTACAAAAGGAAAAGTAAAGGTGGTTTTCTCTTGATCAGATTGTGCTACGGGTATTTGAGAAAAACCAGAATAACCGTCTAGGAAACAAAAGTGTGTATGCTTAGACAATCTTTCTAACATTTGATCAATGAAAGGTAAGGGGTAATGATCTTTTCTAGTAGCTTTGTTTAATTTTCTAAAATCAATTACCATCCTATAACCAGTTACAATTCTTTATGGAATGAGTTCATTTTTATCATTGGGAACAATGGTAATACCCCCTTTCTTAGGGAGACAATGAACATGACTTACCCATCTACTATCAGCTATGGGATAGATTATACCTGCTTCCAGAAGTTTTAATATTTGAGTTCTTATCACCTCCTTCATCTTAGGATTTAATCGTCGTTGGTGGTCGACAACTGGTTTAGCATCAGGCTCCATATTAATTTTGTGCTGACATAGAGTGGGACTAATGCCCTTAAGATCATCAAGAGTATATCCGATAACAGCTCGGTGCTTCCTCAGAGTTTTTAGTAATCTCTTTTCTTCATGTGCTGAAAGGTTAGCACTAATAATAATAGGATATATCTTTTTTCATCGAGATAAGCATATTTCAATGTGTCAGGCAATTGCTTCAATTCGAATACAGGATCACCCTTAGGTGGAGGAGGACCTCCAAGAGTTTCAACAGGCAAATTATGTTTAAGGATGGGTGGCTGATCAAAGAACATTCTATCTATTTCATTTCTTTCATTCATATGCATATCATTTTCGTGGTCTAGCAAATATTGTTCTAACGGATCAGTAGGAGGTACGGCAATAGAAGCAAGACCAATAATTTCATCTTTACTAGGCAATTCTTTATCATGAGGTTGTCTTCGAAATTTAGAGAAATTAAACTCATGAGACATACCACCAAAATCAACACTAACAATTTTTTAGCGCAATCAATCTTGGCATTAACAGTGTTCAAGAAAGGTCTACCAAATATAATGGGACAAAAATCATCTTGTGGGGTACCAAGGACTAGAAAATCAGTAGGGTATTTGATTTTTCCACACAAGACTTCAACATCTCTAACGATCCCAAGCGGTGTAATGGTATCTCTGTTTGCAAGTTTAATAGTAACATCAATGTCCTCAATTTCAGCAGGTGCAATATCATTCATAATTTCTTGATATAAGGTAAACGGAATAGCACTCACACTAGCATCCAAATCACATAAGCCATGATAACAATGATCTCCTATTTTAACTGAGACAACAGGCATGCCCACAATGGGTCTGTTTTTATCTTTAGAATCAGGTTTAGCAATTCTAGCTGCTTCATCGCAGAAGTAAATAACATGCCCATCTATATTATCAACCAAGAGATCTTTAACCATAACAACATTAGGTTTAACTTTAATTTGATCAGAGGGTCTAGGTGCTCTGGTGTGACTTTTGTTAACCATAGTTGAAACTTTAGCATGTTCCTTAATCCTAACAGGAAAAGGTGGTTTCTCAATATAAGCGGTAGGCACAACTGGATCGACATGGTAAACAATTGATTCTTCTTTAACACTAACGGATTCCTCAATCTTTTCTTTAACAGGGGGGTGATATTTGAACCACTTCTCCTTAGGGAGATCAACATGAGTAGCAAATGATTCACAAAAGGAAGCTACTATCTCAGAGTCAAGTCCATATTTAGTGCTAAACTTATGAAAGGCATCGGTAGTCATAAAAGATTTAACACAATCGAACTCGAGTATTATACCTGACTCATTACCTTTATCGAGTTCCCAATCTTCAGAGTTGCGTTTAATTCTATCCAGAAGATCCCATCTGAATTCAATAGTTTTCTTCATAAAGGAGCCGGTCGAAGAAGAATCGAGAGTATTTTGATTATCATGAGAAAGCCGAGCATAAAAATTCTGTAAGATAATTTCCTTTGCGAGCTCATGATTGGGGCATGTGTACATCATGTACTTAAGCCTCCCCCAAGCTTGAGCGATGCTTTCTCCTTCACGAGGCCAAAAATTATATATATAATTCCGATCACGATGAACCAAATGGATAGGATAAAATTTCTGATGGAATTCTAGTTTCAATCGGTTCCAGTCCCATGTATCGGTATCATCACATAGCCTATACCATGTCAATGCTTTTCCTCCCAAAGATAAAGGGAATACTTTCTTCTTAACTCCATCTCCGGATAAACCTGCTAGCTTAAACAATCTACAAATTTCATCCACATAGATCAAGTGCATATCAGGATGTATTGTTCCATCTCCTGCATAAGGATTAGCTAGAAGTTTCTCTATCATACCCGAAGGAATTTCATATTCAATATTTTCAGTAGGTGCAGTAGGTTGAGGAGCAACTTTTGGTGTTTCCGGTCGAGGTGAAGATACCCCGAACAAACCCCTCAAAGGATTACTTTCCATAGTGACAAGTGACAGTAAATTTTAGCACGTAATATAAATGTTTCCTTACCAAATTCCACTCACCAAAGGCGCTTCACTCCCCGGCAACGGCGCCAGAAAAGAGTCTTGATGACCCACAAGTATAGGGGATAAATCGTAGTCCTTTCGATAAGTAAGAGTGTCGAACCCAACGAGGAGCAGAAGGAAATGATAAGCGGTTTTCAGCAAGGTGTTTTCTGCAAGCACTGAAATTATCGGTAACAAGTAGTTTGATAGCAAGATAATTTGTAACAAGTAACAAGTAACAATAGTAACAAAGAGTGCAGCAAGTTGGCCCAATCCTTTTTATAGCAAAGGACAAGTCGGAACGATCTCTTATAATAAGCAACACGTTCTCGAGGACACATGGGAATTTCATCTAGTCACTTTCATCATGTTTGTTTGATTCGCGTTCGCTACTTTGATAATTTGATATGTGGGTGGACCGGTGTTTGGGTGCTGTTCTTACTTGAACAAACCTCCCACTTATGATTGCCCCCCTCGCAAGCATCCGCAACTACGAAAGAAGAATTAAGATAACTCTAACCATAGCATTAAACATATGGATCCAAATCAGCCCCTTACGGAATAGCGCATAAACTAGGGTTTAAGCTTCTGTCACTCTAGCAACCCATCATCTAATTACTACTCCACAATGCATTCCCTTAAGCCCAAAGATGGTGAAGTGTCATGTAGTCGACGTTCACACGACACCACTAAGAGAATCAACAACATACATATCATCAAAATATCGAATTAATACCAAATTCACATGATTACTCATGACAAGACTTCTCCCATGTCCTCAAGAACAAAAGTAACTACTCACACATCATCAACATGCCCATGATCAGTAGGGTATTGAATTGCATAATAGATCTAAACATATAATCTTCCACCAAATAAACCAACTAGCATCAACTACAAGGTGTAATTAACACTACTAGTAGCCCACAGGTACCAATCTGAGGTTTTGAGACAAAGATTGAATACAAGAGATGAACTAGGGTTTGAGATGAGATGGTGCTGGTGAAGATGTTGATGAAGATTGGCCCTCCCACGATGAGAGGGTCGCTGGTGATGTCGATGGCGACGATTTCCCCCTCCCGGAGGGAAGTATCCCCGACGGAATCTCTCCACCGGAGAGCAAAAGTGCTCCTGCCCAAGTTCCGCCTCGAGACGGCGGCGCACCGTCCCAAAAGTCTTCTCTCTATTTTTTAGGTCAAATTCACTTATATACCAGAAAATGGGAGCCAGAAGTGGGCCAGGGGCCCCATGAGGTACCAGGGCGCGCCTGGGGGGGGGAGGTGGCGCGCCCTGGTGCCTCGTGGGCACCTGGGTGGCCCCCTCTGGTACCTTTTGCTTCCAATATTTTTTATTTATTCCAAAATAATTCTCCGTAAAATTTCAGCTCATTTGGAAATGTGCAGAATAGGTATCTTGACAGAGCTTTTTCAGGTCCAGAATTCCAGCTGTCGGCATTCTCCCTGCTTGTGTGAATCTTGCATATTAAGAGAGAAAAGGCCTTAGAATTACTCCAAAAAGTGTTATAATGATTAAAAACACTATAAATAACAGTAGCAAAACATGATGCAAAATGGACGTATCAACGCTCCAGCAACGTTCTCTCGATTGATGAATTATATCTTCATGGATTACCTCGACAAGTTCGTCGTGGTTTATCTGGATGATATCCTGGTATATTCCAAGAATAAGGAAGAACATGCTGAACACCTTCGTCTTGTACTGGAAAAGCTTTGAGAGCATCAGCTATATGCCAAGTATTCCAAGTGTGAATTCTGGTTATCTGAAGTGACCTATCTTGGTCATGTGATTTCCAAGGATGGTATTGCTGTCAACCCAGAGCGAGTTCAGGCTATTCTTGACTGGACTCCCTCGAAGAATGTCAAGCAAGTCAGAAGTTTTCTTGGACTCGCCAGCTATTGCCGCCGCTTTGTCGAGAACCTTTCGAAGATTGCCAAGCCTCTGACTAATCTGCTTCACAAAGGCGTTAAGTTTGTGTGGACAGAAAAATATCAGGAAAGTTTCCAGACTCTGAAGGACAAGCTGACTTCTGCACCAGTGCTTGCTCCTCCAGATTCTCGCAAGGACTTCGTGATTTATTGTGACGCGTCTCGTCAAGGATTAGGCTGTGTCCTAATGCAAGAGCGCAAACTGATTGCTTATGGCTCTCGACAGTTGCATCCTCATGAAGAGAACTACCCAGTTCATGATCTCGAACTTGATGCAGTTATATATGCACTGAAGTTGTGGCGACATTACCTTCTTGGTAATCGTTGCGAGATCTACACTGATCATCAAAGTCTAAAATATCTGTTTACTCAGCCAGACTTGAATCTCCGTCAACAAAGATGGATGGAAACAATCACAGACTATGACTGCGGTATTACATATACCCCTGGCAAGGCTAATGTAATGGCCGATGCTTTGAGTCGCAAGTCTTATTGCAACAACCTTATGGTTCAGCAAGCTCAACCTCTTCTGCATGAAGAACTTTGCAAGTTGAACCTTCACATCGTTCCACAGGGTTCTCTCAATACCCTTGTCTTGGAACCAACTCTCGAGAAAGCTATTAAGTCTGCGCAAGCAAAAGATGCTGAAGTTGATCAGATGAAAAGGGAACTTGCTTTTGAGAAAGCCAGAGATTTCTCGATTGCTGAAGATGGAACCTTGTACTTTAGAGATTGCCTTGTGGTACCCCGGTTCGAACTTATGACAGACAAAGTTATGAAAGAGGCACATGATACACCGCTGTCTATTCATCCGGGTAGTACCAAGATGTATCAAGACCTTCGTCAGAGGTACTGGTGGTCTAATGTGAAGCAAGACATCGCTCGCTATGTTGCTGAATGTGACGTTTACCGTCGCGTCAAAGCCGAACATCAAAAGCCGGCTGGACTCCTGCAACTGCTTCCTATCCCTATATGGAAATGGGACAAGGTTCAAATGGATCTCATTACTGGCCTACCCAAATCAAAAAAAGGTCACGATGCTATTCTTGTCATCGTCGACCAATTCTCCAAAGTTGCACATTTTCTGCCAGTCAAGGAGACGATCACTGCTAGTCAGTTAGAAGATTTGTATATCTCTAGAATTGTGACACTCCACGGTATTCCGAAGGAGATCAGTTCAAACCGTGGCAGCCTCTTCACCTCAAAGTTCTGGGAAAGTTTCCAAGAAGCTATGGGAACTCATATAACCTGGAGCACAGCTTATCACCCCCAGTCCCAAGGTCAAGTTGAACGAGTTAACCAAGTGCTTGAAGATATGCTACGTGCTTGTGTCATCTCATTTGCCAAGAAGTGGGAAGAATCTCTCCCGTATGCTGAATTCTCATACAACAACAGCTATCAAGCTAGCTTGAAGATGGCACCCTTCGAGGTATTATATGGACATAAGTGCCGAACCCCTCTGAATTGGTCAGAAACTGGGGAACGGCCGCTCATTGGTCCGGATATTATCCAACAAGCTGAAGAGCAAGTTCGTATTGTCCGGGAAAATCTCAAGGCGGCTCAGTCTCGCCAGAAGAGCAATTATGATCGTAAACACTGGGGATCGATCTATCAACCTGGTGAACAAGCTTATTTGCGTGTCACTCCTATGAAGGGCACTCATCGCTTTGGAATTAAGGGCAAGTTAGCTCCTCGCTATATTGGTCCCTTTCGCATTCTCGCCAGACGTGGATATGTGGCTTATAAATTAGAGTTGCCACCGCAGTTCTCTCTCAGCCATGATGTCTTCCATGTCTCGCAACTCCGCCGTTGCTTCAAGGATCCGCATCGTGCAATGGATCATGAGATGCTCGAATTGCAAGATGATCTCTCTTATAAGGAGCATCCGATCCGTATTCTGGATCAAGCTGAACAGCGGACCCGTCAGAAGGCAACCAAGTTCCTTAAAGTGCAGTGGTCGAATCACACTGAAGATGAAGCCACTTGGAAACGTGAAGATCGCCTACGGGAAGAATACCCTGATCTTTTTCCTTCTACTTCCTGAATTCTCGGGACGAGAATTTCTTTTAGAGGAAGAGAATTGTAACACCCCTGTGTAAATGAGCTACAGTGATCATCATATTAATGCTAAGCTACTTTGGTTTGAAAGGAATGATCACAGTGAAATCATATCTCATTTCAAACTCCTTCACTGAATTCAAAATTCAATTTGCAAGTGAAATATGAAGTTGCACAAAAATTGCTACAAAATAGTTCATCATTTAGCAAAAATTCCATAACAAATGTTTGTTAAGGAAAACAACATCACCTCTAAGTTAAGATGAACTATAGCAATTAATTTAGTGCTATTTCAGCATTTTAAAATGCCATTTCATTTGTGAAAAATTCAAATGGATTCATCTTGCCTCCAAACTTTTTGTGGCAATAACAAATAATGCCTTGCTAATTATGTGGCCATCTCCACATTTTACAAAAGTCTTTTGGTGCAAGAAATAATTGCAAACAGAAGCAAAGAATTAAAGCAAAAAAAAAGAGAGGAGGCACTGCTCACTGGGCCCTAGACTACAGGAGCAGGCCCAGCCCAGCACGTCATCTCCCACCTGCTCCCTCCCCCTCGTGTCAGCTCTGCCACGGCCAAGCGTGCGCCGGCCGGCCACAGGCCGCCACGGCGACGGGGCAGGTGGCCGAGCGGATAAGGAGGAGCTCCCTCGAGCCCTGGACGAGCCTCAACCACTCCTCCCCTCTCCCTCGCTCGTCTGCGCCCTCTCTCCCTCGAACCAGAGCCGCCTGACGCAGCCATCGCCACACGCCCATCGACTCCGCGGCCACTGGCCTCCCCGCGCCGCCTCACCGTGTCAGGAAGACGCGTTGGTCTCGTCCATGTCGACTACATCAAGCCGTTGGAGCCGGGAAGCAACGCATCGCTGGCATCGGCCGTCTTCCTCCTCTGCATCACCGGAGCTCCGCCACGTCAATACGAGCCACCTGCGTTACTAAACTCCGCAACGGGCCTCCGTGTGCCCTCTCGGTGAGCGCCGCGTCCAACCCCTCTTCCCTGTGCTCGCTCGCTGCCCCTGTGCTGCTGCTGCTATCGCCGGAGCTCCGCCGCCGCTGCTGAGCTCCGTTCCATCGATCTAGCGCTCCAGGGGCTTGTTCGAGCCCGTCATCATGCTCGTGGCGATGCATAGGTGCTGCCTAGCCCTTTAGTTCGCCGTTTGCACGCCTGCGGCCTCGATCCTGAGCACCCCGTGCTTCGGCCGCCGCCTGTCGTCAACGCTGACAGCGTTTCTGACCACCTCCGGTCACGCCACCACCACCACTAGACGTGCACGAGCCCCAGCTCTTGAACGAGCCTAGCCGCGCTCGTTTTGGCCCACTGTGGGCGTTTTCCGATGAGGTCCTGAGCGCTCCGGCCTGAAAATGGTCGCCGAAGCATCACCGCCGGCGCGCCACCGCGTCTGGGCGCTGACGTGTGGGCCCGAGTCATTAGCCGCCCCGTTTAGCCGCTAATGCCCCACTGACACGCGGGCCCACTATAGCTGATTAGTATTAGTTTAAATAAAACTTTTAATTAACTCCAGTCACTGACCGCTGGGCCCCATCTCACTAATCAGGCTAATTAGATTATTTAAAATCCTATTAAATAACTCTGTCATTGACTAATGGGTCCCACTGGGACCAGTTGACCAGTCAACTGCTGACTCGGCTGGCCCCAGTCAATGACAGGTGGGCCCCTGTCGACCCAGTTGACCAGTCATCTGGTCAACATTTGACCTGCTGACTCAGCAGCTGGGTCCCACTGTCAGCCACACATGCACCTCTCTGGGTACACTCTCTGTGTACCCATAGCATTTTATCCATTCATTTTCGAAATTAAATTAATTCCAAAAAATTCAGAAAATCATTTAAACTTTGGAAATTCATATAAAATAATTCGTAACTCGGATGAAAATAATTTATATATGAAAAATGATCAGAAAAATGAGACGAATCCGTTGGTGCCTTACCTGCTATCCTAAATGCTTAGTATAGGTTGGTTAGTGATCCATCAGTGGCCCCGCACCCTTGTCCGTGTTGCCATGCTTTGCTTTCGGATGTTCGATCAAGGTGATCGACGTGCAGAGACCGACACATCACCGCACACCCCCTTAGTTGTACAACTCTGTAGAGCTACTATCGAGTGCCGAGGGTGATACCCTCTATCTCACTCCTGATGATATTTCTGTAGCATAGCTAGTCGGTTGTGGGTTACCGAGGGTGATTCCTCTTTCACCACCTCTGATGATGCCTCTGTCGTGCAGTCCCTCAAGTGTGAACCCATCGAGGGTGATTCCTCCAAGTTCACCTTGATGGTTATATCGAGTAGGAATCCATCGAGGGTGATTCCTCGGATTCCCCCTTGATGTTTTGGACACACGGTTACCCCTGCTTTTATTTCAGTCCCTTGTTGAAGTCGGGTCGACCCCGAGGGGTACCCGCGAGAGATGTGAAGTCGGGTTGACCGTGAGGGTACCCGCGAGATAATTACGCGGCACGGCCGGGCAGGCAGACCGCCCAGGAGAGGGATGGGCCTGACCCTTGCCGTAAGTCCGCGAGACGGGGCGACAGGAGCACTGATCGTCACCGCGAGCTCCCAATACACTGACGGTTTGGATATATGATCTGAGTAGGCCTCTGGCCTTTTCGCACTAACCACCACGCGGGGTAAGTTATGGGCACTCGGCATCGTACGATTCTCCCGAAAGCTCTGTCAGACGTCCAGTTCAGCATTGTGAGCCGGTTGGAGCAAGTGCCATCCAGGACAGTGGTGGGCTTGGACTCCGATCCGCGACACAACGACCCGGA
The DNA here is from genome assembly GCA_039707655.1 of Elymus sibiricus. Lineage (NCBI taxonomy): Eukaryota > Viridiplantae > Streptophyta > Magnoliopsida > Poales > Poaceae > Elymus > Elymus sibiricus. The sequence goes on along the minus strand of CM077674.1, from coordinate 161,430,888 downwards.
GTGCAAAGGGCGATGGGCCCAAGACCCCTGAGCGCTTAGGATGTAGACCGACGGGGACCTCTCTGCGGAGCCTAGGTAGGACTACGTCGTGTTGATTAGCCAAGGACAGGCATGACCCGGAAAAGTGTGTCTGGCCAGAGTTAATCGAGCTTGTTGGGTAAGTTGGTGCACCCCTGCAGGGAAGTTATCTATTCGAATAGCCGTGTCCACGGTAATAGGACACTCGGAGTTGTATCCCGATCTACTACAACTTGAACTGGATACTTGTGATACTTAACTCATATGATGGCTCCGGGATCGCTTTCTCGCAGGCAGTCGAGGAAGGATCTCTGGGCGTTACTAATATATATTTGTTACTACATGTTATGTTATTCTACTCTCTTCTGTTGCTGCAAGATGCTGCAAGATGCTAGTCTTCGTTAGGCTAGGTCTTCCCTTCTATTCTGGCATTTCTGCAGTATAGTCCACAGATACAGCCCCTTCCCTTTGATACCGATGCATAATTAGCATAGATCTGATGTAAGTCTTGCGAGTACTTTGGATGAGTACTCACGATTGCTTTGCTACCTTTTTCCCCCTACCCGATTGTTGCGATCAGATGACGGAGCCCCGGAGTCAGTTGATCCCGCCGACGACTACTACTACCCCAACGGATCTTACTACTACGTGGAGATCGATGACCAGGAGTAGTTAGGAGGCCCCAGGCAGGAGGCCTGCGCCTTTTCGATCTAGATGTCATTGTTTTGCTCAGCCTTCTTAAGGCAAACTTGTTTAATTATGTCTGTACTCGGATATTGTTGCTTCCGCTGACTCTTGTATTCGAGCTTATGTATTCGAGCCCTCGAGGCCCCTGGCTTGTAATATAGAGCTTGTATTATTTTATTTTGTGTCTAGAGTTGTGTTGTGATATCTTCCCGTGAGTCCCTGGGCTTGATCGTGCGCATTTGCGTGTATGATTAGTGCACGATTGAGTCAGGGGCATCACAGTTGCCTCACCGTACTCGTCGCCGCCCTCGCCCTCCACCCCGTCACCCTCGCCCTCGTTCCGCCGCCCCATTGCCCTCGCCCTCGATCCGCCCCGTCGCCCTCGGCTCCGGCCGGTAATCCCTCGCCGTCCCCGCCTCTCTTTCCATCCCTCCTCCTCGCCACCCGCGGCTGCGGCCACCACGAACACGGACAACCGTGGTAGCAGCCACGTTCGACTAGGGTTAGGGTTAGGGGTCTCACCAGTTGTTGATATTAGGGTTAGGGGTGTTATAATTGGGAGAGCTATCTTGGTCTCTTGGGTGAACTAGCAATAGATGGTGGTCTTCCTCTAGATGCCTACAAACGCATATGTTGACAATCTAATATTTTCTGAATTTTGTTATAGTTATAGTTTATAGTTCTATAGTTTTTAAGGCACACATCAAAACAAATTGTAGATTGAAAGATGAGGTTAGCAATCAAAACTAGCCGTAATATGAACTCACCAGCCACATAGACCAGATCATTGTGTGTGTGTGGGGGGGGGGGGGGTCCTCGCATATATCGTATTATTGTGTGCATTATTTCTGTTCATATTGTGTTCAATATTATGTTGTACTAGATGTCTTCAGTTATTTACAGGGATTCACACTATAAGTGCTAAAGTTTTGGCGAAACGTTGATTTATTTCTGTTTCGCCAAATTTCTAGCACTTAATGTGTCCAATTTTTTGTTTGTATTTGATTCATATTGTGCTGTAGTACATGTATTTAGTTCTTTACACGGATTCATACTAAGCGCTAAAGTTTTGGTGAAACGTTCATTTATTTCCGTTTTGCCACTTAATATGTCCTTTTTACAGTAAAGGTCATGCCAAAAAAATCATATATTTTAAAATTTATGTATCTGCATGTTCTAGGTCATTTTTTTCTGAAATGGCGGACAACGGCAGGTACCGTGGTGTTTTCCGGAGGCCCTGGGGGAAGTGGGCCGCCCAAATCCAAAACCCCAACATTGGCAAGAAGCAATGGCTCGACACGTTTGACATCGCCGAGGAAGCGGCGCGTGCTTATGATGCCATGGCGCTCGAGTACCAGGGGCCAAGGGCCCAGCTTAACTTTCCTTAGGATGCTTGGCGCGCGAGTCAGATAATGCCTCCTAACACGAGGATAGTCTCCAAGGCCGAGGAGCAGGAGCACCTGAAAGCCGAGGCGCTCATCAGGGCCCGTGAACGGCAAAGCACCGATCCCTTTGTGGAATGGTATTTTCGAGAGGATCCGCATCTGTACGCCATTAACGAGGCGTTGCTGATGACCGCACGCAACCAGAAGGATGCCGAGGATGACCCGATAGACTGGGTCCGAGTCGTCGAGTCCTCCGACGAGGATGATGAGTTCGGCTCTGACGTTGACTTAAATTAGGACTTGATCTCTCCACCGTGGCTAGTCGGATCACTCCGTGCTTCAGATGTTTGAACCTTTAATGTAGTACTTATGGAACTTGCTATGGCGTACTATATATGTCGATGACTTCGTAGAGCCTTATTTTGTAGACTTGATAAACCCGCTTATATATATCGTCGTACTACCTGGTTGTAGCAGTGTTGGTAATCTGTGATCATACCTCATCGTGATGACATTTTTCTCTGCCGATTTTTCCTTTTACTTTTGCTAATACAAACAAGTTTCATATTTTTTATGCCGCTTCTCAATATTACTTTCATGACTTAGCACCAATGATAACAGTGCTTAACTTCTTTAAGGAGGGATCATGGTGCGTAAGGTCTACGATGTCTGCAAAAATCCTTGTAAGGATAGTTTATCCCATGCAGTAGAATTCGGGCTTTTCTTGAGGGAGGGATTAGAAAAATCTATGGTAACAATGTTTAACTTTATCATTCAATTCTTACCATTTGCTGAATTCTTGTACTGTGCATACCATTAATTATTAACTACATTATTCTTAATTGTTACATAGTGTATCACATGCAATATAAGGGTCGAATTCAATAATTTAATCGGTGACAGTTTCAACTTTACGGATGGTCAAGGACGGTCATACAAAATTGACGTTTGTAAACAAAAGGATAAAACCATCATAGGAGGCGATGGATGAAACAAGTACATTTCAAATAATAAGCTCATCGGGGGAGAGTACATAGGATTTTATTTGAAGAAAGCGGTCAATAAGTTAAGGATTAAGTATTTCTCCGACCAAGATTATGAGCTTGACAAAGATGATGATGAGGATAGCCAGGATGATGAGGATGATGACGATAATGAGAGTCAGAATGATGATGATGCTAGCCAGGATGACGATAGCCAGGAGCATGAGGATGAGGAAGATGATGAGGGTAGCGGAGATGATGACGATGATGGTCCATACAATTCTGCAATTTTCTCTCAAAGAATGAAAGAGCTTATTGAGGATGAGACGGCCAATCTCATCGCGATCCTACCATCAAGTGTGCACTACTTGGGGAGGCCATTTGTGCACCGTTTTACTATGACCAACATCGTAAAACACACCATGGTATGTTTTGTATTCTTTTCTCTCTTTTTTTGTTCATAACACTATATGGCGAGATGTCTAACATTGCGTGCTCTATTTTGCTTTTAATCACGGGGATCATAGAAATTACCTATGAAGATGATTTCCGGCGAGGACATCTCTGCTGCCGGCATGGCTGGAGTACGCCTTGGAGCAGCAGGTCCTGTCACCAGCGTTCAGTATAAGATGGACACAGACGACCACATATCGTTCTATGAGGTCGGCTGGCGGGAATTCCTGAAGGGAAAGAGACAACTAAGGGTTGACACAGCAGTTTTCATCACGATAAGGAACAACAGAAACAACAACTTCCAGATGATGGTTGTTATAGACCTTATTTAGAAATAAGGTTCAAGTAAAATATCTCCAAGCCGATGAACTCTTAGTTACTTAGTTAAGATGTTTGTGATACTTTGATGTTGGTTTGTTAACTGGAACAAATTTTAAGTGTTAGTAGTTGTTATGAAGAGTATTAATTACCTAGTGAACTCGCATGACTAAGCTTACAATGTGTGCTTTATTTGCTTCTAATCTCCAAGGTCGCAGCGTATTGAATTTCTTAAATTGGTTTTATGCAAAACGCAACCATGGCAGCACAATTGTTGCCGTGGCTGGAAAAAAAATTTAATTCGCATGCCTAAGCTTTTAGTGGTGCGCGCTCGAATTCGCCCGCCACTGCAACATGAATAAACAGTGGCGGGCACATGCGCACTGCCCGCCACTACAGAGACTCTACCAGTGGCGGGCACACGCCAGCCACTGATGCCATTATAGCAGTGGCGGGAGGTAGGTGGCGGGCGCCCCTAGGAGCCTGGCCCGCCACAGCTGGCCTTTTCCCGCCCGCCACTGTTAGGCATTCCTGCAGTAGTGCTCGGTCGGGTCGTCCTGTGGAGCAAACAATGTGGTTGTGTGTCTTGGTACTCTGGCTCTAGTTCTGACTGACGAAAGTTGGCCACCCTCGACCTCGTCGTGGGGCATGTGAGATTTTTTTCCCAACTTCATCTGATCGCAATTGGGTGTTCTACAGGCTCTATCCAGCGTTTTCTTCTAGGGGCTACGATCTGCTATCCAAAGCTCGACGGCTGGCATCTTCTGTTCTACATTGATGATTTCTCAACCGTTATTTCTAGAAGCTGTTAGGTTTAAACAAGTTTCCTCTGCTGAGACGAAGACCTAGCGGTGGTAACAAGTTTTGCTCACAGTGCATCGTCGGTGGATGCAGGAGGAAGAAGACTTCGACACCCTAAAGTTTAGATGTAGCTTTAAAATTTGATAAGGTATTTTGTTAAGGGTTTGTGCTACTTTATATGTTATCTTTGACCTTTTGGTGAAAAAAAAATAGTGTAAATTGCAGCGGCTTGCTGCGAAAACAACCAACTTACGATTTTAATCCCGCCCCGCCCATTTCCCGCAATAAACGACAACACAATATGGCACAAGGAGAAGGGTTCGTACCTATTCGGGCCATCGAAAACATCTAGCCTCGTTCATGCATCTAGGTGTGTAGTGAACCTAGACCTAGGTGCACCTAGGCGGCGACATCAACAAATTCGTTGTGCTCGCCACCAAGGTCACCATCAACCATGTTGTAAGCAATGAGTCTAGGTTGGCGACCTTCTTGGAGCTCAAGCACGTTAATGAGTCCTCGGCCATGGCTAACAGGCGGAGTAGAGTGTCATCTTCGTCGCCGCCCACAACAAAGACTGCAACGGGATGGCCCAGATTTCCATCGACTTCACCCACTCCGCTTGATTTGTTTTTTACGGTTCGGGGGATTCAAGGGGAGACGGGTTTGTATTTCATTTAACCTTGCCGCAACATATGTGAAATATAGTAAGGTAGCCAGGCTGGCCAGTGATGTCCCATGTTGTGGGGAGGATATTCTGACCGTTTTCGTCCTTTTTTCGCAAACTAACCGGTCAATTCTCCTCTTGTTAATTAATAAATTGATTTAAGAAAAGCCAAACGTGCTAGTGACCAATACATGTACCTTAAACCTCCCTGAGTGACTAAAATGAACATTTTCTCAAGTATAGTCGTTGACGTATAAATGTATTGCCTAGTCTCTTCCATCAGATCGGTCTTTTGATTGCATTGGCTAGAGCATGCACTTCTACAATAGTGACCACTTATAGATTTTACGCTTGGTTAGCATATTAAAACTCCCCCTTGCGCGTATACAAGCTTTCCTCGTCGCTTATCCGACGAGATAAGCTAACTACGAGTAGCTGATCAACTAGTTTATTAGAGAAAGAACTTGCCTTTAGCGAGATAAACAATCTGCAACAAACTCAAGTGGAGTGTTGAGAAGTACTCTACTACTAGCCAGTCTGCATATTATGTGGGCAAGACGACAAGCAAAACGATTCTGTGCCGGCCGAGTTTGATCCGGCTGCCAAGAGCAACTCTAATAGAGTTGCCATGTGGGCAGCTTTATATGGATGAGCAATGCTACATCCACGTAATGATTTACGTAAGTTTACGAACTTATCTGATGTGGGAGTATTTGAATGGATTAAAGGTGGGGGTGAGCTGAAAATCAGGGGGATGTTTAGATTAGTTGGAAGTTTTCGTAACAAATAAGTAGGGCGTTCGTAGGTTTAGAATTTTCATTATATGGATATGGAGGTATGCGCAAATATAGTCGTCAAATGGCTAACTACATGAATTTTGTTACCATTGATTTTTGTTCCTGTCATTTTCCTCAAATTTGTACGGGTAATTTAACATCAATTTTATCTACCAAACACATGTACGAGCATAAGACCTTTTTTTTTTGAAAAGAGGGAATATCCTCGGCCTCTGAATCGAGTGATGCACATAACCATATATTATTAAGTATTAATAGGGCGAACAAATCGGCTTACAAAGGTAAAATGAAAAACATGAGGTCATCCACATAGGACAAGCCTTGCGGCAACATCTCCGAATCTTGCCACCAATCCAACGACGACATATGAGCAGACAAAGGATGCAAAATGTGTGCCAAAATGGGTCGCATTACATATATTTTGCGACTTCAAATGTCATTAATAAGCAACATTTTAAAAGTATGCAATGTCGCTAGTCGACATTGCTATCTATTGCGACAACACGACCTACACTAGCTCGTTGCCGGCGCTGGGCCCGTCTAGTCCTCCTCCTCCTCGTGCGAAACGAGTTCGTCGAGGTAGGCATATGGGCCAGAGCGACGAGCCATGATCGCGAGCTGCAGTTCCTCCTCCTCCTCGTCGATCCGAGCGGTGCAGAAGCGCTCGAGGATGCGCTCCTCCTCGCGGCGGTGCGCCTCCGCTTCAAGCTCGAAGAGGCGCATCACGACAGTGATTGGGTCCTCGGGCTCAGGCTCCGGAAGGGTGTCGATGGGGACGACGTCGTTCATCGGGACCAGGGGCAGCAGGAACGACTGGGATGGCGTCCTCTTCCTCCTTCACCAGAACGATGGTGGCCTAGGCGCCAACTCGATGCCTCCCGCCGCTAGTGGTGCCGCCGGCATCATGGGAAGCACTGGATCCCCTGTGGCCGCCGTCACAGGAGCCGACACTGGCACGTGCTCCGCGGGAATTCGCGGCGGTGCGCGGTGGAGGTTCCGCTCCACTGCTAAGTTCAGACAATATGTTTAGTTCTTGCGCGGTGGTATTTTTGTGGATAGTGGAGTAGATGGGAGGGAAGGAGGGGGGACATCTAGGGTTTTGGGGATGGGGTCGCCGGACCTTTATAGCCGGGGATGGCGAGCAGTGGATACCCCGTGACGGCCCTTCGAACGGCCACCTCGGAAATCGAAGGGAGCGGTCGCGTTGTTAATAGATGGGTGATTAGTTGTCACGTCGACCCACTCGGCGGTGATTAATCGGAACGCGGAGTTGCGTGTATGGGCAACAGTCGTGGTCAAGCATCCCAGCAATGTACGTGAGCAGGTGTTTGCTGACACTCATGTGCTCCGTCGTTGGCTTCTCCATAAACCGGCTCACCATGCCGACGATGAAGTTCGTGTCTGGCCGCGTGTGGACCAAGTTGCTGAGGCTCCCGATGATGCTCCGGTACAAGGCGACGTCCACCGACGAATTCATGCTTTCCTTGGAGAACTTCAAGCACGTCTTCATAGGAACATGCACGCGGTTGCAGTCTGTCATGCCGGCCTTCTCCAAAAGCTTGGCAACGAACATTGTTTGCTCTAGAGTGGTCCAGACAGGCTCCCGGCTCACCTTGGAGCGGTTTCTCATCTCCAGCTTGAACGCCTCGATCGCCGGTGCACGTTTGCCAGTCACGATGAGGTTGTCGACGTAGACACCGATGAGCAGGCACGTGTCACCGTTGCGGGGTGTACACCACATACTCCGATTCGCTCTGAACGAAACCCGAGGACGATAGAACATTGTGCAACTTTGTGTTCCACACTCAAGGATGTTGGTGCAATGACTTGCCTCCTTGGGTTTTGGAGATTGTTCTCAGAAACAGTAAGGGACTGATTTGTTTGCTAGTGCACACAGAGAGAAATAGTCCTGACGTATCGAGTATAATGCTACATTTTTTCGAGAAGTTTGAAGAACTTCACCAAGAAGTATTTGTGTTGCAGAGAAGAAAGAGATATGTTTCAAGAAGAAACTATACCGAGAAGATTGCGTGACGGTATTGACCCCTTAAAATATTGATGAAGTGAAGCAATTGTTCTTCGGTGTGTCCGAGATGAAATGGCTGCAATCGAGAAGATTGAAGGTGTCCGAGTTGAAATGGCTGCAATCAGGAAGATTGAAGGCAAAGCGAAGAAGTAATATTTGTTTTGTTGTTTTTCTTTCTCTTATTTGAGTCATAGGACCACCGTACTATTAAGAGGGGTATAGGTATTCGAGACTTAAGTCTGTTTTGATGCTTAGCCGAATCCTATGAAAGACTGAGAGAAATCTCTTTGTGCTCTGAAACTTTACTTGCCAGCCAGAGACGTTGTTCCTCTGGGCCGCGAGAGATGTGTTTAGGACCGAGGATTCAGCTTTACATGTTCCTCAAGTAAAGTTTCCCTGTGCTTGAACTCTGCCCGGTGGAAACGTTTCGGTTGGCTATTGGCTGGACTGCATGTCCTAAATGGTCATTTCCCATCTGGGAAGGCTACGGCTATAAATAGCCAGCCCGCTCCAACGTTTCTCGCTGGCTACTCCGCTTGAGATTCTGAGAAGATTGTTCGAGCACCCCTCTTTGAGAGATTTGATTTTAAGATCCACTGAGAGAAAATCAAGAGTGGAAACTTAGATAGTGGTTGAGCATCATAGTAGATCTGAGTTGAGAGTTCTTGCACCTATTGCTCTTGAAGTCGCACACTCTCTATACGAATATGTGTCGGCTTGAGTGTCGAAGAGTAATTGTCTTCACCAAGCAAAGTCTTCAGCAACCAAGAGTAATTGTGGTTAACGAAGCAAGTCTGTCAAAGGTTTGGAGATCGCCGATAAGCATCTACCCCGAGTGAAATCAACTGAAGTCTGATCAGTTTCACGTTGAAGGAGAATAGGAGGGAGAGAGGTTTGCTCCTGTGTTCAATCACAAGTCCCTTCAACCAGACGTACCTCTTTTGCAGAAGAGTGAACTGGTCTACCAAATCATCTGTCGCCATCGAGCACCACTGGTCATTTCTACTCTACTACAATACTCTCAGTAGTTTATCTTCAGTGCTCTGTGTTCTAATAGATATCTCACTGATCATATATCCACATTTGTTTATTATCTATTCTATGGCTATGTTGTTTAGTGTATTTCAGTTTGTTGTGCTCAAAGTTATCTGTTTGTATGCTCGTATGTTGATCCTTTGGTGTTACCTTGTCATTCAGCTGAGTCTTGCTCTAATGAACATCTCTCAGTAGTGTTTGTGTTTCATGATTTGCTTCGTTCATAGTGTCCATCTATGCTATTCGTACAGTTTCCTTTCTGTGTTACCATTGTCACCGAGAAGGTACTTTGTCACTATACTAGGAAGATTATCATATCTTTCATCGCAAGTTTTGCTTAGTCTTACTGGTTTAGTCTGATTATCTTCATGTGCCTGTTCTAATTTAGTTTCAGTGTTCCTGTCGTAGTTTTACTTCCACTATGTTGTCTCGAGATAATTGAAGTTTCGGAAGAAATTTTAAATCTCCCATTCACCCCCTCTGGTCGACATACTCTCGATCCAACAGAGGATCTTGCCGTAGTCTATAGAGCTGTAACACCCCTATGTAATGAGCTACAGTGATCACCAAGATTATGCTTAATCATTTTGAATTACCATGCTTGATCACAATGGAATAAGATCTCATTTCAAATTCCAATTCAAATTGAAATTCAAATTTGAGGTGAAATTAAAAGTTGTTCAAATCCAGTAGCTAAAATGTTCATAATATTGGGAATAATCCATTGTGAATTATGTTAAGAATAACAACATCACCAAAATTGACTAGATGTCTCAAACCCCTTGAATACAGTGCCAATACAGCAATTTAAATGCCTTTTTCTTTATGGAAAATTCATTTGGAATTGTTTGGCCCCCAAGCCTTTTTGTTTCACTGTCTAATATTGCAACATATTTGATTAGCCAGTTTGCACATTTTTCAAAGGTGCTTTGGTGGCCAAACTATTTGCAAACAAAAGGCAGAAAAAGAAAACAGAAAAGGAAAAGGGGAAAAAGAGAAAGGCCCACTATGCCTGGGCTCTAGTCAACCGGCCGGCCCAGCCCAACTCCCCTCATCCCCTTCCTCTATTCACTCGCGCGCGCGCTGTCGCCGCGCCCGCAGTCGCCGCGCCTGGCCCCCCCTCCTCTCTGGTCGACAGCGCGCTCCCACGCTCGCCGTGGTGGATAAGGGCCTCCCCCTGCACTCCCCTGGCTCCTCCCTCGCCACTCTCCCCCCCTCTCTCCCTCTCTGCCTCGCTCGTCCGAACGGCGCCATGGCCGCGCCGTCGACGTAGCCGTAGCTACCGCCCTCCTCTCGCCGTGCCAAGTGGTCCGGCAGCCTCCCCGTGCTCGACTGCATCGTCCCCGCGCACCCGTTCGGCCGGAAGAGCACCGAGGCGATGTCGGCCACTCCTTCTTCCTCCTCGGGCGCTGCCGTCTTCCTCACCGTTCCGGCCACCTCGAGCCTCCCCCGAGCCCGCTGCCTTCCTCTACCGGCTCCCCGTGAGCATCTCTACCTCTCCCCTCTCCTCTCGCCGTCAGATTCGACCCCTAGCCCCGATCCCCCGACATGCCCGAGCCCGCCTCCGCCTGACCTCATCGCCGGTGTGGCTCCGTTGACCATTTGGTCACGGGCTCGTGCTATTTAGGTTCACCGCGTCGCGTAGGCCTCGCCTAGCCGTTTTGTTCGCTCGCGCGCGCGTTGCTTTGTCTATCCCGAGTTCGCCCGAAGCAAGCCGCCGCCTGTCGTCGTCGCCGGCGCCGATTCCGGGCACATCAGCCGCCGAGACCACCGCCAACGGACGCGGCTCGGAGTGCACGTTCCAGAGAGCCCGGCCGCGCGCGAAAAGACCCACCACAGCGAAAACCCGAGCTCGCCAGAGTTCGGCCGCCGCGGGAGAGCGCTCCGGCGCGACTCCGGTGGCCGGCGCCGACGTGGACGCACGAGGCCCACCCCTGTGCCACTGCCCATGGGCCCTGCGGGTCCCACCAGTCAGGGTTGACTGGGTCAACCCGCTGACTGGGCGGCGTGGGCCACTGACATGTGGGCCCCACTGTTTAAACGTTTTTAAAATAATTAAAATGTTAATTAAACCATTAATTAATCTGTTAGTTAATTAGTTAAACTAATCAGTCACTGACCGTGGGTCCCACCATCTAATTAGTTAAATTAGTTAGTTTAACCTTCTGTTTAATTAGTCTAGCCTATGACAGGTGGGCCCCACCTGTCAGGTTGACCAGTCAACTGGTCAGTTGACTGCTGACATCACACTGACCTCATGCTGACGTCATCATGCTACTGTTTTGGATAATTCGAATTAATTAATTAAAATAATTTTAGAAAATGATTAAAACTTTGAAAAATCATAGAAAATAAACCGTAGCTCGGATCAAAAAGTTTTCTACATGAAAGTTGATCAGAAAAACGGGACGAATCCGAATATGCCCTCTGTTTAGCTGTCACATGCCCACAGCTATGCAAACATGGAACCTTCCCCTCCGGTGCATCTGTCTGACAGATGCCCGAAGGCCGGGAAAATATCCCAGATATTTTCCCGCTTCATCTGCAACGTGTAGTACTCACCACCAGCACTGCATACTGCCATGCCATGCATCGTGCTGCATTTGTTTGCTTGTATTTATTGTTTCTTCCCCCCCTCTTCTCTCCGGTAGACGCCGAGACTGACGCTGCTCCCGAGTACGACTACACCGCAGAGGACCTGTCCCTTTCAGCAGAGCTTCCAGGCAAGCAAACCCCCCTTGAGCATGCCTATATCACCTATTCCTTCTCCCTCCTGCTTGCATTAGAAATTGCTACTGCTTTGTTATATCCTATTCTGATGCATAGCCTGCTTTTGTAACCTGCTATTGTTACTTTACCTGTCATCCTAAACTGCTTAGTATAGGTTGGTTAGTGATCCATCAGTGGCCCCTCACCCTTGTCCTAGTTGCCCCGCTTTGTTACCAGTGCCCCGATCAATATGATCGAGGGCCGAGACCAGTACTTTAAATTACACAGTTACTTGATAAAGTCGGGTCGGCCCCGAGGGGTACCCGCGAGGTTTGTGGAGACGGGTTGACCATGAGGGTACCCGCGAGTTAAATACGTGGCACGGCCGGGCATTCCTAGCCCTTGCCGTAAGTCCATGAGACGGGGCGACGGGACCACAGATCGTGGATCGCTGATTGTCACCGCGCGCTACTAATGCAACAATGGGTTTGGATATGTGATCTGAGTAGGCCTCTGGCCTTTTCGCGCTAACCACCACGCGGGAACAAGTATGGGCACTCGGCGTCGTGTGCATCAGCCGAAGCTCTTCAGACGTCAGCAGTGGAGCGACGCGCGCCGGGTTGGACCGTGTAAGCCTGCTCTTGTATTAAGGGGGCTAGGTCTGCTCACCGGTCGCGTACGCAACGTGCAGGAGTGCAAAGGGCGATGGGCTCAAGACCTCTGCGCGCTTAGGAGTTAGACCGGCGTGCTGGCCTCTCTGTTGAGCCTAGGTAGGGCTGCGACGTGTCGATCAGCCGAGGTCGGGCATGACTCGGAAAAGTGTGTCCGGCCTGAGTTAATCGAGCATGTTGGGTAAGTTAGTGCACCCCTGCAGGGAAGTATATCTATTCAAATAGCCGTGTCCACGGTAACAGGACGCTCAGGAAAGTATCCTGATCTACTACTAGAACTGGATACATGATGATGTTACTATTATGTTGGCTCCGGGGTCGCTTTCTCGCAAGGAGTAGAGGAAGGATCTCTGGGCGTGGTTACTACTTACTACTACTTTAAATTATGCTAATCTACACTCTTCTAATGATGCAAGACTCTGAAGATGCTAGTCTTCGATAGGCTAGGCCTTCCCCCTTTATTTTGGCATTTCTGCAGTTTAGTCCACAGATACAACCCCATTCTTTGATAATGATGCATACATAGAATAGCTCTAATGTTAGTCTTGCGAGTACTTTGGATGAGTACTCACGGTTGCTTTGCTTCCCCTTTTTCCCCATACCCGATTGCTGCGACCAGATGCCGGAGCCCAGGAGTCAGCTGCTACCGCCGACGACTACTACCACTACTACCCCTCTGGATACTACTACTACGAGGAGCCCTCCGACGAACAGGAGTAGTTAGGAGGCACCCAGGCAGGAGGCCTGCGCCTTTTCGATCAGTGTCGTTGTTATGCCAGCCTTCTTAAGGCAGACTTGTTTCCCTTTTATGTCTGTACTCAGATATTGTTGCTTCCACTGACGCTTGATCGCGAGCTTATGTATTCGAGCCCTCGAGGCCCCTGGCTTGTATTATAAAGCTTGTATGACTTTTATTCGTGTTTAGAGTTGTGTTGTGATATCTTCCAGTGAGTCCTTAGGCTTGATCGTGTGCATTTGCGTATATGATTAGTGCACGATTAAGCCGGGGGCGTCACAGAGCGCCTTGTGTAGGTGCATGACCTTGCTGGAGCTACCGTTATTGATTAATCCCGGAGGCTGGTTGACGTGGACCTCCTCACCGAGATCGTCGTTGAGCAAGGTTGTCCTCACGTCCATGTGATGAACTTGCCACTTGAATTGAGCAGCGATGACGAGCAGGAGGCGAATGGAATCCAGGCGAGCCACCCGGGCAAAGAATTCGTTGAAGTCTATCCCCGGCCTTGGACGTAGGCTTTCGTGACCAGACACACCTTATGCTTCACCATGTTGCTGACGGCGTCGCTCTTGATCTTGTAAACCCATTTGAGGTCGATCGACTTTTGTCTTGCAGGCAAATCAATAAGAGTCCAGGTGGCATTCTCCTCGATCGACATGAGCTGATCGCGCATCGCCTCTTGCCAGTGCTCATCACACTTTTCTGTAGCAAGCGTCGCGGGCTAACTGGAAAGGGTGAGGAGGAGTCGTTCTGCCTGCCCGGGGTTGTCGCCATCGAGGTCCAGCACGCAGTAGTAGTGATGGACGACCTCTACCTCGTCGTCGACTTCGAAGAGGGCCTAGCACACAGATGGCGGTGAGAGGAACTCCATTGTGTGGCCGCCCACAAGAGCGGAAGGGACATCGGGCGGCTATGCCATGGCAACATTTTCAACTACCCTGGTAGTGGTTCTTGCATCCCCATCCGTCGAGGCATCTTTCGATTCCGCTTCTGTAGAAGGGGTTACTTGCGCGAGCGATTTTGCTGCCATGGAAGACATTTCTTGCCCAGCTGTCCAGCTCTCGGTAATGAAGGGAGTGTTTTCGGCATCGTGCTCCCCCAGTCCCAGTCTTTTCCCTCACTGAAGACTACATCACGGGAGATGTGCCTTGTTGTCGGGCTCATAGATGAGCATGACCATGGGTTTGTTGTGATCATCAAGTTTCTTCAACCCCGTCTTGGTTTCCTTCACATGTGACATGCGGCATCGTGGTTCAACCGATAAAGATCTTCGTTGGACATGTGGGAATCAATATGGGTATCGAGATCCCGCTATTGATTATTGACCGGAGAAGTGTCTCGGTCATGTCTACATGTTCCCGAACCTGTAGGGTCGCACGCTTAACGTTCGATAGCGCTAGGGTAGCATTGAGATATTAGCAGTGGAAAATCCGAAGGTTGTTCGGAGTCCCGGATGAGATCCCGGATATCACGAGGAGCTCCGGAATAGTCCGAAGGTAAAGATTTATATATGGGAAGTCCTATTTTGATCGCCGGAAAAGTTCAGGGGCATGACGACAGTGTACCGAAGTCACCGAAGGGTTTCGGGGGTCCATCGGGGGGGGGGGGGTCCACCAGCCCCAAGGACCCACGTGGGCTGTAGGGGGGCGCCCTAGCCTAGTTGGGCCAGGCGCACCAGCCCCCACCAGGCCCATGCGCCTAGGGTGGGCAAACCCTAGGGGTGGGAGGCGCCCCACCTGACTTGGTGGGCACTCCACCTCCTAGGGCGGCCGCCCCCTCCCTTGGAGGAGGAGCTAGGGCCGGCGCCCCCTCCCCCTCACCCCTATATATAGTGGGAAGGGGCGCAGGGGGCTGCACCTTTTCGGCTGGCGCCTCCCTCTCTCCCGTATACTCCACCTCTCCTCCGGTACGCGCTTGGGGAAGCCCTGCCGGAATTCCGCTGCTGCCACCACCACCATACCGTCGTGCTGGTTCCGATCTCATCTACCTTCTCTCCCTCGCTTGCTGGATCAAGAAGGAGAGGACGCCATCGAGCTGAACGTGTGCTAATCTCGGAGGTGCCGTCCGTTCGGCACTAGATCGCGATTGGATCGTGAAAAGTACGACTACATCAACCGCGTTACGACGCTAACACTTTCGGTCTACAAGGGTATGTAGACACGCTCCCCTCTCGTTGCTATGCATCTCCTAGATTAGATCTTGGGTGTTTCATAGATTTTTTATTTATTTTCGTGCAACGTTCCCCATCACCCACATCATCCCATCTTGGACAGCTTCTCGAGGCCGGCAAAGTTCTCGTGACTGAAGTGCGCGTGTCATTGCCAAGTGTCGTCGACATGCACAGAGAGGCATACATGCTTGACAACCTGCAGGTTAACCACATACAGGCGATTCTTGGAGCGCAGTACCTGGGCGATGAGCTTCTTCTCCCGGTCTCGGATTGACATGATCCCGTGCTCAACGTCGGTTGGGCAGCCGATCTCGTATGTTTTGATTCGTTAGAATTCCAAAGGCAACAAACACGCGGGAAGGCGCTTAGATTGGGTCTATCTTTGATGCAACGGGCGGGACGTAATCAAGTTGTCATCAACTCTGATAATTTGGAGGTCATTGATACAATGAACAATGGAGGATGGTCGGCAGGAGTGGTGGCGGCAATTTTTGATGATTTTTATTTTCTTGCTTGTGATTTTCCTATTTCTAGTTTACATTGTAATAGAGAAGCAAATAAGGTTGCTCATGAGCTTGCAAGATTTACTAAATTTTCCTCTACTGTTGAATGTTTTTTTTTTTGAAAGGTACTGTTGAATGTTGATTGGTTTGAGGAGCCTTTAAATAAAATTGTACCACTTCAATAAACGATGTATCTATTGTTTCAATCAAGGGAATAAAAAAATAGAATCTAAGTAGCTTTTCTTTCCTCTCTCGCAAGACGACTAGGGAAAGCCTTCCTCCCCTCGATCTCCACCGGCGAGCCTGTAGATTCGCCTCCCCTCCGCCTGCCGCTCTGGCGGCCGGTGGCGGGGAGGGGATTTCTGATACCTCGGATCCGGCTAGTAGATTAGTAGGGTTTTAGTCCTCGCAGGGGCGGCGTTTGGACGGATGGCGGCGCTTCTTCTTCGAGTCAGTCTTCCGGGCTCTGATCCTCCTCAAGTTCGTTCGTTGGAACGGATTAGATGGAGCTCCGGCATAGATTCCTACCAGCTCCTCGGGGCGGCGAGGTTATGTTTTCTTGTCGTGCGTACGCAACGGCTTTGGTGTCAGGTTCTTCAGATCGATTCAAGGATTCAACGGCGACGACTGCGGCTCCGGGGCGCTGGTCCTTAGGGGCACGTGCACGAAGACTTCCCGACTGTCATCGACAAGGTCAGGCCGGCTCCGGTATGGGAGCGGCGACAGCGGCGCGTCGGCGGCTCGTTCTGGCGGCAGTAATGGCCGTTCGGTGGTACATGAACCTCGATGTAATTTTTATTATGTTTGAGGTGTTTTGTACTTCCGGTGAATCTTTATAATTCATCTGATCCTTTTCGGAAAAAAAATACGCGGGACGGCGTGTCGCCGAATCAAATCCAGCAAGCATAGGATCGCCTCCCTCGTCGTCTTGCCAATATAATACAGTACACATGTACTACTCGCCTATTGATTAAGGCAAAGCTGCCGCCCTGCGATTTTCTCTAATGACCAACTTGATCAATGATTTGTACTTGTTTAATCATCTGGCTAATCGCTGGCGAGATCATCGATGGAAAAGGCTTGTAGTCGACGGACGGGCAGAGAGGTCAGAGGAAAGGAGCCGAATGAAGTGCACCTGGTCACCCGATCCTGGACGGAGGGAGGTGGGGATTCAGTTACGGTGGGTCGGGGATCTCCAGATGGGGTGGGGAGGGCGCCCACGTCCAACTCGGCCCGGGGAACGTGAACGTGCCGTTGCGTCCATATGAGGTGCATCCGGTGGGACGTGGGTGCACGCATGTTCGGGAGAGTCGGACGGAACGGAGGCGTCCATTCGAAACGGGTCCCGGCGCTGCAGGTCGTGGAAGGCTCCAAGTACACCGACGCGTAGGTGAAACCAATTTTGTTCACCTAAGAAAAAAGTCTAGGTGGAGTTCGTGTTTGCTTCTGGATTTACGGAAACTTCTTCGTATCAAAATTTGACCATCTATGTGACTATCATAATTTGAAATAAAGCTGAACTAAAGCCATGACACTTTTTTTTAATCGGAGCGAGTACAAAAAAAGTGAACATTCCAAAACCTTTTAAAAATAAACTTGATCCTCTGTTGTACTTGCATAAAAAGTTGGACCCCGATTTGGACGGCCTCCCCGTCGAAGGGGGGGGGGGGGGGGGGGGGGGGTTGTTCCATCGAGCGAGCGAACGAATATGTTCCTCCCCCTATACGACAAACTCATGATTGCATAACGTGTCCCAGTTGGGCCGAAAAAAGGGCTCAATTTCCTGTGACTACTACCAAAGCCTATAAACTGGTATTAGACCTGACTTTGAATAGCTAAACAAAATAAAACAACTTTCCATGATATATAAATAAAATTGTCATCATATTCAAACGAATCAGATCAAAAAATTCCATGAAAAAAAATGATGTTTATAGCTAAAAATGCCATATAAGAAATTTTATCCAAGAAAACTTATACAAAAATACGTTTGACCTAAGTTCTTTTAAATTTGCCATGCGAATATTGACAAACTCCACACAAAAATTTATGGCAAATCTGTGATTATTTTGTCGTGCGACTATTTACAAAACTCTCCAAAATTTATCATGGCAAAATAATTTTTGGACCATATAAAAGAAATTGGACCATGGCAAAATTTCTTTCTTTTGGACAACGGCAATTTTTTTTTCCTGGGACCATGGCAAGTTTACCTCGTAGACCATGGGAAATTCCTTTATTTACAATGGCCAAATTACTTTGTGGAAAATCACAATTTTATTTTTTGGACCATGACAAATTTACTTCATGTACCATGACAATTCTTTTTCTTTTTTAATCATGGAAAAATGTAGTACATGGAACATGGCAATTTCTTTTTTTATATCATGGCAAAATTATTTCATGGGTGATGGCAAATTTACTTTAGAAACCCGGTTGTATTTTTGCTATGTTCGGTACCATGGCAAATTGTACTACATGGAACAAACCAAATTTACTGAAGAATACTTTTTTTGTGTGTTTTTCCTTTTTTTTCTATCATAGCAAATTTTACTACATGGAACATGGCAAATTTTGTTTGTGTATCATGGAATATTTGCTTCATGGGTCATGGCAAAAATTATATCTTTTTTGTATTTTTGCTTTATTTCTCTATCATGGCAAGAACATGTCAAAATTTAAGAAGATATAACTTTCCATGGTGTAAAAAGTAGTAGCTATTTTTTTGATAAATCATGTTGATCTGAGTTTGCCAAGGTAAAATCATCTTTAAAAGGTGTCATACTAAACATAAACATATGTATAGTGGATAACATATTAGATCACCATCATATTTTGCATGGCAACATTTTTTGATGTTGGACACATAATTTTGAAACCTATGCACCGAAATAAAATTTGCCATGGCAAAAATAATTTTCAAAACCTATGCACCATAATAAAAGTTGCCATCAATGTTATACGGTGAAATTATGGGCATAGCAATTAAGCATTAAAATTGTAGGTATGTTTTCAAGAACATAAATATTCCCATGTCAAACAGTTTTTAGCACGGTATGTGATTTTATGCTACTTGCCATGATACTCTATAACAAATAATGGCAAATTGTGGCAAGATTTTTTTGAGACAATTGTGTGCAAGAATTACCATGGCACTAAGTTGTCATGATGTTGAGTACAAAAGATCATGGCAATTGTGTATAAAATTACCATGATGCGTATGCGGACGCGTGCCATCATGCTCTCATAAAAGTACACATCATGACAAATTTAAAGATTTGCCATATTTTTGGATAAAGATGGCAAATCTAGGAAGTTGCCATGGGCACGTGGCAAAAAATTAGGAATGTTGTTTTCTAAAAAAATGGCAAATTTAGGGGTTTGCCAAGCTACATAATGATAAATTAGGAAAGTCCCTCTCAACTCGCCACAAGAAGTTCCTAATCAAATGAGACGGTTCATCACACAAACATGGTGGGGATTTAAACATGCGCATATCATAAGTAGGCTGAGCTTTGATAACAGCTTTAATAAGAATTTCTTTAACTCCGTGAGAAGCATATTTTTCGGGTCCAATCCTAGAGCCACTTGATAACCGATTTAATCACTAATGACAACGACGATGTGGGTGTGCACCGTGCCCCGATGTCACCCATGCCAGTGGCACAAACACACACTCACCCCGACCCTGAGCTGTAGCAGGAGGAGCCGGAGGATCCCGTTGCAGCCACCGTCTTTCAGGCATCCATCATCACCGCTCAGGCCAAAGCCATCCTTCGCGAGGCACGGGCGCAAGCGGAGGAGGCTCAGCGCATGGCCTTGATGGCGTCGACGAGCGGCACTAGGCTAACCGGCTGGCCTAGCACGCCGAGTTCAGCAGCCGCGCACGACGCTTGAGTGCGAATGGACACGGCGCTTGGCCCTTCCAACGGCGACGTCATCGAGATTTCATTATCATAGGAGGATTAGTTGGGCTGCTGCTGCTGCAATGCCGGCGACAAAGGAGAAGAAGGGTCTAAAGAAGTTTATCTAATGTTCGAGCTTAGTTTATCTAACGGTCGTACTTAGTGTTCTATGTGAGTTCAAAGTAGTGCTTAACCAGTGTTTAATCTGTGTTAAAATCAGTTGTTTATCAAATTATGAAATCGGTGCTTAATCCGTGTTAAAATCAGTAGTTTATCTAATGGTGAAATCGGTGTTTAATTTGTGTTAAAATATGTGTCCAACTGAACATTCAGTTAACAGAATTTTTTCAGTCAACTGAACTATTCCGGTTGCGTATTCTGCTATGTGAGATCTCCGACAGGTGGGACTCGATGCGTGGGGGCGGCTCGTAGCGAACAAACGATGACGGCGTGGAGGCGTGGGGCGCGGGTCCTTTTGTGATAAGTCAAAGGACCTTTCGACAAAAAACGCAACGTCACGCGGCTGCACCGGAGCGCTTGAGCGTACGCAGACTGTGCACATTTATGTATTTGCATTTATAAGTATCGTATTGGAGCGTTCCGAGACTTTTCTGTTATGCGCCAACGAATCCAAGGACTATACATATAATTTTCTTGTGATGACGCGAAAGGCACCCGAGCGTCCTGCTCGGGTGACGACTTAGGAGTCTATTAGTCATGGCTCGTATCACTGGTTTAATTAGAAAATTGCACAAACCACCAACAGTTGGAATTGAATTTGCACCGGATACCTACTCTTCGTTTTTTTTTTTTTTTGCATAAAAGACCATCTGTTTGTGTAATCCATTGCAGATAGTTATAATCCTTCATTTGATGTTGTTGTCATGATTCCTAATAGATGGGTCTTGCTTGTAAGTGGGCACTTGAAAAAAAAACATGCCACATTAGTTAAGCTCGGGCAAGCTAAAACTTCGAATATCTCCTTGTATTAGATTGTTTTGTATTTATTTTTTGAAAATCTTAAATTTCTAAAAAAAAGTCGATGGAGCCAACAAGCGGCCAATATCTCCAAAACATATAGTTCAAATAAGCTAAAAAGTTCTCAAGTCATTACTAACTATATATATGATTTACTGTTTTTTTTAGAAATTTTATATGTTAAGTTTTGAACCAAAAATAGGATGAGCAACTAAGACTACAAATATTGATAGTTTTTATTGAAGCTTGATGTTACTTTTTTTTACGTGTGCACTTACAAGCGGGATCCACTCATTAGAAATCATGTAAATATAGTCAAACGATGGATTAGAGCTAGCCGCAACAGGTTACAACAATAAGTGAGGTTTTGTGCAACAAACCTAAAAAGTTGGTGTTCTATGCATTATGCATATAAGGCTATAGTGGGAAGTATGATATATATTAGTATCATTCATATGATACTAGTGTATGATACTATCTTTATAGTGCATAGTATCATCGATGATCTTATTTATTGCCATGCATGACATATAGTGGCATATATTTTATTGTGATACGGTATCTAACTATGTTACTCTAACCCTCTCTCTTTTTTAATTGTCTGCCATATCAGCGTGTTTGCTAGTCCCGAGCGCATGATACCGGCTAAGATACCCGGTTTATTTTTCTAAGCACCTCCCTAAGCATCTACTCCCTCCGTCCGGATTTATTGGACCCGGAGACCACTTCTCTTGGACCAAGGGACATAGTAATTTGCTCACATTAATCATTTCATCCCACTCTCAATGCACTTTCTCACATGCCATCTCTCACATGCAGCCAATTAAAAAGCATGCATGAAGTGTATTTATTATTCAGTATGGGACTAGCAACAATGCTCTCACTGCAACCAATGAAATGGCTGCATGCATGTAGGTTTCTAAAGCAAGGCCTTATAAAAACGGACATGCTTGTGCTGCTCTTAGACCTAATAAACCCGGACGGAGGTAGTAGCATTGTACAAGGCCTAAGAGTTGATAGTTTGTGCAATTTCTAGTCGTGGTTCAGTGAACTGCTCAACAATTGCTTTTTTTTTTTAGAAGATGCTCAACAATTGCTAAGCGGGTGAGACGGCATTGCCAAACTTTGTCGATCGAAAGCTTGACAGCCGAAGAAGAAAAACGACGTCCTAAACACACTACAGTGCTTCGCGTGCGCTTACGCCAGCAACCGGCGTTGCCTGTGACCTGTCGGCTGTCAGAAGATCCGTGGTCCAGGGGCAAGATCTGCGCCGACGTGGCGCGCTCTGCATCAAGCGTCGGCTACGCGTCCCGATCCGCCGCAATTGCCTCTTCACGTTCACGGGTGGCCCGCGCCGTCTTCTTCCGGTGGTTGTTTCGGCGGCGGCGGCGGTCGGCAGCGGGCGTCGATCGGTTTGCAGAGAAGACTCCCAAGGACCAGATTGTATTTTCTCCTTTTAGCTGGGACTTTTTTGCAGTTGTACTGGGACACCTGTACTCTCGCGGGTTCTCTCGTAGTTTCTACGTGTATGCCACGTTTGGCCTCGTTTGTTTTTAAGGAACATGCGGTAAACTTCTCAAAAAAAAAAAGTTCCCATGAGCGGACCAAATTCTCGAGTGAAATCTTTGAACGCCCACTGTCATCATCTCGCGGTGCAGTGCCGAGAAGAGAAGAAGCGTGGGGTGTGCTGTGGCGTGCCACGCCTTCCCGTTTGACGAATACAATACGGCAACGACAACCGCCGAGTAAGCAAAGCAGAGCCACTTTGCCTTGGAAATAAAAGGAAAAATCGGCTCGGGGCGTTCCAAGGCGAGTCGCACATGGACATGGGCATTTCGTGATTTTGATGCGAGAATATATTGCGGATCGGCGCGTCGACGTCGGTGCTCGCCTTGTGCGCGACAGCTCGAGGCCTGGAGTACACACCTGCCTACCTCGCGTGGTCACTCGCACAGACTGCTCGGTTAAAGCAACTCCAACGGGCATTCTGTGCGCCCGCGTCCATTTGGATCGAAATAGACTCAAACCGCGGACCAACGCGCCGACGACAACGAACGAGTGTCCGCTTTTTGTCCGTCCGTGAACTATTCCTGGGCCAAATTTAAAGATTTTTTACGGTACATCATACTACCCAATACAGTGTGGAGTATTAAGTGATCCAACGGTCTTGATAATTCCTAATTAGGCGTAAATTTGTCCTTTCCAAAGTTTAATTATAATGGTTCATACACGCGGTCGTCCCCAACCTCCGCCATCCCGATGTCGCCGATAACCGCAGCCGACCCAGCCTGCAGGCCGCCGCCGGCTGCCCCAACCTCCGCCATCCCAACACCACTTGCAGGCCGCCGCCCGCAGAACCTCCGTCATCCCGATGCAGCCCGCCCTTCTCCGGACGCACGTCCTCCGCCCTCGTCTCCATGGTCCTGTTCGTCAGCAGGTCCGCAGGATGGACTAGCAAGCCTATGTCGCCGAAGGCTCATGTTACAATTCTATACCCAGCAGCTAGCACACACTAATCCATCAGACACAAACATTACTAATCTGGCGCACCCCCCGCGCGCACACACATGCAGAACTAAGCAGTAGACACCCATCATTCATCCGGCACGCACACACGAATCAGCAACACATACAGCCAGTGATACGCGAGGAGAAAGGGGTGGGACTGAGCTACCTACGTGAGGGAGGGAGGCTTACGAGGACGACATTACGTCGTTGGCGACGGTAGGCGTCGGTGGTGTCGTGGTGACACAGGAAGGAAGCGATCTCGCGACCGGAGGTGGCGTCCATGGCGTGGGGCTCCCTGCGATGGAGGGAGGTAGCTCATGTGCGTCGAGTAGACCGCCGCCGAGCGGCCGCGTCGAATTGCTGGGCCCGCCTGTGTGCGTCGGCGACCTCGGCGTGTCCTTGGCTGGCTGAGTTTTAATTGATTACTGCCCAGAATACCCCTAACATCTTAATATACTACCCGAATCACGCTGAAGTATTAGTAAATCCGGTGCGTTCCTCCACTTAAATGGACGGCTAATATATCTTAGATGTACTGTAAAAACTCTCCAAATTTAGGCCTGGTTTGCGTCGGCGCGGACGCCCGCTCTTGTTCTTCCCCTGACCCGCCATACAGTGGCATATCGGCCATTCTTCTCATCCCCATCCATAGACGGCACACCCCCGCCCTCAACGCCACCAACCACTGCCGGCCAGTTCGACACTCAACAGGCCACCCGCACCCACCCACGCCCCCCGGCTGCACGCCGCACCTGATGGCCGCTCTTGCCGGCGTTTGAGGCCTGTTTTTGCCATTGTCGCAGCACCTCCACGACCAAGCC
This sequence comes from Elymus sibiricus, assembly GCA_039707655.1. Classification (NCBI taxonomy): domain Eukaryota; kingdom Viridiplantae; phylum Streptophyta; class Magnoliopsida; order Poales; family Poaceae; genus Elymus; species Elymus sibiricus. The sequence continues at coordinate 161,406,720 of CM077674.1, read as the reverse complement.
ACACCCCTCGCCTCCGACGCCGCCGGGAGCTCCAAGCCCGGCGTCCTCGCTCCACAGTCGCCTTCACATCGACAGGCCTGCTGCCTAGAGTGGGTGAGGCGCGGGGCTCTTCACCGGCCGGTTTCTTCCGCCATGCCCGCAAGGTGTTTGACGTTTCGCCTGCATGGTACAAATGGATAGTGAAGATGAGTTCTTTTTCAACAACTTCATTTGTGATTCAGACGATTCATCGTCGGATGATGAGTAGTTTGTGGTTGCTACTTTGGTCGTCAATGACCACATAGTTAGGCAGCGGCTGAGGTTTAGGGGATCGATCCCGGGCCATGCTCCGGCGTTGAATCGCAACAGAGAGAGCGGCCATTGCCCACTCTGGGAAGACTACTTTCAATGCACGTCCCCACTCTTCAAACCCAAGCTCTTCCGGCGCCGCTTCTGCTTGGCTAGACATGTGTTCAATCGTATCCAGGAGGGGGTGACGGCGTAGGATGATTATTTCGTATGCAAGGAGGATGCCCTGAGAAAGCTTAACTTCTCTTATTATCAGAAATGCACTACAGCTATTCGGATGCTTGCATACAGAATATCCGGTGATCTTGTTGATGAGTATGTCTGCATGAGTGAGTCCACCTGCCTTGAATCCATGTACAAATTCTGCAAGGCTGTGGTAGCAGTGTTTGACCCGGAGTACTTGAGAGAGCAAAATGCTGCAGATACAACCCGGTTGTTGGCGATCAATGCAGATAGGGGCTTTTCGGGGACGCTTGGTAGTATAGATTGTATGCATCAAAAGTGGAAGAATTGTCCATCTGCTTGGCAGGGGCAATATAGGGGGCATGTCAAAGGGTGCACTGTAATACTTGAGGCTGTGGCTTCACAAGATCTATGGATTTGACACTCTTTTTTGGCATGGCTGGATCTCATAATGGCATCAACGTGCTTCAGCGTTCTTCGGTGTTCAGAAAACTTGGAGAAGGCAACTGCCCAGAGGTCAACGTTGAGATCAATGTCCACCAATACAACAAGGGATACTACCTAGCTGATGGTATCTATCCTCATTGGACAACTCTTGTGAAGACAATACCCAATCCGATAGGAGAGAAGAGGCAGAGATTTGTCCAAGCACAGGAGAGTGCTAGGAAGGATGTGGAGCGTGCTTTTAGTATGCTTCAATCTCGATGGGGGCATCGTTCGATACCCTGCTAGAACTTGGAGCACCAAGAAGCTGTGGGAGGTGATGACTGCTTGTGTGATCATGCACAACATGATCGTAGAAGATGAGCGTGGCGATGAAATCTTTGACTAGGGGTTTCAATTTCAGGGTGAAAATGTTGTGCCTGGGCATGGAGGAGTGGGAAGGTTTGCACAGTTCACCCAATTTCATCGTGAAATGCGTGATTGGGCAACTCACATTCAACTTCAATGATTTGGTTGAGCATTTGTGGGCTCACCTTGGCAACCAATATTTCTATTCAATGTATTTGTGACAATTTAAATTCTATTTGGTTTGTAAACTATGAGATTTTTATTTGGCTATAAACTAGAAGATTTATTTGGTTGTAATTTAAACTTTGGGCAATGTTTGATATGTATGCAAACAATTGTGCAAAAATATGACCATACCGACCGTGCGGACCAAAATGCGTCGGCGTGTTAGGCGCGCTGACCAGCCAAATGCGGACGGGGCGGACGCCGCCCAAAACACCGATCCAAACAGACAAAAAGCAGGCAAAATCCGCGTCCATTTGTGTCAGCGCTTTGGAGTTGCTCTTAGGTCATCTTCAAGCCTGGTTTGGATTCGTTCAATATGGCAGCCGCCCATTTAACCCTTCCCCCTAAACTTTCATCTCTGTTTTTTTAAGTTCATGATAAGCTCGAAATAATAGCATACCAAATTTTTCATCAGTGAAAATATTCAAATGCGACAGAAGTTCTAATTTATATTACAATCCAACTAAGTTTTAAAATAAAATAGTCTAAACTTGAATTCAACTCGCATATCTGTTCACTGTTCTAGTTGTTCCCTTTACCGCCCACATATGCTCAATCAAATCTTTCTTGGCTACTCATGAGTTGCTCGGTGCGAAATTTGTTGATGCATTTGGACAAATCATCAAACATGGCTGGATTCTGATGTGGAAGTTCGATAGGATCACCCATATTCTTAAATTTCAGAGTTCTGGCAGCATCTTCACCCTCATCCACCACAATTATATTGTGCATGATCACACAACATGTCATGACCTTCCACAAGGTCTCCTGATCTCATTGTTAAGCAGGTCCACGAACAACTACAAAACATGAACGGAGCACTCCAAATGCCCCCTTCACATCCTTTCTACCTCCTTCTTGTCTTTGGGCAAAGTGAGCTCTTTTCTTACCAACTGGCTCATAGATGGTCTTGACTAAGGTAACGCACGGAAGATAGATAACGTCACACAAACAGTAACCCATGTGGTACTCATGCCATTGACAGTATAGTAGCACAAAGAAGCTTGTCCTATGGTCAATCTAGCAAACACTGAAGACTGTGCTTTTTCCTTTTTTTTAGGGAAGCACAAATGTGCTTTTCCCTTTTCGGGTGCCTCTCACGGAAGCACAAACTGTCTTCTCACGGAAGCAAGCCTGTGCTTCTCCCTTTTTCGGAAAGCACATGCTGTGCTTTCTCGCGGAAGCACAACTTATGCTTCCCGCAAAAACATAGGTTGTGCTTCTCACAGAAACACATATTGTGCTTTTCCGTTTTCAGGGGTTGCACAGCTCTGCTTCTCGCAAAAAGGTGTTCCTTTCCAAAAAAAAAGAAAAAGGAAAAAATGTTGTTCATCAAAACTTAGGAAAAAAATTGAAAACGCTTGCAAAAAAAACGTGCTCCTATGGAGTGCGCCAAGCGTGCGACACATGGCGCATCAAATGGCACTCTCCTACCAACCGAAAACGCCCGCTGGGTACCCGTTAATTAGTTTTCTCAGTTTTGCCTCTTACTTCTTTTTAAAAATCAAGTCAACAACATTTTTTCCTTCTAGAGGGAAAGAGAGGCAGCAACTGGCCCGTATATGTTGAGACGGCCCACAAACCCACTCAAACCTAGCCTCCAGCTTTGCCTATGTTTTTTTAAACAAGGCAAAAACTTCAGCCTTGGAGACAGATTATCTATATCTATACCAATATAATAAGACCCAAAGGAGTAGATCTAATTCATCTTGGCCATCAAATTATGTCAATCCAACCTACCTAGATTGCTCCAATGGTGAGTGATAACCCACAAGTATAGGGGATCGCAACAGTTTTCGCGAGTAGTATTTCACCCAGATTTATTGATTCGACACAAGGGGAGCCAAAGAATATTTGCAAGTATTAGCAGTTGAGTTGTCAATTCAACCACACCTGGAGATAAAATATCTGCAGCAGAATATTTAGTAGCACAGTAATATGATAGTTTTGATAGCAGTAGCAGTAGTAACAATAGTAACAGCAACAGTAACAGTAACAGTTTGTAGCAAGTGTAAAGCAGTAGTAACAAAGTAACTTAGCAGAAACCAATATGAGAAAGTCGTAGGCATTGGATCGGTGATGATAATTATGTTGGATGATATTCATCATATAACAGTCACAACCTAGGGCGATACACAATAGCTCCAATTCATCAATGTAATGTAGGCATGTATTCCGTATATAGTCATACGTGCTTATAGTAAGAACTTGCATGCCATCTTTTGTCCTACCCTCCCGTGGCAGCGGGGTCCTTAAGGAAACTAAGGTATATTAAGGCCTCCTTTTAATAGAGAACCGGAATAAAGCATTAGCACTCAGTGAATACATGAACTCCTCAAACTACGGCAATCACCGGAAAGAATCCCAATTATTGTCACCTTGGGGTATGCGGATCATAACACGTAATAGGTGCATATAACTTGCAAGATAGGATCAAGAAGACAAATATATTCATGAAAACATAAAGGGTTCAGATCTGAAATCATGGCAGTCGGGCCCTAGTGACAAACATTAAGCATAGCAAAGGCATAGCAACATCAATCTCAGAACATAGTGGATACTAGGGATCAAAGTCCTAACAAATTGACTCGATTACATGATAAATCTCATCCAACCCATCACCTTCCAGCAAGCTGCTACTTGTGATCTGCGTTTGTTTTTCCCCGAAGAGGAGGGGATGATGCAGTATAGTAGAGATAAGTACTTCCCTCAGTTATGAAACCAAGGTTATCAATCCAGTAGGAGAATCACGCAACAACTCGTTAGCAGTACGTGCACACAAAATAACAAATCCTTGCACCCAACGCGAACAAGGGGCTGTCAATCCCTTGGCGGTTAATTGCAAGATTAAATTGTATGGTGATAGATAGATAGATCGAACAAAAATACAAAATAAAATAAATAAAGTAAAATTGCAGCAAAGTATTTTTAGGATTTTTAATATATGATATAGGTAGACCCGGGGGCCATAGTTTTCACTAGAGGCTTCTCTCTTGAAAATAGCATACGGTGGGTAAACAAATTACTGTTGGGCAATTGATAGAAAAGCAAATAATCATGACGATATCCAAGGCAATGATCATGTATATAGGCATCACGTCCGAGACAAGTAGACCAAGACGATTCTGCATCTACTACTATTACTCCACACATCGACCACTATCCAGCATGCATCTAGAGTATTAAGTTCATAAAGAACGGAGTAACGCCTTAAGCAAGATGACATGATGTAGAGAAGCAAATTCAAACAATATGAATAAACCCCATCTTTTTATCCTTAATAGCAACGATACATACGTGTCATGTCCCCTTCTATCACTGGGATTGAGCACCGCAAGATCGAACCCATTACAAAGCACCTCTCCCATTGCAAGATAAATCAATCTAGTTGGCCAAACCAAATCAATAGATCATAGAGAAATACGAAACTATAACAATCATGCATAAAAGAGTTCAGAGAAAACTCAAATGATATTCCTGGATAATCTAATCATAAACTCACAATTCATCGGATCCCAACAAACACACCGCAAAAAGTGATTACATCGGATAGGACTCCAAGAACATCGAGGAGAACATTGTATTGAAGATCAAAAAGAGAGAAGAAGCCATCTAGCTACTAACTATGTGATGGAAATATGCCCTAGAGGCAATAATAAAGTTGTTATTATTTTATATTTCCTTGTTCATGATAAAGGTTTATTATTCATGCTAGAATTGTATTGATCGGAAACTTAAATACATGTGTGAATACATAAACAAATACCGTGTCCCTAGTGAGCCTCTACTAGACTAGCTCGTTGATCAAAGATGGTTAAGGTTTCCTAACCATAGACATGAGTTGTCATTTGATAATGGGATCACATCATTAGGAGAATGATGTGATGGACAAGACCCATCCGTTAGCTTAGCATATGATCGTTTTGTTTATTGCTACTGCTTTCTTGAATGTCAAATACATGTTCCTCAGACCATGAGATCATGCAACTCCCGGATACCAGAGGAATACCTTGTGTGCTATCAAACGTCACAACGTAACTGGGTGATCATAAAGATGCTCTACAGGTATCTCCGAAGGTGTCCGTTGAGTTGGCATGGATCGAGACTGGGATTTGTCACTCCGAGTTTCGGAGAGGTATCTCTGGGCCCTCTCGGTAATGCACATCATAAGAAGCTTGCAAGCAAAGTGACTAAGGAGTTAGTTACGGGATGATGTATTATGGAACGAGTAAAGAGACTTGCTGGTAACGAGATTGAACTAGGTATGGAGATACCGACGATCGAATCTCGGGCAAGTAACATACCGACGGACAAAGGGAATTACGTATGTTGTCATTGCGGTTCGACCGATAAGATCTTCGTGGAATATGTAGGAACCAATATGGGCATCCAGGTTCTGCTATTGGTTATTGACCGGAGAGGCGTCTCGGTCATGTCTACATCATTCCCGAACCCGTAGGGTCCGCACGCTTAACGTTCGTTGACGATATAGTGTTATATGAGTTATGTGAATTGGTAACCGAATATTGTTCGGAGTCCCGGATGAGATCCCGGACATCACGAGGAGTCTCGGAATGGTCGAGAGGTAAAGATTTATATATGGGAAGTCATATTTTGGGTTCCGGAAAAAAAATGCAGTTTTTTCGGTATTGTACCGGGAAGCTTCCAGAAAGTTCCGGAGGATTCCGGAGGGGTCCGGAAGTCCACAAGTGGGTCCACCACGTCCCAAGGGCTGGCATGGGCTAAGGGGAGGCGTCCTGGCCTTATTGGGCCAGGCGCACCAAGTCCTCAAAAGCCCACGCAGCTAGGGAAGGAAAAAAAGGGAGAGTCCTAGTAGGAATAGGATTGGACTTTGGAGTCCAAATCCACGTGTGTACTATTCACGCTTACTGTTCGCGTGGCACTATTCCTTCTACTCCAAGCCCCTACACATATATAAATAGAGGGGAGGGGGCGCCCCAAAGAAGACACAACATTGTCTTAGCCGTGTGCGGCGCCCCCCTCCACTGTTCCGTCCCTCGGTCATATTTTCGCAGTGTTTGGGCGAAGCCCTGCGGAGATAGCATTACCATCACCGTCACCACGCCGTCGTGCTGCCGGAACTCATCCACTACCTCGCCGTCTTGCTGGATCAAGAAGTCGAGGACGTCACCGAGCTGAACGTGTGCTGAACGCGGAGGTGCCGTACGTTCGGTACTCGGTCGGTTGGATCGTGAAGTTGTTCGACGACATCAACCGCGTTGTTCTAACGCTTCCGCTTACGGTCTACGAGGGTACGTAGACACACTCCCCCTCTCGTAGCTATGCATCTCCATGGATAGATCTTGCGTGTGCGTAGAATTTTTTTGTTTTCCATGCAACGTTCCCCAACATACCGATGGTATGCACGAGTAGAACACAAAGAGTTGTGGGCGGTGATCGTCATACTGCTTACCACCAACGTCTTATTTTGATTTGGCGGTATTGTAAGATGAAGCGGCCCGGACCAACCTTACATGTCCACGTACATGAGACCGGTTCCACCGACAGACATGCAACTTGTTTTGCATAAAGGTGGCTGGCGGGTGTCTGTTTCTCCTACTTTAGTTGAATCGAATTTGACTGCGGCCGGTCCTTGTTGAAGGTTAAAACAACAAACTTGATAAATCACCGTTGTGGTTTTGTGCTATAGGTAAGAACGGTTCTTGCTAGAAGCTCGTAGCAGCCACGTAAAACTTGCAACAACAAAGTAGAGGACGTCTAACTTGTTTTTGCAGGGTATGCTGTGATGTGATATGGTCAAGACATGATGTGATATACGTTGTTGTATGAGATGATCATGTTTTGTAATTTATCGGCAACCGGCAGGAGCCTTATGGTTGTCTCTTTATTGTATGAAATGCAAGCTCCATGTAATTGCTTTACTTTATCGCTATGCGTTAGCAATAGTTGTAGAAGCAATAGTTGGCGAGACGACCACGACGCAACGATGGAGATCAAGGTGTCGAGCCGGTGACAATGGAGATCATGACAATGCTTTGGAGATGGAGATCAAAAGCACAAGATGATGGCCATATCATGTCACATATTTTGATTGCATGTGATGTTTATCCTTTATGCATCTTATTTTGCTTAGAACGACGGTAGCATTATAAGATGATCCCTTCACTAAATTTCAAGATAAAAGTGTTCTCCCCGAGTATGCACCGTTGCTAAAGTTCGTCGTTTCGAAGCACCTCGTGATGATCGGGTGTGATAGATTCTACGTTCACATACAACGGGTGTAAGCCAGTTTTACACAAGCAGAATACTTGGGTTAAACTTGACGAGCCTAGCATGTACAGACATGGTCTTGGAACACTGGAGACCGAAAGGTCGAACATGAGTCATATAGTAGATATGATCAACATGGAGATGTTCACCATTGATGACTATCCCATGTCATGTGATGATCGGACATGGGCTAGTTGATTTGGATCATGTATCACTTAGTTAACTTGAGGGATGTTAATTTAAGTGAGAGTTCATTAGTAATTTGATTAATTGAACTTAATTTATCATGAACTTAGTCTTGATGGTTTCTTTGCATATCTATGTTGTAGATAAATGGCCCGTGCTACTGTTCCGTTGAATTTTAATGCGTTCCTAGAGAAAGCTAAGTTGAAAGATGATGGTAGCAACTACACGGACTGGGTCCGTAACTTGAGGATTATCCTCATTGCTGCACAGAAGAATTTTGTCCTTGATGCACCGCTAGGTGATGGACCTGCTGCAGGAGCTGCTGCAGATGTTGTGAACGCCTGGCAGGCTCGATATGATGACTACTCGATAGTTCAGTGTGCCATGCTCTACGGCTTAGAACCGGGACTACAAAAGCGTTTTGAACGCCACGGAGCATATGAGATGTTCCAAGAGCTGAAATTGATATTTCAAGCTAATGCCCGGGTTGAGAGATATGAAGTCTCCAACAAGTTCTTCAGCTGTAAGATGGAGGAGAACAGTTCTGTCAGTGAACACATACTCAGAATGTCTGGGTACCACAACCACTTGACTCAGCTGGGAATTAATCTTCCGGTTGAGAGTGTTATTAACAGAGTTCTTCAGTCACTGCCACCAAGCTATAAAGGCTTCGTGATGAACTATAATATGCAAGGGATGGAGAAGACAATTCCCGAGCTCTTCGCGCTGCTGAAATCTGCGGAGGTAGAAATCAAGAAGGAGCATCAAGTGTTGATGGTTAACAAGACCACTAGTTTCAAGAAAAAGGGCAAGGGAAAGAAGGGGAACTTCAAGAAGAACGGCAAGCAAGTTGCCGCTCCCACGAAGAAACCCAAAGCTGGACCCAGGCCTGAAACAGAGTGCTTCTACTGCAAAGGGACTGGTCACTGGAAGCGGAACTGCCCCAAGTATTTGGCGGATAAGAAGGATGGCAAAGTGAGCAAAGGTATATTTGATATACATGTTATTGATGTGTTCCTCACTAATGCTCGCAGTAGCGCCTGGGTATTTGATACTGGTTTGGTTGCTCATATTTGTAACTCGAAAGAGGAGCTACGGAATAAGCGAAGATTGGCTAAGGACGAGGTGACGATGCGCGTCGGGAATGGTTCCAAGGTTGATGTGATCGCCGTCGGCACGCTACCTCTACATCTACCTTCGGGATTAGTTTTAGACCTAAATAATTGTTATTTGGTGCCAGCGTTGAGCATGAACATTATATCTGGATCTTGTTTATTGCGAGACGGTTATTCATTTAAGTCAGAGAATAATGGTTGTTCTATTTATATGAGTAACATCTTTTATGGTCACGCACCTTTTGTGAATGGTCTATTCTTGTTGAATCTCGATCGTAGTGATACACATATTCATAATATTGATGCCAAAAGATGCAAAGTTGATAATGATAGTGCAACATACTTGTGGCACTGCCGTTTAGGTCATATTGGTGTAAAGCGCATGAAGAAACTCCATGCGGATGGACTTTTGGAATCTCTTGATTATGAATCATTTGATACTTGCGAACCATGCCTCATGGGCAAGATGACTAAAACTCCATTCTCTGGAACAATGGAGCGAGCTACTGATTTGTTGGAAATAATACATACCGATGTATGCGGTCCGATGAATGTTGAAGCACGCGGCGGGTATCGTTATTTTCTAACCTTCATAGATGATTTGAGTAGATATGGGTATATCTACTTGATGAAACACAAGTCCGAAACATTTGAAAAGTTCAAAGAATTTCAGAGTGAAGTAGAGAATCATCGTAACAAGAAAATAAAGTTTCTACGATCTGATCGCGGAGGCGAATATTTGAGTTACGAGTTTGGCCTTCATTTAAGAAAATGTGGAATTGTTTCACAACTCACGCCACCTAGAACACCACAGCGTAATGGTGTGTCCGAACGTCGTAACCGTACTTTATTGGATATGGTGCATTCTATGATGTCTCTTAGCGATTTGCCACTATCGTTTTGGGGTTATGCATTAGAGACAGCTGCATTCACGTTAAATAGGGCACCGTCTAAATCCGTTGAGACGACACCATATGACCAATGGTTTGGCAAGAAACCTAAGCTGTCGTTTCTTAAAGTTTGGGGATGCGATGCTTTTGTGAAAAAGCTTCAACCTGATAAGCTCGAACCCAAAGCGAAGAATAGGATACCCTAAAGAAACAATTGGGTACACCTTCTACCACAGATCCGAAGGCAAGGTCTTTGTTGCCAAGAATGGGCCCTTTCTAGAGAAGGAGTTTCTCTCGAAAGAAGTGAATGAGAGGAAAGTAGAACTTGATGAGGTAATTGTACCTTCTCTCGAATTGGAAAGTAGCTCATCAGAGAAAACCGTTCCCGTGATGCCTACACCAATAAGAGAGGAAGATAATGATAAAGATCATGAAACTTCAGATCAAGTTACTACTGAAGTTCGTAGGTCGACCAGAGTACGTTCCGCACCAGAGTGGTACGGTAATCCTGTTCTGGAAGTTATGTTGTTAGACAACGGCGAACCTACGAACTATGAAGAAGCTATGATAAGCCCGGATTCCGACAAATGGCTTGAGGCCATGAAATACGAGATAGGATCCATGTATGAGAACAAAGTATGGACTTTGGTGGACTTGCCCGATGATCGGCAAGCCATTGAGAATAAATGGATTTTTAAGAGGAAGACATATGCTGATGGTAATATCACTGTCTACAAAGCTCGACTTGTCGCGAATGGTTTTCGACAAGTTCAAGGGGTTGACTACGATGAGACTTTCTCACCCGTAGCGATGCTTAAGTCTGTCCGAATCATGTTAGCAATTGCCGCATTTTATGATTATGAAATCTGGCAAATGGATGTCAAAACTGCATTCCTTAATGGTTTTCTCAAAGAAGAGTTGTATATGATGCAACCAGAAGGTTTTGTCGATCCTAAGGGTGCTAACAAAGTGTGCAAGCTCCAGCGATCCATCCATGGACTGGTGCAAGCATCTCGGAGTTGGAATATACGCTTTGATGAGGTGATCAAAGCATATGGTTTTGTATAGACTTACGGTGAAGCCTGTATTTACAAGAAAGTGAGTGGGAGCTCTATAGCATTTCTAATATTATATGTGGATGACATATTGTTGATTGGAAATGATATAGAATTTCTGGATGGCATAAAGGGATACTTGAATAAGAATTTTTCAATGAAAGACCTCGGTGAAGCTGCTTATATATTGGGCATCAAGATCTATAGGGATAGATCAAGACGCTTGATAGGACTTTCACAAAGCACATACCTTGACAAAGTTTTGAAGAAGTTCAAAATGGATCAGTCAAAGAAAGGGTTCTTGCCTATCTTGCAAGGTGTGAAGTTGAGTCAGACTCAATGCCCGACCACAGCAAAAGATATAGAGAAAATGAAAGTCATTCCCTATGCCTTAGCCATAGGTTCTATTATGTATGCCATGCTGTGTACCAGACCTGATGTGTGCCTTGCCATAAGTTTAGCAGGGAGGTACCAGAGTAATCCAGGAGTGGATCACTGGACAGCGGTCAAGAATATCCTGAAGTACCTGAAAAGGACCAAGGACATGTTTCTCGTTTATGGAGGTGACGAAGAGCTCGTCGTAAAGGGTTACGTCGATGCAAGCTTCGACACTGATCCGGATGACTCTAAGTCACAAACCGGATACGTATTTATATTAAATGGTGGAGCTGTCAGTTGGTGCAGTTCCAAGCAGAGCGTCGTGGCGGGATCTACGTGTGAAGCGGAATACATAGCTGCTTCGGAAGCAGCACATGAAGGAGTCTGGATGAAAGAGTTCATATCCGATCTAGGTGTAATACCTAGTGCATCGGGTCCAATGACAATCTTTTGTGACAAAACTGGAGCAATTGCCATAGCCAAGGAGCCCAGGTTTCACAAGAAGACCAAACACATCAAGAGACGCTTCAACTCCATTCGTGAATATGTCAAGGATGGAGACATAGAAATTTGCAAAGTACACATGGATCTGAATGTGGCAGACCCGTTGACTAAGCCTCTTCCACGAGCAAAAAATGATCAGCACCAAGACTCCATGGGTGTTAGATTCATTACTATGTAATCTAGATTATTGACTCTAGTGCAAGTGGGAGACTGATGGAAATATGCCCTAGAGGCAATAATAAAGTGGTTATTATTTTATATTTCCTTGTTCATGATAAAGGTTTATTATTCATGCTAGAATTGTATTGATCGGAAACTTAAATACATGTGTGAATACATAAACAAATACCGTGTCCCTAGTGAGCCTCTACTAGACTAGCTCGTTGATCAAAGATGGTTAAGGTTTCCTAACCATAGACATGAGTTGTCATTTGATAACGGGATCACATCATTAGGAGAATGATGTGATGGACAAGACCCATCCGTTAGCTTAGCATATGATCGTTCTGTTTATTGCTACTGCTTTCTTGAATGTCAAATACATGTTCCTCAGACCATGAGATCATGCAACTCCCAGATACCGGAGGAATACCTTGTGTGCTATCAAACGTCACAACGTAACTGGGTGATCATAAAGATGCTCTACAGGTATCTCCGAAGGTGTCCGTTGAGTTGGCATGGATCGAGACTGGGATTTGTCACTCCGAGTTTCGAAGAGGTATCTCTGGGCCCTCTCGGTAATGCACATCATAAGAAGCTTGCAAGCAAAGTGACTAAGGAGTTAGTTACGGGATGATGTATTATGGAACGAGTAAAGAGACTTGCCGGTAACGAGATTGAACTAGGTATGGAGATACCGACGATCGAATCTCGGGCAAGTAACATACCGACGGACAAAGGGAATTACGTATGTTGTCATTGCGGTTCGACCAATAAGATCTTCGTGGAATATGTAGGAACCAATATGGGCATCCAGGTTCCGCTATTGGTAATTGACCGGATAGGCGTCTCGGTCATGTCTACATCATTCCCGAACCCGTAGGGTCCGCACGCTTAACGTTCGTTGACGATATAGTGTTATATGAGTTATGTGAATTGGTAACCGAATATTGTTCGGAGTCCCGGATGAGATCCCGGACGTCACAAGGAGTCTCCGAATGGTCGAGAGGTATAGATTTATATATGGGAAGTCATATTTTTGGTTCCGGAAAAAAAATGCAGTTTTTTCGGTATTGTACCGGGAAGCTTCCAGAAGGTTCCGGAGGATTCCGGAGGGGTCCGGAAGTCCACAAGTGGGTCCACCACGTCCCAAGGGCTGGCATGGGCTAAGGGGAGGCGCCCTGGCCTTATTGGGCCAGGCACACCAAGTCCTCAAAAGCCCACGCAGCTAGGGAAGGAAAAAAAGGGAGAGTCCTAGTAGGAATAGGATTGGACTTTGGAGTCCAAATCCACGTGTGTACTATTCACGTGGCACTATTCCTTCTACTCCAAGCCCCTACACATATATAAATAGAGGGGAGGGGGCGCCCCAAAGAAGACACAACAGTGTCTTAGCTGTCTGCGGCGCCCCCCTCCACAGTTCCGTCCCTCGGTCATATTTTCGTAGTGCTTGGGCGAAGCCCTGCGGAGATAGCATTACCATCACCGTCACCACGCCGTCGTGCTGCCGGAACTCATCCACTACCTCGCCGTCTTGCTGGATCAAGAAGTCGAGGACGTCACCGAGCTGAACGTGTGCTGAACGCGGAGGTGCCGTACGTTCGGTACTCGGTCGGTTGGATCGTGAAGTTGTTCGACGACATCAACCGCGTTGTTCTAACGCTTCCGCTTACGGTCTACGAGGGTACGTAGACACACTCCCCCTCTCGTAGCTATGCATCTCCATGGATAGATCTTGCGTGTGCGTAGAATTTTTTTTGTTTTCCATGCAACGTTCCCCAACAATATGGACCCGAAGGTCTGTGGTAAACTACTCACACATCATCGAAAGGGCAGCAAGGTTGATGTAGAGCCCCTCTGTGATCGAATCCCCCTCCGGCGGAGTGCCGGAAAAGGCCTCCAGATGGGATCTCTCGAGAACAGAAATTTACGGCGGCGGAAAAAGTATTTCGTGGACTCCTCTGTTGGTTTCCTGATTTTAGAGAATTTATAGAGGTGGAATTAGGTCAAACGGAGCAGAGGCGGGCCCACGAGGCACCAGGGCGCGCCACCCCCCTGGGGCGTGCCCTGGTGGCTCGTGGCCACCTTCTCTGGCTTCTGGCCCTCTCCCGAAGCTTCTAGTGTCTCTTATGTCCAGGAAAAAATCTCCAAAAAGTTTCGTGGCATTTGGACTTCGTTTGGTATTGATATTCTGGAAAACCAAAAACAGGCAAAAAACGGCAACTGGCACTGGGCACTAAGTTAATAGGTTAGTCCCAAAAAAGGATATATAATTGCTTGTAAGTGTAAATAAAACATCCAAGATTGATACTATAATAGCATGAAACAATCAAAAATTATAGATATGTTGGAGACGTATCAAGCATTCCCAAGCTTAATTCCTGCTCGTCCTCGAGTAGGTAAATGATAAAAACAGAATGTTTGATGTGGAATGCTACCTATCATATTCATCATATAATCTTTTCTTTTGTAGAATGGACATTTGGACTTGAATGATTCAAAGCAATAGTCTATAGTTTGACATGAAGACATAAATACTCAAGCATACTAACAAGCAACCATGTCTTTCAAAATATCAACGCTAAAGAAGGCCATCCCTAGCCCATTATGCTCAATCATTGATCCATTCATGAAACACACTCAATATTAGCTACACACAATGCACAAGTATGACAATAGTGCTCTCTAGTTGGTGCTTTGTAAGAGAAGGTGGAGACTCTAAATAAAAATAAAAATTGCATAAAAGTAAATGGATAGGCCCTTCACAGAGGGAAGAAGAGATTTGCAGAGGTGCCAGAGCTCAAGGCTAAAATTAGAGAGATAAACTATTTTGAGAGGCATGCTTTTCCTGTCAACGAAAACGACCGAGAATTCCCAATATCTTCCATGCTAGACACATTATAGGCGGTTCCCAAACAGAAAATAAAGTTTATTTCCTTTCCACCATTCTTTCACAATCCATGGCTAGCCGTATCCACGGGTGCCTTCCATACCAACACTTTCCAAGGAATTTATTATTAACATCATATTAAATTTTTTTGCATTTTGGGACTGGGCATCCCTATTACCTGCCACTCTCTCGTGCAATGACAAGTGAATAAACACTCATCGTGAGAATAACACACCTAGCATGGAAAATATTGGCCACCCCCTGCCGCTTCATGAGCGGTACGGGCACACAAAATGGAAAATTATTTTAAAAAATTAGAGTTGGCACATGCAAATTTACTTGGAACGGCAAGGAAATACCGCATATAGGTAGGTATGGTGGACTCATTTGGCACAACTTTAGGTTTAAGGAGTTGGATGCACAAGCAGTATTCCCGCTTAGTACAAATGAAGGCTAGCAAATAGATTGAGAAGCGACCAACCGAAAAGTGAAAATGGTCATAAACATGCATTGAACATAACTAACACTGAATAATGCACCATAAGTAGGATATAATTTCGTTGCATAACTATTGACTTTATGTGCATGCATAGGGAATCACAAACCTTAACTCCAATATTCTTACTAAATCACAATTACTCACTAACATGACTCACATATTATCATCTCCATATCGCAAAACTATTGCAAGGAATCAAACTTATCATATCCAATGATCTTTCATGAAAGTTTTTATTATATCACTCTTGAATATTCAACACTTTTGGACCAAATTCATATCTTGTGCAAATTACCATTACTATTATCAACTCTCAAAAAGATATATGTGAAGCATGAGAGTGCAAATATTTCTTCAAAATTTAATCTTATCAACTCTCAAAATAATATAAGTGAAGCATGAGATTTCAAATATTTCTTCAAAATATAGCCACCGCCGTGCTCAAAAAGATTTAAGTGAAGCACTAGAGCAACTGCCTAGCTCAAAAGATATAAGTGAAGCACGTAGAGTATTCTAACAAATCATGATAAACGCGTGGCTCTCTCAAATAGGTGTGTCCAGTAAAGATGATTGTGAGAAACTAAAAAGCAAACAAAGCAAAGACTCATATAATACAAGACGCTCCAAGCAAAACTCATGATATGTGACGAATAAAAATATAGCTCCAAGTAAAATTACCGATAGTTGGTAGAAGAAAGAGGGGATGCCTTCCGGGGCATCCCCAAGCTTAGTTGCTTGGGAGTCCTTGAATATTACCTTGGGGTGCCTTGGGCATCCCCAAGCTTAGGCTCTTGCCACTCCTTATTCCTTCATCCATCGTGATCTCACCCAAAACTTGAAAAGTTCAATCACACAAAACTCAACAAAACCTTCGTGAGATCCGTTATTATAACAAACAAATCTTTAACTTTAGGTACTGTTGTAAATTGATTCATATTTAATATTGGCATAATGCTACTGTACTCCAACTTCTCCATGACTCATACCCCCCGATACGATCCATAGATTCATCAAAATAAGCAAACTATGCAACAAAAACAGAATCTGTCTAAAACAGAACAATCTGTAATGATCTATTTAAAAGCTATATGTATGTAACTCCAAAAATTCTGAAAAATTAGGACAACGTGGGAAATTCATATACCAATACTGTGTAAAAATTCCAGCACTAGACGCAAAACTTTCTGTTTTCCAAACAGCATCAATTATACTATCTTCCAAATCATTCCAAA
Source organism: Elymus sibiricus (assembly GCA_039707655.1). Lineage (NCBI taxonomy): Eukaryota > Viridiplantae > Streptophyta > Magnoliopsida > Poales > Poaceae > Elymus > Elymus sibiricus. The sequence continues at coordinate 161,390,072 of CM077674.1, read as the reverse complement.
GGCATTACTTGGCACAAACACTAATTAAAACATAAAAACACAATCATAACAGTAGCATAATTGTGTGCACACAAGAAAAGAAATAAAAAGTTTATTGGGTTGTCTCCCAACAAGCTCTTTCTTTATAGCCATTAAGATAGGCTTCGAGATTTTAATGATGCTCAAATAAAAGATAAGAATTGAAGCACAAAGAAAGCATCATATAGCATGTAAGAAACATATTTAAGTCCAACATACTTCCTGTTCATAGGCATTTTATTGGCAAACAAATTTTCAAGACAAAAAGTATCTAGCATATGTAAGGAAGAAAATGAAGCATTAACAATTTGAACTTCAAGAGAGGTAATTGAGAAACATGAAAATTTCTACAACCATATTGTCCTCTCTCATAATAATTACATGTAGGATCATAGTCAAATTGAATAATATAGCTATCATATAAAATATTCTCTTCATGATGCACATGCATATTTTTTTTTATAATCTTCCAAGATAGTGGGATTAACATCAACTAAAGTTATGACCTCTCCAAACCCACTTTTATCAAAAAAATTATAAGGTTGAACACTCTCCAAATATGTGGGATTATTTTTACCTAAAGTTGACACTCTTCCAAACCCACTTTCAATCTTAGCGCAAACATATTCATCATGAGGCTTAAACAAATTTTCAAGATCATAAGAATCATTATCACCCCAATCATGATCATTGCAATAAGTAGTAGACATAACAAAATTATCATCCCCAAGCTTGTAGCTTTGCATATCATTAGCACAATTGACATTAGTAGAATTTATAATAGCATCGTTGCAATCATACTTTTCATTCAAGGAGCTATCAAGTGTGGGAACAATAGCAATAATTTTATTTTTAACATAAGGAACTATAGCAAGTTCATTTTCATAAGCATAATTAATATTGGCATCATGGCCACAAGCATAGAAAGCATCAAATTCATCACAAAGGGATATTTCAAGCGAATCAATGGGATCATAATTATCTATAGATTCCTGCATATCATTATTCCCTTCCAAAGCAGCAGACATTCTCCCAATAAATTCACTAACATAGGCATTAGAAGCATAGTTTTCGTAGCAGTATTTGAGTATGTCAAAATTTTCAGATTTGTAGAGAGTAGCATCATACTTTTCAATCAAAGAAGCAACTTCATAAGCACCCTTAAAAGCAACAAATTCTTCAATTTGTTCGATATCATAGTAACTATAAACATCCTTGGCATAAGAAGATAAGATTTCATTGTCATTAAACTCACATAGATAGGGGAGGTGTTTTTTTTAGGGTTCTTAGAGCAACAAGTAAAATCATAAATTTCACATAGATTCCAAGCATAGCATAGCAAACAATTTATTTGACGCCATAAGAGTCTCTCCTTTTGAGACAAATGGTGACGCACAAAATGAGCATGCTCATCTAATGATTTTCCCTCAACTAAACTAGTTGGGGTTTCAGCACGAGCACAAATGGATCGAAGATGATCCAGGTAGAAGACTTTAAGTGGATCCATAGTCATCTTAAATTTTTTTGCTTTCATTTTCTGTTTTTGAGTGTGCACACATGAAGGCAAATAACAAGCAAAAAAGCAAACAAAGAAGCAAACACGAAAAAGGCAAACGGAAGATATTTTTGTATTTTTGCAAAAAAAAAATTAGAAGTGGGGGAGATGAAAATGAGAGGCAAAGGCAAATAAAGTAAATGCAAGGAGATGAAAGTTTATGCGTAGGTACCTGATAGATGTTGATGATGTCTCCCCGGCAACGGCGCCAGAAATTCTTCCTGCTACTTGTGATCTGCGTTGGTTTTTCCCCGAAGAGGGGGGGATGATGGAGTACAGTAGAGATAAGTATTTCCCTCAGTTATGAAACCAAAGTTATCAATCCAGTAGGAGAATCACGCAACAACTCGTTAGCAGTACCTGCACAGAAAATAACAAATCCTTGCACCCAACGCGAACAAGGGGTTGTCAATCCCTTGGCGGTTAATTGCAAGATTAAATTGTATGGTGATAGATAGATAGATCGAACAAAAATACAAAATAAAATAAATAAAGTAAAACTGCAGCAAAGTATTTTTAGGATTTTTAATATATGATATAGGTAGACCCGGGGGGCATAGTTTTCACTAGAGACTTCTCTCTTGAAAATAGCATACGGTGGGTAAACAAATTACTGTTGGGCAATTGATAGAAAAGCAAATAATCATGACGATATCCAAGGCAATGATCATGTATATAGGCATCACGTCCGAGACAAGTAGACCGAAACGATTCTGCATCTACTACTATTACTCCACACATCGACCGCTATCCAGCATGCATCTAGAGTATTAATTGATAAAGAACGGAGTAACGCCTTAAGCAAGATGACATGATGTAGAGAAGCAAATTCAAGCAATATGAATAAACCCCATCTTTTTATCCTTAATAGCAACGATACATACATGTCATGTCCCCTTCAGTCTCTGGGATTGAGCACCTCAAGATCGAACCCATTACAAAGCACCTCTCCCATTGCAAGATAAATCAATCTAGTTGGTCAAACCAAATCAATAGATCGGAGATAAATACGAAGCTATAACAATCATGCATATAAGAGTTCAGAGAAAACTCAAATAATATTCATGGATAATCTGATCATAAACTCACAATTCATCGGATCCCAACAAACACACGGCAAAAAGTGATTACATCGGATAGAACTCCAAGAACATCGAGGAGAACATTGTATTGAAGATCAAAAGGAGAGAAGAAGCCATCTAGCTACTAACTATGGACCTGAAGGTCTGTGGTAAACTACTCACGCATCATCAGAAGGGCAGCAAGGTTGATATAGAGCCCCTCTGTGATCGAATCCCCCTTCGGCGGAGTGCCGGAAAAGGCCTCCAGATGGGATCTCTAGAGAACAAAAACTTGCGGCGGCGGAAAAAGTATTTCGTGGACTCCTATGTTGGTTTCCCGATTTTAGAGAATTTATAGAGGTGGAATTAGGTCAAACGGAGCAGAGGTGGGCCCACGAGGCACCAGGGCGCGCCACCCTCCCTGGGGCGCGCCCTGGTGGCTCGTGGCCACCTCCTCTCGCTTCTGGCCCTCTCCCGAAGCTTCTAGTGTCTCTTATGTCCAGAAAAAAAATCTCTAAAAAGTTTCGTGGCATTTGGACTTCGTTTGGTACTGATATTCTGGAAAACCAAAAACAGGCAAAAAACAACAACTGGCACTGGGCACTAAGTTAATAGGTTAGTCCCAAAAAATGATATATAATTGCTTTAAGTGTAAATAAAACATCCAAGATTGATACTATAATAGCATGGAACAATAAAAAATTATAGATACGTTGGAGACATATCACAAGCCTACGAAGGAATTACTCACGCCCGGTGGTGAGCATCATGAAATTGGTGATGGAGGATGGTTGATAATGACGACGACGTCGAATCCCCCTCTCCGGAGCCCCGAACGGACTCCAGATCAGCCCTCCCGATGAAGAACAGGAGGTGGCGTCGGCTCCGTATCGTAAAACGTGATAAAACTTCTTCTCTTATTTTTCTCTCGGGGAAAGTGAATTTATAGCGTTGGAATTAGGTCAGACGGCCGCCTGTGGGCCCCACAAGGCATCAGGGCGCGCCCTAGGGGGGTCGCGCCCTATTGGCTTGTGGGCAATAGGTGGCCCCTCTTCTGTTGATTCTTGCGCCAATCATTTTTATATATTCCATAAAAATTCTCCAAAAAGTTTCGTCCAAATCCGAGAACTTTGATTTCTGCACAAAAACAACACCATGGTAGTTCTGCTGAAAACAGCGTCAGTCCGGGTTAGTTTCATTCAAATCATGCAAATTAGAGTCCAAAACAAGAGCAAAAGTGTTTGGAAAAGTAGATATGACAGAGACGTATCAACTCCCCCAAGCTTAACTCATTGCTTGTCCTCAAGAAATTTAGTTGACAAACTGAAAGTGATAAAGAAAAACTTTTACGAACTCTTTTGTTCTTGTACCCAGGTATAATAACACTTAGAAACTATATTTACTCATATCAATGGCATTATGAACTAGAGAGCAATAATAACATATCTCAAATGCCAACAGTTTGTCAAAACAATCATGATATAATATGATAACATGGTATCTCGCTAGCCCTTTCTGAGACCGCAAAACATAAATGCAGAGCACCTCCAAAGTTGAAGCAGCGACTAAACATTGTAATTTAGGGTAGAAGAGATCTAGTCATGATGCACACAACATTAACTATACTCAATGCATAAGGATGACAATAGTGCTCTCAGGATTGGCGCTTAGTGCAAGAATGTGAGAGTCAACAATAAAGTAAAATAACATAAAAGTAAATAGATAGGCCCTTCGCAGAGGGAAGCAGGGATTTGTAGCGGTGCCAGAGCTCGAAGCTTAAATCAGAGATGAAAAATAATTTTGGGAGGTGTACTTTTCCTGTCAACGTCACGACCGAGAGTTTTCAATATCTTCCATGCTAAACACATTATAGGCGGTTCCCAAGCGGAAAGGTAAAGTTTACTCCCCCTCCACCATACCAACACAAGCCATGGCTAGCCGAATCCTCGGGTGCCCTCCATACCAATAACTTTTAGGGGGAGTTTGTTTGCATTATATATTTTTGATTTTGAGCATAGGACTGAGCATCCCAAATACCAGCCTCTCTCGTGCAATGACAAGCAAATAAACACTCATCTCGAGAATAACCCGCTTAGCATGGAAGATACTGACCGCCCCCTGTCGCTCCATGAGCGGTACGGGCACACAAAACAGATGTTTATTTGAATGATTAGAGGTGGCACATGCAAATTTACATGGAGTAGCAGAGTAATACCGCATATAGGTAGATATAGTGGACTCATCTGGAACAACTTTGGTTTAAGGATTGTGGATGCACAAGCAGAATTCCCGCTTAGTACAAGTGAAGGCTAGCAAATAGGTTGAGAAGCGACCAACTAGAGTGTCGGTGTATAAAAATGGGTATTTTATACCCTGACTTATGCACAGACAGTAGCGGCCTCCTCGCCGGCCAAAGCTTGTCGGGACCTGCTGAACGACAAGATTCAAGGCCCAGCTGCAGAAGCTACTAGAGAGAAGTTCAAGACGAAGCACCAACAAGCACTCAACCAGTGCTAAAGATGAAGACATTTCTTGCCGGGAAGGCCGAACCGACAAGGTGAAGACCCGGCAAGTTCCGTACCGGCAAGCTTCTGCCAGCCCTCCAGCGCTCCACCTCACCGGACAGATGGTCGCTAATGGGTGAGGTGTCGACTGCGCAGGCTGGTTGGTGAGGTTTGTTGGGCACGTGTCAGCGCGCTGGGATAGGATTTGCCTTTAGTGACACCCGTCCAGAGGGCGTGTCAGGCTAATACGAGGTAGCTGGGCGAGCAGTGCAGAAACCTTGCCGGGGCTACCTCTCCACATGACACCTAACGGTGCATTTAATGCTTTTGTCCTAAACTGGCAGAGTTAGGTATGATAGCACTGTTTGCTATCTAATCAACTTGTAATTACTGTTTTGCCACTGTGGTAACCCCTTGAGCTATAAAAGGAGGGCCAGGGCAACAGTTAGAGGGATTCGGACCTCTTTTCAAACACCTGCACGTCTCGCGTAGCAGCTCTCTCCACACCTTGCCAGGAGAAGCGCTCCTTGTACTTGCGCTCTCACACAACCAATACACCAAAAGCAGGAGTAGGGTTTTACGCTTCTCAGCGGCCCAAACCTGGGTAAATCCCTCGCGCCTTCCATTGATTCTACTCTTTGTGCACGTTGATCTCCCTTGCCGAACCACAAAGGGGCTAGATGGCCCCATAGATGGTCGTACCCACGGCATCTTTGGCGCGCCAGGTAGGGGGTTCGCTTGCGCGAACCTGAATCAGTGGATTGCGCGTCATCTTCATCAACTTCATCATCGTACTCCTCGTCGTCGATGGCCCCCAAGAAGAAGGGCATCACGATGACGGCCCCTTCACACGTATCCGCAGGCGGTGCGGGTGGCGCGGCCAATGCGGGCGGTGCGGATACTGCGGTTGGCACGACCAGCGCAGGCGGCGCGGTCGCCATGCCCACCGTGGTCGGTGCAGGAGACGAGCACGCTGGAGGCGGTCAACTTCCTCGATCCTCTGGCGAGCGAAGCCGCGATGGCGTGGGTGGAGCGGACGGACGACCTCCTCCTCCTCCTCGCCGCGCCGACGAACGCAGCCATCGGAGCGGCAATGCCCAGGCCGGCGCGAGCCAAGATCCCGCCACGGCGGCGTCCAGAGATGCAGCTTCAGGACAGACGCCCCGCCCCTCGCACAACGGGCGCGGTACGGCTCCGAGCGGCACCAACGACTCCGGACAGCGGCGACCTCACGGCAAGACGCCTGTTGATCAAATCCTAGATCCTCAGGCACCGCCTCCGCCACAGCGACCCGCTGCTGACCATGCGCCGCGGCAGCAAGACCGCGATGGCGCTCCTGCTGGCTCTGCCAGGAGTAGAGCGACGTCACGCTCTTCGCTTCCGGCCATGCCAACCACAACAGCAGAAGCAATGGCGCGAGCCCAGATGCTGCTAAATTTCCCTCCAGCAGCAGAGAAGATGGATGAGTGGAGAGCCACCATCCAAAGCTTGATTGGGTTTGCCGAGGCCAGCAAATCACAACAAGCGGAGCCCTCACGGTGTCCGCAAACAGAACCAGTAGCTCCAACTGGTGGCCGCGTTGACGGTGCTACGCTAACGGTGCAGTCACCTCAGCAGCAACAATCTCAACAGCAGCAACGCCAACAGCCGCGGCAAGCTCAACAATCTTTTGAGCCCGACGAGATGTTGATGGCCTCTTCAGATCCGTGAGCGCGGCAAGACCAGCGGCAAGTGCTGCGAGACAGGCGGGTAGAAGACGCCCGCACCACCATCGAACGGCGCCGGGAGGCGCGCCGCCAATCTGACGCGCGCAACGGCCCCATCATTAATGAGCCTGTGCCAGGGGTTGGTGGATATGTACCTTACGAGGTTGGGTGTCCTGCCTTCATCCGTGAGCTGCGGCAAGTCCGATGGCCGTCCGTCCGGGCCTTCAAGCCAAAAGTACCAGAGAAATACGACGGCAAGCTGAACCCGGCAGAATTTCTGGGCATCTACACGATTGCCGTGCAAGCTGTCGGAGGAAGAGATGAGAAAATCCTCGCCAACTACTTTTCATTGGTGCTGAAGCCCAACGTGAGATCTTGGCTGATGAACTTGCCGGAGAACTCCATTTCTTCGTGGGCAGATATCTGTAATGAGTTTTTTGGAGCCTTTACCGGTGGCCACAAGGCCCCTGGGCAGCCCAGCGACCTGCAAGTGATTCCGCAAAGAGATGGATAAACTTTGCGCAAGTACATCCAGAGGTTCAGCCGTGTGCACTGTAACATTCCAGATGTGCACCCCGCAGCTATCATTGCCGCCTATCACACGAATATGCGCAATCATAGGATGCGGGAGAAGATGAACGTCAAGCTACCCAAAACCGTCAACGAACTCTATACGTTGGCGGATAAATGTGCACGCGCTGAGGAAGGGAGAAGGCTTCCCGGGGAAGACGCTGGTGCCGAGGTGGATTCCGAGGATGACGATGCTGCCACCCTGAGGATGAAAGGCCGAAAGCGCAACAGGAAGTGCAAAGGAAAAACTGTTATGGCCGTCGAAGGTTTCGGCAACTCTGAGTCCGCCAAGAAAGCCAAGACTAAGAACTCCGGCAAGGAGGCAGCAGTATGCGCCGCTTGTTGATACGTCTCCAACGTATCTATAATTTTTGATTGTTCCATGCTGTTATAATATCAATCTTGGATGTTTTTATAATCATTTACAGCAATTTTATATCATTTTTGGAGACTAACCTATTAACTTAGTGCCCAGTGCCAGTTGCTGTTTTCTGCCCTGTTTTTGTTTTACAGAAAATCAATACCAAACGAAGTCCAAATGCAACGAAACTTTTTGGAGATTTTCTATTGAACCAGAAGAACACTAGAAGCTTCGGGAGGAGGCCAGAAGACCCTGGTGGGGTCCACGAGCCACCAGGGCGCGCCTGGGGGGGGAGGGGGGGGGGCAGGCGCGCCCTGGTGGCTCGTGCGGCCCACCAAGCTCTGTTTGACCTAATTCCAGCACTATAAATTCCAGAAAAATCAGAAACCCTCAGGAGAGTCCACGAAATACTTTTTACGCCACCGCAAGCTTCTGTTCCAGAGAGATCCCATCTGGAGTCCTTCTCCGGTGATCTGCCGGAGGGGGAATCGATCACGGAGGGGCTCTACATCAACCTTGCTGCCTCTCCGATGATGCGTGAGTAGTTTACCACAGACCTTCAGGTCCATAGTTAGTAGCTAGATGGCTTCTTCTCTCTTTTTGATCTTCAATACAATGTTCTCCTTGATGTTCTTGGAGATCTATCCGGTGTAATCTCTTTTTGCGGTCTGTTTGTTGGGATCCGATGAATTGTGAGTTTATGATCAGATTATCCATGAAATTATTTGAGTCTTTGCTGCACTCTTTTATGCATGATTATTATAGCCTCGTATTTCTTCTCCGATCTATTGATTTGGTTAGGCCAACTGAGTTGATTTATCTTGCCATGGGAAGAGGTGCTTTGTAATGGGTTCGATCTTGCGGTCCTCAATCCCAGTGACAGAAAGGGACATGACACGTATGTATCGTTGCTACTAAGGATAACAAGATGGGATCTGTTCATTGGGTTTATTAATTCGTGAGTTTGTCTTGTCTACTTCATGTCATCGTTCTTAAGGCATTACTCTGTTCTTTATCGGACTTAATACACTAGATGCATGCTGGATAGCGGTCGATGTGTGGAGTAATAGTAGTAGATGCAGGCAGGAGTCGGTCTACTAATCTTGGACGTGATGCCTATATACATGATTATTGCCTTGGATATCGTCATGATTATTTTCTTTTCTATCAATTGCCCAACAGTAATTTGTCTACCCACCGTATGCTATTTTCTCGAGAGAAGCCTCTAGTGAAATCTATGGCCACCGGGTCTATCAAAATCATATTACTAAAACCCTAAAAATATTGCTGCCATCTCTTTTTATTTATTTTATTTTGTATTTTTGTTTCAATCTATCAATCTATCACATACAATTTAATCTTGCAATTTACCGCCGAGAGATTGACAACCTCTCGTTTGCGTTGGGTGCAAGGGTTTGTTGTTTGTGTGCAGGTACTGCTAACGAGGTGTTGTGTGATTCTCCTACTGGTTCGATAACCTTGGTTTCATAACTGAGGGAAATACTTATCTCTACTGTGCTGCATCGTCCCTTCCTATTCGGGGAAATACCAACGCAAGATACAAGTAGCACTTGTCAGGAGGCGGCGGCAAACGAGAAGGCCGACAAGTCTGATGGGCCATACTGTAAGATTCACCGCACCAATGGGCCACGATCTCCAAGAGTGCCGACAAGTCGAGCACCTTGTTGAGAAGCAGAAGGCTGAATATGAAAAACGTGACAAAGAGAAGGGTCAAGATGGTGCCGGCGGATCTGGCAAAAAGGGCCGTGGCGGTCGCGGAGGCCGTCGTGGCAAGACCAAGCAGCAGAAATAAAAGCCTGCTAGAGGCCGCGAAAAGAAAGGGGAAGATGATGGAAGTGAGGAAGAAGAGGACGACGGAGATTCCAGTGAACAAGAATTCCAGAAGGCAACTGAGGCCATGTGCATTGACGGAGGGGCATCTTTGCACTCCTCTCACTGCCAACTTAAGTAGTGGGCTCGTGAGGTTAATGCGGCAGAACCGGCAATGGGCTCTCAAAAGCCACTCAAGTGGTCACACACGCCTATCATTTTCGATGCCGAGGACCACCCTGATCGCACAACCGCGGTCGGGTGTTTGCCGTTGTTGGTTTCGCCAACAATTCGCAACCTCCAGGTCACGAAAATGATAGTTGATGGTGGGGCCGGTTTAAACTTGATTTCTCCGGAAGTAATCAAGAGGCTGCAGATTCCCGACGAAGAGCTTGAAAAGACAGGCACGTTTCAAGGAGTAAACCCGGGAAGAAGCCAGCCCAAGGGAAAGATCACATTGCCGGTGACGTTTGGCGGGGAATTGAACTACAGAACAGAAAGGATCGTGTTTGACGTTGTCAAGATCCCCTTGCCGTATAATGGAATTCTTGGCCGCCCAGCCTTGGCAAAATTCATGGCAGCATCCCACTATGCCTACAACACATTGAAAATGCCAGGGCCGATGGGTGTCATTTCCATCAACTCCGACAAGAAAGATGCAGTCATTTGCATCGATAAGATGTACAGAGATGCGGTTGCAGCAGAGGCCGCCAAGACGCCAGCTCCCGCCAAGAAGAAGGAAAGCAAGAAGTCCGGCAAGACCTCTAGTAAGGATTCTGGGAAGCGCACCTCTTCGGAGTGCTGCGCGCCTGTCGAAGACTTGTCGGAGTGCTCTGCCGGTAAGAAACCCAAAGCCACTTCACCGGTGACCAAAAAAGTGCCGGCGAGGGAGGACGGCACTGACGGTACCTTCACCATCAGTGCCACCCTTGACAGCAAATAGGAAAGCGCGCTCGTTGCCTTCCTGTGGGCGAATGTTGATGTGTTCGCATGGCGATCATCTGACATCCCCGGTGTTCCCAAGTAGGTAATTGAGCACCACCTTGCCATCTGTCCCCACGCTCGGCCCGTCAAGCAAAAAGTCCGGAAGCAAGCGTTGGAGCGGCAACAGTTCATTGCTGAGGAAATCAAGAAGCTTGAAGCGGCAGGTTTGGTCAGAGGTGTACTACATCCCACCTGGTTGGCAAATCCAGAGGTGGTGCGCAAAACAAATGGAAAGTGGAGACTTTGTATTGACTACACTGATATTAACAAAGCTTGTCCAAAGGATCCTTTCCCCTTGCCGCGCATCGATCAAATTGTGGACTCCACTTCCGGCTGTGATTTACTCTCCTTCCTTGATGCATATTCTGGGTACCATCAGATATTCATGGCCAAGGAGGATGAGGAGAAAACCGTATTCATTACTCCATGTGGCACATACTGCTTCGTGCGTATGCCTTTCGGGTTAAAGAGTGCGGGTTCGACATTCGCAAGAGCAGTCCAGATTGGTTTTGAGCCCCAGCTGCACATGAATGTGGAAGTATACATGGATGATATAGTGGTCAAGACCAAGGACAAATCTACCCTCATTCAAGATTTAGAAGAGACATTTGCAAACTTGCGCAAAATCAATCTAAAGGTCAATCCCGAGAAGTGTGTGTTTGGCGTTCCATCCGGCAAGCTTCTCGGATTCTTTGTATCTCAACAAGAAATTAAAGCAAATCCCGACAAGATCAATGCGATTGAGCAGATTCAAGCACCAAAAAGCGTCAAAGATGTGCGGCGTCTTGCCGGCTGTGTTGCTGCCTTGAGTAGGTTCATTTCAAGATCCGCCGAGCGCGCCCTGCCATTTTTCAAGATTTTGAAAAAGGCAGGCCCAATGAAATGGACTCCGGAAGCGGAGGCCGCACTGCAAGACTTGAAAGGGTACCTCTCCTCCGCGCAAACACTAGTTGCGCCTAGACCGCAAGAGCCGTTGCTGCTATACGTAGCGGCAACAAATCAAGTGGCTAGTGCTGCATTAGTGGCGCAGAGGGAAGTCGATGACGAGGACGCAGCCGCGGCAAGCCCATCTAGCGACAAACCGGAATCTTCTCCGGCAAGGTCCGACGCCAACAAGTCAGAAACAGTGCAAGCAAATGAAACTAACCAACAAGCGATGCCGAAGAAGAAAGTGGTGCAGCGACCCATATATTTTGTTAGTTCCCTTCTGCAGGGGGCTAGATCAAGATACTCTGGGGTGCAGAAATTGCTTTTCGGCCTTCTTATGGCCTCAAGAAAGCTGCGTCACTACTTCCAAGCACACGAGATCACCGTCGTCACTCGCTTTCCGTTGCAACGCATTTTGAGAAATCCAGAAGCAACTGGCAGGATAGTGGAGTGGGCGTTGGAATTGTCAAGCTTTGCACTTAAGTTTGAAAGCACTTCAACCATCCAGAGTAGAGCCTTGGCGGAGTTCATTGCAGAATGGACGCCAACGCAAGACGAAGAAACTCAAGAAACAGCTCTCCCCGGCAAAGAGACAGCCAAAGAATGGATCATGTACTTTGACGGTGCCTTCTTGCTGCAAGGCGCCGGTGCCGGAGTGCTGCTTGTCGCACCCACCGGAGAGCACCTCAAGTATGTGGTTCAAATGCACTTTCCCAGGGAGCAAGCCACAAACAACACTGCTGAGTATGAAGGACTCCTTGCCGGTCTTAGGATCGCAGTGGACCTTGGAATCAGAAATTTGATCATCCGCGGTGACTCGTAGCTTGTTGTAAAACAAGTGAACAAAGATTACCAGAGCCCGTTGATGGAAGCGTATGTGGAAGAAGTGAGGAAATTGGAAGAACACTTTGACGGGTTGCAAACAGAGCACATCCCTCATGCGGAAAATAGCATCGCTGATCACCTATCAAAGTGTGCCGCCCAAAAGCTACCCGTGGAACCAGGAACTTTTGTGCTCCATTTAAATCAGCCAACAGTCACTCCATCAACGCAGGCCAGTAAGAGAAGGAAGTTGAATACTTTCCGGCAGAGCTCCCAGAAGCCGCCGGCAGGGATGTTGCCGGGAACAACGACGCAGTCGTCGGTGAGCAGCGGCTTCGCGCAGAACCTCAGGTTCTTGCTGCTGAAGCAAGCGCTCCCGCGGCTGAAGAAATGCCTTTAGTCCTTGTCGTCGAGCCGCAAGCTCTGGCATGGGCACGGCAGATAGTCCATTTCCTTCAAATAGGGGAACTTCCCGATGAGCAAGAAGGAGCTGAGAAAGTAGCACGTCAGTCAAGTATGTATCAGTTTATGCATAGCATTCTATACAGAAAGTGACCAAATGGTGTGAAATTAAAGTGTATTTGCCGGGAAGATGGACTGAAGCTGTTGGCGGAGATACATGAAGGCATATGTGGCTCGCACATAGGTTCAAGAGCACTTGCCGGCAAAGCTTTCTGGCAAGGCTTCTATTGGCCCACTGTCCTCCAGGATGCAACTGAGCTAGTAACAAAGTGTGAAGCATGCCAGTTCCATTCAAAGAACATACATCAGCCAGCTCAAGCTCTCCAAACAATCCCTCTCTCCTGGCCCTTTTCGGTCTGGGGGCTCGATATCTTGGGCCCCTTCCCCCGTGCTGCCGGGGGCTTTGAGTTCGTGTACGTCGCCATCGACAAGTTCACAAAGTGGCCTGAAGTGGAGCCGGTGAGAAAGGTGATAGCGCAATCAGCCGTCAAGTTCTTCAAAGGATTAGTTTGCCGTTTCGGGGTTCCTAACAGAGTCATCACTGACAACGGCACACAATTCACGAGCCGCACCTTCATGCAGTATATCCAAGACCTTGGTAGCAAAATCTGTTTTGCATCTGTTGCTCACCCGAGAAGCAACGGCCAAGCAGAAAGGATGAATGCTGAAGTGCTGCGTGGCCTCAAGACAAGAACCTTTGACAGGCTACGCAAGTGTGGAAGGCATTGGATTGATGAGTTGCTGGCGGTTCTTTGGTCACTCAGGACGACACCAAATCGAGCTACCGGCCAAACACCCTTCTCCCTAATCTATGGTGCAGAAGCGGTGCTCCCCACGGAACTCATATACGGGTCACCTCGAGTGCTCGCTTACGATGAAGCTGAGCAAGAGCAGCTGCGGCAAGACGACACGACGCTCCTTGAGGAAGATCGTCTTCGAGCGGCTGTGCGAGCTGCACGCTACCAGCAAGCCTTGCGCCGCTATCATAGCTGCAAAGTGCATGCCAGAAGCTTTGAGGAAGGCGACCTTGTTCTTTGGCGCGTTCAGTTCGCCAAGAGATCAAACAAGTTGACGTCGAAGTGGGAAGGCCCTTATCGAGTAGTATGAGTCACCAGACCTGGCACAGTCCGTTTGGAGACCGAAGATGGCACCCCAGTGCAGAACTCATGGAATATTGAGCATCTTCGCAAGTTCTACCCATAAGGCGTGGTTGCCGGGCCTCCCGGCAACCCCTTTTGTACAAGCTTTGTCGGCAAGACTTGTAACCCTTTGTACAAAGCCAGGCGCAGATCCTGTGCATAATAAAGCTAAGTGTTTCGCAACTCTTCGTACATATTCATTTATATATGGACACATGTGATGTTGTGATTTACACTTTAATTTGTATGGAATGGCTGATGGACCGTCAAGGTTCCCAAACCACTCTTTTCCCTTCTTTCTTTTTCTTAAAAGGACAGAAAGATCCCTCGCGTACAAGTTTCCCGGGGGGAGTGGAGATGGGGTACCATTTTAACGACGTTCAAGTGATCATTTCGTGCGATGAGGAAAAAAGCGCAAGAAAAAGCTAAGTTGAAAAACTTTAAAACTTTTTCCTTATTACGTCTACGATTTCCCTTGAACGATTCTGTGCTTTGTATAAGAAACCTGCACGCGAAGGAACCTTGTCGCGATCAGTGTGCGCTGTAGCTTGCCTCGAGTCCGCTCGGCAAGCCTAGCAGCTGCATTCTGACCCGGCAAGTTGCCTTGCCGGCAGCGGCACTTCCAGCAGGCTGCTAAGGACCCGTTCCTTGAAGCGCTCGCAGCAAGTGTGCGCACCGGCAAGTTTCCAAACAAGCATAGGGAACGCAATCATACAAAGGCAAAATAAAACAAGGGGAACGGCATGCATTCGTCTAAGCCCGACAACAATAGATATTCATTAAAAAAGTACTCGGTTACATTTTATTGGCCCTTCCCCAGGGTTTACATCGAGTGCAAAGAGGGCAAAAGGGGCGCCTAGGGGAAGCCCGGCTTGTTCCCGGAAGGCCAGATGATGGTGCTGCCGGCGATCAGCCAGACTCATTGTCGTCGTCTTCAATCTTCACACCTGGAGAGCCGTCGTCATCACCGCATCCTCAGCATCGCTGGAGGAAGCGGTGTTGCTGTCGCTCGAGCTCTCCGCGCAGCACTCCAGACGAGCGCCTGAAGCCCCGAAGAACTTCACAACGAGCGTATCTGGTCCGTCCAACTTGAAGAGGAGGAGGTGCCCTTGCCCTAAGCAACGAGCACGGGTGAAGGATTTCCACCCGCGTGTGAGATACATGAGGCCGTTGTTGGAGGTCTCAACGGTCACCCATACTGGGCCGTTGCAGCAACCGTCAACACGCAGCCACAAGCCGCGCAGGTGGCGGCCTTCCATCTCCCTAGCAAAGGGACAGGGAAGCCGTAGCCAGCTCCGTGACTGATCACGCAGCTCCACGACGAACTCCTGCGCCGTGTCCTTCGTATGGCCCTCTGCCGGGGATGGAACGGCCGAAGACGAAGCTACGAGTGCGCCGCCATGGCCGCCCTGTTCCCGAGCGGCGCGTCCACGACCGCGGCCCGCGGCCCTTCCTCGCGCTGGAGCCGACTCCCGCATCTGTGCCCGAGACGTGGGCGTGGCTCCGAGGAGAAGCCCTCGTGGTGACGACGGATCCACGAGCTCGACTCTTTCCCCTCGCCATAGTAATCATTGGACGCAGGGGGAAGGAAGAAGAAGATGATGGCGGCTGCTGGAAGAATTGGGATGGGGAGAAGTGGATGAGCATCGCATCCCGCAACCCTCCTCTTTATAGGGAGAGCGCGGAGGCTGGCTCTTCACTATCTTCGAGTGGCCGCCCAGCCTCCCCAATCCCGTGCCCTGCGCCTCTGGCCGGGCGCATTACTCCAGCGACCGTCCGAGTTCGCCAATCCCGCGCCCTGCATCCCTGGCCCGGCGCGTCACTCCAACGGCCGCCGTTCTTCACCAATCCACTGCCCTGCATGCATGCAGACGCGCGTGATGGAGGGGCACAGAAAAAGGAGAAGTAATGACAGATATGGCAGTTATCCTTTGCCACACGTGGCTATGCGCCGGTTCGATTTGAACCAACGACGCCCTGCATATGAGCGTATTCCTGGTCTGGGCACGCCTAGCGGCTGTCCGTCCGACGGCAAGGTTTGCCGGAAGGTGACCAGGAGCACGCTCAAGTCCAGATTAATGAAGAAGCAAAGAAGATCTCAGAAGATGGTAACCATCATGACAAAAATTACAGTGATAGTTTTCCCGCCGCGTGTCTGTGCATTGTTTGGGCCTAGCCCAACGACGCTTCGGACGCGCGTATGGCCCAGGCCCGGGGGCTACTGTCAGTGTATAAAACATGGGTATTTTATACCCTGACTTATGCACAGACAGTAGCAGCCTCCTCGCCGGCAAAGCTTGTCGGGACCTGCTGAACGACAAGATTCAAGGCCCAGTTGCAGAAGCTACTAGAGAGAAGTTCAAGACGAAGCACCAACAAGCACTCAACCAGTGCTGAAGATGAAGACATTTCTTGCCGGCAAGGCCGAACCGGCAAGGTGAAGACCCGGCAAGCTCCGTACCGGCAAGCTTCTGCCAGCCCTCCAGCGCTCCACCTCACCGGACAGATGGTCGCTAATGGGTGAGGTGTCGACTACGCAGGCTGGTTGGTGAGGTTTGTCGGGCACGTGTCAGCGCGCTGGGATAGGATTTGCCTTTAGTGACACCCGTCCAGAGGGCGTGTCAGGCTAATACGAGGTAGCTGGGCGAGCAGTGCAAAAACCTTGCCGGGGCTACCTCTCCACATGACACCTAACATTGCATTTAATGCTTTTGTCCTAAACTGGCAGAGTTAGGTATGATAGCACTGTTTGCTATCTAATCAACTTGTAATTACTGTTCTGCCACTATGGTAACCCCTTGAGCTATAAAAGGAGGGTCAGGGCAACAGTTAGAGGGATTCTGACCTCTTTTCAAACACCTGCACGTCTCGCGTAGCAGCTCTCTCCGCACCTTGCCGGGAGAAGCGCTCCTTGTACTTGCGCTCTCATACAAACAATACACCAAAAGCAGGAGTAGGGTTTTACGCTTCTCAGTGGCCCGAACCTGGGTAAATCCCCTGCGCCTTCCATTGATTCTGCTCTTTGTGCACGTTGATCTCCCCTGCCGAACCACAAAGGGGCTAGATGGCCCCATAGATGGTCGTACCCATGACATAGAGAGAGAAAACGGTCATGATCATGCATTGAGAATAATTAACATTGAATACTAGCATGAGTAGGATATAGACACCCTGAACATAAATATCGTGGAGGCTATGTTGGTTTTGAATCAACTACATGCATGAACATGTGCCAAGTCAAGCCACTTGAAACATTCAGAGGAGGATACCATATTAACATACTACATCATAGCCATTTTAATGCATGTTGACATCCAAGACAAATCATTATCCACTCCTAGCTACTTAAGCATGGCATGAGCAACTATATTCTCTAATTGTCATCACAAACATGTTTACTCATAATATGCTGAATCATGGATACTGAGTTAAATATATTTACAGAAACAAAAATAAGAAGAGTTCATACCAGCTTTTCCTTGCCACAGTCACTTCATCAAATCATCGTCATTATTGCCTTTCACTTGCACGACCGAATGATGTGAAAATAATAATAGTGCAAGTGTGCCGTGGACTAAGCTGGAATATGCAAACATTTTATTCAAGGGAGAAGACAAGGTAATATTGGCTCTTCGTTAGATAAACAACAAAGCATATGAGAACCACTCATCATTTTCATCGTGGTCTTCTCCCTACAACAACCCAATGAAAGGAAAAGAAATTCAGAGAAACACATTGAAATATTTTTGGAGTTTTTAGTTTTTCAAACACACAAGAAGAAAGCGGAAATAAAACTAACATGGATATACAATGAAAAAGTGTGAACACCGACAAGTGGAATGAATGTGTGAACATGAATGTAATGTTGGTGAGAGATACGTACTCCCCCAAGCTTAGGCTTTTGGCCTAGCTTGGTAATCATCACCCATAGTATCCATCAGGACCGGGCGGATAGTACTGGGGCGGAGGAACCTGAGGGTCCCACTGCTGGACCTCGTTCTCCGCTGCTGCCAGCTCGCTCCTATAAGCTGTGATGTCCGCCGGCATGATGGTGTATCCGTTCCTCGCATGAGAGTCAAACAAAGAGGGTGTAGGTAACGAAATAATACCGCGAGTCGTCTCGCTGAAAACTAGGTTATAACGAATATACTGAGGAGGTTCAGGTTTATCAATAAAGTGGTGATCGATCATGCACTGTTGGTCTAAATAAGCCTTGGGCAGCAAATAGTCATTTGGGCGGATAGCAACATTAAAACGTTTCGCAAGACGCGAAGCATAAATACCGCTATGGATTTTACCCTTAGTTCTGTTGGTGTGTAAGCGGCATGCAATGATAGCTCCCAAGCTAAAAGTGTTATCGCCGTGAATAGCACGACGCAAGATGGCGAGGTCAGGGGCACTGAGTGTACCACCTTCCTCCCTAGCAGTCAAACATTTCCCTATGAATAAAGCAAAGTAGTGCACAGCAGGAAAATGCAAGCTAGTAACACGGGCTTTTGAAACGCCCCTAAATTCCCCCACAGTCAAATTGCGATGGAAGTCCTCGAACTCCTTAGGCCGAGGCTCCCTCAAATCCCCATCAGAAGGGATCAAGCATATCTCACAAAACTCATATAGCGTTAACTCATGATGTTCAGCATATAAATCGAAACGCACCATGGGGATATCGAGCCTAGGCATGAAATAAAATGTTTGAACAAAGGAATTTGTAAGGATGTGGTGCTGGTCACACTCATCTGTGGGGAAGTCGGTCAGCCCGGCGTTCGCAACAAATTGTGTGAACTCTTGACGGAACCCGGCTTCATCCATGAAGGTGTTGTGCGGCCACTCGCACGGTCGGACCTCTGTCCTGCGTGGAATGTTGAGGTCGTGGTCATGGGCATCCCCAAGGACACCCTTGGAGCTCCGGCTCGAAGAACCCCTCTGAAGAAAGTTCATTTTCCTAAGAACAAATTTCTGAAAATTTTTGGACCACAAAAAGTTGTTAACAAAACTTCACAAGATTGATAACAACTACTCATACAAGTTCCTAGAGGATATATCAAGCATTCAAACTACTTAGAACTCAAAGAATTTAACATGCAAGCTCATTTTCAGTAGCACAAATAGCAGCAATTTATGCAAAATATAATCCACTAAAGCAAAAACTAATTGGAGCAATGGGAGAGTCACATACCAAGGAGCAATCCCTCAAAACAGTTTCGGAAACGGAGCTCCAAGCAAAGAGATCAAAAATCTCAGGTTTGGGAGCAAGAACACGAGAGAGAGAGAGCTACAAAGATTTTTTTTCTGGAGGTAGGAGATGAAGTGGGCTGAATGGATAAGTGAGTGGGTCCCTGTGGGACCCACAAGGCATCTTGGCACGCCCTGATGCCTTGTGGGCAATAGGTGCACCCCCTTGGGTTGTTCTCGGTGCCAAAAATTCTTATATATTCCAGAAAAAATCATGTCAAAATTTTATTTCATTCTGAGCACTTTTATTTTTGGCCATTTTTTATTGCACGGATAATTCAGAAAACAGGATAATCATGGCATTTTTACTTTATTTAAACTATAAATAACAGAGAGCAAACTAAGATTACAGAAAGTTGTGCTTAGTAAATTCATCGACCACATGCCCTTCAAAAAGAATTCATTAATAAGGTTGATCAAGTCTTATTAACAAACTATTTCCGAGTGACATGAAACCGAAGAATCTTTGTATAACACTAAGTTACCTCAACGGGGATATGCATCTCCCCAACAATAAGAATCTCATATTTCTTTTTGACGGTAGGAAGAGGAAATTTGAATCCCCCAATAGTGATTGTCGAAACTTTTTCAATACAATTGATACCATTCACTGAAATTTGTTTCTTTGGGAAATAAACCGTATGCTCATTGCCATTGACATGAAAAGTGACCTTACTTTTATTGCAATCAATAACAGCCCCTGCAGTATTCAAAAAGGGTCTACCAAGGATAATCGACATGTTGTCGTCCTCAGGCATATCAAGTATAACAAAGTCCGTTAAGATAGTAACATTTGCAACAACAACAGGAACATCCTCGCAAATTCCAATAGGTATAGCAGTTGATTTATTAGCCATTTGCAAAGATATTTCAGTAGGTGCGAGCTTATTCAAATCAAGTCTTCTATATAAAGAGAAAGGCATAACACTAACACCGGCTCCCAAATCACATAAGGCAGTTTTAACATAACTTCTTTTAGTGGAGCACGGTATAGTCGGTATTCCTGGATCTCCTAACTTTTTAGGCACTCCACCCTTAAAAGAATAATTTGCAAGCACGGTGGAAATTTTAGCTTCAGGTATCTTTCTTTTATTAGTGACAATATCTTTCATATATTTAGCATAAGGAGACATTTTCAACATATCAATCAGGCGAGTGCGCAAAAAGACAGGTCTACGCATTTCAACAAAGCGGTCAAAGTCTTCATCATCCTTATTTTTAGATGGTTTAGTAGGGAAAGGCATAGGTTTTTGAACCCATGGTTCTCTCTCCTTTCCATGTTTTCTAGCAACAAAGTCTCTTTTATCATATCTTTTATTCTTAGGAGGTGGGTTATCAAGATCAACAGCAGGTTCTATTTCTACATCATTATCTGGTTGAGCAACCACATGAACATCATCATTGTCATTATCATTATCGCTAGGTGTATGTTCATTACCAGATTGTGTCTCAGCATCAGAAATAGAAGCATCATTATGATTCTCAGGAGGTTTTTCTATCTCAGGTTCACTAGAAGCATGCAAAGTCCTATCATTTTTCTTTTTCTTTTTCTTCTTAGATGGACTAGGTGTATCAATATTATTTCTTTGAGAGTCTTGTTCAATTCTCTTAGGATGACCTTCAGGATATAGAGGATCCTGAGTCATTCTACCTCCTCTAGTAACAACTCTAACAGCATGATCATTCTTTTTATTATTCATCTCATCAAGCAAATCATTTTGTGACTTGGCAATTTGTTCTAACTGAGTCTGAACCATAAAAGCATGTTTACTCAAGCATTTAACATCATTAGCAGTTCTAAACATCAAATCACTCAAGCGTTCAATCATGATGGCATTCCGTTTTAGTTGATTTCTAACATATATATTAAAGTGTTCCTGTTTAATGATGTAATTATCAAATTCATACAGGCATTGACTAGCAAATTTATTATACGGAATATCACCTTCATCAAATCTAGTGAGAGAATTTATCTCCACTACATGTGTCGGGATGTCGAGCCCATATATTTCTTCAATAGGTGGTAAATTCTTAACGTCTTCAGCTTTAATACCTTTTTCTTTCATAGATTTCTTGGCTTCTTGCATATCTTCTGGACTGAGGAATAGAATACCTCTCTTCTTCGGAGTTGGCTTAGGTGGTGGTTTAGGAAGTGTCCAATCATCGGCATTTCTTAATATATTATTTAATAGTACTTCAGCATGTCCAACAGTTCGTTCCCTAAAAACACAACCAGCACAACTATCTAGGTAGTCCCTAGAAGCACCGGTTAGTGCATTATAAAAGATATCAAGTATTTCATTTTTCTTAAGAGGATGATCAGACAAAGCATTAAGTAATTGGAGAAGCCTCCCCCAAGCTTGAGGGAGATTCTCTTCTTCAATTTGCACAAAGTTAAATATTTCCTGTAAGGCAGCTTGTTTCTTATGAGCAGGAAAATATTTTTCAGAGAAGTAATATATCATATCATGGGGACTACGCACACAACCAGGAGCAAGAGTATTAAACCATTTCTTAGCATCACCCTTTAATGAGAAAGGAAACAACTTAAGAATATAATAGTAGCGAATTTTTTTCTCATGAGCAAATAGAGTGGCAATATCATTTAACTTAGTAAGATGTGCCACAACAGTTTCAGTTTCATAACCATGAAAAGGATCAGATTCAACTAAAGTAATCAACACAGGATCGACAGAGAATTCGTAATCCTTATCAGTAACAAATATGAGAGAGGTAGCAAACTTAGGATCATATTTCATTCTCTCCCTCATACATTTTTCTTTCATTTCAGCAAGCAGTTTTATAACCTCATTTCTATCATTACAAGCAAGAATTGCTCTAGCTGTCTCCCTATCAAAGACATGTTCATCAGGTGATTCAACTCTAGTAGGAGGACTAGGTGTAATAGGTGAATCATAATTCTCAAGAGTTTCAACATTTTCAGCATTCTCAATTTCTTTAGCTTTAACAAGTTGTTCATCAAGAAATTCACCAAGTGGCACAGTATTATCAAGCATAGTACTAGCATCATCATAAGTATCATTCATAGCAGAAGTAGTATCATCAATAACTTGCGACATATCAGAATGCATAACAGGTGGTTGTGTCACAAGTCTACTCAAAACAGAAGGTGAATCAAGTGCGGAGCTAGATGACAGTTTCTTACCTCCCCTCGTCTTAGAGGGAACGATCTTGGTCTTAGAGTCTTTCAGATTCTTCATAGTGATCAACAGATATAAATCCCAAGTGACTCAACAAATAGAGCTATGCTCCCCGGCAACGGCGCCAAAAAAAGGTCTTGATAACCCACAAGTATAGGGGATCGCAACAGTTTTCACGAGTAGTATTTCACCTAGATTTATTGATTCGACACAAGGGGAGCCAAAGAATATTTGCAAGTGTTAGCAGTTGAGTTGTCAATTCAACCACACCTGGAGATAAAATATCTGCAGCAGAATATTTAGTAGCACAGTAATATGATAGTTTTGATAGCAGTAGCAGTAGTAACAATAGTAACAACAACAGTAATAGTAACAGTTTGTAGCAAGTGTAAAGCAGTAGTAACAAAGTAACTTACCAGAAACCAATATGAGAAAGTCGTAGGCATTGGATCGGTGATGATAATTATGTTGGATGATATTCATCATATAACAGTCACAACCTAGGGCGTTACACAATAGCTCCAATTCATCAATGTAATGTAGGCATGTATTCCGTATATAGTCATACGCGCTTATAGTAAGAACTTGCATGACATCTTTTGTCCTACCCTTCCGTGGCAGCGGGGTCCTTAAGGAAACTAAGGGATATTAAGGCCTCCTTTTAATAGAGAACCGAAACAAAGCATTAGCACTCAGTGAATACATGAACTCCTCAAACTACGGCAATCACCGGAAAGAATCCCAATTATTGTCACCTTGGGGTATGCGGATCATAACACGTAATAGGTGCATATAACTTGCAAGATAGGATCAAGAACACAAATATATTCATGAAAACATAAAGGGTTCAGATCTGAAATCATGGCACTCGGGCCCTAGTGACAAGCATTAAGCATAGCAAAGTCATAGCAACATCAATCTCAGAACATAGTGGATACTAGGGATCAAAGCCCTAACAAATTGACTCGATTACATGATAAATCTCATCCAACCCATCATCGTCCAGCAAGCCTACGAAGGAATTACTCACGCCTGGTGGTGAGCATCATGAAATTGGTGATGGAGGATGGTTGATGATGACAACGGCGTCGAATCCCCCTCTCCGGAGCCCCGAACGGACTCCAAATCAACCCTCCTGATGAAAAACAGGAGGTGGCGGCGGCTCCGTACCGTAAAACGTGATAAAACTTCTTCTCTTATTTTTTTCTCGGGGAAAGTGAATTTATAGCGTTGGAATTAGGTCAGACGGCCGCCTGTGGGCCCCACAAGGCATCAGGGCGCGCCCTAGGGGGGGTCGTGCCCTGTTGCCTTGTGGGCAACAGGTGGCCCTTCTTCTGTTGATTCTTGCGCCAATAATTTTTATATATTCCATAAAAATTCTCCAAAAAGTTTCGTCCAAATCCGAGAACTTTGATTTCTGCACAAAAACAACACCATGGTAGTTCTGCTGAAAACAGCGTCAGTCCGGGTTAGTTTCATTCAAATCATGCAAATTAGAGTCCAAAACAAGAGCAAAAGTGTTTGGAAAAGTAGATACGACGGAGACGTATCAGTGAGCACTCAACATGTTTAGCAGACAATTAATATCATACCAAATGTCAATGTCTGTGCTCTAATCATATAATTAACGCGTAATTGATATCCTACCTAATATCAACGTGCAATTATTTTTCTTCTTGATATCAACATGCATTGCATGTACGCATTTAGTAGTGTACAATGAAACAATCAAAGTGATCCAAAAAACAATACTCTTCCGGCAATAGAGTCCCCAAACGCTGGGCTCCACAGGTTTGCTTCTCTTTTTATGTCGCCAAAGATAATCATAGGCTTTTGATTGCTTTTGTTGGAGTTGTGTAAAAAAATATGCACAAGATAGATTACAGTTGTACTTTCAATTGTACTATTTGTAGACAGAGTATAAAGTGGGCCTTGCACCCTAGGTTTCTTATATAATATGGGGTAGACACGGTATAATATATGCCAATATAATAGCACATGTATGTAGGGGATCCGATGACATGTGCCGGCGCCCGAATGTGTGGGACATATTATAGTAGTATCAATGGGGAGGAGCGACCGTAATAATGCCCTGGGATTAGTTGATTATCAATAAACCTGATTAACATATCTTCTTATGCCTCGTGTAATTGTTTGATCCTTGGTAAATCGACATGCACATCAAATTATTCTATCAAATGATATCATCATAAAGTTTTAAGAAAGTCGCAGAAATAAAAAAACAATGTGTGATCGGTGGTGTTTGCATTAGAAGTCGGCGAGGCGGCCTATGTGAACAAGGGGTCGATTGAGATACATCCAAACTCAGGAAGCAATCAGAAGCGTTGCCACATGCGCATGAAGTAGGGGCGGTTTTTGGTTGTCATCTGTCCCTTGCATGAGGTCTACGTATCAACTCAGCCTGTCCCCGCCCAGCTTGGTCAAGTCGCTGCAACAACCAAACGGTGGGAAAAAGTAACAGCTCGTATGAAAGTAGGTGGGGGTTGATAGAGTTGCATGCGCTGCGTTTGGTTGTGACGGCATGGTGCATGTGGTGTGAGAGAGCCATGCAAGTGTCAGGGAATCTTTTCCGTCTCGTGTTGCGCATGTGCCTGCATGAGGATAAACAACCGATTTGGGCGTTCCTCTTGAGCCAGATTTTAAGGTGCTTTGAGTATTGTGCTGGCCAGAACGTGGAGCCGCGTTTACTACTAAACAACCGAAAAAGTGAAAGATTTCTTTTTACCTACTTCTACCAAATTCCATGCAAGCACGCCTACCTTTTACCGGGCTACCAAACACGCCCTAGTAGATTGTGCGCACACGGAGATTGTGAGCAGCGGGGCGTTGGTGCATGTCTTCTTCTGCAGATTTGATCAGTTCGACCGAAAGCGGCTGTGGCGGCGATGAATCGCTACGACAACAACATCACATGCAGAGTGCTACGCAGTGCGGTGCACCGAGAGCCAAGGCGTACTCGGCCAGCTGGTGGACTAGAGCGGCCCATACGTTGGAGGCTTGGTGGTGTTTTACTCTGCAAAAAAAGGCGGGGCTCCAGCGACAGTCTAATAAGGGCACGACTATGTGTTGCTCGCTGCGACGCCTACGAACAACTCGCTACAAGGAGCAGAAACTGGGCCGGCCCAGAAACCAACTGCCACGCCACGTTGACGTCATGCATGTATTTTCATTTTTTTCTACATTTTTAGTTGCATTTTTTTTATTCCTAATATTTTATACATATAATACAAAAACACTTTAAATAAAGATTTAAAATATGTTTGCCTTGAAAAATGTTAAACGCGTAAAGAAAAAAAATGTTAATCATGTGTACAAAAAAATGTTTGTTACATTAAAAAATGTCATGTCTTTAAAAATATGTAGCGAACTGAGCGTAGCTCAGATGGTTAGGTTCTTTTTGGTGGAACCAACCCACCAGGGTTCAAGTCCTAGACTTAGCATTGATGGTGCATTCAGAGGGAGTAGACGTTCCCGTCAACTAGGAGGACGTCTGTGGCGACTTCATCAATCTCAAGATGATCTATCAGCTTAGTCTCTCAGAGGTGCTCATAGGATAGATGTGCGTGCGTTCATAGAGGTAAGTGTATGAACGTCTGTGACTGTACTATGTTCAAAAACAATGTATGTGCCATCTTCAAAATGTTTACAAAAAATATATAAAATGTTCACATAATTCAAAAAATACATTTGACACATTCAAAAGGATGTACGTAACATTTTTAAAAAGTTTTGACAAGTTTACAAAATGTTTTTCTGACATTGTAAAAAAATGTATACAATGTAAAAAAAGTGTTTTGTACAGTATAAAAATGTTCCGTACCATTAAGAAAACGTATGTGACGTTTGAAAGAAAAATTCTGACGAATCAAAGAAATGTCTGTGACATTTTAACAAATGTTTATACAACATAAAAATTGTTCCCGTAGGTTAAAAAAATGTTTATTTTCATTAAAAAATGTACAACATGTATTTGGATTCTGTATTAAAAAAAGTGTGCAAAACATGTATTTGAAAAGACGTACATCTTGCATTTGACAAATGACCAAAATGTACCATAAGAATGTTTCACGTGCGCTCTAAAAACTCACATTGTGTACTAAACTAAAAGACACGTGTGAAAAAGAAAATCGACAAAGAAACAAAAAGAAAAGCAAAAAAATGAAGAAAATGAAGAAAAAATAAATAAAAATAAATCAAAGTATAACAAAGAAAAAAAAGCAAAATAAACAATGAAAAAACAAGGAAAACCCAAGCAAAATGAAAAAAAGGAAACCCGAAGAAAACAAGTGAGAAAACAAATAAAACTAAGGAAAATCAGAAAACGAAAAAGAAGAGGAAAACCGTAAAAAACCAGATCTGCACGAACCTACAACGAAGAAAAACCAAAGCAAATTGTAGAAATAAAGAAAAACCGGAGAAAACCAGTGAACATAAATAAAACCAAAATAAACAAAAAAGAAAAAACACAAGGAAACACACCTACAGAAAACTATAGTGAATAACGAAGGAACCTCGCTACTGGGCTAACCCGCTAGATGTGGCCCATAGGCGATTCCTATTAGGAATCGATTTGGGTGACATAAAGCCCTGGTGGTCTGCTGAGGCGCATGGCGCGGAGGCGCGACTGGAAGCAAGGCTCTGGCCTGTGGTGGATCCTATTCCCCGGGCGGGTCGGGGGATAGCACCAAAACGTGCATTGGTGCCCGCGCGTGACAGGGAGACACGTTCGTTTGTTTTTTGCGTTTTGTTTTTTTGCTTTGTTTCTCTTGTCAGTTTTTTTGTAGGTATTTTTTTCTCTTTACTTTCGACGCATGTCAACAATTTTTTTAATTTTGAAATTTTTTCTAAATTCACAAACCGTTTATGAAATCCAGGAACATTTAAAATGACATTTTTTTTTAAAATCCGGGAACATTTCTCAAAATAGTATTTTTCTCAATTTGGATCAAATTTCAAATCCATGAATAATTTTTGAAATTTGGGAACATTTTTTAAAATTTGCGACCATTCCTTTCAAATCTGGGAAATTTTTTCCAAATTCGCGAACAAATTATAAATCCAGGAACATTTCTCAAAATTGTGAATTTTTTTAATTCTGGATTTTTTTCCAAACTCGTGAACAACTTTGAAATTAAGGAAAATTGTTTAAAATTCGCACATATTTTTTGAAATACGGAAACATTTTTCCAAATTCATGAATAAATTTGAAATATGGGAACATTTCTCAAAATGGTGATTTTTTTTAATTTGGAACATTTCTACAAATGGATGAACACTTTTTTAAATCCAGATTTTTTTTAACAAATTCTCGAATAGTTTTTTGAAATTCTCTAACATTTTTTTAAATCGAAAAATATTTTCAAATTCGTGATTTTTTTATATCCAAGAACATTTCTCAAAATCATGGTTTTTTTTTAATTCAAACAATTTTTCAAATTCATGAACAATTTTAGAAATCCAGGAACATTTTTCAAATTCTCGTTTTTTAAATTTGGAACATTTTTTGAAAATGGGGAACATTTCTCAAAATTGTGAACATTTTTTCAAATTCAAGAACACTTTTGAAATCCGGGCACAATTTTCAAATTAGCGAACATTTTTGAAAATTCATAACTTTCTTTTTCAAATTCTCAAACATTTTTTGAATTTTGAAAAGATTTGTTTGCGGAAAAAACTTTCGATGTATTCATCCTCAATCATCGCGTTAGAAAGAACACTAGAAGTAAATAATATTACATCAAGGTATGTAGCCACCTTGCGACGACTAGAAGCACTGAAACGAGCCGAAGGCGTGACGCCGTCATCGCCCCTCCCTCATCAGAGTCAGGCAAAACTTGTGGTTGTAGAAAGTCAGGAAGTCGTCGTTCTAAGACCCCATAGGACTTGCACACCAGAACAACAACTGTCGTCGATGAAGAGAAGCATAGATAGATCGAAAGGCATATGGGTCGTCCAAAAGCTAGCACGAGGGGAAGGGAGGCTGCACATTACCTGGAGCTGGCACAGACAAGGTATTGCGGTGCAGCGTGCATGCAAACCAAAACAGACAATGCGAACTGATGATTTGTTTGGAACTAAAAACTTGGAGTGAGTCCCAAGAAACAAATGAGCAAAGAGACCAAGAAGCACAAGAAAGTGCCCTTCTAACCCGAGCTCAAATGCTCCTCCATGAACAGTAAAATAAAAAAAATGAATTTTTTTGACAACAAACATTGCTAGTTTTCTTCCCGATTGCAAATTTTCGTGATGAAATCACATTCATGGAGGTCTTGAAAAAATTAACAAAATCAACACTACAAAATGGTTTCAAAAATAGTTTTCTTGGAACATCGATTTTTTTTACACAGAGCGTTAAAAATGTTTTTTCTTCATGAAAAATTATACAAATGTAGAACATTCAACAATGTTCGTTGGCAGAAGAACACATTTTTTTTACTATTTTATCCAATTTTACTGTTCAGATGGGTGCATTTGAGTTTGGGAGCAGAAAGTCCACGTCCAAGAAGCCATTCACGAGCGTGGTGTGTGTGCATGCAATTTATTTAAGGGATTTTTATTTTTGTGCCCCTGGTTCCTTAGTTGTGCTCAGCTTTGCCCACGCTCTAAAGTTTTGCTCACTTTTCCCCACTCTCTTGTCTGAAACCCTCACAAATGCCCAAACTGGACGTTGGCGTCGGGTCAATGGTTTGACCGTTAACTGCTGACAAGTGGGGCCGCGTCGGACTGTATCGCTCGTTGTTGGAGTTGGGCCGCGTAGGACGGATGGACCGTGGTTCTGTGGCTCTGTCTGTTGGGCCGTGGTTCGATGATTCAGCCTGCTCATCCTGCTCGGCTTTGCGCGACGTGATTCAGCCTGCTATGCATGCGCGACGTGATTCAGCCTGCTATCCATGCGCGCATCTTTGACCTTGACCTGCATGCATGCGCGCCGCCAGGATTCAGTGCTGCTCGCCACGGCCCACGGCGCCGACACAGACAGCTGCTGGCCACGCGCCGCCACAGAGAACTGCTGGCCATAGCGCCGCTGAAGACAGCTGCTGGCCATGCCGCCGCCACAGACAACTGCTGGCCACGCGCCGCCGTAGACAACTGCTGGCCACGCCGCCGCCGCGGACAGCTGCTGGCCACGCCACCGCCGCACACATCTGCTGGTCGCTCGATTCAGCTCCGTCCGCACACAGCTGCGCCGCATTAACTCAGGGGAGCAGCTGGCTGGCCACACCCACGCATACCGGTCAAAGCGCCTCGTTTCGATGCGTGGCCTCTTTTTCAGTGTGAACCCCTAAAGCAAGGTCATCCTGACGGTGCGCCCCCACGCACGCGCATACCGGTCAAAGCCAAGGGCATTCATGCATAGAGATCAACGCGCCTCATTTTAGTGTAGCAACACGGCTATTTAAACCCCCCGCCCCGTGTACCTCTTCTACACTCTTCCATCTGCGCTGCCCCTCTTCTCTTCTTCACCAAATTAGCCAGAGCAAGATCCAATCGAATATGCAGTACTACGGGCCCACCATGCCGGAGCGGCGTTACCCCACCGGCGTTGTGGTGGAGACCACACTTCGCATGTGGGCGATCTCGAGGTGGAGGGGTGCTAGGGAGTTGGCCGAGCAGTTTCTCCATGCTGGCTTTGCCCACCTCCCAGCGGGCTTGCCGATCATGTTCCGCCTCGAGGAGATGCGTCCCAACGCCAGCTCACCGCCGACTGCGCTCCTCGCCCACTTCAGCAATCGCTTCGACGCCTACTACTGCCTCAGCAAGGTGTTTTGATGTGGCTGCGAGTTCATCGCGTTCACGACCTACAACATCTTCACCGACATCGAGAGCATCTTTCCCACCGAATACCGCATGCACAGTCTCCCCTATTATCTAGGCGAGGAGGAGCACACGGAGTGAAGATGCCGGCGGTAAAGACGATGGTGAAGCTGTTGAAGACGCGGAGTTCAAGTTCTGTTGCCCTAGCTATGTAGTGTTAGCTAGCTAGGGCTTTTATTATCCCCTTATCTATATATTGTGCCGTACGTGTGTGTACCGCGTGAACTTTAATCTATATATGTCGCATGTTATATTAAGGGCTTATATTAATGTTCTGTGTTATATATATTTGTATTTTATTTGTCCCAAGTTTTGGCCGACATGGCTAATTTTGTTTAGGCTATATACTTGAATTGATATTGCTATCAATTATTTGGGCGCGGAGGACTTCCCCGAATATTGAAGCAACCCGAATATTGATAAGGTGTTATCAATTATATTGGCGGGGAAGACCCCCAAACAAAAATAATAATAATAATAATAAATAATAATAATAATAATAATAATAATAATAATAATAATAATAATAATAATAATAATAATAAAAAGCTTTCGCATGGCCACATGCATCGAAGAAGGCAAAATTCAAGATCAAGCCAACGGTGTGAGTTAGAAAAGAAGACAACAACGTGAGTAAGTATCATCTGTGCATGATATTACTCATATGCTAGAAGACACTGGAGGCCAGCAGATTATTCGTCAAGGGACAAAGCCCACGTGAAAGCTTTTCAGAAAGCAACCACGTGAAAGTCCATTGAGGCCATGAAGGAATCTACTTGTCGGGGACTCTCTCGAATGCGTCCAAGCAACAATAACTCCTGAAGAAATGCACGTCCATGGTCTAGAAGCCAGCTCACGAGGCTATGGCATATTAAAATAAAGGGGTGAAGCTTATCCGGTGCTTCCCTCGCGCCTATAAAAGGAAACGCTCGCCTCAGAGCAAAGAGACAGAGGCAGTAACAACACTTCAGACGAGCAAGAAGCAATCGAGCTGAGAAGAGCCAGAGCTTCCTTAGTAGTAGCACCACCACCACTAGTTGTACTAGCCACATATCGAGAGCATTGTAAGATATCCACCAGGAAGGAATATCAAGGTAATTTCCTTAGTTTCTGTGTAATCCCTACCATATGTAAATTATGTTGTGAAAATGATGTAGTTTCTTGGTTTCACTTGGTATTTTTATTTATGAATTTATGGGAAGAGTTCTTATGCTAGGGATCCTATAGGAGAAACCTCTACGTGTGTAGTTCTCTGTGTAGTCCAGAGTGGCGTTTGAATGAGAACCTTGTGGCCGTAGAGAAGTGTTCCCTTCGGGTGGAACTGCCTGGGAAGACGATAAGAATTTAACCCATAAGTTTGCAATTAAAACCATCAAGTGAACGTAACTAGCTACATCTGATGCAATATAATGACAAATATGGTGAGTACCGAGTAGGACTTCACAACATCCGCAGCACAAACAGGCCGTATCGTTGGTCTCGGCAACCAGCTAATTGATCCTGCATATAAGCGAATATTAGCCAAATTAATAGCCAGACAAGCACCAATAATTGGAATAGTAATGAATAGTAAAGCAAATAGTTGTGAACAGTAATCTGAATATTAACCGCATACACTGATTACCACCGCATATATATCTCTAATATTACAAAGTTTAAATTTAAAGTATATTATTTCCCATAGTTGGTATCAGGTCGAGGATATAATCATTGAAAGATTAAGGTATTTAAATTTAGAAGTTAGTGCAGGTAAGGTTATAAATACTAAAGAGAATATTAATATAAGGTGCAGAATAAATCCCTCTGAAGAGCATATTTGGCATACATCTCATAGTCAGCTAAATATAGTGGTCGATTTGATATATAACTTTTATATATCGTGGGGAAAAAGGCAAGAGATACTTGACCAAAATTTTGAAAGCTTATTCAAAGAATATCAAAAACTCGCAGACAAGTGCTCCGGGTTAAATAACAAAATAGATATCATTCTGCATAAGCTAGAAGAAGCAAAAGCAAGACATAATATAATTTGCAAGAATAACGACTATATTAAAGAAGAATTGTTGACAATAGGCCGTTACCTAAGTAAAGGCAAAAACTCACTGGCATGCAGTGAAACAAGTCAAGATATTCTTGAAATAAAAAGGTTGGTACAAAAGGTAAAAACTCTTATCCTCTCATAGTTATATGAGTGAATATAGCCAAGCATTAAAGGAAGTAGCTAAATACTTATCACCCCCTATCGGATTTTCTGATCACGACTCACCAAAAGAAGACTCTAAAATCATAATAAGATAGAATAACACAATCCTCCAGCTATTAATCCAAGTTTTAGATAAACTAAATAGTGTTCAAAGCAACAAAGAAATTGTGTTATCTTCATCTGGAATAGTATCTTCACCAAGGAATATTAATTCAGAAAAATGGATGTACCAAATAGCTTCTCCAGAAGAGACAAATTCCTCCAGGTAGTAAGGCAAGACTCAAAACCTCTTGCATTGAAGCATAGATTATCATGCAAAACTGATGATGTTGATAGTATAGAAGAAGTTATAGATTTGCAAAGATACTTAGAAATATATCAAAAGGATACCCTAAGGAAAATAAAACCGCAGCAAGTATATCACATGGGTATGTTTGAAAGCAAGAGTGGTTTATACAGAATATCTAAAGAAGTAGAGTTAAGTGTATTAACGCATCCAGTAGAGTTACGAATTGTGAGCAAGAATATTGAAAATGAATTAAGATATCGTGGTTATAAATATATTCATCAAGGTATGTATATCATAGGAATTAAAGGCATGACAAGAAAGAAATTAGGAGCAACGGTGTTAATAACACTGTTAGATAGAAGATGGGAATCAATTGATAAAGCGGCATTAGGCTTTTTGGAAGGAGATATGAATGAAAATAGGTTAATAACATACATAGCCCCAGCTTTAATAATGCATGTAAAAAAATTTATTGAAAAAATGAGTTTTGGTTTCCAAACTAAAGGATATGAAGATTTTAAAGGAACAAATTTGTTAGTAAGCATATAATTTATAGGAAGGCTCACTAACAGAAGTAGTTCTAGATATAGAGTAAATATAAATAACATAATTGATAGCATGCAATCAAAAGGCATACAATTTATGAATCCTCTTACAATTAGTTCTGAAGAAAGAGTAGGAGAAGAATGGTTGATAGATGAATTAATAGAAAAGAAGGAATTAAAGCAACCTGAAAATTACATAAGTTATCAAAATTGTGAAGGAGGTAGTAGTATCAGATTCATGAATTATAAATCTGCATCCATAGAAGACACAGAACCTTTTATGTCAGAAACAGAAATTAGCAATGATAAGAATAAAGGTGTCACCGAATGCATGGAAAAAACTAATATAGATGATGAAATTATACATTGGAAAAAGAAATTAAAGCACATAGAATGGGAATATAGTCATTCTATGACAACAGATTGGCCTAAAATAAGAGAAAGAGAATTATTTTTCATTAGAGAGATTGCTAGATTACAAAGGCTAAAAAGCGAGAAAAAGCCAGCCACTAGTAGCCCTCGCATAATAAATAATACTATAGCATCGGGAGAAAAGAGAGACAATAATAATAGTAATAATATTGTTACCACCGATAATAATGATAAAAATAAGAATATTGCTCAGAGCCACAAAGATGAAATTGTGGATGAAGAAGAGCAATGGGATATAAATAATAAGCTACTACTAGAAAGTTATGAAGAAGAAGAAGATTTAGAAGATAAAAATTATGATGATTCAGAAGAAAATAGTGATTTTTATAATTCACTAGATGATGTTGGACTGCATAATTTAGATAATGCAATGGAAGCCATGGAAGTAGAAAGTAGTAATAAAAGAAGAAAGGGATATGGGGAATCTTCAGTAAAAAGAGAAGGAGAAAGGGAGAGACCTACCAGATCAGCTGGACAATGGCCCCCAGAAAAAGATGACTACCAACCCACATATATCCCTGGACAATATAGATATATGGGTACTAAGAGAAGAGATTTTGAAAGGCCTGTACAATTTCAAAATTATAAGAATGATGGTGCTATATTAAATTTAGCAGCCCATGACCCGATAGATTGGCTGAATATAATTAGCATATGGAAAGGTTTAATAGTTCAAAAATATATACAAAACCAACATAATATAGGCACTAAGATAGAAGATATGATAACATATCTTGAAACATTTTTAGGAGAATCCGTGAAAGTCCTATGGGAACAATGGGTAGAGGCGTGCCCTAATCAATATGAATAATTAAAAAGAGCAGGAAGTAATTAGGACATTAGGACATACCTCATTACAAAATGAAAGATTGAGAGAAATAGAAAAATTAACGCTGACAAGCTAAAAAGGTATAAAAGAATTTTCTCAGCATTACTTATATAATGCTACCACCGCTAAGCAAGGCTTTAATGTAGGGGTAGTAGAAAGATATTTTAATAAGTTGCCTGACCCTCTAGGGTCTATAATATTTGAGGAATATAAAAAAGAATCAGCAGGAAATATGGTAAACATATCCCAAGCCATAACATTTGTCTTTAAACAGCTAAGAAAGGTATGTACAGGTATACAAGTTCAAAGATCTATGAAGAAAATAGATTATAATTTCTGCAATAATATTGTCCAAATACCATTAACATATGGAGAAGAAAGATATAAGAATAAAAAATATTATAAATCCCAAAGTAGAGATAACAGAAATTTTAGAACCAAGAAAAGATTTTTCTTAAGAAGGTCAGATAATAGAGCTCCATTTCTACATAAAAGAAATGTAAGAAGATATAATCCTAGAAAGACTTATGATAAAACATGTAGATGTTTTATATGTAACTCTCCAGATCACCTAAGTAGAACCTGCCCTAATAAAGACCAGAAAAGATAGTCCAGGAAATATGAAGAGCAAGAAAGAGTTTTAATTATAGATAGTGTTAATGAGAATATATTAGTATGCGATGATGAAATAAAAGATGATGAGTCAATATATTCAATCATTGAAACAGATGAAGTAGAAAATGAGACTCAAGAATATGATTCAAGTGAAGATGAGATAGACCTAATAGATGATTTGGCAGGTTTAAAAATAGAAATGATGAACCAAGTAGATTGTGAGCATGATTGGATTCAAGGGAAAGGTGATTATAACATCAAATGTGCTTTCTGTATATATTATCCAAGCCAAGATAATAGGTCCACATGCAGCCTATGCCTAAGACAAGCTTGTGCCTCCTGTCTAAAAGCCAAAAATCAAATATGGAGACAGGAAATAGAATTTGAACCAGAAGAAAGAATATTGTAACACCCCTGGAGATTAGCTACAGTGAACCATGCTAATTATGCCATGTCATCATGTTTTACTAAGCCAAATTTCCACTTGATAAAAATCAAAGTCAAATTCAAATTTAAATTGCAAGTCAAATTATTATTTCCTCGAACAGTGAAACAAACATGTTCACAATATGTCATAAAATCACTAAGTAATTGTAAAAATGTAACCAACCTCATTTGGATTCCAGATTTGTCCCTAGCTTCAAATATGTGGACCAGAAGCACCTAAACCATCATATTTAAATTCAAACGTAGATTTAATCTTTTCCAAATGGCTTGAAACTTTGTGTGCAACTCTAGGATAATACCTAGTATTTGTGTTCCAAATTTCATAACTAGATAAATTCATCTGCTATGAAAGAGAAATGGAAAACAGAAATAAATAAAAGTGACAGAAAAGAAAAGGAAAAAAAGCTAACAAGCCTATTGTGCCTATGGGCTCTACAACGTACAGGACCTGGCCCAGCCCAAGTCGCCGGTCGTCCCCAACCTCGTGTCGTGGACGCTGCTCGTCCGTCCAGCGCGCGGATGCCGCGCTGTTGGCCATCCCGCGGTCGTAGAGATGGATATGGACCCTCCCTCGACGCCCCTCTCCCCGCCATGAACCCTAGCTCCCTCCGTTTTCTCCTCCCGCACCATTCTCCACCGAATCAAGCCACGCCCGAGACCACAGTCGCCGCCGCCTTCGTCAATCCCACGGCCACCGGCCTTCCTTTGTCACGCCAAGACGTCCAGGAGCTCCGCCATCGTCGTCTCCTTCGCCCTCGCCTATGGGTTCGATCTAGGACCGCACCAAGCCTCGCCATCACCGGTCTTCTTCGCCACGGCCGCCGCATCTCGTCATCGGCATCGACGCGTCCGGCCACCCCCGCACCTCCTCGACCTCGCCATCGAGCTCGTGGTGAGCTCCTCCTTCGATTCCCCTCGCCCCCGACCTCGATTCGTGCCCGTAGTAGCCGTCCCGCATGCTCGTGGTCGCCACGGCCGAAGCCTTGTCGTACGCATCCAACGTGCCTGCCACTGCTCGCACTGGCCGTGTTCGCCGCTCCCTGGCGGTGCCCTGCCATGCCTTGCGTCCGCTCGCCGCGCCCGTCGGCACCGCCGCTGCCCGCTCACGCCTGTAGCTGTGACTGCTGCTCATGCTGCTGCCGCTACTTGGTTGCTGCTGCTGCTGCTTTGCCGCCGCCGCTGCTTACTACTGCTGCTGTCGCTTGCTGCTGCTGGTGCTGCTTCGCTGCCCGCTGCTGGCTGCTGCGCTGCGCTGCTACTTGCCGCTGCTCCTGCTGCCATAGCTGCTGCTGCTGCTGGTGTTTAAGTCGTGCATGGCCATGGCCTGTGCCTTTGTGCACGGCCGACTGGCTCTCTGGATGAGGCCGGCGCACTTTGTTTAGTTTAGTTTGACTAATTAGTGATTAGGTATAGCTAGTAGTCTATGGCATGTGGGACCTCCCTTGATTAAATTAGTTAGATGTTTTATTAACGCATGTGACAATGACATGTGGGCCAGACATCCTGTTGACCAGTCAAATTGACTCGGTCAACCCAGCCCCCTGGTCCCACTGTCATACACTATGGCTAGAATAGCACTAGGTGACAAAAATAATTTCTGTTTTATTTTCGAATTAAAAGAATTCCAGAAATTCCAGAATACTATTAAAACTTCAGAAAATCATAGAAAAATAACCGTAACTCGGATGAAAATAATTTATATATGAAAAATGATCAGAAAAATATGATGAATCCAAATATGTCATCCACATACCAGCCACACCCCTCCGACACTACAAACATGGAACCTTCCCTCCGGATCGTCTGACCGATAAATGCCTGGAGCTGGGAAAATATTCAGGAATATTTTCCCTCTTCTTTTAAAATGCCTAGTAATGCATTAGAGCATATCGCCGACACTTTTTGCCGTGGCATACATCTATGATGCATTTGTTTGCTCTGTTATTTATTGTTTCTTCCCCCTCTTCTCTCCGATAGACCCCAAGACCGACGCTGGTCCCGAGTACGACTACGTCACCGACGACCCTTCTTCCTTTTCAAAAAAGCTTCCAGGCAAGCAAAACCTCCTTGATCATTCCTATATCGCCCATTCTTTCTCTCCCATGCTTGCATTAGATTTTGCTACTGTAATTGATTGCTCCTATTGATGCATAGCCTGTTTTTGTAACTGTTGTTGATACCTTACCTGCTATCCTAAATGCTTAGTATAGGTTGGTTAGTGATCCATCAATGGCCCCACACCCTTGTCCTTGTTGCCATGCTTTACCACCGGTGGCTCGATCAGTGTGATCGATGTACAGAGACCGAACACAGCACTGCACACCCCCTTAGTTGTATGACTCTACAGAGCTACTATCGAGTGACAAGGGTGATACCTCCTACCTCACTCCCGATGAAATCTCTGTAGCGTAGGTAGTCGGTTGTGGGTTATCGAGGGTGATTCCTCTTTCACCACCTCCGATGAGGCCTCTGTCGTGCAGCCCCTCAAGTGTGAACCCATCGAGGGTGATTCCTCCAAGTTCACCTTGACAGTTACATCGAGTGGGAATCCATCGAGGGTGATTCCTCGGATTCTCCCACGATGTTATGGACACACGGGTACTTTGACCTTCACCTCAGACCATTGTTAAAGATGGGTCGGCTCCAAGAGCACCCGTGAGATAATGTTGAAGTCGGACCGACCCCAAGGGTACCCGTGAGAGAGTCCTGTGGCGGCTGGCTGTTAGCGGTACCACCCAGGATGTGGTGGTAGCTCAGGACTTGTCCCGACAGCCAACACGGAACTTACACTGTAGTCGGAGCGACAGGGCAGGCGGAGACTACCTAAGAGAGAGGTGGGCCTAGTCCCTAGTCATGGTCCGCGAGATACCTAGTCGGAACGGCCAAAGCACTGGTCGTCTCCGCGAGCTCCTAATAATTCACTAACGGATTTGGGTATTTGATCTGAGTTGGCCACTGGCCTATACGTACTACCACCACGCGGGATAATGGTTTAATGGGGCCCTCGACGCCATATGTATCAGCCGAAAGCTTTGTCAGATGTCCAGTTCAGCATTGTGAGCTGGTCGGGACAAGGCCATCCAGGACTGAGGTGGTGCTTGGACTCCGACCTGCGACACAACGACCCGGAGTGCAAAGGGCGATGGGCCCAAGACCCCTGAGCGCTTAGGATGTAGACCGACGGGGACCTCTCTGCGGAGCCTAGGTAGGACTACGTCGTGTCGATCAGCCGAGGCCGGGCATGATCGAGAAAAGTGTATCCGACCAGAGTTAATCGAGCGTGTTGGGTAACAGTAGTGCACCCCTGTAGGGAAATTATCTATTCGAATAGCTGTGTCCACGGTAACAGGACGCTCGAAGTTGTATCCCGATCTACTACAACTAGAACTAGATACCTGTGATGTTTAATTAATATGTTAGCTCCGGGATCGCTTTCTCGCAGGGAGTCGAGGATGGATCTCTGGGCTTTGCTACTATATATTTATTGCTTTATTATATGCTAATCTGCACTCTTCTAATGCTGCAAGATGCTAGTCTTCGATAGGCTAGGCCTTCCCCTCTATTCTGGCATTTCTGCAGTATAGTCCACAGATACAGCCCCTTCCCTTTGATACCGAAGCATGATTAGCATAGTTCTGATGTAAGTCTTGCGAGTACTTTGGATGAGTACCCACGGTTACTTTGCTACCTCTTTTTCCCCATACCCGATTGCTGTGCTCAGATGACGGAGCCCTGGAGCCTGCTGACCCCGTCGACGACTACTACTACCCCGACGGAGCCTACTACTACGTGGAGACCGACGGCCAGGAGTAGTTTAGGAGGCTCCTAGGCAGGAGGCCTGTGCCTTTTTGATCTAGATGTCGTTGTTTTGCTCAGCCTTCTTAAGGCAGCCTGTCTAATTATGTCTGTACTCAGATATTAATGCTTCCGCTGACTCTTGTGTATCCCGAGCTTATGTATTCGAGCCCTCGAGGCCCCTGGTTTGTAATATAAAGCTTGTATTATTTCACTTGGTGTCTAAAGTTGTGTTGTGATATCTTCCCGTGAGTCCCTGGGCTTGATCGTGTGCATTTTCGTGTATGATTAGTGCACGGTCGAGTCGGGGGCGTCACAAGCTGGTATCAGAGCCGACTGCCTGTAGGTAGCCCCTTTCCAACGCCTTGGCCAAAGTTGAGTCTAGTCTTTGAAAAACTGTTTTACTAACATGGTTGTGTGGCTTACGGGCCCACAACGCCAATGGATGGGTTATGATCTTTTATTCCTCTTCCTTACTCCGGGACTCTGATCTCTCTTCTATTCGGGTTAAAGTTTTGCTAACACTAACATTAGGTTCTCGTGTTCACATCCACCCGAAGAGCTGGATTGTCTGCAATTATTCCTTTCCATTGGTCTGTTTAATCTGATAATCACATTTTCCTTTCCATTGGTCTGTTTAACCTTTCTTGTAATCTAGCTTTTATCTGAGCAGTGATAATTCCCTGCTTAAGTCAACACCCCCAAGTAAAACCTTGTTACTATTGTTGATGACATTCTGGTAACCACCGATGGATGAGAACCTTCCTATTGGTCTGCCTCGTTCCAACGAGCAGGAAAATGGTTCTCTTCATTCCCCGTCCATGGTACCGATGTGTTGCCGACATAGCTGACAGACTTTCCTCTGACACGTCTTGTTGTCGTGACTACGCAAGATGTCACCGCCCTTCCTACTCATAATCCACAATCACTGCAATTCCACAGGATCGAAACCTGAATCTCCTGTACAACCTTGATTCTGAAGTATCCTTTGCACATGGCTTCATATGTTATCACGAGCCACATTCCTACAGATGATCTATTCTGGTATCAGACGTAATACTTATTCCCGTTGCTCTGAACCCCTTTCACACTCTCGGTTGGGCATTAAATGATTGCCTGGCCACTTGAAACTTCTCATGCCTTCTTTTATTGTTCTCGATTTAAATCCCGCATTCCAATTCAAGAGATACTTTATACCTTCATCCCCTGAGGTAATTACTGGATGCTAATCCTTCCAGACATCTGTCCTTATATAGTTCCCCTTGTAACCTTTTCATAAGTCCGATGAAAATCCCGAAGGAAGGATGACAGCTTCGTCATGATGCACCGATGTATAGGAATGAAGACATCAACGTAATGGATCAACCTCTTCGAGAAGGGTAACAAGAACAAGAAGATTCGTTAGAATTTCGTAACCAAACCTTTCCCCCTTACACCACCTCTTAAATCTCGGGACGAGATTTCTTTTAGTGGAGGAGATTTGTAACACCCCTGGAGATTAGCTACAGTGAACCATGCTAATTATGCCATGTCATCATGTTTTACTAAGCCAAATTTCCACTTGATAAAAATCAAAGTCAAATTCAAATTTCAATTGCAAGTCAAATTATTATTTCCTCAAACAGTGAAACAAACATTTTCACAATATGTCATAAAATCACTAAGTAATTGTAAAAATGTAACCAACCTCATTTGGATTCCAGATTTGTCCCTAGCTTCAAATATGTGGACCAGAAGCACCTAAACCATCATATTTAAATTCAAACGTAGATTTAATCTTTTCCAAATGGCTTGAAACTTTTTGTGCAACTCTAGGATAATACCTAATATTTGTGTTCCAAATTTCATAACTAGATAAATTCATCTACTATGAAAGAGAAATGGAAAACAGAAATAAATAAAAGATACAGAAAAGAAAAGGAAAAAAAGCTAACTAGCCTATTGTGCCTATGGGCTCTACAACGTACAGGACCTGGCCCAGCCCAAGTCGCCGGTCGTCCCCAACCTCGTGTCGTGGACGCTGCTCGTCCGTCCGGCGCGCGGATGCCGCGCTGTTGGCCATCCCGCGGTCGTAGAGATGGACAAGGACCCTCCCTCGACGCCCCTCTCCCCGCCATGAACCCTAGCTCCCGCCGTTTTCCCCTCTCGCACCATACTCCACCGAATCGAGCCGCGCCCGAGACCACAGTCACCGCCGCCTTCGTCGATCCCGCGGCCACCGGCCTTCCTTCGTCGCGCCAAGACGTCCAGGAGCTCCGCCATCGTCGTCTCCTTCGCCCTCGCCTATGGGTTCGATCTAGGACCACCCCAAGCCTCGCCATCGCCGGTCTTCTTCGCCACGGCCACCGCATCTCGTCGTCGGCATCGACGCGTCCGGCCACCCCCGCACCTCCTCGACCTCGCCATCGAGCTCGTGGTGAGCTCCTCCTTCGATTCCCCTCGCCCCGACCTCGATCCGTGCCCGTAGTAGCCGTCCCGCATGCTCGTGGTCGCCGCGGCCGAAGCCTTGTCGTACGCATCCAGCGTGCCCGCCACTGCTCGCACTGGTCGCATTCGCCGCACCCTGGCGGTGCCCTGCCACGCCCTGCGTCCGCTCGCCGCGCCCGCCGGCGCCGCTGCTGCCCGCTCGTGCCTGCAGCTGCGACTGCTGCTCATGCTGCTGCTGCTTTGCCGCCGCCGCTGCTTACTACTGCTGCTGTCGCTTGCTACTGCTGGTGCTGCTTCGCTGCCCGCTGCTGCCTACTGCGCTGCGCTACTACTTGCCGCTGCTCCAGCTGCCATAGCTGCTGCTGCTGCTGGTGTTTAAGCCATGCATGGCCATGGCATGTGCCTTTGTGCACGGCCGGCTGTCTCTCTGGATGAGGCCGGCGCACTTAGATTAGTTTAGTTTGACTAATTAGTGATTAGGCATAGCTAGTAGTCTATGGCATGTGCGACCTCCCTTGATTAAATTATCGACGGTGATTCTTCTTTCACCACCTCCGATGAGGCCTCTGTCGTGCAGCCCCTCAAGTGTGAACCCATCGAGGGTGATTCCTCCAAGTTCTCCTTAACGGTTACATCGAGTGGGAATCCATCGAGGGTGATTCCTCGGATTCCCCCACGATGTTATGGACACACGGGTACTTTAACCTTCACCTCAGACCATTGTTAAAGACGGGTCGGCTCCAAGAGCACCTGCGAGATAATGTTGAAGTCGGGCCGACCCAAGGGTACCCGCAAGAGAGTCCTGTGGCGGCTAGTTGTTAGCGGTACCACCCAGGATGTGGTGGTAGCTCGGGACTTGTCCCGACAGCCGACATGGAACTTACACTATAGTCGAAGCGACAGGGCAGGCGGAGACTACCTAAGAGAGTGGTGGGCCTAGTCCCTGGTCGTGGTCCATGAGATACCTAGTCGGAACGGCCGAAGCACTGGTCGCCTCCGCGAGCTCCTAATAATTCACTAACGGATTTGGGTATTTGATCTGAGTTGGCCACTGGCCTATACTCACTACCACCACGCGGGATAATGGTTTAATGGGGCCCTCGGCGCCGTATGTATCAGCCGAAAGCTCTGTCAGATGTCCAGTTCAGCATTGTGAGCCAGTCGGGACAAGGCCATCCAGGACTGAGGTGGTGCTTGGACTGCGACCCACGACACAACGACCCGGAGTGCAAAGGGCGATGGGCCCAAGACCCCTGAGCGCATAGGATGTAGACCCGCGGGGACCTCTCTGCGGAGCCTAGGTAGGACTACGTCGTGTCGATCAGCCGAGGCCGGGCATGACCGAGAGAAGTGTGTCCGGCCAGAGTTAATCGAGCGTGTTGGGTAACAGTAGTGCACCCCTGCAGGGAAGTTATCTATTCGAATAGCCGTGTCCACGGTAAGAGGACGCTCGGAGTTGTATCCCGATCTACTACAACTAGAACTAGATACCTGTGATGTTTAATTAATATGTTAGCTCCGGGATCGCTTTCTCGCAGGGAGTCGAGGAAGGATCTCTGGGCTTTGCTACTACATATTTATTGCTTTACTATATGCTAATCTGCACTCCTCTAATGCTGCAAGATGCCGCCAGATGCTAGTCTTCGATAGGCTAGGCCTTCCCCTCTATTCTGGCATTTCTGCAGTATAGTCCACAGATACAGCCCCTTCCCTTTGATACCGAAGCATGATTAACATAGTTCTGATGTAAGTCTTGCGAATACTTTGGATGAGTACTCACGGTTGCTTTGCTACCTCTTTTTCTCCATACCCGATTGCTGTGATCAAATGACGGAGCCCTGGATCCTGCTGACCCCGTCGACGACTACTACTACCCCGACGGAGCCTACTACTACGTGGAGACCGATGGCCAGGAGTAGTTTAGGAGGCTCCCAGGCAGGAGGCCTGCGCCTTTTCGATCTAGATGTCACTGTTTTGCTCAGCCTTCTTAAGGCAGCCTTGTCTAATTATGTCTGTACTCAGATACTAATGCTTCCGCTGACTCTTGTGTATCCCGAGCTTATGTATTCGAGCCCTCGAGGCCCCTGGCTTGTAATATAAAGCTTGTATTATTTCATTTGGTGTCTAGAGTTGTGTTGTGATATCTTCCCGTGAGTCCCTGCGCTTGATCGTGTGCATTTGCGTGTATGATTAGTGCACGGTCGAGTCGGGGGCGTCATAAATATTATCTAGTAGGGTTAGAAATCTAGAAAATAGAATGAATAAACTAGAAGCGAGGCTAGAAATACTAAAAGATAGGCTAAAGGATAATAAAGAACAAGAATATGATGCTGCTGGAAGCACGGAAATAAAGGAAGGAATGGTTATAAAGTAATTTTTGAGCATATGAAAGGGTAATAGTTTATTTGACATATCCTCTCGATCATCAATTTTACAGATATGAAGAGAGGACTACACCCCCATGGGTTTGAAGCATTCAACTTTGGTGCTGAG
Organism: Elymus sibiricus; assembly: GCA_039707655.1. Lineage (NCBI taxonomy): Eukaryota > Viridiplantae > Streptophyta > Magnoliopsida > Poales > Poaceae > Elymus > Elymus sibiricus. The sequence continues at coordinate 161,345,829 of CM077674.1, read as the reverse complement.
AATAGTCTGAAAATATTTGAGCCAAATACTTTTAATTTCAGGCCTAAGAAGCATATCATTCTAGATGAAATTCAAGAATGGATACTTGATAACTTCTGGAATCAATATAATAACAAAAGAGATGATAAGGGATATATGTTATCAATCCTAAATAGTTTAGCTGAATATTTCAATATGCTAAATAAAGGAAAAATGATGAATAAAGGACAAACGTCCGCAGAAAATATGGAATATCCAGAACACAAGACGCTATATGTCTTGTTTGAAGGAAATAAGCCAGGAATATATACTTCATATGAAGAAATAAGTATAGAAAAACTAATAGCAAAGAAAAATGGAGATAGTATAAACTGGAAAAGTTATGCCTGTGTAGAAGAAGCTTTAAAAAATGCAAATCATAGGGCCCAAATATTATATACAACCATCAGCCAAAGAATATATCCAAAAGGTCAACAGAATAAATAATGCCAATCCAGCAACAGCAGTTCTCAGGAATTTGAGAATAGAAGAATCAAGCTCTAAATATGAAAAAGAAGAAATTTCTCTGAAATATAAAACATATAAAGAATGCCTCGTAAAAGGAGTGGATCCTTTAGACGGGGAGTAATGGGAAGACACATCAAAAGTTTGGAAAGAAGAATTAAAGAAAGAATTGAAAGAAGAACTATTAAAAGAATTAAGATAAGAAATAGTTGAAGAAATAAAGAAAGAATGTGATGAAAAATATAATTTCCATTTGTCTGACGATGATCATATGGACATCGCCGGGCATGGACAGCCACCTAAATAAAGCCCAATTGCATATATTGATATTGCTATCAATTATTCGTGCGCGGAGGACCTCCCCGAATATTGATAAGGTGTTATCAATTATATTGGCGGGGAAGACCCCCAAACAAAAAAAAGATACGGTTAAATTTAAACTTTGTAATATTAGCGATATATATGCGATGGTAATCAGTGTATGCGGTTAATATTCAGATTACTGTTCACAACTATTTGCTTTACTATTCGTTACTATTCCAATTATTGGTGCTTGCCTGGCTATTAATTTGGCTAATATTCGCTTATATGCAGGATCAATTAGCTGGTTGCCGAGACCAATGATACGGCCTGTTTGTGCTGCGGATGTTGTGAAGTCCTACTCGGTACTCACCATATTTGTCATTATGTTGCTTCAGATGTAGCTAGTTACGATCACTTGATGGTTTTAATTGCAAACTTATGGGTTAAATTCTTATCGTCTTCCCATGCAGTTCCACCCGAAGGGAACACTTCTCTACGGCCACAAGGTTCTCATTCAAATGCCACTCTGGGCTACACAAAGAACTACACACGCAGAGGTTTCTCCTATAGGATCCCTAGCATAAGAACTCTTCCCATAAATTAATAAATAAAAATATCAAGTGAAACCAAGAAACTACATCATTTCCACAACATAATTTACATATGGTTTTCCCTTTCGGGAAACCCCGAAGGGATTACACACAAACTAAGGAAATTACCTTGATATTCCTTCCTGGTGGATATCTTACATTGCTTTCGATATGTGGCTAGTACAACTGGTGGTGGTGGTGCTACTACTAAGGAAGCTCTGGCTCTTCTCAGCTTGATTGCTTCTTGCTTGTCTGAAGTGTTGTTTCTGCCTCTGTCTCCTTTGCTCTGAGGCGAGCGCTTCCTTTTATAGGCGCGAGGGAAGCACCGGATAAGCTTCACCCCTTTATTTTAATATGCCATAGCCTCGTGAGCTGGCTTCTAGACCATGGACGTGCATTTCTTCAGGAGTTATTGTTACTTGGACACATTCGAGAGAGTGCCCGACAAGTAGATTCTTTCATGGCCTCAATGGACTTTCACGTGGTTGCTTTCTGAAAAGCATTCACGTGATCTTTGTCCCTTGACGAATAATCTGCTGGCCTCCAGTGTCTTCTACATATGAGTAATATCATGCACAGATGATACTTACTCATGTTGCTGTCTTCTTTTCTAACTCACACCGTTGGCTTGATCTTGGATTCTGCCTTCTTCGATGCATGTGGCCATGCCAATGCTTTTTTTTGTGTGGGGGTCTTTCCCGCCAATATAATTGATAACACCTTATCAATATTCGGGGAGGTCCTCCGCGCCCGAATAATTGATAGCCATATCAATATATGCAATTGGGCTTTATTTAGGTGGCTGTCCATGCCTGGCGATGTCCATATGATCATCGTCAAACAAATGGAAATTATATTTTTCATCACATTCTTTCTTTATTTCTTCAAATTTCTCCTCCATTTCTTCTCTTACTTCTTTTAATAGTTCTTCTCTCAACTCTTTCTTTATTATTTTTGACCATTCTTCAAATCTTTTATTCATTTCTTGATCTATGTATTCACTATCTAAAGGGTAAAGTCCCTTTAGAAGGCATTCTTGATATGTATGATATTTTGGAGATCCTTCTCTCTTTGGTTCTTAGAGCTTGAGGCTTCTCCCTCTGTGGGAGTTGCTGAAGCGGGTATATTTTTATCTATGCCCCTTCGCTTCTCAATATATTCTATGGCTTTGGGATCTATATAGTACTTTTCTCCCACTATTTTCCTTGCCCATTTCAAGGCGTCATCGATATTATCATATCTTTTGAATGTTAATTCTTCGTTTCTTCGCTTTGCTGCCATTTTCTCTATTTGAATTTCTTCCCATTGCATATATATTCCTGGTTTATTTCCATCAAACATTATATATAAAGGTTCTTCTTTTTCTGCCTCTATTTTTGTTGGTCTTGGGTTATTTTTATTCAACATATTGAACATATGGAAATATTTTGTGAGGCTATTGAGATTAGATAGCATATATGCTTTATCATCTCTTTTGGCCGCATATTGAAACCACATATTATCCAATATGCATCTTTGGATTTCATCCAGACGGATATGACTCTTTGGCTTGAAATTGAATGTATTTGGCGAAAATATTTTTAATTTGTTGTCATCACAAAATATGAAGCATTCATTTCCGCCTGTGAGTGTTCCTCTCTTCATTTCTGTAAAATTGATGAGCGGAAAAAATATGTCAGGCAAACTATTATCCTTTCCCTTGATATGCTCAAATATTACTTTATAACCATTCCCAGCTATGGTGTCTTCAAATAAGACCCATCTTCTGGTCGAGCTTTTCTTACTATTAATTTTGTTGTAATATCGACATATTGCTTCACAATCTGTCCGTACTGTAAATTCTTTAAATCCTAAATATAGCCTGAAGGCATTTATTGCATTTACTACTGCCAATATTTCCCTATCGATATTATTTACTGTCTTTAATTTATAACTTCCTGAAGCATATCTACATATTTTTTCTTCTGCTTTTGGGGAATATTTATTAGGCTTTTGTTTTAATATAGCACCCCATCCTATCTTGGATGCATTTGTTTCAATTATAAAATATTTATCTTCTAAAGGTAACTCTTGGGGTTTTAAGTTTTTGACTCTTTCTTTGATGGCTCTTACTAGTCTTATATCTTCAGAATTGAAGTATTTTTGTCCATTCTTTCTTAGTTTTGCATATAATGGACCAGCTAGCTTTGCTAAGTTGTCTATATAATTCCTAGCATAATTTACAATTCCTAGGAATTGTTGCAAAATCTTTTTATCACTCATATTGTCATGAAATTCCAATATTTTCTTTGCAATATGATCTTGTAAATATATTTTTCCTTCTCCTATTTCATGACCATGGAAATTTACTCTTTCTTTGCATATTTCCATCTTCTTTTTGGATAATATGAGCCCATTTTGTTCTACCTTTCGAAAGAAAACTTCAAGATGGGCAATATGCTCTTTATATGATTTGGAAAATACTAATAGGTCATCAACGTAGACCAATATAAATGCTTGATTCTCATTAAATATATTTTGCATTTTTCTTTGAAATAATGCGGGTGCATTTTTTAGACCCAGTGGCATTACTAGCCATTCATAATGGCCTTGTGGACAAGTAAAGGCTGTCCAAGGAATAGATTCTTCTGCCATTTTTACTTGCCAAAATCCTTCTTTTAAATCGAATTTAGAGAAATATTTGCTTCCTTGTATTCTATTGATCCATTCCTGCTTATTAGGTATATTGTATGCCTCATCAGTTGTATTATCATTGAGCATTTTAAAATTAATTACCATTCTGGATTTACCCCTTACCTCTTCAGCATGATTTCTAACTATAAAAGCAGCAAATCGATGAGGACTTCTGCTTTCTCTAATTGCTTTTAGCTTTAGTAATTCTTCGATATGCATTTTGAATTCTTCAATATCTTTGGGAGTAGCTTCTATTGGTCCCAACTTAATTATATAATTTGGGTTTATAATATTTATTTTACAAATTATAGAGTTCTTATCCCAATGTTTCATTGGTATTTCCCCAATAATTTGTATATTTTCTAATCTTTGCACAATTTTGTCTATATCTTTTTTGGATTTTATGTCTCTATACCAATTTGGAGAGAATGATTGTAACCCTATGCATTCTATCCATGTATTTTCAATATAATATTCTTCTATGGTCTCACTAAGTTCTTCATCTTTGCAGAATTCAAGGGGATCTGAACTTGCACTATATTCATCATCTACATTAGATATTTCTATATTTTGCAAAGCCTTTCTTTGTTTCCGTACTTTAGATAAGTATGGAACATTATCTTGATGTGGGATAAATGTAACCCCATCTTCATGTATAATTGTGGTTTGTAAAGATTGTTGTAAAAATCTTAATCCTAGTATCATATCATCATTTATAACTGACAAATCTCTTATTGTAATTTCATATATTATATATTTTGTGCCATTTATGTATGCTTCTATATTATATGCCAATTGGTTATGGATTTTCTTTATTCCTGACATATCGGTAGATACTTCGGCTTTATTATCATCCATAGTTTTGACTATTTCTGGACATCTCACAAAGTATTTGTCATGGATAATGTTCTTTGTGCAACCAGTATCTAATAGTGCCAATATTTTATAGGAAATATTTGGTGTTAAATTTATTCTAACTGGAATTCTTATTCCTAGCACTTCTTTAAATGGTAATCGCACTATATATTTGTTTCCAAAACTGGTTATAGCATCTTTTAATTGTATTAACTTATCTCCTTTTTTATCTCTTACTGTTACCATTTGCTCTTTCAATTTTGTGCTTCCAGCAACAACATTTTCTTGCTCTTTATTATCTTCTAACTTATCTTTTAGTTTTTGTTCTTTATTATCTTCTAACTTATCTTTTAGCATTTCTAGTTCTGCTTCTAGTTTGTTTACCCTATTTTCTAGATTTCTAACCCTACTAGATAATATTCTTTCTTCTGGTTCAAATTCTATTTCCTGTCTCCATATTTGATTTTTGGCTTTTAGACAGGAGGCACAAGCTTGTCTTAGGCATATGCTGCATGTAAACCTATTATCTTGGCTTGGATAATATATACAGAAAGCACATTTGATGTTATAATCACCCTTTCCTTTAATCCAATCATGCTCACAATCTACTTGATTCATCATTTCAATCTTTAAATCTACCTTACCTTCTTCATAACTTTCTAGTAATAGCTTATTATTTATATCCCATTGCTCTTCTTCATCCACAATTTCATCTTTGTGGCTCTGAGCAATATTCTTATTTTTATCATTATTATTGGTGGTAACAATATTATTACTATTATTATTGTTTCTCTTTTCTCTTGATGCTTTAGTATTATTTATTATGCAAGGGCTACTAGTGGCTGGCTTTTTCTCGCTTTTTAGCTTTTTTAATCTAGCAATTTCTCTAATGATAAATAATTCTTTTTCTCTTATTTTAGGCCAATCTGTTGTCATAGAATGACTATATTCCCATTCTATATACTTTAGTTTATTTTCCCAATAAATTATTTCATCATCTAAATTAGCCTTTTCCACATATTCAATTACACCTTTATTCTTACTAGTCGAATGCCCGTGCGTTGCCACGGAATAATAAATTTGCATGTCGCTCACAATCGTTGTTGGTCGCCAACACCGATCCAACCTTGCTAGTTGTCTCACCATCATTGATGAACGTGCAGTCAACACTTTGTTCTTCAGCGACGTTGGTTAAAGAGAAGGTCTAGAACCTCCCTCTTGTGGCCATAACAACCCCTTCGTTAAAAGCCCACATCCCAAAAAATAGGGACCCCGATAAATCCCGAACGTTGGGGATTTGACCATGGCAAATTAAATGTTTTCGATGGCAATTTTAGTGATGCGAGGATGGCAAGTTTAGTTAGACACGCATGGAAAATCCGTGCTCAGTGCATGTCAGCTAAACTTGCCATCCTCGCGTCACTAAAATTGCCATAAAAACGTTCGATTTGCCATGGTTAAATTCCGAACGTTCAGGATTTATCATTTCCGTAAAATAATCTTATACCTTCGTCTCTATAAAATGTACTACTAAACCAGTTACATGTGACTCAAACATGAACTCCAGTTATACATACTTATCATCATGAGTAAGAATAAAGTCTCTAAATGTTCTCAATCATATCTCATATAGATTGGGATATGGCATAGTTATAAAAATACCTTGTACTCCACAAAGATGTGTCCCGCAGAAAAACCTAAGAATTTGTGTGTTCTACGTGGCTTACTACTACATTGTGACAAATATCAAATCACCAAACAACCATACATGGTGACCTATCGGAAGCTTGACACATTAGTCCGTAGAATTCTCACGACACCAAAAAGCCAAAAAAGGTCCATGACAAAGAAAAATAATCAACAATCGAAGAACATGTGCTCGGTATAATTTATTTCATATTCATAAACCATACCGCGTCTCAGATACATGTATGTCCATACATTTTGCTCGATGGCTATAGAATAACACATGACTATATAAACATCTATCAAACTGTGTTTACCATTTCCTTCATCTACCTATGTTTCTCTATGTCACATCTACTTCTCCACTCCGGCCTCCTTGAGAAATCGAATCCTTCGAACAAAAATATATCAAACTCACAGTATCTATCTTCCAGCAAGCATCTAGCTTCTTTTTCAAGGTTGTGCCATTCAGTCTCCATCCGACTTCTACATTCCTTCTCAATCTATCAAACGAAGCATCGATCATCATGAGACACTTAATAAATCAACACATAACTGGTCCACTATAAATTATGAACCCGAGGATCCGAGCATTAAAGTAACAGTAATAGTTAGTATTTGCTGAATGATAATAGAAGAGTACAATAAAAAATGAAGAGAACAAAACATGCTATATTTAGATTTTTTTCATGATGGTAAAACTTGAACGGCTGACTACCGATGATTTTGTATAATTAGCAGCATCCAAAGAGTGTAGCTAACAAGTGAAAATTATGTGAACTGTCGTAATGCAATGAATGGGTGCTGATGCTTCTGGATAGTCTTGTTCGAAGCCAAGTTTCTCTCTAAAATCTACCAACGTAGCCTGACTGACAAGCATGAAGCAAGTAAGTTTGGTCAATCAAAATCATACAAAAGCTTGGTCATTCAAAATTTGACCCTACTCACAACAAGGAAATTAACTTTTGATTCATCGTCCCTTGTTATGACCAATTTTTTCTAGAAAAATGATACTGCAATAGGTATTTCATTGAATATTCTCAACAAAAAAAGCACAAAAGATACTACTTGTTACTTGAGAAACAATACTTCAAATCTGAAAGTGCTACGACAACAGAGCAAAATCCAGGCAATTTGCCTCACCTTCAGAGCAGTACAAGACAGAAGAGCTTCTCAAGATCCTGCAAAGGAGATAGCCAAGAAAATTAATTGTGGTAGATAACTGGACTGATATGTTGTAGGCATCCCTCTTTCCTATGTCCTTCCCCCATTTTTTTGCCCTTTCAAAAGTGGTAGCAAAGAGCACCCAATAGATTGTTATATTCTCTATCGAGATGAAAGAAAATGTCTCTTTTTATTAGATGTCTATTCAGTACCTCACGCCATGCAATAGATTCTCTAGGTCTGCTGCAAACTACAATGTGCACATGTTTTTTACATGCAAATGCGGCTAGGGGTGAAGCTACAATTTAGAAAATTGAAAAAGCAAAGCAGATGATATACTACCATACACATGGAATAAGCTAGATCCTCTTAAACCTTCTTCACGTTGCACTGGCTAAGCTAGGTGATGAATTCTCATGTTTCTTGTGGACCGCTCCCTATTACTATGATGAAGAAAGCACCAAGGTATGCAGCCAAAGGTAGAGTTCACTTAGATCTCACATTTTTTCTGCAGCCAAAAAGAATCCTTGTTTGTTTGTACATAATATTGAATCATAGTTGATTACATCAACTTAACAGTTCTTCTACAAATCAATTTCTTTTCCTTTTTAGTTACTTTCATCTAACAGACAATCGACCCAGCGAATGATTATCAAAGGCATGGTGCTCCTACAACTACTACTACAATTAATAAATCATGTTAAACCCACAATTTACTGGCCCCGCCCAGTGGTCAAGTGACAAAGTTTGACACATCACTACAAATACACACAACAAGAGTATCATTAGGATGGAATAAACAAACAAGCCAATATCACCAGGAGGCAATGAGCCCCTACAACATCGGCATCCATACAACAATGTGTACACAAAGTCAATTCTATCTATCTTCTGTCCATACAAGAATCTGCACAGAAGTTCATTTTACGGTCAACATATTGCTAGTTAGGTAAAGTTGCTACAGCCAACAACCTTTTTATAGTCCAATACATGGTCTCCTAGTGTGGTGTCTACAGAAATATGTTGCCATTACTAAAAGGGCATGTAAAAGAAGCCATCATGTAAAAATATTTGCTCTTATCTTATATTAATCTAAACGGTGAAGGTCAAGATTTGACCTAATTTGTTAAAAGAAAATACAGTTATCTGGTTCCATATTATGGAATTTCCATATTCCTTCCGATCCTTGGGTGTTTCCTCCCTGATAGTATGATCATCCTATCTACTGCAGGGAAGCATGAGTAAAGAGGACACATACCACAAATGGACGATGTCACGATACCCCGAGCACCAACACAATACTCCTAGTATTGTATTCCAATTCCTGCCCTACCCCACAGGATACACGAATATATTAAGCAGATTACTGCAGCTTTGAGGAAGTGATCAATCTCAACCCTATCTAATTACAAAGCCAAGAATCATGCACAAGTATATTTCATTTATTAGAGAAGTACTTCTTTCCGTATGGTACGAACCGTACACAGTGCATCGCGACCTCTTCATGTTCCTTTCCTCATATCTCCTATGGGCATCTAATAAAAAATAGTGCTTAATACTGTACGTTGCAAAAGAATCAATCACAACATATTTATAGTATGGGCGGAGATGACCCTTCACAGACATCTTCAACCTGTGGTTGCTGGAGGCCCGAGCAGTGCTGCTGAACAAGCTCTTCCTCACAGCGTCTGACGACTCCTCCGAGCTCCTCGTCACACCCGCACCCGCCCACGCTCTCACCGTCAGATCGGTCGATGTCGCAGTCACCCACGACAAGGTTGTGGTCGTCGTGGCATCCGCGCCAACGTCCCTCTCCCTCGTCGCCTAGATCGACTGCTGCGCGGCCTCGCTACCCTTTCCAGCGACGATGTTGCCAGGCTCTCCCGCGAAACCACGTGCTGGACCGTCCTCGAGGCACCCGCCTTCTAAGGACAAAGCCGACGACACAGTTGACCTCAGGGTTCTTCTACTCGGAGGCGACCAGGAGGAGGGGAGCAGCGGCGGGTCGAGATCTGGGCCGGTGAGGGAGCGCGTGGGGGTATGGTACCGAGCTAGGCGGCAACGAATTTTTTCGTGAGGAGGAAAGAGACGGGATCGCGAGCGAGAGGTGGGGGAGATGGGGACGTGGACATGGTTTCTACAGGGGAACGTGGGGAGTGGTGGGCTGGTTTCCCAGAATTTTTTTTATCGTGAGAAGAGAAGGATCGGGAGGCGATTGTGGATCGTAGGAGGTCGAACCATCAAAGGAGGTCGAACCATCACGACGTTCGATTCTCCTTTAATAGTAGATATTATAACTAATTTCTGTTTCTGACATAAAAGATTCTGTGTCTATTTCTTCAACTATTTCTTGTCTTATTATTATTTTAGAGTCTTCTTTTGGTGAGTCGTGATCAGAAAATCTGACAGGGGGTGATAAGTATTTAGCTACTTCATTTAATGCTTGGCTATATTCACTCATATAACTATGAGAGGATAAGAGTTTTTACCTCTTGTACCAACCTTTTTATTTCAAGAATATATTTACTTGTTCCACTGCGTGACACCAAGTCTTTGCCTTTACTTAGGTAACGGCCTATTGTCAACACTTGTTCTTTAATATAGTCGTTATTCTTGCAAATTATATTATGTCTTGCTTTTGCTTCTTCTAGCTTATGCAGAATTATATCTATTTTGTTATTTAACCTGGAGCACTTGTCTGTGAGTTTTTGATATTCTTTGAATAAGCTTTCAAATATTTGGTCAAGTATATCTTGCCTTTTTCCCCAAGATATATAAAAGTTATATATCAAATCGACCACTATATTTAGCTGACTATGAGATGTATGCCAAATATGCTCTTCAGAGGGATTTATTCTGCACCTTATATTAATATTCTCTTTAGTATTTATAACCTTACCTGCACTAACTTCTAAATTTAAATACCTTAATTTTTCAATGATTATATCCTGGACCTGATACCAACTATCTGAAATAATATACTTTAAATTTAAACTTTGTAATATTAGCGATATATATGCGGTGGTGTCGGTGTATAAAACATGGGTATTTTATACCCTGACTTATTCACAGACAGTAGCAGCCTCCTCGCCGGCCAAAGCTTGTCGGGACCTGCTGAACGACAAGATTCAAGGCCCGGTTGCAGAAGCTACTAGAGAGAAGTTCAAGACGAAGCACCAACAAGCACTCAACCAGTGCCGAAGATGAAGACATTTCTTGCCGGCAAGGCCGAACCGGCAAGGTGGAGACCCGGCAAGCTCCGTACCGGCAAGCTTTTGCCAGCCCTCCAGCGCTCCACCTCACCAGACAGATGGTCGCTAATGGGTGAGGTGTCAACTGCGCAGGCTGGTTGGTGAGGTTTGTCGGGCATGTGTCAGTGCGCTGGGATAGGAGTTGCCTTTAGTGGCACCCGTCCAGAGGGTGTGTCAGGCTAATACGAGGTAGCTGGGCGAGCAGTGCAGAAACCTTGCCGGGGCTTCCTCTCCACATGACACCTAATGGTGCATTTAATGCTTTTGTCCTAAACTGGCAGAGTTAGGTATGATAGCACTGTTTGCTATCTAATCAACTTGTAATTACTATTTTGCCACTGTGGTAACCCCTTGAGCTATAAAAGGAGGGCCAGGGCAACAGTTAGAGGGATTCGGACCCCTTTTCAAACACCTGCACGTCTCGCGTAGCAGCTCTCTCCGCACTTTGCCAGGAGAAGCGCTTCTTGTACTTGCGCTCTCATACAACCAATACACCAAAAGCAGGAGTAGGGTTTTACGCTTCTCAGCGGCCCGAACAAGGGTAAATCCCTCGCGCCTTCCATTGATTCTGCTCTTTGTGCACGTTGATATCCCCTGCCGAACCACAAAGGGGCTACATGGCCCCATAGATGGTCGTACCCACGACATCTTTGGTGCGCCAGGTAGGGGGTTCGCTTGCGCGAACCTGAATCAGTGGATTGCGCGTCATCTTCATCAACTTCATCATCGTCCTCCTCGTCGTCGATGGCCCCCAAGAAGAAGGGCATCACGATGACGACCCCTTCGCACGTATCCGCAGGCGGCGCGGGCGGTGTGGCCAATGCGGGCGGTGCGGATACTGCGGTTGGCACGACCAACGCAGGCAGCGCGGTCGCCATGCCCACCGTGGTCGGTGCAGGAGACGAGCACGCTGGAGGCGGTCGACTTCCTCGATCCTCTGGCGAGCGAAGCCGCGACGGCGCAGGCGGAGCAGATGGACAACCTCCTCCTCCTCCTCGCCGCGCCAACGAACGCAACCATCGGAGTGGTAATGCCCGGGCCGCTGCGAGCCAAGATCCCGCCGCAGCGGCGTCCAGAGATGCTGCTTTAATACAGACGCCCCGCCCCTCGCACAACGGGCGCGGTACGGCTCCGAGCGGCACCAACGACTCCGGACAGCGGCGACCTCACGGCAAGACGCCTGTTGATCAAATCCTAGATCCTCAGGCACCGCCTCCGCCACAGCGACCCGCTGCTGACCATGCGCCGCGGCAGCAAGACCGCGATGGCGCTCCTGCTGGCTCTGCCAGGAGTAGAGCGACGTCACGCTCTTCGCTTCCGGCCATGCCAACCACAATAGCAGAAGCAATGGCGCGAGCCCAGATGCTGCTAAATTTCCCTCCAGCAGCAGAGAAGATGGATGAGTGGAGAGCCACCATCCAAAGCTTGATTGGCTTTGCCTAGGCCAGCAAATCACAGCAAGCGGAGCCCTCACGGCGTCCGCAAACAGAACTAGCAGCTCCAACTGGTGGTCGCCTTGACGGTGCTGCGCTAACGGTGCAATCACCTCAGCAGCAACAGTCTCAACAGCAGCAACGCCAACAGTCGCGGCAAGCTCAACAATATTTTGAGCCCGATGAGATGTCGATGGCCTCTTCGAATCCGCGAGCGCGGCAAGACCAGCGGCAAGTGCTGCGAGACAGGCGGGTAGAAGGCGCCCACACCACCATCGAACGGCGCCGGGAGGTGCGCCGCCAATCTGACGCGCGCAACGGCCCCATCGTTGATGAGCCTACGCCAGGGGTTGGCAGATATCTACCTTACGAGGTTGGGTGTCCTGCCTTCACCCGTGAGCTGCGGCAAGTCCGATGACCGTCCGTCCGGGCCTTCAAGCCAGAAGTACCAGAGAAATACGACGGCAAGCTGAACCCGGCAGAATTTCTGGGCATCTACACGATTGCCGTGCAAGCTGCCGGAGGAAGAGATGAGAAAATCCTCGCCAACTACTTTCCGTTGGTGCTGAAGCCCAACGTGAGATCTTGGCTGATGAACTTGCCGGAGAACTCCATTTCTTCATGGGCAGATCTCTGTAATGAGTTTGTTGGAGCCTTTACCGGTGGCCACAAGGCCCCTGGGCAGCCCAGCGACCTGCAAGTGATTCCGCAAAGAGATGGAGAAACTTTGCGCAAGTACATCCAGAGGTTCAACCATGTGCACCGTAACATTCCAGATGTGCACCCCGCAGCCGTCATTGCCGCCTTTCACACGAATGTGCGCAATCGGAGGATGCGGGAGAAGATGAACGTCAAGCTACCCAAAACCGTCAACGAACTCTATACGTTGGCGAATAAGTGCGCACGCGCTGAGGAAGGGAGAAGGATTCCTGGGGAAGACGCTGGTGCCGAGGTGGATTCCGAGGACGACAATGCTGCCACCCCGAGGAAGAAAGGCTGAAAGCGCAACAGGAAGCGTAAAGGAAAGACTGTTATGGCTGTCGAGGGCTCCGACAACTCCGAGTCTGCCAAGAAAGCCAAGACCAAGAACTCCGGCAAGGAGGCAGCAGTATGCGTCGCTTGTCAGGAGGCAGCGGCAAACAAGAAGGCCGGCAAGTTTGATGGGCCATACTGTAAGATTCACCGCACCAAGGGCCACGATCTCCAAGAGTGCCGACAAGTCGAGCACCTTGTTGAGAAGCAGAAGGCTGAATATGAAAAACGTGACAAAGAGAAGGGTCAAGATGGTGCCGATGGATCTGGCAAAAAGGGCCGTCGCGGTCGCGGAGGCCGTCTTGGCAAGGCTAAGCAGCAGAAAGAAAAGCCTGCTAGAGGCCGCGAAAAGAAAGGGGAAGATGATGGAAGTGAGGAAGAAGAGGATGACGGAGAGTCTAGTGAACAAGAATTCCAGAAGGCAACTGAGGCCATGTGTGTTGACGGAGGGGCATCTTTGCACTCCTCTCACCGCCAACTTAAGCAGTGGGCACCTGAAGTTAATGCGGCAGAACCGGCAATGGGCTCTCAAAAGCCACTCAAGTGGTCGCACACGCCTATCATTTTTGATGCCAAGGACCACCCTGATCGCACAACCGCGGTCGGGTGTTTGCCATTGTTGGTTTCGCCAACAATTTGCAACCTCCAGGTCACGAAAATGTTAGTTGACGGTCGGGCCGGCTTAAACTTGATTTCTCCGGAAGTAATCAAGAGGCTGCAGATTCCCGACGAAGAGCTTGAAAAGACAGGCACGTTTCAAGGAGTAAACCCGGGAAGAAGCCAGCCCAAGGGAAAGATCACATTGCCGGTGATGTTTGGCGGGGAATGGAACTACAGGACAGAAAGGATCGTGTTTGACGTTTTCAAGATCCCCTTGCCGTATAATGGAATTCTTGGCCGCCCAGCCTTGGCAAAATTCATGGCAGCATCCCACTATGCCTACAACACATTGAAAATGCCAGGGCCGATTGGTGTCATTTCCATCAACTCTGACAAGAAAGATGCAGTCATTTGCGTCGATAAGATGTACCGAGATGCGGTTGCAGCGGAGGCCGCCAAGACGCCAGCTCCCGCCAAGAAGAAGGAAAGCAAGAAGTCCGGCAAGACCTCTAGCAAGGATTCCGGGAAGCGCACCTCTTCGGAGTCGAAGACTTGCCGGAGTGCTCTGCCGGTAAGAAACCCAAAGCCACTTCACCGGCGACCAAAAAAGTGCCGGCGAGGGAGGACGGCACTGACGGTACCTTCACCATCAGTGCCACCCTTGACAGCAAATAGGAAAGCCTGCTCGTTGCCTTCCTGCAGGCGAATGTCGATGTGTTCGCATGGCGACCATCTGACATCCCCGGTGTTCCCAGGGAGGTAATTGAGCACCACCTTGTCGTCTGTCCCCACGCTCGGCCCGTCAAGCAAAAAGTCCGAAAACAAGCATTGGAATGGCAACAGTTCATTTCCGAGGAAATCAAGAAGCTTGAAGCGGCAGGTTTGGTCAGAGGTGTACTACATCCCACCTGGTTGGCAAATCCAGTGGTGGTGCGCAAAGCAAATGGAAAGTGGAGACTTTGTATTAACTACACTGATATTAACAAAGCTTGTCCAAAGGATCCTTTCCCCTTGCCGCGCATCGATCAAATTGTGGACTCCACTTCCGGCTGTGATTTACTCTCCTTCCTTGATGCATATTTTGGGTACCATCAGATATTCATGGCCAAGGAGGATGAGGAGAAAACCGCATTCATTACTCCATGTGGCACATACTGCTTCGTGCGTATGCCTTTCGGGTTAAAGAGTGCAGGTTTGAAATTCGCAAGAGTAGTCCAGATTGGTTTTGAACCCCAGCTGCACAGGAATGTGGAAGCATACATGGATGATATAGTGGTCAAGACCAAGGAAAATCTACCCTCATTCAAGATTTAGAAGAGACATTTGCAAACTTGCGCAAAATCAATCTAAAGCTCAATCCCGAGAAGTGTGTGTTTGGCGTTCCGTCTGGCAAGCTTCTCGGATTCTTTGTATCTCAACAAGGAATTGAAGCAAATCCAGACAAGATCAAAGCGATTGAGCAGATTCAAGCACCAAAAAGCATCAAAGATGTGCAGCGTCTTGCCAGCTGTGCTGCTGCCTTGAGTAGGTTCATTTCAAGATCCGCCGAGCGCGCCCTGCTGTTTTCAAGATTTTGAAAAAGGCAGGCCCGATGAAATGGACTCCGGAAGCGGAGGCCGCGCTGCAGGACTTGAAAAGGTACCTCTCCTCCACGCCAACACTAGTTGTGCCTAGACCGCAAGAGCCGTTGCTGCTATACGTAGCGGCAACAAATCAAGTGGCTAGTGCTACATTAGTGGCACAGAGGGAAGTCGATGACGAGGACGCAGCCGCGGCAAGCCCATCTAGCGACAAACCGGAATCTTCTCCGGCAAGGTCCGACGCCAACAAGTCAGAAACAGTGCAAGCAAATGAAACTAACCAACAAGCGATGCCGAAGAAGAAAGTGGTGCAGCGACCCATATATTTTGTTAGTTCCCTTCTGCAGGGGGCTAGATCAAGATACTCTGGGGTGCAGAAATTGCTTTTCGGCCTTCTTATGGCCTCAAGAAAGCTGCGTCACTACTTCCAAGCACACGAGATCACCGTCGTCACTCGCTTTCCGTTGCAACGCATTTTGAGAAATCCAGAAGCAACTGGCAGGATAGTGGAGTGGGCGTTGGAATTGTCAAGCTTTGCACTTAAGTTTGAAAGCACTTCAACCATCCAGAGTAGAGCCTTGGCGGAGTTCATTGCAGAATGGACGCCAACGCAAGACGAAGAAACTCAAGAAACAGCTCTCCCCGGCAAAAAGACAGCCAAAGAATGAATCATGTACTTTGACGGTGCCTTCTCGCTGCAAGGCGCCGGTGCTGGAGTGCTGCTTGTCGCACCCACCGGAGAGCACCTCAAGTATGTGGTTCAAATGCACTTTCCCAGGGAGCAAGCCACAAACAACACTGCTGAGTACGAAGGACTCCTTGCCGGTCTTAGGATCGCAGTGGACCTTGTAATCAGAAAGTTGATCATTCGTGGTGACTCACAGCTTGTTGCAAAACAAGTGAACAAAGATTACCAGAGCCCGCTGATGGAAGCGTATGTGGAAGAAGTGAGGAAATTGGAAGAACCTATCGTGCGGAAAACAACATCGCTGATCACCTATCAAAGTGTGCCGCCCAAAAGCTACCTGTGGAACCAGGAACTTTTGTGCTCCATTTAAATCAACAAACAGTCACTCCCTCAACGCAGGCCAGTAAGAGAAGGAAGTTGAATACCGGCAAGTACTTTCCGGCAGAGCTCCTAGAAGCCGCCGGCAGGGATGTGATGGAAATATGCCCTAGAGGCAATAATAAAGTTGTTATTATTTTATATTTCCTTGTTCATGATAAAGGTTTATTATTCATGCTAGAATTGTATTGACCGGAAACTTAAATACATGTGTGAATACATAAACAAATACCGTGTCCCTAGTGAGCCTCTACTAGACTAGCTCCTTGATCAAAGATGGTTAAGGTTTCCTAACCATAGACATGAGTTGTCATTTGATAACGGGATCACATCATTAGGAGAATGATGTGATGGACAAGATCCATCCGTTAGCTTAGCATATGATCGTTCTGTTTATTGCTACTGCTTTCTTGAATGTCAAATACATGTTCCTCAGACCATGAGATCATGCAACTCCCGGATACTGGAGGAATACCTTGTGTGCTATCAAACGTCACAACGTAACTGGGTGATCATAAAGATGCTCTACAGGTATCTCCGAAGGTGTCCGTTGAGTTGGCATGGATCGAGACTGGGATTTGTCACTCCGTGTTTCGGAGAGGTATCTCTGGGCCCTCTCGGTAATGCACATCATAAGAAGCTTGCAAGCAAAGTGACTAAGGAGTTAGTTATGGGATGATGTATTACGGAATGAGTAAAGAGACTTGCCGGTAACGAGATTGAACTAGGTATGGAGATACCGACGATCGAATCTCGGGCAAGTAACATACCGACGGACAACGGGAATTACGTATGTTGTCATTGCGGTTCGACCGATAAGATCTTCGTGGAATATGTAGGAACCAATATGAGCATCCAGGTTCCTCTATTGGTTATTGACCGGAGAGGCGTCTCAGTCATGTCTACATCATTCCCGAACCCGTAGGGTCCGCACGCTTAACGTTCGTTGACGATATAGTGTTATATGAGTTATGTGAATTGGTAACCGAATATTGTTCGGAGTCCCGGATGAGATCCCGGACGTCACGAGGAGTCTCGGAATGGTCGAGAGGTAAATATTTATATATGGGAAGTCATATTTTGGGTTCCGGAAAAAAGTGCAGTTTTTTCAGTATTGTACCGGGAAGCTTCCAGAAGGTTCCGGAGGATTCCGGAGGGGTCCGGAAGTCCACAAGTGGGTCCACCACGTCCCAAGGGCTGGCATGGGCTAAAGGGAGGTGCCCTGGCCTTATTGGGCCAGGCGCACCAAGTCCTCAAAAGCCCACGCAGCTAGGGAAGGAAAAAAGGGAGAGTCCTAGTAGGAATAGGATTGGACTTTGGAGTCCAAATCCACGTGTGTACTATTCACGGTTACTGTTCACATGGCACTATTCCTTCGACTCCAAGCCCCTACACATATATAAATAGAGGAGAGGGGCCACCCCAAAAGGTGACACAACATTGTCTTAGCCGTGTGCGGCGCCCCCCTCCACAGTTCCGTCCCTCGGTCATATTTTCGCAGTGCTTGGGCGAAGCCCTACGGAGATAGCATTACCATCACCGTCACCACGCCGTCATGCTGCCGGAACTCATCCACTACCTCGCCGTCTTGCTGGATCAAGAAGGCGAGGACGTCACCGAGCTGAACGTGTGCTGAACGCGGAGGTGCCGTACGTTCGGTACTCGGTCGGTTGGATCGTGAAGTTGTTCGACGACATCAACCGCGTTGTTCTAACACTTCCGCTTACGGTCTACGAGGGTACGTAGACACACTCCCCCTCTCGTAGCTATGCATCTCCATGGATAGATCTTGCGTGTGCGTAGAAAAAAATTTGTTTTCCATGCAACGTTCCCCAACAGGATGTTGCCGGGAACAACGACGCAGTCGTCGGTGAGCAGCGGCTTCGCGCAGAATCTCAGGTTCTTGCCGCTGAAGCAAGCGCTCCTGCGGCTGAAGAAATGCCTTTAGTCCTTGTCGTCGAGCCGCAAGCTCCGACATGGGCACAGCAGATTGTCCATTTCCTTCAAACAGGGGAACTTCCCCATGAGCAAGAAGGAGCTGAGAAAGTAGCACATCAGTCAAGTATGTATCAGTTTGTGGATAGCATTCTATACAGAAAGCGACCAAACGGTGTGAAATTAAAGTGTATTTGCCGGGAAGATGGACTGAAGCTGTTGGCGGAGATACATGGAGGCATATGTGGCTCGCACATAGGTTCAAGAGCACTTGCCGGCAAAGCTTTCCGGCAAGGCTTCTATTGGCCCACTGTCCTCCAGGATGCAACTGAGCTAGTAACAAAGTGTGAAGCATGCCAGTTCCATTCAAAGAACATACACCAGCCGGCTCAAGCTCTCCAAACAATCCCTCTCTCCTGGCCCTTTTCGGTCTGGGGGCTCGATATCTTGGGCCCCTTCCCTCGTGCTGCCGGGGGCTTTGAGTTCTTGTACGTCGCCATCGACAAGTTCACAAAGTGGCCTGAAGTGGAGCCGGTGAGAAAGGTGACAACGCAATCAGCCGTCAAGTTCTTCAAAGGATTAATTTGACGTTTCGGGGTTCCTAATAGAATCATCATCGATAACAGCACACAATTCACGAGCCGCACCTTCATGCAGTATATCCAAGACCTTGGCAGCAAAATCTGTTTTGCATCTATTGCTCACCCGAGAAGCAATGGCCAAGCGGAAAGGATGAATGCTAAAGTGCTGCGTGGCCTCAAGACAAGAACCTTTGACAGGCTACGCAAGTGTGGAAGGCACTGGATTTATGAGTTGCCGGCGGTTCTTTGGTCACTCAGGACGACACCAAATCGAGCTACCGGCCAAACACCCTTCTCCCTAATCTATGGTGCGGAAGCGGTGCTCCCCATGGAACCTATATATGGGTCACCTCGAGTGCTCGCTTACGATGAAGCTGAGCAAGAGCAGCTGCGGCAAGACGACGCGACGCTCCTTGAGGAAGATCGTCTTCAGGCGGCTGTGCGAGCTGCACGCTACTAGCAAGCCTTGCGCCGCTATCATAGCCGCAAAGTGCACGCCAGAAGCTTTCAGGAAGGCGACCTTGTTCTTTGGCACGTTCAGTCCGCCAAGAGATCAAACAAGTTGATGCCGAAGTGGGAAGGCCCTTATCGAGTAGTACGAGTCACCAGACCTGGCGCAGTCCGTCTGGAGACCGAAGATGGCACCCCAGTGCAGAACTCATGGAATATTGAGCATCTTCGCAAGTTCTACCCATAAGGCACGGTTGCCGGGCCTCCCGGCAACCCCTTTTGTACAAGCTTTGTCGGCAAGACTTGTAACCCTTTGTACGAAGCCAGGCGCAGATCCTGTGCATAATAAAACTAAGTGTTTCGCAACTCTTCGTACATATTCATTTATATATGGACACATGTGATGTTGTGATTTACACTTTAGTTTGTATGGAATGGCTGATGGACCGTCAAGGTTCCCAAACCACTCTTTTCTCTTCTTTCTTTTTCTTAAAAGGACAGAAGGATCCCTCGCGTACAAGTTTCCCGGGGGGGGGGGAGTGGAGATGGGGTACCATTTTAACGACGTTCAAGTGATCATTTCGTGCGATGAGGAAAAAAGCGCAAGAAAAAGCTAAGTTGAAAAACTTTGAAACTTTTTCCTTATTATGTCTGCGATTTCCCTTGAACGATTATGTGCTTTGTATGAGAAACTTGCACGCGAAGGAACCTTGTCGCGATCAGTGTGCGCTGTAGCTTGCCTCGAGTCCACTCGGCAAGCCTAGCAGCTGCATTCTGACCCGGCAAGTTGCCTTGCCGGCAGCGGCACTTCCAGCAGGCTGCTAAGGACCCGTTCCTCGAAGCGCTTGCGGCAAGTGTGCGCACCGGCAAGTTTCCAAACAAGCGTAGGGAAAGCAATCATACAAAGGTAAAATAAAACAAGGGGAACGGCATGCATTCGTCTAAGCCCGACAACAATAGATATTCATTAAAAAAAGTACTCGGTTACATTTTATTGGCCCTTCCCCAGGGTTTACATCGAGTGCAAAGAGGGCAAAAGGGGCGCCTAGGCGAAGCCCGACTTGTTCCCGGAAGGCCAGATGATGGTGTTGCCGGCGATCAGCCAGACTCGTCGTCATCGTCTTCAATCTTCACGCCCGGAGAGCTGTCGTCATCACCTTCATCATCGTCATCCTCAGCATTGCTGGAGGAAGCGGTGTCGCTGTCGCTCGAGCTCTCCGCGCAGCACTCCAGACGAGCGCCTGAAGCCCCGAAGAACTTCACAACGAGCGTATTTGGTCCGTCCAACCTGAAGAGGAGGAGGTGCCCTTGTCCTAAGCAACAAGCACGGACGAAGGATTTCCACCCGCGTGTGAGATACATGAGGCCGTTGTTGGAGGTCTCAAGGGTCACCCATACTGGGCCGTTGCAGCAACCGTCAACACGCAGCCACAAGCCGCGCAGGTGGCGGCCTTCCATCTCCCTAGCAAAGAGACAGGGAAGCCGTAGCCAGCTCTGCGGCCAATCACGCAGCTCCACGATGAACTCCTGCGCCGTGTCCTCCGTATGGCCCTCTGCCGGGGATGGAACGGCCGAAGACGAAGCTATGAGCGTGCCGCCATGGCCACCCCGACCGCGAGCGCCGCATCCACGACCGCGGCCCGCGGCCCTTCCTCGCGCGCTGAAGCTGACTCCCGCATCCGTGCCCGAGATGTGGGTGTGGCTCCGAGGAGAAGCCCTCGTGGCGATGGCGGATGCACGAGCTCGACTCTTTCCCCTCGCCATAGTAAGCAACAGACGCAGGGCGAAGGAAGAAGAAGAAGATGGCGGTTGCTGGAAGAATTGGGATGGGGAGAAGTCAATGAGCATCGCATCCCGCAACCTTCCTCTTTATAGGGAGAGCGCCGAGGCTGGCTCTTCACTATCTTCGGGCGGCCGCCCAGCCTCCCCAATCCTGTGCCCTGCGCCTCTGGTCGGGCGCATCACTCCAGCGACCGTCCGAGTTCGCCAATCCCGCGCCCTGCGTCCCTGGCCCAGCGGGTCACTCCAATGGCCACCCTTCTTCACCAATCCACTACCCTGCATGCATGCAGACGCGCGTGATGGAGGGGCGTAGAAAAAGGAGAAATAAAGACAGATATGGCAGTTATCCCTTGCCACGCGTGGCTATGCGCCGGTTCGATTTGAACCGACAACGCCCCGCATATGAGCGTATTCCTGGTCTGGGCACGCCTAGCGGCTGTCTGTCCGATGACAAGGTTTGCCGGAAGGTGACCAAGAGCACGCTCATGTCCAGATTAATGAAGAAGCAAAGAAGATCTCAGAAGATGGTAACCATCATGACGAAAATTACTGCGGCAGTTTTCCCGCCGCGTGTTTGTGCATTGTTTGGGCCTAGCCCAACGACGCTTCGGATGCGCGTATGGCCCAGGCCCGGGGGCTCCTGTCGGTGTATAAAACATGGGTATTTTATACCCTAACTTATGCACAGACAGTAGCAGCCTCCTCGCCGGCCAAAGCTTGCCGGGACCTGCTGAACGACAAGATTCAAGCCCAGTTGCAGAAGATACTAGAGAGAAGTTCAAGATGAAGCACCAACAAGCACTCAACCAGTGCCGAAGATGAAGACATTTCTTGTCGGCAAGGCTGAATCGGCAAGGTGAAGACCCGGCAAGCTTCTGCCAGCCCTCCAGCGCTCCACCTCACCGGACAGATGGTCGCTAATGGGTGAGGTGTCGACTGCGCAGGCTGGTTGGTGAGGTTTGTCGGGCACGTGTCAGCGCGCTGGGATAGGAGTTGCCTTTAGTGACACCCGTCCAGTGGGCGTGTCAGGCTAATTCGAGGTAGCTGGGCGAGCAGTGCAGAAACCTTGCCGGGGGTACCTCTCCACATGACACCTAATGGTGCATTTAATGCTTTTGTCCTAAACTGGCAGAGTTAGGTATGATAGCACTATTTGCTATCTAATCAACTTGTAATTACTGTTTTGCCACTGTGGTAACCCCATGAGCTATAAAAGGAGGGCTAGGGCAACAGTTAGAGGGATTTAGACCCCTTTTCAAACACCTGCACGTCTCATGTAGCAGCTCTCTCTGCACCTTGCCAGGAGAAGCGCTCCTTGTACTTGCGCTCTCATACAACCAATACACCAAAAGCAGGAGTAGGGTTTTACGCTCCTCAGCGGCCTGAACCTGGGTAAATCCCCCGTGCCTTCCATTGATTCTGCTCTTTGTGCACGTTGATCTCCCCTGCCGAACCACAAAGGGGCTAGATGGCCCCATAGATGGTCGTACCCACGATAGGTGGTAATCAGTGTATGCGATTAATATTCAGATTACTGTTCACAACTATTTGCTTTAGTATTCAATACTATTCCAATTATTGGTGCTTGTCTGGCTATTAATTTGGCTAATATTCGCTTATATGCAGGATCAATTAACTGGTTGCCGAGACCAACGATACGGCCTGTTTGTGCTACGGATGTTGTGAAGTCCTACTCGGTACTCACCATATTTGTCATTATGTTGCTTCAGATTCAGTTAGTTACATTCACTTGATGGTTTTAATTGCAAACTTATGGGTTAAATTCTTATCGTCTTCCCAGGCAGTTCCACCCAAAGGGAACACTCCTCTACGGCCACAAGGTTCTCATTCAAACGCCACTCTGGGCTACACAGAGAACTACACACGCAAAGGTTTCTCCTATAGGATCCCTAGCATAAGAACTCTTCCCATAAATTCATAAATAAAAAGATCAAGTGAAACCAAGAAACTACATCATTTCCACAACATAATTTACATATGGTTTTCCCTTTCGGGAAACCCCGAAAGGATTACACACAAACTAAGGAAATTACCTTGATATTCCTTCCTGGTGGATACCTTACAATGCTCTCGATATGTGGCTAGTACAACTAGTCATGGTGGTGCTACTACTAAGGAAGCTCTGGCTCTTCTCAGCTCGATTGCTTCTTGCTCATCTGAAGTGTTGTTTCTGCCTCTATCTCTTTGCTCTGAGGCGAGCGCTTCCTTTTATAGGCGCGAGGGAAGCACCGGATAAGCTTCACCCATTTATTTTAATATGCCATAGCCTCATGAGCTGGCTTCTAGACCATGGACATGCATTTCTTCAGGAGTTATTGTTGCATGGACATATTCGAGAGAGTGTCCGACAAGTAGATTCCTTCATGGCCTCAATGGACTTTCACGTGGTTGCTTTCTGAAAAGCATTCACGTGGGCTTTGTCCCTTGACGAATAATCTGCTGGCCTCCAGTGTCTTCTAGCATATGAGTAATATCATGCACAGATGATACTTACTCACATTGCTGTCTTCTTTTCTAACTCACACCGTTGGCTTGATCTTGAATTCTGCCTTCTTCAATGCATGTAGCCATGCCAAATCTTTTTATTAATTTTTTTTGTGTGGGGGTCTTCCCTGCCAATATAATTGATAACACCTTATCAATATTCGGATTGCTTCAATATTCGGGGAGGTCCTCCGCGCCCGAATAATTGAAGCAACCCGAATATTGATAAGGTGCTATCAATTATATTGGTGGGGAAGACCCCCCCCCCACACACACAAAATTAAACTTTGTAATATTAGCGATATATATGCGGTCTATTTAGTGTATGTGGTTAATATTCAAATTACAGTTCACAACTATTTGCTTTACTATTCAGTACTATTGTCGTTACTATTCATTACTATTCCAATTATTGGTGTTTGTCTGCTTATTAATTTGGCTAATATTCGCTTATATGCAGGATCAATTAGCTGGTTGCCGAGACCAAATATACGGCATGTTCGTGCTACGGAGGTTGTGAAGTCCTACTCGGTACTCACCATATTTGTCATTATGTTGCTTCAGATGTAGCTAGTTATGTTCACTTGATGGTTTTAATTGCAAACTTATGGGTTAAATTCTTATCGTCTTCCCAGGCCGTTCCACCCGAAGGGAACACTTCTCTACGGCCACAAGGTTCTCATTCAAACGCCACTACGGGCTACACAGAGAACTACACACGCAGAGGTTTCTCCTATAGGATCCCTAGCATAAGAACTCTTCCCATAAATTCATAAATAAAAATACCAAGTGAAACCAAGAAACTACATCATTTCCACAACATAATTTACATATGGTTTTCCTTTTCGGGAAACCCCGAAGGGATTACACACAAACTAAGGAAATTACCTTGATATTCCTTCCTGGTGGATATCTTACAATGCTCTCGATATGTGGCTAGTACAACTGGTGGTGGTGGTGCTACTACTAAGGAAGCTCTAGCTCTTCTCAGCTCGATTGCTTCTTGCTCGTCTGAAGTGTTGTTTCTGCCTATGTCTCTTTGCTCTGAGGCGAGCGCTTCCTTTTATAGGCACGAGGGAAGCACCGGATAAGCTTCACCCATTTATTTTAATATGCCATAGCCTCGTGAGTTGGCTTCCAGACCATGGACGTGCATTTCTTCAGGAGTTATTGTTGCTTGGACACATTCGAGAGAGTGCCCGACAAGTAGATTCCTTCATGGCCTCAATGGACTTTCACATGGTTGCTTTCTGAAAAGCATTCACGTGGGCTTTGTCCCTTGACGAATAATCTGCTGGCCTCTAGTGTCTTCTAGCATATGAGTAATATCACACACAAATGATACTTACTCATGTTGCTATCTTCTTTTCTAACTCACACCGTTGGCTTGATCTTGAATTCTGCCTTCTTCGATGCATGTGTCCATGCCAAAGCTTTTTATTATTATTATTTTTTGTTTGGGGGTCTTCCCCGCCAATATAATTGATAACACCTTATCAATATTCGGGGAGGTCCTCCGCGCCCGAATAATTGATAGCAATATCAATAATTCAGGTGGCTGTCCATGCCCAATGATGTCCATATGACCATCGTCAGACAAATGGAAATTATATTTTTCATTACATTCTTTCTTTATTTCTTCAACTATTTCTTGTCTTAATTCTTTAAATATTTCGTCTTTCAATTCTTTCTTTAATTCTTCTTTCCAAACTATTGATGTGTCTTCCCATTTTTCTTCTATTTTCATATCTATATACTCCCCGTCTAAAGGATCCACTCCTTTTATGAGGCATTCTTTATATGTTTTATATTTCAGAGAAATTTCTTCTTTTTCATATTTAGAGCTTGATTCTTCTATTCTCAAATCCCTGAGAACTGCTGTTGCTGGATTGGCATTATTTATTCTGTTGACCTTCTGGATATATTCTTTGGCTGATGGTTGTATATAATATTTGGGCCCTATGATAGCCTTCGCATTTTTTAAAGCTTCTTCTACACAAGCATAACTTTTCCAGTTTATGTTATCTCCATTTTTGTTTGCTATTAGTTTTTCTATACTTATTTCTTCATATGAAGTATATATTCCTGGCTTATTTCCTTCAAACAAGACATATAGCGTCTTGTGTTCTGGATATTCCATATTTTCTGCGGACGTTTGTCCTTTATTCATCATTTTTCCTTTATTTAGCATATTGAAATATTCAGCTAAACTATTTAGGATTGATAACATATATCCCTTATCATCTCTTTTGTTATTATATTGATTCCAGAAGTTATCAAGTATGCATTCTTGAATTTCATCTAGAATGATATGCTTCTTAGGCCTGAAATTAAAAGTATTTGGCTCAAATATTTTCAGACTATTCTCAGCCCCAAAGCTGAATGCTTCAAACCCATGGGGGTGTAGTCCTCTCTTCATATCTGTAAAATTGATGATCGAGAGGATATGTCAAATAAACTATTATCCTTTCATATGCTCAAATATTACTTTATAACCATTCCTTCCTTTATTTCCGTGCTTCCAGCAGCATCATATTCTTGTTCTTTATTATCCTTTAGCCTATCTTTTAGTATTTCTAGCTCCGCTTCTAGTTTATTTATTCTATTTTCTAGATTTCTAACCCTACTAGATAATGTTCTTTCTTCTGGTTCAAATTCTATTTACTGTCTCCATATTTGATTTTTGGCTTTTAGACAGGAGGCACAGGCTTGTCTTAGGCATAGGCTGCATGTAGACCTATTATCTTGGCTTGGATAATATATACAGAAAGCACATTTAATGTTATAATCACCTTTTCCTTTAATCCAATCATGCTCACAATCTACTTGATTCATCATTTCAATCTTTAAATCTACCTTACCTTCTTCATAACTTTCTAGTAATAACTTATTATTTATATCCCATTGCTCTTCTTCATCCACAATTTCATCTTTGTGGCTCTCCGCAATATTCTTATTTTTATCATTATAATCGGTTGTAACAATATTATTACTATTATTATTGTTTCTCTTTTCTCCTGATGTTATAGTATTATTTATTATGCGAGGGCTACTAGTGGCTCGCTTTTTCTCGCTTTTTAGCCTCTGTAATCTAGCAATCTCCCTAATGAAAAATAATTCTCTTTCTCTTATTTTAGGCCAATCTTTTGTCATAGAATGACTATATTCCCATTCTATGTGCTTTAATTTATTTTCCCAATGTATAATTTCATCATCTATATTAGATCTTTACAGACTGTTCTATTTTAGATAGATTCTGTTTTTGTTGCATAGTTTGATTATTTTGATGAATCTATGGATTGTATCGGGGTGTATGAGTCATGGAGAAGTTGGAGTACAGTAGCATTATGCCAATATTAAATATGAATCAATTTACAACAGTACCTAAAGTTAAAGATTTGTTTGTTATACTAACGGATCTCACGAAGGTTTTGTTGAGTTTTGTGTGATTGAAGTTTTCAAGTTTTGGGTGAGATCACGATGGATGAAGGAATAAGGAGTGGCAAGAGCCTAAGCTTGGGGATGCCCAAGGCACCCCAAGGTAATATTCAAGGACTCCTAAGAAACTAAGCTAGGGGATGCCCTGGAAGGCATCCCCTCTTTCTTCTACCAACTATCGGTAATTTTACTTGGAGCTATATTTTTATTCGTCACATATCATGAGTTTTGCTTGGAGCGTCTTGTATTATATGAGTCTTTGCATTGTTTGCTTTTTAGTTTGTCACAATCATCTTTGCTGGACACACCTATTTGAGAGAGCCACACGTTTATCATGATTTGTTAGAATACTCTATGTGCTTCACTTATATCTTTTGAGCTAGGCAGTTGCTCTAGTGCTTCACTTAAATCTTTTTGAGCACGGTGGTGGCTATATTTTGAAGAAATATTTGAACTCTCATGCTTCACTTAAATTATTTTGAGAGTTGATAAGATTAAATTTTGAAGAAATATTTGCACTCTCATGCTTCACTTATATCTTTTTGAGAGTTGATAATAGTAATGGTAATTTGCACAAGATATGAATTTGGTCCCAAAGTGATGAATATTCAAGAGGGATATAATAAAAACTTTCATGAAAGATCATTGGATATGATAACTTTGATTTCTTGCAATAGTTTTGTGATATGGAGATGATAATATGTGAGTCATGTTAGTGAGTAATTGTGATTTAGTAAGAATATTGGTGTTAAGGTTTGTGATTCCCTATGCATGCACATAAAGTCAATAGTTATGCAACGAAATTATATCCTACTTATGGTGCATTATTCAGTGTTAGTTATGTTCAATGCATGTTTAAGACCGTTTTCGCTTTTTTGTTGGTCGCTTCTCAATCTATTTGCTAGCCTTCATTTGTACTAAGCGGGAATACTGCTTGTGCATCCAACTCCTTAAACCTAAAGTTGTACCAAATGAGTCCACCATACCTACCTATATGCGGTATTTCCTTGCCGTTCCAAGTAAATTTGCATGTGCCAACTCTAATTTTTTAAAATAATTTTCCATTTTGTGTGCCCGTACCGCTCATGAAGCGGCAGGGGGTGGCCAATATTTTCCATGCTAGGTGTGTTATTCTCACGATGAGTGTTTATTCACTAGTCATTGCACGAGAGAGTGGCAGGTAATAGGGATGCCCAGTCCTGAAATGCAAAAAAAAAAATTAATATGATATTAATAATAAATTCCTTGGAAAGTGTTGGTATGGAAGGCACCCGTGGATACGGCTAGCCATGGATTGTGAAAGAATGGTTGAAAGGAAATAAACTTTATTTTCTGTTTGGGAACCGCCTATAATGTGTCTAGCATGGAAGATATTGGGAATTCTCGGTCGTTTTCGTTGACAGGAAAAGCATGCCTCTCAAAATATTTTATCTCTCTAATTTAAGCCTTGAGCTCTAGCACCTCTGCAAATCTCTGCTTCCCTCTGTGAAGGGCCTATCCATTTACTTTTATGCAATTTTTATTTTTATTTTGAGTCTCCACCTTCTCTTACAAAGCACCAACTAGAGAACACTATTGTCATACTTGTGCATTGTGTGTAGCTAATATTGAGTGTGTTTCATGAATGGATCAATGATTGAGCATAATGGGCTAGGGATAGCTTTCTTTAGCGTTGATATTTTGAAAGACATGGTTGCTTGTTAGTATGCTTGAGTATTTATGTCTTCATGTCAAACTATAGACTATTGCTTTGAATCATTCAAGTCCAAATGACCATGCTACAAAAGAAAAGATTATATGATGAATATGATAGGTAGCATTCAGCATCAAAAATTATGTTTTTATCATTTACCTACTCGAGGACGAGCAGGAATTAAGCTTGGGGATGCTTGATACGTCTCCAACGTATCTATAATTTTTGATTGTTCCATCCTATTATAGTATCAATCTTGGATGTTTTATTTACACTTACAAGCAATTATATATCATTTTTTGGGACTAACCTATTAACTTAGTGCCCAGTGCCAGTTGCTGTTTTTTGCCTGTTTTTGGTTTTCCAGAATATCAGTACCAAACGAAGTCCAAATGCCACGAAACTTTTTGGAGATTTTTTTCTGGACATAAGAGACACTAGAAGCTTCGGGAGAGGTCCAGAAGCCAGAGGAGGTGGCCACGAGCCACCAGGGCGTGCCCCAGGTGGGGTGGCGTGCCCTGGTGCCTCGTGGGCCCACCTCTGCTCCGTTTGACCTAATTCCACCTCTATAAATTCTCTAAAATCGGGAAACCAATAGAGGAGTCCACGAAATACTTTTTCCGCCGCCGCAAGTTTCTGTTCTCGAGAGATCCCATCTGGCGGCCTTTTCCGGCACTCCGCCGGAGGGGGATTCGATCACGGAGGGGCTCTACATCAACCTTGCTGCCCTTCCGATGATGTGTGAGTAGTTTACCACAGACCTTCGGGTCTATAGTTAGTAGCTAGATGGCTTCTTCTCTCTTTTTGATCTTCAATACAATGTTCTCCTCGATGTTCTTGGAGTTCTATCCAATGTAATCACTTTTCGCGGTGTGTTTGTTGGGATCCGATGAATTGTGAGTTTATGATCAGATTATCCATGAATATTATTTGAGTTTTATCTAAACTCATTTATGCATGATTGTTATAGCTTCGTATTTCTCTCCGATCTATTGATTTGGTTTGGCCAACTAGATTGATTTATCTTGCAATGGGAGAGGTGCTTTGTAATGGGTTCGATCTTGCGGTGCTCAATCCCAGTGACAGAAGGGGACATGACACGTATGTATCGTTGCTATTAAGGATAAAAAGATGGGGTTTATTCATATTGCTTGAATTTGCTTCTCTACATCATGTCATCTTGCTTAAGGCGTTACTCCGTTCTTTATGAACTTAATACTCTAGATGCATGCTGGACAGCGGTCGATGTGTGGAGTAATAGTAGTAGATGCAGAATCGTTTCGGTCTACTTGTCTCGGACATAATACCTATATACATGATCATTGCCTTGGATATCGTCATGATTATTTGCTTTTCTATCAATTTCCCAACAGTAATTTGTTTACCCACCGTATGCTATTTTCAAGAGAGAAGCCTCTAGTGGAAACTATAGCCCCCGGGTTTACCTATATCATATATTAAAAATCCTAAAAATACTTTGCTCCAATTTTACTTTATTTATTTTATTTTGTATTTTTGTTCGATCTATCTATCTATCACCATACAATATAATCTTGCAATTAACCGCCAAGGGATTGACAACCCCTTGTTCGCGTTGGGTGCGAGGATTTGTTATTTTGTGTGCAGATACTGCTAACGAGTTGTCGCGTGATTCTCCTACTGGATTGATAACCTTGGTTTCATAACTGAGGGAAATACTTATCTCTACTGTACTGCATCATCCCCTCCTCTTCGGGGAAAAACCAACGCAGATCACAAGTAGCAGGTAACGGCCTATTGTCAACACTTCTTCTTTAATATAGTCGTTATTCTTGCAAATTATATTCTGTCTTGCTCTTGCTTCTTCTAGCTTATGCAAAATTATATCTATTTTGTTATTTAACCCGGAGCACTTGTCTGCGAGTTTTTGATATTCTTTGAATAAGCTTTCAAATTTTTGGTCAAGTATCTCTTGCCTTTTTCCCCACGATATATAGAATTTATATATCAAATCGACCACTATATTTAGCTGGCT
This sequence comes from Elymus sibiricus, assembly GCA_039707655.1. Classification (NCBI taxonomy): domain Eukaryota; kingdom Viridiplantae; phylum Streptophyta; class Magnoliopsida; order Poales; family Poaceae; genus Elymus; species Elymus sibiricus. The sequence goes on along the minus strand of CM077674.1, from coordinate 161,314,715 downwards.
ATGAGAAGTATGCCAAATATGCTCTTCAGAGGGATTTATTCTGCACCTTATATTAATATTCTCTTTAGTATTTATTACCTTACCTGCACTAACTTCTAAATTTAAATACCTTAATCTTTCAATGATTATATCCTGGACCTGATACCAACTATGGGAAATAATATACTTTAAATTTAAACTTTGTAATATTAGCGATATATATGCGGTCTATTTAGTGTATGCGGTTAATATTCAGATTACTGTTCACAACTATTTGCTTTACTATTCAGTACTATTGTCGTTACTATTCCAATTATTGCTGTTTGTCTGCTTATTAATTTGGCTACTATTCGCTTATATGCAGGATCAATTAGCTGGTTGCCGAGACCAAATATACGGCCTGTTTGTGCTGTGGAGGTTGTGAAGTCCTACTCGGTACTCACCATATTTATCATTATGTTGTATCAGATGTAGCTAGTTACGTTCACTTGATGGTTTTAATTGCAAACTTATGGGTTAAATTCTTATCGTCTTCCCAGGCCGTTCCACCTGAAGGGAACACTTCTCTACGGCCACAAGGTTCTCATTCAAACGCCACTCTGGGCTACATAGAGAACTACACACGCAGAGGTTTCTCCTATAGGATCCCTAGCATAAGAACTCTTCCCATAAATTCAGAAATAAAAATACCAAGTGAAACCAAGAAACTACGTCATTTCCACAACAAAATTTACATATGGTTTTCCCTTTCGGGAAACCCTGAAGGGATTACACACAAACTAAGGAAATTACCTTGATATTCCTTCCTGGTAGATATCTTACAATGCTCTCGATATGTGGCTAGTACAACTGGTGGTGGTGGTGGTGGTGCTACTACTAAGGAAGCTCTGGCTCTTCTCAGCTCGATTGCATCTTGCTCGTCTGAAGTGTTGTTTCTGCCTCTGTCTTCGCTTCTGAGCCCAGCGTCTCCTTTTATAGCCGCGAGGGAGGCGTTCGAGAGCCTTCTCCTCTTTATTTAATCGGCTTAGCTATCTTACGTGTCCACCTAGAGCGTGGATAAGTATTCCTTCGCGAGATCTCCTGACAGCCTCTCGGTCTTCGGGATATCTTTCACGTGGCTGCTTTGTGGAAAGCATTCACGTGGGCTCTGTCTGCTGGCGAATAATCTTTTGGCCTTCAGTGTCTTCTAGCATATGAGTAATATCATGCACAGATGATTTATACTCACATTGTTGTCTTCTTCTCTGACCTGTTGGCCTGACTCAGAATTCTGCCTTCTTCTTGGACCGAAGTTTCTGGCTTATAATTTTTTTTATATATGGGGGGTCTTCCCCGCCAATATAATTGATAACACCTTATCAATATTCGGGTTGCATCAATATTCGGGGAGGTCCTCCGTGCCCGAATAATTGATAGCAATATCAATTCAAGTATATATATATATATAGGACGCCTGTTTGGGACACCTAGGTGTCTGGGCACCTTGCCTATAGACCATTGGATTACATTGAGATGTGTGCATGTGTAACTAGTATTAACACTAATGGATGACCTGTTAGCTCTTTTATTAGGAAAAATTTATTGCTAATTATTGCTTGATATGGACACTTAATGTCCACATTAGACAAGAGAGAAAAAATCAGCAATTAATGGTCCGTTAAGGTCATGCATGCTCCATGATACGTGCCCTTCTTTCTATCTTTTACGTGCACTTATTTCATTTGCTGATATGTCTTGAACATCATTTACGGGTATGTCTTCAATATACGTGTAATTTTTTTAGAACACAGTACGCTTATTTGAATTTTTGATATATTATTTACGGGTATGTCTCTTATACCATTTACGGGTATGTCTTCAAGGCATATACGTGTATATTATTTATGGGTATGTCTCCAATACCATTTACGGGTATGTATTCGAAAAGAGTATATTATTTTTTGGGTATGTCACCAGTTATGGGTATATACTCGCCCAATGATATGAAATTGATCGTACCCAATACAATTACAGATATGCGAAATTGAGAGTGCTCTTATATTTTTAGGTATGTGCATACTCATCATATTTATAGACAAGTACATACCCTCACGTGAAAATTATGAGTACATACCCAATAATACATAGGTATTATACATAGTCACAAAGTGGGTATGATACCTAACTTTTGTCTACGCAAATATGAGGGTATGGTAGTGTACAACTTCTGCATGAAAATGTAATGAGAGAAGGAAAGCAATAAAAGGAGATGTACTAATTCAGAGAATTTAAAACACTTGATTCTATCTCATACATGGAAAGTATTGCATGCAAATACTAGGAAACAAATCATAATTTATATATATACTGGGGTGTGCCAGCCACGAGAGCCCACAACCGCGTGCCTCCTCCTGGATCGGCTAATCTGTAAAAAAAATATGAGATGGTGGAACAAAGTTTGGAATTAATTTCGGCCATATTGCATAAAAAAACTAGAAAAGAAGAGCCGCTCGCAATGTTGAATTTGTGCACCGTACCCCAAAAAGTAGGGTTGCATATAGGGGTTATATGCATATTGTTACCTCAATCCACTGGATTGAGCCAAATATTAATATATGGAGAGTCAACATTGGGCCAAATATATTGAGCCAAATATATTTAAAAATCATTGAATTGAATACAGTGTGTGTGTCCATTTGAAGTCTCACTATTTATTGAATTAATCTTCATAATTCAACACAATTATCAAGGGTTCCCAAATATGAAAGCAACTCTCATAATTCAACACATAATGATGAAAACACAATCATAAATAATCCATTACATCTGATAAATGAAGAAACACTAACAGTTCAACACATATATAAATGATCTTTGCCCAATAAGATGAAGCAAATAATACAAAGATTCTACTCATCACAGGTATATTTTATCTTCTTGATCTTTGTTGTGAACCCTTCTTTCTGTTTCAGCAGATCTTCAATCATGTACTCCAGTCTCCCTTTCCTTCTCTGCCTTCACCAACAAAAACTTGTGCATGCTGGTAGTTGATGCATCAAGCTTCTTCTTCTCCTCCAATTCAGCTCTTGCATCAGCCAGAGCTTCTTCGGCTTTGGCCTTGAGGGCTAGTGTCACCTGCTTTTCCTCAACCATTTGCTTAAGCTCATCTTGGGCATTCCTCAGGTCACGGTGAAGCTTCTCAATCTCATCTGTGAACTTAAACCTTGTTTCAACATTGTTTAAGGCAACACAAACTCTACCATCCCTGACTTCAGTGTACATTTCCCATAGCTTCAACAGGGATTTAATCAGTGGACTCGGCCACACAGGATCAACCCATTGCACAAAGTCACATTTGTCTCCAAACTACAATATATATGACAGAGCATAATCTATTAGGAAATTACACAGCAAAAACTTCATTTGAATGACTGTAAATAAGTTCATATTTTTCACAGACCTCCCCTGAACAGGCCAAGAACCTCCTGCCAGTCCAACATCCTTCAAAAGCAACAAATTTGGAGGGCACGGAATTGCATTTACAACGGATAGGCTTATCTCCATCATCGGCTAATCCGCTATAATCAGAGTCGTACATTGTATTTGGACCCTAACAATACAAATATCCATAGTAAATAAACGAAAATCAGTGCTGAAATCCAAAATCCCCAAATCGATATGAACCCTAACCCTAGATTGACGAGAGTGCAACACTTACATCGGTGCCAAGGGAGTTCGGGTCGGTGGAAGATTCCTCGCCATCGCCCCACGAAACCATGCCATCCTTGATAGGCTACGGGAGATCTACGACGCTGCGATGACGGGAGGCGATGAGCAAAATGGCAGGGGAGAGGATGGGGACAGGAGCGGGAGCAGAGGAGGGGAAGGACGCTATCTGAAACGTGCCCTTCAGATGCAGACCTAACAGCCCACTCGTCAGCGGGTAATCACGAGCAATCAATGACCCACTTGTCATTGTGATCGCCGGCCCCACACACGGCCCACTCGTCAACCTCTCGCAGATTTCCTAGTCATACGTGGCCAATCGCGTCGCAGAGACCAGCCTCTCGCGGATCGCCTCGCCAGTCCTTCTAGAAAACCATATCTGACGGCTCTAGTTCAGCGCTAGGGTATGATCGAACGGCTGCAGTTCGGTGCTAGGGTTTGGAGGGGTTTGGAGATGGTCAATGGGGTTTTGTAGGGTTTGACCAACATTCAAATGAGCATAACTAATTAAAAAAATCAAAAAAATACAAAACCAGCGCACACAGTCGTTTTAAGTGATATACTTTCGATAAAAAAAATATAAACTTGGTCTATGGTTAGTTTTATGAAAAAAACTTCACAAAACTGAGCTACCTCGAACGATGTTGCAGAGAGTTCAAGGCGCAAGTGAGAGGGGTTTAGGATTTAGAATTCAAAAAAATCAAAAAAATCACAAATGCTTCATTATGGAGTGAATAAGAAGGATCTGAACTTATTTTTCATTTTCATATTTTAAACGTGTTTTCTAATGGTTTTCTATTAAAGCGTAACTAATTCAAAAAAAAGAAAAAAAATGGACATTAATTCAGTAAATAGTGAGACTTCAAATGGACATTATATAGATTGAATAGGTGTTAATAAAAAATATTTGGCTCATTTAGACAAGGTTAAGAAAAATTGATTACAAATGGGGCTGTTTACCCTAGCTTCGGAGCTCATTTGGACCATTTGGAGCTTCGGAGCTCATTTGGAGCTTCGGATCTCATTTTGGAGCAAATGTATAATAGTTCAGAAAACATTGCAACATCACACACAGAGCAATGGACTTCAAATGTTGGTTAAAATTCAAATTTTGCCTTAAATTCAAATTTTGCCTCAAATTTGAATTCTACCACAAATTTGACATCAAAGTACAAATAGCATTTAGCATTATTACACCTTACGAGTTTTCACAGTAGTTCAAATTGACAACAGAAACCTTAGTACAAATTCCTTAAAGTTCAAAGTTTACGACTTGCATTCAAAGTTCAAATTCAAATATTTGACTTGCTCCTTTTGTTCGCAGATGGCTTAACTGTCTTGCTCCTGGTTTCCCTAGCTGGGATATTGATGCGGAGCATCCTACGGACATCACCATGTCAAGAGTCCGTTTGGCAAGTGACACGTGCCACATATACGTCACATACATAAAGGTGAATCATCTCCTTTACACGTGTTCACTTGACCCCTTCGAGGATGGTATACTACTTGACACTCCTCTCGTGTGCATGCATAGGTATTGTCGGAACTTCACGGATGACGAGGAGGAGTGCAAGCGCAAGGGAACAACTACACCGTACAAGAGGGAAGCCTGGAAACGGAGAAAGAACCATCAAGAAGAAGGCGAGGTTCCACGTGCATCGACGGATGTCCACGAGAAGGCGACGAGCTGTGAAGCCTCTGGATACCCCGTGCGCACGGGCCATTAGACCCCGTGCACACGGGACCCCGTGCCCATGGTACATGCCCATGCGCACTGGCTAAGTCGCCAGGTCTCTGGATACCCCGTGCGCACGGGCTCCACTTACCCCGTGCGCACGGGGCCTCCTGCGTGTGCCTGTTGGGCTTTGCCATGTATTCCCATTTCGCCCCTCCTTACCCTCTTAATTGCCTAGGACTATATATACTCCTTCTCCTCCTCCATTTAGGGCTAGCAAAGGATATGATATGATCATAGAGGGCTTTGCTCATCTACCACTCCTCTTGGAGATCAAGACCTCCTAGAGAGAAGATCCCAAGGGATATCAAGACCCCCTTGTGGGAAGGATCTATCTAGATCATCAAGACCTCATATCCTCTTGGATTTGGGATGAACTTTACCATGTATCTTTCCCTTTGTTGTTCTTGTACCTTGTGGATCTTATGTGTTGCTAGTCTAGTGGATGTGTGATTGGACTTGTTCTTGAGTGTTTCTCTTGTGATTTCCCCTCATATTCATCATGCTCTACATGTTCCTCTTCGTAGCCACCTCCAATTAATGAACATTGGGACAAATCGGGGCACTTTGGCCCGTGCCCTACAACATCTTGGTATCATGAGCCACGTTGACACGAATTTGTAGCCCTACCCCCCCATGTTCTAGCCTTTAGTTCGAATTTTTCTTGCCAATTTCGAAAATTCCCCACAAAAAGAGCCATACCAATTTTTTTGTGATTTGTTGTTCCTTGTGAGTTTTTGTTGATTTTGATCCGTGGATCTGGTGTTTAGCAAGTAGATCCATCTTCTATTGCATCCCCATAGCCCAATTTTTCTTTTCCCCCTTCGTTTTGGAGTTGAAATCCCAAATTTTCCGCCACCCCCGTGTCCACGGACCCCAGACCCCGTGCGCACGGGCCCCCGCGAAGTTTCTGGACACCCCGTGTCCATGGCCTTGTACCGTGCACACGGGACCCCGTGTCCACGGGCCTTAGACCCCGTGCGCACGGCCCTCCCAGGATCAGCCGCCACTGCTTCACTGTTTCGCCCATATCTCCCACTTCCGAACTCCGATTTGGGTGTTCTTTGGCTCGTTGGAAAGCTAGCGACGTGCCCGAGATGCTCATCTTGGTTTTACCACCATTTGACTCCATCAAATTTTGTGCATTTTTGCATCTTTTGAATAGGCCCTCCGCCATAACTCCGCACCACCACCATAGTCTTCCGCAAGCTAACCCATTTTTGGTTTCCATTGCATTTGTGGTTGTTTGAGTTGTGATTTGAGTCTCCTAAGGTGTTTCGGCTACTTAGGGATGGTTACATCTTCATTCACCATCGGCGACTTGTATCGATCCATCGACTACATCCACCACGACATTTCGCATCGACGACGACCATCCATCCTTTGAGACCATCTTCAATCGGAAGCAAGGCCGGTTACCCCCGCCTTCGTGAAAGGTTAAGTGTGACGAAGGTATCCATTCTGTCATAAACTTTTCCTTCCTTGCCATTACATCTTGATAGCCCCACCATCTTTGCGAATACCTTCATACCTATTGAGACTAGCTATCCGAGTATTGCCGGGCTTCGCGAAAACTTGTGCACCTTAGTGATACGATATCATATTGTTGCATCATTTGATATATCATATTGTGCAATTGCTTGCTCCCGTGCATATCTTGCGATACTTATCTCATGTTTGTGGTTGAGGCTCATTAAGCATAGTGGAAAGGAAGAGAGAGGGAAAAAAAGAAAAAAAAGATCATAAGCTTATAAGCAAAAGAGTGTTGAGCATGAAAAGAGATACTTGTGCATGAGGATACATGGAATAGGAAACGTTTTGCTTGCATACATATAGGTTGGTGCCAAGTGGTGAATCATGCCCAAATGTGCAATCAAGCTAGCGTCTCTCCTTGTGTTTGTGCAACACGAGCTTAGTCTTCATTAGGCAATTTTGTATTGCTCATTCCTATAGTTGCACAAGCCCCATTATCCCACCGTGTGTGTTTCTTTATTGCCCTCCTCTATATTTTGTGATCACTTGCTTTGCATTTTGAGTCCTTTGGATTGATTTCAACATTTACATATCTTGGACTTCAATTTGCATGAATTTGTGCCACTTGTCCTAACCAAGCCACTCGATAAGCTTTCCCTTGTAGGTGTGAGTGAACAAGTCCGGTACCAATTCCACTATTCTTTCATTTCACATTGAGTGAAACGGGATACATTCTCAACTTTGGGAAAAGGTAGCTTGGTATTGTTTATCTCATTTCCTACTCACCTTTGCTCAAGTCTTGTGATGGCTAGGCGAAGCACATCATCTCCGGTCTACAACCACGACGACGAGTTCGATGCCATGAAGAACTTCATTGACGCCAAGATGGACAAGTACATGGAGGAGCTCAGGGCCCTCATCAACACCGACAAGAGGTCTTCATCATCTTCGAGAAGACTCTCAAGTGCAAAGACTCCCGAGCAACCATCTTTGGCAAGGACACACCGGCATCGACACCGACAAGACCATCAAGCTCCAGGCCATCAAGAGCAACCTACTGGACGTGAGTTGGCTTCTCTACCACCCTCGTGCACACGGGACCCCGTGCACACGGCCTCCTGCACCCCCGTGCGCATGGGCCATACAGAACAGCGACAGCGACCCCAAGACTGCGACTTCATCAGCTACATTGGCATCTTCGCCACGTGACTTCAAGGCATCTTCGCCTTCGGATGTATGGCATCTTCGCCTACTCCACGAGCTCAAGCCCACTACTTCCACGGACTACTTCGACTTCACCAACAACTACAAGTCCACTCGACCCCAAGCACACTTCGCGACGAACACGCTCCAAGACGGCGAGCATGAGGCTAGTACCACCGAGTTGTCCAAGTCCGATGAGCTCCAAGACGATGCTTCCAAGTTCGACTTCACCGCCATACCTCTTTGTGGCATTGACGATGCCGAGTCTACCATGACTCTTTTTGAAGATGGCACGGCGACGACTACGAATATGGAGCAACTCAAGGATCAAGATTTGGAGGCGAGCGACAAGGTGGCGAGCAAGGATGATGCTTCCATCTTTGGAGGCGAGAGTGATGATGTGCCATCTTTGGCCTTCATCCATGGTGCCACCGATGATGAGTTGAGCGACTTATGCCACCATATTGAGAGTGAGAGTGACTTCACCACTAGCCCCATATATGATGAGATGACCCAATTCCCATGTGAGGAGAGCCACCACCACCACCACTTGAGTGATTTGAGTGACTCCACCATATGTGACATTGAGTGCACCTATTTTGAGGGAGTGAGTGAGCCACCACATAGAGAGAGTGAGGTAGTTGATAGGGCATGTGAGGCCATTTCGATTTCTAACGACTTAACCTCTACCTCTATTGTGTCTTATCCTTTGGTGCTAGGTCCTATATATGATGACGCGCCGATCCTTGACGACTTCGTCCTTCCTTTGGACAACATGGTGGCCATGGTGGACTATGATACACCCCCCCACATGGTTCCATCACGATGATGAAGATGACCACAATTTGGTCCTTGCCACCTCACCTACACCACATGAGTGGAATGCGAAAGGTAACATAGGTGAAGGTGATGCTCTTGTCCCACTAGTGGACATTCTTGACATTGATTGCTTGCATGATGTAGATCCTCCTATTGACATGCTTGATGCTAGTGCGACTTCCTCATGCGATGATTTACCCATTTATGATGAGTTTGATGATTGCCATGCGGAGTATATTAGTAGTGATGCCATGTTGCATAGGATATCTTGTGCTAATTCTCTTGGTCACATCATGTTTGCAACCCCTCTTGACTTGTCATATGCTATGAATGAGATCTCCCATATGTCATATGTGCAATCCCATCGTAGTGACTATGCATATGCCAGTAAAATAAACCCAATTTGCACATATGGCATAGATGACAAGCCAAAGGTTATTGGCATTTGTTTTTCTTGTGATGATATTGATATGCTTCCTTTGCATCATTTCTCTTATATGCCATGCCATGACCACCTAGCTTTGAACATGCATTGTTTGCCATGTTGTCAATTTTCTCCATATTATGCGTCCGCTATTGCTCATGAGGCGACCCCCATAGTTTCCTCATACATGTTAGGAGATTTTGACCCATCATATGAATTGCATGATCCCAATGATTGTGTGCACCATATGCATCCCATGAATGAAAATGCTTTTGATGTGCCACACACTTGCTATAATTTGCATCCTCGTCATGTTATACATAACAACTATTCTTTCATGATGGATGACATATTTCTCTATCTTGCCTCAAATTTCTTTGAGCATTGCTTATCTTATGCTAACTCTCACGTGCACATACACATCATGATGGATGATGTGTACATTTACCACGCACACACTTTGTTTCGTTTGTCCCCATGTTGTGTAGGTACACATGCTTCCTCGTCGACCTCGCAAGCGCAAGAGTTGACGAAACGAGCTCTAGAGAGCAATGACGATTTGGGATTCCGTGGCTTGTCATTCCCACCGCTCCCATCGCGCAATGACTTCGCGCATTTCTTCTACATGGCCCTCACATGGTTATGGGTTATTGTTCATTACATCCTCTATGCCCATATTGCCATGTTCACTTTGCATGATATGCTCATTTATATGCCTTTGTCATGCATTTGTGACCCATGCTTTGCATTACACATGATCCATGATTCTAGTACTTATATGCGTATTTGCATGCTTGGTGGGGATATCACTTGTTATTGCCATGTTTTCTTTGTACCCCATGCCTATGATGATACTTTGATATTGCTTTGTGTTCGTGCTTGCGATATGTCATGTGCATTGCCTATGCTTACTATTTGTTCACATGACATGATTGCCATGATTTCCTCTAGTGTGTTGCATCTTCGCACAACTAGTTTGCACGACATAATTACTATGATTGCTTGCCTTATTGTATTACCGATGATTCATACTTGCTCGTTTCATGCGGTTGATGGCATCCATTTACATGCTTTGCACATGATTCATATTGCTTCTTGTCATATATCTCCATATGTTGCCTCTCGCATGCTAGATGATTTGCCATGTATTGAGTGCAACAATGCTTTTAGTTTTGCTAATGAGATTGCCCCCATAGCTTTCTCCCATATACTTGGAGACTTTGACATATTTCATATGAAGCATGCTTATCTTCCTTCTTTGCATCATATGCCTAGTGCCATGAATATAGCCATTGTTTCATCATATCATTCATGCACTTTTGCTTCTAATGGTTATGTGCAAGAGAAGAGAACCATCATGATGGATGATGTGTTTATCTACCATGCACATACGTTGTTTGCTTTGTTGTGTGCATGTGTAGGATCGTTCGACTCCGAGTCAACTTCCACTTCACATGAGTTGACCATTCGAGCTCTTGAGAGCGAGCCACTCTCGACCGACGTGCATCTACAACGCATTTTCTCCCACTTCGGCATTGTGAAGGACGCACAAGGACATACTTTTGAGGCGATATCCTTCTCTTTTGAGAATCCCAACACCATGAGCATGCATATTGTGGATCATACTTCATGTGTTGCTTGCACCATGACACTTTGCACACATGCTATAGATCTTGCTTCGACTTGTCATTGCCACATTGCCATGCCTCATGATATATATGCCTTGTGTGTTGCATCGAACATGATTATACCGTGCTATTCCCATGTGTTTGAATGCAACAATGTCATTTCTTCACATATGCCATGTCTCATTGATTGCTACATGCTTGACTTGGTTGCCTCACACATGTTGCACCATTGCTATGACATTGAGGTAGATGCTTGTTCATTTGTCACACATATTAGCATCTTTACCTCACCTTTGCATGATTGTTTCCATGATGACTTTGCATGTGCTCACTTGATATGCTTAAATGCCATGTCTCACTTCCTTGTCAAACCATATGCTATGCTTGATGACTACACTTGTTGGGTGAATAACCACTTGAATGTTCGGTTTTGCACTAACGCTAACCACATTTGTTTTTCTGAGTGTTTGTTGTCATTGCTCCTTTTGAAGGAACCACAAGACGGAGCGACATTGGAGAGTGCCCATTTTGAACTTCAAGATGATGAATGCTTGGTGATCGTCCACTTCTACTCGATGCCATCTCTTTCCCATGGTGATTTGGTTTTTGATCCGAGGACGGATCTTTCCCAAGGGGGAGGGGATGATGCGGAGCATCCTACGGACATCACCATGTCAAGAGTCTGTTTGGCAAGTGACACGTGCCACATATACGTCACATACATAAAGGTGAATCATCTCCTTTACATGTGTTCACTTGACCCCTTTGAGGATGGTATACTACTTGACACTCCTCTCGTGTGCATGCATAGGTATTATCGGAACTTCACGGATGACGAGGAGGAGTACAAGCGCAAGGGAACAACTACACCGTCCAAGAGGGAAGCCTAGAAACGGAGAAAGAACCATCAAGAAGAATGCAAGGTTCCATGTGTATCGACGGATGTCCACGAGAAGGCAACGAGCTGTGAAGCCTCTGGATACCCCGTGCGCACGGGCCATTAGACCCCGTGCACACGGGACCCCGTGCCCATGGTACATGCCCGTGCGCACGGGCTAAGTCGCCAGGTCTCTGGATACCCCGTGCGCACGGGCTCCACTTACCCCGTGCGCACGGGGCCTCCTGCGTGTGCCTGTTGGGCTTTGCCATGTATTCCCATTTCGCCCCTCCTTACCCCCTTAATTGCCTAGGACTATATATACTCCTTCTCCTCCTCCATTTAGGGCTAGCAAAGGATATGATATGATCATAGAGGGCTTTGCTCATCTACCACTCCTCTTGGAGATCAAGACCTCCTAGAGAGAAGATCCCAAGGGATATCAAGACCCCCTTGTGGGAAGGATCTATCTAGATCATCAAGACCTCATCTCCTCTTGGATTTGGGATGAACTTTACCATGTATCTTTCCCTTTGTTGTTCCTGTACCTTGTGGATCTTATGTGTTGCTAGTCTAGTGGATGTGTGATTGGACTTGTTCTTGAGTGTTTCTCTTGTGATTTCCCCTCGTATTCTTCGCGCTCTACGTGTTCCTCTTCGTAGCCACCTCCAATTCATGAACATCGGGACAAATCGGGGCACTTTGGCCTGTGCCCTACAACAGATATTATGTGGCTTTGTCTTGTTCCTTTTGATCTTCACTTGGGGTTGTGGCGGTGGAGGTGCTGACGGAGTACTTCCACTGACCGAGCACTTGATGACCAGTTGACAGTCATCTGTGGGTTCGATAATCCTTAAAGGAACGACAGGAACCATGTCTTGCTCCTCTCTTATAGCGTCAAAACCATCATAAGCCATGGCTTCAAATTCTGCATCAGATGATGGTTCAACCGAAGTTTCTTCCTCTCTAGGCCTTTTCTTTCCTTTGTCTCTACCTATTCAAGAGTTGGGTCAAACAGAAATAAGATTAGGGATAATCCATCGATAAAAAATAGAACAAATGCATACAAAAAAGGGAAGGTTGCACACATACCAAGATGTCGGTGCTTCTACTGCATTTGTTGCATTCTCCTCTGCATTTGCTGCTGTCCATTGTTCCTCTTCTCCAAATGATGCATCTACTGGATTGGTACAAAGCCTAGCAATGTGCCCTAGGGTTCCACATTTTTTGCACTTACGCTGTCTTTTTACACGACCCTCTTCACCTGCTCTTATCCTGTTCTTCCTTGGTCTTCCTGGTGGTCTAGTAAGTACAGGAGAACTGAGTTTGAACCCTGGATCTACTCTGTTCCATTGGACTTTTCCCAAGAGTGCAGGTACATTGTCAGCATAAGCAGCCCTAAATTTGGCAACAAAGAAATATTCAGAGCAATACTGATCAACTTCACCATCTGCACTCCCGATAACAGTCATGAGATATGCATGGCTTCCCACGGATCTGCCATTGCCTACAACTGCATTCCCTAATTGCTAGGTTCAATGGATACCTCCATTCCCTATTTTTACTGCCAGTATATGTTACCTCAGCCTCGTATGTTGACGGTCGAATGCATTTCATCTTCAGTCCTCTTGCCTTGGCATGCAATGCCTTAATCAGAGATGGGAGCATAACATGGCCAACATATTGTGTTTCTACAATTCTTTTACGAAGAACCATCTTTATCATGATCATCTGCCTTATCTTATCAAATGCTTGCCACAACAAAAGTCCTTTCACTGACTTGACCTTTGCATTGAAGCACTCTGCGAGGTTACTGGTCACATAGTCCACTTTGCAGATTTCATTGAGTTTGCTTCTTGACCACACCATTCCATGATGTGCATCCAAGTACTCCTTCACCTCAGGATTGTGAGCATACAACACTCTCAAATGGTGCTCATGCTTCCTCAAGCTGCATGTGTATGATGCTGGCCATAGGTTCTCATCATAAACTTTACCTCTAAATTTCTTTTTAAAATTATGTGCTAGGTGTCGCATACATTCCCTATGCTCCGCTCCAGGGAATACAATTCCTACTGCACTCTCTAATCCATTGCTAGCATCTGTGTGTATAGCTAAACCTGGGGTGTACCTATAATGTTGCGCAACTGCTGCAGAAACCAGACCCAACTTTCCTCGGACTCCGCCTCCAACACACCAAATGCAACCAGGAATAGCCAGTTGTGTCCATCAACTGCAGAAGCTGCTACCAGCTGTCCTCTCCATCTTCCATTCAAAGCAGTTGCATCGACAGCCAAATAGGGCCTACAACCATCTAGAAACCCCTGCCAGCAAGCCTTGAAACAAACAAAAGCCCTCCTGAAGCACTCCTTCTCAAATGACTTCCCTCTTATTTTGTATGAAACTGTATGCTTGTCAGTCTCTACAACACTCCCTGGACTAGCCATCTCCACTTTAGCTTTGTAAGTGTAAAGCAACTGAAAACTCTCATTCCATGGACCATTTATCCTGTCAAGAGCCATTTCCCTACCATAAAAAATCCTCATGTAAGGTATATCAATTTTGTACTTCTCAAAAAGCTTCCCATGGAGTGCTGTTGGACCAAGTGTTGGTGTTTCTCTCAGCCAATCCAAGATTTTATCTGCCACCCACCTAGTCTTTGCTAGCTTTGTTTTGGTCTTTCCCCCTCCCCCTCCAGGATGGACAAGTGTGCTGGTGTGGGTTTTGTTTTATCTGAAACAAAATAAAGTACAATTGAGAAACATTACACAATGATATGAAAATAGAATGAATCAATAAACTGAAATCAGCAATGAGGTGTAATACCTGAATCAATTTGCTCTTTAGCATACGGGATGCATGCAGCCTCCACCTACACCTACCATATGGGCAATGAACAGTGAACCTTGTTGGCTCACTCCTATCAAACACATAATTATTTTCAGTGAGAATGCAATATGTAGTCACTGCATTACGACAGTCCACCATCGATTCGAATATGGTGCCTAGAGTAAGCTGAGGATCTTCCTTGTTCCACTCAATTGTTGGCATGTCGTCACTAGCGTATTCATCTAAAACTAAGTTGTCAATGTTCTCATCCCTCTCTTCATCATCAATGTCATCAAATCTAGCACGACTGATGGGCTCCTCAAGATATTCATTTTCCATTGCCTGTTGATTGACTGTATCTACAAGTTTGGGGTACATCATCTCATCCTCATTATCAAGTCGAGGCACTTCCTCGTCAGGCTCTGCATCTAATTCTACAGTGGCTGCAGAAGGGTTAGGAGAAGCGGCAGCACTAGCGGTAGTAGAAGCGGCAGCAGACATGTTGTGGCTTTCAGAACCACTAGGTTTACTTGGTCTCGACCTACAAGGAGTGCCGGGGCGCTCGCTATTATCAGAGACAGATGATGTATGAACACTCTTCCCCTTGTCCCGTTCTTTGCGTGGCTGAAGCACATCGATACGGATTTTACCGAAACATCTTCCAGCATTCAAACTAAATAGCAATTCCAGATGCCCGTCGCAAGTTAGTGGGAGAAATCTTTGCTCGCTGCTGTTGAAATATTTCAGTTCAACAGCATCGGCAGAGCTCCAATGATACACGGAATGGAGTGCATTACGAAAATCTTTGAACGAAATGCTGGTTTCTACCACCTTTGGGTAGAAAAATCCAGAGATCATATGCGGTTTAGTACCACACAGAACGCTAGTTTCCATTCTAACCACCATCCGAAAAGCAAGCGCAGGATCAATCCTATTCGATTGAAATAAAAGGGTGCAATTAGGCCGGAAAAATTCAGCAACCTAAATTGGTACAATTCAAGCGACCAATGGTCAAATACTGCCTAATTTATGAGTTTGCTCATCAATTTGAGGGGAAATGATGCTTACCCAGATGGAATCCATGAATTATCCGCCTCCGATTCGACCCAATCATCTCCACGGTCGATGGGACGGAGGGTGTCCTCCCCCGACATCGCTTCTTAAACCCAGATTGAGGGGGTAGGGGGTTATGTGGCAGAGGCGCGGCGTCATCGACGAACGGAATAGGGTTAGAGGGTGGAGGGCACGATGGTGGCGGCGGAGGAGGAGGCGGGGTGGGGCGGTGCGGGACTGGCTCGATCTGTTTCTGAGAAGCTGCTCCGACGTGCCTCCTTGCGGCCCTACTCGTTAGCACGTAACGGTCAAAGGAGGACCCAGCCCTAAGCGGCCCCACTCGTCAGCAGTTAACGGTCAAGCCATTGACCCGACGGCAAACGTCCAGTTTGACCATTTGTGAGAGTTTTAGACAAGATGGTGGGGAAAAGTGAGCAAAAGTTTAGACCGTGGGGACAACTGAGCACAACTAAGGAACCAGGGGCACTATCATAAAAAACCCTTTATTTAAAAGGTTGATTAATTTACACACATACAAAAGACTACCCACGTCACTCACGCATCTTATGGGAAGCAACATAGAGCGGAGGTGCGTGTGGTCAAAATTGCATACTTGCTAGGTACGATTACAGACATGAGTAACTGTGGCGCTGCCAAGGTGTTTAGGACAAGTCTCAAGGTGGCAATGTGTGTATGAGACTCAATGCATGGTAATTTTGTGGGCTCATACGATGTGAAGTGGAGCGTGATTGCTGTCAGACAAATTTGGCTAGGGTCAGACATATAAGGCAGTCGACCTAGACAGTCTGGTGGATCGACTAGGAGGTCGGCCGAAATAGAAGACATCAGTGATTTCAGTGACGATGACACGATAGCATGATGCTGATGGTGTCCGACTTCTGAACGTGGCAATACATGGTGCAAGCCCGAGGGTTTGTGTGTCTTCTGAACGTGGCAACACGTGGTGCAAGCCCGAGGGTTTGTGTGTTGAGACAAAACTACGACACAGGGTTGATTTAAGATCATGTACACATGGGATCTTGAAGTCCGCGGGGCGCGAGGGTGGACTGTCATTCACCATGGAGTCATGTTCAAGGTGGAGCTGGAGTCTGACGGAAGACTTCACTCGGGAAATGGAGAGGCTATAACGTAAGGGCTCGTAGAGTCAAAGCCTCTTTTAGTGGATAAAGTGAGAAACACGTGGTTTGGGCTGGAGCTCAATGGTCCAATAGAGATGTGAAACTCGGCATCGGTCGCTGACGCTCTGTGGTTCTCTGCCGTGGGGGTTGAGGTCATGTGGGTTCACGGCCCAGGATAGTTGACCGGGACAGCAGAGACTCGACGTGGTGTAGCGGCGAGGCGTTTGGTCAGACAAAGTGTGTGGAGGCTGCTGAAGCAGTGTTTGCGAGTACCAGACTAATGTTGGTGACTAGATCTATTAACTTTGACACGTCAGATGGATAAGAGTTGACCATGAAGAACCTGCGTAAGTCATGAAAAGTCTAAATGTCAAAAGCTTGAAGTGCACATGGTTGTATATTCTATGGTGTCTGATACGTCTCCAACGTATCTATAATTTATGAAGTATTCATGCCATGTTTATAACAATTGTATATGGTTTTGGTATGATTTGATTAGAACTAACCCGGACTGACGCTGTTTTCAGCAGAACTACCGTGGTGTTGTTTTTTTGTGCAGAAATAAAAGTTCTCGGAATTGGACGAAACTTTTTGACGATTTTTTTGGGACCAAAAGAGACCCCCAAAGCTTCGTGGAAGGACCAAAAGCCTCACGAGGTGCTCACAAGCCACCACGGCGCGCCCTGGGGAGGGGTCGCGCCGTGGTACCTCGTGGGCCCATCTTAGCCCATCTTCGCGTGATTCCAACGTTGAAAAATCCTATAAATAGAGAAACCCCCAGAAATAACCCTAGAACTTCGACTCCGCCGCCGCAAGCCTCTGTACCTCCACGATCTCATCTACAGCCCTTTTCCGGCACCCTGCCAGAGGGGGAAATCATCACCGGAGGCCATCTTCATCATCCCGGCGGTCTCCATGACGAGGAGGGAGTAATTCACCCTCGGGGCTGAGGGTATGTACTAGTAGCTATGTGCTTGATCTCTCTCTCTCTCTCTCTCTCTCTCTCGTGTTCTTGATTTGGCACGATCTTGATGTACCGCGAGCTTTGTTAATATAGTTGGATCATATGGTGTTTCTCCCTCTCTATCTTGTTGTGATGAATTGATTTTTTACCTTTGAGGTTTCACTATTATTGGATTGAATACTTTTATGGAATTGAGAACACTTGATGTATTTCTTGCATATAAATACCCGTGGTGACAATGGGGTATTATATTGATTCACTTGATGTATGTTTTGGCACTCAACTCGCGGATTCCCGAGGTGACATTGGGGTAATCTATGCATAGGGGTTGATGCACGTTTTCGTCCTACATTCTCTGGTATAAATCTTGGGGCACTCTTTGAAATTCTTTGTGTTGGATTAAATATTATGAATCTGAAGTTGTTTGATGCATATCGTATAATCAACTCATGGATACTTGTGGTGACATTGGAGTATCTAGGTGACATTAGAGTTGGTTGATGCGTATCATATGGTGTTATTTTAGTACGAACTCTAGGGCTGTTTGTGACACTTATAGGAATAGCTCAATAGATTGATCGGAAAGAATAACTTTGAGGTGGTTTCGTACCCTACAACAATTTCTATCTTACGTTCTCCGCTAGATAAGAACTTTGGAGTGACTCTTTGTCGCACGTTGAGGGATTGTTATATGATCCAATTATGTTAGCACTATTGAGAGATTGCACTAGTGAAAGTATGAACCCTAGGCCTTGTTTTCAAGCATTGCAATACTGTTTGTGCTCACTTTTGTTATTTGCTACCTTGCTGTTTTTTTTATTTTCAGATTATAAAAACCTATATCCACTATCCATACTACACTTGTATCACCATCTCTTCGCCGAACTAGTGCACCTATACAATTTGCCATTGTATTGGGTGTGTTGGGGACACAAGAGATTTCTTGTATTTGATTGCAAGGTTGTTTGAGAGAGACCATCTTCATCCTACGCCTCCCACGGATTGATAAACCTTAGGTCATCCACTTGAGGGAAATTTGCTACTGTCCTACAAAACTCTGCGCTTGGAGGCCCAACACGAGTCTACAAGAATAAAGTTGCGTAGTAGACATCAGTGTCGCACATGACAAAAGTGCGGATGACGACTATAGAAGGAGGCAGAGTGCCATAGTTGTGGGCCATGTAAAAGAGTGCCTGGAAAAAAATAGTGAGACAACTGCAAATTTGACTTAGGGTGACTACAGTGCGATAGTGAAATTCTTTCAAGTTTCAGACAATAGTCAAGAAAGAGTTGGAAATATGCACTAGAGGCAATATAAAAAAATTATTTTATTTCCATGTTCGCATTTCATGTTTATATTTCCATGCTATAATTGCAATGATTCTTGAATGTGATATTAGAGGAAAACTCAATTGCATGTGTGGAAATATAAACAACAAGTAGATCCCTAGTGTCACCTCTAAGACTAGCTCATGTGTTATGTGATGATCATGTTTTCCCGATCATAGGGCTTTATTAAAGTAGTAAGGATGCTGGTAAAAATGAGAGCACATTGTTGACAGAACAATGGTGTTGGACATGCGCAACTTATGATATACCATGAGATCTCGTCGTCCCTTTGTTATCGGTGTTATCATATTATTTGTTAACGCATACTCATGTCCTTCGACCATGAAAAAATTGTGGACCTACGTACCAAACAGTTACTTTGGGATTGTCAAAGGTTATCCATAAATGGTTGATCATAACGGCAACTTTCAGGTACATCAGAAAAGTATGTCAAGGGACTCGATAGTTCAAGACTAGAATTTGCTCCTCTGACGATGGAGAGATACTTTCCGGGCCCACTTGGTATTACGGTGTCATGGTTTTCCTAGTAATATAATAGGGGGTGTGTATGGAGGAGCGCCATGTCTATCAAAAGGTGTAGATGGGAGTCCACACCAGTATTTATACAGGTTCGGACCCTCGTCTGAGGAGGTAATACCCTACTCCTATGGTGGTGTTTTTGACTTTGCACGCAGATTACAAGAGAGTGATCAACCCTCAACCCGGTGCCCTTCTCCCATCTTATATAGAGTGTGCTAGGAGGGGTGTCATAATGGGCTGCTATAAATGTTGTTAGTAATGGCCAAGCACGACCGACTGCTTCATGACCATGACTAAGTAGTAACGGTCGTATTTAACAAGATATCCCATTGTTGGGCAATGACAATCTTTAATGCATCATGGAGACCGTGGGCGACGCCCCCCATACCCGACTGTAATGGACCGACTGATAATGGCCAAGCTGATGACCTACTGAAGACATTCGCCCGTCCAGAAAATAGAATCCGACTATAGACAAAAAATCAGCTGATGAAAGGCCCCTTGTTTGCTTGCCTCTTGGGTTGTAATCTTCATGGTCTGGACCTTTAACCGGGCCATACGTAGTTGTGGGCCTACCCCATAGGCGTTTCCTCGTCACAGCCCCCAAGTCAGTTAGGGTCTCTCTGTGGAAACCGATTGCATGATGAGTGATATTTTTACAGTCATTTCACCTTTGTTTAAACTGAGATATTTCATTTAAAAGAGATATTCGCTCCGATATTATCACTAATGGCTAATAAGTGCAAGGGATTCCACAAATCCTCTCTTTGATGTGTTTCCATAGGAAATGGGCTAAAAAGGGAAGAAATCACGTGTGGAAATGGAATGGAAGGAAAATGGGGGAAGAAAGGATCAACAGGAAGCATCTGCGCGAAGACAGGACAAAAGACGGCATTCCATACTAGCGCATGCGCCCATATGAGCGCCCGTTTGGCGTGGATTTCAAGGTAGATCGTCCACCAGTACAACTTTTATTAAAGGGACCCCATCGAAATGTCAACAGAACAACGAGCATGGAAGCCAGAACCTCTTCATCATCATCCTCATCCGCAAACCCTAGCCGCCGCCATTTCCATCTCCATAGCCATCTCCACCACCATAGTGCTCTTGCATCTAGTTCATACTTGTAATCGTGCATCGCACAAGGCATCCATTGTAAGACATATTGCAATCAATCAATCTCAATATGTGTTCTTCAATGTTTTCTTCTCGCGATCTAATCTCCATGTGTGAGTAGTTCGGTAAGGTATGAGTTGAGGCATGAGCCTTACAACCCAAGGTATTTGTTGAGGGGATCAATGGAAGACTTTGACATAACGTCCCATATGTGTGAAATAAAATTGTTCCGTGAAGATGTCTCTTGTCTTGTCCGCGATCTTCATCCCTGCTGCTGCTACTTGTGAGCTGCGTTGGGATTTTCCCCGAAGAGGAAGGGTGAAGCAGTATAGTAGAGATAAGTATTTCCCTCAGTGAGAACCATGGTTTATCGAACCAATAGGAGAATCATGCAAAGCCTCGTGAACAACACCTGCACACACAAAAGCAAATACTTGCACCCAACGCGGGCAAGAGGGTTGTCAATCCCCTTGAACTCGTTACTTGCAAGGATTAAATCTTGTATAGGCAAAAGTATAAATTTTAAAACAAAAGTAAAGTAAATAAAGTGCAGCAAAGGATTTTTAGGTTTTTTAATATGTTTAAAGTAGACCCGGGGGCCATAGTTTTCCCTAGAGGCTTCTCTCTCGAACGCATAACATACGGTGGGTAAACAAATTACTGTTGGCCAATTGATAGAAAAGCGCATAGTTATGATGTATTCATGGCAATGATCATGTATATAGGCATCACGTCCGTGACAAGTAGACCGACTCCTACCTGCATCTACTACTATTACTCCACCAATCGACCGCTATCCAGCATGCATCTATGGTATTAAGTTCATGACAAACTGAGTAACGCTTTAAGCAAGATGACATGATGTAGACAAAGTAAACTCAATCAATATGAATAAACCCCATCATTTTATCCTTAGTAGCAACAATATAATAAGTACCCCGTCCCCTTCCATAACTGGGTGGGGACACCGCAAGATTGAACCTACTACAAAGCACCTCTCCCGCTGAAGATAAATCAATCTAGTTGGCCAAACAAAATGGATAGGTCGGAGAGAAATACGAAGCTATAACAATCATGCATAATAAAGTTCGGAAAAGACTCAATTACTTTCAATGAATGATATGATCATAAACCCACAATTCATCGGATCCCAACAAACACACCGCAAAAGAAGATTACATCGGATAGAACTCCAAAGAGATCGAGGAGAACATTATATTGAAGATCAAAGAGAGAGAAGAAGCCATCTAGCTACTAGCTATGGACCCGTAGGTCTGTGGTGAACTACTCACACATCATCGGAAGGGCAGCAAAGTTTATGTAGAAGCCCTCCGTGATCGATTCCTCCTCCGGCAGATTACCGGAAAAGGCCTCCAGATGGGATCGCAGAAGAACAGAAGCTTGCGGCGATGGAAAAGTTATATCGTCTGGCTCTCTGTTGGTTTGGGAATATATGTGAATTTATAGGCTTGGAATTAGGTCAAACGGAGCTGCGTGGGGCCTACAAGCTTAGGGGGCACGCCTCTCGAGCTTGTGGCTCTCTCGTATCTCGTCTGGTCTTCTCCCGAAGCTTCTAGGGTCCCTTCTGGTCCAGAAAAAATTAATCCAAAGATTTTTTTCCGTTTGGACTTTATTTGATATTGATTTTCTGAAAAGCCAAAAACAAGCAAAAAAATAGGAACTGACACTGGGCAGTGAGTTAATAGGTTAGTCCCAAAAAATGATATAAATAGCATAAAATTGCATATAAAGCATCCAAGATTGATAATATAATAGGATGAAACAATAAAAAATTATAGATACGCCGGATACGTATCAGCATCCCCAAGCTTAATTCCTGCTCGTCCTCGAGTAGGTAAATGATAAAAACAGAATGTTTGATGTTGAATGCTACCTAACATGTGTATCATGTAATCTCTTTACGGTATAAATATTGAGAAACGATGAAATAACAATATCAACATAATAATATCCATGAATATAAGAAGCGTAATCATTAAACTTTCAAAATATACGATCCTTAACGAATGTTATCCCCACTCATTTTATCATTAGCATGGCATGATTCTGCCTTCACCGCATAAATATAAATCATGAGCACCCCGGTGTTAAACCAGACAATTGGATCGTAGTTCTAACGTGCTTCAGCATTTTCAACCTCACGCAATACATGAGCGTGAGCCATGGATATAACACCATAGGTGGAATAGAATGCGATGGTAGAGATCAATAAGGGAAGTCAAAAAGGAAGAAAGTATCGCATCAACTCGGCGGATCAACGGACTATGGAGATGTCCATCAATCGATATCAATGCGAGGAGTAGGGATTGCCATGCAACGAATGCACTAAGAGCTATAAGTGTATGAAAGCTCAACTGAAACTAAGTGGGTGTGCATCCAACTCGCTTGCTCATGAAGACCTCGGGCATTTGAGGAAGCCCGTCATCGGAATATACAAGCCAAGTTCTATAACGAAAAATTCCCACTAGTATATGAAAGTGACAACATAGGAGATTCTCCATATGAAGAACAAGGTGCTACTTTGAAGCACAAGTGTGGAAAAAGGATAGTAACATTGCCCCTTCTCTCTTTATCTCTCATTTTTTTTCTTTTTTTCTTTTTTTCTTTTTTTCGTCCGGAGTCTCGTCCCGACTTGTGGGGGAATCATAGTCTCCATCATCCTTTCCTCACTGGGACAATGCTCTAATAATGATGATCATCACACTTTTATTTACTTACAACTCAATAAAACGAACAATATGACTCTATATGAATGCCTCTGGTAGTGTATCGGGATGTGCAATGATCTAGCGTAACATGTATGATAATGATGAACGGTGGTTGTGCCACAAAGATCATGTCAGCTCTATATGATCATGCAAAGCAATATGATGATGAACACACAAGTCATGTGACGGGACGGTGGAAGTTGCATGGCAATATATCTCGGAATGGCTATGGAAATGCCATAATAGGTAGGTATGGTGGCTGTTTTGAGGAAGATATAAGGAGGCTTATGTGTGATAGAGCGTATCATATCACGGGGTTTGGATGCACGAACTCTCGAGGTGAGAAAGGGCAATGCACGGTACCGAAGAGGCTAGCAAATTGCGAAAGGGTAGGAGTGCATATAATCCATGGACTCACATTAGTCATAAAAAACTCACATATATATTGTAAAGCCTATTAGCCCTCGAAGCAAAGTACTACTCGCATGCCCCTAGGGAAGAGGTTGGTAGGAGTTAACCATCGCGCACCCCCGATTATAACAGCACTCAAGGATTTCATTTCAGACATAAAAATGCTCAAACCTCCCCACCATGCCATGACAAACACTTAGATGAGAAGTTAATAACAAGCTTTAATACCGATATTTATACTAACCAATGATCATGAACCAATATCCTTTCATATTACGACATCAATATCATTAAACCATACTTTTCATATTTAGTGATCTACATGAAAGTTTTTATTATATACCCATTGAATACCTATCCTTTCTGTACTAGTCTTATAACACGTGCAAATTGCCATTACTATTTATTAGACTCTCAAAAAGATTTAAGTGAAGCATGAGAGTGCAATTATTTCTACAAAATATAACCACCGCCGTGCTCTAAAAGATATAAGTGAAGCACTAGAGCAACTGCCTAGCTCAAAAGATATAAGTGAAGCACTAGAGCAACTGCCTAGCTCAAAAGATATAAGTGAAGCACATAGAGTATTCTAACAAATCGCGATAAATGTGTGTCCCTCTCAAATAGGTGTGTCCAGCAAACAATGATTGTGGCAAACTAAAAGCAAACAAAACTATAGCACAAGACACTCCAAGTAAAACTCATATCATGTGATGAATAAAAATGTAGCTCCGAGTAAGTTACCAATAGATTGTAGACGAAAGAGGGGATGCCATCCGGGGCATCCCCAAGCTTAGACACTTGGGTCTTCCTTGAATATTACCTTCGGGTGCCTTGGGCATCCCCAAGCTTAGGGTCTTGCCGCTCCTTATTCCTTCATCCATCCTAATCTCACCCAAAACTTGAAAACTTTAGCACACAAAACTCAACAGAAACTTCGTGAGATCCGTTAGTATAATAAATCAATCATCCACTTTAGGTATTGTTATAAACTCATTCATAATTGTTCTTGCATAATACCTACTGCATTCTAACTCTTCCATGACTTATACCCCCCGATATAATCCATAGTTTCATTAAAACAAGCACACTATGCAATAAAAACAGAATCTGTCTAAAACAGAACAGTACGTAATGTTAGAATTTGATCCATACTTTTGTAACTCCAAAAATTCAGAAAAATTAGGAAAACATAACAAATTTGTATTCCAATACTTTGTCAAAATTTCAGAATTTTCTGGCGCTCCAGTACAGAACGTAAATTCCAGAACTGGGAGCAAAACTTTCTTTTTTCAAACAGCATCAATTATACTATCATCGAAATCATCCCAAAGGCATTACTTGGCACAACCACTAATTAAAAGATAAAAACACAATCATTACAGTAGCACTAATTGTGTTTGAACACGAAAAGGAAAAAAAGCAAAAATAAAGATAACTATTGGGTTATCTTCGAACAAGTTATTTCTTTATAGCCATTAAGATAGGCTTCGAGATTTTATCGATGCTCACATGAAAGATAAAAACTGAAACACAAAGAGAGCATCTTGAAGCATGTGAAAAACACATTTAAGTCTAACATACTTCCTATGCATAGGCATGTTATAAGCAAACAAACTATCAAGGCAAGAACTATTGAGCATATGCAAGGAAGAAGAATAAAACATTGAAAATTTGAACATCGGGAGAGGTAATTGAGTAACATGAAAATTTGTACAACCGTATTTTCCTCTCTCATAATAATTACATGTAGGACCATAATCAAACTCAACAATATAACTATCATGTAAAACATTCCCTTTATGATCCATATGCATAAAAGTTTATAATCTTCCAAGATGGTGGGATAATCATCAACTAAAGTCATGACCTCTCCAAACCCACTTTTATCAAAAAATTCATAAGATTGAACACTCTCCAAATATGTGGGATTCTTTTACCTAAAGTTGACACTCTTCCAAACCCACTTGCAATACTATTGCAAATCTCAATAGTAGATCCGTTATGAGGCTTAAATAAATTTTCGAGATCAAAAGAAACATCATCACCCAATCATGATCATTAGTGCAATTGACATTCATAGAATTTATACTAATACACTTGCAATCATGCTTTTCATAAAATAAATGTATCCCAATAGCATTTTCTTTTATCACTTGTTCATCATTAGCTATTGGTTTACAACAAGCAGCAAATTTGAAAAGATTAGCAAGTGGATGAGGATCCATATGTCTTTATTTTTCTTTTCTTGAGTCACATAATTATTGCTAGCAAGCAAAATAAAATATCTTTGTATTTTTTATTTTTTTAGAGAAGTGGAGGGAGATGAAAAAGAGAGGCAATAAAACGGCAAATAGAAAGGCAAATAAAAAGTAGAGCAAGTAGATGATAGTTTGAGTGAAGGTACTTGTAGTGATTTGATGACGTCTCCCCGACAACGGCGCCAGAAATTCTTTCTGCTACTTGTGAGCTGCGTTGGGATTTTCCCCGAAGAGGAAGGGTAAAGTAGTACAGTAGAGATAAGTATTTCCCTCAGTGAGAACCAAGGTTTACTGAACCAATAGGAGAATCACGCAAAGCCTCGTGAACAGCACCTGCACACACAAAAGCAAATACTTGCACCCAACACGGGCAAGAGGGTTGTCAATCCCCTTGAGCTCGCTACTTGCAAGGATTAAATCTTGTATAGGCAAAAGTATAAATTGTAAAACAAAAGAAATGTAAATAAAGTGCAGCAAAGGATTTTTAGGTTTTTTAATATGTTTAAAATAGACCCGGGGGCCATAGTTTTCACTAGAGGCTTCTCTCTCGAACGCATAGCATACGGTGGTTAAACAAATTACTGTTGGGCAATTGATAGAAAAGCGCATAGTTATGACGTATTCATGGCAATGATCATGTATATAGGCATCATGTCCGTGATAAGTAGACCGACTCCTGCCTGCATCTACTACTATTAGTCCACCAATCGATCGCTATCCAGCATGCATCTATGGTATTAAGTTCATGACAAACAGAGTAACGCTTTAAGCAAGATGACATGATGTAGACAAAGTAAACTCAATCAATATGAATAAACCTCATCGTTTTATCCTTAGTAGCAACAATACAATACATACCCCGTCCCCTTCCATCACCGGGTGGAGACACCGCAAGATTGAACCTACTACAAAGCACCTCTCCCGCTGAAGATAAATCAATCTAGTTGGCCAAACCAAATGGGTAGATCGGAAATAAATACAAAGCTATAACAATCATGCATAATAAAGTTCAGAAAAGACTCAATTACTTTCAATGAATAATCTGATCATAAACCCACAATTCATCGGATCCGAACAAAAACACCACAAAAGAAGATTACATCGGATAGAACTCCAAAGAGATCGAGGAGAACATTGTATTGAAGATCAAAGAGAGAGAAGAAGCCATCTAGCTACTAGCTATGGACCCGTAGGTCTATGGTGAACTACTCACACATCATAGAAGGGTAGCAAGGTTGATGTAGAAGCCCTCCGTGATTGATTCCCCTTCCGGCAGATTACCGGAAAAGGCCTCCAGATGGGATCGCGGAAGAACAAAATCTTGAGGCGGCGGAAAAGTTATATAGTCTGGCTCTCTGTTGGTTTGGGAATATATGTGAATTTATAGGCCTGGAATTATGTCAAACGGAGCTGCATGGGCCCCTCAAGCTCAGTGGGTGCGCCCCTCGAGCTTGTGGCTCTCTCGTATCTCGTCTGGTCTCCTCCCGAAGCTTCTAGGGTCCCTTCTGGTCCAGAAAAAATTAATCTAAAGATTTTTTTTCCGTTTGGACTTTATTTGATATTGATTTTCTGAAAAACCAAAAACAAGCAAAAAAACAGGAACTGGCACTGGGCACTGAGTTAATAGGTTAGTCCCAAAAATGATATAAAATAGCATATAATTGCATGTAAAGCACACAAGATTGATAATATAATATCATGAAACAATAAAAAATTATAGATACGTTGGAGACGTATCAGCAGGTACCCATGATCATGGAGTTCGAGCACCGGTGAGGCTAGGAGCAAGGAGACCGTGAAGTGTTATACCGAACACCGGTGAGAGTAAGGTTTAGTAGGGTAACATGGATCATATCCTTGGGGATAAATGAGGTGTAGTCATTAAACACCCAAAGCTCTTGTATTTAATTATCTTAATTATCGATGCAACCCCGTGCGATGGATAGGGCTTGCGGATGCAGGACTCGTGCCGGTCAAGATGTTATTTGGACACATCCCCCACTTCGATCGGTAACAAGCACATCTCGATGGGTGACTTCCAGTGCACAAATTAATATCCGATTTGATCCCAGCGCAAATGCAAGGATGTAAGCATTAAGACCTCATACCCGTACCTCTTTTTATTATAAGTGGTTGAATCACTATTTGCTTGCTAATCCGGTCAAAAGCTAGACTTGATACTTTGACAAAAGCTTGCTAGAGACCAGCGCTTCAAGGGAATATTCCGATAACCCAGGGTCACCTCTGGGGAAATAGGTGCGGGATACTTTTTTCTATTCCAATACCGGATCAATAAATGGAGGTATTGATACGTCTCCAACGTATCTATAATTTTTGATTGTTTCATGCTATTATATTATCAATCTTGGATACTTTATATGCTTTATATGCAATTTTATATCATTTTGGGAACTAACCTATTAACTTAGTGCCCAGTGCCAGTTGTTGTTTTTGCCTGTTTTTGGTTTTTCAGGAAATCGGTACCAAACGAAGTCCAAAAGGAAATAAAACTTTAAAATGATTTTTTCTGGACTAGAAGGGACCCTAGAAGCTTCAGGAGGAGACCAGAATCCCTACGGGAGAGCCACGAGCTCACCTGGTGCTCTGTTTGACCTAATTACACTTCTATTAATTGCCAAATATTCCAAAACCAACAGAGAGCCACACGAAATAACTTTTCCGCCGACGCAAGCTTCTGTTCTTCCGCGGTCCCATCTGGAGGCCTTTTCCGGCGATCTGCCGGAGGGGGAATCGATCACGGAGGGCTTCTACATCAACCTTGCTGCCCTTCCAATGATGTGTGAGTAGTTTACCACAGACCTACGGGTCCATAGCTAGTAGCTAGACGGCTTCTTCTCTCTCTTTGATCTTCAATACAAAGTTCTCCATGATCTCCATGGAGTTCTATCCGATGTAATCTTCTTTTGCGGTGTGTTTGTTGGGATCCGATGAATTGTGGGTTTATGATCAGATTATTCATTGAAAGTAATTGAGTCTTTTCTGAACTTTATTATGCATGATTGTTATAGCTTTGTATTTCTCTTTGATCTATCCGCTTGGTTTGGCCAACTCTATTGATTTATCTTGAGTGGGAGAGGTGCTTTGTAATGGGTTCAATCTTGTGGTGTCCTCACCCAGTGACAGTAGGGGTAGCAAGGCACGTATTTGTATTGTTGCCATTAAGGATAAAATGACGGGGTTTATTCATATTGCTTGGATTTATTTTGTCTACATCATGTCATCTTGCTTAAAGCGTTACTCTGTTTGTTATGAACTTAATACCATAGATGCATGCTGGATAGCGGTTGATTGGTGGAGTAATAGTAGTATATGCAGGCAGGAGTCGGTCTACTTGTCACGGACGTGATGCCTATATACATTATCATTGACATGAATAACATCATAACTATGCGCTTTTCTATCAATTGCCCAATAGTAATTTGTTTACCCACTGTTTGCTTTGTTTCGAGAGAGAAGCCTTTAGTGAAAATTATGGCCCCCGGGTCTACTTTTATTATATCAGAAAACCCTAATTTCCTTTTCTGAAATTTATTTACTTTTTATTTACTTTTCAGTTTATATATCTATCACTATCAGATTTAATCCTTGCAAGTAACGAGTTCAAGGGGATTAACAACCCTCTTGCCCGCGTTGGGTGCAAGTATTTGCTCTCTTGTGTGTAGGTGTTGTTTACTAAGATTTTCTTGGTTCTCCTATTGGTTCATAACCTTGGTTCTCATAGAGGGAAATACTATCCGATGCTACATTGCTTCACCCTTCCTCTTCAGGGAAAATCCCAACGCAGCCCACAAGTAGCAGAAAGAATTTCCGGCGCCGTTGCCGGGGAGACATCATCAAATACCTATAGGTCCCTTCACACAATTTATCAATTACTTGTTCTACTGTTTATTTGCTTTTATTTGTACTTATTAGTTTCGTTAAAAAAATCAGAAATACAAAAATATTTTACTTTGCTTGCTTGCTTGAATTGTCACAATGTCTCAAGGAAACACTAAGTTGTGTGACTTATCGAATACTAATAATAATGATTTTATTAGTACTCCAATTGCTCCTCTCGCCACTAGTGAGGAGTCATATTATATTAATGCTGCACTGCTAAATCTTATTATGAAATATCAATTTGCTGGAAACCCTAATGAAGATGTTGCATCCCATCTTAATACCTTCGTTGAGTTATGTGATATGCAAAAGAAAAAAGATGTGGATAATGATATTATTAAGTTTAAATTATTTCCTTTCTCACTAAGAGATCGTGCTAAAACTTGGTTTTCATCCTTACCTCGCAATAGTATTAATTCATGGGATAAATGTAAGGATGCTTTTATTGCCAAGTATTTTCCTCCCATTAAGATTATTTCTCTTAGAAATCAAATAATGAACTTTAAGCAACTTGAGCAAGAACATGTTGCACAATCTTGGGAGAGAATGAAATTGATGATTAAAAATTGTCCCACTCATGGATTAAGCTTATGGATGATAATACAAAAAAATTATGCAGGACTAAACTTTGTGTCGAGAAATCTTCTAGACTCTGCTGCAGGTGGCACCTTTATGGGAATTACATTAGGAGAGGCAACTAAGCCTCTCGACAATATGAAGACAAATTATTCTCAATGGCACACCGAACGAGCTCCAACTGGAAAGAAGGTAAACTCTGTTGAAGAAGTTTCTACTTTGAGTGATAAAATGAATGCTCTTATGAATATGCTTACTAGTAAGAATGCTCATGTTGATCCTAATGATGTGCCACTATCTACCTTGATTGAGCAAAATAATGATACTATTGATGTGAATTTTGTCGCTAGAAATAATTTTAACAACAATGCTTATAGAGGGAATTTCAATCCTAGACCGTATCCTGGTTATTCCTCTAATAATTATGGTAATTCCTATGGTAATTTATATAATAATAATAATAATAATAGGATACCTACAGAACTTGAGAACAATATTAAGGAATTTATTAGTTCTCAAAAGATTTTTAATGCCATGGTAGAAGAAAAACTACATAAAGTTGATGATATGGCTAGAAACATGGATAGAATTGCTCATGATGTGGAAACTCTGAAAATTAAAATTATGCCACATAAAATGGATGCTACTGAAACCTTAAAGTCTATCCAAGTCACCATGAATGAAAGTAAAGAAAGAATCGCGAGGATTAGAGCTAAGCGTGAATTCTTAGAAAAAGCGATTTCACCAGGTTTTTATCATAATCATGATGAAGATATTAAAATGATTGGTGTGAATCCTATTGAATCTTTGTTTAGTAATAAAAAACTTGATGAAAAAGGGACTGAAGATGAGTCAACTTTAGTTAGAAGGTGTCCCAATTGTTCGGAGGGTGATAATCTTAAAGACAAAAACAATAAAAGTGGGTTTGAAGAGGTGAAGACTTTAAATAGCAATGTGCCCACTACTTTGGATCACAAGGACTTTAATTATGATAATTGCTCTTTGATTGAATGTATTTCCTTGTTGCAATCCATGATAAATTCACCCAATGCTTACGAACAAAATAAAGCTTTTACTAAACATATCGTGGAAGCAATGATTAAAGCTCATGAAGAAAAGCTAGAATTGGAAGTGTCCATACCAAGAAAATTACATGATGAGTGGGAACCAACTATTAAATTAAATATTAAAGATTAGGAATGCAATGCTTTGTGTGATTTAGGTGCTAGCATCTCTACTATACCAAAATCTTTATGTGACGTGCTAGGTCTCACCGATATGGATGAATGTTCCCTTAACTTGCATTTAGCAAATTCAACTATTAAAAAACCATTGGGAAGAATTAATGATGTCCTTATAATTGCAAATAGAAATTTTGTGCCCGTGGATTTCATTGTGCTTGATATTGAATGCAATCCATCTTGTCATATAATACTTGGTAGGCCTTTCCTACGAACCATAGGTGCTATTATTGATATGAAAGAAGGAAATATAAGGTTCCAATTTCCACTAAATAAAGGGATGGAACACTTCCCAAGGAAGAGAATTAAACCACCATATGAATCCATTATGAGAGCTACCTACGGAATTAATTTGAAGGATGACAATACTTGAAAGAATGCATTATGCCTAGCTAGGGGCATAAAACAATAGCGCTTGTTCGGAGGCAACCCCATATTTATCTTTATTGAAATTTTTATTTTATTGAGTAACACAATTATAGCTACTGTAATGATTGTGTTTTTATCTTTTAATTAGTGTTTGTGCCAAGTAGTGCCTTTGGGATGATTTGAATGATAGTATAATTGATGCTGTTTGAAAACAGAAAGTTTTGTTCCCAGTAGTTGATTTTTAGTTTATGACTGGAACTCCAGAAAAATCTGAAATTTTTACACACTATTGGGATACAAATTTTTTATGTTTTCCTAATTTTTCATAATTTTTTGGGTTACATAAGTATGAATAAATATTATGTTATTGCATACTGTTCTGTTTTAGACAGATTCTGTTTTTATTGCATAGTGTGCTTGTTTTAATGAAACTATGGATTATATCGGGGGGTATAAATCATGGAGAAGTTAGAATACAGTAGGTATTATGCAAGAACAATTATGAATGAGTTTATAACAGTACCTAAAGTGGATGATTGATTTATTATACTAACAGATCTCACGAAGTTTCTGTTGAGTTTTGTGTGCTGAAGTTTTCAAGTTTTGGGTGAGATCACGATGGATGAAGGAATAAGGAGCGGCAAGACCCTAAGCTTGGGGATGCCCAAGGCACACCAAGGTAATATTCAAGGAAGACCCAAGTGTCTAAGCTTGGGGATGCCCCGGATTGCATCCCCTCTTTCGTGTACAATCTATCGGTAACTTACTTGGAGCTATATTTTTATTAATCACATGATATGAGTTTTACTTGGAGCTTCTTGTGCTATAGTTTTGTTTTGCTTTTAGTTTGCCACAATCATTGTTTGCTGGACACACCTTTTTGATAGGGACACACATTTATCGTGATTTGTTAGAATACTCTATATGCTTCACTTATATCTTTTGAGCTAGGCAGTTGCTCTTGTGCTTCACTTATACTTGTTAGAGCACGGCGGTGGTTATATTTTATAGAAATGATTGTACTCTCATGCTTCACTTAAATCTATTTGAGAGTCTTAAATAGGAAGTGGTAATGTGCACGAGTTATGAGATTAGACCAAAAAGGATAGGTATTCAAGAGTGGTATAATAAAACTTTCATGTAGATCACTAAATATGAAATGTATGTTTTAATTATCGATGTCGTAATATGAAAGGGTATTAGTTCATGATCATTGGTTAATAAAAATATCAAGATTAAAGCTTCTTATGCACTACTCATTTAAGTGTCCGTTATGGCATGATGGGGGATGTTTGAGCATGTTTATGTCTGATTGAAATCCTTGTGTGCTGTCATAATCGGGGGTGCACGATGGTTAACTCCTACCAACCTCCTCCCTAGGGGATGCGAGTCGTACTTTGCTTCGAGGGCTAATAAAACTTTCACAATAAGTATATGAGTTCTTTATGACTAATGTGAGTTCATGGAAAATTACGCACTCCTACCTTTCCGCAATTTGCTAGCCTCTTTGGTACCGTGCATTGCCCTTCTCACCTCGAGAGTCGGTGCAAATTTTGCCGGTGCATCCAAACCCTGTGATATGATACGCTCTATCACACATAAGCCTCCTTATATCTTCCTCAAAACAGCCACCATACCCATGGCATTTCCATAGCCATTCCGAGATATATTGCCATGCAACTTCCACTGTTCCGTCTTATGATATGTGTATTCATCATCATATTGCTTTGCATGATCATATAGAGCTGACATGATATTTGTGGCAAAGCCACCGTTCATCATTACTATACATGTTATGCTAGATCATTGCACATCCTGGTACACTACCAGAGGCATTCATATAGAGTCATCATTGATCAGTTATCGAATTGTAATATCGAGTTGTAAGTAAATAAAAGTGTTGTGATCATCATTATTAGAGCATTGTCCTAGTGAAGAAAAGAATGATGGAGACTGATGAGTCCTCCAAAATGAGGGCATGAGCTGCATAAGATTGTTCTAAAAAAATGAGAGAAAAAGAGAGAAGGGACAATGCTACTATCCTCTTACCACACTTGTGCTTCAAAGTAGCACCATGTTCTTCATATAGAGAGTCTCCTGAGATATCATCATATACTAGTGGGAATTTTTTTTTATAGAACTTGGCTTGTATATTCCGATGATGGGCTTACTCAAATGTCTGAGGTCTCATGAGCAAGCAAGTTGGATGCACACCCACTTAGTTTCCATTGAGCTTTCATACACTTATAGCTCTTAGTGCATCCGTTGCCTGGCAATCCCTACTCCTCGCATTGATATCGATTGATGGGCTTCTCCATTGCCTATTGATCCACCGAGTTGATGCAAGCCTTTCTTCCTCTTTGACTTCTCCTATATACCTTTAACACCGCATCCTATTCCACCTATAGTGCTAATGTCCATGTCTCACGCTCATGTATTGAGTGGAGTTGAAAATGCTAAAGCGCGTTAAAAGTATGATACAATTGCCTGGTTCGACACCGGGGTGCTCATGATTTATACTTATGCGGTGAAGGCGGAGTCATGCCATGCTTACATCATTCAATGAGTAGGGATAACATTCGTTGAGCATCGTATATTTTGAAAATTTAATGATTATGTTCTTGTATTCATGGATATTATTATGTTGATATCAATTACTTCATCGTTTCTCAATATTTACACCGTAAGAGAGATTACATGATAAACATGCTAGGTAGCATTCAACATCAAAAATTCTGTTTTTATCATTTACCTACTCGAGGACGAGCAGAAATTAAGCTTGAGGATGCTAATACGTCTCCAACGTATCTATAATTTTTGATTGTTTCATGCTATTATATTATCAATCTTGGATACTTTATATGCTTTACATGCAATTTTATATCATTTTTGGGAACTAACCTATTAACTCAGTGCCCAGTGCCAGTTACTGTTTTTTGCCTGCTTTTGGTTTTTCAGGAAATCAGTACCAAACAAAGTCCAAACGGAAATAAAACTTTAAAATGATTTTTTCTGGACCAGAAGAGGCCCTAGAAGCTTCGGGAGGAGGCCAGAAGCCCTACGGGAGAGCCACGAGCTCACCTGGCGCGCCCCTGGGGGGCGCCACCTGAGCTCGTGGGTCCCATGTAGCTCCGTTTGACCTATTCCACTTCTATAAATTCCCAAATATTCCAAAACCAACAGAGAGCCACCGGAAATAACTTTTCCACCACCGCAAGCTTCTGTTCTTTCGCGATCCCATCTGGAGGCCTTTTCTGAGGATCTGCCGGAGGGGGAATCGATCATGGAGGGCTTCTACATCAACCTTGCTGCCCTTCCGAGGATGTGTGAGTACTTTACCATAGACCTACGGGTCCATAGCTAGTAGCTAGGTGGCTTCTTCTCTCTCTTTGATCTTCAATACAAAGTTCTCCATGATCTCCATGGAGTTCTATCCGATGTAATCTTCTTTTGCGATGTGTTTGTTGGGATCCGATGAATTGTGGGTTTATGATCAGATTATTCATTGAAAGTAATTGAGTCTTTTCTAAAATTTATTATCCATGATTGTTATAGCGTTGTATTTCTCTCTGATCTATCCGTTTGGTTTGGCCAACAAGATTGATTTATCTTCAGTGGGAGAGGTGCTTTGTAATGGGTTCAATCTTGCGATGTCCTCACCCAGTGACAGTAGGGGTAGCGAGGCGCGTATTTGTATTATTGCCATTAAGGGTAAAATGACGGGGTTTATTCATATTACTTGAGTTTATTCTGTCTACATCATGTCATCTTGCTTAAAGCGTTACTCTGTTTGT
Source organism: Elymus sibiricus (assembly GCA_039707655.1). Classification (NCBI taxonomy): domain Eukaryota; kingdom Viridiplantae; phylum Streptophyta; class Magnoliopsida; order Poales; family Poaceae; genus Elymus; species Elymus sibiricus. The sequence goes on along the minus strand of CM077674.1, from coordinate 161,278,621 downwards.
TATTAACTTAATACCATAGATGCATGCTGGATAGCGGTCGATTGGTGGAGTAATAGTAGTAGATGCAGGCAGCAGTCGGTCTACTTGTCACGGACGTGATGCCTATATACATGATCATTGCCATGAATAACATCATAACTGTGCGCTTTTCTATCAATTGCCCAACAGTAATTTGTTTACCCACCATATGCTTTGTTTCGAGAGAGAAGCCTCTAGTGAAAACTATGGCCCCCGGGTTTACTTTTATTATATTACAAAACCCTAATTTCCTTTGATGCATTTTATTTACTTTTTATTTACTTTTCAATTTATATATCTATCACTATCGGATTTAATCCTTGCAAGTAATGAGTTCAAGGGGATTGACAACCCTCTTGCCCGCGTTGGGTGCAAGTATTTGCTCTCTTGTGTGTAGGAGCTGTTTACTAGGATTTGCTGGGTTCTCCTATTGGTTCGATAACCTTGGTTCTCACTGAGGGAAATACTATCTGCTACTATATTGCCTCACCCTTCCTCTTCTAGGAAAATCCCAAAGCAGCTCACAAGTAGTAGGTATCAAGCCCTTTTTCTGGCGCCGTTACTGGGGAGGAGTTTAGTATTCCTAGTCTTTGTGTTTAGAGTTTTTGTTAGAGTTAAATTTTAGTTTTTGTTTTTTACTTTTCTGTTTTAGTTTTAGTATTATTTTTGTTGCAAGTCTTGTCAGTTGAAAAACCAAAAGATTACTATGGCTCATAATCTTGGGAGTTTTGCTACTCCCAGCAACAACTTCATGCGTGAACCTATAGCACAACCTGAGGTTGTAGCCGCTGAGTATGAGATTAAACCGAACTTAGTTTCCATGGTTCAATAGGACCAATTTGGAGGCTCTGCTTCTGAGGATGCCCGTATGGACTTACACAATTTCACTGAATTGTGCAACATGACACGCATTAAGGATTATAGTCCTGACGCTCTAAAATTGCATCTATTTCCTTTCTCTTTAAAAGGAAAAGCTAAGGAATGGCTTCTAGCTCTACCTAGAGGCAGTATTACTTCTTGGGCTGATTGTTGCAGTAAATTTTTATCCAAATTTTGCCCACCTGCAAAGAATATGCAATTACGTTCTCATATTACAGGTTTCAAGCCGGAGGAACGTGAGCCACTAGCGCTTGCGTGGGATAGAATGAAAGAAGCTATAAGGAACTATCCCAATCATGGAATGGAGGAGTGGTTAATCCTTCATATGTTTTATAATGTCTTAAATCATATGTCAAAAACTATGCTTGATACAGTTACAGGAGGAACAATCATGGGAAAGCCCATAGAAGATGTCAAGAAACTACTAGATGATATGCAAGAGAACGATGCCCAATGGCATGTTGAAAGGTCCACCACCAGGAGGGTGAATGCCATAAAAGAAAGTAGCACGGAGTTGACAGCCAAGCTTGAGGAACTTATCTCCGTGATGAAAGGTAAAGAGGAGGTAAACATTAATGCCATCACTAATGAAGAAACTAGTGTTGTAAATTTTATTGCTTGTAATAGCTACAATCCTAATTGGAAAAATAATGGTTATGCTTCTAGACTTCCTTATCCTAGTAATGGAGGAGCATCCAACAATTTTAATGGAGCTAATGGTAGCAATAGAAATACTCTTGAAGAAACTCTTAAAAGTTTTATTGCTAGCCAAACTGAGCAAAATGAAAACTTCAAGAATATCTTGAAGAATCATGATAACTTACTTGGTCAATTGACCAGTAAGGTTGTTGGACTAACAAATGATGTGCAAATACTTGAAGGAAGATCCAAGAATATGGAAGCACAAGTGGAGAAAATAGCAGAGAGCCAAACATTAACTTTGGCTAAGTTTGAAGGTAAACCGGAGCCTAACCCGGTTGAAGAAGTTAAAATGGTAAGAAGCAATGAAGAGAAGGCTGAAGTGCTTGATACAAGCCATGTGCCAGAGTACAATTATACCGTTGCTGATTTTGTGAAGATGATATCCATGAAGTATCCACTGCCGGAGGTAACTAATAATGAAGCATATAATGTCTTTGTTGAACAAGTCGCAGCCAAGGTACCTAAACTTGATGATGGAAGGAAAAAGATCTACAGTAAGTTAAGCGCTAAGCAAGAGGATGCTTTTGAACCTACGATAGAAATTGAGATAGGATTGAATAAATTCAGTGCCTTATGTGATCTAGGGGCAAGTGTTTCCACTATCCCTAAATCTGTTTATGATAGTCTCAATCTAGGTCCTTATGCTACTACTGAGATTATATTGAATATAGCTAACTCTACTTTTACTCGGGCAGTAGGCATTAAGCATGGAGTTATAGTTCAAATTAATGATTGCCCTGTCATGATTGATCTTGTGATAGTAGATATGCCTGAAGATCCAATTGCTCCTATAATTCTTGGTAGACCTTTTCTAAGGACTATCAAAGCTGTGATAGATGTGTTTGAGGGGAATGTACGATTTGATTTACCCGCTAAAGATTCTTTTGTGAGACATTTCCCCAGGAAAAAGAAAATGAAGATGTACAGAGGAGAAGGCATCATCGTGAATGCCAGAAGCTATGGTCTCGGTGTGTTTGCACCACCTTCATCACCACTACGGTCGAGCTATCTGACCGAAAATAAGCGCTTCGAGGGAGGCAACCCACGTGAATAAAGTAGACAAGTAAGTTTTTGTTTTTGTTTCAATAAAAGAGTGATTGAAGTTCTATATGAAGAAGTAAGTTTGGAAGAGTTGTTCTAATGAAGGCTTTGCTATGTGCAAGATGAATTATATGTTGTATTGATGCCTGGAAATATGTCTACGTATTGTTTTGGAACTAATCTTGCAGGAGAACAAGGAAAAAGAGAAGTTTCGGAAGAAACAGATCAAAAGACGTCCTTTAAAATGACTGTAGCGGTCGTATGGCCTGCTGGAGGTTTCAACGCAAAACGACCAGAGACAACAGAATGATCGACGGCGTTTCGAATGAGCGCAAGTGCTCATTTCAGCGATCATTTCATTTCTTTGCAGAAACGAAGAAGAGTCCAGAGCATTTGACGGCGTTCCAAACAGGAGCATGCGCCCGTCCGAGCGGTCGTTTGACATCTTCGACCAGAAGAACAAAAACAACATAACAGAAGACGTTGTTCAAAATGGACGATGCCGCCCGTTTCAGCGGTCGTTTCATCTATGCACAAACGCAGGTAAGTCATCAGGGGGAATGACGGCGTTCCATACGGGCGCTTGCGCCCGTATGAGCGGTCGTTTTGACCCCTGGCGGCCCCAATATGCCCGAGGAAGAAGGTAAATCTCCCCCATCTCTCTCTTTTCTTCTTCTTCTTCCTCCAAACCCCTCCAAACCCTAGCAAAACTTCGCCCGATCCCTCTACTCGCTCGATTTCAGTTCAAATCCTTTCATGTGATCGATCTACGGTATGTTTCTCCTCCGATCCCCAAGTTATTTTTCGCGAATCCATGTTCTACATGCCTAGCATTGCCATGAGTAGGAGAAGCATATTTTTGATCCAAATTTGAGTTTGGCTTGGATTCGTTGATGTTTTTAGAGGAGTATGATATTGTGACTACCGTAGGATCAATGTTGTTTAATTGTATTGGACTGAAAAATTGTTTTGTAGATGTTTACACGGATGTCTTCTCGCGTACGCGGTGCTTCAAGTTCATCCACCACACCGCCACAACAAGTTTTCACTCAGGGGATCGTCTTCACCGACCGTGAAGCAAGGAAGAGATTCCAAAAGCTCAGTACAAGGAAGATCAAAGTAACCAAATGGGCTTGCGCGAACACACTCGCCAAGCTAGGTATTACTAATGATTTCAATTTGCTTTGTCATAATGCCAGGTTGCATCATTTTGTTTATCAGGGATGTGAGACATATGAATGCATGACGCTTGAGTTTCTTAGTTCTCTCTCGCACAATGTTGGTTTGGTGCTAAATGCATATGAGGAGGAGAGGATCACTTTCCGTCTCCTGGACCAAGACTTCAACATCACTCTTGATGAGTGGTGTAATTGTTTTGGCTTCACCAACAATGATGATGATCTTAAATATGTTTATGATTTCACTGACCCGCACCCAAGGCAATCCTTCTACCGTATGAGTCGTCATGGCTCGAGGCAAAGAGCCAGTTGCATTGAAAGTCCTGCTATACGTTATTTTTATTATGTTATCACTAACTTGTTGCAGGCACGAGGAGAAGTTTCTAAGGTGAACGATGAGAACATCCTGGTTCTCAGGAAAGCAGCAAACATTGACGTCAGTTATTCGCCCAACCTAGGGGCAATACTTTTGCTACACCTCGTGCATCAAGCAAATCATGCACGAGGAGATATCGTGTGTGGAGGAGTGATCACCATGCTGGCCAACTCCCTTGGTCTCAACTACAATCACCTTCGCCCCATTGTCGGTAACACCCTTGTTAACATTCGTGTTCTCACTAGCGCTGGAATGGTAGTAGTTCGTAATGGCCGTCATTGCATTAAAATTCCTGGAGTGGCACACTTGTTGCCTACTCCTATGCCTAACCGTTTTTCCATCAAGCATGGACAAGTGCATTATGTTGCACAGGAAGGAGATGCAACTTTTGACCAAGAAGGCCCAGAACCAGAATAGGTAGATGAAGAAGACCTCACCACCGACGAAGAAGAGGAGCAGCCCCAAGAGCGGCCACAACAAGGAGACTACACCACCTATGCGGACCTCAGCAGCCTCCAGGGCTCTATTGATGATATGAGCAACCTCGCCACATCCCTTCAAGGCACGTCCGCCTACATGAACATGAACTTCTCCAACTAGAGCCAGGAATGGGCTCCTGACCAACCGCCGCAATGATCCCGCCGGTTTGGGCTTGCAAAAGCCTAAGCTTGGGGGAGGTCATTACCACTTCTACATCAAGATGTGGTGGTATTTGAATAAATTGTAATGAGGTTGTACTTAAGCTCGTGGAGCTTCAAAACACTCGTGTTGGTTTGTTCCAACACTTTGCTTTTATTTGCTTTTGCTTTTTCTTTTTTCTTTTGCCTTCGCGATTTTTCGCTTGCAAGTTAGTTTTCAAAAAACCAAAAAATAGAATAAGTTTGCTTTGCTCTTGTTCTTTATTTAGACCCTTGGAGTTCGCTTGCATTTTGTTTACAAAAGGAGTTGATCTATGCCGGACAACGAGGAATGCAAGAGTAAGGAAGCAAAGTGTGTGAATTCGCAACCTTGAAGGTATGTCCTACGACCCCTGTCTTTTGCACTTGAAGTACTTAGAGTAGATGTAGCAGTATTGTGTGTGATATGTGCAGATGGGAGTGAGTCTTGATAATTAAGACAAAGGTTTTGTTCTAGTAGCTAAAATAATTTTGTAGCCTTTGTTCTGTTTAGTTTAGACAACCAAGACTTGCCGTGGGACTGTTTTTAAATGAAATGAAATTAACCAAGAATAACTATGCACAAGAGAAAGTCTTTCAAGACTTGGGAGTTGAGAAAAATTGTAGTAGAAGTGATGTTTGAAATGCTCAACCCCATGTTGTTAATTTTAATAGACTTAATAACACTTATGGATTAAATTGTCTAGAGGAACTTAGTTGAAGGGTGAACGAGATTATGCTAAAAATCTGTGTTGTATGTTACATGGTGCTTCAGCTTCTTGCTGGTGCCATGGACCCGCTACTCTATGCACGTGTACGTGTGGAAATGTGGCTTCGTCACCTTTCTTGATGTTATGCTGAGGACTCTGCTAGCCAATGAACGATCCACCAAGAGTGATAGCTCGGATTTCGGCTATGAGTTTGTTACCGTACGTAGTGGCAACACTAAAAACGCATATTATTCGGCTTTCTCTTGAATGGGTGTGTATGTGGTAAATAGGACTGATCAAAAGAGCTCGAAAGAGACATATTGCTAAGGTCCATAGTTCCCAAACATTAAGCCGCAGCGAAAACCTATGCATGATCACTTAGTTGGCATAATCCCTTCACGTGACAATCAAAGTTCCAGCAAACAATGATTGAAATGAAGTGCTTGAGAGCCTTGAGGAGGAAATAATTGTGGGTGTACTTATGAGCACTTGAGCATCATATTTTACTACATGCTTTTCACTCCCTAACCTATGTTTTCATGGCTCTATCTAAAGAAAACTCTTCCATGCATTCTCGGTAAGCAAGTGTTGTCTAGAATAAATAGAATAGAGTGTTGCAAAGTTGTTTTATCTAGTAGATCAAGAACTTTGTGTTGATTATCTTTGCTTCACTAACACTTGCACTAGAACCATACCACCACTACAGCTATGCTAAGTTTTCAGGTCAAGAAGCGGAGGGCTATCTAGGCGTACCGATCATAAGTGAACCAAAATCTTCTCGTTATTTTGGTTTAAACAACTGAGTTCCTTATGATTCGGATTTATCTTTATGTTGCTCGAGGACGATCAAGTTTAAGCTTGGGGGTTTTGATGAGTGATATTTTTACACTCATTTCACCTTTGTTTAAACCGAGATATTGCATTTAAAAGAGCTATTCGCTCCGATATTATCACTAATGGCTAATAAGTGCAAGGGATTCCACAAATCCTCTCTTTGATGTGTTTCCATAGGAAATGGGCTAAAAAGAGAAGAAATCACATGTGGAAATGGAATGGAAGGAAAATGGAGGAAGAAAGGATCAACAGGAAGTGTCTACGCGAAGACAGAACAAAAGACGGCGTTCCATACGGGCATATGCGCTCGTTTGGCGTGGATTTCGAGGCAGATCATCAACCTATACAACTTTTATTAAAGGGACCCCATCGAAATGTTAACAGAACAAACAAGCACGGAAGCCAGAACCTCTTCATCATCATCCTTATCCACAAACCCTAGCCGCCGCTATTTCCATCTCCATAGCCATCTCCACCACCATAGTGCTCTTGCATCTAGTTCATACTTGTAATCGTGCATCGCACAAGGCATCCATTGTAAGACATATTGCAATCAATCAATCTAAAGATGTGTTCTTCAATGTTTTCTTCTCGCGATATGATCTCCATGTGTGAGTAGTTCGGTAAGGTATGAGTTGAGGCATGAGCCTTACAACCCAAGGTATTTGTTGAGGGGATCAATCGAAGACTTTGACATAACGTCCCGTATGTGTGAAATAAATTGTTCCGTGAAGATGTCTCTTGTCTTGTCCACGATCTTCATCCCTGTAGGTACCCAGGATCATGGAGATCGAGCACCGGTGAGGCTAGGAGCAAGGAGACCGTTAAGTGTTATACCGAACACCGGTGACAGTAAGGTTTAGTAGGGTGACATGGATCATATCCTTGGGGATAAATGACGTGTAGTCATTAAACGCCCAAAGCTCTTGTCTGATTTCATTATCTTAATTATCAAGGCAACCCCGCGCGACGGATAGGGCCTGCGGTAGGACAACCGATTCTTGATGCAGGACTCGTGCCGGTCAAGATGTTATTTGGACACATCCTCCACTTCGATCTGTAACAAGCACATCTCGATGGGTGACTTCCAGTGCACAAATTAATATCCGATTTTATCCTAGCGCAAATGCAAGGTTGTAAGCTTTAATACCTCATACACGTACCTCTTTTTATTGTAAATGTTTGAATCACTATTTGCTTGTTGATCCGGTCAAAAGCTGGACTTGACACTTTGATAAAACTTTCTAGAGACCATCGCTTAAAGGGAATCTTCCTCTCGTGGGTTCGATAACCCAAGGTCACCTCTGGGGAAATAGGTGCGGGATACACTTTTTTGTTCCAATACTGGATCAATAAAAGGAGGTATCATTGCATCCTGATTGATATGATACCAACTGGTTGCCAAACTCGAAGCGGCATTTGTTTGCCGGCAGAGAGACCTTGGTAGACTCAGAAGATCATACCTTCAGAAGGTGAGGTTTGAGCAAGTGATACCCGTATCAATCTCTTCGGAAGAGGATGACTCGTGGCCCAACTACAAGCGTATCATCAGATTATGAGTGATAGTTTGAGATGCCTAGGCTCGAGCGGATCGAGTGTCACTAGTCAGTATCCATTGCACTGTTCAAAAAATCTTTCGATTCAACAATTTATCGTCCGATTTGTCACTACTCGGGGGGGTGACCGATAAGATTATGCCTTATCTTCACCGTTTATCGTTTGGGACAATTTTTCGTTCTGACAAGCGATTTATTGGGAATCTACCGATAAATCAAGTCTATTCCTAACACTATATTTGCAAAAACTATGTTTATTTGTGTTTTGTGGACCTTGTTACGCAATATGTACTATTGTCCTATTTTGTCTGTCATTATACGAGGATTCAAAGGCTAGGAATCAAGGTAACACTTCTGTCCAATATTTTTTTGCTGTTGAATATAGCATATTTTAGTGTTGGGAACCTAGGATTTGCAAAAATGGCCGATAAATAGTCGACCGATAAAATCGATTAATCGGCCAATTTCTGATTAATCTCTAATCCCCAGCTGACCGAAACGCTAACGATAAGAGATATCCTCAACATTGATCCATTGTGTGGAACATTAGTCAAACCTTCTCTCAAGAACCAAGTTTGTGCAACTAGATATTTGGCCTTCCTGAGAAAACCAACCACTTCCACAAAGGATATCACGGGCGTCCCTTGCTCTGGGTGTAGCTGAATGGTTGGACATCTTTAATGAGACTGGGTATTCAGAACCCATTTGCAGAACAGATCTGCAACGAGTGTTGTTTCACTCGCTTTTTCTTCGAGCGTTGTGTGCTTGGAGCTTCATCGTATTGCGTGCACAATTTTTTTATCTCAGGACTGGCACTGGCAGTCAAATTGATATATTCATTCACCCAGCCAACGGATCAACTTGAATGACTGGAATACGAAGCGACAAGTGGTGTCATAGCGAATCTTGTCGTGTCGCTACATCAAATCTTTTGCGTGTTGTGTAATGCCCTTTGACTGGTAAGTGAGAGAAGCCTCCTCGGCTTCCGCACCCCAGCTCACAAGAAATTCGACTAATGTTGCGTAGCTGAGTGGGATTTGGAAAATGACGGTTTGTGTTCCCGTGCGCATTATTGACGTCAAGCAATTTATGCGGGGCCTCTTTCAATCGTACCGCTATAGATGGAGGAGATGGGAGAGAGATAACATATTCTCTTCACTTCTCCTCCTTCTGTGCGACGCCCCCAATAAGTAACCACTCGCATGTAGTTCCACGTTCCATTCTTCTGCCAACCTCCTCCTCGGATCGGAGCAATGTCTACAAGGACGAGGAAGCTCGAGCTTTCTAAGGCTGTTGGCTCCTCCGCTGCTGCTCATACCGATGAGTGTAAGCGCGGCGACTGGCTGTCGCCGACCGTCTTCCCCAAATCCTCATTGGCCTTCTTGTTGCCTCCTCTCCCCCACCATCCCATCCCTTTGTAGCTGTCGCCAGCTGAGCTTGCTGCTGTAGATGTAGGAAGCACCACAGCAAGGCGATCACAGGAGCGGCAAGCTTCGGCACACTATGCTCCGTTCTCCAAATCCCATGGGCACTGGGGTGGTGCTTCAAGCGGCTGTTACGAACGTCGGTGACGGTGCTGCAAGCCACCGTGCATCGCTGTTGCGAATGTCACCGGTGGTGCTGCAAACCATGTGTCGTTGCTGCAAGTCGGACGCGCACCACCACAGGCCGGCCACGTCATGGAAGCAAGAGTCAGAAGTGTCGCTGCAAGCTATAGCCATCGTAGCACTGCAAGGTAATAAGTCTTGCTATTGTGAGCCTTTCATTGGTGGTGCAGGTCACTCGCCTTGCCACCACGAGCCATCGTCAGACTACTGTTGCTGCGAGGGCCAGCCGCAGCGCGGCGCCTATGTTGCAGGGCGACCGGATGGTGTTGTAAACGCGAGGAGACATGCGTTGCTTTGAGCTGACGTGTTGGTGCTGCAAAGCCCGTCGCCGGTGCTGCAGGGCGTCAGCGTCATGTCTGCTATGGAATGGCCATTAGCTGTTGGAAGAGATGGTGTGAAGGTAGCCCAGTGTTGCTAGCCCGACATTGTTTTGTGTGAGAGGGCTTTGCCGGTGTCGCTCCTGTGATGTGATGCCATGATGGTCGCCGGTGATGCGGCGAAGGAGCGGCGGAGTTGCTGCTGATGACATGGGAGGCAATGCTACAAGGGAAGGGGGCGGACCTATTGCTGTGAGGTGATGTTGTGGACGATGTTGTGATGTGGGGTCGTCGGTGTGTGATACGTCTCCAATGTATCAATTTTTTATTGTTTCATGCTATTATATTATCATTCTTAGATACTTTATATGCAATTTTATATCATTTTTTGGGACTAACCTATTAACTCAGTGCCTAGTGCCAGTTACTGTTTTCTGCTTGTTTTTGGTTTTACAGAAAATCTATACCAAACGGAGTCCAAATGCTATGAAACTTTTTGACAATTTTTTCTAGACAAAAGAGACCCTGGAAGCTTCGAGGGAGGGCCAGAAGACCTGTGAGGAGACGGCAAGGAAACAGGGTGCGCCCTGGGGGGGTAGGCGCACTCGGATGCCTTGTGGGCCCCACGTGGCTCCGTCTGACCTAATTCCACTTCTATAAATTCGCAAATATTCCAAAAACCCCAAAGAGCCAGACGATACAATTTTTCCGCCGCCGCAAGCCTCTGTTCTTCCGCGATCCCATCTGGAGGCCTTTTTCAGTACTCTGCCGGAGGGGGAATCGATCACGGAGGGCTTCTACATCAACCTTGATGCCCTTTCGATGATGTGTGAGTAGTTCACCATAGAGCTACAGGTCCATAGCTAGTAGCTAGATGGCTTTCTCTCTCTCTTTGATATTCAATACAAAGTTCTCCATGATATCCATGGAGTTCTATCCGATGTAATCTTCTTTTGCGGTGCGTTTGTTGGGATCCGATGAATTGTGGGTTTATGATCAGATGATTCATTGAAAGTAACTGATTCTTTTCTGAACTTTATTATGCATGATTATTATAGCTTTGTATTTCTCTCCGGTCTATCCGTTTGGTTTGGCCAACTAGATTGATTTATCTTCAGTGGGAGAGGTGCTTTGTAATGAGTTCAATCTTGCGGTGTCCTCACCCAGTGACAGAAGGGGTAGCGAGGCACATATTTATATTGTTGCCATTAAGGATAAAACGACGGGGTTTATTCATATTGCTTGAATTTATTTTGTCTACATCATGTCATCATACTTCATGCATTACTCTGTTTGTCATGAACTTAATACGTAGAGAGGCAAGCATAGAAGCGCTCTCGAAGTGGAGTAATAGTAGTAGATGCAGGCAGGAGTCGGTCTACTTGTCACGGACGTGATGCCTATTTACATGATCATTGCCATGAATAACATCATAACTATGCACTTTTCTATCAATTTCCCAACAGTAATTTGTCTACCCATGGTATGCTATTCTTATGTGAGAGATGCCTCTAGTGAAAATTATGGCCCCCGGGTCTATTTAAATCATATTACTAAAACTTAAATTTCCTTGATGCAATTATTTTACTTTTTATTTACTTTGCAATTTATCTATATACCAGAACCAGATTTGATCCTTGCAAATAACGAGTACACAGGATTGACAACCCACTTGCCCACGTTGGGTGCAAGTATTTGTTTGTGTGTGTGCAGGTGCTGTTTGACTAGGATTTGCTTGGTTCTCCTATTGGTTCGATAACCTTGGTTATCACTGAGGGAAATACTAGCCGCTACTATATTGCTTCACACTTCCTCTTTGGGGAAAATCCCAACGCAGCTCACAAGTAGCAGTGTGCTCTCGCAGCTAAAAACTGGGCATGGTGCTACGAGGCGTCGCCGGAGCAAGACGATGCTACCATGCGCACCGACATGCTTCCATGGTCGAGGCGAGCTGACCGACGGTGCTAGGAGTGGGTGATGTTGGTGATGTATGGTTGGTGCTACTAGTCGGTCGGCGGTGGCTGCTCACCGGAGTTGCGTGCTGCCTGTGCAACTGATGCTAGGAGTGGGTGATGTTGGTGATGTACGGTTGGTGCTACTAGTCGGTCGGCGGTGGCTGCTCACCGGAGTTGCGTGCCGCCTGTGCAACTGATGCTAGGAGCGGGTGATGTTGCTGCTACGTGGGCGGTGCAGTTAGTTAGCTGGCGTGCTCACTGGAGCCACTACTGTAGGATGCTGCTAACGCGACACATCAATCAGAGACCCTTCTACCAAACTGTGTGCGATGCATGAATCGCAAACGGTATCGTAATAAAACCGTCACCAATAAGACGAACTATGTGCGATGGCGGAGACATCAAGCACGATTCAGATTAGAGTTGCATGTGCGATACGTGGCATACAGTTGATCCATAAGAACTGTTTGCGATGAGCCAGAACAACAGAAACGGTCAGCCAGATCAAGGTGTGTGCAATAGACGGCAAACAGTTCACTCAGATGAACTGTTTGTGATTAGCCAACACAACAGAAATGATCAGCCAGATCAAGGTGTGTGCGATATATGGCATACAGGTCACTCGGATGAACTGTTTGTGATTAGCCAACACAACAGAAACGGTCAGCCAGATCAAGGTGTGTGCGATATACGGCATACAGTTCACTCAGATGAACTGTTTGTGTTGAGACAAAACAACAGAAATGGTTGAACTTAACAAGATGTGTGTGATATGTGGCAAACAGGTCAGTAATCAGAAATGTGTGCGAAGATGGATAACAACACAGACGATTCCTGCTAATAAGTCGTGTGTGTTGTGGGCAAACGGTTGGTGGTATACAATTGTCAGTGATTGATTAAATCATCACCGATGGGTTCCCTAGTTTAGCCCGTGGGCGATGTGATTTGCTCTGTCCGCACAACATATATGCTCTGTCTATAGAACAACAACATATATACTTCTAAAGGACATGATTGCATAACCAAATTAAACATCCAATTACATAACTGACTACACACATAACATTTGCACACACCAATGTAAACAATTACATGCATAATAAACTAGGATAAATGATCATATCTAATCATCATCTACTTCTTGTGACACTTGCCGCCGCTGCTCCACTGGTGGCTCGATCCCTCGCCGATTCCAGGAAGGAGGCACTCCCTCATGTCGACGATCTACCTGTACATCTCGTAGCATGTGTACACCTTCTTGGCTACAAACTTGAGGTGAGCTTCGTCCAGTCTCCGCATCCAGGCACCGTGCCAGGCTGCAGGATTTTTCTTGGCACCATCCCTCATGTTCTCGTAGTAGGGGTCGATGATGGCCATGGCGAGTTCAACCAGGGAGTCCTTCTTCGTGCTGCCCCAGACCCTGTAGTGGCCACGGATGTCGACAAGCTTCTGGCAGGCCAAGCCCGAAATCTTGAGCGCTTTTACATCGTCGACGGTGTTCACCGTAGCGAACTTGTAGTTGGGGATATTGACAAACCTGGCGAAACGCTCGCAAGGCCTTGTGGCCAGGCAGTAGTGGTAGATGAGGACGTGATGGCCCACGCACAACTGGGCGACGGCAACCTTCTGATCAACCCCGGGACGACCGGTGGTGTACTGGAGGTCGAAGCCGACCACTTTGTACTTGTCATCCTTAGCAAGCAACTGCTCCATGGTGTTGATGGAGTCCTCCACCACGGCTGGGTTGATGGTGTACACCACCGAGAGGTCCTTCCCCCTCACGTGGGTGTCCACACGGTGCACGCAGAACTCCATTGGAGCGCTGCTAGATATCCTCTCTCTATGTGTCGTCGTGGGTGTGCTTGTTGTATTGTGGGGCGTGATCGAAAGGTTGAAGAGACTAAGGTTATATTGGCCGCGGGAATAAATGGGGAGGCCGAACGGTCTGGAGTATCGACACGTCAGGATGGCAGTTGTTGCAGCGCGTAACTGCATCGTGTCGCGCGTATTAACGGCATTGTGGCGACGCACGCAGATGCAACCGCATGCATATGGCGCCCAAAACGTGATCATGTGCCGGCCCCAACCGCTGAAAGAGCGCGCGCGGAGGGACGCGAGCAGAGCGCGCCGCGGCCTCATCAACGGCGAGCAACCACCTGCATATAGCAGTTCTGGTCAACCGTCTGGCACCCGCGGGAGGCGCGACGGCCCATCCATCGGACACGATGACGTTTCGGGCTTCGAAACCAAGACCATCAATAAATTTTGAGCTTGTTTCCCGTAAAATTCGAAATTACCATGCTATAATTAATTGCAAGTCTATTCACACCCATGAAACCTAAATGTGTTCCCACTTAGCAGTTGTTTACTAGTAGGCTATATAAACTACCCACTAGAAAATTACTGCACATTCCTCTCCTCACCACCAACACAAACAGGTCTTTCTTGTTAGTCGTACCTTGCGTCTGCCATGGCCGGTGGGGGGAGTTCTGGGTGGACATATAACCATGGAGCAAAGACCAAGGCTGCGGAAGCAAAAGAGAGGTCCCGCCGCAACGCGTTAGCCGCAACAGAGATGTCCGACGGCGCCGCGGAGGCCTCGAACGATTTCTCACGGAAAGGCGAGGGCTCTCACAAGCGCATTCGCCGCGGAGGCGAACTGGACGAGCGTGCTGAGCTCAATGAGTAGATGGAGGCAAATGCCTGCTTGATGAAGTTGCTGGAGGACAGCAATGCCTCGGTTGACAAGGCGACCGGCCTCGTCCTGCAACTTATGGATCACGGTGCGAAGCTCTTTGACGAGCTCCAGAAACAGAGGGAGCGGAGCGCCTGTTGGGAGAAGCTGCATGAGAGGAGCAGTGCCTCGGTGCAGATGCTGAAACCCGTCGTCAATGAACTGCTGGATGACATGGCGAAGCTCCGCATCGAGAATTATCGGCTAGTGGAGGAATCCATGGCTGCTGCCAGGCGTAGTCGTGCGGAAGTGATGCAGAGCATCGACGCTCTCCAGGAGAAATACGACGCCATGGACGCATTGCAGAAGATGGCGGGGAAGAGGCGAGAGCTGATGACGGTCATGGAGGCGATGAAGAAGGAGTTGGAGGAACACCGCGCCCAGCAACCCATCAAGAAGTATAGAGCATTAACCCAGATCGTTCTTTGTGTCTTCCTCCTTCTGCGTCTTCCTTCTCTTGCCCCTGTGTCTTTCGGGCGTTGCCGCATGTGGCATTTCAAATTATCCTGGATATGTACGTAAGACAATTATTATCTGTTGCCATTGTAAAATTTTCGTCGTATTATTTCATTCGTAGGTACTATCATGTATACGAGTCGAACACAGGCTAAAAGGCGCGTTCTCAGCGAGGCACGAACATAACAATGCTAACGTTGAGCGGGGCCATGGGATCACAAGCAAACTACCTCCGTCCAGGTGCATTAATCGCATGTTAAGTAGTGGCTCGGCCACCATTAATGGAGAAGTTGGGAGCGAGGCGGGCGGCGGGGGGAAGTCAAAGGGCTCGCTTCCCGGTGAGCTTGCACGCATCCCGTTGAGCCTACGCGGTGGACTGCTCGCACGCATCACGTCTACCTGTGCGGCGGACTTCTCGCACTCTTCCCGTCTAATCAAACAGCTACCCGCACGGCACCTCCATTCCAATAAATAGTGGGACGCGTGGCGGCACGTAAATAGTTGTACGAACGCCCATGGTTCGAATAATATAACCGTTTGCGATAATAACGTGACAGCTAATTGTTCCAAAATGCGTAAGTTGGCTGTTAATGTGTGCGCCTTGTCTCAAATTGGGCAAAAAAATTACCACGGCATATATGTGCCATCTCATGACACGATGCCAAGTTTCATGAATTTCAGGCGAGTTTGTGATTTACGGGGATTTAAAAACCAAGCTTTTCAATGTTTGCGGCCGAGCCACGACACCGAGATGTTTGTAATTCATGCCCATTTCTTGCATAGGACCTAAACATACACCTGAGGTCACAAAAATGATTTTTCCACCCATTTTGGTGCATTGGAGCATGTGCTTGTAGTTCAAATTTGAATTATGCACATGAAATGCCTAGAAAACTCAATTAATGTATAAAAAGGTCCAAACAAACCCCGAATAATTCCATATATCAGCACAACACTCCTATTGGTCTATGTTGCCTCTAGGAAAAATTCCAAGGCGAGAAGAGGCAGCGAATGTCGTTTCGCCCACAAGGGTGACATGTTCCCTATCGGAACCACAAGGCTTCTTTGTGAAACTCCGGTTTGTAAGAGGCTTGTACCAAAACTTGCCCCGAATTGTGAAATTTTTTACCACGGCATATATGTGCCATGTCATGACACGATGCCAAGTTTCATGAATTTCAGGCGAGTTTTGATTTACGGGGAATTAAAAACCAAGTTTCTCAATGTTTGCGGCCGAGCCACGACGCCGAGATGTTTGTAATTCATGCTCATTTCTTGCATGGGACCTAAACATGCACCCGAGGTCACAAAAATGATTTTTCCACCCATTTTGGTGCATTGGAGCATGTGCTTGTAGTTCAAATTTGAATTACGCACATGAAATTCCTAGAAAACTAAATTAATGTATAAAAACTCCAAACAAACCCCGAATAATTCCATATTTCAGCACGACACTCCTATTGGTCTATGTTGCCTCTAGAAAAAATTCCAAGGCGAGAAGAGGCAGCGAATGTCGTTTCGCCCACAAGGGTGACACGTTCCCTATCGGAACCACGAGGCTTCTTTGTGAGAAGCTCCGGTTTGTAAGAGGCTTGTACCAAAACTTGCCCCGAATTGGGCAAATTTTTTACCACGGCATATATGTGCCATGTCGTGACACGCTGCCAAGTTTCATGAATTTCAGGCGAGTTTGTGATTTACGGGGATTTAAAAACCAAGTTTCTCAATGTTTGCAGCCGAGCCACGACGCTGAGATGTTTGTAATTCATGCCATTTCTTGCATGGGACCTAAACATGCACCTGAGGTCACAAAAATGATTTTTCCACCCAATTTGGTGCATTGGAGCATGTGCTTGTAGTTCAAATTTGAATTATGCACATGAAATGCCTAGAAAACTCAATTAATGTATATAAAAGTCCATACAAACCCTGAATAATTCCATATATCAGCACGACACTCATATTGGTCTATGTTGCCTCTAAAAAAATTCCAAGGCGAGAAGAGGCAGCGAATGTCGTTTCGCCCCAAGGGTGACACGTTCCCTATCGAAACCACGAGTCTTCTTTCTGAGAAGCTCCGGTTTGTAGGAGGCTTGTACCAAAACTTGCCCCCAAATTGGGCAAAAAATTTACCATGGCATATATGTGCCATGTCATGACATGATGCCAAGTTTCATGATTTTAGGGGAGTTTGTGACTTACGGGGATTTAAAAACCAAGTTTTTCAATGTTTGCGTCCGAGCCACGACGCCAAGATGTTTGTAATTCATGCCAATTTCTTGCATGGGACCTAAACATGCACCCAAGGTCACAAAAATGATTTTTCCACCCATTTTGGTGCATTGGAGCATGTGCTTGTAGTTCAAATTTGAATTATGCACATGAAATGCCTAGAAAACTCAATTAATGTATAAAAAAGTCCAAACGAATCCTGAATAATTCCATATATCAGCACGACACTCCTATTGGCCTGTGTTGCCTCTAGAAAAAATTCCAAGGCAAGAAGAGGCAGCGAATGTCGTTTCGCCCACAAGGGTGACACGTTCCCTATCGGAACCACGAGGCTTCTTTGTGAGAAGCTCCAGCTTGTAAGAGGCTTGTACCAAAACTTGCCCTAAATTGGGCAAAAAAATTACCATGGCATATATGTGCCATGTCATGACACGATGCCAAGTTTAATGAATTTCAGGCGAGTTTTTGATTTACAGGGATTTAAAAACCAAGTTTTTCAATGTTTGAGGCCGAGCTAAGACGCCGAGATGTTTATAATTCATCCCCATTTCTTGCATGGGACCTAAACATGCACCCAAGGACACATATATGATTTTTCAACCCATTTTGGTGCACTGGAGCATGTATTTGTAGTTCAAATTTGAATTTTGCACATTAAATGCCTAGAAAACTCAATTATAATGTATAAAAAAGGCCAAACGAACCCTGAATAATTTAAAGCAGTTCTGCTCAACCGTCTGGCACCCGTGGGTAAGCACTGTGCGCACGCGTCATGCTAGCTCACGCTTCCTTCTTTCCTAAGTTTTCCATATCCAAACACGTTACCGTTTCCCGCCACTCCCCCTATCAGTTTCCCACCACTCCCCCCAATTGGTTTCCCGCCACTCCTCCCATCGATTTCCTGTTGCCAGTGTCAGTGGGCATAGAAGGCTAGGCAGCGACACACCAGCCATACCGCAGTATACCATTCCAAGCATGCCAATCCGGCGAAACGCCGCCGCCGTCATCAACCTCCTCGACGAGGAGAACGAACCGGAACAGGTCGGAGAGCCAGAACGGCCTTGTGCCACCGAGCAAGAGCGACAGCGCGCCGCCGAGCGTGAGCGGTATCATCGCACCCCAGTGCTTGAGCGGGCCAATGTCTACACATGTGTTCATCGCCGCCCATGGAGCGGAGCAGAGCAAGAGTGGGAAAGCGCTGCCGCGCAAGAGCAGGAGAACGCCGCCACGCATTAGGTGCGGTGCGCTGCACTATCTGAGCGGAGCCATGTCAGCATCCTGTTGACTCAACCACTCGAGAGGCCGTTTCCAGGGCCGGTAAGCATCCCGATTCCCCTCCAGGAATGGGCAGCCGCCGTCAGCGCCATAATTGCGCCGGATGGCGTGCGCACTGCCAGAATCCGCCGCCATGACGCCAATGGGCTGGTCGATTGGCTCTTCGACCTCCTCGCCCCCCCAGGTGCCGCCAACGACGAAGTAGAGCAAAATGCTCGTCGCGGCTTGGAATCGACCGCCGCCCATGAAATATCCTGGGCGGAGATCGATATTGCGCTACAGCAGTTCCGTGAGCATATCAGACGCGTGGACGAAGGCCTGTACCAGTTCATGCTCAGCCAAGAGTTCATGTAGGTTTAGGCCTTGTTTGTATCGGTTTTCGCCCAATTTTTCGCAATTAACTGGGCAAATATCTTGTTCTTGATTAATGAAAAGGCAAAGCTTTTGCTTCTTCCGGCAAGTTTTAAGTAAAAAAATAATGTAAGTTTGAATGGAAGTGGTCCGGTATGTAAAGATTGCACACAGTTTCTAAAAGCACAAACGTGTGTGATAGTAGGGAGTAGGTCCCACACGGTGACCATCGGTAAACGCCTTAAACGTGAGGAGGCAACTCTTATTAGCAAGGGGCAGCTTCCCATCCGCTAGCCTAGTCGAATAGAACGCATAAGTTAAGCGTGCTGGGGCTGGAGCAGTCTAAGGATGGGTGACCGGGTGGGAAGTTGCTATATCTCAAGCTTCATTTAAGCGCCATGATACGGTTATTACAGACATTTAGCATCTAAATGTGTCTGTAGTGACCTGTCATGTCGATTAAATAAACCTTGAGATCCTTGTTTTGAAAATTTAGAGAATAATGTTTTTTGTTATTTGTTGTTTTGAAAAAAAAGAATGATCGAGATATGTGGGCCCGCACGTTTTATCCTTTGACGCACAATGTACGAGAAGGGTTTGACCATGACGGGTTTCTCTTGGTATAGGTCATGGTGGCATGTCAGACCAAATTAAGTTTGGGAACATGTGTTGGATTCCCTCCCGCCGGCTCGAAGTTGGGAAACCGGCATCGTACATCTTGAACCTGGCTTCCTGGGGGTACGGTGTTCAGTTTGTAATGCAGCTGGTGCCCCATCGAAGTTGTGCATTGGGGATTTGAACACATCACACACCACCCATACATATATTTGGGCCGCATGCAGGGTACAGGGTCTTCTGATCGACCCTGTCTCCCTTGTGCGGTTTTCAACGACACGCCTATCTATGGGCTCCTGGTCTATATATTACATTTGAAATACAAATAGTTACCCAGGGTGCATAATAAGTTATTCTTCACCCGAGGTAATCTTACGATCATTTCATAAATAAATTACATTTGAAATACAAATACTTACACTCATATTGATTCACTGCGTAAAATTTGGCATAAGAAAAAGAAAATACAGGTCATAAGACCAGAAAAATTGCATTTTATGTACACTTTACACTATGTTTTTGGATTTGTAATTTTACGTAACATAAATTTTTTTACGGCGATTATATATTTTATTACGTTCTCTTTTTACGTCCGTCTATTCTGCCAATATTGGCAGAATAGTTATTCTGCCCACACTTCCGAACTGCACGCTCAACGCGAAGGCACTTCACTTTCTAAAGCAAGCGCGCTGCAGTACTGAGACGAGGGCACTTCTCGTCGAAAAAACTGCACGCGGTGTTTTTCGGTACTGTTTTTGAGCCAGTTTTAAAACCGTTTATCGGAACAAGGCGTGTAATATACCGTTGGAAAGCTATTGATTAGGCGCAACTTCACCATGTTGAAATTTTTTCGAGATTCCTCACGGTTTAAGAGCAGTTTCAAAAACAGTGGGTGCCCGATGAGTGGCAGCGAGCGTATTTTTGCGTTTTTTCGCAAACTGCTTATCGGAATGAAGCAATTGATACGCCGTTGGAAAGATATCGTCTAGGCGCAACTTTTTGATATATATTACTTTCTCTAATTTCTTACGGTTTAAGAGCAGTTTCAAATTTACTAAATCGCGGAATTTTGTTTTTTTCAAATTTTTGCAATTTTTCGGTACTGTTTTTGCTCCAGTTTTTTAAGAGTTTGTCGAAACGAGGCGTGTGATATGCCGTTGGAAAGCTGCGGACGAGGCGCAACTTTCATATGTAGAAATTATTTTGAGATTCCTTACGGTTTTAAACTAATTTTGAAAATGGTGCGACGGACGACGGTTGGCAGTGGCCGTTTTTTTGTGAATTTTTACAAACCACTGATCGGAATGATTCAGATGATACGCCGTTGGAAAGATATCGACGAGACGCAACTTTTTCATGTAGAACACACTCTCTAATTCCTTACGGTTTAAGAGCAGTTTTAAAATTACCGAAATGCGGACACTCTATTTTTCGCGACACCAAGATTGACGCGTGAACCGCATCGGATAGAAAACCGCACTGCTTCAGACTGAAAACCATACTGCATCAAACGGGCAAGCAAACTGCATCGTTTCTTTTTTATCGGACGTAATTTTTCTCAAGCGAGGAAGTGAAGTGCGCTTTACATCGGGCGTTAGTGAACCGCAAACACAATCGAGAAGTGAACCACATTACTTTTTTATCGTTTCTGTAACATTTTTTTTGCACTTCACATTGGAAGTAAGTGAACCGCGACACTACCAAAAGTGAACCACGACACTACCGAAAGTGAACCGCATGAACTTTTTCATATATAACGGCACTGTTATTTTTTTAGAATTTTTGATTCAAAACGATTTTGCATTAAAAGGGGAAGTGAACTTCTCATGAGTTTCTTTTATCTTTTTTCTTCACAAAGTAAACTGCATGAGGTTTTACAACGAACCACGCCTGTTTTTAACATTTGTAAAGGTCCCTGGATTTTACTCAAGAGGCCTCAAAACAAAAATACAAATGCAATCGGGTTCTTGGTTTTTTTGCACAACAGCTCACAGTACCAAAGTGTGCTGCTTTATGGAGTCAACGATGGCCGTGCGCCTCCACTGTGTAGACTACAGTCACTGCACCATGGCCGTCAGTGAGCAGAAACAGAAATATTTTTTTCCACCTGAGTGCACTGCTTTTCACAGACGCAATTTGTTTGAACTGAACTACAGTGCACTGAACTTTTTTTTGGGATTCCACGTGAGCGAACTACCAATGTCGTAGAAGGGATGGGTACAGAACTGCACGCTTAGAAAAACTGAACCGCCACATGGAGTTCATTCGACTGCTCCCAACTGAACTCTTTTGGAGATGATCTTTGTAAATTTGCAGGAAAAAACTCCGACAAAAGAAATACAATATAACCCTGGCTTTTTTGTTCAAAAATGGACCGCCTTTGCTAGTGCAAATGGACTTCTTTTGTCACAACAAAAACAAAGAAAATTTTGTGTTTTGAAAATAATAATTACAAGCGAACTTCATGGGAATATGCAAGCCTGGAATTTCAAACACCATGCATCACATTAGCGAACTGCATGAAGCCAACAGTGAGGTAAAGGAGAGGTAGAGGAGTTAGACCCCTGGAGTGAACCACACAAGTTTTAGACCAAACGAACTGTTGAATCTCATAGGGCGCGCCACCGAACTGCACACCACGCCCATGACCGCTTCCAAACTACGGAGAATGCGCCACCGAACTGCAACAAGTGTTTGAAACACAAATAAATTACAAGCAGATCCTGGAACTTTAGCAAAAAAAAACCTCAAAATGAACTGCACGCTCGCACACCTGAACCTTAAAATGAACAAGGCGGTGTGATGAACTGCATCTTGCGGCGGTGGCAGAAGAAATGTCACCGAGGAGCTCGGAGATGTGGAGGTCGGAGCTAATGGGAAGGCGCAACCGCTGCAAACTACACTCCTCATCGTGCTTGTAGGAGGCCGTCGGGGCGCGGTGTTTGGCGGCCGTTGCAGGTACTGCTCCACGGCGAGTGAAGTCAAACAGAGGGAGGACTCAGCTGGGATCGTCAGGGGAGGAGGAGAACTAGAGAAGGCGTCAGGGCATAGGGTGGCCGTGCCGTCGGGGCCAACCGCCGCGCTTGGGTGTGGCCGCCAGGGGCAGATGCCCTACTGTTCGTCGCCTGCAGGGGTGGATCCAGCAGGATCCGTCACAGGGGAGGGGGCGGGGCGAGGGGAGGTACGCGCGGGGTTGCGCGAGGACGGAGGCGCGGGAGTTGGGGAGGTCGTTCCCCGGGGCGGCGCATGGCCGAGTGCCTGGCGGCGCTGCGGAGAAGAAGGTGGCGTCGGCTGGGTGGGCCGTGGCACTGGGAGGTGGGCGGCACCCGGCAGAAGGTGGATCTCGGGGGCGGGGGGTGCGGCGCCGGCGAGGGAAGAAGCCGAATGGGGTAGGGCGGTGCCGGCAGACGGTGGATCAGGGGGAGGTGCGGCGTCGGCGGGGGAAGAAAGTGGATCGGAGGTGGGGATGCGCTCGACAAAAGGTGGGGTGCGGGACGGGGTGAGGTGCGTGGGGTGGTGGGCGCGGGTCCAAAGTGTTGGCAGAATAAGCATTTTTGTTGGTAGAATAAGGTCTTAAGGGGGTTGGTAGAATAGACCCACCCTATATATATATATATATATAGGGTGGGTCTATATATATATAGGGTGGGTCTATTCTACCAACCCCCTTAAGACCTTATTCTGCCAACATCCAGCCTTATTATGCCAACACAGGCATACCGCCGCACCCCACATCCGAACCACCCCAGACCCGGTCACCTCCTTCCTCCTCCCGATCCAAACCCCCACCCACCCCGATGCAAACCTCCCCTGAGCCCCGATCTGCCACAGCCACCCCCAGATCCCCACCCCTCCTGCATCTACCTTCTCCTCCCGGCCGCCGCTGCCGCTCTGGGCCGCCGCCTGGCCCGGCAACAACGGATCCTGCGGGATCCCCGCCGCCCACCAACCTTCCATGCGGACCGGCCAAGGCGGGGCACGCGGCCAGCCACCTCCGCCGTCGTGGCACCATCGCCGGCTGGTGTTGCTCCTTGGCCGACGTCCCGCCCAGCCCCGACGCCGCGGCGCAAGGAGGGGCAGCCCCGTCCATGCCTCGATTCAAGGAGGCCATGGCGCGTGATGCAGGCGGAGGTTGCTCCGGCATGGACGACGGCAGGGGCCTCCCCGTGCATCTCCGCTGTGGATCCCCTTCCGTGGCGGCAGCGAGTGCCACACCGTCCAGCCTCTGCCCCGGATCTCGCCTCCTATGTCGCCAACCACCAACCGGCAGGCGTTGCTCCCCGGATCCGCTCCACCTCTCCTGCCTCGGTCCATCTACAGGTCGACGGCCACCCAACCACGAGCCGCGACAGCCTCCTTACAGGACGTTCAACGGCTAGCTGCTCCCAGCCGACGGCAAGGACAAAGTCTCGTGACCCGTGGCTGCACGCGGTGAAGCAGCCCACACCACGGCGACCGTGCGTGGTCGGGAGGGGGGTTGAACCCAGTGCTGCCACCTTCTCCGTTCTTTTCCTCCACGAGCACCACCTCAGCCCCCGAGCAATGCGGACGGTGAAGACGTGCAGTCCGATGGGCGCGTGCGTGCAGTGCGCTGAGTGCGGGCGGTCCGCGAGCGCATGTGTGTGCATTCCGCGAAGATGGGGTGCAGGACGACGATTTTTTTTTGTGTGTATTTTGCTCACGGTTGACATTTTTGCGTTTTTCGGATTTTGGTTGCAGTCCCATGGGCGCACAGGTGTAGTGCTGTGGGGGTTGGACATGAAGTGCGCCGGCGACCGGCTTGCATTTCACGGACAAATTGTGGATTTATTTTTTAAATCCCTCGTCATTTTAATTTCTATGTGTTTGTACCGTGGATTAAAAAGAGGAGCATTGCAGTTCGTTCGCCCTGTCTCGTAGTCCAGAGACGTACCGATCACAGCTCTCCTAAAAACGTGCATTGAAGAAAACAACAGTACTTTTTTTGAAATGCAGCTCACTTGCTTCATCGCCGCAGTGATCTTCTTTCTCCCAAGAGGTTCACTATGTTGCCAAGTGCAATTTTTTTGGGAAAAGGTTGATTTTTTTTATGCAGCTCACTCTGTTGTGTGTGCAGCAGAAAAAAAATTGGAAGAAAAATTGATGCAGTAGACTCACCTCGTCCCTGTAGTACATACTCATTGATAAAAAAATTGCCTTGCAGTTTGGTTCGGTTCATGCTCGTGGTTCAGTTTTCCATCGTGTGCAGTTCCCTTTGTCGATATACTGCTTAGTAGTTCACTTTGATACATGTCGCGGTTCACTTGGCCTCATCTATGCGGTTCACTCGCCCGGTATACGCACGTAAAAATAATACTAAGTATGAAAAAAGACAACAAAAAGTCATGCGGTTCACTTTCGGTAGTGTTGCGGTTCATTTCGGTACTGTCGCGGTTCACTTACTCCCAAATGTGAAGTACAGAAAATTGTTAAGGAAACGACACAAAAAAGTAATGCGGTTCACTTCTCGATAGTGTTGCGGTTCATTTACACCCGATGTGAAGCGCAGTTCACTTCCTCGCTTGAGAAAAACTTATGTCTGACAAAAAGGAATCGTGCAGTTCATTTGCACGACTGATGCAGTGCGGTTTTCAGTCTGATGCAGTGCGTTCTTCTGTCCGATGCGGTTCACACGTCGATTTTGGTGTCGCGAAAAACAGAGTGTCCGCATTTCAGTAAAATCAAAACTGCTCCTAAACCGTAAGGAATTAGAGAGAGTGTTCTACATGAAAAAGTTGCGCCTCGTCAATATCTTTCCAACGGCGTGTCATTTGAATCATTCCGACCAGCGGTTTGTAAAAAATCGCGAAAAAACGGCCGCTGTCACTCGTCATCCGCCGCACCATTTTCAAAATTAATTTAAAACCGTAAGGAATTTCAAAACAATTTCTACATATGAAAGTTGCGCCTCGTCCGTAGCTTTCCAACGGAGTATCACACACCTCGTTTCGACAAACGGTTAAAAAACTGAAGCAAAAACAGTACCGAAAATTTGCAAAAATTTGAAAAACAGAATTCCGCTATTTAGTAAATTTGAAACTGCTCTTGAACCGTAAGAAATTAGAGAAAGTAATATATATGAAAAAGTTGCGCCTCGACGATATCTTTCCAACGGCGTATCATTTGCTTCATTCCGACGAGCGGTTTAGAAAAAATCGCGAAAATACGCTCGCTGTCACTCGTCATGCGCACACCATTTTTCAAACTGCTCTTAAACCACGAAGAATCTCGAAAAAAATTCAACATGGCGCAGTTGCGCCTAATCCATAGCTTTCCAACGGCGTATCATACGTCTCGTTCCGACAAACGGTTTAAAAACTGGAGCGAAAATAGTACTGAGAAAACGGCGCGTGCCGTTTTTTGCGACGAGAAGTTCACTCGTCTCAGTACTGCAGTGCGCTTGCTTCAGAAAGTGCAGTGTCCTCACGTTGAGCGTGCAGTTCGGAAGTGTGGGCAGAATAACTATTCTGTCAATATTGGTAGAATAGACCGGCTGTATATATATATTCAGGAACCCTTCCTAACTACCCGAGAACAGACAACTAACTGTGCGACCTATACTAGTTAACTGTCGGGCGAACTTTTTCTGACACCGTTTTTTCGCACTGTTTTTTTATCATAATTATTGAACCGTTTATCGGAATGATGCAAATGATATACCGCTGGATAGCTATTGAAAAGGAGCAAAAAACTCTTGTTGATCGTTTTCACAAAATCGATTCAATTTTTAAACAAAATTCAAAAAACAGTAAATCCATCAAACGAGTTTTCAATGTTTTTGTGAAAGGAATTTTCAAACCGTTTGTCGGAATGATGTGTATGATACACCGTTGGAAAGCTATGGATTAGCCCGAACTTTGGCATATATAACATGTTTTCAGATTTGCTACGGTTTAAGAGCAGTTTTCAAAAAACTAACATCATTTTCGACATTTTTTGCCCGAATTGCTACAGTGCACGCTAACTGCTCGCGCGGAATAGCTAACTGACATATGCTAAGAAGCTAACTGCTGAGACCGAAGAAATTGTTTTTTTCCTTCTATACTTTTATCATCGGGTCAAGTTAACCGCCGGGGGTGAAATAGCTAACTGCCAGGAATCACGGCAGTTAGCACCAAGTTAACTGCCGAGACTGAAAATGTTTTTTTCTTTTTTGGTTGGGTCGCACTAACTGCGGGTATGAAATACCTAACTGCCCGGCGATGAGCAAGCTAACTGCAAGGGTTGATAATACTTTTTTTGCTTCTTTTGTTTTTATTCTTTTGTCTATTTTTTCCCTGGTCAAGTTAACCGCCGGGATTGAAATAGCTAACTGTTGGGGCTGCAACAGTTAACACCAAGTTAACTGCCAGGATTGAAAATACTATTTTTTCATTCTTTTTTTCCCGGTCCAAGCTAACTGTCGGGGCTGAAATAGCTAACTGTCGGAGATTGCGGCAGTTAACCTCAAGTTAACTGTCGGACTGAAGATATTTTCTTTTGTTTAGTTTTTGCCCAGGTCAAGCTAACTGCTTTTGAGAAGTCAAGGTAATTTCGAAATGCTGTAGTTTGAGAAGTCAAATTATGTATATTTTCAATGTCAACTTCTTTTGTTTTTCCTTTTGCCCGGTCTTTAATTTTCTTCATATTAAACTTTTTAAATTATTTTTCTTGCTGTTTAACTCCCCACATACAAAAATGTAACTGTCGAGTGTTGCCATGTTAACTTCTCAGAGAAACATTTTCTCACATTATTTGGCACAAAAAAAACTTCTGCATTTTTCATATAGAGAAAGGGGCAATTAACTGTATGTTGAAACAAACAAAAAAAATAGCAGCACCAACAATTAGGAGCAATAGTTAACGATTTTTCGCAATAGTTAACAGCAGCAATTAGCATTGCAAGTTGGTAGCTATTAGCAATAGCACTTCGCAGGTAGCAGTTGCAACATGCAGATGGATCACAGGTGCGCCGCCGAGCTCCAGACCGAGCGTGTGCTCTGGCAAACACAACATAAAAATAAAATGCGAAATAATCAACACCGGTCATCGTTGTAGGCGGTGGTCTCAGCTCCACTCTCGTGCTCAACCTTTCCACTGGCTACACTTAAAGTTTGCAAATCACATGAGCAGTTTCCATTAGCAGGTAACAGTGAATGTAAAAAAAGATATAGCAGTTAACAGTGGTTAATAGCATCAGTTAGCAGTGAATGTAAAAAAACATAGTAGCAATTAACAGTGGTTAATAGCATCAGTTAGCGGTGGTTAATAGCATCAGTTAACAGCGAATGTGTCGGTGTAATGAGAACCAGGGTCTCATCAACCTTCTTAGCATGGGTCATTCCCGTCTAGGATTGTTGCCTGGCAACCCCGGCAAGGCCAAGCTTCCCGGCGAATACCATATCTGGCAAGCATTACATTAACAAGCAAGAACAAGAGCTCGTTGGGGAGAAGCTTCTTCCCAGCGGCATGATCTCCTAGCAAGACAAGACCCGGCAAGGCTTGCCGGGGGACAGCTGGGAACAAATACAAGATTATCAAGAAGGCGTTCAAGCTAATGATCAGAAGACAGAAGACAGAAGACCGAAGGCTGGATTCCCGGCAAGATACTTGCCAGGAAGGCTCGCGAAGGCCCGCGAAGGCCCGGCAAGGCCTCACACCCGGCAAGATCCCACCGCCCTGCCACCGCTCCAGCGCAGCGACCAGCCTGTCGTTTAGGGTTTGTCCTCCTGGATGCGTGTCATGGAACTAGCGGTGGGTGGAGTTAAGCTGCGCTGATGGGACGGGCTCTTTTTCCGTCCCCAAGAAAGTAAGGGACACCTAAACGGAGCATTTAATGTGTTTTGTCCTAAGTCGTCAGTGATAAGCATGTAAACACTGTAGTAACTTTACACCTCTTGTACTTGCTGTTCGCCACTGTTGGTGACCCCTTTGTCATATAAAAGGAGGCCCAAGGCGAAGCTACAGAGAGGGAAAAAGGAGGAAGCTTTCTGGCCCAGCTGCATGCGTAGCCGCCCTTCTTGCGTACTGTTCACCAAGAAGCGCTCCGTGTACGACACCTATGGGATCGCATGGATCCCTTTTACGGTTCGGCTAGGGAGAAGATTTACACAAAGAGCGGATCTAACGATCAACGCGGGGATTTTTTACCCAGGTTTGGGCCGCTGAGTAGCTTAAAACCCTACTCCTGCTTTGGTTTATTGTGGATGTTTAAGCTCAGGTACATGGAGCGCTTCTTGGTGAACAGTACGCAAGAAGGGCGGCTATGCATGCAGCTGGGCCAGAAAGCTTCCTCCTTTTTTCCTCTCTGTAGCTTCGCCTTGGGCCTCCTTTTATATGACAAAGGGGTCACCAATAGTGGTGAACAGCAAGTACAAGAGGTGTAAAGTTACTACAGTGTTTACATGCTTATCACTGACGACTTAGGACAAAACGCATTAAATGCTCCGTTTAGGTGTCCCTTACTTTCTTGGGGACGGAAAAAGAGCCCGTCCCATCAGCGCCGCTTAACTCCACCCGCCGCTAGTGCCATGACATGCATCCAGGAGGACAAACCCTAAACGACAGGCTGGTCGCTGCGCTGGAGCGGTGGTAGGGCGATGGGATCTTGCCGGGTGCGAGGCCTTGCCGGGCCTTCACGAGTCTTCCCGGCAAGTATCTTGCCGGGAATCCAGCCTTCGGTCTTCTGTCTTCTGATCATTAGCTTGAACGCCTTCTTGATAATCTTGTATTTGTTCCCAGCTGTCCCCCGGCAACCCTTGCCGGGTCTTGTCTTGCTAGGAGATCATGCCGCTAGGAAGAAGCTTCTCCCCAACGAGCTCTTGTTCTTGCTTGTTAATGTAATGCTTGCCAGATATGGTATTTGCTGGGAAGCTTGGCCTTGCCGGGGTTGCCAGGCAACAATCCTAGACGGGAATGACCCATGCTAAGAAGGTTGATGAGACCCTGGTTCTCATTACACCGACATAATGTAAAAGAATATAGTGCAGTTAACAGTGGTTACTAGCATCAGTTAACTGTGGTCATCGCCGGAGGATGGACAGGGAGGCTCACAACGGAGGTGTGGCCGCAAGGGTGGCGTGGCTTTTCACTGGATCCCGCCTGCCCGTGACCCTGGACGCCGAAGGAGGGTTCGATCCGATGGAGATGTGGGTAGGGGAGGCACGGGCGGTGGATGGAGCTCCCTTTTTTTTGGCCGCCGATGTTGCTCGCCATGGTGGCGATGTTGGTCACTTCACCTCCGTTGCGGACGGCTGGGGAGTAGAGCGGCGCTCGGCAAGGGGAGTTGGGGCTTGACTGTCAAAGGGTGAGGTGCGTGGCGCCGGAGGCCGGGCAGTCGCACGATGCCCGAGGTGGGTGGAGGCGATGCCGCGAATCCATGGAGAACAGGGGAGGTGTGGAGGCGCTCGGCCAGCCTTAGGCCGACGGCAGTGGAGTTGCGCGGCTGGGGGACCTCGCCGGGGAGGTGGCCCTGGCAGCGTAGGACCCGTGGCAGGGTTCCGCAGCCCCATGGACGACAAGCAGGCGACGGCTTCGGATCTGTCGAGGGCGATGATGGATCAGGCTCAGGGCGAGGATCTCGTGGTCGTCCTCACCGTTTGGTAACAGGCCGTCACGATCCACGGCGTCGGCATTGCGGGGCCCCTGGATCCCAATGCGGCGCGCGGAAGAAGCAGAGGTGTGGGCGGCGGTGGACGGCGGGCAGGGACAGGGAAGGTCGCCCGGCGGCAGCTGCGCACTAGTGGAGGATTGCGGCGGCGCAGTGAAAGGTGGTGTGCGCGCGGCGGTAGAAGGAGGTGGGTTCGGTGCGGGCGGTGAGGCAACTATGGTGGTGCGGCGGAGGTGGAGATGGAGGTGGTCGGAGAAGAAGGTGCGGGTACGCCGACTCCGCTTGCTCGCGGAAGAAACAGATAGAAGGTGGTGGGTGGTTCCTAAATAAGCTTATTTAGGAACTCTAGGGTGGGTCTATTCTACCAACCCCTTAAGACCTTATTCTACCAACACCTCGCTTATTCTGCCAACACCCATGCCCACCCCGAACCAACCGAAAACAAAAAAGCTCGCGGAGCAGAAAAGGAAAAAAAATGCCCCCACCCCCCGTAGCTACCTACCTTCTACCGCCATTGGAGCACCTCCGCTACCCTACCGCCGTCGGGGCCTTCCGCCGCCGCAAGAGACCCGCTACACCGGCCCACCACCGGAGGCCCTGGATCCGGGCCGCCACGCCTCGATTGGCCCGGATCCGCGTCGACGCGCCTCCATTGCCCAGAATCCGCGCTGCCGCGCCTCCATTGGCCAGGATCCACGCCGCCGCGCCACCACTGCCCTGGATCCACGCCGCCCCGCCTCCATGGCCACCGGAACAGGGCTCGTCCACCCCGACGCCACACGGCCTACCCGCCCGCAGCTGGGGGCGCGTGTGATGGCTGCCGGCGGCGGCAGCATCCCCAGTCGGTCTCCCACGCGGGGCAGCAAATTGCAGGCTGTCGCCGGATAACCCCCCACCCCATCTCGCCAGCCGCTATGGCCGCCGGAGTCTACGGTGTCCTCCAGCAGCTCGACGGGGCTAACCGCAGCGACTCGCAGCGTGCAGCTCGCGTGCGCGTCTGCATCTCCCTCAGGTGTGGGTGTGCATGTGCAGCTCGTCGACCCTGGCCTGTTCTTCTCTTCCACAAGCCCTAGTCTCCTCTATTGCAGGAACGACGCCGGCTGGGGCTCGCCTGCACCACCGCAAGCGGGTGGGCGCCCATCCTGCTAGCCACCGGCGTCTAGGCCGAGACGGGATGGGGACGAGCAGAGAGAGGCGTCCACCCCCAACCCCTGTGTAGTTCGCGCGGTGCGCTCGTGCGGTGCGGAGCGCCTATGCGTGCAATTCGCGGCGTGCAAAATGTTTGACTGCACAGGCGACGGATCCGAGCGCCGCCTGGGCCACCTGCCTCGCATCTCCCGTGCGGACAGTATTTTCAGTGCCTTTTGTTGTGTTGTGCAGTTCGCAGGTTCTGCTGGAGAGGTTCCCTGCCTGCAGTCCATTCCCAATACAGTGGTTTTCGTTCATGGCGCCCTCTCTGTCCACCCTTCCATCTCCCTCCACCTCCGCCGCCGAGCGTGGCCAAGGCAGCATCGGCACGGTGCCAGGGGGATGGGGAAGCGGCGCATGTGGTTTGCAGTTCGCTCATTTAATTTTCGGAGGAAAAAATACAGCGCACTGCAGTTTACTATTCCCTGTCTCGCGGTTCAGTTTGCTATCTTTCTGCAGGAGAGGAAAAGAGCGTCAAAGAAGAGCATCCACTGGCGATGAGAGCCCAACGGGCAGTGTGATGCAGTTCTGTCCACCTGTGCGTGCAGCCCAGAAAAAAAATCCACGGGCATGATTGTGTTTTTCTTTTAAGAAAAGAGTCAAGTGCACTGCCGTTGGCTGTTCCCAAGTGTCCTACAGGGAAACTAACACTTCTACTCTACTTGTGAAAAAAAGGTTCAGTCCGGCATAGACGTGCATGCAGTCAGGCAGGGACGCGACCATCAGTTGTGATCAAAAGAAGTGTAGTTTGGGCGTGCAGTTCTGTTTGTGTTTGGATGCATTATTTTTTTGATGCGGTTCACTCGGTTGCCATGTGCAATAAGACGTGCATGCAGTTCTGTAGTTCAGAGGCAAAGATGTTGCAGTGCGGTTTGCTTGGCTTGGCAGCGCAGTTCGTCTGCTTCCACGGGTCACTTTGTATTGTAGAGAAAAAAGTTGAGAAAATTTGTTGAAAATCATTGCAGTTCATTTTGGGGGTCTGGTGGTTCTCTTTGTACAAAAAACAACGTGTATATAATCTACTGAGTTTGTAAAAATGTTGTTAACAACAGATGCAGTTTGAAGTGGCTTGGAAGTTCACTAGTAAAAAAACGATGTGATGCAGTTCATTGTGAATTGCTAAGTGGTCCACTATGTAAAAAAATACAAAATTTGATGCAGCTCAAAAAATATTGACCATGTAGTCAGAAATTAAAAAAAATGACAATACAAAATTATGTAGTTCACTTCGATACATGTCGCGGTTCACTTGCCCTCATCTCTGCGGTTCACTCACTCTGTCTACGCCCGTTAAAAAAATACTAAGTATGAAAAAAGACAACAAAAAGTCATGCGGTTCACTTCTCGATAGTGTTGCAGTTCACTTACGTCTGATGTGAAGCGTAGTCCACTTCCTCGCATGAGAAAATTTACGTCCCACAAAAAAGAAAACCATGCAGTTCGCTTGCCCGTCTGATGCAGTGCGATTTTCTGTCTGAAGCAGTGCGGTTTTCTATCCGATGCACTTCCCTCGTCGATTTTGGTGTCGCGAAAAACAGAGTGTCCGCATTTCGGTAAAATCAAAACTGCTCTTAAACCGTAAGGAATTAGAGAGAGTGTTCTACATGAAAAAGTTGCGCCTCGTCGATATCTTTCCAACGGCGTATCATTTGAATCATTCCGACCAGCGGTTTGTAAAAATTCGCGAAAAAACGGCCGATGCCACCCGTCGTCTGCCACACCATTTTCAAAATTAATTTAAAACCGTAAGGAATCTCAAAAACATTTCTACATATGAAAGTTGCGCCTCGTCCGTAGCTTTTCAATGGCGTATCACACGCCTCATTTGGACAAACTGTTAAAAAACTGGAATGAAAACAGTACCGAAAAATTGCAAAAATTTGAAAAAACAGAATTCCGCAATTTAGTAAATTTGAAACTGCTCTTAAACCGTAAGGAATTAGAGAAAGTAATATATATGAAAAAGTTGCGCCTCGATGATATCTTTCCAACAGCGTATCATTTGCTTCATTCCGACAAGCGGTTTGCGAAAAATCGCGAAAATACGCTCGCTGCCACCTGTCGGGCGCCCATCGTTTTCGAAACTGCTCTTAAACCGCGAGGAATCTTGAAAAAATTTCAACATGGAGAAGTTGCGCCTAATCCATAGCTTTCCAACGGCGTATTACACGCCTCGTTCTGACGAACGGTTAAAAAATTAGATTAAAAACAGTACCGAAAAAACACCACATGCAGTTTTTTTCGACGAGAAGTTCACTAGTGTTTGTATTGCAGTACCTTTGCTTCAGAAAGTGCAGTGCCCTCGCGTTGAGCGTGCAGTTCGGATGTGGGCAGAATAACTATTCTGCCAATATTGGCAGAATAGACGGGCTGTATATATATATATATATATATATATATATATATATATATATATATATATATATATATATATATATATATATATATATATATATATATATATATATATCACCCCTTTGGCCGACAACGAGGGGTTTTGGCCATGAATGGATTCCTCCTGGTTCGTGTTACAGCGGGTCATGGTGCATTGTCCGAGCAAAGTTCGAGCTCATGCGTTCTCAGGATTCCCTCCCACACGCTCGAATTGGTGGGTTGGATCGACACCCTACGTATGTCGTCCTTAATTACCTAACTTTCATGGGGGTTATCCGTTTCGTGAGGTAGGCGCCACATCAAAATTGTACATTATTGGGTATTTAAAACACATCACCCCTTCCAACGTACATCAATCTGGGCGCCACATCAAAATTGTACATTATTGGGTATTTAAAACACATCACCCCTTCCAACGTACATCAATCTGGGCCCCATGCAGGTGGTGCTGGTTTTGTGGCCCCTCTCGTGCGGTATATGATGATGGTCCAATCTATGGGCCCGAGCGGTCTATTATATCCCTTTTTGACCAACAACAACAGTGGTCGTTTGACCAAGATAGATTCAGTTGGTCCGTCTTATGGTAGGTCATGGTGACATGCATGTCCGACCAAAGTATGAGTACGTGCATGCGTCCCGCCGACACGAAGTGGGGGTGGGGCAGGCACCCTATAACCTGTCATTATAGATATCCAAGGGGGCTTTCCGATTTGCGAGGGAGGTGCCACATCAAAGTTGTGCATTGTGTATTTAAACATCACACCCTTTATTCCTACATATATTTGGCCACTTCCAGGTGGTTGTTGTCTTCTGGCCCCTCTCACCCGATCTTCGACGACGCGCCCACCCGTGGGCTTGCGCGTCAAAGTTGTGCATTGGGAATTTGAACACCACACACCACCCTTTTCATACATATATATTTGGGCCACATGCTGGTGTGGTTGTGTTCTAACCCTCTCTCGCATTTTTTGTTACCAAATGGTGCTATATAAAATAGCAGACGACTCGGATGAAAAACTGCCTACGAACGTACGCGCAGCAGACACGGGTGCACTAGCTTAACCGTGTGCGAAGCTCGTGCCCTGTAAAATTGCCACGACTTCGCAAGCGCCAACAAGGGTGAAGGGGTAATGTGTACAGGATATTTAAGATGAATTCCACGTCTGCGTCTGAAAATTAGGACGAACCGTGTGCGATAAACCAGCTAGCTAGAAATCTCCAAAAAAAAAGCTACCCGCCATGAGCGATGCAAAAATTGGTGGTTCCGCGGCTTTTCCTTATTATCATACACAATTATTATGTTTGGACCGTGTGCGATCTTGGTTGCTCCCGCCCCGCTTCAATTCCTTTACCCAAATTTGAGTTGATGGGGTATTTCAACCGTCGCCCTCACTCCTCCACCACCGACCTTATAGTACAATTCCAGTAGCCGAGGCATTTGAACCGTCACTCTCCCTCGTCAACCACCATCTCCACCCACCATTACTAAAAATTTCAGTAGCCGCGGCATATCCTCAAACACCACCCCGCCCTAACCCCGCCCCCTCCACAGTCTACACCCCCCCCCCCCTCGCTCGAACCCTAGCTCGCCGCTGCCGCCGCCACCAACCCCTGCCGGTCTGCCCGTGCCTCCTAGCTTAGATAAGTTCAGGTTACCCACCGATTCCCATACCCTCGCTGCCCTGAGTTTTTAGATGAGGCATGCGGTGTCCCCCCCCCCCCAGATCCCCATCCCCTACTCCAGAGAGTCGCAGCCTAAGCCTGCCACATATCCCGGGGAGCCCGGGGAGCGTACGGCCAAAAGGACGTCTATCATGGCCTCTCCGCCGGACGAAGGCGAGGTGGCCACCGTTCGTGCCGACCTGTCGATCCCAGAGGAACACCTCGCCGCGGAAGCCGGTGAGGACGTTGACTACGTTGACATGCCGAAGACTTCACGTCAGCGGGCTCGCGTATTACTGTATCTTAGGATAGCCAGCTACGACATCAAGCTCGTCAACAGCGAAGGCTTCACGCGGGCCATGTCACAGGTTAAGTGGTCCATCCCCAATGCCTCTGGTTCAACCGCCGTCAATCTCTTCGAAGGCCCCACCGCTGATCTCCTCCACCTCGCAATCAAGGATTTACGATCCTTGTACGCCATCGAGCCCATTTTGTCATTTCTGAAGGACATGTTCTATGGCGATGGCTTGGGATCCTCAGCTGCCAAGTTAGATCTCATCGACCACGACCACGCGAAGGGCACCCACTACGGCTCTTCCAAGGTGAAACAGCCCATCTGCGACATCAGGGAGCGCACCCTGGGTCTGTGCTCTTCCAACTGGAAGGATCCCGTCCATGACATGTGAGGCAATATCCTATAAGCAAATCTTACTTTTTCTAGCTAGCCAACTCGTACCCATTATTGTAGTAGTTTTTGCCATGCGATGTTTTAACTGTGTCGTGTTTAATTATTTCAGTTATGCAATAATGTAATGTTTAATAGGGCTATCTGATGTTTAAGTATGAATTGTCTACTTCATTTTCATGAATGGCTATATTTGGTTGTTTATAGTGAGTAGATGCCTTGTTTATCTGTATTTGGTTGTTAGGTTGGTTGCAGTGAGCATTTGCCCAGTTTTCAAGCAGATGCCTTGTTTATCTGTATTTGGTTCTTAGGTTGGTTGAAGTGAGCACTTGTCCAGTTTTCAAGCAGATGCCTTGTTTATCTGTATTTGCTTGTTAGGTTGGTTGCAGTGAGCCTTTATCCAGTTTTCAAGCAGATGCCTTGTTTATCTATATTTGCTTGTTAGGTTGGTTGTAGTGAGCCTCTGTCCAGTTTTCAATGGCTATATTTGGTTGTTATAGTGAGCATATATGCCTTGTTTATTTCAGTTATTCACAATGTGATGTTCATTATGTGCAAGTATGAACTGTGCAGTTCGATTTCATCAATACCAGTTTGAACGGCTATATTTGGTTCCTGTTATGACTGGTGTAGTTAACACATGCCCTTTATTTCAATTTTACACATTTATCCAGTGTGATGTTTAAGCATGAGCTACGTTCTATTCATTTTCAATAGTACCAGTTTGAATTACAATATTTGGTCCCTGTTAAGCATGTTGTAGTTAACATTCCCTTCCATTTTTTATCTGCTTTAACAACATGCTGAAACCAACACATTCGAGCTATCATTTGGAGATGTTGTTGTTTACCATGGCTATATTTGGTTGATGTTAAGCCTGTAGTACTTATCATGTCTTTCCATGTACTTACGCAGGACAACAATGGGAGTGGCCAGCATTTTCCACCGAGGTTAGTTTCATCCCTCGGCTTATACTCCCTCCGTTCCATAATGTAGTGCATACAGATCCACGCCTGGATGCTTTTTAGCTTCTAATATTGACTTGTTGCTTGTAGGTATATATGTCCTAGGCAAAGATCCACGCCTCGACCCTTTTTGCATATGGGGCAATGAGATATTCATGAACCAGCATCAAGTGAGGAAACTGATAAGGATTATTATCAAAAAGATATGAATGATGGCAATTAAATTATTTGTCTACGCTCTATCCAACACAACAGTGAGCTGTACGATGGTAACTACGAACTCTGTAGCCTTCTCTTTTTACTGCCCATAATGAGTTGTTACACAACAATGTCTGAATCTTTTTCGTTTGCAATGGTTCCCAAAGCAGTTTACTCAAGATTACCTCGCAAAGTACATGATTGGTGGACATGCAATGAAGGTTAAAGTATTTCATCGAGACTACAATGAGCATCGAGAAGTCCTAATGAAGACAGTGAAGGATGGGCGGGCGGCCATCACAAGGGGTTGGCCTAGAGTCGTGCGCGCATTAGGCATGGAGGAGGGCACAATATGGGCATTCTGCTTCACCTTCTCCAGCAACCAGAATGTCTTCCGCCTCTCTCTTTACAGTCTTTAGTACAAGTGTGGTTCATCATTCTTTACTTGGTGCTTCTGTAGTTCTTCAGTATATGTACCTGTGCATCGAATTATGCATTCGTCCTTGAACTTATTTTTGTAATAAACATGATTCGATATGAAATAAGTGATTGCCTACTTTCAAATTGAAAATCTTTTTCAAATTCAAATTATGTGAATTTCAAATGCAGGGATTAAATTAAGGATAAATTAGGCTCTGCAGGCCGTTACACTGCACACGGTTTGCGAAAGCAAAACATCTGTGATAAACGTCAAGATCAGACACGTTTCTCAGATTAGTACATGTGCGATGAATCTCTACTGCACACACGATCAGACAAGAAAAAACATGTGAGATTAACAATAGCAGCGCACACAGTTCCTTCTTAATAAATGTTTGTGAAAGTCACCTTATCACACACGCTAGGCAATTATGAACTGTTTACGCTGTCATGTTTGCTCATAGAAGAACGCATGCGATAGGCCTTCATCCGACACGGGTACTACGGATGAATCATTTGGGACATTTCAAAAATCGCAAATGTTTATGGATAGAGAAACGTGTGGGATATATTCAAGCTTCGCATACAGTTTTATAGGGACAACTGTATGCACTCTTACATCAAATCGCATACTGTGTAGGAAAAGTAAATGTGTGTGATAGAATCCTTATCATACACGCTTTACAATCGTGAACTGTTTGTGATGGGGTGAGCATCGTAAATGTTGCACCACAGAATACCGAGTGCGATGGTAATGCGAGCACACACGAGTAGCAAGGATGGAGCGTTTGGGAAAGATGCGGGCATCGCATACGCTTAGTTCTGCGAAACGTATGCTTGCGTGCTCCCTATCGCCGACGGTTTCTGGGTCGTGTGAGAAGGACCCCCCCCTATCGCACACACAGGCAAGGCGACGGTTTAAAACTTTGTCGTGGAAAGGGGGTAAAAACAGTTTGTATAGCATGTCACTGCACTAGTGAGCTGCGCGCCACCAGTGACGGCACTAGTGAAAATATGTTGTGGGTTCAAATTAAATACATTAAACTTGCACAAATATCAACAAATCTAAGTGTATAATAAAAAAAGTGGTGGGGTAAGCTGGCTCCAGAGCTTACACATAGAATCGCCATTGCGCGCCACTACCAATCAATGTGTCTCATGCCGGGTGCTCTTTCTAAACGCGTGATCGCTGCAGATGTTGCCAAGCAACATGAGAGGCTGCGAATCGGACGGGTGAGAACGATGAATCGGACGGCCATCAGGGCGTCTGATTTCTTCTTCGCTACAGTTGGTTGATGCCTAGCGCTGCCCTCACTAAAACTTGTCTGGTTTGTTTGGTTTGAAGTCGATTGACGAAAGTGCGCACGCTTCGACAATTGAGATGTAAATGGCACGATAAACTGCACCGCAAGGCCGCTTAGTTAGCTCGACAGTTCATTTTCTCAGAAGAAAAGACTTTCTTAAACTATTAGACCGATAAATGAGTTTTTAACATAGTACAGACGCAGACACTCATACATATGTACATACACTCAATCCCTATGAACCCACGCACGCACACCTTACCCCCATGAGCACCTACAAGAGACCGAGTTGACACATCATCTTGAGATTGACGAAGTCGCCACAGATGCCTTCGTAGTCGACGGGAATGTCTCCTCCCTCGCCAGAAGGTATGAAATAAATCCAGGAAAATGCGAGCACCAATGTCAAGTCTAGGACTTGAACTCTGTTGGCTGGGGATATGTCACGACTCAGTCCCTGAATGGGGCCCGAATCTCTGCGCTTACTGTGTCAGTCCCTGGATCAATAGCTGACACGCACAGTCGACGATGAAATACCGAGAATACATCATGTGTCAAGTATTACATCGCAGATCCAGTGCTTTACAATACACACCTGCTTAGCTCATAGGCTAGCTTATAGTACAATCATGCATCGGAGATATCTTGTGGCGTCCATGCACTCATAGGCAGAAGTTGAGTATAGCATCGTAACCCTACTTCGTACCTTCCACTCGATACGGTAAACCTGCAACATGATACGTTGCAGCCAAAAGGGTCAATACATCGAATGTATTGGCAAGCTTCACCAGGATTGGCTTGTTGGAAAGGTAAACATGCAAAGTGGTGTGGTTGGGTTTTCTTTGCGCGAAAATAGTTTCCCTATCTTTTATAGTAGTGGTCTATTCTAATAATAATACGACACTCCCGGTAAACCCCGGTCATAGTCTATAGGCACTCCCGGTAAACCCTGGTCGTAGCCCGAATAAGCATTTGAGCATGTGGGTTCCTCGGTAATCCCTGGTTGCCCCAAGCCTTTCTGCAGAGATCCTGGTAACCCCAGTCCCCTGAGATCAGCTCCACACTTCCCTTTGGTTCAACCATTGATTTTAGAGGGAAGAGGTGATGAGATCAAACTGAAAATTCTCGGATGAGTTGCTCAAAAGTTGTCCATAACCGAGGACACGGCTAATCATGATCAGTTTTATACACTCTGCAGAGGTTTGTGTACTTTACCCGTGATTCCCGATCACACCCTTAAGCCACTAAACTTCACTTGTGAAGTAGCCAGGTAGACCAAGACGAGAATTTTGAGAAGTAGTAGCCCCCTCAGAAAAGGCAGACCCATTCCGGGTTCCTAATGCAAGATCTACATCTGCTGGTCTACCGCAGGAGGGTTCCCACAACTTACTTGGTCCAGTCAGAGCCCATATTGTCTCACGGTTACACATGGAAGCTACTCAACTTTGAACTCGTACAATCCCTTTGAGCTTGGGCGGTCGCCCACAAAACACGCGGCCACCAAAGCAATACCGAAGCACCGCCCAGATGATTCATTAATTAAGTAGTAGTTAAGTAGTCAAACATGCGGTTGTATGGTGGAATAATATAGGTGTTTCCCAATCCACGATATAGCAGTTAAGCAACTACTCGTTGGTTACAAGGTCAGGGTATAAAAGGACCTATATCATTCTACTAGGTTCTGTCAAGCATAAAGTCAAAATCCTATAGAGGATTCCTAGTTGAAACAACTACAATGCATGAAAACATAGGTCATGATCAAAGGTTCCACTTGCCTGTATTGACGATTCTTCAATCTTACAGTCTTGATCACGTTACTCTTCACTCTCCGTACAATCTAACGTAAATAAAGAGCAATCATAAACAACCATACAATACAATCAACATACAATAGGTGTTGTGCATGGTGTCAGTGTCATTGTGCTGTGAGATCATGTGTCAAGGTTAACTCATAAGAGTTTGGAAACAACATAGTGGTTGTTAATTGGAGTACATGTGACATAAGTGTTCAATATCAATTAAGGGTTCATCACATAAGAAGTATGTGATGTCAAGTTGTGCAAATACTGAATCGAACAACCACAACTGAATCATGGTCTATGAATCTTGGATAGCCAAGTTCATGTTCAAGTTTGAATGACAATTCAAACTTGTTGACCTTTCATGAGCTTGAATACACTAAGGCCTGAAAATTATAACTTGGTTTGGCTTCCAATTCAAGTTGGATTTGGATTAAGGTTCATTCTATTTGAATACAAATTGAATTGAGTTCACAATTTGGTTGGGTCCTATTAAGTCAAATTGGATTATCAATTGTTTCATAATTGGCTAAGTTGGTTCAATTCAACTCAATTATAATTAATGTTCCCCTATGGTCAAGTACAAATCCAATATAGATTCTGTAGTTTATTTGTTTAATTCAAGTTCAACTTAAAGTCAATCATAAATCCAAGATCATTTACTAAGTGCAAATAGTTTCAGACTTTATTTAATTTAATTTGAGCTCATCTTTCCCTATAGTCAAATATTAACACCAAAATATTTACTAGGTTCCATTTATAATTCACTAAACCATATTGCATTGGTTTTATTTAAGTTGAACCTCGGGTTTCAAAGTTATATTCAAACCATGTTTGAATTTAAATGTTATTTAAATTTTCCTAAAGTCAATTAAGAATCCAAAAATATTTACTAAGTTCATATTATTGTTTCTGAACTTATTTGTGTCATAATTGTTTTGTTAAACAATTTTTATTTCAAAGTTAAACCTAATTAGGTTTAATTTCCATTTGAATTCCGGACCATGCTGTATTCCAAATGGAATATTCTATTTTTAAATTATTCAAATTTGAACTAAAGTATTCTGTGGTGAAAATATATTTCACTAGGTTCAATGTGCAAAAAGAATCATTTAATTTGTATTTATTATGTGCAAGTTTTGCCCTATTCGAATTCAAATTTATTCTATTTGAATTTGAATTTTAAATTATTCAAAAGTGAAATGTTTCTGGATAGGGTGAAAGTAGATTTCATAAGGATCATTTGGCAAAAAGTTTCACTCAATTTGGACTTACAGAATAAAACTTGTGAGTGTTTTAAGTTCAGGGGGTTTTCTGCAAAATTGCCATTTAATTCAGTTTAACAGAAAATGTTCTGGATAATGTTTTGGATAAGGTGGGACACGTGGCAGTCTCTGGTTGGCCGAACCGATTCGGTTAAGTGGATGGCTGTGGTGCGTTGGATCAAAATGAACGGCCAGGATTAGATTGGGGGTTAGGGTTTACTGTGCTCACCGGAGTTCTTTGCCGGAAAACTCGGGGACGGCGACGAACGGCGGTGCGCAGCTCGGACGTGGACGGGGACGGCGATGCAGGGGGTATTGGGTGCGGCGGAGGGCACGGATGTACGCGGACGATGGAGACGAGGTCGATGGTGGCCTCGGTTGCCGCTGGGGGCAACGGAGACGACGATGAGGAGCTCGCCGGAGTTGCTGTGCGCCGATGAAGCTTCGGGGGTGGTCGCCGCTGTCTATTTCGTGCGCGTCTGGGCAAGAAAAGGGGTAAGAAAGATGCGCGGGTGCACGGCGATGTCAAAAGACACGGAGGTGGGGCAAGTTACTCACGGGGATCGCCGAAGTTGAGGTCACGACGGCGATGAGCTTCGGTTGTCGTTGAAGTCGCTGCTCCAGGGGGCTTAGGGCTCTGTGAGGATGTCGGGGAGGTGCGTCGTGGAGTGGCGGATCGGGTGGTGTCCGTGGTTGGTCGGGAGGCGCTCGGGGTTGCCAGAATTTCGCCGGTGAAATTCTAGGTCAGTGGCGGACGCGGGGGTGCTCGGCGGGGCAGCCTGACTGCGAGAGGCGTCGCGAGGTGGGGTGAAACGGAGAGGGGGACGAGGGGAATTTATAGGCGCGGTGGCTGGGGTCGTGGTGTGGCCGGAGCGCGAGGACGTGGGCGACGTGGGCGCGGGCGTGCTCGGATCGTGCGCGAGGAGAGAGA
The DNA here is from genome assembly GCA_039707655.1 of Elymus sibiricus. Lineage (NCBI taxonomy): Eukaryota > Viridiplantae > Streptophyta > Magnoliopsida > Poales > Poaceae > Elymus > Elymus sibiricus. Next base: position 161,235,712 of record CM077674.1, on the reverse strand, counting down.
CGAAGCTGACATGCGGGTCCCGCATGTCAGTGGGAGAGAGAGAGAGAGGGTGGGACGCGGGGCTGGCCGGCTGGGCTGGCTAGCTGGGCCTCGGCCTGGCTGGCTGGTCCAGTTCGGGTTTTTTCTTTTTCTTTTATTTATGTTTCTGTTTTTCTTCTTTTTCTTTTTCTGTCTTCTGTTTTGCCTCTGTCTTTTTCAAATGAATTTTAATTTGAGTTTTCCTCCAACAGGGAATATATTATAAATTCTAAATGGAATATTTATGAATGTGTAAACTTTTTGGTTGGACAAAATGGACATATAATTCCTGCACTTATATTTTCTATTTGAATTTGAATTTGGTTTAAAATTCAAAAGTGTTTCAAAATCATTTTATAAAATTAGCAAAGGGTCAAGAATATTATTTCGACTTATGAAATTAAATTTTCTGCCAAATAAAGTGCAAAACCATTTTTGAATAATTCCCTTTGGCTTCTGAATTGATTTCAAAATGAATCCAACTCAAATCCTTTTGGGAATTTAATTTGGTTTTGAATATTATTTGGGAATAACATTTCAAATGGCTTGGGTTCCTACAAAGCTAGCTAGGGTTTCAACTAACTGCATTGGGATTTTATCCCTTCTAGGCAAACAATCAAACAATCAAAGTCAAACACAATCAATCCTAGGCAATCATGGGTATTTCCTAGAAATTTTTTAATTCCCTGTGAAATTTTTAATATACCAGATTTGGGAAAAATCTGGGATGTGACAGGATACCACTGTCCTCCTAACCATCCAACCACGGGTTGGTTCGCGACCGATAAATGAGTTTAAACGGGCTTAAACTGCATGTTTAAGGCATATTCAAAGCGGACCCTCAAACCTCCCGCAAGCGTCCGAACCGAGCTGTCCGGTCACAGTTTGCCATCCAACGCCGACCCGCATCGGGCCACTGACCAGTCTGGACGTCCATTTTTCCGCAAATTGGAACCAAACCAGAAGGACTTTCCGGGAGTCCAGACATCCACATGACGAACCAAATCCTTCTCTCCTCTCCATCGGTGGAATGTTTTTGCTATTTGGCGGAAGGAGAATGATTAGCGGCATGTATTTGACGAAAGGCGATTATTAGCATGCTTCGTTTGGCGGAAGGCTAGCTGCATGTCTTTTATGATTTTCATTAGTTGCCTAATCTAGTAATAATATTAATGGTTACATGTTTCGGTGGAAGGTGTGTGTGCATGTTTTGGCGAAAGGTGTGATGTGCACAGATTAGCTGAATGACAGTCGACTGAATTTCAAATTTGGGTCAATCGATTTTGAGTAGTTCACCGGAGTGAGCCGAAGGAAGGAAGGAGAAAGAAGGGGGCAAAGGGCTCGCCGGAGAGCAACCCCATTATCTATCTTAGGGTTTAGGGTGGGGAGGTGGTGGCCGGAGGTGGTGGGGCTTCGCCGGAGAAAAAAAACTAGACACGGGCGGGGCTAGACCGCTAGAGGGATGGCCGGGGGCGGCGGCAAAACCGGCGATGGGGGCGGTTCAGGGGAGGGAGGGGCGGCGAGGCGATGGCGGGGGCCGGCGGTTAGGTCGGCGGTCTGGGAAGAAGAAGAGGTGATGAAGAAGAAGGGCCAGACAAAATCAGTCGACTGACGTGTAGCCGCACCCTGATGTGCATGCTTGTGTGTTGGCGGAAGCCACAACATGCATTTGTGCATGCTTGTGTGCATGGCCATTCATGCCATGGTGGAATTGGCGTGGTGCGGATGGCGGTTAGGGTGTTGCTAGGTCTCAGTCGATTGAGACTTAACCAAGTCTTTTAAGTGTCATAACATTTGCACGAATCTGGTATAGGAATAGGACTTCCATATCTGTCCGAACACCCGTGCAAATATAAAAATGGACATTTATGGTGTCTGTAAGGGTGAGCGTTGGAGATGCCTCGCGTGGTCTAGGCACGAAATAAAGTCGGATCGATCATTTATAAAAAGAAAAGAGCATACGTGCACACGTACACAGTCCACCAGATAAGCAAAGACAAGCGTCCGCGCATGCACAGCAGTGCGCGCAGCTGATACACTATGCGGTGACCGACGGACGTTCTCACTGCACCTTCACCTCAGTGACGCTCCTCTCCCTCCCGGGCACACGCGGCACCGTCACGTACAGCACGCCGTCCTTCACCTCCGCCGCGATCCCGTCCACCCGCGCGTCGTCCGGGAGCAGCAGGCTCGCGTGGTAGCACCCGTAGCTGCTCGCCGACCACCATTCGCCGTCGCCACCGTGCTCATCCTCCACCCTCTTCTCGCCCCGGATGACCAGCGCGCCGTCCTCCACCGTGACCCGCACGTCGTCCTTCCCAAGCCCCGGCACCTCGAACCGCAGCCTGTACCGCTCCTCGTCCTCCCGCACCTTCCCGAGCAGCGGCCGCCACCGCTCCAGCGGCCGGCTCAGGGTCTCCGCGACGTGCGACAGTGCGCTCCCCAGCCCTGCATGTAGACGTACGTCAATAACCGCCGGCGGGACGGCGTGCACGACAGTCTGAAAAGAAGAACGGAGTAGCCGCTATGTACCGTTGACGAGGCGGAACGGGGCGAAGTCTCGAAGGTCTTTCCAAAGCCAACCGCCGCCGCGAGCAGTGGCAGAGCTGGAGCGGTCTGCCACGGCGACCTCCCGGGGGTTCGTCTCTCCTTCCGGGGGAGGCCTGGTCGCGGCGCTGTCAGTTGCCGCGGACGAGAAGAGGGACCGAAGGTCCAGTCCTCCGTGAGAACTGGCTGACGCTGGCCTCGCCATAGCTGCCGCGCGGCCGGCGAGGTCCTTCTTGAGGCACAGACGAGCCAAAGCCATGTGTCCTGTAACAAACTTTGCTCTGTGAGTTGCAGCGTACTCTGCTCACTTGCTCAGTGAGTTGCGGCCTGCGCTTCGTCACTTTGCTCTTTGGTCGCTCTGCTTGAACGGACGGAGACGGGTTGCATTATAAAGCGGCAACGAACAAGAGAAGCAAGGAGAGGCATCTGGAACTCGGAAAGAACGCGAACACTTCCAAAACCTTCTGGTAGCAACTAAGGCCAACCCTAGAAGTCAAAAAGTCAGCCTCCATATTTCTCTTACATGTGTGTCTCACTTGTCAGACTAAAACGGTTTGGTTCCAAAATTCATAACACATTTGATTCGGACTTCATTTCGATTTCATTCCCCACCTCAATGATACGAGTTTTTCAGTACAAAATTTAACATCAATTTCAACTAGGATTTTGACATAGATTTACAAAATGGAACTCAAGAAGGATCAATGATTTTCTGCTAAACTACGGGCTCTTTCTCCTCTTCCAAGTGAGCTTGCAAACCGGGGGAAGCTTCGGCTGCCACGACTTCCGTGGCAAAGCGGTCCACGAACGCATGTGCATCCTGAATGAGGGATAAGGACACATTCTTGAAGGTCAGTGTGAGCTCGGCGGCCAGCGAAATGCGGGAAAAGTACTCGAGGGCGGTCGCGGCCGATGGCTGATTCAGCGTTAAGGCATGTGTCTTCCTCGACACACTCCGAGTAATCTCAAGCCCTCTCCCAGAACTCTCTCGATGTGGTCCTCTTCGGTCTTGTGGGAAAAAGGACCACGGGGATGACGCGCCCACACTAACATGGTGACGGCAACGGGGGTGGGAGAAGAGAGTGAATGTGGTGGTGGCCGGCGAAGGGGGCCAATGGGGGTGAGTGTGTCGCAATGAGGATGGGGAAGACGGTGAATATGGTGGCAACAATAAAGAAGGGCGGTGGGGTTCACATACACGTGAATGGACACGCTCCGGCGGGAAATGAGGGTGAGATTTGCCACGTTCAGATGAGAAACGGGTGCGAAACACGGTGGCAGACATTAATTGGTGCTCTTCCCGGTGGATATGCGTCTTCAGGCTGCAGCATTAGCAGGAGAGAAGTCGTAGCCATACGGACGACCGCGCCATTGATCGGGCTACGAACGGGAGGGAGGAAGAAGAGGTCGGGCTGAACTTCCTCCCGCACGAGCGGTTGCGGATGGAGGCCAACATCCCAACCTCTTAGGCTAGATATGGACTGTGCCCCATAAATTATGCAGGCCAAGGGACGGATGGCGACTCTGCTAATTGCATTTTTTAGCCAAAATCGCTATATTGACGATTCTTATGGCGATGATTATAGTTGCTCTAATGGAGAAAACAGAACACTTGCATCTACGTGCCGAGCCAAGTTCATGGATACTCGATGTTTAAGGCTACAAAAGCACGTAAGAGCATCTCCAACAATAGCCCAATAGGCACCAAAAAGTAGTTATAGAGCATTAAAGGGTAGATTTTACATCGTCTGGAATATTTTTTGCTCCAACATCAGCCCTATAATAGGGCATCAAACTGCTCCAACAATTGCCCTAAACTAGGGCACCAAAACATCAAGCCATTGTAAATTCGATCCAAACATGCAAACATTAGTTTTGAACATACAAACTTAAATATAGCTCGGATGCAAACATACTTCGACTACAAACTAAGTACTCAGAGATTGTCTCAGTCAATGTCGGAGCCCGACTCCTCGTCCTCCGAATCAAGCTCGATCACCCTCGAGGGGCCAGCCTTGTCCTCCTTCTCCTTCTCCTTCACCTCCTTCACCGGCTTGTTCCGCTGCGCCCAGTATTTGTACTCCGCCTGCACGAGGCGCGGATATTCCGCCACAAACCTCGCCATGGCAGCCTCATCCCTCTGACGAACATCGCACTGATCCAAGACGATTCGAGCATCCTTCTTGTCTGCGGGGGTCACCATCTCTATCTCAAGACCGATGAACTCCGCATCCACCCGAGATTCGATCTCGAGGAAGCTCAACTCCCGCTTCGACTAGCCAATCCGCCAACACGCAATGTCGAAGGCACGGGCGGCGATGTCCCGTGAGTCGAACATGCCGAGCCAATAGCGTCGGTTGTCCTGCGCGAGCTGGGCCGAGTAACGGCCGGAGTCCCGCCGACGAACGCCGCGGAAGCCGGGTCGACCTCCTCGGTGGACGGCGCAACAGCATCACCACAGATCCCGGCGGCGGGATGTGCCGACAGGCATAGAGAGAAGGGGTGACGATGGATCTGCGGCGTGGAGGTGCACCCGCGGCGGATTTGGTGGCGGCGAGGGCGCAGACGGTCGGATTTTGTGGTGGTGGAGGCGGCGGACTGCAGGTTTGGTAGCGGCAAATGCGGCGGGCTGCAGGGGTGCCGATGCGGAGAGAGGCAGGGGGTAGTGGTGGTGGATCTACGACGCCGCGGCGGGGTACTGCAGCCGAAGGCCAACGGATTTGGCGGCGTCTAGAAGTTTCAGTTGGCAGTTGGCTTGCACGGGGTGGCAGGCGGCTGCCTTTTGCGTTTGGGCAGCCCCACGCGCTCGTGATACTCCCTCCATTTCACAATGTAGTGCGTCCGCGCTTTTCGAAATCTAAGTTTGACCATAAATTTAACCTTCGTGGTATAATTTTTGCTCCCGCCGCAGTCGGTCTCGTTGGTAAATTTATGATCAAACTTAGATCTCGGTAATTCAGTGATATAATTTTTGCTACCACAGTCCGTCTCGTTGGTTAAATTTATGGTCAAACTTAAATCTCGGTAAGCGTGGGTGCACTACATTGTTGAATGGAGGGAGTAGCATATTTAAATCATTTGGGTTGAATTTTTGGGCAGCACAAAAACAAGATTACAAAATATACAGTTAGGGCAGCTGTTGGAGCTCATGTTTTGGTCAGATGCAAAAAACGTTTTTTTTTGGAAAGCTGCCCTATTATAGGGCTGCTGTTGGAGATGCTCTAAACTAGGCAGGGGGTGACCACAATGTTTTAAATGTAAATATAAACACATAAACTAGGCAGAGGAGGCCACAATGCTAAATGTAAATAAACACAATTAGTAGGATAAAAATATGTTACATTTACTTTAAAAGAAAAGAGGGATGCCATCCTGTCACGAGGATAATCCACATTCATCACCCACACGCTTTGATAAAACCAAAGTTGAGTACATTCCAGCGATTAACAACGAGACCCAAGACAATACCACCACCCTTTAATTAAGCAGCTAATCATATAGGCCCTCCTGCTCCCAGCCGTCCACGAGGAAATCTACCATTTCCTGCCCATTGGAAAACCAAAAAGATAAGTAAAGATAAATGCGAAAGAGTAACATGCTATGAGGTTTGCAGGAGATCTTACACCAAGAGGGATCGGCTGTGCAAATGTCTTGGTGCTTCCTAGCAGGCTCTCATATGTAGCATTCCAACTACAGTCAACAGGCACATGCATGACAAAGGGACCAGCGCCAATCTCAAACAGTTGTTGCAAAAAAGACACCACCAGGAACTAAAACTAATGTCTAATAGTTCAAAGTTTACACGAGATTCCAGAAAAGGTGTTACACAAGATTCTGCACTCTTGGAAATCACTAGTCAAAACCAAACTGACAAAACCAACAGATTGATGATACATATAACATATCCCTCGAATCATAGTGGAGCACAACTTATGATAGCCGGTCAGGAGAATGTCATGAATTGAGTACACAACTTCAAGCAGGTAAGGTATTTAATGCTATGATAGACTAGTAGACTGTTTTGGTTATTGCATCATCTTCTGAATATTCGAGATCTTTGAGGCTCCATTAGAACAAATAAAATGCATGAACGTTACCCTATTTTTGGCTCCCGGGTCTTTTGACGCTGAGAATTAAGCCTTCTGTTTCCAACCCACTGCTGTCTAGTCTGGTTCCAGAGTAGAAGACCTACAACGTTACAGATGGGTAAAAAATTTAAAATATCGGTTAAACTAGTGTTTTTGGCTGGCTGAGTAGCCACTGTCAGCAATTGAGTATGCTTACCTCAATCCAAGGATTAGTTAAACATTTTCATGACTTAATTTTCAAGATCATAAAGCACAGCTAACAACAGCAATTAGTCGTAAATAGAGTAACATACTAACATCACTACAAAGTCAGCACAACTACTGTGTATAGGCATATAAGATTATCATTTGTGAACACATCGTGACATGGTGTGTCAAGGAAATAATAGTCCTTGTTTGATGATCAAGATGAACATTACTAAGGCTAGTCATAGTGGGGAGTAACTTAGACTAATGTCATGCATATGTCTATGTTACTACCTTCATAGTGCAAAGTGTCATAGAAGTAGTACTCCCTCTGTAAAGTATTATAAGAGCGTTTATAGTGATCTATAAACGCTCTTATAATACTTTACAGAGGGAGTATCATATATGGTTGCATTTATTAGCTTGTAGGCTCAACTTTTTTGGGGAAGCACTATGTCATGGTAACATAATATGTTACCCCAAACACCTCTCTCCTCATTAACTAGCTGCCACATAAGCAAACTTGTCTTGGGGTGTGTTAAGTTACTAGCTAAGTTACTCCCACAATGACTAGCCTAAGAGAGTGCTTTTGTTACTCCATATGTGTATAACTACCTTCGTCTGGGTTTATTAGTCCCCATCGTATTTTGGGTCAAAATTTGACCACATATTTGACTGGCAAAAATGTTAATGCATGTCACCAAAATTATATTGTTGGACTCGTATTTGGATGTAGTTTCCAGTGATATTATTTTTGTTACATATAACTTATATTTTATTAATTAAAATCATGATCAAAATACGAGGGGGACTAGTAAACGAGGACGGAGGTAGTACTTGCTAAGAGATTTTTGCATACTCGGAACCTCTTTCCTTCAACCATGTTACGGTTGGATATTTCAGTTAATTCAGCAGAGTTGTTGATGCTGCACATGTTACATATGTGAAGATGTGTTTCTTGATGTCCTTTTCATTCTACCATCGCCTTTTCTCATGTTTTATATCTTTTGACACTAATTTATATTGATTTGTTCAGGCAGGGGATCATGGTTTTCTCAATTCATATTATGTTCATTTTGCCAATTCCCGAGTTTATGATGCAATAAAAACTTTAGCGCCTTAACATCACCAACACCTTCCCCCATGGTATAATGCTGATGCCGGTCTTTACATGCTTGCCAACAAGGTCCACATTCACACACAGATCATGTTTTTCCGTGGCATTCTCTGATACTAACGGTTTTGTTACTATTAGATAATTGGTTGTTTTAGAGAAAACGGTAGCATAGCATTAGGATCCCTGGATAAAGTATACTCGATCCAGTATTTAAGTTTATTCTCTTCTCAAGGTAACAAAGAAACAAAATAAATCATTATAATTTTATTAATAATCTAGCATGCATAATTAGGATCCCTGGAAGGCTAGATATTTTTACCTTGATTTACAAACTCATTTGGGTTGCTGCTACTTCCAGCTCCATGCTGCTCACTAGATTGTGCTGCTGTGCTGATGGAAGACATACTACGCTGTGACTGCAAGGCACTGTTCTCCATTTCACGAGGACTTGTACTCCAGAAATCTTCAGACAAACTACGATGTTTTATCGAGCGTCCTTGAATCCTTAAACCTTTGGAAGGCTCATCAACAGCTGTTATAGGAGTAGACTTCGCACATCCAAAACAATTTCTGCTCTGTTGCAAACCAGGATTGACCAATAAATGATTAGAACCAAAGTATTTGAGAGAAGTTGCAAAAAAGGGAAACAAGAAAATGCATCTGTAAAACCTATTGTGAGATCAACTTCCACTCCAGGCTTATAATAAGGTTTTACAGTAGTTGCCTGGTTTTCCATTGTGGGGTTGTGATTACATGGAACATGTCCACAATTGAGGAAAGCTAGATTTCGTAAAACAGAACATTAAAACAAAATCTAACTTGTGTGTCAATTCATTTAAATAGTATCAACAGAATATGTGTTCACTTAAAACATTTGAAACTTCTCTCATTCAATATCCAATCGGTTCCGACTCTATGCACATTTAAAACTGGATTAAGAATAAGTGTTCATTCGGACTTGATACTCGTGTGGTGAAAAAGATGCTATACTAGATCTGCACATACTTACTGACAATATCCAAAAATGTCTTGTTTTTGGACTTCAGTAATCAACGAAGATTACCATATTGATATTTGAGCACATTGCAAACATCAGCAACTCCGATGCATTTTCCGTCAAATTTGGGAAGTTGTTAGCTACATATGTTGAAGTTGAATCTATGCTTTTTGCAAAGGAAAAAGATATAGTACATGATAATACTCGGCAGTATACTCACATTCTTAAGCTTAAGTTTATTTAGAAATATCAGCCAATCTGAACAACCAGTTACAGGATTGATAATTTTGTCTTTTCTAGTCCGCAAGCAAATACAAAATTCAATATTTCGACCAAGCAAAACATCGATATATGTTTCCCTGCTCAGTGCAAGCAGATTTATGCTAAACCTCCCTAGAAAGCCACTGTCTGGAAGCTTCGGGGGCAGGAAAGAATAAGGAGCTCCAAGGAACCTAACAGCAGACCAAACGTATCAGTCTATAAACAGCATTGCTGGAAAACCACCGAACATGCTTTGGGCAGGTAATGACCACGAACAAAATGACATGGTACCATATCAAGCAATCATTCAGGTCGAGTTCAAACAGCTGAGCCCTCCCGGTAACCAATTATTTCTGACCGACAGGAGCTGATCAGGTAAGTGAATATCGAGACCTTAAATGGACGTGCGAAAACCTATCTAGTAACAGAGATCATTGCAGATTGGCACCACTATCATGAACAAATTTCATCATATGAACCGCAGCGACCGACCGCCTACACACCAATGAAAATATAACCTTGGTCTCATCGCGCGGACTAACTCTGAGAAACTACCGAAGAATCACAAAATCATCCAAACCAAACGGGAGCACCGATCCACTTCCCGCGCGATACAGGTCTCCTATAGTAACCACAGACGGAGCAATCGCGCGGCAGCAGAGTGCCCAGCGGACAAGAACAAGGCGAGCGAGAGATGGAGCGAGGTGGATAGGCAGGGAGTCGTACCCCACGCAGGCGACGAGGCGGCGCACCCACGAGGAGACCGACCCGCAGCCTAGCAGCATAGCATCCGGTTCGCCGTCGAAGGAGGCGCACGCACGGTCCCCAGCCCCGCCGCCGCCGATGCAGCCGCCGCAAACCCTAACCCTAGAACCACCCGTCCGCCCGGGGGATCGGCTACCTCGCCTGGGCTCGCACGCACGCACCGTTGCTCTCAGTCGCTTTTTTTTCCCCTTGGAATTGGAATTCGATCGAGGGGAGGAGGTCGGGGGGATTAGGACATTATTAGGTGGCGGCTTTCTTCTCCCTTATCTGCTTTTGGGTCTGTGCGCGGAGTGGGGAAGAATCATTGCAGTTCGTTGGCGTTGCTGGGCTAGCTTTTTTTTTTTTTTTTTTTTTTTTTTTGAGCTACGTTGCTAGGCTAGCCAGGCGCCCGACAGGGGGAGATCCCGCGTGCACGTGGCCAGATTGCTCCGCGTGTGCAGGGCGGGGGAAAGTGGTAGACTGGTAGCGCCCGTGCGAGGGTGACAGGTGGGGCCTCCCCCGGGGATTCGTTGGAGCCCGGATCAGTTGAGGGCTAGTCGTCCCGCTAGGATTACTTTTTTTAGGAGGCTAGGATTTAGCTTGGCTTGGAAAATTTTGAAACCTGACGTGCAACTACTGGTACTACGTGCTAGGGCGACTTAGATACCTTGTGTTTTTCTTGATATCAAAATACTCTTTTAGGCTAAGGAGTATCATATACTAGTATCATGCATATGATACTAGTGTATGATACTACCTTCATAGTGCATAGTTTTATAGAGTGGTATCATAGATGATCTTATTTATTGTCATGCATGACACAAAGTAGCATAATATTTATTATGATACGGTATCTACCTATGTTACTCTAACCCTCTCTATCTTCTTTAATTCTCTACCACATCAGCGTGTTTGCTATTCCCGAGTGCATGATACCGGCTAAGATACCACCACTATGGCCAGCCTTATTGCAAGGTGATCACCATATTATCTTTTATAAAAATATCAACAATCACTATGAGTGGATTGAGGGTGTCCTGGACTAAGGGGTCCGCGGGCCGCTGGCCTGTCTTTCATGGCCGTATTGATGGGCCGCTTCTAATCTGTCGAAGGAAGGCCGGACAACAGGCAACCCCGGGGTCCAGAAGGAAACCCAGGGCCGGCCCTGAGGGGGCGCAGCAGGGGCGGCCGCCCCGGGCCCCCCAAATCGAGGGGCCCCCTCCCAGGTACGTAGCAGGTTGCTGCACTGCAGACGCACAACGTCGTACTGGCTTGCTTTCCTCCTCCGATCACTGAGTAGATCCCTAAGTTGTTGGGCTCGCATGCATATAGCTGGAGTAAAAAAAAACTATTCGGCCTGGCCCAAGTAGTACCAACACATACGAAAGTCCTATGGTGAACAGTAAATTCGAAAAACATTGAAAAAATGTTCAAAAAAATCTGAATTTTTTTATGGCAAACTTTGACAAATGTTCTAAGAGCTTGCAAAGTTTCATCACGAAATCACATTCGTGGAAGTCATGGCAAAAAAAAACAAAATCAGTGCTCCAAAATGCTTTCGAAAGTAGCATTTTCCGAGTATCGATTTTATTTGTTTTGCCACGCCTTTCAGGAATGTGATTCCACGACGAATCTTTGCAAGCACTCGAAACTTTTGTCAATGTTTATCACAAAAAAAAATCAGATTTTTTTGAATTTGTTTTGATTTTTTCCGAATTTACTGTTCGCCCGAGCTCATTTGAGCTGGGGCTCACAAACTCCGCGTCCCACATAGCAGTACGTTTGCCTAAAGAAACATAGCAATACGTAGCTGGATCGTCAGACGTGGCATATATAACGCAAACACCGATCCGGATCTAGGAGCTTTGGAGCCGGGCATCACGCGCAAGCGCCGCCTTTTCGCCTCGCGTCGAGATCGTGAAAGCTTGTTTGAGCAGGAAACCCAAATTCGAAGAGACACGGGTGCGCGTCGGACCTGGCGGCGCACCAGCGGCTGCCTGTGGTTAGATTGAGTGCTGCCGACCGCTCGACGTTTTCGGCGCCGTACGTATCATGAACTGTTATGTTTCTACAGTTTGATTACAATGTTCTAATGTTGTAGATCTCAAATAGATTAAGAACGAAGTGATCTTCTGGATGCTAATCTTGGCTAGTAGCTTTTGCGTGAACTGGGCGATGAAGCATAAATGGGGTAATTAACCCTTGATTTACTTATTTGCACAACTAGTAAGAGGAATTTTGCACTATTACTTTCTGAATTGATTTCTGAAGATATGAGAGAATATTTCGATACTATTCATCTGGATATGCTCATATTTCATAATTTCTAGTATATTGCTATTTAGAATAACAATTTTATCATTAGTCAGCCCAAGAACTACTCTGCATTTTGGATCAAATTTCTTATAGGACACCATACATAGAGTCACCTATCTCCGAACCTTTTGTACCTCAGACATCATGGCATTAAACATAGCTTTGTATTTAGAAGGATGTATTTTGAATTGTGATATACATACTGGCCTTTTGTCTATTTTCTCCATAGTCCATCATATATACATCGGAATACTTGCGAGATCATAGTGACGCAGATCCCATATATATAATTATAATTTTATTCATATATTTGGAGATATGCACATAGAATATTTTTGTTACGATGTTTATATTAAGGGCCCCAAATTTTAGTTTCGCCCCGGGCCCCCAAACTCTCAGGACCGGCCCTGAGGAAACCTCCGAAGACTTGGCGTCTCCTCCAAGTCAAGCTTAGCATGGCCGGCATGATTATCTCCTGGTGGCAACCGACCATATGTAACCCTAAATACCCCTGGTGTCTATATAAACCGGAGGGTTTAGTCCGTAGAGGCCAGAGTCGTTATCATTATACCCACCTAGGGTTTAGTTCATCTGATCTTGAGGTAGATCAACCCTGTAATTGTCATACCAACAAGTCAATACAACCAAGCAGGACGTAGGGTTTTACCTCCTTGAGAGGGCCCGAACCTAGGTAAACGATGTCTCTACGTTCCCTGTTACCCATTGACTCCAAGATCCACAGTTCGGAACCACCTACCCGAGATCTGCCGATTTTAGTGCCGACATTGGCGCTTTCATTGAGAGTTCTGCTGTGGGATCATCAAAGGATCAATGGCTCGCTTAGTCATCAGCGACGGCATCCGCAGCGAAGACATCTTCGTTCCCGGCCAGCTCTTTGCGTTTGGCAGCATCGTGCTGCACGCTGATCCGACCGGTCGCCTTGGCCGGGTCGGTAGCTTTACCCCCAATCAGGAGATCAGGTTTGGAAACCTAGAGTTCATCGCTGACTCTCGGGGGGACCTTAATCTCGCAGGGTTCTCGGCTTTACCTGAAGAACCCGCAGACCTCGAGGCGTTGACTTCGGGTACGGCTCACCCCGCCATCGAGTCGGCCGCCACTCCGGATCCGGCCCTGAGTCCGGATCTAATATCCACGCTCGACGACCCAAGATCAGCCTTGGCCGAGCATGACTACGGGACAATTTCGAACGCCCCCCGCGCAACAATTCGGGTTGGCCCCGAGTACTGTCAGAACATGGATCCGACTGATCTCTCGCTATTAAACGGGATGCTGGATCGGATCCAGGCCCTGGGAATTACCAACGGCCAGTCCTCGGTCTACGACCGGATCGGACTTAAAGCCGATGACAGGGAAATTTACATCCCACCTGCTACCCACTTAGTTGCCACTATCGAAGACTCGGCCGAGGGCTTGTCCCCCCTCCCTCTGGAGCCAAGAGCGGATCGGATACAGATTTCCGATCATCAAGCTCCGTCCACCAGCTCGGCAGCTGACCTCCACTCCGGAGAGAGTCCAATGCCGAAGTCCAATTCGGCGCACAACCTCGTGTCTACGCAACCGTGCCTGGCCGAGGATTCGAATCCAGAACCCGGCTCGTCTGACTCCATGTCGGTCCGAGACGCAGCGGCCAAGACTCCGGACTCACGTCCAGTTGGGATCAAAATTTTCATACCACCCACCCCCACATCGAGTATTGCCCAAGTAACTCGGGACGGCCCGACGTATGGGATCTAATGTACGTGAAACAATAGCCCGGAGAGACAGTTCGGCAATTCTGGACTAAATTCCTTCTCGTCAAAAACAAAATAGCAGACTGTTGCGACAAGGAAATTTCAGTGGCTTTCCGGCATAATTGCCAAGACGAAGGCATCTTAAATGCCCTCGCCCGCCATCACATTCAAAACTTCTCTGAGTTATCGGACTTGGTGTTCAAATACTGCGACATGGAGGATGCTTGGCAGGCTCAGCGAGAGCTAACGGATTTAATCCATGCCGAGGAATCAAGACGTGCTCGGACAAAACGCGCACACCCCCACCGGTCAGGTCAACATGAGCCGTCCGAGAAAAAGAAGAAACTCCTGATAGGATCCAGAACAGTTCTTGACGAACTACTGGATAAATCGTGCCCTATACACTCTATTCTGCTCAACACAAACCCAACTCACAGCCTTCGAGCTTGCTGGGTGGTCAGGCAAGTTGCCAAGAGCGGCGAAGCCATCCTCAGAGGCTCATACTCAAACATATGTCTAGCAACACCCCCGGATGACGACACCGAGATCCTAACGATCTACGAGACTTACTCCTCTAAGAACCAGAGGAAAAGAGCCCTTCGAGAGCTTGGTCAAATTCACCATGTGGCAGCCACGGACTCATGGATAGACACACCTATCACTTTCGACGAAGAAGACCAGCCGAGGTCTCGCCCTATCCGAGCTGCTGCCGCCCTTGTCCTGGATCCTATAGTGGACGGATTTCGACTCCAAAAGGTGTTAATGGACGGCGGCAGTGGGTTAAACCTCATTTACGAGGACACCTTGGACAAAATGCAGTTCGACAGGTCTCGCATCGAGCAAAGTCACACCACCTTTCGAGGGATCATCCCCGGGAAGGAGGCACATTGCAGTGGCCGAGTCACTCTCGATGTAGTCTTCGGAACTCCCGAGAACTATCGATCCGAGGAATTACTCTTTCACATTGTGCCCTTCCGCAGTGGTTACCATGCCTTATTGGGGCGTGACACGTTCGCACAATTCCATGCTATCCCACATTACGGGTATATGAAACTTAAGATGTCAGGGGCAAACGGCGTGATCACAGTCATAGGTGATCCGGTCAAAGCTCTACGGGCCGAGAACAAAACAGCATCCCTCGCCCTTGAAGCATTATCCGAAGCCCTTGCAGCTGAAGAGTTAACCGCGCTCCGTTTAACGGTGGATAAGGACGATGTAATCCTTAGCAAAAAACCCAAATCCACATCCTTCAAGCCAGCAGACGAAATCGTCAAATTCCAAGTGCATCCGACGGATCCTAACAAAACCGCATCCATTGGAGCTCAGCTGAACCCCGCGGTTGATGAAGCATTGCACAATTTTTTGCGCAAAAACTGGGACGTCTTTGCCTGGCACCCGTCGGATATGCCAGGAATCCCACAAAACTTAGCCGAGCACAGCTTGAACATAATTAAAGACTTCAAGCCGGTTAAACAGGTGTTACGCCGATTTTCTAAACCCAAGCGTCAAGCCATGGGTGAAGAACTGGCGAAATTGCTCGAAGCCGGATTCATCCGAGATATCAAACATCCCGAGTGGCTGGCTAATCTGGTCATGGTACCTAAGAAAGACAAATCCTGGCGGTTGTGTGTCGACTTCAAGGACCTAAATAAGGCCTGCCCCAAGGATCCTTTCCCCCTGCCCCGTATAGATCAGATCATAGACGCCACGGCTGGGCACGACTCACTGTGTTTCCTCGATGCCTACTCCGGATACCATCAAATTAAAATGAAGGAGTCCGATCAAGCGGCCACAACCTTTATCACTCCCTACGGGCCGTTTTGTTTCAACACAATGCCCTTCGGGTTAAAAAACGCAGGGGCCACATACCAGCGCATGATCCAAACATGTTTGGAAAAACAGATCGGCAAAACGGTCGAGGCATACGTGGACGACGTGGTTATCAAAACCAAACATGTCTGTTAGCTGGTGGACGATCTCCGTCAAACCTTCGACAGTTTGCGGGCTTACGATATACGGCTCAATCCGGACAAATGTGTCTTCGGAGTGCCTGCGGGCAAGCTGCTTGGATTTATTGTCTCCCATAGAGGAATAGAGGCTAATCCGGCCAAAATCTGAGCCCTGTCCCAGCTTGCGGTTCCCACCGAGCTAAAACACGTCCAAAAACTGGCCGGCTGCGTGGCGGCCTTGGGTCGCTTCATTTCGCGCCTCGGAGAAAAGGCCCTACCACTTTATAGGATGCTTAAGCGGACCAAAAACTTCGAATGGACTAGTGAGGCAGCGGCCGCACTAGAGGAAATTAAAGCATTACTGGCTAGCAACCCCATCTTGGCAGCACCCAGCTTTGGTGAGCCAATGATGCTATACATTTCGGCCACAAACCAGGTGGTCAGTGCAGTTCTCGTAATTGAACGAGAGGCAGAAGGTCACAAGCTCCAGGTGCAAAAGCCAGTCTACTATGTATCCGAAGTGCTAACCCCGTGTAAAACAAGGTACCCGCACTACCAGAAGATCGCCTACGCAGTTTTTATGGCATCCAGAAAGCTCCAACACTATTTTCAAGAGTGCTCGGTCACGGTGGCATCCGAAGTACCCCTGAATGATATAATTAACAACAGGGACGCCACGGGCCGTATAGCCAAATGGGCCATTGAGCTTCTCCCCTTCGAAATCATATACCGACCGCGCCGAGCTATTAAATCTCAGGTGTTGGCGGATTTTGTGGCAGAATGGACGGAAGTCGAGCTCCCTAGAGAGTTCAGTACGTATTCGCATTGGACGATGTACTTTGACGGCTCAAAAATGCTTGCCGGACTGGGGGCTGGAGTGGTCCTCACATCTCCCACCGGCGACAATATCCGGTACGTATTGCAGATTATGTACACCGACTCTAACAACGCAGCCGAATACGAGGCCCTGTTGCATGGACTTCGGATGGCAGTTTCAATGGGTGTATAGCGGCTCGAGGTACGAGGAGACTCGAATCTCGCCATCTCTCAAGTTAACGGCGAATTCGACGCAAAAGACCCGAAAATGACAGCATATCGCAATGCCGTCCTAAAAATATTCGCCCGGTTTGAGGGGCTGGAGTTCCATCTAGATAGCAACCAAGCTGCCGATGTCCTTGCTCGAATGGGCGCTAAACGCGATCACGTTCCTGAGAACACCTTTCTGGAACGGCTCTTCAATCCGTCCGTGGTGTGGCAGGATAATGGCAAGGCCGCTGAAACCAAGGACTCGTGAGAGATCATCCCCCCAATTACCGAACCAGATGAAGGAATTATCGGGGGCTCGACAATCGAAGAAACATCTTTGGCCCATGAAGTCAAGGCAGTAATCGCGCCATGGACCGAGCCCTTCCCCGCCTATCTCCTCCGCCAAGAGCTACCCGATGACAAGACTGAGGAAAGGCGCATAATTCGGCAATCTAAGGCCTACAAGGTCCACGAGGGTGAACTTTACAAGAAAAGCACCACCGGAGTCCTCCAAAGATGTATATCCGAAGACGAGGGAAGACAACTCTTGGCTGAGATTCACGCTGGCATGGGCGGTCACCACGCAGCAGCTCGGGCCCTGGTCAGCAAGGCTTTCCGAGCCGGGTTCTTTTGACCCACCGCCCGCGCAAACACCCAAACACTGGTCCAGCATTGTGTTGGATGCCAGCTCTTCGCAAATCAAAGTCACATGCCCCCCACGGCTCTTCGGACGATACCGATCACTTCGCCTTTTGCGGTCTGGGGGCTGGACATGGTCGGACCACTTAAAGGGGGGACCAAGAAAAAGAAGTATTTACTGGTTATTGTCGACAAATTCACAAAATGGATTGAAGCAAAACCAGTAACCTCAGCCAAGCCCGGGCCGGTCATCGATTTTATATCCGACGTAGTTCACCGTTACGGTGTCCCCCGTAGCATAATAACGGACAATGGATCCAATTTCACTACCCAGGAAGTAAAGGACTGTTGCGCCAACTTAGGCATTAAGCTTGACTATGCCTCTGTATACCACCCACAGTCCAATGGACAAGTTGAGCGAGCTAATGGACTAATTTTGAGCGGCATTAAGCCCCGCTTGGTTCGGTCCTTAAAGGAATCCGACTGTCACTGGGTGGAGGAGCTCGACTCCGTATTATGGGGCCTGCGCACCACTCCCAATCGATCCACGGGCTATACACCGTTTTTCATGGTGTATGGGGCAGAGGCTGTTCTCCCCAACGACCTTATTCATGACGCACCTAGAGTTCGCATGTATGAAGAGAGGGAGGCCGAGTTGGATCGGCAAGATGACCTGGACGCCTTGGAAGAAGAGCGCGACGTAGCTCGGGCTCGTTCTACCTTTTATCAGCAGCAGGCCCGACGCTATCAAAGTAGGGAAGTACGGGCGAAGTAATATAACGTGGGTCACCTCGTCCTACGCCTCCCGAAGAAGCAGAAGCATAAACTGTCACCCAAATGGGAGGGGCCTTCATCATTGATCAAGTACTTGCAGGGGGAGCATATCGTCTCCGCGACCCAAAGGACAATCACCTAGAACCAAACCCATGGAACGCAGCTCGGCTCCGGCGCTTCTACGGCTAGACCAGCATCAACACCCTCTTCGGTCTATCCTTCTCGGATTCATATTTTCTTCTGTCTCATTTGGCTAGTATTTCCCAGGTTGTGTTCGGCCAAGCCGAGCGGCGTTAAGTTTCTCTCGGCAAACATCTTCAAATGTACCACACGTTCTTACCTGGGGGCCTCTTTTACGAAGCCGATAATACATCCTCTGTGCAACCATCAGTTTTTGTCATGTTTGCAACCTTCCAGTATCATTTTAAGCCATCATATGCATCAATTTGACTTAAGATTTGGCCAAGCTGGGTTGCCTCGCTCCTGTGCTTACTCCCTACGTTCCCGATTGTTCGGCTAGGGAGTAAAGGGAGCACCTCTGCGATTGTTACGTCCGGGTTACCCGGGTGCGTACCTCAGATGGGTGAAGCCGAAAGCTAGCATTCTTAAGAATATAATTGGTCGGCCATGAGGGAAGTGAAAATAATTGGTAGTTATTACCAGATTCTGGGGTTATTTTCCCGAAGTAACCATCACCTGTATATTTCGGGTCTTAGGTCATACGTTCATGGTCAACATGACAACCCGAGGAAAGGAACCCATGGAGGAACTATTTTCTTCGGAAGATGTTTCTTACGTCAAACAGTAATATAACATAACTCCCTGAGCGCGTTTTGTCTGTTCGCACCAAATGGCCGGATTGCCTGGTTCTCCAAAGTGTTTTTCCGATGTTCTCGGATCACGTAGTAGGAAACACTCCTCGGCCGATGGCTGAGGAGGCGAAAGCCGATGGCTGGTTAAGACAACATTTAAAGCACGGTTTGGAGAATATTTGATGTAAAGTACATAGATACATAGAATCAAAACACTACTCTCGGTCAAGGCCATCTATTAAGGTCTCCAGGGCACAATCTTCCTGGGAAGTCCGAGCAGCGGGCATCACTTGGTCATATACCAAATGTAGTGGCACTTCCTGCCCATCCGGCCCTACCGGCCCAACCCGAGCCAAATGCTCCGGATTAAGCTTGGTGAAACGGGGTTTAACCATCGCCCAAGCCTCCCGCACTCCCTCTCGGCAGACTGACATTTTCCATAGCTCAAAGCGGCGCCGAGCTCCTTTAAATCGGTTAGCAAGCTCGGCCATCCCTTCCGGAGCCGCCTCACCAAGCCACAATGCCTTGAACATGCTCTTCATAGCTTTTCGGGCCCGCTCATGCGCGGCGGATAGCTCCTTCAGTAGGTCCCGTCCGAAAAAGCTGGCCTCCTCTTCGGGGCGTCCGGTAAGGAGAACTAACAAGAGACGTGGCATTGTTCATACAGCAGTATAATACATACAATCTATATATCGAAAAGCTAGGTTGCACTCACCGAACATGCCAGCTTTCAGTCTCAGGTTCTCCTCCTGGGATTGGGCCAGTTGAGTTTTTAAGCTCTCAATTTCTTGGGCCTATTGTTGATTTTCCACCTTGAGTTTATCCCTTTCATCATGACTTTGGGTCAGCACACGGTAGCCAGCCTCTTGCTGCGACTCTGCGTACCTTTGCGCTTCTTTGGCCGCGTCCAGATCCTTCTGCAGTTGATTTATCGACTCGGCTGCTATGGGCCAATCTTTCATTAGAAAAGGTGTCCCACAAAACTCTTTATTAGATATATCCAGTTTGTCACTTACCATGTGCCTCTCTGGTCCATTTCTTGACCCCATCTAGCTCGGCCTCCACATATTTCAACTGTGTTCGGGTCAGCCCGAGGTCTTCGGACAACTTTTTGTTCTGTTCCCTCACAGCCTGCACAATAGTACGACATTATAAACATCAGACCCTTAACTCGGCCATCCCGCCCAACTTAAGGCTCGGGGGATACTGGGTTCCGTGCTCAATGAATAAGGGAATCTTGCTTCCCCACGAAAAACTTTTTCGGAAAGGGCTACTGGGTTAGGTTATGCGTCCGGTTATCAAAACCAATGGCGTTCTTGCAGACTGGTAGACAGAAGGTTGGCTACTCCCTCAAGCCCCGTTCGGGCAGCTCCGAGGTACGCGTCTATCGAATTAAGAGCGTTAAACTCCTGATCGGAAAACGCAGAGTGCCGCAGCGATGCCTTTCGCTACCGGTGATTCATCACGCTTTCGACCTCAGAGTTGGTAACCGAGACGTCCTCTGAGTCCCCTGGATGTTGGTCCTCGGTAGGGACCTCCGAAGTAACGCCGGCCACAACCGGAGACCTCGGTCTTGGGTCACCCCTCTGCACCTCTTCAACGTCCTCGGACGCAGGAGGTTCTACATATCGCCTGCAGGTCGTAGTAGAGGAAATTATTGATATTCGCAGTGGTTGTCGAAGATAAAAATACCAAAGGTACAGTGAATACATTACCTCTTTGGAGGGGGCGCGGTTGACGTAACTCCCGCTACCACCGCACGTTTGGACGCCCTGCGACCACTCATCGCTGGAGCCGCTGGTGCCGCTCTCGCTGATGTCCGGCGCGTTGTGCGGCGGCCCTTGGGAGTAGAAGTCAGCGTACTCGAAGCGACAGGAGCTGAGCGTCTTTTTCAAGACGAGGCCTTTTGGTCACTTACAGCGGAGGAGGGAAGCGTCCCGGGGTGATCGGCCAAAAGGGCCACTTTGGAGCCATCGAGACTCTCCTGGTAGAAGACTCCCTCCTCAAAATCAATCGATATTTCGAGATCATCGTGAAACCCAGGGTCATCGGCACGAGAATGACTCTCCGGTTGAGGAGCAGGGCAACTCACTGTCTCGATCCAGCGCCTCCAGCTCTGTTCGAATAGATTAGATATCCGATTAAGAGAAATTTATGTACCATCCGAACTATGAAGTGTAGTTAGACTCACCGTTTCGATGGGTTTATAGCTCGAGAAGCCATCCTTGGGCTTTAGTCGAGCAAACTCTTGCTCTTCTCCCTTGAAGAGATCGGCCAGGACGGCTGCCATTGCCGCTTGATCGGCAGGTCCTTTCCGTATGTAGCGGGTCGAGTCATTCGCCCCGTTGTAGCACCATAGAGGGTGCACCCTTTGCTGAAGAGATTGAATGCACCGAGCAATGGCTGCGGCCATCACGTCAATAATGGTCAACCCGTTATGGGCTAGCCACCTCACTTGAGCAGCTAGGTGCGTTACTTCGGCACTTTCCTCTTGGGAGGAGCTCTTCGGTCGCCAGTTGAACCGCTTCTTCGGAGAGGCAAGTGAGAATTCAGGCAGCCCCCTCCGAGTTGGATCGAATAGGGGGACATCTTCAATATAGAACCACTCCGAGGTCCACTCCTTGGCATCCTTCTTGGGAGTCCCTATAGGATACCCCGTTCCGGCAATGCGCCACACTTCGGCTCCGCCGACCTCGTAAATTGCCCCTCCTCGGGTGCGAGGGACAAGACAGAAGTATTTCCTCCACAACTTGAAGTGGGCCTCGCAACCCAGAAACATCTCACAAAGAGCAACGTAGCCCGAGATGTGCAGAATTGATCCTGGAGTGAGATGGTGGAGCTGGATCCCATAAAATTCCAGTAAACCCCTCAGAAAGGGGTGAATGGGGAAGCCTAGACCTCATAAGAGGAAGGGCACGAAGCATACCCTTTCCTCCCCGTGTGGGGTGGGGAAGTTCTCCGCAAAAGCTTCGCCGTTTGCAGAAGTCAATCCGAGGCGGGTGGACGCAAGATCTGATAGAGGTAGATACCCCTGTGTCTCGAGGCTGCTCAATTGAATATGGGAAACTGAGCAGCTCACCCAGTCACCTTGAAGGGGGCCGTGAGGGCGCGAGGAGGAGCCTGGAGCGCTCGCCATTGTTCAAGGTTTGCTGACTCTGGCCTTTCGGTGATTTGGGAGTGGGGTGCGTTAACCTTCACACCCTTAGCCTATTAAATAGGCGTCTTCCCCGGGCCCAAAAGGGGCATTTCTGTCAAAAACTATTGGATCGTTTGCCTCCCTCTGGCGCACGGGAATCGAGGGGTGTCATTAACTCTAAACAAAGAAAACGACGCGGCAGGCCCCGCGATGCCTAATTAAGCCGGGGAATTGTCGGCGGCTGGACTATTATCAGCCGGACATTGTTGAGGGAAGGAACTCGCCCCACAAGCCGAAGACTTTGGACACGTGGAACTGACGAAGATTATTGTCCTCGGCGTTGGAGGCAAGTTTGGGGGCTACTGAGGGTGTCCTGGACTAAGGGGTCCTCGGGCTGCTGGCCTGTCTTCCATGGGCCGTATTGATGGGCCGCTTCTAATCTGTCGAAGGAAGGCCGGACAACAGGCGACCTCGAGCTCCAGAAGGAAACCTCCAAAGACTTGGCATCTCCTCCAAGTCAAGCTTAGCGTGGCCGGCATGATTATCTCCTGATGGCAACCGACCATATGTAACCCTAGGTACCCCTGGTGTCTATATAAACCGGAGGGTTTAGTCCGTAGAGGCCAGAGTCGTTATCATTATACCCACCTAGGGTTTAGCTCATCTGATCTTGAGCTAGATCAACCCTGTAATTGTCATACCAACAAGTCAATACAACCAAGCAGGACGTAGGGTTTTACCTCCTTGAGAGGGCCCGAACCTGGGTAAACGCTGTCTCTACGTTCCCTGTTACCCATTGACTCCAAGATCCACAGTTCGGAACCACCTACCCGAGATCTGCCGGTTTTAGTACCGACATGGATCTTTCATCCACACCGCACACACCTTACTTCTAACTAGTTTAGCTAAATCATGGGCAGCACAATTAGTCTCTAGGAGCATGCTCAAAAATAATATGTGGGAAATCACACGCAAGGTGATATATATCATCAAAAACTGTCGCCGATAGACCGAAAGAGCGACCTCCATTCTTCATTGTCTCTGTCACCTCGATGTTGTCAGAGTTCACTTCTATGCGGTTACACCCGACTAGAGACCAAATTGTAAGGTCAATGTCTTGACCATAAGCGCATCTCCGCACCAATCGGTTTCCCCGTTTTCTACCGCGACGAATCTGCCATTCGAGTCTCTGATGATAGCGTCATATGAGCCCTTGAGTAAGTCTGGGTTTAAAGCCCCATCCACGTTTAGCTTCACATAGTTGCTCCTTGATCTTTCATAGCCATGTCGCTTGATCATCGCCTTTGTATCACTTGCCATAGTATAGTTAGCAACCAAAGCTCTAATTGCCATTACTATGAACTTAGCTTCATGGACCTTTTCATTATGCACTAACTTTCTCCTCTCCCACCATAAATACCAGGAACCAATAGCAATTGCTTCCGTTGAATTTCCCAGACCGATGACCACACATTCTTCAGCTGGTTGTAGCAACAAATGTTCTAGCACAGCTTCTCTCGAATGATCCACATCGCATGCTTTATAAATAGCAAAGTCCAAACCCAGTAACCGCCATACCTCTTTAGCTTTTGCATAAGTGAAATAGGTGCTTGGTATCCTTCGCTCATATACCGCATGTAGGACATTGTCCACTGATTTTTTATGTCTGTTAGCCAAAGTCACCCGACATGGTAGCGATCATAACAAAGTTCGCCAAAGGAAAAAAATTTAACCTTGGCATGACAACTTGTCGTCCCCAATGTTGGTGAATTCCGTGAGGGTCCGACTGTATTTTCTCCTCATATTTTATGTCCATATTGGTTGTGCCACTCCGCAAAGTATGCCGATCTCACTAAGAATCTCCCGTTTTTGCACAAGTTCCATGCTACGAAGTCCGACATATCAAATTCAAGCAACGGAATCGCAAGGATTCACGCCGCATCAACTTGCCAGAATGTTTGAGAAACCAACTCTTCATCCTAATGACCCGTAACAGGGTCAATGAAATCACTTACTTTTGATAGTAAATTGCCTCCCCGAGGCGTGATCACTGATACGTCTCCAACGTATCTATAATTTTTGATTGTTCCATGCTTATAGTATCAATCTTGGATGTTTTATATGCAATTATATGTCATTTTATATCATTTGTGGGAACTAACCTATTGACCTAGTGCCCAGTGCCAGTTGCTGTTTTCTGCTTGTTTTTGTTTTTTTTTTTCAGAAAATCAGTACCAAACGGACTCCAAACGCTACGAAACTTTTTGAAGATTTTTTTCTGGACAAAAGAGACCCTAGAAGCTTCGGGGAAGGACCAGAAGACCTACGAGGAGACGACAAGGCAACAGGGCACGCCCAGTTACCTTGTGGGCCCCACGTGGCTTCTTTTGACCTAATTCCACTTCTATAAATTCTCAAATATTGGGAAACCAACAGAGAACCACCTCAAATAACTTTTCCACCGCCGCAAGCTTCTGTTCTTCCGCGATCGCGGCACCCTGCCGGAAGGGGAATCGATCACGGAGGGCTTCTACATCAACCTTGTTGCCCTACCGATGATGTGTGAGTAGTTTACCACAGACCTACGGGTCCATAGCTAGTAGCTAGATGGCTTCTTCTCTCTCTTTGATCTTCAATACAACGTTCTCCTCGATCTTCTTGGAGTTCTATTCGATGTAATCTTCTTTTGCGGTGTGTTTGTTGGGATCCGATGAATTGTGGGTTTATGATCAGATTATTCATGAGAAGTAATTGAGTCTTTTCTGAACTTTATTATGCATGATTTTTTATAGCTTTGTATTTCTCTCCGATCTATCCGTTTGGTTTCGGCAACTAGATTGATTTATCTTCAGCGGAGAGGTGCTTTGTAATGGGTTCAATCTTGCGGTGCTCTATGTCCCAGTGACAAAGTAGGGGACAAGACACGTATTTGTATTGTTGCCATTAAGGGTAAAACAACGGGGTTTATTCATATTGATTGGGTTTACTTTGTCTACATCATGTCATCTTGCTTAATGCGTTACTCCGTTTTCATTAACTTAATACCCTAGATGAATGCTGGATAGCGGTCGATGGGTGGAGTAATAGTAGTAGATGCAGGCAGGAGTCGGTCTACTTGTCTCGGACGTGATGCCTATATACATGATCATTGCCTTGAATATCGTCATAACTATGCACTTTTTCTATCAATTGCCCAACAGTAATTTGTCTACCCACCGTATGCTATGTGTTCAAAAGAGAAGCCTCTAGTGAAAACTATGGCCCCCGGGTCTACTTTAAACATAAAAAGAAAACCTAAATTTACTTGCTGCAATTTTATTTCTATTATTTTGTTTTGCAATTTATCTATCTACCACTACAAGATTTAATCCTTACAAGTAACGAGTTCAAGGGGATTGACGACCCTCTTGCCCGCGTTGGGTGCAAGTATTTGCTTTTGTGTGTGCAGGTGCTGTTCACGAGGCTTTGTGTGATTCTCCTACTGGTTCGATAACCTTGGTTCTCACTGAGTGAAATACTTATCTCTACTATACTGCATCTCCTCTCCTCTTCCGAGAAAATCCCAACGCACATCACAAGTAGCAATCACTTTCCTGGTAGGTGAGTTAAGGATCCATTCATCATCCCAAACATTGATCGGACTACCATCATCGATCCTCCATATATGACCTCTTTTTAGTGTCTGGACCCCCGACATAATACTTTGCCATGTGAATGAGGCTCTCTTTTTCAGAGTTGCATTCAAAATATCATAATCTGGATAATATTTGGTTTTGAGAACACAGGCACAAAGAGAATCCGGATTATCAATTACCTTGTGTTTCTTTTTAGAGCTAGTTTGCAACGCATGATAGAAAAAATAGAAATGGAAAAGAAAAGTTAATTACATCTGGGTACATAACTTGCACGGCGGTAACAGCCCCATAAAAATGGTACATCAACTTTGATGTGGACTCGTTTAGGCCCAAATCGCATCTAAACTAGACACGTCGGCTACCATGTACGCTAGGGTCACCCGGGTGTGCATCATCCCACACCAACCCAGACCAACGCAACAAAAAGACAGGGATGGGGTTCACCATTGGTAGTATAATTGGCGAAGCTTTTCTCAAATCGCAACCGGTGTTGTGTTGCTGCACGCAACCTGTTTTGCCAATGATTACATACGTTAAATTTTACTGGCGAAAACCCACGCGCCGCAAAATACACCGTCAGTCTTGTCTCATCCCTTCTTGCTTTAATCACGCGCGGACAACACGTGTCGTTCATCGGGTACTGAAGCACCACCACCACGCATTAAGCTCCGTGAGCATGGACGTTACCCACCATGACCGTAATTAGTGACGACGGATTTAATGTGCACAAGGCACCGATGCTCTAGGCGCGAGTTTTAAGGTCCAGGCTAGATGAATTGCAATATCGTACTTTCTTAGTCCTCTTGTCCCACCTCCCTGTTATAGGTCCTGAAGTAGATTTCCACTCATCCACCCCCTCCTCAAAACCCCCAATCGACCGCCGCTAGGAAAGATGGTGAGCAATAGATCACGTCGGAAAGCTTGAAATTCATGGCATGCCTCTGCCGTCCGTAGCACCAGCATAACCATGAACCCTAACAAAGGGCGGTGGATGTTGTTTGATGTAAACGATGGGAAGCTCGAGCGGCTCGCCGACCGCGGCCTCTTTCCAACGCGCCAGCAGGTCGGTTGGCTAGCACCAGCTGGAGAGGGCACGTCGACGCAGAACGCGACCGCGGCCTCTTTCCGATGCGCCAGCGGGTCGGTTGGCTAGCACCAACTGAACAGGGCATGTCGACGCAGAACGCGACCCAGGTCCCTTTGGCATGTCAAAGAGTGCTTCTATTGTCATTTGTGATGCGGGGAATGTCATTGCCGTTACACGACTTTTCCGTGATCTGGTCTTCTGCTATGCCATTCAGCTCCACCACGTTACACCTAACGAAGTGCTCCACATTTCCTGCTTCACAGCAATGTGCGAATGCTTCATGGGGATCAATCCCCACTTCAGGATGTGGAAGAAATGCTTCCATGTGTGGTCGCAGAGAAGCAGAGATGAACTCTGCGAGTGCGGCAGCGCCAACATTCAGTTGAAGCCAAATTCCAAGTACTTTAAGATGGGATTACCTGAACCTGTCAATAAATGGAAATAGAGATGGTTCTACTACCCAACCAAGTAACTAAAATATCCATAACTAATCTATGGCAGGTTCTACAGCTGGGAAGTAACACACGCACACCCAAAGCCATCTTAAAAGTCGTCGTATTTCTTTTCCCTAGCTAATCCCCCATTAACGCCGCCTTCAACCAACTCTTTCCCCCTCTGATGGGTTCTCTTATCTTACCTTCTTCGTCCATCTCACCATTCTAAGGGCGTCTTTGATGTCGTCGTTTATTCTCAGTGTCACCAGATGATCTCTCCTTTGTCAACTCCGCAGTTGTCAGTTCTCTCGCATTGCCGGACACTCCTCTTCTCGACCTCATTTGTACCGATGAGCTCATGTGCCACCGTCAAAAATTTCACTACAAAATTTGCTCTATTTTGCGACGTTTCACTTGTGTCACGTAAAACCGTTTTTTGTCACGAAGAATGTACTGGTGACGTTTTTCGGCCATCACCCCCATCGTCACTAAAGCACCGTCATAAAAAAATCTTAACGGTACCACTTCGTCCGTCACGTAAGATCGTGTCTTAGGTGACGAACCCAAATTCATCGTCGAAGCTATTTTGTGCGACGGCCAAAAAATGTCACTAGAACTGTCACCGTATACGACCTGCCCATCCCTCATCGTAGTTATCGGTGACGATACATCCGTCACTAACAACCGACCCACCATGTTTGACCAGTCAACATTTCTGACATAGGGGCCCATAATAGGCTGACGTGGCACCTTACAGCTGGGCCGACTGAGGTTATATCACCGACAGTGCCCGTCAGTAATAAGTTGGGCGTCAGTTTTGACTGGTAAACGCCGCTGACATATGGGCCCAGATGCTGACGTGGCTGCTTACATGTGGGACTAGAGGTGGGTGACGTGGTTTCTTACATGTGGTTCCATATTGCTACTTGTGAGCTGCGTTGGGATTTTCCCCGAAGAGGAGAGGAGATGCAGTACAGTAGAGATAACTATTTCCCTCAGTGAGAACCGAGGTTATCGAACCAGTTGGAGAATCACACAAAGCCTCATGAACAGCACCTGCACACACAAAAGCAAATACTTGCACCCAACGCGGGCAAGAGGGTCGTCAATCCCCTTGAACTCGTTACTTGCAAGGATTAAATCTTGTAGTGGTAGATAGATAAATTGCAAAACAAAACAAAATAAGTAAAATTGTAGCAAGTAAATTTAGGTTTTCTTTTTATGTTTAAAGTAGACCCGGGGGCCATAGTTTTCACTAGAGGCTTCTCTCTTGAACACATAGCATACGGTGGGTAGACAAATTACTGTTGGGCAATTTATAGAAAAGTGCATAGTATGATGATATTCAAGGCAATGATCATGTATATAGGCATCACGTCCGAGACAAGTAGACCGACTCCTGCCTGCATCTACTACTATTACTCCACCCATCGACCGCTATCCAGCATGCATCTAGGGTATTAAGTTAATGAAAACGGAGTAACGCCTTAAGCAAGATGACATGATGTAGACAAAGTAAACCCAATCAATATAAATAAACCCCATCGTTTTACCCTTAATGGCAATAATACAAATACGTGCCTCGCTACCCCTACTGTCACTGGGGCAGTTACTTGTCCCCTACTTTGTCTTGTCCCCTACTTTGTCACTGGGATATAGAGCACCGCAAGATTGAACCCATTACAAAGCACCTCTCCCGCTGAAGATAAATCAATCTAGTTGGCCAAACCAAATGGATAGATCGGAGAGAAATACAAAGCTATAAAATCATACATAATAAAGTTCAGAAAAGACTCAATTACTTCTCATGAATAATCTGATCATAAACCCACAATTCATCGGATCCCAACAAACACACCGCAAAAGAAGATTACATCGAATAGAACTCCAAGAAGATCGAGGAGAACATTGTATTGAAGATCAAAGAGAGAGAAGAAGCCATCTAGCTACTAGCTATGGACCCGTAGGTCTGTGGTAAACTACTCACACATCATCTGTAGGGCAGAAAGGTTGATGTAGAAGCCCTCCGTGATCGATTCCCCCTCCGGCAGTGTGCCGGAAAAGGCCTCCAGATGGGATCGCGGAAGAACAGAATCTTGTGGCAGCGGAAAAGTTATTCGAGGTGGTTCTCTGTTGGTTTCCCAATATTTGAGTATTTATAGAAGTGGAATTAGGTCAAAAGGAGCCACATGGGGCCCACAAGGTAACAGGGCGCGGCCACCCCCCTCGGCGCGCCTTGTTGCCTTGTCACCTCCTCGTGAGTCTTCTGGTCTCCTCCCGAAGCTTCTAGGGTCTCTTTTGTCCAGAAAAAAATCGTCAAAAAGTTTCGTAGCGTTTGGACTCCGTTTGGTACTGATTTTCTGAAAAACCAAAAACAAGCAGAAAATAACAACTGGCACTGGGCACTGGGTTAATAGGTTAGTTCCCAAAAATGATATAAAATGACATATAATTGCATATAAAACATCCAAGATTGATACTATAATAGCATGGAACAATAAAAAATTATAGATACGTTGGAGACGTATCACATATGCTGGTGACGGCATCCATAACCATCACAGTTTGTAGACTCCGATAATTTGTTTTATATTTGAATTTGCTGCCAAATTGGAATAAATTTCATAATTTGCTCTCACATGTTTGATTCATAGTTGGAGACATTGCAATTAAGAACCATGGGACAAAGTACCGCACAACAAAATAAGACACTTGTCAGCTTCAACTGCATCCTGCTGCTCTTGAATTACCTTGATGACAGCTTTAGTTCTTCCTGCAGATCCAATAGGGCATTACAACTTCTTCATTGTTGTCTACCAGGATCAGTTTGAAACATTCAAGTTCATCCTTGTGCTCTGACAGGGCCTTCTTGACAGATTCAAGTTTGCTGCTGCTCTGCGAGGGCCGTCTTGATAGCTTCAAGTTCGTCCTGTTGCTTTGCCAGAGCGTTCTTGACAACTTCAAGGTCTTCCTGCTGCTCTCGCGGTTCCTCCTATTCCTCTGCGAGGGCCGTCTTGATAGTGAAATATGATTTCAATCACACTATATTCCATGGTATGTAAACAACCAGATATGTCAAGTACTCCAAAATAGTTGTGAGTAAAGTTACCAGAATGGTCAAATTGTTGATTGATATGTCTCCGTCGTATCTACTTTTTCAAACACTTTTGCTCTTGTTTTGGCCCCTAATTTGCATGATTTGAATGGAACTAACCCGGACTGACGCTGTTTTCAGCAGAATTGCCATGGTCTTGTCTTTGTGTAGAAAATCAAAGTTCTTGGAAATGGATGAAACTTTTTGGAGATTTTTTATGGAATATATAAAAAATATTGGCATCAAGAACTACTGGAGGGGGGCCACCCAGTGCCCACGAGGCACCAGGGCGCGCCACCCCCCCAGGCACGCCCTGGTACCTCGTGGGGCCCACGTGGCTCCGTCTGACCTAATTCCAACGCTATAAATTCATTTTTCCAGAGAAAAAAATAGGAGAGGAAGTTTTATTGCGTTTCACGATACGGAGCCGCCGCCACCTCCTGTTCTTCATCGGGAGGCCAGATCTGGAGTCCGTTCAGGGCTCCGGAGAGGGGGATCTTCCGGCATCGTCATCATCAACCATCCTTCATCGCCAATTTCATGATGCTCACCGCCGGGAGTGAGTAATTCCTTCGTAGGCTTGCTGGACGGTGATGAGTTGGATGAGATTTATCATGTAATCGAGTTAGTTTTGTTAGGGTTTGATCCCTAGTATCCACTATGTTCTGAGATTGATGTTGCTATGACTTTGCTATGCTTAATGCTTGTCACTAGGGCCCGAGTGCCATGATTCCAGATCTGAACCCTTTATGTTTTCATGAATATATTTGTGTTCTTGATCCGATCTTGCAAGTTATACGCACCTGCTATGTCTTATGATCCGCATCCCCCAAGGTGACAATAATTGGGATTCTTTCCGGTGATTGCCATAGTTTGAGGAGTTCATGTATTCACTAAGTGTTAATGCTTTGTTCCGGTTATCTATTAAAAGGAGGCCTTAATATCCCTTAGTTTCCTTATGGACCCCTCTGCCACGGGAGGGTAGGACAAAAGATGTCATGCAAGTTCTTATCGCAAGCACGTATGACTATATACGGAATACATGCCTGCATTACATTGATGAATTGGAGCTAGTTCTGTGTCGCCCTAGGTTATGACTGTTACATGATGAATGTTATCCAACGAATATCACCGATCCAATGCCTATGAGCTTTTCAAATATTGTTCTTGCTAAGTTACTACTGTTGCTACTGCTGTTACAATTGCTATTACTACTGCTGCTACCGTTACTGTTACTGTTACTATCATTCCTACTGCTATCAAACTATCATATTACTGTGCTACTGATCACTCTACTGCAGATATTTAGTTTCCAGGTGTGGTTGAATTGACAACTCAACTGCTAATACTTGCAAATATTCTTTGGCTCCCCTTGTGTCGAATCAATAAATTTGGGTTGAATACTCTACCCTCGAAAACTGTTGATCCCCTATACTTTTGGGTTATCAAGACCTTTTTCTGGCGCCGTTGCCGGGGAGCATAGCTATATTTGGTAAGTCACTTGGGATTTATATCTGTTGATCACTATGAAGAATCTGAAAGACACTAGAACCAAGATCGTTCCCTCTACGACGAGGGGAGGTAAGGAACTGCCATCTAGCTCTGCACTTGATTCACCTTCTGTTTTGAGTAAACTTGCAACACCACAACATGCTATTAATTCTGATATGTCGCAAGTTATTGATGATACTACCTCTACTATGAATGATACTCTTGATGATGCTAGTACTATGCCTGATAATGCTGTGCCACTTGGTGAATTTCTTACTGAACAAATTGCCAAAGCTAAAGAAATTGAAAATGCTGAAACTCTTGAGAATTATGATTCACCTATTATGCCTAGCTCTCCTACTAGAGTTGAAACACCTGAGGAACAATGTTTTGATAGGGAGACCGCTAGAGCCATCCTTGCTTGTAATGATAGAGATGAGGTTATAAAATTGCTTGCTGATATGAGGGAGAAAATGAAATATGATCCTAAGTTTGCTACCTCTCCCATATTTGTTACTGATAATGATTACGAATTCTCTGTTGATCCTGAGCTGATTAAGTTGGTAGAATCTGATCCTTTCCATGGTTATGAAACTGAAACCGTTGTGGCACATCTTACTAAATTAAATGATATATCCACCCTATTTGCTCATGAGGAAAAAATTCGCTATTACTATATTCTTAAGTTATTTCCTTTCTCATTAAAGGGTGATGCTAAAGAATGGTATAATACTCTTGCTCCTGGATGTGTGCGTAGTCCCCAGGATATGATTTATTACTTCTCTGAAAAATATTTTCCTGCTCATAAGAAACAAGCCGCCTTACAGGAAATATTTAACTTTGTGCAAATTGAAGAAGAGAGTCTCCCACAAGCTTGTGGGAGGCTTCTCCAACTACTTAATGCTTTGCCTGATCATCCTCTCAAGAAAAATGAAATACTTGATATCTTCTATAATGGACTAACCGATGCTTCTAGGGATTACCTAGATAGTTGTGCGAGTTGCGTTTTCAGGGAACGGGCTATTGAGCAAGCTGAGGAATTATTGAATAATATATTGAAGAATGATAATGATTGGACACTTCCTGAACCACCGCCTAAACCCACTCCGAAGAAGAGGGGTATTTTATATCTCAGTCCTGAAGATATGCAAGAAGCGAAGAAATGCCAGAAAGAAAAAGGTATTAAAGCTGAAGATGTTAATAATTTACCGCCTATTGAAGAAATACATGGTCTTGACAAACCGTCACAGGTAGTAGAGGTAAATTCTCTTATAAAGTTTGATGAAGTGATATTCCTTACAACAAACCTCCTAGTCAATGCTTGTATGAATTTGACAATTATATGATGAAGCAAGATCATTTCAATGCAAATGTTATGAAACAATTGAAACAAAATACCTATATGATAGATCGCTTGAGTGACTTGTTATTTAGAATTGCTAATGATGTTAAAGGTGTTAGTAAACATGCATCTATGGTTCAAACTCAATTAGATCAAGTTGCTAAATCTCAGAGTGAATTGCTTAATGAAATGAATAACAATATGAATGATCATGCTGTTAGAGTAATGACTAGAGGGGGTAGAATGACTCAGGAGCCACTTTATCCTGAGGGTCACCCTAAAAGAATTGAACAAGATTCTCAAAGAATTAATGATGATGCACTTAGTCCATCTAAAAGGAAAAAGAAAAAGAAAAATGATAGGACTTTGCATACTTCTAGTGAACCTGAGGTAGAAAGACCTTTAGAGGATAGTAATGATGTTTCTGTTTCCGATGCTGAAACACAATCTGGTAATGAGATTCACCTGATGATAATAATAATGATGATGCTCATGTGGATACCCAACCAGATAACGATAAGGAACCAGATAATGATGTTGAAATTGAACCTGCTGTTGATCTTGATAACCCACCTCCTAAAAATAAATGTTATGATAAAAAAGACTTCGTTGCTAGAAAACATGGTAAAGAAAGAGAACCATGGGTTCAAAAACCCATGCCCTTTCCTCCTAAACCATCTAAGAAAAAGGATGAGGAAGAATTTGAACGCTTTGCTGAAATGCTTAGGCCAGTCTTTTTGCGCACTCATTTGACTGATATTATAAAGATGCCTCCCTATGCTAAATACATGAAGGACATTGTAACAAATAAAAGAAAGATACCTGAAGCTGAAATTTCTACCATGCTTGCAAATTATTCTTTTAAGGATGGAGTGCCTAAGAAACTAGGAGACCCAGGAATACCAACTATACCATGCTCCATTAAAAGAAATTATGTCAAAACTGCCTTGTGTGATTTAGGAGCCGGTGTTAGTGTTATGCCTTTCTCTTTATATAAAAGACTTGATTTGAATAAACTCACTCCCACTGAAATATCATTGCAAATGGCTGATAAATCAACTGCCATACCTATCGGTGTTTGTGAGGATGTGCCCGTTGTAGTTGCAAATGTTACTATCCTGACAGACTTTGTTATACTTGATATGCCTGAGGATGACAATATGTCAATTATCCTTGGTAGACCCTTTTTGAATACTGCAGGGGCTGTTATTGATTGCAACAAAAGCAAGGTCACTTTTCATATCAATGGTAATGAACATACGGTGCACTTTCCGAAGAAACAATTTCAAGTGAATGGTATTCATATTATTGATAGGACTCCGACAATTACCATCGGAAGTTTCCAAATCCCTCTTCCGACTGTTAAAAAGAAATATGAAACTTTTATTGTTGGGGAGATGCATATCCCCGTTGAGGTAACTTAGTGTTATACGAAAATTCTTCGGTTTCATGTCACTCGAAAGTGGTTTGTTAATAAGACTTGATCAACCTTATTAATGGATTCTTTTTTAGGGGCATGGGATTGATGAATTCAGTAGGCACAACCTTCTGTACCCACCTTTTATTTTCTGCTATTGTTAGTTAAATAAAATAAAATGCCTTATTTATCCTGTTTTCTGATTTATCCGTGTAATAAAAAAAAGGGGGTGCCCAGAAATAAAAGTGCTCAGAATGTAATAAAATTTTGACATGATTTTTTATTTAATATTTAAGAATTTTTGGCACAAAAATTATACCAGGAGGGTGCCCCTGGTGCCCACGAGGCACCAGGGCGCGCCACCCCCCTGGCGCGCCCAGGTACCTCGTGGGCCCCATAGGGACCCCCTCACTTATCCCTTTAGCTCACTTCGTCTCTTACCTCTAGCAAAAATTCCTGGTAGCTCTCTCTCTTGTGTTCTTGCTCACAAAACTAATTTTTTTGATCTCTTTGCTCGGAGCTCCGTTTCCGAAACTGTTTTGGGGGATTGCTCCTTGGTATGTTACTCCCCCATTGCTCCAATTAGTTTTTGGTTTAGTGGATTATATTTTGCATAATTAGCTACTGTTGGTGCTACAGAAAATGAGCTTGCATGTTGAATTCTTTGAGTTCCAAGTAGTTTGAATGCTTAATATAGCCTCTAGGCATCCATATGAGTAGTTGCTATCAATCTTGTGAAGTTTTATTGATATCATTTTGTGACCCAAAAAATTTCAGAAATTATTCTTAGGAAAATGAATATCTTCCGGAGAAGTTCTTCGAGGAGGAGGTCCTCGGAAGCTTCATCAAGTGAAAGCTCGGCACGCCAATCATATGAGGAACCAAGGGCAAGTTCAGTGTGAGGTGCCGAAGCAAAATCTTGTCGGTGGCCGTGCAACGAGTTCATGCTAGGTGCTGGCATCAAGGAGGAGTTTGACCAATATATTCACAATGCCGAGCTCTCCGCTTTCATCACAGATAAGCCACCACAGCACTACAACCTCACTCATTCCTTCACTCAGTACTTTGACTTTCATCAGCACACTTCTAGAGTTTTATTTCACCTCTATGACAAATCTTATAATATGCCTCTAGAAGAATTCTGTGATGCATGCAAAATTCCGTATTGGGGTTCGTTAGACGAACCACCAAGATCTGATTATGAGTTGTTTCTTAATAGCCTTTGTAACGGTGAGGATAGGGGAATCACGCATGCTAGAATTAATAGCATTCATTTCCCCGCTATTCGGTACTTTGCGCTTTTTAATGGTAAATGTGTCACTGCTAAGCAAGACTGTAGTGCACTTTGCGCCCCTGATCTGAGTCTTATTCATGCAGCCTTGACTGGTGGCAAGCTTTATAATCTTGGGGCCATTGTAGCACGTAGGTTGCAGCGTAATGCGGGTAGTGGTGATTTATATGGAGGAGTTTATGCCTCCCGCTTAGCTGCAAAGTTAGGGGTCTCGCCCAAATTCAATGATCCCCTCTTGTCTTATAAATATTTAAATTTCGAAGCAATGCGAGAACATAGGTTTTTAAAACGCAACGCACAGGGTTATGAATATAACCTAGTCTTTAATAAATATCACTCTGTGTATATTGCTTTGCCTGCGCCTGCTCTCTTTGATTTTCAAAACAAACATAGATACTTTCTTCATGACAGTAAGGTGCACGAGTACAAGGCGGCTGTCGAAGCTGCTCGTCAGGCTGAGGAGGCAGCCCAGAACGCCTCTACGAGCTATCATTTCGATTATTATCCAGAACAGCCATGGCCGTAGACCGAGCTAGGCAAAAGCCTAAGCTTGGGGGAGTACGTATTTCTCACCAACATTACATTCATGTCCACACATTTCATTCCAGTTGTCGGTGTTCATACTTTTTCATTGTATAATCCATGCTAGTTTTATTTTCCTGTTTTCTGCTTGTCTGTTTGAAAAACTTTGAGAAAATCCAAAATTATTTCTCGTTTCTTTTCGGTTTTTCTTTCTAGCTTAATTAGTTGTAGAATTAAAAGAAAACCCAAAAAGATTTCCCATTTCTTCTTTTACTTGTTGGGAGTTCTCCCGTGTGAATAGTTTTCTTCTCTCGTTTTTCGTTTTCTTCTTTAATTTGCTTTCTTCAGAAAACTAAAAACTCCAAAAATATTTCGGTGTGTTTTTCTGAAATTCTTTTCTTTTGTTGAGTCATTGAAAGGAGAAGACCACGATGAAAATGTTGAGTGGCTTTCATATGCATTATTGTTGATTTAACAAAGTGCCCATTTTACCTTGTCTTCTCCTTTGAATAAAATGCTTGCAGATTCCAGCTTAGTTCACGGCACACTTGCACTATTATCATTCGGTCGTGCAAGTGAAAGGCAATAATGACGATGATTTGATGAAGTGACTGTGGCAAGGAAAAGCGGGTATGAACTCAACTTGTTCTTTGTTTTTGTAAATATGTTTAACTCAGTATCCATGATTCAGCATATTATGATTAAACATATTTGTGATAACAATTAGAGATTATAGCTGCTCATGCCATGCTTAAATAGCTAGGAGTGGATAATGATTTATCTTGAGTGTCAACATGCATTAAAATGATTGCGATGTAGTATGATGATATGCTATCCTCCTCTGAATGTTTCAAGTGGCTTGACTTGGCACATGTTCACGCATGTAGTTGATTCAAAACCAACATAGCCTTCACGATATTTATGTTCATGGTGTTAATATCCTACTCATGCTAGTATTCAATGTTGATTATTCATAATGCATGATTATGACCGTTTTCGCTCTCTAGCTAATCGCTTCTCAACCTATTTGCTAGCCTTCGCCTGTACTAAGCGGGAATGCTGCTTGTGCATCAAAACCCTTAAACCAAAGTTATTCCAGATGAGTCCACTATATCTACCTATATGCGGTATTATTCTGCCGTCCTAAGTAAATTTGCATGTGCCACCTCTAACTATTCAAATGAACATCTGTTTTGTGTGCCCGTACCTCTCATGAGGCGACAGGGGGCGGTCAGTATCTTCCATGCTAAGCGGGTTAGTCTCATGATGAGTGTTTACTCACTTGTCCTTGCACGAGAGGGGCTGGTAATCGGGATGCCCAGTCCCATCATTAAAAATGCAAAATAATAAAACAAACTCCCCCGGAAAGTTGTTGGTATGGAGGGCACCCGAGGATTCGGCTAGCCATGGCTTGTGATTGTTGGTGGAGGGGGAGTAAACTTTACTTTACCGCTTGGGAACCGCCGCTAATGTGTTTAGCATGGAAGATATTGAAAACTCTCGGTCGTGACTTTGACAGGAAAGGCATACCTCCCAAAATTTATTTATCTCTGATTTGAGCTTCGAGCTCTGGCACCTCTGCAAATCCATGCTTCCCTCTGCGAAGGGCCTATCTATTTACTTTTATGTTATTTTACTTTTATTGTTGAGTCAACACCTTCTCAAATAAGCACCAGACCTGAGAGCACTATTGTCGTTCTCATACATTGTGAATAGTTAATGTTGTGTACATCATGACTGGATCTCTTCTACCATGAATTACAATGTTTAGTCGTTGCTTGAACTTTGGAGGTGCTCTGCATTTATGTTTTGCGGTCTCAGAAAGGGCTAGCGAGATACCATGTTATCATATTATATCATGATTGTTTTGACAAAGTGTTGGCATTGGAGATATCTTATTATTGCTCGCTAGTTGATTATGCCATTGATATGAGTGAATATAATTTCTAAGAGTTATCATTTGCATGGTTAGTTATGATCTTTGCTGAAAACTTGGACACTACTTAAGCATATATATAGATACAAGAACAAAAGAGTTTGTAAAAGTTTTTCTTTATCACTTTCAGTTTGTCAACTGAATTGCTTGAGGACAAGCAATGAGTTAAGCTTGGGGGAGTTGATACGTTTCCGTCGTATCTACTTTTCCAAACACTTTTGCTCTTGTTTTGGCCCCTAATTTGCATGATTTGAATGGAACTAACCCGGACTGACGCTGTTTTCAGCAGAATTGCCATGGTCTTGTCTTTGTGCACAAAATCAAAGTTCTTGGAATTGGATGAAACTTTTTGGAGATTTTTTATGGAATATATAAAAAATATTGGCATCAAGAACTACTGGAGGGGGGGCCACCCAGTGCCCACGAGGCACCAGGGCGCGCAACCCCCCAGGCACGCCCTGGTACCTCGTGGGGCCCACGTGCTCCTTCTGACCTAATTCCAACGCTATAAATTCATTTTTCCAGAGAAAAAAATAGGAGAGGAAGTTTTATTGTGTTTCACGATACGGAGTCGCCGCCACCTCCTGTTCTTCATCGGGAAGCCAGATCTGGAGTCCGTTCAGGGCTCCGGAGAGGGGGATCTTCCGGCATCATCATCATCAACCATCCTTCATCGCCAATTTCATGATGCTCACCGCCGGGAGTGAGTAATTCCTTTGTAGGCTTGCTGGACGGTGTTGAGTTGGATGAGATTTATCATGTAATCGAGTTAGTTTTGTTAGGGTTTGATCCCTAGTATCCACTATGTTCTGAGATTGATGTTGCTATGACTTTGCTATGCTTAATGCTTGTCACTAGGGCCCGAGTGCCATGATTCCAGATCTGAACCCTTTATGTTTTCATGAATATATTTGTGTTCTTGATCCGATCTTGCAAGTTATACGCACCTGCTATGTCTTATGATCCGCATCCCCCAAGGTGACAATAATTGGGATTCTTTCCGGTGATTGCCATAGTTTGAGGAGTTCATGTATTCACTAAGTGTTAATGCTTTGTTCCGGTTATCTATTAAAAGGAGGCCTTAATATCCCTTAGTTTCCTTATGGACCCCGCTGCCACGGGAGGGTAGGACAAAAGATGTCATGCAAGTTCTTATCGCAAGCACGTATGACTATATACGGAATACATGCCTACATTACATTGATGAATTGGAGCTAGTTCTGTGTCGCCCTAGGTTATGACTGTTACATGATGAATGTTATCCAACGAATATCACCGATCCAATGCCTACGAGCTTTTCACATATTGTTCTTGCTAAGTTACTACTGTTGCTATTGCTGTTACAATTGCTACTACTACTTCTGCTACCGTTACTGTTACTGTTACTATCATTGCTACTGCTATCAAACTATCATATTACTGTGCTACTGATCACTCTGCTGCAGATATTTAGTTTCCAGGTGTGGTTGAATTAACAACTCAACTGCTAATACTTGCAAATATTCTTTGGCTCCCCTTGTGTCGAATCAATAAATTTGGGTTGAATACTCTACCCTCGAAAACTATTGTGATCCCCTATACTTGTGGGTTATCATTGATCATAGGACAACAGTAAAAATGTCGTTAAGTATTGACAACATATTTCTCGCATTCGGAGAAAATGAAGAGATTGTTGTAAGGAGTTACATCAATACAAGCTCGTTGTAAGTAGTACATCGATAAAATCTTCATCTGTGCTCCAAAGTGATTTTTTGATTTCAAACTAAATGATTTATGGTGGCATAGTAAGTTGGAATTGGTCCAAGAAAGTTACTGTGGTGAATTCTGTAATAGAAGGCTGAGTATTTTGTCGCTTTAGAAGCAACAATGAAGGGCGGTGAATCAAAAAGATCATTTATGAGCTTCGTATGGTTTCTAGATGATCGTGTCAATGGAACACTGTTCTCAATAGTGGTTTCACAGCTCAGTCTAAGGAATC
This sequence comes from Elymus sibiricus, assembly GCA_039707655.1. Lineage (NCBI taxonomy): Eukaryota > Viridiplantae > Streptophyta > Magnoliopsida > Poales > Poaceae > Elymus > Elymus sibiricus. The sequence continues at coordinate 161,195,124 of CM077674.1, read as the reverse complement.
ATAGGTCCTACCAGTGATTCAATATATACAAAGCTTGTTTCACATAAATTATGAATTCTTGTGAAAGCATGATAGATACATAGATATGCAAATGATGCACACGGATCTGAAGTTGTCAAGATCTGATAGGACGAAGGCTATACCACAAGTAAAGCATGAACACTTACCGGATTGCCATTGGTGTAAAAGAAAATGTGCTAACTAGATTATTGACTCTAGTGCAAGTGGGATACTGTTGGAAATATGCCCTAGAGGCAGTAATATTGTATTATTATATTTCCATGTTCATAATTAAGAGTTTATATTCTATGCTATAACTGCTATGATCCTGGAATATGCGATTCAGTGGAAAACTCATATGCACGTGTGGAATGATAAACGGCAAAAATAAGATTCCAAGTCTCGCCTCTAAGACTAGCTCAAGTGTTGTTTGTGATCATGTTTTCCGGATCTTAGGATATCATTAAGTGTAACGATAGTCCTAAAACAACTTTGAGAGTATGACGTTAGAAGAACGATCATATTGAATCGACCCAAACTTGTTTGTTATACTTTGAGATAATATCATCTGAAATCAATTGTTATAACACAGAGTGTTAACGTGTGTTTTAGTTCCTTAGACCATGAGAGTATCGTAGTCACTTCTTACCATACGGTGGACTTTGGGGTTGCTCAAACGTCATCTGTAACACGGTGATCATAACGATAACTTATAGGTTCATCGAAAAGTTTGACAAGGGACTAGATAGCTCGAGAGTGGGATTTGCTCCTCCGGCGATGGAGAGATATTCTTAGGGCCCTATCGGTGTGACAGCATCCATCATCGTCTGGCCAGACATAGGTGACTATGTCACGGGGATGCCGGAACACGTCAATGAGAAAGAAGAACAAAACCGGTAACGAGGAGATCGGTATAGTGAGCATGTGTATGACTCAAGAGGATACCGATACATCTCGGGTTTTGTAAAGTATCGCAAAGCAAAGGGAATATCACATGATAACCAAAGGTCCACTCAAATATCATTCGTGTAATCATAGGGATCGATATGGACGTCCACGGTTCCGCTATCGGTCATTGAACGAAGGAGTTTCGTTCATGTCTATGATTTACCGAACCTACGGGGTCACAAGCTTAAGGTAATCACGATCAGCTGAGTGTTAGTAGGACGAGAGTATCAAGGATTTATTAGTGGAATTGTTTCATTAATATTTAGAATAGTTCCAAGAGGAACCGGAAGCGTTTCGGGGTCATCGAAAGGGTTTCAGAGTTTATCGGGTAATACCGGGTATTACCGATAAATAATATATAGGTGAAAATGTTTCCGGAGGTGTTAAATTAATAATAAAAGGCTCTAGTAATTTTTAGGAGGCTTTTATATTTAATTTAATATCAATGGGCCTTAAAAGGCCAGACGGTGGAGTTGGGCCACAAGGGCCCATGTAGGGGAGGCGCCCCTTTTCCCCTTGAGGGAGGCCGAATTGGGGTGGGGGAAGGACTCCTCCTTCCCCCCTTTTGGCCAGCGCAAGGAGGGGAGTCCTTCCCCTCCTTGTGGCGTCCCTCCCTCTCCCCTCAACCTATATATACTAGAGGTTCAAGGCACTTTTAGATATATAAGTTTTGGAGCCTCCTCTAGTTCCTCTAGTTCTAGTTCTAGTTGATCCTAGTTGATCTAATTAGAGATAGACCTAGTTCCTTTACTCCTCATAATTAGAAGCCCAGTGTGTTTCTAATCTCCTCCCTCTAATTCTCTGGCGATGATTAGCTCTGGACGGCGAAGCGCTGCCGGATCGTGAAGACCGTACACTTGCAACCAAGTAGAGAGGTCGTGCTTTCGGTCTTCCGTTCAAGGGATCGTTCGAGGGCGGTTCGCGGGATCGTTCATCGACGGTTCGAGGGACTCCAAGTACGATCTACACCGACTCGTCTACTTCCACTGCACTCCGGAGTCGGTAACGATCGTGATCCAAACCGTTTATGCATCTTCATATTGTTCCTGGGTGATCGTAGGGCGATTTTTTTGTTTTATACTACATTTCCCAACACCCCCTTGCCAGTTTTAGGCTCTCCATGCTACTCGGCCAGGGCCTTGTTGAAAACTTCAAGGTCTTCCTACTGCTCTGGCAAGGCCTCCTTGCCAGCTTCAGGCTCTTCATGCTGCTCTGCCAAGGCCTTGATGACCCACAAGTACAGGGGATCAATCGTAGTCCTTTCGATAAGTAAGAGTGTAGAACCCAATGAGGAGCAGAAGGAAATGATAAGCAGTTTTCAGCAAGGTATTCTCTGCAAGTGATGTAAGTAATAGTAATAGGTAGTTTGATAGCAAGATAATTCGTAACAAGTAGCAATAGTAACAAGGGTGCAGCAAGGTGGCCCAATCCTTTTTGTAGCAAAGGACAAGCCGAAAGTACTTCTTATAGTGAGCAAAGCGTTCTCGAGGACACATGGGAATTCTCGTCTAGTCACGTTCATCATGTTTAGTTGATTCGTGTTCACTACTTTGATAATTTGTTATGTGGGTGGACCGGTGCTAGGGTGTTGTTCTTACTTGAACAAACAACCCACTTATGATTACCCCCTCTCGCAAGCATCTGCAACTACGAAAGAAGAATTAAGATAAATCTAACCATAGCATGAAACATATGGATCCAAATCAACCCCTTACAAAATAGCGCATAAACTAGGGTTTAAGCTTTTGTCACTCTCACAACCCATCATCTACTTAATACTCCCCAATACCTTCCCCTAAGCCCAAGCATGGTAATGTGTCATGTATTCGACGTTCACACGACACCACTAGAGGAAGAACAACATACATATCATCAAAATATTGAACGAATACCAACTTCACATGATTACTTATAACAAGACTTCTCCCATGTCCTGAAGAACAAACGGAACTACTCACAAACCATATTCATGTTCAAGATTAGAGGGGTATAATATATGATTAAGGATCTGAACATATAATTTTCCACCAAATAAACCAACTAGCATCAACTACAAGATGTAACCAAGACTACTAGCAACCCACAGGTTCCAATCTAAGGTTTTGGGGCAAATATTGAATACAAGAGATGAACTAGGGTTTGAGATGAGATGGTGCTGGTGAAGACGTTGATGGAGATGAGTCCTCCCACGATGAGAGAACGTTGGTGACGTCAATGGCTTTGATTTTCCCCTCCCGGAGGGAAGTATCCCCGATGGAATCGCTCCGCCGGAGAGCAAAAGTGCTCCTGCCCAGGTTCCGCCTCGAGACGGCGGCGCTTCATCCTGAAAGTCTTCTTCTATTTTTTTATAGGGCAAATTGTTTCACATATCGGAAGGAGGGCACCGTAGGGCCTCTGTGGGCCCCACGAGACATCAGGGCGCGCCCTGGGGGGTAGGCGCGCCCTGTTGCCTTGTGGGCAACTGGTGGCCCCCTCTGGTGGATCTTCGTTCTAGTATTTTTTATTTATTCAATAAAAAATCTCCGTGGAATTTCAGGTCATTTGGAGCTCCGAAGAATAACTATCTTCGTTGTAGCTCTTTTGGGTCCAGAATTCCAGCTGCCGGCAATCTCCCTCTTCATGTAGATCTTGCATATTAAGAGAGAAAAGGCATTAGAATCGTAAAGTGAAATATTACTCAAAAACACTATAAATAACAGTAGGAAAACATGATGCAAAATGGACGTATCAACTCCCCAAGCTTAGACCTCGCCTGTCCTCAAGCGAATGCCGAACTCGATAATCATGGCCACATGCTTAGAGAGAGAGAGGTGTCGATAAAACAAAATGCGAACATAGAGGCCTCATGATTATTATTATTATAACAACAACTATTCATCATAAAACTTCTCATGATCAAGTAATAATTCATCCACAATGTCAAAGTACAAACAATAAACTCTCTGGAAAACCAGCAAACTATGTTCTTAGTCATTGAAACAATTACAATTCATCATATTTCCAGGAAGAGTCTATGTAAGAGCTTTTGGTTTAGCAAATTCCACATACTCAACTATCATATAGTCTTCCATGATTGCTGACACTTAAGGCATATTTTTACAACAAACGTTTTAGTCAGATACATAGGAAGATGGGGATTTTGTGTTTCACCGCCCAACTTATTTACCTCGGGGATAATGTCAACAATAATAATTCATGATTACTTATATCCAACTGGATATATGTGCCTGGATCATTCCCCACCACATGATGCTTGCCAAGTAGAGAATAATTGAGGTTGGAATAAAGGATGAATACTTGACTCTTGCATAAAAGTAAAAACTGAAAAGTAAAAGATAGGCCCTTCGCAGAGGGAAGCAAAGGTTGTCATGCGCTTTTTCATTTGGATGTTGATACGTCTCCATCGTATCTATATTTTTTGATTGTTTCATGCCAATATTTTACAACTTTCACATATTTTTGGCAACATTTTATATTATTTTTGGGACTAACATATTGATCCAGTGCCCAGTGCCAGTTCCTGTTTTTTGCTTGTTTTTTGTTTCACAGAAAATCCATATCAAACGAAGTCCAAATGAAATAAAATTTTACGAAGAATTATTTTGGAATATATGTGATTTCTGGGAGGTGGAATCAACGCAAGGCGGTGCTCATGGCCCCCACGAGGCACCAGGGCGCGCCAGGGGGGCCCAGCGTGCCGTGGTGCCTCGTGAGGCCCTCGTAGGTCGGTTGGTGCTATTCTTCGGGCGCAAGGAAGCTAATATCCGGAAAAAAAATCATGTTAAAATTTCAGCGCAATTGGAGTTACGGATCTCCAGGAATTTAAGAAACGGTGAAAGGCTAGAAAATAGGAACGCGAAACAGAAGAAAACAGAGAGAGAGATCCAATCTAGGAGGGGCTCCTGCCCCTCCACCGCCATGGCAGCCATGGACCAGAGGGGGAACTCTCCTCCCATCTAGGGGGGAGGCCAAGGAAGAAGAAGAAGGAGGGGGGCTCTCTCCCGCTCTCTCCCGGTGGCGCCGGAGCGCCGCCGGGGGAACCATCGTGACGACGATCTGCACCAACAACTTCGCCGCCGTCAACACCAACTTTCTCCCCCTCTATGCAGTGGTGTAACCTCTCTTTTCCTGCTGTAATTCTCTACTTAAACATGGTGCTTAATGCTACATATTATTATCCAATGATTTGTGGCCATCCTATGATATTTGAGTAGATTCTTTTTGTCCTTTGGGTTGATTGATGATCGTGATTGGTTTGAGTTGTATGTTTTATTTTGGTGCTGTCCTATGGTGCCCTCCGTGTCGCGCAAGCGTGAGGGATTCCCGCTGTAGGGTTTGCAATACGTTCATAATTCTCTTATAGTGGGCGGCTAGAGTGACAGAAGCTTACACCCGAGTAAGGGGGTTGTTGCGTATGGGAGTAAAGGGGACTTGATACTTAATGCTATGGTTGGGTTTTACCTTAATGATCTTTGGTAGTTGCGGATGCTTGCTAGATTTCCAATCATAAGTGCATATGATCCAAGTACGGAAAGTATGTTAGCTCATGCCTCTCCCTCATATAAAATTGCAATAGTGATTACCGGTCTAGTTATCAATTACCTATGGACAAATCATTCTGTTGTGTTACAAAAGCTTTCTACTAAACAACTAACTTTTATTATCTTGCAAATTACTCGTAGTTTTATTCTCGCAAAGTACTTCTAGTTTTATTCTTGCAAACCTATCCTATCACCTACAAAATAGTTTCATACTTGTTCTAGGTAAAGCGAACGTTAAGTGCGCGGAGAGTTGTATCGGTGGTCGATAGAACTTGAAGGGAATATTAATTCTACCTTTAGCTCCTCGTTGGGTTCGACACTCTTATTTATCGAAAAAGCTACAATTGATCCCCTATACTTGTGGGTTATCAAGACCTTTTTCTGGCGCCGTTGCCGGGGAGCAATAGCGTGGGGTTGATATTCTCGTGTGTGCTTGTTTGCTTTATCACTAAGTAGTTTTTATTTTGTACTCTTGTTTTCTATCTTTAGTTATGGGTAGGAAATGTAAAATACCAAAAAAATTAGTTGTACTTGCTAAACCAATGGTTGAAGAACCACCCAAAATCTATCATACTACTAAAGCTTTCTACTTGGATCATCTTCGATCCCTTTTTGCTCGTGCTAAAAACCCAACTAGCTTAGTTGAGGGAAAATCATTAAATGAGCATGCTTATTTTGTGCGACACCGCTTATCTCAAAAGGGGAAACTTTTAAGGCATCAAATTAATTGTTTGCATTGCTATGCTTGGAATTTATGCGAAATACATGATTTTACTTGTTGTTCTGAAGACCCTAAGAAACACCTTCCATACCAATGTGAGTTTAGTGATAATGGAATCGTATCTTCTTATGCTAAAGGTGTTTATAGTTACTATGATATTGAACAAATTAAAGAATTTGTTGCTTTTAAGGGTGCTTATGAAATTGCTTCTTTGATTGAAAAGTATGATGCTACTCTTTACAAATCTGAAAATTCTGCCATACTTAAATATTGCTATGAAAACTATGCTTCTAATGCTTATGTTAAACAATATATTGAGGACACCTCCGCTGTCCAAGAAGAGACTAATATTTTGCAGGAACCTATGGAAGAAATTGATGACACTGTGAGCTCATTAGATGAAAAAATTGAGGAGGAGAGCGAAGAACAAAAGGAGGAAGAGCGGATTGATCATCCGTGCCCACCTTCTGATGAGAGTAACTCTTTATCCCATACATTGTTTAATTTCCCTTCGTGTTTACCGAAGGATGAATGCTATGATAATTGCTATGATCCCTTAGATTCGTTTGAAATATCCCTTTTTGATGAAATTGATGCTTGCTATGCTTGTGGCCATGATGCCAATTTGAATGATGCTTATGTAGATGAACTTGCTATAGTTCTTTATGTTAAACATGAAATTGTTGCTATTGCACCTACACATGATAGTCCTATTATCTTTTTGAATTCTCCCAACTACACTATATCGGAGAAGTTTGCTCTTATTAAGGATTATATTGATGGGTTGTGTTTTACTACTACACATGATAATTTTGATAGATATAATATGCATGTGCTTGCTGCTCCTACTTGCAATTATTATGAGAGAGGAACTACATCTCAACCTCTCTATGTTTCCAACACAATAAAATTGCAAGAAACTGTTTATGCTATGTATTGGCCTTTACTTGATGTGTATGAATTGTTCTTTTATGACATGCCGATGCATAGGAAGAGAGTTAGACTTCGTCATTGCATGATATATGTTACTTTGTGCTCACTACTAATTTTCAAATCATTGTTAATTAAAATTGGCTGTGATATACCTTGGGATCCGGGTGGATCAATTACTTGAGCACTTTATGCCTAGCTTAATGGCTTTAAAGAAAGCGCTGCCAGGGAGACAACCCAAAAGTTTTAGAGAGTCATTTTATTCTATTGTGTGCTTTTAAAAAGTTTAAAAAAAATATAGAGGGGAACCTGAAACTTTTCAAAAAGGAAAGTGAAAGTAAGAAAGACGAGCACCGTTGAAGTGGGGGAGCTCCTTGAACTTTGTTCATGCCCATGGAAACTTTGTGAATCTTGAATTATAGAAACTTTTCAACAAAAAAAATTATCCCCTTGTACAAATCCATTGTATTATAAAAATAATGTGCCAAGATTTACCGTTAGGATGTTTAAATTGCTTGTTTGGTATGTGCAGTGCAAAAACAGAAACTTTTTCTGTAGTGCGTGAATTTACATTTTTTACTGGAACGTGCAAAAATTCTTTAATTTTTACATAGTACTGCTATGCAAATTTTTATCTTGTCCTAATTTTTCAGAATTTTTGGAGTTACAGAAGTATGGTCAATGTTCAGATTACTACAGATTGTTCTGTTTTAGACAGATTCTGTTTTTGATGCATTGTTTTGCTTGTTTTGATGAAACTATGGATTGTATTGGAAGGTATAAGCCATGGAGAAGTTAGAATACAGTAGGTATAATGCAAAAATAAAATATGAATGGGTTTGCAACAGTACTTAAAGTAGTGATTTGCTTTATTATACTAACGGATCTCACGAAGGTTTTATTAAGTTCTGTGTGGATGAAGTGTTCAAAGATCGAGGAGGTATTGATATGAGAAGAATGAGGAGAGGCAAGAGATCAAGCTTGGGGATGCCCAAGGAACCCCAAGTAAATATTCAAGGAGACTCAAGCATCTAAGCTTGGGGATGCCCCGGAAGGCATCCCATCTTTATTCGACAATTATCGGTATGTCTCGGTTTTTGTTTTGTTCACATGATATGCGTAAATTCTTGGAGCATCTTTTGTGTTTATTTTTCCCTTTTATTTTATGCACCACGCTGGTATGAGATAGTCCTTGGTTGATTTATAGAATGCTCTTTGCACTTCACTTATATCTTTTGAGTATGGCTTTATAGAATGCTTCATGTGCTTCACTTATATCATTTGAAGTTTGGATGCCTGTTTCTCTTCATATAGAAAACCATTATTTGTAGAATGCTCTTTTGCTTCACTTATATTTATTAGAGTGTGGTCTTTTATAGAAAGAATTAAACTCTCTTGCTTCACTTATATCTATTTAGAGAGTCAACACGAATTGGTCATTCACATGGTTAGTCAGAAAATCCAACATAAAACTTGTAGATCATTGAATATGATATGTTTGATTCCTTGCAATAGTTTTGCGATATGGAGATGATAATATGTGAGTTATGCTAGTGAGTAATTGTGATTTAGTAAGAATATTGGTGTTAAGGTTTGTGATTCCCTATGCATGCACGTAGAGTCAATAGTTATGCAACGAAGTTATATCCTATTTATGGTGTATTATTCAGTGTTAGTTATTCTCAATGCATGCTTATGACCGTTTTCGTTTTCTGGTTGGTTGCTTCTCAATCTATTTGCTAGCCTTCATTTGTACTAAGCAGAAATACTGCTTGTGCATCCAAACTCCTTAAACCCAAGTTGTGCCAAATGAGTCCACCATATCTACCTATATGCGGTATTTTCATGCCGTTCCAAGTAAATTTGCATGTGCCAACTCTAATTTTCAAAATAATTTTCCGTTTTGTGTGCCCGTACCGCTCATGAAGCGGCAGGGGGTGGCCAATATTTTCCATGCTAGGTGTGTTATTATCACGATGAGTGTTTATTCACTTGTCATTGCACGAGAGAGTGGCTGGTAATAGGGATGCCCAGTCCCACAATGAAATCAAAAATTAATAAAAACAAAATTCCTTGGAAAGTGTTGGTATGGAGGGCACCCGTGGATACGGCTCGCCATGGATTGTGAAAGAATGGTGGAAAGGAAATAAACTTTACTTTCTGTTTGGGAACCGCCTATGATGTGTCTAGCATGGAAAATATTGGGAATTCTCGGTCGTTTTCATTGACAGGAAAACATGCCTCTCAAAAATAATTTTATCTCTCTAATTTAAGCTTTGAGCTCTGGCACCTCTGCAAATCTCTGCTTCCCTCTGCGAAGGGCCTATCTATTTTACTTTTATGTATTTTTATTTTTATTGAGTCTCCATCTTCTCTTATAAGGCACCAACTGGAGAGCACTATTGTCATACTTGTGCATTGGGTGTAGTTAATGTTGAGTGTGTTTCATGAATGGATCAATGACTGAGCATAATGGGCTAGGGATAACTTTCTTTAGCGTTGATATTTTGAAAGACATGGTTGTTTGTTAGTATGCTTGAGTATTGATGTCTTTATATCAAATTATAGACTATTGCTTTGAATCACTCATGTCTTAATATTCATCCCATGATTAAATTATATGATCAAGATTATGCTAGGTGGCATTCCACATCAAAAATTATCTTTTTTATCATTTACCTACTCGAGGACGAGCAGGAATTAAGCTTGGGGATGCTGATACGTCTCCATCGTATCAATAATTTTTGATTGTTTCATGCCAATATTTTACAACTTTCACATATTTTTGGCAACATTTTATATTATTTTTGGGACTAACATATTGATCCAGTGCCCAGTGCCAGTTCCTGTTTTTTGCTTGTTTTTTGTTTCACAGAAAATCCATATCAAACGAAGTCCAAATGCAATAAAATTTTACGAAGAATTATTTTGGAATATATGTGATTTTTGGGAGGTGGAATCAATGCAAGGTGGTTCTCGTGGGCCCCATGAGGCACCAGGGCGCGCCGGGGGGGGGGGGGGGGGGGGCGGCGCGCCGTGGTGCCTTGTGAGGCCCTCGTAGGTCAGTTGGTGCTATTCTTAGGGCGCAAGGAAGCTAATATCCGGAAAAAATCGTGTTAAAATTTCAGCGCAATCGGATTTACGGATCTCCGGGAATTTAAGAAACGGTGAAAGGCCAGAAAACAGGAACGCGAAACAGAAGAGTACACAGAGAGAGATCCAATCTAGGAGGGGCTCCTGCCCCTCTGCCGCCATGGCAGCCATGGACCAGAGGGGGAACTCTCCTCCCATCTAGGGGGGAGGCCAAAGAAGAAGAAGAAGGAGGGGGGCTCTCTCCCCCTCTCTCCCGGTGGCTCCGGAGCGCCGCCGGGGGAACCATCGTGACGGCGATCTACACCAACAACTTCACCGCCGTCAACACCAACTTTCTCCCCCTCTATGCAGCGGTGTAACCTGTCTTTTCCCGCTGTAATTGTCTACTTAAACATGGTGCTTAATGCTACATATTATTATCCAATGATTTGTGGCCATCCTATGATGTTTGAGTAGATTCTTTTTGTCCTATGGGTTGATTGATGATCATGATTGGTTTGAGTTGTATGTTTTATTTTGGTGCTGTCCTATGGTGCCCTCCATGTCGCGCAAGCGTGAGGGATTACCGCTGTAGGGTTTGCAATACATTCATAATTCTCTTATAGTGGGCGGCTAGAGTGACAGAAGCTTACACCCGAGTAAGGGGGTTGTTGCGTATGGGAGTAAAGGGGACTTGATACTTAATGCTATGGTTGGGTTTTACCTTAATGATCTTTGGTAGTTGCGGATGCTTGCTAGAGTTCCAATCATAAGTGCATATGATCCAAGTACGGAAAGTATGTTAGCTCATGCCTCTCCCTCATATAAAATTGCAATAGTGATTACCGGTCTAGTTATCAATTGCCTATGGACAAATCATTCTCTTGTGTTACAAAAGCTTTCTACTAAACAACTAACTTTTATTATCTTGCAAATTACTCGTAGTTTTATTCTCACAAAGTACTTCTAGTTTCATTCTTGCAAACCTATCCTATCACCTACAAAATAGTTTCATACTTGTTCTAGGTAAAGCGAACGTTAAGTGCGCGTAGAGTTGTATCGGTGGTCGATAGAACTTGAAGGGAATATTAATTCTACCTTTAGCTCCTCGTTGGGTTCGATACTCTTATTTATCGAAAAAGCTACAATTGATCCCCTATACTTGTGGGTTAGCAGATGTGCAAGCTCTTAATGCAAAGGAACATCACTTTATATTGCCCCTTATGATGGCAAACTTTATTATGCAGTCTGTCGCTTTTATTTCTTTACCATCACAAGTTCGTAAAAAGCTTATTTTTCTTTACAATAAGAGATCGTACTTATTTAGGATCTTATTCAATCCATAGGTAAATATGGTGGACTCTCATGGCAAGAAACTGGGTTTCAAGTGTTTTGGATGCACAAGTAGCATCTCTACTTAGTGCGAAGTATTGCCTAGCAAAAGATTATGAGCAAGCACCACATGTTAGAGGATCCATGACAATATAACTTCTATGTGAATATAAACAAACATGACCCATTACGTTGTCTTCCTTGTCCAACATCAACTATTTGATCAAGCTTGAAAAATAATTAATGGGGGCTCACAATCATAAAAGATGTCCAAGATAGTGAATTTATATGTGAAACCTCTCTTCTTTTATTATTCTTTCATGAATTGCATCAATGACCAATACTATGTTTGCTATCTTCCAATAAATTTTATCAATATACTTCTTATATGTGAACTTATTACTCCTCATGGGATTAGCATATGATCTTTTATTTTTCATTGCTAAGATTGAAATAAGGAAGTGAAACAAAGATTCGAACTACTCTTTATTATATAGCTCTCACACACGATTACATAGATGGATAAATCACGAAACAAGCACTCGAAAACTACTTCATGCTAATACTTTATTCTTCTAAATCACAAAATAACTAAGGATCAAACTAAAATAGATAATGATAATAAAAGTGATGGTGATACGATACCGGGGCACTTCCCCCAAGCTTGGAACAAGCCAAGGGTGGTGCCCATACCCGTGTACTCAACTTTCCTTCTTCGGTGATGGTGATGAAGTGGTGGGCTTGTCCCTTATGATGTTTAGCAAGATCTCCCTTAAGCTCCGAATTTCTCGAAGCACCTGCTGAATCATCGCAGCATTCTTTTGAACTTCGGCCATTATGTTCTTGTTTTTAGGGCCCCAAGGATTTTTGCCTACATCACTTTCACGTGGACGAGAGATGCCCCAATCTGAAGGTATATGCATACGAGAAGTGTTCTCAACCCCATAATTATGAATCAAATTATGAAAATTATTCCCATGTAACCTGCCTAGGGGCCTCCTTGGAGCAGGCCCCTCTTGTACCTCATGATTCTGTTGATCCCTCATTGTCCTCATGGCCTGACCTGAGCTTGGAGTGGTGGAGATGCCAGCGAGGGTGTCTCACTCCGAAGCGGTTGGTTGTACCTCCATAGAATCCCCAGAGCCTTCATCCGCCGTGACTTCCCCAATAAATTCCCTCTCCAGCTCTATCTGCAGCAACCAAGCATCGCCCCCCACGTTGTTGGAGGAGGAGGAGGAGGACATGATGCCAGGGGCTCGAAACCTGACAGAAAAATAGCCTGAAACAAGAATAGAGGAGGAACTTGTGATATGGTGGTCAAAACATTGGGGAATATATATAATGAATTTTTATCTTGCAGACCAAGTATTTGGGAAGAAAACAGAGTCGGGAAAGTGCATGAGGGGCCCACAAGACATCTTAGCGCGCCCTATTGTCTTGTGGTCTCCTTGTGGACCTTCTCGGCTGTTTCTTATTTTCCTTATTTTTCTAATATTCCAAAACTGACAGAAAATATTTTTATGGAATTTTTATAGTCGGTTTATTTACCGTATCACTTACCTACTCCTTTTTCAGGATTCTGGTGCATTCCGGAAGGTCTCTTTTAGATGTTCCTCCGGTGCAATTGTTTGAATAATATTGGTTTCAACGTTAATGGGGGTACCTGCAATATAATGTTTAATTCTTTGCCCATTAACCACCTTCGGACTAGTCCTATCGGCGTTATTGATCTTGATGGCTCCAGAACGATAAACCTCCTCGACGATATATGGCCCTTCCCATTTGGAAAGAAGCTTGCCTGCAAAATGTCTAAAATGAGAGTTGTACAATAGAACTTGATCACCGATATTAAATTCTCGTTTTTGAATTCTTGTATCATGCCATCTTTTAACCTTTTCTTTAAATAACTTGGCATTTTCATAAGCTTGTATCCTGCACTCATCCAGAGAGCTAATATCAAATAACCTGTTTTCACCGGCAAGTTTGAAATCATAATTGAGTTCTTTAATTGCCCAATAAGCTTTATTTCTAACTCGAGAGGTAAATGACATGCTTTTCCATAGACCATTTTATACGGTAACATACCCATGGGATTTTTATAAGCAGTTCTGTATGCCCAAAGTGCATCATCAAGTTTCTTAGACTAGTTCTTTCTAGATTAATTTTATTTCCCTATTACTCAATTCTACTTGCCCACTAGATAGTGGATGGTAAGGTGATGCAATTCTATGGTTTACATCATATTTAGCCAACATTTTACGGAATGCACCATGAATAAAATGTGAACCACCATCAGTCATCAAATATCTAGGAGCTCCAAACCTTGGAAAGATAACCTCTTTAAGCATTTTAATAGATGTGTTATGATCAGCATTACTGGTTGGAATAGCTTCTACCCATTTAGTAACATAATCAACAACAACTAAAATATGAGTATATCCATTAGAGGAAGGAAAAGGTCCCATATAATCAAAGCCCCAAAAATCAAATGGTTCAATAACAAGTGAATAATTCATAGGCATTTCTTGACGTCTACCACTAATACCAATTCTTTGACATTCATCACAAGAGAGGACAAACTTACGTGCATCCTTGAAGAGAGTAGGCCAGTAAAAACCAGATTGCAATACCTTATGTACAGTTCTATCTCCCGCATGATACCCTCCGTAGGCCTCGGAGTGACACTTCCGTAGGATTTGTTCCTGTTCATGCTCAGGACACAACGCCTAATAACACCGTCTACTCCTTCTTTATATAGATGTGGGTCATCATAGAAGTAATGTTTTAAATCAAAGAAGAACTTTTTCTTTTGTTGATAGGTGTAACTAGGTGGTATATATTTAGCAACAATGAAATTAGCATAGTCTGCATACCATGGATTATTGCAGGAAGTAGAAACATTTATAACAGTTAATTGTTCATTAGGAAAACTATCATCAATAGGCAGTGTGTCATCAAGAACATTTTCCATTCTAGACAAGTTATCTACTACTGGATTTTCAGCTCCTTTTCTATCAACAATATGCAAATCGAATTCTTGTAATAAAAGAACCCACCTAATCAGTCTAGGCTTAGCATCTTTCTTTTCCATAAGATATTTAATATCAGCATGGTTAGTGTGAATAGTAACTTTAGAATCAACGATATAAGGTCTGAATTTATTACATGCAAACACAACTACTAAAAACTCTTTCTCAGTAGTAGCATAATTTCTTTGAGCACTATCCAAGGTCTTACTAGCATAATGAATAACATTTAGTTTCTTATCAACTCTTTGACCTAGAACAACACCAATAGCATAATCACTAGCATCACACATGATTTCAAAGGGTAAGTTCCAATTAGGTGGTTGAACAATAGGTGCATATATTAGAGCTTTCTTAAGTATTTCAAAGGCTTCCACACAATCATCATCAAAAACAAATGGGACATCTTTTTGTAGGAGATTAGTAAGAGGCCTAGAAATTTTGAGAAGTCCTTAATAAATCTTCTATTGAAAGCAGCATGACCTAGGAAACTTCTTATACCTTTGATATCTTTAGGACATGTCATTTTCTCAATTACATCAACTTTAGCTTTATCTACCTCAATACCTCTTTCGGAAATTTTATGCCCAAGGACTATACCTTCATTCGCCATAAAGTGGCACTTCTCCCAGTTCAAGACAAGATTAGTCTCCTCACATCTCTGCAAAACTTTGTTAAGATTGCTCAAGCAGTCATCAAAAGAAATTCCGTAAACGGAAAAATCATCCATGAATACCTCAACAATTTTCTCACAGAAATCAGAGAATATAGCAGTCATACATCTTTAAAAGGTAGCAGGTGCATTACATAAACCAAAAGGCATACGTCTATAAGCATAAGTTCCATAAGGACAAGTAAAAGTAGTTTTCTCTTGATCTTCTTGTGATACAGGTATTTGAGAAAAACCAGAATATCCATCTAGAAAGCAGAAGTGTGTATGCTTAAACAATCTTTCTAACATTTGATCAATGAAAGGCAACTGGTAATGATCTTTTCTAGTTGCTTTATTTAATTTTCTGAAGTCAATTACCATCCTATAACCAGTTACAATTCTCTGTTGGATAAGTTCATTTTTATCATTAGGAACGATAGTTATGCCTCCTTTCTTACGGACACAATGAACCGGACTTACCCATCTACTATCAGCTATAGGATAAATTATACCTGCCTCCAGAAGCTTTAATATTTCTGTTCTTACCACATCCTTAATTTTAGGATTCAAACGACGTTGATGATCGACAACTAGTTTAGCATCAGGCTCCATATTAATCTTGTGTTGACATAAAGTAGGGCTAATACCCTTAAGATCATCCAGAGTATATCCAGTTGCAGCACGATGCTTCCTTAAAGTTTTGAGTAATCTCTTTTCTTCGTGCACTGAAAGGTTAGCATTGATAATAACAGGATATATTTTCTTTTCATCAAGATAAGCATATTTCAGTGTATCTGGAAGTTTCTTTAATTCGATCACAGGATCACTCTTAGGTGGAAGAGGATCTCCCAAAGTTTCCACATGCAAATTATGTTTAAGGATAGGTGCTTGCCTAAAGAATATTTCATCTATTTCATTTCTTTCATTCATATGCATATCATTTTCATGGTCTAGCAGATATTGTTCTAATGGACCAATAGGAGGCACAACAATAGAAGCAAGACCAATAATTTCATCTTTATTAGGCAATTCTTTATAATGAGGTTGTCTATTAAACTTGGAGAAATTAAATTCATGAGACACGTCACCAAACTTAACATTGACCTTTTCCTTAACACAATCAATTTCAGCATTAACGGTATTTAAGAAAGGTCTACCAAATATAATGGGACAAAAATCATCTTGTGGTGATCCAAGTACTAAGAAATCAGTAGGGTATTTGATCTTACCACACAATACTTCAACATCTCTAACAATCCCAAGCGGTGAAATAGTATCTCTGTTTGCAAGCTTAATAGTAACATCAATATCTTCTATTTCAGCAGGTGCAATATCATGCATAACTTCTTGATATACAGAAAATGGAATAGCACTTATACTAGCACCCATATCACATAAACCATGATAACAATGATCTCCAATCTTAACAGAAACAACAGGCATGCCAACAACTGGTTTACTCTTATCTAATTTATCTTGCTTAGTATTAACTTGTTTAGCAATTCTAGTAGCTTCCTTACAGAAATAAATGACACGCCCATCAATATTATCGACCAAGAGATCTTTAACCATTGCAATATTGGGTTACACTTTAATTTGTTCAGAGGGTTTAGGTGTTTTAACATTGCTTTTATGAACCACAGTTGTAGCCTTAGCATGCTCTTTAATCCTAACAGGGAAATGAGGTTTCTCAATATAAGTAGTGGGTAAAACTGGATTAGCAGCATAAGCAATTGTTTCAGTTTTAACAATAGCGGGTTCTTCACAAATTTCTTCAATAGGAGGATGCAATTTAAACCACTTCTCCTTAGGAGATCAACATGAGCAGCAAATGATTCACAGAATGTAGCTACTATCTCAGAGTCAAGTCCATATTTTGCGCTAAGCTCATGAAAAACATCTGTTTCTATGAAGGACTTAACATAATCAAACTCAAGATTTATACCTGACTCGTCACCTTTGTCGATTTCCCAATCTTCAGAGTTGCGTTTAATTCTTTCAATGAGATTCCATTTGAATTTAATAGTTCTGTTCATGAAGGAACCAACTGAAGAAGTGTCGAGCATTGATCGATCATTATGAGACATCCGAGCATAAAAGTTCAGTATAATCATCTCTCTTGAGAGCTCATGATTGGAGCATGTGTGCATCATATATTTAAGCCCCCCCCCCCCCAAGCTTGAGCGATACTTTCTCCTTCACGAGGCCAAAAATTATATATAACACTACAAAATTTGCTCTATTCAATGACAAAAACCCTGGTGACGAAACAGGAAACGTCGCCAAAGATCATTTTCTGTGACGGTCAACCGTCACCGGGTGTTTTCCTCCCGGGGTAGTGCCCTCGGCAACTTTTGCGACGTTCTGGCTTGATTTTAGGTGACGCTTTTGGGCGTCACTAGGCATGTCCATTTTCTGGGACGATTCGTAGTGTCACCGAACATAATTTGAAAACTGAAGATATTTTTTGATCTCATTTGCTTATATTAAAATTCCCCATGTCCCCAGCTAGGCCAAACCCTGGGTTGCTGCCTCTCCCCTCCCCATCTGACCCGGCGCGGAGCAATACACATGGCGGCCACCACCCGTCGCCGTCCCGACGGGGAGCAATATCCGGATGTGCACCGACGCCAAGCACCACCAACACGACCAGTCGCAGCCCTCCACCCGGCGCCGTCCTCCACTTCGGCGTACTCTTTCTCTGGCCACTGAACTCCTGGTGGATCGACGGCGGCGGCTGCATCATGTAAAAATTTCAGAGGCCTGCACTCTATAAAGCCGGACCCACCCAAGTCGTCCGAAAATCTATGGCGGAGCTATAGCAAGGCCCAATGGACTATGGCCCGCCCAGCCATGGGATTTTGTACAGTATGCATGTAGTTTTGGGCCTTCAAACAACATCCCACAAACTATTTTCTTTTGCATGGCCCGCCCAGCTTTGGGCTGCAAGCTCCGCCACTGTCAAAATCCTACTGGTTTAGTCCCACCTTGCTGCGCAAGGTGCACGCCGACCGCCTTATATAGCCGCGTCGGGGGACGGCAGTAAGCTTCTCTCTTGTTGCATTAGGTCCATCAAACTCTCGCTGCATGAACGAGATAGGTTGACACTGGATTGCATTTCATCAATTGACGATTGTTTGTCTATTGTCAAGTCTGTCTCGTTCATGTACGTTGATAGCCCTACTACGATGAAAGAGTTTTTTAAAATTGATCAATAACCGCGAGGACTGAAGTCGTTGATTCATTCATGTATCTCTTGATAGCCCTACTACAATGAAAGATTTTTTTTAATTGATCAATGACCGCGGGGACTGAAGGTTGATTCATTCTTGTATCTCTTATCTATGTATGATTACAAGCACCAAAGCTGTGCGGGGCCACTTGACAGGGATAGAAATAACCCATTAGCAGAAATTAAAATTGCGCCCATGGATTCGAGCCAAGGAACTGATGCCGTTGTCGTGGTGACCGCCTGAACTGGATGAAATGGTAGTGCTTGTCACGATTTAGAATGAAACTAGACTGGACATGATAGGATTCAATGGACAACTTCATAAAACATAAAGATAATACTTCATATCATTACAAGATATGCAGAAGTTCATACATAATAATAACATGCATATTTCTAGAACCTAACAGAACTACTTGAACTTATTCATCGTCGTCGATGTCGTCCTTCTCCTTGCCGCTGTCCGAGTCGTCGCCTTCGTCATCCCAGTCACTGCCGCTGTCCTCCTCTTCGCCCCTCAACGCTCTGATTTTTCCCCTAGCTTCGTCATATGCCTCGCGGATACTGTCTTTCGCATACGAAGTGGCCGAGGAAAGCTTGATGGTGGCCTTAATGACGCCCTCGTCGGCAGCTCGTTGTGCATCACACATGGTTTCTTCGGCGTGCGCCATCGTGTTGGAGATCTTGTGCGCCGTCTCAATCTCCGCTTCGGCGACGGCGCGGCGGAGCTCCTGTAATCTTGGCCCGAGTTCGTCGAGCTCGCGGTGCATGTCTAAAACCTGGTGGCGGGCTGCCTCCCGGAGCTCGTCAAATCGCTCCAAGAGGCGGTCGCACTCATGGCCTACCTCATCTACCTCACGGAGGACCTCGACGGCGCGGTCCTCCTCTGTGTTGACGAGGCACCGTTGTTGTGGGGCCCGTTCACGGTCATCGTTGCCCATCTCCTCAGCCATGGGTTTTCTCTTCGTCGAGGATGAGCCGAGTGCCTGACCCGGCACCGTCGCTGAGGGGGGCAGATCGGATGCAGCACCGGCTCGTGCCAGGTGGGAGGCAGGAGGGGGTGGGTTCGGTCGGGCTCGCCATTGGGAGGTTGAGGTGACCTATTCGGCCTGTCGCCGGCCATGGAGTTGTAGGGGCAGCAGGAGGGGGGCATGCGCACCATCGTCGATGGTGTCATGTTATATTGAGCGACCACCTCAGCTGCATGGGTTTTCTGTAGGATTCGGTGGTATTGAAGTAGATGGAACCGCTCCTTATATTGAGCGGTTGCCTAGTGTGAACCGGTGCGAACTTGAACCAGTGGGAACGCAGTGGTGGTGGTTGACAAGGGATGCGAGGAGGTAGACATAGGTGAGGCGTCCATCATCCATCTGACGGTCGAAAGGGTACTAAACTATCTACTTCTTTAATATACGTTACAATTCCAGAAAATAAACACTCGAATGTATAACATGGATGGCAGTGGAACTAATGGTACAACCTTAACGGTCATGGGTTCAATATCCCAGGGCCTCATTTTTTTAGACTTTTGTATTTTTGATGAATTTTATTTAATCCCTTTGTCAATTAATAAGAATTTTGTAATGTGAAACATCAGTGGCACAATGCTTGATCTACACCACTATTCAAATTGATATGCAAATTGAGGTTTTTTCACCAAATGCATGTACCCGTGCCATGTCACAGTGTCGAAGTTTACCTTCTTTTTTACCATGGAGAGGTTCATTTATTTTTCCTTGAAAGATGATGTGCATGCACCCATAACATGACACCATGGCACTACATGTACATTTCAGTAAATGAAAAAATAAAGAAAAAACATGTTTACTCCCCTTCTTCACTCTAGCACAATACTCTCATTGATAAAACAATAGATTTCATTCAGTCATGGTGTGACTTTACATTCATACGACCGAACTACAATGTTTAAACGAATAAACTAATTGTGGCGGCGGTGGCATCTTGCATCATCGTTGGCGTAGTGCGGGACATCGAGCCAAGCTTCAAGTAACGCCAGAATGTTCTGTACTTCCGCCTCCACTAGCCAGTCCCATGTAGCCTGCTGGAGCCAATCCCATGCCGCTGAGGGCGAGGGGGTAGCGACTGGCGGCGCTGCAAGCAAGGTTGTCAAAATCTAGATTTTAGTCTTAGAATCTTACGATTCTGAGATTCTACATTAAGGACAGTAAAACTGAACCACTTTGCTGCCCTCTCACGCCCTCTGCCTTTTCGTCCGTTGGATCGCGTGGTCTGGTCGTCGTTGGCCATCCGATCGCTAACTGGCGGGTCTGTCCTTAAGGGAAGCTACTCCCGTAGAAAAATCTGAGCATCCTGGTTAATCGGGCCTGGCACCCGACTAAAGCCCATGAAGCATTTTCTCATCGGAGGCACGATCCAGGGCCTGCCCTCAACATAAAAACGAAACAAAAATGTGAGCGAGCGTGGGGAAACCTAGGTACGCCGCCGCCGCCGCCGCCGCCGCGAGATAACGCACCTAGCTAGCCGGCGGTGAAATCATCCCCCCCTCGATCCTTCCCAGTGTCCATTGCCTCCAGGCCGCTACCACCTCACCTCCCTGTTTCGCTGCTCTGTGCTGGTCGGAGGGGAGAGGAAGATGAAAGGATGAGCACCAACGGATGGGAGGAAGGGGAGCTCGAGCTGGAATGGACAAGGCCGAACGTTTCGGCTCCTCGGACCTCGACATCGAACGGCGGCGCCCACTAGGAGTCCATGGCTCGTCAGCTCGCCGCACGGCCTGGGCGTTCCCAGGCGCGATTGTCACCACGCTTCTGCCCTACATGGACGCCGCTATACTTTCCCCTGCAGTTGCGAGGAGGAGCAAACAGGAGGCACTCCTCTATCATGTATGTCTTCTCCATTGTAAGGTTAGTAGTACCACTTTGATAGTTTATGGAATATTTTCCTTGTATCAGTTCTTAATTTCTATCTACAGATCAATTAGACTGAATTAGAAAACAAATATTAATGGAATATTTTCCTTGTATCAGTACGAGGAGAAAGGATTGTTGACTATCTGGTACTTCTTGAGTATGCTTGATTGCGGGCCTTTCTGAGCAACTTGGATAACTTGTTGCAGATCCGACTTCAGTATGACGTTAAGAACCTCCTTGGTGCATGAGTTCGATATAGACTGAATCTACCATTCCATCGTGGACAAATATTAATGCCATGTATTATCTGGAGCCATCGTGGCATCAACGCTACTTCTGCTACCTACGAAGAAGCAATATGAGGTCAGGCAATAAAGCATTTATTATATACCTGCTACCTTTTCGACTAGGCTTTTATGTATAAATTTATATCACACTGGAATGCAAAAAATAACACCATAGTAGGGACAATATTACTGTTTTCCTTAGTTACCTAGGCTCAGTCCGTGTATTTTATACTGGAGTTGATGTATGGCCTGTGAAGTATAAATTGTATGACTCATTTTCTCGAGGTTTGCACATATATATTGCAACTCTTTATATGACATCTCATACTAGGGCCGGTATTATGGACGCAGCTGTCCTGATCCCGAGCTCATGTGAGCTCGGGTGAACAGTAAAATCGAAAAAAATAGTAAAACAATTCAAAAAAATCTGATTTTTTTTGTGAGAAACATTGATGTTTTTCCCACATGCTTGCAAAATTTCATCACTAGATGACATTCGTGGAAAATGTGGCAAAAAAAACAAAAACGATGTTCCAAAAAGTCTTTTTTTTGTAGCATTTTGGAGCATCGATTTTGTTTTTTTTGCTGCATTTTCCACGAAAGTCATATGGTGATGAAAATTTGCACGCATGTGGGAAAAACATCAATGTTTCTCACAAAAAAAATTCAGATTTTTTTGAAATGTTTTACTATTTTTTTCGATTTTACTGTTCACCCGAGCTCACATGAGCTCGTGATCAGAAGAGCACTTTCGCGGTATTATGTATTACTTAGTGCTGCTATGCAGGTGTACTATCCAAAATGTGATGTATGACATGTCAGCGTTTCATTGATTCCTAATGTTGTTTGTCCGATTCTATGCATTACTTAGTATGGCTGAGTAATGCAATAGTTTCAACATTTTGTGCCATGTAAATTTTATTAAGAAAACATACAAATCTCTCAACACATTATTTATGAAAATCATATTATTGCATCGCAAAAATGGACGGGCGCGGCAACGCGCGCCATTAACGATTTAGTAAGGCAATACGACCCAAGTCGTTTAAAGGATCGTATACTGTAGGATCGCTAGTGAATCGCGCTTCAAGTCGTGGGGTCGTGTGGAATCGCGAGCCAGTCCAGATCCTGAGCGACTAAAACTTTCCTTTCAATCTTGGCCGTCTATGTATGTTGTACGGTGGATAGTCTGGTGCAGCAGCAATATTTTACCCTAAATTCCTTCCCGGTCTGTGGCGGCCGTCTGCTCGTGTTCCTCTCCTGATCTCATTTTCTCTCTGGCGGCTTCTAGGTCTACAGGCCGCCGGCCGCTGGCCGTCGGCAGCACGCACGGCTTCCTCGACGAGTGTTGGCTGCCAGTGTCCCACGTGCGATCGTCTTCAGCAGGCTCTCCATCCACGACGAGTGAAGCAGCAGCCATCAAAGATTGAGTAACATCTTTGATTCGTTGCACAGGTTAGCTACTACTACTAGTACGTACGTACGTACTGATGAAGTATGTTCAAGATTAAATAATTAGATTAGATAGCTAGCTTGTCATCTAACTCTTCTTAATCTCTATTGACGACTAGTGAAACAGCAGCCATCAAAGATTGAGGAACATCCTTGATTCATTGCATGCACAGGTTAGCTACTACCTACTAGTACGTATTTACTAATTGATGAAGTACGTAGAAGATTAAATAAGCTAGCTTGTTATATCTAACTCTTGTAAATCTTTTACTTGTATAAGGAAAAATGTCAACTGCTGTCCCAACCGAAAGTAGTAAGCCTAAGAGGAGGAATGCTCGTGGGAATCGGACTAACCCTGGCTGGGAACATGGAGAAGAAGTTGATGCTGAGAAGAAGACAACAAGATGCAAATATTGCCTTCTAGTTAAAGGAGGAGGTGCCTACAGACTGAAGCATCACTTGGCTGGGACAAGGTTTAATGTCGAGCCTTGCGAAAAAGTTCCCGATAATGTTCGAAAAAAGTTTCTCAAACTTCTGGGGGTCCAAGCAGAGAAAAATGATGCAAAGAAGAGGAAGTTTAACATAGAAATGGAGGAGACAGGTGCATGTTCGAAGGAGAATACTCCTGCTGAGAACAATGAAGATGAGGCTGCGACAAATCGTTTCGCTAACAAGCGCAGAGCCCAAACAACAGTGAATCAGTTTTACAAGAAAGAAGAGCGAGAAGAGGTTTGTGCTCAAATTTGTCGGGTCTTCTATACCAATTCTATCTCATTTAATGTTGTCAAGGATCCAGAATTATAAAGATGATTGAAATGATTGGGAACATTGGTAAAGGTTTTAAACCTACATCATATCATGAAGTGAGGGTAAAATTTCTCAAGCTGGAAGTTAAGAGAACAATGAATTTGCTCTCTGAATACAAACAAGAGTGGAAAAAGACAGGATGTACAATTATGTCTGATGGATGGACAGATAAAAAGAAAAGGTCCATCTGCAACTTTTTAGTGAATAGCCCCAAAGGTACTGTCTTTCTCGCCTCAGTCGATACTTTTGACATTTCCAAGACAGCGGACAAAGTGTTTGAAATGTTAGATGAAATTGTTGAGGAAGTAGGAGAAGATAATGTTGTTCAAATTGTAACAGACAATGCCGCTAACAATAAAGCAGCTAGTGAGCTATTGATGGAAAAGAGGAAAAAAATATTTTGGACTCCATGTGCAGCTCATTGTATTGATTTAATTCTTGAAGATTTTGAAAAGAAAATTAAGATGCATCAGACAACAATTACAAAGGGCAGAAAAATCACCACCTATATTTATTCTAGAACAATGGTTCTTACTTGGTTGAGAGAATTCACTGGAGGTAAGGATTTAGTTAGGCCAGCAGTGACAAGATTTGCTACTGCCTATTTGACTTTGGGTTGTATGCATGAGCACAAGGGCGCATTGATCAATATGTTCACTTCAACAAAGTGGAGGGGTAGTAGATTTAATTTTGCAGAAGGGAAGGTCGTTCAAGGAATTGTTTTGGATAGCCGTGGATTTTGGCCTAATGTTGCCACATGTCTGAAGGCTGCACTCCCAATTATAAAAGTTCTTCGATTGGTGGATTCAGATGAGAAGCCAGCAATGCCGTTCATCTATGATGAGATGGATCGTGCAAAAGATAAAATAAAACAAAATTTTAACAATGTCAAGAAAAGATACGTTACTGTATTGACTTAGTAATTCATAATTGTAGCTTATAGATATACTATCTTAATCTTATTGTAGTTAAGTTTGACCATTTCAATTTTTTTTTGATCAGCTACACTCCAATATTTAATATAATTGATGAAAGATGGCGTACGCAACTTCATAGGCCTCTGCATGCTGCTGCATATTATTTGAATCCACAATGCCACTATAGTGATAATTTCAAGCCTGCTGAAGTAAAACGTGGTCTGTACACTTGTCTTGAAAAGATGGTTCCAGATTTAGATGAAAGAGTCAAGATAGATCTGCAGATTGATTCATTTAGGAATGCTGATGGCCTATTTGGAATGCAATCGGCTATTATGACAAGAACTAAAAAAAAGCCAGCTGATTGGTGGGATTCGTATGGAGATGATTACCCTGAGTTGCAGAGGTTTGCAATTAGAGTACTGAGCTTAACTTGTAGTTCGTCAGGTTGTGAGCGGAACTGGAGTGCATTTGAGCAAGTAAGAATCAATGTCATGCATTCTCTAGTCCAGGTGATATTATATAACACATGTACTAATGCTAACTTCTCAAATTTGTGTAGGTTCACTCAAAGAGAAGAAATCGTTTGCACCAAGATAGGATGAATGATTTAGTTTTTGTCATGTACAATTCGAAACTGATGAGCAGACAGCGCAGAAGGCAAAGACAAGTTGTGGAATATGACATTGATGATGTCTCTTCTGATGATGAATGGATAACTGAAAAAGAAGATCCTGTCCTTCCTCCACAAAAGGAATGGATCCGTTCTCTTGATAGGATTGCTCGTAACGAAGCTGCTGTGGACAAAGAAAATGAAAGTGACATTGAAAATGATGTAGAAAATATTGTTAACAGCCTGGCTGAAGCACGTACGAGTTCTTTTGATCAAGCAAGTTCATTATTCTTCCATGTTCCTTTTACATAGTTACTGACTATTATTTTGGAATTTTCATAGGTGATGGTGATGTCGGGGTGGATCAAGATCTTGATGCATATACTTATGAAGATGCTGATGGTGAAAACAATAATGCCAACGAGCAAAATGTTCATGGTGGCAACAATTAAGGACCTTCCTTGTACTGTGTTGGGAGTTCTAGTGTTACAGTACCTCCTATGAACGAGGACGATCATATCAATTTAGACGACCTGTACTAATTAAGTTGTCTTCTATTTCTAGTTGGTTAAACCTTTGTGTTTCTCAAAAACTTGGATTGGATGCCCTTTGTTCGCTTTTGGACATGTCAGTATGCCACTTTTAATTTGAGGTTCAGAATATTTTGCTATTTATTTTTTCCGTGTCTTGTTTTTGTCAATCTTATATCAAAAATATGTTCATGTAAAAGGATAGGCATTAATTATTCAAAATAGGTTCTAACTGGTAACATATACACTCATCCAACCTTTTAAATAAATGGAAAATTACAAAAACGTACACTCATCCAACCTTCTAAATAAATGGGAAATTACAAAAACGTACTTTTTGGTAGAATCAGGTAGAATCTTAGATCCTATGCCGATTCTATGATTTGCGATCCTATGAGAACACCTCCGATCCGATTCAGGATCACGATTTTGACAACCTTGGCTGCAAGGAAGCGTTGGAGGACGGCATCCCATGCCGCTGAAGCGGACACTGCCACCGGCGTGAGGACAGGCACATGCACGGGCAAAGGCGATGCAAGGAAGCGGTCGACGGGGGCGTCCCATGCCGCTGAGGCGGCCATTGGCGCCGGTGCGGGGACAAGTGCGTGCACGGGCAAAGGGGATGCAAGGAAGCGGTCGACGGCGGCGTCCCATGTCGGTGAGGCGGGCACTGGTACCGGCGTGAGGACAAGCGCGCGCACGGGCATAGGCGATGCAAGGTAGCGGTCGAGGGTGGCGTCCCATGCAGCTGAGGCGGGCACTGGCACTGGTGCAGGGACAGGCGCGTGCACGGGCACATGCGCGGGCGGTAGTGGTCGCTCGTTATGTTCCTGCTCCTCCGGCTCGGGGTATTCCTGTGGAAACTAGAAGACTGGGGATAGACCATCGTGATGCGCCATGGCGTACAATGAGGTCTGGCTGATTGGAGGTGGACGAGAGGGCAATCGGAGGCGGGGAGAGGATTCTAGCGGTAGCGGCGAGTACGCGGCCTATTATATAGTGGATCGGGCGGCATTAAGTGGGCAATTGGGAGGAAGGCAGCTGGGCAGCGGAGGATGGTCAAAGGGCTCACCTCCTGGTGAGCATGCGCAGCGGCGTGATCACACGCATCCCGTAACTCGCACGGCATGCACCTCTTGCCCTATGCGAAGCGGGACCCGTGGCATCTCCATTTGAATCATGCGTGACATAAACAAGACAGATGGACTAGCCATTCATTTACATCACTCAAATATTGCATCACAAACTTCTTAGATTCAACTTCAACATGTGGTGAAACCTCTAAGATCCACATTAATCATAAGTTCAAGCACGTAAGAATCACGTTGAACATTCGAAGCTTCAGTTAACACATATAAACCCCATTAACTTAACAAGTACGTAACACAAATGTTTAGAACAATAGGCTGCACAACTTCATCATAATTTAAAATACGTAATACAAGTACTGATCTATCGTGGTATAAAGAATCTATGCGTGAGGGGGCGACTCGGGCCGCCTCTGGCGCCTCCGACGACGACGGTGGCCGGCGCTTCGGCGGCCGATTCTGGGCTCTAGCGGATGACGCCGGGGATGGGGACGAGGAGGGCGATGTTCCTCCGGTCGACGGCTCGCCGGAGACGGCGTCGCCGACGCCTTCAGATTCAATTTGTGAAGCATTCAAGGTGGGTTATTCCGAAGAAGATGTGGCCTTGCTGGTGGACGCGGTGATCCCGATGGATGATCCGGCGAGGCACGGCCTGACGGAGGCGGACAAGGTGGAGGTGGTGCGACGTGTGGTCCATCGGCGGACGGCGGCGACGGCGATCCGGCCATGGCGAGGTCCTCTCCCGAAGGTATGTCTTCCTAAACTAACTTTGTTAGATTTCATTAGAGAAGATGCATGAACAGTTGTTGAGAGGAAGAAGAAACGGCGGCCAAGGGCGGCGCTGCCGTCGCCGCCGGCGACTGGCCAGATCGGCGAGATCCGGGCGGCGCGGACGTTGCGTTTGAATTGCCTCCTGGGCCGCGATGGGCCTGGCGAGTGCGTTGAGGGCTTGGGCTTGCATGACGCTGGGTATTTGGCCCAGTGCGAGACGAGGGTGATTAGGCCGAATTTAGATGGGTATGAGGCCCAGGCTGACTCGGAACCCACTGCCCCGATTGACAAAACCAGCCGAGGGTCGCTCGATAGCTCTGATCGTGAAAGTTTTGATCTCCCTCATGCTGCGCCTCGTGAAACTAGGGTTCGTCCACGCCGCGCGCTGCCGGGGTTTCCCGCTCGTCGGCCGGGGCGCGCCGCTCGCACCCCCCACTCGAGGCCATGGCTGGCCGGGGTGGCGGCGGGCCGCCGCAGCAGCAGGCTGCTGCGCCGGTTCCTCCGGCTGCTGGTGCGCCGCGGGTGCAGCAGCAGCAAGCGGTTGGAACGCAGCAGCTTCAGCAGCCCCGGCTGGCTGCGAGCCAGCAAACGCAGGCGCGGGCCGGCGTGCAGCGCCCTTCCGGCCGGGTTGCCGAGGAGGCACCAGCCGCTGGCCGCGGCGCGCAGCGCCCCGCCTCCCAGGCTTGGGACGGCCGGGCTTCGGGCACGGGCGCGGCTGCTGCTGGTCGCGGTCGCGGCTATGGGCCTGGCCAGGGGTCGGCCGGTTACGACGCCAACCGGAATCCCCCGCGAGGTCGGTGGGGGGACGACGGCTACGACGCATATGGCGAGGGGCAACACCGGGGCTCCTTGTCTACAGGCGGTGGCCGTGGATATGCATGGCAGGGAGATGGCGGTCTAGGCCGCGGTTTCAATGGTCCGCCGGGAGGTTACCGTGATGCTGCTGCTGAAGGCTTCAACGGACCTCCGAGCGGCTTTGTGGAGGGTGCGTCCGGCCCTAACTATCGGTATCGCGGGAATCACGCTAACCGAGGGGGTAGGGGAGGGGGTAGGCGACCTCCTCCTCCGCGACCTCCTCCGCCTCCGGCTGCGGTGACTTCAGAGGTCCCCTCCGGGGTGACGACTGAGGGGACGACAGAGGGTCTGACTGCTGTGGCCATGGAGACGGTTCGGGCTGTTGCCACGGTGGAGGTCCCTATGCCTGATGCTGCTAAGGCCCGGACGACCACGACCGACAAAACTGTGGACAAGCCTGGCGGTGTACGAGCTTCAAAATGGGCTCGGAAGAAGGAGAAGATGACATGCTACCGATGCGGAGAGCCAGGACATTTTGTGGCTGAATGCACTACTGAGCTGTGTGACACATGTCAGAAGCCCAAGCATGAGTCGGGGGAGTGCCCGGAGCTGTTGGGGCCAATGCCAGTGGTCACTGTTTATGGTGTGTGTTGTGCTGATCTGATGTTCTTTGAGTCGCCTGTTGTTGAAACAGAAGTACCCGCGACGGAGGTCTTGCTCACGGGTATTGTTAAGGTGACGCATGGGACTCTGACTGAGGCTCAGGTTGTGGAGCAGTTGAGTGAGTTGGCTCCAGGGAATTTTCAGTGGGTTCTTGTGAAGCTTGAGGGTCAGACTTATAAGGTAGATTTTCCATCTCTGGATGATCTTACCAAGATCCTCAAGTTCGGCATGTGCAGAGTGGAGAGCACTAACTGCATCATGGAGTTTGCTCCTTGGAAGAAGAAGGAGCCACAAGGAACGCCACTTGCTCAGATTTGGGTTCGTTTTTCGGGGGCTCCGCCGAAGCCTTTGCATAACTCCCGGATCACCTGGAGCCTGGGGTCACTCATTGGTAAGACTGAGAAGGTGGATATGCCTTTCACCCGCGCAAATGGCGTGGCACGTCTGCTGGTGAGTGTCCTAGAAGTTGAGCTTGTTCCTGATGTGGTGAAGTGGCTCCACGGCGGTATGATCTACGAGCTATAGATAGAGATTGAGAGTCCATCGCTGTTCGAGTCGACGGATGGGACCTCGGATATGGATACGACCGAGGGGGACGATGGTAAGGGTTCGCGTGGCTCGGACGCGGATGGCTCGGCCCGCGGTGGGTCTAACGAGACCTTGGACCGTCCGGCCCAGTCGACTGGGGGTTCTGGGGGAAAGGGGGAGGCGCCCCTTGCGACCCCGATGAACACCCTCAGGTTCGGCTCCTTCGGTGCTGCGTCGGCCCCAGCCGGTTGTGGGGACACATGGCCGACTTTGATGACCCGGTGGAAAAGGAGCTGCCACCGCCGTTATCTCTGTTGGCCTCGCCAGTTGCGCCATCTTTGGCCAAGGGGGGTGGGAGGGGGGGTGACCCCTCACGCCTCGCCTTCTTCGTCTCGTCAGCTTCTGCATGGGGGTGTGGTGGGGGACACTAGGCAGGCGACCTTGTCCAGCCCCACCAGCCCGCGTACCCCTGTGCCGATGCCATCCCCCGAGGAGCCATCGGTGGGGAGGGCTTCGGCGAGGGGGGCGGCCTCACCTGGAGGCCTTTCGTCTGTCGTGGGTGCGCATCGGTCGAGGACTCCTGATTGCAGCCCGCGCTTGACCCCGAGGCCCGAGCCCGTGGAGGCGGGTGCGGCTTCTCTGGTTGGGCAGATGGCAGGCGGCCATAGACCGACTGGCTCGGTGGAGTTAGGTCCAGTTGAGGGTCGGGCAGGAGGCTTTACCCCGAGTGGGCCTACGCGGGACGAGATCGTCGCCTTCGGAGGGATCCCGGATCCCATGTCTGAAGGTCGACGGATGAGCAGCCGTCTCCAGGATCAGCCTGACGTTGATGACCTGCAGCTGGGGCGCGCCATGCGGGCGGCCAAGCTTCGTGACATTGAGGTCACTACAGGTATGTCAGTCAATACTTCCAATTCCATTTTGCATTTTTCTGAGGACGATATTATGAATAATGCAAATCAGTTGGGAGTTTCACTAGGTAGTAATGGAAAAGAAATTGCTAAATCTGTTAATGACCTACTTGATCTTGAGGTGGAGCGAGCTATGGAGATGATTCGAAACTTAGCGGCTGTTAAACCATTAAATGACTCGGAAATAGATGCATTGGGTGTTAGGGTTCTTGATAGTTTTTGTGAGGACCTTGCGCCTTCTCCCGCCGAGTCAGAGGAGGACGTGAGTTTTGTTTCTCAGGGGGGTTCAACTCCCGTCAACCCAGAGGCATGTAAGCTCACTGAGCTCGGTTGTATGGACCGAGTTGATGAGCAAAACAAGCCTAAGCGCAAGTGGAACCGGAAGATTTTTCTGGCCTCGGCTGTGCGCAGGAGTGCTAGGATCCGAACCGTTGAAAAGTTTTATGATGAAAAATGAAAGGAATCTTTTGGAATAGCAGAGGTCTGACAGACTTGGCTAAAAGAAGGTTTCTGGTGGATGCATCTATTGAACACAAGCTAGATTTCATTGCCCTCTCTAAAACTGGTAGAGATAATTTTACCTCTCAGTTTCTTGGCACCTTATCGGGAGGAGTTGATTTTGATTGGCATTGCTTACCCCCAAGAGGAAGATCCGGTGGGATTTTACTTGGGGTGAAGTGCGAAACGTTGGAGGTTCGGAACGTTGTTATGGGAGAATTTGCGGTTAAGTTTCGGGTCAGATAGAAGGTTGATGGTTTCCAATGGGCACTGGTGGCAGTGTATGGAGCTGCGCAGCCTGAGCTAAAGCCAGATTTTCTGGCTGACCTAGTTCGCATTTGCGGAGATGAACGGCTCCCAATACTGGTTGGGGGTGATTTTTACATTATAAGAAGGCGGGACGAAAAGAACAATGATAACTTTGACGGCAGATGGTCGTTTATGTTTAACACAATTATTGAAAGCCTGGATCTCAGGGAGATCGAGCTTTCTGGTAGAAAATTTACTTGGGCCAACACATTGCCAAATCCAACTTATGAGAAGTTGGATCGTGTTCTCACCAGTGTGGAATGGGAGCAGAAGTTTCCTCTGGTGACGGTCCAAGCGTTGTCGCGAGCGATCTCTGATCATACCCCACTGCTTGTTGACTCTGGGGAGGCAACTCATGTGGGAAATAAAAATATCTTCTCTTTTGAATTAGCATGGTTTGAGAGAGAAGGTTTCTTGGATCTGATAGCACGGGAGTGGGAAAAGGATTCAGGAGGGAGATCGAACGTAGAAAGATGGCAGAATAAGATTAGACACTTAAGACAGTTCCTACGCGGTTGGGCCAAACATTTGAGTGGTGTTTATAAGGTCGAAAAGGAACGGCTCCTTAACCTTATAAATGCCTTAGATTTAAAAGCCGAGTCCTCCATTTTAGATACCAGAGAGCTGGAGACTAAAGTGGAGGCGGAACTGAGACTGAAAGAATTGCTTCGAGAGGAAGAATTGAAGTGGGCGCTCAGAGCTAAAATGCGAAAAGTCGTCCAAGGGGACGATAACACGCAATTCTTTCATATGATTGCGAATGGCAAGCATCGAAAGAAGAATTTTTTTCAGCTCGAGCAAGATGAAGGGACGATTTTGGGGCAGGAGAACCTAAAATTATACATCACCAATTATTACAAGCAGCTGTTTGGGGCTCCTGAGGATAGTTTTGTGTCCTTGGACGAGTCAAGGGTTGAGGATATCCCTCAACTTGCGACGGATGAGAATGAGATCTTGTCTGCCCCGTTTTCGGAGAAAGAGGTGTTTGAGGCGATTTCACAGATGAAGAATAATAAAGCTCCTGGGCCGGATGGCTTTCCGGCTGAGTTTTATAAAAGGTGCTGGCATATTATTAAGGGTGATTTGCTTCCAATGTTCCATGATTTGTTTTCTGGGCATTTGCAGCTATTTCACTTAAATTTCGGAATGATAACTTTGCTCCCTAAGAGGACAGAGGCGGTGAGGATTGAGCAGTTCCGACCGATATGTCTTCTTAACGTCAGCTTTTAAATCTTCACCAAGGTGGGGACTAACAGGCTGACGCAGATTGCACACAGTGTGGTGCAGCCATCTCAATCAGCCTTCATGCCGGACAGAAACATCCTTGAAGGGGTTGTGGTCCTACATGAAACGCTCCATGAAATCCACACAAAAAAACTAGATGGGGTGGTTTTTAAGGTGGATTTTGAGAAAGCGTACGATAAGGTTAAGTGGCCATTTCTTTAGCAGGCCTTGCGAATGAAAGGATTTGATCAGTCCTGGAGAAAGCAGGTAGATTCTTTCACGCAAAAAGGCAGTGTCGGAATAAAAGTGAATGATGACATAGGTCATTATTTCCAGACACACAAGGGTCTAAGACAGGGAGACCCGATGTCACCTATCTTGTTCAACATAGTGGTGGACATGTTGACAATTCTGATAGGACGAGCGGAAGAAAATGGCCAAGTAGGTGGTCTCGTCCCGCATCTAGTGGATGGTGGAGTGTCCATTCTACAGTACGCCGATGATACTATCATCTTCATGGAGCATGATCTGGCGAAAGCAAGAAATATGAAGCTTGTGTTATGCTTATTCGAGCAGTTGTCGGGGTTAAAGATTAACTTCCATAAAAGTGAATTGTTCTGCTTTGGGAGAGCTAAAGACGAACAAGAAGCTTACAAACAACTGTTTGGATGTGGGTTGGGTTCGTTGCCTTTTACATATTTGGGCATACCGATTCACCATCGCAAGCTCTCTAACAAAGAATGGAAGTGCATTGAAGATCGATTTGAAAAGAAACTAAGTTGCTGGAAGGGCAAACTTATGTCATATGGAGGCCGACTAATTCTCATCAATTCGGTGCTCACGAGTATGCCAATGTTTCTCTTGTCCTTCTTCGAGGTACCAGTAGGGGTACGGAAAAGACTGGACTTTTATCGATCGCGTTTTTTCTGGCAGAGTGATGAGTTAAAACGGAAATACAGACTTGCTAAATGGGATATTATTTGTAGGCCAAAGGACCAAGGTGGTCTTGGCATTGAAAATTTAGAGGTGAAGAACAGATGCCTACTCAGCAAGTGGCTGTACAAGCTATCTGTAGAGACAGATGCCACATGGGCCCAGATTCTGCGTAATAAGTACCTTCATTCTAAAACCTTATCCCAGGTGACGGTCAGACCAACCGATTCGCCTTTTTGGAAAGGACTGATGACAGTGAAATCAGCATTCTTCCATAGGACAAAGTTTATCGTTGGTAATGGTACTTCCACGAGATTCTGGGAGGATACGTGGCTAGGGGAGACGCCTCTAGCTATCCAATATCCTTCTCTCTATAATATTGTTCAGCGTAGAGATGCTTACGTTGCAACAGTATTACAGTCCAATCCTCTAAATATTCAATTCAGGAGGACTTTAGCGGGAAACCATTGGGAAGCTTGGCTCCATCTTGTGAGAAGATTGATGGATGTCCACCTTTCTCAACAGCCAGATCAGTTGCACTGGAAACTAACCAAGAATGGAGTGTTTTCGGTAAAATCCATGTATTTGGATATTATCAACTCGGGCTCTATCCCGCGATCTGTGCATATTTGGAAAGTCAAAGTGCCCTTAAGAATTAAAGTGTTCATGTGGTTTGTCCACAAACAAGTCATTCTCACTAAGGACAATTTGGCAAAACGTAACTGGACAGGATCTTGAAGATGTAGCTTCTGTGATCAGGATGAATCTATCAAACACCTCTTTCTTGATTGCCCAATGGCCAAAATTTTATGGCGGTCTGTTCATATAGCGTTTAACATTTCTCCTCCAAATAGCATCCACACGTTATTTGGGACGTGGCTAAATGGAGTTGACACAGAAATAGCGAAACATATCCGTGTAGGAGTATGTGCTTTATTATGGGCTATATGGAACTGCAGGAACGATTTGGTTTTTAACAGAACAACACATATTCATTTCTTGCAGGTTATCTTCAGGGCCAGTACATTGATCCGTATGTGGTCGCTACTCACTCCGACGGATGCTAGGGAGCGTATGGTTACTGGGTCTATCCGTTGGGAGACGGTAGCGCGGGCTATCTTCAACCGGTTTGGATGGCGGTCATGTAATAGGATAGGTGTTTAGTTTCCTATCTATCTTTATTCCGCCGGTTGTGGCTATCCCGTTTCCATATTTTAGCTCTTTGTGTGCCTTTTTGCTTTTTGAGACTTGGAGACTTTGTTGAACTGTTTGCTTATTAATAAAATGGCCGCATGCATCAATATGATGCAGAGGCCGGGGGATAACCTCCTTTTCGAAGAAAGTACTGATCTATCCAATTTTGTTCCGGCGCTGCGCCTTCTCGAGTTTGAGTTTCTTCTTCTCTGTCTTCTTGATGCTTGCATGAATAGCCCTCATCACTTGTCTATCTTTTGCTTTTATCAGACCCTGCTTGATGAGATCGATCCGACTCCATACGGCATAGCATGCATATGCGTCCCTCACCGCGTACTCGATCTGCTTGTTGCACAGTTTCTCAGCCCATCATTCGTGATAGGCCTTATTGAAACCATTCTTCTTGACAAGGTAGTAGTTATCAACGAGCAATCTGGCGACGTCGGCAAGCGACTCAGAATGCTTGGATCCATCTGGGTTAGCCCATTCAACCTGGATGTCCTTGTAGTTTCTGACCCTGATGTCCCAATGCAGCAGCTTGGGTATGTCGCCCTTGATGCAAAAACCAACAAATGTGTATCTGTCCTTGAGAAGAAACTGGCGAAGAGACGTGCTCACCCCTTGAGATCGGCATACCTGGTAAAGGAGACAATTCGTGTCGTACGAGATATGGATGAGGGCTGCCTTCTGTTCTTCGGCAGGAAACTGTCCCTTCGTCGGCCGGCGGGTATACTCGACGTCTATGCCGACGAATGATACTCGAAAGATATCCATAAACTGCTCAGCCTATGCTATCCAGCGCTGGACGACACTGTTGTCGTTGGTGTACACGGTGTGGATGCAGTCGCCGCCATGGATTGGGACACGGTGTTCCTCCGTCAACGGGGCTAGCAAGCCCGGCAGCTCCTATCGCCACCGAGGTGGCCGAAAGATCTACTGCGAGACATGGATGCTAGTGATAGGAAGCGATAGAGGTTGAGAGAGAGAGAGAGAGTCGATGAGGAAGATGATGGGTTGGTTGTACTGGAGAGGGGATTTGGCACTACTTAAATCATGGTTGGAGATGAGGAGGTTGCTGAAATAGTTTGAAGGATGAGCCATACCGAGCATGCGCCGTGTTGTCCAGATCTGACGGCATCATGAAGACATGACCGTCCATTCCTTCCATTTGCTTTTTTTGGTATACTTTTCAAAAATAACTACACCATGCTTGTGTTCATCACTCGTTCCGTGTCGCAACAGTACTAGAAAAATACATGACATTTTACATACCAAAAGTTTACGTTAGCAAATTAAATGATTTTCCATACCAAACCTGTACACCATGTGGTCGTTTCGTGCAAAGAGTCTCCGTTTCTAATATTGATGACTAACAATGATTGACCTACTTTTCTTATTTTCAAACAGTGCTCACACTATATCCGAAACGAGTACTCGAAGTTCTTAATCGCTAAAACTATTTTGAAAAGTCGGTCATGAATTTTTTGAAAGCCCTCGCACTATTTCTGAAAGTCCTTAAAAAATATTCTTGAAAGTGTTCACACCATTCACGAAAAGCATTTACAGAAAGTTAACATGGATACAAGCACATTCTTTTTACATAAAGTACCATGCATTTGTACATCAGCACACCACTTTGTTCAACGTAAATAAGTAATACAACACACACGACATCTTTGACCTACTACAATCATAGTTAGAACATATGTTCGCTAAATCTAAATTAACATACTACTAGTTGAATGTACACATCCAAGTTCTAGCAATTCACCACCCGTTGTTTCCCTTCCGGCGCTTCCATTCGCTCAAAGATCCCTCGTCTTTGTTCTTATGGGGGCGGAGCCGTTCCCTTGATTGTGGTTGGAGAAGGTAACGTAGCATGTCCTTCATGATTAGGATCCTATGGTACAACTCGTAGCTAACATACTCGTCTTTTGCTGCATACCCGAGGTGCGGCGGGGAAAACGGCTTCCACTCCCAGAACTGGTGCTTGTCCTTTGGGAATGATTTCTTCATGTTCTTGTACGAGGGGTCGATGATGGCCGCTGCAAGGTCACCCATGGAGTCCCTTTCTCCACCATCTTTGATACAGAACTGCTTTTGGATGTCGACGTGGTGCTCATCTGGAATTCTAATCCATGCACGGGCAAGCATGATCTTGTCGCCCCTGGTGTCCACGCTAGCAAAAGTTATCGCTCTGCGTTGTAGGAATTCAACCAACGCCTGGCACCGCTCGGACCTGTAGCAGTGGTACACTAGTACATGCTCACGCATGGCGAGTTGCACGACAACGACTCCTTGTCATTTGTAACTGCTCCTCTTGGAGCCATTGCTCGTACATGTTGATGACTCGCTCCACAGTCTCTGGCTCGTTGGTGTACACCATCTCCAGCATGGTTGTGCCATGGGCAATGATGTCGTGGGTCTCCGTTGTTAGTTTCTTATCGTCCATGGCTGCAGGGAGGCGGTGGGGGTTTGTGGCGGATGACAAGGAACGGCCGAGGAAGAAGATGCAAATGGATGTGGTAAAAGGAATGTGATCATTAATTTCTCATGCAAAAAAGGTAACCGACCAGAGCAGTTGGGACGTCATCCGGCGGTTCCACAAGTCACGGGAATCAGGCGTCTGTTAGAGCAAAAAAATAATTTGCACGCTCAACGTGGCGGCTTGTGCGTGGTCCTGGTATGTCACGTTGCACTAATTTTTTTAAACGGATATCTGAAATTATGACGTGACAACAGGCACATTAAACTTAAACTTTATTTTGTAACCAATCGTTACACCTCACATGATCAACGTGCTTTCATCAAGATACTTGCAGGAACAAAATATCTGCGCATTGCAGACCTATTGGGCTCACCTTACATATGCGATGAACATCCTCACACTTACACTTCACATGATCAACTTGCTTTCTCCAAGATACTTGCACGAACAAAATGTTTGGGCATTGCAAACCTCAGCTTCCTTGCAGGTTGAAATCCCCTAGCGTGATGTACACAATGAATTCTTTTTTTGAAATCCTCTCCACTGTGTGGTATGCATCATGAATACGAGCCATACCGAGCGTGTTCGGATTCATACTTTCTCAAATCATTCGAATGGCAGCACCTTGCCGCATGCAAAGTAGGATCTCAAAGTATGGCGTGACAACCGGCACCGGGAACTTGAATTAAACAGTCGTGACACTTCACATGATGAACGTGCTTTCTTCAAGTTACATGCACGTACAAAATGATTGTGCATTGCAAACCTCAGCTTCCTTGCAGGCTGAAATCCCCTAGCGTGATGTACACAATGAATTCTTTTTTGAAATCCTCTCCACTATGTGGTATGCATCATGAATACAAAGTATGGAGCGTGTTCGGATTCATACTTTCTCAAATCATTCGGATGGTAGCACCTTGCCGCATGCAAAGTTGGATCTCAAAGTATGACATGGCAACCGGCACCGGGAACTTGAATTTGTAAACAGTCTTGACACTTCACATGATGAACGTGCTTTCTTCAAGTTACATCACTACTGCAGGAAGGTCCTAACGTGACACATGATGAACATGCTTTCTTCAAGTTACATTACTACTGCAGGAACGTGCTTTCTTCAAGTTACATCACCATTCCAAGCATGCCAATCCGGTGAAGCGCCTCTCTCGTCATCAACCTCCCCGACGAGGAGAACGAGCCAGAGTAGGATGGAGAGCAAGAGCGGCAGCGCGCCGCCGAGCAAGAGCGGCAGCGTGCAACCGAGCATGAGCGCGCCGCCCAGGTGCCGCCAACGATGAAGCAAAGCAAAATCTCCGTCGCGGCTTGGAATCGACCGTCGCCGATGGAATATGTTGGGCGGAGATTGATATCGCGGTACAGTAGTTCCATGAGCATATCAGACGCATGGACGAAGGCTTGTACCAGTTCATGCTCAACCAAGAGTTCCCGTAGGCAAGGGTCATGTACTCCGGTAGGTTTAGGCCCTGTTTGTATCGGTTTTTGCCTAGTTTTCCGCAATTGACTGGGCAACCATCTTCTTCTTAATTAATGAAAAGTCAAAGCTTTTACTTCTTCCGGCCAGTTTTATGTAAAAAATTATGTAAGTTTGAGTGGAAGTGGTCTAGTATGTAAAGATTGCACACCGTTTCTAAAAGCACAAACGTGTGTGATAGGGAGTAGGTCCCACATGGTGACCATCGGGACAGGCCTTAAACGGGAGGAGGCAACTCTTATCAGCAAGGTGCAGCTTCCCTTCCGCTAGCTGATTCGAATAGAACGCATAGGTTAAGCGTGCTGTGGCCGGAGCAGTCTTAGGATGGGTGACCGGGTGGGAAGATGCTATATCTCAAGCTTCATTTAAGCGATGTGATATGGTCATTACAGACATTTAGCGTCTGAATGTGTCTGTAGTGACCTGTCATGTCGATTAAATAAACCTTGAGATCCTTGTATTGAAAATTTGGAGTTATTTAGACATATAGTGTGCTTTTTAATTGATTTCAATAAGATTTGCTATTTGTTTTTTTGAAAAATTTGAGAATGAAATTTTGTTATTTCAAAATATTTCGGCACCATGCGTCCTTAACCATAGCTTTCCTCGGGGTCTGTTTTTGTGAGGAAGCACCACATCAAATTACTATTTAAACATCACACCATCCTATCATATACTTACGTGTGTATATATATTTTGGTCACATGCAGGTGGCGTTAGTACGTGGTCTTCTAATCCACCCCCATCGTGCAGCTTTCCATGGCACGAGATCTGCGGGCCCTCGCGGTCTATCCCTTTGACACACAATGCACGAGAAGGGTTTGACCATGACGGCCTCCTCTTGGTCTGTGTTACGATAGGTCATGGTGGCATGTCGGACCAAATTAAGTTTGAGCACATGCGTTGGATCCCCTCCCGCCGGCTCAAAGTGGGGGAACCGGCACCCTACATCTTGAACCTGGCTTACTGGGGGTACGGTGTTCGGTTTGTGAGGCAGCTGGCGCCACATCAAAGTTGTGCATTGTGGATTTGAACACATCATGCCACCCATTCAAATATTTGGGCCGCATGCAGGGTATAGGTCTTCTGATCGACCCCGTCTCCCTTGTGCGGTTTTCAATGACACACCTATCTATGGGCCCCTGGGGTCTATATATCATTCCTTTGACCGACAACGAGAGGGGGTTTGACCATGAATGGATTCCTCCTGGTTCGTGTTACGGTGGGTTATGGTGACATGTCCGAGCAAAGTTCGAGCTCACGCGTTCTCAGGATTCCCTCCCAGTTGCTCAAATTGGTGGGTGGACCGACACCCTACGTACGTCGTCCTTAATTACCTAGCTTTCATGGGGGTTGTCCGGTTCGTGAGGTATACATTGGGTATTTAAAACACATCACCCCTTCCTACGTACATTAATTTGGGCCGCATGATGGTGGTGCTGGTCTTCTGGCCCCTCTCGTGCGGTTTTAGATGATGGTCCCATCTGTGGGCCCACGCGATCTATTATATCCCCTTTTGACTGACAACAACAGTGGTCGTTTGACCAAGATAGATTCACTTGGTCCGTGTAATGGTAGGTCATGCATGGTGACATGCATGTCCGACGGAAGTATGAGTGCATGCGTCCGGCCGACACGAAGTGGGGGTGGGGCAGGCACCCTACGACCTTAACCTGCCATTAAACATATCCAAGGGGGCTTTCTGGTTTGCGAGGCAGGTGCCACATCAAAGTTGTGCATTGTGTATTTAAACATCACACCACCCTTTTCCTACATATATTTGGCCACTTCCAGGTGGTGGTGGTCTTCTGGCACCTCTCACCCGATCTTCGACGACGAGCCCACCCGTGGGCCTGCGCGATCTATCCCTCATGACCGAAATCAAGAGGGTCCGGTTTGACCAAAAGATAGATTCTCTTGGTTGTGTTATAGCAGGTCATGGCTAAATGGCACACAAAGTTTGAGCTAGGTCATGCATTCATAGGATTCCCTCCTCTGGCACGAAGTGGAGGGACCAACACCCTACATTCATGTCATGAACCCTTTTCTGACTCACTGGACGCTTTTATGCATGCATATATATGCATCATGTGCCACATCAAAGTTGTGCATTGCGAATTTAAACATCACACACCACCCTTTTCATACATATATATTTGGGCCACATGTTGGCGTGGTTGTGTTCTGACACTCCCTCGTGTTTTTTGGCTTTTTTTGTTGGCAAATGGTGCTATATAAAATAGCAGATGACTCGGATGAAACAACTGTGTGCAAACGTACACACAACAGACACGGGTGCACCGGACTAACCGTGTGCGATGCCCGTGCCCTGTAAAATCAGCACAGTGCACTGGTGGCAACTAGGATGAACTGTGTGCGATGAACTAACTAGCTAGAAATCTAAAAAAAAGCTACCCGCCTTGAGCGATGCAAAAATTGGTGGTTCCGCGGCTTTTCCTTATTATCATACACAATTATTATGTTTGGACCGTGTGCGATCTTGGTTGCTCCCGCCCCGCTTCAATTCCTTTACCCAAATTTTAGTAGCCGCGGTATTTCAATCGTCGCCCTCACTCCTCCACCACCGACCTTATAGTAAAATTTTCAATAGCCGAGGCATTTTAACCGCCGCCCTCCTTCGTCCACCACCATCTCCACCCACCATTACTAAAATTTTCTGTAGCCGCGGCATATCCTCAAACACCACCCCGCCCCCTCCAGAGTCCACACACACCCACCCACCCCTCCCCCCCGCTCGAACCCTAGCTCGCCGCCGCCGCCGCCCTCCACCACCAACCTCTGCCGGTCTGCCCGTGCCTCCTAGCTTAGATAAGTTTAGGTTACCCACCGACCCCCATACACTCGCTGCCCTGAGTTTTTAGATGAGGCCTGCGGTGTCCCTTCCCCCCAGATCCCCACCCCCTATTCCAAATAGTCGCAGCCTAAGCCCGACCAGATATCCCGGGGAGCCCGAGGAGCGTACGGCCAAAAAGAGGTCTATCATGGCCTCTCCACTGGACGATGGCGAGGTGGCCGCCGTTCGTGCCGACCTGTCGATCTCGGAGGAACACCTCGCCTCGGAAGCCGACGAGTACATTGACTACGTTGCCATGCTGAAGGATTCAAGTCAACGGGCTGGCATATTCCTGTATCTCAGGACAGCTGGCTACGACATCAAGCTCGTTGACAGCGACGGCTTCACGCAGGCCATGTCACAGGTTAAGTGGTCCATCCCCAACGCCTCTGGTTCAGCCGCCATCGATCTCTTCGAAGGCCCCGCCGCTGATCTCCTCCGCCTCGCGGTCAAGGATTTGTGATCCTTGTACGCCGTCGAGCCCATTTTGTCATTTATGAAGGACACGTTCTACGCCAGTGGCTTGGGATCCAAGTGGAAGGAGCCCATCCATGACAAGTGAGGCAATATCCTTTTAGCAAATCTTACCTTTTCTAGCTAGCCAACTCGTACCCATTGTTGTACTAGCTTTTGCCATGCGATGTTTTAACTATGTCGTGTTTAATTATTTCAGTTATGCAAAAATGTAATGTTCAATAGGGCTATCTGATGTTTAAGTATGAATTGTCCAGTTCAATTTCATGAATGGCTATATTTGGTTGTTTATAGTGAGCAGATGCCTTGTTTATTTGTATTTGGTTGTTAGGTTGGTTGCACAGAGCATTTGTCCAGTTTTCAAGCAGATACCTTGTTTATCTGTATTTGCTTGTTAGGTTGGTTGCAGTGAGCATTTGTCCAGTTTTCAAGTAGATGCCTTGTTTATCTGTATTTGCTTGTTAGGTTGGTTGCAGTGAGCATTTGCCCAGTTTTCAAGCAGATGCCTTGTTTATCTGTATTTGCTTGTTAGGTTGGTTGCAGTGAGCATTTGTCCAGTTTTCAAGTAGATGCCTTGTTTATCTGTATTTGCTTGTTGGGTTGGTTGTAGTGAGCATTTGTCCAGTTTTCAAGCACATGCCTTGTTTATCTATATTTGGTTGTTAGGTTGGTTGCAGTGAGCATTTGTCCATTTTTCAAGCAGATGCCTTGTTTATCTATATTTGCTTGCTAGGTTGGTTGCAGTGAGCCTTTGTCCAGTTTTTAATGGCTATATTTGGTTGTTATAGTGAGCATATATGCCTTGTTTATTTCAGTTATTCACAATGTGATGTTCATTATGTGCAAATATGAACTGTGCAGTTCGATTTCATCAATACCAGTTTGAACGGCTATATTTTGTTCCTGTTATGCCTGGTGTAGTTAACACTTGCCCTTTATGTCAGTTTTACACATTTATCTAGTGTGATGTTTAAGCATGAGCTACGTTCTATTCATTTTCAACAATACCAGTTTGAATTACAATATTTGGTTGCTGTTAAGCCTGTTGTAGTTAACATTCCCTTCCATTTTTATCTGCTTTAACAACATGCTGAAACCAACACATTTAAGCTATCATTTCGAGATGATGTTGTTTACCATGGCTATATTTGGTTGATGTTAAGCCTGGCGCACTTATCATGCCTTTCCATGTACTTACACAGGACAACAATGGGAGTGGCCGACGTTTTCCGCCGAGGTTAGTTTCATCCCTCGGCGTACTCCCTCCATTCCATAATGTAGTGCATATAGATCCACGCCTGGACACTTTTTCGCTTCTAATATTGACTTGTTGCTTGTAGGTACATATGTCCTCAGCAAAGATCCACGCCTCAACCCTTTTTTCGTACGGGGCAATGAGATATTCATGAACCATCATCAAGTGAGGAAACTGATAAGGATTGTTAGCAAAAAGATACGAATGATGGCAAATAAACTATTTGTTTACGCTCTATCCAACACAACAGTGAGCTGTAGGATGGTAACTACGAACTTTGTAGCCTTCTCTTTTTACTACCCATAATGAGTTGTTAGACAACAATGTCTGAATCTTTTTCGTTTGCAGTGGTTCCCAAAGCAGTTTACTCAAGATTACCTCGCAAAGTACATGATTGGTGGACATGCAATGAAGGTTAAAGTATTTCATTGAGACTACAATGAGCATCGAGAAGTCCTAATGAAGATAGTGAAGGATGGGCGGGCGGCCATCACAAGGGGTTGGCC
Organism: Elymus sibiricus; assembly: GCA_039707655.1. Lineage (NCBI taxonomy): Eukaryota > Viridiplantae > Streptophyta > Magnoliopsida > Poales > Poaceae > Elymus > Elymus sibiricus. Next base: position 161,151,193 of record CM077674.1, on the reverse strand, counting down.
TAGAGTCGTGCGCGCATTAGGCATGGAGGAGGGCACAATATGGGCATTCCGCTTCACCTTCTCCAGCAACTTATACATCTCCAAACGTATCTATAATTTTTTATTGTTTCATGCTATTATATTATCAATCTTGGATACTTTATATGCATTTTTATACTATTTTATATCATTTTTTTGGGACTAACCTATTAACCCAGTGCCCAGTGCCAGTTCTATTTTTTTTGCTTGTTTTTGGCTTTTCAGAAAATCAATACCAAACGAACTCCAAATGGAATAAAACCTTTAAAATGATTTTTTCTGGACTAGAAGGGACCCTAGAAGGTTCGAGAGGAGGCCAGAAGAGCTACGGGAGAGCCACGAGCTCACAGGGCGCGCCCCAGGGGGTAGGCGCGCCCCTTGAGCTCGTGGGCCCCACGCAACTCCGTTTGACCTAATTCCACCTCTATAAATTCCCAAATATTCCCAAACCAACGGAGAACCACCCGAAATAACTTTTCTGCCGCCGCAAGCTTTTGTTCTTCCGCGATCCCATCTGGAGGCCTTTTTCGGTACTCTGCCGGAGGGGGAATCGATCACGGAGGGCTTCTACATCAACCTTTTTGCCCTTCCGATGATGTGTGAGTAGTTCACCACAGACCTACGGGTCCATAGCTAGTAGCTAGATGGCTTCTTGTCTCTCTTTGATCTTCAATACAATGTTCTCCTCGATCTTCTTGGAGTTCTATTCGATGTAATCTTCTTTCGCGGTGCGTTTGTTGGGATCCAATGAATTATGGGTTTATGATCAGATTATTCATTGAAAGTAATTGAGTATTTTCTAAAGTTTATTATGCATGATTGTTATAGCTTTGTATTTCTCTCCGATCTATCCGTTTGGTTTGGCCAACTAGATTGATTTATCTTCAGCGGGAGAGGTGCTTTGTAATGGGTTCAATCTTGCGGTGTCCTCACCCAGTGACAGAAGGGGTAGTGAGGCACGTATTGTATTGTTGCTATTATGTGTAAAACGACGGGGTTTAATCATATTGCTTGAGTTTACTTTGTCTACATCATGTCATCTTGCTTAAGGCGTTACTCTGTTTGTCATGAACTTAATACCATAGATGCATGCTGGATAGCGGTTGATTGGTGGAGTAATAGTCGTAGATGCAGGCAGGAGTCGGTCTACTTGTCACGGACGTGATGCCTATATACATGATCATTGCCATGAATACATCATAACTGTGCGTTTTTCTATCAATTGCCCAAAAGTAATTTGTTCACCCACCGTATGCTATGTGTTCGAGAGAGAAGCCTCTAGTGAAAACTATGGCCCCCGGGTCTACTTTAATCATAATATAAAAACCAAAAATACCTTGCTGCAATTTATTTACTTTTATTTTGTGTTGCAATTTATCTATCTACCTATACAAGATTTGATCCTTGCAAGTAACGAGTTCATGGGGATTGACAACCCTCTTGCCCGTGTTGGGTGCAAGTATTTGCTTTTGTGTGTGCATGTGCTGTTCACTAGGATTTGTGTGGTTCTCCTTTTGGTTCAATAAACCTTGGTTTTAACTGAGGGAAATACTTATCTCTACTGTACTACTTCACCCTTCCTCTTCGGGGAAAATCCCAATGTAGCTCACAAGTAGCAGAAAGAATTTCTGGCGCCGTTGCGGGGGAGACATCATCAAATTCTCATCAGGTTCCTACATACAAATTATCAATCACTTTCTCTACTTTTTATTTGCCTTTGCCCCTCTTTTCATCTCCCTCCACTTCTCAAAAAAAAAATTCAAAAATACAAAAATATTTTATTTTGCTTACTAGCTATAATTATGTGACTCAAGAAAAGAAAAATAAAGACATATGGATCCTCATCCACTTGCTAATCTTTTCAAACTTGCTGCTTGTTGTAAACCAATAGCTAATAATGAAGAAGTGATAAAACAAAATGCTATTGGGACACATTTATTGAATGAAAAGCATGATTGCAAGTGTGTTAGTATAAATTCTATGAATGTCAATTGTGATAATGATCATGATTGGAGTGATGATGTTTCTTTTGATCTTGAAAATTTATTTAAGCCTCATAATGGATCTACTATTGATAATGAGATTTGCAATAGTATTGAAAGTGGGTTTGAAAGAGTGTCAACTTTAGGGAAAAAGAATCCCACATATTTTGAGAGTGTTCAATCTTATGAATTTTTTGATAAAAGTGGGTTTGGAGAGGTCATGACTTTAGTTGATGATTATCCCACTATCTTGGAAGATTATAAAACTTTTATGCATGTGGATCATAAAGGGAATGTTTTACATGATAGCTATATTGTTGAGTTTGATTATGATCCTACATGTAATTATTATGAGAGAGGAAAATACGGCTGTAGAAATTTTCATGTTACTCAATTACCTCTCTCGAAGTTCAAATTGTCAATGTTTTATTCTTCTTCCTTGCATATGCTAAATAGTTCTTGCCTTGATAATTTGTTTGCTTATAAAATGCCTATGCATAGGAAGTATGTTAGACTTAAATGTGTTTTTCACATGCTTCATGATGCTCTCTTTGTGTTTCAATTATTATCTTTCATGTGACCATCGATAAAATCTCGAAGCCTATCTTAATGGCTATAAAGAAAGAGCTTGTTGGGAGGCAACCCTATAGTTATCTTAAATTTTTTGCTTTTACTTTCTGTTTTGTGTGCTTACACAATTATAGCTACTGTAATGATTGTGTTTTATCATTTAATTAGTGTTTGTGCCAAGTAATGCCTTTGGGATGATTTGAATGATAGTATAATTGATGCTGTTTGAAAACAGAAAGTTTTGTGCCTAGTTGTTGATTTTTTATTTATTACGGGAACATCAGAAAAAACTGAAAATTTGAAACAGTTTTGGAATACAAATTGTTTACATTGTCCTAATTTTTCAGAAGTTTTGGAGTTACAAAAGTACGGATAAATATTCTGTCATTGCGTACTGTTCTGTTTTGGACAGATTCTGTTTTTATTGCATAGTTTACTTGTTTAATGAAACTATGGATTATATCGGGGGGTATAAGTCGTGGAGAAGTTAGAATACAGTAGGAATTATGCAAGAAAAATTATGAATGAGTTTATAACAGTACCTAAATTGGATGATTGATTTATTATACTAATGGATCTCACAAGGTTTCTGTTGAGTTTTGTGTGCTGAAGTTTTCAAGTTTTGGGTGAGATTACGATGGATGAACGAATAAGGAGCGGAAAGACCATAAGCTTGAGGATGCCCAAGCCACCCCAAGGTAATATTCAAGGAAGACCCAAGCATCTAAGCTTGGGGATGCCCCGGATGGCATCCCCTCTTTCGTCTACAATCTATCGGTAACTTACTTGGAGCAAAAAAATTATTCATCACATGATATGAGTTTTGCTTGGAGCGTCTTGTGCCATAGTTTTATTTTTATTTTCTTTTTAGTTTGCCAAAATCATTTTTTGCTGGCACACCTTTTGAGAGGGACACACATTTATCATGATTTGTTAGAATACTCTATGTGCTTCACTTATATCTTTTAAGCTAGGCAGTTGCTCTAGTGCTTCACTTATGGAGTATCTTTTAGAGCACGGCGATGGTTATATTTTATAGAAATGATCACACTCTCATGCTTCACTTAAATCTTTTGAGAGTCTAATAAATAGTAATGGTAATTTGCACGTGTTATAAGACTAGTCCAAAAAGGATAGGTATTCAAGGGGGATATAATAAAAACTTTCATGTAGATCACTAAATAAGAAACATATGGTTTAATAATATTGATGTCGTAATATGAAAGGATATTGGTTCATGATCATTGGTTAGTAGCAATATCAGTACTAAAGCTTGTTATTAACTTCTCATCTAAGTGTTGGTCATGGCATGGTGGGGAGGTTTGAGCATTTTTATGTCTGAAATGAAATCCTTGAGTGCTGTTATAATCGAATGAGCGCGATGGTTAACTCCTACCAACCAATTCCCTAGGGGCATGCGAATAGTACTTTGCTTCGAGGGCTAATAGGCTTACACAATAAGTATGTGAGTTCTTTATGACTAATGTGAGTCCATGGATTATACGCACTCCTACCTTTCCGCAATTTGCTAGCCTCTTCGGTACCGTGCATTGCCCTTTCTCACCTCGAGAGTTGGTGGAAACTTCGCCGGTGCATCCAAACCCCGTGATATGACACGCTCGATCACACATAAGCCTCCGTATATCTTCCTCAAAACAGCCACCATACCTACATATTATGGCATTTCCATAGACATTCCGAGATATATTGCCATGCAACTTACACCGTTCCGTCAAATGACTTGTGTGTTCATCATCATATTGTTTTGCATGATCATATAGAGCTGACTTGATATTTGTGGCACAGTCACCATTCATCATTATCATACATGTTACGCTAGATCATTGCAAATCTTGGTACACTACCAGAGGCATTCATATAGAGTCATATTGTTTCAGTTATCGAGTTGTAATATCGAGTTGTAAGTAAATAGATGTGTGATGATCATCATTATTAGAGCATTGTCCCAATGAGGAAAGGATGATGGAGACTATGATTCCCCCACAAGTCAGGATGAGACTCCGGATGAAAAATAAAAAAAAAAAGAAAAAAAAGAAGCCAAAAAGAGCCCAATAAAAAAAAGAGAAAAATAGAGATAAAGAGAGAAGGGGCAATGTTACTATCCTTTTTCCACACTTGTGCTTCAGAGTAGCACCATGTTCTTCATATAGAGAGTCTCCTGAGATATCACTTTCCTATACTAGCGGTAATTTTTCATTATAGAACTTGGCTTGTATATTCCGATGATGGGCTTCCTCAAATGCCCGAGGTCTTCATGAGCAAGCAAGTTGGATGCACACCCACTTAGTTTCCATTGAGCTTTCATACACTTATAGCTCTTAGTGCATCCGTTGAATGGCAATCCCTACTCCTCGCATTGATATCGATTGATGGGCATCTCCATAGCCCGTTGATCCACCGAGTTGATGTGAGACTTTCTTCCCTTTTGACTTCCCTTATTGATCTCTACCACCGCATTCTATTCCACCTGTAATGCTACATCCATGGCTCACGCTCATGTATTGCGTGAAGTTGAAAATGCTGAAGCTCGTTAGAAGTATGATCCAATTGCCTGGTTTAACACCAGGGTGCTCATGATTTATATTTATGCGGTGAAGGCGGAGTCATGCCATGCTAACATGATAAAATGAGTAGGGATAACATTCTTTAAGTATCGTATATTTTGAAAATTTAATGAATATGCTTCTTATATTCATGGATATTATTATGTTGATGTTGTTACTTCATCGTTTCTCAATATTTATACCGTAAAGAGATTACATGATACACATGTTAGGTAGCATTCAACATCAAAAAATCTGTTTTTATCATTTACCCACTCGAGGACGAGCAGGAATTAAGCTTGGGGATGCTGATACGTATCCAATGTATCTACAATTTTTTATTGTTTCATGCTATTATATTATCAATCTTGGATACTTTATATGCATTATTATGCTATTTTATATCATTTTTTAGGACTAACCTATTAACCCAGTGCCCAGTGTCAGTTCCTGTTTTTTTGCTTATTTTTGGCTTTTCAGAAAATCAATACCAAACGAAGTCCAAATGGAATAAAACCTTTAAAATGATTTTTTTCTGGACCAGAAGGGACCCTAGAAGGTTCGGGAGGAGGCCAGAAGAGCAACGGGAGAGGCACGAGCTCACAGGGAGCGCCCCCTGAGCTCGTGGGCCCCATGCAACTCCGTTTGACCTAATTCCACCTCTATAAATTCCCAATATTCACTAACCAACTGAGAGCCACCCGAAATAACTTTTCCGCTGCCGCAAGCTTCTGTTCTTCCGTGATCCCATCTGGAGGCCTCTTCCGGTACTCTACCGGAGGGGAAATTAATCACGAAGGGCTTCTACGTCAATCTTGCTACCCTTCCGATGATGTGTGAGTAGTTCACCACAGACCTACGGGTCCATAACTAGTAGCTAGATGGCTTCTTGTCTCTCTTTGATCTTCAATACAATGTTCTCCTCGATCTTCTTGGAGTACTATTCGATGTAATCTTCTTTTGCGGTGTGTTTGTTGGGATTTGATGAATTGTGGGTTTATGATCAGATTATTCATTGAAAGTAATTGAGTCTTTTCTGAACTTTATTATGCATGATTGTTATAGCTTTGCATTTCTCTCCGATCTATCTGTTTGGTTTGGCCAACTAGATTGATTTATCTTCAGCGGGAGAGGTGCTTTGTAATGGGTTCAATCTTGCGGTGTCCTCACCCAGTGACAGAAGGGGTAGCGAGGCATGTATTGTATTGTTGCTATTAAGGGTAAAACGATGAGGTTTAATCATATTTATTGAGTTTACTTTGTCTACATCATGTCATCTTGCTTAAGGTGCTACTCTGTTTGTCATGAACTTAATACCATAGATGCATGCTGGATTGCGGTCGGTTGGTGGAGTAATAGTAGTAGATGCAGGCAGGAGTCGGTCTACTTGTCATGGACGTGATGCCTATATACATGATCATTACCATGAATGCGTCATAACTATGCGCTTTTCTATCAATTGCCCAACAGTAATTTGTTCACCCACTGTATGCTATGTGTTCGAGAGAGAAGCTTCTACTGAAAACTATGGCCCCCGGGTCTACTTTAATCATATTATAAAAACCAAAAATACCTTGCTGCAATTTATTTACTTTTATTTTGTTTTGCAATTTATCTATCTACCTATACAAGATTTTATCCTTGCAAGTAACGAGTTCAAGGGGATTGACAACCCTCTTGCCCGCGTTGGGTGCAAGTATTTGCTTTTGTGTGTGCAGGTGTTGTTCACTAGGAATTGCGTGGTTCTCCTTTTTGTTCGATATAAACCTTGGTTCTCACTGAGGGAAATACTTATCTCTACTGTACTGCTTCACCCTTCCTCTTCGGGGAAAATCCCAACGCAGCTCACAAGTAGCAGTGATGACCCACAAGTATAGGGGATCAATCGTAGTCCTTTAGATAAGTAAGAGTGTTGAACCCAATGAGGAGCAGAAGGAAATGACAAGCGGTTTTCAGCAAGGTATTCTCTGCAAGTACTGAAAGTAGCAGTAACAGATAGTTTCGATAGCAAGATAATTTGTAATAAGTAACAAGTAACAAGTATAATAAAAGTGTAGCAAGGTGGCCCAATCCTTTTTGTAGCAAAGGAGAAGCTGGAACGATCTCTTGTATGAAGCAAAGCGTTCTCAAGGACACATGGGAATTCTCATCTAGTCACTTTCATCATGTTTTTTTGATTCACGTTTGCTACTTTGATAATTTGATATGTGGGTGGACCGGTGCTTGGGTGCTGTTCTTACTTGAACAAGCCTCCCACTTATGATTACCCCCTCTCGCAAGCATCCGCAACTACGAAAGAAGAATTAAGATAAATCTAACCATAGCATGAAACATATGGATCCAAATCAGCCCCTTATTACGGAATAACGCATAAACTAGGGTTTAAGCTTCTGTCACTCTAGCAACCCATCATCTAATTACTACTCCACAATGCCTTCCCTTAGGCCCAAAGATGGTGAAGTGTCATGTAGTCGACGTTCACACGACACCACTGAAGGAAGCAACAACATACATATCATCAAAATATCTAACGAATACCGAATTCACCTGATTACTGATGACAAGACTTCTCCCATGTCCTCAAGAACAAAAGTAACTACTCACAAATCATATTCATGTTCAAGATCAGAGGGGTATTGAATTGCATTAAGGATCTGAACATATAATCTTCCACCAAATAAACCAACTAGCATCAACTACAAGATGTAATCAACACTACTAGCAACCCACATGTACCAATCTGAGGTTTTGAGACAAAGATTGAATACAAGAGATGAACTAGGGTTTGACATGAGATGGTGCTGGTAAAAATGTTGATGAAAATTGGTCCTCCCATGATGAGAGGATCGTTGGTGATGTCGATGGCTTCGATTTCCCCCTCCCGGAGGGAAGTATCCCCGGCGGAATCGCTCCGCCGGAGAGCAAAATTGCTCCTTCCCAGGTTCCGCCTCGAGACGGCGGCGCTTCGTCCCGAAAGTCTTCTCTATAATTTTTTAGGGCAAATGAGCCTATATAGCAGAAGGAGGGGCCCCACAAGGCATCAGGGCGCGTCGAGGGGGGGCGTGCCATGTTGCCTTGTGGGCAACTGGTGGGTCCCCTCTGGTATTTCTTTCCCCCAGTATTTTTATATATTCAGTAAAAAATCTCCGTGAAATTTCAGGTCAATTGGAGCTCTGTAGAATAAGTATCTCTGATGTAGCTATTTCAGGTCCAGAATTCTAGCTGCCGGTATTCTCCCTCTTCATATAAATCTTGCAAATTAAGAGAGAAAAGGCATAAGAATTGCATCATAAAGTGAAATAATGACCAAATACATTATAAATAACAGTAGGAAATCATGATGCAAATTGGACGTATCAACTCCCCCAAGCTTAGACCTCGCTTGTCCTCAAGCGAAAGCCGAAATCGATAATCATGACCACATGTTTAGAGAGAGAGGCGTCGATAAAAATAAAATACGGACATGAATGCATCATGATCTTTATTATAACAACAATATATCATCATAAAACTTCTCATGAAAAAGTGACAATTCATCCAAAAGATAAAGTATGAACCATAAACCATATTGAAAACTAACAAACTATGATCTCAGTCACTGAAGCAATTGCAATTCATCATATTATCAGAAATAATCTATGTAAGAGCATTGTTTAGCAAATTTACATACTCAACTATCATTTAGTCTTCTATGATTGCTGACACTCACGGCATACTTATGGAGCAAAAGTTTCGGCCAGACACATAGAAAGATAGGGGCTTAGAGTTTCGCCTCCCAACTTATTTACCTCAAGGGTAATGTCAACAGTAATAACTCATGATCACTTACATCCCACTGGATATATATGCCTGGATCTTTCCCCACCACATGATGCTTGCCAAGAGAGAAAATAAAAATGGAATAGAGGAGAATACTATTGACTCTTGCATAAAAGTAAATACATAAAGTAAAAGATAGGCCCTTCGCAGAGGGAAGCAAAGGTTGTCATGCGCTTTTTATTTTTGGATGTGCAAGCTCTTAATGTAAAGGAACGTCACTTTATATTGCCCCTTGTGATAGTGACCTTTATTATGCAGTCTGTCGCTTTTATTTCTTCACCATCACAAGATCGTACAAAGCTTATTTTCCCTTACAATAAAATATCATACATATTTAGGAGCAATTTTTATTGCTTTTGCACCGATGATAACTTACTTGAAGGATCTTATTCAATCCATAGGTAGATATGGTGGACTCTCATGGCATGAAACTGGGTTTAAGGGTTTTTAGATGCACAAGTAGTATCTCTACTTAGTGCGGAATTTTGGCTAGCAAAAGATAGGGAGGCAAACACCACATGTTAGAGGATCCAAAACAATATAACTTCTATGTGAATATAAGCAAATATAACTCATTACGTTGTCTTCCTTGTCCAACGTCAACTGTTTGACATAGAATATTTAATGGGGGCTCACAATCACAAAAGATGTCCAAGATAGTATATTTATATGTGAGACCTCTCTTCCTTTATTACTTTTTCATGAATTGCAACAATGACCAATGCTATGTTTGTTAACTTCCAACAAGTTTTATCAATTATACTTCTTTTATGTGAAGTCATCACTCCCCATGGGATTAGCATATGATCTCTTTTATTCTTTTATTGCTTAGGTTGAAACATAAAAGTAAAGAAGCAAATTGCAAACTACTCTTTATTATATAACTTCCACACTCGATTACATAGATAGATCACAAAGCAAGTGCTACTTGTAGACTGCGTTGGTATTTCCCCGAAGAGGAGATGATGATGCAGTATAGTACAGATAAGTATTTCCCTCAGTTAAGAACCAAGGTTATCAATCCAGTAGGAGAACCAAGCAAAACTCCGTTAAGCGCATCTGCACACACAAAAGCAAACACTTGCACCCAACGCAAACAAGAGGGTTGTCAATCCTCTTAGCGGTTATTTGCGAGGATTAATTCTGATAGTGATAAATAGATAAACTAAAATACTAAATAAAATAAAATTAAATAAATTGCGGCAATGTATTTTTAGGTTTTTTATATATGATAAAGTAGACCCGGGGGCCATAGTTCTCACTAGAGGCTTCTCTATCGAACACATAGCAGACGGTGGGTAAACAAATTACTGTTAGGCAATTGATAGAAAAGCAAATAATTATGACGGATTCATGGAAATGATCATGTATATAGGCATCACGTCCGAGACAAGTAGACCGACTCCTGCCTACATCTACTACTATTACTCCACCCATCGACCGCTATCCAGCATGCATCTAGGGTATTAAGTATGAAACAGAGTAACGCCTTAAGCAAGATGACATGATGTAGACAAAGTAAACTCAAGCAATATGATTAAAGCCCATCTTTTTATCCTTAATGGAAACAATACAAATACGTGTCATGTCCCCTTCTATCACTGGGATTGAGCACCGCAAGATTGAACCCATCACAAAGCACCTCTCCCATTGCAAGATAAATCAATCTATTATGCCAAACCAAATCGATAGATCGGGGAGAAATACAAAGCTATAATAATCATGCATAAAAGAGTTCAGAGAAGACTCAAATATTTCTCATGAATAATCTGATCATAAACTCACAATTCATCGGATCCCAACAAACACACCGCAAAAGAAGATTACATCGGATAGAACTCCAAGAACATCGAGGAGAACATGGTATTGAAGATCAAAGAGAGAGAAGAAGCCATCTAGATATTAGCTATGGACCCGTAGGTCTGTGGTAAACTACTCACACATCATCGGAAGGGCAGCAAGGTTGATGAAGAAGACCTCCGTGATCGATTCCCCCTCCGGCAGGGTACCGGAAAAGGACTCCAGATGGGATCACGGAAGAACAGAGGCTTGCGGCGGCGGAAAGGTTTTCTCTTCTGGCTCTCCGTTGGTTTTGGAATATTTGGGAATTTATAGCGTTGGAATTAGGTCAAGAGGTGCCACGAGGGGCCCACAAGCCTGGGGGGCGCGCCCTACCCCCTGGGCATGCCCTCCAGGATTGCCGCCTCCTTGTGGCTCTTCTGGTCTTCTCCCGAAGCTTCCTGGGTCTCTTCTGGTCCAGAAAAAAATAATCCAAAGTTTTTTTCTCGTTTGGACACTTTTTGATAATGATTTTCTGAAAAGGCAAAAACAAGCAGAAAACAGCAACTGGCACTGGCCACTGGGTTAATAGGTTAGTCCCAAAAATGATATATAATGGCATATAATTGCATATAAAACATCCAAGATTGATACTATAATAGCATGGAACAATCAAAAATAATAGATACGTTGGAGACGTATCATAGAGTACGGTGGTAGAGATAAATAAGGAGAAGTCAAAAATAAGAAGATAGTCTCACATCGACGAGGCTAATCAACGGGCTATGGAGATGCCCATCAATTGATGTCAATGCGAGGAGTAGGTATTGCCATGCAACGGATGCACTAAGAGCTATAAGTGTATGAAAGTTCAACATGAAAACTAAGTGGGTGTGCATCCAACTTGCTTGCTCATGAAGACCTCGGGCATTTGAGGAAGCCCATCATCGGAATATACAAGCCAAGTTCTATAATGAAAAATTCCCACTAGTATATGAAAGTGACAAAATAGGAGACTCTCTATATGAAAAACATGGTGCTACTCTGAAGCACAAGTGTGGAAAAAGGATAGTAACATTGCCCCTTCTCTCTTTTTCTCTCATTTTTTTTTCGTGGGCTCTTTTTGGCCTCTTTTTTTATTTATTTAGAACGGTCTCATGGACCTCATCCCCACTTTTTTGAGGACTCATTAGTCTCCACCATTCTTTCCTTACTAGGACAATGCTCTAATAATGATGATCATCACACTTTTATTTACTTACAACTCAATATTACAACTCGATACTAGAACAAAAATATGACTCTATATGAATGCCTCTGGTAGTGTACCAGGATGTGCAATGATGCTAGCGTAACATGTATAAAAATGATGAACGGTGGCTGAGCCACAAATACTATGTCAGCTATATGATCATGCAAAGCAATATGACAACGACGATGTGTGTCATAAAAACGGAACGGTGGAAGTTGCATGGCAATATATCTCGGAATGGCTATGGAAATGCCATGATAGGTAGGTATGGTGGCTGTTTTGAGGAAGATATAAGGAGGCTTATGTGTGATAGAGCGTATCATATCACGGGGTTTGGATGCACCAGCGAAGTTTGCACCAACTCTCGATATGAGAAAGGGCAATACACGGTACCGAAGAGGCTAGCAAATTGCGGAAAGGTGAGAGTGCGTATAATCCATGTACTCACATTAGTCATAAAGAACTCACATACTTATTGCGAAAGTTTATTAGCCCTCGAAGCAAAGTACTACTACGCATGCCCCTAGGGGGATAGATTGGTAGGACAAGTCCATCGCTCGTCCCCGACCGCCACTCATAAGGTAGACAATCAATAATAAATCATGCTCCAACTTCTTAGCATAATGATAGATCATACGTGCATGCTTCGGGAATCACAAACCTTAACACCAATATTCTTACTAAACCACAATTATCTAGTAGCACCTCCCACATATTACCATCTTAATATCGCAAAACTAGTGCAAGGAATCAAACTTATCATATTCAGTGATCTACATGAAAGTTTTTATTATATCCCTCTTGAATACCTATCATATCAGGACCAAATTCATAACCCGTGCATATTACCATTGCTATTCATTAGACTCTCAAAAAGATATAAGTGAAGCATGAGAGTGCAACTATTTCTTTAAAATATAACCACTTCCGTGCTCTAAAAGATATAAGTGAAGCACTAGAGCAACTGCCTAGCTCAAAAGATATAAGTGAAGCACATAGAGTATTCTAACAAATCACGAATAATGTGTGTCCCTCTCAAAAAGGTGTGTTCAGAAAAGATGATTGTGACAAACTAAAAAGCAAACAAAAGCAAACAAACTATATCACAAGATGCTCCAAATAAAACACATATCATGTGATGAATAAAAATATAGCTCCAAGTGAGTTACCTATAGATTGTAGACGAAAGAGGGGATGCCTTCCGGGGCATCCCCAAGCTTAGACGCTTGAGTCTTCCTTGAATATTATCTTGGTGTGCCTTGGGCATCCCCAAGCTTAGGCTCTTGCCGCTCCTTATTCCTTTATCCATCGTAGTCTCACCCAAAACTTGAAAACTTCAGCACACAAAACTCAACAGAAACCTCGTGAGATCCGTTAGTATAATAAACAAATCTTAAACTTTAGGTACTGTTGTAAATTGATTCATATTTAATATTGGCATAATGCTACTGTACTCCAATTCTCCATGACTCATACCCCCCGATACGATCCATAGATTCATCAAAATAAGCAAACTACGCAACAAAAACAGAATCTGTCTAAAACAGAACAGTCTGTGAAGACCTATTTAAAAGCTATACTTATGTAACTCCCAAAATTCTGAAAAATTAGGAAAATGTAAACAATTCATATACCAATACTGTTTACAAATTTCAGATTTTTCTCACACTCCAGTACAGAATTAAAATTCCAGCACTGGACGCAAAACTTTTTGTTTTCCAAACAGCATCAATTATACTATCATCAACATCACCCCAAAGGCATTACTTGGCACAAACACTAATTAAAAGATAAAAACACAATCATAACAGAGGCTATAATTGTGTAAAAACACAAGAACAGAAAGTATTGGGTTGTCTCCCAACAAGCTCTTTCTTTATAGCCATTAAGATAGGCTTGAAATATTAATGACGCTCACATAAAAGATAAGAGTTGAAACACAAAGAGAGCATCATAAAACATGTGACAAACACATTTAAGTCTAACATACTTCCTATGCATAGGCATTTTATAGGAAAACAAATTATCAAGACAAGAAGTATATAGCATATGCAAGGAAGAAGAACGAAGCATTAACAATTTGAACTTCAAGAGAGGTAATTGAGTAACATGAAAAATTCTACAACCATATTTTCCTCTCTCATAATAATTACATGTAGCATCATAATCAAATTCAACAATATAGCTATCATATAAAATATTCTCTTCATGATCCACATGCATGCAAATTTGACACTCTTCCAAAATAGCGGGATTATCATCAACTAAAGTCATGACCTCTCCCAACCCACTCTTATCCAAAAATTCATAAGATTGATAATTCTCCAAAGTAGTGGGATCATTATTACCTAAAGTTGATGCTCTTCCAAACCCACTTTTAATGGTATTGCAAACATTATTATCAATAACATATTCATCATGAGGCTTAAATAAATTTTTAAGATCATAAGAAGCATTATCACCCCAATCATGATCATTGCAATAAGTAGTGGACATAACAAAATTTCATCCCCAAGCTTGTAGCTTTGCATATAATTAGCACAATTGTCATTAATAGAATTTATAATAACATCATTGCAATCATGTTTTTCATTTAAGGAGCTATCAAGTATGGGTGCTATAGCAATAATCTCATTTTTAACATAAGGAACTATGGCAAGTTCATCTCTATAAGCATCATTAATATTGGCATCAAGGCCATAAGAATAGCAAGCATCACATTCATCAACAGGGGATATTTCAAGAGAATCAAAAGAATCACAATTATCTATAGATTCATGCATATCATTATTCTCTTCCAAAGCAGCAGACATTCTCCCAATGAATTCACTAACATAGGTGTTGGAAGCATAATTTTCATCACAATATTTAAGTATGGCAAAATTTTCACATTTGTAGAGAGTAATATCATACTTTTCAATCAAAGAAGCAACTTCATGGGCACCCTTAAAAGCAACAAATTCTTCAATTTGTTCGATATCATAGTAGCTATCATCACCCTTGGCATAAGAAGATAAGATTTCATTATCATGAAACTCACATAGGTAGGGAAGGTGTTTTTTAGGGTTCTCAGAGCAACAAGTAAAATCATGAATTTCACATAGATTCCAAGCATAGCATAGCAAACAATTTATTTGATTCCACAAGAGTCTCCCTTTTTGAGACAAACGGTGACGCACAAAATGAGCATGCTCATCTAATGATTTTCCCACAACTAAACTAGTTGGGGTTTCAGCACGACCACAAATGGATCGAAGATGATCCAAATAGAAAACTTTAAGGTGATCCATAGAGTCTTAAATTTTGTTTTATTTTTTGTTCTTGTGTGTTTGACAAGAAGGCAATAAAAGCAAGCAAGCAAGCAAATAAAATATTTTTGTGTTTTTGTACAAAATATTAGAAATGGGGGAGATGAAAACGAGAGGCAAATGCAAATATAAAGGCAAATAAAATAAATGCAAGTGGATGATAGTTTGTGCGAAGGTACTTGGTAATTTTGATGATGTCTCCCCGGCAACGGCGCCAAAAATTCTTCCTGCTACTTGTAGACTGTGTTGGTATTTCCCCGAAGAGGAGAGGATGGTGCAGTATAGTAGAGATAAGTATTTCGCTCAGTTAAGAACCAAGGTTATCAATCCAGTAGGAGAACCAAGCAAAACTACGTTAAGCGCACCTGCACACACAAAAGCAAACACTTGCACCCAACGCAAATAAGACGGTTGTCAATCCTCTTAGCGGTTATTTGCAAGGATTAATTCTGATAGTGATAAATAGATAAACTAAAATAGTAAATAAAATAAAAGTAAATAAATTGCAGTAAGGTATTTTTAGGTTTTTTATATATGATAAAGTAGACCCGGGGGCCATAGTTTTCACTAGAGGCTTCTCTCTCGAACACATAGCATACAGTGGGTAAACAAATTACTGTTGGGCAATTGATAGAAAAGAAAATAATTATGACGGATTCATGGCAATGGTCATGTATATAGGCATCACGTCCGAGACAAGTAGACCGACTCCTACCTGCATCTACTACTATTACTCCACCCATCGACCGCTATCCAGCATGCATCTAGGGTATTAAGTATGAAACAGAGTAACGCCTTAAGCAAGATGACATGATGTAGACAAAGTAAACTCAAGCAATTTGATTAAACCCCATATTTTTATCCTTAATGGCAACAATACAAATACGTGTCATGTCCCCTTCTGTCACTGGGATTGAGCACCGTACGATTGAACCCATCACAAAGCACCTCTCCCATTGCAAGATAAATCAATCTAGTAGGCCAAACCAAATCGATAGATCAGAGAGAAATACAAATCTATAATAATCATGCATAAAAGAGTTCAGAGAAGACTCAAATATTTCTCATGAATAATCTGATCATAAACTCACAATTCATCAGATCCCAACAAACACACCACAAAAGAAGATTACATCGGATAGAACTCCAAGAACATCGAGGAGAACATGGTATTGAAGATCAAAGAGAGAGAAGAAGCCATCTAGCTACTAGCTATGGACCCGTAGGTCTGTGGTAAACTACTCAGACATCATCGGAAGGGCAGCAAGGTTGATGAAGAAGCCCTCCATGATCGATTCCCCCTCCGGCAGAGTACCGGAAAAGGCCTCCAGATGGGATCGCAAAAGAACAGAGGCTTGCGGCGGCGGAAAGGTTTTCTCTTCTATCTCCCTGGTATATTGGGAATATTTAGTAATTTATAGCACTGGAATTAGGTCAGGAGGGGCTACGAGGGGCCCACAAGCCTGGGGGGCGCGCCCTCCAGGCTTGTCGCCTCCTCGTGGCTCTTCTGGTCTTCTTCCGAAGCTTCGTGGGTCTCTTCTGGTCCAGAAAAAATTAATCCAAAGTTTTTTTCTCGTTAGGACTCTTTTTGATAATGATTTTCTGAAAAGGCAAAAACAAGCAGAAAACAACAACTGGCACTGGGCACTGGGTTAATAGGTTAGTCCCAAAAAATGATATATAATGGCATATAATTGCATATAAAACATCCAAGATTGATACTATAATAGCATGGAACAATAAAAAATTATAGATACGTTGGAGACGTATCAGCAAGCACTCGAAACTAAATCATACTAAAACTTTTATTCTTCTAAATCATGAAATAACTAAAGATCGAACTAAGATAGATAATTATGATAAAAGTGATGGTGATACGATACCGGGGCACCTCCCCCAAGCTTGGCACAAGCCAAGGGTGGTGCCCATACCCGTGTACTCAAGTCTCCTTCTTCGGTGACGGTGGTGATCATGTGGTAGGCTTGTCTTCCATTTTCCACTTGAGGACACGAATTTCTTCTTTTAATTTGTCATTCTCCCTTTCGAGATCCCAAATTTTACGACGCAGTTTATCTGAATCTTCATATCTCCTAGCTGAGGCAGAGGGAGATCCTCTTCCTCCTCACTGGATCGATCTTGCTTTCTCCTCAAGTCGGCCTCCTCCTCTTCGTCAGAAGACCATCCATAGGGGTCAATGCCCCCATAGACTCTAGGGTTTGCAATAAGGTAAGAGACATAGCTCTCCCCATCCGAGTCTTGAGACGACATAGTGTGTCCAAATCTGTCAGGAAAAACAGCCTGAAACAAGAACAAAGGAGAAGCTTGCGATACAGTGGTCAAGTCATACGTGAGTATATATCAAGAATTTTTATCTTGCAAAACAAGTGTACGAGAGGAAAACGGAGTCGAGAAGGCACACGAGGGGCCCACAAGGCAACACGGTGCGCCCCCGAGGGGGGTCGCGCCCTGTTGCCTTGTGACCTCCTCGTGGGTCCTCTCAGATGTTTCTTATTTTTGTATTTTTTCTAATATTCCAAAACGGACAGAAATAATTTTTATGGAATTTTTTGAGTCGGTTTACTTACCGTATCACATACCTACCCCTTTTCATGGTTCTGGAGCGTTCCGGAAGGACTCCTTGATGCGTTCCTCCGGTGTCATTATCTAAATAATATTAGTTTCAACATTAATGGGAGTACCTGAGATATAATGCTTAATTATTTGCCCATTCACCACTCCCGGGTTAGTGCCTTCAGAGTTGTTGATTTTGATAGCTCCGGAGCGATAAACTTCTTCGATGATATATGGCCCTTTCCATTTAGAGAGAAGTTTTCCTGCAAAAAATGTGAAACGAGAGTTGTACAATAGAACTTGCTCACCCACTTTAAATTCCCGTTTTTGAATTCTTTTATCATGCCATCTTTAAACTTTTTCTTTAAATAATTTGGCATTTTCATAGGCTTGGGTTCTTCATTCATCTAAAGAGCTAGTATCAAATAACCTCTTTTCACCGGCAAGTTTAAAATCATAATTAAGTTCTTTAATTCCCAATAAGCTTTATGTTCTAGTTCAAGAGGTAAATGACATGCTTTTCCATAGACCATTTTATACGGAGACATACCCATAGGATTTTTATAAGCAGTTTTGTAAGCCCATAATGCATCATCAAGTTTCTTAGACTAATTCTTCCTGGATCTATTAACGGTCTTTTGCAAAATTAATTTTATTTCTCTATTACTCAATTCAACCTGACCACTAGACTGAGGATGATATGGAGATGCAATTCTATGGTTAACATCATATTTATCAAGAAGTTTACGGAAAGCACCATGAATAAAATGTGAACCGCCATCAGTCATCAAATATCTAGGGAATCCAAACCTCAGAAATATAACTTCTTTAAGCATTTTAATAGATGTGTTGTGATCAGCACTACTAGTTGAAATAGCTTCTACCCACTTAGTAACATAATCAACAGCTACAAGTATATGTGTGTATCCATTTGAGGAAGGAAAAGGTCCCATATAATCTAAACCCCATACATCAAATGGTTCAATAACAAGTGAATAATTCATAGGCATTTCCTGACGTTTACCAATATTACCTATTCTTTGACATTCATCACAAGAAAGGACAAACTTACGTGCATCCTTGAAAAGAGTAGGCCAATAAAAACCAGATTGTAATACCTTATGTGCAGTTCTATCTCCCGCGTGGTGCCGTCCATATGCCTCGGAGTGACACTTCCGTAGGATTTGTTCCTGTTCATGCTCAGGTACACAACGTCTAATAATACCATCTACTCCTTCTTTATATAAATGTGGGTCATCCCAAAAGTAATGTCTTAAATCAAAGAAGAATTGTTTCTTTTGTTCGTACGTGAAACTAGGTGGTATATATTTGGCAACAATGTAATTAGCAAAGTCTGCGTACCAAGGAGTGTTACGAGAAGCATTTATCACAGCTAATTGTTCATCAGGGAAATCATCATTAATAGGAAGTGGGTCATCAAGAACATTTTCCATTCTAGACAAATTATCTGCTACGGGATTCTCAGCTCCCTTTCTATCAACAATATGCAAGTCAAATTCTTGTAGCAAAAGAACCCACCTAATAAGTCTAGGTTTAGCATCTTTCTTTTCCATAAGATATTTAATAGCAGCATGATCAATATGAATAGTAACCTTAGAATCAACAATATAGGATCTGAATTTATCACATGCAAACACAATTGCTAAAAAAATCTGTAGTAGCATAATTTCTTTGAGCACTTTCTAGAGTCTTACTAGCATAATGCATAACATTCAATTTTTTATCAACTCTGTGGCCCAGAACGGCACCAACAGCATATTCACTTGCATCACACATAATTTCAAAGGGTAGGTTCCAATCAGGTGGTTGAACAATAGGTGCAGAAATTAAGGCTTTCTTAAGTATTTCAAAGGCTTCTACGCAATCATCATCAAAAACAAATGGAACATCTTTTTGCAAGAGATTAGTAAGAGGCCTAGAAATTTTAGAGAAGTCTTTTATAAACCTTCTATAGAAACCAGCATGACCAAGGAAACTTCTTATAACTTTGATATCTTTAGGACATGGCATTTTCTCAATAGCATCAACTTTAGCTTTATCAACTTCAATACCTCTTTCAGAAATTTTATGCCCAAGGACTATACCTTCATTTACCATAAAGTGGCACTTCTCCCAATTCAAAACAAGATTAGTTTCTTCACATCTCTGCAAAACTCGATCAAGGTTGCTTAAGCAATCATCAAAAGAAGTTTCGTAAACGGAGAAATCATCCATGAAAACCTCAACAATCTTTTCACAAAAGTCAGATAATATAGCAGTCATACATCTTTGAAAGGTAGCAGGTGCATTACATAAACCAAAAGGCATACGACGATAAGCATAAGTTCCAAAAGGACAAGTAAATGTGGTTTTCTCTTGATCTTCTGGTGATATAGGTATTTGAGAGAAACCAGAATAACCATCTAGGAAGCAAAAGTGTGTATGCTTAGATAATCTTTCTAACATTTGATCAATAAAAGGCAAGGGGTCATGATCTTTCCTAGTAGCTTTATTTAATTTTCTGAAATCAATTACCATTCTATAACTGGTTACAATTCTTTGTGGGATAATTCATTTTTATCATTAGGAACAACAGTAATACCTCCTTTCTTAGGAACACAATGAACAGGACTTACCCATCTACTATCAGCTATGTGATAAATTATACCTGCCTCCAGAAGCTTTAATATTTCAGTTCTTACCACATCCTTCATTTTAGGATTCAATCTTCCTTGATGATCAACAACTGGTTTAGCATCTGGCTCCATATGAATTTTGTGATGACATAGAGTAGGACTGATGCCCTTAAGATCATCGAGAGTATATCCAATAGCAGCACAGTGCTTCCTCAGAGTTTTGAGTAATCTCTTTTCTTCATGCTCTGAAAGGTTAGCACTAATAATAACAGGATATATCTTCTTTTCATCAAGATAAGCATATTTAAGTGTATCAGGTAATTGCTTTCATTCAAACATAGGGTCACTCTTTGGTGGAAGAGGGTCTCCCAAGGTGTCAATAGGCAAGTTATGTTTAAGAATAGGTGCTTGTTTAAAGAACAACTCATCTATTTCATTTCTTTCATTCATATGCATATCATTTTCATGGTCTAGCAAGTATTGTTCTAAAGGATCAGTACGAGGCACATCAATAGAAGCAAGACCAATAATTTCATCCTTAGTGGGTAATTCTTCATCATGAGGTTGTCTACTAAACTTAGAGAAATTAAATTCATGAGATATATTACCAAACTTAACTCTAACCTTTTGTTTAACACAATCAATTTCAGCATTAACAGTATTCAAGAAAGGTCTGCCAAAAATAATTGGATAAAAATTATCTTGTTGTGAACCAAGTACTAGGAAATCAGTAGGGTATTTGATTTTACCACACAAGACTTCAACATCTCTAACAATCCCAAGTGGTGTAATAGTATCTCTGTTTGCAAGCTTAATAGTAACATCAATATCTTCAATCTCAACAGGTGCAATATCATTCATCACTTCTTGATATAAAGAGAAAGAAATAGCACTTACACTAGCGCCCATATCACATAAACCATGATAGCAATGATCTCCAATATTAACAGAAACAACAGGCATGCCAACTACTGGCTTGTTCTTGTCCAACATGTCTCGTTTATTTCTAACGGGTTTAGCAATTCTAGCAGCTTCATCACAAAAATATATGACATGTCCGTCAATATTACCAACCAAAAGATCTTTAACCATTGCAATATTAGGTTCAACTTTAATTTGTTCAGAAGGTCTAAGTGCTCTAATATTACTTTTGTTAACCACAGTTGAAGCTTTAGCATGTTATTTAATCCTAACAGGGAAGGGAGGTTTCTCAATATAAGCAGTAGGCACAGCTGGGTCAACATTGTAAACAATTGTTTCTTCTTTTAATTCAATAGGTGGATGATATTTAAACCATTTCTCCTTAGGGAGATCAACATGAGCAGCAAATGATTCACAAAAGGTGGCTACTATCTCAGAGTCAAGTCCATATTTAGTGCTAAACTTATGAAAAAATATCAGTTTCCATAAAAGATTTAACACAATCAAACTCAAGATTTATACCTGACTCTTTACCTTTGTCTATTTCCCAATCTTTAGAGTTGCGTTTAATTCTTTCCAGAAGATCCCATTTAAATTCAATAGTCCTCTTCATAAAGGAACCAGTAGAAGAAGTATCGAGCATGGATTGATCATTATGAGAAAGTCGAGCATAAAAGTTTTGAATAATCATTTCTCTTGAGAGCTCATGATTGGCGCATGTGTGCAACATATACTTAAGCCTCCACCAATCTAGAGCGATACTTTCTCCTTCACGAGGCCAAAAATTATATATATAATTCCGATCACGATGAACCAAATGCATAGGATAGAATTTCTGGTGAAATTCCAGCTTCAACCGGTTCCAATCCCATGTTCCAGTATCATCCAATAGCCTATACCATGTCAATGCCTTTCCCTCAAAAGATAAAGGGAATACCTTCTTCTTAACTCCATCTCCGGATAAACCTGCAAGCTTAAACAATCCACAAATTTTATCTATATATATCAAGTGCATATCAGGATGCACCGTTCCATCTCCTGCATAAGGATTAGCTAGCAGTTTCTCTATCATACCCGATGGAATTTCATAATAAATATTTTCAGTAGGTTTAGTAGGTTGAGGAGCAACTCTTATTGCTTCCGGTCGAGATGAAGATACCCCGAACAAGCCTCTTAAAGGATTGCTTTCCATAGTGACAAGTGACAATAAATTCAGCACGTAATATAAATGTTTCCTTACCAAATTCCACTCACCAAAGGCACTTCACTCGCCGGCAACAGCGCCAGAAAAGAGTCTTGATGACCCACAAGTATAGGGGATCAATCGTAGTCCTTTCGATAAGTAAGAGTGTCGAACCCAACGAGGAGCAGAGGGAAATGACAAAGCGGTTTTCAGCAAGGTATTCTCTGCAAGTACTGAAAGTAGTGGTAACAGATAGTTTCGATAGCACGATAATTCGTAACAAGTAACAAGTAACAAGTATAATAAAAGTGCAGCAAGGTGGCCCAATCCTTTTTGTAGCAAAGGACAAGCCGGAACGATCTCTTGTATAAAGCAAAGCATTCTCGAGGACACATGGGAATTCTCGTCTAGTCACTTTCATCATGTTTGTTTGATTCGCGTTCGCTACTTTGATAATTTGATATGTGGGTGGTGTTGGTGTACTAAGACATGGGTGCCCTCGTACCCAGACTTGTGCACAGGCGGCTGTAGCCTCCCTGCCGGCGAGGGCTTGACAGAGGATAACTATGACTCAAGACTCAACACCAAGACCGTGAAGAAGACCTCATGGCAGGTCATCAAGAAGTACTATTCTTGTACTGAAGATCGACGTTGCCCTTGCCGGCAAGCTCTGCCCTGGCAAGGTAAAGACCAAGACTATGGTTGCCAGCAAGCCCCCTTGCCAGCAAGCAAGGCCCAGCAAGCTCCGTGCCAGCAGGCTTGTTCTGTCCCATTACCAGCCCACCTCACCATCGACCAGATAGACTCGTATGCAAGGTGTTGAGCAGGAAGGCAGTCAACATAGCCGGCCAAGGCACGTGTCAGCACGCCACGCCAAGATTAACTTTAATGACACCTGTCCCTGGGACATGTCAAGATTACAGGAGGGCGCCAGGACCGGTGGTACAGATCTTTTGCCCAAGGCCTCGCCTCCCCAGCGTAGCACCTAACGGTGCATTAAATGCGTTTGTCTTACCCCGTTGGAAGATAGACGTGGTGATGGTGCAAGTCACTATTCATACCCTGTAAATGACTGTATTAGCCATTGTGGTAACCCCTTGGCCTATAAAAGGAGGCCCACGGCTACAGGTAGAGCGGTCAACACCCAGCTCAATTACACGTTGTAGCTGCAGTTCCCGCGCACCTCGCCGGAAAACTGTGCTCCTTGTAACTTAAGTTCATACAGATCAAACACAGAACATGAGTAGGGTTTTACGCTCATAGCGGCCCGAACCTGGATAAACCCCCGCGTGTTCTTGCACCTACTGAAAACCTGCTCTTTGTCCCATGCATGTCCCCTGAGCCGAATCGCAAAGGGGCCCGTTCAGTCCCATAGATCATCGTTTCCCACGACATCTTTGGCGTGCCAGGTAGGGGACATTGTGTGTAACAAATCAGTTTTTTTGGTAGTGTGAGTACCAACTTCATCATCTTCGCCGATGGCGCCGAAGAGGAAGAGTGGAGCCACGACGGCTCCTACCGCGTCCAAGCCACCTTCTCATGTGACCGCAGGCGGCACAGGCGGCGCAACCGGTGCGGGTGCTATGATTGGGACGGGCGGAGCAGGAGGCGCAAGTGGTGCGGGTGCCCAGCAACCCCACCACGTTGTTGAGCCTAGGCATTGGACCGGCGACGTTGCAGCCGGTCAACTTCCAAGACATTCTGGTGAGCACAGTCATCATAATAATATAGTTCATACTGCTGCGACCCAGGACCCAGCCGCCGCAACATCCAAGGATGTAGCGGCGACGTCCAACAACGGTGCGGGGAGGCATACACCGTGACCATCGCAAGATGGGCACGACACGCTCCCCCATGTTGCTGGCGGTTCCAGACGACCGCAAAGCGAGATCCCTGTGAAGCAACTTCCGATTGCTCACGGAGCACTGCCGCCACCACCACGTCCACCTGTTGGCGAGCATGAGCCGCAGCAGCATGGACGTAACGAAGCTCCTTCTGGCTCGGCCAGGAGTCGAGCGATGCCTCGTTCTATGCTCCCAGCCATGGCACGGGTTCAAATACTTTTGAACTTCCCGCCAAGCCCGGACAAGATGGACAAATGGAGAGCTACCATTCAGAGTTTCATCAGTTTTGCTAATCCCGGCAAAACACAAGACGTGGGGCCCTCGCGGCGACCACCCATCATGCTGGCAGGACCGTCCGGCTACCTTGCCGGAGACGCCGCGCCAACGGTGCAGTCGCCTCAGCGCCCCCCACCGTCACAGTGGCCGGCCCGCCGATCGGACGACCATGACGTGCTGTTTATGGCCTCGTCGGATCAGCGGTGCCGCCAAGATCAGCGCCAGGTGCTCCGCGAGCGGCGCGACGAAGACGCCCGCACGAAGATCAAGCGGCACCGGGAAGCACGCTGTCAATCTGACGACCGTGCCGGGCCGGCAGTGAACGTGCTCGTGCGACTAGCCGCTGGGTACTTGCCCTACGATGTGGGGTGTCCAGCATTTACTCATGAGCTGTGGCAGGTTCGCTGGCCGTCCGCTCGTGCCTTCAAGCCGGAGCTGCCCGACAAGTACGATGGCACGCTCAACCCAGCCGAGTTCCATGGCATCTACACCATCGCGGTGGAGGCTGTTGGGGGACGGGACGAGAAAGAACTCGCCAACTACTTCCCGTTAGCGCTTCGGCCTAACGTCAGGTCGTGGTTGATGAACCTGCCTGAGGGCTCCATTTCTTCTTGGGCGGATCTATGCCATCATTTCGTTGGCGCTTACCAGGGTGGCCACAAGCTCCCAGGTCAGCCCAGCGATTTGCAGGTGATCCCCCAAAGGGATGGAGAGAACCTCGGCAAGTACATACAAAGGTTCAGCCGTGTGCACCACAACATTCCCGACATCCATCCCGCAGCTGTTGTTGCCGCGTTCAACACGAATGTGCGCAACCGCCGGATGCAGTCTGAGATGAATGTCGAGCAGGTCAACACCATCAATGATTTGTACGCCTTGGCGGATAGGTGTGCATGTGCTGAGGAAGGGAGGCGACTCCCCAGAGAAGATGCTGGTGTAGACGTCGATTCCGAAGATGACGACGCATCAACCCCGCAGAAGAAGAACAGAAAGCGCAACAGAAAGCGCAAGAACAAGACTGTACTGGCCGTCGAGAGTTCCGGCGACACCAACGCCACCAAGAAGCCGAAGGCAGACATCCCCGACAAGGAGGTTGCCGGGTGTGATGGCTGCCGGGAAGCTGCGGCAGGCGAGAAGGCCAGCAAGACTTGCAGGCCGTACTGCAAGATCCACCACACCAAGGGCCACGACCTCCAGCAATGCCGTGTGACGCCCTTGCTCGACCGTGCATTGATCATACACGCAAACGTGCACGCTCGAGATCAGAGACTCACGGGAAGATATCACAACACAACTCTAAACTCAAATTTAAACATAAATCTTCATATTACAAACCAGGGGTCACGAGGACCCGAATACATAAGTCATACAAACAAATATTATCTGGGTACAGACATAGTTAGTCAAGTTTGCCTTAAGAAGGATAGCACAAACAACGACACTGATCGAAAAGGCGAAGGCCTCCTGCCTAGGGCCTCTGAACTACTCCTGGTCGGCGGGCTCAACGTAGTAGTAGGTGCCTCTGGGGTACTCCTACTCCTGGGTTCCGTCATCTGATCGCAGCAACCGGGTATGGGGAAAAAGAGGAGCAAAGCAACCGTGAGTACTCATCCAAAGTACTCGCAAGACTGACATCAGAACTATACTAATTATGCATCGGTATCAAAGGAATGGGGCTATATCTTTGGACTAAACTGCAGAAGTGCCAGAACAGAGGGGGAGAGGCCTAGCCTATCGAAGACTAGCATCTTGAAGCAATCTTGCAGCATCAAAAGAGAGTAGAACAAGATAATATATAATCAATCATATTTTAGTAATGCTCTCGGATCCTTCCTCGACTACCCTGTGAGAAAGAGATCCCGAGAGTAGTAGTAACAGTTTAACATTGTAATAGTATCCATTTGTAGTTGTAGCAGATCAAGATACAACTCTGAGCGTCCTGTTACCGTGGACACGGCTATTCGAATAGATCACTTCCCTGCAGGGGTGCACTACTGTTACCCAACACGCTCGATCACATCTGGCCAGACACACTTGCTGGGTAATGCCCGGGCTCGGGTAATCGACACGGCGTAGTCCTACCTAGGCTCAGCAGAGAGGTCAGCACGCCGGTCTAAAACCTAAGTGCGAAGGGTTCTTGGGCCATCGCCCTTTGCACTCCTGCATGTTGTGTGGGTGGTCGGGGCCCACGCGCGACACTGTATACACAAGTGAGGTAACCAGCCCACCCCAACAATCAGCCCGCATCTCTGAGCTGTGACGTCTGAAGAGCTTTCGGCTGATACATACAACGTAGAGGGTCGCATAACCATTATCCCGCGTGGTGGTAGTGCGTATATGCCAAGCGGCCAACTCAGATCAAATACCCAAATCCGTTAGGCGTGTTTAGTAACTCGCAAAGATGAACAGGATCCCTGTCGCTCCGACTTGATAACACACGGACCACGACCAAGGACCAGGCCCACCTCTCTCCTAGGTGGTCTCCGCCTGCCCTGTCATTCCGCCACAATATCACTCGTGGGTGCTCTTGGAGCCGACCCGTCTTTAATATTATTCTCTCGCGGGCACTCTTGGAGCCGGCCCGACTTTAACAGTTTAAAGTATTGCAATATGTAAACATTTCCGTGATCATCACCTAGAGTGATCACGGCCCGATAAAAAGCATGGCGAACGGACAAGGGTGAAGGGCCAACTGATGAGACATAGCATACCTAATTAAGCATCATAGGATAGAAGGTAAGGTATCAATAGCAGGCGACGAAAACAGGCTATGCATCAGAATAGGAGCTATCGGAGCAACAACAGAAGCAATTCTAATGCAAGCATAAGAGAGAAAGAATAAGCGATATCTGGATGATCAAGGGGGTTTGCTTGCCTGGAAGCTCAGCTGAAGGGGTCTGGTCGTCGACGATGTAGTCGTACTCAGCAGTGTCGTCGACAGTCTCGGGGTCTATCGGGAGAGAAGGAGGGGGAAGAAACAATAAATACACGGCAAACGATGCAACAGGGATGCATGACATGTCAACATGCTGTGCTAGGGGTGTTCTAATGCAGCACTACGCAAGTTAGTCGGAGCGGGAAATTATCCGGTAGTGTTCTCCCAGCTCCGGGTGATTATCGGTACACTGAACCGGAGGGAATGGTTCCATGTTCAATATGTTAGAGGGGTGTGGCAGGTATGTGGATAGGATATTCGGATTCTTCATATTTTTCTGATCGTTCTTCATATATAAATTATTTTCATCCGAGTTACGGTTTATTTTATATGATTTTTCAAAGTTTTATTGAATTTCTAGAATTATTTTAATTATTAATTTTGAATTATCCAAAACAGTAATATGTGGCGTCATCATGACGTCAGCATTGCGTCAGAGGTCAAACCCAGCTGGCCTGGGTCAAACCTGACCAGTGGGTCCCACTGGTTAGTGACTGATTAATTAAATAAGGGGTTTATTTTGTCTAATTAAGTTAATTAACAGGTGGGACGCAGTAGTCAGTGACTGTTTAATAACTAAATTAATTAACAGATTAATTTAAATTCAAATTAGTTTTAATTAAATGCAGGGCCCGCATGTCAGTGACACGGGCTGCCTAGTCAGCGGTCAGCGGCGACCGTTGACCGGTCAACGTGGCCGCGGGGCCCAGCGTCAGTGGCTCAGGGTGGGGCCCAGAGGCGCCCACGTCAGTGCCACGTCGGCGTCGTCGCCGGAACTTCGCCGGCGACCGTTTTCTGCGGCGGCGCGCGTCGGGGGTGGCCGGATTTCTCGCTCCGGCGACCATTTGGCGCGCGGAGGGGCGCGTTCGAATGAGCGCGGAGAGGCGCATCGTGTGGTGGTGGTGGTCTGCTCGGGGATCACCGGAATCGATGCCGGCGACGAGCGAAGGCAGCAGCGTTCTCGGGCGAGCTCCGTTTAGTCGTCGCAGGGCACGGCAGGCGACGGGGTTTGGCGCGTTGGGTTCCTGGGAGCGCGCTGAGCACGCCTATGTGCTCAGACGCGAGCTACGGCGAGGTTGGCTTCGACGGCGAGCATGGCAGCGGCGACGCGTGCAGCCGTGATGAATGCGACGACTATGGCCATGGTAAGAGGCAGGGGAGAGAGGGGTCCGGTGCAGCTGCTCACCGGGGACCTGCAGATGTGCTCAAGTGGGCTCAGGGAGGCTCGACGGCGATGAATCGAGGCGGCGAAGTCCGGTGACCATAGGAGGAAGAAGAGCTCGTCGGCGTCGATGTGGGGCGCTCCTGCTCGTGTGGCTCGTCGGAGAGGAAGAGGAGGTCGCGGCGGTCCTTCTTGGCATGGAGGCGAGGCGGGGGAGGCACGGTGGCTACGCTGGCGCGTGGCGGACGGCGATGGCTGCGTCAGCCATGGCGGGAGGAGGAAGAAGGCGAGCGAGAGGAGGGGGAAAAGATCTGGGGGGCGGTCCAGGGGTGCCACGGTGGCCTTCTTATCCACCCGGCGCCCTGTAGCGACGCGGGCCGGCGAGTGGGCGCGGCTGCGACGGTGAGCCAGCTCGGGCGCGGGCGTGCGCGGGTGAGCAGTAGGAGGAAGGAGGAGGTGGCAAGGTGGGCTGGGCCTGCACTGTGCACTCGAAGCCCAGTGCGCCAGTGAGGTCGTCCCCCTTTTCTTTTCTTTTTCTTCTGCTTTATTCTTTTCTCTCTTTTTGAAAAATGGTTAGCCACCATTCCACTTTTGTAAAATATGAGACTTGTCCAATTAAATACTATGCAATATTTATCACTGCCAGAAAAAGGTTTGGAGGTAATTTGATTTCATTTGAATTTTGGATTAATTAAAATAGATTAAACATTGCTGTTTTGTTACTGTTTCCTGATGTTAGAGTCACTTAAATAATTCAATTAATGTTGATTTTATTTTTATAATTGCTTTGGGAATATTTGCAATATTATGAACTATTTAGTTCCTGGATTTGAACAACTTTTGAATTCACTTTAAATTTGAATTTCAATTTGAACTGGAATTTGAAATGAGATATGATCCAAATGATGATCAAGCATTGTTAATCATGGTGACTTGGCATTATCAAAAGGGTGATCATTGTAGCTTAATACATGGGGATGTTACATGCCGGCAAGTAGACCAACTTGCCGAGAAGCAGAAGCAAGAGTACGAGAAGCGTGACAAGGAGAAGGGCCAAGATGGTGCTAGTGGGTCCGACAAGCAGGACCATGGTGGCCGCGGAGGCCGCTGCGGCAAGGCCAAGCAGCCAAAAGAGAAGGCTGCTCAGGGCCAGCAAGAAGAGGATGATAGTGATGAGGACGGAGGTGGGTCCAACAAGGAGTTCCAAAATGCACTGGATGCCATGTGTATTGACGGAGGTGCATCTTTGCACTCCTCGCACCGGCAACTAAAGCAGTGGATCCGCGAAGTCAATGCAGCGGAGCCGGTGATGAAGGCACAGAAGCCACTCAAGTGGTCACACTCGCCCATCGTCTTTGACACCGAGGACCACCCTAATCGCACCACTGCGGTCGGGTGTTTGCCGTCGTTGGTCTCACCAAAAATTCGCAACCTTAAGGTGACAAAGATGTTGGTTGATGGTGGGGTTGGCTTGAACTTGATCTCTCCAGATGTGATCAAGAGGCTGCAGATCCCCGACAAGGATCTCGAGGAAACAGGCGGTTTCCAAGGGATCAGTCCGGGGAGGAACAAGCCGAAGGGCCAAGTCACATTGCCGGTCACGTTCGGCAGCGAGCTCAACCTTCGGACGGAGAAGATTACCTGCGACGTCGTCAAGATGCCGCTACCGTACAATGGTATTCTGGGCCGCCTGGCCTTGGCAAAGTTTATGGCCGCATCGCACTATGCGTACAACGTCATCAAGATGCCAGGGCCGATGGGGGTCCTCACCATCAAGTCAAACTACAAGGACACAATCATCTGTGCTGACAAGCTCTACCAGGAGGCATCGACAGCATCTGCCATCGAGGCACTTGCCCCTGCCGTCAAAGCTCCCGGGGGAGGAAAGAAGAAGAAGACCGGCAAGACCTCTGGGAAGGACTCTGGGAAGCGCACTTTAGAGTGCAGCATGCCTGTCGAGGACACACCAAAGAGCTCTACGGAAAGAGCAAGAGAACCAAGGCTTCCGCACCCGCGACCAAACAAATTTCTGCGAAGGGGGATGGGACGAGTGGCACTTTTTCTGAAAGTGCCACTCTCGGCGACAAATAGGAAGTCGAGCTCGTTGCCTTCCTACGGATGAATGTCAGTGTGCTTGCCCGGCAAGCATCTGACATCCCCAAAGTTCTTAGGAAGGTAACTGAGCACCACCTTGCTGTCTGCCCTCATGCGAGACCCGTCAAGCAGAAGGTCAGGAAGCAAGCCTTGGTGTAGAAATGATACTCCCCAGAGAACTCAAATACGGGTCACCTCGAGTCTTGGCCTTCGATGAGGAGGACCAAGATGAGCTGCGGCATGATGATGCCACGCTCCTTGAGGAAGATCGTTTCCAGGCTGCTGCCCGTACTGCACGGTACCAGCAAGCTTTGCACCGCTACCTTAGCCGCAAAGTGAACGCCAGGGACCTTGAGGAAGGCGACCTTGTTCCTCATCGGATTCGATCCACGAAGGGTAGAAAACAAGTTGACGCCGAAGTGGGAGGGCCCTTACCAGGTAATACGAGTCACTAGGTCCGGCACAGTCCACCTAGAGACCGAAGATGGCACTCCGGTGCTCAACTCATGAAATATTGAGCATCTTCGTAAGTTTTACCCGTAAGGCGCGGTTGCCGGGCTGCCCGGCAACCTCTTTTGTACAAGTTTGCCATCAAGGCATGTAATCCTTTGTACAAAACCGGGCACAGATCCCGTGCATAATAAATAAAAGTTAAATGTTTCACAACTCTTTGTCAAAGTACATATATATTTATGTGTTGCAGGTAGTCTTGTGTTACATTTTGCCTTGCATCAGGTGATTAACGAACCATCGAGGTTCCAGCCTCCTCTTTTCTCTTCTTTCTTTTTCTTAAAGGAAGGAAGGATTCCTCGCGTACAAGTTTCCCGGGGGGAGTGACGGTATGGATACCAAGATATCACCCTACGGCAAGAAGTACAGCAAGGAATAAGCTAAGTTGCAAAACTTTGAAATAAATTCATTGTTGTAGTTGCGACTCTCCTTGAATGATTTTGGCCTTTGTATGAGAAACCTACATGCTAAGGAACCTTGTCGTGATCAACTGCGCTCTTACTTTGCTTCGAGTCCGCTCAGCAACCTAAGTAGCCACGTTGTGATCGTCAAGCGTGACCTTGCCGGCAGCGGCACTTCCGGCAAGCTGCTAAGGACCTGTTCCTCAAGCGCTCGCGGCAAGAGTGTGCGCACCGGCAAATTTCCGGCAAGCGTAGGGTACAAAAATCATGCAAAGATAGAATGGAAAAAGGAGAACAGCGCACATACATCCATCTAAAACACAAGTTATAATACATTGAAGCCAAGTGCAGTTTTAACTTAAGATAAACATGTCTTTTGCATGATCTTACACGCGGCAAAGTAAGGTGGTGAGCTTAACTCATGACCCTGTCCTCTTTCCTGGGGATTTGGCTAACCCTATCGGTGATGGGCGCAACAAGCTCATCGACGACCCTGGTGTCGGCTCCCTTGGGCAGGCTCAAGAAGACCTTGCAAAGGTCGATGTTTGGGTTTTGGTACACCACTTTCCTGAGCATCTTGAAGAGGACATCCCGGCAAAGCTTACGGGACTCGCTGGCAAGGTATGCAGCTCGAGCCCCGTGGTGTTTCTTCACTGCCTCACCCAAGCTTTCAAAAAATAAGGTGAGCCTGGCGCTGGCGGTGTCCCCTTCGACGGTGGAGTAGTGGTATTCTGATAAGCCCAGGGCGCATAGATTGACGGAAATACACTCCGCAGCGACCACAAGCCGGTCGGTCCAAAGCCTGTAGGCGTCCTTGAGCTTGTTGAAGGAAGTTGCGGCACTTGCATGTTTAGAATTCTCGTCCTGAAGCTCCTTCGTCAGGGTCTTTTCGCGCTTTTTGGCTTCGTCAAGAGACAGACCCAAGGTGTTTAGCTTCAGCTCGTGATCTTCAATCGTGTCTTTGTCCTTGGCGAGCTCTTGGTTCTTGGTGGATACTGAAGTTTGCAGCCCCGCCAGGGTGTGGACTGCCTTCTCCGCACCTGCCTTAAGCACCGAGATCTCTTTGCCATTGGCAGCAAGGTTTGCTTCAAGTGCTCGCACTTTGTTTTCCAGTTCGATCTTGGCGACCTCTGCAGCTCCAGCAGCATCGATGGCCTCCTTGATCTTGCCGGCATGCTCTACGGCTTGAGCCTCGATAGCCTCTTTGTGCTTCTGCCTTAGTTCCTGGGTTTGTTGGGCAATGAGAGCCTGGATCTTGTTGTCCTTGCCACGAAGCGTAGCAGCAAGCCCGGCCTCACGAGCGGCAAGCTCTTCCTCATAAGCGTCAAGGCCGACCATGCGATCATTCAACTTTGCCTCCTCCACTGCTATCCTTCGTGCAGCCTCCTCCTGTGCCTTCTCGGCGTCAGCCTTTTCCAGAATGAACTTCTCCTGGGCCTTGGCGAACTGAGTTTGACGTTCATAGAGGTCTTGGAGGCATTCCGCATACCAAGTCTACGTTTCTTGCACGCGTCTCCTAAAATCTTCCTCTGCCTTGTCAAGGACGGCCGCCCTGGAGTCCAAGTTATCCGTGCGGTCGCGGTGGCACGCCTGGAGTTTCTGAAAGTTCTCGCTCATGGCTTTGAGGAGTTGCTGCTCCTTGGTCTCGTTGATGTTGGCAGGCAGCTCATCAACGGCTCCAAGTCCGGCAGCAGTAATGACCTCACCGTCCAAGATCTCTCCTTCCATGGGCACCCCGAGGCTTGACATCCCAGGAAGGTTGACGAACAGATTGTCGCCAACTTTCAAGTATCTGCTTGAGAAGGGTTCTTCAGACGTCGAGGGGTGGTTGTCAGCAACCACCTTGCCGGCTAAGATCGCCCTCCTAGCCAAGTTAGTGCTCGGCGCTCCTGAGACAGGAATGTCTTCAATGGCCTCGGCATTCTGATTACCGCCTTCCTCGGCAGCACCCGTGGTGGCCTCTTCGTGAGCAGCCTTGGCGGTCTCTCCGTCAGTCATCCTGATGGCCTCATCAGCAGCAATATTGCTGGCCACGTTGGCGGCAACCTTCGCGATCTCCTCGATGGTGGAGTCGACGTCCATGTCGTCAGATAAAGGTAAATCTGAAAGGATGGGGAGGAGAGGAAATCAAGACTCAGATCAAGTTCAAGAAAGAGAGAGAGAGAGAGAGAGAGAGAGAGAGAGAGAGAGAGAGAGAGAGAGAGAGAGAAGGTTAAAAGAAAATGCTACTCAACGGTAGAAGGCATACCAGACTGAGACTGTTGAGGAGGGATAATATCCTCCCCGGCAACTTCGGTTGTCATCGCCTGGTTGCCGGCAGCCACGGTTGCCGGCACTTCATCAGTGTGAATGGCCTCGTCTGTGGAGGTCCTTGCTGGAGAACCGCTTGCCGGGGGAACGGTTGATGGAGACGTCCCAGCTGGATCAGCCTTCGGGCGTTCCTCCTCGTAACGCTCTTCTCCTGCTCCTGTGCCGATGTCAGCAGTGAACATCTCAACACCCACGCTCGCCAAAGGAAAGTGAATAGTGGCCTCACGCTGGGGGCTGCGCTGAGGGCTGGTCTCCAAGACGTCGTCGTCCGGCGCCACGCTTGTTGCCGGCTCCTCTTCTGCTCTGGTCCTCGGCCTCCTGACCATCCTTTGCGCCAGGGTTTCCCTGTCACTGTCGACCAAGGCAAGGCGAAGCAAGTCAGGTTAACACAGGCAAGAAATCAAGAATTGAATAAAGGAAATTGGGGATATATACTCCTCTTCCTCCTCGTCGTCGCTAAGGATGGAGAGATCATCCAAGCCTTCGGTCCTGGTGCTGGAGGAAGGCGGCGGGGTAGAAGTCATGGCCTGTTTAGTTGCCACAGGCACAACAGGATGAGACGACCCGACCGCTCCAGCAGCCGGCACGGCTGTACTCTTCGTTGAAGTGCGCCGCGTTCGCTGCTGTTGAGGGGTTTGGCGTTGAGTCCCTCGTCGCCCGGCAACCTCGCCGGTCACCTCCCACCGGCAACCTCCTCACCCGAGGGCGAAGAGCGAACCGGATCCCCGGAAACGGCTCTCCGGAGGACGCGAGTCCTCCTTGACGGAGCAAGGGGCTCCTTGAGCGCCTGCTCCTCGGTGGCCTCTTTACCCTGACCTCCGGCAAGTTGCTCTCGCCTCCCGGCAGGCTCCTCCGGCGACTCGTTTGCCAGTCCTTACTCGTCCCCCTCCTCAGCATTGGCTGCCGCAGAGCCGGAGCCGCCGGCTCCCCCAGCCAACTTTGCTTCCGCCGCTCTCCTGGCAATATGCTCCAGCTCCACCTGAGTGGTGTCGCGGTAGAAGTCCGTCTCCTCTCGGATCACTGGTACAACGAGCTGCTATACAAACGGTTTTTACCCCCTTTTCGCGACGGAGTTTTAAACCGTCGCCTTGCATGTGTGTGCGATAGGGGGGGTCTTCCCACACGACCCAGAAACCGTCGGCGATAGGGAGCACGCAAGCATACATTTCGCAGAACTAAGCGTATGCGATGCCCGATCTATCCCAAACGCGACTCGTCACACAACTGTTTGTGATCTATCGAATATCCCAAATGCTCCATCCTTGCTACTCGTGTGTGCTCGCATTACCATCGCACTCGATATTCTGTGGTGCAACGTTTACGATACGCGCCCCATCACAAATAGTTCACGATTGTAAAATGTGCATGATAAGGAGACTATCACACACATTCACTTCTCCTGAACCGTACGCGATATATAATCAAGAAGATTAGTTAATCATCATACGAGTGTCGGATAGGATTACGAAACATCGGACTGTCATACCAGTGTCGTACAGGATAACTATCGCACACGCTATTCTGTGGTGCAAACGTTTACGATGCGTACGACATCAGAAACAGTTCATGATTGTAAAGCATGTACGATAAGACGACTATCACAAACATTTAGTTTGCTCACACCATTTGTGATATAGTCTGACATCACACATGCTTTGCAAATGGCAACTCTGTGCATGGTCGCACACGTTTCCTCTCTGTGAACTGTGTCGGATTATGATGTATATCACACACGATGTGCTTTACAGACCGTGTGCGCCGTAATGACCTGCAAAGCGTATTTTCACCCTAATTTAATCGCTGCTATTTAAAATTGTACCAAATTTGAATTTGAAAGTAGGCTATAACTTTATTCATATCCATCAGGTTCAACAACCAATGCATTATTCGATTCACAGGTACATATGTTCAAGAGTTACATAAAAAAAATTACATATGCACCAAATAAAGAATGATGAACCAGGGTTGTATACTTATACTATTAAAGACGGTAAAGAAAGAGGCGAAAGACATTCTGGTTGCTGAACAAGGTGAAGCAGAATGCCCATATTGTGCCCTCCTCCATGCAGAAGGCACGCACGACTCTAGTCCAACCCCTTGTGATGGCCGACCACCCATCCTTCATTGTCTTCATGATGACATCTAGATAGTCATTGTGTTCTGGTAGAAATACTTTAACCTTTGCATGCCCACCAATCATGTAGTTTGAGAGGTAATCGTGAGTAAACTGCTTTGGGAACCACTGCAAAGGAAAAAGATTCAGACATTGTCATCTAACACAACTCATTATGGGCAGTAAAAAGAAGGCTGCAGAGTTCTTACTTACCATCCTGCAGTTCACTGTTGTCTTGGATAAAGTGTAAACAAATAGTTTAATTGCCATCTTTTGACCCATTTTACTAACAATCTTTATCAGTTTCCTCACTTGATGCTAGTTCATGAATATCTCATTGCCCCATACGCAAAAAAGGTCGAAGCGCGGATCTTTACCAATGACATATGTACCTAAAAGCACCAAGTTAATATTAGAAGCTAAACAGCAATTGCACAATGATGTAGTACAACACTCCCTCCGTCCCATTATATAAAGTCTTATTACATCCAATATACTCACATATTGGATGAATTAACATCTTATATTATGGGGCGGAGGGAGTTTATTACATTGTTACAAATATCGGCGATTAACTGTAGTTAACTGCTGCTGTGTTGTTGCTGTTGCTGCTCTTCTATGTATATCTACACATCATCAGAACATTATGGTAACACTCTTCCTTGTTGCTATGTATCCTAGGATTGCATATTTAGACATTCAGTGCAATGCATGTTGCTATGTAGCCTCAGATATATTAGATATGGCCCTAGTTAACCTACCAATAAATGGGTTACATATATATTCAGTTAAATGTCCGATTTGTCGATTAATCCCTTATCAGCCCCTGGCCTATATGGTACCAGCTACAATATCCTGAACAGTGAGTATATATAAGCCATGGGATGAAATTAACCTCGATGGAAAACAACAGTCGTTCCCAATATTGTCCTGTGTAAGTACATCGAAAGGCATGTTAAGCACAACAGGCTAAACATTAACCAAATATATCCATGGTAGACAACATAATCTCCAAATGATAGCTTCAGTGTGTAGGTTTAAGCATGCTAGTTAAGCAAAACAAGAAGTGGAAAGGTGTGTTAACTGCAAAGTTCATACTTGCACATATAGAACATCACTTTGTGAATAACTGAAATAAACAAGGCATACTATGAACAACCAAAGATAGCAATTGAAACTGGACATATGCTAACTACAAACAACCGAACAACCAAAAACCGTTAAAAGAGGCATATGATCGCTACAACAGCCTTAACAACAAGCAAATAGTCATTCATATTGGTATTGTTGAAATTGGTATTGATGAAATTGAACTGCAAAGTTCATACTTGCACATATAGAACATCACTTTGTGAATAACTGAAATAAACAAGGCATACTACGAACAACCAAAGATAGCAATTGGAACTGGACATATGCTAACTACAAACAACCGAACAACCAAAAACCATTAAAAGAGGCATATGCTCGCTACAACAGGCTTAACAGCAAGCAAATAGTCATTCATATTGGTATTGTTGAAACTGGTATTGATGAAATTGAACTACAAAGTTCATACTTGCACATATAGAACATCACTGTGTGAATAACTGAAATAAACAAGGCATACTACGAACAACCAAAGATAGCAATTGAAACTGGACATATGCTAACTACAAACAACCGAACCAACCAAAAACCGTTAAAAGAGGCATATGCTCGGTACAACAGGCTTAATAGCAACCAAATAGTCATTCATATTGGTATTGTTGAAACTGGTATGGATGAAATTGAACTGCACAGTTCATACTTGCACATATAGAACATCAATTTGTGAATAGCTGAAATAAACAAGGCATACTACTAACAACCAAAGATAGCAATTGAAACTGGACATATGCTAACTACAAACAACCGAACAACCAAAAAACGTTAAAAGAGGCATATAACAGCAAGCAAATATAGTCATTCATATTGGTATTATTGAAACTGGTATTGATGAAATTGTACTACACAGTAAATAGTTGCACATATAGAGCATCACACTGTGAATAACTGAAATAAACAAGGCAAACTGCAAACAACCAAACACAGCAATTAAAACTAGACATATTCTCACTACAAAAGGGGCTCAACAAAACAAATCATGGGTTCCCCCCTGTGAAGAGGCACGGCAAAACAAATCATAGGTTTCCTCACTTGTCACAGATGGGCTCCTTCGCATGGGAAGAGCACGGACTCTGGGTGCACTCCATGTTGTCGCAGATGGGCTCCTTCCCCTTGGAAGAGCACGGCTGTAGGGTGCCCTCCCTGATGTCGCAGATGTGCTCTTTCCCCTTGGAAGAGGCGGAGAGGGTGCCCTCCTCGTGGTCGCCGTCGATGAGGTCTGACTTGGCAGCTGAGGATCCCAAGCCAGCGTCGCAGAACTTGTCCTTCAGAAATGACAAAAGCGGCTCGATGGCGATGTAGGATGGCAAATTCCTGACAACGAGCCAAAGGAGATCAGTGGTGGGGCCATGGATGAGATCGACGGCGCTTGAACCCAAGGGGTTGGGGGTGGGCCACTTAACCTGTGACATAGCCCGCGTCAGGCCATCGCTGTCGACGACCTCGATGTCGTAGCCGGCGTCTGCGACATGCCAGCATACCCTAGCCCACTGATTGAGAGCCTGCGGCCAGTAATCGTCGTCAGCTTCCTTGGCGGCCACCTCGCCGACGTCGGGCGAAGAGGCTGCGATAAACCTCTTTTGGGCAATTAGCTCCTGGGGCTCCACGGGAAGCATAGCCGGGCTTAGGCTGCGATGCTCTAGAGTGGGGGAGGGGGATGGGGATCTGTGGGAAAGGGGGCGTTTGGCAGGCGTCATCTAAGAAACTCAGGGCGGCTTGGGTATGGAGATCGGTGGGTAACCTGCATGGGCAAACCGGCAGATGTTAACGATGGAGGCGGCGCGGCGGCGGCGGCGGCGACCTTGCTAGGGTTTCGAGCGAGGGAGGGGAGATGTGTGTGTGTGTGTGTGTGTGTGTGTGTGTGTGTGTGTGAGTGTGCGGAGTTTTTGGGGTCTGTGTGTGGAGGGGGGGCAAGGTGGTGTTTGAGGAAATGACGCGGGTACTGAAAATTTTACTAGGCGGGAATAAAATGCCGGGTGATACGACTCCAACGTATCTATAATTTTTTATTGTTCCATGCTATTATATTATCAATCTTGGATGTTTTTATATACATTTACAGCAATTATATATCATTTTTTGGGACTAACCTATTAACTTAGTGCCCAGTGCCAGTTGCTGTTTTTTGCCTGTTTTTTGGTTTTCCAGAATATCAGTACCAAACGAAGTCCAAATGCCACGAAACTTTTTGGAGATTTTTTTCTAGACATAACAAATACTGGAAGCTTCGGGAGAGGGCCAGAAGATAAAGCAGTGGCCCACGAGGCACCAGGGCGCACCCCAAGGGGGTGGCGCGCCCTGGTGGCTTGTGGGGCCCACACAGCTCCATTTGACCTAATTCCATCACTATAAATTCTCTAAAATCAGGAAACCAACAGAGGAGTCCACGAAATACTTTTTCCGCCGCCATAAGCTTCTATTATCGAGAGATCCCATCTGGAGGCCTTTTCCGGTACTCCGCCGGAGGGGGAATCGATCACGGAGGGGCTCTACATCAACCTTCCTGCCCTTCCGATGATGCGTGAATAGTTTACCACGGACCTTCGGGTCCATAGTTAGTAGCTAGATGGCTTCTTCTCTCTTTTTGATCTTCAATACAATGTTCTCCTCGATGTTCTTGGAGTTCTATCCGATGTAATCACTTTTTGCGGTGTGTTTGTTGGGATCCGATGAATTGTGAGTTTATGATCAGATTATCCATGAATATTATTTGAGTCTTCTCTGAACACTTTTATGCATGATTATTATAGCTTCATATTTCTTCTCCGATCTATTGATTTGGTTTGGCCAACTAGATTGATTTATCTTGCCATGGGAAGAGGTGCTTTGTAACGGGTTCGATCTTGCGGTGCTCAATCCCAGTGATAGAAAGGGACATGACACGTATGTATCATTGCTATTAAGGGTAAAAAGATGGGGTTTATTCATGCGTGAGTTTACTTTGTCTACATCATGTCATCTTGCTTAAGGCGTTACTCCGTTCTTTATGGACTTAATACACTAGATGCATGCTGGATAATGGTCGATGTGTGGAGTAATAGTTGTAGATGCAGGCAGGAGTCGGTCTACTTGTCTCAGAGGTGATGCCTATATACATGATCATTGCCTTGGATATCGTCATGACTATTTGCTTTTCTATCAATTGCCCAACAGTAATTTGTTTACCCACCGTATGCTATTTTCTTGAGAGAAGCCTCTAGTGAAAACTATGGCCCCGGGTCTATCTAAATCATATATTAAAAACCCTAAAAATACCTTGCTGTACTTTTACTTTTTGTATTTTATTTTGTATTTTAGTTTAATCTATCTATCTATCACATATAATTTAATCTTGTAATTAACCGCCGAGGGATTCACAACCCCTTGTTTGCGTTGGGTGCAAGGATTTGTTGTTTTGTGTGCAGGTGCTGCTAACGAGGTGTTGCGTGATTCTCCTACTGGATTGATAACCTTGGTTTCATAACTGAGAGAAATACTTATCTCTACTGTACTGCATCTCCCTTCCTCTTCAGGGAATTACCAACGCAGCTCACAAGTAGCAGGAAGAATTTCTGGCGCCGTTGCCAAGGAAACATCATCAACATCTACCAAGTACCTACGCATAAAACTTCGTCTCCTTGCATTTATTTTATTTGCCTTTGCCTCTCATTTTCATCTCCCCCACTTCTAAAAAGTTTTTACAAAAATACAAAAATGTTTTCCGTTTGCCTTTTTCTAGTTTGCCTGTTCGCTTGCTTGAAGATTGTTATCATGAGTGATTTTGGCATGGCGGAAACTGATGATGGTAAACCTCCTAAAATGGGAAGTTCTATCAATCTTGATGCTAAAACTTTTGTGTTGGGACATGGTAATGTTATAGGAAAAAGTGTCATTCAAGAATTTTTTAATTGCATTGGGACCTTGGCCTTTGATGATGCTCCTATACTTAAAGAAACTAAGAATTATGCCGATGCTATTTCCGCACTTATTCTTAAACTTGAAAGAAGATTTATTCGCACCCATCCTACTTTGCAAAGATTGTTTTATGAGCTACCAGTTATAAAAGATCCTAGAGCTAAGAAAATAGCCACTCTTGTTCTCATGAATGAATTTGATCACATAGTGCGAGAAGCTAGGGAGATCTTTGATTTTTATGGCATGAACCGTGAAAAACCGGTAATAGATGAGATCCTTTATAATAATGATTACTTGTTGAGATATTTGTTCCGCAATGACCACATCTTTGATGAGAATATTAAAAAATAAGTTCCTCCTTTGAATATAATCCAACAAGTTTTCAATAGTGTTAATAGACAATACTCTTGGATTGTAGCCAGTAATCAAGAGGGATTTACAGATGGAGAACTTGCTAATGCTAAAATTTCTATGGATGATGTGTTTCATATTACCTTTGAAAAACCCTCTGATAAAATTACATCTTTGGATAAGAAGAAGAAAGATGATAATACTTGAAACTATGCATTATGCCTAGCTAGGGGCATAAAACAATAGCGCTTGTTGGGAGGCAACCCAATGAATAAAATAAATTTTTCTTTTTGTTTCTGTTATTGTGTGTTTTCACATTTATGCTACTTTTATGATTGAGTTTTTATGTTTTTAATTAGTGTTTGTGCCAAGTAAAGCCTTTAGGATGATTTGGAAGATAGTATAATTGATGCTGTTTGGAAAACACAAAGTTTTGCATCCAGTGCTGGAATTTTGGTTCTGTACTAGAGCGTCGGAAAAATCTGAAATTTTTACACGGTATTGGTATATGAATTTCCCACGTTTTCCTAATTTTTCAGAAATTTTGGACTTACAAAAGTATGGCTTTTAAATAGATTGCTAC
Source organism: Elymus sibiricus (assembly GCA_039707655.1). Lineage (NCBI taxonomy): Eukaryota > Viridiplantae > Streptophyta > Magnoliopsida > Poales > Poaceae > Elymus > Elymus sibiricus. The sequence goes on along the minus strand of CM077674.1, from coordinate 161,108,971 downwards.
AGACTGTTCTTTTTTGACAGATTCTGTTTTTGATGCACTACTTGCTTGTTTTGATGAAACTATGGATTGTATCGGGGGGTATAAGCCATGGTGAAGTTAGAATACAGTAGGTATAATGCAAAAGTAAAATATGAATGGGTTTGCAACAGTACTTAAAGTAGTGATTTGTTTTGTTATACTAATGGATCTCACGAAGGTTTTGTTGAGTTTTGTGTGATTGAAGTTTTCAAGTTTTGGGTGAGATCACGATGGATGAAGGAATAAGGAGTGGCAAGAGCCTGTAATATTCAAGGAAGACTCAAGCGTCTAAACTTGGGGATGCCCCGGAAGGCATCCCCTCTTTCTTCTACCAACCATTGATAATTTTACTTGGAGCTATATTTTTATTCCTCACATGATATGTGTTTTGCTTGGAGCGTCTTGTATTATATGAGTCTTTGCTTTGTTTGCATTTTATTTTGTCCCAATCATCTTTGCTGGACACACCAATTTTAGAAAGCCACACATTCATCATAATTTGTTAGAATACTCTATGTGCTTCACTTAAATTTTTTGAGCTAGGCAGTTGCTCTAGTGCTTCACTTAAATCTTTTTGAGCACGGCGGTGGCTATATTTTGAAGAAATATTTAAACTCTCATGATTCACTTATATTATTTTGAGAGTTGATAAGATTAAAATTTTGAAGAAATATATGCGCTTTCATGCTTCGCTTATATCTTTTTGAGAGTTGATAATAGTAATGGTAATTTGCACAAGATATGAATTTGGTCCCAAAGTGATGAATATTCATGAGGGATATAATAAAAACTTTCATATAGATCATTGGATATGATAAATGTGATTCCTTGCAATAGTTTTGCGATATGGAGATGATAATATGTGAGTTATGTTATCGAGTAATTGTGATTTAGTAAGAATATTAGTGTTAAGGTTTGTGATTCCCTATGCATGCACATTAAGTCAATAGTTATGCAAAGAAATTATATCCTACTTATGGTGCATTATTCGGTGTTAGTTATGTTCAATGCATGTTTATGACCGTTTTCGCTTTTTGTTTGGTTGCTTCTCAATCTATTTGCTAGCCTTCATTTGTACTAAGCGGAAATACTGCTTGTGCATCCAAACTCCTTAAACCCAAGTTGTGCCAAATGAGTCCACCATATCTACCTATATGCGGTATTCCCATGCCGTTCCAAGTAAATTTGCGTGTGCCAACTCTAATTTTCAAAATAATTTTCCATTTTGTGTGCCTGTACCGCTCATGAAGCGGCAAGGGGTGGCCAATATCTTCCATGCTAGGTGTGTTATTCTCATGATGAGTGTTTATTCACTTGTCATTGCACGAGAGAGTGGCTGGTAATAGGGATGCCCAGTCCCACAATGAATCAAAAATTAACAACAACAAAATTCCTTGCAAATGTTGGTATGGAGGGCACCCGTGGATACGGCTAGCCATGGATTGTGAAAGAATGGTGGAAAGGAAATAAACTTTACTTTCTGTTTGGGAACCGCCGATGATGTGTCTAGCATGGAAGATATTGGGAATTCTTGGTCGTTTTCGTTGACAGGAAAAGCATGCCTCTCAAATTAATTTTATCTCTCTAATTTAAGCTTTGAGCTATGGCACATTTGCAAATCTCTGCTTCCCTCTGCGAAGAGCCTATCTATTTACTTTTATGCAATTTTTATTTTCAGTCTCCATCTTCTCTTATAAAGCACCAACTAGAGAGCACTATTGTCATACTTGTGCATTGTGTGTAGCTAATATTGAGTGTGTTTCATGAATGGATCAATGATTGAGCATAATGGGCTAGGGATAATTTTCTTTAGCGTTGATATTTTGAAAGACATGGTTCCTTGTTAGTATGCTTGAGTATTTATATCTTCATGTCAAACTATAGACTATTGCTTTGAATCATTCAAGTCCAAATGTCCATGCTACAAAAGAAAAGAATATATGATGAATATGATAGGTAGCATTCCACATCAAAAATTCTGTTTTTATCATTTACCTACTCGAGGACGAGCAGGAATTAAGCTTGGGGATGCTGATACGTCTCCAACGTATCTATAATTTTTGATTGTTCCCTGATATTATGTTATCAATCTTGGATGTTTTTATATACATTTACAGCAATTATATATCATTTTTTGGGACTAACCTATTAACTTAGTGCCCAAAGCCAGTTGCTGTTTTTTGCCTATTTTTGGTTTTCCCGAATATCAGTACCAAACGAAGTCCAAATGCCATGAAATTTTGTGGAGATTTGTTTTGGACATAACAAGTACTGGAAGCTTCGGGAGAGGGCCATAAGATGAAGCAGTGGCCCACAAGGCACCAAGGCGCGCCCCAGGGGGGGTGGCACGACCTGGTGACTTGTGGGGCCCACACAGCTCCGTTTGACCTAATTCCACCACTATAAATTCTCTAAAATCGGGAAACCAACAGAGGAGTCCATGAAATACTTTTTCCGCCGCCGCAAGCTTCTGTTCTCGAGATATCCCATCTGGAGGCCTTTTCCGGTACTCCGCCGGAGGGGGAATCAATCACAGAGGGGCTCTACATCAACCTTGCTGCCCTTCCGATGATGCGTGAGTAGTTTACCACAGACCTTCAATTCGGGCCCATAGTTAGTAGCTAGATGGCTTCTTCTCTCTTTTTGATCTTCAATACAATGTTCTCATCGATGTTCTTGGAGTTCTATCCGATGTAATCACTTTTTGCGGTGTGTTTGTTGGGATCCGATGAATTGTGAGTTTATGATCAGATTATCCATGAATATTATTTGAGTCTTCTCTGAACTCTTTTATGCATGATTATTATAGCTTTGTATTTCTTCTCCGATCTATTGATTTGGTTTGGCCAACTAGATTGATTTATCTTGCCATGGGAAGAGGTGCTTTGTAATGGGTTCGATCTTGCGGTGCTCAATCCCAGTGACAGAAAGGGACATGACACGTATGTATCGTTGCTATTAAGGGTAAATAGATGGGGTTTATTCATGCGTGAGTTTACTTTGTCTACATCATGTCATCTTGCTTAAGGCGTTACTCCGTTCTTTATGGACTTAATACACTAGATGCATGCTGGATAGCGGTCGATGTGTGGAGTAATAGTAGTAGATGCAGGCAGGAGTCGGTCTACTTGTCTCGGACGTGATGCCTATATACATGATCATTGCCTTGGATATCGTCATGATTATTTGCTTTTCTATCAATTGCCCAATAGTAATTTGTTTACCCACAGTATGCTATTTTCTTGAGAGAAGCCTCTAGTGAAAACTATGGCCCCCGGGTCTATCTAAATCATATATTAAAAACCCTAAAAATACCTTGCTGCACTTTTACTTTATTTATTTTATTTTGTATTTTAGTTTAATCTATCTATCTATCACATACAATTTAATCTTGCAATTATCCGCCGAGGGATTGACAACCCCTTGTTTGCGTTGGGTGCAAGGATTTGTTGTTTTGTGTGTAGGTGCTGCTAACGAGGTGTTGCGTGATTCTCCTACTGGATTGATAACCTTGGTTTCATAACTGAGGGAAATACTTATCTCTAATGTACTGCATCTCCCTTCCTCTTTAGGGAATTACCAACGCAGCTCACAAGTAGCATCGGGGCTACTGAAAATTTGGATGAAGGGATTGAGCAACAAACATCGCACATGGTCCAAACATAACAACCGTGTGCTATCAAAAAGGAAAACCCTCCAGGCGGCTAGATATTTTTGAGGGATGCAGGCGGGAGTGGGAGCGACAACATCGCACATGGTCGGAACATAATAACCGTGTGCTATCAAACAGAAAAACCCTCCACGCGGGTAGATATTTTTGAGGGACGCAGGCGGGAGCGGGGGGCCGGGGGCAAACAGCATCGCACATGGTCGAAACATAATAATCGTGTGCTATCAAACAGAAAAACCCTCCAGGCGGGTAGATATTTTTGAGATTGCGAGGGAAGCCTCGTGGAGCCCAATCTACTGTGCTGATGTGGGTGGCAGGGGCACAGGCGTGGCACACGGGTAGTCTGAGGGAACCGTGTGTGTTGCGTGGCTAAAAAAACATGGGAAATGGTCAGAACATGAACACACTTGCATGTGGACCAAATATATGTATGAAAGGCTGGTTTGATGTTCAAATACCCAATGCACAACTTTTATGTGGCACCTATCTCACAAAGCCCACATTATTGCTAGTCCACCACCCCCCCCCCCACTTCGTGTCGGCGGGAGGGGAATCCTAGCTATGAATGCATGCCCCTAGATAGCTAGGTCTGACATAGCACACCCTACCATAACACTAAACCTATAGGAGTCCATCATGGTCAAACCCCCCTTTCGCTTCCGGTCAAAGGTGGACCGTGTGCGGGCCCACAAATGTGTGCTTGTGGCGCGAGATGGGTGAGACCACATACGAACCACCTGCGAGTGGCCCAACTATATGTATGAAAAGGGTGGTGTGATATTTAAATACCCAATTCACAACTTTGATGTGGCACATGTGCCTCGCAAATTAACCGGACATCCCCGACCCCACGGAGGTTCAGGAAGTGCGAAGTACCCCCCACACCCTACCCACCCACACACACACACTTTGAGTCGGTGGGAGGGGGCATCTCACCAAGACGTAGTGTAACATGGACCAAGAAGAATCCACCTTGGTCGTATAACCTCTCTCTTGTTGTTGATCAAAGTGATGGACATCCACGCGACCCCACAGATATGAGCTAGCTCATCGATAACCATGCAAGGGAGTAGTACCCGAAGACAACCACTGCCTGCATGTGGCCCAAACATATGTATGGAAGTGTTGTGTGGTGTGTTTGAATACCCAATGCACAACTTTGATGTGGCACGGTACCGTGCTTTGGAACCGGAAAGTCCCCACACGGAGCGAGGGTCCACGACGCGTACTATGTATGTCACCCCACTTTGAGCCGGTGACGGGGATTCATGCGTACGCATGCGCTCTAACTTAGGTCTCGAATCTCATCACCATGACCTACTACACGGTAACACGAAGCAAAGAAGAAGAATCCACCCTCGTAACCTCTCTCGATGCCGGTCGAAGTGATGTCCACGCGGGCCCATGAATATATAGGCTTGCCGCCGATAACCACGCGAGGGAGAGTACTGTCCGAAGACAACCACTACATGGATGTGTCCCAAACATATGTATATGGAGGTGATGCATGCATGCATATGTTTAATTTGAATACCATGCACAAAATTTATGTGGCGCCCGCGTCGAAAATTGTACAGTCCCCACACAAAGCGAGATCGGTTCATGACGTGTCGTGTGCCGCCCCCCTCCCCCCCCACCTCGATCAGGTGGGAGGGATTCATGCATGAGTACACATGCATGCGCTCAAACTATATTATGTAATCTCATAGCATGACCTATACCATAAGACAAACCAAAAATTAATCCCCTCCTAAGTCAAATTAACGTCTCTCGCTGTCGGTCAAAGTGATGGACCAAGCGGGCCCACAGATGGAAAGCATCGATATCGCCGATAACCGCGTGAGTGAGTGCCAGAGGACAACCACCATCGCTTGCATGTGGGCCAAAACATATGTAAGTACGGAGGTGTGTGTGGTTGTTGTGATGTTTGAATACCCAAAATGCACAACTTTGATGTGGCACCTACCTCAAAAACTGTAAAGTCCCCACACAGAGCGAGGTTCATGACACGTAGTATATGCTGGTCCCATCCCCCTCTTCGACGCGTACTATATACTTCTACTGTAACACAAACCAAAAAGAATCCTCCTTGTCGGTCAAATTAACCTCTCTCGATCGTTCGGTCGAAGTGATGGACGACGACCTCGCGGGCTCACAGATGGAATGCGTCGCACGCGAGTGAGTGTCCTGTATACCACCACCTGCATGTGGCCCAAAGAGGTGTTGTGTGATGTTTGAATACCCAATGCACAACTTTCATGTGGCACCTGCCTTGGAAACCAGAAAGTCCCCACACGGAGCGAGGTTGTTCATGACGCGTAGTATATGCTGGTCCCCTCCCCCCTCTTCGACGCATACTATATACTCCTACCACAACACAAACCAAAAAGAATTATCCTTGTTGGTCAAATTAACCTCTCTCGTTGTAGGTCAAAGTGATGGACGACGACCTCGCGGGCCCACAGAAAGCGTCACACGTGAGTGAGTGTGTCCTAGGACAACCACCCGCATGCATACCCAAAGAGGTGTTCTGTGATGTTTGAATACCCGCTGCACAACTTCGATGTGGCATGCCCTACACAGAGGTCCACGACGTGTCGTAGTCCCCCTCACTTCGAGCCGGTGGGAGGGATTCATGTCTACGCACACGCGCTCGAACTTTGATCTGGAATCTCACCATGATCCACACTGTAACTAATCCCAAGATGAATCCACCTTTGGTCAAATAATGCCTCTCGATGTCGGTGAAAAGTGATAACCTTCGCGGGCTATCGAATGGGCGCATCGCTGATAACCGCACGAGGGAGTGTCCGAGGACCACCATGCATGCATGTGGCCCAAACATGTATGTATGAAATGGCCGTGTAATGTTTTAAATAACCAATTCACGACTTTGATGTGGCACCTGCCTCACAAAATGGTCAACCCCACACGGTGGCTTGATACGTCTCCAACGTATCTATAATTTTTGATTGTTCCATGCTATTATAGTATCAATCTTGGATGTTTTTATATGCAATTATATATTATTTTTTGGGACTAACCTATTAACCTAGTGCCCAGTGCCAGTTGCTGTTTTCTGTTTGTTTTTGGCTTTTCAGAGAATCAGTACCAAACGAAGTCCAAATGCCACGAAACTTTTTGGAGATTTTTTTCTGGACAAAAGAGACCCAGGGGGCGCGCCCTGATGCCTTGTCGGGCCCTCGTGGCTCCGTTTGACCTAATTCCACTCCTATAAATTCACAAATATTCAGAAACCATCAGGGAGCCAGAAGAGAAAACCTTTCCGCTGCCGCAAGCCTCTGTTCTTCCGCGATCCCATCTGGAGGCCTTTTCCGGTACTCTGCCGGAGGGGGAATCGATCACGGAGGGCTTCTACATCAACCTTGCTGCCCCTCCGATGATGTGTGAGTAGTTTACCACAGACCTACGGGTCCATAGCTAGTAGCTAGATGGCTTCTTCTCTCTCTTTGATCTTCAATACCATGTTCTCCTTGATGTTCTTGGAGTTCTATCCGATGTAATCTTCTTTTGCGGTGTGTTTGTTGGGATCCGATGAATTGTGAGTTTATGATCAGATTATTCATGAGAAATATTTGAGTCTTCTTTGAACTCTTTGATGCATGATTAAATATAGCTTTGTATTTCTCTCCAATCTATCGATTTGGTTTGGCCAACTAGATTGGTTTATCTTGCAATGGGAGAGGTGCTTTGTGATGGGTTCAATCTTGCGGTGCTCAATCCCAGTGCCAGAAAGGGACATGACACGTATTTGTATTGTTGCCATTAAGGATAAAAAGATGGGGTTTATTCATATTGCTTGAATTTGCTTCTCTACATCATGTCATCTTGCTTAAGGCGTTACTCTGTTTTTATTAACTTAATACTCTAGATGCATGCTGGATAGCGGTCGATGAGTGAAGTAATAGTAGTAGATGTAGGCAGGAGTCGGTCTACTTGTCTCGGACGTGATGCCTATATACATGATCATTGCCATGAATCCATCATAATTATTTGCTTTTCTATCAATTGCCCAACAGTAATTTGTTTACCCACCGTATGTTTCTGCGCTCGAGAGAGAAGCCTCTAGTGAAAACTATGGCCCTCGGGTCTATCTTTATCATATAAAAAACCTAAAAAGATCTTGCTGCAATTTATTTACTTTTATTTTTATTAGTATTTTAGTTTATCTATTTACCTCGATAAGACTTAATCCTTGCAAGTAACCGCTAAGAGGATTGACAACCCTCTTATTCGCGTTGGGTGCAAGTGTTTGCTTTTGTGTGTGTAGGTGTTGTTCACTGGATCTTGCTTGGTTCTCCTACTGGATTGATAACCTTGGTTCCTAACTGAGGGAAATACTTATCTCTACTATACTGCATCATCCTCTCCTCTTCGGGGAAATACCAACGCAGTCTACAAGTAGCAGGAAGAATTTCTGGTGCCGTTGCCGGGGAGACATCATCAAAATCTATCGAGTACCTTCGCACAAACTATCAATCACTTGCATTTATTTTATTTTACTTTTCATTTGCATTTGCCTCTCGTTTTTATCTCCCCCACTTCTAATTTTTTTTACAAAAACACAAAAAAAAAATTATTTGCTTGTTTGCTTGCTTTGTCGCGATGTCTCAAGAAAATACAAAATTGTGTGACTTTTCCAATTGTAATAATAATGATTTTATTAGTACTCCTATTGCTCCTCCCGCCACTAGTGCGGAGTCGTGTGACATTAATGCTGCCTTGCTTAATCTTGTTATGAAAGAACAATTTTCTGGTAGTCCTAATGAAGATGATGCATCCCATCTAAATACTTTCGTTGCACTTTGTGATATGCAAAAGAAGAAAGATGTGGATAATGATATTGTCAAATTAAAATTATTTCCGTTCTCACTACGAGACCGTGTTAAAACTTGGTTTTCATCCTTGCCTAGAAATAGTATTGATTCTTAGGATAAGTGTAAGGATGCTTTTATTACCAAATATTTTCCTCCCGCTAAGATTATTTCTTTAAGAAATCAAATTATGAATTTTAAGCAACTTGAGCATGAACATGTTGCACAATTTTGGGAGAGAATGAAATTAATGATAAGAAATTTCCCAACTCATGGTTTAAATTTGTGGATGATCATACAAAAAATTTATGCGGGACTAAACTTTGTTTCTAGAAATTTGCTAGACTCTGCCGCAGTGGTACTTTTATGGAAATTACATTAGGAGAAGCTACAAAACTCCTAGATAATATTATGACAAATTATTCTCAATGGCACACCGAAAGAACTCCAACTGGTAAGAAGGTAAATTCTATTGAAGAAATCAATACTTTGAGTGATAAGATGGATGCTATTATGAAAATGCTTGCTAGTAAGAATTCTCATGTTGACCCTAATGATGTACCTTTGTCCACTTTGATTGAGCAAAATAATGATGCTATTGATGTGAATTTTATATCTCGAAACAATTTCAACAACAATGCTTATAGGGGTAATTTCAATGCTAGACCGTTTCCCGGAAATTTCTCTAATAATTATGGCAATCCTTATGGTAATTCTTATAATAGTAATAATAGGATACCCTCTGATCTTGAAAGTAATATTAAATTTTTTATTAATTCTCAAAAGAATTTCAATACTATGATAGAAGAAAATTTGAATAGAGTAGATGAATTGGCTAGGAACATGGATAGAATTGGTCATGATGTGGAAAATCTCAAAACTAAAATTTTGCCATCCAAGCATGATATAAATGAGTCTATTAAAGCTATCTATGTCTCCATTAATGAAAGTAAAGAAAGAACCGCTAGGTTGAGAGCTAAGCGGGAATTCCTAGAAAAAGCTATTCCACCCGGTTTTTACCGTAGTAATGATGAAGATATTAAAATGATTGGTGTCACTCCTATTGAATCATTATTTAATAAAATAAAACTTGATGAAAAAAGGACTGGAGAAGAGTCAACTTTAGATAGAAGGAGTCCCACTTGCTTGGAGGGTGATAATCTTGATCATAAAAATGAAAAAAGTGGGTTTTGGAGAGGTCAAAACTTTAAATAGTAATGCACCCACTACTTTGGATTACAAGGACTTTAATTATGATAGTTGTTCTTTAATTGAGTGTATTTCCTTGTTGCAATCCATGATTAATTCACCAAATACATATGAACAAAATAAAGCTTTCACTAAACATATCGTAGAAGCCATGATGAAAGCACATGAAGAAAAGCTTGAGTTGGAAGTATCAATTCCTAGAAAATTACAAGATGAATGAGAACCTACTATTAAAGTAAAAATTAAAAATTATGAATGTAATGCTCTTTGTGATCTTGGTGCTAGCGTTTCCACTATACCAAAGTCTTTGTGTGATGTGCTAGGTCTCACCGACATGGATCCTTGTTCCCTTAATTTGCACCTTGCGGATTCCACTATTAAAAAGTCATTGGGTAGAATAAATGATGTGCTTATTCTTGCAAATAGAAATTATGTGCCCGTGGACTTTATTGTTCTTGACATTGAATGCAATCCTTCTTGCCCCATAATACTTGGTAGGCCCTTTTTACGAACTATAGGTGCTATTATTGACATGAAAGAAGGTAATATAAGATTTCAATTTCCATTAAGAAAAGGGATGGAACACTTCCCTAGAAAAAGAATTAAAGAATCTTATGAATCCATTATGAGGGCCACTTATGGAATTAACTTGAAGGATGACAATACTTGAAACTATGCATTATGCCTAGCTAGGGGCATAAAACAATAGCGCTCGTTGGGAGGCAACCCAATGAATAAAATAAATTTGTACTTTTACCTTCTGTTTTTGAGTGTTTTCATGATTATAGCCTCTGTTACGATTGTGTTTTTATGTTTAAATTAGTGTTTGTGCCAAGTAATGCCTTTGGCATGATTTGGAAGATAGTATGATTGATGCTGTTTGAAAACAGAAACTTTTGCGTCCAGTGCTAGAATTTCTAATTTTCTTTGGAGTGTCATAACCTTCTGAATTTTTACACAGTATTTTAATATAAATTGTACATGTTTTCCTAATTTTTCAGAGTTTTTGAAGTTACTGAAGTATGACCATAATTCAGATCTTTACAGACTGTTCTGTTTTAGACAGATTCTGTTTTTGTTGCATAGTTTGCTTATTTTGATGTATCTATGGATCGTATCGGGGGGTATGAGTCATGGATAAGTTGGAGTACAGTAGAATTATGCCAATATTAAATATGAATCAATTTACTACAGCACTTAGAGTTAAAGATTTATTTGTTATACTAACGGATCTCACGAGGTTTCTGTTGAGTTTTGTGTGCTGAAGTTTTCAAGTTTTGGGTGAGACTACGATGGATAAAGGAATAAGGAGCAGCAAGAGCCAAAGCTTGGGGATTCCCAAGGCACCCCAAGGTAATATTCAATTAAGACTCAAGCGTCTAAGCTTGGGGATGCCCCGGATGGCATCCCCTCTTTCGTCTAGAATCTATTGGTAACTCACTTGGAGCTATATTTTTATTCATCACATGATATGTGTTTTACTTGGAGCGTCTTGTGATATAGTTTGTTTGCTTTTTAGTTTTTCACAATCATCTTTTCTGAACACACCTTTTTGAGAGGGACACACATTATTCGTGATTTGTTAGAATACTCTATGTGCTTCACTTATATCTTTTGAGCTAGGCAGTTGCTCTAGTGCTTCACTTATAACTTTTAGAGCACGGCGGTGGTTATATTTTAAAGAAATAGTTGCACTCTCATGCTTCACTTATATCTTTTTGAGAGTCTCGTGATAGCAATGGTAATATGCATGGGTTATGAATTTGGTCCTGATATGATAGGTATTCAAGAGGGATATAATAAAAACTTGCAGGTAGATCTGTTAGGACCGAGAGTATCTCGACCAGAGGGGGAGTGAATGGGAGATTCAAAAATTCTTCCGGATGTTTTGAAATGATCCCAAACACAGCAGCGGAATTACAGATCGGTAGACAGCACTTAAGCAAGCATGCTGAAAAGGAACAAATCTATCGATGTAGATAGCAGTAATTGTTCGAACGAAGAATATCAAAGGTTTGACAAGTGTGATGGTAATGCAATATATGAACAGATGCAATAGCACGAGGGAGAACTAGATATGAACTGTGATGGAAATGCACTGTAATGGTAACAAGGTGAATGGATTCGGTATAGAATGAAATCACGCTGACATGCAGAAGTACGAGAATAAATTAACGGGGACGACCGAAATGAATGATGAGTATGCGAAAGATAAGTAACGAACTATGATTGATCAGATAAACTATCGACACTGAGTACGAAGGTAAACTGCTGAAAGAAATGTAGTAAAATAGAATGAACCAGTGGTGCTCGATGGCTTGGTAGACCAGTTCGCCCATCTGCCAAAGGACTACGTCTGGTTGGAGGGGTTGTGATTTAACACAGAAGATAAACTCTCTTCACCCTATTCTCCTTCAACTCAGAGCTAATCAGACTCCAGTTGATTTCACTCGTGGTAGATACTTGTCAGCGATCTCCAAACCTTCGACAGATTTCTTCGCAAACCACAATGACTCTTGGTTGCTGAAGATCTTGCTCGGTGAAGACAATTACTCTTCGACACTCGAGCCGACACCTATCCGTCTAGAGAGTGCGCAACTCTCAAGAGTAATACGTACAAGAACTCTAACTCAGAACTACTGTGATGCTCAACCACTGTCTAAGTTTTGGCTCTTGATTTTTCTCTCGGTGGATCTTAAACTCAAATCACTCGGAGAGGGGATGCTCAATCAATCTTCTCAGAAATCTTAAGCGGAGCAGCCAACGGGCAACGTTGGAGTGGGGTGGCTATTTGTAGCCGTAGCCTTCCCTGAAGGGAAAAGACCAAATTGGACATGTAGAGCAGCCAACGGCCGAACGACACGAGTCCAACGGTCAGAAATTGAGCACAACGGTAACATTACTTTCGGAGCTAGTAATGCTAACTCCTCAGTTCGAAAGATATCTCATGCAGCACCGAAGAACAACGTCTTCTGCTGGCAGGTAATCATTCGAATCATAAAGAGATTTCTCTCAGTCTCGCATAGGTTTGGGCTAAGCATCACAGCGGATCTAAGCTTCGAGAACCTATACCCCTCTTAATAGTACGGAGGACTATGACTCAAATGAATGAAAGAAGAACAACGAAAAGAATGCTACGTCTTCACTTCGTCTTCGTCTTCCATCGCGGCAGTCAATTTTCTTCGGACAGAATCACCGAACCAATTGCTTCGCGTCAGCAATAAATTTTCGATGGGTCAACTCCTTCACGCCATTCTTCTCGTCTACAAGACTTCAAAGGATGTAGCTCATTCTTCTCTTCTGTGCAGATATTCTTCGGTGAACTTCTTCGAACTTGACACCGGAGACGGCATTTTCTTCGGCACTGCAAGGACTATTTCTCTTTGTGTGCACTAGCAAATAAATCAGTCCATGCCTATTTCTGTCAACAATCTCCAAAACACAAGGGGGCAAATATTGCACCAACAATCTCCCCCTTTTTGGACGATTGTTGACAAAACATAACACATCGAAAGATAGAAAATGAGTGAAATGGAATGCGAAGGATAATGGAGGACGAGAGATAATTATGAAGATAAAACACGCTCCCCCTAAAGATATGCATCATTCTGATTAGAGTGAGCATAAGAGATAATATGGAAGGGCAGCGAGGTGAATCTTCGTATGAGTGACATTGACATAAGATCACAATCGTAGTTTCATCCAATGCAATCGACGGTGTCTGAGGTATTTCCTGCCACACACAACCTTTGAAATAGATTAGTTAGATAACGAGGATAATTTGAAAAGCGTTGTGGCAAAGGATACGCCATGAAGATTTTCTCAGAACACAGTTTGAATCCGCACGAGATATAAGTTTCTCTGCAAGTTAGATGTTCGAGGAACAATCAGAGCAAGGGAGTCACAAGCATATTGTTCGGAGTAGATATGCTTCAGACGAGGTTTTCCTGCAACAAGGATGATACGATAGAAATATGCGAGGAAAAGCAACATGTGAATCAGAGCAATCTACTCAGAAGCAACCTTTCTTCTCCTGCATCGTTAGATAGCGAAAGATAAGCATAGGAGTAAGATATATGCGGTTTCAATTAACCTTGTACGATAGATAAGTATCGAGGATAATCATTGCAAGGAAGTAAGCATTCGATAGCACCCGCAGACAGATAACTGGAAGCAAATATAGCAATGCAGGGGTTATTAACGGTACATGACGACGCAGTATACCATCACCACAGACGGTGAGATCAAGTTCCACAACAAAAGTTCAACGAGTTTAATGACCAAAAGCAAATTGTTCGAAAGAGAAATCAAATGGCGAATGGAAACACCTTGCAAATAACCCGCTTCTCTATCTCTCGATGTTCTTCTCCCCCTTTTTGTCAACAAGTGTCAAAAAGGAAAGAGAATGCATGCGAGGAACTACTCGTCCAAAGAATCCCCAGAACTTGAACTGTTCGGCGAAGCAGAGCGAGCGATGGTCGAGGCTGAAGCAGTAGTTGGAGACGCAACACGGGCTACGGGATCAGCTTCAGGAGTAGCAGTGCGAGGTGCATCTGGCTTGAATATCAATGTGCCTGCTGTGTCTTCAAGATCATCATTAGGTTCAACAAACAACAGGTCGGTGGAGGCAGAACGCTGAGGAAGCACTGGGGTTTGCCTTCGGATGCGAGAAACTTCAAACAGCTCCAGATGATCATAATCTTTCTCGATACCCTTAGCAGACAGTTGAGTGCGAGAATAATGCTTGCGCAGAAGGGTCCACGAGCGCTTATTTTGTTCCTTCTCATACAGAAGAGCCTGACGAGCATAATTGTGAAGCAGATTGATCTCAGTCATCATTTCCAACTTCTCTTTGCGATCGAGCTTGATGTGACTTTCCAGAGCCTGCTGAGTGCGAAGACAAATCTCATATAGTGAGGGATTTTCTTCACGAGGGATTTTGACTGTTGCCTTCTTGACCTTCGGAACTTTAGCAGAGGCAGAGGCAGTAGCATCAATAGGTGTCTTCCCTTTGCCGATGTCCTTCACGATCCGGAGAGTGTCTCGGACTGGTGGAATGAAAACTTTTAGAACATGTGGGCAGAAGAACTTTTTCTCAGTAAGCTGCTCAATAGCAAACATGACCCATGGTGCATATGGCTTCAAGACTTGAGGGCTATCAGCTGCATAGGCCAAGTTTCAAATGAGTAGATCCGGAATGTCAAACCGAATGCCATGAGCTATTGCTTGAAGAGCATTTGCTACGATGCCCTGAATTGTCTCTGGCATGTTCGTTGGCGTGAGGGAGTTGCAGAGGATATAGAACAACACTTTGTTCTCGTAAGCCAGATTTTTAGGATTTGCCTCGGTGTATTCATCACCAACAAGCTTGGGGTCCATCAGCATATGAAGTTCAGCTTTAGATACATCCCAATAGTGCAGTCTGTGTTCCCGAGAGGCATCAAATTCACATAGAGGAAGATTTAACAGTGCTAAGAACTGGTCAGCTGAACATTTGATCTTTTGTTCCTCGGTCATCCATTCGAGGATCCAAGTACTGTTGTTTGCAAGATCTCCTAAGATATAAAGAGTGGCGTAGAACTGAAGGATAACTTCACGATTCCAGCCATGATTGAAACGAAGGAAACTCTTCAGGAAGACCTGCTCAATCTGCTCGATAGTGTGATGGAAGCAAGGTAAACTTTCAAGCTCAGCGAAATCCATAATCTTATGCTTGAAGATGTGATTCTTGCCATACAGAATGCGAGCATAATACACGGCCTGTTCCTTTGTCCAGAATCTTGGTGACAAGCAAGTTCTTTCTCCTTCATATGGGCTGGTCCCAAAGAATGCAAGTTTCGAGCGATGAAACTGCTTGTTGAAAGCTGGACCATTCGGGCCATCATCAACAGGAAACAGAGGGAAGGTTTCCAAAGGATTTCTCAGTGGTTCTTCATCGCCCATAACTTGGGTCCGAACATCATCATGTGCAGCCACTCCTTCTTCAATAGGCTTGAGAGGAGCATGTGGCATCCGTGATTTTTCTCGTGCAGATGGCTTCGAAGAACTTGACTGACTACTATTCTTGCTTGCTGGAACTCCTTCAGCATCTTTCTGACTTTCGGGCACAAGGGCCTTTTCTTTCCTTGCACTTTCTTTGGCAGAAGGCACGACAACCTCTTTCTCAGTTGCTTGAGACACGACTGGTGGGACAGTTTCTTCTCGAGCCATCGGCTCATCAGATTTCTTTTCTTCCTCTACCATCTGTGGTGCAGTGGTAAGAGGATCAGGATCAACATCCATCCGGGTAGGGGCACCAGATGACGTGACCGGGGGTGTTTTCTCTCCGGAAGCATTTAGCTCCCCCTCAATCTTGTCATTTTCCTCCTTATTTTGTTCAGAGGGCTCTGCTTGCAATGTTCTCGGCGGCGATGGATCTGCCTTCTCAACTTCAATCTCTTCATCAACCTCATCAACTGGGGATTGCTGTTTAGGAGGTGCAGTTTCCTCATCAGTCTATTCCAGGAATATATCAACAACTTCATGTTGCTCTTGGGCTATTGGAATAATAACCTCCTCAGTGTCAGCTTGCTGCATGGGTTCATCCTCGGGAGGTGGAGATGGTGGAACCTGCTGCAAGGGTACATGGGAGTGCAGTGGAATAGGTTCATCAGCGACAGTCTGAAGGCGGCGGTCTTTGTTTGCTTTCGGTTTGCTCACTCTTGCCCTAGCCTTCTGACGTTTTTCCTCTTGAATTCTTCTTCGAGCAAGATCTGCCTTGCGGTCAATCTCCTCGTTTCTCCTGTCACACAACTGAGATACCTCCATGTGCAGACGCGAGTGCCACTCAATTTTCTCATTGCGCAAGATACTGAGGGCCTTGGTGAGTTCAACAATTTCTTTGTTCATCTTCTTCCTTTCGGATTCAGTCTTGGCTTCATTTCTCATTTTCTCGACGGCTTGCTTATCTTTGACAGTTTATTCAGCTTCTTGGAGATTTTCCTAAGCTCGCTGAAATGCTTCGTCACCATTTCGGTAACATCACTAGGCAGTCCCAGACCGCTTACATCATCAGCTTTTGCATCATATGCAGCACTGTCAATCACATCGATCATGAAATTGAAATCATACTTCTGTTCCTCTGTGGGAGCAGGAACAGTGACCTTGGTCTTCTTAGCAGCCACATCAGCATTTTCCTCAGACTGCAGCTTTCTCTTCGCTGCAGTGCTAGTCAAAGTTCTCGGAGCTGCAGAACCCGAAGGTTTGTCAGTGGACGGAATGGGTGCATGCCTGGGTGATTTCCTCAGAGAGGGTAAAGCTTTCACTAGAGAGGGGCTCTTGGATGGCTTGTTTAGAATGGCAAGACAATCATACGGTGGAATTTCATCAGGGGTATCTCCTCTGGATGACTCATCAGACGAGTCAGGAGTTGCCTTCTTGATTCTCTTGGCGAGAGTTTTCTTTCGTGGTGCACGAGGAGAAACTGATTTCCTGGATTTGCTTTCCTTAGAAGCTGAAGCAAGTTCCTTCTTCTTCTGTACGTCTTGCTGGGTCAGCGCGATGTTTTTCGGTTTGACTTGGTTTTTCTTTGCTTCTCTAGCTTCACGCTTGGCTTTGGCCTTCTCCCTCTTAGCCACTTCCTCGGGAAAATTCGCGATAGTTTTGAGGGAGTCAGGGTGAGCATCTGAAGGCTGTGGTGGTCTGACTTTTTCATCATCGGGGCTAATGCAATTTTCAGCAATGCAGTCATTCCATGGTGGTGTGAAAGCAAACAGAATCTGGTACTTTTCGCGAACATTTTCATATCTGTACCATTTGCCTGCTAGTGGCGGCGAATTCTTTGAAGTCTGTTGTTGCGATCTGTCGTTGATTCACCCTCGGGTGGAGTTCTGTAACTATCAGGATCAGACATCTCTACAGTGGTGTTCTTTTCTCTGCCGTGTCCACCCTTTTTAGGATTTCCATCGGAGAAGATGGTTAGGGCATCCGTGATCAGTTCATCCTGGGGCTGACTGTGAGCAGAGGGAATTTCCTCATAATCTTCTTCGGGTTCAGACTCTTGTTTCTTCTTCGGGGCCTTGGGTGGCTTCGAAGATTTTCCTCCACCAGTCATTCTCATTCGTTCAGACCTTGGTGGAAACTAGGGCAAATATCCTTCAGAATCTGAATGCTCTTCCGAACTCTGTGCCATGACCAACCTGTGAAATAGAATAGATGCGAGGGAAAAACAGAGGTAGGGTCATAAGCATGCACAGAAGGATTTTGAACGAAAATGATTTTGAAGGAGTCCAACAAGTAACTCATGGTAAAACAGAAAGATAGCATCGATAGATTTTACAAGCTAGCCACAGGCAAATTCTAGGCAGGTTGATAACTATCTAATCTTTCGGATGATTACACATGAACCCTAGATGAGGAAAACCAGTACGAGGAAGATCTACAAACCGTACCAGTCAAATCCTAGTGATTCCTAAAGATCTACCGCAGTGAAATAAATTGAAGTAAATGGCATCGGTAAGAACTTCCCTAAGAACAGAGAGATGGAGAGGAGCAGTTCCGGATCCAAGCGCCCTAACTTGGCAACTTAGATCGACTATGGCAATGCGGGAGGAAGATTACCGCACCGGCATGACCAGCTGCGACGATACTTCACCAGAGTTGCACGGCGGAGCTTCTCGCCGGAGTTGCTTCGAGCTCGGGCTCGGGTGGAGGTTGAACGAGGGTTTGAGGAACTGAGGAAGAAGACGCGACGTGGTGAGGGATATTTATAGCTGGAGAGCTGAACCTCCTCTCCGAAATCTACGGCCCACAGTTGCGGGACGTTCCGCATTCGACAGACACAATCACGATCGTGGAGATCGTGGGCACGTGGCAACCGTTTTCTGCGAGAAACTCGGGAAGAGAGCGGGAGACCGAAAGGTTTAAAGGAGGGCTTAACGCCAAAAATGGATAAAAGGTCGAAGTTGATTTCTTTCGCGACCAAGGACGCCGGAGAGAGATCTTCTTCAGATCAAATTGCATGCTCACGACGGACAACATAGATATGGATGAGAAAGAATAGAAGGATAAAAGGGTCCGAAACAAAACACTCAGCCAGACGGGAAGAAACACCAAACAAGGAGCTATGAGTGAGTTGTTCATCGGACGAAACACAAACACGGCAACTCGAAGACACACAACAAACTGAGAACTAATAAACACAAAGAACCAGCACCAACAAGATAGATCTTAGGGCTAAAGATAATCGAATGGAATCCCTGAGAGAGAATTCCTGCAAGAAGAGTTAGTTCTTTCTCGCAACCCACACTTGTGTGGGTGACGTAGACCTCATTTGTCTTAACTGAGCAGGGACGTTCCTTCGTTGATTTCTGTGGTTCACCTGTGCATTTCGAGAGTAATCATATGAGTAAGCATTGAAATTGTTCCCAGAGACATGAGCATAATGATTCGAGGAGATACGCATGTACTCCTTTTGTCGAATGTTTAATCGATATCCATTCGAGGGAATTTCAGCGCCAATCTCCGAGTGATTGTCATTTCCTCGAGGAGATTAACTCTGCATATTCAGGTTAGCAGTGACAGATAAATTTTCAATGATGCCCTTCTTCACCCAGACTTGCTTCTTGGGTGAGCCAGACCTGCAGTTAGTCCCAACATACCGAGCGAAAACCTTACCATTCTGTTGTTTGAAGAATTTGTAGTTTGACTCATCAGACTCGTCAGAAACAACAGGAATAGGAGTGTCATATTCAGACAGGAGTGCAGGTTCGAGAGTTTTGCGTTTAGCAAGAACCCAACTTGTTCGAGGATATTGCTCGGGAGTCCAGTAGGTTCCATCAACGTTGAGTTTCCTTTCGAAACCCAATCCTTCCTTTCGGGGATTTTTGTGCAGTATTGACTTCTTGAGCATGTCACAGAGAGTTTGATGCCCTTTGAGGCTCTTTAGCATTCCTGTCTCAAGCAAGTTCTTTAGCCTGCAATTTTCATCAGAGATAGCAACAAATTCCTCGGAAGAGGGGTTAGAAGTATCAATCATAGTGGTTGCAATATTCTCGATGACAGCATTGGACATTTCAGCATATGAATCAGCATTGCTACGTTCTAGGCATTTTGAACAAGGAGGCACAAGATCATCAGGAAGGTTGTTAGATTGCTCGGCAAAGAGAGAAGCTTTTTCTTTTGCAAGCACGTTATAAGACTCATTCAGTGACTCGAGTTCTTGATTCCTGATAAGGAGTTCATCTGATAAACTCTCGTAGTCAACTGCAAGAGAATCATATTGTTTGGAAAGATCATCAATCATTGAAGAAAAAGCATCATGCTTTTCAGTCAACTCTTGATTCTTCTCCATCTCTTCGACCAGTAATCCTTCGGTTTTCTTGATATTCATCTCAAGTTTTTCAAGCTCATCTTGTTGAGATTTTGCAATCTTAACAAGTTTAGCACAAGCAATGTATTCAGAGGAATATTCAGTCATAGATTTTTGGTGCTTTGCTGATACTTGATCCTTTGAGGTTTTTGCGATGAGACAGAGTGCGATTGGTTCATCATCACTTGAAGCATTATCATCCGTGTATGATTCGAGAGACTTCTCGGATGATTCATAAGCGACGAATGCATTACCTCTTCCTTGTCTTCGATACGGCTCTTCGTCTTCTGATTCGGATTCGGATGTTTCATTTTCAGATTCCATATTCATTTCAGCACACACTCTAGTCAGCTTCGATATTCTATTCATATTAGATTCAATGGTCGCTCTGGTTTGCACGTCAGTGACTGGTCTCGTCGAAGAAAATGCGACAGATTCATTTTTCTTCGAGAGCTTAGTGTGACGATCCACTCGAGTGAATCCAGAGCAGTGAAGATAAATCCATCTGCTACTAGGTTTTTCATCTTGCTCCCAGCAAGGACAGTCTGCGATGTAGTGATTGAATTGTTTGCACTTGAAACACTTTATTTCTTTCGGAGGTAATCTTCTTGAAGATTCAGGCAAGTCAACTTCTTCATCATTTGTGAGACACAGATTTTGTCTTCTGAGATCACCAAGTCTTTTTGTGAGCATTTCGAGTTCTCGTGTGATAGAGTGTTAATTCTCGACATCTTCTTGTGAACTGCCATAGTGTGAAAGAATTTCCCCTTCGCTTTCCGAAGAAGATTCTTGATGCCCATTTTCAAGTTCCATCTTTTCTTCGTGAATAGACAACAGCATCATGACCTCGACGTAGTGAAGTTCTTCATAGTCTGGTCTTTGCTTGATTTCAGCCACGATTGGATCGAAGGTTGCATCAAGAGCACTCGGCAGCTTATTGACCACATCTCTATCGGTGATATCTGTTACTCCTCGTTGATGAAGTCTTTCAACAATATTTGTCAACCGATCGGTGAGTTCCATAGCACTTTCCCTACGAAGACTCCTGAAACCCGCAAACATGGCACGAAGCATATCTGTGTGTTGATCTGTTCTGGCAATGGATTCTTCATGAACATCCTTGATGGCATCCCAGAGTTGCTTGGCAGAGTCAAGCTTCCGGAACCGAATGAAAATGTCTTTTGAGATACTGTCACAGATAATATCTTTTGCTTGAGCATTCAATCGCATTCTAGCTTTGTCATTGGAAGTAGGAGCATCAGGGTGCAGAACAGTATATCCATTTTCCACAATCTGCCAAAGTTCAACGTTGATGGCTTGAAGTCTGATTTTCATTCGCTCTTTCCAGTAGACATAGTCATTTCCATCGAAGATAGGAAACCTTTCAGAGTGCGAGGATCTACCTGCAAATGACATACTCAAAACTCCAAGGTTGTTAGACCTTTAATAAACAGAGACAGGGAGAACCTGCTCTGATACCAATTGTTAGGACCGAGAGTATATCAACCAGAGAGGGGTGAATGGGAGATTCAAAAATTCTTCCGAATGTTTTGAAATGATCCCAAACACAGCAGCGGAATTACAGATAGGTAGACAGCACTTAAGCAAGCATGCTGAAAAGGAACAAATCTACTGACGTAGATAGCAGTAATTGTTCAAATGAAGAATATCACAGGTTTGACAGGTGTGATGGTAATGCAATAGCACGAGGGAGAACTAGATATGAACTGTGATGGAAATGCACTATAATGGTAACAAGGTGAATGGATTCGGTATAGAATGAAATCACGCTGACATGCAGAAGTACGAGAATAAATTAACGGGGACGACCGAAATGAATGATGAGTATGTGAAAGATAAGTAACGAACTATGATTGATCAGATAAACTATCGACACTGAGCACGAAGGTAAACTGCTGAAAGAAATGCAGTAAAATAGAATGAACCAGTGGTGCTTGATGGCGACAGATGAATTTGGTAGACCAGTTCGCCCTTCTGCCAAAGGACTACGTCTGGTTGGAGGGGTTGTGATTTAACACAGAAGATAAACTCTCTTCGCCCTATTCTCCTTCAACTCAGAGCTGATCAGACTCCAGTTGATTTCACTCGTGGTAGATACTTATCGGCGATCTCCAAACCATCGACAGACTTCTTCGCAAACCACAATGACTCTTGGTTGCTGAAGATCTTGCTCGGTGAAGACAATTACTCTTCGACACTCGAGCCGACACCTATCCGTCTAGAGAGTGCGCAGCTCTCAAGAGTAATACGTACAAGAACTCTAACTCAGAACTACTGTGATGCTCAACCACTGTCTAAGTTTTGGCTCTTGATTTTTCTCTCGGTGGATCTTAAACTCAAATCACTCGGAGAGGGGATGCTCAATCAATCTTCTCAGAAATCTTAAGCGGAGCAGCCAACGGGCAACGTTGGAGCGGGGTGGCTATTTATAGCCGCAGCCTTCCCTGAAGGGAAAAGACCAAATTGGACATGTAGAGCAGCCAACGGCCGAACGACACGAGTCCAATGGTTGGAAATTGAGCACAACGGTAACATTACTTGCGGAGCAAGTAATGCTAACTCCTCAGTTCGAAAGATATCTCCTGCAGCACCGAAGAACAACGTCTTCTGCTGGCAGGTAATCATTCGAATCATAAAGAGATTTCTCTCAGTCTCGCATAGGGTTGGGCTAAGCATCACAACGGATCTAAGCTTCGAGAACCTATACCCCTCTTAATAGTACGGAGGACTATGACTCAAATGAATGAAAGAAGAACAACGAAAAGAATGCTACGTCTTCACTTCGTCTTCGTCTTCCATCGATGCAGTCAATTTTCTTCGGACAGAATCACCGAACCAATTGCTTCGCATCAGCAATAAATTTTCGAGGGGTCAACTACTTCACGTCATTCTTCTCGTCTACAAGACTTCAAAGGATGTAGCTCATTCTTCTCTTCTGTGCAGATATTCTTCGGTGAAGTTCTTCGAACTTGACACCGGAGACGGGATTTTCTTCGGCACTGCATGGACTATTTCTCTCTGTGTGCACTAGCAAATAAATCAGTCCATGCATGTTTCTGTCAAGAATCTCCAAAACACAAGGGGGCAAATATTGCACCAACAAGATCACTGAATATGATAAATTTGATTCCTTGCAATAGTTTTGTGATATTAAGATGGTAATATGGGGGAGGTACTAGTAGATGATTGTGTTTTAGTAAGAATAATTGTGTTAAGGTTTGTGATCCCCGAAGCATGCACGTATGATCTGTCGTTATGCTAAGAAGTTGGAGCATGATTTATTGTTGATTGTCTACCTTATGAGTGGCGGTCGGGGACGAGCGATGAACCTTGTCCTACCAATCTATCCCTCTAGGGGCAGGCATAGTAGTACTTTGCTTCGAGGGCTAATAAACTTTCGCAACAAGTATGTGAGTTCTTTATGACTAATGTGAGCCTGTTCGGTACCGTGCATTGCCCTTTCTCACATCGAGAGTTGGTGCAAACTTCGCCGGTGCATCCAAACCCCGTGATATGATACGCTCTATCACACATAAGCCTTTTTATATCTTCCTCAAAACAGCCACCATACCTACCTATCATGGCATTTCCATAGCCATTCCAAGATATATTGCCATGCAACTTCCACCGTTCCATTTTTTATATGACACACATCATCATTGTCATATTGCTTTCCATGATCATATAGCTGACATAGTATTTGTGGCTCAGCCACCGTTCATCATTTTTATACATGTTACGCTAGCATCATTGCACATCCTGGTACACTGCCAGAGGCATTCATATAGAGTCATATTTCTGTTCTAGTATCGAGTTGTACTATTGAGTTGTAAGTAAATAGAGGTGTGATGATCATCATTATTAGAGCATTGTCCCAGTGAGGAAAGGATGATGGAGACCATGATTCCCCCACAAGTCGGGATGAGACTCCGGACGAAAATAATAATAATAATAAAATAAGAGAAAAAGAGAGAAGTGGCAATGTTACTATCCTTTTCCACACTTGTGCTTCAGAGTAGCACCATGTTTTTCATATAGAGAGTCTCATATTTTGTCACTTTCATATACTAGTGGGAATTTTTCATTATAGAACTTGGCTTGTATATTCCGATGACGGGCTTCCTCAAATGCCCGAGGTCTTCATGAGCAAGCAAGTTGGATGCACACCCACTTAGTTTTCATGTTGAGTTTTCATACACTTATAGCTCTTAGTTCATCCGTTGCATTGCAATCCCTACTCCTCGCATTGACATCAATTGATGGGCATCTCCATAGCCCGTTAATTAGCCTCGTTGATGTGAGACTATCTTCTTATTTTTGAATTCTCATATTTATCTCTACCACCACACTCTATTCCACCCATAGTGCTATATCCATGGCTTGCGCTCGTGTATTGAGTGGGAGTTGAAAAAGCTGAAGCGCATTTAAAAGTATGAACCAATTGCTCGGCTTGTCATCGGGGTAGTGCATGATAAATACTTTGTGTGAAGAAGATGGAGCATGACAGGATTATATGATTTTGTAGGGATAACTTTCTTTAGCATCGTTATTTTGAAAGGTATGATTGTTTGTTAGTATGCCTGAGTATTGATGTCTTTATATCAAATTATAGACTATTGCTTTGAATCATTTGGATCTTATTATTCATACCGTGAAAGAGATTGCATGATGAAACATGTTAGGTAGCATTCCACATCAAAAATTCTGTTTTTATTATTTACCTACTCGAGGACGAGCAGGAATTAAGCTTGGGGATGCTTGATACGTCTCCAATGTATCTATAATTTTTTTATTATTCCATGCTATTATAGTATCAATCTTGGATGTTTTTATATGCAATTATATATCATTTTTTGGGACTAACCTATTAACCTAGTGCCCAGTGCCAGTTGCTGTTTTCTGCTTGTTTTTGGCTTTTCAGAGAATCAGTACCAAACGAAGTCCAAATTCCATGAAACTTTTTGGAGATTTTTTTTCTGGACAAAAGAGGCCCTGGAGATTTGGAGAGGAGGCCAGAAGGTTCATGAAGCCTCCACAAGCCAACAGGGCGCGGCCCCAGGGGGGCGCGCCCTGATGCCTTGCGGGGCCCTCGTAGCTCCGTTTGACCTAATTCCACTCCTATAAATTCACAAATATTCGGAAACCATCAGGGGGCCAGATGAGAAAACCTTTCTGCCGCCGCAAGCCTCCGTTCTTCCGCGATCCCATCTGGAGGCCTTTTCCGGTACTCTACCGGAGGGGGAATCGATCACGGAGGGCTTCTACATCAACCTTGCTGCCCCTCCGATGATGTGTGAGTAGTGTACCACAGACCTACGGGTCCATAGCTAGTAGCTAGATGGCTTCTTCTCTCTCTTTGATCTTCAATACCGTGTTCTCCTTGATGTTCTTGGAGTTCTATCCGATGTAATCTTCTTTTGCGGTGTGTATGTTGGGATCCGATGAATTGTGAGTTTATGATCAGATTATTCATGAGAAATATTTAAGTCTTCTCTGAACTCTTTTATGCATGATTAAATATAGCTTTGTATTTCTCTCCGATCTATCGATTTGGTTTGGCCAACTAGATTGGTTTATCTTGCAATGGGAGAGGTGCTTTGTGATGGATTCAATCTTGCGGTGCTCAATCCCAGTGACAGAAAGGGACATGACACGTATTTGTATTGTTGCCATTAAGGATAAAAAGATGGAGTTTATTCATATTACTTGAATTTGCTTCTCTACATCATGTCATCTTGCTTAAGGTGTTACTCTCTTTTTATTAATTTAATACTCTAGATTCATGCTGGATAGCGGTCGATGAGTGGAGTAATAGTAGTAGATGCAGGCAGGAGTCGGTCTACTTGTCTCGGACGTGATGCCTATATACATGATCATTGCCATGAATCCGTCATAATTATTTGTTTTTCTATCAATTGCCCAACAGTAATTTGTTTACCCACCGTATGTTTCTGCGCTCTAGAGAGAAGCCTCTAGTGAAAACTATGGCCCCCGGGTCTATCTTTATCATATAAAAAACCTAAAAATACCTTGCTGCATTTTATTTACTTTTATTTTTATTAGTATTTTAGTTTATCTATTTACCTCGATAAGACTTAATCCTTGCAAGTAACCGCTAAGAGGATTGACAACCCTCTTATTCGCGTTGGGTGTAAGTGTTTGCTTTTGTGTGTGTAGGTGATGTTCACTGGATCTTGCTAGGTTCTCCTACTGGATTGCTAACCTTGGTTCTTAACTGAGGGAAATACTTATCTCTACTATACTGCATCATCCTCTCCTCTTCGGGGAAATACCAACGCACTCTACAAGTAGCATGGCTCACGACTCGCAGTGTACTGCCGGACCCCCCCCCCCCCCCCCCCGATACAAACACACCGCACCACCACCGCCACTACGAGGCATGTTAAACTCTTTCCGCGGTGAACATATCTGACCAAAGGAGTGTCGTGTTAAAATTTGGAAGGAAAAAAATCAGAGATCGTCATTCTGATGTTTTTATACATAGATTGATTTCCTAGGGATATAATGTGCAAAAATCAAATTTGAGCTACATGCACACATGATAGTGCACCAAAATGGATTGGAAAATCAAATGTGTGTCTCTGGGTGCATGTTTAGTCCCCATGCAAGAAATTTCAAACATTGAGAATCTTGATTTTTAAAATCCAGTAAATCCAAAACTTAGTTGAAATTCATGAAACTTATCGTGGTGTCATATGGACACCAATAGACTGTGATATTGTATTGTTTTTTCAAATTTGAGACAAGTTTTGATATATTATTCTTACAAATGGGAGATTATTAATAATTGGCAACCAATATCGCAAACGGATTATTTATTCGTACCGTGGGCGTTAGACCAACAATGTACGTGCCATGCTTCGGTTAAGTAATGAAGCGGTAGAATTAATCATCAAAAAAGAAAAACAATATACATGCCGCCACGCATCCCGTGTGCCGTGCGAGCAGGCGTGAGTTGACGGGACGCATGCGCGCAGTCCGCTGCGCAGGCAGACCGGGAGGCGTGCGGGCAGGTGTGTGAATTGATAGGAGGCGTGTTCGCTGCGCAGTGTCACCGGGAGGTGTGCGAGTAGCTGTGTGAAATGAAGGTAGGCATGCGAGCAATCCGCTGCGCAGGCTCACCGGGAGGCGAGCCAGCCCTTTGACCGCCGCCCGCCTCGCTCCCACTGCTCCATATTAATGGCGTGCCCGAGCCGCTGGTTATAATAGGCGGCCGCACCCCCCCATTCTCGCTACACACACAATCTTCTCTCTCCGCCTGCATCCTCGACGCCGCTCTCAGTCGTCACCACTGTCAGTGTATGAGGATGCCGCCGAAGCGCACCATCGGAGGGAGTGGCGATGCTGGGGCTGCTGAAGCACCTGAGCACGGCGTGAAGCTGGCACCAAGGTTGCCGACGAGGTCTCGCGCGGGCAGAAGCGCGACGCGACGGCGTCGTGCTTCCACTGCCGGAGCCGGAGGTCCACAGCGACTCCGGCGACGACTCCGACGACCACTTCGGCGATGACTCCGACGACGACGGAGAACCGGTTAGTCATCTATACCAATTTATGTGGCAAATATATCCTAGGGTTTCTCTGGTTAGTCCTGCCTCCCCTTTTTGGAATAGAAATCCTATGGTTATGTTCTCTCAATCCATGAAATCTGAGTTAGATTCGATAGATCCGTGTAGTGTATTGATTGTTTGAATGGTACAAATGATAAGTGATTAATTGTTTCTTCTCTATAAATGATTTCTGCTAAAAATCTGACTAGGGACCCCTTTGGGGCGAAGGATAACTTGTAATCCACATACTTCTGTCATTGTGTATTTCCCTTTAGCTGTCCCTTTCAAACATCTCCTCTTAGTGAGCTGATGTATGACAGTATGAGGGTTTCATTCGAGTAATGGAACCGGGGAGGAGCCTCCCTGTTCTTCTAAAAAAATAATCCGACTAGGGTTAGTGTTGCTAATAATTCCTAGCCAGATCTTGATAATTGATTTTGATGCCAAAAGTCGTCGGCAAGCCAAATTTTGATCCTACTTTACGGCATGTAAATTGGTTTGATGCCAAAAGTCGCCGGCATGCCAAATTTTGGCAACTCCCAAATGTTCGCTAGAGATTAGTTTGCATTCCATTGTTCATTGCCAATCTCACAAAAGGTTGCCAAGTGTTGGCAACTTTTGATTTTGCCAAATGTCGGTAGCAAACCAAACTTTTGATTCTGCCAAATGTTGGTAGCAAACCAATCAGACTCTTAATTTTGTTGCACTAAGTTGTGTGCTCTCTATTTATGCATTTCTTTCATCAAGATCATTTGATGATTTAGGGTTCACGCTGTCACAGGATATATTATGTTTCATAAACTCTGCCTGCTGAATTCGCATTATTATAAAATATACTGACGCCATAATTTTTACTATATGTATAGGTGCTATCTGACTATGTCGACAGCGAGGACGAAGATGCCTAGAGGAGGTACAAGAGGCAAAAGCTCAGGGAGCTTTATGCGGGATTGCATAACAGGCGTGTGAGGACCTGGAATATGGGCTTTGGATGCCCGTTTTGCAACCAAAATCTTCATCACGAGTATAAAAGTGTTCTGGCGCATGCAAGAGGATGAGCCGTTGGCTCCTTCAAGCAGAAGTATTCTCGCAGGGTGGCGCACGCTGAGTACCTGAAGAAGCTTCACCTTCGTGCAGGCCTGCCGGCAGATGAGATGTGGGATTGAACTATGGGTATGTAGTGTCTTAGTTATATGCTTGAGTATGCTTAATATCGGTTGAACTATGGTTGAACAATGCTTGAGTACGCTTATTATCTATGCCTGGGTATGCTTATATATAGGACAAATTTTATCTACCACCGGTGGTAGTTACCACCACTTGAGTTTTGTATGTTGTATGTAGTATCTATCAAATAGGAGAGTATGTACACGCAGTATGTAGTATATAAGAATGTTTAGGTAGTATATATACTATTTTTTTGGTAGTATGTATCGTATTTTGAGTATGCTCTTTTTTACGTACAAATATGTACGTATTTCACAAATATAATAAAACCATGGGCCAACTTGCAATTTTTTCATATAACTCACTTTGGAGTATCTTATATATAGTATATGAACATACTTAAAATGATAAAGTAGAATATATATTATCACATGCTAGTATATGGGACATGTGGGGTAACTACCCCTGGGTGGTAGGATGTATTTTCCATATATATATATGGAAAATCCATCCTATCATCTGGGGGTAGTTACCCCACGTGTCTCATATACTACCATGTGGTAGTATATATACTATTTTATCATTGTAAGTATGTTCATATACTATATATAAGATACTTGAAATTGAATTACATGAAAAAATTGCAAGTTGGCTCATGGTTTTATTATATTTGTGAAATACGTACATATTTATATGTAAAAAAGAGTATACTCAAAATACGATACATACTATCAAAAAAGTAGTATATATACTACCTAAACATTCTTATATACTACATATTACACGTACATACTCTCTGATTTGATAGATACTACATACAACGTACAAAACTCAAGTGGTGGTAACTATCACCGGGTGGTAGGAAACATTATATATATATATATATATATATATATATATATATATATATATATATATATATATATATATATATATGGAAAATGGATTCTACCACCTAGTGGTAACTACCAGCTAAGAATCCAACGTTGATCTCCCGTGCTTAGATCTGAGCGTGCTTTTTTTTCTTAGATCCCTACAGAATCATAACGGGTTAGACTAGGTTCCACCCGACCCGTTGGTATTATTATTAATTATATTCATCAGTTTAATTGGTGGTTATCCACGGCATACTATGAATATTATGAATCTGAAGTTGTTTGATGCATATCGAATAATCAACTCACGGATACTTGTGGTGACATTGGAGTATCTAGGTGACATTAGAGTTGGTTGATGCGTGTCATATGATGTTATTTTAGTATGAACTCTAGGGCTGTTTGTGACACTTATAGGAATAGCTCAATAGATTGATCAAAAAGAATAACTTTGAGGTGGTTTCGTACCCTACAACAATTTCTATCTTATGTTCTCCGCTAATAGGAACTTTTGAGTGATTCTTTGTCACACGTTGAGGGATTGTTATATGATCCAATTATGTTAGCATTGTTGAGAGATTGCACTAGTGAAAGTATGAACCCTAGGCCTTGTTTTCAAGCATTGCAATACCATTTGTGCTCCGTTTTATCACTTGCTACCTTTCTATTTTTTTCAGATTACAAAAACCTATTTCTACTATCCATACGACACTTGTATCACCATCTCTTCGCCAAACTAGTGCACCTATACAATTTGCCATTGTATTGGGTGTGTTGGGGACACAAGAAATTTCTTGTATTTGATTGCAGGGTTGTTTGAGAGAGACCATCTTCATCCTATGCCTCCCACGGATTGATAAACCTTAGGTCATCCACTTGAGGGAAATTTGCTACTGTCCTACAAAACTCTGCACTTGGAGGCCCAACAATGTCTACAAGAATAAAAGTTGCGTAGTAGACATCAAGCTCTTTTCTGGTGCCGTTGCCGGGGAGGTGAGTGCTTGAAGGTATATCTTTAGATCTTGCAATTAAATCTTTTAGTTTCTTGTTTATCGCTAGTTTGGTTTTATAAAAAGAAAACTAAAAAAATGGAATTGAGGTTGCCTCACTTGCTTCATCTATATAATGTCTTTCTTGAAAATAAGGATTCCGATAATTGTGCTCAATTGTTAGAGGAAGAATTTAATAAAATGTTTAATGTGAGTCCTTTGAATGATGAGCATGATTGCAATGTTGTTAGTATGCTTTCTATGAATACCCATGATGCTAATGATATGCAAAGCTACAAGCTTGGGGATGCTATGTTTGATGAAGATGATATTTTTAGTCCCCCAAGTTTTGATGAGAAAATTTATTATGATGATAACATGCCTCCTATTTATGATGATTATATTGATGAAAGTGGGTTTGGAAGAGTGTCAACTCTAGGTACTAATGATTCCACTATTTTGGAAGAGGTTTCAATCGATTATGACAACAAAGTTGCTATCTATGATGATTATTGTGATGACATGTATGCTATAAAGAATAATGATAACCATGAAACTTGTCATCATGATTTTAATGTTCAATTTGATTATGTCAATCAAGTATCTCATGATAGTTATTTTGTTGAGTTTGCTCCCACTACTATTGATGAGAATAAATTTGCTTATGTGGAGAGTAACAAAAATTCTATGCTTGTGGATCACGAAAATAATGCTTTATGTGATAGTTATATTGTTGAATTTCTTCATGATGCTACTGAAAATTATTATGAGAGAGGATCATGTGCTTGTAGGTGTTGCAATAATATCAAGTTTCCTCTCTATGTGTTGAAATTTTTGAAGTTATACTTGTTTTGCCTTCCTATGCTAGTTGATTCTTGCTCCCATAAATTGTTTGCTCACAAAATCCCTATGCATAGGAAGTGGGTTAGACTTAAATGAGCTTGCCATGTGATTCATGATGCTCTCTTCGTGTTTCAATTCTTATCTTTTATGTGAGCTTCATTAAAATCATCATGCCTAACTAAAAAGGCATTAAAGAAAAGCGCTTGTTGGGAGACAACCCAATAATTATCCTTACTGTTTTTGTGTGTACACATGATTAAGCTACTGTATTAATCATGTTTTATATGTTTTATTTCAATAATGTGCCAAGTAAAGCCTTTGGGATAGTGTGGATGCTTGTTGATTTGATTCTGTGCAAAAACAGAAAATTTTGCGTCCAGTGCTGGAATTTCTATTCTTTACTGGAGCATGATAAAATTCTGAAATTTTTACACAGTATTGGGATACAAATGTTTTAGATTTTCCTAATTTTCAAGAATTTTTTGAGCTACAGAAGTATGGTTTTTAAATCGCTCACTACATGCTGCTCTGTTTTTGGCAGATTCTGTTTTCGGTGCATAGTTTGCTTGTTTTAGTGTTTCCATAGCTTATATTGAGTAATATAAATTGTGGGAATTATGGAATACAGTAGGAATTATGTGATAACAATTATTAATCTTGTCTTGACAGTACCTAAGTGGATGATTTATTTTTATCATACTAACCTATCTCACAAGTTTCGTTAAGTTTTGTGTGATTGAAGTTTTCAAGTTTTGGGTGAGATATCGATATGAGGAGAATAAGGAGCGGCAAGAACCTAAGCTTGGGGATGCCCAAGGCACCCCAAGGCAATAATCAAGGAAGACTCAAGCGTCTAAGCTTGGGGACGCCCCGGAAGGCATCCCCTCTTTCGTCTTCAACACTATCGGTAACCTCACTTGGAGCTATATTTTTATTCGTCACATAATATGAGTTTTGCTTTGAGCATCATTTTATTCTGTTGATATTTGCTTGGTGTTATAAATTACCATGTTTTGTATCTTTTAGTTCAATAAAATGCGAAGTATAGCCTTTACCATGCTCAGTTTGCAAGTTCATGTGTTGCTGTTTCAAAACAGAAAGTTTTCTGTTATGTCCAGAATATTCCTGAATAGTAAGAACATGATAAAAATCTGAAATTTTTACACAGTAAGCATGCATGAGTTCTATGTCACATGGTCATTTTTCAGAATTTTTGGAGTTAGGGAAGTATGAATTCTTATTCACCCTTTACAGACTGTTCTGTTTTGGCAGATTGCTGTTATAGTGGCATTGTTTGCACATGTTTGCTTGTTTAATGTTTCTATTTGTGGATAGGAGTGTTAAATATGCATAGGCATTTAGTATGCAATGTTTAATTATAATTTTAGTAATTTTCTACAGTAGAGAATGTTAAGGTTTTGAGTTGATTTATACTAACTTATCTCACGAGTTCTTGTTGAGTTTTGTGTGGATGAAGTATTTAAGATTTAGGGAAACCGTGATATGAGAGGAATTAAGGAGACACAAAAGCTCAAGCTTGGGGATGCCCAAGGCATCCCAATATAATATATCAAGAAGTCTCAAGCATCTAAGCTTGGGGATGCCCCGGTAGGCATCCCACCTTTCTTCTTCAACAATTATCGGTTAGTATCGGTTGAGCATAAGTTTTTGCTTCTTCGCATGAGATGTGCTATTCTTGGAATGTCATTTTATTTTTATTTTTTTGCTGTTTGAATAAAATACTTAATAGCTGAATTATATTTTTTATGAGAGAGAGTCCTCACATAGCTACTTAATTGTTTGACTACTCATTGATCTTCACTTATATCTTTTTGGAGTAGTTTGTCATTTACTCTTGTGCTTCACTTATATCCTAAGAGTAAATTATTGAATGAATTGAATATCATAAAGTTCAAATTATATGTGCTTCATATGCTTGTGTCATGTCTAGTAGTAGTTTCACATTTGGGTTAGAAAGTGAAATCTATTGAAGCTTGACAATCACAATATTGGTCATACAGGCAATTCATGAATGATTAGTATAAGGAAGAGAACTTTCACATATAAATATATTATCTTGGACATCTTTTATGATTGTGAATACCCATTAATTATTTTCAAACTTGAGCAAATTAGTTGAAGTTGGACAAGGAAGACAACGTAATGAGTTATGTTTGGGTATATTTGTATAGAAGTTATATTGTTATGGATCCTCGAACATGTGGTTCTTGCTTAGGATCTTTTGCTAGCCAAAAATTCGTACTAAGTAGAGATACTACTTGTGCATCCAAAAACCCTTAAACCCAGTTTCTCGCCATGAGTGTCCACCATCTACCTATGGATTGAAATAGATCTGTCAAGTAAGTTGTCATCGGTGCAAAAAGCAATAAAAATTGCTCCTAAAATATGTATGATCTTTTATTGCAAGGGAAAATAAGCGTTGTACGAACTTGTGATGGTAAAGAAATAAAAGCGACGGACTGCATAATAAAGGTTGCTATCACAAGGGGCAATATAACGTGACGTTCCTTTGCATTAAGGGCTTGCAGATCCAAAAATCAAAAGCGCATGACAACCTCTGCTTCCCTCTGCGAAGGGCCTATCTTTTACTTTATGTATTTACTTTTATGCAAGAGTCAATAGTGTTCCTTCTCCTTTCAACCTCAATTATTCTCTAGTTGGCAAGTATCATGTGGTGGGGAAAGATCCAGGCATATATGGCCAGTCAAATATATTTGATCATGGTTTATTATTGTTGACAATTATCTCTATGATAAATAAGTTGGGAGGCGAAACACTAAGCCCCTATCTTTCTCTGTGTTCGATGGATGCCATTTGTTCTAAAAATATGCTTTGAGTACTAGCAATCATAGAAGACTATATGATAATTGAGTATGTGGAGCTCTTACTTAGACTTTGTTGAAATTAAGTTGAATTGCAATTGCTTGGTGACTAAGAACATAGGTTGTTAAGTTTCAAGAGAGTGCATTGTTTGAACCATAACATGTGAATTGATTGCTACTTTATCATGATGAGTTTTATGAGAAAGAGTTGTTGTTATGATGCTAGGAAAAGTGATTGAAATTATCATTGATCAAACTTATGCACTATGCTAGCATTCACACTTCATAAATTATTTCTTTTATCATTTACCTACTCGAGGACGAGCAGGAATTAAGCTTGGGGATGCTGATACGTCTCCAACGTAGCTATAATTTATGAAGTATTCATGCCATGTTTATAACAATTCTATATGGTTTTGGTATGATTTGATTAGAACTAACCCGGACTGACGCTGTTTTCAGCAGAACTACCGTGGTGTTGTTTTCTGTGCAGAAATAAAAGTTCTCGGAATTGGACGAAACTTTTTAATGATTTTTTTTGGACCAAAAGAGACCCCGAAGCTTCGTGGAAGGACCAGAAGCCTCACGAGGTGCTCACAAGCCATCACGGCGCGCCCTGGGGGGGGGGGTCACGCCGTGGTTCCAACGCGAAAAAAATCCTATAAATAGAGAAACCACCAGAAATAACCCTAGAACTTTGACTCCACCGCTGCAAGCCTCTGTACCTTCGAAATACCATCTGGAGCCCTGTTCCGGCACCCTGCCGAGGGGGAAATCATCACCGGAGGCCATCTTCATCATCCCGGCGGTCTCCATGACGAGGAGGGAGTAGTTCACCCTCGGGGCTGACGGTATGTACTAGTAGCTATGTGTTTGATCTCTCTCTCTCTCTCTCTCTCTCTCTCTCTCTCGTGTTCTTGATATGGCACGATCTTGATGTATCATGAGCTTTGTTAATAATGTTGGATCATATGGTGTTTCTCCCTCTCTATCTTGTTGTGATGAATTGAGTTTTCACCTTTGAGGTTTCACTATTATCGAATTGAATACTTTTATGGATTTGAGAACACTTGATGTATGTCTTGCATATGAATACCCGTGGTGACAATGGGGTATTATATTGATCCACTTGATGTATGATTTGGCACTC
Organism: Elymus sibiricus; assembly: GCA_039707655.1. Taxonomy (NCBI): domain Eukaryota; kingdom Viridiplantae; phylum Streptophyta; class Magnoliopsida; order Poales; family Poaceae; genus Elymus; species Elymus sibiricus. The sequence continues at coordinate 161,073,435 of CM077674.1, read as the reverse complement.
AACTCGCGGATTCCCGAGGTGACATTAGGGTAATCTATGCATAGGGGTTGATGCACGTTTTCGTCCTACTTTCTCCGGTAGAAATCTTGGGGCACTCTTTGAAGTTCTTTGTGTGGATTGAATATTATGAATCTGAAGTTGTTTGATGCATATCGAATAATCAACTCATGGATACTTGTGGTGACATTGGAGTATCTAGGTGACATTAGAGTTGGTTGATGCGTGTCATATGGTGTTATTTTAGTACGAACTCTAGGGCTGTTTGTGACACTTATAGGAATAGCTCAATAGATTGATAGAAAAGAATAACTTTGAGGTGGTTTCATACCCTACAACAATTTCTATCTTATGTTCTCTGCTAATAGGAACTTTGGAGTGATTCTTTGTCACACGTTGAGGGATTGTTATATGATCCAATTATGTTAGCATTGTTGAGAGATTGCACTAGTGAAAGTATGAACCCTAGGCCTTGTTTTCAAACATTGCAATACCATTTGTGCTCCGTTTTATCACTTGCTACCTTGTTATTTTTTTTATTTTCAGATTACAAAAACCTATTTCTACTATCCATACTACACATGTATCACCATCTCTTCGCCGAACTAGTGCACCTATACAATTTGCCATTGTATTGGGTGTGTTGGGGACACAAGAGATTTCTTGTATTTGATTGCAGGGTTGTTTGAGAGAGACCATCTTCATCCTACGCCTCCCACGGATTGATAAACCTTAGGTCATCCTCTTGAGGGAAATTTGCTACTGTCCTACAAAACTTTGCACTTGGAGGCCCAACAACGTCTACAAGAATAAAAGTTGCGTAGTAGACATCAATCATCCGTCCGGACTTTGTTCCAAGTAAGTGTTGTTTTCAAGTATCTGCATGTTGACTTACCTAGCAATATAAAAGTAATTGTGTAGTATTTAAGCAACCAATAGGGATTCCATTTTCTGACTCTGTTAAGTCTGTTCCTACCTAGTAACTTCTAGTTACCAATACACTTTTCTTCTGCCCTGTTCTAACTTAATATTCCCTATCCTCCCACTCCTCCAGTCCTATCTGATAGTGTCGCCGCCGAGGAGACTCCGGAGGTGGAGGACGAGGCTGCCAACAAGCGGAGGCGGGTCGAGCAAGAACTGCAAGCGACTCCGGTGGGCCTAGACTTCATCCGCAGCCTCCCCGATGATATGTTGATCGTCATCATCTCCCTCCTCCCAATCAAATATGGCATGCGGACAACCATCCTTTCTCGGTGGTGGCGTCCCCTATGGCATTCCACCCCTCTCGACTTCATCGACGTCCACAAGCTCTGCCATGGCTATCGCAAAAGCTTGGACACGTTGTCCTAGATCCTCGGCAGGCACCTTGGCCCAATCAGAGGCCTTATCACGGGAAAGTTCCATTCCAACGGCAAGGACCGAGCCAAGCTTGATGAGTGGTTCTGATCCCCCGCCCTAGATCACCTCGAGGAGCTCAGTTTTAATGATGGACATATGCGCTTGCTGCCACCGTCCACGCTCCGCCTCGTGCCCACGCTGCGGGTCGCCAGGTTCATGAACTGCCATTTGCCCCCGATTAATGACGCGCCTGCTCTTTTTCTCTCTCGACTGAAGCACCTCGAGCTCGTCGCCGTCTGCATCACCATGGATGAAATGGAGCTCCTGCTCCACGGCTGTACTGCACTCGAGTACCTTCGTCTTCAGGCGATCAATGGGTTGAGTAGCTTCCACATCACCTCCATGACTCTCCGGAAAATTTATGTGTGTTGCTGGTGCTGCAACAAGAGATCACAGAAGGTGTATCATAGTATGATCATTGAGGACACACCTTTACTTGAGAGATTACTTGTAGTTGATCGACAAGGTCCAACAAGATTCAATGTCATTTATGCGCCAAAATTGACAGTGGTGGGCTACTCGTCTGTCAAATTCTCCGAACTTGTTATTCGATCCACAACCGTTCAGGTACAACATTCACCTTCTTCTTCTCCTTCTTGAATTAACATTTTTTCTAATTTTGAAGATGTGTGTTCGTCTTTCATCCAGAAAATGAACCCGACAAGCTTGACAACGTATCTGCGCACAGTGAAGGTCTTCGCAGTAGAATCTATCGGCCCCAACCTGGACGAAGTTGTCAGTTTCCTGAGATGCTTTCCGTGCCTGGAGAAGCTATATATCGAGGTGATGCTCCTTTCCTGTTAAATGTTAACCATAAGGGAGTTCAATTTTTTGGTACCTTTTCCCAAGTTTACAATGATGAATGTACTACGATTTCTGAAGGAATTTTGGAGGATTTCAGTATATTGATGATTTTTTCCCTACAGTGGTTGCTTGATTCATAAGGTTACAATCCATATGCATTTCTCCTTTCGATTCATCTGTACTAGTTTTCGTAGGTAAATTTCCATCCACTCCAACCTCTTGGGAAGAAGCCTACGTTTTTCTAGATTGTAATCAAATGCCCATGTTAATCATGTAGGATCGAAGATGGCATGTCACTCTATTCGTGTATTTTAGAAATCCAGCAAATCAAAGAGGCCTATAGTAGTGTTCAAAACTGCATGTAGGCACTAATACGTTCTCTTCTTTTGCAGATAAGATTAGGCCCGGTAGTGGATAATGTGATACAATATAACAACCACATCGAATGCCTTGATCTGCATCTCTCAGAAATTACTTTGAACTCCTACCGAGGGACCTTACCGGAGATTATATTCTCCAGGTTCTTTGTTGTGAGAGCAAGGGTGCTAAAGGTAATGAGGCTTGCCCTACATTTGTTTCACAAAACTGAATGGTTTGCTGATCAGCGCCGGTGGCTACGGTAGAATGGAAAAGGCTCTACAGAAGCTGAATTTCATTTTGGAAGATCAGCTGACAGAGTAATCAGAAGTCATTATGTCATGCCCATACATGACTTGTTAGTGGCTGATCCGTTTGCAGAAATGTTGAGGTTTTGAAACGGGTGTTACAAGTTGTAATATCAGTTTGAACCTCTCATATGTCCAAGTTCAGCTGATCAGCGCGGGCGTCTGCAGCTGCATGAGCTGAATTTCATTTCTAATATCAGTTTGAACCTTGTAATTAATCTTCGAATTTGAGCCTTCTAACTCTGGAATTTGAACCTTGTAATATTTCTGGCTTTTGTGGTACAATCATTGAAATGGCATCGTATGAGACTCGTATATTGGTAGTACTATTTTGACATTCATATGCAATGGACGATTAATATCTGGACCTCAATGGATTTGATTTTATTTACCATTCTCGAATGTGTTTCCCCTGTCGATCTCAATCGCAAACGATCTATATTGCGGACACGACAGCGATCTTCGACATTATTGTACACAACTGGTTTCCTCAACTGTGTGCCCAGAATTATCGTACTCGAGTGTCCATCATTATCCGTTTGTGTAAAATTGACCTCATCATCCACGGGTAAACTTGGCGCCTCTTCGAGCTCACGCGTGGTCAAACGAAATGCGTGTGGGGTGCTCAAGAGCTCAAACGTGCATTGGAATCCTCCGCTAGGAACGCGGTGACAAGACGTGACGATTACAGGCAGTGGCGGAGACAGGGGGACCAGCAGGGGCCCTGGCCCCCCTAACATCCCTCATTTAAGCCTAATATGCATGTGAGCAAGTGATTATCTGCTACTAAAATTGTGTATTTTGATGTGTTGTCCCTCTCCAACAAAGTTTAACAGCCCTCGGCCTCCCTCATTCGATTTTCCTGGCTCCGCCACTGATTACAGGCCGTCCGGCCCCCATTTGTTACAGCGGCCATTTAACCCTTGTGTCTCTTCAACCTTTCAATCGAGCCCCAGTATTGCAAGAAGCACACCCACGAAGACAAATACAGAGAGGGTATCCTGCGCGGCTTCAATGGCGGTCCCAGCGGCTGCCAACAATGAGCGGCAGTTCACCATGCATGCCGTAGTGGACACCCACAGAAGGTTCACAGAGCTCTCGGTGGTGTATACCAACAACCCGATCTGGGTGGAGAACTCCATCCACAATATGGAGTTGTTGCTTGCTGCGGAGAAGTACAAGGTGGTCGGGTTTGACCTCGAGTACACCCGCGCTCGTGTCGGGTCTCGTCACAAGGTCGCCGTCATCCAGATGTGCGTGTGCAATCACGTCCTCGTCTGCCACTACTGCCTGGCCACAAGGCCTTGCAAGCGTTTCGCCAGGTTTGTCAACAGCCCCCACTACGTGTTTGCTACGGTGGACATCACCAACGATGTAAAGGTGCTCAAGAATTCGGGCATCGCCTGCCAGAATCTTGTCGACATCCAGGGCCAATACAAGATCTGGGGCAGCAAGAAGCATGAGAAGGACTCACTGGTTCACCTCGCTGAGGCCATCATCGACCCCTACTACAGAGACATGAAGGATTCCTGCAACAAGGACAAGCGTGCCTGGCACTCGGCCTGGATGGAGAAACTCGACGAAGCTCACGTTGTGTACGAGGCCAAGGAGGCGTACACGATCTACGAGATGTACAGGCGGATTGTTGACATGAGGAAGTGCCTCCTTCTTCCCCAAAACGGCCAGGGATCTAGCCGGAAGCAGAGCAATGGCAATCGTCATCACAATAGGAAGTAGATGATCGTTTCTCCTAGTTTAGTGTGCATGTAATTGTTTACTTTGGTGTGTGTAGTCACTTATGTAATTGGATGTTTTATTTGGTTATGCAACAATGTTCTTATAAGTATATATGTTGTTGTTGCGTAGACAGAGCATAGATGTTGTGCGGACAGAGCAAATCACATCGGCCACGGGCTAAACTAGGGAACCCGTCGGTGATGATTTCATCAATCGCTGACAATTGTATACCAGCAAGCGTTTGCCCACAACACACACGGGTTATTAGCAGGAATCGTCTGTGTTGTTATCGGTCTTCCCACACATTTCAGATTACTGACCTGTTTGCCGCGTATCACACACATCTTGTTAAGTTGAACCGTTTCTGTTGTGTTGGGTAATCGCAAACAGTTCATCCGAGTGAACCGCATGCCGTATATCGCACACACCTTGATCTGCCTGACCGTTTCTGTTGTGTTGGGTAATCACAAACAGTTCATCCGAGTGAACTATATGCCATGTATCGCACACACCTCGAACTGGCTACCCGTTTCTATTGTGTTGGGTAATCACAAACAGTTCATCCGAGTGAACTGTATGCCGTGTATCGCACACACCACGAACTGGCTGACCGTGTTTGGTATTCTGGCTTATCGCAAACAGTTCGTATGGATCAACTGTATGCCACGTATCGCACATGCATCTCTAATCTGACGTTTTTGATGTCTCCGACATCGCAAACAGTTCGTCTTATTGGGGACGGGTTTTTTATGACACCGTTTGCGATTCATGCATCGCACACAGTTTGGTCGCGGGGTCTCTGATTTATGTGTCGCGTTAGCGGTCACCTGCAGTAGTGGATGGGCTTCTCCACCAGTGTATCGAACCATCCTCTCACCGCGTCTTTGGGTGGTGCTTGCCAACTCCCCTCGACACCTTGGGCGTTGCAAGATGGCATCATGGCGATGATAGCATCCTTGGCGGAGTTGTTGCACAGCGGCACCATGCCTGCCGGCCAGTTAAACTTGTCGCCGGCACGAAAGAGCATGCCACAGAGATCCGCGTTCTACATCACCGTTAGGTTGGTGTGAAGCCCTGTGTTCACCCGCATGATGTCGGCCGCATTCTGGTAATCCCAAGCAGGCCTTCCTCTATTCTGAAGAGGGGCAATACGGCGGCGAAGGAAGTCGGCACCCACCATCTTTATGGTGAGGCTGGCGGCCCTAAGGTGGAGAATGCGGGTCGTGGCGATTTCGAGTTGGGCATCCTTGTCGTTAAAGTGGTCCCAGCCCTCGACGCGCTTCACCTTCTTCGTTCTGGGCTTGCAGAAGTCAAGGAACCTGTCGTCCTTGATTCAGCACCACTCTCCACGCCATTTGCTCCATTCCTAGTTAAACAGCCCAGGGAGATAAGCGTCCCCATCCCTGGGAATCCAAGCAATACAGCCGGAGAGGGTGTCCGCCTCGATGCGGGGGAAGAAATAGTGGCGGAACAGATCTGCGCTGGGCATTACTCCAACAAAGTTTTCGCATAAATGCATGAAAATAGCCAGGCATGTCATGGTGTTCGGTGTGAAATCTAAGAGGTGGAACCCGTACATGTACATGATCTCGCAGAAGAACTCAGAGAAAGGAGGGACGAGCCCACAACAGAAGTAAGCGACGAAGAAGGGGTACTTGTCATCGTTGGGCTGAACGGAGCCGGGAAGAACATGAGGCGTGGAGTGGGCTTTAGTGTCCTTCCCCCACATGATCGCATACCGCTCCGCCAGATCATGCTCCTCCAGCACCGGCTTGAAGACGATGTTGCCCCTCCGCAGCGCCGCCCACTCCGTTTCCCCCACCTCCGCATCTGGATCAGCCACCTTCCCCGGTTTATTTTGACCCCTCTTAGGCGCCATGGCTGCGCGAGGTGGGCGGATTCAGAAGCCGGTGGGGGGCGCGGCGTTGTGGTGAAAGAAAAAGGCGCTCTGATGCGAGGTTGAAGACGACGGCAAACTGGCTAGATTGGGAAGAGGGGGTAAATGAGCAGCGCCCCTTGCGTTTTCATTTTTATGGGGAAGGCGCGAGGGCTGGCTCTTTTTTGTCCTACGTGGCTGCGCTTTTCAGGCGCACCACCTCCCGCCGCCGCTTCGCTCCACCTCTCCCATGCCCGCATTTAATGCGCATCGTGGGCAGGTGCGGTAAAAGAGAAGATTACGATAGTTATCCTCTGCCACGCGCCGCCTGTGCACTGTTTGGGCCTAGCCCAACGATGCCTCGCATGCGCGTGTGGCCCAGGCCCAGGGGCTCCTGTCGGTGTACTAAGACATGGGTGCCCTCGTACCCAGACTCGTGCACAGGCGGTTGTAGCCTCCCTGCCGGTGAGGGCTTGACAGAGGATAACTATGACTCAAGACTCAACACCAAGACCGTGAAGAAGACCTCAAGGCAGGTCATCGAGAAGTACTATTCTCGTACTGAAGATCGACGTTTCCCTTGCTGGCAAGCTCTGCCCCGGCAAGGTAAAGACCAAGACTATGGTTGCCGGCAAGCCCCCTTGCCAGCAGGCAAGGCCCGGCAAGCTCCGTGCTAGCAGGCTTATTCTGTCCCGTTACCGCCCCACCTCACCATTTACCAGATAGGCTCATATGCAAGGTGTCGAGCGGGCAGGCAGCCAACATAGCCGGCCAAGGCACGTGACAGCATGCCACACCAAGATTAACTTTAATGACACCCGTCCCTGGGACGTGTCAAGATTACAGGAGGGTGCCAGGACCGGTGGTACAGATCTTTTGCCCAAGGCCTCGCCTCCCAAGCGTAGCACCTAATGGTGCATTAAATGCGTTTATCTTACCCCGTTGGAAGATAGACGTGGTGACGGTGCAAGTCACTATTCATACCCTGTAAATGACCGTATTAGCCATTGTGGTAACCCCTTGGTCTATAAAAGGAGGCCCACGGCTACAGGTAGAATGGTCGACACCCAGCTCAATTACACGCTGTAGCTGCATTTCCCGCGCACCTTGTCGGAAAACTGCGCTCCTTGTAACTTAAGTTCATACACGATCAAACACAGAACAGGAGTAGGGTTTTACGCTCATAGCGGCCCGAACCTGGATAAACCCCCACGTGTTCTTGCACCTACTGAAAACCTGCTCTTTGTCCCATCCATGTCCCCTGAGCCGAATCGCAAAGGGGCCCGTTCGGTCCCATAGATCGTCGTTTCCCACGACAGGTGGCTGGTGCTTGGGTGCTGTTCTTACTTGAACAATCCTCCCACTTATGATTGCCCCCTCTCGCAAGTATCCGCAACTACGAAAGAAGAATTAAGATAAATCTAACCATAGCATGAAACATATGGATCCAAATCAGCCCCTTACGGAATAACGCATAAACTAGGGTTTAAGCTTCTGTCACTCTAGCAACCCATCATCTAATTACTACTCCACAATGCCTTCCCTTAGGCCCAAAGATGGTGAAGTGTCATGTAGTCGACGTTCACACGACACCACTAAAGGAAGCAACGACATACATATCATCAAAATATCGAACGAATACCAAATTCACATGATTACTTATGACAAGACTTCTCCCATGTCCTCAAGAACAAAAGTAACTACTCCCAAATCATATTCATGTTCAAGATCAAAGGGGTATTGAATAGCATTAAGGATCTGAACATACAATCTTCCACCAAATAAACCAACTAGCATCAACTACAAGATGTAATCAACACTACTAGCAACCCACATGTACCAATCTGAGGTTTTGAGACAAAGATTGAATACAAGAGATGAACTAGGGTTTGAGATGAGATGGTGCTGGTGAAGATGTTGATGAAGATTGGTCCTCCCACGATGAGATGATCGTTCATGATGTCGATGGTTTCGATTTCCCCCTCCCGGAGGGAAGTATCCCCGGCGGAATCGCTCCGTCGGAGAGCAAAATTGCTCCTGCCTAGGTTCCGCCTCAAGACGGCGGCGCTTCGTCCTGAAAGTCTTCTCTATAATTTTTTAGGGTAAATGAGCCTATATAGCAGAAGGAAGGTGCCGGAGGCCAGTTGTGGGCCCCACAAGGCATCAGGGCGCGCCGAGGGGGGCTGCGCCCTGTTGCCTTGTGGGCAACTGGTGGGTCCCCTCTTGTATTTCTTTCCTCCAGTATTTTTTATATATTCAATAAAAAATCTCCGTGAAATTTCAGGTCAATTGGAGCTCAGTAGAATAGGTATCTCTGCTGTAGCTATTTCAGGTCCAGAATTCCAGCTGCCGGTATTCTCCCTCTTCATATAAATCTTGCAAATTAAGAGAGAAAAGGCATAAGAATTGCATCATAAAGTGAAATAATAACCAAATACATTATAAATAATAGTAGGAAATTATGATGCAAATTGGACGTATCAAGCAGCAACCATAATGTCTTTCGCCTCTCTCTTTACCGTCTTTAGTACAATTGTGGTTCATCATTCTTTACTTGGTGCTTCTGTAGTTCTTCAGTATATGTACCTGTGCATCGAATTATGCATTCGTTCTTGAACCTATATTTGTAATAAACATGATTCGATATGAAATAAGTGATTGCCTACTTTCAAATTCAAAATCTGTTTCAAATTCAAATTCTATGAAATTTAAATGCAGGGATTAAATTAGGGATAAATTATGCTCAGTGGGCCATTACACTGCACACAGTTTGTGAAAGTAAAATGTTTGTGATAATCGTCAAGATCAGACACGTTTCTCAGATCACTGCATGTGCGATGAATCTCTACTGCACACACGATCAGCCAAGAAAAATCGTGTGAGATTAATAGCAGCAGCACATACAGTTCCTTCTTATTAAATGTTTGTGATAGTCTCCTTATCACACACGCTTTGCTCATAGAAGAATGCGTGTGATAGGCCTTCATCCGACATGGGTACTACGGATGAATCATTTGGGACATTTATATATCGCAAACGTTTACGGGACGAGCAACATGTGGGATATATTCAAGCTTTGCATACAGTTTTATAGGGACAACTGTATGCACTCTTACGTCCAATCGCATATGGTACAGGAAAAATAAATGTGTGTGATAGTCTCCTTATCATACACGGTTACAATCATGAACTGTTTGTGATGGGGCGTCCATCGTAAACGTTGCACCACAGAATAGCGCGTGCGATGGCAATGCCAACCCACACGAGTAGCAAGGTTGGAACGTTTGGGAAATTTGATATATCACAAACAGTTGTGTGACGACTCACGTTTGGGATAGATGCGGGCATCGCATACGCTTAGTTCTGCAAAACGTATGCATTCCTACTCCCTATCGCAGACGATTTCTGGGTCGTGTGGGATGGACCCCCCTATCGCACACACATGCAAGGCGGCGGTTTAAAACTCTGTCGCGGAAAGGGGTTAAAAACTGTTCGTATAGGACGCCGCTGCACCAGTGCATGCACGTACAAAATGATTGTGCATTGCAAACCTCGGCTTCCTTGCAGGCTGAAATCCCCTAGTATGATGTACACAATGAATTCTTTTTTGAAATCCTCTTCACTATGTGGTATGCATCATGAATACAAAGTATTGAGCGTGTTCGGATTCATACTTTCACAATTCATTCGATGATAGCACCTTGCCGCATGCAAAGTAGGATCTCAAAGTATGATGTGAAAACCGGCACTGGGAACTTGAATTTGTAAACAGTCGTGACACTTCACATGATGAACATGCTTTCTTCAAGTTACATGCATGTACAAAATGTGAGGAACATGCTGTCACATGTTGTCACATGAACATACCTCAAATTTATTCTTGCTTCCCCACTAAGCGTTCCCACAAATTTTCCCTTCCCTCCACTCATTTTTGAACGTCCCGCGCGCCCACTCCCCAACCCTCCTCAAATCAATACCGCCTCTTTTTTCCACACTAGCCACACCCCCTTCCAATAAAAAGAGCCGCCTCCTCCTATACCTCTCTCTCTCTCCCCTCCTCTCTTGCTCTCTCAACACCTCCAGATCCTCCCTCCCCGCCGGTGGATCTTGCTAGCTGTGGCCACAAATCGTTCAGTGAGGGAGGCGCTCACGACGGACGGCGTTTGGCTTGGCCCCATCCGCTCTACTGGTAAAACTACCCCAAGATCCCATCCTCATCGACGAGTTCTATTTGCGGTGTTTTTTTTTATTAGAGTAATAAAAAAATTAGGGTTCTTATTCTGGTTAACACAGCATGTATTCTAGCTATGGTTCTTTCAGTACATCTTCCTCTAATTCAGTCGGTATGCTCTCTCAAGATGCTTTTGTTCTCAACTAATCCATGTTGACAATATACCGATTGCTAGTTCATTTCCTGGATCTTAGAACATTTACATGCATGTTTTGTCGTTTTGGAATGCCCCACAAAAATAACCCCAAACCTCCCCAAATAATGCCTCTTATTTCAACACCAGCCTCTTCCCCTTCGAAGAAAGAAGACGTCGCCTCCTATCTCTCCCTCTTCAGCTATAGATCTGATCCACTCCCAGCCGATGGTTCTCACCTCGCCACCACAAATCGTTCGGTTACCATGGAGGCGTACCCGACCGACGGGCCCGTCCGCTCACATGGTATGTCTACCCCATTATCTCAATCATAATCGGCATGCGCATCTACTTTCTTTTCATGTGAAAGCTGTTGTTGTTTTTACAACATTTATAATTTGGGGTTCTTATTCGGGTTAAGCATGCGGGTCAATCTAGCTACGGTTCTTATTACTAGTTTATTTCCTTCATCTTAGTGTAAGTACGCGAATGTTTAATCATTATGGCACCAATATTTAAAATTATCGCCGTCTTGTACTGTACCTACTTTCAACAAGTGATAATCTTTACGCAGCAGATGCTGACATGTTACCAACGGAGTGGGAGAAGATTAGTGAAGGCATGAAAAAGTAGAACATGTATCAACATGACGAGTTTTCCAACTCTGTACCTTGCTTTCTCAGTCGTCTCGCAGATTTCCCTATGTTCTCAGATATCAAAGGTCCTGTTCGCCGTCCAAACCATCAAGAAGACCTGATAGACAGCGATAGTGACACTGAAAATGAACAAAAAGACGCAGATCTGGCCACCACTACAGATGTAGAGGACATTGTTATTGCAAACTCTGCATCTATGGTCAGAATATGTTTACTTGTTGTACCAATGCATACGTAATGTAAATTGCGTGCAGTCTAATGTCTTTAACTACATTATCGCTGGAATATTATGGTCATCAACTTGAAGTAGTGACTAAGGGTATACAGATTCTACATGAAGAGTTCAAAAAACTCATGTCTCTAACTTCAGATGCACCCCCAAGCTCAAGCACATCAAGGAGAAAGTGGGTTCAACTGGTGAGTAGTTGAACACTTTTCTGTAAACACTTCTGTCGGTTCTAAATCCGGCATATCTCGTAGTAGGGGTCCTAAGCTAGGCGTCTTAGAGCGATGGTAACATGGACACAGGATTTTACCCAGGTTCGGGCTCTCTCGAAGAGATAATACCCTACATCCTGCTTTTGATTGTATTCATATGGGGTGTAGTACAGAGTACATGTATCTACCACGAGATTGTTCTAATGAATATTAGATCCGATGATCTATTGACTAGCCTGGCCTCGGTTTATATATGCACCGGAGGCCTAGGGTTTAGGAGAGTCCTCGTCTTGGGCGCCAAGTCTTGTGGAATCTTCCTTGTATTCGGCATGGGCTGCCCGAAGTGGCCCATTAGTGAACCGCCATGGGGGTCCTCGGCTCAACCCACCTGGTCGGGAGACGATGTGGTGAGTACCCCCTAGTCCAGGACACCATCAGTAGCCCCCTAAACCGGTCTTCAAGTTGGGGACGCTCCTCGGTTCTTCCGAACTATTCTTTCTCTTCGGTCGTCGGTCTTGAAAACTGGTTCAACAAATCTTCCCATCTCCGATCTTGAGGATCGCCGAGGTGTATCTGAAGAGTTCATACGTCGGGTATCCGAGGAGCCCTTTTAAGTTCTCAGCCTTTATCAATGCCTTGTTATTTTTACGCCACACCTCAGGTTCGAAGTGTTTCCAGTGCGGCAGTGTACTCTTTGCATCCGAGCTCCAGCGCTGGACTGTATCCGAGGTGTCGTTTGCAGCCGAGCTCCAACGCCGGTCTATATCCAAGGTGTCTTTTGCAGCCGAGCTCCAATGCCGGTCTGTATCCGAGCTCCAGCGCCGGACTGCATCCGAGGAGGCATAGAGTACGTCATCTTTGAAAAAGTTTGAAGGAGGTTATCCGAGCTTAACGGAGAAAAAGTTCTCTATGGAGCCAGCCACTCGCAGCCGAGCTTTATGCCGAACTGCTTCCGAGGTGGTGCCCCACCTCGGCCGTGGGCCGTGGGCTGATTTTTTGTGGATTGGTGCAATTTATTCTCTGCCGAGATGTATAGCCAGTAGCCCTCAAGGTGTGTGTCGGCCTAAAATCCGAGATGCACCTGAAGGATAACATAAAACCGCTGATCCCAGTAGCCCCTGAAACTTAGGTCGATTCGCGAAATCGGCCTGAGGATCAACTCCTAGCTCGGCAGCATACTTAGAAACATAAACGCAGTGTGCATAGTTCTCGAGACTCAGGTTTGGTGCGGCCGACCAACCTGAGGATCATAATCTCCTCGGAAACTGTTTCGCACTTTGTAAAATGTCTGCATTGAATCGTCGATGCAGTAGCCCCGAGCCACTGGTCGGGTGGCAACACCAGAGCAGGGGATCGATGTAACCCGTTAATGACTTTTAAGTGAGAAGCGCGAAGCCCAGTAGCCCCCAAGCCTTAATTTGGGCACGGGTGGCCGACTTAAGGATCGATATCCAGAGTAAATTGACTTTAATCACAATTTATGTGTAATGATTCTATGTATCCAAGTACTTTACATCATTACAAATGCCTCTGTTCTACAAACTTTGTTAACTAGCCTTCGGCTTCTCCCTCCTTGACCTTTGGCCAAGGAGTGTTTCCTACTCCTGGTCCGCCGAGGCGAACCAGACTCTTCGGATAACAAGGCAATCCGGCTATTTGGTTCTACAAACAAAGTGGAACAGAGGTTATGTTATATTACGTTTATGCGTAAGAAACATCTTCCAAGAAAAATAGCTCCTTTATAAGTTCCTTTTCTCAGGCTATCATGTTGACCATGATCGTGAAACCTCAACTCCGATCAATGTGGGAGAAAAAATACTGAGGATTTAGTTTGGGGAAAGTTCCCGAACTCTGTGGTCTTTAATGAACCTAAATTTTTACTTCCGTCGTTGCCGACCAATTGTATTCTTAAGATGCCTAGCTTTCGGCTTCACCCAGTCTGAGGTACTAACTCGGATAACCTGGTAGTAACAATCACAGAGGTGCTCCCTTTACCCCCTTGCCGAACAATCGGGAACGTAGGGGGCAACCACAGGAGCCAGGCAACCCAGCTTGGCCAAAATCTTAAGTCAAATTGTTGCATATTTATGGCTTTATAATGATGATTACGGAAGGCAGCGCTCGTATATTGAATACAAACGCTGATGATATGTTGGGCTCTCCAGGAGTTCCTATGTAACCGTGCCGAGGTGCCTCAAGGAGCCCTCAGCACATGTTGTGATAGCCAGCTTTGAAGCTGTATCTGCAGCTGTATGCTATATGTTATTTTGACTCCGTTGCGACTGTTTATAATCTAAAAGTGACCCATCGTTGGCTTCCACCCCTTTGTAGATGCTACGCAGGGTGTTTCCGCAGTAACAAGACAACCCTTAGCCGACGTCTCGGTGCCCGGAGGCGGTTGTGTTAGCGGAAACGAGGCAATCAGATATCCAGGCTTTATAACTTTCACTTAGTCATAGGAGCTTAAAGTTGGGAGGCCAGTTACTAGCCCCCGGTTAGTGTTCGGCATCAGCCGAGGTCAAGCCATTAACACTTTGGCCAATTTTATGAAAGGCCCACGGGGTAACCTCTATCGATCTATAGTTTGGCACAGTCATCGAATCGCTGACCAGTTTGCGCTCATTGTGACAGTCAGTTTTCGGCTTTCTCCACTGAGGTACTTGACTAGTTAAATCGGTAGTACAATCGCAGTGGTTCTCCCTTTGCACACCTAGCCAAACAAAGCGAAACGTAGGAGGCAAGCACGGGAGCCAAGCAACCCAACTATTGACCGAAGACACAATTCGAAACTGATGCATATAAAGCAATATCCGAGAACGCTTTGCCGAGGACTCCACGGAGTACCTTGGCTTTTGGTGGGTTCGGCTCTAGTCGCAGCCCCCCGTTGATATTGCCGATGCGTCAAAGGCGCCCGGCGTTGTACTACGAGAGTTATGCTGGAGACACAGTAGCCCCCGAGACTCAGGTTGGGTGAAGTCGACCAACCTGAGGATCAAATCTCCTCGGGAACTAGTCCAGATGTCGTGTGTGTTTTGCCAACGCCGAGGTGTAGGTCGGCAGGAAAGATGCCGAGCTGCGGGTCGGAAAAGATCTCCCGAGCTGAATTATTATGCAGGGCACCTCGGTCATGAGGATGTCCCGCCTCCTGAAAGAAAAACATACAAATAGCTTAAAAGTGCCATAAGCTCGAAAAGCCAAAAAACTTATGTAAAAACTTGACGTCCGAACTAAATCAAGTTTTTTGGTGCCAATCCGAAAAGTGGTCTTAAAATTAGTTTGTGCTTCCGTCGTGCTTTAACATGACACATCCGATCTCAAGACTTCAAGCGGGTCAGCCTTCGGCTTCAACCTCCTATTCCCGAAGGCGGAGTGCTTCTCAGGCTAGTTTAGCGAACCAAACTCGAGTGGCTTTAGAGAGAAACCAGGCTATCCGGCTATTGACCACACACTCGTGTCGAGAAAGGAGTGGTAGAAAAAGACTTTGCAACGACTTAGAAGAAAACACTTATTATAACGGCTCATATAAATTTAAGAGCCCCCAGTTAACATGGGTAACGGAAGTGGTTTTTAACGAACCTCATTTTTAACAAACAGATTTTAACATAGATATAATGCTTGGTCGAACCGAACAAAAATTAAAAATTGAAAAAAGTTGGGCATGAAAGCGACTTAGCTGGTTAATGTGCTCGGTGTTGATGACGCGGGCCGAGCTTGCGGCGGGTCGAGGTCCCAGCCCCCAAGCCGGTCCCGAGGTGCCCGAGCAAAGAGCTCGGCTTGATGAAGTGGTGACGTAGCGCGGTCGACGTGGCGAGGCGAAGCCCCCGGTCCAGCCGAGGTGACGAAGTTGATCGGCTGGTGACGCCGAAGTCTCCGGAGTAGGTTGATGAAGAGATGGCGAAGCCCCCGGTCTAGCCGAGGTGTCGGAGCGGGTCGGTAAGGTGACGTTGCAGCCCCATGCCAGCCGAGGTGTCGAAGCAGGTCGGCGTGGTGGACATCGGCTTGAAGAAGCAACGGCGCAGCGATGCCGACGCAGGTCAGAACTTGTGACGCGGTCAATGCCGGCTTGGAAAGTGACCGCGCGGCGATGCTGGCGCGCCCGACCCGTACAATCCGGAAGGTGACGATGTTATCCTAACAATCATTAGGGAGAGTGGTGCCGAACTCTTGGTCGGCTCGCCGAGGTGATGATCCGAGGTGGTTGTTGTCGGCTCGATGGAGCGACGGCGCAGTCGATGTTGGCGCAGGTCGGTAGCCGTGGAGCAACGTGGTCAGGCCGGTTTGACATCGGCGCGACGGTGAAGATCGCCTCGGAAAAGGCTTAAAATTTGCAGGCACGTGCTTGAAAACAAAACACAATACCCTATAAAAAAACTCCCTTCAAAAAGGATGTCCGATAATCTGTTCATGAAAAAGATGAACTCGGGCCGGATTTGTTTTCACGCAGAAAATAGATCCGAAAATTGATGCACTCATCGGACACTTCCCGGAGTTTGAACGGTCGGATCAAGCTGAAATTTTGAGGTGTGGTAGATATGGGAATTCCGCAGCCGATGAACGGTTGGATCTTCCAAAGGACGTCCGAGCTGACAGCTAGACTCCTCGTCCTAAACTCGTCCAGATTCCCGTCCAGATTCGACAGGGCTCCGGTATATCGGAGATCGCCGAAGATTCCTCCATCGAAACGCGACGAAATTTTGCAGGGTAGTTCTAGATTCAATTCCGCACAATTCCACCGAAGCAATCGTCAAAGCGATGCTCGAGGAGACGGGGACGGCGAACACGAATCCGCTGTCCAGAAAAAACTGCATGATCGCGCGAGGGCAATGTTGACGTTGAGCACCCGAGCACCATGGAGAGTACTTCCATGATCTTGGTTGAGATTTGAGTTGATGTTGATGAAGAAACCTGTCCGAGCTTGATGATCCGATGTGGAGCGTAGTCCTCGGCCTCGCCGAGGTGACCAGTCGAGCCGGCGACGAAGATGCTGACGTTGACGATGTAGCTCGGTTCCGACGCGTAGATCGCGGTGGAGCCGATCTGAATTTCCATCGCACCACGGTGACTACCCAGCAGGCTCTCAATGAAAGCACCAATGTCGGTTCTAAATCCGTCATATCTCGTAGTAGGGGTCCTAAGCTAGGCGTCTTAGAGCGATGGTAACATGGACACAGGATTTTACCCAGGTTCGGGCTCTCTCGAAGAGATAATACCCTACGTCCTGCTTTTGATTGGATTCATATGGGGTGTAGTACAGAGTACATGTATCTACCACGAGATTGTTCTAATGAATATTAGATCCGATGATCTATTGACTAGCCTGGCCTCGGTTTATATATGCACCGGAGAGAGTCCTCGTCTTGGGCGCCAAGTCTTGTGGAATCTTCCTTGTATTCGGCATGGGCTGCCCGAAGTGGCCCATAAGTGAACCGCCATGGGGGTCCTCGGCTCAACCCACCTGGTCGGGGGACGATGTGGTGAGTACCCCCTAGTCCAGGACACCATCAACTTCCTTAATTATTAAGACTGTCTTTCTTCACCCAACCACTGTATACTCTGGTAGATGCATGTACAAATTGGAGTTATTGTATATGTTGTAACCTCTGTAAATTTTGTCTGTAGGAAAACTTAGGATTCTCAAATGCTGACATTACTGCAAGTGTTTGGCCCCAGAAACAACAATCTGATGCAGTCATCAATGCCCTGTCTATGCAGCAGGAACAACCAGAAGCCGTGAAGCACGCTGTGGTAAACAAGCATGACGAACTACATGCTATGAAGAAGGCCCTGGCATGGCAGCAGCTACAATTTCAAGCTATGAAGAAAGCCCTGGAAGGGCGTGAGCTAGAACGTGAACCAGTGAAGCATCTCGTGCCAGATACGCAGCATGGCCAAGAATATGTGAATATTACCCTTGGAGAGCACCAAAAAGTACTAGAAGGTGTCAAGAAGGCCCTGCCAGAGCAACAGGCTGAAATTGAAAGTCTGAAATTGGGCCTGTTATATCTGCATCATTGTCTTGAATCAATGAACACTGCCCCTGTAGAGCAACAAGAAGAACCTAACCTTGTCAAGAATGCGAAGGAAGTGAAAACCTTGGATCTCGAAAAGAGGCTGATGATATTGATGGATTGCTAAAGTTCATTGCCCAGACTGCGTCGCCAGGATCCTATAATATGTGAGCAATGAAACTAAGTCATATCTGTCTAATTTTTATTCTACGGCTGTGCCCCATGGTTGGCTATTGTAATGTCTTAGACAGTCTGTTTGACAATTGTCAAGTCCGCGGTTTAATGAAAACGGCGAGGGCTGAATTTGGATTGAAATTCTAATTTTGCTCGAATTCATATTAAATTTATTTTTAAAAAATCAATTTTGTATCAAATGTGCCCCGCAATTGCAATATAATACAAATAGACCACGCCTAAATACTGTGACGGTCATGAACGGCGTCACAAGCGTATGGACCCACATGTAAGAAGCCACATCGTCCATGTATGGATCCGCTTTCCATAATCCACGTCAGTACTACAATGGGCCCACATGTTAGAATCGTTGACCGTCCAAACGACACATCGTCACAGAAAATAGAATGCCTGGTCCCACATGTAAGCAGCCACGTCAGCATCTTTTGGGCCCATATGTCAGCAGCGTTGACCGGTCAAAACTGACGGCCGACTTATTACTGACGGGACCGTCGGTGATAAAACCCATGGCGGACCCACATGGAAGAAGCCACGTCAGCAACTGCTGGCCCCACCTATCAGAATCTTTGACCGGTCAAACCCGCGAACCGATCACTGGTGACGGGATTATTGTTGCCAAAAAGATATTATGCGACAGATTGGGCTATCATAGGTGACATCCTGGGCCGTCACTGAAAATGGCCATCGGCGACATTTTTTGGTTCGTCACCTAAATTTTTATCGTGCGTGACGGAAAAGTGGTACCACCAAAATTTTATTTTTATTACGGTGCTTCGGTGACAGTGGGGGTGACGGCCGGAAAACGTCACCGGTGTATTTTCCGTGACGAAAAACGGTTATACGTGACACAAGTGAAGAGTCACAAAATAGAGCAAATTTTGTAGTGTAATTCCGATCACGATGAACCAAGTGCATAGGATAAAATTTCTAATGGAATTCAGCTTCAATCGATTCCAATACCATGTTCCAGTGTCATCCAATAGCCTGTACCAAGATAATGCCTTTCCCCTCAAAGATAAAGGGAACACTTTCTTCTTAAGTCCATCCTCTGATAGTCATGCAAGCTTAAACAATCCACAAATTTCATCTATATAGATTAGGTGCATATCAGGATGTATTGTTCCATCTCCTATATAGGGATTAGCAAGCAGTTTCTCCATAACACCTAAAGGGATTTCATAATAAATATTTTCAGTAGGTTCAGTAGGTTGAGGAGCGGCTCTTACCACTTCTGGTCAAGGTGAAGATACCCCGAACAAGCCCCTCAAAGGATTATCTTCCATAGTGACAAGTGAAGATAAAATTCATCACGTAATAAAAATGTTTCCTTACCAAATTCCACTTACCAAAGGCACTTCACTCCCCGGTAACGGTGCCAGAAAAGAGTCTTAATGACCCACAAGTATAGGTAATCAATCATAGTCCTTTCGATAAGTAAGAGTGTCAAACCCAGCAAGGAGCAGAAGGAAATGCTAAGCGGTTTTCAGCAAGGTATTCTCTGCAAGTGTTGTAAGTAACAGTAATAGGTAGTTTGATAGCAAGATAATTCATAACAAGTAACAAGTAGCAATAGTAACAAGGGTGCAGCAAGGTGGACCAATCCTTTTTGTAGCAAAGGACAAGATGAAAGTACTTCTTATAGTATGAGCAAAGCATTCTCGAGGACACATGGGAATTCTCGTCTAGTCACGTTCATCATGTTTAGTTGATTTGCGTTTACTACTTTGATAACTTGCTATGTGGGTGGACCGGTGCTAGGGTGTTGTTCTTACTTGAACAAACAACCCACTTTTGATTACCCCCTCTCGCAAGCATCCGCAACTACGAAAGAAGAATTAAGATAAATCTAACCATAGCATGAAACATATGGATCCAAATCAGCCCCTTACGGAATAGCGCATAAACTAGGGTTTAAGCTTCTGTCACTCTCGCAACCCATCATCTACTTACTACTCCCCAATGCCTTCCCCTAGGCCCAAGCATAGTAATGTGTCGTGTAGTCGACGTTCACACGACACCACTAGAGGAAGAACAACATACATATCATCAAAATATTGAACAAATACCAACTTCACATGATTACTTATAACAAGACTTCTCCCATGTCCACAAGAACAAACGAAACTACTCACAAACCATATTCATGTTCAAGATCAGAGGAGTATAATATATGATTAAGGATCTGAACATATAATCTTCCACCAAATAAACCAACTAGCATCAACTACAAGATGTAATTAACACTACAAGCAACCCACAGGTACCATTCTGAGGTTTTGGGGTAAAGATATAATACAAGAGATGAACTAGGGTTTGAGATGAGATGGTGCTGGTGAAGATGTTGATGGAGATGAGTCCTCCCACGATGAGAGGAACGTTGGTGATGTCGATGGCTTCGATTTCCCCCTCCCGGAGGGAAGTATCCCAGCGGAATCGCTCCGCCGGAGAGCAAAAGTGCTCCTGCCCAGGTTCCGCCTTGAGACGGCGGCGCTTCATCCTGAAAATCTTCTTCTATTTTATTTTCTAGGGCAAATGGCTTCATATATCGGAAGGAGGGCACCGGAGGGCCTCTGTGGGCCCCACAAGACATCAGGGTGCGCCCTGTTGCCTTGTGGGCAACTGGTGGCCCCCCTCTGGTGGATCTTCGTTCCAGTATTTTTTATTTTTTCAATAAAAAATCTTCGTGAAATTTCAGGTCATTTGGAGCTCCGAAGAATAGTTATCTCTGTTGTAACTCTTTTGGGTCCAGAAGTCCAGTTGCCGGCAATCTCCCTCTTCATGTAGATCTTGCATATTAAGAGAGAAAAGACATTAGAATTGCATCATAAAGGGAAATATTACTCAAAAGAAACTATAAATAACAGTAGGAAAACATGATGCAAAATGGATGTATCAGGCCTCCTTGCTAGTTTCTGCTTCTTCATGCTGCTCTGCCAGGGCCTCCTTGCCAGTTTCTGCCTCTTCATGCACCTCTGCTAGGTCCTCCTTGCCAGGTTCAGCCTCTTCATGCTGATATGCTATGCCCCCCTTGACAGCTTCAGGCTCTTCATGTTGATCTGTCAGGGCCTCCTTGACAACTTTAGGCTCTTCTTCCTCTACCAGGGCATTCTTGACTGCTTCAGGTTGTTTATGTTGCATCTTCATAGGTCCAATTTCTTCATGCTGGCCTGCTAGACTTGCATTCAGCTCAACATATGTTAATTCCAACTCTCCCTACAGAAATCATATATCCAGGTTAACGATGTGGTTTAATATTTAGGTATTGCACAATTCCAAAATATTAATGCATTTGCGGCAATATGCAGTGGTAAGGGAAACAAAGACAGTATATGGATTTAAAAATCATATTTAAATAAGTGTTTAGAGGGTAAAAAGTATGCTAACTAACCGGTTGAACACGCTTTCTCTTGGACGCGTCTGAGCTTTGCCTAACAGTCATCTCTCCTTCGTTTTTTCATAGAAATATGACTGCTATGATGTAATTCAACATATTAGATTATAATCTACATTTTGCAATACCTTTTTGAATGTCAAACTATGTAAACATATTGTCACCAGATTTGTAAGGTTTTCCTTCTCGTTGTCTTCTAGACATCTAATCTTATTTGAAACATAGGCCAGCTGCTCAACAGTTGGTTCATATTCATCGTCGTCATAGTGCATCACTTCTTCGGTTTGAGACCTGTTATCCTTGTTGAGGGCTGCTTGAATAATCTCCAATCCTATTGGTGAGCTTTTGGCAGCTGCTGTACAACGATGATGACAATTAAACATGTACGTACTTGCTATTGTATTTCAGTAATTAAACTAGTAATTTGTATATTGTCAATACAATTTACCACAGAGGAAAAGCAATATGAAAGGGCATAAACACTAAACAAGAACAAGATAGGATCAAAGTTTGGACAAACAATTTCCATGGAAAAAAAGTTTGGACAAACAATTTCCATGGAAAAAAAGTTTGGACAAACAAGAAGCTCATCAATAAAGTAAAATGGGCAATTAGCTGATAGATTAGATCTTATGACCTTACATTTAATTACAACATCCTACCCATACTAGAACCCTAGATAGAATGACCCACAGTCTTAACCCGGATAAGAACCCTAAAAGTTAGTTCTAGTACAAGTAACACAATCTTAGATTGCATCTCTGACTCAAGAAGGAACTAGATGCGCAGATTTAGATGGATGTGCAAATTTGATGTGGGGGAGGGGGGTGTGACCTCGTAATATAAGGTGAGGTATTGGAGTACTTTTACCTTCAAAGCGGATGGAGTCCATCGTAATGTCGTCGGTCATGTCGTGCGTCGCGAGGGGACCGAATGATTTGTAGCGGCGGAGTTAGAGCCACCGGCGGGGGGGTGAGGGGGAGGATCTAGGTTAGAAGAGAGAGACGAGGAGGCGCTTTGTTTCTTGGAAGGAGATGTGGTCACACTTATAAGGATAGGCTATATTTATGAAGGGGGTGGGGGTCAATCGAGTGGGCCTTTCAAACGTTTTGGAGGGAAGGAATTTTTTTGAGGGAAAGGCTAGGCTAGTTGGAGGGACCGCTATTTTGAGGGAAAGTCGAGTAAGAGGGAAGGATCGCACGTAAGTGTGTTATAAGTTGTACCAAGTTAGAGGATCGTGATGCACAATATATCTGTAGTTGTGCATGTAACTTCAGCAATGGACATAATCATGTGAAGTGTGATGGTGTCATGGGTGTTTAATATCAAATCCAAAGTCGTGTTGCCGGTTGTCACGTCATATCTTGGCATCCTACGTACTCTTGCGTGATAGCCCTCATCGTCAACGCCTCGTGAACAGCATGTGACAACATAACTCCAAGCGTACACCGTCCTTTTCAGTCAAGATGATGCATGGCACATCGTGCATTGGGTTTCGAAATGTCGATTGTGTACCTCCCCTACGGCACTTTTGAGTTATTTCTATGCATTTGTAGTCATTTTTCATTACAAAATGTTTAAAAACACACCTATTAGTCTATGCAAAATAGTTGGAGTTATGAACGGGGTCATATATATATGTTAGGATGTATACCATGTTTTATGATGTAGAAGCATGAATCTCGGATGTCAAAGGCAAATCTTAGAGGATCATGATGCACAATATATTTGTAGTTGTGCATGTAACTTCAACAATGGACATGATCATGTGAAGTGTGATGGTGTCATGGGTGTTTAATTTCAAATCCAAAGTCGTGTTGCCGGCTGTCACGTCATATGTTGGCATCCTATGTATTCTTGCGCGATAGCCCTCGTCTTCAACGCCTCGTGAACATCTTGTGACAACATAAGTCCAAGAGTACACCATCCTTTTTAGTCAAGATGATGCATGGCACATCGTGCATTGGATTTCGAAATGTCGATTGTGTACTTTCCCTACGGCACTTTTGAGTTATTTCTATGCATTTGTAGTCATTTTTCATTACAAAATGTTTAAAAACACACCTATCAGTCTATGCAAAATAGTTGGAGTTATGAACGGCGTCATATATATATATATATATATATATATATATATATATATATATATATATATATATATATATATATATATATATATATATATATATATGTTAGTATGTATACCATGTTTTATGACGTGTTGATGTGGAAGCATGAATCTTGGATGTCGAAGGCGAATCTTAGAGGATCATGATGCACAATATATTTGTAGTTGTGCATGTAACTTTAGCAACTGACCTGATCATGTGAAGTGTGATGGTGTCATGGGTGTTTAATTTCAAATCCAAAGTTGGGTTGCCTGTTGTCACGTCATATCTTGGCGTCCTACGTACTCTTGCGCGAATCATGTGAACTGTCTTTACTGTCTAATTACATATGGTAGAATGGTTGTCACGTTTCTATTTGTACATATGACGTTTAGATATATTATAAAGAATTTGGTAAAAACAAAAGAAGCGAGATCGGCGCTATTATATCCCCTCCATCGAACAGTGAATTGTTCTTATCGACTACCTTCATACAGACGCGCCGCCGCACCCATCTATTCTCTCCCCTGTCCACCGGCCGCCACCGCCGTCATCCACCCAATGTCCGCCTCACCGGATCCATCCACTACCTCTTATTCCGGCGGTTCACCGCCGCTATCCCTGATGCAGACACCGCCTCCGTCGCTGCCGTGGGAGATCGACAAGGTAGGCGAGGTGGCGATGCAGAAGCATCTCGCGGCGGAGGCGTGTTGCTTGTGATATTGTTGGGATTCCCCTGAAGAGGAAGGGTGATGTAATATAGTAGCATAAAGTATTTCCCTCAGTTAAGAGCCAAGGTTTATTGAACCAGAAGGAGACAACACACAAACAACATGAACGGTACCTGCACACACACACACAAAGAAAATGCTTGCACCCAACGAAGACAAGAGGGTTGTTAATCCCCTTGTTCTCGCCAATTGCAAGGATTAAATCTGATAGTGATAGGTATATAAATAAAATAAAAGCAAAATAAAATAGTAAGCATTTTTAGGGTTTTAGTAAATATAGAGAACAGATCCAGAGGCCATAGGTTCACTAGAGGCATCTCTCTCATAAGCATAGCAATGGTGGGTAAACAAATTACTGTTGGGCAATTGACAGAATAGCGCATAGTTATGATGACTCTTCATGGCATGATTCATATATATGCATTACGTCCATGACAAGTAGACCGTATAATCCAACGACATCTACTACTATTACTCTGTTGGGGAACGTTGCATGGGAAACAAAAATTTCCTACGCACACACAAGATCTATCCATGGTGATGAGCATCTACGAGAGGGAGAGTGAATCTACATACCCTTGTAGATCGCTAAGCGGAAGCGTTTAAGAAACGCGGTTGATGTAGTCGAACGTCTCCGCGATCCAAATCGCAAGTCGTCCCTCGATCCGATCATGAACTAGCGCCGAACGGACGGCACCTCCGCGTTCAACACACGTACGGCTTGATGACGCCTTCACCTCCTCGATCCAGCGAGCGATGATGAAGTAGTGGTTGAGTTCCAGCAGCACGACGGCGTGGTGATGGTGGTGAGGAACAATCTCTGCAGGGCTTCGCCAAGCGCTACGGAGATTATGACGGAGGAACTAGAGGGTTAGGGTTGCCGCACACGGCTTGGGGAAATCTTGATGTATCCCGTGTGCTAGCCCTGCCCCTCTATTTATATGTTGAGCCTTGGGGTCTAAACTTGGAGTAAAAGCCTCCTCCAGGTCGGTTTTGCCCGCACAAGGTCGGTTTGGCCCGCAGGGAAAGAGTCCAACTCGGATCCCTGCCGAACCGTGCACAGCCGCACACAAGCGGTAGTACCGCTTCACACAAGCGGTAGTACCGCTTGGGCGGTAGTACCGCTTCACACAAGCGGTAGTACCGCTTGGGCGGTAGTACCGCTTCACACAAGCGGTAGTACCGCTCGGGCGGTAGTACCGCTTCACACAAGCGGTAGTACCGTTTACGCGGCAGCAAAACTACTTTTGCACTTTCCAATACCTCGTGGGCTTTATCCCTTTGGCCCATATAAAGTGTTGCTGCACCCGAACACTTCGGTAAACATCCGGAACCCATTCCGGTGAACTCCGGAACTCTTTCGGAGATCAAAACACTATTATCACATATATCAATCTTTACCTCCGGACTATTCCGGAGATCCTCGTCATGTCCGGGATCTTATCCGGGACTCCGAACAACCTTCGGTCACCAACATAATAACTCAACTATACTAATCGTCACCAAACGTTAAGTGTGTAGACCCTGCGGGTTCGAGAACTATGTAGACATGACCGAGACACCTCTACGGCCAATAACCAATAGCGGGACCTGGATGCCCATATTGGCTCCTACATATTCTACGAAGATCTTTATCGGTCGAACCTCTATGTCAAGGATTCAGTTAATCCCGTATGCTGTTCCCTTTGTTCTTCGGTATGTTACTTGCCCGAGATTCGATCGTCGGTATCTCTATACCTAGTTCAATCTCGTTACCGGCAAGTCTCTTTACTCGTTCCGTAATACAAGATCCTGTGGCTAACTCTTTAGTCACTTTGCTTGCAAGGCTCAATGTGATGTTGTATTACCGAGTGGGCCCTGAGATACCTCTCCGTCACACGGAGTAACAAATCCCAGTCTTGATCCATGCCAACCCAACAGACACCCTCGGAGATACCTGTAGAGCACCTTTATAGTCACCCAGTTACGTTGCGACGTTTGATACACACAAGGTATTCCTCCGGTGTCAGTGAGTTGCATGATCTCATGGTCAAAGGAACAGATACTTGACATGCAGAAAACAATAGCAATAAACTGACACGATCAAATGCTACGTTTACAGTCTAGGTCTTGTCCATCACATCATTCTCCTAATGATGTGATCCCGTTATCAAATGACATCTCATGTCAATGGCTAGGAAACCTTAACCATCTTTGATCAACGAGCTAGTCAACTAGAGGCTTACTAGGGACACAGTGTTGTCTATGTACCCACACATGTATTTGAGTTTCCAATCAATACAATTATAGCATGGATAATAAACGATTATCATGAACAAGGAAATATAATAATAACCAATTTATTATTGCCTCTAGGGCATATTTCCAACAGTCTCCCACTTGCACTAGAGTCAATAATCTAGTTCACATCACTATGTGATTTACATTGTAATGAATCGAACACCCATGCAGTTCTGGTGTTGTTCATGTTTAGCCCTTGGAAGAGGTTTAGTCATCGGATCTGCAACATTTAGATCCGTGTGTACTTTGCAAATATTTATGTCGTCCTCCTTGATGTAATCGCGGATGGAATTGAAACGTCGTTTTATGTGTCTGGTCCTCTTGTGAAATCTTGGTTCCTTGGCTAGAGCAATGGCACCAGTGTTATCACAAAACAGAGTCATTGGGTTAAGCGCACTAGGCACTACTCCAAGATCTGTCATGAACTCCTTCATCCAGACACCTTCCTTTGCCACCTCCGAGGCAGCGATGTACTCCGCTTCGCATGTAGAATCTGCTACCACGCTTTGCTTGGAACTGCACCAGCTAACCGCTCCCCCATTAAGAATAAATACGTATCCGGTTTGCGACTTAGAGTCATCCGGATCAGTGTCAAAGCTTGCATCGACGTAACCCTTTACGACGAGCTCTTGATCACCTCCATAAACGAGAAACATGTCCTTAGTCCTTTTCAGGTACTTCAGGATATTCTTGACCGCCGTCCAGTGTTCCATTCCTGGATCACTCTGAAACCTTCCGGCCATACTTATGGCAAGGCTGACATCGGGTCTTGTGCACAGCATTGCATACATGATAGAGCCTATGGCTGAAGCATAGGGGATGACACTCATCTTTCCTCTATCTTCTGCAGTCACTGGGCATTGAGTCTTACTCAACTTCACACCTTGCAAAACAGGCAAGAACCCCTTCTTGGACTGATCCATTTTGAACTTCTTCAAAATCTTATCAAGGTATGTGCTTTGTGAAAGTCCTATTAAACGTCTTGATCTATCTCTATAGATCTTGATGCCTAATATGAAAGCAGCTTCTCCTAGGTCCTTCATTGAAAAACTCTTGTTCAAATATTCCTTTACGCTTTCTAGCATTTCTATATTGTTTCCAATCAGCAATATGTCATCCACATATAATATTAGAAACGCTATAGAGCTCCCACTCACTTTCTTGTAAATACAAGCTTCTCCGTAAACTTGTATAAACTCGAACGCTTTGATCACCTCATCAAAACGAAGATTCCAACTCCGAGATGCTTGCACCAGTCCATAAATGGATCGCTGGAGTTTCCAAACTTTGTCAGCATTCTCTGGATCGACAAAACCTTCTGGTTGTATCATATACAACTCTTCCTTAAGGTAACCGTTAAGGAACGCTGTTTTGACATCCATCTGCCAAATTTCATAATCGAAAAAGGCAGCTATTGCTAACATGATTCTGACGGACTTAAGCATCGCTACGGGTGAGAAGGTCTCATCGTAGTCAACTCCTTGAACTTGTGAAAAACCCTTTGCCACAAGTCGAGCTTTATAGACGGTGACATTACCGTCCGCGTCCGTCTTCCTCTTAAAGATCCATTTGTTCTGAATGGCCTTACGCCCTTCAGGTAATACTTCCAAAGTCCATACTTTGTTTTCATACATGGATCCCATCTCGGATTTCATGGCCTCTAACCACTTCTCGGAATCCGGGCCCATCATCGCTTCTCCATAGCTCGTAGGTTCATCGTTGTTTAACAACATGACCTCTAAGACAGGGTTGCCGTACCACTCGGGAGCAGTACGCGTCCTTGTCGACCTACGAGGTTCGTTAGCAACTTGATCCAAAGCTTCATGATCATCATCATTAACTTCCTCTTCAGCTAATGTAGGCTCCACAGAAACAACTTTCTGCGCTGCGCTACTCTCAGGTTGAAGTAAAGGTTCAACAACCTCATCAAGTTCTATCTTCCTCCCACTCAATTCTTTCGAGAGAAACTCTTTCTCAAGAAATGTTCCGTTTTTAGTGACAAACACTTTGCCTTCGGATCTGAGGTAGAAGGTATACCCAACTGTCTCTTTTGGGTATCCTATGAAGACGCATTTCTCCGCTTTGGGTTCCAGCTTTTCAGGCTGAAGCTTTTTGACATAAGCATCACATCCCCAAACTTTAAGAAACGACAGCTTTGGCTTCTTACCAAACCAAAGTTCATATGGCGTTGTCTCAACGGATTTCGATGGTGCCCTATTTAAAGTGAATGCAGCTGTCTCTAATGCATAACCCCAAAACGATAGTGGCAAATCGGCAAGAGACATCATAGATCGCACCATATCCAATAAGGTTCGATTACGACGTTCGGACACACCATTACGCTGTGGTGTTCCAGGCGGTGTCAATTGTGAAACAATTCCACACTGTCTTAAGTGACTGCCAAACTCATAACTCAGATATTCTCCTCCTCGATCAGATCGTAGGAATTTAATCTTCTTGTTACGATGATTCTCAACTTCACTCTGAAATTGTTTGAACTTTTCAAATGTTTCAGACTTGTGTTTCATTAAGTAAATATACCCATATCTACTTAAGTCATCAGTGAAGGTGAGAAAGTAACGATAACCACCGCGTGCTTCAATACTCATCGGACCGCACACATCAGTATGTATGATTTCCAATAAGTCACTTGCCCGTTCCATTGTTCCAGAGAACGGCGTTTTAGTCATCTTGCCCAAGAGGCATGGCTCACATGTGTCAAGTGATTCAAAATCAAGTGACTCCAAAAGTCCATCAGCATGGAGCTTCCTCATGCGTTTTACGCCAATATGACCTAAACGGCAGTGCCACAAGAAAGTGGTATTATCATTATCAATTCTACATCTTTTGGCATCAATGTTATAAACTTGTGTATCATTACTATCGAGATTCAATAAGAATAAACCCCTCACATTGGGTGCATGACCATAAAAGATATTACTCATATAAATAGAACAACCATTATTCTCTGATTTAAATGAGTAACCGTCTCGCAATAAACAAGATCCAGATATAATGTTCATGCTTAACGCAGGCACCAAATAACACTTATTTAGGTTCATCACTAATCCCGACGGTAATCGAAGAGCGAGCGCGCCGACGGCGATCACATCAACCTTGGAACCATTTCCCACGCGCATCGTCACTTCGTCCTTTGCCAGCCTCCGTCTATTCCGCAGTTCCTGTTTAGAGTTGCAAATATGAGCAACCGCACCGGTATCAAATACCCAGGCACTACAACGAGGGTTGGTAAGGAACATATCAATAACATGTATATCATATATACCTTGTTTGTTGTTGGCCGCCTTCTTGTCAGCCAAATACTTGGGGCAGTTCCGCTTCCAGTGTCCAGTTCCCTTGCAATGAAAGCACTCAGTTTCTGGTTTGGGTCCAGCCTTGGGTTTCTTCACGGGAGTAGCAACTGCTTTGCCACCCTTCTTAGATTTACCCTTCTTACCCTTGCCATTTTTCTTGAAACTAGTGGTTTTATTGACCATCAACACTTGATGCTCCTTCTGAATTTCAGACTCAGCGGCTTTTAACATCGCAAACAGCTCGGCGACTGACTTGTTCATCCCGTGCATGTTATAGTTCAACACAAAGCTCTTGTAGCTAGGTGGCAATGATTGAAGAACTCTGTCAGTGATAGCCTCTGGCGGAAGGGGCATCCCCAATTCAGCCAGACGGGTGGAGTACCCAGACATTCTGAGCACGTGATCACTGATAGACCCGTTCTCCTCCATCTTGCAAGTATAGAACTTATCGGAGATCTCATATCTCTCGATCCGGGCATTCTTCTGAAAGATAAACTTCAACTCCTGGAACATCTCATATGCTCCATGACGTTCAAAACGTCTTTGAAGTCCCGGTTCTAAGCCATACAACATTGCACATTGAACTATTGAGTAATCATCAGAACGAGCCTGCCAGGCGTTCACAACGTCTAGAGACTCAACTGGAGCGGGTGGATCAACAAGCGGTGCATCAAGGACATAAGCCTTCTGGGAAGCCGTAAGGATAATCCTTAGATTACGGGCCCAGTCCACAAAGTTACTTCCATCATCTTTCAACTTAGCTTTCTCTAGGAACGCATTAAAATTCAGGGGTGCTACTGCGCGAGCCATGATCTACAACATAAATATAGCAAAGACAACTTAGACTATTGTTCAGGATAATGAGTTTTAGTTAATTATATTACTTAAAAAACTCCCACTCAAATTGACATCCCTCCGGTCATTCGAGTGTAACATGATCCAAATCCACCAACTCAAGTCCGATCATCACGTGAGTTGAGGTGGTTTCAATGGTGAACATCTTCATGTTTGATCATATCTACTATATGACTCATGTTCGACCTTTCGGTCTCTTGTGTTCCGAGGCCATGTCTGTACATGCTAGGCTCGTCAAGTTTAACCCGAGTGTTCTGCGTGTGCAACATGGCTTGCACCCGTTGTATGTGAACGTGGAGTCTATCACACCCGATCATCACGGCGTGTCTCGAAACGACGAACTTTCGCAACGGTGCACACTCGGGGAGAACACAATTTATCTTGAAATTTAAGTGAGGGATCACCTTATAATGCTACCGTCGTCCTAAGCAAAATAAGATGCATAAAAGGATTAACATCACATGCAAATCATAAGTGACATGATATGGCCATGAACTTGTGCTTTTGATCTCCATCTCCAAAGCACCGGCATGATCTCCATCGTCACCGGCATGACACCATGATCTCCATCATCTTGATCTCCATCAACGTGTCGCCATAAGGTTGTCGCGCCGACTGTTGCTTCCACGACTATAGCTAACGTTTAGCGATAAAGTAAAGCATTACATAGCGCTTAATGATTGACACGCAGGTCATACAATAATTAAAGACAACTCTATGGCTCCTGCCAGTTGCCGTACTCATCGACATGCAAGTCGTGATGTTCTATACAACACATGATCATCTCATACATCACATATATCTCATCATGTAATTGGCCATATCATATCACATCATACCCTGCAAAAACAAGTTAGACGTCCTCTAATTGTTGTTGCAAATTTTACGTGGCTGCTACGGGTTTGCAAGAACCGTTCTTACCTACGCAAAACCACAACGTGGTGCAGTGATTGCTTTTTGATCTTCTAAAAGAACCCTCTTCATTGAAATCGATTCAACTAAAGTGAGAGAGACAGACACCCGCTAGCCATCTTTATGCAACGAAGTTACATGTCAGTTGAAGGAACCTGTCTCGCGTAAGTGTACGCGTAATGTCGGTCCGGGCCGCTTCATCTCACAGTACCGCCGAATCAAATATCAACTAGTAACGGCAAGCAATATGTATACACCCACGCCCACAACTCGTTTGTGTTCTACTCGAGATCTCATCTACGCATAGACCTGGCTCATGATGCCACTGTTGGGGAACGTTGCATGGGAAACAAAAATTTCCTACGCACACACAAGATCTATCCATGGTGATGAGCATCTACGAGAGGGAGAGTGAATCTACATACCCTTGTAGATCGCTAAGCGGAAGCGTTTAAGAAACGCGGTTGATGTAGTCGAACGTCTCCGCGATCCAAATCGCAAGTCGTCCCTCGATCCGATCACGAACTAGCGCCGAACGGACGGCACCTCCGCGTTCAACACACGTACGGCTTGATGACGCCTTCACCTCCTCGATCCAGCGAGCGATGATGAAGTAGTGGTTGAGTTCCAGCAGCACGACGGCGTGGTGATGGTGGTGAGGAACAATCTCTGCAGGGCTTCGCCAAGCGCTACGGAGATTATGACGGAGGAACTAGAGGGTTAGGGTTGCCGCACACGGCTTGGGGAAATCTTGATGTATCCCGTGTGCTAGCCCTGCCCCTCTATTTATATGTTGAGCCTTGGGGTCTAAACTTGGAGTAAAAGCCTCCTCCAGGTCGGTTTTGCCCGCACAAGGTCGGTTTGGCCCGCAGGGAAAGAGTCCAACTCGGATCCCTGCCGAACCGTGCACAGCCGCACACAAGCGGTAGTACCGCTTCACACAAGCGGTAGTACCGCTTGGGCGGTAGTACCGCTTCACACAAGCGGTAGTACCGCTTGGGCGGTAGTACCGCTTCACACAAGCGGTAGTACCGCTCGGGCGGTAGTACCGCTTCACACAAGCGGTAGTACCGTTTACGCGGCAGCAAAACTACTTTTGCACTTTCCAATACCTCGTGGGCTTTATCCCTTTGGCCCATATAAAGTGTTGCTGCACCCGAACACTTCGGTAAACATCCGGAACCCATTCCGGTGAACTCCGGAACTCTTTCGGAGATCAAAACACTATTATCACATATATCAATCTTTACCTCCGGACTATTCCGGAGATCCTCGTCATGTCCGGGATCTTATCCGGGACTCCGAACAACCTTCGGTCACCAACATAATAACTCAACTATACTAATCGTCACCAAACGTTAAGTGTGTAGACCCTGCGGGTTCGAGAACTATGTAGACATGACCGAGACACCTCTACGGCCAATAACCAATAGCGGGACCTGGATGCCCATATTGGCTCCTACATATTCTACGAAGATCTTTATCGGTCGAACCTCTATGTCAAGGATTCAGTTAATCCCGTATGCTGTTCCCTTTGTTCTTCGGTATGTTACTTGCCCGAGATTCGATCGTCGGTATCTCTATACCTAGTTCAATCTCGTTACCGGCAAGTCTCTTTACTCGTTCCGTAATACAAGATCCTGTGGCTAACTCTTTAGTCACTTTGCTTGCAAGGCTCAATGTGATGTTGTATTACCGAGTGGGCCCTGAGATACCTCTCCGTCACACGGAGTAACAAATCCCAGTCTTGATCCATGCCAACCCAACAGACACCCTCGGAGATACCTGTAGAGCACCTTTATAGTCACCCAGTTACGTTGCGACGTTTGATACACACAAGGTATTCCTCCGGTGTCAGTGAGTTGCATGATCTCATGGTCAAAGGAACAGATACTTGACATGCAGAAAACAATAGCAATAAACTGACACGATCAAATGCTACGTTTACAGTCTAGGTCTTGTCCATCACATCATTCTCCTAATGATGTGATCCCGTTATCAAATGACATCTCATGTCAATGGCTAGGAAACCTTAACCATCTTTGATCAACGAGCTAGTCAACTAGAGGCTTACTAGGGACACAGTGTTGTCTATGTACCCACACATGTATTTGAGTTTCCAATCAATACAATTATAGCATGGATAATAAACGATTATCATGAACAAGGAAATATAATAATAACCAATTTATTATTGCCTCTAGGGCATATTTCCAACATACTCCACCCCACGACCGCTATCCAGCATGCATCTCAAAGTATTAAGTTCATGACAAACAGAGTAACGCATTAAGCAAGATGACATAATGTAGACAAAGTAAGACCAAGCAATATGTTTGAACCCCGTCGTTTTATCCTTAGTAGCAACAATACAATACGTGCCTTGCAACTCCTCCTGTCACAGAGTAAGGACACCGCAAGATTGAACCTACCACCAAGCACCACTCCCACTGAAGATAAATCAATCTACTTGGCCAAAGAAGACAGATAGATCGGAGAGAAATACAAGGCTATAAAATCACACATAAATAGATCTCAAAAATATTCAAATACTTTCGATGAATAATCTGATCATAAATCCACAATTTATCGGATCCCAACAAACACACCGCGAGAATTACATCGAGTAGATCTCCGAAGAGATCATTGTATTGAAGATCAAAAAGAGAGAGAGAGAGAGAGAGAGAGAGAGAGAGAGAGAGAGAGAGAGAGAGAGAAAGCTATCTAGCTACTTCTATGGACCCGTAGATCCTGAAGGAACTACTCACAGATCATCATGGAGGCAGCAAGGTCGAAGAAGATTGCCTCCCCAATGGTTTCCCCCTCCGACAGAGTACCGAAAAAGGCCTCCAGATGGGATCGTGGAAGAACTGAGGCTTGCGGTGACGGAAGAATTGTTTCGGGTCTCGATTTGGGTTTTTTGGAATATTAGGGAATTTATAGGCCAGAGATTAGTTCAAACGGAGCCACGTGGGCCCCACAAGTGCTAATGGCGCGCCTCCCCCATGGGGCGCATCGTATGAGCTTGTTGCTCCCTCGTGCATCTTCTAGTCTCTCCCCGAAGCTTCTAGGGTCTCTTCTGGCCCAGAAAAAATCACCGTAAAGTTTCATCGTGTTTGGACTTCGTTTGGTATGGTTTTTCTGCGAAACAAAGAAATAGGCAAAAGGCAGGAACTGGCACTAGGCATTAAGTTAATAGGTTTGTCCAAAAAATGATATAAAATGGTATATAAAGTAGACAAGATTGATAATATAATAACAAGAAACAATAAAAAATTATAGATACGTTGGAGGACGAGGCGGCCAACAAGCGGAGGCGGGTCAAGCCAGAACCGCAAAAGCCTCCGGCGAGCCTGGACATCATCAGCAGCCTCCCCGGCGCGATGTTGGTAATCATCATCTCCCTCCTCCCAATCAAATCTGGCGTGCGGAGAACTGTCCTCTCTCGGAGGTGGCGCCCCCTTTGGCACTCCACCCCCTCAACCTCATCGACGACCACGAGCTCTGCCACGGGGATCGCAAACGCTTGGACGCATTGTCCCAGATCCTCGCCACGCACCCTGGGCCAGTCAGATGCCTTGCCATCGGCAAGTTCCGTTCCAACTACAAAGTCGAACCCAAGTTTCATGAGTGGTTCCTATCCCCCGCCCTAGATCAGCTCGAGGAGATCAATTTTCAAGCTGGACATCTACGCTCGATGCCGCCGTCCGCGCTCCGCCTCGCGCCCACGCTGCACCGCGCAAGGCTCGTGGACTGCTTTTTTCCCCAGATTAATGCCGCACCTGCTCTTCTTCTCCCTGAACTTAAGTGACTCGAGCTCTTCGGCGTCGGCATCTCGAAGGACAATATGGAGCCCCTGCTCCACGGCTGTACTGCTCTCGAGTACCTTGGTCTTTAGGTGATGGATGGGTTCAGTAGGCTCCACATCTCCTCGAGGAATCTCTGTATGATTTATGTGCATTGCTGGTGCCACAACAGGAGGTCAGTTGAGGTGTTTCGCGATATGGTCATTGAGAATGCGCCTTTCCTTGAGATATTGCTTGTAGTTGATAAACAAGGTCCAACAAGAATCAGGGTCAATGACGCACCGAAATTGACAGTGTGCCGAATTCTCCGAACTTGTTACTGGATCCATATCCGTTCAGGTACAACAGTCTTCTTCTTCTTATTATTATTATATTTCACATATTTTTCTAATTTTGTTGATCTATGTTCGGGCTGTCATCCAGAAAAATGATTCCCACAAGGTTGACCCCGTCTCTGCGCACAGTGAAGGTCTTGGCACTAGAATCTACCAGCCCCGATCTGGATCAAGTTGTTAGATTCCTTAGAAGCTTTCTGTGCACGGAGAAGCTATACATCGAGGTGATGCTCCTTTCATGTTAAATGTTAACCACAACGGAGTTCAATTTTTTGGTACTTTTACCCAAGTTTGCAATGACAAATGTACTAGGATTTCTAACGGAATCTTGGAGGATAACAATACATATTTTTTTGAGATGTTAATCATATAGGATTGAAGATGGCATGTCACTCTTTTCGTGTAATTTAGAAATCCTACAAATCAAAGAGGCCAGTAGTGTTCAAAACTTTGTCTAGGCAGTAATATGTTCTCTTCTGTTGCAGATACAAAAAGGCCCGGAAGTGGAAAATGTGCCGCAATATACCAATCCCATCGAATGCCTTGATCTCCATCTCATAGAAATTACTTTGAACGAGTACTGAGGCACCAAACCGGAGATTAAATTCGCCAGGTTCTTTGTTGTAAAAGCAAGTGTGCTCAAGGTAATGAGGTTTGCCCTATATTTAGTGCGCGCAAATGAATGGTTTGCTGATCAGCGAAGGCGTCTACAACTGAATGAAAAAGGCTCTGCAGAAGCTGAATTTCATTTTGGAAGTTCACATGACAGATTGTTCGGAAGTCATTGTGTCAAGCCCATACATGATTTCTCGGTGGCTGGTCCCTTTGCAGAAATATTGGAATGGAGAAACTAATTGTAATATCAAATCAAACCTTTTATATGTTCATGTTCAGCTGATCGGCACGGGCGTCTACAGCTGCATGACAAAGCTTCTGCGGAAGCAGAATTTCATTTCTAATATCAGTTTGAACATTATAATCTTTGAATTTGAGCCTTGTAATACTGGAAGTTGAACCTTGTAATATTTATGGCATTTATGATACAATCATTGAAATGGCATTGTGTTCTTTTCTCTTTGAAATGTCCTGCTGCAATTTATACATGTGGAGTACTGTCCGACTAGGAATGCAAGCGGACGGCATCCGCATGACACGGGATTGAGATGATCCAAACGGCAAAGTTGTTCGTTTCTAGGAGACAAACAACTTTCTAATTGACCACCATTTCTAGCCATTTTAGGTTAACTCGTACATAAGAGCGAGGTAGTCGGTTCGAATCTCGCAGTCTCAATTTTTTTATTTGTATACTCCATTCACTATCCCGTCCATTATTTTCGGTGACAGTAAAAACCGTCCCAGAAAATGGACATGCCTAGTGATGCCCAAAAGCGCCGCCTAAAATCAGGCCAGAACGTCACCAAAGTTGCCGAGGGCGCTGCCCCGGGAGGAGAAAACATGGTGACGATTGACCGTCACAGAAAATGATCTTTCGCGACATTTCCTGTTTCGTCACCAGGATTTTTGTCACTAAATAGAGCAGATTTTGTAGTGTTTGCAATATATAATATGATTAGATAATCGCTCATAATTTTGAGAAAGTTATGACAGAAGAAGCTTCTTTTAAATTCATGGGGAAGATACTTCTGCTGGTTGATTGAGCTCTGGTCTTTGGTAATTACACAAGTCAATACTCAAAGAAATCCTGGGAGTATTATGGCATCTCCAACACTGACCCGCAAATTTGCTCCGGCATCCGTCCGCGGATAGGGGGGGGGGGCAGTCTGCGGACATGGAAGCGGGAGGCAGCCATCCAACGCTGCCGCATACATTTCCACCACTGTTTGAACTAACCGGACGGAATTCATGCAAACACGGCAGATTTCATATAAACCAGACAAAATTCATTACATTTCGAACATTTTTCATATAAACCGGACAAAATTCATTATATTTTTCATATAAACCGGAAAGACCCTACTCTAAACCTAATCTAAATGATCCCCGGCGCCCGTTCCCCATGTCCGGCCATGAGCCCTGAGAACTGAAACTCCGGCTACTGCCTTCGCCTTCTCGAGTTCCGCCTCGGCGCTCTCCACCTCCGCCTCCGGAGCCCCGGGAAGTGAAGGTGCATGCCTCCACGTCACCGCCAAGCGGCTAATCGTCCGACGATGTTTAGCCCACCAAGCTTGGCTTCAACGGGAGGGGAAGAGCAGTGGCTTTCTTGGGACCCGAGCGGTGATGACCTACCATGCACTACTCTTCCTCACTGCCGGCGGTGCCCGAGGACGTGAGGGCTTCGTGGTCGTGGCGGCGGGGCGCGGCCGGGGCGGAGCTGGCGATGTCCTCCTCGTTGTCGCTTTTGCCCCACACCTCATCCGCCGCCTCATCGAACTCCCTGTAGGCGGCCGCCAATTCCGCCTGGTGGAGGCGGTACCGCCAGCGGTCGTGACAGATGTCGCGGGCAGAGCGGTAGGAGTCGACCAGCGCCTCCTGCTCCGCCACGTCCACGTCCGGCACGATGGCCGTGCCGGCGGCGAAGTTGCTCCTCCGCGCGCCGGTGCTCCTCGAGGAGGCCGAGGTTGTAGGCCTTGTCGGCATGCGCCTGCCGGAACTTGGCCTCCTCCTCCTTCTGCAGCATGTCCGTGTAGTGCACATGGGCCTCGCCGATGGTGAGGCCCGCATGCACCGGTGAGGAGGGTGGCGCTGCCTCGTCCTCCATTGGGGCGTCGTCGACCTCCATCTGCTGGTCGGCCTGCCAACCGGCAGCAATGGCGGCCATCTCCTTCTTCTGCTCCGAGGAGAGGGTGTCCCAGAGGGCTTTGGAGCGCGAGGAGGCCATGGAGCGCGTGGTGCGAAGAGGAGAAAGCAACCGGAGGAGGATGAATGCGGCTATGGCCGGGACTGGAGTTTATATAGCGGGCGGATGGCAATGGGCCACGGCGGTGAGGTTAATGGTGGGCGGCAGACGGACGGACGGGTGGCGCCGGAGTAGGTTCCTCGGCAACCGCATATCATTAATGTAGGGGCGACGGACCAACGGGGTGTCGTTTGAATGCGGAGCAGTCGCCTGCACTAGGAAGCGGCGCGGCCGGCGCTCTCTCGGTCGGTGCGCCACTTCAATGCCGGCAGCAGTGAGAGGTCGCGTCCGCTCTAGCCGGGCATGAATGCCGCACTGACGCTCTGAAGCGACGCCGTCTGTTTCGGGCAGGAAGCGCGCGGGAGAGGGTTTTTGGTGGGATCAGGGCAGTCATACGCGGGTGTGGCAGTGGTCCGGACGCCCACAAAGCCCCTAGTTTGTCTCCGGTTTATGGAAAAAAGTACGTCCCGACCGCTGAGCGGATCAATACAGACCCGCGTTGAATGACACAACACGTCCGGACCGCGCGGTCCAGACGGTTACGGGTGGTTTGACCGTTTGAGGGTCGGTGTTGGAGATGCCCTTACAACATATTCTAGGCCGTAGTCAACAAGTTACACGTTCTCGAAATAATCTGAATTTAAGATTCTCTAGTCTCTGGTTCTCCAGCTTATGTTAGGCCAGCGAGACTACAACAGCAGAAGAAACACAATTCGCTTGCACGGTGTCCTTAAGCATGTAGTAACTCCCAAAAGTTCAACGCAATAATTCTACACCCTGTTCAACGTAGCAAGCTGCATCAGCGCATCGCAGACAAGTAAATTCTCGGCCCTCCACACTCTGTTCATCCTCTGGATGAACTCTTCTGCTCTCATCATGAGTTCGTCATCCTCGTCCCCGCGTTTCTCCTCCTCTGACGACGACGCATTAGCAGCAATGTACACGTCGTCCCGTCCGCCACTCTTTTCTCTTGGCCGTGGCCGACGGGTGGCCGCGTCAACTTCGCCTGCTTCCACGGAGCATTCTTCTGCGCGGCCGCAGTCGCTGCCGCCGACGGCAGTGGCAGTGGCGGGGTCATCGTGGTGTCCTCCATCGTTCCTTTCGCCTCCTTGTGCTTGAGCAGCACACGACCTCTCAGCTTCAGAACCTCCCGTGACGCGCTCCTTGGCGCGGCCCTTATAGCTAGGTGTGCAGCCGCGGCCGCCGAGGAGGAGGACGGCGATGATGACATGGGAGCAGCAGAAGGCCACGAGCGACGGGCTGGAGGACGCCCAGACCGTCACCAGCTCGACCGTGGAGTTTATTACTAACATCTTACGGTGTGTTTCGGAAAGGAGAACTCGATACCGGGAAAGAAAAATAAATCTGCAATGGATTAGGATCACAAATCAAGAGCCTTGTCGCAGATGGATTGATGGTGAACGATCTTGGCGACTTGGCCCTTATATCCCCGAGTGAATTGTGCCGGGGAAAATTCTATTGATGAGTCAACGCTCACTGGGGTGGGGGTGGGGAGAGCGCACATGGGTGTGAGACGTGGAGACCCAATCGAAGGACCTTCCTGGGGAAGAAAGCCCGTGTGCAGGACTCGAGATTTCAGGTCGAGTGTGGTACTAGGACTAGGCTTTTTTTCTGGCTGTAGGTGTAACTTTATTTTGGAGAAAATTTGGGTTTTGTTTTTCTAGGCAAGGTGAGTAGGGTAAATGGGTCTTTGGCGTGTACGTGCTGCAAATTTTTAGGAATACCCTATTTGCCGCACGTTGCGGCCAACTGTCGGGGCTCCGCACAGGTCCCCCGACAGGGCCGGCCCTTTTGATTTATTTTTTTGTTTTCTCTGTTTCTTTTTCTGTTATTTTCTTTTCACTCCTTTTCCCTTTCCTTTTTCTTTTCTTTTTTTTGTTTTCTCTGTTTTTCTTTAAAATTTTCTTTTTTATTTTTTAGTTTTTCTTTTCAAGATTAGTTTTTCTTTTCAAACTTGTTCAAAAATTTCAAATATTATTCGGTAATTTCATAAAATGTTCTCATTTTCAAATTTGTTCATAATCTAAAATATGTTCAAGAAATTCAGAAAATAATCATGGTTTCAAAATTTTGTTGACAATTTTAAAAAATGTTCCATTTTTCATTTTTTGTTCATGATTTCCGAAGATGTTCAGTAATTTGAAAAAATATTCAGGGTTTCAATTGGGTTCCCAATTTCAAAAAATGCCCCCCTTTTCTAGTTTTTGTTTAGGAAATTCAAACAATGTTCATGGTTTCATTATTTTGTTCACAATTTCAAAAATTATTCTTGTGTTTTCAAATTTGTTCACAAATTCAAAAAATGTTCGTGTCTGAAAAAATGCTCAGGATTTTCAAAAAATGTTTGGAATTACAAAATATGTTCACATTTTTCAAAAAATGTTAAGAATTTCAGAAAACAAATTGTATTTTCAAAATAATTAGCATTTCAAAATTGTTCATGGTTTCCAAAAAAATGTTCGATTTTTTTTTGAATCTGTTGTTGTTGTCTATCCTTAAAGATTCGTGCTATAGGCTAGTCACCAGCAACCATCAGCTCGAGTGGCTAGGTGCATGCGGTCAGTTCGTGTGGTCGCAAGTTCAAGTTCTAGCAAGCGCGTTCTTTTTAGGATTTTTAGTGTCGCGTTGTTGTGCTCAACTCGCTTCGATTCTATGCTAGTGGGGCGGCCCAGTCATGGTCGCCTACGCGGTGCATGCTCTATTGGACGCAGTGAACGTCCCAATAGGAGCTTCCCTTTCGCTCAGCCCTTACAATAGGAATCGTCCTTGTCTTTATCTCACATTTTTACACATGCTCAGCTCGCCTTTACAGGTCATGTATTGGGCCGACCCATAAAGCACCCTCAGTCCATTACCTCGATTTCTTTCTTAGGCATGGGGACCTCCTATACGGCGCTTGAAGCGTTCGATTAGCCGCCGACGCTCACACGGACGTTAGCGGGCCATGGCCCATTCACTCGCTCGCACCACTAACGAGGCAGTTGCTCGCTCGCTGTACACTAAAAAAAACAAAGGGCGTTCTAGCAAGCGCGCTCTTTTTAGGATTTTTGGTGTTGCGTTGTTATGCTCAACTCGCTTCGATTCTATGCTAGTGGGCCGGCCCAGTCATGGTCCCCTACGCGGTGCATGCTCTATTGGACGCAGTGAACGTCCCAATAGGAGCTCCCCTTTCGCCCAGCCCTTACAATGGGAATCGTCCTTGTCTTTATCTCACATTTTTACACATGTTGATCAGCTCGCCTTTACAAGTCATGTATTGGGCCGACCCATAAAGCACCCTCAGTCCATTACCTCGATTTCTTTCTTAGGCATGGGGACCTCCTATACGGCGCTTGAAGCGTACAATTAGCCGCCGACGCTCACGCGGACGTTAGCGGGCCATGGCCCATTTACTGGCTCGCACCACTAACGAGGCAGTTGCTCGCTCGCTGTACACTAAAAAAACAAAGAGAAGCTCGCTTCTTGGTTGATCTATTGATCCGACCAGTTGACCACTGACCTGATCCATTTGAAAAAAGTTTGCTGGATCTACGGATTGAAAAAAATTCATGATTTCAAAAAATTTGTGAATTCGTAAAAAGTTCACAAATTCATTTTTTTTTTGCTAATTCAAAGAAATCATGAATTTCAAAAAGTTCACAAATTTTATTTTTTTACAAATTCAAAATTTGTTCACAAACTTGAACAAAATCATGAATTCAGAAAATATTCACAAAGTCAAAACGTTCGTGAATTTGAAAAAAGTTTGTGAATTTGAAAAAAATCATGAATTTAAAAAATTCATGAATTTAAAAATAGTTCACGAATTCAAAAAACACGCGAATTTGAAAATAAGTTTTGTGTTTTGAAAAAAGTCCATGTAGTTAAAAAAAGGAAAAATAAAAAAGAAAAAGAAGAGAGAAACAAATAAAACCGAGCAAACACCAATCCAGAAAACTAAAACGACAGAAACCCCGACCAGAATCTTACAGACACTTCCCAAAACCGGGAATTCACTCATTGAGGAGTACTCCTTCCAAAGATCACTCCCACCTTCCCAGGTTGCGACTGCGCCACTTGTCGCAACCTGAGAGTTTTCCCTTTTTCCGTAGATCCATTTATTCAAAACGTTTTATCTCTTAAACCGTGCGTCCAAATCTCGAACGTTTTCACCATCGGATTCCTCACGTCAAGATTTTCAAAACTAGATCCCATGTTGATAGGTTTTGACGAACTTTTTTTCCACGAAAAAACCCGGACAAAATAACCGTACCGGGAGCATTTTTTTTCCTTTTCCAAAAGAGCCACGGCCGTGCCTCTCGCGTAAGCAAATCCGTGCCTCTCACGGAAGCAAAACCTTACCTCTCGCGGAAGGGAAAAAAAGAAACGCGTTTTTTCCCGTTTCCGAGAGGCACGGCCGTGCCTCTCGGGAAAGCAAAACCGTACCTCTCGCGGAAGGAAAAAAAAACATGTTTTTTTTCGTTTCTGAGAGGTAAGCAAATTCGTGCCTCTCGCGGAAGAAAAAAAAAAAGAAAACGCGTTTTTTTTCCGTTTCCTGGAGGCATGACCGTGCCTCTCGCGAAAGCAAAACCGTGCCTCTCGCGGAAGCAAAAATGTGCCTCTCGCAGAAGGAAAAAAAGAAAACGCGTTTTTTTCCGTTTTCGAGAGGTACGGCCGTGCCTCTCGCGAAAGCAAAAACGTACCTCCTGCGGAAGCAAAACACACGCGTTTTTTCGCGGAATTTTTTTTGATTTTTTTTCGTCCAAAAGCTAAGAAAGACAAGTGAAAAACCAAATAGCAGAAAAAAAACCAAGAAAAAACCTTCTAAAAAGCCAAAAACGCGTGTGAAAATTTTTTCGAAGGGAGCGACCATAGAACGAGACGTGGCGGCGGCTGAGAGCACGCCAAGTGGCGCGCTCTCAGCCCACCCCAAGTGATCGTTGGAAGACTCCCGAAGGAGCGCTCGTCAACTAGTTGCTCTCCCAAAACCGGGACTAATCTCCCACGAATCATCTTTACATGGGCCGGCGCAAAATGCTTCGCTAATGAGCGCCACATACGAATAGAACTAAAAGGAGCACCTTAAGCGCTAACTAGAATTCGCGGCATGCATGTACTGAGAGCTCCTACTGCACGCCCGTTGGCATCAGGCGGAGCCACACCTATTTCACATCTGCGGGTGTGCCCCGTTCGACTAGATCTAGCTTAGGCATGCGGGCTAAAAAGAGAAGATAACATAGGTGTATTTTTCTTTCATATTTAAAATAATAACATTTATATCATTATTTTTGTTTATCTCGCAGTTTATATTTAAAAATGATCATCACATATTAAGAAAATCTTGAGTGAGTACTTAGAAAATCTTCCTGTTGTTTTAAAAGCAGTGTTTGTGAAATTCCATAAAGGGTTAGTGACATTTAGAAAATGCTTACATGTTTCAAAATAAGTATATGACATTTCAAAAAATTGTCCGCAGAAATATAAAAATATTGTTCGTGTAATATGTAAAAAATGTTCATACCATTCAAAAAATGTTCATGACATTTCCCAAATACTTGCGCATTCAAAAATATGTTCATGACATTTTGAAACAATGTTCATGTAATGTAAAAAAAGGTTCACGTAATTTAAAAAATGCTCATACCGTATATAAAAACTTTGTGCCATTTAAAAATATTCGCAAGTTTAAAATAATAT
The DNA here is from genome assembly GCA_039707655.1 of Elymus sibiricus. Lineage (NCBI taxonomy): Eukaryota > Viridiplantae > Streptophyta > Magnoliopsida > Poales > Poaceae > Elymus > Elymus sibiricus. The sequence goes on along the minus strand of CM077674.1, from coordinate 161,029,011 downwards.
TCATGAAAATGTAAACAAAAATATGTTTATGACATGTAACAAAATGTTCGTACACTAAAACCGCAAGGATTAAAAAAAGTTCAAGAATTTGAATAAGAAAAAAAGGAGAAAACAAACAAAAATACAAAAAATAGAATAAATCCCGGAAGAAAACTGATTAAGAAAAACACATAAAAAAGAGAAATAAAAAAATCGGTTAGAACCTTTCCAAAATTGGGTGGAAAGTTCTCAAAACCAGTGTGCACTATACATGGAAGCTTCCGAAAACCGCTCACACACAATCATTATCGGCCCGTCCTACTCGGGCGAGCATGTAGGCGAGTGCTGCATCAGTCCCGCTTTAGGCGAGATAAAGCAGCGCTTAGAATGAGGCTCTTAAGGTTTACAACACAAGTCATCAAGTGCAAAAGTAAGTAAGTTTCAATACAGGGCCACAAATGACCAAGCATGAAGGTCGGTCAGATGATTAAAGAAAATGCCCACCCTCAAGCCTTTATTTTGAGCATTCCATAAGGCCCATGCCAACGCCGTGAAACTCAACCAAGCTATTTTCGTGTCACTCCCCCTCGATTCCTTGAATGATTTGATGAAATTATACGAACCCGATGGGGTTCCAAGAGCATCCCCTGGCGTCCCTAATTACACTCTAATTTTTTTGGCTACAATGCATATAAAAAAATGTGATCATAATTATCGTCGTGGCCGCACAACAAGCATGTCCCATCCCTTGAACGGGTGTCTTTTGAGAACTTTGTCCCCACTAGGGATCCTGTTCCTAGGCACTTGCCAGAGGAAATTTTTGATTTTTTGTCGAGATCCTCGCTTTCCAAATACCCCTAACTCGCAGAGCCTCAAAGACTTGATGATCACTTCATATAGGGAACCTGTGGAGAATTCGCTCGAGGGCTCAAGTCTCTAGGATACAGTGTCATCCTCCTCTGTCAACCGCGCCGTCATGAGTTCATTGCAAAGCCTTTGCCAATCCTACATGTCAAGTGGTCCTAATGACCGTCTAAACCTTGGGGCGAATGGCTTCCCGTCCACATCTTGACAACTTTGTCCTCAGGATTGGCCATGATGGTGAATGATGCATGTTGCATAGAGTCCAGAGAATCACAATACAATGTCCAAATATCCAGAAATATCAGCAAGAAGGCAGTTCTTCTTGTACGCAGTTAAAAAAGACATGCACAGTGCGTGCAAGCTTGAGAGGCCTCCAAATACTCTCTTTTGATGGTCTTTACGATTTCGGTTACCTTTCCTTCATAGAAAATAAACAGAAGTAATTTAGATTACATACCACAATTTGCATATGCCCTTCCCTTTTTTGAATTTCATTTAGCTAATATCGCATTTTATTACCAATCAACTAAATAGTGTACATTGATCGCGGCCAATCTACCCACCTCTCCATGAGGACAGAGGGCCTTGCTTCCCCTAATCTAGGAAAGTGTTGAGCCCCAAGTGCAGAGGTTTGTGGCAAGCATCAATTTTCCTCAAGTGGAAGACCTTAATGTTTATCAAACTAATAAGAGTACTTGTACTACGCCAATGATCAGTACCTACACACACAAATACAGTCTTGGCCCCTAACAAAACTAGTAAGATTGTCAGTCTTACTAGTCTTGCTAATTTCAAGGATTAATGCAACATGTGTTTGGAAGTATTTATTTCAACTAAAGAAATAAAAGTTCAGATTGTAAATGGAACTGAGATAACGTTGATTGAGATTGATAGCAATAGGGATGAATGGAACGGGATCCATAATTTCACTAGTGGCATCTCTCCATAAAAGGTAACATGACATGGTGAACAAATTAAAGTTGCATATCGATTAAATTATAAATTTTATGATTATGATCGTACATGGCATAATTGCATATAGGCATCACATCCGTACATCTATAGACCGTTAACCAAACAATATCTATAGCTAATATTTTACCCCAAGACCACTACCCAACATGCATTTCAAAGTATTAAGTAAAACCGAGTATCGTATTAATTATGATGACATGATGTGGATAGTATATTGTCTTCACCCTGCGTTTAAAGGACAACTACACAGCTTTGTTTTTATCCTTAGTGGCAACAAGACAATAGAAACCCTTTTAAGTTTCTATCACTATGGTAGATTATTTGAAAGATCGAACCCAACTAACATACACAACTCCCTCTTGGAGATCATTCTTCTAAACATGACTAGTGCAAGACTAATAGATCAAAGAACATATATGTATATAAATTATGCAGCAAAGAACTCAAATTAATCCATGAATAAGTCATATGTAAATATAATCATAAAATTACAATTCATCACACTGCAACAAACACACCATAACATCAGATGGATCACAATAATGTAGGGCAGTGCTGCTAACGGTGGTTAGCCTTTGTTGGGCTCCTCGGTGTAGGAGTTTGTAGTACACAACAAGCCTTCCCTCGGTTAGAAACCAAGGTATCAATCCATGGATGTAACTGTATTCTTGCAATAGTTGAATGCTCTGCAGTTGAGAAACCAAGGTATCAATCCGTGGAGGTTTCACTTATGGTGTTGGAAGGTCTCAATTTTGGCAGGGGTTGATGAATGTCAGAGAAATTTTATTGAGCTTATCCAATAGGGTTGTTGTTGATGAGGTTAAAACTCTATTGTGGGAGGATGTATGGTTAGAGGACAAATCACCGGCTCATCAATTCCCTAAAATGTATAATGTTTCTTTTACAAAGATGGTGACTGTGAAGCAGGTTAAAGGGGCTGGATGAGAGTGTTTTGAATTTAGGAGTTTACATGGCGAGACTGCTAATCAGTGGGCTGCTATGGGGCTAATGGTGGATGAGGTCATTTTGATTAATGAGAAAGACATATTGAGATGGAACCTCAATGAAAGAAAAAAAATTGTGGTGAGAGATTTGTACATTTTCCTGAAATCCTCAACCATCGTGGGCTTTAGAGGCATTTGGAAGCTGAAGATTCCCCACAAGATTAAGGTGTTTCTTTGGCTGATGCTAAAGCGGAGTATCTTGACTAAAAATAATCTTGTCGGAAGAGGATGGACTCGTAAATCACAATGAGGAGTGTCATTTTTGTGGGATCAAGGAGAGTGTCGATCATTTGCTCTTTAGATGTAATCTTTCTAAACTTGTTTGGCAAGTGGTGATATTTGCTTTGGCCTATTCAAGCCTCCTAAAAGGGGTGGTTGATATGACGGGGATCTGGTTGCACTCCTTCCCTTGAAATCAAAGACATTTGGGTTTGTGGGGGGGGGGGCAATTACTGTTTGCTGGACAATATGGAAGACTAAAAATAGGGCTTGTTTTGACCAAAAAAAATCATGATGCTCCTTCTGCTGTGGTTTTTCATTTGTGCTATTATCTTAAAACATGGAGCATTTTGCAAAGAAGCCAAGACTGGGAAAGAACTGACGAAGAAACAATGAGGATCAAGATGGTTATGGAGAAAATCTACGCAAGGGAGCATGGTTGGAACCCAATGGTGAGGAGTATTGCGCTTTCTATTTCTAGTTGTTCCTCCCTCAGTGTTTTCCTTTGGCCAATTCCTTTTGTTTTTCTTTTGGCTGTGATGTGGTCTGTTGGCTTGTATTTTGTAATAGCATGTTTCCTTCAACATGCCCTAAGAATGAAAGGATTCTTTGATAAATAGCGTTACTGGATCCAAATTTTGTTACTGGAGGTAGTGTGCCTATCAAAGTCAATGATGATGTAGGCCATTACTTTTAGATGAAAAAAGGACTACCCCAGGGTGACTCCATGTCTCTAGTGTTATTTAACATTGTTGCTAACATGTTGGCTATTCTGTTTCATCATGCCAAGTAGGACGGTCATATTGTGGGAGAAGTGCCACAACTGTGGATGGTGGACTCTCTATTCCGCAATATGTCGATGATTCTTTTTTATGGAACATGACCCGGATATGGCTCGCAACCTGAAAGTCTTACTTCCAGCGTTTGAGTAAATGTCGGGTCTTAAACTTAACTTCCATAAGAGCGAATTGTTCTGCTTTGAAGAAACCAATGAGGCGGCGGCTGATTACGCTGACCTGTTTGGTTGTGCGCAAGGTCATTTCCCGATTAAATATTTGAGAATTATGATTCATCATTGGCGTCTCACTAATGCAGAGTGGAAACATGTAGAGGAGCGCACAAAGAAGCGGTTGAGAAGTTGGAAAGGCAAGTTGCTCTTTGTCGGAGGACAGCTGGTCTTAATCAACTCTGTCATCACAAATATGGTTCTCTATATGCTCTCTATTTTTTAACTCCAAACAGGGGTCTTGCAAAGGCTGGATTATTTCAGGTCCAGATTCTTTAGCAAGGAGACAATGAAAATAAAAAGTACAGGCTAACCAAATGAACTGTGGTTTGTATACCGAAAGACAGAGGTGGACTTGGTATTCATGACCTATAGGAAAAGAATGATGCCTTACTTTGTAAATGGTTGTTCATACTATTTATTGAGGATGAAGTTTAGCAATCTCTGCTGCGTAATATGTATCTAGGCGAAAAAGCCGTGTCTTAGGCCTATTGAAGACCTGGTGACTTCCACTTTTGGGTTGGTCTAATGACAACAAAGAAACACATTTTGTGCTTCGGATCCTTTGTGATAAAAGACGGGTAGGAGATTCGTTTCTGGGAGGACAAGTGGCTAGGCAATGCCACCCTCCAAGAACAATATCCAACTTTGCACCGCATTGTTTGCAGTAAGAATGATACTATTGCACATGTGCTCAGTTCATTCCCATCGGATATTTCTTTCACGAGAGATTTGATTGGCTCCCATCTTATGTCCTGGCAAAATCTTTTACCCTGGTTGAATTTGATTAACCTGACACAAGTACGGGATGTGTTTCGCTGGAATCTCACTACATCTGTATTCTTCATAGTCAACTCTATGTATTGTGCACTCACACATTCAGAGGTTCCAGTGGATAATAACAAGAAAATTTAAAAGACAGAGATTTCACTAAATGTTAAAATATTTATCTTCAGCGGAGAATTGTGCTAACCAAAGACAACCCCGCCGGTCGCAATTGGTAAGGAAACAAAAAGTGTAGTTTTTGTACTCATGACATGACATTCAAACACCTCTTTTTGAAGTGCAAGTTTGCGCGTTTTACGTGGTCACTCATCCAAATAGCGTCCAATTTGTATTCACCAAAAGTGTTGCCAATATCTTTGGTCATTGGTTGGACGGTCATCCAAATAGGTTCAAAGCACTAATAAGAGTGCAAGCTTATGCCCTCTGTTGGAAAAGGTAGTGCCTAGGAGGCGCTTAGGCACGCTTAGGCGCTAGGCGATCGCCAAACGCCTCGCCTAGGGCATAAATAGAAGTCTGGGCAGGCCAAGCTAGAAATTGTCTAACCAAGTGAGAAACCATGCCATATTGCACTGATATGCCAAACGGGCCATATTCCAATGGCAGTAGCTGGTAGTGAAGTTATTTAGATGCGCTAAACTAATATCAATACACACATAATAACCACAGATACAAGTTGATAGTAAAAACTATATTACTGCTTAGGACGCGCCTATGGCGCTTAAGCACCGCCTAGGCACTAGGTGAAGGCCAATCGCCTCGCTTACTCCTACCGCTTTTTCCAACATTGTTATGCCTTATTATGATAGCTTTGGCTACGTGAAAATGATTTGGTTTTAATTGCAAAAACTCTTCTCCTTTGCAGGTTATTTTCCGTTATACACACTCGCTTCGTAAGTGGTCTACACTACACCGAACGGAGTACCAACCGCTGTTCAATGCGGTGTGTACGCGGTTGGAGCAGGTGGCCAGGGAGGTTTTTACCCAATGTTGGTAGCAACATAATCTTCAGGTCGGTCCACCATACTCTACTATCGCCGATATGTCGATATTTTATTTTCTTTTGTCAGACTGACGACGTTTGGCTGTGTGCATCTTAGTTTACAGAGGCCGGGTGTTGGTCATCATGCATTCTATCAGTTTGATGCTACATTGTGAATTAATAAAACGTCATTAATCGTTAAAAAAACTTGTATTTGCTGCACTGAGCCTGACTTGTGTGCCTTTTGTTTGTTTTTGTTAGATGTAAACGAGAGAGACAAAAGACAGATATGTAAAAGTGAACAGTTGTCTTTATTGATGATGGGATTACACATATATATAGCCCCCGAAGGGGTGCGTCCGAAGGGACATGAGGCAACCGCCTTTGTTAGGATAAGCAAGGATTAATAGGATTAATTAAATCCTAGCACTCCCCCTAATCCATACCTTTTAGTGTAAGTATTATCATCTTGAAAACTCCTCCAAAACCCTGTGGGAAAAAGTGAGGATATATGCATTTGATATGTTGCTAAAACTCCTGCAAACCCAGTGGGAAAAATAAGGAGAAAATGCTGCAACATACAATAGTTATCGTCTCCTTTAACTCAATATGTGAGAACCATAGAGTTGGGAGAACAATAAACATGTCGTATATACTTTCCTAAAAACCTCGGTAGGTAAAACAGAAAGTATGACATATGATCTTGTGTTGATATTACCTCATTAAAAACCTTTATGAGAACCTGTAAAGTAAACTCATGAAGGGAAAAAGAGTATAATATGATACTTTGAACAGGAACAATTCAGGAAGATAGTCCCCCTGATTCTTGCAAATTCCGAAGCCGTCACATACCAATTCCATGAACATATTTCTGGAATGTAGAAGTTGGTAGAGACTTGGTGAACAAATCATTCACATGATTTGACTTGCAAGATATGCAATATAGCGATATTGCTTATTATGTAACCTGTTTGCATCCGGGCAACACAAGCAACATTATCTTTGTGATAATGGTTGGTGGATGTAGCCACGAGTTCTGTTTCGAAGACTCTCATGAGATGGCTACCACACCTAGCAGGAACACAAACATTGTCTACGATATGACATAGTAGGGATCTGATCGACTTATCTAATGATATTGGTGTCCAGATTTCTCTGAAACTGAAAAACTAGGACAAGATATTTGATGCCTTGGAGATATCGAAAGATATCCTTGAGCCCCAACCAATTATGTGTGGTGGGTGCAATGGCACTAGGATATGGAACTTTATGTCCCAATATCGCATTCCCATCAACTCATGGTTTTAATGAATCTTTCTCTACGTCTAGAGAACGAAGCCATGCGAGTTATGGATGCATAAGATTTTTCCACAATGAATTTCTCCAATATATTTTGGATATAGACAACATAGTGTACCATAATGTATGAGTGAAGGTGCTCGAGGTTTTACCCAAATCGTTCATCTCAAATTCCGTCATTTAGATGATCACATGCTTACCATGCATGGGTAATCATCAATGTAGGAGTAATCCTTGTGAATGAAGAACTCACTACGTCGGTTGTACCAAAATATACCGACAACAATAAGCCGTATAGTGACTTACTGATTTTACACAATGTATGATGCATTTTGCATTTCGATTCAGAAGTGAGATTCCATCGGGAACCATCTAAATCTGAATCTAGTGATCCACATGGATATGTAATCACTACATCTATCAACTGCAGAGATAGATGATTTTGTACTGCCAATGATATAATTTATCAGAAAGAGATTCCACCTCTGGAGAATAGTTGGGTATCTGTGTGAACCCTTGTGCTACAATACTTGCTCTATGTTTCACCACCTCGTTGTTCTCAATTCTGTTTCCAGAACAAAACGGGTGTAGGTATTGCATATGTGAATACCTTCCCTTTATTGAGCAAGATCATTTCTACCTAGATTATACCCTTTGCTTGAGTTCAGTCCGAGTGTTGTTCACACTTTGCCATGGCCATGGTCTTTGGACATGAATCATGTGAAAGGTTTTTGCACTCTAGTTGAGAAATGTATGTCGACAATTGTAGACTTCCAGTTATATGTTTCTCCAGAATCTATATATCAATATATAGTAGATGGAAATATCGTTACCCATGGTGTCTGCTCGCGATTTCCCAATGCGATTGAGTCGGGTATTCCGATGTCCCGGTCATTGTGTGCACTATGACCTGGATTTTTGGAGGTTTCCCATTCACTGGGTGTATACTACCCATTAGGTGTCTGTCAACGTGAAGTTGACTTGCATTTACTGATTCAGAGTCCTTGATATCCTTGCTTGCAAGAAGCTGAATCCTGATGTACTATTGCCATACATCTCCCCCTGTTGCTCTGAACGGGGAGTGGAGTGATTCTTGTTGGTACCTTCACTCTTTCAGGCAAATTTTGCAGGATTGTAGGATTGTGTGACACCTTTATAGTCAGTAAATGAATCTGGCAGGTTATTTGCAATGTGTTGCAAATCTTCTGAACGCATGGTTCAGATCTTTGAGTACGTGGATTTGAGGCAGAAATGTGTTAAACATTCCACTAATTTCCTGGTATTCTTAATGGTACTTGAAATCTCCCCCTAATGCCTGGAAATGTTCCTCAATGAATCAGCATACTAGCCTTGAATAACTCCCCATATGAGGGGCTTGAGGTATTGACGGAAATACAGTTATTCCTCACATAGATCCCAACTATATGCTGAGGGGCCAATGATGTATGCCGGGGTGGTGATATAGGTATGCAACCGAATTACCGCAGATGGGAAATACTTGTTAGATTTCCACGTATCAAAGATAAAGGGGAATAATGTTATGCAGTTTGGTCATGAGTGTGTAAAACTTCATGACTCCAACGTGAAGTTGGTAAGTTGCAATTCCAGAGTAAAGATAATGCAATGAGCTTAACTCTTTGGATAAAGGATTCTACCAAACCATTTTGAGTCTAGACATATTGGACAGAGAGCTAAACTTCAATCCTAGGGCCATAATGAAGGCACACAAGGAGAGTTATGCAACATTGTCCATTCGATTTTGATTGAAATCGATGTTCAGGATAATGAGCCAATGGTTTCGTGTCGATTAAACACACTTGAGACCATCATGTAGATGTGTCTTTTAAACCATGGAATACCTGAATAGTCTAGTCAATGGTTGGGAAGAGCCACTTACCTCGACTTGATGCATTCAAGGAGTTTGAGTGGTTCAGCGTAGACTTTAAGGTGCGTGAGCCTTAAAATTAGCTTCCCCGCGTCACATGTAGTGCACACAAAATCCAAATATTGTTAGAATTTAGCATCATAATAGTCATGAACCAATGAAATTGCTGATAGTTTTGGTTTCAACCCAATGTCTAGATGACCAAGGCGAGTATGCCAAGTTTTTCATGTACAAGACATTCTGGAAAACTATCTTGTACGCAACATGTGCTACGGGTTTTGTAGTATATGTAGTACAATCCTGATGATACATAGAGAATGTGCTTGCCATATCCGTTGCATATGGTAAAGAGAAGATATTCCTCTTTGTTGTCATCATAAGTTTCGCTATGGAAACTATTTTGACGGATATCTCTATAGTTTAGTAGGGTATGAGTTGACCCGGACACGATAAAGCATCCTTGGTTCTACTCGAGTACCCATAGGGATAGTAAATATGACTCGAGTTGAGCCAACAATTACATCATCGCGTCTAGCGATAGTTAAAATATCTCCTTTTCTCTCAGCGAGAGTGGAAACATTTCACTTCCCTGAGTATAGAGTTCGTGGTGCATATGTCCACAAGGCACATATTATCTTTCATCAGATTGACCCCCATAGAAATCTATATATATACTTGAAGATTCTCAGTATGAAAATCTCTATTGTATATATAGAATACATACAATTGTATTTGTACCAAAGTGCTGATACAATATATTGTGATATACAATATATGATGACAACAATACTTTTGTTCTTATTACAACATCAGAAATGGACATAAATTATATTGACCACTGAGGAGATTGAGAGACTGCTCATAGTCTCCAAACATGTCGGTTGAGACATGTTCAACCATCACGTTCTCCGTGCCCAAAGGGTCCCGTCACCCCTGGTGATGTCGGGTTGAAGGTTGAAGTGAGATTCAAACCTTTGCCCTTGAGATTCTTTGCGTCCCAGGAATTGCTGATACAGAATAGCCAGATGCTGAGATCTGGATCGATATACAACCTTATGATCAATAAGGCAACATATTTTTCTGTTAGCGGTGTGACTCCAATCGAAGGTGAATCCTACGGGTCTTGGATTGCACACATTATCCCACGAGACACAAGAGCGATCATGATGTCCATGGCCCAGGTAGGGCACTGGTGGCCATTGAGGGCGAATGCCTCAAATTCTCTAGCCATCGGTTACCAGAGATAATTAATTTACGACTAGTAAATTATAGACCATCATGGTTAATGTTGTAATGAATTTTGCAAAATTAATATAATTTCAAGAAGTTGGCTTGAAATCATTAGTGTGAATCTCAAATTGCTAAGTATGACACCTTGAAGATAATCTCCAAAATGTAGTAGATCTCGCAGCACTAGGGAGTATAATCTGATGAAATCAGTAGATACTCACTCCTAATGCCTTATGTCATGACTTAGTAAAATATGTGGGAGGACACTTTGTAAAGCAATCATAATGTCAGAATGACAAATGTAGGCTTTAACAGTAGTGGTGATAATCTGCAAAGCAGTAGATCTACACGCTACCTTGTGATCCCAAAACATCAATTCGAAGAAATCACTTTGAATTTTGCATCTTTATTTGCAAGAAATTGAAAATCTCAATTGCAAATAGATGTAATTAATCTCGACATGTGGCAAACATGGAAATATATTACATCATACATAGATTCTGGAATACATGGTACTCAACAGAAAATACAGTAATTAACAAGGTCTAAAACAGGTTAATACTAGTAAATAGCACTGTTAACAGGACTAATTTGCGTAATCCCAGAAACTGAAGGATGTGCAAATATTTGCCTGGACCACTGATTCAGCCTGTCTTGCTAATTCCTGCAACTGCAGGGATCCAAATGCAAAAAAAATGGCAAAGGGATAAGATTTTCCCCAATTTCTCTCTCCGGTGCGGTTTCATCCTAACGGAGATTTCGGTAACCGCCGCCGATGGCCTGGCCGTTGGCCTCGCCGGGGTCGCGCGTGGTCGTGTGCCGCCGTCATGCTGGGAATGGACGAATCCATGCCCACACTGCATGGAGGGCCGGGTAGTGTCGTGCTCCACGTCAAGCAACTCGCTGGGAGCCGTCGGGCCGCGGCGCCGGGTGATGCACCCCGCAACCGGTAGGAGGAGCGCCGCGTTGGTAGCCGGTCCAGGTCCGAGCCACCACGCATCGTCCGCCGAAGGAAAGGACGCCGTCGGGAGCGCGAGGAACACCGCTTGGCACCGTCGCGCTGCACGGGTGCGAGCCGAGGGCTGCGTTGGCCGCCGCTGCCGCTCTTCGACTGGGGACGCCGGCCGAGAGAATCTGTGGGCCGCGCACGGCATGTTACCGTCGTTCCGTACTTCGGTTGACGCGGCCATGCACTGGAGGGCGCCGCGTGGGGTGCCTCCGCGCTGGCTATGCCCTCGCTGGTGGAGGGCTGCGGCCTCGCGTGCCAGTTGATGGCCACCGCTGCCTCGCAGGCTGCACAGGCTGCATGCGAAAACACGCCGCCAGCCACATGTGCCGGTGCCGACAACCTTGCCAGGGTCAATGGTCGCGCTGCATCGGAGGGCGCCGTGCACCGGGCCGATGGCCATGGTCACGCGCCAGAGGTCGCTGCCTCCGGACTGAGTGCGTGTGCGGGGATGCACGCCGGCTGTGGCCGTCTCGAGACGCTGCCGTGCTGCGGTATATGCGTCGCCGCTCCACACGCTGGAGTGCGCTGTATCGAAATCCGCTGATGCGCGGTGATTGAGCGCCGGCCGAAGGCTTCCCCCACCAGGGGCTGGAATCGATGCCATACCTGATGCCATACCTGCCAAAGTGGTCGCTGGTACTTATGCCATCTCCGTTGAAGAATTTCTCCCGATTCTTGCATGGAGTAGCAATCGGTGTCTCAATGTCCTCATCTCCATGAATTCATTCGCGATCCGGAACGGACGATTCATATGTGCATAAGATGAACAGAAGACACATGATTAGATCTATATGATAATAATCACAAAAGACAACCAAGTTGGTTTCTGTCAGGGCCCAGCCCATGCCTGGAAGCAAGAAGAGAAAGAAGTACCTGAAGAAGAAGTTGGGCCAAGCCCAACTTCAGGAGAAGGCAGGCCTCCACCGGGTGAAGACCCAGCCGTCCAGGAGACAGGATAAAGGGGAGGCAGCGACACGAAATGAGGGGAAGAAGAAGGACCTAGCTGCTATCTCTCTCTCAATCCCCTCTGTTCCTGTACCCAAATCCTCTGAATTCCTGTTGTATGAACCAAGTATTGTTGGCTATCTTAGACAATATATCTGGGTTCGTAACAATTGGTATCTAGAGCCACTTTTTTCGATCCCCGTATGCTGCGTGATCGATCTGTAAATCCGTCTGTGGTTGGTAGCAGTTCGTCTGTAGCCGTAATTCCTATCTCTCGGTACGATTAATCACGGTGTATCGGCGATCTGGCGCCAAAGAAGAAACCCACAGTCGTGGAGCAGCAGATCTCGACAGCCATGGCGACGGTGGAGGAGCAGAGCAACGCCACCAACACCAAGCTGGACGACATAGCCGAGCAGCTGCAGAGCATCACGGCGTGGATGAAGACGGTGGACGCCACCACGAAGACCCTCACGGCCTCGGCATCCCTCCTGCAGCTGCACGCGGAGGATGCGTCAGCGCGTTTGGGCGTGCTGGAGTCCAGCACCGGGCGCCCTCCAGGTCCGGCCGGCACTGGCGCGTCTCCTTCCACCAGGGAGGTGCGCACCGACGGCGCGAATCGGCCCCAGGAGCACGGCGCTCATCATCCTCTACGGGGACCAGTCACGGGGGATCCCGGATCCTTTGGTCTGCCTCCGAGCAATGGTATGCACGCTCATGCCCATCACCTGTTCGACCACGAGTCCGCACAGGCAAATCGTCCTGTTTATCATCATTCACACAGACCCACGTTTGGGAGTACACCCAAAATGGATTTTCCTAAGTTCAATGGAGAAGATTATCAGGTCTGGTTAGATAATTGCGAGTTGTACTTCGAGATTTATGGGGTGTCCGATCACATGAAAGTCAAGTTTGCTTCTCTGAATGTGGTGGGTAATGCGGCACTCTGGCTGAAAATGATCCAGAAAAGCAAGCCATTCCTGCACTGGGAAGAACTATGTGACGCCGTCAAGGCTCGCTGGGGTAAAGATAGGCACAAATTCTATATGCGTCAACTACTGATTTTGAATCAAGTAGGCACTGTTGAAGAATACACCACCAAATTCGATACCCTTCGCCATCAAATTTTGTTGGCAGCTCCTAATACTCATGAGGTGTTGTTTGTTGAGCGTTACATTGTTGGATTGCGTTCAGAAATTCGTAGTGCAGTTGTTTTGCATCGTCTAGAGGATGTCGATACTGCTAGTTCTTTGGCTCTACTGCAGGAAGTGGAGTTGGAGAATGACAAGCTTCAGGCGTCTCTCAAGAATGCGCCTCGCTATTCCTCCAAACATACTGCTTATACTGACAAGAGCAAGGCTCCGGCAGCTCCTGATGATTTCCACAAGATGTCCGAGAAGCTCGAAGCACTGCGTGCATACCGCAAGTCCAAGAATCTCTGTTTCACATGTGGTGAGCCATGGGCACGGGGTCACAAATGTCCCGATAAAGTCCCGATTCATGTTATGGAGGAGCTGCTGGAAGTGCTGCATCTTGAAGAAGCTCCTGATCCGCAACATCTCGCTGATTCCAGCTCAGAGGAAGAGGTTATGGTTGTGACCAGGGAAGTAGTTGCGGCTGTGCCAGCGCGTCGCCGCACCATGCGTATGCACGGACTTATCGGCAAGCGCGACATCCTTATCCTGATTGATTCTGGAGCCAATTGCTCGTTTGTGGTTGCCGCACTTGTGGAGGAATTGCACCTGACGACCCAAGAGATGCCACCAGCTCGGTACGTGGTGGCTGATGGTGCAACATTAACCAGTTCTCGTTGCATCACGCAATTGGCCTGGTGGACACAGGGATTCACATTCACTCATGATGTCAAAGTGCTTCCGTTGGGGTGCTACGATCTGATTGTAGGAGCAGATTGGCTCGAGGACCATAGTCCCATGTGGGTGCACTGGCGCAAGAGGTGGATGCGCTTCACGCATCAGGTTCGCCGGGTCTCATTGACAGGAATCCAAGATAATCCGGTGCCATGTCAACCAGTAACGGCTCGCAAGTTGAATGCTCTCCCAGTTCAGTACTTACAACAAATGCAGCAACACAAGACTTGTCAACCAGTGGTGCGTGCAGACTGTGCACTGCTAGCCAACAATCCTGTAATGTCTTTGCAGAGCTTGCAGCTTAGCAAACTATTAGTGAATGAGTTTGAGGGAAGTGCAGATTGTGCTAACCAGTTGGTCATCCCAGGAGATATCCATAGTACAACTGTAAATTCATTATCTCATGAGATATTTTATATTGGGAAGCCCCCAATAAGATACAGTGGCTTTGTTATGCCTCTTAGTGAGGAGCAGCAGGTGATACCAGTGAAGGGAATATGTGCTTCTGCCACAGTTCCTGTACCGACCAGAAATGAAGGGTGTGAAATCAAGCATGGCTTAGTGCTGCTGCACTATAGTACACCTAAGGACAAGCCACTTTTATCATGGGATCCGGGTGAACATGAGATATTTGTGAGATTTAGCGACACATCTGCAGCTACACATCGACAGAAACTTCTTATGCTCGCAGGAAACTGACACTTTATGAACTTAGAGAAATTTAAGGGGAGCGGAGACTATACATACACAGGCTACCAACCCCAAGCTCGAAGAATTTGTTCTTCTTATTCACTAGCTGGATCACTTGACAGGCATATGTATTGTGGAATTGTGCTTCTGGACATTTTCTTCCAGCAATTCTTAGCGAGCACATACCAAGTAAGCACATCTCAGTTGATGGTATGTCAACATGTCCATATATTTGTTACAAATCACTGCAGATCAGCTCCATATTTTCCACGGGACAGCAACAAATATTCCAATTATCAGATCCTTCTTCCTCCAAGCATTATTCACTGTGATGCCGCTTTGGTACGAAGTCTGTATAATCTGGTAGTGAATCCTACTCATCTGATACTGGTTTGGTGTGCTAGTAGGCTAACCCAAGCTTTACATTCACTTGGTGAGCATTCTTCCGGCTGTGATAATTCTTGCAACTGCTCACTCATTATTCTACAATGGGTTACTGCAAGTCCCTCTGATGTGTTGTATCTACACACCTACACCCTCAGCCTGTTCAAATCTATAGCATACCTCTTAATTAATCTCTGGGGCAAAGGTGTTTCAATGGTGTTGGTACTCTCCAGTAGCATTGTACTTCAAGTTCTGCAGTCCACCTACATTTCATCACTTGACATGACTGCACAAGGGGATCCTGGTATAAGAGCATCAGACTTGCATAAGAGGGTGGAGATGCCTCTAGCATGGCAAGATTCTGCCATGAATCAAGTATCAGACCCGCTGATCAGATATTCCTGCATGTTTATTAGAACAACAACTACAATATG
This sequence comes from Elymus sibiricus, assembly GCA_039707655.1. Lineage (NCBI taxonomy): Eukaryota > Viridiplantae > Streptophyta > Magnoliopsida > Poales > Poaceae > Elymus > Elymus sibiricus. Next base: position 161,013,455 of record CM077674.1, on the reverse strand, counting down.
TTTGCCTCTCGCCACCAGTGGCCCTTCTCCAGGCTCATCATGTGCAACGTGGGGGGGGGGGGGGGGGGGGGTCGTGGTACCACAAGTACAAGCGACATGGAATGCGTCATCAACGTCAACTGCCTGGGAAGACGCCTTCGTCCTACAACATTGTTTTCCAGATTGCATTGCTTGGGGTCAAGCAACTGCTCAAGGGGTGGGGCATGTCAGGGCCCAGCCCATGCCTGGAAGCAAGAAGAGAAAGAAGTACCTGAAGAGGAAGTTGGGCCGAGCCCAACTTCAGGAGAAGGCAGGCCTCCACCGAGTGAAGACCCAGCCGTCCAGGAGACAGGATAAAGGGGAGGCAGCGACACGAGATGAGGGGAAGAAGAAGGACCTAGCTGCTATCTCTCTCTCAATCCCCTCTGTTCCTGTACCCAAATCCTCTGAATTCCTGTTGTATGAACCAAGTATTGTTGGCTATCTTAGACAATATATCTGGGTTCGTAACAGTTTCTTCAACTCAATTTCTTGCACGGATGCATGCAGGATGCATTCTCGTCTTTTCTGTGAGCGGCCTGGTGCGCCGCCGCATATCGTCTCCCACGCTTCTATGTCTTCCGTGAAGAAGGCAGTTACGGATGAGATTGCCGTGGCCGCACGCTCGTTCTCGCCGTGCATAGCACGGTTGCTGTCGAGCGCCGATGGAATTGCTCCGCCAGGAGCGTGCTGAGAACGTGTTAGATGTAAACGAGAGAGACAATAGACAGATATGTAAAAATGAACAGTTGTCTTTATTGATGATGAGATTACACACATATATATAGCCCCTGAAGGGGTGCGTCCGAAGGGACATGAGGCAACCGCCTTTGTTAGGATAAGCAGGATTAATAGGATTAATTAAATCCTAACAGTTTTGAGGTTGCTTAGCACATACACCATGTGGTAGCCTGTGTGCCTTTTGGACCTCATGTACGGTAGTTTCGTGGCAGAGGGTCTAGCTTGGCTTGGCGATGAGCCTGTTTAGCCTGCTATGCTCTGATTTTTTGTTTTTGTTTTTGGTTTTAGTACTGTAATAACTTTGTGGCATTCTTTTTATTGAAAATAGTCGAGGCTCGTTTTTCCAAAGAGAAAAATAATTGATCAAATCATAGAAGATACGAGCAAGCACCCTGCTGCTTTCCTGATATTGTATTATTACTATCTCTTTTTGTAGGAAGAAGAAAAAAAGCACAAAGGAAATAGTACAATGGTAGGTAGAAGACCAGCAAGCAAGTCCTAGTTTATTCTGCTCCCGGTCCGCATGCTCGCCATATACAACTCGCCTTCATAGTAACTAGCGCCGAAGAAGCGCGGCGCACGCCACGTCCGTGATCAATTCCATATGTATTTTTCTGAAATAAGCAAGAAAGCAACATGTATTATATGAAAAAATAAAACGAAAATGAGAACACGAATTCTAGCTGTATCCCATGATTTGTGTAGACATGTAACAAACATTAAATGAATTAACAAATTAAGCAAACCGGCTGGTCTATTACTATTTTTTCGTAAGCACATATTTTCTCCTTTCGTAAGTAACAAAAATGTGATGGACGCGGTAGCAATATGTATTTGGTTTCATTCTCATATGGCCTCAATGAGACCGAATGAGATTGTTAGTATAGACCCTATAATAAGGAAACATATTTATTGTCCAGTTTGTGCATCTTTTTCACCTGTATTTCATATCCAATTTCTAGACGCCACTTTTCATTCTTTCTGAAACATGGATTTATTTAGTAAAATTCAAATTTAATTTTTGTTAGTAATTTAAACCCCAAATCTGTCGTGGTGTAAAAATGGATAGTAACTGGCAGAGTGTTGTTGTGGTGTTAAAATAGATAGTAATTGGCTGAGAACTTATTTAAACATAGTATCTATGAATGACTAATCTGACAATAGAACGTTCAACCCAATGCGCTTTTCAAACTATGATATAGGATAAGTGGTATATCCATACTTGGGGAAATTTTGGCGGCTGAGGAATAACTGCTTCTACAATAGTTTTTTGAGCAAACACTACCCTCTACGGATGATCCACTATCTTGTATTTTTCTCTTTATTTTTGAATCGGTCAAAGAAATAGAATAGGGAATGAAGTGAAGAGGTTGGTCGAGTAACAGTTTTTATTTTCATGTTGCCTCTTCTTGTTGATTGCTTATAGACTGCCGTGATGGAGCCCGTCGTAGAGGTGGCTTCAGTGACCGCATTGTGGTTAAAGCCTTGGTCTGGTTGGCCATAGGGAAGGAGAAGGCGAGCTAGACGACGACAAAATCATCGATTATTCTCCCTGCGTAGGTGAACGCACCGAGGAAGGAGTCTCAGTTTTCAGTTTTTTTGGTATTTCTTCTGGATTATTGTTAACGTGAATGCATAGTGCTGATTTACTGTTTTTATTGTTCCGGTTTATTGGGGTGTATTGTTCTGGGTTACAATTCAGGTACTGTTTCGGTCTATGGCTCGGGTGGGTTAATGTTTTTGGTTTATTCAAGTATTATTCTGTTTCACTGGTCTTATTGTTCCGGGTCGAGGGAGGAAGAGTCTCAGTTTTTTTGGCATTTTTTTATTTCTTCTGGATTACTGTTCACGTGAATGCATAGTGCTGATTTGCTGTTTTTATTGCTCCAGTTTATCCGAGTTTATTGTTCTGAATTACAGTTCGAGTATTGTTACAGTTTCACTGGTTAACGTTTTCGGTTTATTCAGATTTTTTTCCGTTTCACTGGTTTACTCTTCGGAGTTTTTCGGGTTCGCTGTTTCGGTTTATTTGGGCTATTGTTTCGGTTAGCAGTTTTGGGTTTATTAGTACATTGTTCCGGGGGAGGGGATAGCATGGCGGCGGCCGCCCTTCGCCAAGGAACGTTGCAGACGATGCGGATACGACGCTATCGGCGGCGCGGGAAAAGGGAGGGATGGACGGAAAGCGTGGAGAGCCTCCACCAACCAGGCGGGCCGAGGGTTGCGCAACTAAGCGCTGCCCCATGGGGAACCGCCCGACGCACCGGATGTCAGCCGGATGGCCTCCACCGCGTGGCGGCAACAACCACCTCAACTCAAGATGGTGAGGTGGGGTGGAGGGGTGGGAGGAGCTTTGCTCTGGCGGCAGATGCCGTTTTGTTCGGATAATTGTTGGTGCATTGTTCATTGATGTCGTGGTGTCAAAATGGACACTAATCGGCAAGAACTTATTTTCCACACGAATTACTGTTCATGCAAATATACTGTCCGGTTTATTTTTTTGTGCTTCGGCAGCACCATCATCGGAAAGGAGCCGGAGACGATCGAGGCGGCTCGTACGCGGGGGAGAGAAATGATGTGCAGAAAAATTCAAAATCTTAACCTTCTACATAAGGACGCGATGGTGCAGAAGGGGGAGAGAAATGATGGGTAAAAAATCCTAGTTTTTTTTTAACCGCGGTGTATTTTTTCTCTGAAACACTGTTCACATAGAGCTACTGTTGACTGACGTGACTGTTCATGTACGCCACTGTTCACGGCTAGGGCACTATGTACTTTTTTACTGTTTACTGATGCCATGTAAAATGAATAGTAGAAGTGAAGAAAAAAGTCAAAAAAAAAGAGAAAAATCGAATGCTTCCCGCTTTAGTATTGTTACTTATATAATCAAGCAATGTACTTACATACACTAGTACAGTAGTATTACACCAAAAGTGGATACAGGAATCTTCGTCGCCGGTTGGGAATCAACCTGGCAGTCGGGTCGGGTTTGGTCGGGTCGACCTCTACCAGACCCATGCCCTATAAGTAAATGGGTCTACCCCTTCGCCCACGACCCTACCCATGGGCATAGGAGCAGAACCACGCCCATACCCATCGGGTAACCCGACCCAATGGGTTACCCATCGGGTTGCTGTACAGTGCACAACAGAGAATAGGCTCAGCAGCATGAAACAAAGCATCAGTCAGCCCCCGAGTATGCCTTTATAGGCAGCAACCCAAGTTCGCTCTCATCGAACAAGCGAGGTGGTACTAAAGTTTACCGTGTCCATCTCTGGTTGCAGGCACAGCTAATGAATATGGGCTGTACATGGGCTGCAACAGCCTAACATGCCAATACACTTGATATGGGCTGCAGCGTGGTTGGTTTCATGGGCCTAGGATGCTGAGAAGTGAGAAGGCATGTCACGATATTTTTAGCAATTGTTAGTGAAATATACGTAAGGCTAAACGATAATATATACTCAAAGGCCGAACTAATTAGCATGTATCTTTACCAAAAATGTCCATGTGCCATATAAAATAAAATATATTTTAATTACTAATATTAATCGGGCGACCCATCGGATGACCCATGAACAGGACCTTATGCCCATACCCTACTCATGACTAATCGGGTTACCCATCGGGCTTACCCATGGGTGAAGATGGCGACCCATACCCTACCCATTCGGGTCGGGTGCCCATGGGCACGGCCACCCATGGGTCGGATTGCCGGGTTGAGTTGGGAACATGCGTTGCCTGTCCTGCTCCGGCACCAACCTGTTTACGGCCAAACCGAGCGAGATCACATGACACGCAAAACCTTTCGATGCATCATCTTTGCATGATGCAACGGCTTGCTGAGACACCACCGTAGGGGACCGAGGGAAGCAGTCAGCACTTTCGTGTTTGCCAGCTCACTTTTCTTGCTAGTCATGGAAAAATTCGTGAATATAATGCATGATATACCATGTGGACTTGTATATTCAACCAAAAACGTGACTAATTGTGACAAGAGAAAACAAGACCTACTGATAGTGTATTGTGGGTTTAAAACGGTTCACACCGAGGAGGTGATTATACGGGCCTTAGAGCATCTACAACCGGACCCATACCGGCCCCAAACGTCTGGATGGGCTGCCCGGTCAGTACCCGGACGTTTTTTGGCCACCCAACCGGGCTCTTATAGCCAGCCCAAACGCCCGGACGGACCGACGGGAGCTTCTATTGGGCGCTAACAGCGCCGTTTAGAGCATCTGGCGCTCGCGGAGGGAGCGGATTGGGCCGGCCCAGTAACCTGCGCAAAAGCAAACGTGAAGAAAAAGTGTTAGCCTTTTATGCGAGAACCTGGAATCGAACTCCGCTCGGTAACACCTACATGTAGGTACAACAACCACTAGACCAAGCTCACCTTGTTGACTACAATCAGGAAAGAGCTCTAACATATATACTTATACCTAGTATAAATTATTTTAAAAATTACGAAAAAGTAAAAAAAGGAAAGTATTCGTGAATAAAAAAATTTCCAAGGATATTGAAAAACAAAGTTCAGAAATATAAAAAAAGTTCATGAATATGAAAAAAAAGATTATCAATTTTTAAAAATTCATCCATTTTGAAAAAACAGTTCATCCATTTTGAAAAAATCATCTATTCTGAAGAAAAGTTCACAACATTTGAGAAAAGTTCATCGATTTGGAAAAAAAAAACACATAAATTTCAAAAAAGTTCACAAATTTGATAATCTTATTTGAAAAAAGTTCATCGATTTTGCAAAAAAGTTAATCGAATTTGAAATAAGTTCATCAAATTTGAAAGAAGTTCATCGATTCGAAAAAAAAGTTCATCGAATTTGAAAAAAGTTCATCAATTTTCAAAAACAGTTCATCGAATTTGAAAAAAAAATCATCGAATTTGAAAAAAGTTTATCGATTTTGAAAAAGTTCATCAAAATTGAAAAATGTTCATCAAATTTGAAGAAAGTTCATCAAATTTGAAAAAAAAATCATCGAATCTGTAAAAAAAAAGTTGATCAATTTTTTTAAAAAAATCTAATTTAAAAAGTTCATCAATTTAGAAAAAAGGTTCACAAAATTTGAGAAAAAAAATCGCGCATTAAAGAAAACAAAAAAGAATGAAGAAAAGGATAAAAGAACAAAACGAACTGAAGACCTAAATAAAAAAAGAAGGGAAGTAGATCCACACAAACGGGGCGGTGGCCTGATGGTTAGTGCGTAACCATCACAGCGAAGGGGTCGCGTGTTCGATTCCCTCTGGCCGTGCATTTTTTACGTCTTTGTAAACAGAAAAAAAAAATTACAAATGGGCCGAGCCCAGTAAACGTGGCTGCATGCGCCTGTTTGCAGAATACACGTTAACGGGCGCCTGCAGCGCCAAATAGGATTCGCCCGGACCGACACTCCCCATACTCGCCTCATATCTGGGGCGGATATGGAGATGCACAGACGCGCCCGGATACGGGCGCCACATCAGACTGACCAACAGAGACCGCTGGTTCAACGGGTGTCTCCTCCGCTCCACGCCGCGTGGCGCCGCTTTGACGTGCTGTCCGAGGGAGCAAGGCCACCTATTTAAGCCGGACGACGGCGACCGAACCCTATCCCGTCCCATCTCTTCCCCTTTCTCCTCTCCGCCGCCGCCACTTTTAGTCCGTCGCCCGCTTGCCATGCCGAGGCGCCGGATCACCACCTACGCCATGCTCACTTCAGAGCGGCGGCTGCAGTTGCTGGAGGAGATCCGGGCCAGACCCGCTGCTCGTTTCGCTGTCGGCCTGCCTCCAAATTCGCCGTAGCCGGAGGAGGAGGAGGAGGAGGCGAGGGAGTAGCAGGCGGAGGAGGAGGAGCAGTAGCAGGCGGAGCAGCCATCGGAAGCGGAGCCCCAGCCCATGGAGGAGGAGGCGGAGCCGGCTACAGGCTTCGCCATGGCGGAGTACGAGGTCGTGCAAGCGACGGAGATGGCGGAGCAGTCCGCCATCCGCGAGTCCATCCAGGATGAGGCCTATGTGGAGGCCAACCGGCACTTCATCCGGCGGCAAAGGGCGGAGATCGACGAGCTCTTCGCCTCTAGTTTGGACAACGACGAGCCGGAACCTCCGCAGGCGCCGGAGCTGCCGCAGTTGCCCGTCTACCCGAGTCGGGCACGGAGATCGTCGACATCTCCGGATGAGTAGTTTAAGATATGTACGTAGAATGTAGGTTTTCAATCCGCATGACTAGTATGGATTTGAGGCATAAAGTTTGAGGTTCATGGATGTAGCGGATGATTTCTATGCTTTGTCCGGTCATTATCCACGGACCCGCCGGGCGGGCATTTAGGGGCGGATTTTGGTACTTCCGGTTGTAGATGCTCTTACAATTCAGCAAGTTCACATGTCTTTAAATTCTGTGGGTTCCAGGTTTTGGGGTATTTGTACGACAGAGAAAATGAATTACCGCTTAACATGAGCGCGCCTCACGACAGGGTGGCGCAGGCTGAGCTGAGCGCGGCAGCGACCGAGTTTAACACGGCTCAGACTCATTCGTAGCGCGAGGGTACTCCGCGGTCAGCGCTCCGTCGCCCGGCGCTCGACGGCCGAGTCCGCGGTCTACACGCGTCCGGTGTTTACCCGCGTACCCGCTTCGCACCCAAAACAACCTTCCCCAGCCCTCCATCAATTAACCACCCGTTCCTTTTTTAAGTAATCATGAAGATATATCTCAAGATATGTTCACACAAAACTACTACTGTAATTGAGATGCAACTGCGTGTACGAAGCAAACTGAGCCCAGGCTTCCATCATCTTTTTTCTCATCTTACGACGAACGAAAATGACAGGTGATTTTATGTACACAGGAAATGCAAAGGTAGATCGACAACAAAGCGTAAATCATCTACTGCTACTCCTAATTGGCTAATAATCCATTTGCACACCAGGAGTCTAACAGCCTGCCTGCCTGCCAAAGCAACCAGGCACCAACGGCACACCAAGAAACCCAAGAAAGAAGCAACAGGACCAAGCAAAAGCAGGGGACGGGGACGGGCTGGGCTAATCTAGCTCCGGTAACTAATCGAGCGCGGCGGCGGGCGTCGGGTCGGCCGGTCGGTGGCCGGTCAGTACGAGTAGGCGGTCCTGTGCACGGAGCGGTCGCGGAGCATGCCGCGGTAGAGCGCCTCCCGGTTCGCCGGCATCCGGTGGTCCGATCCCATCACGCTCCCCCTGCACGTCGGCTCGGCCGCTGCCGGCGCCGGCGGGGCCGTGGGGGAGGACCTGGCCGCGGGGGGCGCGCCCTCATTGTCGATGACGCCCTCCGCGAAGCGCACCCGCTTCTCCCCCTTCCGCCGCAGCTTCCCACCGCGCGGCCGCTTCTCTGTTACGCCAAGAAGCAAGAAAGCTCCGTCAGGATCCCGTGAACAGGGAAGAAGAAGAAGAAGAAGAAGAAGAAGAAACGTCACGAGATGAGCAGCGACCTACCTGAGGAGGAGGTGGAGGAGGAAAGGCATGGACGAAGGGACGCGGGGTCGTCCGAAGCAGGGGCGTCGTCGTCGAGGCTGGGCTTGGCGAAGCGGCGGAGGGAGAAGAGGACGAGGGAGCCGGAGAGCGCCATGGCGGTGGCCGCGGCGAGCGCGCCCATGGACGAGGAGGAGGAGGGCATGGTCGTGGTCGTGGCGGGGTGGGTGAGCGTTGAAGGCTGGCTGCCTGGCAGGTGGCTGACTTGACTCGTGGAGTCCTGGCCTGTTTCGGGTTCGGTGCAGGTTTGGTTGGAGCGCCGGGGGCGGCACTGCTCTGCTATATAGGGCGAGGAGGGTCGCATGTGTCTGCGGGAGAAGGGTCGCGGTGTTTGGACTCAACACAACACCTCCGTTTCCAACTGTTATAAAAAAATTTTAAAAAAAATCTCCATTTCGAACTGTTTTCAAAAAGTAAAATCTCCGTTTCGAATTCACACGGGGTATGATCCATTCATCACGAGACGCGCTAATCCTTTTCTTTTCTGTGACATGTGACAGGAATGGGATGACGCTAACAACGTAATAACTTCCCATACAAGACATAACGTGGGACTCGTTGTTTAAAAGTAAAAAAAATACACTAACGTTCTAGATATACCATAACTAAACATGGCAAATCCCTTTTAAAAAAAATAGACGCGGACACTCACAACACACGCCACACTCACTTGTACAAAGGTACACACGCCAGGCCGAAATCATTGTTCTGACCTTATACGTAAAAAATTGCACAAAATGAACTCGACAGGAAAGTATTTCATGATCTGACCCTTTTAGAAACGCCACAGCATGTCTGCTTCACATAGAAACGCCGAGGCACCTCGCATTGCTGCTCTGGCCCCACGGTCAGGCCCCGCTGCTGACATGGCAGGCCAGAAACGCCGAGCCAGATAGTGTTTCTAAAAACGCCAAGGGTCCCTGGCGTTTCTGGCCACCATGAAAACGCCAATGGTAGTGGCGTTTCTTCCCAAGATATTTAATTGGCCGTGGTCCCCCCCTCACTCTCACCCACCACTCACTCTCTTCTCACCACTGGTCCCCCTCGATCTCAAGCTCCTTTTCCCCTTTGTCTCCCCCACTTAGACCACCTCAAATTCTTGCAAATCGATTGCGTTGGTCCGTGGATCCGGTGTCATTTCCGTTCCTTGAGGTAATCTCCTTCATCTCATAATTTTTTATTGGTTGGATTTGTGTATTTGGATGGATTTGTTAATTTGGATCCTAAGCCTAGTTTTGAACATTGTTTCATAATATGATGTTTGTAGTGTTTACTAATGAGTATGGTTGGTCCAATAGTGTTGATTTGTGATGTGGATGAACAAAGCTTAGGGTTTGTGTTATGCTTAATGTTAGAATTTAGGGTTAGGGTTAGGGTTAGGGTTTGGGTAATGCTTAATTTGGATGGACATTGTTGTTCTTAGTGGTTTTGTATGCAATGTGTTATACTTTACATTGTTCCTTTGTTGTACTTATGTTCCCCTTTTTTAGATGGAGAAGATTGTGAATATTCATTACGTTGACAAAGTGAGATTTATGAATGTTGATATTGTTGACAAGTATGAGGAAGTGTTGATATTTCTTGAGAGTCCTAGTTATGAAGAGGTTGTGCAAGAAACGCGGATAAGATTAATGTGGGTGGATGCAAGTGACCAAGTTGAATTAGTAGGAAGATATGATGTTGGGAGGAGGAAGAAGAAGAAGAAGAGAGGAAGAAGAAGAAGGGAAAGGGGCCTTTCTCTACACAGTAGAGCAATGTGGTTCTTTATGGACTCCTCTATGTGTACTATTAATTGCTATGTACTCCTCTATGTGTTAAATTGCTATGGACTCCTCTATGTGTACTCTTAATTGCTATGGACTCCTCTATGTGTTCAATTGCTATGGACTCCTCTATGTGTACTCTTAATTGCTATGGACTCCTCTATGTGTTCAATTGCTATGGACTCTTCTGTGTGTACTCTTCAATTGCTATGCACTCCTCTATGTGTACTCTTAATTGGTGTACTCATATATGCTCTATGTATTATCTAGTTGTGCTATGTGTTATGTGATATTTTAAGTGTACCACAAAACCTGATTGTATAGCATGTGTTGTGTTATATCTTGATTATTATGCATCACTCTCTCTCTTATTTTTTGTCTATCATCTTCTCATTCTTTCTTACAAGTTCTCAAGGTCTCTATTTTACTTATAAATCTAAATCTTCTTACTCTATGTTCTTTCGCTATTTAAAGTTCTAACTCTATCTTCTTTCGCTATTTAAAGTTCTTCTCAAGTTCTCTTTTTTGCAACTTCTAACTCTTATATTCTTTCGCTATTTAAAGTTCTAATAATCATGCTTAGTGCTATTGCATTTATCTCTCTCAAATTCTCTCTCTCTTGGTTGTACTTCTTGTCTTTATGCATCCTATTCTTACTTCTACACTCTCCCACTGTTTATTATTTTTTTCTGGTTCTGTTATGTGCCAAACGCCAAAGGCTACGACGTTTCTATGTTTTCTGGAAATGCCAAAGGATATGGCGTTTCTATGCTGTCTTGCAACGCCAATGGCATTGGCGTTTCTGCCCTATATAGAAACGCCAATAGTTACCTTGGCGTTCCTTTAAGATAGTATGATGCAATCACATGCAGTAGAAACGTTTCCATGTGGGCTGGAAACGCCAGGGGGCCTCGGCGTTTCATTCCTTCTTAGAAACACCAGGGATCTTCGGCGTTTCCACTCTGCATTGAAACGCCAATGAAGTTGGCGTTGCCAACTTACTATGCCTATCACAGAAGAATTTCTGCCATATGCAAATGGCACATATTTTGACAGCAAAATTATGAAGTCCAGCGCAGATAGCAAATGGCACGTATTTTCACAACAAAATCAACATAATCCAACTAACATAATAGTTAACAAGTCTAGAATCCACATAATAGTTAATAAGTCAAGGAGAGATAATAGTTAACAAGTCTAGGATCCACATAATAGTTAATAAGTCAAGGAGACATAGTACTAACAAGTCCGCGAGACATAAAACATAACAAGTTCACACATTCACTTCTTCCCTCTTTTCACAGGGAGACACAAACCTACATGAAAAGTTCAGGACACATAAAGCATCAGTCATCACTTCACTTCTTCCCTCTTTTCGCAGGCATCTTCCCCCTCCTCGCGTAGCCCTCTGGAGTGTTCTGCCATCCTGGACGTCGGCTGATTCTTGAGCTAGCTCGGCGTGCTGCTTCTGACGGCTGAGAAGGTTGAGTTGGCTGCGGAGCATCTTCCATCTGCGAAGCCCGAAGCTCCATATAGTCCGGATCTGCTTCTTCATTTGTCTCCTCTTCCTCTTCCTCTTCCTCAATCCGTACTCGGCTCGAAGAAGCACGAGCTCCGCTCGAAGATGGACGAGCGGAAGAAGCACGTGCTCGGCTGGAAGATGGACGAGCGGAAGAAAGCACATCCATTCTATACTGAGCACGTGCCCGCACATCCGTGGATGAACCACCGTGGCAAGAAAGTAGAGCGGCTAGTGTGCGGCAACGATTCACGACCTTCTGCACAAGGAAAGACATTGACATGTTAATATGCAAAAAGAGTTACGATGAAAGAGCAACGATTAACAAGGCCTCTAACCTGCAGAGTACTCCTAACAAGCCCGTCCGTTTGTGGACCAGGGGCACAACCAAGCACCACATTACTTTCATTGATATATCTCCATAGCTCGGTGCCCTGAATAAAACATATGTCACACAGCACTCACGAAGAAATGACACATGCTCATATTTCAAAAGAGAGACATACCACTCGGTCATGCAGAGGGCCATAATCTAGGTGCGCTCCAATGGTCTCCCTAATAGAGTTGTTGAATGCACCATCAGCAGCCTCACTTGGCATTACGTCCAAGCAGTCGGCACGAGTCCAAGCACCCTTGTGGATAACTCTGTACTCTTGGCGAAGCCACTCCAAATGCCTTAGATATGCCTCCTCGTCGTTGTCGGGCGTGTGATCAGTTTCAACTCGAGCATTCCTCTGAGCGTTCCACATGTCCACCCACATAAGGTGGTGATCCTCCCAATTCGTGACATTCTTATTGTTTTGCCGGCTCGTCCTACAAAGCATGAGAAGAATACATCAGTTCTAATTTTTAGTATTAGACATTGATCAACGTGTGCTACAAAAAACTCTCACCTATGTAGCTGCACACTTGTCTCAACGTAGTCCGGTGGGGTGCGTTGTTGTACTCCAAATTGCTTTGCAACACGATGTGGAAGATGCCACTCGACCGCAAAAAAGCATATCAAGGGGCATCGCACACGCCAAAGATGGCTGTCACGAAGGCACATATTGCTCAAAGGAAACTGCCTAAGTACCATGTACGGCCTCCAATTGACCTACATCACAACATGTCACTCGCTCATGCACAAAAAGAAATTCATGATTGATGGCAAAGCATTTGGATAATTACCTGATTATAACTCAGCATGTCAAGCTCGCTTATGTATGCCTTGTACCGCCCCATGGCGGCGATACTCGACACTTGGACATTAGCCCATGTGTGTGCGATAGTGGGGTACTGCTCCTCATCCCCGTCAAAATCCCACTCCCAAGGTTCTTCCGGAGGAATGGTGACGTTACGGCCTACAGGGATACGCTCCCACATCCAAATCTGTAGGGCCCAAACGAAACCACCAAGACAAGATTTCGGCTTACTCCTCATACATGCTCCGTCCAACTGCACATTTGTACACACATTAAACGATCACACGCAAACATCTATTTCATATAATGAAAATGCATCATATTAAGCATTACCTGACGGTACAGGAAGGCTAGTGCTGCGGACCCCCAACTCCACTTAACATCCCAGTTACGAAGAGGGTCCAAGAACATCCAGGAGGCTGTGTCCCCCGTGCCATCCGGAAACACCACTTGGGTCAAGAGATTCCATAAGTAATCCCTGGCGTACTGCTCCACAACCGCCGGACTGGCATTCTTTGGGCACTCGTAAAAATGTTCTCGTATCCACGAGAACAACACACCGGATGGCCTAGGATCCTTCTTGGTTTCATTAAGCCACGGTGGTGGTTCAACACCAACCAATCCTGCAACCCATTGTCGCCACCCCTCACACTTCACCTTCCCGGTCAGAGCCCTGCCCTCGATCGGAAGCCCGGAGATCATCGCAATATCCTCCAAAGTGATGGTCATCTCACCAAGAGCAAGGTGGAAAGAGTGCGTCTCCGACCTCCAACGGTCCGTAAGGGCGGTAATGGCCGACGAGTTCAGCCATGGTGGTGTGCCTTTAAAGTTGAGCACAAACTGAAGAAGATCCATTCTTCTAAAATAAGGCTCGTAGCGAAGGTCATATTTGAGAGATTCACGCGGGTTGCGGCCCCTCAACCGAAGTACTGGAGGAACCTAATAAAACAAACGCACAATTTTGTTACTTCTCTCAACAAGTCACAATACGAAAATCAAACAATGTAGATACATAATTACCTCCCCTCTTTCCACTAGCACAACACGATACTTGCTCTCGTAATAATCATCAAGGCCGGGATATTTATCCGGCTCAAACATCCTACATGATACATTATAGAGTTAATATGAATGCTTCAAACTTTGAACACGTTATAAAATACTCTTTAAATCCACTTGCATTTTACACAATGCTTAAAAATTTCACCACATTCACATACATACATACACAATCATACATACATAATACACATTTAAACAAATAATCTTAGGATTCAACCTAATACAATTTTTTCCCTATCTCTAAATCCAATAAACAATAGCAAGTGCTTCAACACAACTACTATGTCTTCCTTCTAAACAAAATCTAATCCAAACAATGTTCAAATAAATCACAAAAAATGGATCTTAGGGTTCCACCATGTTGCAAATAATGCATCTAAAATAGGCAATATCGACTGAATTTTTTTGGAGGAATAGGGGGAGAATACCTCAAGCAACTTGGGGATGATCCGATCCACGAGTTCTAATGGCCAAAATTGAAGATTTGGGAGGGATTTGTAGGAGAGGAGAGAGGGGCAGGGGCTCTATTCTTCGTCCTGGCGGCTGGAGGAGGCGGGGCTGCGAGTGGGCTGGGTCCCACCCGCGGCCCCGCGGGGGTAACTTAATTCAGGCCAGAAACGCCACAGTCAATGGCGTTTCAAAGGTGGCCAGAAACGCCAGACGTGCTTGGCGTTTCCAGAAACGCTAGCTGGCTTGGCGTTTCTGGCCTGCCACGTCAGCACGGCAGCAACGCGAGGTGCCTCGGCGTTTCTATGTGAAGCAGCAACGCCGCGGGCTGTGGCGTTTCTAAAAGGGTCAGATTGTGAAATACTTTCCTGTCGAGTTCATTTTGTGCAATTCTTTCCGTATAAGGTCAGAATAGTGATTTCGGCCCACACGCTACGCTACTGAATGATATACATACATACATTAATTTATATTGCTAAAGTTCAAATTTCAAGTGATAGTACCAGATTTTGTCATGAGAAATATTTTCGTAATGTAAAAGCTCTGTAGTTTCTAAATACTACTCCCTCTGATTCAAAATAAATGTCGCAGTTTTGCACTAAGGTTGATTTAGTTCAAAACCGCGACACTTATTATGGATCAAAGGGAGTAACATACAACTATGTAATAGTGAATTTAGTAAAGTGGTGATTGACGGTGTCCTGGACTAAGGGTACCAACCTAGTTGGCCCATCGTCCATGGACCGAGCTTATGGCCCACCGATCTCATAAGGAAGGACTCCGGAGGCCTTGAACCCCGGCGTGATCAAGACGGACTCTACCGAATACTTGACGTGTACTCCAAGAACTACTCCGGCCATCCACGTGCAAACTCTTAGATGATAACCGACCATGTGTAACCCTAGATACGCTCGGTGCCTATATAAACCGTGGGGTTAGTCCATAGAGAGACAAGTACAATCACCTTCCTTAGGGTTTAGTGCACAACATACGATCTCGAGGTAGATCAACCTGTACTCGATACTTCTTCATCAATATAATCAAGCAGGGTGTAGGGTTTTACCTCTTCGAGAGGGCCCGAACATGGGTAAACACCGTGCCCTTTGTCTCCTATTCACCATCGATACTCGATCCACAGCTCGGGACCCCCCAACCTGAGATCTGCCGGTTTCAGCACCGACAGTGATCATATTTGTTTTTTTGGATGTAACATGTAGGCGCTCTGCCAATTTTTGGGGAAAAACAAAAGAGTTCAATACATGATATTTACAAGGATAAAAGATAAATGGACTACATGGCAGCCATGGCCAATCTCCTCTCTTTAACAAGAAATGCAACATCTAACACCGACAAGGAAACGTTATTAAAATTCTTTGGTTTCACTCCTTTCAAGCATTCCAAAGGACATAGATTAGGACATTACTAGAAATTTTCCTCTTAGGCACTTCATGTTTGATAAGTATGCTTGTTCTGTAGTCCTGAACATTAGGAACATGATTGATGTCTAATGATAACTAGCCTGTAACAATGGTCTACGAGCCACACACTAAATAGCACCCCCACGCGTGAGATGCTCATTAGTCTCATACTCCATGAGACACAGCCGGCAAACCCCCTTGTGTGGCCACCCACGGATAGCAAGGCGGTCAGCAGTGAACTCTTTCCAATAAAGAAGAACACAAGTAAAAAACTTGCATGTAGACTCAACCGGCGCCACCCATAACTTCTGCGCCATGAAGGGAAGAGACGTGTCCTCAAACTGCAACTTGTAAGCCGACCGACTGAATAGACGCCGCTAGTAGAGGCCGACCCAAAATGGAAGGGTATAGGAGCACATCGTGAAGGGAAGTACAAAGAGTAACAAACGCTAATGTAGGCAACTGAGGTAAAGTTACGAAAAGATCACATCCAACAATTGTCTGGAGCAGAGTGCTTCTTCCTTCAGGTGATGGCAAAGAGAGACGGGGGAATAACTGATTTTCACCCTTGTCATTCTTGCTGTAAATGTATTTGTGAAATCTTAATCTTATGATATTGCTGAAACTATTGTCTCTGGACTGCGTTCAAGATCTTGATGAAGCAAGTAATCAGTTTCAGATCGGATACACATGAACACCACTGAATGACTCCATTCCTCTTGGGTTGGTGTGTAAGATGATATCTGTTAGGCCATAGTTAATATTGGAAATACATGCATTGTTCATTTATGGACATAAGTTCAAAGTTAACATTTCTACACTCGAGTAAGCTCCATTTCCAGGTTCAAAGATCATTTTCCCATTCAACTCAACGAAGGTTCTTCGCGGTGCGCTCTAGTGCCTCCCGATTAGTGGAGAGGTTTGGAGTTCTCGACATGGCTCCAGATGACGGCTGGGACAATAGATCAGGCGACTCAACTTTTGCTTTATGCATGGGTTTCACACTTGTCCGAGGTGCCCCATGTGATCGGCTTAAATTGGCTACATGGATGGTCTGTACTTTTGGCAGCACAATTTCAGTGGAGATGGCAGCCGTCCTGATGTCCTGCAAGTGCATAAGGCATTGTAGCAATTTTGATATAAGTAAAGTGTTGAACCATCAGGGAGCGAAAAGGATGGCACTACCAACCCCGCAGTTACGCTATCACGGATGCAACTACGCTCACATCCAAACCGAAGTTTGGAAATAGTTTACTCTAGTAGGTTGCTAGGAAAAGCGGCAAAAGGATTAAACTACGTGCAAAGAGAAATGGAAAATAAAACGAGGGAACTAAATGAAGAAATAAACTAAGAAGAATTAATGTGATATTTTAGATGAGTAATGTTGGTTTCTAAGTACGTTCACGTTCCGCTAGCGGCGTTGGATAGCGTTTATCTTTCGACCACCAGCACGCAATGGTTGGGTCAGTGCCGCGGAGTATAAGATAGAGTAATCTATCGATGATGGGTGGTCCCTCACATAGCAGTGTCTCTCAAGCAGTGCCTTACTGAGACACCTCAATCGCCCTACTTCTCGTCACGTACATGCAACAGCTAATGGAAGACATTAACGTCACGAGGATAGGACCAAAGGCAATAAATTCTATGGGCAACTGTTTGCTCCTAGGTAAGATGTGTTCCTCTCAAGATACCAATGCATATCACCCATAGGTCTATTGGATCACACATCTACCTATGAACTCCATGTGTGGCCAAGAATAATCATCCCAGTGACATGACAAATCATCACAATTACGAGGAGGGGTTCCCCGATGCCGCGACGAATAATCGTCTCATCCGCGAGGAGCATCTCTATGTCCATGTGGGGAAATGTCGTCATGATGGCGATGTGAGTCCACTTGGCGCCACGGAGAAGGGTCATCATACCCCCGAGGAGGATCCTCTCGGTGGCGTGGCGATGGAGCGCGTCCAGCTCCCACCCGACTGCTAGTCCTCTGACCAGCCATCCGTCTGGGATGTAAAGATGCCATTGTTGTCACTCGCCTTTCTGTCCCTCCTAGCACCCGGCTTCTGGACGCCAATCGGTCCTGAGACTGAGATATCATCTTGTTCTATGCGTCTGTGGCCTTCAAGAACGTTCAAAGTTGCTGAATGCCATCCGCTATGAAACCATCCTCGGGTTGCAGGATTGCGTCCACCAATCTGGTCATAGCCCGGACAATTCAATCTTTGTCGAAGAATATGGAGGTCACCTTGGCCTCCGATTTCAATGTTGTTATTGATGTCCCGACCGCGCCGGACAACGGATGTAGTTGACTGATGACGTGATCGACTGTGCTGTGTCAGCGCCTGCTCACGGGCAAACAACTCGCGCTCAACTCGCGCCAGTCTGGCGGGCTCAACCAAAGTGGTCTGGCATGCGGCCTCCAGGGCCTTATCAGCCAGTGAATCCCCTGGATAGGAGTGTTGAGAAGCTGCTTTGTGGCGTGCAGCTACTCCTGAGTGATCTGCGGTTCGATGTGCTTTCCTTCGCCCGCGCAACATTGTGTGATGCAGTAGAAGATCGAACGACCCGCCTCCCCGGTTGCTAGTGTCTGGAGGTGGCGTGCCAGCCATGAAAACATCCGCTACGAATGCCTGAGTCCCGCAGATGTCCTCCTCCTTGGAGCACGACTCTAGAAGAGGGTACAATGAGTCAGTGTTTATCATACCGATGAGCTGGCTTGTGACACGAAGAAACTGAGGGCGAGGCTTGCCCGAGCACTTCCGACAATGACCAACCCATCCGGAACCTCCACACAGGATTCCTGAGCCATTGGCCCGATAGTGGATAGTCCCACGCTCTGGCATGTCGGAGCTGTTCAGAGGAACATCGGGATGCCATGCTGAGCCGTCGATTGAGAACTTGAGACTACCAAAGCAAATGTCGTCGAAAGGGATCGATGTAGACACCATCTGCACCATGATATCGATAGACGCTTGCCCCACGGTTGACGAGGACATCACTACCACAGTTACACCCACAGCCCCTGCTACTACACACACTGGACCAATTACTAGAGCTCGCGCACGCCAATTAAATTACCAGGTACTTTCGTTTCTTGGTAATGATTCTAATGTTCATGAGAATATGATGCTGCCTAATTTGGATACATTTGTGTTGCTTACTAATGAAGGGCCTAGCATGGACAAGAAGGATGAACATTGGAGCAGGATCAAGCGTGGAGATGAGGGCGCGCATGAAGGGAACAAGAACGGAGTGTCTAGTGGAGTTTTCAACACTTTGAAGCCACCATGATGACATCCAAGGACATGGACGAAATATACAAGATGTCCTTCCATAATTTTCGTCCATAGCTTAATATAGGCACCGCACCACCTTATTTTTGGGCCAGGCCCATGTAATTTCTAAATACACTTAATAGGTTGTTTTTAGAGTTCGTATTAATAGGGAAAATGACTTAGGATAGAATTAGGTCCCACCTTGCCAAGGGTGGACGAAATTCCCCTCTATCTCCCTATAAATACATCCCTTAGGGCATCGTTTAGACTTGGGTTTTGTTTAGATTAAAGTTTTCCATAGCTACAACTCGCGTCCTTCGTTTGTGTTCAACGACCAGACCAAGACATCACATAACCCCACTTGATTAGTAAAGCTTTTCTCTTAAATTCGCAACATTCAGATTGCAATCTCAGTTTCTTTCTTGTTCTTCGTTTGCGTGCAGGAAATAGACCCTCGTGGTCAGGTTGATCATGCTCCGGCGTGGTCAATAACCTCTCGGAGTTGGTTTAGCGATTGCTAAGGCACGACGTCTTCGCACGTTCGTAGTCGGATCGTCAAAGTTGACTTCCACCGAAAATGATAGCTACCTCTCATCGAAACATTGGGACACCTTCGCCTCTATCAAAAGTGGGAACCAACTGTCATGGATATAATCCTGACAATACTAGGGGGTGTGTGAGTAGAGGCAATCATATCTACCGAATTGTGTAGATGCGAGTACACACAAGGAATTATATAGGTTCAGTCCCTTGTCGATGGAGGTAATATGAAAGCACATTTGCTCCCTTGGTGGTTTTGGTAATTCATAACAACATATATCTCATTGAACTAATGTCCATTCAAGATTAAGATTTCAGGATGTTCAATGTTTGACATGGCATGGACTAGAGATGTGGACCCCTCAAAATGCTAAGGACAAGGATTGGCAAAAGATCAAGACTCTACATTTTTGGTTTAGTGATCCAAGATCACATTGAGTCCATAGGAAAGCCAATACTATTAAAAGGGGATGAGGTGTTGCTTAATGATCGTTTTGCTCAAGTGCTTAGTGACAGTACTCCTAAACCCTCAACCACTCTCTCTAACCAAATATGTCCTAAACCTACATTCCAACTCGGCCCCACCGATATTTCCAATCCAGCCCCACCGAGTTCATCCAAGACTTAGCCACTGCCAAAACCCTAACAAATCGGATTCACCGAAATGGATCTCGGTCCCACCGAGATGGCCTTGCCAACTCTCTGTAATCGGTTGCATTCACTTCGGTCTCACCGAGTTATGCAAATCGGTCTCACCGAGATGGCTTGCCAAGTCTCTGTTGCCTTATTGCTTCACTTCGGTCCAACCGAGTTGATGCAATCGGTGCCACCGAGATGTGGATTGCCCTAAGCCATTGCACTTCGGTCCATCTGAGTTGTCCGTATCGGTCCCACCGAGATTCCTAAAGTTCATATCTTTTACACAGTTCGGTGCTACCGAGATTATCGTTTCGGTGCCACCGAGTTGGGTCAAAAGTGTGTAACGGTTGGATTTTGTGTGGAGGCTATATATACCCCTCCACCACATCCTTCTCAGTAAGGAGAGGCATCATAACGTGCCTACACTTCCACCATACATTTTCTGAGAGAGAACCACCTACTCATGTGTTGAGATCAAGATATTCCATTCCTACCATTTGAACCTTGATGTCTAGCCTTTCCCAAGTTGCTTTCCACTCAAATCCTTCATCCACCATAGCCAAATCTGTGAGGAGTGTTTGAGTGCTGGGAAGACTATCATTTGAAGCACAAGAGCAAGGAGTTCATCAACAACACACCGTCTATTACCTTTTGGAGAGTGGTGTCTCCTAGATTGGTTAGGTGTCACTTGGGAGCCTCCGACATGATGTGGAGTTGAACCAAGAGTTTGTAAGGGCAAGGAGATCGCCTACTTCGTGCAGATCTACCCCGAGTGAGGCTAGATTCGTGGACGTAAGCCATGGTGGAATAGACAAGGTTGCTTCTTCGTGGATCCTTCGTGGGTGGAGTCCTCCATGGACTCGCGCAGCCGTTACCCTTCGTGGGTTGAAGTCTCCATCAACATGGACGTATGATAGCACCACCTATCGGAACCACGCCAAAAACCACCGTGTCTTCATTGCGTTTGAAATCTCCGATCCCCTCCTTTACATACATATGCAATTGCTTACATTTCGCTGCTATACTCTTAGAATTGCATGTGTAGGGTGATGCTTGACATGTACTATTGCTAAAATCTGCCCACAACTAAAATTGGGAGAAGGTTAGGTTTTATTTGGTCAAGTAGTCTAATCACCCCCCCTCTAGACATACTTTCGATCCTACAAGTGGTATCAGAGCTTTGGTCTTCGTAAGCCTTGATTTCCATTGCTTTGGTGATCATAGCCTTGGTTTCACAACCTAGGAGAGTATGGCGTCTAGTGAGGGTAACTATCACCGTAGAGGTCCATATTTTGATGGTACAAACTTTGCTAGTTGGAAACATAAGATGAAAATGCATATTCTTGGTCATAACCCCGCCGTTTGGGCTGTTGTTCGTGTTGGCTTGCAAGGTGATTTCTTTGAGGATGGCAAGGAACCGGATCGTGAAGCAACCCCGGAAGAATTGAAGATGTTGCAATACAATGCTCAAGCTTGTGACATTCTCTTCAACGGTTTGTGTCCGGAAGAATTCAACAAAATCAGCCGCCTCGAGAATGCAAAGGAAATTTGGGATACTTTGGTTGATATGCATGAGGGTACCGAGTCCGTCAAGGAATCTAAGTTGGATGTGCTCCAAAGTCAACTTGACAAGTTCAAAATGAAGGATGGTGAAGGAGTCGCTGAGATGTACTCTAGGCTTGCTCTCATCACAAATGAGATTGCCGGCTTAGGAAGTGAAGAGATGACCGACAAATTCATCATCAAGAAGATACTTAGAGCTTTGGATGGAAAATATGATACCGTCTGCACATTGATCCAAATGATGCCAAATTACAAAGATCTCAAGCCCACGGAAGTCATTGGAAGGATTGTCGCTCATGAAATGTCACTCAAGGACAAAGAGGAGCTACACAACAAGTCAAGTGGTGCTTACAAAGCCTCAACCGATGCTCCAACAATTTCAAGTGACAACCTAGTATCAAATGAAGAGATTAGCCTAATGGTGAAAAGGTTCAACAAGTTCTACAAGAACAAAGGAAAAGAAAGAAGCTCTAGCTCAAGACATTATGAGAGAAGATCATCAAGTCATGACCATAATTGTTACAATTGTGGGAAGCCCGGACACAACTCCAATGAGTGTACGGCTCCCTACAAGAAAAGAGACGAATCACCAAGAGGAAGACATAGAAGAGATGAATCACCTCATAAGGAGAGAAGGAGTAGAGATGATCATTATGAACGAAGACACTCTCGAAGGAGCAAGGATTCAGAGAGGAAGGACAAGTCATCTAGGAGCTACACAAGAAGAAGACATCAAGCTCATGTTGGTGAATGGGTTTCCGACTCCGACAACCACTCCGAGAGAAGGTATTACTCCAACTCCGACTATAGTCAAGATGAAGGTGTTGCCGGACTTGCACTTGTGTCATCCAACTCCTATGTTCTATTTGACTCACCAAATGAAGGAATTGGAAGATGCTTCATGGCAAAAGGCCCCAAGGTATCACACCCCGAGTATCTTGATTTCAATAGTGATGAAGATGATTTGCTTGGTGATGATGATTTACTTGTTGATAGGGCTAGTGATGTGAGCTATAATGAAAATGCAAGTAATCATGATAGTCAAGAGGAAACGAGTGACAATGCTATGAAGGAGATTGAGCATCTAACTAAAGAACTAAATGCTCTTAAGTTAACTCATGAAACAACTCAAGAGGATCATGGAGAACTTCTAAGAACTCATGAGAGGCTACGCTTCGAGAAGCTAAATTTAGAGCAAGAGCATGAGTTTCTTAAAGCTATCAATGACGATCTTCGAAAGAAGAGTTCTTCATATCTTGCCAAGCGTTTACTCTTGTCTACCTTTATGCCACAAGTTAAATCTAAGCAAACTAGCAACAAGGGTAAAAATGGTTCTACCTCTAGTAGTAACAATAACAATGCTAAATCCAATATTGTTGCTTTTAGTAGTTCTATTGATTTCACTAACGATTCTCTTAGCCAAGTTACACTTGAGCAAGAAAATATGCTATTGAAAGGAATTATAGAAAAAGGTGTCTACAAGAGCCTTGCCGGGAGTAAGCAATTTGAGGAAATTGTACGCAAGCAAGGAAGGCACCGGAAGAACCAAGGTGTTGGTTTTGAACGAAAGTTCATTGCCGATGGAGTTGAGTGGGAAGAAGGTCAATACCCCAAGACGAAGTTTGTTCCTCAACAAGAGAAGTATGATCCTACTTCCTTCAAGGGAACACAAGCTCAAGAAGATCTTCCACCACAAGACCACAAGCTAAAAGGCAAGGACAAGCTTCAAGAAGAGATTGATTCATTTCAAGAAGCTCCTCAAGCCATGGTCAAGTGGGTTCCCAAGACTTCATCAAGTTCTACTTCATCAAGTGCTACTACAACTCCAAGGATTCCCATCAAGTTGATGTGGGTCCAAAAGAAGAAGAACTAGAGAGTTCTTGAGGGTGACTCCGCCAACAAACTTCACTCATATTCTTTATGGCAAGAACCTGTGCAACCAACTTTCACATTTTGCACTAGTTCATGGAGTCACAAACCCTCTTGTTGGTAAGACAAGGGACAAGGTAATCAATGCATTCATGGACATCATCATATGTGTATTTCACTCTATGTCTATGGATATCCTTGTATGTTCCTTGTGTGGGACTAACCCATGTAGGTATTGAAAGCACAAAACTCCAAAGGATTGCTCCCAACTCTTGATGGTCTACATCAACATTGAGCATCCACATCTTGAACATCTACATGAAGTCATCATCGACAAAACCCAAGGTTAGTTCATCCCTCTTAGGGGGGATATCACATCTAGGGGGAGCTTTGCTCTAAATAATTGAGCCAAAGCAACTCTAATGGTGTGAACACATCAATGCTTTATGTAAAAGTGGTAACCCCACTTGTGCTTAAACGATGAGTATGACCTATGATCAAATGTTCTCATTTGGCTCCTAAGTCAATATACTCATATATAGATGACCTAGTCATCGCCATTGCTTGATAGATGCTAGAATTGGTTGTGCATGTTTGACACATATTTCATTTGCAATCTTATTGTGTGAGCATGTTGGTTTGCATGTTTTCATCATTCGAGGACATCCATTTGTTGTTTTGATTGTCTTGGTTTCTCTGGCCAAATGGATGTACAAGAATGCCTAAGAACTTTCTCTAGCTATCTATGCTTTCTTGTCTCAAATTCTATTCTTGCTGCATCACAAAAATTGAACAAGTCTTTTTCAGACCCTCCGGGTGAGGAGCACTCGGAGCCACCGATCTGAAAGGGCTGAACCTCCAACACCTTCTAATTGATTTCGGCAGAACCAACTCACTCAAACTCGGTCGAACCAAAATCATTTAGATTGATCTAGGTTTTCATCTCGGTGCTACCGTTTAGACCAAATCGGTGCCACCGAGTTGCTGTAACTGCAAGCAGTTGCACGTCTCGGTGCTACCGATTTGTTCCACTCGGTGCCACCGACAGCACATGGGTATATATATCCAGCGGCCCGTGCAGTTGAAAGTTACTTCAAACGTCACGCGCCCGCGCCCCGTTGCTGCCGCCCCTTTGGTCTCCGGATCGTCGCCGTCGTCTCCTGTGCGCCTTCGCCGCAGGACTCCACCGCCGTCAACGGCAATCTGCCCCGCCGTTGCCGCCGTAGTGAATCTCCACCAAGTTAGGGTGAGATTCGATCCCTTTCGTGCTTCCAATTTCCGATTCAATGCACGATAGGAATGCCATATATCTTGCCACGAATGCAATACTCTTTCCACCAGATTAGTTCGTAAGAACAAGATTCGAGCAAAATTTTTAGGGTTAGGTTTCCGCCGAATGCATCTCGGACCGACCGATTCGAAGTTTTCGGTCCTACTGATTTGGCCCTCGCCATAGCACTAGTACATCTCGGTGCCACCGAGTTGTGTGAATCGGTGAGACCGAAAGTAAATCTCAGTGAAACCCTAGCATCTCGGAGCCACCGAAACCCATCTCGGTCTGACCGAAGTGGTGTGCAAGGTTTCTGTGGTGTGCTTCGGTATCACCGAGATTATCAACTTGGTCCATCTGAACTGCATTCTGTGAAAACCTAGAACTAAAGTTTGAACTCATTTTTATGAAAAACAATCTGCTTTTTGTGATGACTCATCTACTCTACCCATACCCATCTATTCACAGGGTCAGCTCAGCAAGATGTCAGACAACAGTGACAGTCAGAACAGGTCTGAACAGCAGGCATATATGAATGAAGGGTCAAGCCCAGCTACAAGTTCCTATGAAGGAGAGAGGAGCTCTCCAGATCTTCCTAAAGCTGCAACCAGAACAAGAAAGAAGAAAACCTCAGACAGTGAGGATGAGGACTTTGTTGCAAGTGAAGCTGCAACTAAGAAAAAGAGAATAGTGCTTGCTAAGGAGTACAACACAAAGCCTACTTCTACCAAAGGAAGAACTGCTGTGAGGAAAATTCCCAAGCAGACTGTGCAATACACTCTTGAAGAGCCTAGTGACACTGAACCAGCTGCCAAGAAGAAGAGGATAAAGAAAACTACTGCCCGTGTGATTGGCAGACCCTCCATGATGATTGAGGAGGAAGAGGAGGAGGATGAGCCAGCTACTGCACCCCCTGCAAAAGCTCAAAAGCTCATGTCTGATGCAATCAAGAATGCTGCACCCTCCAAGTCCAAGCCTAAGGTGTCAGCACCAAAGAGATCAACCAGGAACATATCAGCTGCAGAGAAGAACAAGGCCCCAGTGCCTGAGTCAACTGTTGATGAAGAGCCTCTAGTTCTCAGAAATTTGAAGCCTAAGATTCCAGACCATGACAATGCACACCCAGTCGCAGAGAACATGATGCTAAGAAAGGACAAAGGACTGCGTCAGTGGAGACAGTCAGATCCTTATGCTATAAGAAGAAGGACAGCATGTGATTATCGCTTTCACACTCGAGAGCAACATGACTTTTATGAGACAGTTTTGCTTGATAAGAAGCCCATAGTCAGTGACATGAAGTGGGTGGACTGGGAATACATCGATGAGAATGAAGATTACTTTCCCCATGTCCTTGAAAGCTTCAGGATTGCAGGAGTTGACGAGTTTGTTGGACAGAAATTTACCAAGTGGAATGATGAGATGATCATGCAATTTTACTCTACTGCTCATTTCTATCCAGATGGCAGAATAGTGTGGATGACTGAGGGCATAAGATACCAGTCAACCATCTCTGAGTGGGCAAATCTTCTTGGTGCACCCAAGGAAGAGGACGATGACATTGCCATTTATGCCAAGCTCAAGATGGATCACAACTCCATGCCAACATGTACATTGCAATTCCTCAGAAGGACCTTGAGACTCACAAACTTGGATCAATGAAGCATCTGCTACCAGGATTAGCCACAACGAACACCATATTGCGGTACACTCTGCTACCCAAGTCAGGAGATGACAAGATGATTCGTGGCCACTCCATCAATTTGCTGCATTTATTTGATACACCTCAGAAATTCAAGGTGATGAGCCTGATAGTAGAGACTATCAAGAGGACTGCAGCAGATCAGAAGAGATCGTGCGGATATGCTCCACATATACAGTTTTTGATCAATTCCATGCTCGGAACCAGCACATATCTCCTTGATTGAGAGCACTTGCCACTCCGTCCATATTTTGAGGACAATGTCATAGTGATGGATCCTTCGCATCCCACTTCAGCACAAGCCCAAGAGGAGATCCGCAAAGCAGCAGAAGCAAAAGCAGCTCAGGAGGCATCAGCTCCAAATGCACCCATTGCCAATCTCAAGACACCCAAGGATCAAATGACATATCTGCTTGAAGCCACTCTGAGGATTGAGCGAAGTTTGGCCAACCTCACCCAGACCCAGGCTAGTTTTGAGCGGATCATTGAGACTAAATTTCATGATTTGGATGTCAAGGTGACAGAGATTCAGACTTCAGTAGAACAGCTGCAGGGAGATGTTGATGCTGTCAAGCTAGCCAGATCAGATGACAGTGGAGATGATAGACCAACCACAGAGAGATTCCAGTCAGTGCCTTGGGCAGCCAGGTTTGCTGCGATACCAGTTGTGGATCCACGGACCACAGTATCTGCACCAGCCGCCACTGCCACAGTGCCACCACAGGTCTCCACTCCACCGGTCCAACAGACATCGTCAGAAGCCTTCGCGGATGCTCTCATCTCAACGCTATCTACGCACACCGGAGCTGCTAGCAGGAGATCGCCTTTAGGAGCTTCGGAGGACCGCGTTTAGAGTGCCGATTAGTCCTATACTGATTCGATCTTTTTGGTACTTGTTGCCAAAGGGGGAGAATTTGTATAGATCATAGGCTTCGAGAGAGAGTGTGTTTTGGTTTTTCTCTCAAGAGTTCTTTTGCTACCTATTTGCTTGTTGGTACTTTGCTATGTGTGTGCTTGCTACAGTGCCTGTCGTTTATGCTTGTGAGATACTATGTTGATTGATCATATTATGCCTATTGTGATGTTCCATGTTTATCTTTATCATTATCTTGTATGATCAATTACTTATGTTGGTGATGCGTGCTTACTTTTCAAATCATATCATTTTGCGCGCTCCACCAAGATGTATGTGACATGGAAGAGTGACCCATGAGCCTAATCGATTGTGCATTTGCATTCAAACGCAAATTTTTAATAATGCACAAATTTAGGGGGAGCTCTTGCTTATCACATACTTCTCAAAGCGACGATGTATTTCATTCATTTAATCATTTGTCGAAGCTTTGATCTGTATGTTGTCATCAATTACCAAAAAGGGGGAGATTGAAAGAACATTTGCTCCCTTGGTGGTTTTGGTAATTCATAACAACATATATCTCATTGAACTAATGTCCATTCAAGATTAAGATTTCAGGATGTTCAATGTTTGGCATGGCATGGACTAGAGATGTGGACCCCTCAAAATGCTAAGGACAAGGATTGGCAAAAGATCAAGACTCTACATTTTTGGTTTAGTGATCCAAGATCACATTGAGTCCATAGGAAAGCCAATACTGTTAAAAGGGGATGAGGTGTTGCTTAATGATCGTTTTGCTCAAGTGCTTAGTGACAGTACTCCTAAACCCTCAACCACTCTCTCTAACCAAATATGTCCTAAACCTACATTCCAACTCGGCCCCACCGATATTTCCAATCCGGCCCCACCGAGTTCATACAAGACTTAGCCACTGCCAAAACCCTAACAAATCGGATTCACCGAAATGGATCTCGGTCCCACCGAGATGGCCTTGCCAACTCTCTATAATCGGTTGCATTCACTTCGGTCTCACCGAGTTATGCAAATCGGTCTCACCGAGATGGCTTGCCAAGTCTCTGTTGCCTTATTGCTTCACTTCGGTCCAACCGAGTTGATGCAATCGGTGCCACCGAGATGTGGATTGCCCTAAGCCATTGCACTTCGGTCCATCTGAGTTGTCCGTATCGGTCCCACCGAGATTCCTAAAGTTCATATCTTTTACACAGTTCGGTGCTACCGAGATTATCGTTTCGGTGCCACCGAGTTGGGTCAAAAGTGTGTAACGGTTGGATTTTGTGTGGAGGCTATATATACCCCTCCACCACATCCTTCTCAGTAAGGAGAGGCATCAGAACGTGCCTACACTTCCACCATACATTTTCTGAGGGAGAACCACCTACTCATGTGTTGAGATCAAGATATTCCATTCCTACCATTTGAACCTTGATGTCTAGCCTTTCCCAAGTTGCTTTCCACTCAAATCCTTCATCCACCATAGCCAAATCTGTGAGGAGTGTTTGAGTGCTGGGAAGACTATCATTTGAAGCACAAGAGCAAGGAGTTCATCAACAACACACCGTCTATTACCTTTTGGAGAGTGGTGTCTCCTAGATTGGTTAGGTGTCACTTGGGAGCCTCCGACATGATGTGGAGTTGAACCAAGAGTTTGTAAGGGCAAGGAGATCGCCTACTTCGTGAAGATCTACCCCGAGTGAGGCTAGATTCGTGGACGTAAGCCATGGTGGAATAGACAAGGTTGCTTCTTCGTGGACCCTTCGTGGGTGGAGCCCTCCGTGGACTCGCGCATCCGTTACCCTTCGTGGATTGAAGTCTCCATCAACATGGACGTACGATAGCACCGCCTATCGGAACCACGCCAAAAACCACCGTGTCTTCATTGCGTTTGAAATCTCCGATCCCCTCCTTTACATACATATGCAATTGCTTACATTCCGCTGCTATACTCTTAGAATTGCATGTGTAGGGTGATGCTTGACATGTACTATTGCTAAAATCTGCCCACAACTAAAATTGGGAGAAGGTTAGGTTTTATTTGGTCAAGTAGTCTAATCACCCCCCCTCTAGACATACTTTCGATCCTACAAGTGGTATCAGAGCTTTGGTCTCCGTAAGCCTTGATTTCCATTGCTTTGGTGATCATAGCCTTGGTTTCACAACCTAGGAGAGTATGGCGTCTAGTGAGGGTAACTATCACCGTAGAGGTCCATATTTTGATGGTACAAACTTTGCTAGTTGGAAACATAAGATGAAAATGCATATTCTTGGTCATAACCCCGCCGTTTGGGCTGTTGTTCGTGTTGGCTTGCAAGGTGATTTCTTTGAGGATGGCAAGGAACCGGATCGTGAAGCAACCCCGGAAGAATTGAAGATGTTGCAATACAATGCTCAAGCTTGTGACATTCTCTTCAACGGTTTGTGTCCGGAAGAATTCAACAAAATCAGCCGCCTCGAGAATGCAAAGGAAATTTGGGATACTTTGGTTGATATGCATGAGGGTACCGAGTCCGTCAAGGAATCTAAGTTGGATGTGCTCCAAAGTCAACTTGACAAGTTCAAAATGAAGGATGGTGAAGGAGTCGCTGAGATGTACTCTAGGCTTGCTCTCATCACAAATGAGATTGCCGGCTTAGGAAGTGAAGAGATGACCGACAAATTCATCATCAAGAAGATACTTAGAGCTTTGGATGGAAAATATGATACCGTCTGCACATTGATCCAAATGATGCCAAATTACAAAGATCTCAAGCCCATGGAAGTCATTGGAAGGATTGTCGCTCATGAAATGTCACTCAAGGACAAAGAGGAGCTACACAACAAGTCAAGTGGTGCTTACAAAGCCTCAACCGATGCTCCAAAAATTTCAAGTGACAACCTAGTATCAAATGAAGAGATTAGCCTAATGGTGAAAAGGTTCAACAAGTTCTACAAGAACAAAGGAAAAGAAAGAAGCTCTAGCTCAAGACATTATGAGAGAAGATCATCAAGTCGTGACCGTAATTGTTACAATTGTGGGAAGCCCGGACACTACTCCAATGAGTGTACGGCTCCCTACAAGAAAAGAGACAAATCACCAAGAGGAAGACATAGAAGAGATGAATCACCTCATAAGGAGAGAAGGAGTAGAGATGATCATTATGAACGAAGACACTCTCGAAGGAGCAAGGATTCAGAGAGGAAGGAAAAGTCATCAAGGAGCTACACAAGAAGAAGACATCAAGCTCATGTTGGTGAATGGGTTTCCGGCTCCGACTCCGACAACCACTCCGAGAGAAGGTACTACTCCAACTCCGAGTATAGTCAAGATGAAGGTGTTGCCGGACTTGCACTTGTGTCATCCAACTCCTATGATATATTTGACTCACCAAATGAAGGAATTGGAAGATGCTTCATGGCAAAAGGCCCCAAGGTATCACACCCCGAATATCTTGATTTCAATAGTGATGAAGATGATTTGCTTGGTGATGATGATTTACTTGTTGATAGGGCTAGTGATATGAGCTATAATGAAAATGCTAGTAATCATGATAGTCAAGAGGAAACGAGTGACAATGCTATGAAGGAGATTGAGCGTCTAACTAAAGAACTAAATGCTCTTAAGTTAGCTCATGAAACGACTCAAGAGGATCATAGAGAACTTCTAAGAACTCATGAGAAGCTACGCTTCGAGAAGCTAAATTTAGAGCAAGAGCATGAGTTTCTTAAAGCTATCAATGACGATCTTCGAAAGAAGAGTTCTTCATATCTTGCCAAGCGTTTACTCTTATCTACCTTTATGCCACAAGTTAAATCTAAGCAAACTAGCAACAAGGGTAAAAATGGTTCTACCTCTAGTAGTAACAATAACAATGCTAAATCCAATATTGTTGCTTCTAGTAGTTCTATTGATTTCACTAACGATTCTCTTAGCCAAGTTACACTTGAGCAAGAAAATATGCTATTGAAAGTAATTATATAAAAAGGTGTGTACAAGAGCCTTGCCGGGAGTAAGCAATTTGAGGAAATTGTACGCAAGCAAGGAAGGCACCGGAAGAACCAAGGTGTTGGTTTTGAACGAAAGTTCAATGCCGATGGAGTTGAGTGGGAAGAAGGTCAATACCCCAAGACGAAGTTTGTTCCTCAACAAGAGAAGTATGATCCTACTTCCTTCAAGGGAACACAAGCTCAAGAAGATCTTCCACCACAAGACCACAAGCTAAAAGGCAAGGACAAGCTTCAAGAAGAGATTGATTCATTTCAAGAAGCTCCTCAAGCCATGGTCAAGTGGGTTCCCAAGACTTCATCAAGTTCTACTTCATCAAGTGCTACTACAACTCCAAGGATTCCCATCAAGTTGATGTGGGTCCAAAAGAAGAAGAACTAGAGAGTTCTTGAGGGTGACTCCGCCAACAAACTTCACTCATATTCTTTATGTCAAGAACTGTGCAA
Organism: Elymus sibiricus; assembly: GCA_039707655.1. Classification (NCBI taxonomy): domain Eukaryota; kingdom Viridiplantae; phylum Streptophyta; class Magnoliopsida; order Poales; family Poaceae; genus Elymus; species Elymus sibiricus. Next base: position 160,981,650 of record CM077674.1, on the reverse strand, counting down.
CCAACTTTCTCATTTTGCACTAGTTCATGGAGTCACAAACCCTCTTGTTGGTAAGACAAGGGACAAGGTAATCAATGCATTCTGGACATCATGATATGTGTATTTCACTCTATGTCTATGGATATCCTTGTATGTTCCTTGTGTGGGACTAACCCATGTAGGTATTGAAAGCACAAAACTCCAAAGGATTGCTCCCAACTCTTGATGGTCTACATCAACATTGAGCATCCACATCTTCAACATCTACATGAAGTCATCATCGACAAAACCCAAGGTTAGTTCATCCCTCTTAGGGGGGATATCACATCTAGGGGGAGCTTTGCTCTAAATAATTGAGCCAAAGCAACTCTAATGGTGTGAACACATCAATGCTTTATGTAAAAGTGGTAACCCCACTTGTGCTTAAACGATGAGTATGACCTATGATCAAATGTTCTCATTTGGCTCCTAAGTCAATATACTCATATATAGATGACCTAGTCATCGCCATTTCTTGATAGATGCTAGAATTGGTTGTGCATGTTTGACACATATTTCATTTGCAATCTTATTATGTGAGCATGTTGGTTTGCATGCTTTCATCATTCGAGGACATCCATTTGTTGTTTTGATTGTCTTGGTTTCTCTGGCCAAATGGATGTACAAGAATGCCTAAGAACTTTCTCTAGCTATCTATGCTTTCTTGTCTCAAATTCTATTCTTGCTGCATCACAAAAATTGAACAAGTCTTTTTCGGACCCTCCGGGTGAGGAGCACTCGGAGCCACCGATCTGAAAGGGCTGAACCTCCAAAACCTTCTAATTGATTTCGACAGAACCAACTCACTCAAACTCGGTCGAACCAAAATCATTTAGATTGATCTAGGTTTTCATCTCGGTGCTACCGATTAGACCAACTCGGTGCCACCGAGTTGCTGTAACTGCAAGCAGTTGCACGTCTTGGTGCTACCGATTTGTTCCACTCGGTGCCACCGACAGCACATGGGTATATATATCCAGCGGCCCGTGCAGATGAAAATTACTTCAAACGTCACGCGCCCGCGCCCCATTGCTGCCGCCCCTTTGGTCTCCGGATCGTCGCTGTCGTCTCCTGTGCACCTTCGCCGCAGGTATCCGCCGCCGTCAACGGCAATCTGCCCCGCCGTTGCCGCCGTAGAGAATCTCCACCAAGTTAGGGTGAGATTCGATCCCTTTCGTGCTTCCAATTTCCGATTCAATGCACGATAGGAATGCCATATATCTTGCCACGAATGCAATACTCTTTCCACCAGATTAGTTCGTAAGAACAAGATTCGAGCAAAAATTTTAGGGTTAGGTTTCCGCCAAATGCATCTCGGACCGACCGATTCGAAGTTTTCGATCGTACCGATTTGGCCCTCGCCATCGCACTAGTACATCTCGGTGCCACCGAGTTGTGCGAATCGGTGAGACCGAAAGTAAATCTCAGTGAAACCCTAGCATCTCGGAGCCACCGAAACCCATCTCGGTCTGACCGAAGTGGTGTGCAAGGTTTCTGTAGTGTGCTTCGGTATCACCGAGATTATCAACTCGGTCCATCCGAACTGCATTCTTTGAAAACCTAGAACTAAAGTTTGAACTCATTTTTATGAAAAACAATCTGCTTTTTGTGATGACTCATCTACTCTACCCATACCCATCTATTCACAGGGTCAGCTCAGCAAGATGTCAGACAACAGTGACATTCAGAATAGGTCTGAACAGCAGGCAGATATGAGTGAAGGGTCAAGCCCAGCTGCAAGTTCCTATGAGGGAGAGAGGAGCTCTCCAGATCTTCCTAAAGCTGCAACCAGAACAAGAAAGAAGAAAACCTCAGACAGTGAGGATGAGGACTTTGTTGCAAGTGAAGCTGCAACTAAGAAAAAGAGAATAGTGCTTGCTAAGGAGTACAGCACAAAGCCTACTTCTACCAAAGGAAGAACTGCTGTGAGGAAAGTTCCAAAGCAGACTGTGCAATACACTCTTGAAGAGCCTACTGACACTGAACTAGCTGCCAAGAAGAAGAGGATAAGGAAAACTACTGCCCGTGTGATTGGCAGACCCTCCATGATGATTGAGGAGGAAGTGGAGGAGGATGAGCCAGCTACTGCACCCCCTGCAAAAGCTCAAAAGCTCAAATCTGATGCAATCAAGACTGCTGCACCCTCCAAGTCCAAGCCTAAGGTGTCAGCACCAAAGAGATCAACCAGGAACATATCAGCTGCAGAGAAGAACAAGGCCCCAGTGCCTGAGTCAACTGTTGATAAAGAGCCTCTAGTGCTCAGAAAGTTGAAGCCTAAGATTCCAGACCATGACAATGCACACCCAGTCGCAGAGAACATGATGCTAAGAAAGGACAAAGGACCGCGTCAGTGGAGACAGTCAGATCCTTATGCTATAAGGAGAAGGACAGCATGTGATTATCGCTTTCACACTCGAGAGCAACAGGACTTTTATGAGACAGTTTTGCTTGATAAGAAGCCCATAGTCAGTGACATGAAGTGGGTGGACTGGGAATACATCGATGAGAATGAAGATTACTTTCCCCATGTCCATGAAAGCTTCAGGATTGCAGGAGTTGACGAGTTTGTTGGACAGAAATTGACCTAGTGGAATGATGAGATGATCATGCAATTTTACTCTACTGCTCATTTCTATCCAGATGGCAGAATAGCGTGGATGACTGAGGGCATAAGATACCAGTCAACTATCTCTGAGTGGGCAAATCTTCTTGGTGCACCCAAGGAAGAGGACGATGACATTGACATTTATGCCAAGCTCAAGATGGATCACAACTCCATGGCCAACATGTACACTGCAATTCCTCAGAAGGACCTTGAGACTCACAAACTTGGATCAGTGAAGCATCTGCTACCAGGATTAGCCACAACGAACACCATATTGTGGTACACTCTGCTACCGAAGTCAGGAGATGACAAGATGATTCGTGGCCACTCCATCAATTTGCATTTATTTGATACACCAAAGAAATTCAAGGTGATGAGCCTGATAGTAGAGACTATCAAGATGACTGCAGTAGATCAGAAGAGATCGTGCGGATATGCTCCACATATACAGTTATTGATCAATTCCATGGTCAGAACCAACACATATCTCCTTGATCGAGAGCACTTGCCACTCAGTTTAGATTTTGAGGACAATGTCATAGTGATGGATCCTTCGCATCCCACTTCAGCACAAGCCCAAGAGGAGATCCGCAAAGCAGCAGAAGCAAAAGCAGCTCAGGAGGCATCAACTCCAAATGCACCCATTGCCAATCTCAAGACACCCAAGGATCAAATGACATATCTGCTTGAAGCCACTCTGAGGATTGAGCAAAGTTTGGCCAACCTCACCCAGACCCAGGCTAGTTTTGAGCGGATCATTGAGACTAAATTTCATGATTTGGATGTCAAGGTGACAGAGATTCAGACTTCAGTAGAACAGCTGCAGGGAGATGTTGATGCTGTCAAGCTAGCCAGATCAGATGACAGTGGAGATGATAGACCAACAACAGAGAGATTCCAGTCAGTGCCTAGGACAGCCAGGTTTGCTGCGATACCAGTTGTGGATCCACGGACCATAGTATCTACACCGGCCGCCACTGCCACAGTGCCACCACAGGTCTCCACTCCACCGGTCCAGCAGACATCGTCAGAAGCCTTCGCGGATGCTCTCATCAAAACACCATCTACGCACACCGGAGCTGCCAGCAGGAGATCGCCTTCAGGAACTTCGGAGGACCGCGTTTAGAGTGCCGACTAGTCCTATACTGATTCGATCTTTTTGGTACTTGTTGCCAAAGGGGGAGAATTCGTATAGATCATAGGCTTCGAGAGAGAGTGTGTTTTGGTTTTTCTCTCAAGAGTTCTTTTGCTACCTATTTGCTTGTTGGTACTTTGCTATGTGTGTGCTTGCTACAGTGCCTGTCGTTTATGCTTGTGAGATACTATGTTGATTGATCATATTATGCCTATTGTGATATTCCATGTTTATCTTTATCATTATCTTGTATGATCAATTACTTATGTTGGTGATGCGTGCTTACTTTTCAAATCATATCATTTTGCGCGCTCCACCAAGATGTATGTGACATGGAAGAGTGACTCATGAGCCTAATCGATTGTGCATTTGCATTCAAACGCAAATTTTTAATAATGCACAAATTTAGGGGGAGCTCTTGCTTATCACATACTTCTCAAAGCGACGATGTATTTCATTCATTTAATCATTTTTCGAAGCTTTGATCTATATGTTGTCATCAATTACCAAAAAGGGGGAGATTGAAAGCACATTTGCTCCCTTGGTGGTTTTGGTAATTCATAACAACATATATCTCATTGAACTAATGTCCATTCAAGATTAAGATTTCAGGATGTTCAATGTTTGGCATGGCATGGACTAGAGATGTGGACCCCTCAAAATGCTAAGGACAAGGATTGGCAAAAGATCAAGACTCTACATTTTTGGTTTAGTGATCCAAGATCACATTGAGTCCATAGGAAAGCCAATACTATTAAAAGGGGATGAGGTGTTGCTTAATGATCGTGTTGCTCAAGTGCTTAGTGACAGTACTCCTAAACCCTCAACCACTCTCTCTAACCAAATATGTCCTAAACCTACAATCCAACTCGGCCCCACCGATATTTCCAATTCGGCCCCACCGAGTTCATCCAAGACTTAGCCATTGCCAAAACCCTAACAAATCGGATTCACCGAAATGGATCTCGGTCCCACCGAGATGGCCTTGCCAACTCACTGTAATCGGTTGCATTCACTTCGGTCTCACCGAGTTATGCAAATCGGTCTCACCGAGATGGCTTGCCAAGTCTCTGTTGCCTTATTGCTTCACTTCGGTCCAACCGAGTTGATGCAATCGGTGCCACCGAGATGAGGATTGCCCTAAGCCATTGCACTTCGGTCCATCCGAGTTGTCCGTATCGGTCCCACCGAGATTCCTAAAGTTCATAACTTTTACACTGTTTGGTGCTACCGAGATTATCGTTTCGGTGCCACCGAGTTGGGTCAAAAGTGTGTAACGGTTGGATTTTGTGTGGATGCTATATATACCCCTCCACCACATCCTTCTCAGTAAGGAGAGCCATCAGAACGTGCCTACACTTCCACCATACATTTTCTGAGAGAGAACCACCTACTCATGTGTTGAGATCAAGATATTCCATTCCTACCATTTGAACCTTGATCTCTAGCCTTTCCCAAGTTGCTTTCCACTCAAATCCTTCATCCACCATAGCCAAATCTGTGAGGAGTGTTTGAGTGCTGGGAAGACTATCATTTGAAGCACAAGAGCAAGGAGTTCATCAACAACACACCGTCTATTACCTTTTGGAGAGTGGTGTCTCCTAGATTGGTTAGGTGTCACTTGGGAGCCTCCGACATGATGTGGAGTTGAACCAAGAGTTTGTAAGGGCAAAGAGATCGCCTACTTCGTGAAGATCTACCCCGAGTGAGGCTAGTCCTTCGTGGACGTAAGCCATGGTGGAATAGACAAGGTTGCTTCTTCGTGGACCCTTCGTGGGTGGAGCCCTCCGTGGACTCGCGCAGCCGTTACCCTTCGTGGGTTGAAGTCTCCATCAACGTGGACGTACGATAGCACCACCTATCGGAACCACGCCAAAAACCACCGTGTCTTCATTGCGTTTGAAATCTCCGATCCCCTCCTTTACATACATATGCAATTGCTTACATTCCGCTGCTATACTCTTAGAATTGCATGTGTAGGGTGATGCTTGACATGTACTATTGCTAAAATCTGCCCACAACTAAAATTGGGAGAAGGTTAGGTTTTATTTGGTCAAGTAGTCTAATCACCCCCCCTCTAGACATACTTTCGATCCTACATAATATCCTACTCATGTGTGGTGTTCTTGATCTTGGCGTAGATTACAATATGAGGGAGTTCAACCCTCAGCCTAGTGCCCTCCTCATGGTTTATATAGGGTCCACTAGGAGGGTTGTCACAATGGGCTAGTATTAAATGCTATTAATGGTCTTAAGCATGACGAGTGTTTGTGGCTGTTATTAATGGTAACTGCCATATTTAACTAGATAATGCCACCGTTGGGTAATGACATCATTGTTGGCATCGTGAGGGTCATGGTATCTTAAGACATAGCAGACTATAGGGCAACCGGCTGCCCCTGTCTTGGTGATGACCGACTGTTGGTACTTGTCCATCAGGGGGTGTAGGATCCAATTATAGGCACTTAGCCCGTTGGTGAGGACCCCCCCTAGACTTTGATTCCTTGGGCTGTAACATTGATGGGCTTAGTGTGTGACCCCTTGGACCTTTGTCTCTTGGACTGTATCATTGATGGGATTGAGCCCTTGGCTGGGCCATTAAGTACCCGTGGGCCTATCTCGTAGGTATTCCCCAGACAGACGGTGGCGCAAAAATTCCTTGATAGTTAGGAAGGTGTATATATGGAGCCAGGGGCATCGGGAGTCAGTGGAGAGGATGCTTATGTGCCCCATGTGGCGCGACTAGGACCTAGCTGCATGGAGGCCCATGCCCACCCCTTAGAAAAATCTAGGCTTGGTGTGGTCTCCTGGTGATTTTCTCTAGCAGGATTTTTTTTTCTCTATTTTTTGGGTCCCCAGAAAATAATTATTCTGTTGCATAAAAAACAGCAGAAAAACGCAACTATCACTTGGCACTAGATTAATATGTTAGTCTAATAAAATCATAGAGAAGTGTGCTAAACTATGTATAAATGATATAAATGTAACATGAGCCTAACAAAAATTACGTATACGTTGAAGACGAATTAATCACATGAGTTATATGATCACGTATGGGCTAAAAAGGGGCTAATGTGAGGGTTCTCGCCGGAAAAATATTTTTACATTTGAAAAAATGAGGATGTTTGCACAAAAGCCCCTGGCTTTTCAATAAAATACGGTTCGGTCCCTCCACCAAAGAAAATTGCCGAAGATCCAAGAGATCTTCTTAGAATCGCAAAAAAAAAATCACTGAAAAAACAGCAAATTACTAGAAAAATTAGGGGGGAATTTCAAAATATTGTAAAAATTATAAAATACATAAAAATGGAGGGGCCCCAGAAAAATGAAAGAAAAATATGAGGATGTTAAGAAAAAGAAGGGCATCATCATGGCATTTCTTTTCTCATGTTCGGGCAAGGATTTCTCTTTCCCTCTTCGTTGGAGATCATCGGAAGCTTAGAAAAATGGGGAAGCATATCTGAAAAAGATTAAAAGAGGCATCCAAGACCCCCCATACTTTCCATAAATTGCAGAAGGGCTTCATATTTTTGCAACATATTTCTCTAGATGAGAATAAATCATAGAAGGGCTCCATATTAATGAACCATATTTGTTGAGAAGAAAATAAATTGTAGAAGGGCTCCATATTCACGCAACATATACTTTGAGACATAAATAAATAGTAGAAGGGCCACAAATTGCTGCAAGATTTTTCTGACGCATACATGACTCTATAAAATTTTGCAGAGTTGCTCTAATTCCTACAAGGCTTTTGCAAAGTCATACATGACTCTATAAGACTCTATAAAATTTGCAGAAGCACCCTTAATTTCTGGTAGGTATTTTTGAAGATAGATATAACTCCACAAAATTCGCAAAAGCCCTAGATTGCAGCAATATATTTCTTGAAGTTGGAAATAAACCGACAAAACCACAAAGACAAGCATGAAGAGCCTAATGTAATAGGAGAGGTTCCCACTAAGGTAAGGGGGCCTGCATGTGCCAAGTTTTCCCCCTCTTTTCTTCAGCCGCACCTTGCCCTGGACATTAGCAACAAGCAACCTAGCTCATCAAATGCCCTTCATCTCCGTCAAAGAAGAATCAAGCTTACCGACAAGGCCAAGAAATCAAGAGACATTGACCAAGATCCAAGTATTTAAAAGCACAAACGATGACTTTCTTGACTTTGGCTCAAAGGGACACATGTTGATGGAATAACTATATTTGTTAGGGTGGTTCGAGTCCTACATGGCACCCACATGGATAGTTAATAAGTGTCAAATGTAATCAGCACAAGTCCAAGCAAGCTACCTTGAGTCCAAACAAGCCAACCCAGTCAATAAAACTTCAAGCAACTCTTCATGATACAAGTGAAAGGAAGAAGAACAAATCAAAGATGGAGGCTGAGAAGCCCAAGCCCAAATAAGAGAGCATTCATATGGTTGAGGGAATTTCCCTCCCATGGGCCAAAAATCTCCTCCTAGCCCAACTAGGAGCACATAGACTCATGGACTAAAGATTACCTTATTTTACCCCCGCCTCCTAATCTTAAGGGTAGCATTGCTTAGTTGCTAATGCCCCTAGGCTATAAATACCTCCATGGGCATGCAACTCAGTCACTCCCACTTGAATAAACTCAATAGGAGAGCCATTCCCTCCAGTCTCCTTAGAACCAAGGTTCAGGGGGTCGAATCTTGGAGTCTGAGGGACCTTGTAAGGCTTAGACCATCGGGAGTCATGGGACTTCAAAAGCGACAACATTCTAAGCCTTCTGTGCACTGAGCACCCCTATTGATGACTCTCCTCGAAGGACGTAGGCCGGGCTCCCACGAGGTGACTAGACCTATTTTAAAAACATCGTGGCGGTTTGTCGGTGTATGTCGACCTTTGCTATAAGGTCGTCATACACACACCTGCTCACATTTCATTAACCACACTACTAAAGATTCCCCTAGTCGAAAATTATTTCCATAACAAATACATAGATGTACCCAAAAAAGGTTGTTCGCCTCAACGAGACACATAACTTTCATGTTGCACACTTTTCTGTTTGTGATCATCATCATGACACTCCTTCGAAATCCACCAAATTCAGCTATCCCGTCTGTCATCTACCTAGCTAAAAAATTGGCTCATTTCACAATGAAAAGTCAATGGGAGATAGAACCCACCTAGAGACACTATAAAACACAAAGAAGAATAAAGTGTGGGATAATCCGAGATAAATCTCAAGAATAGCATGATTAAACTCAAAAGGATGTGTGTAAGATACACTCATCACCGCATCGATGAGCATCATCGACTCTACTTACGTTGCAGGTTAACGTGTCAATGATTGTCGTCTCTTATCTACATTATGTTCTTGTGTATATGTGGTAGATTTTTTTTTGTGCTAAGGTTGCATGCCAGATATCCTAACAATCATTTAGTCTTTTGATATATTTTATCTTTGAAACCAAAAACAATATTTTCCGAGACTAAGTAGCATGTACAACGCGGACCCTCAAACCTCCTACATCCGTCCAGACCGAGAGGTCCTGTTGTGTTTTGGAGATTGTTGACAGAAACAGGCATGGACTGATTTGTTTGCTAGTGCACACAGAGAGAAATAGCCCATGCAGTACCGAAGAGAATGTTGTCGCTGGTGTCCAGTTCGAAGAACTTCACCGAAGAATATTTGCACCGCAGAGAAGAATGTGCTACATCCTTTGTGGTCTTGCATACGAGAAGAATGACATGAAGGAGTTGACCCCTCAAAAATTTATTGCTGACATGAAGCAATTGGTTCGGTGATTCTGTCCGAACAAAATTGACTGCAGCGATGGAAGATGAAGACGAAGTGAAGACGTAGCATTCTTTTCGTTGTTCTTCTTCCATTTATTTGAGTCATAGGACCTCCGTACTATTAAGAGGGGTATAGGTTCTCGAAGCTTAGATCCGCTGTGATGCTTAGCCCAAACCTATGCCAGACTGAGAGAAATCTCTTTATGTGTCGAATGATTACCTGCCAGCAGAAGACGTTGTTCTTCAGTGCTGCAGGAGTTATCTTTCGAACTGAGGAGTTAGCATTACTTGCTCCGCAAGGAATGTTACCGTTGTGCTCAATTTCCGACCGTTGGACTCGTGTCGTTCGGCCGTTGTCTGCTCCACACGTCCAATTTGGTCTTTTCCCTTCAGGGAAGGCTGCGGCTATAAATAGCCACCCCGCTCCAACGTTGCCCGTTGGCTGCTTCGCTTAAGATTTCTGAGAAGATTGATTGAGCATCCCCTCTCTGAGTGATTTGAGTTCAAGATCCACCGAGAGAAAAATCAAGAGCCAAAACTTAGACAGTGGTTGTGCATCACAGTAGTTCTGAGTTAGAGTTCTTGTACCTATTACTCTTGAGAGCTGCACACTCTCTAGATGGATAGGTGTCGGCTCGAGTGTCGAAGAGTAATTGTCTTCACCGAGCAAGATCTTCAGCAACCAAGAGTCATTGTGGTTTGCGAAGAAGTCTGTCGAAGGTTTGGAGATCGCCGACAAGTATCTACCACAAGTGAAATCAACTGGAGTCTGATCAGCTCCGAGTTGAAGGAGAATAGGGCGAAGAGAGTTTATCTTCTGTGTTAAATCACAACCCCTCCAACCAGACGTAGTCCTTTGGCAGAAGGGCGAACTGGTCTACCAAATTCATCTGTCGCCGTCGAGCACCACTGATTCATTCTATTTCACTGCATTTCTTTCAGCAGTTTACATTCGTGCTCGGTGCCGATAGTTTCATCTGATCAATCATAGTTCGTCAACTATCTATTGCATCCTCATCAATCATTTCTTTCGTCTCATGTTAATTTATTTTCTTTGTACTACTGTATGTCAGCGTGATTTCATTCAGTGCCGAATCCATTCACCTTGTCACCATTTCAGTACTTTTTCATCGCAGTTTATATCATGTTTTCCCTCGTGCTACTGCATCTGTTCGTATAGTGCATAACCTTCATATCTGTCAAACCTGTGTTCGAACAATTACTGCTTCCTACATCGATAGATATGTTCCTCTATAGCGAGCTTAATTAAGGGCTTTTCTACCGAAGTTTATTTCCGCTGCTGTGTTTGGGATCAGTTCAAAACATTCACAAGAATTTTTGAATCTCCCATTCACCACCCCCTCTGGTCGATATACTCTCGGTCCTAACAATTGGTATCAGAGCAGGTACTCCCTGTCTCTGTTTATTAAAGGTCTAACAACCTTGGAGTTTTGAGTATGTCGTTTGCAGGTAGATCCTCGCACTCTGAAAGGTTTCCTATCTTCGATGGAAATGACTATGTCTACTGGAAAGAGCGAATGAAAATCAGACTTCAAGCCATCAACATTGAACTTTGTCAGATTGTGGAAAATGGATATACTGTTCTGCACCCTGTTGCTCGTACTTCCGATGACAAAGCTAGAATGCGACTGAATGCTCAAGCAAAAGATATTATCTGTGACAGTATCTCAAAATACATTTTCATTCGGTTCCGAAAGCTTGACTCTGCCAAGCAACTCTGGGATGCCATCAAGGATGTTCATGAAGAATCCATTGCCAGAACAGATCAACACACAAATATGCTCCGTGCCATGTTTGCAGGTTTCAGGAGTCTTCGTAGGGAAAGTGCTATGGAACTCACCAATCGGTTGACAAATATTGTTGAAAGACTTCATCAACGTGGAGTAACAGATATCACCGATAGAGATGTGGTCAACAAGCTACTGAGTGCTCTTGATGCAACCTTCGATCCAATCGTGGCTGAAATCAAGCAAAGACCAAAATATGAAAAACTTCACTACGTCAAGGTCATGACGCTGTTGTCTATTCACGAAGAAAAGATGGAACTTGAAAATGGGCTTCAAGAATCTTCTTCGGAAAGCGAAGGGGAAATTCTTTCACACTATGGGAGTTCACAAGAAGAAGATGTCGAGAATCAACATTCTATCACAAGAGAACTCGAAATGCTCACGGAAAGACTAAGTGATCTCAGAAGACAAAATTTGTGCCTCACAAATGATGACGAAGTTGACTTGCCTGAATCTTCAAGAATATTACCTCCAAAAGAAATAAATTGTTTCAAGTGCAAACAATTCGGTCACTACATCGCAGACTATTCTTGCTGGGAGCAAGATGAAAAACCTAGCAACCGATGGATTTATCTTCACTGCTCTGGATTCACTCGAGTGGATCGTCACACTAAGCTCTCGAAGAAAAATGAATCTGCCGCATCTTCTTCAACGAGACCAGTCACTGACATGCAAACCAGAGCGACCATTGAATCTAATATGAAGAGAATATCGCAGCTGGCTAGAGTGTGTGCTGAAATGAATATGGAATCTGAAGATGAAACATCCGAATCCGAATTAGAAGACGAAGAGCTTTACAGAAGCCGAGGAAGAGGCAATGCTTTCGTCGCTTATGAATCATCCGAGAAGTATCTCGAATCAGACACTGATGATAATGCTTCAAGTGATGATGAACCAATCGCACTCTGTCTCATGGCAAAAACCTCAAAGGATCCGGTATCAGCAAAACACTGAAAATCAATGACTGAATATTCCTCTAAATACATTGCCTATGCTAAACTTGTTAAGATTGCAAAATCTCAACAAGATGAGCTTGAAAGACTTGAGATGAATCTCAGGAAAACCGAAGGATTACTGGTCGAAGAGATGGAGAAGAATCAAGAGTTGACTGAAAAGCATGATGCGTTTTCTTCGATGATTGATGATCTTTCCAAACGATATGATTCTCTTGCAGTCGACTACGAGAGTTTCTCAGATGAACTCCTTAGCAGGAATCAAGAACTCGAGTCACTGAAAGAGTCTTATAACGTGCTTGCGAAAGAAAAAGCTCCACTCTTCGCCGAGCAATCTAACAACCTTCCTGATGATATTGTGCCTCCTTGTTCAAAATGCCTAGAACGTAGCAATGCCGATTCGAATGCTGAAATATCCAATGCTGTCATCGAGAATAGTGCAACCTCTACGAATATTATTTCTAACCCCTCTTCCGAGGAATTTGTTGCTATCTCTGATGAAAATTGCAGGCTAAAGAACTTGCTTGAGACAGGAATGCTAAAGAGCCTCAAAGGGCATCAAACACTCTGTGATGTGCTCAAGAAGTCAATACTGCATAAAAATCCCCGAAAGGAAGGATTAGGTTTCGAAAGGAAACTCAACGTTGATGGAACCTACTGGACTCCCGAGCAATATCCTTGGACATGTTGGGTTCTTGGTAAAAGCAAAACTCTCGAACCTGCACTCCTGCCTGGATATGACACTCCTATTTCTGTTGTTTCTGACGAGTCTGATGAGTCAAACTACAAACTCTTCAAACAACAGAATGGTAAGGTTTTCGCTCGGTATGTCGGGACTAACTGCAGGTCTGGCTCACCCAATAAGCAAATCTGGGTGAAGAAATGCACCATTGAAAATTTATCTGTCACTGCTAACCTGAATATGCAGAGTAATTCTCTTCGAGGAAATGATAATTCCTCGCTGTATGGCACATCAACTTCTTCAAATGGATATTGATTAAACACTCGACAAAAGCAGTACATGCGTATCTCCTCGAATCATTATGCTCATGTCTCTGGGAACAATTTCAATGCTTACTCATATGATTACTCTCGAAATGCACAGGTGACCACCGAAATCAACGAAGAAACGTTCCTGCTCAGTCAAGACAAATGAGGTCTACGCCACCCACACAAGCGTGGGTTGCGAGAAAGAACTAACTCTTCTTGCAACAACTCTCTCTCAGGGATTCTATTCGAACATCTTTAGCCCTGAGATCTATCTTGTTGGTGCTGATTTTTTTTGTGTTTATTAGTTCTTAGTTTGTTGTTTGTCTTCGAGTTGCCATCCTTGTGTTTCGTCCGATGAACAACTTACTCATAGCTCCTTGGTTGGTCTTTCTTCTCGTCTGGCTGAGTGTTTTGTTTTGGACCCTTTTATCCTTCTATTGTTTCTCATCCAAATCTATGCTGTCTGTCATGAGCATGCAATTTGACCAGAAGAAGATCTCTCTCCGACGTCCTTGGTCGCGAAAGAAATCAACTTTGAACTTTTATCCATTTTTGGCGAACAGCCCTCCAAACCTTTTGGTCTCCCGCTCTCTTCCCGAGTTTCTCGCAGAAAACGGTTGCCAAGTGCCCACGATCTACACGATCGTGATCGTGTCCGTCGAATGCGGAACGTCCCCGCAACTATGGGCCATAGATTTCGGAAAGGAGGTTCAGCTCTCCAGCTATAAATATCCCTCATCACGACGCACCTTCTTCCTGAGTTCCTCAAACCCTCGTCCACCTCTACCCGAGCCCGAGCTCGAAGCAACTCCGGTGAGAAGCTCCGCCGTGCAACTCCGGTGAAGTCTCGTCTTAGCTGGTCGCGCCGGTGCGGTAATCTTTCCTCCCGCATTGCCGTAGTTGATGCTAGTTGCCAAGATAGGGCGCTTGGATCCGGAACTGCTCCTCACCATTTCTCTGTTCTTAGGGCAGTTCTTATCGATGCCATTTACTTCAATTTATTTCACTACGGTAGATCTTTAGGAATCACTAGGATTTGGCTGGTACGGTTTGTAGTTCTTCCTCATACTGGTTTTCCTCATCTAGGGTTCATGTGTAATCATCCGAAAGATTAGATAGTTATCAACTTGCCTAGAATTTATTTGTGGCTAGCTTGTAAAATCTATCGATGATATCCTTCTGTTTTACCATGAGTTCCTTGTTGGACTCCTTCAAAATCATTTTCATTCAAAATCCTTCTATGCATGTTCATGACCCTACCTCTGTTTTCCCCTCGCATCTATTCTATTTCACAGGTTGGTCATGGCATAGAGTTCGGAAGAGCATTCAGATTCCGAAGGATATTTGCCCCAGTTTCCACCAAGGTCTGAACGAGTGAGAATGACTGGAGGAGGAAAATCTTCGAAGCCTCCCAAGGCCCCGAAGAAGAAACACGAGTCTGATCCAGAAGATGATTATGAAGAAATTCCCTCTGCTCACAGTCAGCCCGAGGATGAACTGATCACGGACGCCCTAACCATCTTCTCCGATGGAAATCCTAATAAGGGTGGACGCGGCAGAGAAAAGAACACCACTGCTGAAATGTCGGATCCTGATAGTTACAGAACCCCACCTGAGGGAAAATCAACGACAGATCGCAACAACAGGCTCCAAAGGATTCGCCGCCACTGGGCTGGCAAATGGTACAGATATGAAAATGTTCGCGAGAAGTACAGATTTTGTTTGCCTTCACACCACCATGGAATGACTGCATTGCTGAAAATTGCATTGGCCCCGATGATGAAAAAGTCAGACCACCATAGCCTTCAGATGCTCACCCTGACTCCCTCAAAACCATCGCTGGTTTTCTCGATGAAGTGGCTAAGAGGACGAAGGCCAAATCCAAGCGTGAAGCTAGAGAAGCAAAGAAAAACCAAGTTGAAGCCGAAAACGTCGCGCTGACCCAGCAAGACGTACAGAAGAAGAAGGAACATGCATCAGCGTCGAAAGAAAGCAAATCTGGGAAATCAGTTTCCCCTCGTGCACCACGAAAGAAAACTCTCACCAAGTGACGGTGTCCTGGATTAGGGGGTGCCAACCTAGCTGGCCTGTCTCTTCGGATGGGCCGGTATGCCCCTGTATGTGATCAAGATGGACTCCGGAAGCCGCAGATGGGAGACGTGATCAAGACTACCTCTACCGAAGACTTGCAGTATACTCCCAGATTGTTCCAGCCGCCTTACTCCAAGATACCGACCTTGTAACCCTAGATACCCTCCCTGGCGTGTATATAAGCCAGGGGGTTTAGCCCGTAGGGGACATGAGCAAACATCGAACACCTAGCTATAGTAGTTAGACACATATTACGATCTCGAGGTAGATCAACTCTGTACTCGATACACCTCCATTAATATAAACAGAAGCAGGACGCAGGGTTTTACCTCCATCAAGAGGGCCCGAACCTGGGTAAAACATTGTCTCCCTTTGTCTCTGCTACCATCAATCCGAGATCCGCAGCTCGGGACCCCCTACCCCGAGGTCTGCCGGTTTTCACACCAACACTGGTGCTTTCATTGAGAGTTCCGCTGCGTGATCACCAGAGGGATCGATGGGATCGCCGGTTAACGGCCTCAAACCCATAGAGCACATCTCCATGACCGAAGTCTCGGTCACGACAACACCCCCACCTTTGGTGGGAGCAAACCTTGACCCCTCTCTGATCCTACCAGAGAGTCCCCTCACGGACAAGGGGCTGAGGTACTTCCTAGAAAGCGGATCGGACAGCGACTCACCAGCAACCGACTCCCAGGTCGAATCGGCTAGACCGATAATGGCGAATCCTGCATCGGATGAGGGTGACGGGGTTCCGCCGTCTTTAGAGATCGGATCTGGCCCGCTCATCCACTGCACGGAATATCGTCCCGATAACCTCGGCCCGTCTGACATTTGGGACTTAGCCTACGTACGGCGGGTCCCCGATGAGCCAATTCGACAATACTGGACCAGATTCTTATCCGTCAAGAACAAGATCCTGGGCTATCAAGACTCAGATATAATCGCCGCCTTCGAGCGTGGATGCAAGGATAACGGCGTCTCAAACGCCCTTACTCGCCATTGCGTCCAAACATTCCCTAAATTAACCAACTTAGTAACTCGATTCTGCGCCATCGAAGACGCCTGGCGGACCGAGGAGAATGCAGACTCGATCTGTGACAGCTACCTGGGACGCGACCAGCTAGCGCTTCGGCGCGAAAGTCGCAAACGGAACATCCCGGCCGATCGACCTCGGAAGAAGAAGAAAACCTCCAATCACTCCGGAACGGCCCTAGACGGCTTCCTGGGTAAACCATGCCCGATCCATGCTGTATTAGGTAACGCCTGCCCAACCCACAGCCTTCGAGACTGTTGGGTGCTAAGGCAGGTGGCCAAAGGGGGGCCCGCCCTTTTGGCGGGCACCTCCAGCCACTCTGGACGGACCTCGGATGATGACGAGGTCTTAATGATTTATGAGACATTTACGTCTAAAATCCAACGCAAACGGGCCTTACGGGAAGTTAACGCCGTCCGGCAGGTATCGCCTTGGGATGCGTGGATAGACACGCCGATCTCCTTCACTCAGAATGATCAACCGAAGTCTACCCCGGACTGGTGCCCCGCCGCGCTAGTCCTCGATCCTATCGTGGACCGCTGCCGCCTCCATAAGGTCCTGATGGACGGAGGCAGCAGCCTGAATTTGATATATGAAGACACTCTGGATAAAATGCACATTGATAGAACACGCATAGAAGCGAGCATTACTACCTTTAAAGGAATAGTGCCCGGGAGAGAGGCACGCTGCAGTGGAAAAATAACTTTAGACGTGGTCTTCGGGACCTCGGACAATTATCGCTCCGAAGAGATAACGTTCCATATAGTGCCTTTCAAAAGCGGATATCATGCCATCCTCGGACGGGACGCCTTTTCAAGATTTCAAGTGGTACCGCATTATGGCTACATGAAGCTCAAGATGCCGGGCCCAAAAGGGGTCATTACCATTTCAAGTGATCCCGACAGGGCGCTCAAAGCCGAGAATAAAACGGCGTCCCTCTCCCTCGAGACCCTGGCCGAAGCCTTCGCGGCCGAAGAGTTAACCGCACTACGTGTCGAAATCGATCGGGATGATGTCATCCTGGACAAAAGATCAAAACCTACTTCTTTCAAGCCGGCTGACGAGATTATCAAATTCTAGGTTCACCCCACTGACCCCGCCAAAACGACGTCCATAGGGGCTAACCTCGACCCGGAAGTTGCCGAAGGCCTGCGCGCTTTCCTTAGGGAAAACTGCGATATATTCGCCTGGCACCCTTCTGACAAGCCTGGGATACCCCGTAGGCTCGCAGAGCACAGCCTAAACATACTGGCAGGCTACAAACCTGTTAAGAAAACACTTCGGCATTTTTCCGAGCCCAAGCGTCAAGCAATGGGCGAGGAACTGGCAAAGCTGCTCGAAGCAGGATTCATCAAGGACATAAAACACCCCGACTGGCTAGCCAACCTGGTCATGGTACCGAAGAAGGGTAGGTCCTGGCGGTTGTGCGTCGATTTTAAAGACCTCAACAAAGCTTGCCCTAAAGACCCCTTTCCTCTACCCCGTATTGACCAAATTGTGGATGCCACTGCGGGCCACGTCGCATTGTGCTTCCTAGATGCCTATTCAGGGTATCATCAAATAAGAATGAAGGAATCGGACCAGGCAGCAACAACATTCATTACGCCTTATGGACCGTTTTGCTTCAATACGATGCCCTTCGGATTAAAGAACGCTGGCGCTACATACCAACACATGATTCAAACATGCCTGAAGGACCACATCGGAAAAACTGTAGAGGCCTATGTAGACGACGTGGTTGTCAAAACCAAACGCGTCGATCAACTGGTGGACAACCTCCGTGATACATTTGCTAGCCTACGGGAATATCAAATAAGACTCAACCCCGAAAAATGCGTTTTCGGGGTCCTGGCTGGCAAACTTCTCGGTTTTATTGTACCTAGCCGAGGAATTGAGGCCAATCCGGCCAAAATTAGAGCCCTGGATCGCCTGCAGATCCCTACAGAGCTCAAAGATGTACAAAAGCTAGCAGGCTGCGTAGCAGCCCTAAGTCGTTTTATATCACGGCTTGGTGAAAAAGCTTTACCATTGTATAGGCTGTTAAAGCAGACCAAAACGTTCAAGTGGACCAAGGAGGCCGCGGCGGCCTTGGAAGACATCAAGGCCCTCCTTGCCACCAACCCAATCCTGGCAGCACCGGACGTTTGCGAACCGATGTTATTATACATCTCGGCTACAAACCAGGTGGTTAGCGCAGTCCTCGTGGTCGAACGGGACATGGAAGGTCATAAGTTCCAGGTCCAAAAACCCGTATACTATGTGTGCGAGGTCTTAACCCCCTGCAAGACACGCTACCCTCACTACCAAAATATAGCTTACGCAAACTTTATGGCATCGCGCAAGCTTCGGCACTACTTTCAAGAGTGCGCGGTGACGGTGGCATCCGACGTCCCGTTGAGTGACATAATCAACAATAGAGACGCAACGGGGTGCATCGCCAAATGGGCTATAGAGCGCCTACCTTTTGAAATTACCTACAAACCGCGCCGGGCCATTAAATCCCAGGTGTTGGCAGACTTCGTCGCCGAGTGGACCGAAGCCGAACTACCCCGTGAGTACAGTACCTACTCGCACTGGACGATGTATTTCGACGGTTCCAAAATGCTTGCCGGTCTAGGGGCTGGCATGGTGCTTACTTCCCCCACGGGAGACAACATTAAGTATGTACTGCAAATCATGTACATAGATTCCAACAACGCGGCTGAGTACGAAGCCCTTTTACATGGGCTTCGGATAGCAGTCTCCATGGGTGTCAAGCAGCTCGAAGTCCGAGGAGATTCCAACCTCGCGATCTCGTAAATTAATGGCGAATTCGACGCCAAAGACCCAAAGATGACAGCTTACCGCAATGCCGTCATAAAGATCTCGGCCAGGTTCGAGGGGCTGGAATTTCACCATGTACCCGGAGATAGTAACCAGGCCGCAGATGTACTCGCCCGAATGGGCGCAAAACGGGACAAGGTTCCCGAGAACACCTTCCTCGAGCGGCTTTTCAAGCCATCCGTAGTCTGGCTAGATAGCAAGGGGACACCGGATTCAACCGATGTCGGGCAACAAGCCCCGCCCGAAGAGGACGACGGTATCATAGGCAGATCAACTATCCGGAAGACCGATTCAGTGCACGAGGTCATGGCAGTCATCGCACCATGGACCGAGCCACTCCTCGCATACCTACTCCGAAAAGAGCTCCCTGATAACCAAGCCGATTCCCGTCGGATTGTAAGACAGTCTAAAGCTTACAAGGTTCATGAAGGGGAACTTTATAAAATGAGCACAACGGGCGTCCTCCAGAGATGCATATTCGAAGAAGAAGGGAAACTCGTACTACGCGAGATACACTCCGGCATGAGCGGACATCACGCCGCAGCTCGGACCCTGGTCAGCAAGGCCTTTCGAGCCGGTTTCTACTGGCCAACGGCAAGTGCCGATGCCTCGGCATTAGTACAGTGTTCCCCGGGCTGCCAGGTATTTGCCAAACAAAGCCACATGCCCCCCACGGCTCTGCGCACCATCCCCATTACGTGGCCCTTCGCGGTCTGGGGGCTTGATATGGTCGGGCCACTCAAGGGAGGATTAAACAAAAATAAATACCTACTCGTTATGGTAGATAAATTCACTAAGTGGATCGAAGCAAAGCCGGTTACCTTGGCCGAGGCCGTCCAGGTCATCGAATTCATTTCGGGGGTAGTTCACCGTTATGGTGTCCCCCACAGTCTGATCACAGACAACGGAACCAACTTCACGGCCAAAGAGGTCAAGGCATGGTGTAAGAAAATGGGCATTAAGCTCGATTACGCACCCGTCTACCACCCGCAGTCTAATGGCCAAGTGGAGCGAGCCAATGGACTCATCCTCAGTGGAATTAAGCCACGGCTCGTCCGCTCCCTTAAAAA
The DNA here is from genome assembly GCA_039707655.1 of Elymus sibiricus. Classification (NCBI taxonomy): domain Eukaryota; kingdom Viridiplantae; phylum Streptophyta; class Magnoliopsida; order Poales; family Poaceae; genus Elymus; species Elymus sibiricus. The sequence goes on along the minus strand of CM077674.1, from coordinate 160,961,355 downwards.
AGCCGATTGCAAATGGGTTGAGGAACTTGATTCCATATTATGGGGCTTGCGTACCACACCGAACAGATCCACATGGTATACCCCATTCTTTATGGTATACGGTGCCGAAGCGGTCCTCCCCTCCGATATCACACACGACGCACCTCGGGTGCGCATGTATGAGGAGTTGGAGGCCGAACTCGATCGGCAAGACGCCCTAGACGCTCTCGATGAAGAGCGCAATGTCGCACGGGCTAGATCAGCTATTTATCAACAGCAGGCACGGCGCTACCACGCTAGAGAGGTTCGCGCCAAAGAATTTAATGTCGGGGACCTCGTAATGAGATTACACCCCGAAAAGCAAAAACACAAGCTCTCCCCTAGATGGGACGGACCGTTTGTCATTGACCAAGTACTCGCCGGAGGAGCTTATCGAATGCGAGACCCAGAAGATGGACGACTGGAGCCCTATCCGTGGAACGCGGCGCTACTCCGACGTTTCTATGCATGAAACTAAAGCATACGGTTCGTGTAAATACCTTGTGCATTTTTCTTTTTTCTTCTTCTCCCCTTTTGTCCTTTACCTCGGACAGTCATTTAGTGACCCCGAGAACCATCCCGCATGTTCTTTTCAAAACATAAGCTATTCTGCCCCTTATGAACTATTGTCTTTCACACCAATATATGCATCGATCCACTTTAAGATTTGGCCAAGCTGGGTTGCCCCGGTCCTGTGCTTGCCCTCTACGTTCCCGATGTAGTACCTCAGACGGACAAAGCCGAAAGCTAGCGTTCTTACAATGTGGATCGGTCGGCTATGACATAGGACTACCGTGGCATGGGTCTTTTCAAACCCCGACCAGGGGCTTTACCCCCGAGGTCATCCGTCTCCGGACGGGCGTGTTCGACACAACACCCGAGAAAAGGAACCGTTGGATGAACTATTTTTCTCGGAAGATGTTTCTTACGTTAAAAAGTAATATAACATAACCTTCCGTTACCCTCTTGTCCTTCGAGCCGGACAACCCGATTGCCTGGTCACCCGAAGCATCTGGCCCGATGACCTCGGCTAGTAGTAGGGGACACTCCCCGGAATTTATTCGGGAAGGGAGAAGCCGACGGCTGGCTGACAGAGTTTGGATCAACGGACGGACACAAATTGACATAGTATACTTCGGTACATAAAGTCATACAATACTTTTCAGGCACGGTCGAGCCCGTCTATTAGGATATCTAACGAACAATCCTTTTGCGAGAGGCGTGCCGCAGGCATTACACTGTCATATGCTTGACTGGTAGGGATTTCTTCCCCACCAAGCCCCATGGGTCCCACCTCTGCCAATTCCGTCGTCTTCAGACCGGTATAGTGGGTCTTCACCATGGCCCAGGCCTCCCTCGCCCCTTCTCGACAAGATGACACTTTCCACGCTTGGATCCGGCGTCGTGCTCTCTTTAACTGTTCGACCAGCATGGCCATGTCCTCGGGAACTGGTAACACCTCGGGCCATAAAGCCTGGTGAACGTCCTTCATCGCTTTCCACGCTCCTTCGTGCACCTCGGATAAACGGATGCTCATGTCTTCGGACGACGAACCCCGAGACTCCGGAGGAAGACCAGTCAAGCTACCTGTCATCAATAACAGTTCGCATGACAAATCTTTCGGATTAACCGAATAACACATGTCTGTCGCGACTTATAACTTACCATAAATCATGTCGTCCGTGCGTCAATTCTTTGCTTCTGCAACAGCTAGGCGAGCCTTTAAGCTCTCAATCTCCTGGGCTTGGCGAGCATTCTCAGCCCTAAGCGTATTCACGCTACCCGCTCTCTGAGTAACCACCTGTTGATTCGCCTGGCATTGCGCTTCAGCATACGCCAGATCGTCGCGGGCCCGCTTCGGGTCTCTTTCGAGATGGCCCAGGGCTTCCGCTGCTACAAGCAATCCTGGCGTCAACTCTACTCTTTGGACATTACTTACTTTAACAAACACGCACTTACCGTGCACCTCTCTGGTGAATTTCTTCACCTGCAAGACCTCGGTTAACTCTGCGTCAAGCTGCACCCTTCTTTGGTCTAAAGCCGAGGTCAATTGCTCGTTCCTTAAGCGAGCCTCCTGTTATAGCAAAGTTTGCAGGTTAACATTCAAGTCTTGATTCGACCCCAGGGGCTCGTATCAAGCCTTAGGGGCTACTACCATACTTGGTAGTTATACTTGTCTTTTAAAAGACCTTACCCGCAGCCCTTGCGACAGGATATCCAGCGCCTCATCAAAGGCACCTCGGGTCGCCCCGAGGTAAGCGTCTACCGCGCTGAGCGCATTAAGCTCCCTGTCCGAAAACGCTGGATTGTTTAAAGAAGCCTTTCGCCGACGATAATTCGCGGCACATTGGATTTCGGACGGAGTGGCTGACGTTGCCTAGTCTTCGGGCTGGGTGGATCTGGGGTCCACCCTTGCAGTATTTCGGACCTCTGTTTCCTTGGGCGGAGACGCGCTTTTCTCGGCCTCCACATGTACATTAGAAGATGGAGGCTGTCTGCAAACAATTAGGGATGTTAGAATCCGAAGTGTCTTTCCTGAAAATATCGACCTAGAAAATACCTAGTGACGGATGGAGCACTTTCGCCTGTTCCCATGCCCTTGACCGGAGCTTCTCGCGCTTCTGGCTGGGCCCTTTCCGGTGGAACTGCTGCTCTGCATAGGCGTTGGGAGCGCCGCCCCTTTGGAGGAGGAGTCAGAAGACTGGAGACAGGGGGACGAGGGACTCTCTTTCGTTTAGAGGAAGGGAGAGTTACCGATGAGGCTGGCCTCGTCCCCGGCATGTCAGGTACGACCGCTACTTTCGAGCCTTCAAGGCTCTCCAGGAAGAAACTCCTCCCTTCATAAATCAATCCTAGATCTTCGTCCTCATGATGAAGAGGGTCTTCGGCGCGGCTGTGCAACTCCGGCTCGCGGGCCGGACTGCTTACTCCTTCAAGACAACGTCTCCACCTCTGTTTAACCGATGTGAGACGGATTAATGTTGAGGATCCCCGAGGTAAAATGAATAAAGCCCGAAGTAAACACTTACTATGTCGGCAGGGTTGTAGTATGACAACCCGTCTTGGAACCGGCGCTTGGCAAACTCCTCGGCCGACCCTTGGTATATGCTGGCTAGTACGGCTCCGAGGGTCATTTGGTCCATAAAAGCCCCTTTGATGGACCGAGAGGCGTCTTCGGACCCATTGTAATCGCACAATAAGTGCTGATGCTGCCGGAGAGGCTGGATTCTTCGGTCTAAAGCAACCGCCATCACGTCAATGATGGTCAGGCCAGCGCTTGATAGGGACTTCACCTTGGCTGCTAGCCTTGTCACGGCTTCGCCCTCCTCTTGAGTCGAACTCAGCGGCCTCCAGCTGTAACGCTTCCGCGGCGGGTCCAATGAGAAGGGCGGAAGGCCTGGCCAGACAGGATCATACAACAGGACGTCGGTGATGTAAAACCACTCGGAAGGCCAGTAATCGGTTTCCTCCCGAGGTGTCCCTGCTGGGTAGTTGGTCTGGTCAATTTGGCAGACTTCGGCTCCTCCAACCTCGAATAGCTTGTCTGCCGAAGAGCGGGGCACGACACAGAAATACTTCCGCCACAATCTGAAGTGTGCTTGACAGCTGAGATGTAATTCGCAGAGCACAACAAACCCCACAATATGCAGTATCGAATTCGGGGAGAGGTGGTGTAACTGCAGCCCGTAAAACTCCAGCAGACCACGGAGGAAGGGGTGTATTGGGAACCCTAAGCCGCGAAGGAGGAAAGGCACGAAGCATACCCGCTCATCTCCTCGGGGCGTATGGAAATTTTCGGCATGGGCTTGACCATCAATGGACGTCAGTCCAGGACGGGTAGCGGCTAGATCCGCATCAGGCAGGTACCCTTGCGTCGCCAAGCGCTCCAATTGGAGGCGCGCGACGGAACAGCTCTCCCAGTCTCCCCTATCAGGGCCATAAGGATGCTTTGACAATCCTTCGCCACTCGCCATTGTTCGGGCTCTTGAGCCGGAGAGGGGAGGGGATTTTTCGCTGTGGTGGCAAATGTGAACTGTCACCAGCAGGGGTTACGCGTCTATTAAATAAGGGCAGAGGGGGCTGACGTTTCGACGTTTTCTCCATAAAGGAGGCTCAGCCATCTAGGCCGCACGATTCTCGAAATCTAAAATCGGGCCCCAACGGAATTCTAGGGGTTGACCGAAGTCTTTAAAATTTGGTCGGGGAATAAAGCTTGGGAACTTGTCTATCGAGCCAAGACTCCGGGAAGTGAAGGCCGTCGACCTCGGCATCAAAGACCAGTTCAGGGGCTACTGACGGTGTCCTGGATTAGGGGTTGCCAACCTAGCTGGCCTGTCTCTTCGGATGGGCCGGTATGCCCCCGTATGTGATCAAGATGGACTCCGGAAGCCGCAGATGGGAGACGTGATCAAGACTACCTCTACCGAAGACTTGCAGTATACTCCCAGATTGTTCTAGCCGCCTTACTCCAAGATACCGACCTTGTAACCCTAGATACCCTCCCTGGCGTGTATATAAGCCAGGGGGTTTAGCCCGTAGGGGACATGAGCAAACATCGAACACCTAGCTATAGTAGTTAGACACATATTACGATCGCGAGGTAGATCAACTCTGTACTCGATACACCTCCATTAATATAAACAGAAGCAGGACGTAGGGTTTTACCTCCATCAAGAGGGCCCAAACCTGGGTAAAACATTGTCTCCCTTTGTCTCTGCTACCATCAATCCGAGATCCGCAGCTCGGGACCCCCTACCCCGAGGTCTGCCGGTTTTCACACCGACACCAAGAAAATCAAGAAGGCAGCTCCTGACTCGTCTGATGAGTCATCCGGAGAAGATACTCCTGATGAAATTCCATTGTATGACCGTCCTGCCTTTCTCAACAAGCCATCCAAGAGCCCCTCTCTAGTGAAAGCTTTACCCTCTCCGAGGAAATCACCCAGGCATGCACCCATTCCGTCCACTGACAAACCTTCGGGTTCTGCAGCTCCGAGAACTTTGACTAGCACTGCAGTGAAGAGAAAGCTGCAGTCTGAGGAAAATGCTGATGTGGCTGCTAAGAAGACCAGGGCCACTGTTCCTGCTCCCACAGAGGAACAGAAGTATGATTTCAAGTTCATGATCGATGTGATTGATGGTGCTGCATATGATGCAAAAGCTAATGAGGTAAGCGGTCTGGGACTGCCTGATGATGTTACTGAAATGGTGATGAAGCATTTCATCGAGCTGAGGAAAATCTCCAAGAAGCTAAATAAAGCTGTCAAAAACAAGCAAGCTGTTGAGAAACTGAGAAATGAGGCCAAAACTGAATCCAAAAGGAAAAAGATGAACAAAGAAATTGTTGAACTCACCAAGGCCCTCAGTGTCTTGCGCAATGAGAAAATTGAGTGGCACTCGCGTCTGCACATGGAAGTATCTCAGCTGTGTGACAGGAGAAACGAGGAGATTGACCACAAGGCAGATCTTGCTCGAAGAAGAATTCAAGAGGAAAAACGCCAGAAGGCTAGGGCGAGAGTGAGCAAACCGAAAGCAAACAAAGACCGCCGCCTTCAGACTGTCGCTAATGAGCCCATTCCACTACACTCCCAAGTACCCTTGCAGCAGGTTCCTCCATCTCCACCTCACGAAGATGAACCTATGCAGCAAGCTGGCGCCGAGGAGGTTATTATTCCAGCTCCAGTAGCCCAAGTGCAACATGAAGTTGTTGATATATTCCTGGAAAAGACTGATGAGGAAAATGCACCTCCTAAGCAGCAATCCCCAGTTGATAAGGTTGATGATGAGATTGAAGTTGAGAAGGCAGATCCATCGCCGCCGAGAACATTGCAAGCAGAGCCCTTCGAACAAAATAAGGAGGAAAATGACAAGATTGAGGGGGAGCTAAATGCTTCCCGAGAGAGAACACCCCCGGTCACATCATCTGGTGCCCCTACCTAGATGGATGTTGATCCTGCTCCTCTTACCACTACACCACAGTTGGTAGAGGAAGAAAAGAAATCTGATGAGCCGATGGCTCAAGAAGAAACTGTCCTACCGGCTGTGTCTCAAGCAACCGAGAAAGAGGTTGTCGTGCTTCCCGCAGAACAAAATGCAAGGAAAGAAAAGGCCCGTTTGCCCGATAGTCAGAAAGATGCTGAAGGAGTTCCAGCGAGCAAGAAAGACAGTCAACCAAGTTCTTCAAAGCCATCTGCACGAGAAAAATCGACGAAGCCTCATGCTCCTCTCAAGCCTATTGAGGAAGGTGTGCCTGCACCTGATGATGTTCGGACCCAAGTTATGGGCGATGAAGAACCACTGAGAAATCCTTTGGAAACCTTCCCTCTGTTTCCTGTTGATGATGGCCCGAATGGTCCAGCTTTCAACGAGCAAATTCATCTTTCGAAACTTGCATTCTTTGGGACCAGCCCATATGAAGGAGAAAGAACTTCCTTGTCACCAAGATTCTGGACAAAGGAACATGCCGTGTATTATGCTCGCATTCTGTATGGCAAGAATCGCATCTTCAAGCATAAGATTCTGGATTTCGCTGAGCTCAAAAGTTTACCTTGCTTCCATCACACTATCGAGAAAATTGAGCAGGTCTTCCTGAAGAGTTTCCGACGTTTCAATCATGGCTGGAATCGTGAAGTTATCCTTCAATTCTACGCTACTCTTTATATCTCAGGAGATCTTGCAAACAGCAGTACTTGGATCCTCGAATGGATGACCGAGGAAGAAAAGATCAAATGTTTGGCTGACCAGTTCTTAGCACTGTTGAATCTTCCTCTGTGTGAATTCGATGCCTCTCGGGAACACAGACTGCACTATTGGGATGTATCTGAAGCCGAACTCCATATGTTGATGGACCCCAAGCTCGTTGGTGATGAATGTACCGAAGCAAATCCTAAGAATCTGGCCTATGAGAACAAGGTGCTGTTCAATATCCTCTGCAACTCTCTCACGCCAACGAACAGATCGGAAACCATTCATGGCATCGTGGCAAATGCTCTTCAAGCTATAGCTCATGGCATTCGGTTTGACATTCCGGATCTTTTCATTTGCAACTTGGCCTATGCAGCTGATAGCCCTCAAGTCCTGAAGCTATATGCACCATGGGTCATGTTTGCTATTGAGCAGCTTATTGAGAAAAAGTTTTTCTGCCCACATGTTCCGATAGTTTTCATTCCACCAGTCCGAGACACTCTCCGGATCGTGAAGGACATCGGCAAAGGGAAGACTCCTATTGATGCTTCTGCCTCTGCCTCTGCTAAAGCTCCGAAGGTCATGAAGGCAACAGTCGAAATCCCTCGTGAAGAAAATCCATCACTATATGAGATTTGTCTTCGCACTCAGCAGGCTCTGGAAAGTCACATCAAGCTCGGTCGCAAAGAGAAGTTGGAAATGATGACTGAGATCAATCTGCTTCACAATTATGCTTGCCAGGCTCTTCTGTATGAGAAGGAACAAAAGAATCGCTCGTGGACCCTTCTGCGCAAGCATTATTCTCGCACTCAACTATCTGCCAAGGGTATCGAGAAAGATTATGATCATCTGGAGCTGTTTGAAGTTCCTCGCATCCGAAGGCAAACCCCAGTGCTTCCTCAGCGTTCCGCCTCCACCGATCTGCTATTTGTTGAACCCGATGATGATCTTGAAGACACAGCAGCCACACTGATATTCAAGACAGATGCACCTCGCACCACTACTCCCGAAGCTGATCTCGAAGCACGTGTTGCGTCTCCAACTCCTGCTTCGGCCTTGACCATCGCTCGCTCTGCTTCGCCAAACAGTTTGAGTTCTGGGGATTCTTCGGACGAGTAGTTCCTCGCATGCATTCTCTTTCCTTTTTGACACTTGTTGACAAAAAGGGGGAGAAGAACATCGAGAGATAGAAAAGCGGGTCATTTGCAGGGTGTTTTCATTTGCAGGGTGTTTCCATTCGCCATTTGCTTTCTCTTTCGAACAATTTGCTTCTTGGTCGTGGAACTTGATCTCACCGTCTGTGGTGATGGTATACTTGCGTCGTCATGTACTGTTAATAACCCCTGCAATGCTTTATTTACTTCCAGTTATCTGTCTGCAGGTGCTATCGAATGCTTACTTCCTTGCAATGATTATCCGCGATACTTATCTATCGTGCAAGGTTAAATGAAACCACCTATATCTTACTCCTATGCTTATCTTTCGCTATCTAACGATGCATGAGAAGAAAGGTTGCTTCTGAGTAAATTGCTCTGATTCACATGATGTTTTTCCTCGCATATTTCTATCGTATCATCCTTGTTGCAGGAAACCCTTGTCCGAACCATATCTACTCCGAACAATATGCTTGTGACTCCCTTGCTCCAAATTTTTTTCGAATATCTAACTTGCAGGGAAACTATATCTCGTGTGGATTCAAACTGTGTTCTGAGAAAATCTTCATGGCGTATCATTTGCCACAACGCACTTCAATTTACCCTCGCTATCTAACAAATCTATTTCAAAGGTTGTGTGTGGCAGGAAATACCTCAGACACCATCAAGTGCATTGGATGAAACTACGATTGTGATCTTATGTCAATGTCACTCATACAAAGATTCACCTCGCTCACCTCGCTGCCCTACACTTTATCTCCTATGATTACTCTGAGTCAGAATGATGCATATCTTCAGGGGGAGCGTGTTTTATCTTTGTAATTATCTCTCGTCCTCCGTTATCCTTCGCATTCCATTTCACTCTATTTTCTTTCTCTCGATGTGTTCTGTTTTGTCAACAATCGTACAAAAAGGGGGAGATTGTTGGTGCAATATTTGCCCCCTTGTGTTTTGGAGATTTTTGACAGAAACAGGCATGGACTGATTTGTTTGCTGGTGCACACAGAGAGAAATAGCCCATGCAGTACCGAAGAGAATGTTGTCGCCGGTGTCCAGTTCGAAGAACTTCACCGAAGAATATCTGCACCGCAGAGAAGAATGTGCTACATCCTTTGTGGTCTTGCAGACAAGAAGAATGACGTGAAGGAGTTGACCCCTCGAAAATTTATTGCTGACGCGAAGCAATTGGTTCGGTGATTCTGTCCGAAGAAAATTGACTGCAGCGATGGAAGACGAAGACGAAGTGAAGACGTAGCATTCTTTTCGTTATTCTTCTTCCATTTATTTGAGTCATAGGACCTCCATACTATTAAGAGGGGTATAGGTTCTCGAAGCTTAGATCCGCTGTGATGCTTAGCCCAAACCTATGCCAGACTGAGAGAAATCTCTTTATGTGTCGAATGATTACCTGCCAGCAGAAGACGTTGTTCTTCGGTGCTGCAGGAGATATCTTTCGAACTAAGGAGTTAGCATTACTTGCTCCGCAAGGATTGTTAGCGTTGTGCTCAATTTCCGACCGTTGGACTCATGTCGTTCGGCCGTTGGCTGCTCCACATGTCCAATTTGGTCTTTTCCCTTCAGAGAAGGCTGCGGCTATAAATAGCCACCCCGCTCCAACGTTGCCCGTTGGCTGCTCCGCTTAAGATTTCTGAGAAGATTGATTGAGCATCCCCTCTCCGAGTGATTTGAGTTTAAGATCCACCGAGAGAAAAATCAAGAGCCTAAACTTAGACAGTGGTTGTGCATCACAGTAGTTTGCAGTTAGAGTTCTTGTACCTATTACTCTTGAGAGCTGCGCACTCTCTAGACGGATTGGTGTCGGCTTGAGTGTCGCAGAGTAATTGTCTTCACCGAGCAAGATCTTCAGCAACCAAGAGTCATTGTGGTTTGCGAAGAAGTCTGTCGAAGGTTTGGAGATCGCCGACAAGTATCTACCACGAGTGAAATCAACTGGAGTCTGATCAGCTCCGAGTTGAAGGAGAATAGGGCGAAGAGAGTTTATCTTCTGTGTTAAATCACAACCCCTCCAACCAGACGTAGTCCTTTGGCAGAAGGGCGAACTGGTCTACCAAATTCATTTGTCGCCGTCGAGCACCACTGGTTCATTCTATTTCACTGCATTTCTTTCAGCAGTTTACATTCGTGCTCGGTGCCGATAGTTTCATTTGATCAATCATAGTTCGTCAACTATCTGTTGCATCCTCATCAATCATTTCTTTCATCTCAGGTTAATTTATTTTCTTCGTACTACTGTATGTTAGCGTGATTTCATTCAGTGCCGAATCCATTCACCTTGTCACCATTTCAGTACTTTTTTCATCGCAGTTTATATCGTGTTTTCCCTCGTGCTACTGCATCTGTTCGTATAGTGCATAACCTTCATATCTGTCAAACCTGTGTTTGAACAATTACTGCTTGCTACATCGATAGATATGTTCCTCTATAGCGAGCTTAATTAAGTGCTTTTCTACCGAAGTTTATTTCCGTTGCTGTGTTTGGGATCAGTTCAAAACATTCGCAAGAATTTTAGAATCTCCCATTCACCCCCCTTTGGTCGATATCCTCTCGGTCCTAACAGGTCCGGACCCCGCAAGCCATCCAACGACGTCCTGCATCAGTCCATGTACCAGTCCATTTGTCCGTTTTTCCGCAAATCGGAAGCAAACTAGGTGGCTTTGCGGGAGTTCGGAAACTAGCCACGTAGGACTCTGACATCCTGGCCCACCCAAAACTGAGGCTGAGCCCGTGCATTTGGAGCTGGCCGCACTGTTTCTGTGGCAAAATCCCCCTTTCTCGACCTCTACATTCCCGCCGCACTCCACCCCAATTACGACCCTTTTTCGTCACCCCTACTGCATGGATCCGTATGAAAAGCTACCGGAGACGGCGGTGGTGGACGATCCAGCGACCGCAACTGCCCAAAATATCAACTTGATGACACGGCAAGACCGTCGCCTCAAACAGAAGGGAAAGGCGGCGCTAGTCAAGAAGAAGAAGGCGGCGGAGGCGGTAGTCGCGGCGTCGGACATGCAGTGTGCGAATGTTGTGCCGGTGGCGTGGATGGTGCAAGAAGGGTCCTGGGACGCGGGGCGCTGCCTCCATCACCAGATGTACAGACGCCATCCTAGCCAGAGCAATACAAGCCTTCCTACTTCTATGCCGCCCAACAGCTCGGTAGGTGGTCCCTGGTATCCGCCACCAAGCACGTGCCTTACTGCGTCGACGTCAATGTGACACCAGTCCTTTTCTCTGAGTCTGCATTGCCGCAACTCGTCCGAACGCGGACGCTGGGCGTGGAGCAGCTCGGTGCCCGCTCTGTGTTTGCCGGTATGTCTCAACCAAGCAAGTCGGTGTATGACGACGCAAACATGCAGATGTCATTTGAGATGATCCACAACAGAGACAGAGACTGCTATGAGGACGGGCAGGTGGATGACTCAAAGTCCACATAGTTGGGCACGTATACCCCGTCCGACACGTACACCCTGCCAGGCACGGAGCCTAGCACGTACACCCAGCAGCCGGATTCGTACAACGGCCAGCAAGAGCAGGAGGAGGAGGAGGACGACTGATACGTCTCCGTCGTATCTACTTTTCCAAACACTTTTGCTCTTGTTTTGGACTTTAATTTGCATGATTTGAATGGAACTAACCCGGACTGACGCTGTTTTCAGCAGAACTACCATGGTGTTGTTTTGTGCAGAAATCAAAGTTCTCAGAATTGGACGAAACTTTTTGGAGATTTTTTATGGAATATATAAAAAATATTGGCGCAAGAATCAACTAGAGGGGGGCCACCCGTTGCCCACAAGGCAACAGGGCGCGACCCACCTAGGGGCGCGCCGGGATACCTTGTGGGGCCCACAGAGGTCCTTCTGACCTAATTCCAACGCTATAAATTCTCTTTCCCCGAGAAAAAAATAAGAGAAGAATTTTCATCGCGTTTTACGATACGGAGCCGCCGCCACCTCCTGTTCTTCACCGGGAGGGCTGATCTGGAGTCCGTTCAGGGCTCCGGAGAGGGGGATTCATCGCCATCATCATCATCAACCATCCCCCATCACCAATTTCATGATGCTCACCACCGGGTGTGCGTAATTTCTCTGTAGGCTTGCTGGACGGTGATGGGTTGGATGAGATTTATCATGTAGTCGAGTCAATTTGTTAGGGCTTGATCCCTAGTATCCACTATGTTCTGAGTTTGATGTTGCTATGAATTTGCTATGCTTAATGCTTGTCACTAGGGCCCGAGTGCCATGATTTCAGATCCGAACCCTTTATGTTTCCATGAATATATTTGAGTTCTTGATCCTATCTGCTAGTTATATGCACTTGTCATTATTCTGATCCGTAGACCCCAAAGTGACAATAGTTGGGATACTCTCTGGGGATGACTATAATTCGAGGAGTTCATGTATTCACCATGTGTTAATGCTTTGTTTCGGTTCTCTGTTAAAAGGAGGTCATAATATCCCTTAGTTTCCTTATGGACCCTACTGCCACGGGAGGGTAGGACAAAATATGTCATGCAAATTTTTATTATATGCACGTATGACTATATACGGAATACATGCCTACATTACATTGATGAATTGGAGCTATTGTGCATCGCTCTAGGTTGTGACTGTTATATGATGAATGTCATCCAACATAATTATCCATCACTGATCCAATGCCTACACTTTTCGCATATTGTTCTTTGCTAATTAAGTTACTTTCGTTGCTGCTGCTGTTACACTCACTACAAAGCTGCTACTGTTACTGTTTCTGTTCCTATTGCTATTGTTACTACTGTGCTACTAAACACTTTGCTGCAGATATTTAGTTCTCCAGGTGTGGTTGAATTGACAACTCAACTGCTAATACTCGCAAATATTCTTTGGCTCCCCTTGTGTCGAATCAATAAATTTGGGTGAAATACTACCCTCGAAGACTGTCACGATCCCCTATACTTCTGGGTTATCAAGACCTTTTTCTGGCGCCGTTGTCGGGGAGCATAGCTCTATTTGTTGAGTCACTTGGGAATTATATCTATTGATCACTATGAAGAATCTGAAAGACGCTAAGACCAAGATCGTACCCTTTTTACGAGGGGAGGTAAGGAACTGCCATAACACTCTGCACTTGATTCACCTTCTGTTTTGAGTAGGCTTGCGACACCGCCACCTGTTATTCATTCTGATATGTCGCAAGTAATTGATGATACTACTTCTGCTATGAATGATACTTATGATGATGCTAGTACTATGCTTGATAATACTGTGCCACTAGGTGAATTTCTTGATGAACAAATTGCTCAAGCTAAAGATATTGAGAATGCTGAAACTATTGAAACTGATGAAAATTATGATTCACCTATTATTCCTAGCTCTCCTACAAGAGTTGAAATGCCTAAGATACCTGATGGTTATGTTATTGACGGAGAGACAGCTAGGGAAATTCTTGCTTGTAATGATAGAAATGATGTTAGAAAATTGTTGGTTAAGTTAAAAGAAAAGTCTATGATAGAGAAAATCAAATATGATCCCAAGTTTGCTACCTCTCCTATCTTTGTTACCGATAAGGATTATGAATTCTCTATCGATCCTAAGTTAATGGTTGAATCTGATCCTTTTCATGGTTATGAAACTGAAACTGTTGTGGCACACCTTACTAAATTGAATGATATAGCCACCCTATTTGCTCATGAGGAAAAAATTCGTTACTATTATATTCTTAAGTTGTTTCCTTTCTCATTAAAGGGTGATGCTAAGAAATGGTTCAATACTCTTGCTCCTGGTTGTGTGCGTAGCTCCCAGGATATGATATATTAGTTCTCTGAAAAATATTTTCCTGCTCATAAGAAACAAGTTGTCTTATAGGAAATATTTAACTTTACGCAAATTGAAGATGAGAATCTCCCTCAAGTTTGGGGGTGGCTTCTCCAACCTCTTAATGCTTTGCCTGATCATCCTCTTAAGAAAAATGAAATACTTGATATATTTTATAATGGACTAATCGATACTTCTAGGGACTACCTAGATAGTTGTGCAGTGTAGGTTGTGTTCTCAGGGAACGAACTATTGAACAGGCTGAAGAACTATTGAATAATATATTAAAGAATGCTAATGATTGGACACTTCCTGAACCACCGGTCAAACCAACTCCGAAGAAGAGAGTTATTCTATTCCTCAGTCCTGAAGATATGCAAGAGGCAAAGAAATCTATGAAGGAAAAAGGTATTAAATCTGAAGATGTTAAGAATTTACCACCTATTGAAGAAATACATGGGCTCGACATCCCGACACAGGTAGTGGAGGTAAATTCTCTTATTAGATTCTATGAAGGTGATATTCCTTATAATAAATCTGCTAGTCAATGTCTTTATGAGTTTGATAATTATATCATTAAGCAAGAACCCTTCAATCTGTATGTTAGCAATCAATTAAAACGCAATGCTTTAATGATAGAACGTTTGAGCGATTTGATGTTTAGAACTACTAACGATGTTAAAGGCTTAAGTTCACATGCTTCTATGGTTCATACTCAGTTAGAACAAATTGCTAAGTCCCAAAATGATTTGCTTAATGAGATGAATAATAAAATGAATGATCATGCTGTTAGAGTTGTTACTAGAGGAGGTAGAATGATGTGACGCCCCCGACTTAATCGTGCGCTAATCATACACGCAAATGCACACGATCAAGCCTAGGGTCACTTGAAGATATCACAACACAACTCTACACAAAATAAAATAATACAAGCTTTATATTACAAGCCAGGGGCCTCGAGGGCTCGAATACAAAAGCTTGCGCATACAAGCGTCAGCGAAAGCATTAGATATCTGAGTACAGATATAAAGGTAAAACAGATAGGCCTTAAAAAGGCGGGGCAAAATAACAACACAGATCGAAAAGGCGCAGGCCTCCTACCTGGGAGCCTCCTAACTACTCCTGGTCGGCTGGCTCAACCCAGTAGTACGTGCCTTCGGGACTCTCCTGGTAGTAAGCTCCTGCGATGGCGTCTGGCTTCGGGGCTCCGTCGTCTGATTGCAGCAAGCGGGTATGGGGAAAAGAAGTAGCAAAGCAACCGTGAGTACTCATCCAAAGTACTCGCAAGACTGACATCAGAACTATACTAATTATGCATTGGTATCAAAGGAAGGGGCTATATCTTTGGACTAAACTGCAGAAATGCCAGAATAGAGGGGAAGACCTAGCCTAACGAAGACTAGCATCTTCAGCGTCTTGCATCATTAGAAGAGTGCAGAGTAGTAACAAAATTAAAGTAGCAAGCATGTTGTAGCAAAGCCTAGATATCCTTCCTCGACTCCCTGCGAGAAAGCGATCCCGGAGCTTCAATTAATTAACAATCCCGTTCAAGTAGTAGCAGATCGGGATACAACACTGAGCGTCCTGTTACCGTGGAGACGGCTATTCGAATAGATAACTTCCCTGCAGGGGTGCACTACTGTTACCCAACACGCTCGATTAACTCTGGCCGGACACACTTTTATCGGGTCATTCCCGGCCTCGGCTGATCGACACACCGCAGCCCTACCTAGAGCTCAGCAGAGAGGTCCCCGCCGGTCTACATCCTAAGTGCTCAGGTGTCTTGGGCCCATCGCCCTTTGCACTCCGGGTCGTTGCGCACATGGTTACATCCAGGAACCACCTCTGTCATGGATGGTGCCGATCCTGCCGTGCCGCAATGCTGAACTGGACGTCTGACAAAGCTTTCCGCTGATACATACGGCGCCGAGGGCCCCATAAACCATTATCCCGCGTGGTGGTAGTGTGCATAGGGCCAACGACCCACTCAGATCAATACCCAAATCCGTCAGCGAGTTATTAGGAGCTCGCGGTGACGATCAGTACTCCTGTCGTCCCGTCTCGAGGAAGTGCAACAAGGGCCAGGCTCATCCCTCTCTAGGGCGGTCTCTGCCTACCCGGCCGCGCCTCGTAATTATCTCGCGGGTACCCTCATGGTCAACCCGACTTCACATCTCTCGCGAGTACCCCTCGGGGTCGATCTGACTTTAACCGGGGACTATAGTATATGTAGGGTATCCGTGTGTTCATCACATTAAGGGGGAATCTGAGGAATCACCCTCGATGGATTCCTACTCGATGTAATCCATCAAGGAGAACCAGGAGGAATCACCCTCGATGGTTCCCACTTGAGGGGTTGCACGACAGAGTCATCATCGGGAAGGGGAGAGCGAGGAATCACCCTCTGCAATCACCATCGATGTGCTATACTACAGGGATATTATCAGGAGTGCAGTACGAGGTATCACCCTCGGCACTCGATAGTAGCCCTGCAGAGTCATACAACTAAGGGGGTGTGCGGTGAGGTGACGGTCTCTGCACATCGATCACATAGATCAAGGCACTGGTAGTAAAGCGGGGCAACAGGGACAAGGGTAAGAGGTCACTGATGGCTCTATAACCAACCAATTCTAAGCAGTTTAGGATGACAGGTAAAGTAGCAACAACAGGTTACAAGAACAGGCTATGCATCAGAATAGGAGCAAGCAATTACAGTAGCAAAATCTAATGCAAGCATGAGGGAGAAGGAATAGGCGATATAGGAATGATCAACGGGATTTTGCTTGCCTGGAAGCTCTGCTGAAATGGAAGAAGGGTCGTCGGTGACGTAGTCGATCACAGGGGCAGCGTCGGTCTCGGAGTCTACCAAAGAGAAGAGGGGGAAGAAACAGTAAATATAAAGAAAACAAATGCACACAAATGCTTGGCATGGCAATAGGCTGTGCTAGGGTGCCCTAACGCAGTACTACGCAAGTTAGTCGGAGCGGGAAACATCTGGGGGTGTTTTACAAGCTCTGGGCAATTATCGGACAGATGAATCGGAGGGGAAAGTTCCATGTTCATCATGTTAGAGAGGTGTGACAGGTATGTGGGTGGCATATTCGGATGCTTCATATTTTTCTGATCATTTTTCATATATAAATTATTTTCTTCCGAGTTATGGTTTATTTTATATGATTTTTCAAAGTTTTAATCATTTTTTGGAATTTCTAGATTTAATTTAATTCGAATTATTTAAATACTAAATTGCTATGGGTACACAAAAGTGTACCCAGAGATGTGCTACTGAGACTGACTGTGGGTCCCAGTTGACCAGGTCAACTGCACAGTCAGCAGCTGACTGGGTCGTTGACTAGTCAAAGGGGCCCATGGGGGTCCCACATGTCATAGACTAAAGTTAATCAGGTTTTAATTAAACTAGCTTAATTAGCAGTGGGGGCCACATGGCAGTGTCACAGGGGTCAATTAGTGTTAATCTAATTGCTACTGTAAATGGACCCCACATGTCAGTTTTAGTTATTTTAAACGTTTTAATTATCCGGTTAATTAAATCTTGCGGGACCCACTATCATACTCAGGGGGTTAATTAAGAGCGCGATTAACCTAACCTAATTACGCCACGTCAGCGGCATCAACGCCGGCGAGGCCGAGAATGCCGGCGATGGCCGGAACTTCGCCGGAATCGCGCTCCGGCGACCAAACGAGCGGCCGCGAGCGTCAAACGGATGAGCGCGAAGCGCCGTGTCATGCCATGCCAACGTCTGGAGCTAGGAGTGACCGTAACAATGCCGGGTACGACGGACGGCGGCGACTACGGGCGGCGCTGCGACGGATTGACGCCTACGGGCACAGGGAGGAGCTAGGGGAGGTCAGGAAGGAGCGCGAGCTCACAGTGGCGACGAAGAGCAGCTCGGGGAGGCCGGGGAGCTCGCGGTGGCGCAGATCGACGGCAAGGTCGTGCGGTGGCCGGCGGCGGAGAAGAGCTCGATGGGGACGGCAGGGAGCTCTCCGGCTCGAACCGAAAGACGGAGTCATCGTAGACGACGACGGCGGTCCTCCCGGACATCCAGGCGACGCTCGGGGACGGCGATGGCCACGGGTACGAGCGGCGCACGCCCATGGCGGCGCTCGGTAGGGAGGGATAGAGAGGGTGGAGAGGGGAGGAGTGTGGCTAGGGGGCAGGGGGTCTAGGGCGCTGCCCCTATCCACCCGACGACGCGGGAGCGCGCTGTCGCGCTAGAAGAGAGGGGGGCCAGGGAGCGAGCGCGCGCGGGAGCGCTGTGGAGACGACAGAGAGGAGAGAGGTAGAAGAAGAGTGCGGGTGGGCTGGGCCTCGCTGCTGTAGCACTTGGGCCACGGGCACAGTAGCCCTTCCCTCTTTTCTTTATTTTCTTTCCTGTTTTTCTTTTATAGTTTCTGTTTTGCATTTTATTTTAGCATCAATTGATTTTTGTAAAATGTGTAATTGGCCAAAACAAATACTAGGCAATATCTAGTACTGCCACAAAAAGTTTGGGGGTATTATCATTTCATTAGGATTTTAAATAAATAGAAATGGATTTAATAGTGTTGTTTAGGCACTGTTTTTGGATGTTAGGGTCAATTTGGGAATTATTATAATGTTGATTTTATTTTTATAATTGTTTTGGGATTATTTGCAATATTATGAACATTTTTGTTCTACTGTTTGGGTAACTTTTAATTTTGACTTTATTTTAAATTTGAATTTGAAGTTGGATTATTCTCTAAATGCAATTTATTTTGGATGATCATGATGACATGGCAAATTAATTAACTTAATGACAGGGTTGAGATCTGGGGGTGTTACAAATGACTCAGAAACCTCTGTAGCCTGAAGGTCATCCTAAAAGAACTGAGCAAGATTCCGAGAGAAATAATATTGATGTGCCTCGTTCATCTAAGAAGAAAAAGAAAAACAAAAATGATAGGACTTTGCATGCTTCTAGTGAACCTGAGATAGAAAAACCTCCTGAGAATCAGAATGATGTTTCTATTTCTGATGCTGAGACACAATCTGGTAATGAACACCCACATAATGATAATGATAATGATGTTCGTGATGATGCTAAACCAGATAATGTTATAGAAATAGAACCTGCTATTGATCTTGATAACCCATCTCCTAAGAATAAAAGATATGATAAAAATGATTTCATTGCTAGAAAACATGGAAAAGAGAACAATGGGTTCAAAAACCCCTGCCTTTTCCCACTAAACCACTTAGAAATAAAGACGAGGAAGACTTTGAGCGCCTTGTTGAAATGCTTAGACCTGTCTTTTTGCGCACTCGCTTGACTGATATTTTGAAAATGCATCCATATGCTAAATATATGAAAGATATTGTCACTAATAAAAGAAAGATACATGAGGCTGAAATTTCCACCATGCTTGCAAATTATTCTTTTAAGGGTGGAGTGCCTAAAAAGTTAGGAGATCCGGGAATACCTACTATACCATGTTCCATTAAAAGAAGTTATGTCAAAACTACTTTATGTGATTTAGGAGCCGATGTTAGTGTTATGCCTTTCTCTTTATATAGAAGACTTGATTTGAATAAGTTGACACCTACTAAAATATCTTTGCAAATGGCTGATAAATCAACTGCTATACCTATTGGAATCTGCGAGGATGTGCCCGTTGTTGTTGCAAATGTTACTATCTTAACAGAGTTTGTTATACTCGATATGCCCGAGGACGACAACATGTCGATTATCCTCGGAAGACCCTTTCTGAATACTGTAGGGGCTGTTATTGATTGCAACAAAAGCAAAGTCACTTTTCATGTCAATGGTAAAGAGCATACGGTTTATTTTCCGAAGAAACAAAGTTCGGTGAATGGTATTAACTATATTGAAAAAGTTTCGACAATCACTATTGGAGGTTTCAAATTTTCTCTTCCTACCTTCAAAAAGAAGTATGAAATTCTTATTGTTGGGGAGATGCATATCCCTATTGAGGTAACTTAGTGTTATACGAAAGTTCTTCGGTTTCATGTTACTCAGAAATAGTTTGTTAGTAAGACTTGATCAACCATATTAATGGATTCTTTTTGAGGGGCATGTGGTCGATGAAATTAGTAAGCACAACTTTCTGTAATCATAGTTTGCTCTCTGCTATTCATAGTTTAATAAAGTAAAATGCCATGATTGTTCTATTTTCTGAATTATCCGTGCAATAAAAAATGACCCAAAAATAAAAGTGCTCAGAATGCTATGAAATTTTAACATGATTTTTTCCTGGAATATTTAACAATTTTTGGCACTGAAAACAACCCAGGGAGGTGCCCTTGTTGCTCACAAGGCAACAGGGGACGACCCCCCCTGGGGGCACGCCAAGATGCCTTGTGGGTCCCACAGGGACCCACTCACTTATCTCTTCAGCCCACTTCATCTCCTACCTCCAGAAAAAATCATGGTAGCTCTCTCTCTCTTGTGTTCTTGCTCCCAAACCAGAGATTTTCGATCTCTTTGCTCGGAGCTCCGTTTTTGAAACTGTTTTGGGGGATTGCTCCTTGAAATTTGTTCGTTGGAAAATGAACTTCTTCCAAAGAGGTTCTTCGAGTCGGAGCTCCAAGGGGATCACTGGGAATGCCTCGGACCGCGACCTTAACATCCGCGTAGGACGGAGGTCCGGCCGTGCGAATGGCCACACAACGCCTTCATGGACGAGGCCGGGTTTCACCAAGAGTTTGTGCAATTTGCCGCGAACGCCGGGCTGACCGACTTCCTCGCAGATGAGTGTGACTAGTACCACATCCTTCCAAATTCCTTTGTTCAAAAATTTCACTTCATGCCTAGGCTCGATATTCCCATGGTACGCTTTGATTTATATGTTGAACATCATGAAATACCACTTGCTGAGTTTTGTGAGATTTGCTTGATTCCCTCTGATGGGGATTTAAGGGAGCCTCGGCCTGAGGTGTTCGAGGACTTCCTTCTCACTTTGACCGTGGGAGAATTTAGGGGCGTGTCGAAAGCCCGAGTTACTAGCTTGCATTTTCCTGCTCTGCACTACTTTGCTTTATTTATAGGGAAATGTTTGACTGCCAGGGAGGAAGGTGGTACGCTCAGTGCCCCTGACCTCGCCATTTTTTGCCGTGCGCTTTATGGCAATAACACTTTTAGCTTGGGGGCTATCATTGCACGCCGCTTGCACACTAACAGGACTAGGGGTGAAATTCATGGCGGTATTTACGCTACGCGTCTTGCGAAACGCTTTAATGTTGTTATCCGCCCTAATGATTATTTACTACCTAAGATTTATTTGCACCAACAGTCCATGATTGATCACCACTGTATTGATGAACCTGAGCCTCCTCACTACATTCTTTATAACTTGGTATTTAGCGAGAGGACACGTGAGATTATTTCGTTGCCTGCACCTTCTTTGTTTGACTCTCATGCCAGGAACAGATACACCATCATGCCACCGGACATCACTGCTTACAAGAACGAGTTGGCCGCGGCGGAGAACGAGGCCCAGCCTTGGGATGCTCAAGTGCCTCTGCCTAACCACTTTCCTAGTGGACCTGATGGATTTTTCGGATGGCAGTAGACCAAGTTAGGCCAAAAGCCTAAGCTTGGGGGAGTACGTATTTCTCACCGACATTACATTCATGTTCACACATTCATTCCAGTTGTCGGTGTTCATCCTTTTTCATTGTATATCCATGGTAGTTTTATTTTCGCTTTCTTCTTGTGTGTTTGAAAAACTTTGAAAATCCAAAAATATTTCTTGCTTCTTTTCGGTTTTTTCTTTCTTAGTTAGTTAGTTGGTAGTATTAAAAGAAAACCCAAAAAGATTTCTCGTTTCTTATTTTCTTGTTTGTTGGGAGTTCTCCTATGTAAATAGTTTTTCTATCTTTTCGTTTTTCTTCTTTAATTTGCTTTCTCCAGAAAAACCAAAAACTCCAAAAATATTTTAGTGTGTTTCTCTGAATTTCTTTTCTTTTCGTTGAGTCCTCGTATGGGGAAGACCGCGATGAAAATTTTGAGTGGCTCTCATATGCTTTGTGGTTGATCTAACAATGAGCCAATATTACTTTGTCTTCTCCCTTGAATAAATTCTTTGCAGATTCTAGCTTAGTCCACGGCACTCTTGCACTATTATTTTTTTCACATCATTCGGTCGTGCAAGTGAAAGGCAATAATGACGATGATTTGATGAAGTGACTGTGGCAAGGGAAAGCTGGTATGAACTCTTTTTGTTTTTGTTTTTGTAAATATGTTTAACTCAGTATCCATGATTCAGCATATTATGAGTAAACATGTTTGTGATGGCAATTAGAGATTATAGTTGCTCAGGCCATGCTTAAGTAGCTAGGAGTGGATAATGATTTATCTTGGATGTCAACATGCGTTAAAATGGTTATGATGTAGTATGTTAGTATGGTATCCTCCTCCGAATGTTTCAAGTGGCTTGACTTGGCACATGTTCACGCATGTAGTTGATTCAAAACCAATGCAGCCTTCACGATATTTATGTTCAGGGTGTTTATATCCTACTCATGCTAGTATTCAATGTTAATTATTCTCAATGCATGATTATGACCGTCTCGCTCTCTAGTTGGTCGCTTCTCAATCTATTTGTTAGCCTTCGCTTGTACTAAGCGGGAATACTGCTTGTGCATCCACAATCCTTAAACCAAAGTTGCTCCAGATGAGTCCACTATATCTACGTATATGCGGTATTATTCTGCCGTTCCAAGTAAATTTGCATGTGCCACCTCTAATCATTCAAATAAACATCTGTTTTGTGTGTCCGTACCGCTCATGGAGCGACAGGGGGTGGTCAATATCTTCCATGCTAAGCGGGTTATTCTCAAGATGAGTGTTTATTCACTTGTCATTGCACGAGAGAGGCTGGTAATTCGGATGCCCAGTCCTATAATCAAAATAAAGAAAAAATATAATAAAACAAACTCCCCCGGAAATTTGATCGTTTGGAGGGCACCCGTGAATTTGGCTAGCCATGGCTTGTGTTGGTATGGTGGAGGGGGAGTAAACTTTACCTTTCTGCTTGGGAACCGCCGATAATGTGTTTAGCATGGAAGATATTGAAAATCCTCGGTCGTGACGTTGACAGGAAAAGTACACCTCTCAAAATTGTTTTCATCTCTAATTTAATCTTCGAGCTCTGGCACCTCTGCAAATCTCTCCTTCCCTCTGCGAAGGTCCCATCTATTTACTTTTATGTTATTTTATTTTTATTGTTGAGTCATCACCTTCTCATTTTAAGCACCAATCCTGAGAGCACTATTGTCATTCTTATGCATTGAGTATAGTTAATGCTGGGTAAATCATGACTGGATCTCTTCTACCCTGAATTACAATGTTTAGTCACTACTTGAACTTTGGAGGTGCTCCGCATTTATGTTTTGCGGTCTCAGAAAGGGTTAGTGAGATACCATGTTATCATATTATATCATGATTGTTTTGAAAAATTGTTGGCATTTGAGATATATTATTATTGCTCGCTAGTTGATTATGCCTTGATATGAGTAAATGTGAATTCTAAGTGTTATCATTTGCATGGTTAGTTCATGATCTTTGCTGAAAACTTGGGTGCTATTTAAGCTTATGTACGGATACAAGAACAAAAGAGTTCATAAAAGTTTTTCTTTATCACTTTCAGTTTATCAACTGAAGTGCTTGAGGACAAGCAATGATTTAAGCTTGGGGGAGTTGATACGTCTCCGTCGTATCTACTTTTCCAAACACTTTTGCTCTTGTTTTGGACTCTAATTTGGAAGATTTGAATGGACCTAACCTGGACTGACGCTGTTTTCAGTAGAACTACCAATGGTGTTGTTTTTGTGCAGAAACCAAAGTTCTCGGAATTGGACAAAGCTTTTTGGAGATTTTTTTTATGGAATATATAAAAAATATTGGCGCAAGAATCAACTGGAGGGGGCCCACCTGTTGCCCACAAGGCAACAGGGCGCGACCCCCCCCCCCCGGGGGCGCGCCGGGATACCTTGTGGGGCCGACAGAGGTCCTTCTAACCTAATACCAATGCTATAAATTCTCTTTCCCCGAGAAAAAAAAATAAGAGAAGAAGTTTCATCACGTTTTACGATACGGATCCGCCACCACCTCCGGTTCTTCATCGGGAGGGCTGATCTGGAGTCCGTTCGGGGCTCCGAAGAGGGGGATTCGTCGCCATCGTCATCATCAACCATCCTCCATCACCAATTTCATGATGCTCACCGCTGGGTGTGAGTAATTTCTCTGTAGGCTTGCTGGACGGTGATGGGTTGGGTGAGATTTATCATGTAATCGAGTCAATTTGTTAGTGCTTGATCCCTAGTATCCACTATGTTCTGAGATTGATGTTGCTATGACTTTGCTATGCTTTATGCTTGTCACTAGGGCCCGAGTGCCATGATTTCAGATCTGAACCCTTTATGTTTTCATGAATATATTTGAGTTCTTGATCCTATCTGCTAGTTATATGCACTTGTTATTGTTCTGATCCGTAGACCCCAAAGTGACAATAGTTGGGATACTCTTTGGGGATGACTGTAATTCGAGGAGTTCATGTATTCACCATGTGTTAATGCTTTGTTCCGGTTCTCTACTAAAAGGAGGCATTAATATCCCTTAGTTTCCTTATGGACCCCGCTGCCACGGGAGGGTAGGAGAAAATATGTCATGCAAGTTCTTATTATAAGCACGTATGACTATATACGGAATACATGCCTACATTACATTGATGAATTGGAGCTATTGTGCATCGCTCTAGGTTGTGACTGTTATATGATGAATGTCATCCAACATAATTATCCATCACTGGTCCAATGCCTACGCTTTTCACATATTGATCTTTGCTAAGTTATTTTTGTTGCAGCTGATGTTACACTCACTACAAAGCTGCTACTGTTACTGTTTCTGTTCATATTGCTATTGTTACTACTGTGCTACTAAAAACTTTGCTGCAGATATTTAGTTCTCCAGGTGTGGTTGAATTGACAACTCAACTGCTAATACTCGTAAATATTCTTTGGCTCCCCTTGTGTCGAATCAATAAATTTGGGTGAAATACTACCCTCGAAGATTGTCGCGATCCCCTATACTTGTGAGTTATCAAGAACGATGCCCTTGATCCGTATGAATTTTCTGCCGATACAAAGAATAGGGGTAGAGGAGACAACTTCAACATGAGGGAGGACGAGTTGTTGCGCGATGCATGGTTGGCCTCTAGCATCGATCTGATCCATGACACAGAGCAAAAGTGTGCAACATTTTGGGCCAACATTCATACGTGGTTCCAAGAGCACAAGCATTTCGAGCCCTAGCCGACAAACTCATCCGCAACCATGGGGTAAAGTCGCTCAACTAGCGATGGTACGTCATCCAAGAGGCTGTGTCCAAGTATTGTAGCCATTTGAAGCAACTAATCGGTCGGTGGCCAAGTGGTGCGCAAATCACTGAGCAAGTAAGTTGTTATATGTGTTGGCCATTTGGTCGGATATGCAACTTGTTGGCCGGAGTTGTTACATGTGTTGGTCATTTGGCCCGATATGCTCTATGTGTTGGTCATTTGGCCGAATCGGATATGCAACTTGTTGACAATGTTTTTCTTTGTAGCCTTCCTGATGTAGGGCGAAATCCTAATGTGATGATCTTTTCACACTTGAAGGTGAGGAAAGGAGAAAATCAAGAGAAAAACACACAAAAACACTCAATCAACAAGATCCAATCACACATGTTCTAGATCCACATACACATAAGGGATACAAGGGTCCAAATCCAACACAAGAAGGCAAAAGAGGAACTAGTTCATCCCAATCCAAGAGGAATTGAGGTCTTGGTATCCAAGAGGATCTTCCCACAAGGGGGTCTTGATCCACTAGGGGATCTTCTCACATGGAAGCCTTGATCTCCATGGGAGAGGTAGTGGATGAGCAAAACTCAATCTCTAGACGTGAGCTATCACTTTGCTAACCCTAAAATGGAGGTAGGGAATGAGTAAATATATTCTAGGGGGATGAAGGGGTACATGGGCCTCGGCCCAAGTCAAGCACGCAGGCAAGGTCCGGATGATCCGGGTGGCGGCCCGGATGATCCGGCTGGGTCGTTGTAGCCGGTGTTGGCCCGGATGTTCGTGTTGGAAATATGCCCTAGAGGCAATAATAAATTGGTTATTATTATATTTCCTTGTTAATGATAATCGTTTATTATCCATGCTATAATTGTATTGATTGGAAACTCAAATACATGTGTGGGTACATAGACAACACTGTGTCCCTAGTAAGCCTCTAGTTGACTAGCTCGTTGATCAAAGATGGTTAAGGTTTCCTAGCCATTGACATGAGATGTCATTTGATAACGGGATCACATCATTAGGAGAATGATGTGATGGACAAGACCCAAACTGTAAACGTAGCATTTGATCGTGTCAGTTTATTGCTATTGTTTTCTGCATGTCAAGTATCTGTTCCTTTGACCATGAGATCATGCAACTCACTGACACCGGAGGAATACCTTGTGTGTATCAAACGTCGCAACGTAACTGGGTGACTATAAAGGTGCTCTACAGGTATCTCCGAGGGTGTCTGTTGGGTTGGCATGGATCAAGACTGGGATTTGTTACTCCGTATGACGGAGAGGTATCTCAGGGCCCACTCGGTAATACAACATCACAATGAGCCTTGCAAGCAATGTGACTAAAGTGTTAGCCACGAGATCTTGTATTACGGAACGAGTAAAGAGACTTGCCGGTAACGAGATTGAACTAGGTATAGTGATACCGACGATCGAATCTCGGGCAAGTAACATACCGAAGAACAAAGGGAACAGCATACGGGATTAACTGAATCCTTGACATAGAGGTTCGACCGATAAAGATCTTCGTAGAATATGTAGGAGCCAATATGGGCATCCAGGTCCCGCTATTGGTTATTGGCCGTAGAGGTGTCTCGGTCATGTCTACATAGTTCTCGAACCCGCAGGGTCTACACACTTAACGTTTGGTGACGATTAGTATAATTGAGTTATTATGTTGGTGACCGAAAGTTGTTCGGAGTCCCGGATAAGATCCCGGACATGACGAGGATCTCCGGAATAGTCCGGAGGTAAAGATTGATATATGTGATAATAGTGTTTTGATCTCTGGAAGGGTTCCGGAGTTCACCGGAAGGGGTTCCGGATGTTTACCGAAGTGTTCGGGTGCAGCAACACTTTATATGAGCCAAAGGGATAAAGCCCACAAGGTATTGGAAAGTGCAAAAGTAGTTTTGCTGCCGCGTAAGCGGTACTACCGCTTGGTGAAGCGGTACTACCGCCGGAGCGGTACTACCGCTTGTGTGAAGCGGTACTACCGCCCAAGCGGTACTACCGCTTGTGTGAAGCGGTACTACCGCTTGTGCGCGGCTGTGCACGGTTCGGCAGGGATCCGAGTTGGACTCTTTCCCTGCGGGCCAAACCGACCTTGTGCGGGCAAAACCGACCCGGAGGAGGCTTTTACTCCAAGTTTAGACCCCAAGGCTCAACATATAAATAGAGGGGCAGGGCTAGCACACGGGACACATCAGGATTTCCCAAGCCGTGTGCCGGCAACCCTAGCCCTCTAGTTCCTCCGTCATAATCTCCGTAGCGCTTGGCGAAGCCCTGCAGAGATTGTTCCTCACCACCATCACCACGCCGTCGTGCTGCTGGAACTCAACCACTACTTCACCATCGCTCGCTGGATCGAGGAGGTGAAGGCGTCATCAAGCCGTACGTGTGTTGAACGCGGAGGTGCCGTCCGTTCGGCACTAGATCGGAAGGATCGTGATTGGATCGCGGGACGCTCGGCGATTTGGATCGCGAAGACGTTCGACTACATCAACCGCGTTTATTAACGCTTCCGCTTAGCGATCTACAAGGGTATGTAGATTCACTCTCCCTCTCGTAGATGCTCATCACCATGGATAGATCTTATGTGTGCGTAGGAAAATTTTTGTTTCCCATGCAACGTTCCCCAACAGTGGCATCATGAGCCAGGTCTATGCGTAGATGAGATCTCGAGTAGAACACAAACGAGTTGTGGGCGTGGGTGTATACATATTGCTTGCCGTTACTAGTTGATATTTGATTCGGCGGTACTGTGAGATGAAGCGGCCCGGACCGACATTACGCGTACACTTACGCGAGACAGGTTCCTTCAACTAACATGTAACTTCGTTGCATAAAGATGGCTAGCGGGTGTCTGTCTCTCTCACTTTAGTTGAATCGATTTCAATGAAGAGGGTTCTTTTAGAAGATCAAAAAGCAATCACTACACCACGTTGTGGTTTTGCGTAGGTAAGAACGGTTCTTGCAAACCCGTAGCAGCCACGTAAAATTTGCAACAACAATTAGAGGACGTCTAACTTGTTTTTGCAGGGTATGTTGTGATGTGATATGGCCAATTACATGATGAGATATATGTGATGTATGAGATGATCATGTGTTGTATAGAATATCACGACTTGCATGTCGATGAATACGGCAACTGGCAGGAGCCATAGAGTTGTCTTTAATTATTGTATGACCTGCGTGTCAATCATTAAGCGCTATGTAATGCTTTACTTTATCGCTAAACGTTAGCAATAGTCGTGGAAGCAACAGTCGGCGCGACAACCTTATGGCGACACGTTGATGGAGATCAAGATGATGGAGATCATGGTGTCATGCCGGTGACGATGGAGATCATGCCGGTGCTTTGGAGATGGAGATCAAAAGCACAAGTTCATGGCCATATCATGTCACTTATGATTTGCATGTGATGTTAATCCTTTTTATGCATCTTATTTTGCTTAGGACGA
This sequence comes from Elymus sibiricus, assembly GCA_039707655.1. NCBI lineage: Eukaryota > Viridiplantae > Streptophyta > Magnoliopsida > Poales > Poaceae > Elymus > Elymus sibiricus. The sequence goes on along the minus strand of CM077674.1, from coordinate 160,932,881 downwards.
CGGTAGCATTATAAGGTGATCCCTCACTTAAATTTCAAGATAAATTGTGTTCTCCCCAAGTGTGCACCGTTGCGAAAGTTCGTCGTTTCGAGACACGCCGTGATGATCGGGTGTGATAGACTCTACGTTCGCATACAACGGGTGTAAGCCATGTTGCACGTGCGGAACACTCGGGTTAAACTTGACGAGCCTAGCATGTACAGACATGGCCTCGGAACACAAGAGACCGAAAGGTCGAACATGAGTCATATAGTAGATATGATCAACATGAAGATGTTCACCATTGAAACCACCTCAACTCACGTGATGATCGGACTTGAGTTGGTGGATTTGGATCATGTTACACTCGAATGATCGGAGGGATGTCAATTTGAGTGGGAGTTTTTTAAATATGATTAACTAAACTCATTATCTAAGAACAATAGTCTAAGTTGTCTTTGCTATATTTATGTTGTAGATCATGGCTCGCGTAGTAGCACCCCTGAATTTTAATGCGTTCCTAGAGAAAGCTAAGTTGAAAGATGATGGAAGTAACTTTGTGGACTGGGCCCGTAATCTAAGGATTATCCTTACGGCTTCCCAGAAGGCTTATGTCCTTGATGCACCGCTTGGTGATCCACCCGCTCCAGTTGAGTCTCTAGACGTTGTGAACGCCTGGCAGGCTCGTTCTGATGATTACTCAATAGTTCAATGTGCAATGTTGTATGGCTTAGAACCGGGACTTCAAAGACGTTTTGAACGTCATGGAGCATATGAGATGTTCCAGGAGTTGAAGTTTATCTTTCAGAAGAATGCCCGGATCGAGAGATATGAGATCTCCGATAAGTTCTATGCTTGCAAGATGGAGGAGAACGGGTCTATCAGTGATCACGTGCTCAGAATGTCTGGGTACTCCACCCGTCTGGCTGAGTTAGGGATGCCCCTTCCGCCAGAGGCTATCACTGACAGAGTTCTTCAATCATTGCCACCTAGCTACAAGAGCTTCGTGTTGAACTATAACATGCACGGGATGAACAAGTCAGTCGCCGAGCTGTTTGCGATGCTGAAAGCCGCTGAGTCTGAAATTCAGAAGGAGCATCAAGTGTTGATGGTCAATAAAACCACTAGTTTCAAGAAAAATGGCAAGGGTAAGAAGGGTAACTCCAAGAAGAGTGGCAAAGCAGTTGCTCCTCTCGTGAAGAAACCCAAGGATGGACCCAAACCAGAAACTGTGTGTTTTCATTGCAAGGGAACTGGACACTGGAAGCGGAATTGCCCCAAGTATTTGGCTGACAAGAAGGCGGCCAACAACAAACAAGGTATATATGATATACATGTTATTGATGTGTACCTTACCAACTCTCGTTGTAGTGCCTGGGTATTTGATACCGGTGCGGTTGCTCATATTTGCAACTCAAAACAGGAACTGCGGAATAGACGGAGGCTGGCAAAGGACGAAGTGACGATGCGCGTGGGAAATGGTTCCAAGGTTGATGTGATCGCCGTCGGCACGCTCGCTCTTCGATTACCGTCGGGATTAGTGATGAACCTAAATAAGTGTTATTTGGTGCCTGCGTTAAGCATGAACATTATATCTGGATCTTGTTTATTGCGAGACGGTTACTCATTTAAATCAGAGAATAATGGTTGTTCTATTTATATGAGTAATATCTTTTATGGTCATGCACCCGATGTGAGGGGTTTATTCTTATTGAATCTCGATAGTAATGATACACATGTTCATAACATTGATGCCAAAAGATGTAGAATTGATAATGATAATACCACTTTCTTGTGGCACTGCCGTTTAGGTCATATTGGCGTAAAACGCATGAGGAAGCTCCATGCTGATGGACTTTTGGAGTCACTTGATTTTGAATCACTTGACACATGTGAGCCATGCCTCATGGGCAAGATGACTAAAACTCCGTTCTCTGGAACAATGGAACGGGCAAGTGACTTATTGGAAATCATACATACTGATGTGTGCGGTCCGATGAGCATTGAGGCGCGCGGTGGTTATCGTTACTTTCTCACCTTCACTGATGACTTAAGTAGATATGGGTATATTTACTTAATGAAACACAAGTCTGAAACATTTGAAAAGTTCAAACAATTTCAGAGTGAAGTTGAGAATCATCGTAACAAGAAGATTAAATTCCTACGATCTGATCGAGGAGGAGAATATCTGAGTTATGAGTTTGGCAGTCACTTAAGACAGTGTGGAATTGTTTCACAATTAACACCGCCTGGAACACCACAGCGTAATGGTGTGTCCGAACGTCATAATCGAACCTTATTGGATATGGTGCGATCTATGATGTCTCTTGCCGATTTGCCACTATCGTTTTGGGGTTATGCATTAGAGACAGCTGCATTCACTTTAAATAGGGCACCATCGAAATCCGTTGAGACGACGCCATATGAACTTTGGTTTGGCAAGAAGCCAAAGCTGTCGTTTCTTAAAGTTTGGGGATGTGATGCTTATGTCAAAAAGCTTCAGCCTGAAAAGCTGGAACCCAAAGCGGAGAAATGCGTCTTCATAGGATACCCAAAAGAGACAGTTGGGTATACCTTCTACCTCAGATCCGAAGGCAAAGCGTTTGTCGCTAAAAACGGAACATTTCTTGAGAAAGAGTTTCTCTCGAAAGAATTGAGTGGGAGGAAGATAGAACTTGATGAGGTTGTTGAACCTTTACTTCAACCTGAGAGTAGCGCAGCGCAGAAAGTTGTTTCTGTGGAGCCTACATTAGCTGAAGAGGAAGTTAATGATGATGATCATGAAGCTTTGGATCAAGTTGCTATCGAACCTCGTAGGTCGACAAGGACGCGTACTGCTCCCGAGTGGTACGGCAACCCTGTCTTAGAGGTCATGTTGTTAGACAACGATGAACCTACGAGCTATGGAGAAGCGATGATGGGCCCGGATTCCGAGAAGTGGTTAGAGGCCATGAAATCCGAGATGGGATCCATGTATGAAAACAAAGTATGGACTTTGGAAGTATTACCTGAAGGGCGTAAGGCCATTCAGAACAAATGGATCTTTAAGAGGAAGACGGACGCGGACGGTAATGTCACCGTCTATAAAGCTCGACTTGTGGCAAAGGGTTTTTCACAAGTTCAAGGAGTTGACTACGATGAGACCTTCTCACCCGTAGCGATGCTTAAGTCCGTCAGAATCATGTTAGCAATAGCTGCCTTTTTCGATTATGAAATTTGGCAGATGGATGTCAAAACAGCGTTCCTTAACGGTTACCTTAAGAAAGAGTTGTATATGATGCAACCAGAAGGTTTTGTCGATCCAGAGAATGCTGACAAAGTTTGCAAACTCCAGCGATCCATTTATGGACTGGTGCAAGCATCTCGGAGTTGGAATCTTCGTTTTGATGAGGTGATCAAAGCGTTCGAGTTTATACAAGTTTACGGAGAAGCTTGTATTTACAAGAAAGTGAGTGGGAGCTCTATAGCGTTTCTAATATTATATGTGGATGACATATTGCTGATTGGAAACAATATAGAAATGCTGGAAAGCGTAAAGGAATATTTGAACAAGAGTTTTTCAATGAAGGACCTAGGAGAAGCTGCTTTCATATTAGGCATCAAGATCTATAGAGATAGATCAAGACGCTTAATAGGACTTTCACAAAGCACATACCTTGATAAGATTTTGAAGAAGTTCAAAATGGATCAGTCCAAGAAGGGGTTCTTGCCTGTTTTGCAAGGTGTGAAGTTGAGTAAGACTCAATGCCCAGTGACTGCAGAAGATAGAGAAAAGATGAGTGTCATCCCCTATGCTTCGGCCATAGGCTCTATCATGTATGCAATGCTGTGCACAAGACCCGATGTCAGCCTTGCCATAAGTATGGTCGGAAGGTTTCAAAGTGATCCAGGAATGGAACACTGGACGGCGGTCAAGAATATCCTGAAGTACCTGAAAAGGACTAAGGACATGTTTCTCGTTTATGGAGGTGATCAAGAGCTCGTCGTAAAGGGTTACGTCGATGCAAGCTTTGACACTGATCCGGATGACTCTAAGTCGCAAACCGGATACGTATTTATTCTTAATGGGGGTGCGGTTAGCTGGTGCAGTTCCAAGCAAAGCGTGGTAGCAGATTCTACATGCGAAGCGGAGTACATCGCTGCCTCGGAGGCGGCGAAGGAAGGTGTCTGGATGAAGGAGTTCATGACAGATCTTGGAGTAGTGCCTGGTGCACTTAACCCAATGACTCTGTTTTGTGATAATACTGGTGCCATTGCTCTAGCCAAGGAACCAAGATTTCACAAGAGGACCAGACACATAAAGCGACGTTTCAATTCCATCCGCGATTACATCAAGGAGGACGACATAAATATTTGCAAAGTACACACGGATCTAAATGTTGCAGATCCGATGACTAAACCTCTTCCAAGGGCTAAACATGAACAACACCAGAACTGCATGGGTGTTCGATTCATTACAATGTAAATCACATAGTGATGTGAACTAGATTATTGACTCTAGTGCAAGTGGGAGACTGTTGGAAATATGCCCTAGAGGCAATAATAAATTGGTTATTATTATATTTCCTTGTTAATGATAATCGTTTATTATCCATGCTATAATTGTATTGATTGGAAACTCAAATACATGTGTGGGTACATAGACAACACTGTGTCCCTAGTAAGCCTCTAGTTGACTAGCTCGTTGATCAAAGATGGTTAAGGTTTCCTAGCCATTGACATGAGATGTCATTTGATAACGGGATCACATCATTAGGAGAATGATGTGATGGACAAGACCCAAACTGTAAACGTAGCATTTGATCGTGTCAGTTTATTGCTATTGTTTTCTGCATGTCAAGTATCTGTTCCTTTGACCATGAGATCATGCAACTCACTGACACCGGAGGAATACCTTGTGTGTATCAAACGTCGCAACGTAACTGGGTGACTATAAAGGTGCTCTACAGGTATCTCCGAGGGTGTCTGTTGGGTTGGCATGGATCAAGACTGGGATTTGTTACTCCGTATGACGGAGAGGTATCTCAGGGCCCACTCGGTAATACAACATCACAATGAGCCTTGCAAGCAATGTGACTAAAGTGTTAGCCACGAGATCTTGTATTACGGAACGAGTAAAGAGACTTGCCGGTAACGAGATTGAACTAGGTATAGTGATACCGACGATCGAATCTCGGGCAAGTAACATACCGAAGAACAAAGGGAACAGCATACGGGATTAACTGAATCCTTGACATAGAGGTTCGACCGATAAAGATCTTCGTAGAATATGTAGGAGCCAATATGGGCATCCAGGTCCCGCTATTGGTTATTGGCCGTAGAGGTGTCTCGGTCATGTCTACATAGTTCTCGAACCCGCAGGGTCTACACACTTAACGTTTGGTGACGATTAGTATAATTGAGTTATTATGTTGGTGACCGAAAGTTGTTCGGAGTCCCGGATAAGATCCCGGACATGACGAGGATCTCCGGAATAGTCCGGAGGTAAAGATTGATATATGTGATAATAGTGTTTTGATCTCTGGAAGGGTTCCGGAGTTCACCGGAAGGGGTTCCGGATGTTTACCGAAGTGTTCGGGTGCAGCAACACTTTATATGAGCCAAAGGGATAAAGCCCACAAGGTATTGGAAAGTGCAAAAGTAGTTTTGCTGCCGCGTAAGCGGTACTACCGCTTGGTGAAGCGGTACTACCGCCGGAGCGGTACTACCGCTTGTGTGAAGCGGTACTACCGCCCAAGCGGTACTACCGCTTGTGTGAAGCGGTACTACCGCTTGTGCGCGGCTGTGCACGGTTCGGCAGGGATCCGAGTTGGACTCTTTCCCTGCGGGCAAAACCGACCCGGAGGAGGCTTTTACTCCAAGTTTAGACCCCAAGGCTCAACATATAAATAGAGGGGCAGGGCTAGCACACGGGACACATCAGGATTTCCCAAGCCGTGTGCCGGCAACCCTAGCCCTCTAGTTCCTCCGTCATAATCTCCGTAGCGCTTGGCGAAGCCCTGCAGAGATTGTTCCTCACCACCATCACCACGCCGTCGTGCTGCTGGAACTCAACCACTACTTCACCATCGCTCGCTGGATCGAGGAGGTGAAGGCGTCATCAAGCCGTACGTGTGTTGAACGCGGAGGTGCCGTCCGTTCGGCACTAGATCGGAAGGATCGTGATTGGATCGCGGGACGCTCGGCGATTTGGATCGCGAAGACGTTCGACTACATCAACCGCGTTTATTAACGCTTCCGCTTAGCGATCTACAAGGGTATGTAGATTCACTCTCCCTCTCGTAGATGCTCATCACCATGGATAGATCTTATGTGTGCGTAGGAAAATTTTTGTTTCCCATGCAACGTTCCCCAACAGTTCGGGACCTAGTCCGGACGTCCGGCTTCGTCCGGATGATCCGGCTTCATCGAGGGTCTTGTTGTAGCCTTCGGTCGCATTGTCCGGATCATCCGGGGGAGGGTCCAGACCATCCGGGCGTCGTCCGGATCGTCCGGGAGGCGGTCCGGATCATCCGGGCAAGCTCTGTATTGCGCTGCTTGCTCTCCGTCTTCGCATTCTCCTTCCTCCATCGCTCGGCCTTGCTCCTTAGCCTCTCCATGGCTGGTTCCTTGGTACCTGAGTATGCAAAGGGTCTCCGCTTGAGGTAGTAGCCATGTCTCATGTGATTTGAAAGGGAGTTGAGCGAGGAGGGAGTTCACCTCAGTTTCGATAGCTCTTGCACGTGCCCTTGTCATCGGACCATTTGGTGACTTGGGTGGTGATGACGTGTCCATGGGGACGACCGAAGGATGCTCTGCATCATCTCCCCCCCCCCCTTGGGAAAGATCCATCCTCGGATCAAAAACTTCATCACCATGGAAGGGAGATAGGTCTTTGACATTGAAGATGTCGCTAACGTTATACTTGTCGCTTGGGATGTCGATCTTGTAGGCATTGTTGTTGTAGCGTGCTAGCACCTTCAATGGTCCATCGGCTCGAGGTAGGAGTTTGGACTTGCGCTCGTTGGGAAAGCGTTCTTTGCGTAGGTGTAGCCACACAAGATCTCCGGGGTTGAACACCATGCGATGTTTGTTAATGTTGAGCTTGGTCGCGAGGCATTGTACTTGGTGCTCGATCATGTGCCTTGTATCTTCATGCACCTTTTTGAGGTATGTTGCTTGTGCACTCGAGTCCATGTTGATGCGCTCTTGGAGTGGTAGCGGTAGAATGTCTAATGGAGACAATGGGTTGAAGCCATAGACGACCTCGAAGGGGGACTTACCGGTTGTAGAATGTCTTGCTCGATTGTAGGCATACTCGGCGATAAGCAAACATTCCTCCCACTCCTTGATGTTCCTTTTGATCAACACGCGGAGGAGTGTGGATAGCGTCCGGTTGGTGACCTACGTTTGGCCGTCGGTTTGTGGATGATATGCCGAAGAGAATAGTAGCTTGATGTCGAGCTTGGCGCAAAGCATCTTCCAAAAGTAGCTAAGGAACTTGACGTCGCGATCCTATACAATCGTCTTGGGCACTCCATGCAAACGCAAGATTTCCCTACAAAAGGGATTTGCAACATGTGAAGCATCATCGATCTTGTTTCAAGGAATAAAGTGTGACATCTTAGAGAAACGGCCCACAATGACAAATACCGAATCTTTGCCGTTTTGAGTTCGAGGCAAACCAAGCACAAAATCCATACTAATATCTTCCCAAGGTTGATACGGAATAGGAAGTGGCATATATAGACCATGGGATTGAGCTTTAGACTTAGCTTTGCGGCATGTAGAGCACCGGTTGGTGTAGCATGAGACATCACGAAACATCTTTGGCCAAAAGTAGTTCTTGGAGAGCGTAGCGAATGTATTGTCACGTCCAAAGTGTCCCATAAGTCCTCCACCGTGAGCCTCTTGCAAAAGCAACAAACGAAGAAAAGACTCGAGGATACAAAGTTTGTTAGCGCGCATAAGGTAACCATCCTTTAGATAATATCGCTCCCAAGAAGTGTGCGTTAGGCATTTGGCGTAAGGAATCGCAAATGAAACATCATGCACATACAAGTCTTTAATGTGCTCAAATGCAATAACATTCAATTCAAGTTGAGTTACGAGCAAGCATTTGTGGGAAGGAGCGTCTGCCACAACATTTTCCTTACCCTTGATATACTTGATAACATAAGGAAAAGACTCAATGAACTCACTCCATTTGACATGGCACTTATTCAACTTTGTTTGTCCCTTAAGGTATTTAAGCGTCTCATGATCCGTATGGATGACGAATTCACGTGGACGAAGATAATGTTCCCACACATGCAAGACTCACACTAAAGCATATAACTCCTTGTCATAAATGGGATAATTAAGTTGTGCTCCGGAAAGTTTCTCGCTAAAGTATGCGATTGGGCGCTTGTCTTGCATTAACACGCCACCTATGCCATTACCACTAGCGTCACAATGCACTTCAAAAGTTTTCTAAAAATTGGGCAAGGCAAGTAATGGAGCATGTGTAAGCAAGTTTTTAAGCTCATGAAATGCGGCATCTTGGGAAGGACCCCAAACAAATGGTGCATTTCTCTTACTCAATGCGTGCAATGGTGATGCAGTAGTGCTAAAATCCTTCACAAAGCGACGATAAAATCTGGCTAAGCCAAGGAAACTATACACTTGAAGCAAGTTGGTTGGTTATGGCCAAGTTTTAATAGCATCAATTTTAGGTTCATCAACATGAACACCCTTAGAGGAGACTACAAATCCCAAGAAAACAAATTTATCAACACCAAAAGTGCATTTTTCCATGTTTGCATAAAGTCGCTCATTTCTAAGAACTTGCAAGACGTCCCTAAGGTGTTTGACATGGTCATCAAGAGATTGGCTAGACACAAGGATATCATCAAAATATACCACAACACAAATGCCACTATATTTGCAAAGAACATAGTGCATCACACGCATAAAAGTGCTATGTGCTTGAGATAAGCCCATAGGCATTACCAACCATTCATATAAGCCAAATTTGGTTTTAAAAGCCATTTTCCATTCATCACCGTCTTGCATGCGAATTTGATAGTAGCCACTTTTAAGGTCAATTTTGGAGAAAATGGTGGCTCCACTAAGTTCATCAAGCATGTCATCAAGGCGTGGAATGGGATGACGATATCTAATGGTGATAGCATTGATGGGACGGCAATCGGAACACATGCGATAACTACCATCTTTCTTAGGCACAAGAATAACCGGAACGACACATGGACTTAAGCTCTCACATACATACCCGTTTTCCATGAGATGTTGTACTTGCCTTTGTATCTCTTTGGTCTCGTCGGGGTTGATGCGGTAAGGTGCCTTGTTCGGTCGAGGTGCGCCGGGGATGAGGTCGATGCGGTTTTCGATTCCGTGAAGTGGAGGAAGTCCCGGAGGTAGCTCATCGGGGAATACGTCTGCGAACTCCTGCAAAAGATGAGACAAAACCAAAGGTAGATGTTGTGAAGTATTAGTCCTCACCGCTTCATCTTTGCACACAAGTACAAAGTGAAGAACACTCGTTGGGCTCTCACTCACATCCCTCAAATCTCTTTTAGTGGCTAGGAGAACAAAGTTTTTCTTGTCGCTCATCATGGAGTCACTCAATTTGGGCTTGTGGCGCTCACTCTCTTTGTCCTGGTTCACTCTCTCACTAGTCTCTCCACGATGACTCGATGCTTGCTTGTCGGCGATGACTTGGCTTGGCGACATGGGTCAAAGCACATACTCCTTGCCCTTCATCTTGAAGCTATAGTGGTTTGTGTGTCCGTTGTGGATGACACCGCGGTCGAATTGCCAAGGTCGTCCAAGTAGGAGATGGCACACGGACATAGAAACCACATCGCACTCCAAGGTGTCTTCGTATGTGCCGATCTTCAAGGATACTTGGACGGTGTGCTCCACTGAATGGTGCTGGAGTCTCTTAGCCATTGGACCTTGTAGGGGCGAGGTGCTTCTTCTTGATCAATTGTAGCTTGGAGCATAATTCTTCACTTGCCAAGTTGTGGCAACTTCCGCCGTCGATCATCACCTTGATGAATCGTCCTTGGATGCCCACTTTTGTATGGAAGATGTGGCAACGTTGCTCATCGTCTTGTTGTTGTTGAAGTGTCAAGATCTTGGAGACAACAAGAGCGGGGCTCGGATCATTGCCGCAAAAGACTTGAGCGTCTACATCTTCATTTACTTGTCGGTGCATGGCCACGTGCTCAACTGCTTCTATTTCGTCTTCGCTCATGGAGTCATAGGTGCCGTCATCATTGGCGATCATGGTGCGCCGTGTTGGGCACTCAAATGACTTGTGGCCTCGGCCCTTGCAAGTGAAACATTGGATTGAACTTGTCTTGGCGGTAGCATCCATTGTAGGAGTTGATGAGGAAGCTCTTTATTTGGATGTGCTTGAAGTAAGACGACTCGAAGACGACGTAGGTTGCTTGGAGCTTGACTTGTCACCGGTAGTGGTTGTAGCTCGAGTCGTTGGAGAAGGTGTCGTAGTCGTTGAAGCTTGAGTGTATGAGCCATAGGTCTTGGAAGAGTACTTGGAGTACTTTAAGTCTTCTTGGTGCTAAAGTGTATGGGCATTTGAGGAAACCCATCATTGGAATATACAAGTCAAGTTCTATAATGAAAAATTCCCACTAGTATATGAAAGTGACAACTCAGGAAATTCTCTATATGAAAAACATGGTGCTACTGTGAAGCACAAGTGTGGAAATGGACAGTAACATTGCCCCTTCTCTCTTTTTCTCTAATTTTTTTTGCTGGGCTCTTTTTGGCCTCTCTTTTTTCGTCCGGAGCCTCATCCCGACTTGTGGGGGAATCATAGTCTCCATCATCCTTTCCTCACTGGGACAATGCTCTAATAATGATGATCATCACACTTTTATTTACTTACAACTCAATATTACAACTCGATACTAGAACATTATGACTCTATATGAATGCCTCTGGCAGTGTACCAGGATGTGCAATGATCTAGTGTAACATGTATAAAAATGATGAATGGTGGCTGAGCCACAAATACTATGTCAACTATATGATCATGCAAAGCAATATGACAATGATGATGTGTGTCATATAAAAAGAACGGTGGAAGTTGCATGGCCATATATCTCGGAATGGCTATGGAAATGCCATAATAGGTAGGTATGGTGGCTGTTTTGAGGAAGATATAAAGAGGCTTATGTGTGATAGAGCGTATCATATCACGGGGTTTGGATGCACCGGCGAAGTTTGCACCGACTCTCGAGGTGAGAAAGGGCAATGCACGGTACCGAAGAGGCTAGCAAATTGCGGAACGGTGAGAGTGCGTATAATCCATGCATGGACTCACATTAGTCATAAAGAACTCACACACTTATTGCAAAAGTCTATTAGCCCTTGAAGCAAAGTACTACTATGCATGCCCCTAGGGGGATAGATTGGTAGGAAAAGACCATCGCTCGTCCCCGACCGCCACTCATAAGGTAGACAATCAATAATAAATCATGCTCCAACTTCATCACAAAACTAAGGACTATACGTGCATGCTTCGGGAATCACAAACCTTAAAACAAATATTCGTACTAAACCACAATCATTCACTAGTACATCCACATATTACCATCCTAATATCGCAAAACTATTGCAAGGAATCAAACTTCTCATATTCAGTGATCTACATGAAAGTTTTTATTATATCCCTCTTGAATACCTATCCTTTATGGACCAATCTTATAACCCGTGCAAATTGCCATTAATATTAAAATCACATATATTCCAAAATAAATCTTCGTAAATTTTATCGCGTTTGGACTTCGTTCGATATGGATTTTTTGCGAAACAAAAAACATGCAACAAACAGGAACTGGCACTGGGCACTGGATCAATATGTTAGTCCCAAAAATAATATAAAATGTTGCCAAAAGTATATAAAAGGAAAAAGAATCAATGTGAGACGATGCACGAGGAAACGACAAGCCTGGAGGGCGCGGGCCCCCTGGGCGCGCCTAGGGGCTTGTGGCGCCCCTGTAAGTCGGTTGGAGGTGTCCTTCGGCCGCAGGGAAGCTAATATCCGGATAAAAATCCCCTCAAAATTTCAGCCCAATCGGAGTTACGGTATAATATTGGCATGAAATAATCAAAAGTTATAGATATGACGGAGACATATCAGTAATAAAACGACGGCATCTCTAGTGATATCTCCATTGCGAAGAGTAGCACGGTAGTAAAGGGACAGATTAAAAAATGGATAGAACTGTTTGCTACAACAGGCTTGACAGCAACCTAAGTCAGGCATTGTAAGTTTGTAGCTGGTATTGGTGAAATTTAACTGGATAGTTCATACTTGAACATGACAGTGTACATTACTGAAATAAACAAGGCATATGTCTCTCAAAAATATATAAGTGAAGCATGAGAGTGCAACTATTCCTTTAAAATATAATCACCACCATGCTCCAAAATATATAAGTGAAGCACTAGAGCAACTGCCTAGCTCAAAAGATATAAGTGAAGCACATAGAGTATTCTAACAAATCACGATAAATGTGTGTCCCTATCAAAAAGGTGCTTTCAGCAAAGATGATTGTGGCAAAATAAAAAGTAAACAAAGAAGTGAAAACTATGGCACAAGACGCTCCAAGTAAAGCACATATCATGTGATGAATAAAAATATAGCTCCAAGTGATATACCGATAGATTGTAGACGAAAGAGGGGATGCTATCCAGGGCATCCCCAAGCTTAGACGCTTGGGTCTTCCTTGAATATTACCTTGGGGTGCCTTGGGCATCCCCAAGCTTAGGGTCTTGCCGCTCCTTATTCCTTCATGCATCCTAGTCTCACCCAAAACTTAAAAACTTCAGCACAAAAAACACAACAGAAACCTCGTGAGATCCGTTAGTATAACAAACAAATCTTAAACTTTAGGTACTGTTATAAATTGATTCATATTTAATATTGACATAATGCTACTTTACTCCAACTTCTCCATGACTTATACTCCCCGATACAATCCATAGATTCATCAAAATAAGCAAACTATGCAACAAAAATAGAATATGTCTAAAACATAACAGTCTGTAAAGATCTATTTAAAAGCTATACTTCTGTAACTCCAAAAATTCTGAAAAATTAGGACAACGTAAAAAATTCATATACCAATAGTGTGTAAAAAAAATCATAATTTTATCACTCTCCAGTGAAACCAGAGAAATTCTGCACTGGACTCAAAAGTTTCTGTTCTCAAACAGCATCAATTATACTATCATCCAAATCATCCCAAAGGCATTACTTGGCAAAAATACTAATTAAAAGATAAAAACACAATCGTAACAGTAGGTATAATTGTGTAAACACACAAAACAGAAAACAAAGCAAAAACTTAAGATACATATTGGGTTGCCTCCCAACAAGCGCTATTGTTTTATGCCCCTAGCTAGGCATAATGCATTGTTTCAAGTATTATCATCCTTCAAATTAATTCCGTAGGTGGCCCTGATACGTCTCCGTTGTATCTACTTTTCCAAACACTTTTGCTCTTGTTTTGGACTCTAATTTGCATGATTTGAATGAAATTAACCCGGACTGACGCTGTTTTCAGCAGAACTACCAAGGTGTTGTTTTTGTGCAGAAATTAAAGTTCTCGGAATTGGATGAAACTTTTTGGAGATTTTTTATGGAATAAATAAAAATTACTGGCAAAAAAATCAATAGAAGAGGGGCCACCTGTTGCCCACAAGGCAATAGGGCGCGACCCCCCCTTAGGGCGCGCCCTGATGCCTTGTGGGGCCCACAGGCGGCCGTCTGACCTAATTCCAACGCTATAAATTCACTTTCCCCGAGAAAAAAATAGAAGAAGAAGTTTCATCGCGTTTTATGATACGGAGCCGCCGCCACCTCCTGTTCTTCATCGGGAGGGCTGATCTGGAGTCCGTTCGGGGCTCCGGAGAGGGGGATTCGTCGCCATTGTCATCATCAACCATCCTCCATCACCAATTTCATGATGCTCACCACCGTGTGTGAGTAATTTCTCCGTAGGCTTGCTGGACGGTGATGGGTTGGATGAGATTTATCATGTAATCGAGTCAATTTGTTAGGGCTTTGATCCCTAGTATCCACTATGTTCCGAGATTGATGTTGCTATGACTTTGCTATGCTTAATGCTTGTCACTAGGGCTTGAGTGCCATGATTTCAGATCTGAACCCATTATGTTTTCATGAATATATTTGTTTCCTTAATCCTATCTTGCAAGTTATACGCACCTATTACGTGTTATGATCCGCATACCCCAAGGTGACAATAATTGGGATTCTTTCCGGTGATTACCGTAGTTTGAGGAGTTCATGTATTCACTAAGTGCTAATGCTTTGTTCCGATTCTCTATTAAAAGGAGGCATTAATATCCCTTAGATTTCCTTATTGACCCCGCTGCCACGGGAGGGTAGGACAAAAGATGTCATGCAAGTTCTTACTATAAGCACGTATGACTATATACGGAATACATGCCTACATTACATTTATGATTTGGAGCTATTATGTACCGCCCTAGGTTGTGACTGTTATATGATGAATGTCATCCAACATAATTATCCATCACCGATCCAATGCCTACGCTTTTCGCATATTGATCTTTGCTAAGTTACTTTGCTACTGTTACTGTTACTGTTACTACTGCTATCAAAACTATCATACTACTGTGCTACTAAATACTCTGCTGCAGATATTTAGTTCTCCAGGTGTGGTTGAATTGACAACTCAACTGCTAATACTCGCAAATATTCTTTGGCTCCCCTTGTGTCGAATCAATAAATCTGGGTGAAATACTACCCGCGAAAACTGTTGCGATCCCCTATACTTGTGGGTTATCAAGACCTTTTTCTGGCGCCATTGCCGGGGAGCATAGCTCTATTTGTTGAGTCACTTGGGATTTATATCTGTTGATCACTATGAAGAATCTGAAAAACGCTAAGACCAAGATCGTTCCCTCTAAGACGAGGGGAGGTAAGGAATTGCGATATAGCTCTGCACTTGATTCACCTTCTGTTTTGAGTAGGCTTGCGACACCACCACTTGTTATTCATTCTGATATGTCGCAAGTTATTGATGATACTACTTCTGCTATGAATGAAACTATTGATGATGGTAGTACTATGCTTGATGATACTGTGCCACTAGGAGAATTTCTTGATGAACAAATTGCTAGAGCTAAAGAAACTGAAAATGTTGAAACTCTTGAAAATTATGATTCACCTATTATGCCTAGTCCTCCTACTAGAGTTGAAATGCCTAAGATACCTGATGGTTATGTTTTCGATGAGAGACAGCTAAGGCAATTCTTGCTTGTAATGATAGAGATGATGTTAGAAAATTGCTTGCGGAGTTGAAAGAAAAATCTATGAGGGAGAGAATGAAATATGATCCTAAGTTTGCAACCTCTTCCATATTTGTTACCGATAAGGAATATGAATTCTCTGTCGATCCTGAGTTAATTACTTTGGTTGAATCTGGTCCTTTTCATTGTTATGAAACTGAAAGTGTTACTAAATTAAATGATATTGCCACCCTATTTACTCATGAGAAAAAAATTCGCTACTATTATATTCTTAAGTTGTTTCCTTTCTCATTAAAGGGTGATGCTAAGAAATGGTTTAATACTCTTGCTCCTGGTTGTGTGCGTAGTCCCCAGGATATGATATATTACTTCTCTGAAAAATATTTTCCTGCTCATAAGAAACAAGCTACCTTACAGGAAATATTTAACTTTGTGCAATTTGAAGAAGAGAATCTGCCTCAAGCTTGGGGGAGGCTTCTCCAATTACTTAATGCTTTGCCTGATCATCCTCTTAAGAAGAATGAAATACTTGATATCTTTTATAATGGACTAACCGATCCTTCTAGGGACTACCTAGATAGCATGTGCTGGTTGTGTTTTCAGGGAACGAACTGTTGGACAGGCTGAAGAACTATTGAATAATATATTGAGAAATGCCGATGATTGGACACTTCCTGAACCACCACCTAAGCCACCTCCGAAGAAAAGAGGTATTCTATTCCTCAGTCCTGAAGATATGCAAGAAGCTAAGAAATCTATGAAGGAAAAAGGTATTAAAGCTGAAGATGTTAAGAATCTACCACCTATTGAAGAAATAGATGGACTTGGTATCCCGACACAGGTAATAGAGGTAAATTCTCTTCGTAGAATCAATGAAAATGATATTCCCTATAATAAATCTGCTAGTCAATGCTTGGATGAATTTGATAATTGCGTTGTTAAGCAAGAGAATTTCAATATGTATGTTAGCAATCAATTAAAACGAAATGCTGTCATGATTGATCGCTTGAGTGATTTGATGTTTAGAACTGCTAATGATGTTAAATGCTTAATTAAACATGCTTCTATGGTTCAGACTTAGTTAGAACAAATAGCTACGTCACAAAATGATTTGCTTGATTTAATGAATAATAAAATGAATGATCATGCTGTTAGAGTTGTTACTAGAGGAGGTAGAATGACTCAGGATCCTCTATATCCTGAAGGTCCTCCTAAAAGAATTGAACAAGATTCTCAAAGAAATAATATTGATGTGCCTAGTCCATCTAAGAAGAAAAAAAAAGAAAAATGATAGGACTCTGCATACTTCTAGTGAACCTGAGATAGAAAAACCTCCTGAGAATCATAATGATGCTTTTATTTCTGTTGCTGAGACACAATCTGGTAATGAACATACACCTAGTGATAATGATAATGATGATGTTCATGTTGATGCTTGCTACTTGTAGACTACGTTGCTATTTCCCTGAAGAGGAGAGGATGATGCAGTATAGTAGAGATAAGTATTTCCCTCAGTTAAGAACCAAGGTTATCAATCCAGTAGGAGAACCACACAAAATCCATTTAGCAGCACCTACACACACAAAAGCAAACACTTGCACCCAACGCAAATAAGAGGGTTGTCAATCCTCTTAGCAGTTATTTGCAAGGATTAATTCTGATAGTGATAGATAGAAATATAATTTGCAAAATAAAATAAAAGTAAATAAATTGCAGCAAGGTATTTTTGGATTTTAATATACGATAAAGATAGACCCGGGGGCCATAGTTTTCACTACAGGCTTCTCTCTCGAGCGCAGAACATACGGTGGGTAAACAAATTACTGTTGGGCAATTGATAGAAAAGCAAATAATTATGACGGATTCATGGCAATGATCATGTATATAGGCATCACGTCCGAGACAAGTAGACCGACTCCTGCCTGCATCTACTACTATTACTCCACCCATCGACCGCTATCCAGCATGCATCTAGGGTATTAAGTATGAAAGAGAGTAACGCTTTAAGCAAGATGACATGATGTAGACAGAGTAAACTCAAGCAATATGATTAAACCCCATCTTTTTATCCTTAATGGCAGTAATACAAATACGTGTCATGTCCCTTTCTGTCACTGGGATTGAGCACCGCAAGATTGAACCCATCACAAAGCACCTCTCCCATTGCAAGATAAACCAATCTAGTTGACCAAACCAAATCAATAGATTGGAGAGAAATACAAGGCTATAACAATCATGCATAAAAGAGTTCAGAGAAGACTCAAATATTTCTCATGAATAATCTAATCATAAACTCACAATTCATCGGATCCCAACAAACACACCGCAAAAGAAGATTACATCGGATAGAACTCCAAGAACATCGAGGAGAACATGGTATTGAAGATCAAAGAGAGAGAAGAAGCCATCTAGCTACTAGCTATGGACCCGTAGGTCTATGGTAAACTACTCACACATCATCGGAAGGGCAGCAAGGTTGATGTAGAAGCCCTCCGTGATCGATCCCCCCTCCGGCAGAGTACCGGAAAAGGCCTCCAGATGGGATCGCAGAAGAACAGAGGCTTGCGGTGGCGTAAAAGTTATTCGGGGTGGCACTCTGATGGTTTCCAAATATTTTAGAATTTATAGAAGTGGAATTAGGTCAAAAGGAGCCATGAGGGGCCCACAAGGCATCAGGGCGCCCCTCCCCCCCGGGGCCGCGCCATGTTGCCTTGTGGCTTCCTCGTGAAGCTTCTGGCCTCCTTCCGAAGCTTCCAGGGTCTCTTTTGTCCAGAAAAAAATCGTCAAAAAGTTTCGTGGCATTTGGACTTTGTTTGGTACTGATTTCCTGAAAAACCAAAAACAAGCAGAAAACAACAACTGACACTGGGCACTAGGTTAATAGGTTAGTCCCAAAAAATGATATATAATTGCATATAAAAACATCCAAGATTGGTACTATAATAGCATGGAACAATAAAAAATTATAGATACGTTAGAGACGTATCAAGCATCCCCAAGCTTAATTCCTGCTCGTCCTCGAGTAGGTAAATGATAAAAACAGAATTTTTGATGTGGAATGTTACCTAACATGTTTCATCATGTAATCTCTTTTACGGTATGAATAATAAGATCCGAATGATTCAAAGCAATAGTCTATAATTTGATATAAAGACATTAATACTCAGGCATACTAACAAACAATCATGCCTTTCAAAATAAAAATGCTAAAGAAAGTTATCCCTACAAAATCATATAATCCTGTCATGCTCCATCTTCTTAACACAAAGTATTTATCATGCACTACCCCGATCACAAGCCGAGCAATTGGTTCATACTTTTTAACGCGCTTCAGCTTTTTCAACCCCCACGCAATACATGAGCGCAAGCCATGGATATAGCACTATGGGTGGAATAGAGTGTGGTGGTAGAGATTAAAAAGGGGAAGTCAAAAATAAGAAGATAGTCTCACATCAACGCAGCTAATCAACGGGCTATGGAGATGCCCATAAATTGATGTCAATGCGAGGAGTAGGGATTGCCATACAACGGCTGCACTAAGAGCTATAAGTGCATGAAAGCTCAACATGAAAACTAAGTGGGTGTGCATCCAACTTGCTTGCTCATGAAGACCTCGGGCATTTGAGGAAGCCCATCGTCGGAATATACAAGCCAAGTTCTATAATGAAAAATTCCCACTAGTATATGAAAGTGACAAAATAGGAGACTCTCTATATGAAAAACATGGTGCTACTTTGAAGCACAAGTATGGAAAATGATAGTAACACTGCCCCTTCTCTCTTTTTCTCTCATTTCATTTTTTTTTTCTTTTTCATTTTTTTTATTTTTTTTCTTTCTCCCCCTTTTTTTCTTTTTTTCGTGGTCTCTTTTTGGCCTCCTTTTTTTTATTTTCTCACTGGGACAATGCTCTAATAATGATGATCATCATACTTCTATTTACTTACAACTCAAAAAGAAAATTACGACTTGAAACTAGAACAAAAATATGACTCTATATGAATGCCTCTGGCGGTGTACCAGGATGTGCAATGATACTAGCGTAACATATATAAAAATGATGAACGGTGGCTGAGCCACAAATTCTATGTCAGCTATATGATCATGCAAAGCAATATGACAATGATGATGTGTGTCATAAAAAAATGGAACGGTGGAAGTTGCATGGCAATATATCTCGGAATGGCTATGGAAATGCCATGATAGGTAGGTATGGTGGCTGTTTTGAGGAAGATATAAGGAGGCTTATGTGTGATAGAGCGTATCATATCACGGGGTTTGGATGCACCGGCGAAGTTTGCACCAACTCTCGATGTGAGAAAGGGCAATGCACGGTACCGAAGAGGCTAGCAAATTGCGGAAAGGTGAGATTGCATATAATCCATGGACTCACATTAGTCATAAAGAACTCGCAAACTTATTGCGAAAGTTTATTAGCCCTCGAAGCAAAGTACTACTACGCATGCCCCTAGGGGGATAGATTGGTAGGAAAAGACCATCGCTTGTCCCCGACCGCCACTCATAACGTAGACAATCAAGAATAAATCATGCTCCAACTTCTTAGCATAACGACAGATCATACGTGCATGCTTCGGGAATCACAAACCTTAACACCAATATTCTTACTAAACTAGAATTATCTACTAGCACCTCCCACATATTACCATCTTAATATCGCAAAACTATTGCAAGGAATTAAACTTATCATATTCAGTGATCTACATGAAAAAATTTATTATATCCCTCTTGAATACCTATCATATTAGGACCAAATTCATAACCCGTGCATATTACCATTGATATTCTTTAGACTCTCAAAAAGATATAAGTGAAGCATGAGAGTGCAACTATTTGTTTAAAATATAACCACCGCCGTGCTCTAAAAGATATAAGTGAAGCACTAGAGCAACTGCCTAGCTCAAAAGATATAAGTGAAGCACATAGAGTATTCTAACTAATCACGAATAATGTGTGTCCCTATCAAAAAGGTGTGTTCAGCAAAGATGATTGTGACAAACCAAAAGGCAAACAAAAACAAACAAACTATAGCACAAGACGCTCCAAGTAAAACACATATCATGTGATGAATAAAAATATAGCTCCAAGCGAGTTACCGATAGATTGTAGACGAAAGAGGGGATGCCATCTGGGGCATCCCCAAGCTTAGATGCTTGAGTGTTCCTTGAATATTACCTTGGGGTGCCTTGGGCATCCCCAAGCTTAGGCTCTTGCCGCTCCTTATTCCTTTATCCATCGTAGTCTCACCCAAAACTTGAAAACTTCAGCACACAAAACTCAATAGAAACCTCGTGAAATCCGTTAGTATAACAAATAAATTTTAAACTTTAGGTACTGTTGTAAATTGATTCATATTTAATATTGGCATAATGCTACTGTACTCCAACTTCTCCATGACTCATACCCCCCGATACGATCTATAGATTCATCAAAATAAGCAAACTATGCAACAAAAACAGAATCTGTCTAAAACAGAATAGTCTGTAAAGATCTGAATTACTGTCATACTTATGTAACTCCAAAAATTCTGAAAACTTAGGAAAACGTGGGAAATTCATATATCAATATTTTGTAAAAAATTCAGAAGGTTTTGATGCTCCAGTGAAAAAACAAAATTCCAGCACTGGACGCAAAAGTTTCTGTTTTCAAACAGCATCAATTATACTATCTTCCAGATCATCCCAAAGGCATTACTTGGCACAAACACTAATTAAAAGATAAAAACACAATAATAACAGAGGCTACAATTGTGTAAACACATAAAAACAGAAATAAAAAGTTTATTGGGTTGTCTCCCAACAAGCTCTTTCTTTATAGCCATTAAGATAGGCTTGAGATTTCAATGATGCTCACATGAAAAACAGGAATTGAAGCACGAAGAGAGCGTCATGTAGCATGTGAAAAACACATTTAAGTCTAACATACTTCCTATGCATTGGCATTTTTTTAGCAAACAAATTATCAAGACAAGAAATATCTAGCATATGCAAGGAAGAAGAATAAAACATTGACAATTTCAACACATTGAGAGGTAATTTAGTAACATGAAAATTTATACAACCATATTTTCCTCTCTCATAATAATTACACGTAGGATCATAATCAAATTCAACAATATATATATCATATAAAATTTATCTTCATGATCCACATGCATAAAAGTTTTATAATCTTCCAAGATAGTGGGATTAACATCAACTAAAGTCATGACCTCTCCAAACCCACTTTTATCAAAAATTTCTTAAGATTGAACACTCTCCAAATATGTGGGATTATTTTTACCTAAAGTTGACACTCTTCCAAACCCACTTTCAATATTATTGCAAACATTATTATCAATGACATATTCATCATGAGGCTTAAATAAATTTTCAAGATCATAAGAAACATTATCACCCCAATCATGATCATTGCAATAAGTAGTGGACATAACAAAATCATCATCCCCAAGCTTGTAGTTTTGTATATTATTAACACAACTGACATTAATAGAATTTATAAAAACATCATTACAAGCATGCTTTTCAATCAAGGAGCTATCATGAATCACTTTATAAATTTCTTCTTCTAACACTTCGTCACAATTTTCAGATTCATGATTTTCAAGCAAAACTTCATAGAGAAAATCAAGTGCACTCAACTCACTAGCAATTGGTTCATTATAATTGGATCTTTTGAAAAGATTAGCAAGTGGATCAGGATCCATATCAATACATTTTTAGCAAGGAAAGATGCAAGCAAATAGAAGGCACATGGCAACACAAGCAAAGAAAGCACACAAAATATTTTTGGTGTTTTTTTTGTAAAATTGTTTTAGAGGTGGGGGAGATGAGAACGAGAGGCAAATGTAAATAAAAAGGCAAATAAAATAAATGCAAGTCGATGATGGTTTATGCGAAGGTACTTGATAAATTTTGGTGATGTCTCCACGGCAACGGCGCCAGAAATTCTTCCTGCTACTTGTAGACTGCATTGGTATTTCCCCGAAGAGGAGAGAATGATGCAGTATAGTAGAGATAAGTATTTCCCTCAGTTCAGAACCAAGGTTATCAATCCAGTAAGAGAACCACATAAAATCCCATTAGCAGCACCTACACACACAAAAGCAAACACTTGCACCCAACGCAAATAAGAGGGTTGTCAATCCTCTTAGCGGTTATTTGCCAAGATTAATTCTGATAGTGATAGATAGAAATATAAATTGCAAAATAAAATAAAAGTAAATAAATTGCAGCAAGGTATTTTTGGTTTTTAATATATGATAAAGATAGACCCGGGGGCCATAGTTTTCACTACAGGCTTCTCTCTCGAGCGCAGAACATACGGTGGGTAAACAAATTACTGTTGGGCAATTGATAGAAAAGCAAATAATTATGACGTATTCATGGCAATGATCATGTATATAGGCATCACGTCCGAGACAAGTAGACCAACTCCTGCCTGCATCTACTACTATTACTCCACCCATCGACCGCTATCCAGCATGCATCTAGGGTATTAAGTATGAAACAGAGTAACGCTTTAAGCAAGATGACATGATGTAGACAAAATAAACTCAAGTAATATGATTAAACCCCATATTTTTATCCTTAATGGCAGCAATACAAATACGTGTCATGTCCCTTTCTGTCACTGGGATTGAGCACCGCAAGATTGAACCCATCACAAAGCACCTCTCCCATTGCAAGATAAACCAATCTAGTTGGCCAAACCAAATCGATAGATCGGAGAGAAATACAAGGCTATAACAATCATGCATAAAAGAGTTCAGAGAAGACTCAAATATTTCTCATGAATAATCTGATCATAAGCTCACAATTCATCGGATCCCAACAAACACACCGCAAAAGAAGATTACATCGGATAGAACTCCAAGAACATCGAGGAGAACATGGTATTGAAGATCAAAGAGGGAGAAGAAGCCATCTAGCTACTAGCTATGGACCCGTGGGTCTGTGGTAAACTACTCACACATCATCGGAAGGGCAGCAAGGTTGATGTAGAAGCCATCCTTGATCGATTCCCCCTCTGGCAGAGTACCGGAAAAGGCCTCCAGATGGGATCGCGGAAGAACAGAGGCTTGCGGCAGCGTAAAAGTTATTCGGGGTGGCTCTCTGATGGTTTCCGGATATTTTAGAATTTGTAGAACTGGAATTAGGTCAAAAGGTGCCATGAGGGGCCCACAAGGCATTAGGGCGCGCCCCCCTGGGGCTGCGCCCTGTTGCCTTGTGGCTTCCTCGTGAAGCTTCTGGCCTCCTCCCAAAGTTTTGAGGGTCTCTTTTGTCCAAAAAAAGTCGTCAAAAAGTTTCGTTTCATTTGGACTTTGTTTGGTACTGATTTCCTGAAAAACAAAAAACAAGCAGAAAACAGCAACTGGCACTGGGCACTAGGTTAATAGGTTAGTCCCAAAAAATGATATATAATTGCATATAAAAACATCCAAGATTGATACTACAATAGCATGGAACAATCAAAAATTATAGATACATTGGAGACGTATCAATGCTCAACCAGATAATGATGTAGAGATAGAACCTGCTGGTGATCTTGATAACCCACCTCCTAAGAATAAAAGATATGATAAAAGAGACTTTGTTGCTAGAAAACATGGAAAGTAAAGAGAACCATGGGTTCAAAAACCTATGCCTTTTCCTACTAAACCATCTAAAAACAAGGATGAGGAAGATTTTGAGCGCTTTGTTGAAATGTTTTGACCTGTCTTTTTGCGCACCCGCTTGATTGATATGTTGAAAATGTCTCCATACGCTAAATATATGAAAGATATTGTCACTAATAAAAGGAAGATACCTGAAGCTGAAATTTCCACCATGCTTGCAAACTATTCTTTTAAGGGTGGAGTACCCAAAAAGTTTGGAGATCCTGGAAGACCTACTATACCATACTCCCTTAAAAGAAGTTATGTTAAAACTGCCTTATGTGATTTGGGAGCCGATGTTAGTGTTATGCCTTTCTCTTTATATAGAAGACTTGATTTGAATAAGCTCACACCTACTGAAATATCTTTGCAAATGGCTGATAAATCAACTGCTATACCTATTGGAATTTGCGAGGATGTGCCCATTGTTGTTGCAAATGTTACTATCTTAACAGACTTTGTTATACTTGATATGCCCGAGGACGACAACATGTCGATTATCCTTGGAAGACCCTTTTTGAATACTGCAGGGGCTGTTATTGATTGCAATAAAAGCAAGGTCACTTTTCATGTCAAAGTTAATGAGCATACTATTTATTTTCCAAAGAAACAAAGTTCGGTGAGTGGTATCAATTGTATTGAAAAGGTTTCGACAATCACTATTGGAGGATTCAAATTTCCTCTTCCTACTGTCAAAAAGAAATATGAAATTCTTATTGTTAGGGAGATGCATATCCCCGTTGAGGTAACTTAGTGTTAAACGAAAATTCTTCGGTTTCATGTCACTTGGAAATAGTTTGTTAATAAGACTTGATCAACCTTATTAATGGATTCTTTTTCAGGGGCATGTGGTCGATGAATTTAGTAAGCTCAACTTTCAGTAATCTTAGTTTGCTCTCTGTTATTTTTAGTTTAATAAAATAAAATGCCATGATTATCCTGTTTTCTGAATTATCCGTGCAATAAAAAATGGCCCAAAAATAAAAGTGCTTAGAATGCAATAAAATTTTAACATGATTTTTTCTGGAATATTTAAGAATTTTTGGCACTGGAAACAACCCAGGGGGGTGCACGTGTTGCCCACAAGGCAACAGGGCGTGGCCACCCCCCAAGGCACGCCAAGATGCCTTGTGGGTCCCACAGGGACCCACTCACTTATCTATTCAGCCCACTGCATCTCCTACCTCCAGAAAAAATCATCGAAAATGAACCTCTTTAGGAGGAGTTCTTCAAGGAGGAGGTCCTCTGAAGCATCATCGAGCGAAAGCCCAGCACGCCAATCGTATGTTGAACCAAGGGCAAGTTCGGTGCAGGTGCCGAAGCAAAATCGTGTCGATGGCCGTGCAACGAGTTCATGCTAGGTGCAGGCACTAAGGAAGAATTTGACCAATATATTGACAACACCAAGCTCTTCGCCTTCATCGCAGATAAGCCACCGCAGCACTACAACCTTACTCATTCATTCACTCAAAATTTTGAGTATCACCCTCGTACTTCTAGAGTTTTATTTCATCTCTATGATAGATCTTATGGTATGTCTCTAGAAGAGTTTTGTGATGCATGCAAAATTCTATTTTGGGGTTCACTTAGCGAACCGTGGCAATCTGAATATGAATTGTTTCTTAATAGCCTTTGCAATGGTGAGAATAGGGGAGTTACGCAAGCTAGGATAAAAAGCATCCACTTTCCCTCTATTCGGTATTTTGCACTCTTTAATGGCAAATGCATTGTTAGTAAACAAGACTGTAGTGCACTTTGTGCTCCTGACCTGAGCCTTATTTACGCTGCTTTAACGGGTAGCAGACATTATAATCTTGGGGCAATTGTTGCACGTAGGTTGCATCGCAACTCGGGTAATGGTGATTTGTATGGAGGAATTTATGCCTCCCGCATAGCTGCAAGGCTAGGGGTCTCGCCCAGGCCCAATAATCCTCTTTTACCTGATAAATATTTGAATTTTGAGGCAATGCGGAACCATGAGTTTATTAAGCGCAACACTCACAGATATGACTATAACTTGATATTCGATAAATATCGTTCTGTGTCTGTTGTTTTGCCTGCTCCTGTCCTCTTTGATTTCCAGAACAGCCAGAGATATTTTCTTCATGAGAACGAGGTGCACGAGTATAACGCGGCAGTTGAGGCTGCTCGTCTCGCTGAGGAGGCGGCTCAGAACGCCTCCACGAGCTACCACTTCGATTATTATCCTGGTCAGCCATGGCAGTAGACCAAGCTAGGCCAAAAGCCTAAGCTTGGGGGAGTACGTATCTCTCACCGACATTACATTCATGTTCACACATTCATTCCAGTTGTCGGTGTTCATCCTTTTTCATTGTATATCCATGTTAGTTTTATTTCCGCTTTCTTCTTGTGTGTTTGAAACACTTTAAAAACCAAAAAATATTTCTCGCTTCTTTTCAGTTTTTCTTTCTTGTTTGTTAGTTTTTAGTATTAAAAGAAAACCCAAAAAGATTTCTCATTTCTTCTTTTGCTTGTTGGGAGTTCTCCCGTGTAAATAGTTTTTCTCGCTTTTCGTTTTTCTTTCGTTAATTTGCTTTCCTTCAGAAGAACTAAAAACTCCAAAAATATTTCAGTGTGTTTCTCTGAATTTCCTTTCTTTTCATTGAGTCGTCGTAGGGAGAAGACCACGATGAAAATGTTGAGTGGCTCTCATATGCTTTATTGTTGATCTAACGAAGAGCCAATTTTACCTTGTCTTCTCCCTTGAATAAAATGTTTGCAGATTTCAGCTTGGTCACGGCACACTTGCACTATTATTATTTTCACATCATTCGGTCGTGCAAGTGAAAGGCAATAATGACGATGATTTGATGAAGTGACTGTGATAAAGAAAAGCTGGTATGAACTCTTCTTGTTTTTGTTTTGTTTTTGTAGATATGTTTAACTCAGTATCCATGATTCAGCATATTATGAGTAAACATGTTTGTGATGACAATTAGAGACTATAGTTACTCATGCCATGCTTAAGTAGCTAGGAGTGGATAATGGTTTATCTTGGATGTCAACATGCATTAAAATGGTTATAATGTAGTATGTTAATATGGTATCCTCCTCTGAATGTTTCAAGTGGCTTGACTTGGCATGTTCATGCATGTAGTTGATTCAAAACCAACATAGCCTCCATGATATTTATGTTCAGGGTGTTTATATCCTACTCATGCTAGTATTCAATGTTAATTATTCTCAATGCATGATCATGACCGTTTACACTCTCTAGTTGGTCGCTTCTCAATCTATTTGCGAGCCTTCACCTGTACTAAGCGGGAATACTGCTTGTGCATCCAAAATCCTTAAACCAAAGTTGTTCCAGATGAGTCCACTATATCTACCTATATGCGGTATTACTCTGCCGTTCCAAGTAAATTTGCATGTGCCACCTCTAATCCTTCAAATAAACATCCGTTTTGTGTGCCCGTAGCGCTCATGGAGCGATAGGGGGTGGTCAGTATCTTCCATGCTAAGCGGGTTATTCTCGAGATGAGTGTTTATTCACTTGTCATTGCATGAGAGAGGCTAGTATTTGGCATGCCCAGTCCTATGCTCAAAACGAAAATACATAATGCAAACAAACTCCCCCGGAAAGTTGTTGGTATGGAGGGCACCCGAGGATTCGGCTAGCCATGGCTTGTGTTGGTATGGTGGAGGGGGAGTAAACTTTACCTTTCCGCTTGGGAACCGCCTATAATGTATTTAGCATGGAAGATATTGAAAATTCTCGGTCGTGACGTTGACAGGAAAAGTACACCTCCCAAAATTATTTCTCATCTCTGATTTAAGCTTCGAGCTATGGCACCTCTGCAAATCCAGGCTTCCCTCTGCGAAGGGCATGTCTATTTACTTTTGTGTTATTGTACTTTTATTGTTGAGTCTCACCTTCTCATTATAAGCACCAATCCTGAGAGCACTATTGTCATCCTTATGCAATGAGTATAGTTAATGTTGGGTAAATCATGACTGGATCTCTTCTACCCTGAATTACAATGTTTAGTCGCTGCTTGAACTTTGGAGGTGCTCTGCGTATATGTTTTGCGGTCTCGGAAAGGGCTAGTGAGATACCATGTTATCGTATTATATCATGATTGTTTTGACAAATTGTTGGCATTTGAGATATGTTATTATTGATTGCTAGTTGATTATGCCATTGATATGAGTAAACATAATTTCTAAGTGTTATTATGAGCATGGTTAGTTCATGATCTTTGCTGAAAACTTGGGTACTATTTAAGCTTATATACTGATACAAGAACAAAAGAGTTCGTAAAAGTTTTTCTTTATCACTTTCAGTTTGTCAACTGAATTGCATGAGGACAAGCAATGAGTTAAGCTTGGGGGAGTTGATACGTCTCTGTTGTATCTACTTTTCCAAACACTTTTGCTCTTGTTTTGGACTATAATTTGCATGATATGAATGAAACTAACCCGGACTGACACTGTTTTCAGCAGAACTACCATGGTGTTGTTTTTCTACAGAAATATAAGTTCTCAGAATTGGACAAAACTTTCTGGAAATTTTTTATGGAATAAATAAAAATTACTGGCACAAGGATCAACAGAAGAGGGGCCACCTGTTGCCCACATGGCAACAGTGGGCGACCCCCCCAGGGCGCGCCCTGATGCCTTGTGGGGCCCACAGGTGGCCGTCTGACCTAATTCCAATGCTATAAATTCACTTTCCCCGAGAAAAAAATAGAAGAAGAAGTTTCATCATGTTTTACGATACGGAGCCGCCGCCACCTCCAGTTCTTCCTCGGGAGGGCTGATTTGGAGTCCGTTCGGGGCTCCGGAGAGGGGGATTCGTTGCCATCGTCATCATCAACCATCCCCCATCACCAATTTCATGATTCTCACCATCGTGTGTGAGTAATTTCTCCATAGGCTTGCAGGACGGTGATGGGTTGGATGAGATTTATCATGTAATCAAGTCAATTTGTTAGGGCTTTGATCCCTAGTATCCACTATGTTCTGAGATTGATGTTGCTATGACTTTACTATGCTTAATGCTTCTTGATACGTCTTCAGTATCTATAATTTTTGATTGTTCCTTGCTATTATAGTATCAATCTTGGATGTTTTTATATGCAATTATATATCATTTTTTGGGACTAACCTATTAACCAAGTGCCCAGTGCCAGTTGCTGTTTTCTGCTTGTTTTTGGTTTTTTAGGAAATCAGTACCACACAAAGTCCAAATGGCCTGAAACTTTTTAACGATTTTTTTCTGGACAAAAGAGACCGTCGAAGCTTCGGGAGGAGGCCAGAAGCTTCATGAGAAAGCCACATGGCAACTGGGCGCGGCCCCGAGGGGGCGCCCTGATGCCTTGTGTTCCCCTCGTGGCTCCTTTTGACCTAATTCCACTTCTATAAATTCTCAAATATTTGGAAACCATCAGAGAGCCACCCTGAATAACTTTTATGCCGCCGCAAGCCTCTATTCTTCCGCGATCACATCTGGATGCCTTTTCCGGTACTCTGCCGGAGGGGGAATCGATCACGGAGGGCTTTTACATCAACCTTGCTGCCCTTCCAATGATGTGTGAGTAGTTTACCACAAACCTACGGGTCCATAGCTAGTAGCTAGATGGCTTCTTCTCTCTCTTTGATCTTCAATAATATGTTCTCCTCGATGTTCTTGGAGTTCTA
This sequence comes from Elymus sibiricus, assembly GCA_039707655.1. Taxonomy (NCBI): domain Eukaryota; kingdom Viridiplantae; phylum Streptophyta; class Magnoliopsida; order Poales; family Poaceae; genus Elymus; species Elymus sibiricus. Next base: position 160,903,258 of record CM077674.1, on the reverse strand, counting down.
TCCGATATAATCTTCTTTTGCGGTGTGTTTGTTGGGATCCGATGAATTATGAGTTTATGATCAGATTATTCATGAGAAATATTTGAGTCTTCTCTGAACTCTTTTATGCATGATTGTTATGCCTTGTATTTCTCTCCGATCTATCGATTTGGTTTGGCCAACTAGATTAGTTTCTCTTGCAATGGGAGAGGTGCTTTGTGATGGGTTCAATCTTGCGGTGCTCAATCCCAGTGACAGAAAGGGACATGACACGTATTTGTATTGTTGCCATTAAGGATAAAAAGATGGTGTTTAATCATATTGCTTGAGTTCACTTTGTCTACATCATGTCATCTTGCTTAAAGCGTTACTCTGTTTCATACATAATACCCTAGATGCATGCTGGATAGCGGTCGATGGGTGGAGTAATAGTAGTAGATGCAGGCAGGAGTCGGTCTACTGGTTTCGGACGTGATGCCTATATACATGATCATTGCCATGAATCCGTCATAATTATTTGCTTTCCTATCAATTGCCCAACAGTAATTTGTTTACCCACCGTATATTCTGCGCTCGAGAGAGAAGCCTCTAGTGAAAACTATGGCACCCGGGTCTATTTTTATCATATATTAAAATCCAAAAATACCTTGCTACAATTTATTTACTTTTATTTTATTTTGCAATTTATATTTCTATCTATCACTATCAGAATTAATTCTTGCAAATAACCGCTAAGAGGATTGACAACCCTCTTATTTGCGTTGGGTGCAAGTGTTTGCTTTTGTGTGTGTAGGTGCTGCAAAAGGGATTTTGCGTAGTTCTCCCACTGGATTGATAACCTTGGTTCTTAACTGAGGGAAATACTTATCTCTACTATATTGGATCATCCTCTCCTCTTCGGGGAAATACCAACGCAGTCTACAAGTAGCAGGAAGAATTTCTGGCGTCGTTGCCGGGGAGACATCACCAAAATTATCAAGTACCTTCGCATAAACTATCATGCACTTGCATTTTTTTATTTGCCTTTTTATTTGCATTTGCCTCTCGTTTTCATCTCCCCCACTTCTAAAACAATTTTACGAAAACACAAAAATATTTTCATTTGCTTGTTTGCTAGTTTACTTGCTTCGTCGTGATGTCTCATGAAAAAACAAAATTGTGTGACTTTGTCAATACTAATAATAATGATTTTATTAGTACTCCTATTGCTCCTCCCGCCACTAGTGCGGTGTCGTGTGACATTAATGCTGCTTTGCTTAATCTTGTTATGAAAGAACAATTTTCTGGTAGTCCTAATGAAGATGTTGCATCCCATCTAAATACTTTCGTTAAACTTTGTGATATGCAAAAGAAGAAAGATGTGGATAATTGTATTTTCAAATTGAAATTATTTCCGTTCTCACTAAGAGATCGTGCTTAAACTTGGTTTTCATCCTTGCCAAGAAATAGTATTGATTCTTGGGATAAGTGTAAGGATGCTTTTATTGCCAAGTATTTTCCTTCGCTAAGATTATTTCTTTAAGAAATCAAATTATGAATTTTAAGCAACTTGAACATGAGCATGTTGCACAATCTTGGGAGAGAATGAAATTAATGATAAGAAATTGCCCAACACATGGTTTAAGTTTATGGATGATCATACAAATTTCTATGCGGGACTAAACTTTGTTTCTAGAAATTTGCTAGACTCTGCCGCAGGTGGCATTTTTATGGAAATTACATTGGGAGAAGCTACAAAACTCCTAAATAATAGTATGACAAATTATTCTCAATGGCATACTGAAAGAACTCCAACTGGTAAGAAGGTAAATTCTGTTGAAGAAATTAATACTTTGAGTGATAAGATGGATGCTCTAATGAAATTGGTTGCTAGTAAAAGTGCTCATATTGATCCTAATTATGTGCCATTGTCTACTTTGATTGAGAAAAATAATGATGCTATTGATGTGAATTTTGTCTCTAGAAATAATTTCAACAACAATGCTTATAGGGGTAATTTCAATCCTAGACCGTTTCCTGGAAATTCCTCTAATAATTATGGTAATCCCTATGGTAATCCATATAATAATAATAATAATAATAATAATAATAATAATAGGATACCCTCTGATCTTGAAAGTAATATTAAATAATTTATTAATTCTCAAAAGATTTTCAATGCTATGATAGAAGAAAAATTGAATAGAGTTGATGAAATAGCTAGGAATATGGATAGAGTTGCTCATGATGTGGAAAATCTTAAAAATAAAATTTTGCCACCCAAGCATGATATAAATGAGTCTATTAAATCTATCTATGTCTCCATTAATGAAAGTAAAGAAAGGACCGCTAGGTTGAGAGCTAAGCGAGAATTCTTGGAAAAAGCTATTCCACCCGGTTTCTATCGTAGTAATGATGAAGATATTAAAATGATTGGTGTCACCCCTATTGAATCCCTATTTAGTAACATAAAACTTGATGAAAAAGGGACTGAAGATGAGTGAACTTTAGCTAGAATGCGTCCCAATTATTTGGAGGGTGATGATCTTAATGATAAAAAAATAAAAAGTGGGTTTGGAGAGGTCAAAACTCTAAATAGTGATGCACCCACTATTTCGGATTACAAGGACTTTAATTATGATAATTTTTTTTAATTGACTGTATTTCCTTGTTGCAATCCATGATTTATTCACCTAATGCATATGAACAAAATAAAGCTTTCACTAAACATATTGTAGAAGCTATGATAAAAGCTCATGAAGAAAAACTTGAGTTGGAAGTTTCAATTCCTAGAAAATTACAAGATGAATGGGAACCCACTATTAAGGTTAAAATTAAAGATTATGAATGCAATGTTTTATGTGATCTTGGTGCTAGCGTCTCCACTATACTAAAATCTTTATGTGACGTGCTAGGTCTCACCGATATGAATCCTTGTTCCCTCAATTTGCATCTAGCGGATTCCATTATTAAAAAACCATTGGGTAGAATAAATGATGTGCTTATTCTTGCTAATAGGAATTATGTGCCCGTGGATTTTATTGTGCTTGATATTGAATGCAATCCTTCTTGTCCTATAATACTTGGTAGGCCTTTCTACGAACCATAGGTGTTATTATTGATATGAAAGAATTTAATATAAGATTTCAATTTCCATTAAAGAAAGGGATGGAACACTTCCCTGCAAAGAGAATTAAGACACCTTATGAATCTATTATGAGGGCCACCTATGGAATTAATTTGAAGGTTGATAACACTTGAAAATATGCATTATGCCAAGCTAGGGGCATAAAACAATAGCACTTGTTGGGAGGCAACCCAATGAACAAAATAAATTTTTGTTTTACCTTCTGTTTTTGTGTGTGTACACAATTATAGACTCTGTTATGATTGTGTTTTTATCTTTTAATTAGTGTTTGTGCCAAGTAATGCCTTTGGGATGATTTGGAACATAGTATAATTGATGCTGTTTGAAAACAGAAACTTTTGCGTCCAGTGCTATAATTTTTATTTTTCTCTGGAGCGTCAGAACCTTCTGAATTTTTTACAAAATATTTATATAAGAATTGCTCACGTTTTCCTAATTTTTCAGAATGTTTGGAGTTACATAAGTATGACATTAATTCAGATCTTTACAGACTGTTCTGTTTTAGACAGATTCTGTTTTTGTTGCATAGTCTGCTTATTTTGATAAATCTATGGATCGTATCGGGGGGTATGAGTCATGGAGAAGTTGAAGTACAGTAGAATTATGCCAATATTAAATATGAATCAATTTACAACAGTACCTAAAGTTTAAGATTTCTTTGTTATACTAACGGATCTCACGAGGTTTCTGTTGAGTTTTGTGTGCTGAAGTTTTCAAGTTTTGGGTGAGACTACGATGGATAAAGGAATAAGGAGCGGCAAGAGCCTAAGCTTGGGGATGCCCAAGGTACTATTCAAGGAATACTCAAGCATCGAAGCTTGGGGATGCCCCGTATGGCATCCCCTCTTTCATCTACAATCTATCGGTAACTCACTTTGAGCTATATTTTTATTCATCACATGATATGTGTTTTACTTGGAGCGTCTTGTGCTATAGTTTGTTTGCTTTTATTTTGTCACAATCATCTTTTCTGAACACACCTTTTTGAGAGGGACATACATTATTCGTGATTTGTTATAATACTCTATGCTTCACTTATATCTTTTGAGCTAGGCAGTTGCTCTAGTGCTTCACTTATGTCTTTTAGAGCACGGCGGTGGTTATATTTTAAAGAAATAGTTGCACTCTCATGGTTCACTTATATCTTTTTGAGAGTCTAATGAATAGCAATGGTAATATGCACGGGTTATGAATTTGGTCCTAATATGATAGGTATTCAAGAGGGATATAATAAAAACTTTCATGTAGATCACTGAATATGATAAATTTGATTCCTTGCAATAGTTTTGCGATATTAAGATGGAAATATGTGGGAGGTACTAGTAGATGATTGTGGTTTAGTAATAATATTGGTGTTAAGGTTTGTGATTCCCGAAGCATGCACGTATGATCTGTCGTTATGCTAAGAAGTTGGAGCATGATTTATTCTTGATTGTCTACCTTATGAGTGGCGGTCGGGGACGAGCGATGGTCTTTTCCTACCAATCTATCCCCCTAGGGGCATGCGTAGTAGTACTTTGCTTTGAGGGCTAATAAACTTTCGCAATAAGTATGTGAGTTCTTTATGACTAATGTGAGTCCATGGATTATACGCACTCTCACCTTTCCGCAATTTGCTAGACTCTTCGGTACCGTGCATTGCCCTTTCTCACATCGAGAGTTGGTGCAAACTTCGTCGCTGCATCCAAACCCCGTGATATGATATGGTCTATCACACATAAGCCTCCTTATATCTTCCTCAAAACAGCCACCATACCTACCTATCATGGCATTTCCATAGCCATTCCGAGATATATAGCCATGCAACTTCCACCGTTCCATTTTTTATGACACACATCATCATTGTCATATTGCTTTGCATGATCATATAGCTGACATAGTATTTGTGGCTCAGCCACCATTCATCATTTTTATACATGTTACACTAGTATCATTGCACATCCTAGTACACCGCCAGAGGCATTCATATAGAGTCATATTTTTGTTCTAGTTTTGAGTTGTAATTTTCTTTTTTGAGTTGTAAGTAAATAGAAGTATGATGATCATCATTATTAGAGCATTGTCCCAGTGAGGAAATAAAAAAAGAGGCCAAAAAGAGCCCACGAAAAAAAAGGAAAAGAAAAAAAATGAAATGAGAGAAAAAGAGAGAAGGGGCAGTGTTACTATCCTTTTCCATACTTGTGCTTCAAAGTAGCACCGTGTTTTTCATATAGAGAGTCTCCTATTTTGTCACTTTCATATACTAGTGGGAATTTTTCATTATAGAACTTGACTTGTATATTCCGATGATGGGCTTCCTCAAATGCCCGAGGTCTTCATGAGCAAGCAAGTTGGATGCACACCCACTTAGTTTTCATGTTGAGCTTTCATACACTTATAGCTCTTAGTCCCTACTCCTCGCATTGACATCAATTGATGGACATCTCCATAACCCGTTGATTAGCCGAGTCGATGTGAGACTATCTTCTTATTTTTGACTTCCCCTTATTAATCTCTACCCCCACACTCTATTCCACCCATACTGCTATATCCATGGCTTGCGCTCATGTATTGCGTGGGGGTTGAAAAAACTAAAGCGCGTTAAAAATTATGAACCAATTGCTCGGCTTGTCATCGGGGTAGTGCAAGATAAATACTTTGTGTGAAGAAGATGGAGCATGACAGGATTATATGATTTTGTAGGGATAACTTTCTTTAGCATTTTTATTTTGAAAGGCATGATTGTTTGTTAGTATGCCTGAGTATTGATGTCTTTATATCAAATTATAGACTATTGCTTTGAATCATTCGGATCTTATTATTCATACCATAAGAGAAATTACATGATGAAACATGTTAGGTAGCATTCCACATCAAAAATTCTGTTTTTATCATTTACCTACTCGAGGACGAGCATGAATTAAGCTTGGGGATGCTTGATACGTCTCCAACGTATCTATAATTTTTGATTCTTCCATGCTATTATAGTATCAATCTTGGATGTTTGTATATGCAATTATATGCAATATATATCATTTTTTGGGACTAACCTATTAACCTAGTGCCCAGTGCCAGTTGTTGTTTTCTGCTTGTTTTTGGTTTTTCAGGAAATCAGTACCAAACGAAGTCCAAATGCCACAAAACTTTTTGATGATTTTTTCTGGACAAAAGAGACCCTGGAAGCTTCGGGAGGAGGCCGGAAGCTTCACGAGGAAGACACAAGGCAACAGAGCGCGGCCCCAGGTGGGCGCCCTGATGCCTTGTGGGCCCCTCGTGGCTTCTTTTGACCTAATTCCACTTCTATAAATTCTCAAATATTCGGAAACCATCAGAGAGCCACCCCGAATAACTTTTACACCTCTGCAAGCCACTGTTCTTCCACGATCCCATCTGGAGGCCTTTTTCGGTACTCTACCGGAGGGGGAATCAATCACGGAGGGCTTCTACATCAACCTTGCTGCCCTTTCGATGACATGTGAGTAGTTTACCACAGACCTATGGGTCCATAGCTAGTAGCTAGATGGCTTCTTCTCTCTCTTTGATCTTCAATACCATGTTCTCCTCGATGTTCTTGGAGTTCTATCCGATGTAATTTTCTTTTGCGGTGTGTTTGTTGGGATCCGATGAATTGTGAGTTTATGATCAGATTATTCATGAGAAATATTTGAGTCTTCTCTGAACTCTTTTATGCATGATTGTTATAGCTTTGTATTTCTCTCCGATCTATCGATTTGGTTTGGCCGACTAGATTGGTTTATCTTGCAATGGGAGAGGTGCTTTGTGATGGGTTCAATCTTGCGGTGCTCAATCCCAGTGATAGAAAGGGACATGAGACGTATTTGTATTGTTGCCATTAAGGATAAAAAGATGGGGTTTAATCATATTGCTTGAGTTTACTTTGTCTACATCATGTCATCTTTCTTAAAGCATTACTCTGGTTTATACTTAATACCCTAGATGCATGCTGGATAGCGGTCGATGGGTGGAGTTATAGTAGTAGATGCAGGCAGGAGTCGGTCTACTTGTCTCGGACGTGATGCCTATATACATGATCATTGCCATGAATCCGTCATAATTATTTGCTTTTCTATCAATTGTCCAACAGTAATTTGTTTACCCACCGTATATTCTGCGCTCGAGAGAGAAGCCTCTAGTGAAAACTATGGCCCCCGGGTCTATTTTTATCATATATTAAAATCCAAAAATACCTTTCTGCCATTTATTTACTTTTATTTTATTTTGTTATTTATATTTCTATCTATCACTATCAGAATTAATCCTTGCAAATGACCGCTAAGAGGATTGACAACCCTCTTATTTGCGTTGGGTGCAAGTGTTTGCTTTTGTGTGTGTAGGTGCTGCTAAAGGGATTTTGCATGGTTCTCCTACTGGATTGATAACCTTGGTTCTTAACTGAGGGAAATACTTAGCTCTACTATACCGCATCATCCTCTCCTCTTTAGGGATATACCAACCCAGTCTACAAGTAGCACTTGTCACTAGGGCCCGAGTGCCCTGATTTCATATCTGAACCCTTTATGTTTTCATGAATATATTTTTGTTCTTGATCCTATCTTGCAAGTTATATGCACCTATTACGTGTTATGATCCGCATACCCCAAGGTGACAATAATTGGGATTCTTTCCGGTGATTACCGTAGTTTGAGGAGTTCATGTATTCACTAAGTGCTAATGCTTTGTTCCGGTTCTCTATTAAAAGGAGGCCTTAATATCCGTTAGATTTCCTTATTGACCCCGCTGCCACGGGAGGGTAGGACAAAAGATGTCATGCAAGTTCTTACTATAAGCACGTATGACTATATACGGAATACATGCCTTCATTACATTGATGAATTGGAGCTATTGTGTATCGCCCTAGGTTGTGACTGTTATGTGATGAATGTCATCCAACATAATTATCCATCATCGATCCAATGCCTACGCTTTTCACATATTGATCTTTGCTAAGTTACTTTGCTTCTGTTACTACTGCTATCAAAACTATCATACTACTGTGCTACTAAACACTCTGCTGCAGATATTTAGTTCTCCAGGTGTGGTTGAATTGACAACTCAACTGCTAATACTCGCAAATATTCTTTGGCTCCCCTTGTGTCGAATCAATAAATCTGGGTGAAATACTACCCATGAAAACTGTTGCGATCCCCTATACTTGTGGGTTATTTGGCCCTCATAATGGATTCATATGGTGGCTTAATTCTCTTTCTAGGGAAGTGTTCCATTCCTTTCTTTAATGGAAATTGGAATCTTATATTACCTTCTTTCATATCAATAATAGCACCTATAGTTCATAGGAAAGGCCTACCAAGTATTATAGGACAAGACGGATTGCATTCAATATCAAGCACAATAGAATCCACGGGTACATAATTCCTATTTGCAAGTATGAGAACATCATTTATTCTACCCAATGGTTTCTTAATAGTTGAATCCACTAAATGCAAATTAAGGGAACAAGCATCCATATCGGTGAGACCTAGCACGTCACACAAAGATTTTGGTATAGTAGAGACGCTAGCACCTAGATCACACAAAGCATTACATTCATAATCTTTAATTTTAACTTTAATAGTGGGTTCCCATTCCTCATGTAATTTTCTAGGTATTGAAACTTCCAACTCAAGCTTCTCTTCATGAGCTTTTATCATAGCTTCTACAATATGTTTAGTGAAAGCTTTATTTTGTTCATAAGCATTTGGTGAATTAATCATGGATTGCAACAAGGAAATACATTCAACTAAAGAGCAATTATCATAATTAAAGTCCTTGTAAACCAAAGTAGTGGGCACATCACTATTTAAAGTTTTGACCTCTCCAAACCCACTTTTATCATTTTTATCAATAAGATCATCACCCTCCGAACAATTGGGACGCCTTCTAGCTAAAGTTGACTCATCTTCAGTCCCTTTTTCATCAAGTTTTATATTACTAAATAAAGATTCAATAGGTGAGACACCGATCATTTTAATATCTTCATCATTACTATGGTAAAAACCGGGTGGAATAGACTTTTCTAAGAATTCTCGCTTAGCTCTCAACTTAGCGGTTCTTTGTTTACTTTCATTAATGGAGACATAGATAGCTTTAATAGGCTCATTTATATCATGCTTGGGTGGCAAAATTTTAATTTTAAGAGTTTCAACATCATGAGCAATTCTATCCATGTTCCTAGACATATCATCAACCTTATTCAAATTTTCTTCTACCATACATTGAAAATCTTTTGAGAATTAATAAATTCCTTAATACTGTTCTCAAGATCAGTAGGTATCCTATTATTATTATTATTATTATTATTATTATTATTATTATTATTATAAGAATTACCATAGGAATTACCATAATTATTAGAGGGATTTCCGGGAAACAGTCTAGGATTGAAATTCCCTCTATAAGCATTGTTGTTGAAATTATTTCTAGAGACAAATTTCACATCAATAGCATCATTATTTTGATCAATCAAAGTAGATAATGGTACATCATTAGGATCAACATGAGCACTTTTACTAGCAACCATTTTCATTAGAGCATCCATCTTATCACTCAAAGTATTAATTTCTTTGACAGAATTTACCTTCTTACCAGTTGGAGTTCTTTCCGTGTGCCACTGGGAATAATTTGTCATAATATTATCAAGGAGTTTTGTAGCTTCTCCCAATGTAATTTCCATAAAAGTACCACCTGTGCCAGAGTCTAGAAGATTTCTAGAAACAAAGTTTAGTCCCGCATAAAAAATTTGTATGATCATCCATAAGCTTAAACCATGAGTGGGACAATTTCTAATCATTAATTTCAAGATTGTGCAACATGTTCATGCTAAGTTGCTTAAAATTCATTATTTGATTTCTTAGAGAAATAATCTTAGCGGGAGGAAAATACTTGGCAATAAAAGCATCCTTACACTTATCCCAAGAATCAATACTATTGCGAGGCAAGGACGAAAACCAAGTTTTAGCACGATATCGTAGTGAGAACGAAAATAATTTCAATTTGACAATATCATTATCCACATCTTTCTTCTTTCGCATATCTCAAAGTTCAATGAAAGTATTAAGATGGGATGCATCATCTTCATTAGGACTACTAGAAAATTGTTCTTTCATAACAAGATTCAGCAAAGCAGCATTAATATCACATGACTCCACACTAGTTGTGGGAGGGGCGATTGGAGTACTAATAAAATCATTATTATTAGTATTGGAAAAGTCACACAATTTGGTGTTTTCTTGAGATATATTGACAAAGCAAGCAAACTAGCAAACAAGCAAATAAAATGTTTTTGTGTTTTTGTAATTTTTATGAGAAGTGAGGGAGCTGAAAATGAGAGGCAAATGCAAATAAAAAGGAAAATGAAATTAAGAGCAAGTCGATGATAGTTTATGCGAAGGTACTTGATAGGTTTTGGTGATGTCTCCCCGGTAACGGCGCCAGAAATTCTTCCTGCTACTTGAGAGCTGCGTTGGGATTTCCTCGAAGAGGAGAGGATGATGCAGCATAGTAGAGATAAGTATTTCCCTTAGTTAAGAACCAAGGTTATCAATCCAGTAGGAGAACCACACAGAACCTCGTTAGCAGCACCTACACACATAAAAGCAAATACTTGCACCCAACACGAACAAGAGGGTTGTCAATCCCCTTGGCGGTTACTTGCAAGGATTAATTCTAATAGTGATAGATAGATAAATAAATTGCAAAAAAATAAAGGAAATAAAATTGCAGAAAGGTATTTTTGGATTTTATATATGGTAGATAAATGACCAGGGGGCCATAGTTTTCACTAGAGGCTTCTCTCTCGAACACATAGCATACGGAGGGTAAACAAATTACTGTTGGGCAATTGATTTCCCCTCCGGTAGAGTGCCAGAAAAGCCCTCCAGATGGGATCGCGGAAGAATAGAAGCTTGCGGCGGCGGAAAAGTTATTTTGTGTGGCTCTCTGGTATATTGGGAATATTTGAGAATTTATAGAGGCGGAATTAGGTCAAGATGTGCCATGAGGGGCCCACAAGCCTGGGGGCGCGCCTACCCCCCTGGGCGCGCCTCCCGAGCTTGTCGCTCCCTCGTGACTCCTCTGGTCTTCTCCCGAACCTTCTAGGGTCTCTCTTGGTCCAGAAAAAATTAATCCAAAGTTTTTTCTTCATTTGGACTCCGTTTGATATTGATTTTCTAAAAAGCCAAAAACAAGCAAAAAACAGCAACTAGCACTGGGCACTAGGTTAATAGGTTAGTCCCAAAAAATGATATATAATTGCTTACAAAACATCCAAGATTGATACTATAATAGCATGGAACAATCAAAAACTATAGATACGTTGGAGACGTATCAAGCATCCCCAAGCTTAATTCCTGCTCGTCCTCGAGTAGGTAAATGATAAAAACAGATTTTTTGATGTGGAATGCTACCTAACATGTCTATCATGTAATCTCTTTTACGGTATGAATATTAAGAAATGAGTGATTCAAAGCAATAGTCTATAATTTGATATAAAGACATCAATACTCAGGCATACCAACAAACAATCATGCCTTTCAAAAAAATGCTAAAGAATGCTATCCCTACAAAATCATATAGCCCGTCATGCTTAGTCTTCCTAACACAAAGTATTAATCATGCACTACCCCGATGACAAGCCGAGCAATTGGTTCATACTTTTTAACGCGCTTCAGCTTTTTCAACCCTCACGCAATACATGAGGGCGAGCCATGGACATAGCACTATGGGTGGAATAGAATATGATGATAGAGATTAATAAGGGGAAGTCAAAAAAAGATAGTCTCGCATCGACGCGGCTAATCAACGGGCTATGGAGATGCCCATCAATTGATATCAATGTGAGGAGTAGGGATTGCCATGCAATGGAAGAGCTATAAGTATATGAAAGCTCAAACTGAAACTAAGTGGTGTGCATCTAACTTGCTTGCTCACGAAGACCTCGCGCATTTGAGGAAGCCCATCATCGGAATATACAAGCCAGGTTCTATAATGAAAAATTCCTACTAGTATATGAAAGTGACAACTCAGGAGACTCTCCATATGAAAAAGATGGTGCTACTCTGAAGCACAAGTGCGGAAAAGGATAGTAACATTGCCCCTTCTCTCTTTTTCTCTCATTTTTTTGCTGGACTCTTTTTGGCCTCTTTTTTTGTCTGGAGGCTCATCCCGACTTGTGGGGGAATCACAGTCTCCATCATCCTTTCCTCACTAGGACAATGCTCTAATAATGATGATCATCACACTTTTATTTACTTACAGCTCAATATTACAACTCGATACTAGAACAATATGACTCTATATGAATGCCCCTGGCAGTGTACCAGGATGTGCAATGATATAGTGTAACATGTATAAAAATGATGAACGGTGGCTAAGCCACAAATACTATGTCAGCTATATGATCATGCAAAGCAATATGACAATGATGATGTGTGTCATATAAAAAGAACGGTGGAATTTGCATGGCAATATATCTCAGAATGGCTATGGAAATGCCATAATAGGTAGGTATGGTGGCTGTTTTGAGGAAGATATAAAGAGGCTTATGTGTGATAGAGCGTATCATATCATGGGGTTTGGATGCACCAGCGAAGTTTGCACCGACTCTCGAGGTGAGAAAGGGCAATGCACGGTACCGAAGAGGCTAGCAAATTGCGGAATGGTGAGAGTGCGTATAATCCATGGACACGCATTAGTCATAAAGAACTCACATACTTATTGCAAAAGTCTATTATCCACAACAGGCCTCAGATCCAGAAGCCAATGCCTAGACTTCGCAGCACTCGCCCTACTAACTGCAATTTCAGTGTGGCTAGCTTCAAAAATGAGAATGCCTTCTTTGATCGCTCCAAGAACCCCTACACCAAGCCAAGAATATCTTCTGACGGGTTCTGGAGTCATCATCAGAGAAGTTATTACATGTGTGTTCTATATAATCAAGACAAAATTCATCCTCACAAGCGACTCAGTTTTGAAGCCATGCCAGATCTGCCATGCCTTGATCAAGCATTGGAATGCTTCAAAGATGTTGGACTGTTGCCCTTTGTCGTGGACAAGGAACATTGGAATGAGGAGTTAATTCTCCAATTTTCTGCAACGCTTCACATCTCAGGCTACAACAGGGATCCAAACACTTGGGTTCTTGAGTGGATGACAGGAGATGTACTCCATAAGGTTCACACTCGCGAGCTGCTTGAACTCACCAACCTACCCACTCCTGGTGACAATTATAATCCAGGTTGTGAAGCCTATGAAAAGGAAGTTGAAAGCATCTTCCACAAACCTGAGCCAAATATGACTGAGGTGCTCACTATGATGAAGCCATTGCCATTCGATGCTAATTGCCCCCGGGAATTTCTTGTCAAGGACCTTGAGTATTTGCCTCACACAATTTATCATATTCTTCGGCACACTCTATGGCCTATCAAAGGGCATTCATCTTCAGTCAAGCTAGAAGGATCCATGAAGACAATGGTCTACTATGTCCTCAATGGCATACAATTCAATATGCATGACTTCTTCATCCGACAGCTTGCAGCCTCAGGCATGGATCTATTTGGCCTCAAGTTTTATGCACCATGGATCATGCGCCTCATCAAGATTCGCTCCACTGTGCAATATGTCGTGGTTTTGTCATGGCAAGATGTCCTCGTGAAAGGACTTAGTGGTGAGACCATCGCAATAAGGTGGTAGCTTGAACGGGGTTAATCGGAATCGAGAGACACGAGTTTTACCCAGGTTCGGCCCCTCGTGGTGGAGGTAAAAGCCTACATCCTGCTTGATTGATATTGATGATCATAGTCTCGATTACAAGGGTGCTATTTCCCTGACTCTGTCTCGAGTTACTGATTTGTCTGTCTAACTTGACTTCTCAAAACTCGTCCCTCTTGGGGTGCCCTAACCCTCCTTATATAAGTTGAAGGGGCGGCTTACATGTAGAATCCTAGTAGGACTTGGACTTAATCTATTCTGGCTTCTTATCGCGGGCCTCTTCCCGCGGGCGACTCACCGTGGCCTTTTTATCTTGGGCTTCTCTTCTTCCGGGCGGTTTCAGTCTCAGGACGGCTTAAGTCTCAGGGATGACTTAAGTCTCAGGGCGGCTTAAGTCTCAAGGATGACTTAAGTCTCAGGGCGGCTTAACGTCAGGGATGACTTTAGTCCAAAGATGACTTAACGTCAGAGATGACTTAAGTCCATGGCGACATAACGTCATGAGCCGGGTCATATCGTGGATTTATATCCCCGACATTAGCCCCCAGATTATCTTGGATTTATTCATGCTAAGCTCCTGAGTTTCTTCCATATCAATATGTTGATGCTGGTTCCATGCAGAAAAAATAACCCTTATGATATTTTTGAATTGTCTTCAAATGCCTTGGCTTGATAAAAAGAAAATTAGTCTGAAGTTGTGCCAACTTTCAATGCTTCAGACTTTGATGAAAAATGAATAAAAAATCCGTATGATGTTGAGCTGGCTTGTCTGAATAGCTTGGAGGAGATAACCTGTAGCCCCCAAGTCTTAAGAGTAGAGCAAAGTGATAGCTTAAGACTTGCTTAAATATAAATGTTGCAACTTTGGAGAAAAATCCGGGTTATCCGTGAGAAAAATCCGGGTTATCCGTCTGAGTCTTCAATCATGACCTGAAAATTTTGCACTTCACATGTGTAGCCCCCAAGGGCCATCTCATCAGTATATGATGGGTCGGGTCTTCAACTTGGACCTTTTGATTTATTTAAACAACTGACTGTTGTAGCCCCCAAGTGCCGGGTCGTTTGCTTGCAGCGACTTCGAACTTACATGTACTCCTTTGGAAAGAACATCATATGATGTAGCCCCCAAGCTTCGGGTCACTATTAAGGCTTGTGTACTTTGAATTTTTGACAGGAGCAATTGGTAGCCCCCAAGGGCCGGCTTATCATTATGTGATGGGCCGGGTCTTCAATGAGACTAGTAAAAATGACCATGCATTAGCCCCCAAGTGCCATGGTGCATGCTTGCAGCGACATGGGACTTGATGTTTTGTAGATCAAAATTGGCTGATGTAGCCCCCAAGTGCCGGGTCGTGTGCCTGCGGCGACTCGGGACTTCAGAAACTTGAACAATGTAGCCCTCAAGTGTCGGGTCATTGTGAAAATGAAGAGCCGGTTCTTCCTTGAATCCATACTTGAATAAAGAGCGACCTATAGCCCCCAAAGGCCAGGTCATTATGAAAATTATGAGCCGGTTCTTCCTTGAGTCGACACTTAATTAGAAAACAACCTGTAGCCCCCAAGGGCCGGCTCATCTCCTTGAGATAGCCGGGTGTTCTGATAAAGTAATGATTTGAAAAGCGACTTGCATTAGCCCCCAAGTGCCGTGGTGCATGCTTGCAGCGACATGGGACTTTCATACTTGATGTAATCTTTGACTTGAATAATGTAGCCCCCAAGTGCCGGGTCGTATTGTCTGCGGCAACTCGGGACTATTCCTTCCACTGTAGAATAAACTCAGATCCACTGTAGCCTCCAAGAACCAGGTTGCCAGGCCGCATAGTATACTCTTTTTGTATTATCAACTCACCAAATAAATCCTGGTAACCCGGCAAGTGACAACCCAGCGGAAATTGATGCAGAAGGAGAACAAACCAATGTTAATCCGGCAGATCCAGCTGCCGGGTCTCAACCATCAATCACTCTTCAAGCTTGAATTTGCTTTGAAAAACTTGATAGAAAAATAGCCCAACCGTGGCTTGTAATAGTTTTTGAGCATGAAATTGTATAGTCCGCCAATGCCATCAAGCACTTTAATATTTTGCCTGTGAACTGATGATGCTTTTGCGATGAAAGAAATCCTTAGTCGTGGTTGCAGTGCAACCCGGCAAATATGTGTGAAAAAATCCATAAGTGTTGTAGTCTTCTACAAAGCACATGTTGAATAATCCAAAACCCGGTCAATTAAATGACCAGGTATTATACGTGTCCCGGCTGGATTTGTAACCCGGGAATTTAGAAGAATCGATATCTCAATCATTTAATACTGGTTATGAGAAACCATGATGAAGACTCGGCTCTCAATTGTAAGCCGGTTTGTAGATGTGGTAAATATGTACCTGCAATTGTTTCAAAATCGGCAGTGATGGACATGTTATTTGAGACTAGTTTTGATAAACCATATAAGACCTGACCATTTTGGCTATCAAAGATTTGTTTGTTCCTGCAGAGTTACAGTGTAACCCGATTCAAAAACCGGCTCCTGCGACATAAACAAATATAGAGATATATATATGATGCATTGTATGATAATGCAATGTATGATGATGTATGTGTATGATAACAGAGTATAAACATGCCGGCTTTCGAGGCACGACATAAGACCGGCTTTCGAGGCTCGTGTCTTGGTTTCGCTTCTTGTGGAAGCAGGCCTTTTTGGCCTCCTTTGGTTTGTCCTAGCATTCTGTCATAGAAATACAACCCGGCAATTCTGAGCCAGTAAAAGTGTAAGTCGAAGTGCCATAAGATGTGGCGACTCATGATTGATAGCATCATAACCCTGGGAAATAAACTGGGGTATTTATAACCCGGCGACTCGTGGTCGAAAACGCGTGTTCAGAGGGTCCTGTAAAAACAGATTAAAACACAAGTACAATAATAAGCCGGCTTTCGAGGCACGACATTATAGACCGGCTTTCGAGGCGCGAGTCTTGCTTCAAGGAAGCTAGCGTGATAGCCCATGGTTTATCCTTGCTCTCTGTAAGCCGGCTCTCACGTGACATAACCGATGTTTTAACCAAGACAAGTTCAGGATCATAAAAAAGATTGACTTGTCAAGAGTACACCGGGTCACCTAAGCGGAGTAGCATCAAGAAGACAGGCAGGTTTAACCAAAATAATGTGGCGTCATTTGCCGGGTCAAGAGGGTGAGATAGCTAAACTCGGTGAGTTGGAAGCCCCCAAGTGACCAATAATATAATGTGGCGTTTGTTGCCGGGTCAAGAGGGTGAGAAAGCTAAACTCGGTGAGTTGGAAGCCGCCAAGTGACCAATGATATAATGTGGCGTTTTGTTGCCGGGTCAACAGGGTGAGAAAGCTGAACTCGGTGAGTTGGAAGCCCCCAAGTGACCATATGACCATGGAAAAGCTCAGCATAGGATATACAAGAGACAATGCTACTACTGCAAAACATCTAGGGTCCAGATAAGCCGGCTTTATTCCATTGATCATTATTGAGCAGGATACCCATGTTTAGACTATGAATCATCGCAACTTGTCTTCTTTGGTAACCCTTCTTTTCGCCAATATGGTAGAGTACCCATGTTTGAACCGCGCATCATGGCAGCCAGTCCTCTTGGGCAACCTTTATCTTTTCACAAATAAAGCAGCAGTCCCCGGGACCGGGTTGTCTTCCCTTCAACGACCCGGGGTTCTTGTACTTGGTAAAACCGGCCAAATCCGCCGAGTCATATCTGTGTAGCCCCCGAGTCTTAAGTCGACTAGAGGGGTCGGCTTGAGATTCATCATACTTGGCTGTGGCATAAGCCGGCGTAGAATTGACAGCCGAAAGATGAAATATATTGAAGCCAGAAGTGTGTGGCGAGTTGATGATCTTCGCAATGCTCGTGGTATGCCCTCGGAGGCTGATAATAGATATATTTTTTTTGGCTCCAGCTTGTTGGAGTAGACCAGGCTGCAGAGATGGCGACCTGCGCGCGTCCGTTAAGCTGCTCATATGGGCGGGCATGGCCCTTGCGTGTTGATGTAGTCCAGACCGCGGGGGCGGCGGCTTGCGCTCGTCCGTTGGGCAGTTCAGGCGAGCAGGCGCGGCCCTGGTGTGTTGATGAAGACATGGGAGTCGACTGCGGCATTGGAAACCGCGGACGCACGAGTCGGCCGCGTCATTATAAGCCGGCGCGGGCGCGTGAGTCGGCCATAGCATTGTAAGCCGATGCGGACGCGCGAGTTGGCTGCGGCGTTGGAGGCCGGTGCAGACGCACGAGTCGGCTGTGGCGTCGTAAGTCGGTGCGGACACGAGAGTCGGCCGCGGCGTTGTAAGCCGGCGTGGACGCGCGAGTCGTCCGAATGGGCAGTGGCCTGCGAGTTGTCCGTGGCATTGTAGGCCGGCGCGGACGCGCGAGTCGGTCGCGGCGCTGGAAGCCGGCGCGGGCGCGTGAGTCGGCCGTGGCGTTGTAAGCCCACGGGGGCGCGCGAGTCGGCCGCGGCGTTGTAGGCCAGCACGGACGCGCGAGTCGGTCGCGGCGTTGGACACCGGCATGGACGCGTGAGTCGGCCGTGGCGTTGTAAGCCCGTGGGGGCGCGTGAGTCGGCCGCGGCATTGTAGGCCGGCGCTGACGGGCGAGTCGGACGCGGCGTTGGAAGCCGGCGGGGGCACGCGGGTCGGCCGCGGCGTTGTAAACCGGCGGGGCACGGACGAACGCCAGTGTAGAATGATGCTGGTGCGCGCTCCGTATCCGTGGTATAACGCCACTTTTGTGATGAATAATTGTCCGGTGTAAAAATATTACAGGGCAGAGTAATTGTTCTCGGATGAATTAATATATACTGAAAAACAGATAGGGTGAATAGTACCTGGTATTTTTGTTGGATGAACGTGCGAGTCGGCCGCGGCGTTTTAAGCCGACGGGGGCGCGCGAGTCGGCCGTGGTATTGTAAACCGGCGGGGGCGAGCAAGTCGTGCCGCCGGGTGTTGATACGGCGGGTTGCCATCGTTTGTTGATGAAGATCGGACCAATCGAAATCTGAATCCGGCCAATCGCGAGCTTATCGATCCCTGAGAGAGATCCCTCCAAGAACACAATCCACCGTGCGTCGCCCGGCCAATCACGAGCTTGTCGATCCCTGAGGCGGCGGCTCAAGGCAGAGGCGGTGGCTCGGAGCGGCTCGAGGGCGAGGCGATCCACGGCGGTCATCGGTGTCGCAAGGAGTGTCGCCAGGGCGGTTGCCAATTCTGTCAAAGCCTGAGCTGGCCCCTGAGGTACCGGTCCCCGTCGCGGCGTCGGCCACCGTGGAGTTAAGGGCCGGGGCCGAGCCTGCCATATAGACAGCAGCCCGGGGGGGCGTGTTGAAGGAGTCCTGAGCCGGCTGGTCGTCATAGCAGCCCCCAAGCCCGCCATCGTAAAGCGGGAGGATCGACTCGGTCTCGCCTACCGAGGACTCGCCATCGGAGTAGACGAGGGTTTCGCCGTCGGACGCAGAGTTATTTGCAAGTTCCACCCCTTGAGTGAAAACGACGAAGACGTGCTTCCGGCCGGCCTGAGCCTGGGCGGGTTGCGCGCGCCGAGCTGGCTCGATGATGTCGGTGCAGATGTCCGGCTCGGGTTCAGATCCGCCGGATTTGCCGATGAAGACGTGGATTTTGCCGAAGGGGACTCGGTACTCGTACTCGATTGAGTCGGCCTCGGGGCCCCAGTCTGAATCGTCGATGTAGAGCTTGCCGCGGCGACTCTTGGTCATGCGGCCGATCGCGTATCTCTCGATCCCTGCAGGAGTTCCCTTCAAGTACTTAACACCACCGAGCGATAGCCCCACGGTGGGTGCCAACTGTCGTGGTTTTGTCACGGCAAGATGTCCTCGTGAAAGGACTTAGTGTTGAGACCATCGCAATAAGGTGGTAGATTGAACGGGGTTAATCGAAATCGAGAGACACGAGTTTTACCCAGGTTCGGCCCCTCGTGGTGGAGGTAAAAGCCTACATCCTGCTTGATTGATATTGACGATCATAGTCTTGATTACAAGGGTGCTATTTCCCTGACTTTGTCTCGAGTTACTGATTTGTCTGTCTAACTTGACTTCTCAAAACTCGTCCCTCTTGGGGTGCCCTACCCCTCCTTATATAAGTTGAAGGGGTGGCTTACATGTAGAATCCTAGTAGGACTTGGACTTAATCTATTCTGGCTTCTTATCGCGGGCCTCTTACCGCGGGTGACTCACCGCGGCCTTTTTATCTTGGGCTTCTCTTCTTCCGGGCGGCTTAAGTCTCAGGACGGCTTAAGTCTCAGGGATGACTTAAGTCTGAGGGCGGCTTAAGTCTCAGGGATGACTTAAGTCTCGGGGCGGCTTAACGTCAGGGATGACTTAAGTCCAAAGATGACTTAACGTCAGAGATGAATTAAGTCCATGGCGACTTAACGTCATGAGCCGGGTCATATCGTGGAGTTATATCCCCGACACAATATGAACCCTCTAGCCGCACACATCACATCTTTTTGCCTGAAGTGGATGCACCTCATGAAGTCATTTATCCTTCAGCAGACAAAGATCCAAGACTGGTAGAAGCAAGCCACTCTGCTCATATGGAAGCTATTCATCTTCCCAATGTGGCCACTCCTTCTGAACTTGCTGATCAGTTTCGGCAACCACGTCAAGCAAATACTAAAGCCGCTACCAGCACTGTCCCTCAAAGGCCTCAGAAGCGTGCCAGGGTGATGACAGATAAGGAACTTCTTGTGTCCCTTCATCAAAAACAGGACAAGCACCATTTATGGCAAAAGTGTCAAATGCAGAGTCTCCTCAGTGACGTCAATCGCATCAGAAACTAATCCACCAAAAATGCATTTGTTGCTCATGAAGCGAGCCACCGTGCTTGGAAGAGTCTGACACTCTTATGCTCCGAAGATGATCTTGCTGCCGATGGCTTCAAGGAAGGCTTCAAATTTGACTCCAAGCCTCCGGCAACTGAGAAGTGGCGTGCTACACCATCTCTTGAAGATTCATATTATTCTTCGTCAGCCACTACAGTTCATGCTCGGGTTGTTGATGAAGAAGATGATGCCACTTCTCCAGCATTGACTTCACTGCATCACGATGCTGCGTCAGGCCTGTCTGCACCGCCCAACTCCAGCATCGACCCATCTTCACCGCCATCTCGGGGACGTTTAGACACCCTATGTCTTCACACCTTTTTGGTCATTCGATGAAAAAAGGGGGAGAAGCATATGGGTTGATAGTCTTCAAGCGGGCATATTGGGTTGGTCCTGGATATCTTTGTTAAGTTTGCAACTCTCATTCTTGAACATTTGGCATTTGGGTTGTAAACTTAAGTCCTGATGGACGTCAGCTACATTCGCTGTTGTTTCTTTTGCGGGCTACTTAACTTTGATCTTATGCGCATGAAGTCATTCTGCAGACGCCCATATTCCATTGTGCATTTCATTATCTTCAAAGTATTCTTCATATGCACTATGGTTTGACTTATGATAAAGAGGGAGATCTCCACAAAGTGAAACCTGCCATGTGCATTTGCATTCAAAAGCAAATTAATTATATGCACATCTTCAGGGGGAACCCCTTCAAATTCATGAAGCCAAACACCTTGTTCCTTAACTTTCACGTATTTTTATCGCCGTTGAAAACTTCAACCAGTTTGTCATCAATCACCAAAAAGGGGGAGATTGTAAGTGCATCTGGTGCCACCCCTTGTTGGTTTTGGAGTATTGACGACAAACTTGGTTGTGGGACTAATGTGTTTGTGAGATTCAAAAGGGAACACAGGTAGAAGTCCCTATTGATTTGGTTTACCCATCAAAGATGACCCCAAAAAATGTATGAAGTCATTGAAGACAATGGTGGTTCACGAAGACATTCACTTGAAGCCAATGGAACGCGAAGACTTAGTCTTTTGGTAGTTTCCTATTCTTCCTTCTTGAGTCATAGGAACCACCGTACTGTTAAGTGGGGTCGAGGTAAACGAAGTCAGAAACTGACGTGATGCTCAACCTAAAATCCTATGTCTTCGAGCGAAGACAAATGAGAGAAAATCTCTTCCAGAGTTGGTTGAGTCAGCTTTACTTGGAGCCCAAGTAAAGCTGCCGCGTGTGTTTGGAATCTGACCGTTGGATACGTGTCAGTTCCCCAATGACCCAGGGTCATTTCGGACAAATCTTGTCGGGTTGCCTCTTGGCTATAAATAGCCAACCCTGAAAGGACCACGCTGTCGCCTAGAGGGGGGTGAATAGGCGTTTTAAAAACTTCTATGGATTTGGCTTTATCCTAATGCAGAAATAAACTAAGCGGACACTTTTCAAGCACAAATCCTAAATATGCTAGGCTCAACTAAGTGCACCAACAACTTGATCTAAATAAGATGAGCACAACAAGGATACTAACAAGAACAAGTAAGTTACACAAACTTACTCGAGCAATATCACAAGATATGTAAGTGTGTGACACAAGTTAACAATTCACACTAAACACAAGATATATCAATAGTAGCAAGTATGAATTGCGGGATATAAAGTGTAGGCCTAAATAATCTCTACAAGGAAGTAGCCAACACAATATAATGAGGACAACAATATATAGTGTATGCAAGGTCAAGAGACCAAAGTAAACCACGAGTAGTGGCTAGGGTTAGAGATAACCGAAGACACCGAGATGAGGATGTATCCCGATGTTCACTTCCTTGGAGGGAAGCTAGTCACCGTTAGAGAGGTGGATGTTACCACGAAGGCACACCAATGCCACGAAGGCTCACCCTATTCTCCTTTTGAGACAACACCACGAAGGCGTTTCTCAACCACTAGTGGTAGACCTTGAGGCGGCCTTCAAACCTTCACAAACTTTCCGGGGGCAAATCACAAGTTGATTCCTCACCAGAGCACTCCTACCGCCTAGGAGTCTCCAACCTCCAAGAGTAACAAGCTCAAGGGGGAAATGCTCAACACTTGCTCAAATCACGAATTCCTTTGGTCACAAGAGGGAGAGCGAGTGGATCTATCACTTGATTGGAAAATCTCTCAAGAACTCTCATGAATCTCTCTGGGATCTAAGATTTGGTGTAGGACAAGTGAGAGGGAGCCACTTGGGTGTTCTAGGGTTCTTTTGGATTGAGTGGTCGACCCTCTACCGGATTGGTAGAGGGGTATATATAGCAAGCCTAGAAAACTAGCCGTTTGTGAGTAAGTGGCTGTGTCGGGCCGGACATCCGGGCAAGGGCCGGACATCCGGCGGCTGAGGAATGTGCACACGTACACAGAAAAACAGGGCTAATGTACAGGGCCCGGACATCTAGCCAAGGCCCGGACATCTGACCAAAGTTGGGGCCCCGGACATCCGGCCAAGTGTCGGACATCCGGTAGACACAACCAGTATTCCAACATGGTTTCTGGACATCTACGGCCGGATTTCTGGGGGGATCCCGGACATCCGGGGCGTCCTGGGAGCCCGGACATCCGGCCAAGTCCCGGACATCCGGCCAACACAAAAACTGCAGGCGCCCCAATAGTAAAACATGCATAACTTTCTCATCCGGACTCCGGTTTTGATGATCTTGGGCTTGTTTTGAAGCTAGTGAAAAACTCCAGGTCCTCACATAGAGAACCACTCAAGATCAAACAAAATTAAGGATGCACCATATGCAAAGGTTTGATCATAGAATTTGGGAAACCCTTTTTGGCTTTGGATAGGGATATATATGTATATGATCGGAGTGGAATTATGTGTAGGAGATATTGACTTGAGCAAGTCCATCACGAAACCCTTTGATCCCCTCTTAATAGTGCGGGATCCCTATAACTCAAGAATCATAAAATAGCTATACTTGATAGCTTCCGGAAATCCATTCTTGGGCATATATCTTTTTCGATGGTCGTTGATCCATGCAACTACAACCTAAGGAACTAATACCTTTGACTTGAGCATTCCACTTGAGCTTGATGTTGACATTTATTCTTGGCTCAAGATGGAAGCAAAACCTTGATCACGAACTTTGGTGAACACTTCAAATAGCTACACTATAAGCCATGCGGGATTCATTTCATTGCATTCTATCTTCACATGTCCATCATGTGATCATCCACAAGCTTCAAGCATGAAATCCTTCGGGATGCTTATCTTGAGCTTGCCCTTGTCAACCATGACCATCATCACTTGATGTTATACTCTCATGGACATTTGGAATCTTTTTCTTGATGCAAGCCCATGAGAATCACCTAACCCATGTAGATATAGAAAACACATAGTATGGGTTAGTACACAAAGCATACTTGACAATTACTTACCATACCACAATATCCCATGTGGTACATCATTTGCGCTTGTGTGATGACCATCTTTGAGTTCAATCTTTGATCTTCATCTTGGTCACATTTATCTTTACTCCATGATTAATCTTGATGTCTTGAAGGTCCTATTGATCTCTTCGATGTGCTTCATTGCTTCAAGACATGATCACCAATATATCTTTCTCCATGACCATATCAAGTTTCTCCATGAATCTCATATTGGCCATTACTTGCTCGTTTTCATGCTCCAACATAGTCTCTTGAGAGGCACAATGAATTCTTCACTTGAATTACTTGGTTCAAGACATAATCATCCATGACTCAACATATAAGCTCATCATGATCCTATCTTCAAGCCATATGTAGAAGTCTTCTCTTTAATAATTCTCTCATGATCTTGATCCATCATGGTTTAACCCATAAGCCTAAGCATGAGAACGTCTGAGATCCTCAGTGAACTCCTTATAGATCACATCTTGTTCATCACATGGAATTCATCTTGATCGCATTTGATTCAATCACTAAGCTCAACCTTGATGGATGCACAACAATATGTATATGGCATTCATTTCGAGTCCATTCGATCTCCTTCTTGCATCACCATGGAACAAACATCCTTCAATTTATCCAATATTCTTAATGCATTGCAAATGGAGCTTTCCTTCAAATGTATAACTTAATGCAAACATTAGTTCATTAGGATTGTCATCAATTATCAAAACCACACATGGGGACTACATGCACTTTCAATCTCCCCCATTTTGGTAGTTGATGACAATCTCAACAAGAGGGCTTATATATTGAATTTTAAAACAAGTATGCAATTCATCCGAAGATAAATTGTATACTTGATGTGGTTTTTGATAGCATCAAGTGTCACAAAGATACTTGATATTATCAAAACCGGTTGTACTAGCATCAAACACTACACAAGCATTTGATGTTAGCACACCCACAATATATAGAGCATACTTCCCCACAATATATGCATGTGTGAGTGAACTTTGAATGTAGTTGCATATATTGGTTGACATAAACTAGGTGAAGTTTTCTCTATATACAATACTCATCCATGCAACACACATATATAACAAGGGTAGGTAAGCATGAATGACAACAAACACACTAAGAACACTTATCTTTAAACCCTCTAAACTTCTCCCCCATTGGCAACAAATGCCAAAATGGGAAAAATCTAGAAGCCAATATAGTATGAGTTCCTCTTAATGTGTGCATATTACAAAATGTGAGTGAAAATTAAATGCACATATTTAATAACAAAAATTTGAGGAGCTCAGGATCTATAGAATGCAATAAGATACTATAATATGAAAATAAGCATTCTACACGTGAGAAAAACATTCAATAGATCCAAAGAACATATTTTGGACAAGATATAATATGAATGCCCCATTTGATCATCATGATAAGAATGGGTCGAACATACATTCAAAACACATGAGTGCACAAGATTATATGCAAAACATACAAGCACTCACTTCTCAACCTCTTACTAACACCACCATCGAATAGAAAGGAAACAAATGAGGTGACCCACAAGGAGTAAATGATATCAAGGTAAGATCTGAACTTTCTTATGTATACAAATTTCTAAGTGGACAGTAATAGTCTATGTATCCACAAAGAAACTTGCATACACAAAATAGTCGCAATTGATAAGAACATGATATGCACAAGTGAATCCATTTTTATACAACTGTGATCCTAGCATAAGAGCAAGACACATGGCACAAAGCACATGGCACAAATTGATCTCATGTGCATAACAATGAATTGCTAAGTAAGATAGCAAATGCCACAAGTAAATATAGTGTTTTTTGCAATTTCATCAAAATTATACATGAGAGAACATTTATAAATTGATATGTAATAAATTGCTTAATTGGCATATTTTGGGATAGGTGAATCATGAAGGATTTTATAAATCCCCACTATATGCTTCTTCTCAAATGTCTCACCATTGTAATAAAGTGTCCTCTAAGAACATGCAAGAAAACACAAATACAACAAGTACTATACATGCCATGATGCAACCTATACAAGGTTGACTCTATTTATGTATATGCATGAAGTAAATACTTGTTACCGAGAAAGCATTGGTACGAATTAGTAAATCACTGAGTCATCCAAGCTTGGCTCTATCCTTGGTGGTGACACTACCTGCTTCATGAATAAGCCAAGCACACAATGCTTCTCCAAATGTACCTAAAACACTTTTAAGTACAATATGGTCCCCAAACTTATTGGGTCCGAAGTAGTTAGCATAACTACAAAATATAGGGCAAAACCACATACCTATGTGCATATAGATATGAATTTGAATTTCATGCACATCTTAGCTATTAAGGAATTGATGGATTTACCATATATATATTGGATCATATAAGCAAGGCATTAAGATATACATATATGAAACATGAATGCACAAGCCAACTAAGATCAAAGGAGAACACATCCACCATTAACACCCCAATAGCATCATAAATCATTCATGTTGTCCAAATTGAATCCAGGTCACGAATTAACATATGATATCACTAAAAAGTTCTACATAAGAACTTAGCAAAACCAATGAGCATATTAGATATGCATTGCACACATTCTCATAGGCATCTCTCACTGAAGTAGATATAGGATAGTACAAGTAAATAAATAACAAACTCCCTTGACTCCAAAAACCTAGAAGATGAGCTTGAACAAAGGCAAGGGAGGGAGGCAAATGAATTTCCCAGCTAGATATTAAATGCAAGTTGAAGCAAAAGCAGGGATGACGATGATCATCAAGGTCTACCAATTAAGGAATACCAAATGTAAGAACAAAATGGTATTTTGAGTTATCATTCGGTGGTAGATTCAAGTAAGCACCCGATCATCTATACTAACACAAGCATAACATGAGAGTTTAGTAATAAACACAATGCTTGGATAACATATTTTTAACATTCCAATTAGATAGATCATCATGTAAAGCAACAATTGGAACAGCTTGAATCATACATTTTACAAGTATGGTCTATAAGATAAACCATGTATAACACCGCACAAAGATATCACTCAGGGACAAAGCATTGCATGGCACATAGATATAAGATAATCTCAAATATAAATTAGAGTGGCAATCCTCAATTGTTCACATTAACAAGGATTGTGATATGCACAAAGCATATCACTCCCCCATAATGAGAAAACCCATGTATTATCCATAAGGGGCATATGAAATTCAACTAAGATAGTCAATGAATGAGAACTTGAATTTCACATGAAATTTACATACCACAAAGTAACTTTGTTGGTGCAATAATTTGCCTCCTTATGTTTTGGAGATTGTTGACAAACAGTGAGGGACTGATGTGTTTGCTAGTGCACACAGAGTAACAGGTCCCTGGAGTCAAGAGGAGTTTGGGTTCAAACTCTGAAGAATATCCCCTGCGTGGCAGTGAAGGTTATCAACGAAGATTATGACGACAAGAGTGACCCCTCAAAAATTGCTGATGTGAAGCAATTGGTTCGGTGCTTTTCCGAAGGAAGTGACTGCGTCCGAGAAAATTGAAGACGTAGCATTCATTTCGGCATTTCTTTTCTCTTATTGAGTCATAGGACCACCGTACTATTAAGAGGGGTGTAGCGTTCGAAACTTTGATTCTCTGATGCTAAACCCAAATCCTATGTAAGTTGTGAGAGAAATCTCCTTGTGTTTCGAGCAAATACTTGCCAGCAAGTGACTGTGATCTTCTTCGCTGCGAGAGATTTGTCTCTGACCGAGGAGTTACCATTACTTGCTCTTCAAGGAATGTTACCATTGCTCTTAAAATCCGACCATTGAAAGCACATTTGCTCCCTTGGTGGTTTTGGTAATTTATGCCAACATACATATTGTTGGACTAATGCTTTTATCTAGTGAATTTCAGACAAGTTCAACAATGGCGTGGCAGGGACAAGAGGACGTGAAACCCCTTCAAAATGCTAAGGACAAGGATTGGCAAAAGATCAAGACTCTACATTTTTGGTTTAGTGATCCAAGATCACATTGAGTCCATAGGAAAGCCAATACTATTAAAAGGGGATGAGGTGTTGCTTAATGATCGTTTTGCTCAAGTGCTTAGTGACAGTACTCCTAAACCCTCAACCACTCTCTCTACCCAAATATGTCCTAAACCTACATTCCAACTCGGCCCCACCGATATTTCCAATTTGGCACCACCGAGTTCATCCAAGACTTAGCCACTGCCAAAACCCTAACAAATCGGATCCACCGAAATGGATCTCGGTCCCTCCGAGATGGCCTTGCCAACTCTCTGTAATCGGTTGCATTCACTTCGGTCTCACCGAGTTATGCAAATCGGTCTCAC
Source organism: Elymus sibiricus (assembly GCA_039707655.1). Classification (NCBI taxonomy): domain Eukaryota; kingdom Viridiplantae; phylum Streptophyta; class Magnoliopsida; order Poales; family Poaceae; genus Elymus; species Elymus sibiricus. The sequence goes on along the minus strand of CM077674.1, from coordinate 160,874,795 downwards.
CGAGATGGCATGCCAAGTCTCTGTTGCCTTATTGCTTCACTTCAGTCCAACCGAGTTGATGCAATCGGTGCCACCGAGATGAGGATTGCCCTAAGCCATTGCACTTTAGTCCATCCGAGTTGTTCGTATCGGTCCCACCGAGATTCCTAAAGTTCATATCTTTTACACAGTTCGGTGCTACCGAGATTATCGTTTCGGTGCCACCGAGTTGGGTCAAAAGTGTGTAACGGTTGGATTTTGTGTGGAGGCTATATATACCCCTCCACCACATCCTTCTCAGTAAGGAGAGCCATCAGAACATGCCTACACTTCCACCATACATTTTTTGAGAGAGAACCACCTACTCATGTGTTGAGATCAAGATATTCCATTCCTACCATTTGAACCTTCATCTCTAGCCTTTCCCAAGTTGCTTTCCACTCAAATCCTTCTTCCACCATAGCCAAATCTGTGAGGAGTGTTTGAGTGCTGGGAAGACTATCATTTGAAGCACAAGAGCAAGGAGTTCATCAACAACACACCGTCTATTACCTTTTGGAGAGTGGTGTCTCCTAGATTGGTTAGGTGTCACTTGGGAGCCTCCAACCAGATGTGGAGTTGAACCAAGAGTTTGTAAGGGCAAGGAGATCGCCTACTTCATGAAGATCTACCCCGAGTGAGGCTAGTCCTTCGTGGACATAAGCCATGGTGGAATAGACAAGGTTGCTTCTTCGTGGACCCTTCGTGGGTGGAGCCCTCCGTGGACTCGCGCAGCCGTTACCCTTCGTGGGTTGAAGTCTCCATCAACGTGGACGTACGATAGCACCACCTATCGGAACCACGCCAAAAACCACCGTGTCTTCATTGCGTTTGATCTTCCATACTCTACCCCTTTACTTTCCGTACTCTTGCATGCTTTACTATTTCCGCTGCTCAATCTCTAGATATGCATGTGTAGAAAGTATTGGAGTGATCTTAACTTGTGTCAAAATCTGCCTAAGTTCCAAGAGAAATTAAAAACTGCTAATTTGGCTGGTTAAGGGTCTATTCACCCCCCTCTAGACAAATCTCCTCGATCCCACAAAACTCTCTAGACGGTTAGGTGTCAATCTCTTCAGAGACCAAGAGTAATTGTGGTTCTCGAAGAAGAAGTCTGTAAAGGTTTGGAGATTGCCTCAAGCATCTACCACGAGTAATCGGCATTGGTTGACGAACCAATTGTCGAGGAGAATAGGGCGAAGAGAGTTTATCTTCTGTGTTAAATCACAACCCCTCCAACCAGACGTAGTCCTTTTGCAGAAGGGCGAACTGGTCTACCAAATACCTTGTCTCCATCGAGCATCACTGGTCACCTCTGCTACTCTCCTTTACATTCGAACTATGCCATGTGACATGTTTCAATTATGTGATTTACCTCGATGCATGTTTTAGTTTCCATTCGGTAGTTTGTATTCGCTCACTGTATACTGTTTTCATTCGTTCCGCTGCTGGGTTCCGATAGTTTTGATATTTCCGAAAGAAAATTTAAAACTCCCATTCACCCCCCCCCCCTCTGGTAGACATACTTCGTTCCTACAAACTTGATAAACTTGCACTACCAATACTAGGTGGTATCTCATATATGTATACACACTTTATGTTTGTGATGTGTAAAAGCATAACACTCCCCCATAATGTGATGATCCATTAATATTACAAGGGAGCCAAATAAGATGCAACTAAGAGGCAATGAAGGCTCGAAACTACACACATAACTATATGACGTGCATAGCAACCTACACATGCTAGATAACACAAATCAAGCATACTAGGAGGCACAACATATACATGCTCGTGCTAGGTACAAAACCTAAACATGCAAGGGCAAGTAACTTTCAATGTATAGAATATAAATACAAGTTACCACCTCGAGGAGCATTGAATTGAAAAATATGATGATAATCCACTTGACTTGGCTTGGACCATAATAAATGGTGAGAATCATTTTCTTCATGAACTAGCTAAGTCTCCAATGCCCTCCACACACCTATTGATCAAGTTTGAGCTTGATGGAGGCTTGGCAACCCAAATGGTCTTATCCACTTCCAAACCACTTTGGGTACCAACATACTTGGCAAACAAATTGCCAACATTGTCCTTCCTAAGTGAATAATGATCATTGATAATTGGAGGCTTAGAGGTGTTACCATAGGGACATGACGAAGCTATGTGTCCCTTCATACGGAAAATATAGCAACATGTACTCCCCCTTCTCTTCTTCTTTACTTTCTTAACTTGGGGAGCATTATCTCCGTTAATCATGGGTAGAGGCCTTTCTTCATCTTGAGATTGAACATGAGGCCACTTCCCTTGTTGCTTCACACTTGAAGCCTTCTTCTTTAATGGACAAGATCTCACATGGTGACCAACTTTCTTGCATTTGAAGCAAGTAATGTTGGCCGAATTCTTGACTTGATCTTGTCTCTTCATCATGTTATTGGACTTCTTGTTGGAGATGAATTCATGTCCACTTTTGTCTTGAGGGTCCTTTTGGACACTCAAGATCACATTATCACATTTTTCCAAATCTTTCTTCAAGCTGGTGACTTGGGCCTTGAGCTCTTCATTTTCCTCTACAAGGTTAGTATCCACAAAAGAACTAGAGGAAGTCGCGGCTTCATTGTTAGAGCAACAAAGCATGGTGGGTAATTCATCACAAGGTGTAACCATATCATGTAGAGAGGAATTGCAAGGAATAGCACATGGTAATAAAATATTTTGAGTAGAAGATGTGCTAATGTCCACATGAGACTCACAAGATTTTACCTTAGTGACCATAGCCTCATGAGCTAACTTTAGCATGTCATGAGAGATTAGAAGATCCTCATGAGTGCTTGAGAGCATTGCATGACTTTCTTCCAATTTCCCATAATTGCTAGTTAGCAAATCAAGTTGAGCCCTTAGCTCAACATTCTCCTTTAATATTGATGCTTCACACGAAAGAAGGTTAGTAGCACAAGCATCATTAACAATATGAGAGGAGGAAGTAGAAACTAGAGACTTCGCATGAGTATCTTTAAGTTCCTCATGAGACTTAGAGAGTTTGGTGAGCTCTCCTTCGACATTCTTGTAGCCAAGGTCAAGGTGCTCAAAATCCTCTTTAAGTTTACAATGAGTAACTTTAATCTCTTCTTTTGAAGACCTCAAGTCACTAAGCATTTGATGAGCCTTAGCAAGTTCATGTTCAAGTTGTTCACTTTTAGCTTGCCCATTAAGAAATAAATCATTACATTTTCTAAAGCAAGCAAGAACATCTTGGAACCTTTTGTAAGTGCTATTTTTAGCTCTATGAAGAGTTTTCCCAATCTCATAGAGATTTTGAATCAAGTCATCATCCTCATCCTCATTATAACTATCATCATTATCACTAAGATAAGATGATACCTCGTCATTACCTCTTGCCATGAGGCACATGTGAACCAAAGGGGTTGATGATGATTCTTGTGGAGAAGAGGATTCTTCATCAATCAAGCGTGCCTCATCTTTCTTGATTTCCTCTACATGGTTAGTCATAGAACAACTAGAGGAAACCAAAGCATTTTGATCATGGAAACACGGGAGAGAAAGCATATCATCACAAACATTTGTCATGGAATTCTTAGGTGATATGCATGGACTATCAACACAATAATTTATACTATTTGTTGTGCTAGATATGCTCAAGTCCATAGAAGATACATCACTAGCATCTACACAAGCAAGATCATCAATAATGAGCTTAACACCATCATCACAAGATATTTCTTCACTCACCATGTCATTACTTTGTGGCACACCACATGTTGGTGAAGTGGAAGATGTTGAAGTGTGTAAGTAATTGGAGGTGGAAGCAATAGAGATCTCTTCATGATATAAAAATGTGGAGAGCTCCTCCATTAACTCCTCCCAAAGACGATTGTCTTCATCAAGATTGGACCCACCATATATTTCCTCAAGTTTGGTCCAAGCCTCATGAGCCGACTTACAAGCTGATATTGACTTAAACACTGCAAAGGTTATAGTTTGATGAATGGCAAGAGAAGCATCACAATCAAGAAGCATATCCTCGATAGATGGAGATGGACCACCTTTTGCAATATAAATCCCTACAAGAACAATTCGCAAAGCATTTGGACCCATTGCCCGAAAGTGACAAAGCATGCGAATCCTCCACAAGTGATAATTTGTGCCATCCAAATCAAAGGTGTCATTGTGCACTAAATCACTAGTCGACATCGATACTCTCTAGGCGGTGAAGCCTAATAAGGAGAGACCTAGCTCTGATACCAATTTAAAGGACCACGATGTCTCCTAGAGGGGGGGTGAATAGGCATTTTAAAAACTTCTACGGATTTGCCTTTATCCTAATGCAGAAATAAACTAAGCGGACACTTTTCAAGCACAAATCCTAAATATGATAGGCTCAACTAAGTGCACCAACAACTTGATCTAAATAAGATGAGCACAACAAGGATACTAGCAAGAACAAGTAAGTTACACAAACTTACTCGAGCAATATCACAAGATATGGAAGTGTGTGACACAAGTTAGCAATTCACACTAAACACAAGATATATCAATAGTAGCAAGTATGAATTGTGGGATATAAAGTGTAGGCCTAAATAATCTCTACAAGGAAGTAGCCAACACAATATAATGAGGACAACAATATATGGTGTATGCAAGGTCAAGAGACCAAAGTAAACCACGAGTAGTGGCTAGGGTTAGAGATAACCGAAGACACCGAGACGAGGATGTATCCCGATGTTCACTTCCTTGGAGGGAAGCTAGTCATCGTTAGAGAGGTGGATGTTACCACGAAGGCACACCAACGCCACGAAGGCTCACCCTATTCTCCCTTTGAGACAACACCACGAAGGCGTTTCTCAACCACTAGTGGTAGACCTTGAGGCGGCCTCCAAACCTTCAGCAACTTTCCGGGGGCAAATCACAAGTTGATTCCTCACCGGAGCACTCCTACCGCCTAGGAGTCTTCAACCTCCAAGAGTAACAAGATCAAGGGGGAAATGCTCAAGACTTGCTCAAATCACGAATTCCTTTGGTCACAAGAGGGAGAGCGAGTGGATCTATCAGTTGATTTGAAAATCTCTCAAGAACTCTCACGAATCTCTCCGGGATCTAAGATTTGGTGTAGGAGAAGTGAGAGGGAGCCACTTGGGTGTTCTAGGGTTCTTTTGGATTGAGTGGTCGACCCTCTACCGGATTGGTAGAGGGGTATATATAGCAAGCCTAGAAAACTAGCCGTTTGTGAGTAAGTGGCTGTGTCGGGCTGGACATCCGGGCAAGGGCCGGACATCCGGCGGCTGAGGAATGTGCACACGTACACAGAAAAACAGGGCCAATGTACAGGGCCTGGACATCTGGCCAAGGCCCGGACATCTGGCCAAAGTTGGGGCCCCGGACATCCGGCCAAGTGCCAGACATCCGACAGACACAACCAGCATTCCAACATGGTTTCTGGACATCTACAGCCGGATTTCCGGGGGGGTCCCGGACATCCGGGGCGTCCTGGGAGCTCGGACATCCGGCCAAGTCCCGGACATCCGGCCAACACAAAAACTGCAGGCGCCCCAATAGTAAAACATGCATAACTCTCTCATCCGGACTCCGATTTTGATTATCTTGGGTTTGTTTTGAAGCTAGTGAAAAACGCCAGGTCCTCACATAGAGAACCACTCAAGATCAAACAAAATTAAGGATGCACCATATGCAAAGGTTTGATCATAGAATTTGGGAAACCCTTTTTGTCTTTGGATAGGGATATATATGTATATGATCGGAGTGGAATTATGTGTAGGAGATATTGACTTGAGCAAGTCCATCACGAAACCCTTTGATGCCCTCTTAATAGTGCGGGATCCCTATAACTCAAGAATCATAAAATAGCTGCACTGGATAGCCTCCGGAAATCCATTCTTGGGCATATATCTTTTTCGATGGTCGTTGATCCATGCAACTACAACCAAAGGAGCTAATACCTTTGAATTTAGCATTCCACTTGAGCTTCATGTTGACATTTATTCTTGGCTCAAGATGGAAGCAAAACCTTGATCACGAACTTTGGTGAACACTTCAAAGAGCTACACTATAAGCCATGCGGGGATCATTTCATTGCATTCTATCTTCACATGTCCATCATGTGATCATCCACAAGCTTCAAGCATGAAATCCTTCGGGATGCTTATCTTGAGCTTGCCCTTGTCAACCATGACCATCATCACTTGATGTTATACTCTCATGGACATTTGGAATCTTTTTCTTGATGCAAGCCCATGAGAATCACCTAACCCATGTAGATATAGAAAACACATAGTATGGGTTAGTACACAAAGCATAGTTGACAATTACTTACCATACCACAAGATCCCATGTGGTACATCATTTGCGCTTGTGTGATGACCATCTTTCAGTTCAATCTTTGATCTTCATCTTGGTCACATTTATCTTTACTCCATGATTAATCTTGATGTCTTGAAGGTCCTATTGATCTCTTCGCTGTGCTTCATTGCTTCAAGACATGATCACCAATATCTCAATTCACCATGACCATATCAAGTTTCTTCATGAATCTCATATTGGCCATAACTTGCTCGTTTTCATGCTTCAACATAGTCTCTTGAGAGGCACAATGAATTCTTCATTTGAATTACTTTCTTCAAGACATAATCATCCATGACTCAACATATGAGCTCATCATGATCCTATCTTCAAGCCATATGTAGAAGTCTTCTCTTTAATAATTCTCTCAAGATCTTGATCCATCATGGTTCAACCCATAAGCCTAAGCATGAGAACGTCTGAGATCCTCGGTGAACTCCTTATAGATCACATCTTGTTCATCACATGGAATTCATCTTGATCGCATTTGATTCAATCACTAAGCTCAACCTTGATGGATGCACAACAATATGTATATGGCATTCATTTTGAGTCCATTCGATCTCCTTCTTGCATCACCATGGAACAAACATCCTTCAATTTATCCAATATTCTTCATGCATTGCAAATGGAACTTTCCTTCAAATGTATAACTCAATGCAAACATTAGTTCATTAGGATTGTCATCAATTATCAAAACCACACATGGGGACTACATGCACTTTCAACCCCCTCCACCATAAGTTGGTGGCTGCTCCGAGATTGTGCACGGCTTTTGTCGTTTGAGAGCAACCCACCTCTGAAGCCTTTGAGAGAGAATCCTTGCGAGGAAACCCTAAACAACCAGAGCCCAAAGTGATTGAGCATCACTAAAGACATTCTGTTCCGAGTGAACCGAAGACTTATTACACTTGAAGACTGTGATCTTCCAGCCGGTTAGGCGTCATGTTCTGAGCATCCAAGAGTCATTGTGGATTGCCGGTGAACAAAATCTGTGAAGGTTTGGAAGTCTACCTTGAAGACTTACCAGAGTGATTGGGCAAGATCTGCGGGTCTTAGCTCAAGGGGAATAAGGTGAAGATGTGGTCTTCTGAGTTCAATCTCAGCCTCCCTAACCAGACGTACAACTGTCACAACAGTTGGAACTGGTCAAACAAATCATTGTCTTCCCCGAGCTACTGGTTCTATCCGTTCACTTCCTTAATTACTGTTTCATACTGTGAAGCCTTTGCATGCTTGTCTGTGTTTGAAGATATTCCCTGAAGCCATTCATCTGTTTGCCCATTTGTCTTCATGCCTCTTGTGTTATGTTCATCGCATGCATGTATGTATGATGTCTATGCCTGCCATATTTGTTCATCTTATTCATAATTGTTGTTAGATCTTGTCTTGCTTACTTCGAAGACATTGTCTGTTTTCGAAGACATTGTCTGTTTTCGAAACCTTTCATAAAAATCGCCTATTCACCCCCCCCCCCTCTAGTCGATAACTAGCACTTTCAGGGAATAATTGATGACACAAGAGATGATACGATGATATATGCACGCTATGATAGCTATGCAGAACGGGTATCACAAAAGTGCACAAGTAGCGTTGCCCGACAATACTCAAATGGTTAGTCTCGCGGGAAAGTGACGCAAAATAGGGCTCGTGGTTAACAATGCAAAGGCAAGGGAGAAATGTACAATGATGTCGTCGAACTATGCCATGTGACATGTTTCAATTATGTGATTTACCTCGATGCATGTTTTAGTTTCCATTCGGTAGTTTGTATTCGCTCACTGTATACTGTTTTCATTCGTTCCGCTGCTGGGTTCCAAGAGTTTTGATATTTTCGAAAGAAAATTTAAAACTCCCATTCACCCCCCCCCCCTCTGGTAGACATACTTCGTTCCTACAAATGGTATCAGAGCGAGGTACTCCTTGACTCTGCTCATTTTGGTCTAACCACCTTGGAGTTTAAGTATGTCTTCAGTGAGCTATAAGTCGCACCTTAAGATTCCCATCTTTGATGGGACGGACTATCCCTTCTGGAAGGAGAAGATGAAGATCCGTCTCCGAGCTATTGATGACGATATGTGGAACGTGGTGCAGAATGGATTCGTGGTTGAAGTGCCCCAGGTCCCCACTGATCACGAGAAGAAACTCATTCAGATGTGCTCAAGCCAAAGATGAAATTGGTGGCCATCTTTCTCGTGCCCAATTTCTTCGATATCGTCAGTGTGAAACTGCAAAGGAATTGTGGGACATTCTTGAAAAGATAAACGAGGGTGTTTCAACTTAGAAAGAAGCTCGCATTGATACTCTTCGGGCCAAGTTCAATCGGTTCAAGCGAATTGGAAATGAAAGCTGCCAGCAAACCTTCGATCGTCTGAGTGACATCGCAAACGAGCTACAAGGTCTCGGCGCCAAAGACATCACTGATCACGAAGTTGTGAAGAAACTACTCCGATCCCTTGACAGTTCATTCGACGCTCTAGTTCTGATGATTCGCGAACGAGCTGATTTCAAAGTTCTCGACTCCTATGATGAGAAGAAAACGAAGAAGTTCTTCAAGAAGAAGGATAGCTCCTCCAAGTCCTCGTCAAGATCTTCCTCAAGGAATCCCTCCAAGTCCTCATCCAACCGCAAGAACACTTCTCGCAAGGCCAAGGCGTACATCGGCAAGGAGATGGATTCCGATGAAGAAGCGTCATCTGACTCCGAAGAAGTTGATGAATCCGATGAGGATTCTGATTCCGGCATGGCTGGCATAGCGTGTGCCTCTACTCCTGCATCGAACTTCCTCGAGAATCATTCGAGCGACAATGAGTCCCCTGCGTACTACTTCATGGCCAAAGCTTCGAAAGAAAAGGTATCCTCCAAACATCACAAGGTTCACTCCAGTGATCGATATTCTTCTGATGAGGATGACCATGCTAAACTGATCAAAATTGCTAATATGCAACAAAACTCTCTCGAGAAAATTGAGAAAACCCTCAGGAAGTCTGAAGGGTTGTTGGTTGAGGAGATGGAGAAAAATCAGTCGTTGACCGAAGAGCATTCCGCCCTCGAGTCTCGAATGAAAGAACTATCAGATCGTCATGATTTTCTCTCAGCTGACCACGAAAGATTAACTTATGATTACCTGAAACGGAAATAGGAACTCGAGTCGCTGAGAGAGGCTCGTGATGACTTGATCAGAGAAAATTCTCTTCTCACCCAACAACTCAAATAGAAACCTGAAGTGTTTGTACCTCCTTGCTTAAAATGCCTAGAACGCAGTAACGCTGAATCAAATGTTGAATCTTCTGTGAATGCTAACCCCTCGGTCGAGGAAAATGGTTCTGTTTCTGATGAAAATGCTAGGTTGAAGGATCTTCTTCAGACAGGAATGTTCAAGTCTCTCAAAGGGCATCAAACCCTGTGTGATGTTCTAAAGAAATCCATTCTTCACAAAAATCCCAGAAAGGAAGCTATCGGTTTCGAAAGGAAACTGAATGAGAATGGCTCCTACTGGGAACCTGATCAATATCCTTGCACTGTGTGGGTACCTGCTAAGAGCAAAACGCTCGATCCAGCTTTACTTTCGGGATATGACTCTCCTATCCCTGAATACTCATATGGTGATTCTCTGGACAACTATAAGTTGTTCAAAAACCAATGTGGTGAGGCTGTTTCTCGCTATGTTGGACCAAACAGCAGGAATGGCCCCCCAAAGGAATCTATCTGGGTGCCCAGGAAAACTATCGAAGCATTACCTGTTACTAGACTACTAACCATGCAGGAAGAAAATGCTCGATATATCCTTGAAAAGATTCGACAGAATGAGTACATACTTGCCTCACCTAACCGCTATACTCATTCGTCTGGAAGGAATTTCAATGTATACTCTTTCGATTATGCTCGTACTCATTCAAGTTACAATTCGTATAATTATCGAAAGAAATCATATCCTGCTCGCTCATATGTGGGTGGTTAAGAAAGCCTAATTTCTCTGTAGGACTATGTCTCCGGGTGTACCGAATGGATAATGGATAGTGGATGCACTAGTCATATGACCAGAGACAAGTCGTTGTTTGTCGACCCCAACTTAATTGCTTCATCTGAGAAGTATATTACTTTCGGCGACAACAACAAAGGAAAGGTAATTGGATTAGGTAAAATTGCTATATCCAAGGACAAGAACATTGATGATGTTTTACTTGTTCAGTCTCTTGGATTCAATCTCATGTCAGTTGGCAAGCTTTGTGATCTAGGCATGCTAGTTCTATTTTCTAAATCCAAATGCATCGTCTTTATGGCCACTAACAATTCCTTCATTTTCGAGGGAAATAGAAAAGGTGATTTATATATTGTGGATTTCTCTAAGGGTCCCACAGTCCGAACTTGTTTGCTTGCAAAAGCAACCGAAGGATGGCTGTGGCACCGAAGACTTGGTCATGCAGGTATGAGAAATTTGGAGACTCTCGTGAAGAAAAATCATCTCCGTGGTATTCCTGATGTGAAATTCGACAAGGATCGTCTCTGTGCTGCGTGTGAAGCCGGTAAATTGGCCAAGAAGCACCATTCATCAAAAACTGTCATGACCACAACAAGACAACTGGAAATTCTTCATATGGATTTGTTCGGGCCTCAAAACTATGCAAGTTTCGGAGGCAGTCATTATGGTCTGGTCATTGTTGATGATTTTTCTCAATACAATTGGGTATTCTTTCTCGAACACAAAACCTGCACCCAAGACATCTTCAAAAGATTCGCTAACAAGGCTCAGAATGAATATGATGTGTGAATTAAGCATGTCAGAAGCGACAATGGCACTGAGTTCAAAAATACTCATATCGAAGATTTTCTCGATGAAAATGGTATCACTCATGAATTCTCTGCCGCATACACTCCCCAACAGAATGGAGTTGTTGAGCGAAAGAATAGAACTCTCATTGAAATGGCGAGAACAATGCTCAGTGAGTATAAAACTCCCATTCGCTTCGGGGCTGATGCTATTAACATTGCTTGCCATGTTGTGAATCATGTTTATCTTCATAAATTCCTTAAGAAAACTTCATATGAGCTTATCACTGGCAAGAAACCGAATGTTTCTTATTTACGTGTATTTGGTGCACCTTGCTATATTCGTGACATGAATCATAATTCCAAGTTTGCACCCAAGGCACATGAAGGTTTTCTTCTTGGTTATGGCTCGAACTCGCATACTTATCATGTCTATAACTCTCACCACGGGAAAGTTATGGAAACGGTAAATGTGCGGTTTGATGAATCTAACGGCTCCCAAAAGGAGCACCTGCCTAATGTGATAGATGAACCTCCAATTTCGGATGCTATTCGGCAAATGGCTATTGGGGACGTCAGGCCAATCGAAGGTAATACACCTGACTCTTTCGATAATGATGCTCCCATAGCTCGACGCACAAGCCAATCTACTGCCGAAGAAAATGCCGCACCGAACACAAATGGCAACCCAAATGCAAATGCCGATCAAAATGGCAATCAAGATGAAAATGGCGATACTAATGCCAATCCTGATACTGATACCGAGGAAAATGAAAATGATCATCAAGAAGGAAATCCTCTCCCACGAGTGGCAAATCAAGTTGACCCTGCATTAATCCTCGAATATCTCGAGAATCCAGGTTACCGACCCACAACTTGCTCTCGCACTCGTTTGGCTAACTACTATGGCAGTTTTTCTTTTGTCTCATTGACAGAACCTACCAAGTATGAAGAAGCTATGAATGATCCCGATTGGATGAAAGCCATGCAAGAAGAGTTGGTGCAATTCGAATTGAATGATGTGTGGGAATTGGTTGACAAACCGAATCCTAAGAAGCACAATATCATCGGCACAAAATGGATTTTCTGGAACAAGCAAGATGAAAATGGCATTGTTGTGAGAAACAAAGCACGTCTTGTCGCTCAAGGGTATACACAGGTAGAAGGTATCGATTTCGGTGAAACATATGCTCCTGTTGCTCGCCTTGAGGCAATTCGTATTCTTCTTGCTTATGCAAATTACTATGATATTCGGCTTTACCAAATGGATGTGAAAAGTGATTTCCTCAATGGTGAAATTGATGAGAAAGTATATGTTAGGCAGCCACCTGGCTTTGAAAACCCTCAGTTTCCTAACAAAGTTTTCAGGTTGAAAAAGGCGATGTATGGGCTAAAGCAAGCCCCTCGAGCTTGGTATGACACTCTGAAGAGGTTTTTGCTCGACAAAGGGTTCAAGCCAGGATCCACTGATTCCACTCTTTTTACTCATGCTATTGATGGCGATCTATTCATGTGTCAAATTTATGTGGATGATATCATTTTTGGCTGTACAAACAATGCTTGCAGCATGGAATTCGGGCGAATGATGTCCGAGAAGTATCAAATGTCTATGATGGGTGAACTTAAGTTCTTTCTCGGACTACAAATTCGTCAACAGGACAATGGAATTTTCATATCTCAGGAGAAATATCTGAGAGACTGTCTTAAGAAGTTCAAAATGCAAGATTGCAAACAGAAGGGTTACAAAACTCCCATGCCCACAAATGGCCAGCTGGACGCAGACGTGTACGGTAAAGATTACGATCAGAAAGCTTATCGTTCGATGATTGGTTCTTTGCTTTACCTATGTGCATCCAGACCTGATATTATGTTGAGTGTTTGTATGTGTGCTCGTTTTCAAGCTGCACCGAAAGAATCGCATCACCAAGCGGTCAAGCGTATTCTGAGATATTTGGCTCACACCCCCACCTTAGGTTTATGGTATCCTAAGGGAGCACAGTTTGACCTCGTTGGATATTCAGACTCAGATTATGCAGGTGACCGGGTTGACAGGAAATCTACTTCGGGGACATGCCATTTCCTCGGTAGATCATTGGTATGCTGGTCGTTAAGGAAGCAGAATTGTGTCTCGCTCTCTACGGCTGAGGCAGAATATATTGCTGCTGGCGCTTGTTGCACTCAGTTATTATGGATGAAGCAGACTCTGAAGGATTATGGCATCAAGGTCAAGAAGATTCCTCTATTGTGTGACAATGAGAGTGCGATCAAAATTGCACACAATCCTATGCAGCACTCTCGCACCAAACATATTGAGATCAGACATCATTTCCTACGCGATCATGTTGCTCGAGAGGATATTGTTATCAGTCACGTCAATACCGAAGAGAATCTCGCCGATATCTTCACCAAGCCTCTCGATGAGAAAAGATTCTGTGCATTACGGTGTGAGCTAAATATCCTAGATTCCACAAACGTGCAGTAAGCTGGACTCGGCACCCGTACCATCACTTCCACATCTTAGAAGGAATGGGTGCACAACACTCGAAGAGTTTGAAAATTTCGACAAAGTGAAATTTTCTTTCTGAGAGTGAATACATTAACGAAGAACTAGACTAACTGGGTGCCACGATAATTGTGCGATGCTCGGGGTCATACAGTTCTTATACGGTGGGTAATGCCACCACAATCTCTCTTCGTTGAGTTGAATTTGAAGCTTTTGTGTTAGTCCGAATGTATTTCACTCATAGTTTTTCTCTCGGGTGTTAGTGTTTCTTCGTCTGAGTGAAATACCTAGGACCCTATTTTCCCTCTATTCTATCTCTTCCAGTCTATGCTGCTCCATTATGAATGCACAAAACTCATCTGGGAACGAAACTTTATCTGGTGTCCTTGACCACGTTAAAGTTTTGGTCCGAACTTAATCAGTTTTGGCGAAAGCCGTCCAAAATTTGGGGTTTCCCGCCCAAGTCTGGACCACATTCTTTGGTGACGGTTGCCACGTGCTCTTCATCAACTGCCAGTTCATCTGGTCCGTTGAATCGCAATAGCCCTTTACTTTGGCCGTCCGATCCGATTCACCGGGGTGCAGTTATTTCCTCCTCGCATATAAATGTTGTGCCGCCACCCTCCTCGTTTCACTTCGCATCTTCCCCGTCGCCACCTTCCGAAGCCCTACCGCACTGCTCCTCCTCGAGCTCGACGACGTCGACCATCTTCGCCGCTTCGCTGTCGGAAAGAGGTCGCCGGAGTCATTCCTCGCCGCCGCGGATCATCTTCCTCTCCGCGCCGCCGTAGTCGCTGCACATCACCAAGTTAGGGTATGTGTAGTGCGAACTCGTTCTTCCATTCTTCCTGTTCGAGTTCATCAGCAGTAGAAATTGCCTATTTTTACTGTATTTCTCAGATCCTTACTGATAGGTAACTTGTGCGGATGTGGTTTGTAGTTGTCCCTCGCATCCGAAAATTTCAGATCTCGGGTTTGTGTTATGTCTCGTACGAACGGAATGCTTAGCACGTTTACTAGTATTTTCTTCGAACCTACTAGTTCGTTCTACACATTTCTTTCGCCCGAAACATTTCTCAAAGTCTGTATCTATTTCTTCATCAAAAACGATTTCTTCTTCAAAATCTTCGCTGTGTGCATTCGTAACCCTGTCCCCATTTTCCCTCGCATCTATCTATGTTCACAGGAAAATGCAGTCAGTTGAGGATTCAGCAAAACCAGTAAGTCGGGCTGACAGAGATGATGTTATTCTGGGCACTGCTGATGAATCCAAAGCTCCGAATGCTAAGGGCCCAACGGTAGGCCCATCAACCAGCAAGAGAAAAAGGACCGATCAAAATGCTGACGAGCAAGAAGAGACTGCTCCGAAGAAGAAGAGGGGTGGCAGACAGGCATACACCAACACCGCCGAATACATCTCTCATGATTGGTATGACACTGTTCTAGGAGAGACCAAACACCAGAGAGATACTCGTCAACAATGGATTCGCCGCCACTGGGTGCGCAAGTGGTTCAACTATGAATTTGTTCATCCTCTGTTTGCTCAGAACTTTGCATTTCATCCACCGTGGGGTGACTGCCGTGAATTTTCTCTCATCAAGGCAAATGGTCCCCAAGAGAGACCACCTCCTCCGTCAAATGCTCATGAGTCTTCCCTTCGCACACCTGCATCATATCCTGATGAGCTTGCTAAGCGACAGCGCAATGCCATCAAGCGAGCCCAGAGGGCCGAAAAGCAAAAGGCTCGTGAACAGGAAAACCTTCGCCTCCTCAAAGATGATGTGGAGAAGAAAAAGGCCGAAGGAAAATCTGAAAGTCGTTCTAAGCGCAAGCATGATCCCAGCGCTGCTGCGAAGAGAAAGAGCGCACCAAAGAGACAAAAGGCTGAACCTGCTGATGATTTTCGAATGAATGATTCCTCCGCTGATGATGATGATCCTCCGCTTACCAAGGAAGAAGTTGCTGCTACTCTAAGCGAGTAAGTAAACATTACCACATCAACTGTGCTGCCTGATCTTCGGGTTAACTTAGTTCCAGAAGCACCACCGAAGAAGATCCCAGCTAGAAAGACCCCTGCTACCACTGTCACGATGAAGCAGCATGTGAACACAACTCCTCATCCAGATGCTATCAATTTGAAGGATTTGGTAGTTGACGCTCCTGTGAGTTCTGCCAAGCCAGGTGAAAATATTCCCAAACCTGACTTGAAGAAGATCAAGGCACCCACCGAGAAAGTTGCTCCGCAGGCTACTGCTCCGAAGGAGAAGGTTGCTACATTTGCGCCTACCTTAACTCAGCCTTTGGCTTCAAAGCCTCCTTCCGAGCATGTTCCTGTCCAGACTGTTCCCGCTGTCAAATCTGATGCTCCTCATTACTATGATCACATATTCATCATGGAATAGCTCGATAAATTTGTGGACAATCCTTTCGATGGAGAAGTGGCATCCCTACCTATTCCTGCCGAAGTTATTACTCAAGCCACTTCCGTAGTTCAAGAACTGAGAGAAGATGCAGTTGACAACTCTCTCTCTGCCGAGCTAATGGACATTGATGAACGCATGAAAACTGCCTCTTCAAAGTTTGTCATCAAAGCGCTCGAAGACTCCTACAAGGATATCAATTGTGCCATGACTCTCCTTCGCCACCAAAGGTTACGCTTTCACACGGATCTAGATGAAATTGTTCGGAAGATCTGTGATGAACATCAAGCCAAAATCACTGGATACAATGATCTGGTCAAGGGCCATATTGATCAAGTTGCTCAGCAAAAGAAAAAGCAACGAAAAAGAATTGCGACGAAAAATGTACCTCCTACTCCGAAAGAACCATCATCTGTTCCCCAAGTTTCTCAGTCTCCTGCTCCGCAAGAAAAATCTCCTGAGCCAGCTATTCTTTCAAACCCTCCAGTCAAGGACTCGGATGCTCCTCCCTCGCCAAGGCCAACTGAATCAGTGCCTATGGCCTCCCCTGCTGGAGCTGATATTCCCTCGCAACAATTTGTCTCTGAGGAAGGTGAAATCCCTCGCTCTGAGCCCCAAGCTTCTCCGGCTCATGCAGCTCCAAAAGTCTCGGCCTCTCTTATAGTCGAGCAACAACAGATTCCAGTCGAGCAACAACCTTCAGTGAATGACTCCGCCTCAGTACCTACGGTGATTGAACCTGCTCTGCTGCTGTCTACCTCAGCACCTCCCACAGTTGCAACACCTGCTCCGTCTCCACTCAAGTTATCCATCGACACAGCTACACGAATGCCAGATGTTGGTCCCTCCAAACGGAAATCTGTCTCTGCTCACCGCACGGACTCGGTTGTCTATGGTGATGAATATCTCTCTCCTGAAGAAGAACTCAAATATCCATACCCTCGTGAAGAACTGCCCTTATTTTCGTCAGGCGCAGGCGCAAAAGGTCTTCTGTTCAATCGGAATGCGCATCCCAAATTCTTTCAAGCCAGTCCATATGATGGGCCGCGCACTTCAGAATCGCTTCGTTTCTGGACTAAGGAACAGGCCATCTATTACTCTCGGGTCCTCTATGAGAGCCGAAAGATATTTCCTCACGAATATCTGGACATCCCTGCTATGCGCAACATTGGCTGTTTCAATCAATTGCTTTAGGATCTGGATGATTTCTGCCTCACCAAGGTCTTTGAGTTCGAGCACCCTAGGAACAGAGAGATTATTCTTCAATTCTACGCTACCCTATATATCTCTGGCGATGAATCTGATAGCTCCAAATGGGTTATGGAATGGATGACCGAAGGGAAACGCATCAAATGCACATCAACGGATTTTGTCTCGCACTTCCATTTCCCTCGCTTTGAGCACGGTGACACTGAAATTCGGGTTCATAACATTGATGTCATATCAGATGAAAAAATTTGATGCACAATGGATCAAGAAAAGATTCGTGACTACACTGGTCCTCCTCGTCCTGAGCATTTAACCTTCGACAATCTGATAGCTGATGAAAATAAGAAGAGACTCTGGAAATTGCTTCGCAAGTTCTTCACCGAGAAACAACTCCTGAATGTCAATCTCCAAGAGCTTTATGACTATATTGACAAAGGCTTCACTATCGAAGATTTTCAAGATCGAAGTACCCCTCCTCTGCCTGCTCGTGAGCCTACAACAGATCTTCTTCATCTCAAGCTTCGCAAACTGCTTGACGAATCTGAAGCCACTTCACCGACAGAGAAACATGCCGAAGGCTATATGCATTCCCGTGTTCCTCCTGTGGCCACTCCAGCTATTCCCTCGTCTGCTCAGCCCCAAGCTTTTATTCCTGAAGGAAATCTATTGCTGCTGAAGATGAAGACAATCCCGTCACTTTCGAAGAGGAACTCTCCTCGGACAGCTCATCTGGAGATGCCAGCGATTGAGCCAAGCTCTGCGTTTCTTCACTCATGTTATTCGTCACTTTTTTGACACTTGTTGACAAAAAGGGGGAGAATTACATCAAGTTTCAATAGATTTGCTTTCGGTGTTTCGTTTGATTTTGGTTTCGTGCGAGTTTGCAACTTCTGGTTTAAGCTTATCCGTACTATGTTGTAAAACTCGATAACTTCTGTGCTGTAATACTTATTACCCCTGCTGCTGCACTATTTCTCTCAAAGCATTTGTCTTGCAGGTGGAATTATTATCAAAAGTTAAAATTGATTGCACTGCGATCTCGATGGATTATACCTCATCAGTGCGAATCAATGTCTCGAATGATTGAAATTACCTCCATATACTTCAATTCTTGCAGGAGAATTTATCTCATATCCTTCTTCCTTGCATACATTTAGGGGGGGGTCTATTTCATCTTCGAGCAAAGTAACACTTATTCACTCTTGTTGGAATTGCTTTTTACTTATCTATCTTCACTTCGATGATTATCTGTTTTGTCATCAATCGTCCAAAAAGGGGGAGATTGTTGGTGCAATAATTTGCCTCCTTATGTTTTGGAGATTGTTGACAAACAGTGAGGGACTGATGTGTTTGCTAGTGCACACAGAGTAACAGGTCCCTGGAGTCAAGAGGAGTTTGGGTTCAAACTCTGAAGAATATCCCCTGCGTGGCAGTGAAGGTTATCAACGAAGATTATGACGACAAGAGTGACCCCTCAAAAATTGCTGATGTGAAGCAATTGGTTCGGTGCTTTTCCGAAGGAAGTGACTGCGTCCGAGAAAATTGAAGACGTAGCATTCATTTCGGCATTTCTTTTCTCTTATTGAGTCATAGGACCACCGTACTATTAAGAGGGGTGTAGCGTTCGAAACTTTGATTCTCTGATGCTAAACCCAAATCCTATGTAAGTTGTGAGAGAAATCTCCTTGTGTTCCGAGCAAATACTTGCCAGCAAGAGACTGTGATCTTCTTCGCTGCGAGAGATTTGTCTCTGACCGAGGAGTTACCATTACTTGCTCTTCAAGGAATGTTACCATTGCTCTTAAAATCCGACCATTGAAAGCACATTTGCTCCCTTGGTGGTTTTGGTAATTTATGCCAACATACATATTGTTGGACTAATGCTTTTATCTAGTGAATTTCAGACAAGTTCAACAATGGCGTGGCAGGGACAAGAGGACGTGGAACCCCTTCAAAATGCTAAGGACAAGGATTGGCAAAAGATCAAGACTCTACATTTTTGGTTTAGTGATCCAAGATCACATTGAGTCCATAGGAAAGCCAATACTATTAAAAGGGGATGAGGTGTTTCTTAATGATCGTTTTGCTCAAGTGCTTAGTGACAGTACTCCTAAACCCTCAACCACTCTCTCTACCCAAATGTGTCCTAAACCTACATTCCAACTCGGCCCCACCGATATTTCCAATTCGGCCCCACCGAGTTCATCCAAGACTTAGCCACTGCCAAAACCCTAACAAATCGGATCCACCGAAATGGATCTCGGTCCCACCGAGATGGCCTTGCCAACTCTCTGTAATCGGTTGCATTCACTTCGGTCTCACCGAGTTATGCAAATCGGTCTCACCGAGATGGCATGCCAAGTCTCTGTTGCCTTATTGCTTCACTTCAGTCCAACCGAGTTGATGCAATCGGTGCCACCGAGATGAGGATTGCCCTAAGCCATTGCACTTTAGTCCATCCGAGTTGTTCGTATCGGTCCCACCGAGATTCCTAAAGTTCATATCTTTTACACAGTTCGGTGCTACCGAGATTATCGTTTCGGTGCCACCGAGTTGGGTCAAAAGTGTGTAACGGTTGGATTTTGTGTGGAGGCTATATATACCCCTCCACCACATCCTTCTCAGTAAGGAGAGCCATCAGAACGTGCCTACACTTCCACCATACATTTTTTGAGAGAGAACCACCTACTCATGTGTTGAGATCAAGATATTCCATTCCTACCATTTGAACCTTGATCTCTAGCCTTTCCCAAGTTGCTTTCCACTCAAATCCTTCTTCCACCATAGCCAAATCTGTGAGGAGTGTTTGAGTGCTGGGAAGACTATCATTTGAAGCACAAGAGCAAGGAGTTCATCAACAACACACCGTCTATTACCTTTTGGAGAGTGGTGTCTCCTAGATTGGTTAGGTGTCACTTGGGAGCCTCCAACCAGATGTGGAGTTGAACCAAGAGTTTGTAAGGGCAAGGAGATCGCCTACTTCATGAAGATCTACCCCGAGTGAGGCTAGTCCTTCGTGGACGTAAGCCATGGTGGAATAGACAAGGTTGCTTCTTCGTGGACCCTTCGTGGGTGGAGCCCTCCGTGGACTCGCACAGCCGTTACCCTTCGTGGGTTGAAGTCTCCATCAACGTGGACGTATGATAGCACCACCTATCGGAACCACGCCAAAAACCACCGTGTCTTCATTGCGTTTGATCTTCCATACTCTACCCCTTTACTTTCCGTACTCTTGGATGATTTACTATTTCCGCTGCTCAATCTCTAGATATGCATGTGTAGAAAGTATTGGAGTGATCTTAACTTGTGCCAAAATCTGCCTAAGTTCCAAGAGAAATTAAAAACTGCTAATTTGGCTGGTTAAGGGTCTATTCACCCCCCTCTAGACAAATCTCCTCGATCCCACAAAACTCTCTAGACGGTTAGGTGTCAATCTCTTCAGAGACCAAGAGTAATTGTGGTTCTCGAAGAAGAAGTCTGTAAAGGTTTGGAGATCGCCTCAAGCATCTACCACGAGTAATCGGCATTGGTTGACGAACCAATTGTCGAGGAGAATAGGGCGAAGAGAGTTTATCTTCTGTGTTAAATCACAACCCCTCCAACCAGACGTAGTCCTTTTGCAGAAGGGCGAACTGGTCTACCAAATACCTTGTCTCCATCGAGCATCACTGGTCACCTCTGCTACTCTCCTTTACATTCGAACTATGCCATGTGACATGTTTCAATTATGTGATTTACCTCGATGCATGTTTTAGTTTCCATTCGGTAGTTTGTATTCGCTCACTGTATACTGTTTTCATTCGTTCCGCTGCTGGGTTCCGAGAGTTTTGATATTTCCGAAAGAAAATTTAAAACTCCCATTCACCCCCCGCCCTCTGGTAGACGTACTTCGTTCCTACAAACTTGATAAACTTGCACTACCAATACTAGGTGGTATCTCATATATGTATACACACTTTATGTTTGTGATGTGTAAGAGCATAACACTCCCCCATAATGTGATGATCCATTAATATTACAAAGGAGCCAAATAAGATGCAACTAAGAGGCAATGAAGACTCGAAACTACACACATAACTATATGACGTGCATAGCAACCTACACATGCTAGATAACACAAATCAAGCATACTAGGAGGCACAACATATACATGCTCGTGCTAGGTACAAAACCTAAACATGCAAGGGCAAGTAACTTTCAATGTATAGAATATAAATACAAGTTACCACCTCGAGGAGCATTGAATTGAAAAATATGATGATAATCCACTTGACTTGGCTTGGACCATAATAAATGGTGAGAATCATTTTCTTCATGAACTAGCTAAGTCTCCAATGCCCTCCACACACCTATTGATCAAGTTTGAGCTTGATGGAGGCTTGGCAACCCAAATGGTCTTATCCACTTCCAAACCACTTTGGGTACCAACATACTTGGCAAACAAATTGCCAACATTGTCCTTCCTAAGTGAATAATGATCATTGATAATTGGAGGCTTAGAGGTGTTACCATAGGGACATGACGAAGCTATGTGTCCCTTCATACGGAAAATATAGCAACATGTACTCCCCCTTCTCTTCTTCTTTACTTTCTTAACTTGGGGAGCATTATCTCCGTTAATCATGGGTAGAGGCCTTTCTTCATCTTGAGATTGAACATGAGGCCACTTCCCTTGTTGCTTCACACTTGAAGCCTTCTTCTTTAATGGACAAGATCTCACATGGTGACCAACTTTCTTGCATTTGAAGCAAGTAATGTTGGCCGAATTCTTGACTTGATCTTGTCTCTTCATCATGTTATTGGACTTCTTGTTGGAGATGAATTCATGTCCACTTTTGTCTTGAGGGTCCTTTTGGACACTCAAGATCACATTATCACATTTTTCCAAATCTTTCTTCAAGCTGGTGACTTGGGCCTTGAGCTCTTCATTTTCCTCTACAAGGTTAGTATCCACAAAAGAACTAGAGGAAGTCGCGGCTTCATTGTTAGAGCAACAAAGCATGGTGGGTAATTCATCACAAGGTGTAACCATATCATGTAGAGAGGAATTGCAAGGAATAGCACATGGTAATAAAATATTTTGAGTAGAAGATGTGCTAATGTCCACATGAGACTCACAAGATTTTACCTTAGTGACCATAGCCTCATGAGCTAACTTTAGCATGTCATGAGAGATTAGAAGATCCTCATGAGTGCTTGAGAGCATTGCATGACTTTCTTCCAATTTCCCATAATTGCTAGTTAGCAAATCAAGTTGAGCCCTTAGCTCAACATTCTCCTTTAATATTGATGCTTCACACGAAAGAAGGTTAGTATCACAAGCATCATTAACAATATGAGAGGAGGAAGTAGAAACTAGAGACTTCGCATGAGTATCTTTAAGTTCCTCATGAGACTTAGAGAGTTTGGTGAGCTCTCCTTTGACATTCTTGTAGCCAAGGTCAAGGTGCTCAAAATCCTCTTTAAGTTTACAATGAGTAACTTTAATCTCTTCTTTTGAAGACCTCAAGTCACTAAGCATTTGATGAGCCTTAGCAAGTTCATGTTCAAGTTGTTCACTTTTAGCTTGCCCGTTAAGAAATAAATCATTACATTTTCTAAAGCAAGCAAGAACATCTTGGAACCTTTTGTAAGTGCTATTTTTAGCTCTATGAAGAGTTTTCCCAATCTCATAGAGATTTTGAGTCAAGTCATCATCCTCATCCTCATTATAACTATCATCATTATCACTAAGATAAGATGATACCTCGTCATTACCTCTTGCCATGAGGCACATGTGAACCAAAGGGGTTGATGATGATTCTTGTGGAGAAGAGGATTCTTCATCAATCAAGCGTGCCTCATCTTTCTTGATTTCCTCTACATGGTTAGTCATAGAACAACTAGAGGAAACCAAAGCATTTTGATCATGGAAACACGGGAGAGAAAGCATATCATCACAAACATTTGTCATGGAATTCTTAGGTGATATGCATGGACTATCAACACAATAATTTATACTATTTGTTGTGCTAGATATGCTCAAGTCCATAGAAGATACATCACTAGCATCTACACAAGCAAGATCATCAATAATGAGCTTAACACCATCATCACAAGATATTTCTTCACTCACCATGTCATTACTTTGTGGCACACCACATGTTGGTGAAGTGGAAGATGTTGAAGTGTGTAAGTAATTGGAGGTGGAAGCAATAGAGATCTCTTCATGATATAAAAATGTGGAGAGCTCCTCCATTAACTCCTCCCAAAGACGATTGTCTTCATCAAGATTGGACCCACCATATATTTCCTCAAGTTTGGTCCAAGCCTCATGAGCCGACTTACAAGCTGATATTGACTTAAACACTGCAAAGGTTATAGTTTGATGAATGGCAAGAGAAGCATCACAATCAAGAAGCATATCCTCGATAGATGGAGATGGACCACCTTTTGCAATATAAATCCCTACAAGAACAATTCGCAAAGCATTTGGACCCATTGCCCGAAAGTGACAAAGCATGCGAATCCTCCACAAGTGATAATTTGTGCCATCCAAATCAAAGGTGTCATTGTGCACTAAATCACTAGTCGACATCGATACTCTCTAGGCGGTGAAGCCTAATAAGGAGAGACCTAGCTCTGATACCAATTGAAAGGACCACGATGTCTCCTAGAGGGGGGGTGAATAGGCATTTTAAAAACTTCTACGGATTTGCCTTTATCCTAATGTAGAAATAAACTAAGCGGACACTTTTCAAGCACAAATCCTAAATATGATAGGCTCAACTAAGTGCACCAACAACTTGATCTAAATAAGATGAGCACAACAAGGATACTAGCAAGAACAAGTAAGTTACACAAACTTACTCGAGCAATATCACAAGATATGGAAGTGTGTGACACAAGTTAGCAATTCACACTAAACACAAGATATATCAATAGTAGCAAGTATGAATTGTGGGATATAAAGTGTAGGCCTAAATAATCTCTACAAGGAAGTAGCCAACACAATATAATGAGGACAACAATATATGGTGTATGCAAGGTCAAGAGACCAAAGTAAACCACGAGTAGTGGCTAGGGTTAGAGATAACCGAAGACACCGAGACGAGGATGTATCCCGATGTTCACTTCCTTGGAGGGAAGCTAGTCATCGTTAGAGAGGTGGATGTTACCACGAAGGCACACCAACGCCACGAAGGCTCACCCTATTCTCCCTTTGAGACAACACCACGAAGGCGTTTCTCAACCACTAGTGGTAGACCTTGAGGCGGCCTCCAAACCTTCAGCAACTTTCCGGGGGCAAATCACAAGTTGATTCCTCACCGGAGCACTCCTACCGCCTAGGAGTCTTCAACCTCCAAGAGTAACAAGATCAAGGGGGAAATGCTCAAGACTTGCTCAAATCACGAATTCCTTTGGTCACAAGAGGGAGAGCGAGTGGATCTATCAGTTGATTTGAAAATCTCTCAAGAACTCTCACGAATCTCTCCGGGATCTAAGATTTGGTGTAGGAGAAGTGAGAGGGAGCCACTTGGGTGTTCTAGGGTTCTTTTGGATTGAGTGGTCGACCCTCTACCGGATTGGTAGAGGGGTATATATAGCAAGCCTAGAAAACTAGCCGTTTGTGAGTAAGTGGCTGTGTCGGGCCGGACATCCGGGCAAGGGCCGGACATCCGGCGGCTGAGGAATTGTGCACACGTACACAGAAAAACAGGGCCAATGTACAGGGCCCGGACATCTGGCCAAGGCCCGGACATCTAGCCAAAGTTGGGGCCCCGGACATCCGGCCAAGTGCCAGACATCCGACAGACACAACCAGCATTCCAACATGGTTTCTGGACATCTACGGCCGGATTTCCGGGGGGGTCCCGGACATCCGGGGCGTCCTGGGAGCTCGGACATCCGGCCAAGTCCCGGACATCCGGCCAACACAAAAACTGCAGGCGCCCCAATAGTAAAACATGCATAACTCTCTCATCCGGACTCCGATTTTTATTATCTTGGGTTTGTTTTGAAGCTAGTGAAAAACTCCAGGTCCTCACATAGAGAACCACTCAAGATCAAACAAAATTAAGGATGCACCATATGCAAAGGTTTGATCATAGAATTTGGGAAACCCTTTTTGTCTTTGGATAGGGATATATATGTATATGATCGGAGTGGAATTATGTGTAGGAGATATTGACTTGAGCAAGTCCATCACGAAACCCTTTGATGCCCTCTTAATAGTGCGGGATCCCTATAACTCAAGAATCATAAAATAGCTGCACTGGATAGCCTCCGGAAATCCATTCTTGGGCATATATCTTTTTCGATGGTCGTTGATCCATGCAACTACAACCAAAGGAGCTAATACCTTTGAATTTAGCATTCCACTTGAGCTTCATGTTGACATTTATTCTTGGCTCAAGATGGAAGCAAAACCTTGATCACGAACTTTGGTGAACACTTCAAAGAGCTACACTATAAGCCATGCGGGGATCATTTCATTGCATTCTATCTTCACATGTCCATCATGTGATCATCCACAAGCTTCAAGCATGAAATCCTTCGGGATGCTTATCTTGAGCTTGCCCTTGTCAACCATGACCATCATCACTTGATGTTATACTCTCATGGACATTTGGAATCTTTTTCTTGATGCAAGCCCATGAGAATCACCTAACCCATGTAGATATAGAAAACACATAGTATGGGTTAGTACACAAAGCATAGTTGACAATTACTTACCATACCACAAGATCCCATGTGGTACATCATTTGCGCTTGTGTGATGACCATCTTTCAGTTCAATCTTTGATCTTCATCTTGGTCACATTTATCTTTACTCCATGATTAATCTTGATGTCTTGAAGGTCCTATTGATCTCTTCGCTGTGCTTCATTGCTTCAAGACATGATCACCAATATCTCAATTCACCATGACCATATCAAGTTTCTCCATGAATCTCATATTGGCCATAACTTGCTCGTTTTCATGCTTCAACATAGTCTCTTGAGAGGCACAATGAATTCTTCATTTGAATTACTTTCTTCAAGACATAATCATCCATGACTCAACATATGAGCTCATCATGATCCTATCTTCAAGCCATATGTAGAAGTCTTCTCTTTAATAATTCTCTCAAGATCTTGATCCATCATGGTTCAACCCATAAGCCTAAGCATGAGAACGTCTGAGATCCTCGGTGAACTCCTTATAGATCACATCTTGTTCATCATATGGAATTCATCTTGATCGCATTTGATTCAATCACTAAGCTCAACCTTGATGGATGCACAACAATATGTATATGGCATTCATTTTGAGTCCATTCGATCTCCTTCTTGCATCACCATGGAACAAACATCCTTCAATTTATCCAATATTCTTCATGCATTGCAAATGGAACTTTCCTTCAAATGTATAACTCAATGCAAACATTAGTTCATTAGGATTGTCATCAATTATCAAAACCACACATGGGGACTACATGCACTTTCAACCCCCTCCACCATAAGTTGGTGGCTGCTCCGAGATTGTGCACGGCTTTTGTCGTTTGAGAGCAACCCACCTCTGAAGCCTTTGAGAGAGAATCCTTGCGAGGAAACCCTAAACAACCAGAGCCCAAAGTGATTGAGCATCACTAAAGACATTCTGTTCCGAGTGAACCGAAGACTTATTACACTTGAAGACTGTGATCTTCCAGCCGGTTAGGCGTCACGTTCTGAGCATCCAAGAGTCATTGTGGATTGCCGGTGAACAAAATCTGTGAAGGTTTGGAAGTCTACCTTGAAGACTTACCAGAGTGATTGGGCAAGATCTGCGGGTCTTAGCTCAAGGGGAATAAGGTGAAGATGTGGTCTTCTGAGTTCAATCTCAGCCTCCCTAACCAGACGTACAACTGTCACAACAGTTGGAACTGGTCAAACAAATCATTGTCTTCCCCGAGCTACTGGTTCTATCCGTTCACTTCCTTAATTACTGTTTCATACTGTGAAGCCTTTGCATGCTTGTCTGTGTTTGAAGATATTCCCTGAAGCCATTCATCTGTTTGCCCATTTGTCTTCATGCCTCTTGTGTTATGTTCATCGCATGCATGTATGTATGATGTCTATGCCTGCCATATTTGTTCATCTTATTCATAATTGTTGTTAGATCTTGTCTTGCTTCCGCTTACTTCGAAGACATTGTCTGTTTTCGAAGCCTTTCATAAAAATCGCCTATTCACCCCCCCCTCCTCTAGTCGATAACTAGCACTTTCAGGGAATAATTGATGACACAAGAGATGATACGATGATATATGCACGCTATGATAGCTATGCAGAACGGGTATCACAAAAGTGCACAAGTAGCGTTGCCCGACAATACTCAAATGGTTAGTCTCGCAGGAAAGTGACGCAAAATAGGGCTCGTGGTTAACAATGCAAAGGCAAGGGAGAAATGTACAATGATGTCGTCGAGGTTACTGTCCTTGCTTACGGTGGTGGTATCAAAATGATGAAGTGGTCGTTGTCGATGACGAGTCTGTGGCGATGATGAGTGGCAGTAGTGGTGATGTCGACCCATTCCTAGTTAGCCGAAACACCCTAGGAAACGGAAACCACAACTCAAAATCTCAAGGAAAACTTGGCAAAATCGGTTGTAGCAAAAATGGTAAGGCTACGGTTGTATTGGGGTGTTTGCGGAAGGCTACAAGTGGTGGAATGTGGCTAGGTATGCGGAAGAGAGAGGTGGAGTTTTCTAAAAAAAATACACAACAGTTTCGTCAGCCGAAGCCGGATGATCTGGGTGGGGATCCGAATCGTCCGGGCAATGTCCAGATCGTCCGGGAGGTCATCCGGATTGTCCGGGCAGGTCAACCGAGCGATTTGGGGCTCGGGAAGAACTCAAAAATTTGGGGGAAAAGAAAATTTTGGGCGATTTTGCGTGGATTTCGTGGAGGAAAAGGTGGGGAAAGATGTGGGAATGCTAGATCCACCTGCAACACTCCGAATCCATGGATCAAAATCAACAAAACATCATCAAAACCAACAAATCACAAAAGTTTTGGTATGGCTCTTTTTGTGGAATTTTTTAAATTGGGCAAAAACAAACAAAATTAGGCTAGAAAGTGGGGGGTAGGGACTCCAAGATGTGAATCAACGTGGCTCTGATCCAAGATGATGTAGGGTGAAACCCTAATGTGATGATCTTTTCACACTTGGAGGTGGGGAAAGGAGCAAATCAAGAGAAGAACACACAAAAACACTCAAGCAATAAGATCCAATCACACATGTGCTAGATCCACATACACATAAGGGATACAAGGGTCCAAATCCAACACAAGAAGGCAAAAGAGGGACTAGTTCGTCCAGATCCAAGAGGAATTGAGGTCTTGGTATCCAAGAGGATCTTCCCATAAGGGGGTCTTGAATCCACTAGGGGATCTTCTCACATGGAGGCCTTGATCTCCATGGGAGAGGTAGTGGATGAGCAAAACTCAATCTCTAGATGTGAGCTATCACTTTGCTAACCCTAAAACGGAGGTAGGGGACGAGTATATATAGTCTAGGGGGGTGAAGGGGTACATGGGCCTCGGCCCGAGTCATGCACGAAGGCAAGGTCTGGATGATCCGGGTGGCGGCCCGGATGATCCGGGTGGTCACCCGGATGATCCGGCTGGGTCGTTGTAGCTGGTGTTGGCCCGGACATCCGGCTTCGTCCGGATGATCCGGGAGAGGTCCCGGATGATCCGGCTTCTTCGAGGGGCTTGCTGTAGCCTTCGGTCGCGTTGCCCGAATCATCTGGGGGAGGGTCCGGATCGTTCGGGAGTCGTCCGGATCATCCGGCGTGCGGTCCGGATCATCCGGGCAAGCTCTGTCTTGCGCCGCTTGCTCTCCGTCTTCACGTTCTCCTTCCTCCATCGCTCGGCCTTGCTCCTTAGCCTCTCCATGACTGGTTCCTTGGTACCTGAGTATGCAAAGGGTCTCCGCTTGAGGTAGTAGCCATGTCTCATGTGATTCGAAAGGGAGTTGAGCGAGGAGGGAGTTCACCTCGATTTTGATAGCTCTTGCACGGGCCCTTGTCATTGGTCCACCTGGTGCCTTGGGTGGTGATGACGTGTCCATGGGGATGACCGAAGGATGCTCCACATCACTTCTGGTGCGTGCAATTTGTTCGTGAAGTTGAAGAATAGGAACTTCATCGTCATGCATTGTTGGTTGAAGTTGAGAATTTATTCATTGCTAATTCTGCCAAGACCGTCGGCATTGGCACCAAGGAAGAAACGGGTGATCCAACCGACCCAACAAAAGAGCCGCCCAAGAAGGTTAGAAGAGGGTTCCGGGAAAAGAAATGGGAGGAGGATTAGGAGAAGTGAGAAGGGGTGGCGACCAAGATGACGGAGAGGTTAAAGGATATCTTGGCGAAGAAGGAGGAGGCATGTGTCAAGCGATCCGATGTCAAGGAGTCATGTAAGGCTAAGAAGTTTAACTTCTTGATGGCGGCGACGGATAAGAAGGCCAAGCTTGAAGTGAAGAAGTCCAAGCTCGAAGTGAAGAAGGCCAAGCTCAAAGAGAAGAAGGTTGAGATCGCAGCTGCTTCGGAGGATTCGAACATGTTGACCTTGAAGATGGAGGAGTTGGATGATGATGCAAGGATGATCATGCAAGCCATCTGTCTTAGGATGTTGAAGCACTTGAAGGATCAGCTGGAGACGGCGGAGAAGGAGGCAGCGGCAGGATGAGTGTGGAGGCTCAGATAGCTGGTCCGGCAGGGCAAGAAATCCTTTTTTTCAGGGACTACCGGACTAAGATTCTTTTGTGATCGGGCATGTAAAAACTATGCATACTTGCCTCTTTTTTGTTGTGATTGGGCGCTATGCATTTGCATTTCAAATTGGCCGGACCTGGGCGGACATTTAGGGGATGCGTTTGGACTGTCGGCTCCTGCATCACTATCTGCAGACTAGTCCCTACCGGTCAGCATTGGAGATGCCCTGAGACAAAATATTTGCATTATACATTAATTAGGAAGAAGTTTTCATAGATTATATGAAAGTCAATGGTTCGATTGCATTGGGGTCCACTCTTGCGGCATTAGGAATCTCTAACACTTTGCTCTGGCACCTCCCTGATAGCGGATTTGACTTTGATTTTACTCTTGATTACCTTGTGCTTCTGAAGAATGTTTTAAGAGACGTTCACAATCATTTCGTTCAAATCTTCAATACATTGATCATCACTATGGAGGCGACATTTTTCACTGACTTGCTTGAATGTTAACCACCTAGCACCACCAATCCTTGTGAGTGATGAAGTTTTTTTTTTTTGAGGGATTTGAGTGTTTTGAAGTTTGACTAACTGAGGGTATCCATATGCTAAAGGCCTATCACAACCTTAATGCCATTCCAAATATGGGTCACCGCCTCCAATTCTCTGACACAAACCATGCCATCCTCTACGATGGAGATAAACCACAACATTGGTTGGAAGATGGATGTTGCTATTCTTATTGGCTGCCCGACAAAATGCATGTGCCATTTAAAAGATGGATGCCGCCATGTCTCCAAGTGGTTAAAATCCATTGATGATGGGTGTGTTTGCTTGGTACAATGGGAGCTTCACGCCTGGCTTGGACTATGCCTGAAGTTTGCTTGAAAGGCGTTTGGTTGGTGTCCTTGGAAAGTAAATGTGTGTGTGGCGCCTAGCCTAGTAGTCCCTAGGAGTGCGATTAGCCTGGTCAAACTAAAAATATAAAATAAAATAAAAATGTTAAAAAATATAAGAAAATAAAATGTTTGGCCCAAGCAGTGCGGTTAGCCTGTATGCCAGGCGTCCGAATTCTGACGCCTGACTGACAACTTAGACTAATTAGAAGCCATGAGCACCATGGTCCACCTATGTGAAAAATCTTTAACCGCTAAATGACAATGTAGAATCCTAGGCTGGAACCAAACACCAGCCTCGCCTGGCCAGACAAAAGCGGCCACCTATCTAAGGCTCCATCTAGGCACCAGGTTTTTCACACATGATACCAAGCCTCGAACTAAACAGACCTGATTCTCAATTGCAAGCAGTGAAAACATGGAATAAGGGCAACTCCAAGCGCGGATCACCAAATCGCCTGCAAATGTTTGGACCAGATGGTCCGGACAATTTTTACCAATCGACGGTGGTCATCAAAATTGTGTAGACAGGTCTGGATGTTCAAAATCCCAAAAGTCTGTGAGAGTTTGGACGTCCGCGATGTCGGACTCCGACACCGCTGGCCCACGAAAATACCCCATCCAGATCCCTTTTCCCCCGCTTCGTCCCTCCCCCTGTGGTATGTATCCGTACCCTCGAAGACCGCCGCCGCCGCTGTACCACTCGGCTACTACCCAGGCCTTGTCAGATCTTCACCGTTCCAACCAGACGCCTACCCGCCTTGGCCTATGTCGTCGTGCCACCCCGGATCCCGCCGGCGCTCAGGTACCATCCGCCCGTGTAGCCGCCGTCCATGGCGGACGCCACGCCGGCATGTGTTCAGCCAAATGCCATAGCAGGATATTTTGGCGTTATCGTTGTTGATTTTGAAGGAAACACGATGGTTGCATACTCGATGAAGGAGGATGAATCATTGTGTGAAGCGTGGTTGGCTACAAGTGTGGAGTTTCAAGGCATTATGCATAATGCGGCATTTTGGCAAACTATGCATGTTTGGTTCAATGAGTACAAGCACCACGCACCCTACAACATGGAAGTGATCCATTCATAAGTCCGTCAACAAGTATTGCGGTGCATACGCACAAGTGCCAACAAGGTGACCAATGGGCGCGTCACTCGAAGAGCTCGTAAATTTTGCTTCTTGTTGCTCTTTCGTGTTGGTCATTTCATTGATTTGCTTAATATTGCGCTTTGTTGATCACGTCATTGTTTAGCTCGGACGCGCGCGCACATTGCACCAAACAACGGAGGCAAAACCCTTTTACAATGATGCATTGTTCGATGAAGCTCAACAGACATAGCATCAGTGCTTGTGAAGAAGTTCAAGCTCGAAGAAAGGAAGCTTCAGACTAAGGCCGCTTTCGGGATCGATGAATTTTAAAAACTTGTTGAAGATCTTTTGGATTGTTGAACATGTTTCGAGGAGTGCTTTTGAATTTAAATGTATAGTTGAATTACTATTGATCTAGGTACATTTGTCAAAGTGATTACAGATGAACATTTGGTTTGTTTTATTCTTTCTTTTAGAGAAAGGGGTGGGCATTTGGTATCTGCGGTTGAATGGCCTCCATTCCTATCCTTGTTCGCAAACGTGTCCGTGAACATTTAGTTACCTCCGTGCCCTATCCTTGTTCGCAAACGTGTCCATGAACATTTAGTCACTTATGTTTTGATGATCCGTACCCCAAGTTTCAATTATCTAATATAAACGCCTGCAAAGCTAGTAGTACACCACGTACTAGTGTCTGCGGACATTTAGTGTCTGCGGTTGAATGAGCTCCGTCCCTATTCTTGTTCGCAGACACAACGTATCCCTAAACATTTGGTAACTTACGTTTGATGATCCGCGTTGGAGTTGTTTAAGTTTCAATCGTCTAATGTAAACGCCTGCCAAAGCTAGTGGTACACTACGTACCCATACATCATTATAGAAGAAGAAAGACACAGTACTTTATCCCGTTTGTACCTGTCAAGACCACTTCTCGTCTAATGGTCCTCCTTTGCGTGCCGCTTTGTGGTTTTTGACTTTGTGATTTGTCCTTGTGAGACGATGAAGAACCAATTAGCCAGTGCGTTAATTAGGATGCTAATTAACTGCAGTGCAAGACGACGTCAGTCGGAGTATGGCCAAACCGAGCTTAACAAAAAAGAGTCTCAAGCACAACTAGACGCACATGAAACCAAGCCCAAACTTTGCCGACACTAGTTAAGCGGGGAAGGAAAAACACCAGCCGAGAATAGTGCTAGTCATTACGTATATGGAAAGCTTTAGTACTTCCCTCCGTAAACTAATATAAAAGCGTTTAGATCACTACTTTAGTGATCTAAACGCTCTTATATTAGTTTACAGAGGGAGTAGATTGCAGGATCGAATTGCCGTTTGGCTTGGTTCTGATTGTAATGCCTGATTACGAGTAACACAAAAATATTTTCTCGTAAAGAAAAAAAAAACTCCAGCACCAGTCTACATGGCACGAGAATGAAGTCTTACAAAAAGAACATTGGGTGAAATTGCTTGATCGAGATTAGAAAACTTCCGATCTATTCATGTTCAATCATGACAGTACAACAAACACCAGAAATTATGAAAATTATATCCAAATCCTTATACCACCTAGCGCCGTCATCGCCCCTCCCTTGCCGGAGCTGAGAAAACTTGCTGTAGTAGACAGTCGGGAAGTCGTCGTGCTAAGGGCCCATAGGACCAGCGCAGCAGAACAGCAACAGTCGCCGATGAAGAGTAGCGTAGACCGGAAGGATCCAACTTAAGACACACGAACATAGACGTACTATGACCAGATCCGAACAAATCCACCAAGAACAGAACCGCCGGAGACACACCTCCACACGCCCACCGACGATGCTAGACACACCACCGGGACGGGGGCTAGGCGAGGAGAACCTTGTTCCATCTTCAGGGAGCCCCCGCCTTCTCATCTTCCTGAGCAGAACACAAAACCCTAACAAAACTCGAAGGAACATTTAAAAACAGAGCCGATCGAGATTTTCCTTGACTAAACTTGAATAAAATGCCATATTTTTGGGTGTTAACTAGCTGCCCCCTATCACAAGCAAAAAAAAGAAAAGAAAAAAATAGCTGCCCCCTATGATTTATCTTTAATCTACACTCACCAAAGCCGGTCAAAATCTTTAAAGTAAACAACCCTTTGGTCTATGCAGGCAGCATGAAACTACACGGATTCTTTTTTCTTGAGAGAAAGGAGAAAGAAGAAAGAAAAAGGGAGGTCACTAGCAGCTGCGTACGTACTCCTGCACTCCAGCCAGCAGGCAAGAGATCCGGAGAAAGGGACAGCCGAAGGTTCAGCCCAGCTTCGTTCCTCAATCTTGAAAGTAAACACCATCGTTGCTAGCTGCACGTAGCAGCAGCGTGACTTGGCACCCATCCGCTCCGACGACGCAAGCGAGCCACGACCACCACATCCGAACCGGCGAAACACGCGGCCAACGCGCCGCCCCCGAGATGTCTGTCCCGTCTAACCTCTAACGTGCGTACGCAACAACTGTACGTGCTCGATCACGATCGCCCGCCTCCTTTTCGACCGTCCCGCTCCCGCCGCGCCGAGCGCGAGGGCCGTGGAGAGCCGTCGCCGTCGGGGGGACACCTGTCGCCGGCCGGAGCGAGCTAGCCCGCGGACCGCCATCTGGCCGGCCGGGCGGAGTCCACGCGGAACGTACGGCAGATCGCCCAGGTGTTCGCGGCAAGGATTCAGCCGCGACGCCACCTGTCCTGCCTCCGCGCGTGTGTCGTCGCCGTCAGGACCGGTCGGTCGGTCGGTCGAGTACGAGTACGGCACCGGGCGTCGACCCGTGACGTGCGGTGCGAACGCGCGAGCCCCCTCTGTCCGTCGTCGTCCACCGGGAGGAGCACTCGGGGAAATGCACCGAATTCGGCACGGGGTTTTCGGTCTTGGTGGGGACTAGAGGCTGGGGCGCCGGGTGGCGCCACCTGAAGCGGGTCTGTGCGCATTTATCTTGTGTCGGCACATTCTGCTGTCACATTTGGTCCTTTAGTCTCACTCATGTACATCAATATGGGTGTATGCTATAACATTAGGATCTATTATTAGCACATCGATCAAACATACAAATACTATACGATTTGAGTTTAGAACCATCACAGGCAACGGTACATCTAAAATGAGGATATGTAAATGAGGATATGTGGGACGCACCCATGGATCATAAATGGGTCAGACGATGCATTACAGTTAATCCAAAAGCGAAGACAAGCTAACATGAAGTGCTTCAGTTGGCTGAAGAAAGGGGCCCCATGAGGCCATGACTTGGACCTGTCAGAATCGCAAGAGATGACCAGCACCAGTGCGATCCGGATACTCACATATTTGGAATGATTTTGTAGCATGCCACTGGACCTCTTACGGTTATATTCACATAAATCCGAATGCAGCTGCATCAAGAAATAAATTTCAAAAATGAGAAGCAACATCAGCAGCTTAAGAAAAGAAATACATGTTACATATAGTAATATTTCCCTGCAGCCTCTAATGGTACGAACAAACCAAAGTCATTGGATTTGGCAGTGTAGCTAAAAGATAGAAAATGCAAATTGACTATGATGTCACTGCTAAAGAAGCAAACAGCAATCAATGTCTAATAAAAAATCAGAACAGAAGGAATTATTTTCAGAAAGTACAAATCACCTACATACGTTTTTTTGCTACATCAGTTGGTGAAGGAGTTCTTGCATATGTCAAAAATAGTACTCCCTCTGAATATAAGAGCGTTTAGATCACTACTTTAGTGATCTAAACGCTCTTATATTTCTTTACGGATGGAGTACTACTATGTTTAGAATAGCTACTTACAAAACAAAAAATGACATGACAATTGGAAGGTCATAGCAGGAAATATAACCATGATGAAGGGTTGGACCTCTATTCTGGATTGCTCTTAAAACATTTGCATGGTAATATGGTATTTACAAAGGTTGCCTAGATTTTAACATGAAAATGGTACTACTAATATGCCAAATTAAAATGGGATAACCTGTTAGTGCCAAGTCATAAATAACCGGTCTTTCCTATTTTTATCAAGTAAACTACAAATCCAGCATGGAGAGAATTAACTGTTTAAAGGTGTACAACTAATAGTCCTCAGATTAAGCACACCATTTTTCATCGATGAATACGGAATTGAAACCCGATTACTCAAAGCAGAATACTCGTTGAGATAAAATGTGTTCCACACAAAAAAGAACATCATCCAAATCATTGCTGGGGCAAGATGGAAACTATAAAAGAACATGCATCACTTAGTAAAAAACTGACAACGGGATCAATAACTCCAGCCCACTATGTCCAAGAATGTTGGGTATTATATTCTGAACCATTTATTTGCCATACCAATGCACTAATGCTTTGGTGTTGATCTTTGTATTCTGAATGTTGGGTAAGCATTAGAGCCACTTGAGTCTTGACGCTTCAGAGTTTACATACTATAAACTTGATATCCAGTCGTAATAGAATCAATGTGGGACCAAATATAAACATTGCCTCCATATCTGGTGAGTAGTACAGTGTGGGGTTGAAAGCAGACAATATCCATAGTATCAAGATTCACCAATAGCCCTACCTTCAAAGGATCTGTACAAAAACATAATCAAAGTGCAACCAAATGGAATCGCATATAATCAGAAACAGTAGCATCCATGGAATATCTAAAATGCAGGAAATTTAATATATTAAGTAAACTTTATAAAAAGATCAAGGCAAGGTCTCGGTGGTAGATAGAATACTAATTCTGAAATTAGAAGGAAAATTAAAAGAACCATAGAAAACTCACGGAAGTGACATGCCTTCGCACTTGAGATCCATTCTCCAGCCTCATTTTTGCACTATCTATGAAACTCCAATGGTGCTTTCATTGTAGACGGTGCAACTTCTAGTAGGATGTAAACAAATAAAGTGATTGGATATCAAAAGCATGAATGGACCACAAATCATGAAAAATTAAAATCGGAGGACCAACATGTTCACAAGCTATGGAAAAATGTTCTTCATCAAAATTTACTGCATCTTATTTCCTTTTCTGTTTCTCACAATTATGATACTCAGGAAAATGTTAGAGAAACAAAAGGATTGAAGAGACATGGAAATGAACCCCCTGCCCACTTCTGCTTCTGCCTGCTTGTCCTCGAGTCACTCACGGGCACCAAGAACTAAATACTAAAACAATCCATGGTCGTCCCAAGGATCAATAAGATCTTAAATTGTTACATGGTCGACACATGCACATGCAGACGCACCAGAGTCTATACACGAGGATGGGGAGAAGGGTAAGCAAGAAGCACCTAGAGCCGAGCTTAATTTAATTAGCTGTTTGGTTTGTGTTTTCCGTCTCCACATGCACCATTGATGTGTCTACTGTAGCCTGCAAGAAAAGACCACGAAAGTCTGATTTCCCACACGCACAACTGACAAACAAAGCCACGATGCACGCATCTGACAAACAAAGCCAGCCACACACACACCATTTGGCATGGCCTCGTCCCGTCTGAACAAGTGACAACAAAACATTGCCAGCATCGTGAAATCCAATACATTAGCAACAAGTACATAAGCAACAACGTAGATCGGGTATATGCATACTGTCGTATGCAGTAAAGGTGCCGTGGTTATTACCACCACGCTAGTTTGTACATTCTAGAACATGTGTATGGAGTGATTGTGAGGCTACAAAAAAAAGGAGTGCAATGGGTCCTTGTACGCCAAAGTATCTACATACATCTAATTAAATTCATATATCCGGTGAAGTGTGTAAGGCTGAACCAAAATGTAGAACAAAGGAGCTGCTCGATCGAGTATTTACCAAGTCCAATTCATACCAACAATGTTCAATGGTTTTGCAGTTCTGAAATTGGTCACGACCATCTTCAATCAGGAGGAGCACATCTCAAAATTAATTAAAGAAAACTTGCACAACCATTAGTACTATGAGTAACTATACTGATTGTTAGCAACCTCTGAGATTATCCTAACAAAATCTCACCCAAGCAATCCGTTGAACTCGCATAGAGAAGAACCGCCTTTTCACTGATGCTGCTGGAAGGGAAACTAATATAGAATTCAGTTTGCATGCATTTACCAAAAATGAACTGTCTAACGCATAAATTTTCTCAGTGGCGCTGCTCATAGAGAAGCTAATGCAGAATTCATTATCCAGACTAATTTTTCAAGGTCAGTATTTTTGTTAATAGTCCCCAAATTATTTTGGCTGAAGCCATCAACATGGATATGTTTAGATTGTACTAACACTTAATTATTGCCGAAATATCAGTTCAGTTAGAGGAGATGATTATAAATAACACTAAATAAGCAGTCTGCTGTTTATATGCCTTCCTGTATGATGGTCTATTTAGCAATCGCCTTTCACACAGATTAATCAGACTGTGCACATGCAAAAGGAATTTATGAGATATATAATTAACAAGTATCCTCACAAACAGATCTGTGCATCACCGATTCACACAATCATGAATATACCCATAAATCCAATCTAGCAATCACATAAGCAGGCATGCCTCTAATCTAGCAGCAGAAGAAAGAAGAAACCAAAAGAGAAATAGGAGATGCAAATGAGAAAAAATCTAAGCCAAAAAAAAGTGTGATCAGATCCACGGGTGCAGGGGCTGACCTTAACTGAAGTCACACCTGGAAGCCTCGAAGGCTCACAAACCTGCAACAACCAGGGGACTGGTGGTGGGCGCGGACGGCGAGACTAAGCAGAACGAGAGGAGGAGCTGCTGGGAGTGCTGGGGAATGAGAGAAGGGGGTCAGAGCGAGTGGGATCAAATCCAACACATAGTCAAAGTGACCAAGCGAAGAGGATTTACCTTGCTCGTCGCCGACACCTGAATCAACCACCGAGGTGACGACGAGCGGCTCATCTTGGAGAGGTGGTCGGCGGCAGTTGATGTGAGCTCCATCAACAGCTGTTTGTCCTGCTCCTGGACGACGACGGGCGCCATCGGGCTATGCAGGCATGACGCTGCGGCGCCGTGCTCGCCGACCGGGCGCGGTTGGCTGCTTCCCGTCCTCGCGTCCAAACGCGACCACTCCTCTCCCTCTCCTTGGACAGGTCTAGCAGATCGACGGAGCCGACGGGGTTCTCTCAGGTGATGCGCGCCGATGGGCGAGGACGACAACGGCGTCCAAGCCCTTCCTCTAGTAGCAAGTGCGGCAAAGTCGGAGAATTTGGGATGCGAGGAGACGGCGGCGTGCGAGAGAGGGAATAGGAGGAGACGGCGGCGTGGACTGCTGGGTTTGGGATGGGAGGAGACGGCGGCTGCCTTTGTGGGGAAGTTTCCTTTCTCTCTATTTTCACTGAGGGAGGTGTTACCTGGGGAAATTTCTCGCGTAAGATTTTTTCTATCGTCTATCGTCACGCCACAGTAAAAGTGATGACCTGGATAGCCCCAGCGTCCGCCCAGAAGTTCGCTCTTGGAGAGTGTAATGGCAGGAGGATTTTGTTGGCAGCTTCCACGTTGGGATTGCATAGGCCAAACTCGTTTCTGCTCTACGAGTGATTTTTCTGCATTTTTCTACCGTCGGCCGTGCCCGAGCTTATCCGGAACTGAAGTGCACGTGTGCTCTGTGCGTTCGTGGCATGGCAGTGGAGGAAGCTCGGGCCGGACACCTGGAGAATGAGAGAAAGAAACTTCACTCGGTTTTCGTGCGGGGACCTTAAAGATTTTCCTTAGAGCATGGTTAATAGTCTAGCCAGTCGCTGGCTATATGAACATGCCATGTCATCAAGAGTTAGTATTATTAATTAGTTATACAATAGAGTTGGCTATAAGGTTATAACCTTTTCTCACTTTCTCTCTATCTCTTTCCTCACATTAAATGCTTTTACCTAGAAGCACGCGTAGAGGCTGACTATTGAATGAGAGCCCACTCCTTCACTTTTTCCTTATCTCTCTCCTCCACATAGGCAAAAATACCATATAAGCGGGATTATAGCCCATTATTGTACTTACTCTTACGTTCACCTTGAGCTACGAGCTTCTAGAAGTGCCCGGAGATCAACAAGTGGACGTGAGCGGGATTTGTGTGTCGTGTTGCTGCTTCCCAGCTGCAGCTCAGACCATACCAAGAAGTTTCCACCATGATCGACTTTTTTTTTTGGCGAAGACGCCATGATCGACTTTGCAGGGAGGAATCACATGCCTGATGGCCTCCATGAAAGTGGCATCTACGCAAAATATAAATAAGAACCGGATAAACTATAAGCACCACCTGTTTGACGCTGGAGTTATGCCAAAATGCATTTTAGTGATCATATGGCCTTTCTTTCCCAAAAATCAAGTAAAGCCCCCGCTCAAGAAATGCAGCAAAGCAAGTCGTCTTTGGTTTGGAGCTAAGGCCATCTCTAGCCGATTCCCTATAAGTTAACGGAGTAAAACCCTTAGTGGAGTATATATACTCCACTAATTTTTTGCCGTTTCTAGCCGATCCCCTAAACTTAACGGAGTAAACTTCAATTTGATCAAATTCAAAGCAATTTAAACCGAAAGTAGCATGCATTCAAACATAGACATAGATAGTTTTGCACAACCGAACATAAAACACAAATTTAAACTAAACTAAGCTTAACTAAACCACTTTCGGTCGAATGTGAGGTCGAGCCAATCCTTCCTCGTCAGGTACGGTGTGCCGCAATTTGGGTCCGGGCCGGTGCCGTCGTCTTCGTCGTCGGGGAAGACACTCCTCCACTCATCGACGTCGATCTCCTCGTCCTCGCCGCCCATCTCGCCGCCCTCCGCGCCGCCGTCCTCGTTGCCTTCGACCTCGTCGGAGGAGGAGATAACGATAACCTCGCCGCTGGCGTCGGCAAAGATCATCTGCTCCGCCTCCACGAGCTCCGGGTGCTGCCGGCGGAGCTCTTGCATCTAGGCCTCGGCGGCGGCCTCGGCCTCGAGGCGCTCCCTCGCCTCGCGGTCCTCCCGCGCCATAGCCGAGCTCACCACCCCCGGCTCCGGCGGGACGAGGTGGACCGGAGCCGTGCCGAAGGGGAAGTTGAGCCGGGCCGCCGCGTCATGGTAGCGGACCTGCCAGCGGCCGTACTCCATGGCCGCGAGCTCGGCCGTATGGAAGCTCCCGAGCCACCACCGGGTGTGGGTCTCCCGATCCGTGATTTCGGCCACCCATGTACCCCCACCACCGCTGCCGGACCCCGAGGTAGGTCCTCGTCGGCGGCCGGGGAAATCCTCGAACCGGCGTAGGGGCGCGGCGGCGGGCGGATCGGGCGAGCGGCGACGGCGGCTCGATGAAGCGCCCGCGGAGGACGACCCGCGCGCGTGGCGGCGCGGATCCGCGCTGCGGATCGGCGGCGGGGATCGGCGGCCACCACGTCCGGCCATCGGAGAGGCGGGGGAGGGCGGGAGACGCGGGTGGGGAGAAGAGGAGGCGGGGAGACGAGAGCCGATTTTACTCGGCCGCGGAGAGGAGTAAATATACTCCGGTGGATAGGGAAGGAGTAAAAATTATACTCCACTAAGCCGTTTTGGGGATCGGTTAGGTCAAACTTAATGGAGTAAAAAGCCAAATATACTCCACTAAGTTGATATAGGGGATCGGTTAGAAATGCCCTAAGTTCCCAAAAGGTCAAAGACACCTTTTTCTCCAAGAGAGGATCAAAGTCGCTTCTTGCGGCTCTTCTGAGAAACTAGTTGTTGAGAAGAGGCAATCAATCTTCCCTCTGGCCGCTAGAGATTCAAGGCTTTGAGGTTCCGAGGCTGCTGGAGGTTATTACCATGGTCCTCATGTGGAGAAGGCTCGGTGTTACTGATGGTGCTGCTGGTCGTCAAGCTGGGTCTGGTCTGATTCCAGCTAGGGGAGATGCTCGCACTGTCGCCCCACCCTCGGCAGCCATGAAATTCATCGGATGGAATTGCCGAGGTAAAGGTAAGAGCCTTCGCAATTCAAACAAGATGGAATACCTTGCAAAAATGATGAGTTCGACAGCTGCACAGGTAACTTTTGTTTCTGAAACTCGTTCTTCTAAATGTAGAGCTGCTGATCTAAATGCTCATTTCAATACTCATGTAAGTTTTTTTG
Source organism: Elymus sibiricus (assembly GCA_039707655.1). Classification (NCBI taxonomy): domain Eukaryota; kingdom Viridiplantae; phylum Streptophyta; class Magnoliopsida; order Poales; family Poaceae; genus Elymus; species Elymus sibiricus. Next base: position 160,832,746 of record CM077674.1, on the reverse strand, counting down.
TGCCCTCGGTCGGCCTCTCTGGGGGGCTTTGGTTGATGTGGTCTGACGAAATTCATCTTGACATCAAGCTTTCCTGTAGAAATTATATTCTCGCTCTTGTTGTACATATTCCTAGTAACGTAGAGTTCCTGCTTGCCTGTGTTTATGGTGATCCCCATCATAATAGTACTGACATGATCTGGGACCACATTGCCGATTTTGTTTCTGACAACTTGGGCAAGCCTATGGTTTGTTTAGGTGACCTAAATAATATTATGCATAAAGGAGAATCTTATGGAGCTAATGTTAATTACAATCGTATGCGAGCTTTTAATAATTATGTAAAGCAATGTGGCTTGTTCGATCTGGGCTTTTCTGGTCCTGCTTACACTTGGACCAACATGAGATTTTCTTCTAGTCCTATTTTTGAACGTCTTGATCGATGTCTCGCTAATGCTGATTGGTGTGCTTTGTTCCCCAGGACAAATGTTTTCAACATGCCCATTATTCATAGTTTTAGCGATCATGCACCTATCTTACTTTCAACTGAGTCTAAATTTAAAAGGCCTCGGCTCACCTTCAAATTTGAAAATTGGTGGCCTCTTGAGGGAGATTATCAATCTGTTGCGAAGAATGATTGGGCTTCTACAGCTGCAAAACCTTTCCATGTACGCACTAACCATCTTGCAGGTACTCTCAAAGTGTGGTGCAAAATGAAAAGGCCACTTCAGCAGCAACTTGATCAGCTGCAGAATCAAATCAATGATATTCAGATGCAGCCTCTAGACCATCAGGACCATGCTCTTGAAGCGAACCTGGTAGCCCAATATGAAAGAAGCATGACAAAATTAAATGAATTCTATAAGCAAAGAGCCAAAAAGCATTCGATCACACAAGGTGACAGGAACACAGCTTTTTTCCATCAGGCAGTCACCAACAGGAGGAGAAGAAATAGGATTGTTTCCATTATGGATAGTCAAGGGCAAGATTTTTTTGACCCTCAAGATATAGCCAATGAATTTATCACTTACTTCCGTAATATCTTTCAATCTAGTTGCCCTTCACATGGTAGACCTGCTGTATTTTCTGCTATTAATCATGATGTGCAGGACTTCACAAATTCTATACCTGACAAAGAGGAGATTTGGAACATCATAAAAGAAATGAAGAAAGATGCCTCTCCAGGTCCAGATGGATTTAATGTCGGTTTCTATAGGAATGCATGGAGTTGGATAGCTGAAGATATAACCCAATTGGTCAGGACCTTCTATGAAACAGGTACTATGCCACCAAAGCTTAATGAAACTCATATAGCACTTATTCCAAAAAAACTTGTTTGCCACATGCCCTCTGACTTCAGACCAATTAGTTTATGTAATGTTGTTTACAAAATCATCTTCAAGTCTTTGGCCAACAGATTGAAGCCTCTTTTAGCTGATTATATCCATCCTTCTCAACAGGCTTTCATAGAGGGTAGAAGGATTAGTGATAACATCATTGTTGCCCAGGAGATTGCTCACTCTTTTAGTTTAAATTCCTTCAAACAAAAGTGCTTCATGTTAAAAATTGATCTTGCTAAAGCTTTTGATAGACTTGAATGGTCTTTTATTGCTGCTGCTTTAGCTCGTAAAGGTTTAAATGCCCATTTCATTAAGTTGATCCACGCTTGCATAGCTAATTCTACTTTTTCAGTTATTATCAATGGGCAGCCTTTTGGTAAATTTAAGAGTTCCAGAGGTATAAGACAGGGATGTCCTTTGTCCCCGTCTCTTTTTGTCCTTGCTGTTAATGAGCTCTCAATGGCCCTACAAGATGCACTACAAGCCAATCAGCTTTCAGGTATATCTTTAGGTCCAAACTGCCCTCCTATCCACTCGTTAATGTTTGCTGATGACTTGTTGATATGTGGAAAAGCTAATATGCAGGAAGTCCAGACTATTTCCCAAATTTTACAGCAATTTTGCCACCTTTCAGGGCAGCTCCCGAACTGGAATAAATCAGCCATTATGCTCAGTATAAACGTTTCTTTGCAGGAAAAACAGGATATCAGAAACTTATTTCCAGTGCCACATATGGATAACTCCTTCACCCACTTGGGTCATCCTCTTATTCTTCCGGCTAAGGATAGAGCTAGAGCTTATACTTTTGTGTACAACAAATTTAAGTCTAAGCTCTCTACTTACAAAGCTAATAGGCTTTCACATGCAGCTAGACTGACCTTGATCAAATTTGTGTTCTCTTCAATTCCTGTCTACTACATGTCCAACATTTTGTTTTCTAAGAAATTTCTTGCTAGGCTCACATCTATCATCAGGAATTTTTGGTGGACAGGTGTTAAGGATGACTCTACTACAAGGGCCCTATGTTTGAGAGCCTGGGCAGACATATGCACAGAAAAGAAGATAGGAGGCCTGGGAATTAGGAATCTACAAGCTATCAATCAGAGTTTTATTCTTTCTACAGCTTGGAGAATTGCTAAGGAGCCTAACAGTAATTTGGCTCTTATCCTCAAGGCAAAGTACCATGCAAATACCTCATTTTGGAGAGCAAAAGCCAATCTGCCCAAGTTAGCCTTCTGGACATCCATACTCAAGGTAAGTCATCTTCTGAGCTCTGCATCTTTTTATCAACTTGTGGATGGAAGTTCCTCCATTTGGAGCTCTCCATGGTTCTCTAAATGGCAAGATATCTATGACAATTTGAATATTCAACAACCACCTTACTCCTACCCAGCAGTGGTAAAAGATCTGTGGTCCAACAATCAAAAGGTATGGAACAGCCAGCTAGTTAATACCCTGTTTACCCCTGAAACTGCGGCTGCCATCTTGCAAACCCCTATAGTTGATTCTCCAGGCCATGATTTGCTTGTATGGAAGCTAACTCCTGCAGGTGAATTCTCAACCAAAAGTGCCTACAAGCATTGTTACAAAAATCTTGAGCTCCCTATTAATCAGAGACCCAAGCCAGTGCCACAACAGGTAATTTCTCTTCTCAATCAGGTTTGGGCAGAAAAATTGATGTTACCCAGGGTTCAAACTTTTGCTTGGAGACTACTTCGGCGAGCCCTAGCTACTGGGAAAAGAGCAGGCAAGTATTCCAAACATATAAAATCTGAGTGCTCCAGGTGTGGTGTGGAAGAAGATGAAATGCACATGTTCTTCTTATGTCACTTCTCCAAAGCGGTTTGGTTTTCGCATCCTTGGTACATCAAAACTGAATTGTTAGCTGCCACACATCACACTATACCCGATATGATACAGTATTTGCTTTCCTCCAATCACCCTCACATCTCAAATATTAATCTCTATACTTTTCTCTGGTGTTTATGGAAAGTGAGAAATGACTATTTATTCAATCGCAAGAACATTAAGCCAGAGCAAGTTTTTGTTGTATACAATGCTATTATGCAGGACACTTCACTGATGAAGGAGTTACAGGTTCAAGATTCGCCTTGGAAGGGAGATCAGGGTCAGCCAGAACAGCTAAATCTCCCTAGTGTTGTTACTTCTCAGTCTACAATAGATTTTTCAGGTACACAAATATACTCAGACGAGGCTTGGTCGTTGGAGCCAGGACAAGCTACAGCAACGGCAGGCATAGGTGTTTTTCTACAATTTAATGGGCAACTCACTGGCCATCTATACATCTCTGCTGTGTCGCCACCAGTAGAATCAGCTCTGCAGGCAGAAGCTTACGGACTGCTGTTGGCGGTGAAGATTGCAGCTCAACTACATGTGCAGGACCCGAAGTTTTTGACAGACTCTGCCATCCTTGCCTCAGCTGTTGTGGAACCTGATGTTACTAAAGCAGGTCCGTGGGCTATCCGCCCAATCTTAGCTGCTATCCAGACCACGCCTTCATTTCATCCATGCAGAATAGTCAAGGTGCACAGGAGCCTGAACTTCAAGGCACACCATCAGGCTAGACTTGCTGTCAAAGTGCAAGATAAACCTTTTAGTTCTACTTGCCTTCATTCAGATTAAGGTTTAGGTACTAATCTGGAACGATGTCCTATCTGTAATGTGCTATCAGCAATGAGTGCTCAGCCACTCAAGCTGCTATTTGTAAAGTGTGCTTAACGCCTTATTAATAAAATCCTTCTGTTCAAATAAAAAAAAAAGTCGCTTCGACAATGTTTCCCAAATCACGACCTTCTAAAATTCGCAAGGGTACGAGCAGGTGCAGGGGCATGCATCTGCATATTCTTCTAGAGTTCTTAATCTGCATCGTGATCCAAAAAACTGTGTCGGCAGAAATTGACTGAAATATGAATGTAAATTGGGAACGCACTCAATATGAGAAAATATACATGTTTATATATTATACAAATACTTTATTTAACTGTTATTCTATGTCCCTGTTCCTGTGCATGCTGTGCATCTTCTCGTTCGGTTCGATACTTTCTTTATTGTTCAACCCTGTTTGAGCCGTCCATTCACTTGCTCCACTCTGAGCTTTCAGTACTCTTCTCTTTCGTGTCATCTGTGTTTTTCCTTTCAATCTTTTGATCGTCCTTTTCTCTATTTGTTTTCCTTCTGTGGAATTATTTTGCTTTACCTGATGTCGATTGATCATTTTGTCCTGTTCTGCCGCTCCACAAGTTCATGCCATCGTTTTCCCCATCACAAATTGTTGCAGTCTTTTTGCCAACTTTTCTTTTCCTATGATACATATGTCGTCTTTGAAATATTTGTCGTTCCATTCATTCTGTTTTCTTTACATATACCATTACGATTACAAGCAGGGACGGATTCAAGGGCGCCCCCCCCTAACGATCGCGTCGCCTCGTTAATAGCGATCAGTTGTTCGCTATTTTTTCTGCTACCCAACTGTCCGTCGCTTCCTTCGCCCCCCCTGTCGCTGTGTCGTTCATAAAGCCTCGAGATCTCAACCCATGTACGGGTAAAATTTCCTAGAAGCCCAAAAGCCCAAAAGAACAAAGTATCACGCGATTCACGCAGTCCATCATAGGTGACAAAGGGGCCAATTAGCAGGGTAGCACGCAGCCACGCGCCCACGCACACACAGGTCGTGCTATTGCTTCGTTTCCCAGCCGCCTGCTGCGATTGAGATTCACGTCTGCCGCCTGCCGCTGCCTGCTATCGCCTGTGGGATCTCTGCGCGACTCCTGCGCATAGCCATCGAGAGAAGCGGAGAAGGGACGGCCGCGGGCGAGCGCCGATCCGCGGGCTATTTGCCGGTAGCCGGTAGGCCGACCACGAGGATGAGACGCAATAAAATGAGGAAAAAGGTACTTCAGTTTGATTGATAGATTCAGGCCTTCATTAGATTAGTCCGCGCGGCGCTTTTTAGAACTATATAAACGTATAGTTGGAAAAACTACAAACATTGGGAAGGAACTAGCGGCACTGTTTAGCTTGAAGAAATCATTGACATCTTTGATACTGATGCGCTCGTAAACCTGATTTCGAATTAATACATATGTAATTTTATTTTTTTATCTTAGAACAACAGACATATATTTTATCCCGCAAAAAAAATGTTATTTAGATCTGATGATATTTACTAATGTATGTGTTAATGTATCCTATGATTTCCACCCGCAAAAAAAATTGTATACTATGATTTTGATCCTTCTAGTTCTTGCCCCCCTATCATTATTTTCTGGCTCCGTCCCTGATTACAAGTTGGCTCTCACGTGCACATGGCAGAACAGCCGAACTTCTTCGCTGATCCGTTCTCTCTGGGTCAGCACACCAAGAAGTTGGCCCTCACCTGCACTACATGTACTGCACTCCAGGTTCTTTTGTAAGGGGCATAACACGCACGCAACTAGGTGGTGCGGTTTTACTTTTTCTATAATTGTTTTGCAAAATTATCACTTTTTATTTTTGCGGGTTGCAAAATTATCACTTGTTGCCCATCTACCCCTCACGCACAATTGCATGTACAGCACCTCGGGTGCAACTGCAAGGGGGCATAACACGCGCGCAACTAGGGGTGTGGTTCTATATTTATCTAGTTTTCTTTTTGCAAAATTACCAACAGTTGCATGTCTATCTCTCATGTGCAACTCCACGAGCGACAACCCCTGCAACTACTTTAATATTTTTTAAATATTCTAATATGTTAAAAATACTCTAATACGTTTCCGTGTTTTCTAAATCTATCAGAATTTAAAATACATAAATATTTGTAAAATTTATGAATTTCTAAAACAAATGAACGCTTTAAAAATTTATGAACAATTTCAGTTATATTTAACATTTTATACTTTGATGATAAAACCGGACTGGTCTTTTCAGTAGATTTTCTCTCTTTAGAGCGAACGGGGCGCAGCTGTGTCTCATCCACAGCGAGACACAAGCCAGTCCCGCCTCAAGGATTCCAGCAGCGAACAACAAACCGATCTCGCCTCAAGGACGCCCTAGTTGGGCCTACCCAAAATCCTGCAGGTACACGTACATTTTCTGTTCATTTTTTCGTTTGCATTTTTCTTTTTTCTTTTTGTTTATTTTTTCTAAACAATGTCAAAAAAAACTGGTGTCGTTGCTACTGTAACGGGCCGGGCTAGTATCTCGCTCACCAGAGGAGAGATGGAGCTCGGTCTCGCAAGGAGCGAGAAATAGCACAGGCCAGCGCAAACGCTATTTCTTGTTCTACGATATTTTATCGGGTTTTCACTGTTTTGAATCGGTTTTCTTCAGGCCTTCTCTAGTCTTCTTTGATTTTCTTCTTCAGTTTTCATCTGTTCACTCTGTTTCTTTCTTCAGTTTTCACTAGTAATCTTTAGGTTTTTTTGACACATGTCTAATTTTTCATACACGTTGTATATTTTCGTATACATCATAGACATTTTTCTATACACGTTTAACATTTCACAAATACAACCTCTGATAGTGTCAAAAAACATATATTAAGTTACAGAGGGTGTCCATGATTAACATTTTTTGAAATATATATTTGATGTCTAATTTTTTTACATATACATTTTACATTTTTTCTCTACAACTAAACATTTTTCTATATACATTTAACATTTTTTAAATACATATTTTTTTATTTAAATACCTGTTTTGAATGTCTTTTCAAATACATGTTAAAATATTTTTTGAATGATATGAAATATTTATTTAAAACAAATACTAGCATTTATGACATTTTAAAGCATTTTTCATGTCACAAACATATTTTGAAACGTGTGAACATTTCTTTTAAATAGCATTCATTTTTTTAATGATATGAAACATTTTTTAAGTGTATAACAATTTTAATAATTCTCACGTATATTTTATTGAAATGCATGAACAATTTTGAAATGTTACATAATTTATTTTCTTCAAAAGTTGAGATAACTTTTTTTACACTGCAAGAACATATTTTAAATCTGCGATGAACACGTTTAAAAATTAACTGGATTATTTTTCGTAATATAGGTATCTAATAATTTTTTGAACTATAAATAAAAGTATTAAATACGCTAGTGACGTTCACATGATGAAATCAATTGAATACTGGTCAACCTATTGCCAGTTTAAAAAAAATCTATTGTTTCACACAAACCGAGACATAGCCGCGCCCGAGAAATAGCTCTCACGGAGTGAACAACGCTAGTTGTTTTCTGTGCGAGCAACTATTGGACCGGCCACATAGGGAGCTCCTATTCGGCGCTTCAGGCCCTAGAGAAGCTCCCTGGCGCCCACGCCCCGATGCTGATGGGCCGGCCCATGTAGATTTCACTTTTTTTCCTAGTTCGCTCGATCGCATTTGATGCAAAAAAAAGAAAAAATGAAATAACTCGAAAAAAGGAAAAAATTGTGAATTCAAAAAAGTCCACGAATTTTGAAAAAAAGTTCATGAACTTAAGTTCATCGAATTTTAAAAAAGTTCATCAATTTTAAAAAGTTCATCGAATTTTAAAAAAAGTTCATCGAACATGAAAAAAAGTTCATCGATTTGAAAGAACTTCATTGGATTTTAAAAAAAGTTTATCGAATTGAAAAAAGTTCATCGAATTTGAAAAATAATTCATCAAATTTGAAAAAAAAATCATCGAAATTGAAAAGAAGTTCATATAACTAAAAGAAATTCATCGGCTTTGAAAAAATGTTCAAAATTTAAAGAAAAATGCGTATTAAAGAAAAAATAGAAAAGAAAAAGGACAAGAAAAAAAAAGAAACAAACCATGCTGAAGAGACGAATGAAAGAACAAAACGAAGTGGGTGTACATGAGCGGGTGAGTGGCCTGGGACGCGTTTGGTTGAAATCTCTGAAAGTGCCTGCATTGCATACTTGTCCCACCTCAGCCTGGCTGAGCGAAAACAGGTAAAAAACCAACATCTGCACCTAGTTTGGTTGCCCGCATCGAGACTGCCTGCATTAGGGGATTAATTTTGGCACGGTGTTTGGTGTCCTGCATTGGCTCGGCACACACAACTACATGGTGTTTGGTTGTATACACAGGATGTGATTAAGAGTTAATAGCTACACATACGCAAGCAACTAGTTCGCCACGCTGCCGTAGGACTCGGCCCCGCGGCCACCGTCGAACTTGCTCCGCCTCCCCGCGATCTCCACCTCGCCGCTTTGCACGCCGTGCGAGAGGACGAAGTGGCCTGGCGTGTGCAGCCGAAGGCCCTCGAGCACGATGGCCTTCAGGTATGGCATCGCCTGCATGTTGTTGAGCTCTAGACTGGCTTTCACCTCCTCGTAGACGTTAGTCTGGACGTCGGGGTGTTGCACAAGCTCGGAGCAGAGGGTGACCATCTAGATATCAGTGAGTTGGTGGCCGCCCTCACCAGCCACATGGACGGCGAGGAGGGAGTCGGCGTAGCACGGGGGTCGCCATCGCCGCGCTTGGCGTGGATGAGCGGGACGAATACCTCATCATGCCTCATGCGCACAACATGGATGTACATGAGTAGCTCAAACATGGCGCGTCACGGCCTCCTGGAGCTGCAGCTGCTGCTCGCTGACTCGCTGCTCGACTAATGGCCAGGCCGCGGGCGGCGCAACCACCAGCGCCACGGGCAAGGGGGGCGGCGCGGCCACCAGCGCCACGGGCACCGGGCGGGCAACGGGGCCACCAGCGCCACGGGCAGCAGGCGGGCGGGCGATGCAGCCAAAGGCCCTCGAGCTGGAGGGCGGCGGCTTCGGCTTCGCGTCCGCGGCGAGCCCCGGCGATGCCTACGACTCGCGGTGCTGGAGATCTCAGCGCCCATCGAGTTCGAGGGGTTCGTCGACGAGCCATCCGCCGCCAACCTCACCCGGCTACTGGAGAAGGTCGACCCACCTGTGGAGGCCCCCTCGTCGGCTCCCGCGCCTGCGCCGTCCCCTAGGATGCGCCTCTAAGCTCCCCGCCGGTGCCGCCACCGGCCAACGCCCCATCGGAGGCCGCGGATGATCACGATCACAAGGACGAAATTAAGCATTTACGGTCAACGAAACTATGAACCGATCGCCTGAATGGAACCATAACATCGATGTGCATCTTTTTCATGTAGAGCTTATCTCGAATCAAAGCATCGTTGTGTAGATCGGAAGGGATGAGGAATAAGGGGATTAGAGAGGAGCTTACTGGAGGTAGGAGAAGATAGCACGTACAGGCTGCATAGTAGCTCGCATCCCTCCAGCATCCTCTCGTGCAAGGGGCCCACCCATGTGCGCTCGATGTGGCTCACCTCAGCCTGGCTCGCTGGAAACGGCCGATTTGAGCGTTCCCAGCGAGACAGGCCCAGAGGTGCTTTAAGTTTCGTGCTATGCGGGCCCAATAGTGAATGCAGTCAACCAAACGGCCCAAAATCTTCCCGCACGACCCTGGTTGAGGTATATGCAGGCTACCAAACGCATCCCTGGTGGTTGCTGCGCTCCCTTCGAACTATGAGGTCGGCAGTTTCATCCCCCAGGCAGCACCTTTTCTATATTCAGTGTCGTACGCACCGGAAACAACAGAAACTATATCTCGCATTAAGCGAGATGAAAGGATCTCTCATTGAAGCGTCTACAGTAATCGGCCCGGCCCACTATAGCGTAGTTAAAAGTTGAAAAAATGGTGCGAGCGGGGATCGATCCCAGGATCGACTTGTAAGGGCATCTCCAAGGCGGACCCGCAAACCTCCCGCAACCGTCCGGACCGCGCTGTCCGGACCGCGGAAGCCATCCAACGCTGACCTGTATCGGTCCGCGGGGTGGTCCGGACACGATTTCTCCCGCAAATTGGAGACAAAAGTGTGGGAGGTTTGTAGGAGTCCAGACACCCGAAACGTAGGACTCCGACACCCCCGGCCCACCCAATCCCCCCTCCCGGTCTCATTTCCTACCACTCCGCCCCTTCTCCCCCTTGCTTTGCATCCGCACCCTCCACCTTCGTCGCCGTTGTTGTTCGTCTCCGGTGGCCATAGAGGCATTGCCGGACGCCCGCAACCAGCACCGACGCGCCCGCTCGCCGTTCCGACAGAGCTTTCCACCCTGGAGCCGTTTGTACCCAGGTACACTCCACCCCCTGTCGACGACCTCCATTGCGGACACCACGTGTGGCAGGTGTTCGGTCAAATGCCATTGAGCTTATTTTCAAATGCTATGTCGTTTTTTAGAGTATGAAGGATGGTGAGCTACTCAACCATGGAGGATGAGTTGTTGTGTGATGCGTGGTTGGCCGTATCCACGGATTTCATAGGCAAGAGCAGAGGGGAGCCCTTCTGGGAGCAAGTGCATGAAAAGTTTCACGCACGAAAGCACATTGCGCCCTACGACATGTACATGTAGGATCGAAAGTATGTCTAGAGGGGGTGATTAGACTACTTGACCAAATAAAAACTATCATTTTCCCAATTTTAGTATGTCAAGTGAAGTAACACCCTACACATGCAATTCTAAGAGTATAGCAGCGGAAAGTAAAACATTGCACATGTAAGTAAAGGAGGGGATCGGAGATTTCAAACGCAATGAAGACACGATGATTTTTGGCGTGGTTCCGATAGGTGGTGCTATCGTACGTCCACGTTGATGGAGACTTCAACCCACGAAGGGTAACGGCCGCATGAGTCCACGGAGGGCTCCACCCACAAAGGGTCCACGAAGAAGCAACCTTGTCTATTCCACCATGGCTTACGTCTATGAAGGACTAGCCTCACTCGGGGTAGATCTTCACGAAGTAGGCGATCTCCTTGCCCTTACAAACTCCTTGGTTCAACTCCACATGATCTTGGAGGCTCCCAAGTGACACCTAACCAATCTAGGAGACACCACTCTCCAAAAGGTCATAGATGGTGTGTTGATGATGAACTCCTTGCTCTTGTGCTTCAAGTGATAGTCTCCCCAACACTCAAACAACTCCTCACAGATTTGGATTTGGTGGAAGAAGGATTTGAGTGGAAAGCAACTTGGGAAAGGCTAGAAATCAAGGTTCAATTGGTAGGATTGGAATATCTTGATCTCAACACATGAGTAGGTGGTTCTCTCTCAGAAAATGTATGGTGGAAATGTAGGCACGTTCTGATGGCTCTCTTACTTGGTAAGAGGGTGGTGGAGGGGTATATATAGCCTCCACACAAAATCCAACCGTTACACACTTTTGACTCAACTCGGTGGCACCGACTGGAAATCTTGGTGAGGCCGACCTGTGCAAAAGATGTGAACTTTTGAAGTTTCGGTGGGACCGAATGGAAACAACTCGGAGCGACCGATGTGCAATGGTAGGGCAAACCTCGTTTCGGTGGCACCGATTGCAACATCTCGGTGAGACCAAAATAATTGCAACAAGGCAACAGAAAGTTGGTCAAGCCATCTCGGTGGCACCGATTGCAAACTCGGTTAGACCGAAATAATTGCAACAGATGACAGAGAGTTGGCCAGGCCATCTTGGTGGGACCGAGATCCATATCGGTGGATCCGATTTGTTAGGGTTTGGCTTGTGGCACTGTCTTGATGAACTCGGTGGGTCTGGATGAATAGGATTCGGTGGAACCGAGTTAGACTTTGGAAATTTGGACAAGTTTGGATGGAGAAAGTGGCTGAGGGTTTTGGAGCAACATCACTAAGCACTTGAGCAAATAGATCATTATCAAAACCTCATCCCCTTTTAATAGTATTGGCTTTCCTATGGACTCACTGTGATCTTGGATCACTAAACCAAAAATGAAGAGTCTTGAGCTTTTGCCAATGTATGTCCTTATCATTTTGAGGGGTCCACATTCCCTAGTCCTTGCCATGCCAATCATTGAACTTCCTAAAATCTTTCACTTGAATGTTTATTAGTTCAATGAGATATATGTTGTTATGAATTACCAAAACCACCAAGGGAGCAAATGCACTTTCAATCTCCCCCTTTTTGGTAATTGATGACAACATATAGATCAAAGCTTCGATATAGGATATAATCAATGAATAGTATCGTCGCTTTGAGAAGTATGTGATAAGCAAGAGCTCCCCCTAAATTTGTGCATTATTTAGAATTTGCGTTTGAATGCAAATGCACAATCGATTAGGATCATGGGTTACTCTTCCATGTCACATACAACTTGGTGGAGCGCACACAATGATATGAGTGGAATAGTAAGCACGCATCACCAAAACACATGTGAATGATCATACATAGATAGAGATAAAGATAACCAATGTGCATAACATGTATTGTATGATCAAACACACAATCAACCAACGTAGTCTCAAGCATAATGAACCAAAGTAGCAAGCACAAACCAAACACTCTCAAAGAAAATCAATGAAGCAAAAGACAAGACGCTCTCTCTCGAAGCCTAATGATCTATACAAATTCTCCCCCTTTGGCAACAAGTACCAAAAAGCTCGAATAGGTATAGAGCTACTCGTCACTCTAGGCACGATCTCCGGCAGCTCCTGGAGGTGAAGATCTCTGGCTGGCAGCTCCGGTGTGCGTAGACGGCATTGAGATCACTGCGTCTGCAAAAGCTTCGGCCGAAGTCTGCTGTGCTGGTGGAGTGGACACTGGCGGTGGAACGGATGGAGCAGCAGCTGGGGCAGAAACAGTAGTTCTCACATCTGCAGTAGGTACAGCGGCAAACCTTGGTGCCCTAGGCAATGACTGAAACCTGTCTGTGGTTGGTCTCTCATCACCACTGTCAGACTCTCTGAGTCTGTCCACATCTCTCTGAAGTGTCTCTACTGTTGTCTGGATCTCTGTGACTTTCACATCAAGATCATAAAACTTTGTTTCCACAATCCGCTCTAAGCTTGCCTGATTCTTGACAAGATTGGCCAGACTTTGTTCAATCCTCTGGGTAGCTTCTAGCAGATAAGTCATTTGATCCGACTTGGTCTTGAGCTGAGCTGTAGATGAGCTAGGGGCTGATGCTTCCTTTGCTGCTTTAGTTGCTTCAATCTTTGCCTGTGCCTCAGAAGAAGTAGGGTGAGATGGATCCATCACCACTACATTATCCTCAAACTCAGGAAACAATGGAAGGTGCTCTCAGTCAAGAAGATATGTGCTCGTTCCAACCTTGGAATTGATGAGCAACTGAATGTCCGGAGCAAAACCACATGACCTCTTTTGGTCAGCTGCTGTCCTCTTTATGGTCTCTTCAATTAGAGTCATGACTTTGAATTTCTGAGGAACATCAAACAGGCGCAGCATGTTGATGGAGTGGCCACGTATCATCTTGTCATCTCCAGATTTGGGCATCAAGGTATGCCTCAAGATAGTGTTGGTGGTGGCCAAACCAGGTAGTAAATGCTTCACTGACCCTAGCTTGTGTGTCTCAAGATCCTTCTCTGGTATAGGCTTGTACATATTCTTCATGGTATTGTGATCTTTCTTGGGCTTGGCATAAACATCAATATCATCCTCTTCTTCCTTAGGAGCTTCAAGAAGAGCAGCCCACTCAGTGATAGAAGACTGGTATCTCACACCTTCAGTCATCCACACTATCTTCCCATCTGGATAGAAATATGCTGTGGAATAAAATTGCATGATCATTTCATCACTCCATGATGTAAGCTTCCTTCCTATGAAGGTATCAACTCCAGCAAGCTTGAAACTCTCATGAACATGAGGAAAGTTGTCCTCATTCTCATCAATGTACTCCCACTTGACCCATCTCATGTCACTGACTATTGGTTTCTTGTCTAGCAACACTGTCTCATAAAAGTCTTGTTGCTCTCGAGTGTGAAACCTATAGTCACAAGCTGTTCTTCTCCTGATAGAGTAAGGATCACTCTCTCTCTCCATTTCCTCAGACCATTGTCCCTTCTTGCCTTCATATCCTCTGCAATAGCGTGAGTGTCATCATGATCAGGCAACTTTGGCCTTAGCTTCTTGAGCACTAGTGGCTCATCATCAACCTCAGCTTCAGGCACTGGGGCCTTGTTCTTCTCTTTAGCTGAAACATCTCTTGTGGTTCTCTTGGGTCTGGTTGTTGTAGCTTTCTTAGTCTTGGAGGAGGTGTTGGATTTCATTGCACTTGCCATAAGCTTTTGTTGCTTTGCAGGAGGTGGATTTGCTGGTTCTTCCTCTTCATCATCAGTTGCATCATCTCTCCTCATGGAGGTTGGCTTGAAGATCACATGGGCAGTTTGTTTCCTCTCTCTCTTCTTGCCTGCAACTTTTGCTTTTGAGCCACTTGGCTCCTCAAGTGTGAGTGTCATTCATTTCTTGGTTGCAGATGATTCTGACATCTTTCTTGTAACTCCTCTTTCTTTCCTTGTGCCATATTCCTTGGCAACAACTGCTGGCTTCTTCTTTTTGGAGGTAGCTTCCTCAGCTGCAAAATCCTCATCATCATCATCAGAATTTCTCTTCTTCCTGGATCTGGTGGCTGCCTTGGGCAATTCTGGAGAGCTCCTTTCTCCTTCATAGTAACTTTCCTCAAGGCTTGACCCTGCACTTAGCTCTGCTGCTTGCTCTGACATGTTCTGGCTATCACTTGCTTCAGACATCTTGCAAACAGACCCTGTGAATAGTTTGGTATGGGCAGAGTAGATGAGTCATCACAAAAAACAGCTGGTTTTTGAAAAATATGAGTTCAAATCTTAGTTTCAACTTTTCACAGAAGGGATTTCGGATCCTCCGAGTTGATCATTTCGGTGATACTGAAGCACTCAACAGAAACTTGGCACATAGTTTTGGTCAAACCGATTTGTTGCTCGGTATCTCCGATATGCTAGGGTTTCACAGAAACTTACTTTCGGTCTCACCGATTCGTACAACTCGGTGGCACCGAGGAGTACTAGTGCAATGGCTAAAGCCAAATCAGTGACTCCGAAAATTTCAATTCGGTTGGTCCGAGATGCATTCTACGAAAACTTAAACCTAAATTTTTTGCTCGAATCTGTTCTAAGGAATTTTATATGAGGAAAGAGTAGTGCAAACTGTGGCATGAATCATGGCGAATACCCTAGTGCATAGAATCAGAAATTGAAGCACAAGGGGATCAGATTTTACCCTAACTTGGCGCAAATCCTCTACGGCGGCAACGGAGGGAGAGATTCCCGTTGACGGCGACGGAATCCAACGCCGAAGGCACGCTGGACGCAAAGGCGACAGTCCGGAGACCTGGCGACAACAGCAGTGGGGCGCGGGTTCGAAGGGTTTTGAGAAATTTCAGTCAAACGGACCCGCTGGATATATATACCCACTGGTTGTCGGTGGCTCCGATTTGAAGTGAATCGGTGGCACCGAGATGAGCAACTACTTGCAGTTAGGCGTATCGGTGGCTCTGAGACAGTTCATGTCGGTTGCACCGAGATAGAAAATTTGATCAGTCTAAATGGTTTTGGTGAGACCGAATGAGAGTGGGTTGGTCTAACCGAAAAACATCCAAAAGGTTTTGGAGTTCAGTCCTTGTCAGATCGGTGACTCCGAGTGCGCCTCACCCGGAGGGTCCGAAATTGACTTGGTCAATTTTTGTGATATAGCAAGAATAGAATTTGAGACAAGAAAGAATAGATAGCTAGATAAGGTTCCTAGGCATTCTTGTACATCCACTTGGCCAAAAAAACCAAGACAATCAAAACAACAAATGGATGTCCTTGAATGAAGAAAAATATGCATAGCAACATGCTCACACAATAAGATAGCAATTGAAATATGTGTGAAACGTGCACAACCAATTCTAGCATCTATCAAGCAATGGGCGATGACATAGTCATCTATATACGAGTATATTGACTTAGGAGTCAAATGAGAACATTTGATCATAGGTCATACTCATCGTTTAAGCACAAGTGGGGTTACCGCTTTTACATAAAGCATTAATGTGTTCACACCATTAGAGTTGCTTTAGCTCAAGTCTTAGAGCAAAGCTCCCCCTAGATGTGATATCCCCCCAAAGAGAGATGAACTAACCTTGGGTTTTGTCGATGATGACTTCATGTAGATGTTGAAGATGTGGATGCTCAATGTTGATGTAGACCATCAAGAGTTGGGAGCAATCCTTGGAGTTTTGCACTTTCAATACCTACATGGGTTAGTCCCACACAAGGAACATACAAAGATATCCATATATATAGAGTGAAATGCACATATGATGATGTCCATGAATGCATTGAATACCTTGTCCCTTGACTTACCAACAAGAGGGTTTGTGACTCCATGAACTAGTGCAAAATGTTGAAGTTGATTGCACAAGTTCTTGTCATAAATGAATGTGAGTGAAGTTTGTTGGCGGAGTCACCCTCAAGAACTCTCTAGTTCTTCTTCTTTGGGACCCACATCAACTTGATGGGAATCCTTGGAGTTGTAGTAGCACTTGATGAAGTAGAACTTGATGAAGTCTTGGGAACCCACTTGACCAAGGCTTGAGGTGCTTCTTCAAATGAGTCAATGTCCTCTTGAAGCTTGTCCTTGCCTTTTAGCTTGTGGTCTTGTGGTAAGAAGATCATCTTGAGTTTGTGTTCCCTTGAAGGAAGTAGGATCTGTGGGATCAAGGAGATAGGTCTAGAGGGGGGGTGAATAGACACTTAACCAACCAAAGTTGCAGATTTTAATTTCTCTTGAAACTTAGGCAGATTTTGGCAAAAGTTAAGATCACTCCAATACTTTCTACACAAGCATATCTAGAGATTGAGCAGCGGAAATAGTAAAGCATGCAAGATTACGGAAAGTAAAGGGGTAGAGTATGGAAGATCAAACGCAATGAAGACACGGTGGTTTTTGGCGTGGTTCCGATAGGTGGTGCTATCGTACGTCCACGTTGATGGAGACTTCAACCCACGAAGGATAACGGCTGCGCGAGTCCACGGAGGGCTCCACCCACGAAGGGTCCACAAAGAAGCAACCTTGTCTATTCCACCATGGCTTACGTCCACGAAGGACTAGCCTCACTCGGGGTAGATCTTCACGAAGTAGGCGATCTCCTTGCCCTTACAAACTCTTGGTTCAACTCCACATCATGTCGGAGGCTCCCAAGTGACACCTAACCAATTTAGGAGACACCACTCTCCAAAAGGTAATAGACGGTGTGTTGTTGATAAACTCCTTACTCTTGTGCTTCAAATGATAGTCTTCCCAACACTCAAACAACTCCTCACAGATTTGGCTATGGTGGAAGAAGGATTTGAGTGGAAAGCAACTTGGGAAAGGCTAGAGATCAAGGTTCAAATGGTAGGAATGGAATGGCTTGATCTCAACACATGAGTAGGTGGTTCTCTCTCATAAAATGTATGGTGGAAGTGTAGGCACGTTCTGATGGCTCTCTCTACTGAGAAGCGAGTGGTGGAGGGGTATATATAGCCTCCACACAAAATCCAACCATTACACACTTTTGACCCAACCCGGTGGCACCGAAACCATAATCTCGGTAGCACCGAACTGTGTAAAAGATATGAACGTTAGGAATCTCGGTGGGACCGATAGGAACAACTCGGATGGACCGAAGTGCAATGGCTAGGGCAAACCTCATCTCGGTGGCACCGATTGCATCAACTCGGTAGGACCGAAGTGAAGCAATAAGGCAACAGAGAGTTGGCAAGCCATCTCGGTGAGACCGATTTGCAAAACTCGGTGAGACCAAAGTGAGTGCAAACGATTACAGAGAGTTGGCAAGGCCATCTCGGTGGGACCGAGATCCATTTCGGTGGATCCCATTTGTTAGGGTTTTGGCAGTGGCTAAGTCTATGTGAACTCGGTGGCTCCGGATAGAAAATTTCGGTGGGGCCGAGTTGGAATGTAGGTTTTGGACATATTTGGATAGAGAGAGTGGTTGAGGGTTTAGGAGTACTGTCACTAAGCACTTGAGCAAAAAGACCATTAAGCAACACCTCATCCCCTTTTAATAGTATTGGCTTCCCTATGGACTCAATGTGATCTTGGATCACTAAACCAAAGATGTAGAGTCTTGATCTTTTGCCAATCCTTGTCCTTAGCATTTTGAAGGGGTTCCACGTCCTCTTGTCCCTGCCACGCCATTGTTGAACTTGTCTGAAATTCACTAGATAAAAGCATTAGTCCAACAACATGTATGTTGGCATAAATTACCAAAACCACCAAGGGAGCAAATCTGCTTTCAATCTCCCCCTTTTTGGTAATTGATGACAACATACATCAAAGCTTCAAATAAAGATTTAGCAGAAGTTTGTATGAAAGCTTTGAAGAAGACATGTAGCATGTATAAGCTCCCCTGAACTCCCCCTGAAGATGTGCATATAAAATGATGATATCACATGGGAGATATACATGCAACATGTATCTTGGCTATATGCATCAGAGCAATATATATGGCATTTAGGTATCCACGTGTCCATGATTTTCTTCTTGCAAACAATATATACTAGCAAGAGGTCAATCATGTACATGAGTGTGATGCATATACTTACCTTGAAGTTCTTGATCAAGTACCTGAAGAAATACACTTGAGAAAATAAGGTTAGATAGCACAAGATAATTTCTTCAAGAAAAGACACAAGATCAATAAGAAACCAAGATTGGGATGACATGTAGAAGGGAGTATCACTAGGTGAATACTTCTTTGAAGCAGACATGTCCCCAAAAGAAATAGTTGTCTCCCCTTAAAGAACTTCCTCTCCCCCTGAATCAGACATTGGATATTGGGAGTAGGTAGGGTGAGAAAACTGTAAACAACAACCAACAAAAACTGATCATGTTTCTCCCCTCTTAGAAACATGTAGCATTCTCTCCTCTTGTAAGGTGCATATCTTTTGTAATGGTAAGCTTTGATGTGTATTTCTCTCTCCCCCTTTGACATCAATTTCCAAGAAGGGTCTTCAAGGTTATTGATCAAGTGGGTGTGGTCCTTGAGAAACACAGCTAGCCAATGAGTGACTCTAGATGCAAGTAGAGGGTAAGAATCATTGAGTGGAGCTGGAGAAGAAAAACTCAGGAAATATTTGACAGAAAATTCCTTAGATCAGCAAAATCGGTGACACCGAGTTGTATCAATTCGGTGGAACCGAGTTTGATGCAATGGAACAATGTGTCAACTCAGCTCACTAGGCGACGGAATTCTCACAAAGATTTGCAAGGAATTTGCTGCGAAACAAGCTAAATGAAAAGATACAGAAAAGAAGCAAAGAAACGTCTAGATGAAGTTTTTTTTTTAAATAGAAACACTCTAGCAAGAAGAGAACAAACAGAAGAAACACTAGAGAACTTCATCTAGATGGGTCGGCGACTAGGTCACCTATGTTAGAGTATATTGACTTAGGAGTCAAGTGAGAACACTTGATCATAGATCATACTCATCGTTTAAGCTCGAAATGGGGTTGCCATTTTCACCTTTAAGCATTTCAATGTATTCACATCTTGTTGAGTTGCTTTAGCTCATGTCTTTGAGTAAAGCTTCTCTTAAGATGTGAGAACTTACATTGGGATTTGGTGGTGATGTCCATCATGTAGTTGAACTTGAAGTGGATGCTCATGAATTGAAATTTGGAGCTATCCTATCATTTGTAGTTCATCTTCCTACATGGGTTAGTTTTGCAAGGAACAACATGTATATCCAAAATGACTAGAATGAAGTATATCTCAAAAGTTTGTCAAAGGATATGTTTAGGTTGTCTTGTTCCTTGTTCCACCATCCATTGTTGATACTTGGGTTATACAAGATTGCTTGAGATAGGAGTGAGACGCAATCTTGTGGCATGAAGCTTGTCCAAGTACCTGCAAAAAGTTAGATACAATACAAGGGAGCAAAATGTCCAAGATATAAGATGATCATGAAGTAACATGGATTAGTCAAGAATGCTCATGCCCTTGTATGCATTCACATGAACCTCTAGTTCATGTTTGAAGTATCAATGATGTTCAACTCACTTCTCAAGTGACAAAACACTTTCTCATCAAGGGGTTTGGTAAAGATGTCCGCCAATTGTTTGTCGGTACGAACATGTTTAAGGTCAATGTCACCTTTCTCAACATGATCTCGAATAAAATGGTGACGAACCTCAATATGCTTAGTTCGAGAATGTTGCATGGGATTGTGTGCTATCTT
Source organism: Elymus sibiricus (assembly GCA_039707655.1). Lineage (NCBI taxonomy): Eukaryota > Viridiplantae > Streptophyta > Magnoliopsida > Poales > Poaceae > Elymus > Elymus sibiricus. The sequence continues at coordinate 160,812,386 of CM077674.1, read as the reverse complement.
AATAGCACTCTCATTGTTACATAGCAGTGGTACATGTTTCACATGCACTCCATAGTCTTTAAGAGTTTGTGTCATCCATAGTAATTGAGCACAACATGATCCCGCGGCAATGTATTCCGCCTTGGCAGCAGATAGTGATACGGAATTTTGTTTCTTGGAGGACCAAGACACAAGAGATCTACCAAGAAATTGACATGTACCCGAAGTGGATTTTCTGTCAACCTTGTCTCCGGCATAGTCCGAATCGGAGTAGCCAACAAGATTAAAAGAAGATCCTTTGGGATACCATATGCCAAAGTTTGGTGTATGTAACAAGTATCTCACAATTCTTTTCACCGCCTTAAGGTGACACTCTTTTGGTGCCGCTTGGTATCGTGCACACATGCACACACTTAGCATAATGTCGGGACGGGAGGCACATAGATATAGCAATGAACCAATCATAGATCGATAAACCTTTTGATCAACCAGTTTGCCATCCTTGGTCAAGTCAAGATGTCCACTTGTGGGCATGGGAGTTTTCATACCTTTACTCTCTTGCATGTTGAACTTCTTAAATAAGTCCTTGGTATACTTTGTTTGAGAAATGAAGATACCCTCCTTAGTTTGCTTGATTTGCAAACCAAGAAAGAATTTGAGTTCACACATCATAGACATCTCGAACTTTTCCGACATCAACCTTCCAAACTTTTCACTAAAAGAGGGGTTAGTAGATCCAAAGATAATATCATCAATATAAATTTGGCATACAAATAATTCTCCATTAACCCTCTTAGTGAATAAAGTTGAATCAATCTTCCCAATTTCAAAACCTTTGTCAAGAAGGAACTTTGTCAAGCATTCGTACCAAGCTCTAGGGGCTTGTTTAAGACCATAAAGAGCTTTACGAAGTTTGTACACATGATTAGGTTTCTTGGGATTCTCAAAGCCGGGAGGTTGTTTAACATACACTTCCTCCTAAATTTCACCATTTAAGAAAGCACTTTTAATGTCCATTTGGTAAAGAGTGATATCATGGTGATTGGCATAAGCAAGTAAAATGCGAATGGACTCAAGTCTTGCAACGGGGGCATAGGTCTCACCATAGTTCATACCTTCGACTTGTGTTTAACCTTGTGCTACGAGACGAGCCTTGTTGCGTACCACTTGTCCATCTTCATCTTGCTTGTTCCGAAACACCCATTTGGTTCCAATGATGTTTTGCTCTTCCTTAGGCTTCTCAACCAATGTCCAAACTTGGTTTCTCTCAAAGTTGTGTAGCTCCTCGTGCATTGCACTCACCCAATCGGGGTCCTTGAGAGCATCTTCGACCTTCAAGGGTTCAACACTAGAGATGAATGAGTAATGCTCACAAAAGTTAGCTAAACGAGTTTTAGAGCGAGTGATTCTCTCGGATTGGATTTCTCCAAGTATTTGTTCGACGGGATGATTCTTGTCGATTCTTGCTCTAACTCGAGGTAGCGTTTTCTTGGGTTGTGGTGAGGCTTCGTCATCATCATCATCTTCTTCTTCTTCGTTGATGTTGTCGTTGTTTGCTTGTGGAGGTGGAGAAGAAGGTTGAGGTGGATCATCTTGTTGCACTTCCTCATTCCCATCGTCTTGAGGTGTTCCACTTGTGGATGCCTCCATATCAACTTGTCGTTCACCTTGATGTGAAGTTGGGGCTTCCACTTGAATAGACGAGTGTCGGTACCAAAACCGGCAGATCTCGGGTAGGGGATCCGAACTATGGGTCAAGGAGTCGATGGTAACAGGGAACGTAGAGACAGCGATTTACCCAGGTTCGGGCCCTCTCGAGGAGGTAATACCCTACGTCCTGCTTGATTGTATTGATGTGATTGTATGAATGTTACAGAGCTGATCTACCTCGAGATCGACTAGGCTAAACCCTAGGTAATGGATATGATCCTCTACGGACTAAACCCTCCGGTTTATATAGACACCAGAGGGTCCTAGGGTTACACATAGTCGGTTACATCAGGGGATAAACAGGCTAGCCACGCCAACTGTTCCTTGGAGGAGACGCCAAGTCTTCGAAGGTTTCCTTCTGACACACGGGGTCGCCCATAATCCGGCCTTCCATCGACGAGTAGAGAGCGGCCCATCAGTCCGGCCCATGTAAGATAGGCCGACGGCCCGAGTACCCCCTAGTCCGAGACACCCTCAGTAGCCCCCGAACTAGCCTCCAACGCCGAGGTTGACAATCTTCGGCAGCTTCATGCTTCAATGGTCTTCGGCTTGGGTGGCGAGTTCCTCCCTTTACTTGTATTTGATCTAACAATAATTCGGCCACCAATAGTTCGGTCGCCAAAGAATCCTCCAATTGGCGCGGCATCGTGGGGCCCGCCATACTGCTTTTCTTTGCCCTGAATCGAATGATGACCCTCGATGTCTGCGCACCCATGGAATGCGAGTGGACCGATGGGTTTTTACAAAAATGCCCCTCTTTCGGGGGCAGTCAATGCCCTTTTAATAGGCCAAGGGCGCGGAGGTTGACGCACCCCACCCCCTGCCATTCTTCCTCACGTCCTCGCGAGGTCGCGACCAGCAAGCAATGGCGAGCATCCCAGGCTCTTCCTCACGCCCTCACGGCCCCCGTCAAGGTGATTGGGCGAGCTGTTCCGTATCCCTCATGCGTTTACGCAAGCTCGAGACGCAAGGATATCTCCATGCTTCAGATCTCGCATCCACCCGTCCCGGATTAACTTCTGCAGGCGAGGAGGCCCTCGCGGAGAACTTTCCTTCCCCTCACAGGGAGGAAAGGGTGTGCTTCGTGCCCTTCCTCTTGCGAGGGATGGGTTTCCCCATTCACCCCTTCTTGAGGGGTTTACTAGAGTTCTACGGGATTCAGCTCCACCACCTTACCCCCGGATCGATCCTCCATATTTCGGGCTTCGTCGCTTTATGCGAGATGTTCTTGGGCTGCGAGGCGCACTTCGAGTTGTGGAGGAAATTCTTCTGCCTAGTCCCCCGCACCCGGGAAGGGGTTATCTACGAGGTCGGCGGAGCCGAAGTATGGCGCGTCGCCGGGACAGAATACCCTGTTGGGACTCCGAAGAAGGATACCGAAGAGTGGACTTTGGAATGGTTTTATATCGAAGACGTCCCTTTATTCGATCCAGTTCGAAGGGGTCTACCGGAATTTTCATTGGCTTCTCCAACGAAGCGGTTCAACTGGCGCCCGAAAAGTGATTCCCAAGAGGAAAGTGCCGAGGTAGCTCGGCTGGCCGCTCAAGTGAGGTGGTTAGCCCATAACGGACTAACCATTGTTGACGTGATGGCGATAGCTATCGCTCGATGTGTCTAGCCTCTCCAACAGAGAATTCATCCGCTATGGAACTACAACGGGGAGGACGACGCAGCCCGGTACACCCGGAAGGGGCCTGCCAACCAGGCGGCGATAGCCGCCATACTAGCTGATTTGTTCAAGGGGGAAGAGCAAGAGTTTGCTCGGCTAAAGCTCAAGAAAGGCTTCTCGATGTATGAACCCATCGAAATGGTGAGTTCGACCACTCTTTATAGTTCGGATATCACTCCAGAATTGTCATAATCGGATCTTCACCTTGTCCGAACAGAGTTGGAGGCGATGGATCGAGACGGTAAGCTGCCCTGCTCCTCAACCGGAGAACTATGCCCGTAATGATGACCCCGGGTTCCACGACGATCCCGAAACATCAATCATATTCGAGGAGGGGGTCTTCTACCAGGAGAGCCTTGACGGTTCTAAGGTGGCCCTTTTTGCTGATCATCCCGGGGCGCTCCCCTCCTCCGCTGTAAGTGACCAATGGGCTTCTTCTCGAAAGAAACGCTCAGCCGCTGCAGGCCCGAATACACTGACACCTACTCCCAAGGGCCGCCGCACGACGCGCCGAACAGCCACGAGAGCGGCACCAGCGGTCCCGACGACGAGTAGTCGTGGGGTGACCAGACGCGCAGCCCCAACGAGAGCTACATCATCGGCGCCCCGCCCGAAGAGGTAACGCATTCGCCGTACCGTCATAGCCTCTATCTTCAACATCCACCGAATATGCCAATAATTTTCTCCATGGTGTTCTGTAGACGATGTGTGGAACCGCCCTCGGCTGGGGATGTTGAAGAAGCACCGAGGGGCGACTCAAACCCGAGGTCACCAGCTGTAGCCGGAGTTACTCCGGGGGTCCATGCCGAGGACGAACCTCCCGAGGACTCAGGTGGCGTCTCGGTCACTAACTCCGAGGTTGAAAGTGTGATGAATCATCGGCGGCGTAAGGCGTTACTTCGGCACTCCGTGCTTTCTGATCAAGAGTTCAATGCCCTTAGCTCGGTAGACGCGTACCTCGGCGCTGCCCGAACGGGACTTGAAGGGGCCGTGAAGCTCATGTCTACCAATATGCAGGTTATGGTATTAGTTTTGATAACTAGTATCCAACCCAGTAGCCCCCGAGCCTTAATTTGGGCGGGACGGCCGAAGTAAGGGTCTGATATTTAGAATGCCCTGCTGTTGTGCAGACTGTTCGGGAGAAAAACAAAAAGCTGTCCGAGGACCTCAAACAGGCACGAACAGAATTAGAGTCTGTGAAGGCCGAGCTAGAGGGTGTGAAGAAATTCACCGGAGAGGCACATGGTAAGTGCCGAACTCAAAGTTATTTAAGAAAACTTTGAGGGAACACCTCTGTTAATGAAATATGATTCCATAGCAGCCAAGTCGATAAATCAGCTGCAGAGGGATCTAGAAATCACCAGGGAAGCTCAAAGGTATGCGGAGTCGCAGCAAGAAGCTGGCTACCGGGTGCTTTCCTGAAGTCATGAGGAGAGGGATAAGCTGAAGGCGGAAGGCGAACAACAGGCCCACGAAATCAAAAGCCTAAAGGCTCAACTAACCCAATCCCAAGAGGAAAACCAGAGACTGAAAACAGGCATGTTCGGTGAGTGCGACCCAGTTGTTTTAGTTCATAAACTGTTCGGGTAGACAAAAATATGAACAACGCCGCGTCTCATTGCAGTTCTACTGACCGGGCGCCTCGACGGGGAGGCCGGCTCTTTTGGGCAGGATCTGCTGAAGGAGCTATCCGCCTTGCACGAGCGAGCCCGAAAGGCCATGAAGAGCATGTCCAAAGCTCTGTGGCCCGGCGAAGCGGCTCCGGAAGGGATGGCCGAACTCGCCAGTCGATTCAAAGGAGCTCGGCGCCGCCTGGAGCTATGGAAGATATCATCTTGTCGTGAGAGAGCACGGGAGGCGTGGGCGATGATCAAGACCCGTTTCACCAAGCTGGAGCCGGGTCACTTAGCGAGGGTTGGGCCGGTAGGGCCAGATGGGCAGGAAGTGCCCGTGCATCTGGTATATGACCAGGTCATGCCCGCAGCTCGGTTGTCCCAAGCAGATTGTGCTCTCGATACCATAATAGATGGTCTTGAGCAAGATTAATTGTTCGATTCTATGTATCTATGTACTTGACATCGAATAATCTCCGATCCGTGCAAAAAACGTTTGTCTTAACCGGCCATCGGCTTCCGCCTCCTCGACCAGGGGCCGAGGAGTGTTTCCTACTATGTGATCCGAGGACATCGGAAAAATACTTCGGAGAACCAGGCAATCCGGCCATTTGGTGCAAACAGACAAAAATGTGCTCGGGAGTTATGTTATATTACTGTATAACGTAAGAAACATCTTTCGACGAAAATAGGTCCTCGACGGGTCCCTTTCATCGGGTTACCACGTTTAACCGTGGATGGATAACCGAAGACCCAAGGTAAGCGGGGATGGTTACTTCTGGAAAATACCCCGGAAACTTGGTGATAGTGACCAATTATTTTCACTTCCCTCGCGGCCGACCAATTATGTTCTTACGAACGCTAGCTTTTGGCTTCACCCGTCTGAGGTACGTACCCGGGAGATCCGGACGTAACAATAACAGAGGTGCTCCCTTTACTCCCTAGCCGAACAATCGGGAACATAGGGGGTAAACACAGGAGCATGGCAACCCATCTTGGCAAAATCGTAAGTCAAATTGATGCATATAGTGGCTTCAAAACGATGCGGGAAGGTTTGCAAACTCAAAAAAGACGGATGATTGCATAAATAAAATATGACGGGCTCCGTAAAAGAAGCCCCCAGGTAACAGAGTGTGGTACATTAAAGATGTTTGCCGAAGAAGAACTTAACGTAATTCGGCATTCCCAAACACAACCTGAGAGAGACTATTGACTAGAAAAATAGAAATCCTAAAAGGATAAACCGAACAAGGTAAGTTCGCGGAGCTAGCCGTAGAAACGTCGCAGCCAAGCTGCGTTCCATGGGTTTGGTTCGAGGCGGTCGCCCGTTGGGTCGCGGAGGCAGTACGCTCCGCCTGCGAGCACTCGGTCGATTATGAAGGGCCCCTCCCATTTGGGCGCCAGCTTATGCTTCTGCTTCTCCGGGAGGCGCAGGACTAGATCGCCGACGTTGTAGGCCTTCGCCCATACTTCCCTGCTCTGATAACGTCTGGCCTGCTGCTGATAGAAAGCAGAACGAGCCCGAGCTATGTCGCGCTCGCCCTCCAGGGCGTCCAGGTCATCCAGCCGATCCAGCTCGGCCTCCCTTTCTTCATACATACGCACCCGAGGGGCGTCGTGAATAAGGTCGCAGGGGAGGACAGCTTCCGCCCCATACACCATGAAGAACGGTGTGTAGCCCGTGGATCGATTAGGGGTGGTGCGGAGGCCCCACGGTACGGAGTCAAGCTCCTCGACCCAATGGCAGTCGGATTCTTTTAAAGATCGGACCAAACGGGGTTTGATGCCGCCCAAGATTAGTCCATTAGCTCTCTCGACTTGTCCATTAGACTGTGGGTGATACACCGAGGCATAGTGGAGCTTAATGCCTAAATTAGCGCACCAATCTTTGACTTCCTGGGCAGTAAAATTGGATCTGTTGTCCGTTATTATGCTATGGGGAACGCCGTAACGGTGTACGACATCGGATATAAAGTCAATGACTGGCTTAGACTTGGCTGAAGTGACTGGCTTTGCCTCAATCCATTTAGTAAATTTGTCTACCATGACGAGTAGATACTTCTTTTTCTTAGTCCCCCCTTTAAGAGGGCCGACAATGTCCAGCCCCCAGACTGCGAAAGGCCAAGTGATCGGTATCGTCCGAAGGGCCGTGGGAGGCATATGGCTCTGATTTGCGAAGAGCTGGCATCCAACGCAATGTTGGACCAATGTTTGGGCGTCTGTTCGGGCAGTAGGCCAGAAGAACCCTGCTCGGAAAGCCTTGCTGACCAAGGCCCAAGCTGCCGCGTGGTGACCGCCCATGCCGGCGTGAATCTCGGCCAGGAGCTGCCTTCCCTCCTCTTTGGATATACATCTTTGGAGGACGCCAGTAGTGCTTTTCTTATACATCTCTCCCTCGTGGACTTTATAGGCTTTGGAGCGTCGAATGATACGCCTTGCCTCGGTCTGGTCGGCCGGTAGTTCTTGGCGGAGGAGGTAGGCGAGGAAGGGCTCGGTCCACGGCGCGATTACTGCCATGACTTCATGAGCCGAAGAGGTCATTTCGATTGCCGAGCCCCCGATGATTCCTGCGTCTGGTTCGATAGGTAGAGGGGCGAGCTCTCCTGATGCATTGGACGCCGAGCCCTGAGCTTCCTCCTGCCACACCACGGACGGTTTGAAGAGTCGTTCTAAAAAGGTGTTCTCAGGGACACGGTCACGCTTGGCGCCCATTCGAGTGAGAATATCGGCAGCTTGATTGCTGTCTCTAGGTATATGGTGAAACTCCAGTCCCTCAAAACGGGCGGAGATTTTCAGGACGGCATTGCGGCATGCTGTCATTTTTGGGTCTTTTGCGTCGAATTCGCCGTTGACTTGAGAGATGGCGAGATTAGAATCTCCCCGTACCTCGAGCCGATGTATGCCCATTGACACCGCAATCCGAAGTCCATGTAACAGAGCCTCGTATTTGGCTGTGTTATTTGAGTCGGTGTACATGATTTGGAGTATGTACTGAATATTGTCGCCAGTGGGGGATGTGAGGACCACTCCAGCCCCTAGTCCGGCGAGCAGTTTGGAGCCATCGAAATACATCGTCCCATGCGAGTATGTACTGTACTCCCTAGGGAGTTCGGCTTCCGTCCATTCCGCAACGAAATCAGCCAAAACCTGAGATTTAATAGCTCGGTGGGGTCGGTATATGATTTCCAAGGGGAGGAGTTCTATAGCCCACTTGGCTATGCGGCCGGTGGCATCTCGATTGTTGATTATGTCATTCAATGGTACTTCGGATGCCACCGTAACCGAGCACTCCTGGAAGTAATGGCGGAGCTTTCGGGATGCCATAAAAACTACGTAGGCGATCTTCTGGTAATGCGGGTACCTCGTTTTACACGGGGTTAGTACTTCGGATACGTAGTACACAGGTTTCTGCACCTGGAGCTTGTGACCCTCCGCCTCTCGTTCAACGACGAGAGCCGCACTGACCACCTGATTCGTCGCCGAGATATATAGCAGCATTGGCTCGCCCGGACTGGGTGCTGTCAAGATTGGGTTGCTGGCTAGTAGAGTTTTTATTTCTTCGAGTGCCGCCGCCGCTTCGCTGGTCCATTCGAAATTCTTCGTCCGTTTGAGCAATTTATATAGCGGCAAGGCCTTTTCGCCGAGGCGTGAGATGAAGCGGCTTAGGGCTGCAACAGTGCCGGCAAGTTTCTGGACGTGTTTGAGCTCAGTGGGGATAGCCAGCTCGGACAGTGCCCGATTTTTTGCTGGGTTGGCCTCTATTCCTCTATGGGAAACGATGAAGCCGAGCAGCTTACCGGCCGGCACTCCGAAGACGCACTTTTCCGGATTAAGCCGTATATCGAAAGTCCGAAGATTGTCAAAGGTTTGCCGGAGATCGTCCACCAGCTGGCTGACGTGTTTGGTTTTGATAACCACATCATCCACATAAGCTTCGACTGTCTTGCCGATTTGCTTTTCCAGACACGTTTGAATCATGCGCTGGTATGTAGCCCCTGCGTTCTTTAATCCGAAGGGCATTGTGTTGAAGCAGAATGGTCCATAAGGAGTGATGAATGCCGTGGCCGCCTGGTCGGACTCCTTCATTTTGATTTGATGGTATCCGGAGTAAGCGTCGAGGAAACACAATGAGTCATGCCCGGCGGTGGCGTCTATGATCTGGTCTATGCGGGGCAAGGGGAAAGGATCCTTGGGGCAGGCTTTGTTCAAATCCTTGAAATCGACACACAAACGCCAGGACTTATCCTTCTTCGGTACCATGACCAGGTTGGCCAACCACTCCGGATGTTTGATGTCCCGGATGAATCCGGCTTCGAGCAACTTTGCCAATTCCTCGCCCATAGCCTGATGCTTGGGTTCGAAAAACCGACGCAGAGTCTGTTTGACTGGTTTGGACCCCTTAATGATGTTCAAGCTGTGCTCAGCTAACCTACGCGGGATTCCTGGCATGTCTGACGGGTGCCAGGCGAAGATATCCCAGTTTTCACGCAAAAAGTTGCGCAGCTCTTCATCGACCGCGGGGTCCAGCTGGGCTCCAATGGATGCCGTTTTATTGGGATCTGTTGGGTGCACTTGGAATTTGACGATTTCATCCGCTGGTTTGAAGGACGTGGACTTGGGCCTTTTGTCGAGGATTACGTCGTCCTTATCCACCATTGAGCGGAGCGCGGCCAGTTCTTCAGCTGCGAGGGCTTCGGACAACGCTTCGAGGGCAAGGGATGCAGTCTTGTTCTCGGCCCGAAGAGCTCTGTCCGGATCACTTGTTATTGTGATCATGCCGTTTGGCCCTGGCATTTTAAGCTTCATGTACCCGTAATGTAGTACAGCATGGAATCGTGCGAAGGCATCGCGCCCTAGTAAGGCATGATAGCCGCTGCGGAAGGGCATGATGTGAAAAAGTAGTTCTTTGGATCGGTAGTTCTCGGGAGTTCCGAAGACCACATCAAGAGTCACGCGGCCACTGGAACGTGCCTCCTTTCCGGGGATGATCCCTCGAAAGGTAGTGTGACTTTGCTCGATGAGGGATCTGTCAAACTGCATTTTGTCCAAGGTGCCCTCGTAGATGAGGTTTAGCCCGCTACCACTATCCATTAGCACCTTTTGGAGTCGGAATCCATCCACTATGGGATCAAGGACCAGGGCGGCAGCGGCTCGAGTAGGGCAGGACCTCGGCTGGTCTTGTTCACTAAAAGTGATGGGTGTGTCTGTCCATGAGTCTGTCTCTGCCACGTGGTGAATTTGAGTGAGCTCTCGAAGGGCTCTCTTCCTCTGATTCTTCGAAGAGTAAGTCTCGTAGATTGTTAAGATTTTGGTGTCGTCATCAAGGGGCATTACTGGACTTTTATTTGAGTACGGGCCTCCGAGGATGACCGCGCCGCTCTTGGCGACTTGCCTGACCACCCAGCAAGCTCGGAGCCTGTGGGTTGGGTTTGTGGAGTGTATGGGGCATGGCTTATCCAGTATTCCATCAAGGACCATTCTGGATCTTGTCAGGGGTTTCAACTTTTTCTCGGATGGCTCGTATTGGCACGTCCGGCGAGGGAGTGCGCGTTTCTCCCAAGCTCGGTTTAGTTCCTCTGTGCGGATTGACTCCGTTTTCTCGAGCTGAGCCTGCCAAGCATACTCCATGGCGCAATATTTGGACACCAGATCTGATAAATCAGAGAAATTTTGGATGTGGCGGCGGGCGAGGGCGTTTAGGACGCCCTCGTCTCTGCAGTTCTGTCGGAAGATCTCTAGAATGTCCTTGTCGCAGCCGTCCGTCATTTTATTTTTGACGATAAGGAATCTGGCCCAGAAGTGCCGGATTGTCTCTCCGGGCTGCTGCTTAACATACATCAGGTCCCATATGTCGGGCCGTCCTGAGTTATCTGGACAATACTCAATGTGGGGGGTGGGTGGGATAAGAAACTTGATCCCAGCGGAGTGTGAGTCCGGAGTTTTGGGGGCCGCGTCCTGGATTGTCATGGAATCCGGTGCGCCGAGCTCTGGGTGACTGACCGGGTGCGTGGATCCGGACTTGCATGTTGAACCAGACTTCGGCTCTAAACCCTCTCCGAAGTGGAATTCGGCTGCCGAGCTGGAAGGCGAAGCCTGCTGGTCAGAAACTTGCACCTCATGCGCTTTTGGTTCTGTGGTAACGGGTGAGCCTTCTGAGGGGCCTTCGGTAGTGGCGACCAAGTGAGTAGTGGCGGGGGCGTAGATTTCCATGTCGTCGGTTTTAAGCCCGATCTGATCGTACACCGAGGACTGGCCATCGGCGATTCCCAGAGCCTGGATCCAATCTAGTATCCCGTTTAATGACGAGAGATCTGTTGGATCCACGTTCGGGTAATTTGCGGGGTCGACCCGCAGTATGGCCGTGACGGGGGTGTCAGAATTCGCCCCGAAGTTATGTTCGGCCGAGGCTGATATTCGGCAACCGAGCGCGGAGATTAGATCTGGGCTCAAGGTTGGATCCGTAGCGGCGGCCGTCTCGGCTGTGGGGTTGGTCGTACTCGAAGTCGGCGCTTCAGGGTTCGTGGGTCCGTCAGGCGAAGCAGAGGACCCCGTGAGGATAAGATCTCCTCGGGAGTCGGCGACGAATTCTAAGTTTCCAAACCTGATCTCCTGGTCGGGGGTGAAGCTGTCGACCCGGCCAAGGTGACCGGCCGGATCGGCGTGTAGCACGATGCTTCCGAACGCGAAGAGCTGGCCGGGAACGAAAGTGTCCCTGCGGCTAGCGCTGTTGCTGATGAATAGGCGAGCCATTGATCCTTGATGACCCACGGCGGAGCTCTCAATGAAAGCACCAATGTCGGTACCAAAACCGGCAGATCTCAGGTAGGGGATCCGAACTATGGGTCAAGGAGTCGATGGTAACAGGGAACGTAGAGACAACGATTTACCCAGGTTCGGGCCCTCTCGAGGAGGTAATACCCTACGTCCTGCTTGATTGTATTGATGTGATTGTATGAAGGTTACAGAGCTGATCTACCTCGAGATCGACTAGGCTAAACCCTAGGTAATGGATATGATCCTCTACGGACTAAACCCTCCGGTTTATATAGACACCAGAGTGTCCTAGGGTTACACATAGTCGGTTACATCAGGGGATAAACAGGCTAGCCACGCCAACTGTTCCTTGGAGGAGACGCCAAGTCTTCGAAGGTTTCCTTCTGACACACGGGGTCGCCCATAATCCGTCCTTCCATCGACGAGTAGAGAGCGGCCCATCAGTCCGGCCCATGTAAGATAGGCTGGCGGCCCGAGTACCCCCTAGTCCGGGACACCCTCAACGAGGTACTCTCCTTCCCTTCCACGGGGCGAATCTTGCCAATGGGCAAGTCTTGGATTGCTTCCGATGGTTCTTGATCTCCTACATCAAGTGGCAATTGCTCGACTTGCGAGCCGTTAGTCTCATCAAACTTCACATCTACCGTCTCTTCAACTTTTTGAGTGAAGTTGTTGTAGACACGGTAAGTGTGAGAGTTCGATCCATAACCGAGTAGAAAACCTTCATGAGATTTAGGAGCAAATTTTGAACGACGATGCTTATCAAGAATGTAACATTTTGAGCCAAATACTCAAAAGTATCCAACTTGTGGTTTGTTACCGGTGAGCAGTTCATACGCCGTTTTACCAAGAAGCTTGTGAAGGTAAAGTCAATTTGTTGCATGACAAGCTGTTTCAACCGCTTCCGCCCAAAAATGTCTTGGCGTCTTGTATTCATCAAGCATTGTTCTTGCCATCTCAATAAGTGTCCGGTTCTTCCTCTCAACAACTCCATTTTGTTGAGGTGTGTACGTAGCCGAGAACTCATGTGAAATACCCTCCTCATCAAGAAAGGTGTCCACATTAGTGTTCTTGAACTCCGTTCCGTTGTCACTTCGAACCTTCTTGATCTTCACTTCAAATTGATTTTGAGCCTTTCTTGCGAAGTTCTTGAAGATCTTTTGTACCTGCGATTTGTCATCAAGAAAGAACACCCACGTAAATCTGGAAAAATCATCAACAATGACCAAACCGAAAGAGTTAACATCAAGACTCTTATAGGAGTTGGGACCAAAAAGATCCATATGAAGTAGCTCAAGTGGTCTCCTCGTGGTCATAATGTTCTTTACGGGATGGCTTCCTCCAACTTGTTTTCCTGCTTGACAAGCACTACAAAGTCGATCTTTGTCAAATATAACATCTTTCACTCCAAGAATGTGATCTCCTTTAACAAGTTTATCAAGGTTACGCATGCCAACATGTCCAAGTCTTCTATGCCATAACCAACCTTTAGAAGATCTAGCAATTAAGCATGTACGAGGTTGGGCTCTCTTAGTGAAATCAACAATGTATAGATCACCTCTATGAATGCCGGTAAAGACCATATTATGATTATCTTGGCGAAACACTTGGCAATCTACTTTGGTAAATAGAACATTGAAACCAAAATCGGTTAGTCTAGATACGGAAAGAAGATTGTAACCAAGAGATTCAACAAGCATAACATTTTGTATGGAGCTATCATTGGATATGGCCACCTTACCAAGGCCAAGTACCTTACCCTTGGAGTTGTCTCCAAAAGTCACATACTTGCGTGGACCATCATTTTTGGTAAGCTCACGAAACATGTCTCTATCTCCGGTCATGAGATCGGTACATCCACTATCAAGAATCCACTCTTTTCCTCCGGCCATGTAATCTCGAAGATTTGCCATAAGACTGAGATTCCTCATGGTCTTCTCAAATTCCATATCAAATTCTTCGTTCTCATCATAATAGCCATGCTCAACATCATCATTATCGTGCGTGTGATCATTACCTAGGGCAATAGATTCATTAGTTTCATGATCATGACAATGTTCGAGTTTATGAATTCTAATGACTTCCATGATAATGTTACTAATAGTTCTAACATCTTCATAAAATCACGAAGCTCAAACAAGCAATCATCAAACTTAGGATCATTAGGACTCATCTTGTGAAAAGCAACAGCCTTATGAAGAATCTTATCAAGACTCTTTAAAGAGTAATCAGGATATCCCTTTTCCAAGTCATGCCATAGAGTATAAGCACACTCAAAGTTTTGCATACAGCCAAGCACAACTTTAGGTAATCCTCTAATGATTAGATTGACGGTTCTAAGATTACGAAGCATGTCAATTTCCTCTTCATGAGTAGGATGCAAGGGATCAATAGGGGGCACATAAGGAATATGAATATACTTGCTCAAGTTAAATTCATCAAAGATATCAAGCATTTCATCCTTCCAAAAGTTGTAATACTCCCCATTGAGAATAGGCACTCTACGTCTAAGACTCCCCAAAGTAGACACATCCATCTCCCTCCAATGGTGATGAAACCAAAGCAATGGAGACCAAAGCTCTGATACCAATTGTGGGATCAAGGAGATAGGTCTAGAGGGGGGTGAATAGACACTTAACCAAAGTTGCAGATTTTAATTTCTCTTGGAACTTAGGCAGATTTTGGCAAAAGTTAAGATCACTCCAATACTTTCTACACATGCATATCTAGAGATTGAGCAGCGGAAATAGTAAAGCATGCAAGATTACGGAAAGTAAAGGGGTAGAGTATGGAAGATCAAACGCAATGAAGACACGGTGGTTTTTGGCGTGGTTCCGATAGGTGGTGCTATCGTACGTCCACGTTGATGGAGACTTCAACCCACGAAGGGTAACGGCTGCGCGAGTCCACGGAGGGCTCCACCCATGAAGGGTCCACGAAGAAGCAACCTTGTCTATTCCACCATGGCTTACGTCCACGAAGGACTAGCCTCACTCGGGGTAGATCTTCACGAAGTAGGCGATCTCCTTGCCCTTACAAACTCTTGGTGCAACTCCACATCATGTCGGAGGCTCCCAAGTGACACCTAGCCAATCTAGGAGACACCACTCTCCAAAAGGTAATAGACGGTGTGTTGTTGATGAACTCCTTGCTCTTGTGCTTCAAATGATAGTCTTCCCAACACTCAAACAAATCCTCACAGATTTGGCTATGGTGGAAGAAGGATTTGAGTGGAAAGCAACTTGGGAAAGGCTAGAGATCAAGTTTCAAATGGTAGGAATGGAATAGCTTGATCTCAACACATGAGTAGGTGATTCTCTCTCAGAAAATGTATGGTGGAAGTGTAGGCACGTTCTGATGGCTCTCTCTACTGAGAAGGGAGTGGTGGAGGGGTATATATAGCCTCCACACAAAATCCAACCGTTACACACTTTTGACCCAACTCGATGGCACCGAAACCATAATCTCGGTAACACCGAACTGTGTAAAAGATATGAACGATAGGAATCTCGGTGGGACCGATAGGAACAACTCGGATGGACCGAAGTGCAATGGCTAGGGCAAACCTCATCTCGGTGGCACCGATTGCATCAACTCGGTAGGACCGAAGTGAAGCAATAAGGCAACAGAGAGTTGGCAAGCCATCTTGGTGAGACCAATTTGCAAAACTCGGTGAGACCGAAGTGAGTGCAAACGATTACAGAGAGTTGGCAAGGCCATCTCGGTGGGACCGAGATCCATTTCGACGGATCCGATTTGTTAGGATTTTGGCAGTGGCTAAGTCTATGTGAACTCGGTGGCTCCGGATAGGAAATTTCGGTGGGGCCGAGTTGGAATGTAGGTTTTGGACATATTTGGATAGAGAGAGTGGTTGAGGGTTTAGGAGTACTGTCACTAAGCACTTGAGCAAAAAGACCATTAAGCAACACCTCATCCCCTTTTAATAGTATTGGCTTTCCTATGGACTCAATGTGATCTTGGATCACTAAATCAAAGATGTAGAGTCTTGATCTTTTGCCAATCCTTGTCCTTAGCATTTTTAAGGGGTTCCACGTCCTCTTGTCCCTGTCACGCCATTGTTGAACTTGTCTGAAATTTAGTAGATAAAAGCATTAGTCCAACAACATGTATGTTGGCATAAATTACCAAAACCACCAAGGGAGCAAATGTGCTTTCAGGATCATACTTCTCTTGTTGAGGAACAAACTTCGTCTTGGGGTATTGATCTTCTTCCCACTCAACTCCATTGGCATTGAACTTTCGTTCAAAACCAACACCTTGGTTCTTCCGGTGCCTTCCTTGCTTGCGCACAATTTCCTCAAATTGCTTACTCCCGGTAAGGCTCTTGTAGACACCTTTTTCTATAATACCTTTCAATAGATTGTTTTCTTGCTCAAGTGTAACTTGGCTAAGATAATCATTAGTGGAATCAATAGAACTACTAGAAGCACCAACATTGGATTTAACATTGTTATTGTTACTACTAGAGGTAGAACCCTTTTTACCCTTGTTACTAGTTTGCTTAGATTTAACTTGGGGCATGAAGGTAGACAGGAGTAAACGTTTGGCAAGATATGAAGAACTTTTCTTTTGAAGATCATCATTGATAGCTTTAAGAAACTCATGCTCTTGCTCTAAATTTAGCTTCTCGAAGCGTAGCTTCTCGTGAGTTCTTAGAAGCTCTCTATGATCCTCTTGAGTTGTTTCATGAGCTAACTTAAGAGCATTTAGTTCTTTAGTTAGACGTTAAATCTCCTTCATAGCATTATCATTCGTTTCCTCTTGACTATGATTACTAGCATTTTCATTGTAGCTCACATCACTAGTCTTATCAACAAGTAAATCATCATCACCAAGCAAATCATCATCATCACTATTGAAGTCAAAGTATTCGGGGTGTGATACCTTGGGGCCATTTGCCATGAAGCATCTTCAAATTCCTTCATTTGGTGAATCAAATAGATCATAGGAGTTGCATGACACAAGAGCAAGTCCGGCAACACCTTCATCTTGACTATAGTCGGAGTTGGAGTGATAGCTTCCCTCAGAGTGGTTGTCGGAATCGGAGCCGGAAATCCATTCACCAACATGAGCTTGATGTCTTCTTCTAGTGTAGCTCTTGGATGACTTGTCCTTCCTTTCCGTATCCTTACTTCTTCGAGAAGATCTTCGTTCATAACGATCATCTCTACTCCTTCTCTCCCTGTGAGGTGATTCATCTCTTCTATGTCTTCCTCTTGGTGATTCGTCTCTTTTCTTGTGAGGTGCCGTACACTCATTGGAATAGTGTCCGGGTCTTCCACAATTGTAGCAATTACGGTTACGACTTGATGATCTTTTCTCATAGTGTCTTGAGCTTGAGCTTCTTTCTTTTCCATTGTTCTTGTAAAACTTGTTGAATCTTTTCACCATTAGGCTTATCTCGTCATTGGATACTAGCTTGTCGCTTGAAGTTGCGGGAGCATTGGTTGAGGCTTTGTAAGCACCACTTGATTTTTTGTGTAGCTCATCTTTGTCCTTGAGTGACATCTCATGAGCAACAATCCTTCCAATGACTTCCGTGGGCTTGAGATCTTTGTAATTTGGCATCATTTGGATCAATGTGCATACGGTATCATATTTTTCATCCAAAGCTCTAAGGATCTTCTTGATGATGAATTTGTAGGAGATATGCCCTAGAGGCAATAATAAATGTTATTATTTATCTCCATGTTCATAATTATGTTTATATTCCGTGCTATAACTGCTATGGTTCTCGAGTCTACAATAACCACGAGGCTCAGAGGAAAACTCATATGCACGTGTGGAATAATAAATGATAAAATGTATTCCTTGTCTGGCCTCTAAGACTAGCTCAAGTGTTGCATGATGATCATGTTTTCCTGATCATGGGCATGACTATGCCAGCAAACTTTGAGCGCATAATGTTAGGAGAACACTTGTGTTGAATCGACCCGATTTGATGTTATGCTATGAGGTACATTCGTCACAAGTTAATGGTTAATAACACAGAGAAAGTTAACGTTTGCATAATTCCTTAGACCATGAGAGTATCGAGTTCCTTCATGCTTGATTCATGAACTTTGGGGTTTGTTAAACGTCATCCGTAACTGGGTGGCTATTACGGCGGCTTACGGGTTCATGGGAAAGTATGACAAGGGAGTTGATAGCTCAAGATTGGGATTTGCTCCTCCGATGATGGAGAGATATTCTTTGGGCCCTCTCGGTGTTACGGTATCCATCATCGTCTGGCCAGACACAATGTGATTTGATCACAGGGATGCCGGAACGCGGAAACGAGAAGAGAGAACAAAACCGGTAACGAGGTAACTGGCATAGTGGACAAAGTTGTTGATCCACGGGGATGCCGATAAATCTCACCTCGGGTGTTTGTAACATATCACGAAGCAATAGGAATAGCACACGGCAAACTGGAGGTTCACTCGAATATTTATTCGTGTGGGTATAGGGGTCAATATGGGTGTCCACGGTTCCGCTATTGATCATTGATCGGAAAGTGTTCCGGTCATGTCTATACTTCACCAAACCTATAGGGTCACACACTTAAGGGTCATCTATCTGCTGAATACTAGACAGGGAGTCTGAGAGAAAGTCAACGGAAGAGTTCCGGAGAGAACACCGGAATAGTTTCGGTAAAACCGAAAAGTTGTTTCGGAGTATACCATTAAGTCAAAATGGTTTCGGCACACGCCTGAAACTTTTGGAGGGTGCCAGAATTGTTCTGGGCACTTCTGAAATTTTTCTGGAGAAAAAAACCGGAAATGTTCCGGAGCTGCCAGAACCGCTTTGGTTGCTTTTCGCTGATGAAAAACACTGATCCGGAATTGTTTTGGAGCGCGTCCAAAATTATTTTAGTGGGTACTGGAAATGTTCTAAGACCTACAGAAATATTTTCGGATTAATCGATCACGGGAAAATGTTTCATGAATAGTGGAAACACTATTCTGAATAATGAAAACACTATATGTAAATAGTGGAAACACTATTGTAAAATAGTGGAAACACTATTGTAAAATAGTGGAAACCCTATTAGGGGATGATGCGGGCATGGTGATGCAGGCAACACTATTTGGAAGCCTCCCCATCTTGCCCTTTATGTGGGACATAAAGCATGAGCATTTTGGTATTTTCAAGTGCCACCCTACCCCTTGGGATTTCCTATAAAAGGAGGTGGAGAGGAGCTCTCCACACTCACCCTTTCTCTCATACATTATGCCATGCAATGATCTGGCTTATTCTCTCCCTCACACGAAATAGTTTCGTAGAGCCGAAAGGCTGTCTGGGTTCCGGTGGGAACTAGTTCTGGACGGCGAAGCCCTGCCGGATAGCTGACACCGTATGTGTGCAACCCCGTAGAGTGGTCGTAGGTTTGATCTTTTTGACCGAGGGGCTGTTCGAGAGTGCCTCCCGAAGGGCTGTCCGAGTGACCGTCCGAGATGAAAGAGCATGTGCTGCCCCCATGTTTGGTTTTGGTAATTGATGACAATCTCTATGGACTAATGGTTGCCTTGAGTTATATTTGAAGGGTTTGTCCATAGGCATTGCTTGAAGACCATTTGTTGGTTTCAAGGTTATTAGAAGAAGAATGTGTGTTCACCAAGGTGCTATTCAAGGATTTATCCAAAGATTGGTCATGTGAGTGTTGAGCCTATTGCAAGCATGTCTTGAAGAAGAAGTTTGTGTGAACATTCATGTTTACCTTCAAGACATCATCCTAATGAAGAGAGTTGGAAAGATTCAAGGTTGATCAAGACTAAATATGAAGAGTGATTCAAGTTGATCAACACACAAAGCGTAGAAGATGTACCGAGTGGGATCAAGTGATCTCACGGTATGGTAAGCATTGTCCATTACGCTTTGTGTACTAACCCATGTTCTATGCGAGAGTTCTATGTGGGGTTAGGTATGTTTCCATGGGCTTGCGTCAAGAGGAAGATCTCATTCAACCCATGGAGGATGACATCAAGTGGTGATCGTCATCAAGATTGCGGTGTGCAAGTTCAAGTGGAGCATCACGAAGAGATCACATGCTTGAAGCTTGCCGTCCATTGTGGTGACAATGGACTTGTGAAGATGTGCCGAAGAGTGGCTCACCCATAGTGGAGTATGGGGGAGCAATCTACTAGTCTTCATCGAGCCGGCGCAATCAAGAAAGGTGGTCCAACTTGAGGAGGTCAAGATCGTCATCATCTAGCTCAAGTGGACTATGCGCAAGGCAAAGGTTTTCCCTTGATAGGTTTTCTATTTTACCGGTCTCATGGTAGTAGTTGGGAGACCGGGTTATAGGATCGATAGCCGTACTATCAAGGGGGGCTCTCAAGTGAGTAGCTTTATCGTATCTTCGTAGAGAGCTCAAACCATTGCATCCTTGCATCATCTTTCTTGGTTCGTGTTTGGTGTTTCTCTTTGTGAGTTTTTGAGCTTATGGTCATCTTCATGACAAGCTCGAGTTCATCGAAAACGGAGTTCATATATGCATCTTCTATGATGTTTTCGATGTTGGAGTTTATGCCGGTTCTTCATTCATAGAGGTTTCTCATCTCTATATGTTAGGCATATCTCCCCTGCCACTTCTTATTATAACCAACAAGCTTGAGTTTGCTCAATTCGGAGCTCATTTGCAGAAGTTATGGCAGTTTTAGTCTCTGGGCAGTTTTCTTGTCACCCAAGCGGTAGTACCGCTCGGTACCACGGTAGTACCGCTGTGGTCTACCGCAGCGAGTACCGCTTGTGGGATTTTCTTCTGGTATCATGTTTTTGGTAAGCGGTAGTAGCACGGTAGTAGCACGGTAGTACCGCTATGCGGTACTTCCGCTTTCTACTACCGCTTCCAGTACCGCTTGTTGAAATTCTACTGGTATCCTGTTTTTCCTTAGCGGTAGTTGAGCGGCTGTTGGGCGGTAGTACCGCTTGCGGCGGTAGTACCGCTCCACTACCTCGTTTCTGAGCTGTTCTGCGAACCTTTGCGGTAGTACCGCTTGTGGGTGCGGTAGTACCGCTTCGTGCGGCACTACCGCGCTCATGTGCTTACTGTACTCACTGGCTTCGGCTGGTAGTACCGCTCTAAGCAGTAGTACCGCTCCTTGGAGCGGTAGTACCGCTTGAGTGCGTCCAGCACAGGTAACGGTTCGATTTGGTGGGGGCTATAAAAGGGGTCTTCTTCCCCAACGGTTATCTTATCCTTTGAGCTCGTTTTTGCCCCCCATTGCCGATCTTCCTGAGCTTGCTAACTCTCAATCCCTCCAATGATTCTTGCTCCTTCTTGAGGGAATAGAGAGAGGAGATCTAGATCCATCTTTCCACCAATCACTTTCTCCTCTATGTGAGGGAAATCTTGTGGATCTAGATCTTGGAGTTCTTGGTGTTCTGCTTGTTCTTCCTCTCACTTTCCTCCATAGCTTTTGTTGCTTTGGTGGGATTTGAGAAAGAGGGACTTGAGCACTTCGTGTGTTCTTGCCATTGCATTAGTTGCATCGGTTTGAGTTCTCCACGGTGATACGTGGAAGTTAGTAGTTGAGAAGCTTATTACGCTTGGGTGTTTGAGCACCCTAGAGCTTGTTCCTCTTGGGTGCTTTGGCACCCTAGACGGTTGGTGGTGCCTCGGAGCTCAATCATTGTGGTGTAAAGCTCCGGGCAAGCGTCGGGGTCTCCAATTAGGTTGTGGAGATCGCCCCGAGCAATTTGACGGGTACCGGTGACCGCCCCCAAGGGTTGCCAAAGTGTACGGGTTCGGTGACCGCCCTCAAGGGTTGCCGTTTGTACGGGTTCGGTGACCGCCCTCAAGGGTCCCTTAGTGGAATCACGGCACCTTGCATTGTGCGAGGGCGTGAGGAGAATACGGTGGCCCTAGTGGCATTGTTGGGGAGCATTGTGCCTCCACACCACTCTAACGGAGATTAGCATCCGCAAGGGTGTGAACTTCAGGATACATCGTCGTCTCCGCGTGCCTCGGTTATCTCTTACCCGAGCCCTTTACTTATGCACTTTACTTTGTGATAGCCATATTGTTTCTAGTTATATATCTTGCTATCACTTAGTTGTTTATCTTGCTTAGCATAAGTTGTTGGTGCACATAGGTGAGCCTAGTCGATTTAGGTTTTGTGCTTGACAAATTAAACGCTAGTTTTATTCTGCATTTGTTCAAGCCTAAACCGTAATTATTTTAAAGCGCCTATTCACCCCCCCCTCTAGGCGACATCCACGATCTTTCATGTGAGTACCTCCCGAAGGGCAGTCCGTGACACCGTCCGGGGGACTGTCCGACCGCCTCCCGAAGGGCTGTCCGAGGGACTGTCCGAGGGGCAGACGAGGGAGTACATCCTCGCGGTTGGGAGGTTGTAAATCCTAGCTGCGGGGATCTGCACCGACGATCTACATCGACTCTACTTCCGCTGCGCCACGAGTCGGTAACGATCAGATCAAACCTTGTATGCATCTCCATAGTGATCCTGGGCATGTTCGTAGTGCGGATTTTTTTTTGTTTTTTGTCGCGTTCCCCTATAGAATTTGTCGGTCATCTCTTCACTTCCTAAGCCGGCAATCTCATTTGTGATGAGAGCAAGCCTAGAGTACATTTCAGCGACTCCTTCACCATCCTTCATCTTGAACTTGTCAAGTTGACTTTGAAGCACATCCAACTTAGATTCCTTGACGGACTCGGTACCCTCGTGCATATCAACCAAAGTATCCCAAATTTCCTTTGCATTCTCGAGGCGGCTGATCTTGTTGAACTCCTCGGGGCACAAACCGTTGAAGAGAATGTCGCAAGCTTGAGCATTGTATTGTAACATCTTCAATTCTTCCACGGTTGCTTCATGATCCGGTTCCTTACCATCCTCAAAGAATTCACCTTGCAAGCTAACACGAACAACAGCCCAAATGGCGGGGTTATGACCAAGAATATGCATTTTCATTTTATGCTTCCAACTAGCAAAGTTTGTACCATCAAAATATGGACCTCTACGGTGATAGTTACCCTCACTAGACGCCATACTCTCCTAGGTTGTGAAACCAATGCAATGGAGACCAAAGCTCTGATACCACTTGTAGGATCGAAAGTATGTCTAGAGGGAGGGTGATTAGACTACTTGACCAAATAAAAACTATCCTTTTCCCAATTTTAGTTGTGGGCAGATTTTAGCAAGTATGACAAGTCAAGTAACACCCTACACATGCAATTCTAAGAGTATAGCAGCGGAAAGTAAAACATTGCACATGTAAGTAAAGGAGGGGATCGGAGATTTCAAACGCAATGAAGACACGATAATTTTTGACGTGGTTCCAATAGGTGGTGCTATCGTACGTCCACGTTGATGGAGACTTCAACCCACGAAGGGTAACGGCTGCGCGAGTCCACGAAGGGCTCCACCCACAAAGGATCCACGAAGAAGCAACCTTGTCTATTCCACCATGGCTTACGTCCACGAAGAACTAGCCTCACTCGGGGTAGATCTTCACGAAGTAGACGATCTCCTTGCCCTTACAAACTCCTTGGTTCAACTCCACATGATCTTGGAGGCTCCCAAGTGACACCTAACCAATCTAGGAGACACCACTCTCCAAAAGGTAATAGATGGTGTGTTGATGATGAACTCCTTGCTCTTGTGCTTCAAGTGATAGTCTCCCCAACACTCAAACAACTCCTCACAGATTTGGATTTGGTGGAAGATGGATTTGAGTGGAAAGCAACTTGGGAAAGGCTAGAAATCAAGGTTCAATTGGTAGGATTGGAATATCTTGATCTCAACACATGAGTAGGTGGTTCTCAGAAAATGTATGGTGGAAATGTAGGCACGTTCTGATGGCTCTCTTACTTGGTAAGAGGGTGGTGGAGGGGTATATATAGCCTCCACACGAAATGCAACCGTTACACACTTTTGACTCAACTCGGTGGCACCGACTGGAAATCTCGGTGAGACCGACCTGTGCAAAAGATGTGAACTTTTGAAGTTTCGGTGGGACCGAATGGAAACAACTCGGAGCGACCGATGTGCAATGGTAGGGCAAACCTCGTTTCGGTGGCACCGATTGCAACATCTCGGTGAGACTGAAATAATTGCAACAAGGCAACGGAAAGTTGGTCAAGCCATCTCGGTGGCACCGATTGCAAACTCGGTTAGACCGAAATAATTGCAACACATGACAGAGAGTTGACCAGGCCATCTCGGTGGGACCGAGATCCATATCAGTGGATCCGATTTGTTAGGGTTTGGCTTGTGGCACTGTCTTGATGAACTCGGTGGGTCCAGATGAATAGGATTCGGTAGAACCGAGTTAGACTTTGGAAATTTGGACAAGTTTGGATGGAGAAAGTGGCTGAGGGTTTTTGGAGCAACATCACTAAGCACTTGAGCAAATAGATCATTATCAAAACCTCATCCCCTTTTAATAGTATTGGATTTCCTATGTACTCACTGTGATCTTGGATCACTAAACCAAAAATGAAGAGTCTTGAGCTTTTGCCAATGTATGTCCTTAGCATTTTGAGGGGTCCACATTCCCTAGTCCTTGCCATGCCAATCATTGAACTTCCTGAAATCTTTCACTTGAATGTTTATTAGTTCAATGAGATATATGTTGTTATGAATTACCAAAACCACCAAGGGAGCAAATGCACTTTCAGTACATCATTCAACCACGCAACATGAGGTCGTTGTCGTATCGCTGGCACACTATCTAGATCAGCGTCATCAAGTTTTGCAACTTGGTTAGTTAGCTCGAGGCAAGGTGGCCATTGCACGCGGACATGGACGAGATCATAAGTTTTACTTCCTCTTGCTCAACTTGTTGATTGATTCATTCACTCAATGTTAGTCTACACATTATATGTAGCCCGCACGCGCCGCCGTGGTGTACCACGGGATAGAGGGACGGCCATTTACGTGCACACACTGCTGGATGAAGCTGAAGGGGGAGTTTGTGTGAAACGACATGATCCGTTCATGAAAAACTTGTTGTACATCCGGGATCTAGTCGAATTTGGGACATTGTTGTACTAGACTTAATTTATATGCTATGTATGGATGATTTGTGCTATTTTCTATCCGAACTTTGATGAATATCGGCCGGTTTACATGAATTTCGTCCGGTTAGTTAAAATGTGGTTTGAAATGTATGCGGCTAGCGTTGGATGTTGTCCTCCCGCATCCGTGTCCGCGGACTGCCCCCCCCCCCCCAATCCGCGGACAGATGCGGGTGGAAATTTGCGGGTTGCCGTTGGAGATGCCCTAACAAGCTAACAATTGCGGCACCTAGCAGGTTTGTGTTTTGTTACTAGGGAATCATGCGGTTTTCTATTGGTTTTTTTCTTTTTCTTTTTCTTTTTTTCCCACCGGCTTTTCTTCGTTTCTTTTCTGTTTTTACAAGTTTTTTTTCTTTTCTTTCTTTTCTCTGTTTCTTTCTCGGTTTATATTGGCTTTTTTCTATTTTTTATTTTTCTTCGGTTTTCATTGTTTCTTTCTCGGTTTTCATTAGATTTTTTCTTTCTCTTTTCTTCATTTTTTCCTCAGTTTTGTCTGCTTCTTTTCTCATTTTTCATCGTCTTTCTTTTGTTTTCTCTCTGGGTTTCATTGTTTTCTATATACATTTTTGGTATATGTCTAATACATTTTTATAATACATATTTAACATTTTTCAAATACAAGATTAACTTTTATTGAATACATGGTCAACATTTTTTTCTATATAGATTTTAAAAAAATTCAAATGCTTGACTAACATTTTTAAAATTGCAAATTAACACTTTTTAATACATGGTCAACTTTTTTTCTATACACATTAAACATTTTTCTCAAATGCTTGATTAACATTTTTCAAATATAAGTTTAACATTTTTTTAATATATTGTCAATATTTTGTCTATACACATTTAACATTTTTAATGACAAGTTTAACATTATTTTAATACATGGTCAACATTTTTTCTATACACATTTAACATTTTTCAAATACAAGTTCAACATTTTTTTTAATACATGGTCAACATTTTCTCTATACACATTTTCCAATCATCCTCATATCAAATTCCGCCCACGTGCCTCGAGTTGCATCGCTCAGATCTGGCTATGGAAAAATGGTCGATTTGAGCGTTCCTCTAGAGCCAGGCCCAGAGGTGCTTTAAGATTAGGGCGGACCAAGATTCCGGTGGAACTCAGGCAACGAAACGGCCCCAAACTGCATCCAGCGGGTCTAGCTGAGCCTAATGCAGTCTACCAAAATTGCCCCAAGTGCATGGACCCATGTGAGTGGCGACGACAAGATCTTGCGTGCCAGGTACAACACCACCGCGTCGTCCCTGGTCCTGGCCGGTGACTACAGCGCCCCTGCGGATAGCATTGACCTTAGGGATGTAAACGGATCGGATCGGATCGGATAATGCCTTTTCCATATCCTTTACCATATTTTTATGTCGGATTCGGAGCGGATCGGATAATGGCCGGATGCGGATTCGAATGCGGATATTATCGGACCTCGGATTCGGAGAGGAAACGGAGCAGAGTCGGACCGGAAACGGATAAAAAGTATCATATCATACATGCACCTAGACATGATTTTATTTTTTCTGTGCAAACAATATGAATATGAATTTTTATCATAATACATAACTTGTAACTTTTTGGCGTGTGTATATAGAGAAGAGAAACATCACGCATCACAAATTCTATGCACATACTAGATATACATGTATTATGCGCACAACATGCCTTACAAATTGTACGCTTGCTCGTATGCAACAAAAACTAAGACATATAGTGAAGAGTACATAGCAGTTTGTCGGAAAGATCTGGTCGGCCGTTGGCGACGCTGGAGAATACAACGTCTACTATTGTGACCACCATGAATGTGACTGTGATCGTTCAGTACGGTCTACTATTGCTATAGTTTTATTCTATTTATATGTAGTGATCCGAATTAGTGGTCTAATTGGGTATTTGAGCTTGTCGAATGTACTAAATAAATCGGATAATCCTATTTGATAACCTCGGATAATCCGCAAAAAATACCGGATAATCCACATCCGTCGGATATTATCGATACCATATCCGCTACCATATCCGCCGGATATCCGGTGGACCAAAATCCGTATCTGCATCCATATCCGCCGGATTCGTGCAAGTGCATACCATATCCTTAAAAACGGATGCGGATGCGGATTCGGAACGGAAATTATCCGTACCATTTACATCCCTAATTGACCTCGACGACGAGCGGATTGACCGGCAACCGCAATGCCCCACGTGGAGTGCAACCATAGGGAAGGGTCACCAGTTGGGTAGCGAAGGGGCCCAGCGGGAAGGGTCCGGCGGCGAGTGGAGCATCCGATGCGGCGGTTGTCCCATGCAAGGAGTCATAAGAGCATCTACAACCGGAGCCCCCATACCCGTCCCAAACGTGCGGGTGGCCTGCCAGGTCACTACTTGGACAGAAAATTGCCACCCAACCGGACCTAGCAAACTCGGTCCAAATGTCTGGGCTGACCGGCACTCCCCATACCCGGTCCATATCAGGGGTGAATATGGGGACGCTCGGACGCGCCCGCCATGTCGGTTCCGACAAACCGTACCCATCCAAAATCTGCTCCAAATTGACTAGTCCACCACTTCGACCGCACTCCTCCCACAGCTGTCCTCCATTTCCCGCCTCCGCGCAGCCACCTCCTCCCTAATTCAGCATCCGCACTACCGTCCTCGTACACCATCGTTGATGTCGTCACTGATTACCTTGTCCGCTACCATCGGCATGGATGATGCCTCGGCAGAATCAGTGGGGATCTTGACTGTGCTGGTTAGTTGCAAGGCGAAGAACGTTGCCCGGAGGGAGCGCCGCCGGAAGCAGCGGAAGCGTGAAGTGATGGGGAAGGTAGCTGCGGAGATGGCTAGTGATGACGAGATGGACTTTGGCGCGAGCAGTCTAGCGACACCGACTGATCCGTCCGTCGTGGTGATGCCCCACAAGTATAGGGGATCAATCATAGTCCTTTCGATAAGTAAGAGTGTCGAACCCAACGAGGAGCAGAAGGAAATGACAAGCGGTTTTCAGCAAGGTATTCTCTGCAAGTACTGAAAGTAGCGGTAACAGATAGTTTTGAGAGCAAGATAATTCGTAACAAGTAACAAGTAACAAGTACAATAAAGTGCAGCAAGGTGGCCCAATCCCTTTTATAGCAAAGGACAAGCCGGAACGAACTCGTATAATAAGCAAAGCGTTCTCGAGGACACATGGGAATTTCATCTAGTCACTTTCATCATGTTTGTTTGATTCGCGTTCGCTACTTTGATAATTTGATATGTGGGTGGACTGGTGCTTGGGTGCTGTTCTTACTTGAACAAGCCTCCCACTTATGATTACCGCCTCTCGCAAGCATCCGCAACTACGAAAGAAGAATTAAGATAACTCTAACCATAACATGAAACATATGGATCCAAATCAGCCCCTTATGGAATAGCGCATAAACTAGGGTTTAAGCTTTTTTCACTCTAGCAACCCATCATCTAATTACTACTCCACAATGCCTTCCCTTAGGCCCAAAGATGGTGAAGTGTCATGTAGTCGATGTTCACACGACACCACTAAAGGAAGCACAACATACATAGCATCAAAATATCGAACGAATACCAAATTCACATGATTACTTATGACAAGACTTCTCCCATGTCCTCAAGAACAAAAGTAACTACTCACAAATCATATTCATGTTCAAGATCAGAGGGGTATTGAATAGCATTAAGGATCTGAACATATAATCTTCCACCAAATAAATCAACTAGCATCAACTACAAGATGTAATCAACACTACTAGCAACCCACAGGTACCAATCTGAGGTTTTGAGACAAAAATTGAATACAAGAGATGAACTAGGGTTTGAGATGAGATGGTGCTGGTGAAGATGTTGATGAAGATTGGTCCTCCCACGATGAGAGGATCGTTGGTGATGTCGATGGCTTCGATTTCCCCCTCCCGGAGGGAAGTATCCCCGGCGGAATCGCTCCGCCGGAGAGCAAAATAGCTCCTGCCCAGGTTCCTCCTCGAGACGGCGGCGCTTCGCCCCGAAAGTCTTCTTCTGATTTTTTCTAGGGCAAATGGCTTCATATAGTAGAAGGAGGGGGCCAGAGGCCTGCCAGGGGTCCCACAAGCCAGGGTGCGCGCCCAGGGGGGTAGGGCGCGCCCCCCAGGCTTGTGGCTTCCTGGTGGGCCCCCTTCGGTTGATTCTTTCGCCAGTATTTTTTATATATTCCAAAACAACTCTCCGTAAATTTTCAGGTCATTTGGAGTTGTGCAGAATAGCTATCTCTGTTTCACCCCTTTCAGGTCCAGAATTCCAACTGCCGGCATTCTCCCTCTTCATATAAATCTTGCAAAATAAGAGAGAAAAGGCATACGAATTGTACCATAAAGTGAAATAATGATCAAAAACTTAATAATTATTAGTAGGAAATCATGATGCAAATTGGACGTATCACGTGGCCGCGGCGAAAAAGAAATCGTCGGCGGAGCCTGACTCCGTTTCAGCCTCCCAGTAGCCGGGCATCCCGAATAGCTTTCCGGAAGGCGCCAGTGCCATGATGGCCACCTCGCTGCAACTCCAAAGGCACCGGACAACATCGGGTAAGGCCGGCGCTGGGCATTCCCACATGTTGTTCGATGATTTCCCCAACAAGACCCGGTACATTCTCTTCCCCTATGACATTTGCATTGGTTGATTCATTTGTTGCACATACCATTCAATCAAACTTTTAGGATGATAGTTTAATTGTGATGCATATGTAGGACCAAATGACGGTCAAGAGCCTTTGCAATTTGACATGGGGATGGCAATTCCCCTATGTTTGAAGTCGGGCAAACATCACACACTAAAAAGAAGAAGGTAGTGAAGCCATGAGGTCTTGCATTCACACAGTTTGAAGTTAAACACTAGCATGGATCTGGTATGTGAAACAAAGCAAAATGGCGTCAAATGTTGGGAAAAAATTCACAGACTTATTCATGAGAAAAAACACCCGTTAGCGACGCAGCGTGTGCTCTCTCCAACATAGATGGTCCACCATCCAAGAGAACGTGAGCAAGTTTATTGGTTTCCTCAAACAAGTGGTTAGCCGAAACCAAAGGGGCATCGGAGTTCAAAGTCATGCAACTTTGGCAGCGGCTTTGTACCAACAAACCGAGAATAAGCCATTCACTTTGTCCCATTGTTGGATGAAATTGAATGGGAAACCAAAGTGGCAAACTGCTCTTGAGGACATCCAAAACGGCACCAAGAATATGAAGAAAACCGATGGTTCTAGCTCCAATCAATCAATTGGATTGTATGATGAAGAAGAGGAAAATGATGGGGCGGGCATACAAGCCACCATGCCAAAGAGGAACCGGTAGGTCATGGTAAACAAGTGGGAGAAGGACAGGATCGTGCGTGATGGTGCGGCAAGCAAAATGTGTCCGCCACTTGGACGAGCATTTTTTCCGCCAAGTGGGTCAAGGAGGAGGAGAGGTACAAGATATTCATAGATGTGCAAAGGGAGAAGGTGGAGTTCGACCAGGAGAGGTTGAACATGGAGCAGGACAAAATTGAATTGGAGAGGTAAGAGAAGATTGCAAAATGGGAGCTTGAAAATACGGTGACATCGGATGAAATTGAGCTCGAGAGAGAGAAGTTAAGCCTTACGAGAGAGACGGAGGAGTTGAGGACCATGTTGCAGGACCCTAGCCTCTTGGATGACGAAGGCAAGAAATGGTTGATTGGTATGAAGAAGAGAATCAACGACCGCAACAATGAAGGTGTTTGAATCATTTGTGTATCGCCTATCTATGTATGAATTCTTGAATTTTATTTTGACATGTAATAAAATGTTGAATTGTGTTTATTTTGTATCATCAAATTGATGATGAATTTGTGCTATATGATGGACCTGCAGGGATTTGCTTGGATATGAGGGTTGACATATTTGGACTGTGGTTGTCTGGAAAGACAAATGAGGACCCACCCGGTCCGTGAACGCGTTCAGATGTGTCCGCGACGTATAAGGGCCCGGATTTCCTAACTCCGGTTGTAGATGAGCACGTCCACGGACGTATGGATTTACCAACTCTGGTTGTAGATGAGCACGTCCACGGACGTATGGATTTACCAAATTTGGTCGTAGATGCTTCAAGTGGTATATTCTTTTTCTAGAGCCCTGTATCTAAATTTAACAATTTCTGAACTCTTTTTATCTTTTCTTTAACGGGATCGTCAAAATAAGCAAAAATAGCTAAGTAAAACACCCAATGACCGTTTGCATTGAATTGATTGGGTGAACTGAAGCTAGCTACTAGCCAGCATACGTACGCACGGTCACATTACACGTGTACATGCAATTTAAGAATCTGTCGTGATCAGGTGCATGGTCGTTTTCCTCCGTGAGACAGTCGGCATTAGCTGATGCTGACCATGTACCACGCAGTGCAGAGAGAGAGAGAGAGAGAGTGAGAGTGTGTGTGTAGTCTAATTAAAGAACTTGACGCCTGATTATAGGAAGTGCTCGCGTCTCTCTCACACAACACACCCTTTGCATGCAATCAGCATCATCGATGGAATCGAGAAAACGGCCGACCGCCGCACAAGCTCATAAATTGTTCCATTGGATTCCAATGCGCGCGCGCGCGCTCTCTCTCTCTCTCTTTGATCAGAGATGATGACGCCGACAAGCTAACCGATGGAGCTTAGAGCGCTTAATGGCGGATCGACATATACCATGTTTTAATTGGTGAACATCGCTATGTCACTGTGTACGTACTGCTGTCTTTTTTTTTTTTGAACACAGTACAGACGCAAGCGCTCATACATACGCGCATACACTCACCCCTATGAACGCACACACACTACCCCTATGAGCACCTTCGAGAGACTGAACCGGCATATCATCTTGAGATTTACGAAGTCACCGTAGGCGCCTCGTCGTCGACGGGAACGTCTCCTCCCACTGAGGGTGCATCGCCGGAAATCCTGAAATAAATCCAGGAATAATGCGAGCACCAGAACTTGAATCCTGGTGGGCCTCTAACCATCCAACCACAGGTTGGTTAGCTGTACGTACTGCTGTCTAGCTAGCCACTACTAGGTCCATCTATCCTGCTACGCAATTAATGGAGTATAACGTACTGCTCGCGGTACGTACGTATAAGATGGGATTTTCGGCCGCCTCGTCTAGTCTGGAAATGGACAGCTGAGATCTTGCGTACGCGCGTTCGGTTGGACCAATCGTACGTGCATGGATGCTACGTACGATCGACTCCGATGTGCGGCACGACTACTCGATCTGTGAGTACGTACTCCATCTCTATCGTTTTCAGTTATGGAGCTCGCTATTGTTGGAAAAAAGAGCAATTTACCATATGATTTTACTAACAGAAGTGATAGATAAAACATGACTATCATAATAGATATAAGATAAGTCATGCAATCCGACAGAGAGTATGCAAATAGCATCTGAAGTAATAAATATGTAGGGAACGTATCTAGAACAGAGGCTAGAACAAGAAACTGTGGCAGAAACTCAAACAGAAAGAACACGAACACGTACTGAGTAGCAGCAGTAGCATTGGCGTTCGCGTTGACGTCGTCGCCAGCCATGTCGTCGAAGAGGTTGTCGACGTCGGGGAAGAAGTCGTCGTTTGGGAAGTAGTCGTCGACGGCCGTGGCGTCCGTCATGAAGAAGTCAGTAGTCGCGCAAAGCGCTCCCCAAAAACCTTATCACCCTTTTTCCATACAGGACTCGAAGTGATGGGGTTTCGGAGGCCTACTGTCCCGACCTGCGGTGCACGCCGCAAGCCGGGATGGGGAAGAACCTAGCAGCAGCTCAAAGTTTGGAACTCGGTGGCGAGAGGAAGATGATGTTCTGATGTGTCTCTCTAGAGAGGAGCGATCTCCCTTTTATAGGCACAGGAGAAGGAGACGAACAGGCTGCGACGGGAGGCGAAGCAAAAGAGGGAGACGAAACGAACAGGCAGCAGTCGAAGGGTGCAGCGTTCGTATTCAATCTCCACTACAGCAAAACTTTTCAGCTCCTGTGTGACCTTTCGTATATCAGTCGTGCGTGACAAAAATTTATACAACGGCTCGTTCTCGCGGCGCGTCATGGCGAGGCGGGCGGCGGAGGAGGAGCGCGCGTGAATGTCTCTCTTGTTCTCATCCTCATACATGTGGAGAAACAACCTCCTTTATAAGGAGGTCTAACTCCTACTAGATGAGCTGGGACTAAATTTTTGTCCCACCTCTTGCCTTGCATGAATGGGCTAGGTGGGTCTCTAGAATTTATTAGTAATTCTGAAAATGCTATTGGGTTCCAGCAGCTATAGTATGGTTTGGTCGTTGCTGGAGAAAACGCATGCAGACGCAGATGACGGCTTTCTTCTTCCGACAGCGGTGAGAGGCGGCTCACGCTCAAGTAGGCCGCCGGCGGCCGGCCGGTTCCTGGTTTCTTTGCCCCGCCGGTTCCTGGTTACCTGCAATACTGACGACGGAGAGGACCACTACCACCATTCGGCTGCTCGAGCCGGCAGGAGAGGCGGATGCGACAACGCCGCCAGGAGAGGTCGTGTTACTTCAGGGTTAATCTTTTTTTACGCAAATAAAAGGAGAGGACGGAAAGCGTGAATGAGATCCTACCACAGCGTGTGTTCGCCCCATAGCAGGCTGGGCTGTTAGTTCTTGGACGCGAATATCCTACGAATGTCAGCACTGGAACGAGCCTCCAGCGAATGATTGGTTCGCTACAAGAGCCTTCCCCCGTGAACGTTTTCCAAGGCAAGCCCTTTGCTAGGCCTCCAGGCCCAATCAGCATTATCTTGTACAAAACTAAAAAAAAAAATGCCATGATGTATGTAGGACCTCGTTTTTTAATAGCTAAACAACACAAAATTGCCATGATGTACATAATAAAGCTGCAAAAGAAATTGTCATACTCTAAAATAACAAAAATTGCCATACTCTAAACAACTCTAAAATAACAAAAATTGCCATGCTCTAAAATGTTTGGCCATTTTCAAGATTCAAGTATTAAAAAAAATTCCATCTTAAAAACACAAATAACATTTGCCTTGCTATCTAGCATAGAAAATGACGCCTATTAAAGTAAAAGTAATCGCATGGCAAAAATTGAAAAGAAAAAATGTTATTTAGAAACATGGCAAAACATGAAAATGTATCAATGATCGCATGACAATTTTGTAAAATAATGTGTATCCTGGCAAGTTTTGAAAATTTGGTAATAGCCACATGGCAAAATAAGAGGGGGGGGGGGGGGTATTTCTTGAAAATTTGGTAATAGCCACATGGCAAAATAAGAGGGGGGGGGGGGGGGGGGGGGTATTTCTCAAAAAGCATGGCATATTTGAGAAAAATTTCCACGATCTACATAATAAAAATGCCATGGTGTAAAAAAATTAAATTGCCATGCAACCTACAATAAAAATTATCATGGTCTAATTAATAAAATTGCCATGGTCTAAATAATAAAACTGCCATGCTATGGTCTGAATAATTAAATTTCCATGGTGTGTAAAATATATTTGCCATACAGTGGCGGAGACAGGGGGGTGCCAGCAGGGGGCCCTGGCCCCCCCTAACATCCAAGATTTGTTGATAATTCGCCTGTAAACAGTGCAAAATGAGTCATTAGTTGCTGCTAAAAGTCTCTCTTTCTATGGTTTGGCCCTCCCCAATCTGATTCACCATCACACGGCCCCCTCGATCAAATTTTTCTGGCTCCGCCACTGTTGCCATAGAACTATCATGGTGTAATTAATAAAATTGCAATGCTTGAACTGAAAAAATTGCCATGGTGTGTAAAATAGATTTGCCATAGACACATGACAAATTTGGAATGATGCACGGAAATAAATTTTCCATGTAGTTTGGTGTCTAAAAATCGTTGCAAAATAAATCAAAACAAATGTGGTGATGACCATTTGTACCTAGTGCAAAAAACTGCCATCTACATTTTTTTGTAAATTTGCCATGTACCTAAGACAATTTTTTGCATATTTTTGCCACCTACTCCCTCCGTTCCTAAATATAAGTCTTTTTAGAGATTCTAATATGGACTACATACGAAGCAAAATGAGTGAATCTACACTCTAAAATACGTCTATATTCATCCGTATGTAGTCCATAGTCAAATCTCTAAAAAGACTTATATTTAGGAACGGAGGAAGTAGTAAACATATTTTTGCGCATATATGTACGGTTGATCCATGCATGCACGAGAAAGAGAAAGCCACCGTACGTTGGACTCGTCAATAACAATAAGAGAGTGCTTAATTAAGGCCAGCTTTAATGCCTTGTCCCTCAGATTTGTCCTTTCCACAACTTTGTCCTTACAAGAAAAAACGTCATTGATCGCAATATTATGTACTACTAATAATGCACAACTGCCCTTATATCATACTTACCCTTGCCATTTCCTTCGCCGATCAGCAATCTGATATATCATACTTACCCTTGCCATTTCCTTCGCCGATCAGTAATCTGATGTTCAGATCTAAATCATTTTGAGCTTTTTCAAGAACATGCAACCAAAAGCACGTGAATAGAAAAGGTAAGAATTAGATGATATGGCATGTTAATTAAACACTATAGAAATTGCAAATGCATGAATATGTCATAGAAGTGATTCCGCCACGCTGTATATAGAGAAAACAGAGGTAGGAGCATCAAGTGTTTGCCGTAGATGTAACCGAAACAACCGAAATTTCTTTAGAGTAACATGCAAAATGTCCATGGTAAAAGCTTCAGTGGTTTCAATCAGATAAATCAAACAGAAATCCCCCAATATGTAGAATTCCCTTTGAATCAAAGAGTCTACTACATTCACGCAACACATGTCCCCTAATTGCATCCAGGTTGGATGAGCGGCGAGATCAATGCCAAATGTAAAACTGGAAAGCATCCAACTACTGTACTTAATAGGGTCTGATGATCATGTGAAGACTAGTGACATCTCAAATTACTCCCCAGAATATCAATTAGTTGCCGCAAATTGCTATCCAAAACTCTTGCATCACATGTCACTCTCGTAACTTTGATAGTTAAGTTTTGTCATAGGTACAAAACACAGGGAGGTTTGGGTGCACGCTTTCCAAAGCAAAACCTATATTTCAGTGGGACATTATAGTGTGATGCAGATAATAACAAGGCGCTGCACGTAGGCATATCCATATGCAGTATGCACCTTGATAGTTGTCTGGTCATTTAACCGTGTTTTTCTTCCTTGCGCACAATGCAGTTGAGCTAGTATTGTGAGACACAAGGAGAAATAATTGAGGCCGGCAAGCCAGACTCCGGTCCGGTATCCCGCTAAAGTCCTCGAGTTCTACCAGAAACTAATGATTTGGCAACCCGGTCTGGCCACATATTTGTCCCTCAGACCCTCCCGTATATTCATCCATCCACCATCTCAGCCAAAATCAAGAAAACAAATGCATTCGTAATATGTGCAACGAGACAAAAAGAAATACTTGCTACTCATGAAATTCCACAGTACAAAAACATGTAGGGACTGAAAGCACACAAAAGATAAAGTACTATTTTTACTTTCAATAAGAAATCTAGCGAGATATTATTTCACTCGTGATCAATTTAAATAAGTAGACATATTAACACTCAAATTTAAATAAGTAAACTCCAAACATTTCTAAAAAGAGGTACAGTACTACTATTACTACATTGTGAAATGGTCCTATTTCCTGACCTGATGTACTGCTGCCAGTTTGAACTGGTGTGCTGCATGTACTTGCCATGAGGAAAAGGTTGCGTGCGGTGCAGACAGTGTCAGAAGAATAGATCGGTCACAGAAGCTTCCTATCCAGCAAAACCTGACACAGATGTCTGTAGAGCCTGCACATACCTGTTCCTCATTAACTGGGTAGACAGGGGTAACGGACTCCAGCAAGCAAATCCGATTCACTTCCACGCACAAAATGATAATGAAATCGGGGCAGTTGCTTGGTGAAATATGACAATTATTGCAGACCAACTGTTGGACACTTAAATGTCGATATCACCAGACCGCGTAGGGACGTCCACGGCCTAGTTAGTACTACTCTTGCCGTGCATTGTCAGGGCATCTATCCCATTTGAGCAGATTTATGGACAGTAAAGTTAAGAGCAGCAAGATGTTTACAAATTTGTAGTTACTGCCATGAACTTTCAGACTGCGTGAAAAAGATCGAAAAAACACATAATTTATAGGTGGAGCACTTTGATGAAATTTGGGAAGTCTTGCAACCAAGCACGACCATAACACAGCAGTCAACAATATGTCAGAAGATATAATTTTTAAATTTTCCATCAAGCAAAGGAAACATGAGCACGCACCATCGTCATCACCAGCCTGTACATGGAGCTAACCTTAGACAAGCTTAAATGCGAACCAGCTCCAAGGAAGCTATCCCAGAGCCAAAAATATCGGAGCAAAGGGAAGCTTGACAAGTCCCCAGCAAGTCTTACTCGAAACCACTCTATCAAGTCTAAAAGCAATCTACACTCGCTTAAAAGTAACGTTTTGTTGCACAATTCAACCCCCACATTCCATGGCTCAAACAAGACTGGGTGTTGAAAGATGAAGAGGGGTTCCAAATGAAGCAAAAGAGCCTCGAAGAGGCCATCGCACACAAA
This sequence comes from Elymus sibiricus, assembly GCA_039707655.1. Classification (NCBI taxonomy): domain Eukaryota; kingdom Viridiplantae; phylum Streptophyta; class Magnoliopsida; order Poales; family Poaceae; genus Elymus; species Elymus sibiricus. The sequence goes on along the minus strand of CM077674.1, from coordinate 160,774,971 downwards.
GCACAAAATATCCCGAAAACGCTAGTTTCCCAACACAAGTCTTACCATATTGACAATCTAAACAGAAGTCTTGACATATCAGTCTTTGCAGTTAAGTGCCAAGGGGCCATGCGTCCCATGGCACTCAAACCCATGATTGGATTGGGCATCTGGACCACGGCCATTAGCTACAAAAGAACCAAGATGGCGAGTTCTCTTTCTGTATCTGGCTCGGTTTTACTTGCAACTTTGTCCTGGCTTGTAACATTATTGTAACTTTCATTAATTCATTTAGCTCAAGGCTTGTGGTGAACAGCTGTTGGTACCTGACCTGTTGGGCCTTTAATATGGTAATCATCTCGGGATCTGATCTTTGAGAAGAAGGGAAAACATGGCTGGTTGTAGGAGCTTAGGTGAATCAACTCTGCCAGTGCCAGGGCTGCCCAGCCCCACAATTAAATGTGGCTGGCCACGGGTGTAGGTGAGCGTGTTTATTACCACTGTACTAGCAGGGAAGGTGGTTATGCTATGCATCTACTCAGTTCACCGACAGTCCACCCCTGCGGACCCCCTTCAGACTTCCGTTGCGCCTCCCCCGATCTCGCTCTTCTGCCTCGGCGCACGGCTGCTATACTGGTGCTGGTACCAGTAAGTGACCCCAGCAGCAAGGCACCCATGCTCTCCAGCGTATACCTTCCAATGATGGCCAGTGAAAACTAGACCGAGCACACTCTCTTCCGACGCATCTAACCACATTTAACACGGCAGTGCAGAGGCAAGTACAGGCTGGGCAGCTTATATTCATCACTCGGACCAGAGCTCTTCTCCTCACCACCCACAACACCTTGGCGGACTCAGAGCCTCGTTCCCTCGTCTGTGAACGACGGAACAAATGGTGCAACCCAAGAAGAAGTTTCGTGGAGTCAGGCAGCGCCACTGGGGCTCCTGGGTCTCTGAGATCAGACACCCCCTCCTGTAAGCCCCTCCCCTCCTCTCTAGCTTCGTTCGATTCCCTCTTAAGTTTGTCTCAAGATCAAGATCAGTAGTTTCTCTAAGATATGTGTTTACAAGATTCTAACTAACTGCATGCGTGTCTTTGTGAAGTAAAAGGAGGGTGTGGCTTGGTACCTTTGAAACCGCCGAAGAGGCCGCACGGGCCTACGACGAGGCCGCCGTTCTGATGAGCGGACGCAATGCCAAGACCAACTTCCCCATGCAGAGGAGCAGCACAGGCGACCCTGCCCCAGCTGCAACCCGGGATGTCCGTGGCGGCAGCTCCTCCTCCTCGACGAGCAACCTGTCCCAGGTTCTCAGTGCCAAGCTTCGCAAGTGCTGCAAGGCGCCATCTCCGTCCCTCACTTGCCTTCGCCTCGACACCGAGAAGTCCCACATTGGTGTCTGGCAGAAGCGCGCAGGGGCCCGCGCCGACTCCAACTGGGTCATGACCGTGGAGCTCAACAAAGGGGCCGGGCCATCCGGCGATGCAGTGCCACAGTCCACAGTGTCAGCAACCACGGCTTCTTCATCGGCGAGCACAATGGATGACGAGGAGAGGCTCACACTGCAGATGATCGAGGAGCTGCTGAGCAGGAGCGGTCCAGCTTCGCCTTCACATGGAGAAGGTAGCTTCGTCGTCTGAAAAAGCATGGACGAAACAGCATCGCAACGTCGCCATCCGAGATCAGGATCCTGTAGACTGGTTGGTACGCAAGCAGTTCAGGTTGCTTCAGTAAGATAGATATGTCTATTACTCAATCCAAGTTACAGAAAGCATAAGTTTGCAGTTGTGTGCAGCTATATGTACTTATATTTGTTATTACATACAGTCACCGTCAAGATACTTTATTACACATCAATGTCAGTTATATAGTTTATATAAAGGAAATAAATAGAATGTGGTTTTGTGTTACCTCATCCCTTTTCATTCAACTTCAGACTCCAAACTTGGACTCTTTAAGAGAATCTAAATAACATGATGAAGGTGATATATGTGAAGAAGACCTCAGCTCTATACGACAATCATTTTTAAGGACCATGGGCTCTAGAGGTTTATGTATACAGAAGAACCAACTATTTTGTTGTATTGATGCAATGTGTGTATGCATTTATTGTGTGGAAAAACACTTGTAAGGGATATAAGACAAACCAGCAAGCAGCCAAGCACCAATGCAACTCGGTCAAAAAAAAAAATTAGATGCAAACTTGTTCATGGAAAAATAAGGTATCGGTCGGAGCCTACAACTTGGCATTGTGCTTCAGCTAGCACACAATTCCATCATCTGTAGTCGTCAGGAATTTCCTTCAAGAAAGGGAGGTGAAATATTTTTGAACATGAGAAGGGTATATTTTCAGGAAGCTCCCTTCTGCCAGTTTATGTTAGTAATGTTGTCAACAAATCCACATCATGCAATCACATGCTCAGCAACATAGATGTATGAGTACGCATTTTTTCATAATTCGAACTAAATCCTAAGAAATCCACCTAGAACTCTCCCAGGCCAAAGAAGTCTTAAGGGTGTGAATGATCAACCCAACAATGGACCATAGAAAAATTATTTGAGGACAGGTGTACAAAAAGACCTTGAGAGTCGTATTTCTCCTCATTCAATGACGAAATGCAATGCACAATAAGTGACAATTAATCATGTTAGGTTAGCTAGGATGAGCCCATGCTATAATGACCAGCAGATCCTTCGCCTTCAGACTAGGAACAACTGATAGCAGCCTTGGAGCTTAAACTAATAATCAAACAAATAGAACAAAGTCACTAGACAGATCCAGCTCATGTCAATTATGCACTAAAGAGAAGGCCATCATATAGGGTGAGTTTGTGAAAATAGTTTATGTACTAGTGATGATGACCATTCATCATGGTAAGCCCAAAATGAGCAACTCTTGTCGACTTAGCAAATACAGAACTAGAAGAAAATGGTCAGGGCTTGTTAGATCGGATGCTAACTCAACATTGGCAAGTCAAAAGAGTTTATGGGTGTGAAAAGAAAAGATAAGACACATCAAGAACGACGAGCAAGGTCCCCACATTCCTTCTTTGTGTTTCCAGACAAAAAAAGATCAGCTTCATGGTTGAGTTTAGAGGTTGGTACAGAGCAGGCATGCTTAAGGGCCCGGTCAGTTAGTTGGTCAGTCATTATAAACAATTGTATCAGGAAAAAAGAAAACAATAACACAGATGGAAAAATGCTGTCAACCATAGTTTCTGCATACTGAGTTACTAGGTCAGGGAATAAATGGCATTACACAAGTTTGGGTTCTTAAGATAGTTAAGTTGCTTACTTTCTTTATCATGTCCCTGTCCTTACCTATATAAAGATGGAAATATTTGAATGGAGACTGACTGTCTTTTCACCTACCTTGTCTTACTCGCACCGTCAGCAGATGTAGTTATACTGTCCTTCAAAATTTTCGAACTCATCCGCCATTACTGCCACAGTTTCCATCCTCAAGGGGATCCTTCAAGCAACAACCAAAAGCTTTCTCCACCTGCTTCTTCAGACTTCAGCCAACTTTTGCAGTCATGTGTGTAGTATCATTTCAAAGTCATTCTTCGCCTTTGCCGCAAGCTACCATGTAGCATCACTACACACCTCTCTTCACTCTTGATGCACAATAACAGAATAAACAACATTGAAGGATCCTGCTCTACAGGGACAGCTCTAAAGAGATTTATATCCTAAGTTGGTCTTTTCCATCTTTTATATATACAAGGTTGCGAAGTGGCATATACTAATTGCTAATTACTAAGGTATATATATTTACAGTCGTGGACTTTAACATGCATGTGTATTACAGATTTACAGGGTGAATTTGGTGGCTAATTTCGACCACTCTGTCGTCCTATAAGTTCAATAAATAAGTTACACACATCCAAGTACTAAGAAATTATAAAACGACAAACACCTAGTAAATCTAATTTTGAAAAAGACAAAGGGCAAGTGAAATAGTTAGGTAATTATGTCTCAGTATTCAGAAAAGGAGTATATGACTACCCTAAATTGTTCAGTATCATGTGTTGCATAATTTCTGGTACCACATTAGCAGGTCAAAGAACTCCCATGTTGCAAAAGCATGAATTAAATATGTCCAGCAAGATAGCTGTGATGGTCCTCCAACATTAACTCTACCCCTTGCTTCAATACTATTCAAACAAATCAGTGATGTCATTTTAATAAAGATTGTAAAGCATATCACATTAAGTTACTTACTTTCTGATAGTGATATTTTCATATGCTAGATCTACATATTATGGTTTAAATAAGATCAAGCATACATATGATTCGAGTGTCTATTATGGTTCCACATGATAGAATTGTTAGAATAAGTTGTTGAATTGAACAGCATAGGATAGAATTCTTTCCCCACCTCCCCCGACCCCCACGCCACCCCTTCTGACGACTCGGGGGAGCTAGGTCTTCGCCGCCGCCGCCACCCCCCTCCGCCTCAGCTACCCTCCTCGCCGCCGCCGCCAGCCGCCGTCCCGCGGTGAGACCCCAGCGCATTCCCCCTCCTCTTGGTGTCTCTCTCTGGCTCTCCCCTGCCCTCTCCCATGGTGGCTTGCCCTGCACGGATCTGGCCATGGAGGGTTGCCGTGGTGGTCTGGCCGGCCTTGGTGGCGCAACTTCTCACGGCGGCGACAGCGCAGGAGGCGCTGGAGTGGTCTTGCCGACCAGGGAAGCGAAGCTCCTTCATCAGCGACCCGCGCAGGAGGCGCGGGGTCCACTCCCGGCCGCCGCCGGTGCCGTGGGTGGGAGAGGCCCGCCCAGGCAGGGGGCTGCCATCCTCGGCACCATTGTATCTTGCCGTTTCCTTTGTCGTCTGTGTGGTGCCGTGCCGTGTTGTAATGCTCGGTTGTTGCTTTATATAGAAAGCGAGGCGAAAGCCTTTTTCGGTCGAATGGAACAGCATAGTTAGAAAATAAAACATGTTTTAGTTAGTCCAGTAGACTCAATAAAACATATTTGATACCCTCACTACCGTTTCCCCAAAACGAAAAGCTCGCTATTCTTATGGAATTGTTCACAAGCAATATTAATTATTGAATCTCAAATCATGATACTTATTTGAGTATTCACCGTGCAGTGGTTTTCACAATTAAAATCCTATCCAGGCTTCCCTAATTCCAATAATCCAGAATCGCGAAGAAAACAAACAAGAACCAGGAAACCATCAGTGTAACATTGAACAAATGAATCAAGGAAAATACAAATCATACCATTACTTAAGTCAACTGCACCATGTGTGTTTGTTTGACTAACATTTTGATGAAATTTACACATAAGGTAGCTTGTTTACATTTTCTGCATAAATTGATTCCAAACACATGCCCTGAAGAATCGTCTTTAGACTCATTGGTAAAGCTGTCAAGGAAGTTGCCATATATTTCAGGAGTTACAAATTCCGATATCTGACCTATCCACAGGAAGCGCACACATGCATCCTACAAAACTTTAACCTTAGCTATCAAACAACAAAGCCATATAACCGGTAGCGCATACAGTTGTCATATTAAGAAGATTGACCACCTCTCTGCTATGCATACTGGTCAAGAACGTGCCCGAGAACTCAGTTTTCTCTTCCTGTCAGTGCCAAGAGAAATACTGCTGGTGAATTTTGAATTAGAGAATTCCAGAGGAATTGGAGCTCCTGCAGCCTTCAGAACCTGAGCAAGCTCTCCAAAAAGTTTCCTATCTTCCTCATTCACAAAGACAATAGCCACGCCCTCCTTACCCATTCGAGACGCTCTTCCAACTTGGTGAATATATTCATCAATGGAATTTGGCATATCAAACAAAATCACTTGATGTACTTTCAGAAGATCCATTCCACGTCCCAAGACCCCTGTACAAACAACAACAGATACTTCTCCTGTGAGAAACCGTCTCAATCTTTCTCTTCTCTCTTTCATTGTTTTCTCACCATGAATAGAAATAACCTCCAACCCAGTAGCAGCAGTAATTGCTTCAGACAAGAGATCGGCACCAACTTGGGAACTCACAAATACAACAGCAGGAGGTTTAAAGTGCTGCTTACTTTTTATTATCTCAAAAATCTTCTGCTTCTTCTGCTTAGACTCCACCCAAATTACCACTTGTCTAACTGATTTGTTTGGTTTACCTGGGTTCCCACAAGAAATACGTATCATGTTGTTCGACAGTGAGTTTGCCAATTTCTCAATTTCTGAATGTATTGTTGCTGAAAACATCATAACCTGTGGACATGAGAGTGCACGAAAGATCTGCATGGCCTGATCTCTGAATCCTCTCTCTAGCAAGCAGTCCACTTCATCCAAAACAAACACAGAAACATCTGTAAGGTCAACATTGTGTTTCATCAGAAGATCAATTAGTCTCCCTGGGGTGCCAACAATTAACTCGACACCATTTTCAATTCTATATATTTGCTGAGCCAAGGGATCTCCACCAACAACTAGAGCAGTTTTAAATGGTAAACCCTTTCCAAGCACTTTTGCATGATCCTCCACCTGTAGGCATAGCTCCCTAGTTGGAGCAAGGACTATAGCCAAGGGCCCACGCTTGCTTGCACATTGCTGCAGCTCTCTCCGTGAACAATGTGCAATTATAGGAACTAGAAAAGAAGCTGTTTTCCCTGAACCAGTATCTGCAGACACAAGTACGCTTCTATTACTTATTGATGCAGGGATGACTTGCATCTGCACCGGAGTAGGCATGGTATATCCTGCAGCCTCAAGATTGTGCACAAGCTTCTCAGGAAGACCGCAGGAAGAGAAACACATGATTGGATCAGGAATTGCCTCACCCTTGACACAAATGTCAAGTTTATTTCTCAGTGAAGTGATCTGGCTGGCATGCATACTCGGTATATCGGGAAAATTATTGTCTCGGACACAAAAGCTCTCATCACCAAAAGGAACTTTTATGCGTGCTGGTGCTTTTACTGGTATCTTTGTTTCAGCGGCAATTCTAGCAAGAAGAGCAGTCTTGCATTCCACACTACAGATATCATCATCAGTTTGATCACATATATATTCCCCATATCGACCACATATAACGCAGCGAGGCTCCCCAGGAAGAGCTTCTCTCTGCTCAAAGCATCTGTCCTTCACACGTAGATCTGTAAGAGTAACAAATATCATGAACAAGGTGTTTTGATTCCTTGACTGAATACATGGAGCAGAGAGAGGCAATCCTCTACTATTACATCAGACATGTGCACCGTGTTTTGAATTCCTTGACTGAATACATGGAGCAGAGAGAAAGAAGGATCTATTAAACTCATAATTCATTAGGTCCTTGTTATCAATGCCAACTAGGTTCATAAGTAAATGGATCCTGGTTGTTCAATACTTTGATAACCAAGGTCATTCTTAGCTAAAGAGAAATTATCACTATCAGTCAGACTCAATAGAATAGCGAGAATTAGGATTTTTGATCCCTCTCAATCTATCTTTCAATTCGAGGATCCAGAGAGATGTTTTCATAGTCATCTCCGAATATTTGCCATCTCGGAATATTTTCGATTTCATTTTTCTATGATATGTCTTTCTATATGAAAATTGGTTATTTACGATGTACGATGATCCCTGTTAAGCACCGATGGCTGAATGGTTAAAGCGCCCAACTCATAATTGGTAAATTTGCGGGTTCAATTTCTGCTGGATGCACACGAATGGGAACGTTCTCCATAAGTCGCTTGGAACTGGCTCTCTATCCATGGAATCTCATCCATCATCCATACGTAATGAATTGCTATGGTATATTCATGCCATAACATAAAAATAATAAGAACTCGAATTCTTATCGATACTGAAACTCAGAGCATAGGAGGGAAAGTCGATTTATGGATGGAATCAAATACGCAATAGGATAGAAAAGGGTCCCATTGGTAGAAAAGCTATACAAAGATGCAAGGTGAACGAGAAAAGGCTGGTATTATGTTGCAAGATAATAGGAGAGCAAAACTATGACATGGGAAAAACAAAATGTTCATCAGCTAATAAGGTAGAATGCCATAAATGATGTCAAGACAGACAAAAATATATATTTTATTATTAGACTCACGAACTTCTGTGTACTAACTATGGAGATATAAAGTCTGCAAGATAAATATTTTTCCATTGAAGATCTGGATTTCCAATTTACTGCTTTCTTATGCTTTATTTTGGATGAGAATAAATATGCATCCAATTATTCGGCTTTGCAGATATGTGCTCTGACAAATTCAATGCACGTACCTTCCACTTGCAGCTCGTTCCTATCATCAGATGGAGCGACCAAATTATCAGCTGAATCTTTCTCCCCATGTCCCATTTAACTGAGGTGGGAAATAAGTATCGTAAATAAACTGCACGCAAGAGAAGGAGAAAGGAAATTAGGGCACAGTTCTTTGCGCTGGAGCTTCTCCAGAAACGGCTTAAGCTTAGCTACCCCACAGATTCAATGATGGAAAAAAGACCCTGAGAAACTGCAGTCCGGTTCTTTTCGGCTTCTGTCCCCTACGCGTACTTTATTTGTGAGTTCTCTAATGAAAAGTCTAATGCCAAATGCCCTTGGACTGTAGTTGTCTAATGTTTAACTTATTTGTAATCTCTTGCTGTGCTTATCGTAGATGTGAACAACAAAACACCTTACGGACACCATAATACTAAATATTAGAATAAAAATATGGTGTCATTGGTTCTTGAGAACAAGTCAGTCAAATAAAATAAAGGTCGTCAAGGCATTACAGGGTTATCTTCCCAACAAATTCAGTTACAATAAAGACTAGTAATCATCAAGGTACGACATTCCCAGCAATAGCATATTACCATTGTTACGGGCAGTGGCAGGTGTAGGATTTTGCAACAGGGTGGTCCACCGCTAAAGAAAATTGATAGCAAGTATGCCGTGCCAACTGGGATTGGGAACAGACAACGATTATGCCATAAGGGGCAATGTTTTCTCAATAAATATAATTATAAAAAACAACAAACCCTAATGAGTAATGATGAAATTGGGGGATGGGGATTGGGCAGTACGTACTGAAGACAACAGGCTGTGCGCTGGCTGCTGCACGCCTGCACACTGCCGCCGGGCGCCCGGCAGCACTGCTGGTTGCTGCCGCCTGCCGAGTGCGAACTGAGCGGCTAAGCTAGCCGGCGCGGTGGCGCCGCTATTGGCCGGACGGGGCTGGGCGGGGCGGACTGGCCTTCTGGGCGTCCGGCAACGGCGAGTGGCCGTCGAGGCAGGCTGCTGGCGGCGAGTAATAACGGACAGAGGGAGGAATCGCGGGCGGGAGACAGCAGAGGGGAATCGCGTTTTTTCTTTCTGAGGGATGAGGGAAGGCAGAGGGGAATTCGGAATTTAACTAACGGACGGGTACCCTTCGAGGCAGCCGCAGCAGGCACCGCAGAAGGCGCCCTGGCATGCCACATTTTGAGTACTGGGCGTATCCATGAGAACGTTTTTTTTTTTCTATTTCTGCACGTGTTTTGGGGTTTTCCGATTATTTCTGCACATAATTTGTTCCCTTTCGATAAGTGTCCTGTCAGACATCTCTACTCATAATGTCTCACTTGGTAGGATAGCCTTCACGATTTTTTTTCGTCTCCCACTTTCGTCTGGTTTTTCGTCTCCCTTCCCACCACCCCACCGGTTTATTTTCGCCTCACCTCTCACACAACGAAAAAAATCTGAACAGATCAGAACTTTCCATGCTGGTGCAAGTAATTTAGTAATGTCTTTATGTGAAAGAATCAATCACGATCAATCTCTAAAGATCAAATTTAAATTAATTAACTTCATCATAAATCGCTCAATCACATTAATTAATCTTTTCATACGTCATCAAAATTACGTTAGTTTTTTTAGGGCAAAATCTCTACTCTAAAGTCTCAGTACAGGTCGTTTGCTCGTTTCGTCACGATCGCTACGATCGATCCCCACCCTCGTCCTCCACCGATTTTTTCCATCCCACGTCCAACACAGAAAAAAACGGGTGAAAAATAGACCACGGAGATCCCTAGCACTCGCACCGCGCCCCTCCTCCTCTTCCATCTCGATCCCATCTTCCCCTCCTCTCATCCCCGCCCGCCGCTCGGCCCGTGCACACAGAGAAAACGGCGCACGCGACCCCGTGCTCACCATGCCACCGCCACCGCCCTGCTACCCTCGCCACTACGTCGTAGCCCTTGCTGCACGCACGCACCACCGAGCAGCCACCACGGTGCCCACGCACCTCAGCCATGTCAACCTCGACATCCATGGCAAGGTGCCCTGCGGTTGGCGGCGGTCAGGCTGAGCGGCGGGGATCTGGTGGCCGGCCGGCGAGGCACCAGAGGCGGATTTCCCCGGCCTCAGGAGTGCGGAGGCGAGGTCAGGTGGCGGCTCGGCGAGCTACTGGAAGGGGTGTCAGGGTGGAGGCCTGGTCGGAGGAGGTCGGGCCAGAGCTGGGAGCCATGGAGGGCGGCCGGTGCAGGGCGGCCGACGGTGTGATTTGGTGGTGGAGGAGGATGCCGCGGCGGGACCTTATCCTGCTCTGGGCCATGGTCGGTGATGAGCCCCCCTTTCTCTCCTTTGCCATCAAATATGTTTTGTTTATGTTCCTGTTTATTCTCAGACCAAAGTCAACAAGACGTGATGCACCATAAGATGTTTACCTGATTTCAAATGATGACTTATTTCAGAATTGTTAGCATAAGCTGGCCCTCGTTCTTTTTCTGTTTGGATTAGATTTGCTTGTTCTGAATTTTGCAGGCATGTGGTGTGATGTAGTATTGATCTTGGTCTTGCTCTGTTTGCAGAGACACCTGATTAGATTTGCTTGTTCAGAATTGTCAAGGACTCCCCTTCGCCGCCGCCGAGATCCGAGAGGAGTCGCCCTTCGCCGCCGCCGAGATCCCGTGCCTCTCTACAGATCCCCCTCTCTCTCCTCTTCGCCCATCCACCTAGATCGAAACCCGCTGCCCCTCTGTCGCTGCTGGTGCTCAACGGAAGACGAGGGCAGCTCCTCCCGGCGATTCCTCGTGGTCCTCGGCGGCTCCTCCCGGCGATGACCCGTGGTCCTCGGCGGCGGTGATGGCTAGGTCAGTCCTCTCTCTCTCTCGCTCACTCAATTTGCCCGGGCCGGCGAACTAGGGTTAGGGTTACCAGCTCGACGCCGTCGCCCCGTCATGTTGCAGGTGCTGCTATTACCATCCGCTGGCCCCGCGTGCTTGTGCGCTGTCGTCGCTATGTCATGCCGCCGCTGCTGCTTCTGCTCGTGGCCGGCCCGTACTAATGTTGTTGTTCGTGGCTGCCCCCCTGTGGGTTCGTGTTGCTGCTGCTTACTATGCTCCTGTGTCGTGCTCGTGCAGCTGCAGCGAAAAGACAATGGGGTGATGGGCGCCGGGGGCGGGCACTGGTGGTCGGCGGAAGGCGCCGTGGAGGCGCTCGCTGCTACCTGGCTCCACTACCGGCTGCCACCCCTCCACCGGCCGCGCGCAAGTACTTTCTTACTTGCGCTCCTCTCTTACCAGGCAGCTGTGGTGGCAGCGAACGAGGCCGCGAGGAAGGATGGCGACGGCGTGCAGCAGCAGCGTCTTAGCAGGAGGTCACTGTCCATTCCGGCAGCGGCGGACTTCATCATTTTTAATACTCCAGCACCAGATTTTGTTGCAAAGGCTTTTGATATTGTGGTGCAAGAATTGATAGCTAACGCAATGCCTGGACAGGTATGAGCCATTCCTTACCTGGTAAACCTGTTAGAGGATTCACTGGAGCTGTATGTTCTAAAACATGATTTGGTTTGCATGTATTCAGTGAAAGAGGTTGAACTGACACGTGTGAAGAACTCAACGATTTCATCTGTTTTAACGAATCCTTAATCGAGGGTAATTTTTTATCCCACACACCGATCCATTTGAAAAAGATTTGATATCCCTCTGTTCACTTTGCATTGCAGGTAATTGTTGTAGAAGATATAGGGAGGTAGCATTTTTTAATGGTTATCTGAATGAAATGGAAAAACTGAAGAGAAGTGGGCCCAAATCGAAAAATACTTTTTCAATTGAGCTGTCATGTAAATGTCCAAAATTGAGATGATTAATTCACTTATGTATGGTGTAAAAATGTAGTCGATGGTTACAAAACACAAGGAACATTTAAGAGATTTCCTAAAGTTTGAAAAAAGGGTCTATGATGGTAATGTGAGATGACGGACTTTTGAACTGACGATAACGTTAGAGCAAGGGAGGCTGATGAGAACGGCTATTAATTACTCCCTCCGTCCCACAATATAAACATCTTATATTGTGGGACGGAGGGAGTAAACAATAAAATAAGAATAGAGTGAATGCTCAACTGACTAATCACCAAAAAGATCAAAAGAATCTTTCAAATCGTTAAAAGTTTATAATCTGTGGAAGTACAGGATTTTGAAAATAGTGATCAGGCACAGTGACGAGAATGAAGGTGGATGGGAGGAAGGGGGTAAAGAGACATATGCCACTTTGTATTCTTGCAATGAAAAGGTGGTTAGGTAGACATGATGATTGCCAAGGAGGAAATGAATGGGAGAGAATCAGTTGTCACTGCGTGAATGAAAATATGTCGCATATTCAACACACATTCTAAATTATTTGATCACTTTGTTATTCCATTATTCCATGGCAACACATAGGTAGTAAGAAGCCATGGTGCAGAGAGATGGCGGCGGATACGCCGTGTCGGAGAGAGTAGGCCGAGGGAATGAGACGTGAATGTGAGCAATGTATCATGGGGTGTTAGAGTGAATCACTTTTTTAAGAAAAAAAGGGAGCTGTTGTTTGCTTTTTTAGGAAAATGGGAGTATGAGATAAATGTGACATACTTTTTTTATAGTGAATAATACGACATACACTAACAAGTCATTTCTGGATAATAATTATCAACAAATGATTTACAGGTGAGCCTATAGTTTATTAAAATTAGGATGCGACTCACTCTACTAAAAAGCACGATGCCAATGAATATATATTGTATATGCTTTTTTAATTTTAATATATGTTTATATGTTCACTTTTATGGATCGGAGATAAAAACTAATGGCTTCAGATGATGCTTTGTAAATGTTGATTGACAAATCCACTGACATAACTATGATGAACTGAACTAAAACCTCATCGAGTTTTACACAACCAGAAGAGGTGCATATATGAATAAATGTTTTTAGTTGTATACATGTTGCACATGATAACACAGAAGGTGTATCTATACATGTTTATGTGTGCAGAGTATGAGAGAGATGTAGATGGATTATGTCGACGTACAAAAAGAATACATCAACAAGAGTCCGAAGGCGATTAGTTGGGAGGGAACAAAAATTCACCGAGTCTTATACTACAACAATATGAATATATATGCAATCAGTAAAAATGGCCGGTGGCAACGCATGGGCATTCTACTAGTTAAAACTAGATTTCCAGTTGGTGCAAATGCACTCTGCATGTGTCCTGTTTTACTATGTCGATTTATATGATGTTGCTGTCAGGCCTAGCACTCTTATCAGAAAAGGTTCTACTGATTATGCGCTTCGCTTCTTCGTGGCTTTGGTGTGTTCAATTGCTGCCGTTGAGGATTTTGTGAGAAATTCATTGTAAAAAAAACAGCAACAGGTAGGCACGATCTCTACTCCTAAAGGGGGAGTTGATAGTCTCGCCTCACTCCCACCAATCCCTCGGCAAACCCTATATTACGTTCGCGAGCGTCTTACAGACAACATTTTGCTCAAGCGCAATTAATTTGGACGTTCCCATTTGACGCGTGTATATTAACTCAATCAAATCGGCACTTCCCCAAACAACTTCATGCATTAACTCATTCAAATCTAATCTTAAGAAAATCACAACTAAATCCAAACTTTCCCTACCTTACACTACTCATACCCAAATCAAATCAAATCTTACCAAGACATCAACTATAATCAAACTTGGCCGGCCCATTCGTGCGCGCGTTTTCATTTTTCGTATTTTTCTATGTTTCGTTTTTTGGTTTCCTTTTTTTTCATTTTTTCTGTGACCAATAGGTTGGTCTCTGCTCGGCATACTATAGAATCGGCACAGACCTGTATGCCATGGTGAGTTGGTAGCGTCGCCTTCATTCCGGTTAAACCTCCCTCACAGATTTTTTTTCTATGCCACCAATTTATTTAAACTGGTTTTTAGCCCACTGATCTATTTAATCCGGTTTTTATCTGCCAAATTTAGTAATGTTGTTATGTAAAGGAATCAATCACGGTGATCCCTAATCAATCTTTAAACACCAAATCTGTGGAAAGAAATCAATGTTTGATAACACAAGGCACATTTATGGAAAGGAATTGATGTCAAATGCATCATGGATACATTCTTAAATTCTTTGATTAAAGAGTTAATAGCTCTTGATATTTTATTATGGTTGTCGATATATTCACTCACATATCACTCTGAGAAACATTTTTTGTTGGGAGCAAAAAGGAATAAAAGGAGAGTGATTTACCGGTAAAAAAGAAGTCGCCAAGGCAGCCCGGTGTGCAAGAAGATTTTGAATATGTATGCGAGATACAATTAATGTTGAATTACTAAAATATATATGCCCTCATTGCAATACACGGGCAATTAACTAGCATCAGTGGTAGGTTACCTGAAGTGTCAGTATTATGTTTCGCTGCAACAGTTTAGCTGAATCTATCATTGACATGAGATTATGTGGGATGTCTACTTGTCCCGTCAAAAATTATGTGGAAACATGTGGGCCTCCTACTTATATTATGCGACAGATGCGGATGTGGATCTGGATGGGGGTTGGGGTTGTTCTGCTCAGTTAGGGTTGTCTGAGCGGAATAATTTTCCTACTTTAGAAAATGTGACAAATTGCATTTCATTAGATATGGATTTACAGTAAATTGCATGATAGAAGGCTAAATGCATTGCTTGCTTGCTTCAAGAGTAGATAACGAACACAATGGCATATCAGTTGCATGCCCAACAACGGACATCATATTTTTGTGGAATGCACGATATTCAACTGTATGTTACAAGGTGGAAATGGCTCAGGAGACATTGGATCAGCCTTCTTTGCTCGTGGGCATTACAGGCGGCTGATACCTCCTTTTATTGATCCGGTATTGGAACAAAAAAGAGTACCCCGCACTTATTTCCCCATAGGTGACCCTGGGTTATCGAACCCACGAGAGGAAGATTCCCTTAAAGCGATGGTCTCTAGCAAGCTTTTGTCAAAGTGTCAAATCTAGCTTTTGACCGAATCAGCAAGCAAATAGTGATTCAAAAACTTATAATAAAAAGAGGTACGGGTATGAGGTCTTATGCTTACAACCTTGTATTTGCGCTGGGATCAAATAAGATACTAGTAGAACGCTCGTGCGTTGCCACGGGCCAACAAATGGATCTATTACGACCCGCTCAATTTTGGCTCTTTGATCATTGTGTTATTATCCCACTGGTCCTTTTTAGTCTGCATATAAGTTTTGTCTGAAGTCAACATATCTCTAATTTGACCAAACTTATAGAAAAAAGTATTGACATTCACAATACCAAATAAATATCATTAGATTCATTGTGGAATGTAGTTTCATATTTTATATATTTGGTATTGTAGATGTTGGTATTTTTTTCAATATAAATTTGGTCAAACTTTGCAAAGTTTGACTTAACACAAATCTTATACGCGGAGTAAAAAGGACCGGAGGGAGTACTTCACTATGTTGCCACTCCACTCAAAATCCGGCTGGTGTTTCCTCCGGGTCTATCAAATTGTTGAGTCCCATCATCCCTAACCCATGGACTAACATATGGAGCCGTTTGGCTTCAACTCTGCATTGCCACCCAACTCAAAATTCGCATATGTTTTCTCCAAATCTGCCAAACTACCATGGGCATCCCATCAGCCAACTTTGAATTTCTTCCAACATTCGTCATCCACTCCCTCCTAAAAGTTCAGACAAATTAAACAAGTTCCCCATACAACTTTGCAATGACGATATACTACATCAAAAATCCCAAATTGCTCTCATTTTCCTTTTTTAAGCATTGCATACAAAGAAAAATAGCTAGAATCATATCATATGCACATAATGATCAAGGTGTAGCACTTCCGTTCTCGAATTAGCTACAAATCACATGAAACAAATTCTTCTCACTTGAATTGATGACTCATGCAATATATTTTTATTCTGTTATGTAAATGATTGCATGCATCGCCTTCCCTCTAGCTGGCTACTATGCCACAACTTAATGACGGAGCATCCAGTCACTGATGTCTACACTTCCCTATTCCTCTCACATGCTCGTGCTCCTTTCCCTTCCCGTTGACACTATAGCTTTCCCTAAGTAGGAGATCCGTACAATGTAAAATTCTTTCATAGAAAACATAATCGATGTGCATATTTGCTATCTCAGCCATTTACAATCCCTCGAATGATTCTCCTACTCCTACAACCTCAGTCGCCAAACTTTGTCATGGTTCATTAGCAGGACATGCTTGTTTCTTTTACACACACTCAAAACAGTTAAAAACTCTGCTGATGAGATTCTTTGTATTTATCATAATACGGATACTCAAAATAGAAGAACTATGATCACCTTCTCACCGAAATAAGGAACAAAATGTAGTGCACGATCAAGAGAATCCTTGTCGGTGGCAGCAGGGGCATACATATTTTTAGTAGTTCAACAACAATAGTGTCACACATATACTTTTTAAATCCTTTTTCAACCATCTTGATCTTTTTTTTTGCTTAAGACATCTTTCTTTTCAAGAGTACGCCTAGGCGTACCATATTTTTATAGAAGAAAGAAGCAGATTACAAGAAGACTACCCTTGTTACGAACTACAAGCGTAGCACAAACTCCACACCATAGCAGTCCGAAGACATGTCACCACACACATTACAACCACAACACAAGATGCCTACCCTAAATTGAAAGACAAAGTCGCGTTTCAAGTGACACCGGACGCCTCCGAAGACAAGACACCATCAAGACTTCCCTGATTAACACACAGACCTAAGCCGGGCAGGACTTTCATCCATAGCACTACACATCTCCAGCTCTGCACACCAGAATGGGGGCAACACCGTCCAAGTTGGAACACATTACCGCCGCCACAGCACCTCTTCATCATGGCCGGAGCACCGTGGTAACCGCACAAGCGAGAGAGCACAACCCATCCTCCATCTCCAGTCGCACAAACACACTCAATATAATTTTTCAAATAAAGCATGCCTCATCTTCAGTCGCACAAACACATTCAATATAAAGTCCTTTTATCAAGTTAAGACATCTAAATCTTGCAAATAAAGCATGCCCCATCAATATAATTTTTCATAAGTTGATAAAAGGAGAAGCATGCGCATAGAAAATAATTTGTCTATTTGTGTGAAACAATTCTAACACAAATACACGCACATGGTAGAAAGGATTTTGTGGATGCCATCATATGAACAGGCAGGTCTAAAAGTTTTAAATACTCCATGGCAATGCTATGTACTTTTCCGTCTAATCTATTTTGCAATATCATAACACGAGTCATTACAAACAACACTTGCCTTGGCCCCTCAGGTATTCTCGAGGTTTTAGCCTAATATCAATTGAGCATTGTTCAACAAAAGTACTGTTGAACTGGCTAAGAACTTAAATTTTACCCAAGTGCTACTGCGAACTATACATCAAAGCATAATTAGCCTACATATATTCCTACATCAAAAAAATTATTTCTTCTTTGAGATACTCCCTCCGTCCCATAATATAAGATTTGGTGCTGCTTGCAGGATGCACTCTTGCGCCAATTTCACTCACTGCATCTTGCGTACGTGCAGTACCACGTCATTGTCAAGGAAAGCACGCTGCCATTGGCAGAGCTCCTGCGGGTTAAAAGGAACCTCCTTCTCTTGGTACCAGCAGAACCCACAGGTCAAAGGGCCCACCCCGTTGTTCGGGTGCTCAAACCTGTAAGCCTTACATCGATAAAACAATAAAGGGAACATAACACAAATGGAAACGACCCTCATACACACACTGATCTGTGTAGACAGTTCTTATGTATATATAAGAGGAATGACATAGGGACAGATTGCCAGTGGTTGTCAGAAACAACCTGAACCAAGCTTAGAAATATCGTGCATTATATAGACAGATGCGGCGCAGCCTGAACCAAGCTTACAAATATCATGCCTTAAATAGATGAATGCAGTGCAGCGCACACATAGGTTAATATTAATATATCCTGCAAGAGATGTGTAATATACATGTCCAGGACTTTAAATTTATGGGTAGAAGTAAACAAATATAGTTTGTCCAATGACGACCAACATGTATGTCTTTTATGGGCAAATGATCCCATGATAAATGGATTGGAAGGAGAAAATGAAAAACCCTAGCTCGAATCTGTACCTAAGTGATATATTCTTCTCAGGCTTCTCAACTACGACACTTCTGTGCACATTAAAATAACTGCAGATCCATCAACAACAAAATTCGAATGAATTTCACATTGGTCAGAATCAATTCAGATCTCACCTAACACAAACGCATGCCCTCTTCATGAGACCCTGAACCTTTCTTGCACTTTGTGTTCAAATAAATGTACCATCTGATAGCAGACCAATATTTTGTTTTTGCTCTATACATGACTTGCTCACTGCTCATAGTATAAAGCCAGCTCGGTTGTAAAGGGAACTGGACAAACCACTCAAAAAAGTTAGAGAACCCAAAAAAACTTCTGGACTGAAGTATAACTACTGAAATGGAGCGCACACCAGCCATCGAGATGCAACCGCTCGAGCGCTCGCTCGCAGAAAATGAATCCGACGAATATGAGGACGGAAAGGTCTGCTGGCCTGCAGTTGAGATGCAAAGAATCATGGTTTATATTCAGGAGACCAAACAGGGTAATAATCTGAATTTTTAGCTCAAGAACACAAACACGAGTAGCAATCTCGAAGGCACAAATTTGCCAATAACAAAACCAGATATAGACAGAAAGAACATCTTCACTCCCACTTAAATCCAAGCAATTCACACCAAAAAAATCTCCAACTTTCCTTTGGTTCCAGTCAATCACAACTTCAGAAAACAACCTTCAATAATCTGCATTCAAGAGGTCAATCAAATTAAAAATATTGTAAGTAACAAGCATTCAGGCTGGTGATATTGTTATAAACGTGTTGTCAAAGATTTGTAGAAAAACGAGCTCTATCTTCTTTTCACTATTTTTTTCTTCTGAGGATAGAAAAATAGAAATACCTCTGTTGGACCGCTCAAGTAGTAAAAGGGATCATTGCCCTTGCCTACACATGGGCCATGGCTCCAAATTCAGAAGTCACGATCATTTGCATTCAGAGACTATCTTCAGAAGGATCTTGTTTGTGTTAGTGCTGCAGTATTGTCTTCGGCAAAGGATTAATAAGTTTGTTTTCGCACATGTGCGCATAGCAGCTAGCTGCGGTTGATATGTTTGTTGTGTATCTTGGCTGATTTTCCTAAATTCAGGCGTGAGGAACGAAACATTAGACTCAGGAGTACAGAATCTTGTCTTGCATATATATTACACAACTACTATCTGACATCACAAACTTACCTGCACTGGAATCTTGCGAAGGAGGTTTTACATTCATTTGAACAACGTCAAGTAGGGTGGCTACTATTAAACGCATGCTACTGGATCATGCACACACACTGGCAGAGTGCCTTGTTCTTGTTTTTGCTAGTGCAGCGTTGCTTTGTTCGACTACTCCGCCAATGGCCTGGTTCAGTGTGAGAAGAGGCACAACTGAAGCACCTACCAAAAAACAGGACTGAGACATGAATATTAAGGAGATGGAAAAATAATGTCCAAAGAACAAACAGTATAAGAGAACCATACCTTGGAAGGATCTTCATCAGGTTTATCATTTCAGATGTAGACATAATTCCTTTGAGCTGTGTACGCTTTCACCTTTTCGATTAAAATACGGTTTGGTTTACCCAGATATATGGACACCTTTGTATGCCATAAGTCCTGTCTATGTTTTTTAAGTATTTTGTTCTTGTTCATTGTCCTTGATTGTCTTTCTAATTATTTCTAATGTTAGCATTACTTGTCAAAAAGTAAATTTGGACTTCCCAGCTACATTCTATCTGACATGGCCCCTCTTCATCAGAATCTGAGAGTGTCCGTCACCGTCAGAAAAATATGTAAAGAGAAAAATTAGTCTAGTACGGCGTACCATGCGTTTTTCCACTATATCACACCCAAAACTAAACAATACACATGCCATGTCAAGAGACTAAAATCTAAGAAGATCATGGCAGGGAATTCACACAGCTAATAGTTGGCCTGAATCAAACTCTGGGAAAAATTGCATTATGTAGACAGCAAGCCTCACGCATACAGTCATACAGACATAGACATAGTGACATATCCCCAATCATGAACGGGAAAATAAGTACCGTCAATGTTCCTTAAAATCCAACCACCAGCAAAAGAGAAAGACTACCATGTTCTAGAAGTTGTTCTCGAGCAAATGAAAATGAATGACACCCGAATCCATGGGCTCCGACGGAAGCAATTCGCGAGTTATAAAGAAGCGGTTCATGGCGAACTCACCCGAAAGGGGCCTGGAAGACCAGGCTTGATCTCTTTGGGGTAGATGGGCTCAACAACCCAGTGCATCATGGTGTTGGCTCGGGTGTTCCGGCATGCCCTTCGGTCCAGCGTGTCGTCGCCAGAGAAGAAGCACACGGAGGCTGCCTCCTCACCGGATCGGGTCGGGGTGGCGTCCCGAGAGAGAAGACGCACACGGTGCTCGCCCCCTCGATCTACCTCTCCTGGCGCGGCCCAGCTCGACGAGATGTGGCCGTGGCGGATCTGGCTGCCACCCCGCTGACTTGCTCAACTCGATCTAGGGCCTCCCCGCTTTAAGGAAAGAAGGTGAGTGGAGGACGGCGCTGGCGGGGGAGAGGGTGGAGCTCTTGGTGTGGAAGATGGTGGCGGGTCCTCTCGGACATCGGCGTCGGCGAAGGGCTCCGGGGGCTGGTTCGTCCTTGACGATCGATGTAGAAAAAGATCGAGGGGAGCCTCGTTCTTTATTTTTTTGTTAGGTACGAGGGGAGATAGAAAAAAAAACCAGACGAGGGTGGGGAAGGAGAGATGAAAAAACCCAGATAAAGATGTGAGATATTGCACTAAAAAACTAACGTAATTTTGATGACGTATGAAAAGATTACTTAATGTGATTTAATGTGATTGAGCGATTTATGGTAAGGTTAATTAATTTAGATTTGATCTTTAGATATTGATCGTGATTGATTCTTTCACATAAAGACATTACTAAATAACTTGCGTCAGCATGGAAAGTTCTGATCCGTTCAGATTTTTTTCGTTGTGTGAGAGGTGACCCAAAAATAAACCGGTGGGCTGGTGGGAGGGGAGACAAAAAAAACCAGACGAAAGTGGGAGACGAAAAAAAATCATGGAGGCTATCCTACCAAGTGAGACATTAGGAGTAGAGATTAGTTTGTGCGCTGGAAGTCACCCGTCGAGATGTGCTTGTTACGGATCAAAGTGGGGATGTGTCCAAATAACATCTTGACCGGCACGAGTCCTGCATCAAGAATCAGTTGTCCTATCGCAGGCCCTATCCGTCGCGCGGGTTGCCTCGATAATTAAAATAATAAAACCAGACAAGAGCTTTGGACGTTTAATGACTACACCTCATTTATCCCCAAGGATATGATCCATGTTACCCTACTGAATCTTACTGTCATCGGTGTTCGGTATAACACTTCACGGTCTCCTTGCTCCTAGCCTCACCGGTGCTCGATCTCCATGATCCTGGGTACCTGCTGGGATGAAGATCGCGGACAAGACAAGAGACATCTTCACGGAACAATTTTATTTCACACATACGGGACATTATATCAAAGTCTTCCATTGATCCCCTCAACAAATACCTCGGTTTGCAAGGCCTATGCCTCAACCCATACCTTACCGAACTACTGACACATGGAGATCAGATTGCGGGAAGAAAACATTGAAGAACACATCTTGAGATTGATTGATTGCAATATGTCTTACAATGGATGCCTTGTGCGATGCACGATTACAAGTATGAATGAGATGAAAAAGCACTTTGGTGGTGGTGGAGATGACTATGGAGATGGCGGCGGCTAGGGTTTGCGGATGAGAAGAAGAGATTCCAGCTTCTGTGCTCGTCTCTTTGCTCGCCGTTCTGTCGACATTTCGACGGGGCCCCTTTTATAAAAGTTGTTCAGGTGGATGATCTGCCTTGAAATCCACGCCAAACGGGCGCTCACGCCCGAATGGAACGCCGTCTTTTGTGCTGTCTTCGCGCAGACGCTTCCTGTTGATTCCTTCTTCCTCCATTCTCCTTCCATTCCATTTCCACACGTGATTTCTTCCTTTTTAGCCCATTTCCTGTGGAAACACATTAAAGAGAGGATCTCTGGAATCCCTTGCACTTATTAGCCATTAGTGAAAATATCGGAGCGAATATCTCTTTTTAATTGAAATATCTCGGTTTAAACAAAGGTGAAATGAGTGTAAAAATATCACTCATCAACTCCCCTAAGCTTAAACTTGACCGTCCTCGAGCAACAGAAATTTGAATCATAAGGAACTCAGTTGTTTAAACCGAAATAACGAGAAGGTTTTGGTTCACTTACGATCGGTACGCCTAGATAGCCCTCCGCTTCTTGACCTGAGAACTTAGCATAGTTGTAGCGGTGGCATGGTTATAGTGCAAGTGTTAGTGAAGCAAAGATAATCAACACAAAGTTCTTGATCTACGAGATAAAACAACTTTGCAACACTCTATTCTATTTATTCTAGACAACACTTGCTTGCCGGGAATGCACAGAAGAGTTTTCTTTAGATAGAGCCAATAAAACATAGGTCAGGGAGTGAAAAGCATGTAGTAAAATGTAATGCTCAAATGCTCTTGAGCACACCCACAATCATTTCCTCTTTGAGGCTCTCACTTTATTTCAATCATTGTTTGTTGGAACTTTGATTGTCACGTGAAAGGATTATGCCAACTAAGTGATCATGCATAGTTTTTCGTTGTGGCTTGACGTTTGGGAACTATGGACCTCTGATATATGTCTCTTTCGAGCTCTACTGATCAGTCCCCTTTATTTACCACATACACACCATTTCAAGAGAAAGCCGAATAATATGCGTTTGTAGTGTTGCCACTACGTACGGTAACAAACTCATAGCCGAAATCTGAGCTGTCGCTCTTGGTGGATCGTTCATTGGCTAGCGGAGTCCTCAACATAACATCAAGAAAGGTGACAAAGTACACACGTACACGTGCATATAGTAGCGGGCCATGGCCCCAGCAAGGAGCTGAAGCACCATGTAAAAGAATACAACATAGATTTTTGGCATAATCTCGTTCACCCTTCAACTAAGTTCCTCTAGACAATTCAATCCACAGGCGCTATCAAGTCTATTAAAATTAACAACATGGGGTTGAGCAATTCAAACATTACTTCCACTACAATTTTCTCAACTCCCAATTCTTGAAAGACTTTCTCTTGTGCAAAGTTATTCTTAGTTAATATCATTTCTTTAAAAACAGTCCCACGGCAAGTCTTGGTTGTCTGAACTAAACAGAACAAAGGCTGCAAAATTATTTCAGCTACTAGAACAAAACCTTTGTCTTAACTTTCAAGACTTACTCCCATCTGCACATATCACATATACTACTACTACATTTATTCTAAGTATTTCAAGTGCAAAAGACGAGGGTCATAGGACATACCTTCACGGTTGTGAATTTACACACTTCTCTTCCTTACTCTTGCATTTCTCGTTGTCCAGTGTTGATCAACTCCTCTGAAAACAAAATGCAAACGAATTCCAAAGGATAAGATAAAGAACAAGAGCAAAGCGAAGCTTATTCTTTTTTTGGTTTTTGAGCTTTTGAAAACTAACTTGCAACCAAAAAATCGCAAAGGCAAAAGAAAAACCAAAATCAAAAGCAAATAAAAGCAGAGTGTTGGAACAAACCAACACGAGTGTTTTGAAGCTCCTCGAGCTTAAGTACAACCTCATTAAAAATTATTCAAATACCCCCACATCTCGATGTAGAAGTGGTGATTACCTCCCCCAAGCTTAGGCTTTTACAAGCCCGAACCGGTGAGATCATTGCGGCGGTTGGTCAGGAGCCCATCCTTGGCTCCAGTTGGAGAAGTTCATGTTCATGTAGGCGGACGTGCCTCAAAGAGACTCGGCGAGGTTGCTCATATCTTGGATAGAGCCCTGGAGACTGTTGAGGTCCGCGCAGGTGGTGTAGACTTGTTGTGGTTGTTCCTCTTCTTCGTCGGGTGCGAGTTCTTCTTCGTCTAGTTGTTCTAGTTCTGCGCCTTCTTGGTCAAAAGCTGCATCTCCTTCCTGTGCAACATAATGCAATTGTCCATGCTCGATGGAAAAACGGTTAGGCATAGGAGTAGGCAACAAGTGTGCCACTCCCGGAATTCTAATGCAATGACGGCCATTACGAACTACTACCATTCCAGCACTAGTGAGAACACTGAAAGGATCGATATGGTTGACTAGAGGGGGGGGGGGGTGAATAGGCAACTACCAATTTTTAGCTTTTCTTAGCAAATTAGGGTTAGCAACAAAAATAGGTTGTCTAGATGTGCAACTAGGTGAGCAACCTATATGATGCTAACAATCACAACACAAGCAAGCAAGCAAGATACAACACAAGTAAAACTTGCACAAAGTAAAGGTAAGAAGTAACCACAAGTGGAGCCGGTGAAGACGAGGATGTGTTTCTGAAGTTCCTTCCCTTTGAGAGGAAGTACGTCTCCGTTGGAGCGGTGTGGAGGCACAATGCTCCCCAAGAAGCCACTAGGGCCACCGTATTCTCCTCACGCCCTCACACAATGCGAGGTGCCGTGATTCCACTAGTGATGCCCTTGAAGGCGGCGACCGAACCTTTACAAACAAGGTTGGGGCAATCTCCACAACTTAATTGGAGGCTCCCAACACCACCACGGAGCTTCACCACAATGGAATGTGGCTCCGAGGTGACCTCAACCGTCTAGGGTGCTCAAACACCCAAGAGTAACAAGATCCGCAAGGGATTAGTGGGGGGAATCAAATTTCTCTTGGTGGAAGTGTAGATCGGGGCCTTCTCAACCAATCCCTAAAGAATCAACAAGTTTGATTGGCTAGGGAGAGAGATCGGGCAAGAATGAGCTTTTGGAGCAACAATGGAGCTTAAGGGAAGAGGTCAACCTTAGGAAGAAGAAGACCCCCTCCTTATATAGAGGGACAAAAATCCAACCGATTTCTGCCCTGTGCCCTCAGCCAAGTGGTACTACCGCTCCTAGGAGCGGTACTACCGCTTAGGCGGTACAATCCCACACAAGCCTGAACTACACAGAATGCACAACGGTAGTGCCGCCGGAGCGGTACTACCGCTGCCCCTGGCGGTACTACCGCTTAGGGAGTTTAGACCAGGAGAGGCGGCAGTAGTAGAGGCAGCCAGGGCGGCAGTACCGTGCGAAGCGGTACTACCGTCCTAGTACCGCACTACTACCGCTTAAGGGAAAATGGAAACAGAAGCGCGCACGGAGGAAACCCCGCAAGCGGTAGTGGCGGCGGTAGTACGGGCGGTAGTACCGCCCGAGCGGTACTACTGTGCTACTACCGTGAATTGCAAATCGGCAACAGAGAGTTGCACGCTCGGGGAAACCCCAAGCGGCAGTGCCACGGAAGTACCCAGCGGTACTACCGCATAAGCGGTACTACCGCTTGCATGCTACTGAAAATCCACAGAAAACATAGGAAAGGCTCCAGAGAAGGGAAAGGAAGCTGTGGGTGCATATGGGGCTGTGTACGTGTTGATTCCACCCATACCTTTCCAACGCGGACCCCCTCTTAATAGTACGGGTTTCCTACGACTCAAATCCACCAAAAAGAAATCGTCGAAAAATAACCGTCTTCACTCTTTACCATCGAGGGGAGATAAACCCTCTTGTGCCTATCAATATAATCTCTGAAAAGGTCAATGCACATGATTAGTCCGCAAAACGCATTGTCATCAATCATCGAAATCACTGGGGTAAAATATGCCCTAACAAACACGAATATTAACAAGGGTGTTACCGACAATGGGGGCAAAGGTGATTGTAGTTGAGACCAAGGGAGTTGGCCAACATGGTGATCATTCCTCCACACACGATATCTCCTTGTGCATGGTTTGCATGATGCGCGAGGTGTAGCAAAAGTATTGCCCCAAAGTTGGGCGAATATCCGACGTCAAGGTTTGCTGCTTTTCCGAGAACTATCATGTTCTCCTCATTCAACTTAGAAACTTCTCCTCGTGCCTGGAATGAGTTAGTGATAACATAATAGAAATAACGTATAGCAGGACTTTCAATGCAACTAGCTCTTGAGCCTAGCGTGCTCATCAAATTAAAGGTTTGCCTCAGGTGTGGTTCAATGTAATCATAAACATGGTGGATGTCATCATCATTGTTGGTGAAGCCAAAGTAATCACACCACTCCTGAAAAGTGATGTTGAAACTTGATCCAGGAGACGGAAAGTGATCCTCTCCTCCTCATATGCATTGGGCATCAAACCAACATTATGCGAGAGAGTACTAAGAAACTCAAGCGTCATGCGTTCATATGTCTCACATCCCTGATAAACAAAATGATGCAACCCGGCATTATGACAAAGCAAATTAAAAGCATTAGTAATACCTAGCTTGGCGAGTGTTGTCGCACAAGCCCACTTGGTTGCTTTGATCTTCCTTGAGCTTAGTTGCCTAGGCTTTCTTCTTGCTTCACGGTCGGTGAAGACGATCCCTTGGGTGAAAACTTGTTGTGGCGGTGCGGTGGATGAACTCGAAGCACCGCGTACGCGAGAAGACCTCTGTGTAAACATCTACAAAACAATTTTTTTAGTCCAATACATTTAAGCAATATTGATCCTACGGTAGTCATAACGTCATACTCCTCTAAAAACATCAACGAATCCAAGCCAAACTCAAATTTGAATCAAAAATATGCATCTTCTAGTCATGGCAATGCTAGGCATGTAGAACACGGATTCGTGAAAAATAACTTGGGCATCGGAGGAGAAACATACCGTATATCGATCACACGTAAGGATTTGAACTGAAATCGATCGAGTAGAGAGATCGGGCAAAGTTTTGCTAGGGTTTGTAGAGGTTTGGAGGAAGAAGAAGAAGAAGAAAAGAGATAGATGGGGGAAATTTACCTTCTTCCTCGGGCTTATTGGGGCCGCCAGGATTCGAACGACCGCTCAGACGGGCGCAAGCGCCCGCATGGAACGCCGTCGTTCTTCCTGAAAACTTACCTGCGTCTGTGCTAGTATCATGCGACCGCTGAAACGGGCGGCGGCGTCCGTATGAAACGCCATCGTTTGCGCTGTTATTTTCTTCTTTTGGTCGATGGTGTCAAACGACCGCTCAGACGGGCGCACGCGCCCGTTTGGAATGCCGTCAAATGCTCTGGAATTTTCTTCCTTTTTTGCAAAGGAGTCAAACGACCGCTCGAATGGGCGCTCGTGCCCGTTTGAAACATTGTCTTTTCTCCTGCCGCCTCTGGCTGTTTTGGGCTGAAACCTCCGGCAGGTCATGCGACCGCTCATACGACCGCTGGCGGTCGTTTTGAACATCTTTTCATCTGTTTCTTTCGAAACTTTTCTTTTTCTTTGCTCTCCTGCGGGGTTAGTTCCAAGACAATACATACATATTTCCAGGCATCCAAACATCGATTCAACACATAATTCAACTTGCACATCGCAAAGCCTTCACTAGAACAACTCCTCCAAGCTTACTTCTTCGTATAGAACTTCAATCACGCTTTATTGAAACAAAAATAAAAACTTACTTGTCTACTTTATTCACGTGGGTTGCCTCTGTCGGAGAGTGACCTCCTGAGCCTGGCTCAAACACTGGGGGCCTGCTTCGCTACCTATCTACTGACGGTGACCTTGGCGAGGCTACAACGAGCGGAGCATGACGGAAACACGCACACACACGCAAGGCACGATAGGCACACGAGGAGCTACCCAGGTTCGGGCCACCGAGCGGTGTAAAACCCTACTCCTGCTTGGTTGTGATTGATGTGGCGATAGTGCTCTCGCGTACAAGGTAGAAGAAGGTGGAATCGTCCCCCTCTAAGGTAGCAGCACTGTCCCTTATATAGCTGCCTTGGTCCTCTTCCCCCGAAAATGTTGGCGGGAAGGGTTGCCACACAACGGCAGTTCAAAAGGGGGACAGGCGCTCAGTCCTATCCTG
Source organism: Elymus sibiricus (assembly GCA_039707655.1). Lineage (NCBI taxonomy): Eukaryota > Viridiplantae > Streptophyta > Magnoliopsida > Poales > Poaceae > Elymus > Elymus sibiricus. The sequence continues at coordinate 160,746,713 of CM077674.1, read as the reverse complement.
ACAAAAGTAGTCTTCATCTGAAAAGACGCCGTCCATGACGCGCTAGTGGGCTCACTGATGACATCTGCCCTAGCGCGCCGTGTCATCGTGGTCTTCTTGCACTGAAATGGTAAGCTTTGGGACTTGCTTTGGGGGAGGCAGCTGCGGCCACCCCTTTATCACCAAAGAGGAAATCCTCCCTGTCCGTGCCTGCTGGCATGGTACCTGCTGTCGTTGTCGCCTTGTGCAGGCACGTCACCCACGTGGTGGGCACGCAGCTGCGCAACCAGCATCGCGCGGCTCCCCTGTGCGGAGGGCCTCGCGGGAGGCCGCCTCGCAAGAGGAGCCTCGCGAGGCTGCTTGCCGCAGAAGGTGGTCTTCGGTAGCGCCTCCCCTTGTGGAGAGGGCCCTCGCGAGGCATCTTGCTTCGCGGCACCCACTGCTGGGCCGCCTCTTGAACTCTTCGCCAGGTGTTGCTTCCTAGGCCGCAGGCAGATGGCCCGTGGTACCCTGGTTTCCACTGGGCCGACAGTAGCCCCCGGGCCCGCGATGCGCACGTATCCGCCCGTTGGGAATGAAATGTCGCGGGGCCTAAGTAGACTGCCAGGCCCAGGTAGGGACGCGTGGCGGCACGACGGGACAGGGGCGCCCCCACTTCCCCCACGATGCCTCGGTAACTGCCCGGCGTGCTATAATACTGACTCGCGCGTGGTGCGGGTACCATCATTGCCTTCCTCTGCACCATTCGCCTTCCTTGCTCCCCGCTCCTTGCGATATCCTCCTCCTGCTTCCAAGCTTCCCTTGCGACCATGGCTCCCGCCGCCAAGAAGGGCAAAGAGCCAGCAGCGACGGAGCTGGAGCTGGCCCTGCCGAGGTCCATCATCCTCAACGAGGAGGGGTTGGACAAGGTACGCCCTATGACGGCCTGGGACCACAACGAGTGGAAGGCCACGCGGATCTGGCCGGCCTCGCGCCGGGCTCGCGATCTGGAAGCCACGACCTTCCCCTTCTTCATCCACACCATCTTCGCTGGCCTGGTGCCACCCTTCTCCGACTTCTTCTATGCCATCCTCGCCCACTACCAAATCCATGCGCTCCCCTTCAACCCAACTCCATCCTCCTCCTCGCCATCTTCGCCTACCTCTGCGAAGGCTTCCTGGGCGTGATGCCCTCGGTGGCTCTCTTCCGCACATTCTACATCCTGCGGCTGACTGCGGCGAACCAGTGCTCGGGGTGCGTCTCGTTCCGCATCGTCGACGGGATGGCAGCCCACATCATCCCCATGAAGATCACGAAAAAGGTGAAAGGCTTCAGGGTGCACTGGGTCTACATGGACGCGGGCCAGTTCAGCCCTCTTATGCTGACGCCGGCCGCCCCCGCCGTGAAGAGCTCTGGATGGGAGCACGCCAAGCTCACTGACGAGAGGCTGGCACCACTCGTGGAGAGGATGAGGGACCTGAAGGCTACGAAGCTCACGGGGGCGATGGTTGCTAAGGAGTTTGTGCGCCAGCGCATTGCCCTCTCCAGAAGCGCTCGTGCCCAGTGTGGTCCTGCACCGGCCCCGAGGACCCGATGAGGCTGAGCGTTGACAACCTTACTAGGCTGGTGCTGAGCGAGGTCATGAAGATCTTGTTCGCCGATGATGTGGAGTGCCTGCCTGAAGGCGCGTACCCTCTGTATCGCTACAGCGACAGGGATGCAATGGTCGCGGAGATGCCGCGGTTTGATGAGTGGGGGCTGGTTCCCGAGGGCCACGAGGGGCCTCGCGAGAACCCCCTCTTGGTGGTGCCCGGCTCAGGCGGCCGTGAGGATGCTAGGGCCTTGACAGGTGCTGACGAGGAGAGTGTTGGAGGAGCGGCCCCGCTAAGCCGCCGCCAGCTGCTAGCTGACCTCAGCGACGATGACGATGAAGACAACGACCGGTTCGTGGTCGTGCCCTCCCGGCCTACAAGCACGGGGGACGGAGAAGACACCGGCGACGAGGCCGCCGAGCCGCGCGCGGAGGAGACCCGCACCGGCCCGGCGGGAGAGGACCTCGACAGGCCTCGCACCGAGCCCTCCCGAGGGGGCTCGAGCGAGCCTCGCGAGGGCGGCAGCTGCAGCCGCCCCCTGCCGAAGCTGAGAAGAGGCGATGGGTTCCTACCAATGAGTAAGTCCTTGAGTCTCATTCCCTTGCCTTAACTTTTGTTTCCACTTCCCGAGGTCCGGGGCTAAGCCCTCGCGCCGTGCAGGGAGCCCATGCAGAAGAAGAGGAAGACCCCTGACTCGAGAGGGTCCACGGCGCCCACTGCAGGCGCCGAGGGGCACGAGGAGGCCGTCTGCCATCCTGAGGCCGAGGCTGGGCACACGGCGGCGAGAGACGAGCATGCGGCTCCTCCTGAGCCGCACGCGGACTTGCCTCCCCTAGCTGGGGGGAGCGAGCCTCGGGAGGAGGCCTCCGGAGGAGGGGCAGTGCCACCGAAGGCGCTGGCTCAGGATGCGACATGATGATGGAGGGGCCGAAGAGCCAGACCCTCCGTAGCACTCCACACCGACCAGGGAGGCCCACGCCGATGAGGGGGCTATGGCGGGCCCTCGGCGCTTGCCCGCGCGCCAAGCCCCTGAGGCGGCCGCGACGAGCCCACAACGCGCGCCGGCTGCGCAAGCCAAAGAGGAGGCCGCGAAGAGCCCCCAGCGCTCGATGGGGGACGCGGCCCCCACGAGGGGCGAGGGCAAGGATCCCGGGAGGGAGTTTGACCCCGGGCCCTCGCGGGCCATGACGGTGGATAGCGGCGCAGAGTCGCGCACTGGCTGGGCCTTGCAGCTGGTGAGCGACAGCGCCGTGCTCGAGCGAGGGGCCTTGCGGAGCGCCAGGGTGGCCCCCGACGCGCTCGAGGAGGATCTCCAGGCGGAGGAGGCGCGCCTCGCGGAGGGGTGGTGCCAGCTAGATGTGGCCATCAAGCTGGGCCGCCTGACGGAGGCTGCCGCGCGGGAGCAGTGCGAGAAAGCCGCCAAGGATGCCAAGGAACTCTTTGAAGGGGCCGTCCGGGACACCGAGGAGGCCGACAGGCGACGCGAGGCGGCGGGGGCCCGCGTGAAGGCCCTCTTGGAGCAGGCCGCCTCCAGGGAGCAAAAACTCCAGGCGCGGGAGGACGCCGTCGCAGCCCGCGAGGGGCAACTTGCCTCCTGCGAGGGCGAGCTCGACAAGCGTGAGGTGGCCCTTGCGACCCGCGAGGGCGACGCCGAGATCCGGGAGCGAGAGCTCGCGAGGACCGCGACCGAGCAGGACACGGAGCACGAGCGCTTGGCAACGCTGGATCGCGAGGTGGCGGCCGCCCAAGACTCCTACAACGAGTGCCTCGCCAAGGCCAACTCCCAGCTCGCGGAGAAGGAGAAGAAGATCCAGGCGGATGCTGATGCGAAGTCCAAAAACGAGCGCACGACGCTCGCCAAGGACTACAGCCAGAAGCTGAAGCTTCAGGAGGATCGTTTGACCAAGTAGCGAGACGAGCTCCAGGCTGAAATCTCTCGCCTCAAGAAGCAGGTGAAAGAGGTGGAGGCTGCCCGGCAGCTAGTGCTGACGGCCAAGGCGGACACCGAGGGGGAGCTTGTGTCTCTGCACGAGAAGGCCAAGGATGAGGCGGCCCGGGCGTGGGGGCGGCAGCATGAGCGCGCGAAGATGTTCCGCGCCCTCATGTAGCGTGCCCGCGCCACCCTTTCCATCTTCTCCAGCGTGAGGCTTGAGGACCCCCTCGAAGACGACGACGCCGGCTACCTAAACTTCTTCACCAAGCTCATGAAGAGGGTGGAGGATGGATGCTGCGCGGATGGACAATATCATCGTGGCGGAATGCCGCAACCTCCTAAGCCAGGCGGCGACGCGCGTCTTCAGCAACCTCTTCCGCACTGACGCGGACTTCGACTTTGACAGGGTGATGAGCCCCGTCCCAGCGGAGCTTCGTGATGGGCTCGAGAAGGAGGTGCGGGAGCACGTGGGAGCCCTGGTCCAGAAGTTCTCCCATGGCAGCGAGAGCTCTGGCGAGGTCGGCGACGGTGGCGACGACGATGATGGCGGCGGCAGCAACGCCTCGTCTGCTTAGGCTTCCTTCCTCTCTTTATCCTGTATTCGAATAGATGCAGTCCCGTGGGGGCGTGAAGACATTGCTTTTGTAATTACTCTAAGTACTTAATGCTTGCTGCAATTTCTCGTTCCCTCGTGAGGCCTGCTTTTTTCCTTTTTGCATGCTTTCGTGCCCTACGTCGCTAGGACCCAGCCCCCGAGCGTGCTACGACCGTCGCTGGTATGTTAGGACGTGTGCCTAACAAGGCCAGAGGGTGTAGGGCTCCGCGAGGCGGTAAGGGCTCCCGAGGGGCGATGCTCAAGGATCCCCCTTTGACGTGCAGGCAGCTTGCGCAAAGGAAAAAACACTGGCGCTCAGCGAGATCGCGAGGAATTGAGAGTTCGAGGGACGCTGAGGAGGGCTCGCGAGGCGTTTGGACAGCTTTTTCACGGAGTGTGAGACTTGGCATGCCGCAGCCTGTGGGATGCGCCTTGCGAGGTGCTCGCTCGTGAGGCCTACTGCTGGTGCTTGGCGGAGATAGGCGTCGCAGGCCGCCTCATGAGGCAGCGATCGTGAGGCTTCCTGTGGGCCGCTTGAGGAGGCGATGCCTCATGGACTGCTTCGCGAGGCAGCGCTCGTGAGGCCTTCTGCGGCCTGTACCTGTGACAGTGGCATTCCAACAAGTTTTTGCAAATAGCGTGGCGGCACGCGCTCGCCGTTTCGCTCATGGGTGTCACGCGAGGAGACAAAGCACCAAGGACCTTGGTGAGGTGACGTGCGCGGGAGCAGGCCCGCGAGCCAGAGCTCAGTCACTTGGGTTTAGCGGCGTTGCTGGGTCTGACCCAAGCGCAGTCACCATGTCCAGCCCCCGCTCGCCAGGCCGGGAAACGTGTATGACCCTGAACGGGCCTTCCCACATGGGCAAGAGCTTGTGAAGTCCTTCCCTGGAGAGGATCCTTCGCAAGACAAGATCGCCAGCTTCAAGTGTGCGGGGGCGTATGTTGTGGCTATGGTAGCGATGCAGCGCGTGCTGATACCGGGCAGCGCAGAGGGCGGCCCGGCGGCATGCCTCCTCGAGGAGTAGACCAGCTTCCTGCGGGCCATCCTGGTGGACCTCATCGAAGGCTAGGACCCGCGGGGACCCATGCTTGAGCTCAGTAGGAAGGACCGCTTCTGCCCCATAGATGAGGAAGAAGGGCATTTCACTGGTAGACTTGATCGATGTTGTGCGGATCGACCATAGCACGGACTGGAGCTCGTCGAGCCAGCCTTTGCCGCAGGCTGTGAGCTTTTTCTTGAAGCTTCGTGTCTTGAGGCCCTTGAGGACCTCAGCGTTAGCACGCTCGGCCTGGCCGTTGCTTCGCGGGTGCGCCACGGAGGCGTAGCAGATCTGCGTGCCAAGGTTGGCGCAGTATGACTTGAAGAGGCTACTGGTGAACTGCGAGCCGTTGTCGGTGATGATGCGGTTGGGGATGCCGAAGTGGCACACCAGGCCCTTGATGAACTTGACGGCTGATCCTGCCGGGATGGAGCGGATAGGCTCTGATACGTCTCCATCGTATCTACTTTTCCAAACACTTTTGCTCTTTTTTTGGCCCCTAATTTGCATGATTCGAATGGAACTAACCCGGACTGACGCTGTTTTCAGCAGAATTGCCATGATGTTGTTTTTGTGCAGAAAATCAAAGTTCTTGGAATTGGATGAAACCTTCTAGAGATTTTTTATTGAATATATAAAAAATATTGGCATCAAGAACTACTGGAGGGGGGCCACCCAGTGCCCACAAGGCACCAGGGCGCGCCACCCCCCCAGGCGCGCCCTGGTACCTCGTGGGGCCCACGTGGCTCCGTTTGACCTATTTCCAACGCTATAAATTCAGTTTTCCAGAGAAAAAAATAGGAGAGGAAGTTTTATTGCGTTTCACGATATGGAGCCGCCGCCACCTCCTGTTCTTCATCGGGAGGCCAGATATGGAGTCCGTTCAGGGCTCCGGAGAGGGGGATCTTCCGGCATCGTCATCATCAACCATCCTTCATCACCAATTTCATGATAGTCACCGCCGGGAGTGTGTAATTCCTTCGTAGGCTTGCTGGACGGTGATGAGTTGGATGAGATTTATCATGTAATCGAGTTAGTTTTGTTAGGGCTTGATCCCTAGTACCCACTATGTTCTGAGATTGATGTTGCTATGACTTTGCTATGCTTAATGCTTGTCACTAGGGCCCTAGTGCCATGATTCCAGATCTGAACCCTTTATGTTTTCATCAATATATTTGTGTTCTTGATCCGATCTTGCAAGTTGTATGCACCTGCTATGTGTCATGATCCGCATACCCCAAGGTGACAATAATTGGGATTCTTTTCGGTGATTGCCGTAGTTTGAGGAGTTCATGTATTCACTAAGTGTTAATGCTTTGTTCCGGTTCTCTATTAAAAGGAGGCCTTAATATCCCTTAGTTTCCTTATGGACCCCGCTGCCATGGGAGGTTAGGACAAAAGATGTCATGCAAGTTCTTATCGCAAGCACGTATGACTATATACGGAATACATGCCTACATTACATTGATGAATTGGAACTAGTTCTGTGTCGCCCTAGGTTATAACTGTTACATGATGAATGTTATCCAACGAATATCACCGATCCAATGCCTACGAGATTTTCATATATTGAATCTTGCTAAGTTACTACTGTTGCTGCTGCTATTACAATTACTACTGCTACTGCTGTTACCGTTATTGCTACTGTTACCGTTATTGCTACTGTTACTATTATTGCTACTGCTATCAAACTATCATACTACTGTGCTACTGATCACTCTCCTGTAGATATTTAGTCTCCAGGTGTGGTTGAATTGACAACTCAACTGCTAATACTTGCGAATATTCTTTGGCTCCCCTTGTGTCGAATCAATAAATTTGGGTTGAATACTCTACCCTCGAAAACTGTTGCGATCCCCTATACTTGTGGGTTATCAAGACCTTTTTCTGGCGCCATTGCCGGGGAGCATAGCTTTATTTGCTAAGTCACTTGGGATTTATATCTGTTGATCACTATGAAGAATCTGAAGGATACTAGAACCAAGATTGTTCCCTCTAAGACGAGGGGAGGTAAGGAACTGCCATCTAGCTCTGCACTTGATTCACCTTCTGTTTTGAATAAACTTGCAACACCACAACATGCTATTAATTCTGATATGTCGCAAGTTATTGATGATACCACTTCTACTATGAATGATACTCATGATGATGCTAGTACTATGCTTGAGAATGCTGTGCCACTTGGTGAATTTCTTACTGAACAAATTGCTAAAGCCAAAGAAATTGAAAATGCTGAAACTCCTGAGAATGATGATTCACCTGTTATACCTAGCTCTCCTACTAGAGTTGAAACACCTAGTGAACAATGTTTTGATAGGGAGACTGCTAGAGCCATTCTTGCTTGCAATGATAGATATGAAGTTATAAAATTAATTGCTGATATGAAAGAAAAATCTATGAGAGAGAAAATGAAATATGATCCTAAATTTGCAACCTCTCCCATATTTGTTACTGATAAGGATTATGAATTCTCTGTTGATCCGGAATTGATTAAGTTGGTAGAATCTGATCCTTTTCACAGTTATGAAACTGAAACCGTTGTGGCACATCTTACTAAATTAAATGATATAACCACCCTGTTTACTCATGAGGGAAAAATCCACCACTATTATATTCTTAAGTTGTTTCCTTTCTCATTAAAGGGTGATGCTAAAGATTGGTATAATACTCTTGCTCCTGGATGTGTGCGTAGTCCCCAGGATATGATTTACTACTTCTCTGAAAAATATTTTCCTGCTCATAACAAACAAGCTGGCTTACAGGAAATATTTAATTTTGTGCAAATTGAAGAAGAGAGTCTCCCACAAGCTTGGGGGAGGCTTCTCCAATTACTTAACGCTTTGCCTGATCATCCTCTCAAGAAAAATGAAATACTTGATATCTTCTATAATGGACTAACTGATGCTTCTAGGGATTACCTAGATAGTTGTGCGAGTTGTGTTTTTAGGGAAAGGACTATTGAACAAGCCGAGGAATTATTGAATAATATATTGAAGAATGATAATGATTGGACACTTCCTAAACCACCGCCTAAACCCACTCCGAAGAAGAGGGGTATCTTATATCTCAGTCCAGAAGATATGCAAGAAGCAAAGAAATGTCAGAAAGAGAAAGGTATTAAAGCTGAGGATGTTAAGAATTTACCACCTATTGAAGAGATACATGGTCTTGACAAACCGACACAGGTAGTAGAGGTAAATTCTCTTATAAAATTTAATGAAAGTGATATTCCTTATAACAAACCGCCTAGTCAATGCTTGTATGAATTCGACAATTATATTATGAAGCAAGATCATTTTAATGCAAACGTTATGAAACAATTGAAACGAAACTCATATGATTGATCACCTGAGTGACTTGTTATTTAGAATTGCTAATGATGTTAAAGGTGTTAGTAAGCATGCATCTATGGTTCAAACTCAATTAGAACAAGTTGCCAAATCTCAAAGTGAATCGCTTAATGAAATGAACAACAATATGAATGATCATGATGTTAGAGTAATGACTAGAGGGGGAAGAATGACTCAGGAGCCACTATATCCTGAAGGTCACCCAAAAAGAATTGAACAAGACTCTCAAAGAATTAATGCTGATGCACCTAGTCCTTCCAAAATGAAAAAGAAAAAGAAAAATGATAGGACTTTGCATACTTCTAGTGAACCCGAGGTAGAAAAACCCTTGGAGGATAGTAATGATGTTTCTATCTCTGATGCTGAAACACAATCCGGTAATGAACAACCACTTGATGATAATAAAAATGATGATGTTCATATGGATACCCAACCAGATAATGATAAAGAACTTGATAATGATGTTGAAATTGAACCTGAAGTTGATCTTGATAATCCACCTACTAAAAATAAACGTTATGATAAAAAAGATTTCGTTGCTAGAAAACATGGTAAAGAAAGAGAACCATGGGTCCAAAATCCCATGCCCTTTCCTCCTAAACCATCTAAGAAAAAAGATGAGGAAGAATTTGAACGCTTTGCTGAAATGCTTAGGCCAGTCTTTTTGCGTACTCGTTTAACTGATATTATAAAGATGACTCCTTATGCTAAATATATGAAAGACATTGTCACAAATAAAAGAAAGATACCTGAAGCTGAAATTTCCACCATGCTTGCAAATTATTCTTTTAAAGATGGAGTAACTAAGAAACTAGGAGATCCAGGAATACCAACTATACCATGCTCCATTAAGAAAAATTATGTCAAAACTGCTTTGTGTGATTTAGGAGCTGGTGTTAGTGTCATGCCTTTCTCCTTATATAAAAGACTTGATTTGAATAAACTCACTCCCACCGAAATATCATTGCAAATGGCTGACAAATCAACTGCCATACCTATCGGTGTTTGTGAGGATGTGCCCTTCATAGTTGCAAATGTTACTATTCTAACAGACTTTGTTATACTTGATATGCCCGAAGATGACAACATGTCAATTATCCTTGGTAGACCCTTTCTGAATACTGCAGGGGCTGTTATTGATTGCAACAAAAGCAAGGTCACTTTTCATATCAATGGTAATGAACATACGGTGCACTTTCCAAAGAAACAATTTCAAGTGAATGGCATTCATATTATTGAAAAGACTCCGACAACTATTGGGAGTTTCCAAATTCCTCTTCCTACTGTTAAAAAGAGATATGAAACTTTTATTGTTGGGGAGATGCATATCCCCGTTGAGGTAACTTAGTGTTATATGAAAGTTCTTCGGTTTCATGTCACTCGAAAATGGTTTGTTAATAAGACCTGATCAACCTTATTAATGGATTCTTTTTTGAGAGGCATGTGGTCGATGAATTTAGTAGGCACAACCTTCTGTACCCACTCTTAGTTTGCTGTTATTTTTATTCAAATATAATAAAATGCCATGATTACTCTATTTTCTGAATTACCCGTGCAATAAAAAAATGCCCAAAAATAAAAGTGCTTAGAATACAATAAAATTTTATCATGACTTTTTATTAAATATTTAATAAATTTTGGAATAAAAATCTTACCAGGAGGGGGGGGGGGTTCCCCAGGTGCCCATGAGGCACCAGGGCGCGCCACCCCCCTGGCGCGCTCTGCTACCTCGTGGGTCCCACAGAGGCCCCCTCACTTATCCCTTTAGCTCACTTCGTCTCCTACCTCAAGAAAAAAAATTCCTGGTAGCTCTCCCTCTCGTGTTCTTGCTCACAACACTGAAATTTTCGATCTCTTTGCTCGGAGCTCCATTTTCAAAACTGTTTTGGGGAATTGCTCCTTGGTATGTGACTCTTCCATTGCTCCAATTAGTTTTTGTTTTAGTGGATTATATCTTGCATAATTAGCTACTGTTGGTGCTACAGAAAATGAGCTTGCATGTTGAATCCTTCGAGTTCCAAGTAGTTTGAATGCTTGATATAGCCTCTAGACATCCATATGAGTAGTTGCTATTAATCTTGTGAAGTTTTATTGATATCATTTTGTGGTCCAAAAATTTTCAGAAATTTGTTCATAGGACAATGAGTTTTTTCGGAGGAGTTCCTCGAAGTGGAACGCCAAGGGAGTCTTCGGGGAGTCCTCGGACAATGACCTCAACCTCCCGCGTAGGACGGAGGTCCAGCCGTGTGAATGGCCGCACAACCCCTTCATGAACGAAGCCGGATTCTATCAAGAGTTCACGCAATTCATTGCAAATGCCGGATTGACCGACTTCCTCGTAGATGAGTGTGAACAGTACCACATCCTTACAAACTCCTTTGTGCAAAACTTTCACTTTCTGAATAGGTCGAACCCCCTGAGGTGCGTTTTGATTTATATGCTGAACATCATCAGATACCTCTAACTGAATTTTGTGAAATATGTTTGATTCCCTCTGAGGGGGAAATCAGAGAGCCTCGACCGGAGGAGTTTGAGGGTTTCCTCCGCACCTTGACTGTGGGAGAGGAAAGGGGCGTGTCGAAAGCTCGAGCCACTAGCTTGCAGTTTCCCTCTGTTCATTACTTTGCTTTATTCTTAGGGAAATGTTTGCTTGCTAGGGAGCAAGGTAGTGCGCTAGCTGCACCTGACTGGGCCATTTTACGCCGTGCATTGCATAATGATTACACTTATAGCCTTGGAGCTATCGTTGCGTGCCGCTTGCACACTAATAGGACTAGGGGTAAGATTCATGGCGGTATTTATGCTACTCGCTTAGCAACACATTTTAATGTTAACATACGCCCTCATGATTATCGATTGCCGAGAGTTTACTTAGATCACCAGTCCATGATTGACCACCATTTTATTGATGATCCCGAGCCCCCTCACAACATTCGTTATAACTTAGTTTTTAGCGAGAATACTCGTGATATTATTCCGTTGCCTGCACCTACTTTGTTTGATTCTTATGCCAGGAACGGATACACCGTGATGCCACTGGACATCGCCGATTATCGGAGCGCCTTAGCGGCGGCGGAGGAGGAGCCCCAAGACTGGGACACTCGGGTGCCGCCTCCTCAAGAGTTTCACATGGGACCGGATGGCTACTACGGATGGCCGTAGACCAAGCTAGGCAAAAGCCTAAGCTTGGGGGAGTACGTATTTCTCACCGACATTACATTCATTTTCACACATTTTACTCCAGTTGTCGGTGTTCATACTTTTTCATTGTACAATCCATGTTAGTTTTATTTTCTCGCCTTCTTTTTGTGTGTTTGAAAAACTTTGAGAAAATCCAAAAACATTCCTCATCTCTTTTCAGTTTATCTTTCTAGTTTAATTAGCTGTAGTTTCCTGATAGTAAAAGAAAACCCAAAAAGATTTCCCGTTTCTTCTTTTGCTTGTTGGGAGTTTTCCCGTGTAAATAGTTTTCTTTTCTCGTTTTTTTTGCTTTCTTCTTTAATTTGCTTTCTTCAGAAAACTAAAAACTCCAAAAATATTTCAGTTTGTATCTCTGAATTTCTTTTCTTTTCTTTTGTTGAGTCATTGCAAGGAGAAGACCACGATGAAAATGATGAGTGGCTCTCATATGCATTATTGTTGATTTAACAAAGAGCCCATATTACCTTGTCTTCTCCTTTGAATAAAATGCTTGCAGATTCCAGCTTAGTCCAAGGCACACTTGCACTATTATTATTTTTATATCATTCAGTCGTGCAAGTGAAAGGCAATAATGACGATGATTTGATGAAGTGACTGTGGTAAGGAAAAGCAGGTATGAACTCAATTTGTTCTTTGTTTTTGTAAATATGTTTAACTCAGTATCCATGATTCAGCATATTATGATTAAACATGTTTGTGATGACAATTAGAGATTATAGTTGCTCATACCATGCTTAAGTAGCTAGGAGTGGATAATGATTTATCTTGAGTGTCAACATGCATTAAAATGTTCATGATGTAGTATGATGATACGGTATCCTCCTCTGAATGTTTCAAGTGGCTTGACTTGGCACATGTTCACGCATGTAGTTGAATCAAAACCAACATAGCCTCCACGATATTTATGTTCATGGTGTTTATATCCTACTCATGCTAGTATTCAATGATGATTATTCATAATGCATGGTTATGACCGTTTTCGCTCTCTAGCTGGTCGCTTCTCAACCTATTTGCTAGCCTCCGCCTGTACTAAGCGGGAATGCTGCTTGTGCATCAAAACCTTTAAACCAAAGTTATTCCAGATGAGTCCACTATATCTACCTATTTGCGGTATTATCTTGCCGTCCTAAGTAAATTTGCATGTGCCAACTCTATTATTCAAACGAACATCTATTTTGTGTGCCCGTACCGCTCATGGAGCGACAGGGGGCGGTCAGTATCTTCCATGTTAAGCGGGTTATTCTCATGATGAGTGTTTACTCACTTGTCCTTGCATGAGAGGGGCTGGTAATCGGGATGCCCAGTCCCATCATTAAAAAACCAAAATAATAAAACAAACTCCCCCGGAAAGTTGTTAGTATGGAGGGCACCTGAGGATTCGGCTAGCCATGGCTTGTGATTGATGGTGGAGGGGGAGTAAACTTTACTTTACCGCTTGGGAACCACCGCTAATGTGTTTAGCATGGAAGATATTGAAAACTCTTGGTCATGACGTTGACAGGAAAGGCATACCTCCCAAAATTTAATTACCTCTGATTTTAGCTTCGAGCTCTGGCACCTCTGCAAATCCATGCTTCCCTCTGCGAAGGGCCTATCTATTTACTTTTATGTTATTTTACATTTATTGTTGAGTCATCACCTTCTCAAATAAGCACCAGACCTGAGAGCACTATTGTCATTCTCATGCATTGTGTATAGTTAATGTTGTGTGCATCATGACTGGATCTCTTCTACCATGAATTACAATGTTTAGTCACTGCTTGAACTTTGGAGGTGCTCTGCATTTATGTTTTGCGGTCTCAGAAAGGGCTAGCGAGATACCATGTTATCATATTATATCATGATTGTTTTGACAAAGTGTTGGCATTTGAGATATTTTATTATTTCTCGCTAGTTGATTATGCCATCGATATGAGTGAATATAAATTCTAAGAGTTATCATTTGCGTGGTTAGTCATAATCTTTGCTGAAAACTTGGACACTACTTAAGCATATATATAGACACAAGAACAAAAGAGTTTGTAAAAGTTTTTCTTTATCACTTTCAGTTTGTCAACTGAATTGCTTGAGGACAAGCAATGAGTTAAGCTTGGGGGAGTTGATACGTCTCCGTCGTATCTACTTTTCCAAACACTTTTGCTCTTGTTTTGGCCCCTAATTTGCATGATTCGAATGGAACTAACCCGGACTGACGCTGTTTTCAGCAGAATTGCCATGATGTTGTTTTTGTGCAGAAAATCAAAGTTCTTGGAATTGGATGAAACCTTCTAGAGATTTTTTATTGAATATATAAAAAATATTGGCATCAAGAACTACTGGAGGGGGGCCACCCAGTGCCCACGAGGCACCAGGGCGCGCCACCCCCCCAGGCGCGCCCTGGTACCTCGTGGGGCCCACGTGGCTCCGTTTGACCTATTTCCAACGCTATAAATTCAGTTTTCCAGAGAAAAAAATAAGAGAGGAAGTTTTATTGCGTTTCACGATACGGAGCCGCCGCCACCTCCTGTTCTTCATCGGGAGGCCAGATCTGGAGTCCGTTCAGGGCTCCGGAGAGGGGGATCTTCCGGCATCGTCATCATCAACCATCCTTCATCACCAATTTCATGATGCTCACCGCCGGGAGTGAGTAATTCCTTCGTAGGTTTGCTGGACGGTGATGAGTTGGATGAGATTTATCATGTAATCGAGTTAGTTTTGTTAGGGCTTGATCCCTAGTACCCACTATGTTCTGAGATTGATGTTGCTATGACTTTGCTATGCTTAATGCTTGTCACTAGGGCCCGAGTGCCATAATTCCAGATCTGAACCCTTTATGTTTTCATCAATATATTTGTGTTCTTGATCCGATCTTGCAAGTTGTATGCACCTGCTATGTGTTATGATCCGCATACCCCAAGGTGACAATAATTGGGATTCTTTCCGGTGATTGCCGTAGTTTGAGGAGTTCATGTATTCACTAAGTGTTAATGCTTTGTTCCGGTTCTCTATTAAAAGGAGGCCTTAATATCCCTTAGTTTCCTTATGGACCCCGCTACCACGGGAGGGTAGGAAAAAAGATGTCATGCAAGTTCTTATCGCAAGCACGTATGACTATATACGAAATACATGCCTACATTACATTGATGAATTGGAACTAGTTCTGTGTCGCCCTAGGTTATAACTGTTACATGATGAATGTTATCCAACGAATATCACCGATCCAATGCCTACGAGCTTTTCATATATTGAATCTTGCTAAGTTACTACTGTTGCTGCTGCTATTACAATTACTACTGCTACTGCTGTTACCGTTACTGCTACTGTTACTATTATTGCTACTGCTATCAAACTATCATACTACTGTGCTACTGATCACTCTGCTGCAGATATTTAGTCTCCAGGTGTGGTTGAATTCACAACTCAACTGCTAATACTTGCGAATATTCTTTGGCTCCCCTTGTGTCGAATCAATAAATTTGGGTTGAATACTCTACCCTCGAAAACTATTGCAATCCCCTATACTTGTGGGTTATCAGGCTCCACTTCCGCCCACTTGGTGAACTTGTCGATGGCGACATAGAGGTAGCGGTAGCCGCTGGCTGCGCGGGGGAAGGGGCCCAGGATGTCCAGCCCCCAGACCGTGAAGGGCCACGAGAGGGGGATGGTCTGGAGTCCTTGCGCTGGTTGGTGGATCTGCTTGGCGTGGAACTGGCAGGCCTCATAGGACTGGACTAGCTCAGTGGCGTCTTGAAGCGCTGTGGGCCAGTAGAAGCCGCTGCGGAACACCTTGCCGGCGAGAGTGCATGATAAGGAGTGGTGGCCACAGTCTCCGCCATGTATATTGGCGAGCAGCTCGTGCCCTTTCTCTGCAGAGATGCAGCGCAGCGCAACTCAGTTGGGGCGCTTGCGGTAGAGATCGCCATCCCTCAGGTAGTAAGGCCCGGCCTGGTGGGCCACGCGTTCTGCTTCTGTGTCGTCCTCCGGGAGGGTGTCACTCTCCAGGTAAGCCTTGAGCTCCGTGACCCAGCTTTCAGCCTGCGGCTCCAGCGCCAGCAGCAGGCGAGCGCCTGAAGGCGGGCCGCAGTCCGGTGCACCTGTGGGGGGTGCAGGCGGGAGTTCTTCATGGGGCGCCATGGCGCTGGTGGTAGGCAGCGCAGTTGATGGCTTCAGGAGCCTTTCCTCGAAGACGCCAGGGCTTTGAGGCTCACGGCGAGATGCCCGCTTGGCGATGTTGTCTGCTTCCTTGTTGCCGCCGTGAGGGACATGCTGGAGTTCCATGCCAAGGAAGTGCTTCTCAAGCCTGCGCACCTCCTCTAGGTAGGCGGCCATGTGCTCGCCCTTGGGCTTGTAGCTCTTGTTGGAGAAGTTGATGAGGATCTACGAGTCTCCCTTGATAAGGATGCGCTTGATGCCAAGAGCGAAGGCGGACTTGAGCCCGGCGATGAGGCCCTCGTACTCAGCGATGTTGTTGGAGACCTTGTCATCGTGCTTGATTCAGAGTTGTACGGCATAGTAGAGCTTGTCTCCTGCTGGCGAGGTGAGCACGACGCCAGCCCTCGCGCCCTGCCGAGAGAACGCGCCGTCGAAGTGCATGGTCCAGCCACCAGGGGCATCCTTCCCAGGCAGGAGGGATTCTTCCTCGCGAGGCTCCTCCTGGTGCGGATCCATCCATTCCACCGTGAAATCTGCCAAGGCTGCGCCCTTGATCGTCATTGTGGTGAGGAATTCCAGCTCGAAGGCCTGCAGCTCAATGTTCCATTCGGCGACGTGGCCAGTGGCGTTGGGGCTACGCAGGACCTGCTCCGGCGGATAAGACGTGATCACCTTGATAGGGTGGCCCTGGAAGTAGTGGCGCAGCTTCCTGGAGGCGATGAGGAGCGCGAAGAGGAGCTTCTACTGCATGGGGTACCGCTCGCGCGCATCCCGCAGCACCGTGCAGACGAAGTAGATGGGGTGCTTGACGAGGCGCATAGCCATAGGAGTGGCGGCTTGCTCTTCAGAAGGCTCGCTAGGGGACTCCTGAGGGGGCCCCTCGGCAGGCGCCGGTGCGGCCTCGGTGGGCGCTGGCGCGACCTCGGCAGGCGCAGGCGTGGCAAGCCTCTTCTTGGCACAGGTTCGCTCCTCCCGTTCCGCCACAAGGGCCGCGCTGGCCGTCTGGGGGGTGGTTGCTAAGTACAGGAGCAGGGGCTCGCAGGGGCGTTGGGAGACCATGACGGGAGGGCTCGTCAGGTACTTCTTAAGGTCCTCGAAGGCTGCGTCAGCCTCATGAGTCCACTTGAAGGGGCCTGACCTCTTCATGAGCTTGAAGAACGACAGGGCCCTTTCGCCAAACTTGGAGATGAAACGCCCAAGCAAGGCCATGCATCCCGCCAGGTGCTGCATTTCCTTGAGGTTTCAGGGAGGCCGCATCTACTCGATGGCCTTGATCTTCTCAGGGTTGGCTTCGATGCCGCGGTGGGAGACCAGGAAGCCAAGTAGCTTGCCTGAGGGGACTTCGAAGACGCACTTGGCGGGGTTGAGCTTGAGGTTGACCTTGTGTAGGTTGGCAAAGGTTTCTTCGAGGTCCGCGATGAGGGAGCACGATTTGCAACTCTTCATGACGATGTCGTCGACGTAGGCCTCCGCATTCCTTCCCATCTGGGGCCCCAGGGCGATGCGCATCAGCCTCTGGAAGGTGGCTCATGCGCTCTTCAGGCCGAAGGGCATGCAGATGTAACAGTACACTCCGCAGGGGGTGATGAAGGCCGTCCTTTCTTCGTCTTCCTTCGCCATGTTTATCTGGTGGTAGACTCAGAAAGTGTCTAGGAAGCACAGCAATTCGCACCCAGCGGTGGAGTCCATGATCTGGTCGATCCGTGGCAGTGGGTAGTGGTCCTTGGGGCAGGCCTTGTTGAGGCTGGTGAAGCGACACACATCCGCCCTCGCCGCTGTGCTTGGGGACCACGAGAGGGTTGGCGACCCATTCGGGGTGGCGTACTTCACGGATGACTCCTGCCTCCTGAAGCTTCTCAACTTCTCGAACGATGAACTCTTGCTTTTCGGGCGCCTGGCGCCGTGCCTTTTGTTTCACGGGGCGTGCGTTGGGGCACACCGCTAAGTGGTGCTCGATCACCTCCCTCGGCACACCGGACAAATTTGATGCTGTTCATGCGAACACATCAGTGTTTGCCCAGAGGAAGGTGACGAGCGCGCCTTCCTATTTGGGGGAGAGGCCGTTGCCGATGGTGAAGGCGGGCCCGGAGCCACTGTCGTCCAACGACACTTTCTTCGTCTCGGCGTGCGCCTGAGAGAACAACTGCTTCTTCTTCGTGGGTGCGGGCTCGGCAGCTCGACGTCGTCTTCGTCGGCGGGGTGGGCGGTGGCGGCAGTCTTGTAGGTGTGCTCGAGGGAACGCACCGCGTCCTTCTCGTCGTAGTGGACGGTGATGGTGTCGCTGCAGCCCGGCATCTTGAGGGTGTTGTAGGCATGGTGGGTCACCGCCATGAACTTGGCGAGCGCGGGGTAGTCCAAGATGGCATTGTAGGGCAGGCCGATGTGCGCCACATCGAAGTCGATGAGTTCGGTGCGGTAATTCTTGCGGGTGCCGAAGGTGATGGGAAGGCGTAGCTGTCCCAGAGGCAAGGTGGAGCCATCGGTCACAACCGTGAAGGGCCTCCTCAATAACAGGCGCTCGTAGGGCACTTGAAGCTTCTCGAAGGTCTCTATGGAGAGCATGTTGAGGCACGCGCCACCGTCGATGAGCGTCTTGGTGATGGCGACGTTGTTGATAGTGGGCGTGCACAGCATGGGGATGGTGCCCACAGCCCTCGTGGACTTGGGGTGGTCGTTGGAGTCAAAGGAGATCGGGTACTGCGACCACTTGAGGGGCCGGGAGGCCTCGACCCCCGGGAGGGCCGCGTTCACCTCATGAGAGAACAGATTGAAGTGGCGGTTGGATGGGGGAGCCTGGGCCCCGCCGATGATGCATGCCACCTCGCGAGGCTCCTGATAGCCTCCAACGTTCTCGTCAGGGAGATTGCCGTCGTTCCTGCTGGGACGCGGCGGGGCGGCGTTGGCCTGCCGCGGCTGGTTCTGCCAGCCCTGACGGTAGTTGTTATTGCCGTTGTTGTTGTTGCGATCTCCCCAGCGGTTGCCACTGCGGCCGCCTCCGCGGCCCACGGCGCGCTCGTTGCGGTCGCCGCGTCTACCCTGGCGGTCGTCGCGAAACAGCTTGAGCTCGTGGCAGTCCTCGGTGTCGTGGGAGTACATGTTGTGGTAGGCGCAGAAGGGGCGACCATCCTTCTTGGCCTCATCGCGGTCGCGTCCGCGCTTCTGCTCAGGCTCCACCGCAAGCACGGCAGGGCCCTTGGGCTTGGTGTCTTTGCCCTTGGTCTTGGCGGTGTCTGGCGCCGCGTCAGGGTCGTTGTGGGCGAAGAGGCGGCCCTCTTCAGCCTTGGCACACTTATCGGCGAGGTCGAACAGCGCGACCACAGTGTCTAGCTCATCGTTGATGGAGAGCTTCTCGAGCATCCTGACGTCCATGACGCCGGAAGAGAACGCGGAGATGATCGCGGCATCGGAGGCACGCGGGGTCTTGTTGCGCACCTCGCTGAAGTGCTGGATGTACTTGCAGAGGGTCTTTCCAGGGCACTGGCGCACGACACGCAGGTCGTTGAGCATGAGGGGGCGCTCGTAGGTGCCCTTGAAGTTGGCGACGAACTGCCGGCATAGTTCAGACCACGAGGAGACAGAGGCCTCGGGGAGGTTCATCAGCCATGAGCGCGTGGCGTCCTTGAGGGCCATGGGGAACCAGTTTGCCATGACCTTATCGTCACCGCCCGTAGTCTGGATGCCCACGGTGTAGAGCTGCAGGAACTCCACGGGGTTGGGGGTGCCGTCATAGCGAGGAGGCAGCTCCGGCTTGAACTTCACTGGTCACACCACGCGGCGTAGCTCGCGAGTGAAGGCAAGGCAGCCTCACTGTAGGTGGCAATGCCGCCTGCGAGGGCGGCACGGTTCTGGCGCCTGGCCACCGCGACGTCCTGGATGGTGCGGTTCTGATGGTCGCGTTGCTGCTCGAGGATCACGCGCGCGTCTGGTGCCACACGCCGGACAATTTGGCAGCTTGCGTCGACGTGGTGTGGCCAGGACGTGCCATGGGACGGCTCTGGCGAGCGCGCGCCGTGGCGATGTCCCGCTCCATCGTCGGTCAGAGGAGGTGGAGGAGGCGCGCCCTGTCCGGCCTGCCCGCCGTGCAGCGACGGAGGAGGCAGGGGACGGGAAGGCACCGGGGCATCTCCGACGGCGTTGACGAGCTTGGTGATGCGCGCGAGCCAGGTGTCGTACCCGACCTCAGTGGGGTGGTGGCGCGCGATCAGCGCGGCCTGCGGGGCTGGCGCATCGTGGCGGGCGAGCGAAGATGCGGTGGCGGTGCGTGCGGGCGGCTGCATGGATGGGTGAAGGGAAGAGGCCTGCTCCTCCCCCCGTCGTAGGCTCGGTAGCGGCGCCGGCATGCATGCAATGGTTGGCATTGGCGACATGCTCCATGAGAACCCGGCCGGCCCTGCGCAGGGCGCGCTCGCGTCGCGCGTCGGCCATGTCGATGTTGATGTCGATGGCACGAAGAAGCCCCCTACCTGGCACGCCAAATGTCGGAGAGTGACCTCCTAAGTCTGGTTCGAACACTGGGGGCCTGCTTCGCTACCTGACGGTGACCTTGGTGAGGCTACAGCGAGCGGAGCACGATGGAAACACGCACACACATGCAAGGCATGGCAGGGACACGAGGAGCTACCCAGGTTTGGGCCACTGAGCGGTGCAAAACCCTACTCCTGCTTGGTTGTGATTGTTGTGGCGATAGTGCTCTCGCGTACAAGGTAGAAAAAGGTGGAATCGTCCCCCTCTAAGGTAGCAGCACTGTCCCTTATATAGCTGCCTTGGTCCTCTTCCCCCGAAAATGTTGGCGGGAAGGGTTGCCACACAACGGCAGTTCAAAAGGGGGACAGGCCCTCAGTACTATCCTGACAAAAGTAGTCTTCGTCTGAAAAGACGCCGTCCATGACGCGCTGGTGGGCTCGCCGATGACATCTGCCCTAGCGCGCCGTGTCATCATGGTCTTCTTGCACCGAAATGGTAAGCTTTGGGGGAGGCAGCTGCAGTCGCCCCTACTAGCACGGTACCTGCTGTCGTTGTCGCCTTGTGCAGGCACGTCACCCACGTGGTGGGCACGCAGCCGTGCAACCAGCGTCACACGGCTCCCCCGCGCGGAGGGCCTCGCGAGGCTGCCTGCCGCAGAAGGTGGTCTTTGGTAGCGCCTCCCCTTGTGGAGAGGGCCCTCGTGAGGCGTGGCCCTTGCGAGGCGTCTTGCTTCGTGGCGCCCACAACTGGGATGCCTCTTGAACTCTTCACCAGGTGTTGCTTCCTGGGCCGCAGGCAGATGGCCCGTGGTACCCTGGTTTCCACTGGGCCGACAGCCTCCCACGAAGCGCTTGTTTTCGGTCAGTTAGCTCGACTGTAGTGGTCATCAAGGTGGTGCCAACACACCGAGATCGTAGCTTCTGGCATTCACAATGATGCCTTCTCCTGAGTAGGTCTTCATTTTCTTTTTCATGGGGAAATGTCTTACAAAAGGATCTTTAGCGGGTAAATCAAATCTAACATTTGCCTCAAACACATTAATCACAGCTTTGATAGTCCTTAGAAAAGGTCTACCAAGAATTATAGGGGCAATTGGATCTTCAGGCATATCTACTATGACAAGATCAATCATGACAGGGCAATCATTTATTTGAACTATAACACCATGCTTGATGCCTACTGCCTGAGTAAAAGTAGAATTAGCCATATTCAAGTTGATCTCGGTATTAACATAAGGACCGAGATTAAGACTATCATAAACTGATTTGGGGATAGTGGAAACACTTGTCCCTAAATCACATAAAGCATTGAATTTATTCAATCCTATCTCAATTTCTATAGTAGGTTCAAAAGCATCCTCTTTCTTAGCTCGTAACTTACTGCAGAGCCTTTTCCTTTCATCATCAAGTTCACGTACCTTTGGCTGTAACTTGTTCAACGAAGACATTATAGGCTTCATTATTAGTTACCTCCGGTAGTGGATACTTCATGCATATCATCTTCACGAAATCTGCAATGGTATAATTGTACTCTGGCACATGGCTTGTGTCAAGTACTTCAGCTTTCTCTTCGTTGCTTCTCATCATTTTATCTTCAACCGGATTACCTTCCGGTCTGCCTGCAAACTTAGCCAAAATTAGTGTCTGGCTCTCTGCTATCTTAGCTACTTGTGCCTCCATATTCTTGGATCATCCTTCAAGTACCTGCACATCATTTCTTAGTCCAACAACCTTATTGGTCAATTGACCAAGTAAGTTATCATGATTCTTCAAGATATTCTTGAAGTTCTCATTCCGCTCAGTCGGACAAGCAATAAAACTTTTAAGGGTTTCTTCAAGAGTATTTCTATTGCTAGCATTAGCTCCATTAAAATTATTGGATGCTCCTCCATTACTAGGATAAGGAAGTCTAGGAGCATATCCATTATCTTTCCAATTAGGACTATAGCTATTACGAGCAATAAAATTCACATCACTAGTTTCTTCATTAGTGATGGCATTTACGTTTACCTCTTCTTTACCTTTTATTATAGAGATAAGCTCTTCAAGCTAGGTTGTCAGCTCCGTGTTACTTTCTTCTATGGTATTCACCCTTCTAGTGGTGGTTCTCTCAACATGCCATTGAGCATGGTTCTCTTGCATATCATCAAGTAGTTTCTTGACATCTTCTATGGGCTTTCCCATGATCGTTCCTCCTGCAGCTGTATCAAGCATAGCTTTTGATATATGATTTCAAGCCATTATAAAATATATGAAGGATTAACCATTCCTCCATTCCATGATTGGGACAGTTTCTTATAGCTTCCTTTATCCTATCCCACGCAGGCCCTAGTGGCTCACGTTCTTCCTGCTTGAAACCTGTAATTTGAGATCGTAATTGCATAATTTTTGCAGGTGGGAAAAACTTAGATAAAAAAATTACTACAACAATCTGCCCAAGAAGTAATACTACCCTTAGGTAGTGCAAGAAGCCATTCCTTAGCTTTTCCTCTCAAAGAGAAAGGAAATAGACGCAATTTCAGTGCGTTAGGATCGTAATCCTTTATGCGTGTCATGTTGCACAATTCAGTGAAATTGTGTAAGTGCATACCAGCATCCTCAGAAGCAGAGCCTCCAAATTGGTCCTGTTGAACCATGGAAAGTAGGTTTGGTTTAATCTCATACTCAGCGGCTGCTACCTCAGGTTGTGCTATAGGTTCACGCATGAAGTTGTTGCTGGGAGTAGCAAAACTCCCAAGATTACGAGACATAGTAATCTTTTTGGTTTTTCTCAGCTGACAAGACTTGCAAGAAAAATTAAAACTTAAACTAAAAACAGAGAAGTAAAAACAAAAACTGAAAATTAACTACACCTCATTTAAGATAATAGAACCAGACAAGAGCTTTGGGCATTTAATGACTACACCTCATTTATCCCCAAGGATATGATCCATGTTACCCTACTGAACCTTACTATCACTGGTGTTTGGTATAACACTTCATGGTCTCCTTGCTCCTAGCCTCACCGGTGCTCGATCTCCATGATCCTGGGTACCTGCAGGGATGAAGATCGTGGACAAGACAAGAGACATCTTCATGGAACAATTTTATTTCACACATACGGGACCACTGGTGCAGCGACGTGCTATACAAACAGTTTTTACCCCCTTTCCTCGACAGAGTTTTAAATCGTCGCCTTGCCTGTGTGTGCGATAGGGGGGGTCCTTCCCACATGACCCAGAACCGTCGGCGATAGGGAGTAGGAATGCATACGTTTTGCAGAACTAAGCATATGCGATGCCCGCATCTATCCCAAACGCGAGTCGTCACACAATTGTTTGTGATCTATCGAATATCCCAAATGCTCCATCCTTGCTACTCGTGTGTGCTCGCATTACCATCGCACTTGGTATTCTGTGGTGCAACGTTTACGATGCTCGCCCCATCACAAACAGTTCACGATTGTAAAGCGTGTATGATAAGGATACTATCACACACATTTACTTTTCCTACACTGTATGCGATTCGATGTAAGAGTGCATACAGTTGTCCCTATAAAACTGTATGCGAAGCTTGAATATATCCCACATGTTTCTCTGTCCATAAACATTTGAGATGTATAAAATGTCCCAAACGATTCATCCGTAGTACCCTTGTCGGATGAAGGCCTATCGCACGTGTTCTTCTATGAGCAAACGTTTACGATGCACATGACATCATAAATAGTTCATAATTGCCTCGCGTGTGTGATAAGGTGACTTTCACAAACATTTATTAAGAAGGAACTATGTGCGCTGTTGTTGTTAATCTCACACGTTTTTTCTTGTCTGATCATGTGTGCAGTAGAGATTCATCGCACACGTACTGATCTGAGAAACGTGTCTGATCTTGACATTTATCACAGACGTTTTGCTTTCGCAAACCGTGTGCGGCGTAATGGCCTGCAGAGCATAATTTATCCCTAATTTAATCCTTGCATTTAAAATTCACAGAATTTGAATTTGAAACAGATTTTCAACTTGAAAGTAGGCAATCACTTATTTCATATCGAACCATGTTTATTACAAATATAAGTTCAAGGATGAATGCATAATTCGATGCACAGGTACATACACTGAAGAACTACAGAAGCACAAAGTAAAGAATGACGAACCACAGTTGTACTAAAGACTGTAAAGAGAGAGGCGGAAGACATTCTGGTTGCTGGAGAAGGTGAAGCGGAATGCCCATATTGTGCCCTCCTCCATGCCTAATGTGCACACGACTCTAGGCCAACCCCTTGTGATGGCCGCCTGATACGTCTCCAACCTATCTATAATTTATGAAGTATTCATGCCATGTTTATTATAGTTTTGTATGATTTTGGTGCACTTTTATATGACTTTTATATGATTTTTATGGACTAACATATTGACCTAGTGCCCAGTGCTAGTTGCTGTTTTCTGCTTGTTTTTGGTTTTCCAGTAAATCCATATCAAACGAAGTCCAAATGCAGCGAAACTTTTTGACAATTTTTTCTGGAAGGAAACATACCCAGGAAACTTCGGAGGAGCAGCAGAAGAGCCACAGGGGCCCCACGAGCCACCTGGGCGCGCCTGCCCCCCCCCAGGCGTGCCCTGGTGCCTCGTGGGCCCCATGTGGCTCCTCTTCGCGTGATTCTAACGCTGAAAAATCATATATATTTAGAAACCCCCGAAAGTTAACCTAGATGAGTTTTTACGCCGCCGCAAGCCTCTGTACCTCCATGATCTCATCTACAGCCCTTTTTCGGCACCCTGCCGGAGGGGGGAATCATCACCGGAGTCCATCTTCATCATCTCGGCGGTCTCCATGACGAGGAGGGAGTAGTTCACCCTCGGGGCTGAGGGTTTGTACCAGTAGCTATGTGTTTTATCTCTCTCTCTCTCATGTTCTTGATTTGGCACGATCTTGATGTATCACGAGCTTTGTTAATATAGTTTGATCATATGGTGTTTCTTCCCTCTCTATCCTTGTTGTGATGAATCGAATCTTTTCCCTTTGAGGTTTCGTTATTGTCGGATTGAATATTTCAGATTTGAGAACACTTGGTGTATGTCTTGCATATGAATACCCATGGTGACAATGGGGTATTATATTGATTCACTTGATGTATGTTTTGGTACTCAACTCGCGGATTCCCGAGGTGACATTGGGGTAATCTATGCATAGGGGTTGATGCACGTTTTCATTATCTTTTCTCCGATAGAAACTTTGGGGTGCTCCTTGAAGATCTTTGTGTGGATTGAATATTATGATTATGAAGTTGTTTGATGCATATCGTATAATCAACTCACGGATACTTGTGGTGACATTGGAGTATCTAGGTGACATTAGAGTTGGTTGATGTGTATCATATGGTGTTATTTTAGTACGAACTCTAGGGCTATTTGTGACAATTATAGGAATGGCTCAATCTCGATCGGGAAGGATAACTTTGAGGTGGTTTCGTACCCTACAAACAATTTCTATCTTATGTTCTCCGCTAATAGGAACTTGGGAGTGATTCTTTATCGCACGTTGAGGGATGATTATATGATCCAATTATGTTAACATTGTTGAGAGATTGCACTAGTGAAAGTATGAACCCTAGGCCTTGTTTTTAAGCATTGCAATACCATTTGTGCTCACTTTTGTTACTAGTTACCTTGCTGTTTTTATATTTTCAGGTTACAAAAACCTATATCTATTATCCATACTACACTTGTATCACCATCTCTTCGCCGAACTAGTGCACCTATACAATTTGCCATTGTATTGGGTGTGTTGGGGACACAAGAGACTCTTTGTTATTTGGTTGGAGGGTTGTTTGAGAGATACCATCTTCATCCTACGCCTCCCACGGATTGATAAACTTTAGGTCATCCACTTGAGGGAAAATTGCTACTGTCCTACAAAACTCTGCGCTTGGAGGCCCAACACGAGTCTACAAGAATAAGTTGTGTAGTAGACATCACCGCCCGCCCATCCTTCACTGTCTTCATTAGGACTTCTCGATGCTCATTGTAGTCTTGATGAAATATTTTAACCTTCATTGCATGTCCACCAATCATGTACTTTGCGAGGTAATCTTGAGTAAACTGCTTTGGGAACCACTGCAAACGAAAAAGATATAGACATTGTTGTCTAACAACTCATTATGGGCAGTAAAAAGAGAAGGCTACAGAGTTCATAGTTACCATCCTACAGCTCACTGTTGTGTTGGATAGAGCGTAGACAAATAATTTAATTGCCATCGTTTGTATCTTTTTGCTAATAATCCTTATCAGTTTCCTTGCTTGATGCTGGTTCATGAATATCTCATTGCCCCATACGCAAAAAGGGTCGAGGCGTGGATCTTTTCCTAGGACATATGTACCTACAAGCAACAAGTCAATATTAGAAGCTAAAAAGTGTCCAAGCGTGGATCTGTATGAACTACATTATGGAATGGAGGCAGTATAAACCGAGGGATGAAACTAACCTCGGTGGAAAATGCTGGCCACTCCCGTTGTTATCCTACGTAAGTACATAGAAAGGCATGATAAGTACTACAGGCTTAACATCAACCAAATATAGCCATGGTAAACAACAACATCTCCAAATGATAGCTTGAATGTGTTGGTTTCGGCATGCTGTTAAAGTAGATAAAAAATGGAAGGGAATGTTAACTACAACAGGCTTAACAGGGACCAAATATTGTAATTCAAACTGGTACTGTTGAAAATGAATAGAACGTAGCTCATGCTTAAACATCACACTGGATAAATGTGTAAAACTGAAATAAAGGGCATGTATTAACTACACCAGGCATAACAGGAACCAAATATAGCCGTTCAAACTAGTATTGATGAAATCGAACTGCACAGTTCATACTTGCACATAATGAACATCACATTGTGAATAACTGAAATAAACAAGGCATATATGCTCACTATAACAACCAAATATAGCCATTGAAAACTGGACAGAGGCTCACTGCAACCAACCTAACAAGCAAATACAGATAAACAAGGCATCTTCTTGAAAACTGGACAAAGGCTCACTGCAACCAACCTAACAAGCAAATACAGATAAACAAGGCATCTGCTTGAAAACTGGACAAATGCTCACTGCAACCAACCTAACAACCAAATACAGATAAACAAGGCATTTGCTTGAAAACCGGACAAATGCTCACTGCAACCAACCTAACAACCAAATACAGATAAACAAGGCATCTACTCACTATAAACAACCAAATATAGCCATTCGTGAAACTGAAGTGGACAATTCATACTTAAACATCAGATGGCCCTATTGAATATTACAATTTTTGCATAACTGAAATAATTAAACACGGCACAATTAAAACATCACATGGCAAAAGCTACAACAACAATGGTACGAGTTAGCTAGCTAGAAAAAGTAAGATTTGCTTATAGGATATTGCCTCACTTGTCATGGACGGGATCTTTCCACTTAGAAGAGCACAGACCCAGGGTGCGCTCCCTGATGTCGCAGATGGGCTGTTTCACCTTGGAAGAGCCGTAGTGGGTGCCCTTCACGTGGTCGTGGTCGATGAGATCTGACTTGGCAGCTGAGTATCCCAAGCCACCGCCGTAGAATGTGTCCTTCAGAAATGACAAAATGGGCTCGATGACGTACAAGGATCGCAAATCCTTGACCGCGAGGCAGAGGAGATCAGTGGCAGGGCCTTTGAAGAGAATGACGGTGGTTGAACCAAAGGCTTTGGGGATGGACCACTTAACCTTCGACATGGCTTGCGTGAAGCCTTCGCTGTCGACGAGCTTGATGTCGTAGCCGGCTGTCCTGAGATACAGTAATACGCGAGCCCATTGACGTGATGCCTTCGGCATGGTAACGTAGTCAACGTCCTCGCCGGCTTCCATGGCGAGGTGTTCCTCTGGGATTGACAGGTCAGCACGAACGATGGCCACCTCGCCATCGTCCGGCGGAGAGGCCATGATAGACCTCCTTTTGGCCGTACGCTCCTCGGGCTCCCCGAGATATGTGGTCGAGCTTAGGCTACGACTCACTGGAGTAGGGGATGGGGATCTGGGGGGGAGGGACACCGCAGGTCTCATCTAGAAACTCAGGGCGGCGAGGGTATGGGAATCGGTGGGTAACCTGAACTTATCTAAGCTAGGAGGCATGGACAGACCGGCAGGGGTTGGTGGTGGCAGTGGTGGCTTTGGCGGCGACGGCGAGCTAGGGTTCGAGCGCGGGGGTGGGGGTGTAGACTATGGAGGGGGTGGGGTTAGGGCGGGGTGGTGTTTGAGGATATGCCGCAGCTACTGAAAAGTTTAGTAATGGTGGGTGGAGATGGCGGTGGACGAGGGAGGGCGACGGTTCAAATGCCTCGGCTACTGGAATTTTACTATAAGGTCAGTGGTGGAGGAGTAAGGGCAACGGTTGAAATACCGCGGTGATGGCTCTATATTTTACGCATTTTTAGAGCTCATTTGTTGCATGTTCTCTTCATATATCATGTCCCATTGAACCAAATAGTTGTCCATTATGCATGATTACTGGTTTTTGCACTTATCCTTGTGAGCATTGCACATTTAGTATTTTATTTGGTTTTTATTGGTTATCTTTGTTTTCTTGTGTCTACAGGTATTTTGGAGCAACCTAGGACCAAGCACGATGAAAGAACCAAGGATGGGATTGATACGGAGTCAGCTAGGGGTCAGACTTAGCCATTTCGAAGGTCAAAAAAAGTCAGTTTTCCAAAGTGCTCCAAATCAAGATCTAAGACCATAAATGGATCGGCATCATTCATACGAATCCAACGAGCCCAAGAACGTCAAATTCTGAGTTCATATGAAGAAATGGCGGCCGTTTTACCGGAGAAGAAAAGCACAAAAAGACAGCACGAAAGACGGCGTTTCGGCGGTTGTTTGATGTGCAGACAGCTCCAAAAGTTGCCCTTCCAGACGGGATTCTTCACCGATTCCGTTCCCGTTCGATCCCACGAGATCCTTGGCCCGTAAAGAAGAGATTGGGAGAGGATAAGGCTCATCTTGAGCCCTTGGATGAAGCCCATCAAGAGAGGAGGCTAGGGAGGCTCCTATATATGTCATCCTCAACCCTAGCCGCTGTCATCTCATTCCAACACATCTCATTCATCCACCTCCCATCTCCATTGCTGCTCCAACACCAAGAGAAGGAGGGACAACCACTAAGGGAAGAAGGAGGAGGCTCCACCACCATGAGCACCGGCCTTCGGGCCGGTGCCCTCGCGCCGGCGCCGCCACCACCGGTGGCGCCCCCATCTCCATCACCATCGTGGCGGCCATCATCATCATCACCACCGCACCTCCTCCATCACCACCATGCCTTCTCCCTTCACTGGCTTGATGTCGGCTTGTAACTTGTCCCTAATCTTCATGAGTTTGATTGAGTAGTTGTACTTGTTCTTGAGGATATGGTTGAACCTTATATGATATTTGTTGTGATCCAATATTGCCTGTTCATGATTCGAGTTAGTAGCCTTCGCGAATGTTGAGAGGATCACTCACTCACATTTGTGCCTTGTGCCGTGAAGTATGTTACAGTCCTTGTGATGGTTGGGGATATTGGGGTAATTTGAGGTGACAGTAAAAGCCTCGGTTCCTCGCCTTTGCAAAGGATTGGGGAATTACGGAGAACCCTTAGAGAGGCTGCCTCCACGGGCAACCCTTAATTGTCATGAGTTGTAACCCTATGGGGGATACTATGACGGTGGCGTGTGTGGCACGAAGTCTACCTAGAGTAGAACGTGTACTGTACCCGGCTCCGCCCACTTATGCATTTGACCAGTTATTAGAGGATACGATAGTTCATGTGTGTTAGTGATTCCGGACCCCTCGAGAACGTTTACTACTCAAGCGTCCTCCTTACTAACTTAGTGTCATTTAATTCCTGTTTTTATTCTTCTTCTTAGTAGTTTAGTTAAATCCCTTTTTATCTCGTCTTCCTAGCAACGATAGAATAGGCTATTTCCAAACTCCGGTTTGGGTGCGTACGTGGCTGCGTGAAAGTGACAGCGTAGTTGCGGGGTTTGTGGTGCTTTCCTATTCGCTCCCTGTGGGTTCGACACTCTTCTTATCACAATGAAAGTGCTACAATAGCCACGTGCACTTGCAGGTCATCAAACATTTTCTGGTGCCGTTGCCGGGGAGCATAGCGCTTGGTTATTACTTACCCGCTCGCACTTAGTTTATTTTGTTTGTTGCTACTTATCTTACTATTTTTATCTTAACCAAAAAAATACCAAAAATATGTCTTGCACTGAGATGTCTTCTGCAGATGCTGCAATTGAACAAATCGAGAAGAGAGGAATGATGTATGCACATTACAGATTTTCTTTTAAAGGTCTTGATGTGGAACAAAGATTAAAGTTATTGGATTACTACGTTGAAGGTATATTTAAATTCCCTACTTTTTTGAGTATTGTAAATCCAATGAACATATGAGCTTTAGTTGCAAGTTCCACCCATGCCTTATTATATCATCATACAATTGTGATGATTATCCTTTTGATTATGTTGAATCGATTGAGGAGCAAGTACTATTCCTTAGAACCTCTGAACTTATGAGAAGGGTAAAGGAGCTTACTCCGCATTATCTAGAGGTTTCTGATTATAAGGAGGACTTGGAGATTATTCATGACTATTGCATTACTAATAATTTTAATAGAAATACTTCTTTCATGGAATATGAGAAGCGGTTCGCCGCGATCTCCCAAGGCTCTCAATTGCAGGAAAATAATCTCTTGAAAGAAACCGAGGAAATACTCGAGCGGTGGAAGGAAAATACACCGGAAGCTACATTCCAGGAAGTATGTATAGGAGACAACAAGGAAAATGAACATGGAGATGAAGGAGGGAAAGGCCGCCTTCCGACAACTCCTACTTATCATGGTAACTTCCTAGACACAATTAATGCCCAGCTCGATGATCATTTATCATATCTACGTTCTGTTAGAGCTTTCATGGAACCTATTGAAACAATGCTTGAATATTCTCCACCAGAGGATATAGTGAGGGCTGATGTTTCAAAGTTTATTGTTAGAGATGAACTAGATATTGGCACTATTCCTGATGTGCCTCCGATGACTCCTTTTGATGAAACACCAATTGGCATTCATCTTAGGGATGAGATAGCACAAAAGGAGAGTGAGTTGCTTGCATTAAGAGATTTATCAAAGAGTGATGCAACCACCATGGTGCCCGATCATTCCTCGTTACCTGTGGATTTGTCGATATTAGACAAACCCCAAATTGCATATTCAGAGATTGATCTTGATGATATATGGGCTGATTTTCTGCAGGCTCTCCATAGACCTCCTTTGGAGAGTAAATTGCAAAGTCTTATAGATGATAATAGCCTTGATATTGAATTTGCAAATTTGGATACTAACATTCCCAGTTATACTGAAGAAGAAGAAAAGAAGGTTATAATTTCCTTGCTGCTCCATATCCTCTCGGTTATAAAAGTATTGTCAAATTGCAGCTACTAACCTTGCAGGCATCTCCATTGAACCGGATGCACCGGTACTTGCCCAGAAGCGAGTATGAATTTACATATATGATGCCGATGCACCATAAGCGAGTGCAACTCGGACCGAGCTCTGCTATGAGGTGCTCCCAACCCCGATCAGAGGTAGGTCTCACACTCGGGGTTGATATCCCTTGGGATCCGGGTGGATGACCATAAGGAGCACCGAAGCCTAGCTATATGGCTATAAAGAAAGCACTGCCAGGGAGGTAACCTGGAAGTCCATAGGTGTCTTTCTTAGCTTTGTGTCTTGAGTCTAGTTGCATTCATATTGCGTTGGCACTTTTATTTTTGTTTTAAGTAGTTGCTATTTGAGTTGGTTTCGTGTTGTTTTCGTTGGTAAAATTTCTAGCATATCGGTAGCCTGTATTTTGTTGCATATCTCCTCCTATTTATATTGCAAAATTGCTATGTGCCTAACGTGAGGAGGAAGCACAATTTTTTTCATGAAGTTCTGCAGCTCCAGGAGAAAAGACGGCGTTCCACGACCGTAACTGGTCGTTTGAGCGCCCGTATGAGCTCGTGGCCGCAAGAGAGAAGAAGACCAGAGCAAAAGACGGCCTACCGTACGAGCGGTCGTATCACCCGGCGACCACAACGAGCATCTTCGCAGAGTGAACGACGACATTCTACACGACCGCAACCGGTCGTTTGAGCGCCCGTATGAGGGCAAAAACACCTCCAATTGATTCTTCTTCAACGTCTGAGGTCGATGAGGTGTTTTCTAACCGACTATTTGCTTTATTATTAGTGTTAATTACCTCTGAAACTCCATCACCAATAATTCTCTTTAGCAACTACATTTTCTTTATTTCTTTTGCCGGTTGGGTATACGAACTCCGTTCGTATACCGAATCGATATTTTATTTCGTGTGTTATTTTCGCAGGGGCTTGGACCTTATGTGGAGAAGTGTACGGTATGGTGCCAACCATACAAAAGATCCACATGAGCCACTTGGTTGCTTCAACATGGTGAACTTCAACAACAAGTGCCCGGTAAAGTTTTCCAATATGGACCTTGCTCAAATAAAAGTTGTGAGTCTCACCTTAAGTGAGATTTCTCTTTCAAAATTAGGCACGTAGGAGCTGCACACTTTTGTTTCACGCTCTGTCTCACATGCACTTCATCCAAACCTAGGAGTGAATATGACTTCTAGACATAGTTTGTTTACTTAAGCGTGGTGCTTAGGTAGATGAACCGATCTTGTTGAGACAAATATTTTATCTCTTGTGTTGCTAATCCTTTGTGCTATAAAAAATGAAAAACACAAAAGCACAAAAATATTTCGTTTTCTTTTTTAGTTTGTTTTCAGCGGGTTCTATTGGAGGGCAGCCGCCGGACCACGACGAGGAGATCACATGAAGCAAGGTCCATGCTGTAGGATCGAAAGTATGTCTAGAGGGGGGGTGATTAGACTACTTGACCAATTAAAAACCTAACCTTTTCCCAATTTTAGTTGTAGGCAGGTTTTAGCAAGCATACAAGTCAAGCATCACCCTACACATGCAATTCTAAGAGTGTGGCAGTGGAAAGTAAACAATTGCATATGTAAGTAAAGGAGGGGATCGGAGATTTCAAACACAATGAAGACACGGTGGTTTTTGGCGTGGTTCCGATAGGTGGTGCTATCGTACGTCCACGTTGATGGAGACTTCAACCCACGAAGGGTAACGACTGCGCGAGTCCACGGAGGGCTCCACCCACGAAGGGTCCATGAAGAAGCAACCTTGTCTATCCCACCATGGCATACGTCAACGAAGGACTAGCCTCACTCGGGTAGATCTTCACGAAGTAGGCGATCTCCTTGCCCTTACAAACTCCTTGGTTCAACTCCACATCATGTCGGAGGCTCCCAAGTGACACCTAACCAATCTAGGAGACACCACTCTCTAAAAGGTAATAGACGGTGTGTTGTTGATGAACTCCTTGCTCTTGTGCTTCAAATGATAGTCTTCCCAACACTCAAACAACTCCTCACAGATTTGGCTATGGTGGAAGAAGGATTTGAGAGGAAAGCAACTTGGGAAAGGCTAGAGATCAAGGTTCAAATGGTAGGAATGGAATGTCTTGATCTCAACACATGAGTAGGTGGTTCTCTCTCAGAAAATGTATGGTGGAAGTGTAGGCACGTTCTGATGGCTCTCCTCGCTGAGAAGGAAGTGGTGGAGGGGTATATATAGCCTCCACACAAAATCCAACCATTACACACTTTTGACCCAACTCGGTGGCACCGATTCAGAAGACTCGGTGGCACCGAACTGTGTAAAAGATATGAACATTAGGAATCTTGGTGGGACCGACTGGAACAACTCGGATGGACTGAAGTGCAATGGCTAGGGCAAACCTCATCTCGGTGGCACCGATTGCATCAACTCGGTAGGACCGAAGTGAAGCAATAAGGCAACAGAGACTTGGCAAGCCATCTCGGTGAGACCGATTTGCAAAAATCGGTGAGACCGAAGTAAGTCCAAACGATTACAGAGAGTTGGCAAGGCCATCTCGGTGAGACCAAGATCCATATCGGTGGATCCGATTTGTTAGGGTTTTGGCAATGGCTAAGTCCAGATGAACTCGGTGGCTCCGGATAGGAAATTTCGTTGGGGCCAAGTTGGAATGAAGGTTTTGGACATATTTGGATGGAGAAAGTGGTTGTGGGTTTAGGAGTACTGTCACTAAGCACTTGAGCAAAAAGACCATTAAGCAACACCTCATCCCCTTTTAATAGTATTGGCTTTCCTATGGACTCAATGTGATCTTGGATCACTAAACCAAAAATGTAGAGTCTTGATCTTTTGCCAATCCTTGTCCTTAGCATTTTGAGGGGTCCACATCTCTAGTCCTTGCCATGCCAATCATTGAACGTCCTGAAATCTTTAACTTGAATGGACATTAGTTCAATGAGATATATGTTGTTATGAATTACCAAAACCACCAAGGGAGCAAATGTGCTTTCAATCTCCCCCTTTTTGGTAATTGATGACAACATATAGATCAAAGCTTCGACAAATGATTAAATGAATGAAATACATCGTCGCTTTGAGAAGTATGTGATAAGCAAGAGCTCCCCCTAAATTTGTGCATTATTTAAAGATTTGCGTTTGAATGCAAATGCACAATTGATTAGGCTCATGGGTCACTCTTCCATGTCACATACAACTTGGTGGAGCGCGCAAAATGATATGAGTGGAATAGTAGGCACGCATCACCAACACAAAGTGAATGATCATACAGGATAATGATAAGCATAAGCAGCACATAGAGCATAGGATGATCAATCACATAAAGTAGTAGCTCACAAAGTGCTCACAGACATAGTATCAAGCACACACAACGAAACAAAGTACCATAAAGCAAATTGTAGCAAAAGAACTTGAGAAAAATCCAACGGGCAAAGCAAAGCAAAAACTCTCTCTCTCGAAGCTAAGATATATACAAATTCTCCCCCTTTGGCAACAAGTACCAAAAAGCTCGAATAGGTATAGGACTAATACGACACTCTAGACACGATCCTCGGAAGCTCCTGAAGGCGATCTCCTGCTGGCAGCTCCGGTGTGCGTAGATGGCGTCGAGAGAAGAGCATCCGCGAAGGCTTCGGCTGATGTCTGCTGGGCTAGTGGAGTGGAGACTGGAGGTGGCACTGTAGCAGCAGCAGC
Organism: Elymus sibiricus; assembly: GCA_039707655.1. Taxonomy (NCBI): domain Eukaryota; kingdom Viridiplantae; phylum Streptophyta; class Magnoliopsida; order Poales; family Poaceae; genus Elymus; species Elymus sibiricus. The sequence continues at coordinate 160,711,276 of CM077674.1, read as the reverse complement.
AGGTGCAGAGATTGTGGTCCTCGGATCCACGACTGGTACTGCAGCAGACCAGGCTGCCCTGGGCACTGTCTGAAATCTCTCTGTAGTGGGTCTGTCATCTCCACTATCATCTGAAGCGGCTGTCCTGGCAGCATCAACATCGTCCTTTAGCTTCTCCATTATAGTCTGGACCTCAGTGATCTTAACATCTAGATCATGAATCTTCGTCTCGACTATCCGCTCTAAGCTAGCCTGTTTCTGGGTGAGGTTGGCCAGACTTCGCTCAATCCTCAGGGTGGCTTCAAGCAGATATGTCATTTGGTCCTTTGGAGTCTTGAGGTTGGCAATAGGTGCATTTGGAGCAGATGCCTCCTTGGCAGCTTTCGCTTCTGCAGCTTCTCGAATCTTCTGTTGGGCTTGAGCAGAGGTGGGATGCGCAGGATCCATCACTATGACATTGTCCTCAAACTCTGGACGCAGTGGGAGATGCTCACGATCAAGGAGATAAGTGCTTGTTCCAACCTTGGAATTGATAAGCATCTGGATGCGTGGAGCATATCCGCAAGATCTCTTCTGATCAGCTGCAGTCCTCTTGATTGTTTCTATGATTAAGCTCATCACCTTGAATTTCTGAGGTGTGTCAAAGAGGTGCAGCAGGTTGATGGAGTGACCACGAATCATCTTATCATCTCCTAGCTTATATGTCTCGATGTCCTTCTGTGGTATTGCTGTGTACATGTTAGCCATGGAGTTGTGGTCCATCTTGAGCTTGGCATAGATATCAACATCATCATCATCTTCTTCTGGAGCACCAAGAATAGTAGCCCACTCAGAGATGGTCGACTGGTACCTGATACCCTCTGTCATCCACACAATCCTGCCATCAGGATAGAAGTGAGTTGTGGAGTTGAACTGCATGATCATCTCATCATTCCACTTTGTCAACTTCTGTCCAACAAAATCATCAACACCAGCAATCCGGAAACTCTCATGAACATGGGGGAAATAATCCTCATTGGCATCAATGTACTTCCAATCCACCCATCTCATGTCGCTGACAATTGGCTTCTTATCAAGCAGAACTATTTCATAGAAGTCTTGTTGTTCTCTTTGTTGGGGAACGTTGCATGGGAAACAAAAATTTTCCTACGCACACACAAGATCTATCCATGGTGATGAGCATCTACGAGAGGGAGAGTGAATCTACATACCCTTGTAGATCGCTAAGCGGAAGCGTTAAGAAACGCGGTTGATGTAGTCGAACGTCTTCGCGATCCAAATCGCAAGTCGTCCCTCGATCCGATCACGAACTAGTGCCGAACGGACGGCACCTCCGCGTTCAACACACGTACAGCTTGATGACGCCTTCACCTCCTCGATCCAGCGAGCGATGGTGAAGTAGTGGAAGAGTTCCGGCAGCACGACGGCGTGGTGATGGTGGTGAGGAACAATCTCTGCAGGGCTTCGCCAAACACTACGGAGATTATGACGGGAGGAACTAGAGGGTTAGGGTTGCTGGCACACGGCTTGGGAAATCTTGATGTGTCCCGTGTGCTAGCCCTGCCCCTCTATTTATATGTTGAGCCTTGGGGTCTAAACTTGGAGTAAAAGCCTCCTCCAGGTCGGTTTTGCCCGCACAAGGTCGGTTTGGCCCGCAGGGAAAGAGTCCAACTCGGATCCCTGCAGTACCGCACACAAGCGGTAGTACCGCTGCTACAGTAGCGGTAGTACTACCTTACCAGCTTAAGGCAGTAGCAAAACTTCCTTTTGCACTCCCAAAACCTCGTGGGCTTTACCCCTTTGGCCCATATAAAGTGTTGCTGCACCCGAACACTTCGGTAAACATCCGGAACCCCTTCCGGTGAATTCTGGAACCCTTCCGGAGATCAAAACACTATTATCACATATATCAATCTTTACCTCCGGACTCTTCCGGAGATCCTCGTCATGTCCGGGATCTTATCCGGGACTCCGAACAACCTTCGGTCACCAACACAATAACTCAACTATACTAATCATCACCAAACGTTAAGTGTGTAGACCCTGCAGGTTCGAGAACTATGTAGACATGACCGAGACACCTCTACGATCAATAACCAATAGCGGGACCTGGATGTCCATATTGGCTCCTACATATTCTACGAAGATCTTTATCGGTCGAACCTCTATGTCAAGGATTCAGTTAATCCCGTATGATGTTCCCTTTGTTCTTCGGTATGTTACTTGCCCGAGATTCGATCGTCGGCATCTCTATACCTAGTTCAATCTCGTTACTGGCAAGTCTCTTTACTCGTTCCGTAATACAAGATCTCGTGGCTAACACTTTAGTCACATTGCTTGCAAGGCTCATTGTGATGTTGTATTACCGAGTGGGCGCTGAGATACCTCTCCGTCACACGGAGTAACAAATCCCAGTCTTGATCCATGCCAACCCAACAGACACCCTCGGAGATACCTATAGAACACCTTTATAGTCACCCAGTTACGTTGCGACGTTTGATACACACAAGGTACTCCTCCGATGTCAGGGAGTTGTATGATCTCATGGTCATAGGAACAGATACTTGACATGCAGAAAACAATAGCAATAAACTGACACGATCATATGCTACGTTTATAGTTTGGGTCTTGTCCATCACATCATTCTCCTAATGATGTGATCCCGTTATCAAATGACATCTCATGTCCATGGCTAGGAAACCTTCACCATCTTTTGATCAACGAGCTAGTCAACTAGAGGCTTACTAGGGACACAGTGTTGTCTATGTACCCACACATGTATTTGAGTTTCCAATCAATACAATTATAGCATGGATAATAAACGATTATCATGAACAAGGAAATATAATAATAACCAATTTATTATTGCCTCTAGGGCATATTTCCAACAGTCTCCCACTTGCACTAGAGTCAATAATCTAGTTCACATCACTATGTGATTTACATTGTAATGAATCGAACACCCATGCAGTTCTGGTGTTGTTCATGTTTAGCCCTTGGAAGAGGTTTAGTCATCGGATCTGCAACATTCAGATCCGTGTGTACTTTGCAAATATTTATGTCGTCCTCCTTGATGTAATCGCGGATGGAATTGAAACGTCGCTTTATGTGTCTGGTCCTCTTGTGAAATCTTGGTTCCTTGGCTAGAGCAATGGCACCAGTATTATCACAAAACAGAGTTATTGGGTTAAGCGCACTAGGCACAACTCCAAGATCTGTCATGAACTCCTTCATCCAGACACCTTCCTTCGCCGCCTCCGAGGCAGCGATGTACTCCGCTTCGCATGTAGAATCAGCTACCACGCTTTGCTTGGAACTGCACCAGCTAACCGCACCCCCATTAAGAATAAATACGTATCCGGTTTGTGACTTAGAGTCATTCGGATCAGTGTCAAAGCTTGCATCGACGTAACCCTTTACGACGAGCTCTTGATCACCTCCATAAATGAGAAACATGTCCTTAGTCCTTTTCAGGTACTTCAGGATATTCTTGACCGCCGTCCAGTGTTCCATTCCTGGATCACTTTGAAACCTTCCGACCATACTTATGGCAAGGCTGACATCGGGTCTTGTGCACAGCATTGCATACATGATAGAGCCTATGGCTGAAGCATAGGGGATGACACTCATCTTTTCTCTATCTTCTGCAGTCACTGGGCATTGAGTCTTACTCAACTTCACACCTTGCAAAACAGGCAAGAACCCCTTCTTGGACTGATCCATTTTGAACTTCTTCAAAATCTTATCAAGGTATGTGCTTTGTGAAAGTCCTATTAAGCGTCTCGATCTATCTCTATAGATCTTGATGCCTAATATGAAAGCAGCTTCTCCTAGGTCCTTCATTGAAAAACTCTTGTTCAAATATTCCTTCACGCTTTCCAACATTTCTATATTGTTTCCAATCAGTAATATGTCATCCACATATAATATTAGAAACGCTATAGAGCTCCCACTCACTTTCTTGTAAATACAAGCTTCTCCGTAAACTTGTATAAACTCGAACGCTTTGATCACCTCATCAAAGCGAAGATTCCAACTCCGAGATGCTTCCACCAGTCCATAAATGGATCGCTAGAGTTTGCAAACTTTGTCAGCATTCTCTGGATCGACAAAACCTTCTGGTTGCATCATATACAACTCTTCCTTAAGGAAACCGTTAAGGAACGCTATTTTGACATCCATCTGCCAAATTTCATAATCGAAAAAGGCAGCTATTGCTAACATGATTCTGACGGACTTAAGCATCGCTACGGGTGAGAAGGTCTCATCATAGTCAACTCCTTGAACTTGTGAAAAACCCTTTGCCACAAGTCGAGCTTTATAGACGGTGACATTACCGTCCGCGTCCGTCTTCCTCTTAAAGATCCATTTGTTCTGAATGGCCTTACGCCCTTCAGGTAATACTTCCAAAGTCCATACTTTGTTTTCATACATGGATCCCATCTCGGATTTCATGGCCTCTAACCACTTCTCGGAATCCGGGCCCATTATCGCTTCTCCATAGCTCGTAGGTTCATCGTTGTCCAACAACATGACTTCTAAGACAGGGTTGCCGTACCACTCAGGAGCAGTACGCGTCCTTGTCGACCTACGAGGTTCGATTGCAACTTGATCCGAAGCTTTATGATCATCATCAACTTCCTCTTCAGCTGATGTAGGCTCTACAGAAACATCTTTCTGCGCTGCGCTACTTTCAGGTTAAAGTAAAGGTTCAACAACCTCATCAAGTTCTATCTTCCTCCCACTCAATTCTTTCGAGAGAAACTCTTTCTCAAGAAATGTTCCGTTTTTAGCGACAAACACTTTGCCTTCGGATCTGAGGTAGATGGTATACCCAACTGTCTCTTTTGGGTATCCTATGAAGACGCATTTCTCCGATTTGGGTTCCAGCTTTTCAGGCTGAAGCTTTTTGACATAAGCATCACATCCCCAAACTTTAAGAAACGACAGCTTTGGCTTCTTGCCAAACCAAAGTTCATATGGCGTCGTCTCAACGGATTTCGATGGTGCCCTATTTAAAGTGAATGCAGCTGTCTCTAATGCATAACCCCAAAACGATAGTGGCAAATAGGCAAGAGACATCATAGATCGCACCATATCCAATAAGGTTTGATTACAACGTTCGGACACACCATTACGCTGTGGTGTTCCAGGCGGTGTTAGTTGTGAAACAATTCCACATTGTCTTAAGTGACTGCCAAACTCATAACTCAGATATTCTCCTCCTCGATCAGATCGTAGGAATTTAATCTTCTTGTTACGATGATTCTCAACTTCACTCTGAAATTGTTTGAACTTTTCAAATGTTTCATACTTGTGTTTCATTAAGTAAATATACCCATATCTAGTTAAGTCACCAGTGAAGGTGAGAAAGTAACGATAACCACCGCGCGCCTCAATGCTCATCGGACCGCACACATCAGTATGTATGATTTTCAATAAGTCACTTGCCCGTTCCATTGTTCCAGAGAATGGCGTTTTAGTCATCTTGCCCATGAGGCATGGCTCACATGTGTCAAGTGATTCAAAATCAAGTGACTCCAAAAGTCCATCAGCATGGAGCTTCCTCATGCGTCTTACGCCAATATGACCTAAACGGCAGTGCCACAAGAAAGTGGTATTATCATTATCAATTCTACATCTTTTGGCATCAATGTTATGAACATGTGTATCATTACTATCGAGATTCAATAAGAATAAACCCCTCACTTCGGGTGCATGACCATAAAAGATATTACTCATATAAATAGAACAACCATTATTCTCTGATTTAAATGAGTAACCGTCTCGCAATAAACAAGATCCAGATATAACGTTCATGCTTAACGCAGGCACTAAATAACAATTATTCAGGTTCATCACTAATCCAGATGGTAATTGAAGAGCGAGCGTGCCGATGGCGATCACATCAACCTTGGAACCATTTCCCACGCGCATCGTCACTTCATCCTTTGCCAGCCTCCGTCTATTCCGCAATTCCTGTTTTGAGTTGCAAATATGAGCAACCGCACCGGTATCAAATACCCAGGCACTACAACGAGAGTTGGTAAGGTACACATCAATAACATGTATATCATATATACCTTGTTTGTTGTTGGCCGCCTTCTTGTCAGCCAAATACTTGGGGCAGTTCCGCTTCCAGTGTCCAGTTCCCTTGCAATGAAAGCACACAGTTTCTGGTTTGGGTCCAGCCTTGGGTTTCTTCACGGGAGGAGCAACTGCTTTGCCACTCTTGGAGTTACCCTTCTTACCCTTGCCATTTTTCTTGAAACTAGTGGTTTTATTGACCATCAACACTTGATGCTCCTTCTGAATTTCAGACTCAGCAGCATCGCAAACAGCTCGGCGACTGACTTGTTCATCCCGTGCATGTTATAGTTCAACACGAAGCTCTTGTAGCTAGGTGGCAATGATTGAAGAACTCTGTCAGTGATAGCCTCTGGCGGAAGGGGCATCCCCAATTCAGCCAGACGGGTGGAGTACCCAGACATTCTGAGTATGTGATCACTGATAGACCCGTTCTCCTCCATCTTGCAAGCATAGAACTTATCGGAGATCTCATATCTCTCGATCCGGGCATTCTTCTGAAAGATAAACTTCAACTCCTGGAACATCTCATATGCTCCATGACGTTCAAAACGTCTTTGAAGTCCCGGTTCTAAGCCATACAATATTGCACATTGAACTATTGAGTAATCTTCAGAACGAGCCTGCCAGGCGTTCACAACGTCTAGAGACTCAACTGGAGCGGGTGGATCACCAAGCGGTGCATCAAGGACATAAGCCTTCTGGGAAGCCGTAAGGATAATCCTTAGATTACGGGCCCAGTCCACAAAGTTACTTCCATCATCTTTCAACTTAGCTTTCTCTAGGAACGCATTAAAATTCAGGGGTGCTACTGCGCGAGCCATGATCTACAACATAAATATTGCAAAGACAACTTAGACTATTGTTCAAGATAATGAGTTTAGTTAATCATATTACTTAAAAACTCCCACTCAAATTGACATACCTCCGGTCATTCGAGTGTAACATGATCCAAATCCACCAACTCAAGTCCGATCATCACGTGAGTTGAGGTGGTTTCAATGGTGAACATCTTCATGTTGATCATATCTACTATATGACTCATGTTCGAACTTTCAGTCTCTTGTGTTCCGAGGCCATGTCTGTACATGCTAGGCTCGTCAAGTTTAACCCGAGTGTTCCGCATGTGCAACACTGGCTTGCACCCGTTGTATGTGAACGTAGAGTCTATCACACCCGATCATCACGTGGTGTCTCGAAACGACGAATTTTCGCAACGGTGCACACTCGGGGAGAACACAATTTTATCTTGAAATTTAAGTGAGGGATCACCTTATAATGCTACCGTCATCCTAAGCAAAATAAGATGCATAAAAGGATTAACATCACATGCAAATCATAAGTGACATGATATGGCCATGAACTTGTGCTTTTGATCTCCATCTCCAAAGCACCGGCATGATCTCCATCGTCACCGGCATGACACCATGATCTCCATCATCTTGATCTCCATCAACGTGTCGCCATGAGGTTGTTGCGCCGACTGTTGCTTCCACGACTATTGCTAACTCATAGCGATAAAGTAAAGCAAAACGGCGAAAAATAATTAAAGACAACTCTATGGCTCCTGCCAGTTGCCGTACTCATCGACATGCAAGTCATGATATTCTATACAACACATGATCATCTCATACATCACATATATCTCATCATGTAATTGGACATATCACATCACAACATACCCTACAAAAACAAGTTAGACGTATTCTAATTGTTGTTGCAAGTTTTACGTGGCTGCTATGGGTTTGCAAGAACCGTTCTTACCTACGCAAAACCACAACGTGGTGTAGTGATTGCTTTTTGATCTTCTAAAAGAACCCTCTTCATTGAAATTGATTCAACTAAAGTGAGAGAGACAGACACCCGCTAGCCATCTTTATGCAACGAAGTTACATGTCAGTTGAAGGAACCGGTCTCTCGTAAGCGTACGAGTAATGTTGGTCCGGGCCGCTTCATCTCACAATACCGCCGAATCAAGTATCAACTAGTAACGGCAAGCAATATGTATACACCCACGCCCACAACTCGTTTGTGTTCTACTCGAGATCTCATCTATGCATAGACCTAGCTCTGATACCACTGTTGGGGAACGTTGCATGGGAAACAAAAATTTTCCTACGCACACACAAGATCTATCCATGGTGATGAGCATCTACGAGAGGGAGAGTGAATCTACATACCCTTGTAGATCGCTAAGCGGAAGCGTTAAGAAACGCGGTTGATGTAGTCGAACGTCTTCGCGATCCAAATTGCAAGTCGTCCCTCGATCCGATCACGAACTAGTGCCGAACGGACGGCACCTCCGCGTTCAACACACGTACGGCTTGATGAAGCCTTCACCTCCTCGATCCAGCGAGCGATGGTGAAGTAGTGGATGAGTTCCGGCAGCACGACGGCGTGGTGATGGTGGTGAGGAACAATCTCTGCAGGGCTTCGCCAAGCACTACGGAGATTATGACGGGAGGAACTAGAGGGTTAGGGTTGCCGGCACACGGCTTGGGAAATCTTGATGTGTCCCATGTGCTAGCCCTGCCCCTCTATTTATATGTTGATCCTTGGGGTCTAAACTTGGAGTAAAAGCCTCCTCCAGGTCGGTTTTGCCCGCACAAGGTCGGTTTGGCCCGCAGGGAAAGAGTCCAACTCGGATCCCTGCAGTACCGCGCACAAGCGGTAGTACCGCTGCTACAGTAGCGGTAGTACTGCCTTACCAGCTTAAGGCAGTAGCAAAACTTCCTTTTGCACTTCCAAAACCTCGCGGGCTTTACCCCTTTGGCCCATATAAAGTGTTGCTGCACCCGAACACTTCGGTAAACATCCGGAACCCCTTCCGGTGAATTCCGGAACCCTTCCGGAGATCAAAACACTATTATCACATATATCAATATTTACCTCCGGACTCTTTCGGAGATCCTCGTCATGTCCGGGATCTTATCCGGGACTCCGAACAACCTTCGGTCACCAACACAATAACTCAACTATACTAATCGTCACCAAACGTTAAGTGTGTAGACCCTGCGGGTTCGAGAACTATGTAGACATGACCGAGACACCTCTACGATCAATAACCAATAGCGGGACCTGGATGCCCATATTGGCCCCTACATATTCTACGAAGATCTTTATCGGTCGAACCTCTATGTCAAGGATTCAGTTAATCCCGTATGATGTTCCCTTTGTTCTTCGGTATGTTACTTGCCCGAGATTCGATCGTCGGCATCTCTATACCTAGTTCAATCTCGTTACTGGCAAGTCTCTTTACTCGTTCCGTAATACAAGATCTCGTGGCTAACACTTTAGTCACATTGCTTGCAAGGCTCATTGTGATGTTGTATTACCGAGTGGGTCCTGAGATACCTCTCCGTCACACGGAGTAACAAATCCCAGTCTTGATCCATGCCAACCCAACAGACACCCTCGGAGATACCTGTAGAGCACCTTTATAGTCACCCAGTTACGTTGCGACGTTTGATACACACAAGGTACTCCTCCGATGTCAGGGATTTGTATGATCTCATGGTCATAGGAACAGATACTTGACATGCAGAAAACAATAGCAATAAACTGACACGATCATATGCTACGTTTATAGTTTGGGTCTTGTCCATCACATCATTCTCCTAATGATGTGACCCCGTTATCAAATGACATCTCATGTCCATGGCTAGGAAACCTTCACCATCTTTTGATCAACGAGCTAGTCAACTAGAGGCTTACTAGGGACACAGTGTTGCCTATGTACCCACACATGTATTTGAGTTTCCAATCAATACAATTATAGCATGGATAATAAACGATTATCATGAACAAGGAAATATAATAATAACCAATTTATTATTGCCTCTAGGGCATATTTCCAACACTCTTGTCTGGAAGCGGTAATCAACAGTTGTTCTCCTCCTGGCGGCACAGGGATCTGACAGTCTCCACTGACGCAGTCCTTTGTCCTTCCTTAGCATCATATTCTCTGCTACTGGGTGTGCATCATCATGGTCTGGAATCTTGGGTTTCAACTTCCTGAGCACTAGTGGCTCCTCATCAACATTAGCTTCAGTCACTAGGGCCTTGTTGTTCTCAGTTGCTGGAATGTTTCTTGTGGATCTCTTTGGTGCTGACACCTTTGGCTTGGATTTGGGGGCAGCAGTCCTAATAGCATCTGACATAAGCTTTTGTGTCTTGGCAGGAGGTGCATCAGCAGTAGGTTCCTCCTCCTCCTCCTCATCAGTCCTCATGGAGGGTTTGCCAACAACCTGAGCAGTAGTTTTCCTTGCTCTCTTCTTCTTTCCTCCTACAGCTATTTCAGTGTCACTTGGATCCTCAAGAGTGAATGTCATGGTTTTTCTTGGGAACCTTCTTCACAGCTGATCTCTCTTTGGCAGAACATGATTTGGTGTTGTATTCCTTTGCAAGCACAACTCTCTTTTTCTTTGTTGCTGCTTCACTAGCAACAAAATCCTCATCCTCACTGTCTGAGGTTCTTTTCTTCCTGGTCCTCGTTGCAGCCTTAGGAAGATCTGGAGAGCTTCTCTCTCCCTCATAGAAACTTTTTGCAGGGCTAGAGCCTGCGCTGAGATCTATGTGCTGCTCTGATATGTTTTGGCTATCACTAGCATCAGACATCTTGCAAAGCTGACCCTGTGAATAGATGGGTATGGGCAGAGTAGATTAGTCATCACAAAAAGCAGAAGTTTTCATAAAAAATGAGTTCAAATCTTAGTCTCAAGTTTTCACAGAAGGCATTTCGGATGGACCGAGTTGATCATCTCAGTGATACCGAAGCACTCAACAGAAACTTTACACACCATTTCGGTCAGACCGAGATGGGGTTCGGTGACTCCGAGATGCTAGGGTTTCACAGAGATTTTACTTTCGGTCTCACCGATTCGTACAACTCGGTGGCACCGAGATGTACTAGTGCTATGGCCTGGGGCCAAATCGGTGAAGCCGAAAATTTCTAATCGGTTGGCCCGAGATGCATTCGGCGGAAACTTAAACCTAAATTTTTTACTCGAATCTAATCTATGGACTTTGCAGTGTAATGGGAGTTCTCAATCCGTGGCAAGAATCATGGCAAACCAATGGCGCATTGAATCAGAAATTGGAGCACGAATGGGGTCGAATCTCACCCTAACTCGGTGGAGATCCTCTACGGCGGCAACGGCGGAGCAGATTGCCGTTGACGGTGGCAGAATCCGGCGGCGAAGGCGCGCTGGAGATGAAGGCGATGATCTGGAGACCTGGGCGACGGCAGCAACGGGGTGCGGGAGCAAAAGAGTCGAGAAATTTCAACCGTTCGAGCCCCCGAGATATATATACCCGTACACTATCGGTGGCTCCGAGTTGGACAACTCGGTGGCACCGATATGTGTAACTGCAAGCAGATTAGCACATCGGTGGCGCCGAAATAGTTCAACTCAGTGGCATTGAGATGGAAAACCTAGATCAATCTAAATGATTTCGGTTGGACCGAGTTTGAGTGAATTGGTTCGGCCGAAATCTTATAGAAGGTTTTGGAGGTTCAGCCCTTTCAGATCGGTGGCTCCGAGTGCTCCTCACCCGGAGGGTCCGAAAATGACTTGTTCAATTTTTGTGATGTAGCAAGAATAGAATTTGAGACAAGAAAGCATAGATAGCTAGAGAAGGTACTTAGGCATTCTTGTACATCCACGTGGCCAGAAAAACCAAGACAATCAAAACAACAAATGGATGTCCTCGAATGATGAAAACATGCAAACCAACATGCTCACACAATAAGATAGCAAATGAAATATGTGTCAAACATGCACAACCAATTTTAGCATCTATCAAGTAATGGCGATGACTAGGTCATCTATATATGAGTATATCGACTTAGGAGCAAAATGAGAACATTTGATCATAGGTCATACTCATCGTTTAAGCACAAGTGGGGTTGCCACTTTTACATAAAGCATTGATGTGTTCACACCATTAGAGTTGCTTTAGCTCAATTGTTTAGAGCAAAGCTCCCCCTAGATGTGATATCCCCCCAAGGAGGGATGAACTAACCTTGGGTTTTGTCGATGATGACTTCATGTAGATGTTGAATATGTGGATGCTCAATGTTGATGTAGACCATCAAGAGTTGGGAGCAATCCTTTGGAGTTTTGTGCTTTCAATACCTACATGGGTTAGTCCCACACAAGGAACATACAAGGATATCCATAGACATAGAGTGAAATACACATATATGATGTCCATGAATGCATTGAATACCTTGTCCCTTGCCTTACCAACAAGAGGGTTTGTGACTCCATGAACTAGTGCAAAATGTGGAAGTTGGTTTCACAAGTTCTTGCCATAATGAATATGAGTGAAGTTTGTTGGCGGAGTCACCCTCAAGAACTCTCTAGTTCTTCTTATTTTGGACCCACATCAACTTGATGGGAATCCTTGGAGTTGTAGTAGCACTTGATGAAGTAGAACTTGATGAAGTCTTGGGAACCCACTTGACCCAAGCTTGAGGACCTTCTTCAAATGAATCAATCTCTTCTTGAAGCTTGTCCTTGCCTTTTAGCTTGTGGTCTTGTGGTGAAAGATCTTCTTGAACTTGTGTTCCCTTGAAGGAAGTAGGATCATACTTCTCTTGTTGAGGAACAAACTTCGTCTTGGGGTATTGATCTTCTTCCCACTCAACTCCATTGATATTGAACTTTCATTCAAAACCAACACCTTGGTTCTTCCGGTGCCTTCCTTGCTTGCGTATAATTTCCTCGAATTGCTTACTCCCGGCAAGGCTTTTGTAGACACCTTTTTCTATAATTCCTTTCAATAGCATATTTTCTTGCTCAAGTGTAACTGGGCTAAGAGAATCATTAGTGGAATCAATAGAACTACTAGCAGCAACAACATTGGATTTAGCATTGTTATTGTTACTACTAGAGGTAGAACCCTTTTTACCCTTGTTGCTAGTTTGCTTAGGTTTAACTTGTGGCATAAAAGTCAACAAGAGTAAACGTTTGGCAAGATATGAAGAACTCTTCTTTCGAAGATCGTCATTGATAGCTTTAAGAAACTCATGCTCTTGCTCTAAATTTAGCTTCTCGGAGCATAGCTTCTCATGAGTTCTTAGAAGTTCTCTTTGATCCTCTATAGGATCGAAAGTATGTCTAGAGGGAGGGTGATTAGACTACTTGACAAATTAAAAACCTAACCTTTTCCCAATTTTAGTTGTAGGCAGATTTTAGCAAGCATACAAGTCAAGCATCACCCTACACGTGCAATTCTAAGAGTGTGGCAGCGGAAAGTAAATAATTGCATATGTAAGTAAAGGAGGGGATCGGAGATTTCAAACGCAATGAAGACACGGTGGTTTTTGGCGTGGTTCCGATAGGTGGTGCTATCGTACGTCCACGTTGATGGAGACTTCAACCCACGAAGGGTAACGGCTGCGCGAGTCCACGGAGGGCTCCACCCACGAAGGGTCCACGAAGAAGCAACCTTGTCTATCCCACCATGGCTTACGTCCACGAAGGACTAGCCTCACTCGGGTAGATCTTCACGAAGTAGGCGATCTCCGTGCCCTTACAAACTCCTTGGTTCAACTCCGCATCATGTCAGAGGCTCCCAAGTGACACCTAACCAATCTAGGAGACACCACTCTCCAAAAGGTAATAAACGGTGTGTTGTTGATGAACTCCTTGCTCTTGTGCTTCAAATGATAGTCTTCCCAACACTCAAACAACTCCTCATAGATTTGGCTATGGTGCAAGAAGGATTTGAGTGGAAGGTGACTTGGGAAAGGCTAGAGATCAAGGTTCAAATGGTAGGAATGGAATGTCTTGATCTCAACACATGAGTAGGTGGTTCTCTCTCAAAAAATGTATGGTGGAAGTGTAGGCATGTTCTGATGGCTCTCCTTACTGAGAAGGAAGTGGTGGAGGGGTATATATAGCCTCCACACAAAATCCAACCGTTACACACTTTTGACCCAACTCGGTGGCACCGATTCAGAAGACTCGGTGGCACCGAACTGTGTAAAAGATATGAACGTTAGGAATCTCGGTGGGACCGACTAGAACAACTCGGATGGACTGAAGTGCAATGGCTAGGGCAAACCTCATCTCGGTGGCACTGATTGCATCCACTCGGTAGGACCGAAGTGAAGCAATAAGGCAACAGAGACTTGGCAAGCCATCTCGGTGAGACCGATTTGCAAAACTCGGTGAGACCAAAGTAAGTGCAAACGATTACAGAGAGTTGGCAAGGCCATCTCGGTGAGACCGAGATCCATATCGGTGGATCCGATTTGTTAGGGTTTTGGCAGTGGCTAAGGCCAGATGAACTCGGTGATTCCGGATAGGAAATTTCGGTGGGGCTGAGTTGGAATGAATGTTTTGGACATATTTGGATGGAGAAAGTGGTTGAGGGTTTAGGAGTACTGTCACTAAGCACTTGAGCAAAAAGACCATTAAGCAACACCTCATCCCCTTTTAATAGTATTGGATTTCCTATGGACTCAATGTGATCTTGGATCACTAAACCAAAAATGTAGAGTCTTGATCTTTTGCCAATCCTTGTCCTTAGCATTTTGAGGGGTCCACATCTCTAGTCCTTGCCATGCCAATCATTGAACGTCCTGAAATCTTTAACTTGAATGGACATTAGTTCAATGAGATATATGTTGTTATGAATTACCAAAACCACCAAGGGAGCAAATGTGCTTTCAATCTCCCCCTTTTTGGTAATTGATGACAACATATAGATCAAAGCTTCGACAAATGATTAAATGAATGAAATACATCGTCGCTTTGAGAAGTATGTGATAAGCAAGAGCTCCCCCTAAATTTGTGCATTATTTAAAGATTTGCGTTTGAATGCAAATGCACAATCGATTAGGCTCATGGGTCACTCTTCCATGTCACATACAACTTGGTGGAGCGTGCAAAATGATCTGAGTGGAATAGTAGGCACGCATCACCAACACAAGTGAATGATCATACAGGATAATGATAAGCATAAGCATCACATAGAGCATAGGATGATCAATCACATAAAGTAGTAGCTCACAAAGTGCTCACAGACATAGTATCAAGCACACACAACGAAACAAAGTACCATAAAGCAAATTGTAGCAAAAGAACTCGAGAAAAATCCAACGGGCAAAGCAAAGCAAGAACTCTCTCTCTCGAAGCTAAGATCTATACAAATTCTCCCCCTTTGGCAACAAGTACCCAAAAGATCGAATAGGTATAGGACTAATATGACACTCTAGGCACGATCCTCAGAAGCTCCTGAAGGCGATCTCCTGCTGGTAGCTCCGGTGTGCATAGATGGCGTCGAGAGAAGAGCATCCGCGAAGGCTTCGGCTGATGTCTGCTGAGCTGGTGGAGTGGAGACCGTAGGTGGCACTGTAGCAGCATCAACAGGTGCAGAGACTGTGGTCCTTGGATCCACAACTAGTACTGCAGCAGACCTGGTTGCCCTGGGCACTGTCTGAAATCTCTCCGTAGTGGGTCTGTCATCTCCACTATCATCTGAAGCGGCTGTCCTGGCAGCATCAACGTCGTCCTTCAGCTTCTCCACTATAGTCTGGACCTCAGTGATCTTAACATCTAGAGCATGAATCTTCATCTCGACTATCTGCTCTAAGCTAGCCTGGTTCTGGGTGAGGTTGGCTAGACTTCGCTCAATCCTCAGGGTGGCTTCAAGCAGATAAGTCATTTGGTCCTTTGGAGTCTTGAGGTTGGCAATAGGTGCATTTGGAGCAGATGCCTCCTTGGCAGCTTTTGCTTCTGCAGCTTCTCGAATCTTCTGTTGGGCTTGAGCAGAGGTGGGATGCGCAGGATCCATCACTATGACATTGTCCTCAAACTCTGGACGCAGTGGGAGATGCTCACGATCAAGGAGATAAGTGCTCGTTCCAACCTTGGAATTGATAAGCATCTGGATATGTGGAGCATATCCGCAAGATCTCTTCTGATCAGCTGCAGTCCTCTTGATTGTCTCTACGATTAAGCTCATCACCTTGAATTTATGTGGTGTGTCAAAGAGGTGCAGCAGGTTGATGGAGTGACCACGAATCATCTTATCATCTCCTGACTTGGGCAACAAGGTGTACCGCAAGATGGTGTTTGTGGTAGCCAAACCTGGAAGCAGGTGCTTCACTGATCCTAGCTTATGTGTCTCGATGTCCTTCTGTGGTATTGCTGTGTACATGTTGGCCATGGAGTTGTGATCCATCTTGAGCTTGGCATAGATATCAACATCATCTTCTTCTTCTTCTGGAGCACCAAGAAGATTAGCCCACTCAGAGATGGTCGACTGGTACCTGATACCCTCTGTCATCCACACAATCCTGCCATCAGGATAGAAGTGAGTTATGGAGTAGAACTGCATGATCATCTCATCATTCCACTTTGTCAACTTCTGTCCAACAAAATCATCAACACCAGGAATCCGGAAACTCTCATGAACATGGGGGAAATAATCCTCATTGGCATCAATGTACTTCCAATTCACCCATCTCATGTCGCTGACAATTGGCTTCTTATCAAGCAGAACTGTTTCATAGAAGTCTTGTTGTTCTCTTGTCTGGAAGCGGTAATCAACAGATGTTCTCCTCCTGGCAGCATAGGGATCTGACAGTCTCCACTGACGCAGTCCTTTGTCCTTCCTTAGCATCATATTCTCTGCTACTGGGTGTGCATCATCA
This sequence comes from Elymus sibiricus, assembly GCA_039707655.1. Lineage (NCBI taxonomy): Eukaryota > Viridiplantae > Streptophyta > Magnoliopsida > Poales > Poaceae > Elymus > Elymus sibiricus. Next base: position 160,694,541 of record CM077674.1, on the reverse strand, counting down.
TGGTCTGGAATCTTGGGTTTCAACTTCCTGAGCACTAGTGGCTCCTCATCAACATTAGCTTCAGTCACTGGGGCCTTGTTCTTCTCAGTTGCTGGAATGTTTCTTGTGGATCTCTTTGGTGCTGACACCTTTGGCTTGGACTTGGGGGCAGCAGTCCTAATAGCATCTGACATAAGCTTTTGTGTCTTGGCAAGAGGTGCATCAGCAGTTGGTTCCTCCTCCTCCTCCTCATCAGTCCTCATGGAGGGTTTGCCAACAACCTGAGCAGTAGTTTTCCTTGCTCTCTTCTTCTTTCCTCATACAGCTATTTCAGTGTCACTTGGATCCTCAAGAGTGAATGTCATGGTTTTCTTGGGAACCTTCTTCACAGCTGATCTCTCTTTGGCAGAACATGGTTTGGTGTTGTATTCCTTTGCAAGCACAACTCTCTTTTTCTTTGTTGCTGCTTCACTAGCAACAAAATCCTCATCCTCACTGTCTGAGGTTCTTTTCTTCCTGGTCCTCGTTGCAGCCTTAGGAAGATCTGGAGAGCTTCTCTCTCCCTCATAGAAACTTTCTGCAGGGCTAGAGCCTGCGCTGAGATCTGTGTGCTGCTCTGACATGTTTTGGCTATCGCTGGCATCAGACATCTTGCAAAGCTGACCCTGTGAATAGATGGGTATGGGCAGAGTAGATGAGTCATCCCAAAAAGCAGAAGTTTTCATAAAAAATGAGTTCAAATCTTAGTCTCAAGTTTTCACAGAAGGCATTTCGGATGGACCGAGTTGATCATCTCGGTGATACCGAAGCACTCAACAAAAACTTTACACACCATTTCGGTCAGACCGAGATGGGGTTCAGTGACTCCGAGATGCTAGGGTTTCACAGAGATTTTACTTTCGGTCTCTTCGATTCGTACAACTCGGTGGCTCCAAGACGTACTAGTGCTATGGCCTGGGGCCAAATCGGTAAAGCCGAAAATTTCTAATCGGTCGGTCCGAGATGCATTCGGCGGAAACTTAAACCTAAATTTTTTACTCGAATCTAATCTATGGACTTTGCAGTGTAATGGGAGTTCTCAATCCGTGGCAAGAATCATGGCAAACCAATCACGCTTTGAATCAAAAATTGGAGCATGAATGGGGTCGAATCTCACCCTAACTCGGTGGAGATCCTCTACGGCGGCAACGGTGGAGCAGATTGCCGTTGACGGCGGCGGAATCCGGCGGCGAAGGCGCGCTGGAGACGAAGGCGACAATCCGGAGACCTGGGCGACGGCAGCAACGGGGTGCGGGAGGGAAAGAGTCAAGAAATTTCAACCGTTCGAGCCCGCGAGATATATATACCCGTACGCTGTCGGTGGCTCCGAGTTGGACAACTCAGTGGCACCGATATGTGTAACTGCAAGCAGATTAGCACATCAGTGGCGCCGAAATAGTTCAACTCGGTGGCACCGAGATGGAAAACCTAGATCAATCTAAATGATTTCGGTTGGACCGAGTTTGAGTGAATTGGTTCGGCCGAAATCTTATAGAAGGTTTTGGAGGTTCAGCCCTTTCAGATCGGTGGCTCCGAGTGCTCCTCACCCGGAGGGTCCGAAAATGACTTGTTCAATTTTTGTGATGTAGCAAGAATAGAATTTGAGACAAGAAAGCATAGATAGCTAGAGAAGGTACTTAGGCATTCTTGTACATCCACTTGGCCAGAAAAACCAAGACAATCAAAACAACAAATGGATGTCCTCGAATGATGAAAACATGCAAACCAACATGCTCACACAATAAGATAGCAAATGAGATATGTGTCAAACATGCACAACCAATTTTAGCATCTATCAAGCAATGGCGATGACTAGGTCATCCAGATATGAGTATATTGACTTAGGAGCCAAATGAGAACATTTGATCATAGGTCATACTCATCGTTTAAGCACAAGTGGGGTTGCCACTTTTACATAAAGCATTGATGAGTTCACACCATTAGAGTTGCTTTAGCTCAATTGTTTAGAGCAAAGCTCCCCCTTGATGTGATATCCCCCCAAGGAGGGATGAACTAACCTTGGGTTTTGTCGATGATGACTTCATGTAGATGTTGAAGATGTGGATGCTCAATGTTGATGTAGACCATCAAGAGTTGGGAGCAATCCTTTGGAGTTTTGTGCTTTCAATACCTACATGGGTTAGTCCCACACAAGGAACATACAAGGATATCCATAGACATAGAGTGAAATACACATATACAATGTCCATGAATGCATTGAATACCTTGTCCCTTGCCTTACCAACAAGAGGGTTTGTGACTCCATGAACTAGTGCAAAATGTGGAAGTTGGTTGCACAAGTTCTTGCCATAATTAATATGAGTGAAGTTTGTTGGCGGAGTCACCCTCAAGAACTCTCTAGTTCTTCTTCTTTTGGACCCACATCAACTTGATGGGAATCCTTGGAGTTGTAGTAGCACTTGATGAAGTAGAACTTGATGAAGTCTTGGGAACCCACTTGACCAAGGCTTGAGGAGCTTCTTCAAATGAATCAATCTCTTCTTGAAGCTTGTCCTTGCCTTTTAGCTTGTGGTCTTGTGGTGGAAGATCTTCTTGGACTTGTGTTCCCTTGAAGGAAGTAGGATCATACTTCTCTTGTTGAGGAACAGACTTTGTCTTGGGGTATTGATCTTCTTCCCACTCAACTCCATTGGCATTGAACTTTCGTTCAAAACCAACACCTTGGTTCTTTCGGTGCCTTCCTTGCTTGCGTACAATTTCCTCGAATTGCTTACTCTCGGCAAGGCTCTTGTAGACACCTTTTTCTATAATTCCTTTCAATAGAATATTTTCTTGCTCAAGTGTAACTTGGCTAAGAGAATCATTAGTGGAATCAATAGAACTACTAGAAGCAACAACATTGGATTTAGCATTGTTATTGTTACTACTAGAGGTAGAACCCTTTTTACCCTTGTTGCTAGTTCGCTTAGGTTTAACTTGTGGCATAAAAGTCGACAAGAGTAAATGTTTGGCAAGATATGAAGAACTCTTCTTTCAAAGATCGTCATTGATAGCTTTAAGAAACTCATGCTCTTGCTCTAAATTTAGCTTCTCGAAGCTTAGCTTCTCATGAGTTCTTAGAAGTTCTCTATGATCCTCTTGAGTTGTTTCATGAGCTAACTTAAGAGCATTTAGTTCTTTAGTTAGATGCTCAATCTCCTTCATAGCATTGTCACTTGTTTCCTCTTGACTATCATGATTACTAGCATTTTCATTGTAGCTCACATCACTAGCATTATCAACAAGTAAATCATCATCACCAAGCAAATCATCTTCATCACTATTGAAATCAAGATACTCGGGGTGTGATACCTTGGGGCCTTTTTCCATGAAGCATCTTCCAATTCCTTCATTTGGTGAGTCAAATAGATCATAGGAGTTGGATGACACAAGAGCAAGTCCGGCAACACCTTCATCTTGACTATAGTCGGAGTTGGAGTGATAGCTTCTCTCGGAGTGGTTGTCGGAGTCGGAGCCGGAAACCCATTCACCAACATGAGCTTGATGTCTTCTTCTTGTGTAGCTCTTAGATGACTTGTCCTTCCTCTCCGAATCTTTGCTTCTTCGAGAGTGTCTTCGTTCATAACGATCATCTCTACTCCTTCTCTCCTTATGAGGTGATTCATCTCTTCTATGTCTTCCTTTTGGTGATTCGTCTCTTCTCTTGTAGGGAGCCGTACACTCATTGGAATAGTGTCTGGGCTTTCCACAATTGTAGCAATTATGGTCACGACTTGATGATCTTCTCTCATAGTGTCTTGAGCTAGAGCTTCTTTCTTTCCCTTTGTTCTTGTAGAACTTGTTGAACCTTTTCACCATTAGGCTAATCTCTTCATTGGATACTAGGTTGTCACTTGGAGTTGTTGGAGCATCGGTTGAGGCTTTGTAAGCACCACTTGATTTGTTGTGTAGCTCCTCTTTGTCCTTGAGTGACATTTCATGAGCAACAATCCTTCCAATGACTTCTGTGGGCTTGAGATCTTTGTAATTTGGCATCATTTGGATCAATGTGCAAACGGTATCATATTTTCCATCCAAAGCTCTAAGTATCTTCTTGATGATGAATTTGTCGGTCATCTCTTCACTTCCTAAGCCGGCAATCTCATTTGTGATGAGAGCAAGCCTAGAGTACATTTCAGCAACTCCTTCACCATCCTTCATCTTGAACTTGTCAAGTTGACTTTGAAGCACATCCAACTTAGATTCCTTGACGGACTCGGTACCCTCATGCATATCAACCAAAGTATCCCAAATTTCCTTTGCATTCTCGAGGCGGCTGATTTTGTTGAATTCCTCCGGAAACAAACCGTTGAAGAGAATGTCACAAGCTTGAGCATTGTATTGCAACATCTTCAATTCTTCCGGGGTTGCTTCACGATCCGGTTCCTTGCCATCCGATTTGTTAGGGTTTTGGCGGTGGCTAAGTCCAGATGAACTCGGTGGCTCCGGATAGGAAATTTCGGTGGGGCCAAGTTGGAATGAAGGTTTTGGACATATTTGGATGGAGAAAGTGGTTGAGGGTTTAGGAGTACTGTCACTAAGCACTTGAGCAAAAAGACCATTAAGCAACACCTCATCCCCTTTTAATAGTATTGGCTTTCCTATGGACTCAATGTGATCTTAGATCACTAAACCAAAAATGTAGAGTCTTGATCTTTTTCCAATCCTTGTCCTTAGCATTTTGAGGGGTCCACATCTCTAGTCCTTGCCATGCCAATCATTGAACGTCCTGAAATCTTTAACTTGAATGGACATTAGTTCAATGAGATATATGTTGTTATGAATTACCAAAACCACCAAGGGAGAAAATGTGCTTTCACATGTGTCTATTAGAAGAGAGGTCATATGTGCCTCAACGGTAAAAGTGTCTAACCCTTTCCTTAACTAAGCTTAGGGGAGGTAACCACTTCTCACGCTCTCTTTTAATAACTGCATCTTCTTTTCACTTTCGTAATTTTCCCTAGTTTAGTTCTAAGCGTGGGGAGGTTACTTTGCATGTGTAGTGTCTTGTGCAATGCTCTTGATCATATGGTTTTCATGCATTAGTGTGTCCCGTTGTTTTGACATGCTTGCTTTGCACTTGTTTGACTTAGCTTGTGGGAATCCTGTTATCTTTTGAAAAACATTGCCATGTTCTTTTATCAAAAACCCAATAAAGGAGTCCTTTGCACTGTTGCCTTGCTTTCACCTAATTACATAAGTTGGGGACTCTAATAGTGGCTTGATTAGCGATTGAATGATTGTAGAGGCTTTTTGCTGATGAACCCATCATCTTTGTTTGATCCGAGACGCGCAACGAGTTTTATCTCCGCCAAACTATCCCCTCGGGGTACTTAGCTTTTGAGTCTTATGCAACATGACACCGCGATGCTCTTGTGTAGTATTTGAGTTCTTTATGACTAAAGCAAGTTCGAAGCCTTTTTGCACTTCCGTTCATCTTTTATTGCTAGCCTCTACGGTACCGTGCATTGCCCACTCTCACAATGAGACTTGGTGCATACTTCGCAGGTACAGCCAAACACATGGGAGGACTTTCTCTTGTTCTCCTACACATAAAACACCCCTTCTCCACAAAACAGCCACCATACCTACCTACATGGCATTTTCATAGCCATTCCGAGCATATCGCCATGCACTACCATAATTTCACATTACATGATTAGAGACATGTTTTCATTTGCCTTGCATGATCATAGTACGGCTAGCTCGATATTTTCATGGCTTGTCCGTTTTTTGATATCTATGCTACACCGGATCATTGCACATACTGGTACACTGCCAGAGGCATTCATCATATAGAGTTTCTCTCATGTTTTCAGTTTTGAGTTATGATAACATTCAGTTGAAGTGAGTCCTTATAAAAGTGTGATGATCATCATTATTAGAGCATGCCCCAGTGAGGAAAAGAATGGTGGAGACTTATGAGTCCTCGAAAAAGTGGGGATGAGGTCCATGAGACAGTTCTAAAAATAAAAAAATAAAAAAAGAGAGAAAAAAGAAGAAAAAAAGAAAAAAAATGAGAGAAAAAGAGAGAAGGGTCATACTACTATCCTTTTGCCACACTTGTGCTTCAAAGTAGCACCACTTCATACATTGTAAAGTAGAAAGTTACATGAGCTTCATAAGTTTCATACTAGTGGGGAACTTACATTACAGAACTTGGCTTGTATATTCCGATGACGAGCATCCTCAAAAGCTCTAGGTCTTCATGAGCAAGCAAGTTTGATGCACCCCCACTTAGTCCATAGGAGAGCTTTCACATATTCATAGCTCTATGTGCATCCTAGTTGCATGGCGATCACTATTCCTTGTGTTGACATCGATCATAGGGCCTTCTCCATTGCCTAATGGTCAGCTGTGTTGATGCAAGATTTTCTTTGTTTTTTAATTCTCAAAACCCCAATCATTTTCTATCTTTCCCTTAAGTGTGAGGCATAGGCTTGCGCTCAGTGCTGCATCAGTAGTTGAGTGGCTTAATAACGCAGACAGACGATCTTGCCATTGTACCTGGTATGCCTCGGGTTGGTTTCTTTGAAGCGATTGCTGATGCTTGATTTCTTTTGTCTTTGATAGTCATTATTGTGTTCCTAACATAATATTGACCCTCCCTCTATACCTTTGGCAATGGGAATTTAGGCTCCACAAAAATATCTTCCTATTTCTTGACCTCCATGGCAATGGAACTAAGAGGATAGCTTGTATTACTCCCTTGCTAGTTAACTTTTGCATGCTTGCACGATGAACATTGATATCACTTTTGGGGTTTGGTTCAATGTATGCTTTAGAGTTGGTAGCCGTGAGCTTTTGGTAGTCAACCTTCTTACTCGAGGACGAGCAAGGTTTAAGCGTGGGGAGGTTGATGGCTCTATATTTTACGCATTTTTAGATCTCATTTGTTGCATGTTCTCTTCATATATCATGTCCCATTGAACCAAATAGTTGTCCATTATGCATGATTATCAGTTTTTGCACTTATCCTTGTGAGCATTGCACATTTAGTATTTTATTGGTTTTCTTTGTTTTCTTGTGTCGACAGGTGTTTTGGAGCAACCTAGGACCAAGCACGATGAAAGAACCAAGGATGGGATTGATACGGAGTCAGCCAGGGGTCAGACTTAGCCATTTCAAAGGTCGAAAGATGTCATTTTTCCAAAGTGCTCCAAACCAAGATCTAAGACCAGAAATGGATTGGCGTCGTTCATACGAATCCAATGAGTCCAAGAACGTCAAATTCCGAATTCGTATAAAGAAATGCCGGCTGTTTTACCGAAGAAGAAAAGCAAAAAAGATAGCACGAAAGACAGCGTTTCAAACGACCGCGTGCGGTCATTTTGGCAGTCGTTTGACGTGCAGACAGCTCCGAAAGTTGTCCTTCCAGATGGGATTCTTCACCAATTTCGTCCCCGTTCGATCCCACGAGATCCTTGGCTCGTAAAGAAGAGATTGGGAGAGGATAAGGCTCATCTTGAGCCCTTGGATGAAGCCCATCAAGAGAGGAGGCTAGGGAGGCTCTTATATATGTCATCCTCAACCCTAGCCACCGTCATCTCATTCCAACACATCTCATTCATCCACCTACCATCTCCATTGCTGCTCCAACACCAAGAGAAGGAGGGACAACCACCAAGGGAAGAAGGAGGAGGCTCCACCACCATGAGCACCGGCCTTCGGGCCGGTGCCCTCGCGCCGGCGCCGCCACCACCGGTGGCGCTCCCATCTCCATCGCCATCGCGGCGTCCATCATCATCATCATCATCACCACCTCGCCGCCGCCATCACCACCATGCCTTATCCCTTCACTGGCTTGATGCTGTCTTGTAACTTGTCCCTAACCTTCATGAGTTTGGTTGAGTAGTTGTACTTGTTCTTGAGGATATGGTTGAACCTTATATGATATTTGTTGTGATCCAATATTACCTATTCATGATTCGAGTTAGTAGCCTTCGCGAATGTTGAGAGGAGCGCTCACTCACATTTGTGCCTTGTGCTGTGAAGTATGGTACATTCCTTGTGATGGTTGGGGATATTGGGGTAATTTGAGGTGACAGTAAAAGCCTCGGTTCCTCGCCTTTGCAAAGGATTGGGGAATTACGGAGAACCCTTAGAGAGGCCGCGTCCACGGGGCAACCCTTAATTGTCATTAGTTGTAACCCTATGGGGGAGACTATGATGGTGGCGTGTGTGGCACGAAGTCTACCTAGAGTAGAACATGTACTGTACCCGGCTCCGCCCACTTATGCATTTGACCAGTTACTAGAGGATACGATAGTTCATATGTGGTACTAATTCTGGACCCCTCGAGAACGTTTACTACTCAAGCGTCTTCCTTACTAACTTAGTGTCATTTAATTCCTGTTTTTATTCTTCTTCTTAGTAGTTTAGTTAAATCCCTTTTTCTCGTTTTCCTAGCAACGATAGAATAGGCTATTTTATGCGGAGCATCCTACGGACATCACCATGTCAAGAGTCCTTCCGGCAAGTGACACGTGCGACTAGGGCTGCAAGAAAAGCTCGAGGCTCGTGAGCCGCTTGAGATCGGCTCGTTTTTTGGATCGACTCAAGATCGATTCGAAAAGAAATGAGCTGAGTATGAACACTTTTTGTAGCTCGGTCGAAAAACGAGCTGATCTCGAGTCAATACTAGCTCGCTCGATAGCTCGGCATAATATCGTTATGTTAAATGATCATGTCATATATTAAATAGAAATAGGATAATTTATTACCATATATGCCACCCAGGATTTTTCTTCAGTTTATTTACAAGCAAACATGGAAGCTTAATTAATTTTAGAGAAAATTTAGGCCTTATTATGGCGTCGTCAGCCGTGTGTTAAATATTCAGTTGTTTCTGGCATCTCCGGCCTGCACTACGCTGCAACTTTTTATGATTGTTGGCCAATATTTTGTTTTCCCAATTATATATATGTCATGAATCGTTATCTTATGTCGATACTAGACTTTCGGTTGTGAGAGAATAAGTCAAACTAGTTTTAAGAAATTTGTATTATAATTGTTCTGATTGGAATAGTATTTTTTAGTGCTTTTTTATGTCGTGTTGAGCCTTATCTAGTTGGAATAATAGTCATAGATTTTATAATTTTTATCGTCTCATTTAGCTCGAAACTAGCTCGAGATCGACTCGAGATCGTTACAAGCTGAGCACGAGTCATGTTCTACAGCACGACCTTGAGCTTCACTCAGTTTAAACTCGCTCGAATTTTAATATGAGTTGAGCTGAGCCAAGTCCAACTCGCTCGAACTCGACTCGTTTGCATCCTTACATGTGACATCTACTTCACATACATAAAGGTGAATCATCTCCTTTACACGTGTTCACTAGAACCCTTCGAGGATGGTATACTACTTGACACTCCTCTCGTGTGCATGCATAGGTATTGCCGGAGTTTCACGGATGTCGAGGAGGAGCGCAAGCGCCAAGGAACAACTACACCATCCGCGAGGGAAGCATGGAAGAGACGATGGAAGAAGACGGAGCTGCAGAAAGCTACAGCGGCCGGACATCCGGCGCCTGTGCAGCCGAGAGGAGCTGCACCCACGGACGGCCAGAGAGCATCAGCAGCCGGACATCCGGCGACCGCCCGGACATCCGGCGTCACATCAGCAGCCGAACATCCGGCGCATCCCCGGATATCCGGGCTGAGGAGTACAGCAGCTACAGCCATCAAATGGGCGGACATCCGGCCGAAGCCCGGACATCCGGCGCCCCGTATCGGGCCGGACATCCGGCGCCCAGCCCGGACATCCGGTGCCTGCGCACCGCTTCGGTCATCCAGCCCATGTATCTCTCTCCCACCCCCACTTCATGGCTTGTACTATAAATAGACCACATCCACCTCCATTCTAGGGATATCTAAGATTAGAACTACACATTAGAGCTTAGCTCATGTACCTCCCCTTGTGGGATTCCTCCTAGGAGAAGATCCATGAGTGGATTCAAGGCTTCTTCGGAGAAGATCCACCAAGTGGATTCAAGACCCCTTTGTGGGAAGGATCTATCTAGATCACCAAGACCTCATCTCCTTCAAGGATTTGGGATGAACTCTACCTTGTATCTTTCCCTTTGTTGTTCATGTATCTTTGTGGATCTTGTGTGGATTTGAGTCTAGTGGATGTGTGATTGGACTTGTTCTTGAGTGTTTCTCTTGTGATTTCCCCGTGTTCTTCCCCGTGTTATTCGTGTTCTTCGTAGGATCGCCCTCCAATTCATGAAATATCATCAATTAGGGTTCCACCCTACATCATCTTGGTATCATGAGCCACGTTGATCACGAATTTGGAGTCCTACCCCCCACTTTCTAGCCTAATTTTTTTTGTTTTTGCCCAATTTTAAAAATCCCCACCAAAAATAGCCTCACCAGATTTTTTGCATTTTGTTGGTTCTTGTGAGATTTTGTTGTGTTTGATCCATGATTTTGTTATTTGGCAAGTGGGTCTAGCTTCCCCACCACGAAATCCATCCAAAATTTTCTTTTCCCTCATCAATTTTGACCCCAAAATCATGAAAATCCGCCCCAAATTGAGTTTTGAAGTCCAAATCCTGATCTGGAATTGTCGGGCTGGACATCTGGGCCATCAGGCTGGACATCCGGCACCTGGAGCACAAAAACTGACGTGATTCTTGACACTAGGCCCCGGATTTTCGGCCTCACCCTCGGATGTCTAACCCCTGGGATTTCAGCCGATAGTGCTTCACCGTTTTGACCACAACTTTCACATCCGGAGTCCGATTTTGACGTTCTTTATCTCGTTGGATAGCTATTGACATCCCCCACAAATCTAGATAGGTTCCAACACCATTTGAATCCATCATAATTTTGTCATTTTGGCATCTTTGCCTAGGCCCTCCACGATATCATCCGCAATACCACCATAGCCTTCCGCAACCTAACCCATTTTGATCCCCATTGCATTTGTGGTTGCTTGAGTTGTGATTCGAGTCTCCTAAGGTATTTCGGCTACTTAGGGACAGTTACTTTTTCATAAACCACCACCATAACTTCCGCATACTCTTGCCCATCATACCCTTCCTCCACCTTAACCCAATTTTGACCGATTTTGTTTGAGATTTTGAGTTCGCGGTTTCCGTTTCCTAAGGTGTTTCGGCTAATTAGGAATGGTTCAACATCGACAACACCGCCACTCATCATTGCCACGGACTCGACATTGACAATGACCACTTCACCTTTTGACACCACAACCGTAAGCAAGGACGGTAACTTCGACGACATCATTGTACCTTTCCTTGCCATTGCATGGATAGCCCCGAGCCTATTGCGTACCTTTCCTATCGAGACTAGCGAGTTAAGAATTGCCGGGCCACGCTCATTGTGCACCTTAGTGATACGCTTACGCCGCATAGCTACATTTAGCATGCAATCATCTTGCTATCATCTTTGTGCCATAAGTCTCTCCCGTGCATATCTTACATACTTGTCTCATATCATACTTGGCTCGAGCATCAAGCATTGTGGCAAAGCATATACAAAAAAAAGAGCAAAAGCTTTTAAGCAAAAGAGGAGATACAAAAGAGCTTGTAAGCAATAGAAATAGCATTGAGCCATCTTGCACAGTACATACTCTTGGAGCATACATACATAGTATACTTGGGATTGAAGACGGCATGGTTACTCGCATAGGTTGGTGCACAAGCGTATCTAGCCCATTTGAGCTATCGAGCTATTGTCTCTCTAGCATCCGTGCAACAAGAGCTTTTCCGTGGTTACACATTTTGTGCTCATTCCTTGGTTGCCCGGATCCCATCTATCTATTCGTGTGTGTGTTTCTTGTGCCACTATAGCTATTGATCTATTTGCTTTACATTGCAATTTTGTGAATCTTCCTCAACATTATCAATATCTTGGACTAACATTTGCTTGAATTTTGTGCCACTTGTCCTAACCAAGCCACTCGACAAGCTTTACCTTGTAGGTGTGAGTGAACAAGTCTGGTACCAATTCCACTATTCTCTCAATTCACATTGAGTAACACGGGATACATCCTAAACTTTGGGAAAAGGTATCTTGGTATTGTTTATCTCATTTCCTACTCACCTTTACTCGAGTCTTGTGATGGATAGGCAAAGCACATCTACTTCGGTCTACAATAACAACGACGAGTTTGATGCCATGAAGAACCACTTGGACACCAAGATGGATGCTGAAATGGAGGAGCTCAAAGCCCTCATCAAGACCGGTATGAGGTCTTCCTCATCTTCGAGAAGACGCTCAAGTGCACATCCTTCCGAGCAACCATCTATGTCAAGATCACATCGGCATCGACACCATCACCGACAAGAATGTGAAGGTCAAGAGCTCAACACCAACCACCGCTCTACGACTTCACCATCTACCTTGGCATCTTCGCCAAGTGACTTCAAGGCATCTTCGCCTTTGGACATGCGACATCTTCGCCGACAAGCACCTCAAGATTATGCTCAAGAGAAGCTCCCCAAGCTCAAGTTCGCGACTTCCACGAGCTACTATGACTACGACATCGACTATGCGATTCCTTTCTATGGGAGTCACGACCCCGAAGAGTACCTCGAGTGGGAGCGCAAGATGGACGACTACCTCAAGCTACATCAAGTCCCTTACGAAGATCAAGTGAAGTGCGCCACAAGTAACTTCCATGACCACGCGTCGACATGGTGGCTTCACACACCTTCGAAGAGCTTCAACATGAGTTGGCCCAAGACGAAGAAAGCGATGCGGCGAGAGTTTTTGCCTACCACCTATACGGAACATCTTCTTCACCAATTGGAGAACACCATCCAAGGATCCAAGTCCCTCGACGAGTACTTCATGGAGACGAAGAAAGCCTTGCGACGAGCCGGCGTGGGCGACCCCATTTGGATGAAGTTCTACTTCATGATGGGATTGAACAACGACTTATCCAAGACTATCTTCCTCAACAAATACGAGTCCCTCGACGACATCTCCTTTGGTGCTCTCAAGGCGGAACAAGAACACATGAAGGCCAAGACTTCTCCACCCCAAGCACACTTCGCGACGACCAAGCTCCAAGATGGCGAGCATGAGGATAGTACCACCATGATGTCCAGGCCCGACGAGCTCCAAGATGATGCTCCCAAGTTTGACTTCACCGCCATCCCTCTTTGTGGCATTGACGATGCCGAGTCTACCACGACTCTTTTTGAAGACGGCGCGGCGATGACTACGCGAGCCAATCAAGGACCAAGATTTCGAGGCAAGCGGCATGATGGCGAGCAAGGATGTTGCTTCCATCTTTGGAGGCGAGAGTGAGATGATCGAGCATGGGATTTTCCCTTCGATCATGGAGGCGAGTGATGATGTGCCATCTTTGGCCTTCATCCACGGCGACGGTGACGAGACGGTTGTGAATGGGATTTTCCCTTCAACGACGGTGGCGTTTGGAGATGACTTGAGCGACATGAGCACCCATATTGAGAGTGAGAGCGAGTTCACCACTAGCCCCATATATGACGAGTTGCCCCAATTTCCATGTGAGGAGAGCCACAACCACCACCACTTGAGTGAGATGAGTGACTCCACCATATGTGAGTTTGAGTGCACCTACTTTGAGGGAGTGAGTGAGCCACCACAAGAGTTGAGAGAGGAAGTTGATAGGTCTTGTGAGGCCATTTTTAACTCTAACAACTTAACCTCTACCTCTATTGTGTCTTCTCATTTGGTGCTAGGTCCCATATATGATGACGCGCCGATCCTCGACGACTTTGTCCCTCCTATGGACAAGACGATGGCCATGGTGGAATATGATGCACCCCCTACATGGTTCCATCAAGATGAAGATGATGACCACGATTTTGTCTTTGCCACCTCACCTACACCACATGTGTGGAATGAAGAAGGTAACATAGGTGAAGGTGATGAGCTCGTCCCACTAGTGGGCATTGATTGTTTGCATGATGATGATCGTCCTACTGACACGCTTCTTGCTAGTATGATTTCCCCGTGCGATGATTTACCCATTTATGATGAGTTTGATGATTGCCATGTGGAGTCTATTAGTTGTGATGCTATGTTGCCTAGGATTTCTTGTGATAATTCTCTCGGTCACATCATGTTTGACAATCCGCTTGACTTGTCATATGCTATGCATGAGATCAACCATATGTCATATTTGCAATCTCATCGTAGTAACTATGCATATGTGATACGTCTCCATCGTATCTATAATTTTTTATTGTTTCATGCCAATATTCTACAATTTTCATATACTTTTGGCAACATTTTATATTATTTTTTGGGACTAACATATTGATCCAGTGCCCAGTGCCAGTTCCTGTTTGTTGCATGTTTTTTGTTTCACAGAAAATCCATATCAAACGAAGTCCAAATGCGATAAAAATTTACAGAGATTTATTTTGGAATATATGTGATTTTTGGGAAAAATAATCAATGCGAGACGATGCCCGAGGGGGCCACAAGCTCAGAGGGCGCGCCTGGCAGGCTTGTGGCGCCCCTGTAAGGCGGTTGGGGCCCTTCTTCTGCCGCAAGAAAGATAATATCCGGAAGGAAATACCCTCAAAATTTCAGCCCAATCGGAGTTACGGATCTCCAGGAATATAAGAAACGGTTTTCGGCCAGAAAACAGGAACGCGAAACAGAAGAGAAACACAGAGAGAGATCCAATCTCGGAGGAGCTCCTGCCCTCTGGGAGCCATGGTGGCCATGGACCAGAGGGGAAACTCTCCTCCCATCTAGGTGGAGGCCAAGGAAGAAGAAGAAGGAGGGGCTCTCTCCCCCACTCTCCCGGTGGCGCCGGAACACCGCCGGGGCAATCATCGTGATGACGATCTACACCAACAACTTCGCCGCTGTTAACACCAACTCTCTCCCCCTCTATGCAGCGGTGTAACACCTCTTCTCCCCGCTATAATCTCTAATTAAACATGGTGCTTAATGCTACATATTATTATCCAATGATGTGTTGCCATCCTATGATGTTTGAGTAGATTCGTTTTGTCCTATGGGTTGATTGATGATCGTGATTGGTTTGAGTTGTATGTTTTATTTTGGTGTTGTCCTATGATGCCCTCTGTGTCGTGCAAACGTGAGGGATTCCCGTTGTAGGGTTTGAAATACGTTCATAATTCTCTTATAGTGAGCGGCTAGAGTGACAGAAGCTTACACCCGAGTAACGGGGTTGTTGCGTATGGGAGTAAAGAGGACTTGTTACTTAATGCTATGGTTGGGTTTTACCTTAATGATCTTTAGTAGTTGTGGATGCTTGCTAGAGTTCTAATCATAAGTGCATATGATCCAAGTACGGAAAGTATGTTAGCTCATGCCTCTCCCTCATATAAAATTGCAATAATGATTACCGGTCTAGTTATCGATTGCCTAGGGACAAATCCTTCTCTTGTGTTACAAAAGCTTTCTACTAAACAACTAACTTTTATTATCTTGCAATTTACTCATAGTTTTATTCTTGCTACGTACTTCTAGTTTTATTCTTGCAAACTTATCCTTACACCTACAAAGTACTTCTAGTTTCATACTTGTTCTAGGTAAAGCAAACGTTAAGTGTGCGTAGAGTTGTATCGGTGGTCGATAGAACTTGAAGGGAATATTGATTCTACCTTTAACTCCTCGTTGGGTTCGACACTCTTATTTATCGAGAAAGGCTACAATTGATCCCCTATACTTGTGGGTTATCAATATGCCATTAAAATTAACCCAATTTGCACATATGGCATAGATGACAAGCCCATGGTTATTGGCATTTGTTTTTCTTGTGATGATATTGATATGCTCCCTTTGCATCATTGCCATCATATGCCATGCCATGACCACCTAGCTTCAGACATGCATAGTTTGCCATGTTTTCAATTTTCTCCATATGATGCGTCCGCTATTGCTCATGAGGAGACCCCCATAGTTTCCTCATCCATATTAGGAGATTTTGATCCATCCCATGCATTGCATGATCCAAATAATTGTATGCACAATATGCTCCCCATGAAAGAAAATGCTATTGATGTGCCATATACTTGCATGCTCAATTTGTGTCCCCATCGTGTTACACATAACAACTATTCTTTCATGATGGATGACATGTTCATATACCATGCCTCAAATTTCTTTGAGCATTGCTTGTTGTGTGCTAACTCTCACGTGCACATACACATCATGATGGATGATGTGTACATTTACCATGCACACACGTTGTTTCGCTTGTGTCTTTCTTGTGTAGGTCATCACACTTACTTGTCAACCTCGCAAGAGCACGAGTTGACGAAACGAGCTCTAGAGAGCAATGACGATGTGCGCCACCATGGAGTGCTTACCCTCCACCCACCCTCTTTTTGCAAGGACTTCGCGCATCTCTTCTACATGGCCCTCACATGGTTATGGGTTATTGTCCATTATATATCATTTGCCCATATTGCCATGTTCACTTTGCATGATATGCTCATTTCCATTTGGATGACATGCTTTGGTGACCCATGCTTTGCATTACACATGATCCATGATTCTACTACTTGTATGTGTGTTTGCATGCTTGGTGGAGATATCACTTGTTATTGCCATGTTTGCTTTGCACCCCATGCCCATGATGACACTTTGATCATGTTTCATTTTCGTCCTTGCGATATGTCATGTGCATTGCCTATATCTACTATTTGCTCACATGACATGATTGCCATGATTTCCTCTAGTATGTTGCATCTTCGCACTACTAGTTTTCACGACATGATTACAATGATTGCTTGCCTTGTTGCATCACCGATGATTCATACTTGCTCGTTTCATGCGGTTGATGGCACCCATTTCCATGCTTTGCACATGATTTCTATTAAACGTGGTCAAATTACTCCATATGTTGCCTCTCTCATGCTAGATGATTTGCCATGTATTGAGTGCAACAATGCTATTAGTCTTGCTAATGAGATTGCCCCCATAGCTTTCTTCCATATTATTGGAGTTTGTGACAAATTTCATGTGAAGCATGTTTGTCTTCCTTCTTTGCACCATATGCCTAGTGCCATGAAAATTAAGATTTTTGCATCATATTATTCGTGCACTTTTGCTACTAATGGTTATGTGCAAGATAAGAGAATCCTCACGATGGATGATGTGTTTATCTACCATGCACACACGTTCTTTGCTTTGTTGTGTGCATGTGTAGGATCGTTCGACCCCGTGTGAACTTCCACTTCACATGAGCTGACCATTCGAGCTCTTGAGAGTGAGTCACTTTCGACCGACGCGCTTCTACAACGCATTTGCTACCACTTCGGCATTGTGAAGGACGCACAAGGACACGCTTTTGAGGTGATATCCTTTGAGAATCCCAACACCATGAGGATGAATATTGTGGATCATACTTCATGTGTTGCTTGCACCATGACACATTGCACACATTCTCGAGATCTTGTTTTGACTTGTCATTGCCACATTGCCATGCCTCATGATATATATGCCTTGTGTGTTGCATCGAACATGATTATCCCATGCTATTCCCATGTGTTTGATTGCAACAATGTCATTTCTTCACATATGCCATGTTCAATTGATTGCTACATGCTTGACTTGATTGCCTCACACATGATGAACAATTGCTCTTTCTATTGTGTTGAGTGCCACACTATCTTCACAACATCCTATGCATATTATGCTTGGATTGTCTCGCACCTTGGATTACCACATGTGTTTAGACATCTCATCTTCTTTGGTGTTGTGAATGATTCTTATGCGTACCATCGACCGTTTATTGAGCGCTTTGTGCATGCTTGCTACGACCTCGAGGAAGATGCTTATTCACTTGTCGCGCATATATGCATCTCTACCTCACATTTGCATGCTTGGTCCTACAGATTGCTATTGCTACTTGCCTTTGCGCATGATGCCTTTGATTGTGCTCAATTGATATGCCTACATGACATGCCACTATCCTTTGTCACACCATATGATATGCATGATGACAACACTTGTTGGGTGAATCACCTATTGAATGCTTGGTTTTGCACTAACACTAACCACATTTGTTTTTCCAAGTGTTTGTTGTCCTTGTTCCTTTTGAAGGAATCACAAAACGGTGTGACATTGGAGAGTGGCCATTTCGAGCTTCAAGATGAAGAGTGTTTGGTGATCGTCCACTTCTACACGGCGACGACATCTCTTTCCCATGGTGATTTGGTTTTTGATCCGAGGACGGATCTTTTCCAAGGGGGGGGATGATGCGGAGCATCCTACGGACATCACCATGTCAAGAGTCCTTTCGGCAACTGACACGTGCGACATCTACTTCACATACATAAAGGTGAATCATCTCCTTTACACGTGTTCACTAGACCCATTCGAGGATGGTATACTACTTGACACTCCTCTCGTGTGCATGCATAGGTATTGCCGGAGCTTCACGGATGTCGAGGAGGAGTGCAAGCGCCAAGGAACAACTACACCATCCGTGAGGGAAGCATGGAAGAGACGACGGAAGAAGACGGAGCTGCTGAAAGTTACAGCGGCCGGACATCCGGGCCCGAGGCCGGACATCCGGCGCCTGTGCAGCCGAGAGGAGCTGCACCCACGGACGGCCAGAGAGCATCAGTAGTCGGACATCCGGCGACCGCCCGGACATCCGGCGTCACATCAGCAGCCGGACATCCGGCGCATCCCCGGATATCCGGGCAGAGGAGTACAGCAGCTACGGCCATCAAATGGCCGGACATCCGGCCAAAGCCCGGACATCCGGTGCCCCGTATCGGGCCGTACATCCGGCGCCCAGCCCGGACATCCGGCGCCTGCGCACCGCTTCGGGCATCCAGCCCATGTATCTCTCTCCCACCCCCACTTCATGGCTTGTACTATAAATAGACCACCTCCACCTCCATTCTAGGGATAGCTAAGATTAGAATTACACATTAGAGCTTAGCTCATGTACCTCCCCTTGTGGGATTCCTCCTAGGAGAAGATCCATGAGTGGATTCAAGGCCTCTTCGGAGAAGATCCACCAAGTGGATTCAAGACCCCCTTGTGGGAAGGATCTATCTAGATCACCAAGACCTCATCTCCTTCAAGGATTTGGGATGAACTCTACCTTGTATCTTTCCTTTTGTTGTTCATGTATCTATGTGGATCTTGTGTGGATTTGAGTCTAGTGGATGTGTGATTGGACTTGTTCTTGAGTGTTTCTCTTGTGATTTCCCCTTGTTCTTCGTAGGATCACCCTCCAATTCGTGAAAGATCGTCAATTAGGGTTCCACCCTACATCACTATTTCCAAACTCCGGTTTGGGTGCGTACGTGGCTGCGTGAAATTGACAGCGTAGTTGCGGGGTTTGTGGTGCCTGCTACTTGTGAGCTGCGTTGGGATTTCCTCGAACAGGAGAGGATGATGCAGTACAGTAGAGATAAGTATTTCCCTCAGTAAAGAACCAAGGTTATCAATCTAGTAGGAGAACCACACAGAACCTCGTTACCAACACCTACACACACAAAAGCTAATACTTGCACCCAACACGAACAAGAGGGTTGTCAATCCCCTTGGCGGTTACTTGCAAGGATTAATTCTGATAGTGATAGATAGATAAAATAAATTGCAAAATAAAACAAAGGAAATAAAAATGCAGCAAGGTATTTTTGGATTTTATGTATGACAAAAGTAGACCCGGGGGCCATAGTTTTCACTAGTGGCTTCTCTCTCGAACACATAGCATACGGTGGGTAAACAAATTACTGTTGGGAAATTGATAGAAAAGCGCATAGTTATGACGGATTCATTGCAATGATCATGTATATAGGCATCACATCCAAGACAAGTAGACCGACTCCTGCCTGCATCTACTACTATTACTCCACCCATCGAGTGCTATCCAGCATGCATCTAGGGTATTAAGTTAATGAAAACAGAGTAACGCCTTAAGCAAGATGACATGATGTAGACAAAGTAAACTCAACCAATATGAATAAACCCCATCGTTTTATCCTTAATGGCAACAGTACAAATATGTGTCTTGTCCCCTACTTTGTCACTGGGATATAGAACACCGCAAGATTGAACCCATTACAAAGCACCTCTCCCATTGCAAGATAAATCAATCTAGTTGGCCAAACCAAACGGATAGATCGGAGAGAAATACAAAGCTATAACAATCATGCATAAATAAGTTCAGAAAAGACTCAAATATTTCTCATGAATAATCTGATCATAAACCCACAATTCATCGGATCCCAACAAACACACCGCAAAAGAAGATTACATCGAATAGAACTCCAAGAACATCAAGGAGAACATTGTATTGAAGATCAAAGAGAGAAAAGAAGCCATCTTGCTACTAGCTATGGACCCATAGGTCTACGGTAAACTACTCAGACATCATCGGAAGGGCAGCAAGGTTGATGTAGAAGCCCTTCGTGATCGATTCCCCCTCCGGCAGAGTGCCGGAAAAGACCTCCCGATGGGATCGCGGAAGAACAGAAGCTTGCGGCAACGAAAAAGTTATTTCATGGGGCTCTCTGTTGGTTTCCCAATATTTGAGAATTTATAGAGGAGGAATTAGGTCAAAAGGAGCCACGAGAGGCCCACAACGCATTAGGGCGCACCCCCCTAGGGCCGCGCCCTGTTGCCTTGTTGCTTCCTCGTGAGTCTTCTGGCCTCCTCCCGAAGCTTCTAGGGTCTCTTTTGTCCAGAAAAAAATCGTCAAAAAGTTTCATGACATTTGGACTTCGTTTGGTACTGATTTCCTGAAAAACTAAAAACAATCAGAAAACAACAACTAGCACTGGGCACTAGGTTAGTAGTTTAGTCCCAAAAAATGATATAAAATAGCATATTATTGCATATAAAACATCCAAGATTGATACTATAATAGTATGGAACAATCAAAAATTATAGATACGTTGGAGACGTATCATCATCCCCAAGCTTAATTCTTGCTCGTCCTCGAGTAGGTAAATGATAAAAATGGAATTTTTGATGTGGAATGCTACCTAACATGTTTATCATGTAATCTCTTCTTTTACGGTATGAATATTAAGAAATGAGTGATTCAAAGCAATAGTCTATAATTTGATATAAAGACATCAATACTCAGGCATACTAACAAACAATCATGTCTTTCAAAATAAAAATGCTAAAGAAAGTTATCCCTACAAAATCATATAATCCTGTCATGCTCCATCTTCTTAACATAAAGTATTTATCATGCACAACCCCGGAGACAATCAAGCAATTGGTTCATACTTTTTAATGCACTTCAGCTTTTTCAACCCCCACGCAATACATGAGCGCAAGCCATGGACATAGCACTATGGGTGGAATAGAATATGATGATAGAGATTAATAAGGGGAAGTCAAAAAAAGGAAGATAGTCTCACATCGACGCTACTAATCAACGGGCTATGCCCATCAATTGATGTCAAGAGTAGGGATTGCCATGCAACGGATGCACTAAGAGCTATAAGTGTATGAAAGCTCAAAATAAAAAACTAAGTGGGTGTGCATCCAACTTTCTTGCCCATGAAGACCTCGGGCATTTGAGGAAGCCCATCATCGGAATATACAAGCCAAGTTCTATAATGAAAAATTCCCACTAGTATATGAAAGTGACAACATAGGAGACTCTCTATATGAAAAACATGGTGCTACTTTGAAGCACAAGTGTGGAAAAGGATAGTAACATTGCCCCTTCTCTCTTTTTCTCTCATTTCATTTTTTTGTGTGGGCTCTTTTTGGCCTCTCTTTTTTTCTTTCTTTTTTTCTTTTTTATTTTATTTCCTCACTGGGACAATGCTCTAATAATGATGATCATCACACTTCTATTTACTTACAACTCAAAATTACAACTCGATACTAGAACAAGTATGACTCTACATGAATGCCTCTGGCAGTGTACCAGGATGTGCAATGATGCTAGCGTAACATGTATGAAAATGATGAACGGTGGCTGAGCCACAAATACTATATATGTCAGCTATATGATCATGCAAAGCAATATGACAATGTTGATGTGTGTCATATAAACGGAACGGTGGAAGTTGCATGGCAATATATCTCGAAATGGCTATGGAAATGCCATAATAGGTAGGTATGGTGGCTGTTTTGAGGAAGATATAAAGAGGCTTATGTGTGATAGAGCGTATCATATCACGGGGTTTGGCTGCACCGACGAAGTTTGCACCGACTCTCGAGGTGAGAAAGGGCAATGCACGGTACCGAAGAGGCTAGCAAATTGTGGAAAGGTGAGAGTGCGTATAATGCATGGACTCACATTAGTCATAAAGAACTCACATACTTATTGCGAAAGTTTATTAGCCCTCGAAGCAAAGTACTACTATGCATGCCCCTAGGGGGGAGGTTGGTAGGAGTTAACCATCGCGCGCCCCCGACCGCCACGTAAAGGAAGACAATCAATAATAAATCATGCTCCAACTTCTTAGCATAACGACAGATCATACGTGCATGCTTCGGGAATCACAAACCTTAACACCAATATTCTTACTAAACCACAATTATCTACTAGTACCTCCCACATATTACCATCTTAATATCATAAAACTATTGCAAGGAATCAAACTTATCATATTCAGTGATCTCCGTGAAAGTTTTTATTATATCCTTCTTGAATACCTATCATATTAGGACCAAATTCATAACCCATGCATATTACCATTACTATTTATTAGAATCTCAAAAATATATAAGTGAAGCATGAGAGTTCAACTATTTCTTTAAAATATATCCACCGCTGTGCTCTAAAAGATATAAGTGAAGCACTAGAGCAACTGCTTAGCTCAAAAGATATAAGTGAAGCACATAGAGTATTCTAACAAATCACGAATAATGTGTGTCCCTCTCAAAAAGGTGTGTTCAGCAAAGATGATTGTGGCAAACTAAAAAGCAAACAAAAGCAAGCAAACTATAGCACAAGACGCTCCAAGCAAAACACATATCATGTGATGAATAAAAATATAGCTCCAAGTGAGTTACCGATAGATTGTAGACGAAAGAGGGGACGCCATCCGGGGCATCCCCAAGCTTAGACGCTTGGGTATTCATTGAATATTACCTTTGGGTGCCTTGGGCATCCCCAAGCTTAGGCTCTTGCCGCTCCTTATTCCTTTATCCATCATGATCTCACCCAAAACATGAAAACTTCAGCACACAAAACTCAACAGAAACCTCGTGAGATCCATTAGTATAACAAAGAAATCTTAAACTTTAGTATTGTTGTAAATTGATTCATATTTAATATTGGCATAATGCTACTGTACTCCAACTTCTCCATGGCTCATACCCCCCGATACGATCCATATATTCATCAAAATAAGCAAACTATGCAACAAAAACAGAATCTGTCTAAAATAGAACAGTCTGTAAAGATCTATTTAAAAGCCATACTTATGTAACTCCAAAAATTCTGAAACATTAGGACAACGTAAAAAATTCATATACCAATACTGTGTAAAAATTTCAGATTTTTCTGACACTCCAGTACAGAATTAAAAATCAAATACTGGATGCAAAACTTTCTGTTTTCCAAACAGCATCAATTATACTATCACCCAAACCATCCCAAAGGCATTACTTGGCACAAACACTAATTAAAAGATAAAAACACAATCATAACAGTAGCTACAATTGTGTAAACACACAAAACAGAAAACAAAGCAAAGATTTTAAGATACATATTGGGTTGCCTCCCAACAAGCGCTATTGTTTTATGCCCCTAGCTAGGCATAATGCATAGTTTCAAGTATTATCATCCTTCAA
Organism: Elymus sibiricus; assembly: GCA_039707655.1. Taxonomy (NCBI): domain Eukaryota; kingdom Viridiplantae; phylum Streptophyta; class Magnoliopsida; order Poales; family Poaceae; genus Elymus; species Elymus sibiricus. The sequence continues at coordinate 160,670,785 of CM077674.1, read as the reverse complement.
ATTAATTCCATAGGTGGCCCTAATAATAGATTCATATGGTGGCTTAATTCTTTTCTAGGGAAGTGTTCCATCCCTTTCTTTAATGGAAATTGGAATCTTGTATTACCTTCTTTCATATCAATAATAGCACCTATGATTCGTAGGAAAGGCATTATAGGGCAAGACGGATTGCATTCAATATCAAGCACAATAAAATCGACGGGTACATAATTCCTATTTGCAAGTATGAGAACATCATTTATTCTACCCAATGGTTTCTTAATAGTTGAATCCGCTAAATGCAAATTAAGGGAACAAGCATCCATATCGGTGAGACCTAGCACGGCACATAAAGATTTTGGTATAGTAGAGACGCTAGCACCTAGATCACACAAAGCATTACATTCATAATCTTTAATTTTAACTTTAATAGTAGGTTCCAATTCATCATGTAATTTTCTAGGTATTGAAACTTCCAACTCAAGCTTTTCTTCATGTGTTTTATCATAGCTTCTACAATATGTTTAGTAAAAGCTTTATTTTGTTCATAAGAATTAGGTGAATTAATCATGGATTGCAACAAGGAAATACATTCAACCAAAGAGAAATTATCATAATTAAAGTCCTTGTAATCCAAAGTAGTGGGCGCATCGCTATTTAAAGTTTTGACCTCTCCAAACCCACTTTTATCATTTTTATTATTAAGATCATCACTCTCCGAACAATTGGGACACCTTCTAGCTAAAGTTGACTCATCTTAAGTCCCTTTTGCATCAAGTTTTATATTACTAAATAAAGATTCAATAGGTGTGAAACCAATATTTTAATATCTTCATCATTACTATGATAAAAACCGGGTGGAATAGCTTTTTCTAGGAATTCTCGCTTAGCTCTCAACCTAGCGATTCTCTCTTTACTTTCATTAATGGACACATAGATAGCTTTAATAGACTCATTAATATCATGCTTAGGTGGCAAAGTTTTAATTTTAAGATTTTCTACATCATGAGCAATTCTATCCATGTTCCTAGCCATATCATCAACTTTATTCAATTTTTCTTCTATCATAGCATTGAAAATCTTTTGAGAATTTATAAATTCTTTAATATTACTCTCAAGATAAGTAGGTATCCTATTATTATTATTATTATTATTATTATTATTATTATTATTATTATATGAATTACCATAATTATTAGAGGAATTTCCTGGAAACGGTCTAGGATTAAAATTCCCTCTATAAGCATTGTTGTTGAAATTATTTCTAGAGACAAAATTCACATCAATAGCATCATTATTTTGCTCAATCAAAGTAGATAATGGCACATCATTAGGATCAACATGAGCATTTTTACTACCAAGCATTTTTATAAGAGCATCCATCTTATCACTCAAAGTATTAATTTCTTCGACAGAATTTACCTTCTTACCGGTTGGATTTTTTTAGTGTGCCATTGGGAATAATTTTTCATAATATTATCAAGGAGTTTTGTAGCTTCTCCCAATGTAATTTCCATAAAAGTACCACCTGCGGCAGAGTCTAGAAGATTTCTAGAAACAAAGTTTAGTCCCACATAATTTTTTTGCATGATCATCCATAAGCTTAAACCATGAGTGGGACAATTTCTAATCATTAATTTAATTCTCTCCCAAGATTGCTCAACATGTTCATGCTCAAGTTGCTTAAAATTCATTATTTGATTTCTAAGAGAAATAATCTTAGCAGGAGGAAAATATTTGGCAATAAAAGCATCCTTACACTTATCCCAAGAATCAATACTATTGCGAGGCAAGGATGAAATCCAAGTTTTAGCACAATCTCGTAGTGAGAACGGAAATAATTTCAATTTGACAATATCATTATCCACATCTTTCTTCTTTTGCATATCACAAAGTTCAACGAAACTATTAAGATGGGATGCAGCATCTTCATTAGGACTACCAGAAAATTGTTCTTTCATTACAAGATTCAGCAAAGCATCATTAATATCACATGACTCCGCACTAGTGGTGGGAGGAGCAACTGGAGTACTAATAAAATCATTATTATTAGTGTTGGAAAAATCACACAATTTGGTGTTTTCTAGAGACATAGTGACAAAGCAAGCAAACTAGCAAACAAGCAAATAAAACATTTTTGTGTTTTTGTAGTTTTGTTTTAGAAGTGGGGGAGATGAAAACGAGAGGCAAATGCAAATAAAAAGGCAAATGAAAATAAGAGCAAGTAGATGATAGTTTATGCGAAGGTACTTGATAGGTTTTGGTGATGTATACCCGGCAACGGCGCCAGAAATTCTTCCTGCTACTTGTGAGCTGCGTTGGGATTTCCTCGAAGAGGAGAGGATGATGCAGTACAGTAGAGATAAGTATTTCCCTTAGTTAAGAACCAAGGTTATCAATCCAGTAGGAGAACCACACAGAACCTCGTTAGCAACACCTACACACACAAAAGCAAATACTTGCACCCAACGCGAACAAGAGGGTTGTCAATCCCCTTGGCGGTTACTTGCAAGGATTAATTCTGATCGTGATAGATAGATAAAATAAATTGTAAAATAAAACAAAGGAAATAAAATTGCAGCAAGGTATTTTTGGATTTTATGTATGACAAAAGTAGACCTGGGGGCCATAGTTTTCACTAGTGGCTTCTCTCTCGAACACATAGCATATGGTGGGTAAACAAATACTGTTGGGCAATTGATAGAAAAACGCATAGTTATGACGGATTCATGGCAATGATCATGTATATAGGCATCACGTCCTAGAAAAGTAGACCGACTCCTGCCTGCATCTACTACTATTACTCCACCCATCGACCACTATCCAGCATGCATCTAGGGTATTAAGTTAATGAAAACAGAGTAACGCCTTAAGCAAGATGACATGATGTAGACAAAGTAAACTCAAACAATATGAATAAACCCCATCATTTTATCCTTAATGGCAACAATACAAATATGTGTCTTGTCCCCTACTTTGTCACTGGGATATAGAACACCGCAAGATTGAACCCATTACAAAGCACCTCTCCCATTGCAAGATAAATCAATCTAGTTGGCCAAACCAAACGGATAGATCGGAGAGAAATACAAAGCTATAACAATCATGCATAAATAAGTTCAGAAAAGACTCAAATATTTCTCATGAATAATCTGATCATAAACCCACAATTCATCGGATCCCAACAAACACACCGCAAAAGAAGATTACATCGAATAGAACTCCAAGAACATTGAGGAGAACATTGTATTGAAGATCAAAGAGAGAAAAGAAGCCATCTAGCTACTAGCTATGGACCCGTAGGTCTGTGGTAAACTACTCACACATCATCAGAAGGGCAGCAAGGTTGATGTAGAAGCCCTCCATGATCGATTCCCCCGCCGGCAGAGTGCCAGAAAAGGCCTCCAGATGGGATCGCGGAAGAACAGAAGCTTGCGGCGGCAGAAAAGTTATTTCATGGGGCTCTCTGTTGGTTTCCCAATATTTGAGAATTTATAGAGGTGGAATTAGGTCAAAAGGAGCCACGAGGGACCCACAAGGCATCAGGGCGCGGCCCCAGGTTGCCTTGTGGCTTCCTCGTGAGGCTTCTGGCCTCCTCCCGAAGCTTCTAGCGTCTCTTTTGTCCAGAAAAAAATCGTCAAAAAGTTTCGTGGCATTTGGACTTCGTTTGGTACTAATTTCCTGAAAAACCAAAAACAAGCAGAAAACAGCAACTGGCACTGGGCACTAGGTTAGTAGGTTAGTCCCAAAAAATGATATAAAATAGCATATTATTGCATATAAAACATCCAAGATTGATACTATAATAGCATGGAACAATAAAAAATTATAGATACGTTGGAGACGTATCAGTGCCTTCCTATTCGCTCCCTGTGGGTTCGACACTCTTCTTATCACAACGAAAGTGCTACAATAGCCCTGTGCACTTGCAGGTCATCACGTGACAACTAAAATTTGGGTAAAGGAATTGAAGCAGGGCAGGAGTAACCAAGATCGTACACGGTCCAAACATAATAATTGTGTATGATAATAAGGAAAAGCCGCGGAACCACCAATTTTTGCATCGCTCAAGGCAGGTAGCTTTTTTTGAGATTTCTAGCTAGCTGGTTTATCGCACACGGTTCATCCTAATTTTCAGACGCAAACGTGGAATTCGTCCTAAATATCCTTTACACATTTACCCCTTCACCCTTGCTGGCGCTTGTGAAGTCGTGGCAATTTTACAGGACATGAGCTTCGCACACGATTAAGCCAGTGCACCCGTGCCCGTTGCGTGTACGTTCGCAGACAGTTGTTTCATCCGAGTCGTCTACTATTTTATATAGCATCATTTGACCCAAAAAAATGTGAGAGAGGGTTAGAACACAACCACACCAGCATGTGGCCCAAATATATATGTATGAAAAGGGTGGTGTGTGATGTTCAAATTCCCAATGCACAACTTTGACGTGTCGGCCCATGAGTGGCGCGTCGTCGAAGATCGGGTGAGAGGGGCCAGAAGACAACAACCACCTGGAAGTGGCCAAATATATGTAGGAATAAAGGGTGTGATGTTTAAATACACAATGCACAACTTTGATGTGGTACCTGCCTCGCATACTGGAAAGCCCCCTTGGATATCTATAATGACAGGTTAAGGTCGTAGATAGGGTGCCTGCTCCACCCCCACTTCGTGTCGGCGGGACGCATGCACGTACTCATACTTTGGTCGTACATGCATGTCACCATGACCTACCATAAAACGGACCAAGTGAATCTATCTTGGTCAAACGACCACTGTTGTTATCGGTCAAAAAGGGATATAATAGACCGCTCGGGCCCATAGATTGGACCATCATCTTAAACCGCACGAGAGGGGCCACAAAACCAGCACCACCTACATGGGGCCCAAATTGATGTACGTTGGAAGGGGTGATGTGTTTTAAATACCCAATAATGTACAATTTTGATGTGGCGCCTACCTCACGAAACGGATAACCCCCATGAAAGCTAGGTAATTAAGGATGACGTACGTAGGGTGTCGGTCCAACCCACCAATTCGAGCACGTGGGGAGGGAATCCTAAGAACGCATGAGCTCAAACTTTGCTCGGACATGTCACCATGACCCGCTGTAACACGAACCAGGAGGAATCCATTCATGGCCAAACCCCCTCGTTGTCGGCCAAAGGGATGATATATATATAGACCAGGAGCCCACAGATAGGCGTGTCGTTGAAAACCGCACAAGGGAGACGGGGTCGATCAGAAGACCCTATACCCTGCATGCGGCCCAAAAATATGTATGGGTGGTGTGTGATGTGTTCAAATCCCCAATGCACAACTTTGATGGGGCACCAGCTGCATTACAAACCGAACACTGTACCCCAAGGAAGCCAGGTTCAAGACGTACGGTGCTGGTTCCCCAACTTCGAGCCGGCGGGAGGGAATCCAACACATGTTCCCAAACTTAATTTGGTCTGACATACCACCATGACCTATACCAAGAGGGACCCATCATGGTCAAACCCTTCTCGTACGTTGTGGGTCAAAGGATAGAACGTGCGGGCCCACAGATCTCGATCATTCTCCGATTTTTCAAAACAACAAATAACAAAAACCATCATTCTCCAAATTTTCAAAACAAGGATCTCAAGGTTTATTTAATTGACATGACAGGTCACTACAGACACATTTAGATGCTAAATGTCTGTAATGACCGTATCATAGCGCTTAAATGAAGCTTGCGATATAGCAACTTCCCACCCGATCACCCATCCTTATACTGCTCCAGCCGCAGCACGCTTAACTTGTGCGTTCTATTCGACTAGGCTAGCGGATGGGAAGCTGCCCCTTGCTGATAAGAGTTGCCTCCTCGTGTTTAAGGCATTTACTGATGGTCATCGTGTGGGACCTACTCCCTACTATCACACACGTTTGTGCTTTTAGAAACTGTGTGCAATCTTTACATATCGGACCACTTCCATTCAAACTTACATTATTTTTTTACTTAAAACTAGTCGGAAGAAGCAAAAGCTTTGCCTTTTCATTAATTAAGAACAAGACAGTTACCTAGTTAATTGCGGAAAACCAGGCGAAAACCGATACAAACAAGGCCTAAACCTACGGGAACTCTTGGTTGAGCATGAACTAGTAAAGGCCTTCGTCCACGCGTCTGATACGCTCGCGGAACTGCTGTACCGCAATATCGATCTCCGCCCAGGATATTTCATGGGCGACGGTCCATTCCAAGCCGCGATGAGCATTTTGCTTTGCTTCGTCGTTGGCGGCACCTGGGGGGCCGAGGAGGTCGAAGAGCCAATCGACCAGCCCGTTGGCGTCGTGGTGGCGGATTCTGGCAGTGCGTACGCCGTCCGGCGCAATTATGGCATTGAAGGCGGCTGCCCATTCCTGGCGGGGAATCGGGATGCTTACCGGCCCTGGAAACGGCCTCTCGAGTGGTTCAGTTAACAGGATGCTGATACGGCTCCGCTCAGATAGTGCGGCACATCGCACCTGATGCATGGCGGCGTTCTCCTGCTGTTGCATGGCAGTGCTTTGCCACTCTTGCTCTGCTCCGCTCCATGGGCAGCGACGAACACATGGGTAGACAGTGGCCTGCTCAAGCACTGGGGCATGATGATACCACTCACGCTCGGCGGTGCGCTGCCGCTCTTGCTCGGCGGCGCACTGCCTCTCTTGCTCGGCGGCGCACGGCCGTTCTGGCTCTCCGGCCTGCTCCGGCTCATTCTCCTCGTCGAGGAGGTTGATGACGGCGGCGGCACTTCGCCGGATTGGCATGCTTGGAATGGTATACTGCGGTATGGCTGGTGTGTCGCCGCCTAGCCTTCTATGCCCACTGACACTGGCAGCAGGAAACCGATGGGAGGAGTGGCGGGAAACCGATTGGGGGGAGTGGCGGGAAACCGATTGGGGGAGTGGTAGGAAACGGTAGAGTGTTTGGATATATAACACCATTAATATGGAAAACTTAGGAAAGAAGGAAGCGCGAGCTAGCACGACACGTGCGCACAGTGCTTACCCACGGGTGCCAGACAGTTGAGCAGAACTGCTTTAAATTATTCAGGGTTCGTTTGGCCTTTTTTTATACATTATAATTGAGTTTTCTAGGCATTTAATGTGTAAAATTCAAATTTGAACTACAAATACATGCTCCAGTTCACCAAAATGGGTTGAAAAATCATATATGTGTCCTTGGGTGCATGTTTAGGTCCCATGCAAGAAATGGGGATGAATTACAAACATCTCGGCGTCCTGGCTCGGCCACAAACATTGAAAAACTTGGTTTTTATATCCCCGTAAATCAAAAACTCGCCTGAAATTCATGAAACTTGGCATCGTGTCATGACATGGCACATATATGCCGTGGTAAAAAAATTGCCCAATTTGGGGCAAGTTTTGGTACAAGTCTCTTACAAACCGGAGCTTCTCACAAAGAAACCTTGTGGTTCCGATAGGGAACGTGTCACCCTTGTGGGCGAAACGACATTCGCTGCCTCTTCTCGCCTTGGAATTTTTTTCTAGAGGCAACATAGACCAATAGGAGTGTCGTGCTGATATATGGAATTATTCAAGGGTCGTTTGGACTTTTTTATACATTAATTGAGTTTTCTAAGTATTTCATGTGCATAATTCAAATTTGAACTACAAGCACATGCTCCAATGCACCAAAATGGGTGGAAAAATCATTTTTGTGACCTCGGGTGCATGTTTAGGTCCCATGCAAGAAATGGGCATGAATTACAAACATCTTGGCGTCGTGGCTCGGCCGCAAACATTGAAAAACTTGGTTTTTAAATCCCCGTAAATCACAAACTCGCCTAAAATTCATGAAACTTGGCATCGTGTCATGACATGGCACATATATCCCGTGGTAAATTTTTTGCCCAATTTGGGGCAAGTTTTGATACAAGCCTCTTACAAACCGGAGCTTCTCACAAAGAAGCCTTGTGGTTCTGATAGGGAACGTGGCACCCTTGTGGGCGAAACGACATTCACTGCCTCTTCTCGCCTTGGAATTTTTTCTAGAGGCAACATAGACCAATAGGAGGGTTGTGCTGAAATATGGAATTATTCGGGGTTCGTTTGGACTTTTTTATACATTAATTGAGTTTTCTAGGCATTTCATGTGCATAATTCAAATTTGAACTACAAGCACATGCTCCAATGCACCAAAATGGGTTGAAAAATTATTTTTATGTCCTTGGGTGTATGTTTAGGTTCCATGCAAGAAATGGGAATGAATTACAAACATCTCGGCGTTGTCGCTCGGCCGCAGACAATGAGAATCCTGGTTTTTAAATCCCCGTAAATCCAAAACTCGCCTGAAATTCATGAAACTTGGTATCGTGTCATGACATGGCGCATATATGCCGTGGTAAAAAAAATTGTCCAATTTGAGACAAGGTGCACACATTAACAGCCAACTTACGCATTTTGGAACAAATAGCTGTCACGTTATTCTCACAAACGGTTATATTATTTGAACCGTGGGCGTTCGTACAACCATTTACGTGCCGCCACGCGTCCCACTATTTATGGGAATGGAGGTGCCATGCGGGCAGCTGTTTGATTAGACGGGATGAGTGCGAGAAGTCCGTCGCACAGGTCGACGTGACGCGTGCGAGCAGTCCGCCGCGCAGGCTCGACGAGACGCGTGCGAGCAGTCCGCCGTGCAGGCTCGACGGGACGCATGCAGGCTCACCGGGAAGCGAGCCCTTTGACCTCCCCCCGCCGCCCGCCTCGCTCCCAACTTCTCCATTAATGGCGGCTGTGCCGCTGTTTAACATGCGGTTAATGCACCTGGACGGAGGTAGTTTGCTTGTGATCCCATGGCCCCGCTCAACGTTAGCATTGTTTTGTTTGTGCCTCGCTGAGAACGCGCCTTTTAGCCTGTGTTCGACTTGTATACATGACAGTACCTACAAACGAAATAATACGATGAAAAATTTACAATGGCAACAGATAATAATTGTCTTACGTACATATCCAGGATAATTTGAAATGCCACATGCGGCAACGCCCGAAAGACACAGGGGCAAGAGAAGGAAGACGCGGAAGAAGGAAGACGCAGAGAACGATCTGGGTCGATGCTCTCTACTTCTTGATGGGTTGCTGGGCGCGGTGTTCCTCCAACTCCTTCTTCATCGCCTCCATGACCTTCATCTGCTCTTGCCTCTCCCCCGTCATCTTCCACAATGCGTCCATGGCGTCGTATTTCTCCTGGAGAGCGTCGATGCTCTGCTTCACTTCCGCACGACTATGCCTGGCAGTCAAGGTAGTCAGAATCCCGACTTGACTCCTAGAATCCTACGACTTCACGGCCCTACGGAAGCATGTCGATCCAAGTCCCACTATGAATCCAGATCTAGTAGAATCCATGTTGAGTCACGATCCAAATCATGGAATCCTATACAAAACTGTTGAATCCCGACTATGCTATGGACTATGTCCGATTCTACTAATTTATCTAAGCCATTTGTTTAGTTGTAGTAGAATAGTATGCCATCATCCAAACCCCTTTTCACTTGCCTCATGGCCGTTTATTCCCCTCCCAAACCCGAACGCTGAGCCGCCGACACCTTTGATCTAGCTCTCAGAAACCCTAGATCAAAACTGAGAATCAGGCTTGTCGACGAACGGAATTGGCGAGGATGCGTCAAGATTGATCGGAGAAGGAGAACAAGACCCTTCAAGGTTCAACACCGCAGGTCAGCTATACAAGTGATTGGCTATTCACGTACTCTAAAAAAAACCTCCTAAGTAAATTTTGTGCGTTGAAGATTTAAATGTAGGTTAGCCTTGAAAAGAAGTGGAATACAGCTAGCATTGATGTGTACGTTTTTTGCTCTATATTTAGTGTTAAAACTCTATAGAACCCATATAAATTTATGGCCTAGATACAAAATATCTTATTTGAGTAAATCTAGTAGAATCCTCGATTCCATGACTCGATACTACGACTCGACTCTGTCTAAGGAAAATCGATCCGACTCCGAATCCTGACTCTGACTACCTTGCTGGCAGTAGCCACGGATTCCTCCACCAGCCGATAACGCTCGATGCGGAGCTTCGCCACATCATCCAGCAGTTTATTGATGACGGGTTTCAGCATCTGCACCGAGGCACTACTCTTCTCGTGCAGCTTCTCCCAGCGGGTGCTCCGCTCCCTCTGCTTCTCGAGCTCGTCGAGGAGCTTCGCATTGTGATCCGTAAGTTGCAGGATGAGGCTGGTCGCCTTGTCAACCGAGGCATTGCTGTCCTCCAGCAGCTTCACCAAGCAGGCGTTCGCCTCCATCTGCCCATTGAGCTCAACGCGCTCGTCCAGTTCGCCTCCGCGGCGAATGCGCTTGTGAGAGCCCTCGCCTTTCCGCGAGAGATCGTTCGAGGCCTCCGCGGCGCCACCGGGCATCTCTGCTGTGGCTAACGCGTTGCGGCGGGACCTCTCTTTTGCTTCCGCGGCCTTGGTCTTTGCTCCATGGTTATATGTCGACCCAGAACTCCCCCCACCGGCCATGGCAGACGCAAGGTACGACTAACAAGAAAGACCTATTTGTTTGGTGATGAGGAGAGGAATATGCAGTAATTTTCTAGTGGGTAGTTTATATAGCCTACTAGTAAACAGCTGCTAAGTGGGAACACGTTTAGGTTTCATGGGTGTGAACGGACTTGCAATTAATTATAGCGTGGTAATTTGGAATTTTATGGGAAACAAGCTCAAAATTTATTGATGGTCTTGGTTTCGAAGCCCGGAACGTTTCCCGGATGGCGTACGTGGGCCTGCATTCTCGGATGTGTACGTGTCTGCCCAGTACACAAACAATCCAGACATCGTCATCGTGTCCGATGGATGGGCCGTCGCGCCTCCCACGGGTGCCAGACGATTGACCAGAACTGCTATACGCAGGTGGTTGCTCGCCGTTGAGGCGGCCGCGGCGCGCTCTGCTCGCGTTCCTTCGCGCGCTCTGCTCGACGTTGAGGCGGCCGCAGCGCGCTCTGCTCGCGTCCCTCCGCGCGCGCTCTTTCAGCGGTTGGGGCTGGCGCACGATCACATTTTGGGCGCCATATGCATGCGGTTGCATCCGCGCGCGTCGCCACGATGCAGTTAATACGTGCGGCACGATGCAGTTACGCGCTGCAACAACTGCCATCCGGACATGCCGATACTCCAGGCCGTTCGGCCTCCCCATTTATTCTCGCGGCCATTATAACCTTAGTCTCTTCAACCTTTCGATCGCGCCCCACAACACAACAAGCACACCCACGACGACACATAGAGAGAGGATATCTAGCGGCGCTCCAATGGAGTTTCGCGTGCATCGTGTGGACACCCACGTGAGGGAGAAGGACCTCTCGGTGGTGTACACCATCGACCCGGCCGTGGTGGAGGACTCCATCAACATCATGGAGCAGTTGCTTGCTGAGGATGACAAGTACAAAGTGGTCGGCTTCAACCTCCAGTACACCGCCGGTCGTCCCGGGGTTGATCAGAAGGTTGTCGTCGCCCAGTTGTGCGTGGGCCATCACGTCCTCGGCTACCACTACTGCCTGGCCACAAGGCCTTGCGAGCGTTTCGGTAGGTTTGTCAACAGCCCCAACTACAAGTTCGCTACGGTGGACACCGCCGACGATGTAAAAGCGCTCAAGATTTTGGGCTTGGCCTGCCAGAAGTTTGTCGACATCCGTGGCCACTACAGGGTCTGGGGCAGCATGAAGGACTCCCTGGTTGAACTCGCCGCGGCCATCATTGACCCCTACTATGAAAACTTGAAGGATGGCGCCAAGAAAAATCCTGTAGCCTGGCACGGTGCCTGGGTGCGGAGACTGGATGAAGCTCACCTCAAGTTTGCAGCCAAGAACGTGTACACATGCTACGAGATGCACAGGCGGATCGTCGACATGAGGGAGTGCCTCTTTCCTGGAATCGGCGAGGGATCGAGCCACCAGCAGAGCAGCGGCGGCAAGCGTCACAAGAAGAAGTAGATGATTAGATATGATCGTTTATCCTAGTTTATTATGCATGTAATTGTTTACTTTGGTGTGTGCAAATGTTATGTGTGTAGTCAGTTATGTAATTGGATGTTTAATTTGGTTATGCAATCATGTCCTTAGAAGTATATGTGTTGTTGTTCTGTAGACAGAGCATAGATGTTGTTCGGACAGAGCAAATCACTTCGCCCACGAGCAAAACTAGGGAACCCGTCGGTGATGATTTCATCAATCGCCGACAATTGTATACCAGCAAGCGTTTGCCACAACACACACGGCTTATTAGCAGGAATCGTCTGTGTTGTTATCCGTCTTCCCACACATTTCTGATTACTAACATGTTTGCCGCGTATCACACACATCTTGTTAAGTTGAACCATTTTTGTTATTTTGGCTCAACACAAACAGTTCACCCGAGTGAACTGTATGCCGTATATCGCACACACCTTGATCTGGCTGACCGTTTCTTTTGTGTTGGCTAATCCCAAATAGTTCATCCGAGTGACCTGTATGCCGTATATCGCACACACCTTGATCTGGCTGACCGTTTCTGTTGTGTTGGCTAATCACAAACAGTTCATCCGAGTGAACTGTATGCCGTCTATCGCACACACCTTGATCTGGCTAACCGTTTCTGTTGTTCTGGCTCATCGCAAACAATTCGTATGGATGAAATGTATGCCACGTATCGCACACGCAACTCTAATCTGAATCGTGCTTGATGTCTCCACCATCGCACACAGTTCGTCTTATTGGTGACGGTTTTATTACGATACCGTTTGTGATTCATGCATCACACACAGTTTGGTCGAAGGGTCTCTGATTGATGTGTCGCGTTAGCAGCATCCTGCTGTAGTGGACGTTATATCAAAGTCTTCCATTGATCGCCTCAACAAATACCTCAGGTTGCAAGGCCTATGCCTCAACCCATACCTTACCGAACTACTCACACATGGAGATCAGATCGCGGGAAGAAAACATTGAAGAACACAACTTGAGATTGATTGATTGCAATATGTCTTACAATGGATGCCTTGTGCGATGCACGATTACAAGTATGAATGAGATGGAAAAGCACTTTGGTGGTGGTGGAGATGGCTATGGAGATGGCGGTGGCTAGGGTTTGCGGATGATGAAGAGGTTCCGGCTTCTGTGCTCATCTCTTTGCTCGCCGTTCTGTTGACATTTCGATGGAGCCCCTTTTATAAAAGTTATTCAGGTGGACGATCTGCCTCAAAATCCATGCCAAACGGGCGCTCATACGGGCGCTCGCGCCCGTATGGAACGCCGTCTTTTGTGTTGTCTTCGCGCAGACGCTTCCTGTTGATTCCTTCTTCCTCCATTCTCCTTCCATTCCATTTCCACACGTGATTTCTTCCCTTTTTAGCCCATTTTCTGTGGAAACACATTAAAGAGAGGATTTGTGGAATCTCTTGCACTTATTAGCCATTAATAAAAATATCGGAGTGAATATATCTTTTTAATTGAAATATCTCGGTTTAAACAAAGGTGAAATGAGTGTAAAAATATCACTCATGAGCGGCGCACGCCTCTACCCCTTGATGGGGGTGGCAGATCAGCACGAACACAGGGGAGGGGGCGTGATCAGGGCAAAGAGTGGGGCGGTTGGCGGGGACTCCTCCTTGGCAGTTCATGGAGAAGTACGGTGTGAAGGAGAGAGGGTGCCATGACGAAGGTGAGGTGGGCGTCATCCTATTTTAAAGGAGAGGGCTCCAGCGAGAAATGACCCACTACGGCTGGAAACCGAGCGGGAAGGGGAGGGTCCGGTAGGAAAAGGAAAGGGTGTGTCATGGGCTGGGGGTTTGTGTTGGGCCACGTGTTGGAGATAACATGATGGATAGTCCGGACAACCACATTTCCTGCGAGGGAGGGGATCAAGGCGAAGAGCGGAGCGAGTGGCGGATCAGCAAGAACATGGGGGAAGGGGATCAGGACTCCTCCTTGGCGGTCCGTGGAGAAATATGGTGTGAAGGAGAGAGGGCTCCATGGCGAAGGTGAGGTGGGCGTCATTCGATTTTAAAGGAGAGGGATCTAGCGAGAAATGTCTCTCTACGGCAGGAAACCGAGTGGGAAGGGGAGGGTCCGGCAGGAAAAGGAAAGGGTGTGTCGTGGGGTGGGTTTTTTGTGTTGGACCCACATGTTGGAGATAACATGATGGATAGTCGGGACAACCACATTTCTCCCCCACATATGGTCTGAATTTGGGGGAACCCGGACTGTCCAGACGATTGAATTTTGGGAAGCCTGTTAGGCTCCCATTTGATGTCTGAACACGCCCGGATGTATGAGAAAGAAATGAGCTTCAACATTGAAGACAACCTTAATCATTTGTTTGATTCATTTATATGCATTGTATCCCGTAGCAACGCAGGGGCATTCTACTAGTATTTACTAGGATAACAGTGGTTGGCCGGCAATTATTCCGTGCTAAGAGCATCTCTAATAGATGATGTATATTTAGAGATGTAAAAGTATTAGATGTATAATTTACAACACCAAAAAGTGCTTTTTATATTATAAAAAAACACCCAGCTCCAACAAATGTATGATTGGTGATGTAAACCTAGTGCTCCAACAGATAATGTATAATAGATGGTGTAAACTAGTTCAACTACTACATCATTTCAAACATAGCAAATTCATTTAAAGCAAACATAATTAAACATAGTTCAAAGTTCAAACTACTACATCACAGAAACTACTACTACTCTTAGTCTACTTTCACTACATCAAAACATAAAATTACTCATCATCGCTATGGAACTGCTCCCAGAACTCGTCCTTGCTGGGGTCATCGCACTCATCGTCCTCCTCCTCCGAGTCATCCCAGCCCAACGACCCAGACTCGACGGGGATCACCGTCGAGGGGCCGGCCTCCTCCTCCTTCTTCACCGCCTTCTTTTTCTACTTGGCCTCGCACTTCCAGAAGAACTCGCGCTCGGCCTGGACGTACTCCGAATGCTCCCAAGCAAATCTTGCCATCGCCGCGTCGTCACTATCGCCGGGAGCAACGAGAATCGCTGGCTTCTTATTCTTCTTCTCCTCCTCCTCCTCCTTCTTCTTGTCCATCCACCGAATGCTAAGATTCTTCGGCCCGATTAACTCCGTGTCCGCCTGAATTTCGATCTCCGGGAAGTTCATCTCGTGCCTCGCCCGGCCGAAACGCCACGCGGCAATGTCGTACGCACGCGCGGCCATGTCGACGGAGTCGAACGCCGATCCAGTAGCGATAGCCATCCCACTGGAACTCCACGACGAAGTTCCCAGACAGCTTCTTCCGCACCCCGAAGATGCCGGTCTTGCTCTTGGAGATTTTTTTCGGCGGCATGGTGGCGGCGCAGCTGTGGATCGAGACAACCGACGCGGAGGCGGCCGAGCGACTGCGGCTTGGAAACGAGTGGTGGGGCGGCGGCCGAGCTTGGAGACGAGCGGCGGAGCGGCGACCGAGGTTGGAGAAGAACGGCGGGGCGGCAGGGGTCGAGCGGCGAAACGGCGGCTGATTGGGCCGATTTAGAGGCGTGGGGCGTCGGATCCGTCGACGGCGGGGGTGGGGAGGCCGGATCTGCCAGCGGCGGGGTGCGGCGGGCCGTCAGCGGATCAAGGTAGGCAGTCGTTCGGGGAAGGGGAGGGAAAATTTCAGGGGACGGTTCGGGTTCGCGCGTGGCCGGCCGGTTTTACATCACCACGCGGTTGGAGATGAATATTTGCATCTCCAAGTGATGTAAAATACATTAGATGTAAAAGGAGATGCAAATTTTTTATATCTGCATCATTCGTTGGAGAGGTGTTTTTGGGGCCAAATGATGTGAAAAGTAGGTATTTATACATCTACATCATCTATTAGAGATGATCTAAATGTGTTCCTTTGCTGGTGGTTGTCGATCCTCTTATTGCAGAATGTGTCTTTCAAATGTTTTGATTCGTTGGGGGATTGGTGGATGTTTGCCGGTTCATTTATCAGTGTCAGTGATGTAATCAGGCATGCTTGGACCAAGCAAAAAATCAAGAGACTCATGCTACCCCGGGGCAGAGTACAGGTTAAACGAAACGAAGGAATACAAATCCATACGAATGCACAAATAGTTCCAGCATAAACATGTCAATGTGCCGAATGAAAGCGGAAATATTAGGGGTGCCCAAAACACTAACTGTTTTACAACATGGGTTTTACAAAATGGTCAGGTGGGGGTACAGAGATTAGCATCTTCAAACACTTCCCCGCTCTTCAGCATGCATGTAAAGAAACCCAGGTGTAAACAGTAACTCGGGGGGGGGGGGGGGGGGGGGGGCATTCTACAAATCATCATTTGACGCATCCTGCAACAACAGCATTGAACTTTTTGTCAAGTCAAAATTAATTTCCAAATCAAAATAGTTGAGAGTTTCACATCACTGAAAGAGAACAAACAGTCGCCGCTAGTATAGTACTCCCTCCGATCACAAATATAAGATGTTTTGGAGATTTCAATATGGACTACATATGGACTAAAATGAATGAACAAACACACTAAAACGTGTCTATATACATCCGATTCACAAAAAAGTTAGAACATCTTATATTGTGAACGGGAGGGAGTAGTACTCCCTCCGTTCCTAAATATAAGTCTTTGTAGAGATTCCACTATGAACTACATACGGAGCAAAATGAGTGAATCTACACTCTAAAATGCATCTATATACATCCGTATGTGGTTCATAGTGGAATCTCTACAAAGACTTATCTTTAGTAACGGAGGGAGTAGGCAAGATGGATGGCATAAATGCTTCGGCGCAGAAGGGCTAACCTTCATGATAGAGTTGGCAGATAAGTCGTTAGCCTCGGTTTTCATGTTGTCAGGATCTTCTGTGTCAGAATCATAAGCTCCTCCACTCCATAATCTGCTGCGCTGAGCTGGTCTCTTGTCCATATCCTCCTCCTTCTATATAAGGAAATCATCAAATAAATACACATGCATGACAACACAAGACAGTGTGAATCAGGAGGAATTAATGACAACGGAAAAAGACGCACCTCTTCTGGACCTTCAGGATCTGATGGTCTTTCATGGAATTGAGCATTTGGGACATGTTCTAACTTTGAAAGATGATCCAATATCATGTTCCTGCAGATTCCCGCACAAAAATTAGCCATATCGCATGAAAAGGTTATCCTCCACAGCTAGAAACATGCATAGCGAAAAGTGAGCTAGTCATGAAATGCAAGGAGTTGGAATCTTGTTATGAACTTATGACATTATACAATGTTGAGAATTAGAATTACAAGAGCCCAGGAACAAGCCAAGGAAAAAGGAACCAAATCGTGCATGGAAGAAAGAAAATAATCATAACTGAGAAATTCAACCATTTTATAGCAATAGTGAATTAAGTGTGCAGCTGAACAATATATTTTTAGAAGACAAACATACTGAATTACAATTAAATACTGAAAATCTAGCATAGATCATCATTGGTAGTAGTCTGCATAGAATCTTCTGGAACAACTTCCAGCAAAAGAATGTGAACACATTATAGATAGAGTTTACTTACTTTATATTCTCCAAGTCTTTTGTAGTATTCAGATTTTCCACAATTCTTGGTTGAATATGAAGATTATAGTCAGGGCCAAAGTACTCGTAGTAGTCATTATAAGGCAACTTGTTATCAGGTTCAACGCCAACAGCAACTGCAGTCTGCATTGCAATAAACCCAAATCCTATCAGTTCTGATAACTATCATGCAACATTCTGATAACTATCATGCAACAACTTTAGTCAGCTGTGTGTGTGTGTGTGTGTGTGTGTAAAGAGAGAGAGAGAGAGAGATGTAAACCTCATAGCACCAACAGCGAGCAACATTTCTGATGGTGTAACCTCCACCTCCCAAAACCATCATAGGAACATTGAATGACCTGAGAAAACGGAGGCAGTCTGCGTGGCCTTTCACAGACAGATTGAAGCAGCCTAACCTATCTCCAGCCAAAGAGTCAGCCCCACACTGGAGAACAACTACCTCTGGCTGATAAACCTCCATTACTCTTTTAATGATGCATTGGAACAGATCACGGAAGGTGTCATCATCAATGCCATCACTCAGGGGGACATTTACAGCATAATGTTTCCCTTCACCCGCTCCAACATCAGTTATATGTCCAGTTCCAGGAAAGAAGTCTCCATACTTGTGGAAAGAAACCGTCATGACTCGGTTTGTAGTGAAGAAGGCCTCCTCCACACCATCTCCGTGGTGAACATCAATGTCTACATATAGCACACGC
Organism: Elymus sibiricus; assembly: GCA_039707655.1. Taxonomy (NCBI): domain Eukaryota; kingdom Viridiplantae; phylum Streptophyta; class Magnoliopsida; order Poales; family Poaceae; genus Elymus; species Elymus sibiricus. The sequence goes on along the minus strand of CM077674.1, from coordinate 160,652,549 downwards.
TGAAACAGACAAAAAATGTTAGCCATAAGAAATTAAGATAATCATCGTAAAACTCATTATTTGATTGCACCACAGCAGCGCAGTGTACTTTCGAAAGGCAAAGACAAAATGCTGGCATAGTGGCATATCCTACAAGCTTAAAAAGCTTAAACATGGACGGTAATGCTTGACTAGTTTAGAATACATGTACCCTGCTTTATTGAACATGAGAGAACCTACTGTTGATTTTAAAACGAAAGGGGTGATAATATTTCAGGAGGCATCATTTCCAGACAGATAATGGTAAGGTGGATGCCAGTCACACGAGCAGCAAACTGGACAAACACAGTACAGGAGCAACTTGCTTACAAAGCTCCAAAACTAGTCAACAGCAGACTCGCAGAGTCTAAAATGATCAAACCTCGTGTACAGAGACACATGCCTAATAAAAATTCTTGCCAGCAAAACCCAACGCCTAACATATTTCATGAATATTTACACCTACTAAAACAACTATATCAACCATCGGTATCCCCACAGAAATAAACTTGCAAACTGACATAACATTAAACTAGAACCATCATCTCTCACATCCATGAGCTAATGCTGCTAAGTCCAAAATCGACATATCAGCTAATGGAAAAACTATGAGCAGCAACATTACTACATTATACACTTCATGAATATAGCCACTTGTTCAAATTAGCTTTGCATCCACATTCCTGATGATTTATAGCCATATACAGGTACACACAGAGAACATACTCCTACTACTTCACAACAGTGGCTATATTAGCGATGAGAAACACCAGAGGATCTCCACTCAAAAAAAAAAAAAAAAAAAACGAGAGGATCTACAGCCCTCTTGCATTCGAAGCAACCGGAAACCGTTAAGGCCTAGCACCCTCCAATCAGGCACCAAAACAGTTTCCCAAACTTCAATGCCCCCAAACAACAATCACATCCTTTGCAATATGCATCTGAATCTAAACCCTAAAAACCAGTTACACAACCTATGAGCTTATCCATCCAAACAAATCAGGTGTGAAGGCGAACAAGGCTAAAAGTACGAATACCCCCTCACAAAGAATAATAAGAAAAAAAGTACCCTGTGGAACTTGAGAAGCTCAAGAATGGCGAGGACGATGTCATTGACATAGCAGAACCCAGAGGCCTCGCCCTTCTTGGCGTGGTGGAGCCCGCCAGCCCAGTTCACGGTGATGTCGGCGTCGCCACGGTTGAGCTTGACGGCGGCGCCGATGCTGCCACCGGCGGAGGCCTGGCAGAAGGGGAAGAGTCCGTCAAAGACGGGGCAGTCCTCCCCGACGTTGAAGCGCTTGACGGCGCGGGGGTCGAGGATGGTCGGGTTGCCGGTCGCGGAGGCAAGGAAGGAGACATATTCGTCGGAGTGGAAGCGGCTGATGTCGGCTTCCGAGGCAGGGAAGGGGCGTGAGAGCTCGAGCAGGCGGTGCAGACCATAGTGGATAACTAGCGAGTGCGCCATGCGGATGCGGTGGGGCTTCATCGGGTGGCCCTGCCCGTAGTAGTAGTCGCCGATCGTGGGCTCGTAGAAGTAGCTCACACGACGGCGGCGGCTGTCCTCGCCACCTGCCGGAGACGGCAGCGACGCTCCCTCACCGGACGCCGTCATTTCGGGGAATTTCTTCTCTCTTTGAGGGTTATGCTTTTTTTTAGGCTTGAGGGGTCGAGGGTTATGCTTATTAACTTGCAAATATACAATAGGAGGCCCACTAGGAATAAGGGCAACGCGGAGGCCCAAACCTCTCTTATGCAAGAGCAGCATCTCCAACAAGTGATAATTCTTGTCTCAAAAAAAAAAAAAAAAAAAACAAGTGATAATTCTCAGCCCTAAAAAAAAAGTGATAATTCTCAGCCCTAAAAAAGAACAAGTGATAATTCTCAAAAAAAAAAAAATCTCCAACAAGTTATAGTTCTCAAATAAAAAATCTACAACATCTGTTATACGAGGCCCACTAGGAATAAGGGGTCGAGTGATAGTTCTAAAAAAAGATCTCCAACAAGTGATGTAATTTTTTTTAGACTAAGTGATGTAAAATTTGGCAATGTAAAAAGTATATAGGATAGGAGAGAGAAAATTTTACATAAATGTGGCTGTCATTGATTTAACGGGTGATGTAAAAAAAATCCCTCCTTAGCGACCAGTTTTCTCTCGACAATTGCTAAATATCGAAACCAAACATGCCATGATAAAACTTACGAAATTGCAACACGCACAATCAAATAACATATGAAATTAAAGTTCAAATTCAAACTACAAGCATTGCACATGACAAACTCAAACAAATGTGCATATATGAAATACATAGCCCTCTCAAATATCTCACCGCCTCAATCGCTTGTTTCCTCTTCATGGCTTGCTTCCACTCTATTACCATTGTTGCCATCACTGCCGCCATTCATAGCTCCCATGTTGTCATTCCTGGCTCCCATGTCGCCACCCATCGCTCCCATTCCACCCATGACACAACCTATGGTCCCCCATGGCACCACCCATCTCTCCCATGTCGCCGCCCATAACACCTATGAATCCTCCCATGCCAAGCTCGCCCATCACGTAGCCTCCCATAGACCTTGCCACCAATACTTGATCGCGGTGCATCTCAAAGTATGTTCTTGCTTTCTCATCGAGATTACTCATGTCCATTGTCATGAGCTTTTGCTCCTCTTCCCTGCTCTTGACCATTGCTTTCATCACTTGCTTCCTCTCTTCCACCTCCGCTATCTTCTTCTCGGTCGTCGCCCTCTTCTCCTCAGCCGCCTCCCTCCTCTTCTCGACTGCCACCCTCCTCTACGCTATTTCTTGGGCCTTTTGATTCTTCCTTTTTTTCAGCCATCTCTTTTCTTATTGCCACGGTGGCTTCCAATTACTCCTTCACATCATTGTCTCATCTCTTTTTCTTCAACTTCTCCTTGCCACTCTTTTGTCTGGCGGGCCTCTTCCTAGGAGAAACCGAGTTGGGAGTGGGGTTTCTTTTTCCTTCCTGCACTCGATGCATCATCGTCGTCGTCACCAACTTGTGTTGCATCTCCAACCAAGCTCTTCTTCTTTTGTGGCACTTTGTGGAACTCACGGTTCTTCCACTTCTACTCATTCTCAAGCTCTAAATAACACTGACACAAAGTGAATGTCTTGCCCTTCTTTGTGCCTTTTTTCCTCGCCCCTTGAACAATTCTTGACAATTTTTCACCTTCATACCACAAGCAAGAAAAGAACTTAGCAATCAATCCATCGAAGAGATAAAGAATTGTTTGGAAGAATTTGAACAAACATTCACCTTATCTAGGTAATTTCTACCACTTGGGTTCATACGTTGAAGCTGTATCAAGCTAGTCGCCCACTTTTGACAATCTGACGATATAGCTCCCTATCGATGGTAACGGGAAGCTTGAGTACAATGGATGCCACTATGTTGCGTTCAGGGAAGTACGCATAGATACGATCCCAATATGAAGTCATTGGTTGCTCAACACCAACGACAGGATCAGGACCAATTTTCTTCCAAGCTTGACATAACAATGTGTCTTGGGTACTATAGTTCCCACTTCTTCCCTTGGGATTTGCTTCAAAACAAAACTCATCTTCCATGTCTAGATGGTGCTCATATTGTGTTTCATACTCTTGCAAAGGGGATTTTTTAGAGATAAAATCCTGACATGCAACATCTGTGAATTGCAAGAATTTGCTCATCCACACTACATACACAAAAAAATTAACAACATACACGAACATCACATCTCAATTGCATACATATGCGCATAATCTCATGACAACTAATGAAAAAATCAAAGGAGTTTCGATTTTTTTTACCTTTCGGTCATTTCGTCAAACATGGTGGGGACGCTGGCAGTCGTTGCAACCGGTGAGGACGGCTCCAAGACGTTCATGAGCTGGTGGTGGTGGGTAGGCTAGGGAGGAGAGGCTATGTTGTTCACAAGCTGCGACGGCGGTTGTGGAAGGAGTCGTCGGCAGGGGCAACCTTCTTCTTATTTTGGGCAGCAGCCATGGTCAACAGATGCTACGGAGGCCTCTTCCTGGTGCCAACAGTAGCGGGTGTGCACGGCTTTGGGGGAGCCTGGCAGCATTGGCATCACCGGATGCATCCCCACCCACCGGTGGCGGCAGACCATTACGGCACAAAACCTACGCGGCAGACCAACAGTTTCGGCTTGGTGCCACCACCGATGGGAACCACGATAGTGTAGGGGAACGCAACAGAAAACAAAAAAATCCACACTACGAACATGCCTAGGACCACTATGAAGATGCATACAAGGTTTGATCTGATCATTACCAACTCATAGCGCAGTGGAAGCAGAGTTAGTGAAGATCGTCGGTGTAGATCCCCGTAGCTAGGATTTTAGAACCTCCCAACTGCGAGGATGTTCTCCCTCGAACAACACCTCGGACAGTCCCTCGGACAGAACCTCGAACTAAGATCGAAACTATGACCTCTCTACCGGGTTACATACATCCGGTGTCAACTATCCAGCAGGGCTTCGCTGTCCAGAACTAGGCCTTACCGGAGACTAGACAACCTTTCGGCAATATGAAACTATTTCATGGAGGGAGAGAAATAATGCCAGATCATTGCATGGCTTGTGTGGAGAGAAACTTGAGTGAAATAGAGAGCCCTCTCCACCTCTATTTATAGTGGGGGCAAGGGGTAGAGGCTTGGGGGAAAAGACCAAAATGGGCTTGGATATTTTCAACCAAAAGCCACAAAAAGGGGGAAAGGGGAGCTCCATGGAGGAGCTCCTCCTTGGGCTGACCACCCTTGTATGGGCCCCTTTGTGGGGGGCCCACTACCCCATGTCATCATCATTGACTTTTAGGGAAAGCCCCAAAAGGCGGCTTTCCAAAAAGCCACCAAAAGGGGGTGTACCCTAATAGCGTTGCCTGCATCATCATCACACGATTCATGGGATCTTGTCCCCTCAAACTGGGACAAGATTTTTCCATGACCGTTTAATCCGAAAAAATTCTAGAAGGTCCAGAACATTTCCGGCACACCTTAAAATAATTTTGGACGCGTTCAAAAACATTTCCGGTATGATGTTTTCATCTCCGAAACATTTCCGGTTACTCCGAAACACTTCTGGTGACTTTCTCTCGGACTCCCTGTCTATTACTCAGCAGATAGATGACCCTTAAGTGCGTGACCCTGTAGTTTCGGTTAAGTATAGACATGACCGGAACTCTTTCCGATCAATGATCAATAGTGGAACCTGGACATCCATATTGATCCCTATACCCACACGAATGAATATTCGAGTGAACCTGTAGTTATCAAATTTTGTACCTGTTGCTTCGTGATATGTTATAAACACCTGAGGTGAGATTTAATGGCATCCCCGAATCAACAACTTGTTCACTATGCCAGTTTCCTCATTACCGGTTTTGTTCTCTTTTCTCGTTTCCGTGTTCCAACATCCCTATGGTCAAATCACACTGTGTCTGTCCAGACGATGTTGGATACCATAACACCGAGAGGGCCCTAAGAATATCTCTCCATCATCAGAGGAGCAAATCCCAATCTTGAGCTATCTAATTCCTTGTCATATTTTTCCATGAACCCGTAAGCAGCCGTAATAGCCACCCTGTAATAGATGATGTTTAACAAACCCCAAAGTCCACGAAGCAAGTATGAAGGAACTCGATACTCTCATGGTCTAAGGAATTATGCAAATGTACAACTTTCTTTGTGTTATAAAACCATTAACTCATGACGAATGTATCTCATAACATAACATCAATTGGGTCAATTCAACACAGGTGTTCTTCTAACATTGTGTCCTCAAAGTTGCCGGCATAGTCATACCCATGACCAGGAAAATGTGACCATCATGCAACACTTGAGCTAGTCTTAGAGGCACGACTAGGAATATATTTTACTATTTATTATTCCACACATGCACATGGGTTTTCCTCTAATCCTTTATGGATATACGGGCTCAAGGACCATTGCAATTATAGCACAAAACGTAAACATTAATTACAAACTTGGACATAAATAATAACTATTATTATTGCCTCTAGGGCATATCTCCTACAGACTCCCACTTGCACTAGAGTCAATAATGTAGTTTACATAGCTTCCTTAACACCAATGACTAACCGGTGTTGCTTATGTTTTGCTCGTAGTAGAGGCTTCATGTGTGGAATAATATGTCGGATGATGTGATATTTGTGAGCAATATGTCTTGTCTTATGGTGGGATCTTGGCTCCTTTGCCCGAGCCACGACACCACTATTAACACAATAGATCTCCACCGGGTCCAGCGCACTTGGAACCACACCAATCTCTTCAAGAAAATTCTTGATCCAGACCGCCTCCTTGGAGGCTTCTGAAGCCGCGACATATTCCACCTCCGTTGTAGAATCCGCCACAGTGTTTTGCTTGGAACTTTTCCTGACCACTGCGCCACCGTTCAAAATGAAAACATAGCCTGATTGAGATTTGAAGTCAGATTTGAAGTCATTTGGGTCGGTCATGAAGTCTGCATCAGTGTAACCACTTACAATGAGCTCTTCATCACCTCTGAATGCAAGGAGCAAGTCCTTGGTCCTTCTGAGGTACTTAAGAATGTTTTTAACTGTGGTTCAGTGTTCCAATCCTGGATCACTTTGGTACCTGCTGCTAACACTTAGCACATAGGAAACATCTGGTCTTGTACATAGCATGGCATACATGATGGAACCAACTTCGGAAGCATATGGAACATCATTCATATGTACTCGCTCATCAAGAGTCCGAGGACACTGATTCCGGCTGAGTACTGTGCCAGGTGACATTGGGAGTAGGCCCTTGGCGTTCTCCATATTAAACCTTTTTAATACCTTGTCAATGTACGCGCTTTCGCTAAGCGCTATTAGGCGTCTTGATCTATCTCTATAGATTTTGATACCCCATATATATGCCACTTCGCCCAAGTCTTTCATTGAAAAACTCTTCTTCAATGACTCTTTTATTTCACTAAGAAAATTCACGTCATTGCCAATCAATAATATGTCGTCCACATATAAGATTAGAAATGCTTTTGAGCTCCCACTAAACTTCTTGTAAACATAAGATTCTTCGTCATTCCTGATGAAGACAAACTCTTTGACCACTTCATCAAAACGAATATTCCAGCTCCTCGATGCTTGCTTCAGACCATAAATGGCCTTCTGAAGCTTGCACACCTTTTTAGCATCCTTATGATCGACAAAACCTTTAGGATGTATCATTTATACATCCTCATTGAGGTTTCTATTTAGGAAAGCCATTTTGACATCCATCTGCCATATTTCGTAATAGAAATAAGTAGCAATTGCTAACAGTATCCGCGCAGACTCAAGCATAGCTACGGGCGAGAAAGTCTCGTCGTAGTCAACTCCTTGAACTTGCGTGAACCCTTTCGCGACAAGTCTAGCTTTATGGATAGTAATGTTACCATCCACATCTATCTTTCTTTTGAAAATCCATTTACAACCAATGGGCTTTACGCCTTTTGGAAGTTATACCAAGTTCCAAACTTGGTTTCGTACATAGATTCCATTTCGGATTTCATGGCTTTGTGCCATTCCCTTGAGCTGGGGCCCACCATCACTTCCTTGTAGTGCGCAGGTTCATCATCTTCAAGGATGAAGATTTCGTTATGAAACAACTCAGGTGGCTCGATAGCCGTACCTGATCTGCGCGGTTCAGTTACAAACTTGTCTGAAATTTTCGCATCAGGTGCGACAACTTCCGGCTCGATTACATGGATAATTTGCGGAATTACTTCTGGTTCGTCAGCCATATCAATGATTGCCGAAGATTCACTAATCTCATTAAGTTGTATTGTCCTCCCACTCACTTCTTTAGTGGGAAATTCTTTCTTGAGAAAGTGTCCATTCCTTGCAACAAACACTTCGTTGTCGGACTTGTGGTAGAAAGAATACCCAATTGTATCCTTGGGAAAACCTACAGAATAACTTTTGTCTGATGTGGGACCAAGTTTGCTTGGCTGTAAACGCTTTATGTATTCCTCACAACCCCAAATTTTGAGATGCGACACATTGGGTTTCTCCCATACCATAATTCAAATGGTGTCATCTCAACAGACTTAGACGATGCTCTGTTTAATGTATAAGCGGCAGTAGTAAGTGCATGACCCAAAAAGATATCGGCAGTTTTGTAAGAGACATCATAGACCTTACCATGTCCAACAAGGTTCGGTTACGTCTCTCGGATACTCCATTCCTCTGTGGAGTTCCGGGAGGTGTAAGCTGTGAAACAATTCCACGATCACTAAGATGTTGACTAAACTCATGACTAAGATATTTGCCTCCATGATCTGATTGCAGGAACTTAATCTTATGGCCACGTTGATTTTCTACCTCATTTCAAAATTCCTTGAACTTTTCAAAGGTCTCGGACTTATGCTTCATCAAGCAGATATAACCATACCTACTTAAATCGTCAGTAGAAGTCACGAAGTAGAAATACCCACCGTGCGCTGCAGTGTTCATTGGATCACATACACCAGTATGTATTATTTCTAATAATTCACCCGCCCGTTCAGGATGACCCATGAACGACGTCTTGGTCATCTTCCCCATCAGACAAGCTTCACATGTGTCAAATGATTTATCAAAAGATGGTAAAACTCCATCTTTGTGGAGTCTTTGCATGCGTTTCTTTCCGATGTGACCAAGAAGGCAGTGCCACATGAAAGTGGTGGTGGTATCAGCCTTCTTAAGGCGTTTAGCTTCTATGTGAAAGACATCATTTTCACTTTCAAGATTCAGAATGAACATGCCCCCCACAATGGGTGCAAATCCATAAAACATATCCTTACAATAAAGTGAACAACCATTATTTTCAGACTTGTAGGAATACCCATCGTGTATCAAACATGATCCAGAGATGATGTTTTTACACAATGCCGAAACAAAATAACAGTTACTTAGTTCTAAGATAAATCCTGAAGGGAGACATAGAGGCATGATGCCGACGGCTTGAGCGGCTACTCCAGCACCGTTCTCGATGCGCGTCATGACTTCATTCTTTGCCAGCTTGCGCATTCCCTGAAGTCCCTGCATCGAGTTGCAAATGTGAGCAACCGATCCGGTATCAAATACCCAAGACTTAGAATTTTTGCTAGCAAGAAAAATGTCAATGGCATTAACATGTATAACAATTATAACTTTCCCGGTCTTTTCGGACTTCTTATCTCCTAGGTACTTGTTGCAGTTCCTCTTCCAATGTCGTGAGCCTTTGCAGTAGAAACACTCAGTTTCAGTCTTGGCTCTGCCCTTAGACTTGGTTTGGGAGCCGGTCATACCGATGCCTGATGGCCTGCAAGACACACAGGGTTATGTAGCACTTTCGTGGAAGTATCCCAATTAGTTATCGTCCCAACGAAGAGTAGAGGAGAGTATTTATATTAGCGCTTATGTCACACACAAGGTGTCACAATTCTTATGTGAAGTAACAGCCTGTGATTCTACAAATATTGTTACTGTCCTAGTGGACGGATTAGCCAGAGTAACAAAGATAAAAGGTTTAAAGTAACAACGGTAAAAACTCTTGAAAGTAAATAACATAAGAAAACGTGAAAGTAGGGTTGTGTTTCCTGCAATGGAGGGGTTAGGCGCGGAGAGAATTCAGCTCATGGTATACATCAAGTGTGCCAGTGTGACGGTAATACCAGTTACCTTGTATCATATTAATAGTATTTGATATGTTTGTTCTGTAAGTGGATCACCCTAAGGTCATGGAACTCCTCCTCGCGGGATTACATTCCATTCTATGGTCCTGCTTCGCCGTTGCCACAGAGTGGTCATCTCCACAATTAAGGTCCTCGGACCGGAACCAAGCATTAAGTTTCATGGATCACCGTTATCTCATATTGTCTTTGATCCTCATAGATGTCTCCACCTGTCATGTCAGAGGTCGTAGATTTCCTAAAAAATATCTGTTACCTATGTAGTTCTTGAAATCGTGTTGCCTGGGCCCTTAAATTGAAAAACATGCATAGGGTTCACCACAGTATAACAACTTACTAGACATATCATAAGACTAAAAACACAAACGACAACATATAGATCAGGCACAAATTGAATCTTACCACTCACCTACATCTCCCACCCCTAGGGGGGATTACTCACGCATCATAAGAGAGAAACCAATCACACCAGAGATTAAACCCATGAAAACCATATCGATAATACCATGAAGATCCACAATAAGATGAAATGGATAATTCAAATAGTATTGATCTCCAGATGAGTATGAATAGAGTTACAACTTGGAATTCCTCTTACAATAGTGAAGGATGAGATGAGGATGGAGATGAAAGGACCAAAACTAAGAAGATCTCCGAAGGTTCTTTAGATCACCTCCCCTTCTGTTCTGGATGTGGTGGTGTCGGCTAGGGTTCTCTTCTCCCCTTGGCCCCTTCATGAAAGTGCCTTGTATAGATGTGGTGGAGCAGCTGGCACCTCATACGACCGCTTATGCGAGCGCTAGCGCTTGTATGGAAGGCCGTCTTTTGCTCTGGTGTGCCTGGTGAGTTGGCTCTCCACATGGAAGTTGCTCCATTTGACTTGATTTGTAGCAATCATCCTCAGTTTCCTTCCATAAATGATATTTCCTAACAAACACTAGAAAAACGGATTTTCTTCTCTTTTGAAGGATTAGCGTTAGAAATAACCGAGAAGTGGCAAAGATCCAATGAAAACCAAATAAGGATCACTCGAAAAAGATCACAAATTCTCGAGCCATCAACTCCCCCAAGCTTAAAACTTGCTCATCCTCGAGCAAACGAGAAATCAAGAGAATGAAAGGAAGCTTGATATGAGTAGGAAGAAGTTTTACCGGCTCGAGAGAATATGATATATCCATCCTCACTTATCCTACAATTTCAGTTAAATGAGTATTTGCATTTGAATAGCTGCACTCAAGCTCGTTGCCTAGCCATGTATAGTTTCCTATCATTAGTTATAATTTCTCAAACCAAATCTTTCATTGTTAACCAAGTGTTTGGCAAGCAAAAGCATTTCTCTCAATGGGGTGGATATGCTTTTTAGGATCTTTATAATATAAAAGCGCTATGGAGTTTTGGAAATGAAGAGAGCAAAGAATTCAAGCATTTAATTCACACCCACAAGTACCTCCTAATCATGACTCTCGAACACTTCTCTCAATCATTATTCCTCGGAACTTCAATCTTCAGTGATGGGGTGACGGTGTCCTGGATTAGGGGGTACTAACCTAGCCAGCCCGTCCCCTCGGTTGGGCCGATGGGCCCTCGTATGTGATCAAGATGGACTCCGGAGGCCGTACACAGGAAGCGTGATCGAGACTGTCTCTACCGAAGACTTGACGTATACTTCAAGATCTTTTCAGCCGCCTTACTACTAGATACCGACCTTGTAACCCTAGATACCCTCTCTGGCGTGTATATAAGCCATAGGGTTTAGCCCGTAGGGGGACACATGAACACAATATCGTTCACCTAGCCCTAGAAGTTAGACACACATTACGATCTCGAGGTAGATCAACTCTGTATTCGATACATCTCCATCAATATAAACAGAAGTAGGACGTAGGGTTTTACCTCCATCAAGAGGGCCCAAACCTGGGTAAACATTGTCTCCCTTGTCTTTGTTACCACCGATCCGAGATCCACAGCTCAGGACCCCCTACCCCGAGGTTTGCCGGTTTTGACACCGACACTGGTGCTTTCATTGAGAGGTCCGCTGTGCAATCGCCAAAAGGATCAATGGGATCGCCGGTCAACGGCCCCAAGCCTATGGAGCACGTCTCCATGTTCGAAACTTCGGCCACAGAGATGCCTGCACGTAAAGTGGAGGCAAACCATGACCCTTCTTTGGTTCCAACGGGGAATTCCCCCAGGGACGAGGGGCTGAGATACTTCTTGGAGAGCGGGTCGGATAGTGACCTACCGGAGGACGACCTTCAAATCAATTCGGCTAATCCGGTAACCATGGATCCGGCGTCAAGTGAGAATAACAGGGTCTTGAGCCCGCGGTCTTTAGAGATCGGGACTCATCCGCTCACCTCCCATATAGAATATCGCCCCGATAACTCCGTCTCACCTGACATCTGGGATTTGGCGTACATACGGCAGCTCCCTGACGATCTGATCAGGCGATACTGGGCCAGATTCTTGTCCATTAAGAACAAGATACTGGATTACCAAGATTCTGACATAATTACCGCTTTTGAGCGTGGATGCAAGGATAAAGGCGTCTCGAACGTCCTCGCTCGTCGTTGCATTCAAACACTCCCTGAATTGACCAACCTGGTAGCACGATTTTGCGCCATCGAAGAGGCCTGGCGGACCGAGGAAAACACGGACTCGATCTGTGAGGACTACCCGGAACGCGACCGATCGGCACTTCGGCTCGAAAATCGCAAACGGAACATCCCGGGCGATCGACCCCGGAAGAAGAAGAAAACCTCCGGTCACCCCGGAACAACTCTGGACGGCTTTCTGGATAAACCATGCCTGATCCACGCCGTGTTGATTAACTCCTGTCCGACTCACGGCCTTCGCGACTATTGGGTGTTGAGGCAGGTGGCTAAAGGGGGACCCGCCCTCTTGGCGGGCACCTCCAGCCACCTTGAACAGACCTCGGAAGAAGACGAGGTCCTAATGATTTATGAGACCTTTACGTCTAAAAACCAGCGCAAACGGGCCCTGCGGGAAATTAATTCTGTCCGGCAAGTACCACTTCGGGGCGCGTGGATAGACACGCCGATCACCTTCAACCACGACGATCAGCCGAAGTCGGCCCTAGGCAAGTGTCCCACCGCGCTAGTCCTCAACCCCATCGTGGACCACTGCTGCCTCCATAAGGTCCTTATGGATGGAGGCAGCAGCTTGAATCTAATATACATAGACACTCTGGACAAAATGCACATCGATAAATCGCGCATAGAACAGAGCACCACCACCTTCAAAGGAATAGTCCCCGGACGAGAAGCCCGCTGCAGCGGAAAGATAACCCTGGACATAGTCTTTGGGACTCCGGATAATTATCGCTCCGAGGAGATTACGTTCCACATCGCACCTTTCAAGAGCGGATACCACGCCATCCTCGGACGGGACGTCTTTTCAAGATTTCAAGCAGTGCCGCACTATGGCTACATGAAGCTCAAGATGCCGGGCCCGAAAGGGATCATTACCATCTCAAGCGATCCCGACAGGGCACTCAAAGCTGAGAATAAAACGGCGTCCCTCGCCCTCGAGACTCTGACCGAAGCCTTCGCGGCCGAGGAGCTGACCGCGCTACGCGCCGAAGTCGACCGGGACGATGTCGTTCTCGACAAAAGATCAGAGTCTACTTCTTTCAAACCGGCCGATGAAATAGTCAAATTCCAGGTTCACCCAACGGACCCTGCCAAAACGGCATCCATAGGGGCTAACCTCGACCCCGAGATCGCCGAAGCCCTACGCGCTTTCCTTAAGGAAAACTAGGATATATTTGCCTGGCACCCCTCCGACATGCCAGGGATACCCCGTAGGCTTGCAGAGCATAGCTTGAACATACTAAAAGGCTATTAGCCTGTCAAGCAAACACTTCGGCGTTTCTCCGAGCCCAAGCGTCAAGCAATGGGTGAGGAGCTGGCAAAGCTGTTGGAAGCAGGATTCATTAGAGATATAAAACACCCTGATTGGCTAGCCAATCTGGTCATGGTACCAAAGAAGGATAGGTCCTGGCGCTTATGCGTCGATTTCAAAGACCTCAACAAAGCTTGCCCCAAAGACCCCTTCCCCTTACCTCGTATTGACCAAATCGTGGACGCCACTGCGGGCCATGACGCGCTGTGCTTCTTGGATGCCTACTCAGGATATCATCAAATAAATATGAAGGAATCTGACCAGGCAGCAACGGCATTCATCATGCCCTACGGGCCGTTTTGCTTCAACACGATGCCTTTCGGACTAAAGAATGCTGGCGCCACGTACCAGCGTATGATTCAAACATGCCTGAAAAAACACATCGGAAAGACCATCGAGGCCTACGTAGACGATGTGGTTGTCAAAACAAAACACGTCGACCAGTTGGTGGACAACCTTCGAGATACATTTGCCAGCCTGCGGGAATATCAAATAAAACTTAATCCGGAGAAATGCGTTTTCGGAGTCCCAGCTGGCAAACTCCTCGGCTTCATCATATCCAGCCAAGGAATTGAAGCCAATCCAGCTAAAATTCGAGCCTTGGATCATTTGGAGATTCCAACAGAGCTCAAGCACGTACAAAAACTGGCAGGCTGTGTAGCAGCCTTGAGCCGCTTCATATCACGGCTCGGAGAAAAAGCCTTACCCTTATACAAGCTGTTAAAGCAGACCAAAATATTCAAATGGACCAAGGAGGCCGCGGCGGCCCTGGAAGACATCAAGGCCCTCCTCGCCACCAATCCCATCCTGGCAGCGCCAGGTGTCTGCGAACCGATGATACTATACATCTCGGCCACAAACCAGGTGGTTAGCGCAGTCCTCGTGGTCGAACGAGACATGGAAGGTCACAAATTCCAGGTCTAGAAACCCGTATATTACGTATCCAAGGTCTTAACTCCCTGCAAGTCATGCTACCCTCACTATCAAAAGATAGCCTACGCAGTCTTCATGGCATCGCGAAAACTTTGGCACTACTTTCAAGAGTGTTCGGTGACCGTGGCATCCGACGTCCCGTTAAGTGACATAATCAATAATAGGGATGCAACGGGGCGCATCGCCAAATGGGCCATAGAGCTCCTACCTTTTGAAATTATCTACAAACCATGCCGGGCCATTAAATCCCAGGTGTTGGCGGACTTCGTAGCCGAATGACCAAAGCCAAACTCCCCCGTGAGTATAGTACTTACTCGCATTGGACAATGTATTTCGATGGCTCCAAAATGCTCGCCGGCCTAGGGGCTGGCATGGTGCTCACGTCTCCCACGGGAGATAACATTAGATACGTGCTACAAATCATGTACACGGACTCCAACAATGTGGCTGAATACGAAGCCCTCCTACACGGACTCCGAATAGCAGTCTCCATGGGTGTCAAACGCCTAGAGGTCCGAGGTGATTCCAACCTTGCCATCTCACAAATTAACGGTGAGTTCGATGCCAAAGACCCGAAGATGACAGCTTACCAAAATGCCGTCATAAAAATCTCGGCCAGGTTCGAGGGGCTAGAGTTTCACCACATACCCCGAGACAGCAACCAGGCCGCAGATGTGCTCGCCCGATTGGGCGCAAAACAGGATAAGGTCCCCGAAAACACCTTCCTCGAACGGCTTTTTAAGCCATCCGCAGTCTGGCAAGACGGCAAAGGAACGTCGGATTCAATCGACGTCGGGCAACAGGCCCCGCCCGAAGACGGCGAAGGTATCATAGGCGGCTCAATGGTCCGGAAGACTGCTTCAGCGCATGAAGTCATGGCGGCTATCGCACCATGGACCGAGCCGCTCCTTGCGTACCTGCTCCGAAATGAGCTCCCCGATAACCAAACCGACTCCCGCCGGATTGTAAGGCAGTCTAAAGCCTAAAAGGTTTATGAAGGGGAACTTTATAAAATGAGCACAACGGGCGTCCTCCAGAGATGCATATCCGAGGAAGAAGGAAAACTCCTACTTCAGGAAATACACTCCGGCATGAGCGGACACCACGCCGCTACTCGGACTTTGATCAGCAAGGCTTTCCGAGCCGGTTTGTATTGGCCAACTGCAGGCGCCGACGCCTCGGCATTAGTCCAATGTTGCCCAGGCTGCCAGGTATTCGCCCAGCAGAGCCACATGCCCCCCACGGCCCTTCGCACCATCCCCATCACTTGGCCTTTCGTGGTCTGGGGGCTCGATATGGTTGGGCCACTCCAGGGTGGATCAAACAAAAATAAATACCTCCTCGTCATGGTCGACAAATTTACCAAGTGGATCGAAGCAAAGCCGGTCACCTCGGCCGAGGCCGTCCAGGTAACCGGATTCATCTCGGGGGTAGTACATCGTTACGGTGTCCCCCACAGTCTGATTACAGACAACGGAACCAACTTCATGGCCAAAGAGGTTAAAGCATGGTGTAAAAAACCGGGCATTAAGCTCGACTACGCGTCCGTCTACCACCCACAGTCTAATGTGTAGGTGGAGTGAGCCAATGGACTAATCCTTAGCGGAATTAAGCCAAGGTTAGTTCGCTCCCTTAAAAAAGCCGACTGTAAATGGGTCGAGGAACTTGATTCCGTACTATGGGGCTTGCGTACAACACCAAACAGGTCCACAGGATACACCCTGTTTTTTATGGTGTACGGTGCCGAGGCGGTCCTCCCCTGCGATATCATACACGACGTACCTTGAGTACGCATGTATGAGGAGCTAGAGGCCGAGCTTGATCGGCAAGATGCCCTAGACGCTCTCGAAGAAGAGCGCAATGTCGCACGGGCAAGATCAGCTATTTATCAGCAGCAGGCCCGGCGCTACCATGGCAGAGAGGTTCGTGCCAAAGAATTCAACGTCGGGGATCTCGTAATGAGGCTACACCCCGAAAAACAAAAGCACAAACTCTCCCCTAGATGGGACGGGCCATTCATCATTGACCAAGTACTCATCGGAGGAGCCTATCGAATCCGAGATCCGGAGGACGGCCGATTAGAGCCCCATCCCTGGAACGCGGCGCTTCTCCGACGCTTCTACGCTTGACACCACGCATAAGGTCTGTGTAAATAACTTGTGCATTTTCTTGGACTTAATCTTTTACTCATTATTTATTTTCCACCTCGGAACATTATTCAATGACCCCGAGGACAATATAGCATGTTCTTTTCAAAACAAGAGCTATTCCACCTCTTATGTACTATCGTCTTTTGAGCCACCATATGCATCGATTCGCTTTAAGATTTGGCCAAGCTGGGTTGCCCGGCTCTTGTGCTTGCCCCTTACGTTCCCGATATTTTGGCTAGGGGGCAAAGGGAGCACCGCTGTGATCGTTACTCCCGGGCCAGCCGGTGTGGCGGTACCTCAGACGGACAAAGCCGAAAGCTAGCGTTCTTACAATGCGAATCGGTCGACCATGACATAGGACTAACGTGGCAGGGGTCTTTTCAAACCCCGACCAAGGGCTTTACCCCCGAGGTCATCCGTCTTCAGACAGGTGTGTTAGACACAGTGACTCGAGGAAAGGAACTGTTGGAAGAACTATTTTCCTCGGAAGATGTTTCTTACGTTAAATAGTAATATAACATAACTTTCCGTTACCCTCTTGTCTTTCAAGACGCATAGCTCGATTGCCTTGTCACCTGAAGCACCTGGTCCGATAACCTCAGCCAGTAGTACGGGACACTCCTTGGAGTTTATCCGAGGAGGTGGAAGCCGAAGGCTGGCTGACAGGGTTTGGATAAGCGGACTGAAAAAACTGACATAAAATACTTCGGTACATAAAGTCATACAAAGTTTTTACGCGCGGTCTAGCCCGTCTATTAGGGTGTCCAATGCTCAATCCTTCTGCGAGAATCGCGCTGCAGGCATTACACTATCATATGCCTGGCTAGTGGGGATTTCCTTCCCGTCAGACCCCATGGGTCCCACCTCTGCTAGTTCCATCGTCTTTAGACCGGTGTAGTGGGTCTTCACCATGGCCCAGGCCTCCCTCGCACCTTCTCGGCAAGCTGATACTTTCCAAGCCTGGATCCAGCGCCGAGCTCTCTTAAGTTGTTCGGCTAGCACGGCCATGTCCTCGGGGACCGGCACCACCTCAGGCCATAAAGCCTAGTGCACATCCTTCATCGATTTCCGTGCCCTTTCGTGCACCTCGGATAGACGAATGACCATGTCTTCGGACATCGGACCCCGAGATTCCGGAGGAAGGCCAGACAAAGAAGCTGCCAAACAAAACAACATTCGCATGACAAATCACCTCGGACAAATTACATGACAAGTATCCCTCGAGATTTATAACTTACCATAAATCATGTCGTCCGTCCGCCGATTTTTTGCTTCCGCAGCAGTGAGACGAGCCTTTAAGCTCTCAATCTCCTGGGCCTGGCGGGCATTCTCAGCCCTAAGCACATTCACGCTGTCCACTCTTTGAGTAACCACGTGTTGATTTGCCTGACGCTGCGATTCTGCATACGCCAGATCCTCGTGGGCCTGCCTCAGGTCTCTTTCAAGATGGCCAAGGGCCTCCGCTGCTACAAGTGATTCTGGAGTCAACTCTACTTTCAGTGGCATTAACCAATCTAAGCACAAAGCACTTAACGTGCACCTCTCTGGTGAATTTTTCATCTGTTCAACCTCAGACAAGGCCGTGTCAAGCCGCACCTTTGTTTCAGATAACGCTGAGGTCAATTGCTCGTTCTTCAAGCGAGCTTCCTGTTCACAGACGTGGCTGCTGGTTAGTATTTAAGTCTTGGTTCGACCCCAGGGGCTCGTACCAAGCCTTAGGGGCTACTACCATACTTGGCAGTCATATTTGTCTTTAAACCTTACCCGCAGCCCCCGTGACAAGACGTCCAGTGATTCATCGAAGGCACCTCGGGCCGTCCCGAGGTATGCATCCACCGCGCTGAGGGCACTGAACTCCCTGTCCGAGAAAGCCGGATTATTCAGAGAAGCTTTTCGCCGACGATAATTCACGGCGCATTGAATCTCAGACGGAGTGGCCGATGTCGCCGAGTCCTCGGGCTGAGGGGCTCCGGGGTCAACTCCCGCGGGATTTCGGGCATCTGTTTCCTTGGGCGGGGCCGTGGCTTCCTCGGCCCCCACATTTGCTGTGGCAGATAAAGGTTGTCTGCAAGTAATTGGGAAGGTTAAAATCCGAAGTGTCTTTGCAGCAGCATAGATCAAAGTATTACCCGGTGATTGAGGGGGCACTTTCGCCTGCCCCCGTGACCTCAGCTTGAGCTTCTTGTACTTCTGGCAGAGACCCTCCTAGTGAAGCCATTTCTCTGCATAGGCATTGGGAGAGCCTCCCCTTTGGAGGAGAAGTCAGATGACTGGGGGCTGGAGGACGAGGGGCTCTCTTTCGTTTAGAGGAAGGGAGTGTTACCGATGAGGCTGGCCTCGTCCCCGGCGCATCAGGAATGATAGATACCGTTGAGCCGTCAAGGCTCTCCAGGAAAATTTTCCTTCCTTCGTAAATAGGGGCCAGATCTTCATCCTCGTTGTAAAGGGGGTCTTCCGCGCGACAGTGCAGCTCTGGCTCAGGGGGCGGACTGCTCACGCCCTCAAGCCAACGCCTCCACCTCTGTTCAAGGACCGATGTGTAGCAGATTAAAGATCCCGAGGTAAACAGGATAGTTCGAAAGGGAAACTTACTATGTCAGTAGGGTTGTTGTACGACAGCCCATCTTGGAAGTGGCGCTTGGTGAACTCCTCCGCAGACCCTTGGTATATGCTGGCCAGCACGGCTCCGAGGGTCATTTGGTCCATAAAAGCTCCCTTGATGGATCGGGAGGCGTCGTTGGACCCATTATACTCGCACAATAAGTGCTGACGCTGCCGGAGGGGTTGGACTCTTCGGTCTAGGGCTACCGCCATCACATCAATGACTGTGAGGCCAGCGCTTGACAGTAGCTTCACCTTGGCCGCTAGACTGGTCACGGCTTCGTCTTCCTCTTGCGCCAAGCTCTGCGGCCTCCAACTGTAACGTTTCCTCGGTGGATCCAGTGAGAAGGGCGGGAGTCCTGGGCGGGCAGGCTCGTACAGCGGGACGTTGTTAATGTAGAACCACTCGGAAGGCCAGTAATCGGCGTCCTCCCGAGGTGTTCCAGCTGGATAACCAGTCTTGTCGATTCGGCAGACTTCGGCTCCTCCAACCTCGAATAGCTTGTCGGCCGAGGAGAGGGGCACGATACAGAAATACTTTTGCCATAATCTGAAGTGCGCCTAACAGCCAAGGTGTAGCTCGCAGAGCGCGACGAACCCCGCGATGTGTAATATCGAATTCGGGGAGAGATGATGTAGCTGCAGCCCGTAAAACTCCAGCAAGCCGCGGAGGAAAGGGTGGATTGGAAACCCTAAGCCGCGGAGGAGGAAAGGCACGAAGCATACCCGCTCGTCTCCTCGTGGCGAAGGGTAGTTCTCAGCGTGGGCTTGACCGTCGATGGACGTTAGTCCGGGACGGGTGGGGGCCAGATCTGCATCCGGCAGGTAACCTTGCTTCGCCAGGCGCTCTAATTGAAGGCGCGCGACGGAGTAGCTCCCCCAGTTCCCTCTATCAGGGCCGTGAGGGCGCCTTGACGATCCTTCACCACTCGCCATTGTTCGGGCTCTTGAGCTTGGGCTGGGATGGGGAGGGATTTTTTGTTGCGGTTGCGGTCGAGATGCATATTGCCGCGAGCAAAGGCTGCGTGTTGGTTAAATAAATACAGAAGGGGCTGACGCTTCGACGTTTTTTCCATAAAGGGGCCCGATTCCCTAGATGACATGATTCTCAAAGTCCGAAATTGGGCCCCAATGGAATTTTAAGGGTTGGCCGAGGACTTTAAGTCTGGTCGGAGGATAAAGCACGGGAACTTGTCTATCGGTCCAAGACTCCGGAATTGAAGATCGAAGGGCGTCGACTTCGGCATCGAAGACTAGTTCAGGGGCTACTGACAGTGTACTGGATTAGGGGGTACTAACCTAGCCAGCCCATCCCCTCGGTTGGGCCGATGGGCCCTTGTACGTGATCAAGATGGACTCCGGAGGCCGCACATAGGAGGCGTGATCGAGACTGTCTCTACCGAAGACTTGACGTATACTTCAAGATCTTTCCAGCCGCCTTACTACTAGATACCGACCTTGTAACCCTAGATACCCTCTCTGGCGTGTATATAAGCCATAGGGTTTAGCCCGTAGGGAGACACATGAACACAATATCGTTCACCTAGCCCTAGAAGTTAGACACACATTACGATCTCGAGGTAGATCAACTCTGTATTCGATACATCTCCATCAATATAAACAGAAGGAGGACGTAGGGTTTTACCTCCATCAAGAGGGCCCAAACCTGGGTAAACATCATCTCCCTTGTCTTTGTTATCACCGATCCGAGATCCACAGCTCGGGACCCCCTACCCCGAGGTCTGCCGGTTTTGACACCGACACGGGGTTATGCCAAAATTTACTAAATGCAACGGGGTTCCGTTGTGGCTTAATTTTGTGCACTATGGATCAAAAAGGGTTGTCTCTTTCAAGCTCAGCGATCAGTGCTCTTATTTACCACATACACACTTCTTTGGAGAAGGTCGATCATTTACCACTCAATCTCCAAATCTGTGACGGCATCACAGTTACGCGAATTATCTCAACATACAGCAACGGGACATGAAGCCAGCCATGAGCTGGAGCTCCATGATTTTAGCATCGCGAATAAATTTTGGCATAACCTCAATCACCTCAAATATTCATTCCTCCAAATAATTCTACAAATAGGTGTTATCAAGACAATCGAACTTAGTACTATGGAGTTGAAGTGCTTGAATGCTCGTTCTTTTCAAAAATTCGAGCCCCTAAGTTTTTCTTTGGGAATTCTTTTAGAGCAAAATCATGCTTCGCAACAAGGTTTCACTAGCAAAATTTGAAGTTGGGAGTTATGACTAAATGATATTCAACTAACGAGGGGAACTAACTCAAGTGCAGCCAGCCAAATGAAAATTCTTTCTCAAATAAAATTGCGAGACAAGGGATTATGCATATATTATACCTTCTCGCGTTGGCTCACTTCTTCCCTCAGTCAATTCTCCACTTCATTTTCTTCATTTCCAACTTGCTAGCGGTGAACAAATTTGTAGGCTTGAAGAAAGAAAAGGCACAAACGAAGAGAATTCCAACAAAGCAAAAGCAAAGCTTGCTCTACAATTTATTATGCAAACTGCAAATAAACATGCTAATAATAGAAAAATAAAATATGCATGCATGGATAACTAGGGGATGAGCTCCCCAAGCTTAGGCTCTTGGCCTACTCTCTAGTCCATGTCCTCGTCACCGTTGCCACTTGAAGCAGTATGAGGCCACTGCATCTGAGATGGACCACTAGAGGACTGACCTCTTGTACCAGGGTGTGGCCGCCAGAAAGCGAAGAGGGACTGCATGTTCCCGTTAATCAGGTGGATGTTGTTGTTAGTCTCGTGGAGGTCCGTACGGGTCCCTCCGACCTGCCGCTGCAGCTGCTGAAACTCTACCCTAGACACATAGTCACTACCTTGCCCGTAGTGAACCTGGGGAGCATACTAGGGTGCATTACTCCATGCATCCCAACCTTGACCCTTAGTGGCGGCATCCCACTCAGGTGCTGGCTCGGGGTGAATATCTTTCCCAAACCCGGCCGCGTGTGTAAATTCATTGAGTTCATCAATAGAGAGAACCCACATATCACGTGTAGAAACAGTAAAAGCTTACGGCAAGGGCAAGTGCACGTCGGTGGTCTGTGCATTAGGCAGGGGGCACTTGTAGCAATGCTCCCCCTGCACGGGACCAAGGAAATGATAGTTAGTCATCACCCTACGATCAAGTACCGTTGGCCCTGGAACGTGCTCAACATCCTCCAAATTGAGGCCAAAGTACTTAGCGAGGTGAGTCACTAGGCCACCCACAAGAATATTCCCCTTTGGCTGCTTGTGCTGCTGACCGATGTGGATCATAAGAAAAGCTCCCAAGTTTGGTTTGGGGGCTGAGTTGGGGTGGAGTGCTACATGGAGCACACACATGTCGTAGCTCGACATGCCCCGAGGTTGTCTGTCCCAAAGAGAGTGTTCCCGATGAAAGTCATGAAATAGCGAATGGCAGGGTTTTGTATGTTCGATACCTTCTTGCCGGAGAAGTCATGCTCATCCTTGACGAAGATGAGGTCCCACGTCCCTAATACCTCGGTGATGGGCTCGCCCCTGCTGTCGAGAACCCCACGGTTCTCGAATCCAAAGACAGTGCACCACTGCTCGAGTGTCATCATGCGCGGCACCCCTCCAAGTGTGAAGGAGAAACTCGCCGGCACCCTTGAATCATCGAGAGTGTGATCGAAGGTGGAGAGGAACTCGATGGTGATGTTTCGATATGTCAGGTAATAGAAGTTGCTGAAAACTTGCATCCCTGCGTTGTCCACTAGCCATGCGAAGTCATTGTGGAGCCCTTGGGTCTCAAAGAACGAAGTGCATTTTCACTTCATGGCTAGAATCCTCCGGCTGCTGACCCACGCGTAGTCCTTGTTCACGGACATGCGGAGGTTCTCCCCCTCGGTCCGGGAATGCTTGGAGCGCGAGCCCATCACCTTCTTCCCTGTGGCAATGGCCGATTTCATCATTTCCTACACACAATACAAATAAAAACAGAAAAACATAAGTTTTACGTGGGGATCGAGTTCTAACACTACCTAAGATCGATCCTAACCAATTACTTTGAATCCTAATGTTCAAATCGAACGGAAAAACAAAAATATTTGCATCTCATCTAGGGCAAGAACAAAGATGAAATCACCGTGGAAACTTGAAAATGAACCATGGATCAGAGGAGAAACTCACCGAGGATGAAGATGCATGGATTAAATGAATGAAATCCGTGAAGAAACGGAAGTTTTGGGGGATTTTTGTTAGGGTTTGAGAGAGAGAGATGAGAGTTGGGGCGCAAGGGTGAAGAAGAAGAAGATCCCCTTGTGCCGGCAGCGTCATTATATGAATGTGCACACCATACGACTGCCCATACGAGTGGGGCTGCTCGTATGGAACACCGTCTTGCGTTCAAACTGCTCGATCTAGGGTTTGCATACCCGGGGCGACCGCCCATACGAGCTCTCGCGCTCATATGAAAGGCTGTCAGACTCTCTAGAGGTGAAAGCCGCATGAGGTAGAGTTCCATACGAGCTGTCATACGGGTGCGACTGCCCGTAAAGGCCGTCCTTGGCTCTGCTCCTTTTGCTCATTCGGGCCACGGCTTCATATGACCACCTATACGAGCGCTGTCGATCGCATAGAACAATGTCTTCTGCCCTGGACTCCTTTGGCACTTTCGACCAGGGTTCATACGATCGCCCATACAAGTGCTGCTATTCGTATGAAACGCCGTCGATCACTCTGGTCTTCTTCGACGTTTTCCTCCATCTTTCTATGAGGGCGCTCATGCGAGCTCACCCACTTGTATATTGCGCCATCTTTCTCTCTGTTTTCCTTCTCCCTTGAATAACTTCCTCTTTTCTTATCTATTTGACATTTCTCCTATGACACAAAGTCAAAACAAACTTTTCCGAGCGTTCTTCATCAAATTCTTTGTGAGAGAAAATTAACAAATCAAAACTTTAATTAAATGATGGGTTGCCTCCCATTAAGTGCTAGTTTTTAGGTTGCTTAGCTCAACCTCGTACCTCAACAGCGTTTCAGGTCTCAGGTGGCCTGAGATTCTCTTTACTTACCGCACATACTTGCTTAGGTGGTGGAATATACTTCTCCTTCCCTCCAGGCTTCTTCGGGAAGTATCTTACTATTTCTTCGTCATAAATCTTGAAGGTGACTTTCCCTTCTGCACAATCCAGCGCTGCACATGCGGTATTCAGAAATGGCCTACCGATAATAATATATAATTTTTCATCTTCAGGTATATCAAGAATAATAAAGTCAGTAGGTATAATATGCCCATCTAGTCTTAGTAGCATGTCTTCGGCCACTCCTATTGGCTTCTTTGTAGATTTATCTGCCATCCGAAAGGTTATACCTGTAGGCACACATTCTCCCAAGTTCAACTTGCGATAGAGAGCTAGAGGCATTACACTAACCCCTGATCCAATATCACAAAGAGCATTATTTATATCAAGATTGCCAATTGAACAAGATATGGTAGGTATACCTAGGTTTCCTAGCTTTTCTGCTATCTTCTCTTCAAAGGGGTATTCGGTTATCGTAGCCACCTGTTCATTTAGATTCAAACTTCTCTTATTGTTAACAATGTCACGCATGAACTTAACAAAAGTAGGAATTTTCAGTATATCAGTAACATGCAAAGAAACTTTAGGATCAGCTATAGCTTGTAAAAAATATGAATAGAGTGCATCATTTGAAGGTGGTCTTACAACCTTAGGGTAACGAAGGGTTTTCTTATTTTTACCTTTCTCTTTTCCTTTTTCGTTCTCTTTACCTTTTTCTTTATTTCTCGAAGCCTGACTGCTTTCTCCCCTAGTTGGATAAGGTGGTCTGGTGTCCTTTTCCAATCTTGGTTCTTCAGTTCTTTCAGCTTCTGGGGCTGCTTCTTCTTCATTATTATCACCATCTACCGTCTCTGCATCGGGATCACTTCTTTGTCAGCTTCTTCTTTCGCTTCATTGTTTTGTGCATCTTGTTGGACTTGTTCTTCTAGTTCTTCTTCCGCAAATAGGAGTACTCTATCTTCTTGAGTTTGGTTTTGACTCTCCCTTCTCCTTTCTTCTTGTTCCTTCTCGTACCATGCTAGTCCTTTAGGGTCCTGCATTCTTTTACCACTACGAGTTTCAATTTCATTAGCAGAAATATGGTTATCTTCATCTAATTGAGCAAGAATTAAAGATTGAGGTTTAGAAATTTGAGAGCATTGGGTTTCTATCATGCGAGAGTGTTTATCAAGGTTCTTCACCACATGACTTAACCCTTCTACCTCTTCAGAAAGGTAGGCTATAACCTTCTCATTATGGTGAATGCACCTTCGGAAGTCTCTGTTGAAGTTGTCTTGGTGAAATTTGAATTTATTTATCGTCTCTTGAAGTTCATCCTCCCATTGATAGATACTAAATATATCCACTTGTTCATTGATAACTTGTTCAACAGGTTTACCTTTTTCTTGAATAACCTTTTTAAATTCTTCCATGTCTTCAACATGATATATTTTTCCGGTGGGCTTTGCTGGCTCCTAAATATTCCACTACTTCTTAGCAATCATAATTTTTTCTATAAGTGCTCGTCCTTCTTCAATAGTTAGAAACATGAAACGTCCTCCTGCACTTAGATCAAGAATAGATTTGGATTCTTCGTTAATCCCATGATAAAACATATGAAGTATAACATGTTCAGCATAACCATGGTTAGGACAAAGGTTCAAAAATTTATAATATCTTTCCCAGGCTCCATATAGACTTTCTCCATCTTCTTGAATAAATAAAGTGAGACTTCTTCGTAATTTAGTAATCTTTGAGCCTGGAAGAAATTTAGCCATAAATTTTTCCGCACACATTAGCCAGCTGGTTGTACTCCCATAAGGTAATTGATTGTACCAATTTTTAGCATCATCCTTTAGAGAAAACCTGAAGAGTCTTAACAAAACAAATTCTCATGACACATCCTTCAAGTTAAAAGTACCACACAAAGTATCAAAGAACATAAGGTGTGCTTGAGGGTCCTCCTCTTCGGTTCCTGCAAAGGCATGCTTTTTAACTTCCATGATAAGATCACAGTCAATTGAATACTCTTTCGCATAATTTGCAGGATACACTATAGGAGATCTTTGAATCATAACTGGAGCACAATAATATCTTATAGTCTTCTTTGGTTTCTGAGTAATCAATATCTCTGCAAACAAAGTGTTAAGTTCAACGGTCTGATTATTTTTGTATTTTTCAATTAATGAAGCTTGTTGCTCCTGGGAAAAATGAGCAATGTAATCTAGCAAATACGTTCTTCCAGAACGAGTAGAGCCCCTGTCACTTATAGGAATCATCTATAATAACAACACATGCAAAAATAGTTACGAAACAAATACTCTGCACTTAGCTCCCTGACAACGGCACCAGAAAATGCTTGATGGCCTGCAAGACACACAGGGTTATGTAGCACTTTCGTGGAAGTATCCAAATTAGTTACCGTCCCAACGAAGAGCAGGGGAGAGTATTTATATTAGCGCTTCTGTCACACACAAGGTGTCACAATTCTTATGTGAAGTAACTGCCTGTGATTCTGTAAATATTGTTACTGTCCTAGTGGACGGATTAGCCAGAGTAACAAAGATAAAAGGTTTAAAGTAACAACGGTAAAAACTCTTGAAAGTAAATAACATAAATAAACGTGAAAGTAGGGTTGTGTTTCCTGCAATGGAGGGATTAGGCGCAGAGAGAATTCAGCTCATGGTATACATCAAGTGTGCCAGTGTGACGGTAATACCAGTTACCTTGTATCATATTCATAGTATTTGATATGTTTGTTCTGTAAGTGGATCGCCCTAAGGTCATGGAACTCCTCCTCGCGGGTTTACATTCCATTCTATGGTCCTGCTTCGCCTTTGCCACAGAGTGGTCGTCTCCACAATTAAGGTCCTCGGACCGGAACTAAGCATTAAGTTTCATGGATCACCGTTATATCATATTGTCTTCGGTCCTCATAGATGTCTCCACCTGTCATGTCAAAGGTCGCAGATTTCCTAAACAATATGTGTTACCTGTGTAGTTCTTGAGATCGTGTTGCCTGGGCCCTTAAATTGAACAACACGCATAGGGGTCACGATAGTATAACAACTTACTAGACAGATCATAAGACCACAAACAAAAATGACGACATATTGATCAGGCACAAATGAATCTTACCACTCACCTACATCTCCCATGCCTAGGGAGAATGACTCACGCATCATTAGAGAGAAACCAATCATACCAGAGATTAAACCCATGAAAACCATATCGATAATACCGTGAAGATCCACAATAAGATGAAATGGATAATTTAAATAGTCTTGATCTCCAGATGAGTATGAATAGAGTTACAACTTGTTCTCACAACTTGGAATTCCTCTTACAATAGTGAAGGATGAGATGAGGATGGTGATGAAAGGATCAAAACCAAGAAGATCTCTGAAGGTTCTTCGGATCACCTCCCCTTCTGTTCTGGATGTGGTGGCAGCGGCTAGAGTTCTCTTCTCCCCTTGGTCCCTTCATGAAAGTGCCTTGTATAGACATGGTGGAGCCGCTGGCACCTCATACGACCGCTAGCGCTCTCATGCAAGGCCATCTTTTGCTCTGGTGCGCCTGGTGACTTGGCTTTCCACATGGAAGTTGCTCCATTTGACTTGATTTGTAGCAATCCTCCTCAGTTTCCTTCCATAAATGATATTTCCTGCCAAACACTGGAAAAACGAATTTCTTCTCTTTTGAAGGATTAGCATTAGAAATAACCGAGAAGTGACAAAGATCCAGTGAAAACCAAATAAGGATCACTCGAAAAAGATCACAAATTCTCGAGCCATCAATGCCCTTGCCTTTCTTGGACTTGCCCTTATTTTTGTATCTGGCGGTCTTATTCACAAGCATCACATGCTTGTGATTCTTCCGCAATCCTACTTCAGCAGTTTTTAGCATAGCGAGCAACTCGTTCGGTGTCTTGTTCATCCCATTCATGTTGTAGTTCATGATAAACCCGTCGTAAGACGGGGGGGGGGGGGGGGGGGGGGGTGAAACAAATAACATGTCCACCGCGAGTTTTGGTGGAATTGCAAATTCCAAGGCTTTAAGCCTTTCAGCGTAGCCAATCAAGGTGACCACGTGTTCGCCAACTGAACTTCCTTCAGCCATCTTGCACTCAATCATGGCCTTCATTATCTCATAATGTTCAGACCCATCATTGAGTTTGTAAAGAGCATCCATTGCCTGAATCATATCACGGGGGGATTGAAGTTCAAAATGCCTATGAAGCTCTGGACTCATGCAAGTTAGCATAAGTGTAGGATCAAAAGTATGTCTAGAGGGGGGGTGATTAGACTACTTGACCAAATAAAACCTAATCTTTTCCCAATTTTAGTTGTAGGCAGATTTTAGCAATAGTACATGTCAAGCATCACCCTACACATGCAATTCTAAGAGTATAGCAACGGAAAGTAAGTAATTGCATATGTATGTAAAGGAGGGGATCGGAGATTTCAAACGCAATGAGGACACGGTGGTTTTTGGCGTGGTTCCGATAGGTGGTGCTATCGTACGTCCACGTTGATGGAGGCTTCAACCCACGAAGGGTAACTGCTGCGCGAGTCCACGGAGGTCTCCACCCACGAAGGGTCCACGAAGAAGCAAC
Source organism: Elymus sibiricus (assembly GCA_039707655.1). Lineage (NCBI taxonomy): Eukaryota > Viridiplantae > Streptophyta > Magnoliopsida > Poales > Poaceae > Elymus > Elymus sibiricus. The sequence goes on along the minus strand of CM077674.1, from coordinate 160,623,568 downwards.
CTTGCCTATTCCACCATGGCTTACGTCCACGAAGGACTAGCCTCACTCGGGGTAGATCTTCACGAAGTAGGCGATCTGCTTGCCCTTACAAACTCCTTGGTTCAACTCCACATCATGTCGGAGGCTCCCAAGTGACACCTAACCAATCTAGGAGACACCACTCTCCAAAAGGTAATAGACGGTGTGTTGTTGATGAAATCCTTGCTCTTGTGCTTCAAATGATAGTCTTCCCAGCACTCAAACAACTCCTCACAGATTTGGCTATGGTGGAAGAAGGATTTGAGTGGAAAGCAACTTGGGAAAGGCTAGAGATCAAGGTTCAAATGGTAGGAATGGAATATCTTGATCTCAACACATGAGTAGGTGGTTCTCTCTCAGAAAATGTATGGTGGAAGTGTAGGCACGTACTGATGGCTCTCCTTGCAGAGAAGGAGGTGGTGGAGGGGTATATATAGCCTCCACACAAAATCCAACCGTTATACACTTTTGACTCAACTCGGTGGCACCGAAACAATAATCTCGGTAGCACCGAACTGTGTAAAAGATATGAACTTTAGGAATCTCGGTGGGACCGATACGGATAACTCGGATGGACGAAGTGCAATGGCTTAGGGCAAACCTCATCTCGGTGGCACCGATTGCATAAACTCGGTTGGACCGAAGTGAAGCAATAAGGCAACAGAGACTTGGCAAGCCATCTCAGTGAGACCGATTTGCAAAACTCGGTGAGACCGAAGTGAGTGCAAACGATTACAGAGAGTTGGCAAGGCCATCTCGGTGGGACCGAAATCCATTTCGGTGGATCCGATTTGTTAGGGTTTTGGCAGTGGCTAAGTCTTGGTGAACTCGGTGGGGCCGGATAGAGAAATTCGGTGGGGCCGAGTTGGAATGTTGGTTTTGGACATATTTGGGATTGAGAGAGTGGTTGAGGGTTTAGGAGTACTGTCACTAAGCACTTGAGCAAAAAGACCATTAAGCAACACCTCATCCCCTTTTAATAGTATTGGCTTTCCTATGGACTCAATGTGATCTTGGATCACTAAACCAAAAATGTAGAGTCTTGATCTTTAGCCAATCCTTGTCCTTAGCATTTTGAGGGGTCCACACCTCTAGTCCATGCCATGCCAAACATTGAACATCCTGAAATCTTTAACTTGAATGGACATTAGTTCAATGAGATATATGTTGTTATGAATTACCAAAACCACCAAGGGAGCAAATGTGCTTTCAATAAGGCACTGCACCACAGTGCAATCATCACTCTTAGTGGCCCAGACATTTTTCTCATCTTCCGAGGAAGTTGCCACCGGTTCCTTTGGAAGAGGTGTGTCTAGCACATACTCTTTCTTAGTACTCCTGAGGACAAGCCTCAGGGTACGAATCCAGTTAGCATAATTGCTTCTAGTTGCAGCTAACTTCTTTTTCTCTAACATCGGGGCTAAGCCGAACGGGGTGTTGCGAGCCATTTCATCTACAACGATAAACATAAGTTTCACTTAGACTTTGTTCACAATTAAATGCACTAGTGATAAAACATTTTAATTCTAAAGTGCGCTCCCACTCAAATCAATATCTCTCATAATTGATTGTGAGTGATCCAAGACCCGTATTTCAATTCAATGCCATTGATCGAGATGATCATTGATGACGCGAGTTTCAATCAGTAGGCCAACTTGCCGATCACATCTCTATGTGACTCTTGTTCATCTTTCAATGGGCGTGTTCCGAGCTTAGGACTATCCTTCCCGAACGTCAAGACAACCAAGTGATCTTACAGTGAGGTCTGACCTTCACCCACCTCACACCTCTCTAATCGTTCGTACTCATGTAGATCAGGGCGTACCCCGAAAAGATACGTGTTGCAGATGGTGCTACACTTGGGGAGAACACTAACTACTTGATATTTTATGTGAGAGATCACCCTAATAAAAGCGACTACTATGCAATCAAACGGGTGCATCAAAAAGGGATAAACATCTCAGGAAATTCATAATAGCATGATCTGGTATAGCCCTTTCCGACGGAGAAGTCTTTATTTTCTTCGTCTTCGGCATTTGCGTCGGTCTCCACCTTCATAAAACTTGTCACCGCCTTGTCAATGCATCAAATAATATTGCTATCACTATAGCTAATAAAATTAATGCATTACATCAAAGTTGACATGCATGTCATTAAAGTGACAATCATCTAGGTCCAGCCATCATGCCGAATCATGACACGCAGGTCATGTTCGTCAATTTACATCATATAGCCATCTCGTACATTATCTCATTAAACATGCCGAAGACTATACCACATCACATGGCATCCTGCAAAACCAAGTTAGACGCCTCTAATCGGTTTGTGAAGAATTTGATTTTACGTGGCTTCTAAGGTTGCGAATCAAAGCGCAGCTACCAACATCCATTATTAAGTATGATTATTCAAGTCGCTAGATTAACTTTGCGGGGCGTATGAAACACGAGATAAAAAATCTCAAGCCCCATACTGAACTTCATCATATGCAAGAACCCCATGCAGATCATATCCGCATTACCCTTTAGTCTGCAAAACATCCATCTTTCTTAACTATGGCGGAACCCAAAGAACTGAAGCACATCGTTGATTTGTCAACCAGCATACTCAGGAGCAGAATAGAAGGATCACGGATAGCCAGAACTTTGTACCAAAATTCCACCATGCTATCAAGATCAGGACTATGCAAATTCAAGGGAAGCAACAAGAACATCAGGTCATAGATTTCATCTACTACCCGCACAAATAATTTTCAGCAATAGATCTCATCTACTACAAAATTATATTGTGCAATACCCATATATCTCATGTATTCTAGATCGTAACCTACATCTACGCATAGCACGATCCTACTCCCGTAGGAGTTGTTGGATTTCCTCGAAGAGGAAGGGTGGTGTAGCACACCAGCAAAAAGTATTTCCCTCAGTTAAGAACCAAGGTTTATCGAACCAGTAGGAGGCACCAAGCTAACAACGTTGGCAGTACCTGCACACAAACAAATAAATTGCTTGCACCCAACAAAGGCAAGGGGGTTTTCAATCCCCTTGTTCTTGCCAGTTACAAGATTAAAAGCAAATAGTGATAGGACACTACTGCAGGAAGGTCCTAAGATGACACATGTATAGGATACCATTCGACCAAACTGTGTGCGATGCATGAATTGCAAACGGTATGGTAATAAAATCATCACCAATAAAATGAACTGTGTGTGATGGCTGATCCATCAAGCATGATTCAGATAAGAGTTGCGTGTGCGAAACATGGCATACAGTTGATCCATACGAATGGTTTGCGACGAGCAAACAAATTCAAACGGTTACCCAGGTCAAGATGTGTGCGATAGACGGCATATAGGTCACTCGAATGAACTGTTTGCAATGAGCCAAAATAACATAAATAGTTAGCCAGATCAAGGTGTGTGCAATAGACGGCATGCAGGTCACTCGGATGAACTGTTTGCGATGAGCCAAAATAACACAAACGATTCGGCGTAACAAGATGCGTGTGATACCTGGCAAACACGTCAGTCATTAGAATTGTGTGGGATGACCGATAATAACACAGACGATTCCTGTTAATAAGTTGTGTGTGCTATTGGCAAAAGCTTGTTGGTAAACAATTGTTTGTGATCCATGAAATCATCACCGACGTGTTCCCTACTTTAATCGTATGCGATGTGATTTGCTCTGTCTGCACAACATCTATGCTCTGTCTACAGAACAACAACATATATACTTATAAGAACATGATTGCATAACCAAATTAAACATCCAATTACATAAGTGACTACACATAACATTTGCACACACCTCAATAAACAGTTACACGCATACTAAACTAGGAGAAACGATCATCAAATCATCTACTTCTTGTGACACTTGCCGCCACTGCTCTGCTTGTGGCTCGATCCCTCGTCTGGGGTAGGACAAAGGCACTTCCTCATGTCATGATCTGCCTGTACATCTCGTAGCTTGTGTACGCGTCCTTGCTCACGTCCTTGACGTGTTCTTCATCCAGTCTCTGCACTCAGGCCTTGTGCCAGGCAGGCTTGTTCTTGTCGCACTCATCCTTCATGTCTCTGTAGTAGGGGTCGATGATGGCCACGGCGAGGTCAACCAGGGAGTCCTTCTGCTTCTTGCTGCCCCAGACCCTGTACTGGCCTTGGATGTCGACAAGCTTCTGGCAGGCCAAGCCTGAAGTCTTGAGCACCTTTAGATCGTTGATGGTGTCCACCGTAGCGAACCTGTAGTAGGGGCTGTTGACAAACCTGGCGAAACACTCGCAAGGCCTTATGGCCAGGTAGTAGTGGTAGACGAGGACGTTTTGGCGCATGCACAACTGGGCAACGACAACCATCTAATCATACCCGACACGACCGCCGGTGTACTCGAGGTCAAAGCCGACCACTTTGTACTTGTCATCCTCAGCAAGCAACTGCTCCATAGTGTTGATGGAGTTCTCCACCACGGCTGGGTCGTTGGTGTACACCACCGAGAGGTCCATCTTCCTGATGTGGGTGTCCACTACAGGATACAAGTCAAACTGCAGCTTGTCGTCGGTGCCCGCTGGGAGCGCCGCTAGATATCCTCTCTGTATGTGTCATCGTGGTTGTGCTTATTGTGTTGTGGGGCGCGAGAGGTTAAGGTAAATGGTCACGGGAATAAATGGGGGGCGGACGGCCTGGAATATCGGCACGTCTGCATGGCAGTTTTTTCAGCGTGTAACTGCATTGTGGCGCACGTAACTGAATCGTGGCGCCGCACCCAGCGCAAACACATGCATATGGCTCCCCGAACGTACGTGATCATGCATCGGCCCCAACAACTAGCCGCGCGCGTGGAGGGACGCGGGCAGAGCACGCGTGGCATGGAGGGACGAGAGCAGACTGCGCGGCGTGAAAGGACGCGAGCAGAGTGTGCGTGGAGGGACGCGAGCAGAGCGCGCCACGGCTGCCTCAACCGCGAGCAACCACACGCATATAGCATTTGAACACGCAGGGAATGGCCGTCTACAAGCCGGCCGGCGGTTGCGAGCTGGCAGCGTCCAGGGAAACAACGTCACGTTTCACATCACACCGTGGGCGAACAATCGTTCACGGCGCTACGTAGAGAACATCCGTTTGCTAGGTAATTAAATTGCAAATGTTTTATTATCATTAACCGTATGTGTACAAGTCATTATTTCGTCCTCCTCTCGCACGTCTTGTCACCGCGTTGCCGCTGGAGGATTCAAGTGCAAGCTTGAGCACTGCACATGCATTTCGTTTGGCCACGCGTCGGCTCGTAGAGATGCCAGTGAATAATCGGTGAGCCCGTTCCCGCGCAACCGCGTAGGTTCCCATGCGCAACCATGCAAGCTTCCCGCCTGGCTCGTCCAAATCCCCCAAAACGCCAATGCTTATCGGCCTGCTATATAAACCCTCACGGCCGGCGACTCCACATCGCATTCTCCCCTCCCTCCCTGTAGCTTTTCTTGTCTGCTTCTCCCACAATCGCCAATGGCACCAGTTTGTCGTCGTCGCTCAGCCACTCCGCCAGAGGACAGCTCTAGCTGGGAGGCTGCACCACGTTGGCGGCGCAGTTCTCGGAAGCGTGTAGTGCGCATGACGTCCCTGTTGGATGTGCACACGCCACCCACCACATGCTCCGCCACCACTACCCGAAGGCAGCTGCTGCCGGTGGCCGCCTTGGCCGCCACCCCACCGTCGGCCGCCGGGGCCATCACCCGCTCCGCCACCATGGCCCGAAGGCGGGAGGTGGAGGCCGCCGAAGGCCAGCCACTCGGCATTTGCGTCAGCGACCTTGACCGCTACATCAACTTCCTAGGGGAGGAGGAGGAGCGCCAGGTCGCGCACGCAATGAAGCTTACTGCTGCCGTGGCCATAGCAGAAGCTGCAGCAGTGGCGCGGAATGCGGAGATCTACAAGGAGTCCTGCCGCTTTGAAGAGGCACGTCAGGAGCGGCAGAGGGCAGCAGCGGCAGGCGTCTACTCCTCCAGCTCGTCGGTAGGGTCCTCCTCCTCTGCCTCTTACTGAACGTGCTCGATAGAGGAGAGGCCGCTGGAAGTAGTACAATGCCCCTCCGTAGTAGTATTTAGGGGCTATTTTATTCAGTTCATCTGACTATAGATATGGTTGAACTGTACTACGTACTTAAAATTAGCTAGTATATATAGTTGAACTAGCTATTTCAGTACGTGGTTGGCAACAATTAGGGAAAAGGTTGTTCGGTTCAGCTGTCGAGTTGAACTGTTTGTATAAAGAAAGACTGCTTAATCTATGAATAATATCTATGCTTAGTGAATTTCAGTTGCAAAATTATACAGTACTAGTGATTTTTAGCTGCAAAATTTGACAAATGGCAGTGTTACAAGGTTGACAAATGGCAATGTTACTAGATTGACAAATGCCAATGTTTCCAATTTGACAAATGGCAATACACCCAATATGATAGATGCAAATCTTACCAAATTGTCTGTAGTAAGCACACGGGTTATCATACAAAATCGTTTGCGATGAAGCGATGCACAAATCCTTCATGCCAAATTTTCCCTTGGCTTAGTAACGAAGGAACCATAGTTCTCGCTTTGCATACGGGTATTCAATCTGAAATGTCTGCGAGTGTTTTATTCAGAGAAAAAACATTGATGTTTTTTTATTTACTTTGATTAGTTTCTGCATTCAGAGAAAAACACCGAGTTGATCAAACCATAGATTCCATTCAGTAACACTGTGACTTTACATTCATACGATCGAGATACAATATTTAAAAAAACTAATTGCGGCGGTGGCCTGCGTCGGTGTTGTCTTGCTCCGGGATGCCGTTGTTCAAGTCTTCAAGCCAGCCCAGAATGTTCTGGACTCCAAATCAAAGAGTTGGTCGTCCCGCGATCAAGGGGTGGGGGGACGGTGACTCGTGGCGCTGCGAGGAAGCGGCTGACAGTGGCATCCCATGCCATTGAGGGGGGCGCGACGGGTGTAGGCGCTCGCACGGATACGGGCGCGGCGGGTGCAGGCACGCGCACGGGGACCGGCGCGGTGGGTGCAGGGGCGCGCACGAGCACAGGCACGGGCACTGGCGCTTGCACGTACACGAGCTCGTGCGGTTCCGCGGGGACCTCACTGATGCCCGCGGTTTCCAGCGCTGTGATGGTGCTCGGCAACCAGCCCGTCAATGCCACCGGGATGGTCGCTGGCGTGGGCGCGGGGATGGGAGCTAGGACGGGCGCGGGGGCAGCATCCGCCGTGGCCAGCTCATTCAGGGCCATGTTCATGAGGTCCCATTCCTCCTTATATTCTATCTCCTCCGGCTCGGGGTCGACTTCACCAAACTAGAAGACTAGTGGCATATGATCCTTGTGCGCCATGTCGCAGGTGGAGGTCTGGATGATAGGAGGCGGGCGAGAGGGGAATGGGAGGCAAAGAGAGAGGATTGTGAGTGAGTGGGCAGTAAGGCCGCCTATTAAACAGCGGCACAGGCGCCATTAATGGAGAAGTTGGGAGCGAGGCAGGTGGCATTGGAGGTCAAAGGGCTCGCTTCCCGGTGAGCCCGCACAGCGTACTGCTTGCACGCCTCTCGGTGAGCCTGCACAACGGAGGACTGCTCGCACGCCTCTTGTCTACTCAAACAGCTGCCTGCACGGCACCTCCTAGCCAATAAAAAGTGGGACGCCTGGCGGCACGTAAATGGTCAATAGAACGCCCACGTTTTATAAATAATACAACTGTTTGCGGTGATAACTTGATAGTTATTTGTTCCAAAATGCCTTTGTTGGCTGTTAATGTGTGCGCCTTCTCTCAAATTGTACATGAAAAATACCACAGCATATTTGTGCTATATCATGACACGCTGCCCAATTTCATGAATTTCATGTGAGTTTTGGATTTACTAGAATTTAAACCAATATTCTCAATGTTGGCTCTAGAAAAAAAATCAAAACTTGTCTCAAATTGAAAAACAAAACCCTACAATGCCTATATGTGCCATGTCATGACACCATGCCAAGTTTCATGAATTTCTAACAAGTTTTGGATTTACAGGAAATTAAATACCTAGTTTCTCAATGTTTGCGACCGAGCCACGACGCCGAGATGTTTGAAATTCATTCACATTTCTTGCATGGGACTTAAACATGCACCCAAGAACACATATATGATTTTTCAACCCATTTTGGTGCACTGGAGCATGTGCATGTAGTTCAAATTTGAATTATGCACACTCAATGCCTAGAAAACTCAGTTAATGTATAAAAAGGCCAAACGAACCCTGAATAATTTCAAATTTTAATACGACACTCCTATTGGTCTATGTTGCCTCTACAAAAAAATTCAAGGCAAGAAGTGGCATCGAATGTCGTTTCGCCCACAAAGGTGACACACGTTCCCTATCAGAACCACGAGGCTTCTTGTGAGAAGCTCCGGCTTGTAAAAAGCTTTTACCAAAACTTGTCCCAAAGTGGACAAAAAATTTACCATGGCATATATGTGCCATGCGATGACACCATGCCAAGTTTAATGAATTTCAGGCGAGTTTTGGATTTACGGGAATTTAAATAGCAAGATTCTCAATGTGTACGGCCGAGCCACGACACCGAGATGTTTGAAATTCATTCCCATTTCTTGCATGGGACCTAAACATGCACCCAAGGACACACATATGATTTTTAACCCATTTTGGTGCACTGGAGCATGTGCCTGTAGTTCAAATTTGAATTACGCACATTAAATGCCTAGAAAACTCAATTAATGTATAAAAAAGGCCAAACGAACCCTGAATAATTCCATATTTTTAGCACGACACTCCTATTGGTCTATGTTGGCTCTAGAAAAAAAATCAAGGTGAGAAGAGGTAGCGAATGTCGTTTCGCCCACAAAGGTGACACGTTCCCCATCGGAACCACGAGGCTTCTTGTGAGAAGCTCCGGTTTGTAAGAGGCTTATCACAAAACTTGTCCCAAATTGAATTTTTTTACCATGGCATATATGTGCCATGTCACGACACCATGCCAAGTTTCATGAATTTCAGGCGAGTTTGGGATTTACCGGAATTTAAAAACCAAGATTCTCAATGTTTGCGGCCGAGCCACGACGCCGAGATGTTTGAAATTCATTCCCATTTCTTGCATGGGACCTAAACATGCACCCAAGGACACATATATGTTTTTTCAACCCATTTTGGTGCACTGGAGCATGTGCTTGTAGTTCAAATTTGAATTATGCACATTAAATGCCTAGAAAACTCAATTAATGTATAAAAAGGCCAAACGAACCCTGAACAATTCCATATTTCAGCACGACACTCCTATTGGTCTATGTTGCCTTTAGAAAAAATTCAAGGCGAGAAGAGACAGCGAATGCCGTTTCACCCACAAAGGTGACACACTCTCTATCGGAACCATGAGGCTTCTTGTGAGAAGCTTCGGTTTGTAAGAGGCTTGTACCAAAACTTGTCCCAATTTGGACAAAAAATTACCATGGCATGTATGTGCCATGTCATGACCCCATGCCAAGTTTCATGAATTTTAGGCGAGTTTTGGATTTATGGGAATTTAAAAATCAAGATTCTCAATGTTTGCGGCCGAGCCACAATGCCGAGATGTTTGAAATTCATTCCCACTTCTTGCATGGGATCTAAACATGCACCCAAGGACACATATATGATTTTTCAACCCATTTTGGTGCATTGGAGCATGTGCTTGCAATTCCAATTTGAATTATGCACATTAAATGCCTATTAACTCAATTAATGTATAAAAAAGGCCAAATAAACCCTGAATAATTCCATATTTTAACACGACACTCCTATAGTTGCATGTTCACTGCAGATAAATGTTCTACCAATTCAAACACTATCCTTTGCCGATGTAACCCCATTTTGTCTTTCAAATCAAAATGAAAATCAAGTACACCACAGACAGTTTATTAGCAAGAATCATGTGCGATGCAGTATAAAATATCTTGGGGCACCATCATATATGGATTACGCCGGAAGCTTCGTCGGCTACAGTCCACCGCCGGTGCATCAACACACTTGCTCCCCAATCCCATTTTACTATTCAATCGCCGCCGGTGAAAGATGGGGACGTGGATTCGCGTCGTGAGGGCAAATTCGGCGGCCCACTCCGCCCCAAGCGCGGCCGCATCTGCCATGAGCGCACTCACGACCTCCATGAGCGTGGCCGCAATATCCGATAGGGCGGCTGCAACAGCCGAAAGGATAGCTGCTGCAGTTGAGATGGCGGCAGCAACATCTGTGATGGGGTTAGCAAATGGCAAGAACGGCACAGCAGATGCCGTTCCTCGGTGGCCGTCATAGCCCTGATGGAGGCTGCCCACGTCCATGTCGAGGCCTCCCACGCCCAGCTCGTGTCGGTCACCGCAAAAATCACAACGGCCTTCTCCGACACCGGTCGGCAACCCACGTCTGAAGAGTTGGCAATCGCCGAGAGCGCTCGAGCAGCCGTCCGTTCGTCGGCGGCCACCCTAGCCAAGATGGAGGCCATCCACGCCCGGACCGCGGCCGCCCACGCCCGGCTCGTGGTGGCCTTTTCCAAAGAGATGGCGGACGCAGATGGCAAGATGCTTGCCGAGTATGTGGCGATGGATGCCATGGAGCCCCTTCCCCAGGAGGTCGTCGAGCGTGAGCTGGACATGGAGGAGGCGACAGAGATCGACAAGCGCCAGGCGAAATATTAGTCTTTGTTTAGAGTGTTGGTCTTTTGTTGGAGTAATGTTTAGGTCAACCAACTCCGTTTAATTGCTGAAATTGCTCAATTAAATAAGTGCGGGTTGTGTGCTATAGGCTCTTTTGTGTACCCAAACTAGCAAGTGATGTTAAATTATGCAATGACAAGGATGACCATTGTAACCAGGGAATTTCGGACCAAAATTTGCACGTTCAAAATCATCACACACAGGGTAAGCTATAGGAATCATTTGTGATGTTCAGATATCGCACACAGTACTGAATAAGGGACCGTGTCCGATGACACTTTACGCGCCAATTTTTCGCTGCACCGAGCGAAATTTTTTGGCAACTGCAGAAATATCTACCTCCCCCCTCCTCCTGACCAAAAGCCACATTTCCCCTGTTTCCTCCTTCCTTTCCAAGTTCAAACCTTCACTGCTTGCTTGCAGCACCGCCTCCTCACCGGCGACGCTCCTTCCTGCTGCTCGGCCTTGTCGATCTAGTTAGGTAATCCACCCCAGCCCCCATCCTACTCCTCCTTATCCATCCCACAGGCCCCGACCGCCGACGCAACACCTTCCACCCAAATCACCACCCCATCCTCCAAATAAGCACCGCCCAAAGCCATGGTGCACATAGTATAGCCAAGAGCTCAAGGAGCATCTGGCAGCGGAGACGCAAATCGCGGCCGCACGCGCGGATGAGGTCGCGATGGCTGCCATGCTTGCCAACCCCCAGATCTTGGAGTAGCACCTCGTCGTCGAGGCTACCGTCGACGCCTCACACGCGGTCGCCGCCACACGGTTGGCTGCTTTAAACGACAGTTCATGGTGTTTTCTCGAAACCACCGTCGGTGCCTTCGATGAAGACTACGAGGTGTTTTCTCAGCGTGGCCATTCTTACCTCGACTCCAGAGCCAGCAGGTTGGTGCCCGGAGCGGCTCAGGTGACTCACCACTATGAGGAGGGCACCCATGATGTGGAGGCCTTGCCCTCTTCCAAGTTTAAGGAGCCCATCGTCAACGATATCTCCGACAATGAGGAGTAGCTTATTTTTTTTAGCTTACTATAAGGACCTATGTTCAGCTAGCTATGTCGGTTAAGCATGTTCGGATTACCTGTTGCATGTGCTGCTCTTGCCTTTCCTTTAGAAATTCTAGTGAATTGTCCTATGTAATGTTACTATGCAATCTGATCTTCTAGTATATATGTTCTATATATTGTGCAATGTGGTGCTCAGTTAAATGTTTGGTTCATTTGTTGTGATGTCCAGTTAACTGTTTGGTTCAATTCTGTAATGTGGTGTTCAATTCTTGTGGGTACAATTTTGTATTGTTATGCATGGGAGAAATAAATCGATTTGGCTGTACTAAATACATGAGAAACATATACAATTGATATATTTCCAAGTTGTTAAGCATGCTTGGTTTGGTTAACTATCTGATCTTCTAGTATGTTCTATTGTGCAATGTGGTGCTCAGTTAACTGTTTGGTTCATTTGTTGTGGTGTTTAGTTAACTGTTTGGTTCAATTCTGCAATGTGATGTTCAATTGTTGTGGGTACAATTTTGTATTGTTATGCATGTGAGAAATAAATCGAATTTGGCTATACTAAATACATGAGAAACATATACAATTGCTATATTTCCTAGCTCTTAAGCATGCTTGGTTTGGATAACTGGCTTTTCCATGTGGCACGAATTAATCTGTTGGATCTGCAATGTGTTTATTTTTCATCAACATATTTTACTAATAGTATGCCAACTCTCACTTAACCTGATCAATAACTACCTTATATGTGTTGCAGGGAAACAATGGGAGACACTGAGGTTTACCGTCGAGGTTTGCACATGCATGGTCCTTTGGCTAATAGCACATTATTGTGCAATTGCACGAACCATTCTAATATTTTAGTTTTTAACAATTTGGTCTTGCACATGTAGGTCCTGCTGTCAGAGGTTTAGACCCACTGTTCGACCCATTTTGCATATGGGGAAATGAGATGTCCATGAATATCAATCAAGTCAAGAAACTTAGAAAGATTGTTAGGATAAAGAAACTAGAGACGAAAAACAACAAAATCTTTGTCTACACAATTAAGAAGACATCAGTCAACGACAGGATGGTATTAACTCTTGTACCTTGTTTTTTATTCCTTTGCGCCATTTCAAAATTTAGAGAAGATATTTATGCATATCTTTGTTTTCAGTCCTTTCCAAAGCAGTTTACCGATGATTACCTCTCAAACCACTTGTATGGTCAAGAGGCGAGGAAGTTATTCATGCAACACCCATGGTACAGTATTGAAATCTTCCTCAAGAGGACGAAGGATGGGCAGTCAATCATCCACAGGCACTGGCCTAAAGTTGTAAGGACCTTCAACATCATTGAAGGCTCAATATTCGCCTTCCGCTTCAGCAGTTTTCCAGATGAGATTCATCTGTCTATTTACCGTCTATGATGCTACTTTCCAAAGGTTTTAGATGTTGCATGTGAAACTTGGTGCTGTTGTGTAATGGGGTAGCTAGTTATATGCCTATATGGTGTAACTGAGTGCTGAAGCTATACGATGTTGTACTCTGATGTAATTCAATTATGAAATCCTGGTTGCCGTGTGTTTGATATGGAATGTCAATTTGATTACTAAATGGATTATAAATAGGGATTTTTATTTTTGTGCCCTCGGTTGCTTAGTACTACTCAGTTTCCCCCCACCCAACTAACGTCCCTCACTTTTCCCCTCCACTACTCGCCCGACACTCAAAGATGCCCAAAAAGAGCGTTTCCATTGGGTCAATGTAGTTGACCGTTACCTGGCGCATATACTGACGCGTGGGACACCCAGGACCCACCTGTCAGTGTCTAGTATATTAGGGAAAAATAGTGGAATATTCTGACGCTTGGGACACCGCAGGACCCACATGTCAGTGTATGGTTTATTTGCAAAATAAGGGTGGAATATAATGCCTCCCGTGGGGGTCGAACTCGGGACCAACGCTTGATTATGCATCGTGCTAGCCATTTCAGTTGTGTCCGTCTGTTTGCTTATGGGCAGAGCCGGGGCTATTTGACCTGATATTTTCTACGTTAGAGAAGGGCCCATGAGTCAGTGACATTGGAAAGATAGAACGCGGCGGTGTTTATGTTACAGAAGGGCCCACGAATGAGTGACACTCGAAAGATAGAACGCGGTGGTGTAAAACACATCAGATTCAGAGATTCGGATAAGCTTAATAACCACACTCTTAGATTTGTTCAACGCTTAACAGAGCGAACTGACATAGTGACACTACACTAATACGATATTTTAACAGGGGCAACATAAGATGGCCGGCCAGTGGCGACAGCGACACCAGATGGATGGCTACTTGTCTTCATCATCCGAAAGGACGATGGTGCCGTCGTCGTCATTGTGGTCTTCGTCGTCGGAGGAGGATAGGATGATGACGTCCGGTCCCTCACCTTCCGCCTCGATGGCGGCCGCTGCACGCAGAGTCGCCGCCCTCCTCTGCTCTCGAGCTGCGGCCTCTTCTTCAGTCGCCCGGCGCCTAACAGCCTCTGCCTGTGCCGTGGACAGAGATGTGGCAAGCACCGCCTGGTCGAGCTGCTGTTGCGCCGCACGCAGGGACTCCTCGGCCTAGGCAGTGAGCACGGCAGCATCGTACACAGGAGCCGGTATGTCTTCCTCGGCATCATCTTCCACGCAATGGATGTCGAGGTGCTCCTGCATCGCCTCGAAGGCTACCTCCTCGGCGTCCTCCTCCTCAAACTCCCTACTGTTACGAGACAGCTCAGATGGCGTGAGCTCGAGCTCGGAGTAGTTGGAGTTGGAGCCCGAGCCCACCAATGAAGCGTCGTAGTTGGAGCTAGCGCCAGGGTTGGAGCCCATGCCGGAGTTGGAGCCACCGTCGGTGCCGGGCACTGGCGCCCAGGGGCAAAGACCTCCCATGGAGATCCTTGATGTCTGTCGCTGCCTCACCATGGCGGCTGAAGTAGATTTGGATTGCGCGGCGCGTGGATGCAATGGAGTGAAAAGCGTCGGTGGAACGATGCCGGACGCCAGTATTTAATCAGGGGAGTGCGGGGAGTGAGGTGTCGGTGGCGGGAGATTGTTTTCGTGGCATCTAGAATTGGCGGGACTGCCCGGTTTTGGGAAGGGCGGGGGTGGTGGCAGTAGGGCACTGCCGCGTGGCTCTGCCCTCTTGATGGCAGGCATACAGGTGGCGGCGGAGCAGAGAGAGCTGCAACTTTTGCAAAAGACCCCTTGTTGACCGAACAGTATATAACCAGAGGCCAGATAGACCGGTTACTTTTCAATAGCCCCCTAGTTGTGAAGTAAGTGCCTGAAATATGTTATAAAATTGGGTCTTGCCATTTTTCATCCAAAGTAGACCACATTGGATGCTCACTGCCCAAGTTTCATGAATTATCTAGTTTTATTTCTATATTTCATCCATTTACTGAATTTCTAGAGATTTATCAGAACTTGGTCAAATTTGAACTACAAGTGTCATGTATCTTGGTCCTGAAAATTGGCAAAAATCATGTTTAGCTTTTGAATTGGTGGTGTAGGCACTGGGCACAACCAAAGTTGAAATTCCCAACCATTTGGTAGGATTGGTCAACCTTGCAAGTTTGACCACATTCAATGAAAATGAAAAAAGCCTCAAAAATGAAATCCTTGTGCATGGAGCCCTTTTGTGTGAACAGGTTACTAGGAAAAATCATAGATTTGCAATACCACAAGTTTGAAAAAAACTTCACAAAATGGCCTATCTACTATGAATTTGTAAGGATTTCAAGGCATGTGCCCATGGTCATGGCCAAATCCATGGCATAGTTCATAATAACATGTCCAAATTTGGCACAACCATGGGTGTTACCATTGTGGACAATGTTTGCGTAGCAATTATAATTTTTTATGGAATAAAAACTTATTTTTCCATTTTGCAAGTGCCAGAAATGACTTTTTTTGTGAAGTAAGTGCCTGAAATAAGTTATAAAATTGGATCTTGCCATTTTTTATCCAAAGTAGACCACATTGGATGCACACTGCCCAAGTTTCATGAATTATCTAGTTTTATTTCTATATTTCATCCATTTACTGAATTTCTAGAGATTTATCAAAACTTGCTCAAATTTGTACTACAAGTGTCATGTATCTTGGTCCTGAAAATTGGCAAAAATCATGTTTAGCTTTTGAATTGGTGGTGTAGGCACTGGGCACAACCAAAGTTGAAATTCTCAACCATCTGGTAGGATTGGTCAACCTTGCCAGTTTGACCACATTTAAAAAAAAACAAAGACAATGAAAAAAGCCTCAAAAAATGAAATCCTTGTGCATGGAGCCCTTTTGTGTGAACTAGTTACTGGGAAAAATCATAGACTTGCAATACCACAAGTTTGAAAAAAAAACCTTCACAAAATGGCCTATCTACTATGAACTTGTATGGATTTCAAGGCATGTGCCCATGGTCATGGCCAAATCAATGGCATAGTTCATAATAACATGGCCAAATTTGGCACAACCATGGGTGTTACCATTGTGGACAATGTTTGTGTAGCAATTATAATTTTTTTTGGAATAAAAACTTATTTTTTTCATTTTTTAAGTGCCAGAAATGACTTTTTTTTGTGAAGTAAGTGCCTGAAATAAGTTATAAAATTGGGTCTTGCCATTTTTTATCCAAAGTAGACCACATTGGATGCACGCTGCCCAAGTTTCATGAATTATCTAGTTTTATTTCTATATTTCATCCATTTACTGAATTTCTAGAGATTTATCAAAACTTGCTCAAATTTGTACTACAAGTGTCATGTATCTTGGTCCTGAAAATTGGCAAAAATCATGTTTAGCTTTTGAATTGGTGGTGTAGGCACTGGGCACAACCAAAGTTGAAATTCTCAACCATCTGGTAGGATTGGTCAACCTTGCCAGTTTGACCACATTTAAAAAAAAACAAAGACAATGAAAAAAGCCTCAAAAAATGAAATCCTTGTGCATGGAGCCCTTTTGTGTGAACTAGTTACTGGGAAAAATTATAGACTTGCAATACCACAAGTTTGAAAAAAAAAACCTTCACAAAATGGCCTATCTACTATGAACTTGTATGGATTTCAAGGCATGTGCCCATGGTCATGGCCAAATCAATGGCATAGTTCATAATAACATGGCCAAATTTGGCACAACCATGGGTGTTACCATTGTGGACAATGTTTGTGTAGCAATTATAATTTTTTTTGGAATAAAAACTTATTTTTTTTCATTTTTTAAGTGCCAGAAATGACTTTTTTTTGTGAAGTAAGTGCCTGAAATAAGTTATAAAATTGGGTCTTGCCATTTTTTATCCAAAGTAGACCACATTGGATGCACACTGCCCAAGTTTCATGAATTATCTAGTTTTATTTCTATATTTCATCCATTTACTGAATTTCTAGAGATTTATCAAAACTTGCTCAAATTTGTACTACAAGTGTCATGTATCTTGGTCCTAAAAATTGGCAAAAATCATGTTTAGCTTTTGAATTGGTGGTGTAGGCACTGGGCACAACCAAAGTTGAAATTCTCAACCATCTGGTAGAATTGGTCAACCTTGCCAGTTTGACCACATTTAAAAAAACAAAGACAATGAAAAAAGCCTCAAAAAATGAAATCCTTGTGCATGGAGCCCTTTTGTGTGAAATAGTTACTGGGAAAAATCATAGACTTGTAATACCACAAGTTTGAAAAAAACTTTCACAAAATGGCCTTACTATGAACTTGTATGGATTTCAAGGCATGTGCCCATGGTCATGGCCAAATCCATGGCATAGTTCATAATAACATATCCAAATTTGGCACAACCATGGGTGTTACCATTGTGGACAATGTTTGCATAACAATTCTATATTTTTTGGAATAAAAACTTATTTTACCATTTTTCAAGTGCGAGAAGTGACATTTTTTGTGAAGTAAGTGCCTCAAATAAGTTATAAAATTGGGTCTTTCCATTTTTCATCCAAAGTAGACCACATTGCATGCACACTACCCAAGTTACATGAATTATCTAGTTTTATTTCTATATTTCATCCATTTACTGAATTTCTAGAGATTTATCAGAACTTGCTCAAATTTGAACTACAAGTGTCATGTATCTTGGTCCTGAAAATTGGCAAAAATCATGTTTAGCTTTTGAATTGGTGGTGTAGGCACTGGGCACAACCAAAGTTGAAATTCCCAACCATCTGGTAGGATTGGCCAACCTTGCAAGTTTGACCACATTTTGGAAAAAATCAAAGAAAATGAAAAAAGCCTCAAAAAATGTAATCCTTGTGCATGGAGCCCTTTTATGTGAAGTAGTCACTGGGAAAAATCATAGACTTGCAATACCACAAGTTTGAAAAAAAACTTCACAAATGAAATCCTTGTGCATGGAGCCCATTTTAAGTAAGTTTTGCATGCTGCTGTTTTTGGTAAGTTTTGCATGTTCCTATTTTAGGTAAGTTTTGCATGTTCTTGCTATTTTAGATAAGTTTTGCATGATGCACACATGCAAAAACCCTCTGAACGTAACAAAATCCAAAATGTAACATACACCAATTGATTAAGCACATTCAAATAACATAACTGTTTTCACTTAACGATGGGCATCCACATGTCAGATCCTCATCACTTGTCAGAAGGGGGTTGGAGACGCTTAAGATGGCGAGCCACATGCCGGTGGGAGCGTTGAGCATTCTGCTCAAACTGAGCTGAGAGCTCATACTCCTCCACCACAATTGGGGCAGTCTTGCAGCCCAGCTTCGCCTCCAAGCTGAGCAGCGATACATTCTCCCCGACATCAGCATCGAACAACTCCTGATCATCCATCTCATCATCCTCGTCATCCATTGCAATCATCAGATTCATGTCTACCGGCGAAGGATGAGCGATGATCTCCATACCCCCCTGATAGCCCATGTCTTCTGCATCCTCCTCCTGCTCCTGCTCCTGCTCCTCGTCAGAATCCTCCTCCTGCTCCTGCTCCTGCTCCTCGTCAGAATCCTCTTCCTCCTCCTCGTCAGAAACTTCTTCCTCCTGCTCCTTGTCAGCATCGTCTTCCTCCTCCTCATCATCATCTAAATCCTCCTCCTTTGTTTCCTCGCCGACGACGTCGATAATGCGCAAGTTCGCCGGCCCTTCCGGCTCTGGATTCGGCGACGAGAGGCGGGAGCGGTACTCCATCGCCTCTGCCATTTCCCAGAGGAGAATCTCCATTGTGATTGCCCCCTTTTCTTCAGGAAGCATACGCTTTAGTTCATCTGCTGTCACTTCCAAGGTCAGGCCCAGCGAGTGCAACTCGAGAGATTTCACGCTCGGAAACCAGGAGCATATTTCCTTGCACTTGGCCAGCAACTGCTCGTCTCCAGCGCAAAATTCTTCCATCGCCCTCTTCCATCTAGGTAGAGCTAATAATCAATCAAAGAAAAAATTTGCAAATCAAAATTTTAAAAATGAAAGTGATTATAAGGATCAAAATTACCACAGAATCTAAAATGGGCTCCTATGAACGGATCCTAATTTCTAGGGTTTTCTTTTTTTCACACTAGCTGCCACTATCACGAATCCAATCCTAAATAAATGTCAATACTGTTTGAAAATTGGAGCAACTCAACGAACAACAATTAAATTGCCCATTCAATCGACTAATCCTAATTGCTAGGGTTTTGATTAGAAACGCACCTGTCGCCCAACTATATCGGATGGTTCCTGACGACTGTGATGTATCACCATGTCGCTTCGCCATCAGAGCTCAGGCGGACGGTCGGAGTGGGTGGCGAGGCTGCTAGGGCACGGCGGCGGCGGGACTGCAACGGGAATGGCGGCGGCGGCTGGGTGGGGATGCGGCTACTCGCTCGGGGTCGGGCTATTTTAGGCAAAAGAAAGCGATAGCTCACCGAGCCCAGGTCCCACTTGTCATAAGCGGTCACGGAAAAGGCCCACCTGCCATTCACGGCCGACACGTCCAAAGAACTGAGGCCCCACACGTCAGTAACTAAGCAGGTAACGGTCAACTACATTGACACGACGGCAAGACTCTGTTTGGGCTTTTGTGAGAATGGGCCGAGTGGTGGAGGGCAAAAGTGAGGAAAGTTAGATGCTATGGGCAAAACTGAGCACAACTATGGAAGGAGGGGCACAAAAATAGAAACCCCTTATAAATAATAGGCCAATTAGCCTGCTTATTGGGTTTTTCTATTGCAGACGGTGTTGATGTAGTGAACTTTGGGTGTTCACACCCTGACTACATGTAGACGGTAGCAGCTTCCGCACCGAGAAGGGTTTGGCGGAACATGAACACATATCCAAGTTGTGCACAAGACTGTGAACAAGACCTCCAGGCAGGTCATCGAGAAGTACTAAGGAAGTACTGAAGATCAAGACTTATGTTGCCGGCAAGCTCCAAGCCGGCAAACTTCAGGACGGCAAGCGCAAGACCGGCAAGATCCCTCCACCGCTCCACCTCAGTGACCTGTCAGGGTCTTGCCGACAGGTGGCAGGCGCGCAGCTGGTTAGGTGAAGTTTGTCGGGGCACGTGGCAGTTCGCCGCCTGAAGATCAAATTTATTGACACCTATCCAAAAGACGTGTCACGATAATAGAAGGTAGCTGGGCTGACGGCACAGGTGGAGCGGTGCTCCCTTGCCGGCATTCATCCTAGCATGACACCTGACGGCACATTTATTGCTTTTGTCCTATACTGTCGGGGTTAGGTATGATAGAACTGTAGCCACTATTTACCCTCTATAATTACCATTTTGCCACTGTGGTAGCCCCTTTTGTCTATAAAAGGAGGCCCATGGCTACCTTTACAAGGGTCGAAACCCTGCCCAATTGTAGTAGCTTAGCAGCACCTCCCGAGTTCCTTGCCGGCAAGGTCGCAATTTCTGTACATTGGGCACTCACATACATAATTCCACCAAAGCAGGAGTAGGGTTTTACACTTCACAGCGGCCCGAACCTAGGTAAATGCTCGTGTGATCTGCGGTTGTTTTTGCTCTTCGTGTGCTGCGGGCCCGTAGCCGAACGTAGAAGGGGCGATGGCCCCATACATTGTCGTACGCCGACATCTTTGGCGTGCCCGGCAGGGGCTCTGCGCAAGTGAACCTGCATCAGGCGCGTCGCCAGCAACATCATCTTCTTCATCACCACTGATCATGGCACCCAAGAAGGCCAAGGGCGCTGGTGCTCCGTCTACCTCCAAAGCACCGTCACACACGCGCACCGGAGATGGAGGCGGAGGCGGCCAAGCTTCACACTCTCGCACCGAAGACAAAGGCGGGGGTGGAGGTGGCCAGCTTCCTCGTCGTTGTGGTGATCCCAGTCACCACACCGACGGCAAGAAGAGCGCGGCTAGTCTCAACGGGAAGGCAAAGGTGGCGTCTCAAGACGCCACAGCGAAAGACGCGCCGAGGTGTTCAAAAGATGGACAAGATCCGCCGCGTCCCGAACACGCGCCGAGGACGTCGCGCGATGAGCGCGACCCGCCACGTCGTGATTCTACAGCATGCCAGTCACAGAAATTCCAAGATCCGCCACGTCGCAATGTGGATAGCTCCGGCTGTCGCTGTGAGCATGTGTCCGAACATCCATCGCATGACGGTCAACAGGTTCCACCACCGGAGCGGGACAGAGTTCCTCTTGGCTCAGCTAGGAGTCATGAGCCATCTCGCACCGCTGGTGGCCATGCAGTTCCTACTCAGGAATGGGGCAGAGCTCCTCCTGGTCCAACCAAGAGTCATGAGCCGTCCCACGCGTCCTTGCCATACATTGCGTGCACGTCAGCCGAAGCAATGGCGCAAGCCCAGCTACTGCTCAACTTCCCTCCAACAGCTCACCAGATGGATGAGTGGTGTGCCACCATCCAGAGCCTTCTCGCGCTTGCCGACAATGGCAGTTCTCATCAAGGGGAGCCTTCACGGCGACCGCAGACGGAGACAGCGCGGGGAGCCGGAGAGCGGGCCAGAGGACCAGCACCAACGGGGGCATAGACGGTGCAGTCCCCGCAGCACACACCGCGTCAAGACCGGCGCACTGAGGATCGAGATGAGGTGTCCATGGCCTCGTCTGATCCATGGAGTCAGCAAGACTAGCGCCAAGTCTTGTGAGACTGACAAGGAGAAGACGCTCACGTAAGGATAGAGCGGCGCCTAGAGGCTCGCCGCCAATCTGACGCGCGTGCAGGACCAGAGGCAACCTTGCCGGCATTTGGGTATGTTACAGCCTTGCCTTATGACACGGGCTGTCCAGCATTTACCCATGAGCTCCCTCAAGTTCGCTGGCTGTCCTTCCACAGTTTCAAGCCAGATATACCCGACAAGTATGACGGCAAGGTCAACCCGTCGGAGTTTCTTAGTGTCTACACCGTAGATATCCAAGCTGCTGGTGGTAGAGACGAGAAGGTACTCCCCAACTGGTTTCCATTAGCGCTTAAGCCTAACCTGAGATCTTAATTGATGAACTTGCCGGAGGGCTCAATCTCATCGTGGGCGGATTTGTGTCATCAGTTTGTCGGTGCGTTCTAGGGTGGCCACAAGCCTACTGGAATGCCCAGCAATCTGCATGTGCTTCCACAAAATCCCGATGAGCCCCTTCATAAGTACATCCAGAGGTTCAGCAGGGTGCACCACAACATCCCTGATGTGCATCCCGCTGCGGTGGTTACTGCCTTTCACAACAACGTGCACAACCGCAGGATACGTCAGAAGATGAACATCAAGCAGGCAAAAGACGTCGCCGAGTTGTACGCTCTTGCCGACAAGTGTGCACGTGCTGAGGAAGGGAGGCGACTTCCCAGAGAGGACGCAACTATCACTGCTCCGGACTCTGGCGATGATGAGGTGTCCACTCTAAAGAAAAAGGGACAGAAGCGCAACCGCAAGCACAAGGGCAAAGCTGTGATGGCAGTCGAAGGCTCTGCCGGCAAGAAGCCCAAGACGAGGATGCCGGCAAGGAAGTTGCCACCTGCACCTGTGGTCATGTGGCTGTTGGAGAGAAGCCTGATGGCCTATACTGCAAGATTCACCGCACTGCTGGTCATGATCTCCATGAGTGCCGCCAAGTAGAGCATCTAGCTGAGAAGCAGAAGCAAGAATATGAGAAGAGTGACAAGGAGAAAGGCCAGGACGGTGCTGGTGGTGCCGGCAAGAAAAACCATGGTGCCTGTGGGGGCCGCTGCGGCAAAG
The DNA here is from genome assembly GCA_039707655.1 of Elymus sibiricus. Lineage (NCBI taxonomy): Eukaryota > Viridiplantae > Streptophyta > Magnoliopsida > Poales > Poaceae > Elymus > Elymus sibiricus. The sequence goes on along the minus strand of CM077674.1, from coordinate 160,600,666 downwards.
CCGGGAAGCAGAAAGAGAGGCCCGCTCGTGGCCGAGACAAGAAAGAAGGTGAAGAAGAGCAAGATGATGACGATGAAGAGTCTGACAGAGGATTCCAGAATGTTGTGGATTGTATGTGCATTGACAGATGTACATCTTTGCACTCCTCTCACCGCCAACTCAAGCAATGGGGTCGTGAAATCAATGCAGCCGAGCCGGCAGTTGAGACACTGAAACCTTTGAAGTGGTTTGACACTCCTATCATCTTTGATACCGAAGACCACCCAGATCATACGACTGGTGTTGGTTTCTTTCCTTTGTTGGTTTCACCAACGATTCGTAACATTAAGGTGTCTAAGATGTTGGTTGACGGTGGTGCTGGTCTGAACTTGATCTCCCCTGCAGTGATCAAGAAAATGCAGATTCCTGATGAGGACCTCCGAGAAACGGGAACGTTTCAAGGAGTGAACCCGGGAAGGACCAAGCCCAAGGGACAGATTACCCTGTCGGTCACTTTCGGCAATTCACTGAACTACAGAACCGAGAAGATAGTCTTCGACGTCGTCAAGTTGCCACTGCCCTACAACGAAATACTTGGTCGCCCTGCTCTGGCCAAATTCATGGCGGCATCCCACTATTCCTACAACACTTTGAAGATGCCAGGGCCCATGGAGGTGATCACAGTTTGTTCCGACAAGAAGGATGCAGTGATCTATGCCGATAAGTTGTACCGGGAAGCAGTTGCAGCATCTGCCGGCAAGGCACTTGATCCTGCCGACAAGGTTCCCGGGGGGCAGACACAGAAGAAACCTGATGAAACTGGCAAGACCTCTGGGAAGCACACTGCAGAGTGCAGCACGCCCGTTGAGGAAGCAGAAACCTCTGCCGGTAAGAGCAAGAAGGCCACCAGAGCTGCTGCACCTACAACCAAGCAGATTCCCACAAAGGAGGATGGGACAAGCACTTTCACCATAAGTGCCACCCTTGACGGCAAATAGGAAAGCGCGCTCGTCACTTTCCTGCGGGCGAATGTCGATGTGTTTGCATGGCAAGCATCTGAAATCCCTGGTGTTCCCAGGGAAGTGATTGAGCACCACCTTGTTGTCTGTCCTAATGCGGGACCCGTCAAGCAGAAGGTCAGGAAGCAAGCTTTGGAACACCAAGAGTTCATAGCCCAAGAAATCCAAAAACTAGAAGCTGCAGGTCTGGTCAGAGGAGTGCTTCATCCAACATGGTTGGCCAATCCAGTGGTAGTTCGCAAGGCTAATGGGAAATGGAGGCTTTGTATTGACTTCACTGATATCAATAAAGCTTGTCCCAAAGACCCATTTCCCTTGCCACGAATTGGCCAGATTGTCAACTGCACTGCCGGCTGTGATCTTCAGTCTTTCCTTGATGCCTACTCTGTGTATCATCAGATCTTCATGGCTCGGGAAGATGAGGAGAAAACCGCATTCATCACTCCATGTGGCACATACTGCTTTGTGCGTATGCCTTTCGGATTAAAGAGTGCCGGTGCGACATTCCAGAGAGCACTACCGATTGGTTTTGCTCCACAATTGTACAGAAATGTAGAAGCATACATGGATGACATTGTGGTCAAAACCAAGTGCCGATCAATACTTATTCAAAATTTAGAAGAGACATTTGCGAATTTGCACAAGATCAACTTGAAGCTCAATCCCGAGAAGTGTGTGTTCGGTGTTCCATCCGGCAAGCTTCTCGGTTTCATTGTATCTCAGCGTGGAATTGAAGCAAACCCCGACAAAATCAAAGCGATTGAGCAAGTTCAGGCACCGAAACGCGTCAAGGACGTACGGCGTCTTGCCGACTGTGTTGCTGCTCTAAGCAGGTTTATCTCCAAGTCAAGCGAGCACACCTTGCCCTTTTTCAAAATCTTGAAAAAGGCAGGTTCTATGAAATGGACCCCGAAAGTGGAGGCCGCACTCCAAAACTTGAAGAAATACTTGTCCTCTCCGCTAGTGCTAGTTGCGCCTAAACCACAAGAGCGGCTGCTGCTATACTTGGCAGCTACCAATCAAGTGGTAAGTGTTGCACTAGTTGCTGAAAGGGAGGCAGAAGAAGAAGAGTCAGCAGCAGCAGAACCAAGTGCCGACAAGCTTGAATAAGTGCAAGCAAATGAATAAGAACAGCAGCAAGATGTGCCGAAGAAGAAAATGGTGCAGCACCCAGTTTATTTTGTGAGTTCCTTGTTACAAGGAGCTAGTCAAGATGTTCTGGAGTGTAGAAATTGCTTTTTGGCCTCCTCATGGCCTCCCGCAAGCTGCGCCATTATTTTCAGGCACATCCAGTCACCGTCGTCACTTCCTTTCCGTTGAAGCGCATCTTGAGAAATCCAGAAGCCACCGGCAGGATAGTGGAGTGGGCATTGGAGCTATCAAGCTTTGATTTGTCGTTTGAAAGCACGTCAACAATTCAGAGCAGAGCCTTGGCGGAATTCATTGCAGAATGGACCCCAACGCCAGATGAAGAAATACTAGAAACTTCTCTTCCTGGCATGGAAGATACAAATGAATGGGTAATGTACTTTGACGGTGCCTTTTCACTTCAAGGCGCTGGTGCCGGCGTGCTGCTTGTCGCACCCACTGGAAAGCACCTCAAGTATGTTATCCAGATGCATTTTCCTAGGGAGAAGGCCACTAACAACACTGCTGAGTACGAGGGATTGCTTGCCGGTCTCCGGATCATAGTTGACCCTGGTATCAGAAAATTGATCATCAGAGATGACTCGCAGCTTGTTGTTAGGCAAGTTAACAAGAATTATCAGAGCCCATTGATGGAAGCATATGTTGATGAGGTAAGGAAGTTGGAGCAACACTTTGATGGTCTGCCGATGGAACACATTGCTCGTGCCTAGAATGACATTGCCAATGAACTGTCAAAGTGTGCCGCCAAAAGATTACCTGTGGAACTAGGAACTTTTGTGCAACAACTCACTCAACCCTCAGTAACACCATCAACACGGCCAATGAAGAGGCGAAAAACTAATACCGGCAACTACTTTTCGGCAGAGCCACCAGTAGCCGCTGAGAAGCCAGATGCCGGCAACAAGTCAACTCTTGTTGGCGAGTAGCAGGCTCTGGCAGGACCAGAGGTCCTTGCAGTCGAGACGAGCGCTCCGGCAGAAGAAGAACAGTCATTGGTCCTTGTCGTCGAGCCACAAGCTCCACATGGGCGCAGTAGATTGTCCAGTACCTTCAAACAGGCGAACTTCTCGATGATCAAGAAGAAACTGAAAGAGTAGCTCGACATTCAAGTATGTATCAGTTTGTTGACAGCATTCTATACAGAAAGAGACCAAATGGGGTGAAATTGAAGTGCATTTCCCGGGAAGATGGACAAGAGCTGCAGGCACAGATACATGGAGGAGTGTGTGGTTCTCATATTGGATCACGCACGCTTGTCGGCAAGGCCTTTCGACAAGGAGTCTATTGGACGACAGCCTCCAAGATGTAGAGGCATTGGTAACCACATGTGAAGCATGCCAGTTCCATGCCAGGAACAAACACCAACCAGCTCAAGCTCTCCAAACTATTCCTCTCTCCTGGCCCTTCGCGGTCTGGGGGCTGGACATCCTCGGCCCTTTCCCCCGTGCAACTGGGGGCTTTGAGTTCTTGTACGTTGCAATCGACAAGTTCACAAAGTGGCCTGAGGTAGAGCCGACGAGGAAGGTGACGACACAGTCAGCTATCAAGTTCTTCAAGGGATTGGTTGCTCGTTTTGGCATACCCAACACGATTATCACCAACAATGGAACCCAATTCATGAGTCACGCCTTCACGTCATACTGTCAAGAGCTTGACAGCAGGATTTGCTACACCTCTGTTGCTCACCCGAGAAGCAACGGACATGCGGAAAGAGCCAATGCTGAAGTGCTGCGAGGTCTCAAGACCAAAACTTTTGAGAAGCTGCACAATTGTGGAAGGTGCTGGGTGGAAGAGTTGCCGGCAGTTCTTTGGTCACTCAGGACGACACCAAATCGAGCAACCGGCCAGACACCCTTCTCCCTTGTTTACAGTGCAGAGGCGGTGCTCCCCACAGAACTCACATACGGATCTCCTCGAGTCCAAGCTTTTGATGAAGCAGATCAGGAAAAGAGAAGACATGATGATGTCATGCTCTTGGAAGAGGACCGTTTTCGGCTGTTGTACGTGCTACACTATACCGGCAAGCTTTGTGCCGCTACCATTGCCGCAAAGTTCATGCCAAGAAGCTTGAGGAAGGTGACCTTGTTCTTCGTCGGATCCAATCCATGAAGGGATCAAACAAGTTGACACCGAAGTGGGAAGGCCCTTACCGGGTAGTTCAAGTCACTAGACCTGGCTTGTCCGTCTAGAGACCGAAGATGACACTCCAGTGCAAAACTCACGGAATATTGAACATCTTCGCAAGTTCTACCCGTGAGGCGCAGTTGCTCTTTTGTACAAGTTGGCCATCAAGGCATGTAAACCTTTGTACATAGTCGGGCACAGAACCTGTGTGCAATGAAATAAAGCTAAGTGTTTCGCAACTTTGTTATGTGCATTCATGTTATGTATGTGAAATGCAAAAGTTGTGTTACATGTGTATTCCTTGTGTGAGATGATTAACGCGCCGTCAAGCGTTCTGCCTATTTTTTGTTTTCTTCTCTTTTTCTTAAGAGCAGAAAGGGCTCCTCCGCGTACAAGTTCCGGGGGGGAGTACTGGTGTAGACACCAATGACGTTCAAGTTATCATCAATCACAAGAAGTACAACAAAGAAAGCTAAGTTGCAAAACTTTGAAACAAATTTATTATTGTCCTGCTTTTTATCCTTGAACGATTTCTGTCTTTGTATGAAAAAACTGCATGCGAAGGAACCTTTTCGGGATTAGTTGCGCTCCTAGTTATGTCGAGTCTGCTCAATAACAAAGGCATCCGCACTAGAACCGGGAAGGTAACGGACCGAGAAGCAGCACTTTTGGTAAGCTGCTAAGGACCTATTCCTCAAGCGCTAACCGGCAAGGGTGTGCGCACCGGGAAGTTTTTCCGACAAGCGTAGGGTACAGAAAATACAAATGCAAAATTACACAAGGAGGGAGCATACGCTCATTTAGCATAAAAGTTATATTTTACAAAGCAACAAGGAAGGTTTAATTGAAGATAATCTATTTTCATTACATGTGCCATGTCAGTTGCAAGCATATGTGATGAGGTTAGTTCTTGAGCTTGCCGTGGATTCGGTCACATCTCTCGGTGGCTGTGTCGGCAATTGGCGTCACGATCTCCTTGTCGGCAGAAACATCGGTCCCTTCAGGAAGGCTTTTGAAGACTTTGGAGAGATCAACACCAGGATTGTGATGTACAACCTTGGTGAACATCCTCAAGATCACATTGCGTACAAGGATCCGTGCTTCGTCAGCAAATTTCTCCGCGTGGCCCTTGTGATGAGCATCTAGCGCCGCAAGAAGGCCCTCGAAGAAGCGAGTCAGCGTAGTGCTCACAGCCTGGTGCCTCAATAGAGGTTTCAAAAATGGAGAGTTTGGTCTGCAAGTCCAGCTTGGCGTCGGAGGCAGTTTTGAGTTCATTGCTCTTGGATGACAGCGAAGTCTGGAGCTCCGCCATTGTGTGAGTGGCCTTCTGCGCTGAGTCCTTGAGGGCAGTGATCTCCTGGCTCTTGGCGGCAAGATCTTCTTCAAGCTCTTTAATCTTGGACTTGAGGACCACCTTGGCGGCATTGGCAGTGTTGACGGCATTAAAGGCCTCCTTGAGCTTTCCAGCATGTTCAAGTGCTTGGGCTTGGAGGGCTTCTGTATGTGTCTGCTCAAGCTCCTAAGTGCGTTTGGCAAGGAGGGTTTGGATTTCCTCGTCTTTGGCGTGAAGTGTGGCAGCAAGTGCTTCTTCCCTAGCGACAAGCTCCACCTCATGAGAGTCGAGGGCAATCTTGCGCTTGGTCAGTGCACCGTCAACTATAGTAGCTTTCTTGGCGGCCTCCTACTGTGCCATATCAGCGGCAGCCTTCTCCAAGATGAAGGCTTCCCTCTCAGCGGCAAGCTGGGCTTGGCGGTTCTGGATGTCCTGGATCTTCTCGGCATGCCAGATACTTGCTTCCTCGGCCCTCTGCAAGAGTTCTTGTTCACCTCTTTTGACGAGCTGCTTGCGGAGTTGGAGTTTTTTCCAACGCCCGCTGAAGCACCATTGCGCTTCCTTGAAACCATGCTCCATGTCTTCAAAGAAGAAGTAATCGAAGGCATCATCCTCAAGGTTGCGGTCCTCGTCGGTGGCCCTAGAGGGAGGAACGACAAGTTCGTCGTCTACTTATTCAAGCGTGTGTGCTTCATGACCAGATGAGCTGGGGAGAGCGTCTCTCCACATCATACTCATAGCCCTCCAGGATCTGCGTGATGGAGTAGCTTCGGGCGCCGCTGGATGGTTGTCAGCGGTTGGTGCGGTGTCACTGGATGCTCCCATCTCCACGCCCACTGCAGCTGAAGTAGAAGCACTGCCGGCAACCCTGGCAGCCTCCTCAGCCGCACTTGCAGTTGCTCTTGCAGCCTCATCTGCAGCAACTTTGGCGGCCTCGTCAGCAGCAGTGTTGGCGGCTTCGTCTGCAGCGATTCTGGTGGTTTCTTCTACAACATTCTTAGCAATTGACTCCACATCTTCAGTGATCTCCCTCTCCTCTGGAGGGGTTGATTCTGTGAAGAGAGAGGAGAAAGATCAGGAAGAAGTTCAAATTCAATTCAAGAAATCAAACAAAAATGGCAGAAACAGAGAAACGCTTGAAGGAAAGTTGATTACCTGTATGTGTTTGTTGAGGAGGAATAATTTCTCCTCCGGCAATGTTTGTTGCCGTCGCTTGGCTTCCGGTAACATCGGTTGCCGGTATGTCCTTAGTACAGACATGCTCATCAATGATAATCCTTTCTGGCGAGCCACTCTTAGGAAAGGTGACTGTTGAAGGCGCTACTAAGGGGTCCGCTTCTTGGTGCTCTTCTTCATGGCGACCACCCTCCACCTCTCTGCCAGTCTCAACGGTGGGGGTGTCGGTGGTAGTACTTGCCGGTTGATTTGAGTGGCATCCTCCTGCTGGGGGATGGTCACAACAACATCCGTTGCTGACTCATCCTTCTCGGCGGTTTTCGCCCTTTTCCGGGACCTGTGCCTCAGAGGCGTCTCGTCCCTGCAAGATCAAAGACAAACAAGCCATCAGAACAATAATGGCAAATAATTAATGAAAATGATGAGTAGAGGAAAAGGCAATCACTTACTCCTCTTCATCCTCATCGGAAAGGCAGGAAAGATCCCAATATGCTTGGCTTCCGGAGTCAGGAGCCGATGCAGGAGGAGAAGGTGATCTGGCGCGCTTCGTTGCCGGAGAAGCTGGGGGTTGAGAAGTTCCCGCTTCCTCTACGGTTGGTGGAGTCTACTGCCGAGAAGAATGCCTTCGGGAAGCTTGCTGCTGGGAAGCTCGCTGCCGAGAAGGTTGCTGCCAAGATGTTCGGGCGCCGGTATCTGTGCTGGCAGCTTCAGTCCTTGTCAGTCCAGAGCTCGCTGGTCTCCTCTGGGCAGGCCTCCTTGAAGTACTAGGCCCCACGGCACCTCTTCTCAGAGCGGTAATTGGAGGGGTAGGGGGGTTCACTATCTCCTCCTCTTCGGTCTCTGTGGCTTCGTCATCCTCCTCCTCCTCACCAGAGCCATCATCTGCAGCCTCGAGGAGCTCAGCGCCTCTGACTTCTTCTGCCCTTCTAGCAATGAGTTCAAGCTCGTGCTGCTTGCTGTCGTGGATCAAATCATCCTCTTTCCGAATAGGCATTTCCGCCAAGTTGTTGAACCACTCGTCCACTATGGCTTGGTCGGGTTGCTTCCAAGTGCTCGCCACGCATTGGGTAGTGCTTGCCGGCATCGTCGCCAAGATGGAGTCTCTGGCGGTGTTGTTGCACAATGGAACCACGGTTTCCGACAACTTGTGCAAAACCCCTTTGTTGAAGAGCCTCTTGAAGAGCCAAGAATGCTCAATCACCGTCAAGTTATTGAAGATGTCGGGGTAGAGCCGCATGGTGTCAGCGGCATTCTTGTACTCCCAAGCTCTCCGGCCCCTCATATGTAACGGAGCGATCCGGCGCCATAGGAAATCGGCCCCAACCATCTCTATGGTTAGACCTTGAGCTTTGAGGCTCAAGATTCTCTCCAGAACAAGGCGAAGCTTGTTGTCGTTGGGACCGATGTCAGTCCAGTGGGGGTCCCTCTTGATCTTCTCAGTTCTTGGGCGACAGTACTCCGGGAAGTCTTCTTGCTTGATCCAGTACCAGTCTGCTCTCCATTTGAACCATTTCTTGTGGAAAGCACCCGTGAGATACTTCTCTTAGCCCCGCCCTGGAAATCCAAGTGACGCTACCGGAAAGGGCGTCGCCCTCAACTCACGACATGTAAAAGTGGCGGAACAAAGGTACACTTGGTACTACCCCCACAAAATTCTCGCATAGATGGGCGAAAACAGACATACAGGTGACAACATTTGGAGCAAAATCCAAAAGCCGAAACCCATATGTCCGCATCACCTCATCGAAGAAATCCGAGAAGGGGGGAACTAATCCGCAGTAAAAGTAATCTGCGAAGAACGGATACTTATCATTAGTGGGAGGACAGGTCGCTAGCAGTACTTCGCCGCCTTCATGATCCTTGGTCTTCCTCCCCCACATGTATGATTACATGTTGGTGAGATCTGTAGCATTCAACTTGGTGGGGAAGACAGTGTTTTCCCTTCGCATCTTCGCCATGGCGGCTTTCCTTCTCTCTGCCTCCTCATCCACTGGCTTGTTCACTCCTTTCTTGGGGGCCATGGCATATTGGATTCAGGATTTGGCAGAGGAAAGGAAGGAAGTTGTGCATGCGATTGTGGCGGCGCGAGGAAGACGAAGATGGATGTAGTAAAGGGGGAATGGAACAGAGTAGGAGATAGAAGCAGTAAATTGAGCACCGCACCCGCACATGCCTTTTATGGGGAAGGCGCGGGGGCTGGCTCTTTACCGCTTGACGTGGTCGCGCTTTTTCAGGCGCTTGACCTCAAACCGCTGTTTCGCTCCACCACTCCCATGTCCTGCATTTAATGCGCCATTATGGGCATGCAGTAAAGGTAATCAAGTGGCAGTTATCTTCAGCCACATGTACATATGCGCGTGTTAATGGGCCTAGCCCAGACGACGCTTCGCGCGTGTGTCAGGCCCAGGCCCGGGGGCTCCTGTTGGTGTAGTGAACTTTGGGTGTTCATACCCTGACTATGCGCAGACGGTAGCAGCTTCCACACCGAGAAGGGCTTGGCGGAAGACGAATACATATCCAAGTTGTTCACAAGACTGTGAACAAGACCTCCAGGCAGGTCATCGAGAAGTACTAAAGAAGTACCGAAGATCAAGACTTATGCTGCCGGCAAGCTCCAAGCCGGCAAACTTCAGGCCGGCAAGCGCAAGACCGGCAAGCGCCCTCCACCGCTCCACCTCAGTGACCTGTCAGGGTCTTGCCGACAGGCGGTGGGCGCGCAGCTGGTTAGGTGAAGTTTGTCGGGGCACGTGGCAGTTCGCCACCTAAAGATCAACTTTATTGACACCCGTCCAGAAGGCGTGTCACGATAATAGAAGGTAGTTGGGATGACGACACAGGTGGAGCGGTGCTCCCTTGCCAGCATTCATCCCAGCGTGACACCTAACGGCGCATTTATTGCTTTTGTCCTATACCATCGGGGTTAGGTATGATAGCACTGTAGCCACTATTTACCCTCTATAATTACCATTTTGCCACTGTGGTAGCCCCTTCTGTCTATAAAAGGAGGCCCATGGCTACCTTTACAAGGGTCGAAACCCTACCCAATTGTAGTAGCTTAGCAGCACCTCCCGAGCTCCTTGCCGGCAAGGTCACGCTTTCTGTACATTGGGCACTCACATACATAATTCCCCCAAAGCAGGAGTAGGGTTTTATGCTTCATAGCGGCCCGAACCTGGATAAACGCTCGTGTGATCCGTGGTTGTTGCTGCTCTTCATGTGCTGCGGGCCCGTAGTAGAGCACAGAAGGGGCGATGGCCCCATAGATTGTCGTATGCCGACAAACGGTTTCTCAGACAACACCGTGGGCGATGACCTCAAACAACCCACACAGTTTCTAGAAAGTAGGCATGTTGGATCAATGAACAATCACACAAGACTTCCGCCCGTCAACTGTTTGCGTTAGGCCACCTTGCACAAACGTTTCCACATAAAAGTGTGTGTGGTGGACAGCCTATGCCATATAGTTTCTTCGAGGCACCGTGCGTGATGTATTCAATAACGCAAACGATAAAATTATAAATATCGTCTGTGATGGCTATGCTATCATAGACGATGTGATGTGGAAAATTGTGTGTGATGTACCATATGAACGGAAACGTTTGTTTGGGATTCACTATGTGGGATGCTAAGAACATGTCACACAATTTGTCCCGTATAATTGTTTGTGATGGCTCACCCGATCGCACACGAGCTCTTTTTGCCCCATGTGTGTGACCGGAGGAGCTATCATCGACGATTTTCTGGGTCGTGTGGGATGGACCCCCCCCCCCCCCCCCCCCGCTATCGCACACACATGCAAGGGGACGATTTAAAACTATGTCGCGAAAAGGGGGTAAAAACCATTTGTACAGGACCCGCCTGCACTAGTGGGGCAAAGCAGCAAGAAAGTTTAAGAGAAAAAAGAGCAATTGTAGGAGTTTTTGTATTGATGGAAAATAGACCCTGGGCCATAGGTTCACTAGTGGCATCTATCTCGAAAGCATGTAGTGGCATGGTAGACAAATTACTGTTGGGCAATTGTCAAAATAGCGCAAATTATAACTATGATCATTCATGGCATAATATCACATAGGCATTACGTCTGTGATAAGTAGGCTGTTAAACTTGCTAACATCTACAACTATTAATCCACCCCAAGACCGCTATCCAGCATGCATCTCAAAGTATTAAGTTTACAAGAAATAGAGTAACGCAATAAGCAAGATGACATAATGTAGATAGAAGAAAACCTAGCAATAAGATTAACCCCATCGTTTTATCCTTAGTGGCAACAACACAATACGTGCCTTCTTCCCTCCTGTCACAGGACAAGATCACCGCAAGATTGAACCCACTATTATGCACCACTCCCTCTGAAGAACTACTCATCTATCTTAGCCAGAGAAAATTCATAGATCAGAAAGCATACATTGCTATAAAATTATGCAATAAAGAAACTTCAATAGATTCAAATAAATTCAATGAACAATTTGATCATAAATCCACAATTCATTGGATCCCAACAAACACACCACAAGAATTACATCGGATGGATCTCCGAAGAGATCATTGTACTGAAGATCAAGAGAGAGAGAGAGAGAGAGAGAGAGAGTGAGAGAGAGAGAGGGAGGGAGAGAGAGACATCTAGCTACTACTATGGACCCATAGGTCCTGAAAGAACTACTCGCACATCATCATGGAGGTAGCAAGGTTGATGAAGATGGCCTCCCCAATGATTTCCCCTCCGGCAGAGTGCCAGAACAGGCTCCAGATGGGATCGCAACATAACAGACACTACAAAATTTGCTCTATTTTGCGATGTTTCACTTGTGTCACGTATAACCGTTTTTCATCACGGAAAATACACCGGTGACGTTCTCCGGCCGTTACCCCCACCGTCACCGAAGCGCCGTCATAAAAAATAAAATTTTGATGGTACCACTTTTTTCGTCACGCAAGATCGCATTTTAGGCGACGAACTAAAAAATGTCACTGATGGCCGTTTTCGGTGACGGCCCAGAATGTCACCTATGATAGCCCAATCTGTTGCGTAAGATCTTTTTGGCGATGATAATCCATCACCGGTGATCGGTCCGCGGGTTTGACCGGTCAAAGATTCTGACAGGTGGGGCCAGCAGTTGTAGACGTGGCTGCTTCCATGTGGGTCCGGCGTGGGTTTTATCGCCGACGGTCCCGTCAGTAATAAGTCGGTGTCAGTTTTGACTGGTCAATGCTGCTAACATATGGACCTGATACGTCTCCAACGTATCTATAATTTATGAAGTATTCATGCCATGTGTACAATAATTTTACATGGTTTTGGTGCACTTTTATATGATTTGAATGAAACTAACCCGGACTAACGCTGTTTTCAGCAGAACTACCATGGTGTTATTTTTGTGCAGAAATAAAAGTTCTCGGATAGGGCTGCAAATTTACGGTGATTTTTTATGGACAAAAAGAGACCCCCGGAGCCTTGGAGGTGGACCAGAGGGTGGCCAGGGGAGCGACAAGCCTGGGGGCGCCCCCTAGGGCGCGCTCCCTGAGCTTGCGGGACCCTCGGGACTCCCCTGACGTGAAACCAACGTCAAAAATTCTTATAAACCGGGAAACCCCCAGAGAGAAACCTAGAACTTCCATGCCGCCGCCACAAGCCTCTGTTCCGAAGCGATCTCATCCGGAGCCCTGTTCTGGCATCCTGCCGGAGGGGGAAACCATCACCGGAGGCCATCTTCATCATCCCGGCGGCCACCATGACGACGAGGGAGTAGTTCACCCTCGGGGCCAAGGGTATGTACGAGTAGCTATGTGTTTGATCTCTCTCTCTCTCTCTCTCTCTCTCTCTCTCTCTCGTGTTCTTGATTTGGCATGATCTTGATGTACCATGAGCTTCGTTAATATAGTTGGATCATATGGAGTTCTTTCCTGTCTTTCTTGTGATGAATTGAGTCTTTCCCTTTGAGGTTTCATTGTTATTGGATTGAATATTTTGGATTTGAGAACACTTGATGTATGTCTTGCATGTGGATACCCGCGGTGACAATGGGGTATTCTATTGAGTCACTTGATGTATGTTTTGGTAATCAACTTGCGGATTCCTGAGGTGACATTGGGGTAATCTAGGCATAGGGGTTGATGCACGTTTCCGTCTTACTTTCTCCGATAGAAACTTTGGGGGTACTCTTTGAAGTTCTTTGTGTTGGATTGAATATTATGAATCTGAAATTGCTTGATGCATATCAAATAATTGACTCACGGATACTTGTGGTGACATTGGAGTATCTAGGTGACATTAGAGTTGATTGATGCGTATCATATGGTGTTATTTTAGTACGAACTCTAGGGCTGTTTGTGACACTTATAGGGATGGCTCAATAGATTTATCGGAAAGGATAACTTTGAGGTGGTTTTGCTACCTACAACAATTTCTTCTTATGTTCTCCGTTTGCTAGGAACTTTGGAGTGATTCCTTGTCGCACGTTGCGGGATTGTTATATGATTCAATTATATTAGCACTGTTGAGATATTGCACTAGTGAAAGTATGAACCCTAGGCCTTGTTTCCAAGTAATAAAAATTCTATGCTTGTGGATCATGAAAAGAATGCTTTATGTGATAGTTATATTGTTGAATTCATTCATGATGCTACTGAAAATTATTATGAGAGAGGAACATATGCTTATAGATATCTCAATAATATCAAGTTTCCTCTCTTTATGTTGAAAGTTTTGAAGTTATACTTGTTTGCCTTCCTATGCTAGTTGATTCTTGCTCCCATAAATTGTTTGCCCACAAAATCCCTATGCATAGTAAGTGGGTTAGGCTTAAATGTGCTTGCCATATGATTCATGATGCTCTCTTATATGTTGCAATTCCTATACTTATGTGAGCATCATTAAAATCATCATGCCTAGTTAAAAAGGCATTAAAGAAAAGCGCTTGTTGGGAGACAACCCAATATTTATACATACTGTTTTTGTGTGTTCACATGATTAACCTACGGTAGTAATAATATTTTGTGTCTTTTATATCAATAAAGTACCAAGTAAAGCCTTTGGGTTGATGTGGATGATTGTTTATTTGGTTCTGTGAAAAAATAGAAAGTTCAGCATCCAGTGCACGATTTTACATTCTGTACTGGAGCGTCGGAAAATTCTGAAATTTTTACACAGTACTGCTATGCAAATTTTTTACGTTGTCCTCTAGACCCTCCGCTCGCGCTCCGCCGCCGCTCGTGCCACCCGCAGCCTCTCCCGTGAGCTCGCCTCGCGCCGCTCGTCACATGAGCTTCGGCCCCTCCTACTACCGTCGCGCGCCTCATCTCCGGACGACCTCGACCCTCCCCTGCACCATGACCCCGGTGTCGTCCCACCACCATCGCCTCCCATGGCCGTCATTGCCCGCTGCTGGTCTCGTGCCCGAGCATCGCATGCCGCAATGCCTTGCTTCTTCGTCTCCTCTCCCGTGCACCCATCATCCCCGTACAGCGCCACCTCCCTTCGGTCGTCCTCCTCGCTTTGACCTCAGCCCCCAAGTCCCGCCATGGCACCTCAACTGCTCCTCCGACGCGCCTCCCTGCTTCCAGGCCGAATCCACGACGGAGAGCCTTAGATCCATCCATCCCTGTCATTCCTGCGCCTCCCCGTCGATCCTCGAGTCGCCGGAATACCGCCGCCGTCCTGGCTCCGTCCGCCGCGGCCAGCCATGGGCCTGCATCGCCCTGAGCTCCTCCCTGCTCTTTCCATGGACGTGGCCAGCATCGACATCTTGCCATCTCGTGCCCTCCACTGCTTGCTACCGCTCGGAGGCCCCTGCGACGGCTGCCTTCGCACTTCAACGACAGCAGCAACACGCCGTCCCTCCGTGCCTCCCGCTCTCTCACGTTGTCTTGCCTTGCTGCTGCCTACCCGAGGCCCACTTGTCTTCCTTCGTTTTGGATCGCCAAGGCCGAGTCCTCCCCGCTTCGCCGAAGACCGCGAATACCCATCTGGATTCGTCAAGAATGTCTTGTCCGACACCCAAACGACTACAAGACGCCTTCGTACAAGTACACCGCGCCGATGCAAGAACGACTACCACCGCTGTGCATTTTGTCAAGTACCACGACGACCACACGGACCGCCAAGAACGACTATGATCCTTTAAGACCCTCGCTTTGTTCGGAACCACAAGCGCCAAGTACCACTACCGTTGATCCCCGAAGACCTTGGATTCGTGAAGTTCATCTTCGACACGTGCACCACTACTTCCACTACAACTGTCACGAGAACGTCTACTTCCTCTACATCGCACCGAACTTGATCCGCTCCGAAAACGCACGCTTCGAAGGTATTACGCCGAGACGACCGCCCGTGGACGAATGCATGTGTTTTGACGAGATGCACCCTATATTTGCACCGTGTGCGATTGTTCTTTGCACTTTACTCGTCCGCCATGCCATCGACACGCGGGACACCCGATAACCGAGATCACTCCCCGTTTCTCTTGCATGTTCCGCACATCCGCACACTTTCTTTTGCACCGGTATCTCAATGAGTTACCGGATCATCGAAATGTTGCAGTGGCACCATTTCCATTATCGCCGTCATGGCACCCTATTTCTCTCCGCCATGGTGACAAATGCTCCATATAATATATGTCATCCTCATGCATGTTAACAACCATTAAATTGTTGATTGAATTAAAATTGCTTAGTGACATGTTAAAATGGTTTATTTCACAACTAATTAACCGTAGCTCCAAATTACATAAATTATATATGTAAATGGGGTAGAAAATGTGTAGCTTAACCTGGTG
Organism: Elymus sibiricus; assembly: GCA_039707655.1. NCBI lineage: Eukaryota > Viridiplantae > Streptophyta > Magnoliopsida > Poales > Poaceae > Elymus > Elymus sibiricus. The sequence continues at coordinate 160,585,112 of CM077674.1, read as the reverse complement.
CACTTACTTTGCATGTTTAACAACATTAAAATTGTGTTTTAGGCAGAACAGTACCAAATTCAAAAATTGCATATGGGGATTTTCCAGAATTATTGTTTGTTGTTTCCGGCCTCATTTAAATTGCCTAGATAGGTAGTTTTACTATGCTTCACCTCTTGTCATGATTAAAAACATTTAATCTTGTTGAGTACATAAACGAGAGTGAATTAAGTAATTGCTTGTGGAGTTTCGTTAATATGCAACTCGTTGCATATTGAGCTTCACTTAATGTGTAGTAGTTGTTTGTTGCATCTTTGCCATGCCATGCATCTTTAAACTTGACATGCATCATACTTGGTTGTGCATCATGCCATATTTATGCTTGTGTGTTTACCATGTTGTTTGCTTCTTTCCGGTTGTGCTTCTTCTCGATAGCTCCGGTTTCGTTGCGATTGTGACGGTTCGACTACGCTTGTTCGTTTTCTTCATGGATTCGGTCTTCTTCCTAGCGGGATTCCAGGCAAGATGATCATGACCTTGGATATCTCTACTATCTTTGCTTGCTAGTTGTCTCGTTGCTATCGCTATGTCGCGCTTCCTACCACATATATGCCAGCCTCCCATATGCCATGATACAGCCTCTAACCACCCCTACCCCGCCAACCGTTGTTTGGCTATGTTACCGCTTTGCTCAGCCCCTTTCTTATAGCGTTGCTAGTTGCAGGTTGTTCCATGTTGGGACATGGACATCATGGGATATCACAATATTTCTTATTTAATTAATGCATCTATATACTTGGTTGTGGGTGGAAGGCTCGGCCTTTTGCCTAGTGTTTTGTTCCACTGATGCCGCCCTAGTTTCCGTAATACCGGTGTTATGTTCCTTGATGAGCGCTTCTAACACATGTGGGGCATATGGGAACCCCCCTGATCACTTGTTTTAGGTTAAGACTTCTCCAGCAAGGCCCAACATTGGTTTTAACATTTGCCAACATGAACCTAATAATTAATGCATAGAGGGTCGCCACCTCGGGGACTCTTTTAATTCCAACATAACTCGGGCCATCGGCAAAACACAACCATTGGTCCACCTACCTAGCAGTCGGCGGAGCCGCCTCTGGGCAACTCGGGTTCTTTTGGCTACCGTCCACTTAGCATAGACGGATGATGCTTGTAGATAGAGTGCACGCGGCTCTAGACACGGATCTGGCTCACCGGGAAGTCTTGCTGGTTTAGTTTTGCCTGTTATGAGTGGCTTGTCCACCGGGATTCCTTATCGTAAGCATCGTGTTATCATGGTGTGAGGATGTTCCATCGGATGCGTGTGGTAATTTATAATGGACTACTTGGAGCACCCCTGCAGGGTTAAATCTTTCGCGAAGCCGTGCCCGCGGTTATGTGGCGACTTGGAAATTTATAACCTCTGGTGGTAGAGAACTTGAACTAAATTCAATTAAAATACACCAACTGTGTGCATAACCGTGATCGTCTCTTCTTGTGAGGTTTGAACCAAGAAGTGAACACGGTGGGGTTATGTTTGACTCATAAGTAGGTGTTCAGGATCACTTATTGCTCATTATTAGTTTGCGACCGTTATGCGTAGTTTACTCTTCTTATTCTTGTACTCGTAAGTTAGCCACCATACAATTCTTAGTGCTTGCTGCAACCTCACCACTTACCCTTCCATACCCATTAAGCTTTGATAGTCTTGCTGCCCATGGTTATGGGATTGCTGAGTCCTCGTGGCTCATAGTTTACTACAACAACAGGTGCATGTACAGGTAAAGCGATGATTTGACGTGAGAGCGATGCTTGTTTATTTGGAGTTCTTCTTCTGCTTCTTCTTCTTCATCGATCATAGGATGGGTTCCTGGTTGGCAGCCAGGGATTAGCAAGGTGGATGTCGTTCTTCTTTTTTGTTTGATTTCATCCGTAGACGGATCCTGCTCTTCTGTATGATGATTGCTATGTATTGATGTATTGATGTATTCATGCTGTAGCTTGTGGCGAGTGTAAGCCTTTATCTGGTATTCTCATCTATTCAGTATATGGTATGTTGTAATGATATCCACCTTGCGAAGCGTCTCCGATATGCGCTTCTATCCTTAGTGGAATTTTTGAGTCCCTTGAGGATAGGACCACATATTGGGCGTGACAAGTTGGTATCAGAGCCTCTACCGACCGCAGGAGCCCCCTTGATTGATCTAACCGTTGACGAGTCTAGAAAAGAAAAACTATTTTGAGTCTAGTCATATATCGGAGAGTAGGAATTCTTTTTACTCCTTATCCCCTTCGTCGATCTGGTGAGGAATTGTGACGTAGGTGTTTTGATTCTACCACTCTTCTCACTCAATTTTTTTTAGGATCACGCGGGTATTTTCGGAATCGTTGCGATATCGGTGTGACAGAATTCTGTTCTTGGTGCCTCCTGACCATATGGATTGGACCCGGGGAGTTGAGCTCCAAGGGGTTCTTGTCACATTCGCTATCATTTCAGTTCCTGAATACCAGAGGACGCCGACATCGAAACGCTTCTATACTTTTTGTGGTGGCAAATAGTGCCGTGACTTTTCCCCAGTACTGGAGGAGATAGCTCGGATGAACCACCGTGACTAGTATCGCTGTGTTTTCGAAGGTCTGAGGTAGACGAATTTGCGAAGTTTCTCGGTCGTGTGTTAAGGGTTGCGGATGCAGTTGCAGCTGATTAGGTTGTTGTTTGCTATGAGTAGGTTCCTGGACCCGCAACCTGATCGCATAACCAAGAAGTTTCGGGAGTTCTTAGGTGGGAATTCAACTAGTTACCTAGGATATCTTTCCGACAGATGCATGATATGAGATTGGGGTTCGACGTCTAGTGGTCCACCTGCTCGCAGTCGTTTTTACAGCGGTGCTCGTTGTGTCTTAAAGAATCCTTGTAGCTTCGCTACGATTCGGGGACGCTTCGTAGTCTCGTACACTACCTTGTACGGATGGCCACTGTAAGATCGAGCCCGTGTGGGCCCCACCACGAAAATTTTGGACGAAATCTCTATCATATGTTTGTTCCGGCTTATTCTGCAAGCCAAATCCTTTGTTTTGTTTTGGAGTGTGGTATTCGAGTTGCTTCGTTGTCAAGTGTTGATTCCATATCTTTCCTAAGCGGTGTTCTCATATTTCTATGGGAGTGCCAATCCTTCTTGATCATTGAGATGGTCATGTTAATTATTCTCAACCGGCGTGCTTCTCTTCGAGTTAATTCAATCCTTTCAACATTTGCAAGATCAATTCTCAGTTTTCTCAACGGTGTTCGTTTCGCCCGTTCCAAGTTGTCTTTCTTTTTTTCCCACCCTCCCACCCTTTTTCTTCGCGGAGTCTAAATTCTCGAATCAAGTATCCATTTTTTTCATGTGAAGTCTCTTCATTCTTTTCCTTCAATGTTCTTAGCCGGTGATTTCTCGTGAAGAAGCTCAGGAGCTACAAGTTGATCATTTTTCGTTCTCGTTTTCTTCTTCGGTGTTCTAAACTCAAGCTTTCGGTGTCGATCATATCTCTTTTCCTCGTTTCAAATGCTTTCCCATGCCGGTGCACCTCTTAATCGCCCATCTCTCTCTATTCATTTGTTCCAGAGTGCTGAAGATATCTCAGAAGTTTCATGTTTCCATTCGAGTTCCGTTCGTTCTATTTCGTGGTTGTTACCTCATCCAAGCCATTTATATCAACCGGTGCAATCTCTATTTCAAGCAATCGTTCCAACGGTGTTTCTTTTGAGTGGGCCCATAACCCACAGGTTTTTCCCAGGATCTTACCTGACTCTTCTAATTTTCAGGAGATATTCTCAAATTCTATCAAAGTTTGACGTAAGAATGGATTCCATCAGACAATTGTCTCCTCCAAGATCGCTTTCAAATTATTTTCATCTTTGGCTCAACCTTTCTATTCTTCTTTATTCCAGAGTATCCCATAGATTCTTCATGGTGGTTCTCATCATCATTCTCAGCATTCGAAGACCAAAGAAGAGTTCCTCTTAAATCTTGCTCCGTTCTCTTGAAGATTCATTGTTCAAGCTTGATGCCATCCTCTCAATTGTTTTCATTCGTGAGAAATTCTTTTCATAACCATCCGACGCATTTCATGAGTTCTTTCCATTTTTGATCCTCCGAAGGCCATCATTCTACAAGAATTCTTCATTCTAAACGTTCTTCTCTCGTTCTCAAATTCTTACCGGTGGTTCGTTCAAGTATTCTCTAGTTAGCTCGTGATCTCTTAGTTCTCTTGTATCTAAATTCCCTCAAGTATCTTCGTTCGTTTTCTAATTCTTTCCGGTGATTCATTCTCTTTCATCGTTCATTTTCAAATTCTTGCGGTGGTTCGTTCAAGATTCCTCTTCCTTTGTTATCGTATCAATTCATTCGTTGTTTCCAAAATCCTACCGGTGATCCGTTGAGTTGTGCTATATCTCTCTTCAATCTTTTCAAGAAGAATAAGTGGCATGTCAATCCGTTGTTTGTCATCAATTTAATTTGATGAGGAAGCATGACATAATTCTTATTCTTATTTCATCAAGATGATTTAATTCCTTCTCCCGGAGTTCGTTCATGATATCAATTTCTCGGTTTCTAAGTTGTTCATATTTTCTTTTCCGGAGTTCCAAGTTTTCTCGGTTATCTCATCGCAAGGCTTCAATCTTATTCCTTTCAACCTTCACTTCTTTTCTAGCATCCTTTCATTTCCGGAGTTCTTCAAGAGATTCTACATGGTGGTTCGTCAAGGATTTAATTCATTCTCGAAGTGTTCTTCAAGATTCTGTTGGAGCTCAAGCATTCTTCATCTTGCATTGTGAAGTGCAATTCATTCTCCCATATCTTTGAGGGGGTGTTATGTCTTTCTTGACAATTTCCCTTCGTGTTTCATAATCCACGAGTTATCAGGAACGAGATATTTAAAACCCATCTTTTTTCTCTTCGTTCAGGAATGAGTTATCTTGGGTTATTTTGCACCTAAAGCCTATCCTAAGGATTGGTGCCATTGTGGTGCTTATCAATGATCCAAGTTTCTCCTTCTCTTCTCGATGAAAGAGGTTTTCATCTCTTCGAGATCTCAAGCAATCAATTATTTCCTTTAGTGGCAGGTTTTCACCTCAAAAAGGTTGAGATGTTTTCCATAAGCCCACAAGAAGCATATGCTTGTGGATTTTCTCAACAACTCCATTCAAGCCTTCTTCGTAAGGTTGTTCTTTCAAGTCCCTTGTAGTAGAAGATTTTGTTCTCTTCTCCGTTCTTTCATTTGTTCCGGAGGCATTGTGTTGTTGCTCTCATCAAGTATCATCCCATTTTATCAAATTCATGCTAATTTCTTCCATTTTCAACCGGAGTGCTGTCCGAATTCTTTCTTTCTCGTGCCTTGTCTATCTTGTTTTAACCTGAGTGGTTTCAATTCTCTCTTGTCCCTTGAGCTCTTGATTCATGTCTTTGCAACCTTCAAGATTCTCGTCGTATTCCTTGTTCCTCTTGTCTAACGGAGTGTTTTCAATTCCGTTCATTTCCGTCGTGTCATTTCTCCAAGTTTTTCAACCTCTCAAGGTTCTTTGGTTTCACTCGTTTGTCAAAGAAGCAACTTAGTTTTACCTCTTCCTCTTTCTCTTCCTCTTCTCATTCTTAGATCTCGGGGCGAGATCTCTTGTAAGTGGGGGAGAGTTGTGACAGCCCAAGACCGTGACCTCCATTTGTTTGTGTTATCTTCATGCTTCCCATGCTTGTGTGTATGTTTGTTTCATTTTGTTTTGCATCATGCATCATAATCATCATTTATTGTTTGCTTGCATAATTATATTTTCCTTGTGGTATTGTGTGGCCTCCTTCTTACCCACCTTCAACATTCTTGATGCATCTTGCAAACCAAACCAATCCATCTCTGATCAGATGCAAACCCCATCATCTAGCTTCTTTCATTCAGATTATTCAATTATTCAAGTGACTTTTTTCCTTCCACAGAAAAATGTTCAATCTTTTCCTATTAAACGTAGATCTTGCTGAAACTCCCTCCTCCAATTTTCAGCTCATTTGGACATGTTCTGGTTGGACTTTCAATTTATTCAAGTTTGAATTATTTTCAAACTTGCTTGAATTTCCATCTCTAAAAATTCCCAGAGCATTTTATCTAAAATGTGCATATTTCTAGGACTGCATACATATTTTTCTTCTCTGTCAAATTCCACTCCTACCCTTCAATTCTTTTCTTCCAAGTATTTTCTGTTTTGGAAAATGAAAAAGGAAAGAATTTGGAGGGAGAGAGAGTAGCCCAGCAAGAACTCAGTCCGGCCCAACCTCCCCTAAGGCCCAGCCGCACCTATAACCCTAGCTCTCTCCCGATCCCCATCGGCAAATCCTATTTGGCACTTCAGGCGCCCGTTAAAGTGCATTTCGCAAACGGGCGCCTGAAGAGCTCCAAGCTGGGCCGGCCCATTTTCTGTTTTTCCCCTGTTGTTAGAAACGTCAAAAAGGTGCGGGCAATGGGGTTCGAACCAGCGACCCCTCGGCTGCGAGCGCTACGCTCTAACCATAAGGCCATCCACACGCTCGTGTAAAGTTTCTTTGCTTTTTTCTTTTATTTTATTCTTCAGTTAGGTTTATTCCTTTTCTTGTTATTTTCTTTTTTTCTCATCCTTTTTTGTTTTCTTTAATGCGCCGTTTTCTAAAACTTCGTAAAACTTTTTTTTCTAAATTGATGAACTTTGTTTTCAATTTCGATGAACTTTTTTCAAAATCGATGAACTTTTTTCAAAATTGATGAACTTTTTTCATATTTGATGAACTTTTCCAAATTCGATGAACTTTTTCCAAATTCGATGATTTTTTTTTAAAATCAATGAACTTTTTTTCAAATTCAATGATTTTTTTTTAAATCGATGTACTTTTTTTTTAAATTTTATGAACTTTTTTCAAATTCTATGAACTTTTTCCAAACCCGATGAACTTTTTTTCAAAATTGATGAACTTTTTTCAAATTTGTGAACTATTTTTTCATATGAATGAATATTTTTCAAATTGGACGAGCTTATTTTCAAAATCGATGAACTTTTTTCAAAATTGGTGAACTTTTTCTAAAATTCAATGAACTTTTTTCAAATTGGATGAACTTTTTTTTCAAATTCAATGAAAGTTTTTCAATTTCGATGAACTTTTTTCAAATTCGATGATCTTTTTTCAAAACCGATAAACTTTTTTGTGTTTTTCTCAAAGTCATAAGCTGTTTTTGAATTTGCAATTTTTTCCATTGATTTTTTTAAAAAAAATGAACTTCTTTTGAATTCATGGACGTTTTCCATTTGGTGAACTTTTTTTGCATGTTCGTAAACTTCATTTTGAAATCTGTGAACATGTTTTCAAATAATTGAAAAATCTAAACGGTACTATTAATAGGCAATAAATAGCGCGTCTACTATTTAGTTCTTAAAGATTTCGCGCTGTAAATAGCACTGTTGAGGATATCGCTTATCCTTATCGTCTCGGTCAGCTAGGGATTAGAGATTAATCGGAAATCGGTCGATTAATCGATTTTATCGGTCGACTATTAATCGGATAATTTTTGCAAATCCCAGGTTCTCAACACTAAAATATGCTATATTCAACACCAAAACTATATTGGACAGATGTGTTACCTTGATTCCTAGCCTTTGAATCCTCGTATAACGACAAACAAAATAGGACAACAATACATATTGCGTAACAATTTCCACAAAACACAAATAAGCATTGTTTTTGCAAACATAGTGCTATGAATAGGTCCGATTTATCGGTAAATTCCCGATAAATCGCTTGTCAGAGCGATAAATCGGCCCAAAAGATAAACGGTGAAGATAAGGCATTATCTTATCGGTCACCCCCCGAGTACAGATAAATCGGAAGATTAATCGCTGAATCGGAAGATTTTTTGAACAGTGGTAAATAGTCACTAACAAGTAGGTGGTCGAGTGGTTTGGCCGCCTGTATAGAAGGGCGACGTCGCGAGTTCGAATCCTGTCGACAGTCATTTTCTGCGGAATTTTTACGCGCTGCGCTTTGTTCTTGGGCCGGCCCACCCAGTCGCGGCTGCGAGCGCCGGTTGCCTTCCCGGGCGCCGAAGGCGCGCAATAGGAGCTCCCATCCCCATCTCTCCCCTCGTCTCCCTCCTAGCGCCGCCACCCTCCCACACACACACGCACAGGAGAGGCGTGGCCTCGCTCCCGATCCCGCAGCACGACGCCGCCCTCCTCTAGCTCCTCCGCTCGCCCTCCGCCGCCGCTCGTGCCACCCGCAGCCTCTCTCGTGAGCTCGCCTCGCGCCGCTCGTCACCTGAGCTTCGGCCCCGCCTACTACCGTCGCGCGCCTCATCTCCGGACGACCTCGACCCTCCCCTGCACCATGACCCCGGTGTCGTCCCACCACCATCGCCTCCCATGGCCGTCGTTGCCCGCTGCTGGTCTCGTGCCCGAGCACCGCATGCCGCCATGCCTTGCTTCTTCGTCTCCTCTCCCGTGCACCCATCATCCCCGTCCAGCGCCACCTCCCTTCGGTCGTCCTCCTCGCTTTGACCTCAGCCCCCAAGTCCCGCCATGGCGCCTCAACTGCTCCTCCGACGCGCCTCCCTGCTTCCCGGCCGAATCCACGACGGAGAGCCTTAGATCCATCCATCCCCGTCGTTCCTGCGCCTCCCCGTCGATCCTCGGGTCGCCGGAATACCGCCGCCGTCCTGGCTCCGTCCGCCGCGGCCAGCCATGGGCCTGCATCGCCCTGAGCTCCTCCCTGCTCTTTCCATGGACGTGGCCAGCATCGACATCTTGCCATCTCGTGCCCTCCACTGCTTGCTACCGCTCGGAGGCCCCTGCGACGGCTGCCTTCGCACTTCAACGACAGCAGCAGCACGCCGTCCCTCCGTGCCTCCCGCTCTCTCGCGTTGTCCTGCCTTGCTGCTGCCTACCCGAGGCCCACTTGTCTTCCTTCGTTTTGGATCGCCAAGGCCGAGTCCTCCCCGCTTCGCCGAAGACCGCGAGTACCCATCCGGATTCTTGTCCGACACCCAAACGACTACAAGACGCCTTCATACAAGTACACCGCGCCGATGCAAGAACGACTACCACCGCCGTGCATTTTGTCAAGTACCACGACGACCACACAGACCGCCAAGAACGACTATGATCCTTCAAGACCCTCGCTTTGTTCGGAACCACAAGCGCCAAGTACCACTACCGTTGATCCCCGAAGACCTTGGATTCGTGAAGTTCATCTTCGACACGTGCACCACTACTTCCACTATGACCGTCACGAGAACGTCTACTTCCTCTACATCGCACCGAACTCGATCCGCTTCGAAAACGCATGCTTCGAAGGTATTACGCCGAGACGACCGCCCGTCGACGAATGCATGTGTTTTGACGAGATGCACCCTATATTTGCACCGTGTGCGATTGTTCTTTGCACTTTACTCGTTCGCCATGCCATCGACACGTGGGACACCCGGTAACCGGGATCACTTTCCGTTTCTCTTGCATGTTCCGCACATCCGCACACTTTCTTCTGCACCGGTATCTCAATGAGTTACCAGATCATCGAAATGTTGCAGTGGCACCATTTCCGTTATCGCCGTCATGGCACCCTATTTCTCTCCGCCATGGTGACAAATGCTCCATATCATATATGTCATCCTCATGCATGTTAACAACCATTAAATTGTTGATTGAATTAAAATTGCTTAGTGACATGTTAAAATGGTTTATTTCACAACTAATTAACCGTAGCTCCGAATTACATAAATTATATATGTAAATGGGGTAGAAAATGTGTAGCTTAACCTGGTGCACTTACTTTGCATGTTTAACAACATTAAAATTGTGTTTTAGGCAGAACAGTACCAATTTCGAAAACTGCATATGGGGATTTTCCTGAATTATTGTTTGTTGTTTCCGGTCTCATGTAAATTGCCTAGATAGGTAGTTTTACTATGCTTCACCTCTTGCCATGATTAACAACATTTAATCTTGTTAAGTACATAAACGGGAGTGAATTAAGTAATTGCTTGTGGAGTTTCGTCAATATGCAACTCGTTGCATATTGAGCTTCACTTAATGTGTAGTAGTTGTTTGTTGCATCTTTGCCATGCCATGCATCTTTAAACTTGACATGCATCATACTTGGTTGTGCATCATGCCATGTTTATGCTTGTGTGTTTACCATATTGTTTGCTTCTTTCCGATTGTGCTTCTTCTCGATAGCTCCGGTTTCGTTGCGATTGTGAGGGTTCGACTACGCTTGTTCGTTTTCTTCATGGATTTGGTCTTCTTCCTAGCGGGATTGCAGGCAAGATGATCATGACCTTGGATATCTCTACTATCTTTGCTTGCTAGTTGTCTCGTTGCTATCGCTATGCCGTGCTTCCTACCACATATATGTCAGCCTCCCATATGCCATGATACAGCCGCTAACCACCCCCACCCCGCAAACCGTTGTTTGGCTATGTTACCGCTTTGCTCAGCCCCTTTCTTATAGCGTTGCTAGTTGCAGGTTGTTCCATGTTGGGACATGGATATCATGGGATATCACAATATTTCTTATTTAATTAATGCATCTATATACTTGGTTGTGGGTGGAAGGCTCGGCCTTTTGCCTGATGTTTTGTTCCACTTATGCCGCCCTAGTTTCCGTAATACCGGTGTTATGTTCCTTGATGAGCGCTTCTAACACATGTGGGGCATATGGGAACCCGCCTGATCACTTGTTTTAGGTTAAGACTTCTCCAGCAAGGCCCAACATTGGTTTTAACATTTGCCAACATGAACTTAATAATTAATGCATAGAGGGTCGCCACCTCGGGGACTCTTTTAATTCCAACATAACTCGGGCCAGTGGCAAAACACAACCGTTGGTCCACCTACCTAGCAGTCGGCGGAGCCGCCTCGGTGCAACTCGGATTCTTTTGGCTACCGTCCACTTAGCATAGACGGATGATGCCCGTAGATAGAGTGTGTGCGGCTCTAGACACGGATCTGGCTCACCGGGAGGTCTTGCTGGTTTAGTTTTGCCTGTTACGAGTGGCTTGTCCATCGGGATTCCTTATCGTAAGCATCATGTTATCATGGTGTGAGGATGTTCCATCGGATGTGTGTGGTAATTTATAATGGGCTACTTGGAGCACCCCTGTAGGGTTAAATCTTTCGCGAAGCCGTGCCCGCGGTTATGTGTCGACTTGGAAATTTATAACCTCCGGTGGTAGAGAACTTGAACTAAATTCAATTAAAATACACCAACTGTGTGCATAACCGTGATCGTCTCTTCTTGTGAGGTTTGAACCAAGAAGTGAACACGGTGGGGTTATGTTTGACTCGTAAGTAGGTGTTCAGGATCACTTATTGATCATTATTAGTTTGCGACCGTTATGCGTAGTTTACTCTTCTTATTCTTGTACTCGTAAGTTAGCCACCATACAATGCTTAGTGCTTGCTGCAACCTCACCACTTACCCTTCCATACCCATTAAGCTTTGATAGTCTTGCTACTCATGGTTATGGGATTGCTGAGTGCTCGTGGCTCACAGTTTACTACAACAACAGGTGCAGGTATAGGTAAAGCGATGGTTTGACATGAGAGCGATGCTTGTTCTATTTGGAGTTCTTCTTCTGCTTCTTCTTCTTCATCGATCATAGGATGGGTTCCCGGTTGGCAGCCTGGGATTAGCAGGGTGGATGTCGTTCTTCTTTTTCGTTTGATTTCATCCGTAGACGGATCCTGCTCTTCTGTATGATGATTGCTATGTATTGATGTATTGATGTATTCATGCTATAGCTTGTGGCGAGTCTAAGCTTTTATCTGCTATTCTCATCTATTCAGTACATGGTATGTTGTAATGATATCCACCTTGCGAAGCGTCTCTGATATGCGCTTCTATCCTTAGTGGGATTTTTGAGTCCCTTGAGGATAAGACCGCATATTGGGCGTGACACCTATCTCACAAGTTCCGTTAAGTTTTGTGTGATTAAAGTTTTCAAGTTTTGGGTGAGATAACGATATGAGAAGAACAAGGAGCGGCAAGACCCTAAGCTTGGGGATTCCCAAGGCATCCCAAGGTAACATTCAAGGAAGATTCAAGCGTCAAAGCTTGGGGATGCCCCGGAAGGCATCCCCTTTTTCGTCTTCAACATTATCGGTAAACTCACTCGGAACAATATTTTTATTCGTCACATAATATGTGTTTTGCTTGGAGCGTCATTTTATTTTAGTTTTCTTTGCTTGCTGTTATTAATAATCATGTTTTCACCTTTTTATCTGAATAAAATGCCAAGTATAACCTTTACTATGCTCAGTTTGCAAGTTTATGAGTTGTTGTTTGAAAATAGAAAGTTTTCTGTTACGTCCAGAATATTCCTGAATAGTCAGAACATGATAAAAATCTGAAAGTTTGACACAGTAAGAATGAATGAGTTATATGTTACTTGGTAAATTTTCAGAATTTTTGGAGTTACGTAAGTATGAATTTTTATTCCCCCTTTAGAGACTGTTCTGTTTAGACAGATTTCGGTTATAGTTGCATTGTTTGCATATGTTTTCTTGTTTAATGTTTCTATTTGTGGATAGGAGTATTAAATATGCAGAGGCATTCAATATGCAATTTTTAATTATAATTTTAGTGATTTGCTAAAGTAGAGAATGTTAAGGTTTTGAGTTGATTTATACTAATTTATCTCACGAGTTCTTGTTGAGTTTTGTGTGGATGAAGTTTTTACGACCCAGGAGAAGCCGTGGTATGAGAGGAATTAATGAGACACAAGATCTCAAGCTTGGGGATTCCCCGGTAGGCATCCCACCTTTCTTCATCATCAACTATCGGTTAGTTTTGGTTGAGCCTAAGTTTTTATTTGTTCACATGACATGTGCTATTCTTGGAGTGCCATTTTATTTTTGTTTGCTGTTTAATAAAATGATTGGATCTGAAATCTTTATTTGGAGAGAGTCTTCACGTAGCTACTTATTTACTCAACTACTCTTTGTTCTTCACTTACATCTTTTGGAGTAGTTTGTCATTCACTCTTGTGCTTCACTTATATCCTATGAGTAAATTGTTGAATGAATTGAATATCATAAATCTGAAATTATATATGTTCCATATGCTTAGTAGTATTTTCACATTGGGTTTAGAAAGTAAAATCTATTGAAGTTTGACAATCACAATATTGGTCATACAAGCAATTCATGAATGATTAGTATAAGGAAGAGAAATTTCACATACAAATATATTATCTTGGACATCTTTTATGATTGTGAATACCCATTAATTATTTTTAAACTTGATCAAATTAGTTGAAGTTGGACAAAGAAGACAACGTAATGAGTTATGTTTGGGTATATTTGCATGGAGGTTATATTGTTATGGATCCTCCAACATGTGGTGCTTGTTTATAATCTTTGCTAGCCAAAATTTCTGTACTAAGCGAGAATACTGCTTGTGCATCCAAAATCCTTGAACCAAGTTTCTTCCATGAGTGTCTGCCATATCTACCTATATGCGGTATTACCCTGCCGTTCCAAGTAAATTTGCATGTGCCATCTCTGAAATCTTCAAATAAACATCTGTTTTGTGTGTCCGTACCGCTCATGGAGTGACGGGGCGGTCAATATCTTCCATGTTAAGCGGGTTATTCTCGTGATGGGTGTTTATTCACTTTTCCTTGCACGAGAGAGGCTGGTAATTGGGATGCCCAGTCCTGTTAAACAAAAAAATTTAAAGAAAGATATAATAAAGCAAACTCCCCCTGGAAAGTTGATTGTTTGGAGGGCACCCGTGAATTCGGCTAGCCATGGCTTGTGCTTGTATGGTTGAGGGGGAGTAAACTTTTCATTTCCGGATGGGAACCGCCAATAATGTGTTTAGCATGGAAGATATTGAAATCCTTTGTCGTAGCGTTGATAGGAAAGGCACACCACTCAAAATATATTCATCTTTGTTTTAAGCAATGAGCTCTGGCACATAAGCAAATCCTTGCTTCCCTCTGCGAAGGGCATATCTTTTACTTTTTCTGTCAATTTTATTTTTGTTGAGTGAACTTATTTCAACCTCAATTATTCTCTACTTTTCAAGCATCATGTGGTGGGGAAAGATCCAGACACATATATCCTGTCAAATATATTTGATCATGAATTATTATTGTTGACAATTATCTCTATGATAAATGAGTTGAGAGACAAAACATTAGGGCCCTATCTTTCTCTGTGTTCGATGGATGCTATTTGTTCTAAAAATATGTTTTGAGTATGAGCAATCATAGAAGACTATATGATAATTGAGTATGTGGAGCTCTTAATTAGACTTTGTTGAAAATAAGATGCATTGAAATTGTTTGGTGACAAAGAACATAAGTTGTTAAGTTTCAAGAGAATGCATTGTTTGAACCATAACATGTGAATTTATTGCTACTTTATCATGATGAGTTTTATGAGAAAGAATTGTTGTTTATGATGCTAGGAAAAGTGATTGAAATTATCATTGATCAAACTTATGCACTATGCTACCATTCACACTTCATAAATTATTTCTTTTATCATTTACCTACTCGAGGACGAGCAGGAATTAAGCTTGGGGATGCTGATACGTCTCCAACGTATCTATAATTTATGAAGTATTCATGCCATGTTTACAATAATTTTACATGGTTTTGGTGCACTTTTATATGATTTGAATGAAACTAACCCGGGCTGACGCTGTTTTCAGCAGAACTACCATGGTGTTATTTTTGTGCAGAAATAAAAGTTCTCGGATTGGGCTGAAAATTTACGGTGATTTTTATGGACAAAAAGAGACCGTCAGAGCCTCGGAGGTGGACCAGAGGGTGGTCAGGGGAGCGACAAGCCTGGGGGGCACCCCCCTAGGGCGCGCCGCCTTAGCTTGTGGGACCCTCGGGACTCCCGCTGGCGTGAAACCAGCGCCAAAAATTCTTATAAATAGGGAAACCCCCAGAAAGAAACCTAGAACTTCCACGCCATCGCCGCAAGCCTATGTTCCAAAGCGATCTCATCCGGAGCCCTGTTCCAGCACCTGCCAGAGGGGGAACCATCACCGGAGGCCATCTTCGTAATCCGGCGGCCACCATGACGAGGAGGGAGTAGTTCACCCTCGGGGCTGAGGGTTTGTACCAGTAGCTATGTGTTTGATCACTCTCTCTCTCTTGTGTTCTTTATTTGGCACGATCTTGATGTACCGCGAGCTTTGTTAATATAGTTGGATCATATGGAGTTCTTCCCTCTCTTTCTTGTGATGAACTGAGTCTTTCCCTTTGAGGTTTCATTGTTATCGGATTGAATATTTTGGATTTGAGAACACTTGATGCATGTCTTGCATGTGGATACCCGCGGTGACAATGGGGTATTCTATTGAGTCACTTGATGTATGTTTTGGTAATCAACTTGCAGATTCCCGAGGTGACATTGGGGTAATCTAGGCATAGGGGTTGATGCACGATTTCGTCCTACTTTCTCCAATAGAAACTTTGAGGTACTCTTTGAAGTTCTTTGTGTTGGATTGAATATTATGAATCTGAAATTGCTTGATGCATATCAAATAATTGACTCATGGATACTTGTGGTGACATTGGAATATCTAGGTGACATTAGAGTTGATTGATGTGTATCATATGGTGTTATTTTAGTACGAATTCTAGGGCTGTTTGTGACATTTATAGGGAACTTTGAGGTGGTTTTGCTACCTACAAAAATTTCTTCTTATGTTCTCCGTTTGCTAGGAACTTTGGAGTGATTCTTTGTCGCACGTTGAGGGATTGTTATATGATTCAATTATGTTAGCACTGTTGAGAGATTGCACTAGTGAAAGTATGAACCCTAAGCCTTGTTTCCAAGCATTGCAATACCGTTTGTGCTCACTTTTGTTACTTGTTACCTTGCTGTTTTTATTATTTCAGATTACAAAAACCTATATCTACTATCCATACTACACTTGTATCGCCATCTCTTCGCCAAACTAGTGCACCTATAAAATTTACCATTGTATTGGGTGTGTTGGGGACACAAGAGATTTCTTGTATTTGATTGCAGGGTTGTTTGAGAGAGACCATCTTCATCCTACACCTCCCACGGATTGATAAACCTTAGGTCATCCACTTGAGGGAAATTTGCTGCTGTCCTACAAAACTCTGCGCTTGGAGGCCCAACAGAGTCTACAAGAAATAAAGTTGCGTAGTAGACATCAGGGCCCAGAAGTTGCTAACGTGGCTGCTTACATGTGGGACCAGGCATTGTTTTTTCAGTGACGATGTGTCGTCTGACTGGTCAATGATTCTGACATGTGGGCCCATTGTTGCGCTGACATGGATGTTGGCAGGCGGGTCCATACGTGGGTAACGTGGCTTCTTACATGTGGGACCATACACTGGTGACGGCGTCCATTACCGTCACAGTTTGTAGGCGCGGTCAATTTGTTTTATATTGCAAAAATTGGCGAGCATATTTGACAATTTGAATATGAATTTGTGCAAAATTTGAATTTGAATCCAAATTGAGTTGTCACTGCTTTTATTAAACTGCAAACTTGACAATTCTCATTCTGAGACATTACAATAACCAACCATGGTACAGAGCCGCAGTATAAAATTAGACACATGACTCAATTTCTCGACATCCTGGCACCACAACCCTGGCAATGTACCTAACGAGGAGATCAAGTTCATCAAGTCTCTTTTCGATAGCCGTAGTTTTCTTCGCATTCTTGACGACTGCAAGTTTTTCCTCCTGCTCTTGGAGGCCATTGTTGATAGATCAAATACGTTTGTGCTGATAAAACACCCCCAATTTCATATCATCAATGTCATCATGTTGCTCTGGCATGGCATTCTTGACATCTTCAAGTACTTTTTGGTGCTCTAGAAGGGTATTGTTGATAGATTCAAGTTGACGCTGCGCATCTGGCAGGAGATGCTTCACAGCTTCACGTTCTTGTTGCTGCTCTGCCAGGGCCTTCTTGACAGCTTCAAGTTCTAGCTGTTGCCATGCCAGGGCCTTCTTCATAGCATCTAGTTCGTCATGCTGGTTTGTCATGCCATGCTCGACTGCTTCTGGTTCTTCCTGCTGCACTGCCAGCGCACTGATGACTGGTTCAGATTGTTGTTTCTGGGGACAAAGACTTGCAGTAAGGTCATAATTTGAGCGTCCTAACTTTCCCTACAGAAAAATACATATAGGTTACATCATATGGGAGAATTCCAAAAGCTATAGATGCATCTGTCACAATATACAATGACATGGGTGAACAAAGGTCAAAAGTAAGGAAGTGTTTACTGAAAAGAGTTGGCCTACTCACCAGGTGAACCCGCTTTCTCTTTGATTTGCTTGAGCTGGGTAATACATATGCATTAAGAGACATGAGCTGTTTAAACTCTTGAAGGAACACATGTAGACCCTTAGTCACCACTTCCAGTTGAGGACGATAATATTCCTACCATAATGTACTTGAAGACATTAGATTGTAGTGCACAATTTACATCCCGTGACACATGACAGAGAAAGTAAACACATTGTAACCATAGATGAAGATTTTCCAATAACACTGACCTGTACATCTTTAGTCCTGGCCGGATCTGCATTTTTTTGTTCACTTTCAGTGCCACATTCATTCAGTTCTTCATGGTGTCTACATCAATGTGCAGGACCACGTGCTCGTAGATCTGATAAAGATGGGTAATCTGTCATACGACGGGAATACGAAGCTAGTAAGTCAAGAAGCTTTTCCTGGCGATATAGGTTCTTCTTCTTCATTCAACATGTATGCTTGTCCCACTCTGTTGTTGACGTGTCAACATCTGCTGCGTAACGATGATCAGTAGTTGACAGTAGGTGTAGAATGAGGCGACAAGAATTTCAAATATTGGTGCCAAAATGAGTAAACATGTGCTTAATTACTCTTATATCAAGGTAATGAAGTAGCAATAAGAACCCTAGCTGGATTCACCAGCAGTCTTAACCCGAATAAGAACCCTGAATTTCATATCTTGTAAACACAACAACAACTTTCATATGGGAAACTAACTAGATTTGGTAATGTAAACACACGTGCAAATTTGATGGGGTACCAGGGGAATAATTGAGAGATAGGAGAGGACGTCTTGTTTCTTGAAGGGGACGCGACTGTTGAATAAATAAGTGGCGTTATTTGGGGAGGTTCAGCATGTACATGTTCTATGATCCAGGAAATGAACTAGCAATTGGCATATTGTCAACATGGATTAGTTGAGACCAAAAGCATCTCGAGAAAACATACTGACTTAATTAGAAGAAGATATACTCAAAGATTAAATCAACGATCTGCTAATCAACGAACCATAGATAGAATGACATGCAGTGTTAACCCGGGGGAGCAATAAGAACCCTAAGCCTAAACCCGAATAAGAACCCAAAGTTTTTACTCCCTCCGATCAATCCATACTACTTGTCACTCCAACGGATTTATCTGGACGTATTTTAGCGGTAGATCATCCATTTGAGAGAGAAGTAATATGGATTTGAGGGAGCAGTTTAAAAACAACAACGCAAAGAGAACTCGCCGATTAGAATGAGATCTTGGGGTATATTTACCATCATAGAAAATGGGGCATAGCAGAATGCCGTCCATCGCGAGCGGCTCCCTGACCGAACGATTAGTGGCCATAGCTAGCGAGAACCACTGGCGGGGAGGGGGGGGGGTGGATCTGGAGGTAAAGAGAGAGAGAGAGAGATAGAGAGGTAAATGAGGAGACAAATTGTTTTATGGAAGGGAATGTGATTGGTGTGGAAAAAAGAGGCGGTATTTGGGGAGGGTTGGGATTAGGTGGGCACGCGGGCAGTTAAAAAATGAGTGGAGGGAAGGGAAAAGTTGAGGGAACGCTTAGTGGGGGAGTCAAGGATAAATCTAAGCTTTGTTCAGTTCCAGTTTTTTTCCTTCATATTATGCAAGAACAACTTTTTGTAAACTCTTCTAGATAAACTTGTAGCACTTTCACAAATAGTCATGACCACTTTCATATGAAAAAAGAAACCATAGTTCGTGTGACACCATGTTCCTCGCATATATGTTGGTTCTACTTTCCTTTATAATGTGTTCATGTACTACCGTGTTCCTCTCTTTATTTAAGGTAAGACCAATAGGTTTGCAACGCACAATCATTTTGTTCGTGCATGTCACTTGAAGAAAGCACATTCCTCATGTGAGTGTGTCATAGCTATTTACAAATTCAAGCTCGCGGTGCCGGTTGTCACGTCACACTTTGAGATTATACTTTGCACGCGGCAAGGTGCCACTATCAGAAGGATTTGAGAGAGCATGAATCCGAACACACTCCATACTTTGTAATCATGATGCAAACCACTTAGTGTAGTGAATTTTAAAAAAAGTACTATTCATTGTTACATCACACTATGGACTTTCGGCGTGCAAACAAGCTTAGGTTATGCATCGTGTCATATATTGGCCATAGTTGATTGGTCATAAAACTATCTGTATTTGACATTTTGTTCGCTTCTATAATTTTGATCATGGCATTATGTGTTCATGTGGTACCATGTTCCTCACATATTTAAGGCAAGCCCAAGAGGATTGAAATGCACAATCATTTTGTTCGTGTATGATGTCAAGTGTACTATTAACAAATTCAAGTGCGCGTGGCCGGTTGTCACATCATACTTTGAGCTTCTACCATGTGCATGCGGAAAGGTGCCTCCATAGGTGAATGTTCGAAAAACTATCTGCATTTGACATTTTATTTTTGCGTATGTACTATTGATGGGTAAATGTTCCTGTGTTGGGATGTTCATTGCATATGTAAGGTGATCCCAATAGGTTTGCAATGCACATATGTTTTGTTCATGTGAGTATCTTGAATAAAGCAAGTTCACCGTGTCAAGTGTCACATCCGGTTACAAATTAAAGTTCGGGGTGCCAGTTGTCGCATCATAATTTGAGATATCCTTTAAAACAAAACAAGTGGAGCATGCCATATCAAGACCACGCACAACGCAGGCACGTTGAGTGTGCAATGTTGCAGCGGTACAAAATATATTGCTCGAACCCACCTAAAAAAATTGCCCGAATAGACACCTGATTCCCGTGCATCCTAGAACCACCAGGTGACATCCAAACTGCTCTGGTTGGTTACCTTTTTTGCATGAGAAATTAATGATCGCATTCCTTTTACTGCATCCATTTGCATCTTCTTCCTCAGCCGTTCCTTGTCGTCCTCCACACCCCCTGCCTCCCTGCAGCCATGGACGACAAGAAACTAACAACGGAGACCCACCACATCACTGTCCATGGCACAACCGTGCTGGAGGTGGTGTACACCAACAAGCCTATGACTATGGTGTGAGTCATCGCCATGTACGAGCAATGGCTCCAGGAGGAGAAAACCAAGTTCATTGGCCTCGACCTCGAGTACAACCATTCGAGCAGTTACAGACGACAAGGGGTCACCGTCGTGCAACCCGCAATGCGCGAGCATGTCCACGTGTACCACTATGGCAGGTTCGAGTGGTGATAGGCGTTGGATCAATTCTTGCAACGCAAAGCGATAACTTTTGCTAGCGTGGACATGAGGGGCGACAAGATCATGCGTGCCCGTGCATGGATCATGATTCCAGACGAGCACCATGTCGGCATCCAAAATCAGTTCTGTATCAAAGGTGGTGGAGAAAGGGACTCCATGGGTGACCTTGCAGTGGCCATGATCGACCCGTCGTACAAGAACATAAAGAAATCATTCCCAAGGGACAAGCACCAGTACTGGGAGTGGAAGCCGCTTTCCCCACTGCACCTCGAGTACACAGCAAAAGACGGGTACGTTTGTTACGAGTTGTACCATAGGATCCTAATAATTAAGGATGGGCTACGTCACCTTCTCCAACAACCATTGAGGGAATGGCTTCGCCCCCGTAAGAAGACACACGAGGGATCATCGAGCGGCTGGAAGTGCCGGAAGGGAAACTACGGGTGGTGAATTGCTAGATCTTTGGATGTCTAAATTCAATTAGTGTGTTAATTTAGATTGAGCGAACATATGTTCTAACTATGATTGTAGTAGGTCAAAGATGTCATGTGTTATTGTATTATACTTATTTGCTTAGAACAAGTGGTGTGGTGATGTACAAATGCATGGTGCTTATGTAAAAATATGTGATTGTATTGTTGTTAACTTTCTGCAAATGCTTTTTCATGAATAGTGTGAGCACTTTCAGAAATATTTGCAAAGGCCTTCAAAATATCCATGACCAGCTTTCGGAAACAGTATGAGCGCTTCCACAATACACTGAGAGCACTTTCAGAGTCTTTTCGCGTTGAAAAAAAAGCAATGCACTGTCACGTCTTCGTGTGTTAAAAAAAGGCAACGCACGGTCACGTCTTCGTGTGCCTCCTCGTTTGCCTCGTATGAACGGGGCACCGGCAGATCGTGGCTACACAGTGCACGCTTGGTATGCCCGTCGTTCAAATTGCTTCATTGGCCTCCTAGTCTCCCACCATGATTTAAGCGGTTGCCAAATCCCCTCTCCATCGCCTTCCCCATTCCACTCTCAATCTCTCCCTGCATCTTTCTATCACTAGCACCATGTCTCACGCTGGATCTTTTGGCAGCCTCGATGGCGATAGGATGGTGATGCCGGGCTTACTAGCCCCGTTCACTCGGGAACACCGTGTGGACCTCCATGGCGGCTGCACCATCCGCGTCGTCTACACCAACGAGATCAGCGCCGTCGACACATGGATACAACTGATCGAGGATTACATGCGAGCGAATGAACTGGTCTTCGTCGGCATAGACGTCGAGTACACTCCCTTGCAGCAGCAGACAACACTCATTCAGATTTGCGATGGCTCTAGTTGTCTCCTTTACTAGGTATGTCAGTTACCAGGGGTGAGCACATCCCTGCGGAAGTTCCTCCTCAAGGACCAATACATATTTGTAGGTTTTTCCATCTGGCATGACATACAACTGTTGGAGCCCTTGGGCTTAAGGGTCACAAATTACAAGGACATCCAGGCCGAATGGGCTGTTCCGGATGATGTAAACAAGCCTTTGGATTCGCTCGGGGAAGTCGCTGGATTAATCATCGATGAATTCTACCACGAGAAGAAGAAGCTGTTCGATATGAAGTATCACAAATGCTGGGCTGAGGAGCTCTGTGATGTACAAATCGCGTATGCGTGCATGGATGCGTATGCATGCTTAGCCATATGGATACGGATCCACCTCATCGAGCAGGGCCGGATAGAAGCAAAAGAGAGGCGAGTGATGCGGGCCATTCATGAAAACATCAAGAAGACGGTGATGATGCAACACAAACTGGAGAAGGCACAGCATGGGAGATATTTGAATAGATTAGTTTATTATGATTTATGTAATTTATGCTGAACTTGGCCAATTTATGCTGAAGCTGTGAGTTCCAATGTTCTCAATATTTGTCGTATCATACTATTAAGTCAATTAATGTACGTGTCGACCCTTAAAAGCGGTACCTTCGCATACTACCTTGTCAAATCTTTATCATTCCCGTTCACCATCGTGCCCTGAGCAAAACCCTAGCCGTCAAGGGGTAAAAGATGTCCGCGCACGGAGACAAGAAGGAGGGTCGCCGGGTTGCAAAATCGATGAAGGCGACAAGCAATCCTTGTCCCTCCGCCGGTAGCGGCGACAGCATCACGGGCGGAAGCGGCGGCGGCGACTTGCCTGGCGAATGGAAGATCACATGGGAGTTGTTGTTCAGAATGGAAAAATGAACACAGGTAAGTTAACCCAACACCCGTTTCCCTCATGAAACGCGGTACGTTATTTGTTCATTGAACGTACTAGTATATGTGAATAGGACAGTGAAATCCTCCCTGTGTTAAATCGTAGTATTCCCATGTTCGAGCAAAGTCCTCAGTTTAGCGGCATACAGAAGACAGAGACATGCAGGCACCTGTGTAGCCCAGTCCGTAGAGTCTTCACGGACGGACTTGATTTCGGGCGTAGGTTTCTGGTCTGCCCAAAAGAGGTTTGAAATTAAACAAAATTGTTTTCTATGTGATGTGTTCATCAGTTACATCCACAATTTAACTCCATTTTTTTTCTGTGCTAGGGCTATGACACGTGTGGATATTTGAAGTGGATGGACGAAGAATGGAAGGGGAGGGCAAGGACTATAATCCACAAGCTCGCTGATGAAAATTTGGTGCTACAAAAATCACATATGGAGAAGGACAAGCAGATAGCTTGCATGAAAGAAGAGAGGAAGGTGGCAACCGTCTACCTGAAGCATGCCATTAAGAGCAGGGATAGAAGGGATTTAGATGCACTGTCAGTCATAGGTGGTTGTGTTCTTATGTATGCTCTCATGCAGTTGTTCGATAGGTGAATTATATAAAATGATCTGATTACTTTCTGAACTTTTTGTAAACCTTTTTGGTAATAAAATGGATACATTTCGGAAATAGTTTCAAAGCACTTTCATAAATATATGATAGCAAATTCAACAAATGTCTGCGATATTCAACACGTGTCTTCCCTAATGCGACATTACATCAGCATCTTCAACAGCCAAGCAACATGCTAGTAACATAGCTTTTAATCAAGATCACTATCCATCTCATCTAGACCTATTTCCTCCTCGTTAACTAGTTCATGCTCTCTCATGTCGAAGTCTTCATTGCCCTCCTCAAATTTACGTCGAATTTCTTCCACAACACTAGCAGGAACTGCAACTCCTAATGCTTCGTCTCTTTCGTGGTCAACATTTGGGAGAGCATCATTTTCCTCCTCTTCATCCTCAACATCTCCGGCAGCATCATGATCCTCCAGTTCATCCTCAACATCCGCAGCAAAACGATGTGGTGAAAAATGGGCGGCATCTTGATAGGCCTGTACAGTCGTGTCCTGGTCACCATCACAATTTTCTGGAATATCATATGTGCCTCTGGACCCAATAGGCACAACCACATTCCATGGGTGACCAAACGTTGTGTCCTCCAAGTAAATACATGTGGTAGCTTGGGACGCCAGCTTGAATGGAGCTTCCTGGTATCAGAGTGCAGAAGTATTCACGCTTCGAAAAAAACCCATCAAACTTCATCTTCAAGCTTTTCTTTTTCAGGCCATCAAGGTCAAACCAATCACATCTAAACAAAAAATACTGATTTGTCTCCGTAATTGACCTAAATAACTTGCTTTAGCACCCCGTATAGTTCCCTCTCTTCTTCAGAGTTTTCAACACCTACCTTCATCATGATGCCCGAATTTTGAGTCCTTCAGTCCATTTCAGAATCCACGATACAGAACCTAACACCATTCACAGTGCAGGCATCCCACGGACGTACATGCATGTCTGGCCCTTTTGATAGTAGTTTTAAATCTTCGGGCGTATTTCTTAATTTCCTTACATGCTCTTCAAACCGGTCAACGAACTCCTCATTGTGCTTCTGCTCCAAGTTTCGCACACCCCTTTTCTTTAATTCTTCCTTGTGAACCCTGTGGAAAAGAAGTAAACTAGTCATGAACTTAGTTAAAATATACTCGTTCGCAACGTTGTAGTACGAGTTAGTTAGGTGATTGAAACTTACTCCATGTACTTTAAAACTTATGGACAATTGTCAAGTATATATCTATGCATTTTCTAGTGTGCTCCGAGTATGTTTTCTTATGGGCCGCCCCAATGCCAACAGGACCACCATCTGAAAATATACCTAGGATTTCTCTCCTAGATTCCTACTTTTTGTCCTTCTTATCATTCTTACTCATGTTCCTCTCTGGCTTGTTAAATCTGGTCTCTATGTATTCTTTCGAATATCTGGAGCAAAAGATCAAGCACTCATCGCCGATATAGGACTTCGCAATTGAACCTTCGGGCCTTGCTTTGTTATGCACAGTTGACTTGAGGTACCCAAGCCTTCTCTCAACTTGAAACATCCAACCATATTGGATAGGTCCCCTTAGTAGTGCCTCATCCGGAAGATGTACAACTAGGTGCACCATTACGTCGAAGAAAACAGGTGGGAAGTGCTTCTCAAGCTTGCAAAGAATTTCAGGAATGTCAACTCTCAATTGCTTCACGATGTCAATTCTTAATGTCTTGGCACACAATTCCTTAAAAAATCTTCCTAGTAAAGCAATAGCCTCATACATCTCCTTGGGGACAATGCCTCTATGACCAGCTAGTAAGATAGTCTGCAAGAGTATGTGGTAATCATGCGCATCTTCAGACCATGTTATTTACCAGTCTGAACATCCACATATGTTGCCAGGTTTGCAGCATGACCATCTAGGAATTTGACATTAGCCAGAAACTTGCACAGCTTTATTTTGTTTTGCTTACTAAGTGTCCATGGTGCAGGATACTTTTTGTAAGAACCCTTCTTCTTCGGATCTTCTTGCAACCAATGTGTATCCCACATCCTCAGATGCTGTAAATCCAATCTTGCACTGATGGTATCCTTGTTCTTACCATCAAGTTCAAGGAGTGTACCAATGATACTCTCACATATGTTCTTCTCAATGTGCATAATATCTAGGTTGTGAGGTAACAAGAGATCCTTCCAGTATGGCAAATCTTGTATGCTCGCCCTCAGGTGCCATGTGGGATTATTACCCGTGCGCTTTCTCTTTCTACTTGCATTGCCAGGGTACTTCCCTGGTTTGAAATTCTCCTTAGCAATCCGTAAGTACTGATCAACTTCTTCACTTGTGAACTTCCTTGGTGGATCCCTATGCTCTGTCTTGTTAGTAAACAGTTTTGCCTGTCTTCTAAAATGATGTTTTTTAGGAAGGAATCGACGATGGACAATGTATCTAATTTTATTTTTCAGTTTCTTAGAGCAAGGATTCTCATCACAATGCACACATGCGTAATAACCCTTTGTGCTCCAACCAGAGGTAGTGTCATATGCAGGATAATCATGAATGGACCAAATAAGCATCGCATGCAAGTTGAAAGGTTTTGCCGTGCATACATCTATTGTTTCCACACCATCCCATAGCTTCAGCATATCTGCTATCAGTGGCTGCATAAATACATGAAAATCCTTTCCTGGTGAGTATTTTATAGGAATCAGCAATGCCATCATGAAATTGGATTGGTCCATGCACATCCAGGGTGGGAAGTTGTATCGAATGAAAAAATAGGCCACATAATGTATGCACTGCTCATGTGTCCAAAGGGATTGAATACATTAGTTGCAAATCCTAACCTCAAGTTGCGGGCATCTTTAGCAAAGTTTCCATGTTTTTCGTCAAAGTACTTCCATGCATCGCCATCAGCGGGGTGCCTCATTACATTAGCCTCTTGAACCCTCTTTTACTTGTGCCACCGGGTGTGCTCTGATATTTCCCTCGAAGAAAAAAATCTTTGTAACCGTGGGATTATCGAAAAGTATCAAAGGATCTTGTGAGGAACCTTTTTATTCCCATCGACGTGTCTCCACCTTGTCATACCACAGTGGGGACAATGAGTATTGTTGGCATAGTCTCCCCAATACAAAATGCAGTCATACTTGCATACGTGTATTGTCTAATATCCAAGACCAAGATCAAAAAGAGCTCTCTTAGCATCGACAGAAGATTTTGGAAAGTCCACCTCAGGCAAAGCAAGATTCAATAGCTGAATAATCATATTGAATGTCTTGTTGGTCATACGCATATATGTTTTGATATGAAGCACCCTGATAATGAACGCCATCCGTGTCATAGTGCCGCACCCCTTGTGAAGGGGTTTCATCGCTTCTTCGTTGAGCTTCTTAAAAATGTCAAACCCAACAGATGCATCTTCTTTATTTCCAGTTGTTCTGCCCATGTCATCCACTAGAGCTCCCAGCATATCATACACAGATTGTTGGTACAACTCAAAATCATCAGAGTCGTCAGATTCATAACCATCATCATTGGCAGTACAACTACTTCCACCGACGTCCCCTAATTCCCCATGATAGATCCACCTCGTATAGGTCTTGAGCATACCAGTGACATTTACATGACATCTGACAACATCAACAATTTCGTGGATCCCATTACGGCAATTTTTGCATGGGTACAACATATCTTCTACCCCGTTGTTGTGAGCAAGCGCGAATTCCATAAACTGATTCATGCCAGCCATGTATGGTGCCGTCAGCTTTGTTCCATGAGTAATCCATCTATGATCCATTGCATGTACAACATGAAAAGTAAATAGAACGCACCTGATATTTGCTATGATGTTTTTCAGTAAACATATCCCACCTAAAATAGCACCTGTTTCATGATGCCGCAGTCGCGCGTGACTTCGCCCTTCAACTGTGGCGCGTGGCCTCGCCGTACCCTCGCAGCCACGTTCACCTCGCCATAGCTTCGTAGCCACATTCACCTCGCCGTGCCGGCCTCTCGTCTCACCAGGGCGTGGTATCAGCGGAGGGCCCTAAGCCGACGATCCCAATTCCCTTTGTTAGGAGGGAATCGGACGATCCCAATTCCATGTTCCCGCTATTATGTGATGTGTTCCCACTAAATGAGTCGGCTGAAAAACAATTACTTGTTATTTTCTATTTACATTTACAAAAAAATGACCCACCAACATTAACTGTGACACTGAGACTGCTCGCACAAAATGGACATGCCTAATGACGGCCCAATAC
Organism: Elymus sibiricus; assembly: GCA_039707655.1. Lineage (NCBI taxonomy): Eukaryota > Viridiplantae > Streptophyta > Magnoliopsida > Poales > Poaceae > Elymus > Elymus sibiricus. Next base: position 160,557,525 of record CM077674.1, on the reverse strand, counting down.
GTCGCCAAAAATCAGCCTGGAACGTCGCCAAAGTGGCCGAGGGCACTACTCCAGGGGAAAAAAACCTCGTGACAGTGGACCGTCACGAAAAATGATCTTTGGCGACGTTTCATGTTACATCACCAGGGTTTTAGTCACTGAATAGAGAAAAAATTATAGTGAGAGGCTTGCGGCGGCGATAAATTGTTTTGGGTCTTGCTCCAAGGGTTTTGGAATATATGTGAATTTACAGGCCAAGAATTAGGGCAAATGGAGCAGTAGGAGGCCCACAAGCCTGGGTGGCGCACCCCTAGCTTGTGGCCCCCTCGTTGGTCTTCTAGCCACCTCCTGAAGCTTCTAGGGTCTCTTATGTTCCAGAAAAAATCATCAAAAAGTTTCGTCTTGTTTGGACCTTCGTAGGTATCAATTTTCTGCAAAACAAAAAAATGCAAAAAATAGGAACTGGCACTGGGCACTAAATTAATAGGTTAGTCCAAAAAAATAATATAAAATGATATAGAAAGCATACAAAAGTGATAATATAATAGCAGTTAACAATAAAAAATTATAGATACATTGGAGACGTATCAGCATCCCCAAGCTTAATTCCTCCTCGTCCTCGAGTAGGTAAATGATGAACAAAAGAATTTTTGATGTTGAATGCTACCTAACATGTCCTTGATCAATTAATGTAATCATGTGGTGAATATTGGGATACGAATGATTCAAGGCAATAGTCTATCAATTTGACATTGAAATAATAATACATAAACATGCAAGTAAAGAATTATTGCCTTTCAAAATAAAGATGCTAAAGAACGTGATCCATACACACTTAATCATGATAAGCATGCCACACTCCAGTCTTCCTAGCATAAAGATATCAAGTCATGAACAACCCCGGTGCCAAACATAGCAATTAAATCATACTTTTCTCGCTTAAGCTTTTTTTAACTTTCACACAATGCTTGAGCGTGAGCCATGGACTTAGCACTTTGGATGGAAAAGAGAAGACAAAAAGGTGTAAGAAAGTCTCACATCAACGCGGCTTGATCGTTGGGGAATGTAGAGGCCTTACAATCGATGTTAATGCGAGGAGTAGGGATTGCCATGCAACGGATGCACTAGAGCTATAAGTGTATGAAAGTTCTCTATATATGCAGCTAAGTGGGTGTGCATCCAACTTACTTGCTCATGAAGACCTCGAGCATTTTGAGGAAGCTCGTCATCGGAATATGCAAGTCAAGTTCTAATAATGTAAAAATCCCACTAGCATATGAAAATGAAGATCATGAAGACTCTCTATATGAAATACATGGTGCTACTTTGAAGCACAAGTGTGGTAAGAGGATAGTAGTGTGCCCCCTCTCTCTTTTTCTCCCATTTTTTTCTTTCTCACTTTTTTTGATTGGCCTGACGGACCTCTTCCCCTCTTTTTTGAGGAATCATAAGTCTCCTCCAATTCATATCCTTACAGGTAGGGTCACACTCTAATAATGCATCACACTTTATTTTACTTACAACTCGAAACATAAACAATATGATGAATGTATATGAATGCCTCTGGCAGTGTACCAGGATGTGCAATGATCTAGCGTAACATGTATTATAATGATGAACGGTGGCTTTGCCACAAATATCATGTCAGTTCTATATGGTCATGCAAAGCAAAATGACAATGAATGCTCAAGTCATATGAATAGTAACAGTGGAAGTTGCATGGCAATATATCTCGGAATGGCTATGGAAATGCCATAATAGCTAGGTATGGAGGCTGTTTTGGGGAAGATGAGGCTTATGTGTGAGAGAGCGTATCATCTCACGGAGTTGGATGTACCTGCGAAGTTTGCACCATGTCTCAAGGTGAGAGTGGGCAATGCACGGTACCGAAGAGGCTAGCAAAATATGGATAGGTGAAGGTGCTTATAGTCCAAAAACTCACATTAATCATAAAGAACTCAAATACTTATTGCAAAAAGTTTTAGTAGCCCTCGAAGCAAAGCATAACTCGCATGCCCCTAGGGGGGAGGTTGGTAGGAGTTAACCATTGCGCGCCCCCGATCCGAACACACAAAGGACATCAATCTAACATAAATCATATTCTGAATTCCTCGCTAATGCCAGCGCTACCACTTTCATGCATAAAGACTCACAAACCGTAACACTAATATTGATACTTAACTTTAATCATTTACTAACACACTCATATATTACTACCTCAATATTGCAAAACTATTGCAAGGAATCAAACTTATCATATTCAATGATCTACATGTCCATGCAAGTTTTTATTATACCACCATTTATACTTATTATCTTTGGACCAACCATATAATTCATGCAAATTACCACTTCATATTCAACTCTCGAAAAGATTTAAGTGAAAAAAGAGAGTGCAAATAATTTCTACAAAGCATATCACCATGCCCAATCAAATATAAGTGAAGTACAAGAGCAATTGCTGATGAGTGTTATTTTTACACTCCTCTACCCTTTGTTTAAACCGAGATATTTCATTAAAACCGAGATATTCGCTCCCATATTGCCACTAATGACTAATGAATGCACAGGATTCCACAAATCCTCTCTTTATTGTGTTTCTACAGGAAATGAGCTAATTATGGACAAAATCAAGTGAGAACATGGAAAGGAGTGAAGGAGGAGATAGAAGAAATCAGGAGGAGGCGCACCAGAAGCAACAGAACAAAAGATGACATTTCACGCGACCGTGACCACTCGCATGAGCGTTCGTATGGCGTGGAAACCGTGACCTCTTGTCCACCTGAACAACTTCTATAAAGGGGTCGATGCCGAAATCTCAACAGAACGAGCGAGAAGAGCCAGAATAGAGTCATCCTCATCCATCTCCATCAACCCTAGCCGTCGCCATTTCCATCTCCATAGCCACCATCACCACCATAGTTCATCTTCCACTATATCATACTTGTAATCGTGTATCACACACGGCATCCATTATAAGACATATTATCAGTCAATCTACCTTCATGATGTGTTCTTCATGTGATCTGATCTCCATGTGTGAGTAGTTCGGTAAGGTATGGGTTGAGGCAAGAGTCTTGCAACCCTCTGTATTGGTTGTGGGGATCAATGGAAGGGCTCTGAATTAACATCCCGTATGTGTGAAATAAAATTGTTCCGTAGATGTCTCTTGTCTCGTCTGCGTTCTTCATCCCTGCAGGTACCCAGGATCATGGAGAGCGAGCCACGGAGAGGCTAAGGGCAGGGAGACCGTGAAGTGTTATTCTGAACACCAGTGACAGAAGGGTTTAGTATGGTAACACGGATCCTATCTCTAGGGATTCAAGAGGTGTAGTCATTAAATGCCCAAACTTCTTGTCTGATTATTGTAATCTTAATTATCGAGGCAACCCCATGAGACGGTAGGGCCTTCGGTTGAACAACTGACTCTTGATGCAGGACGCGTGTTGGTCAAGACGTAATTTGGACACATCCCCCACTTCGGTTCGTAACAAGCACATCTCGATGGGTGACTTCCAGCGCACAAATTAAGATCATATTTGGTCCCAACACAAATACATGGTTGTAAGCATTAAGACCTCATACCCATACCTATTTTTATTATAAGTGTTCCCCTTCAGTTTGTTTGATTTTGATCTGGTCAAAAGTTGGAATTGTTCATTAACAAAAGCTTGCTCGAGACCCTAGCTTCAAGGGGGCCTTCCTCCCGTCGGTTCGATAACTCAGGGTCACCTCTGGGGAAATTGGCGAGAATCCTTTTTGCTCCATTTCTGGATCACCAAAGGAAGTAATCAAGCCTTTTTCTGGCGCCGTTGCCGGTGAGGAGTTGAGTGTTCCTAGTCTTTGTGTTTAGAGTTTTTGTTAAAGTTTTCATTTCAATTTTTGTTTAAGTTTAAGTTTTATTTTTGTTGTAAGTCTTGTCAGTTGAAAACCCCCAAAAAGATTGCCATGGCTCGTAATCTTGGAAGTTTTGCTACTGTCGGGCCCATGGAACCCAGGGTACCTCAGCCCGTCTGCCCGCGGCCTAGAGCGCAACGCTTGGTGGTGGCCCAACAGGTGGCCCACCAGCGGGCGCCTCAAGCAAGACCCCTCATGAGGCCCGACCTCCTGAGGACCCCTCCTCAGGGAGCGGGTATCGTGGGTACGACAATCTATGGGGCCATCTAGCCCCTTGTGGTTCGGCAGGGGAGATCAGCGTGCACAAAGAGCAGAATCAATGGAGGCCGCAAGGGATTTACCCAGGTTTGGGCCGCTGAGAAGCGTAAAACCCTACTCCTGCTTTGGTGTATTGGTGGTATGAGAGCACAAGTACAAGGAGTGCTTCTCCCGACAAGGCGCAGAGAGAGCGGCTACACGAGACGTGCTGGTGTTTGAAAAAGGGTCCGAATCCCTCTAACTGTTGCCCTGGCCCTCCTTTTATAGCTCAAAGGGGTTACCACAGTGGCAAAACAGTAATTACATATCGATTAGATAACAAACAGTGCTATCATACCTAACTCTACCAGTTTAGAACAAAAGCATTTGATGCTCTGTTAGGTGTCATGTGGAGAGGTAGCCCCAGCAAGGTTTCTGCATCGCTCGCCCAGCTACCTTGTATTAGCCTGACACGCCCTCTGGACGGGTGTCATTAAAGGCAAATCCTGTCCCAGCGTGCTGACACATACCCGACAAACCTCACCAACCAGCCTGCGCGGTCGACACCTCACCCATTAGCGACCACCTGTCCGGTGAGGTGGAGCGCTGGAGAGCTTGGCGGAGGCTTGCCGGTACGGAGCTTGCCGGGTCTCCTCCTTGCCGGTTCGGCCTTGCCGGCAAGAAACGTCTTCATCTTCAGTACTGGTTGAGTGCTTGTTGGTGCTGTGTCTTGAGCTTCTCTCCAGTAGCTTCTGCAATTGGGCCTTGAATCTTGGTCTTGGCGGTTCCCGGCAAGCCTCGGCCGGCAAGGAGGCTGCTACCGTCTGTGCATAAGTTAGGGTATAAAATACCCATGTTTTATACACCGACAGGAGCCCCCGGGCCTGGGCCATACGCGCGTCCAAAGCGTCGTTGGGCTAGGCCCAAACAATGCACAGACATGCGGCGGGAAAACTGCCACTGTAATTTTTGTCATGATGGTTATCTCCTCTTGAGATCTTATTTGCTTCCTCATTAATCTGGATTCGGGTGCGTTCTCGGTCGTCTTCCGGCAACCCTTGCCGTCAAACGGACGGCCACTAGGCGTGCTCAGACCAGGGATATGCTCATAGGTGGGGCGTCGTGGGTTCAAACCGAACCGGCACACGGCCACGCGTGGCAAAGGATAACTGCCATGTCTGTCTTTACTTCTCCTTTTTCTGCGCTCCTCCATCACACGCATTTGCATGCATGCAAAGCAGTGGATTGGTGGAGAAGGGCGGCCGTTGGAGTGATGCGCCGGGCCAAGGGGTGCAGGGCGCGTGATTGGTGAACGTGGGCGGTTGCTGGAGTAATGCGCCTGGCCAGAAGCGCAGGGCGCGGGATTGGCGAATCTGGGTGGCCGCCCGAAGACGGTGAAGAGCCAGCCCCCCGCACTCCCCCTATAAAGAGGGGGCTGCGGGGTGCGATGCTCATCCATCTCCTTCTGCCTCGATCTTCAGCAACCGTCACCTCTTTCTCTTATCTTCTTCCTCCGCATCTAACGACGGCATGGCGAGAGGGAGAGGCCGCAGTCGTGTCTCCGCCGCCGCGGCGAGAGCTTCTCCTCGGCTCCATGCCCACGATTCGACAGCGGCTGCGGAGGCTCGCTCCAGTGCTCAAGGGAGGGCCGCGGCCCGTGGTCATGGAAGGCGCGGTGCTCGCGGTCGAGGCGGCCATGGCGAAGCGCTTGCCGCTTCATCTTCGGCCCTTCCTCCCCTGACTAAGGGCCATACGAAGGACACGGCGCAGGAATTCATCGTGGAGCTGCACGATTGGCCGCGGAGCTGGCTGCGGCTTCCTTGTCCTTTTGCCGGGGAGATGGAAGGCCGCCACTTGCGCGGCTTGTGGCTGCGCGTGGACGGTTGCTGCAACGGCCCGGTCTGGGTGACCGTTGAGACCTCCAACAACGGCCTCATGTATCTCACACGTGGGTGGAAATCCTTCGTTCGTGCCCGTTGCCTAGGGCAAGGGCACCTTCTTCTCTTTAGGTTGGATGGACCAGACACGCTCGTCGTGAAGTTCTTCGAGGCTTCGGGCGCTCGTCTGGAGTGCTGCGTGGAAAGTTCAAGCGACAGCGACACCGCTTCCTCCAGCGATGCTGAGGATGACGATGATGACGGCGATGGTGACGGCGCTCCCGGCGTGAAGACCGAAGACGACGATGACGAGTCTGGCTGATCGCCGGTAGCACCATCATCTGGCCTTCCGGTAACAAGCCGGGATTCGCCTAGGCGCCCCTTTTGCCCTCCTTGCACTCGATGTAAACCCTGGGAATGCATGCTGTTTAATGAACATCTAGCGTTTGCCGGGCTTAAGTGAATGCATATTGTTTCCCTTGTTTTATTTTGTCTTTGTATGATCGTATCCCCTACGCTGTTAGGAAACTTGCCGGCGTGCACACTTGCCGCGAGCGCTTTGAGGAACAGGTCCTTAGCAGCCTGCTGGAAGTGCCGCTGCCGGCAAGGTAACTTGCTGGGCCAGGGCGCAGCTGCTAAGCTTACCGAGCGGACTCGAGGCAAACTAGAGCGCGGGCTGGTCGCGACAAGATTCCTTCGCGTGCAAGTTTCTCATACATGCACAAAATCGTTCAAGGGAAATCGCAAATGTAACAAGGAATTTGTTTTGAAAATTTTCAACTTAGCTTTTCCTTGCGCTGTTCTCGTCATCGTACGAAATGATCACTTGAACGTCATTAAAATGGTACCCCATCTCCAGTCCCCCCGGGAAACTTGTACGCGAGGGATTCTTCTGTCCTTTTAAGAAAAATAAAGAGGAGAAAAGAGTGGTTTGGGAACCTTGACGGTTCATCAGCCATTCCATACAAACTAAAGTGTAAATCACAACATCACATGTGTCCATATATAAATGAATATGTACGAAGAGTTGTGAAACACTTAGCTTTATTATGCACAGGATCTGCGCCTGGCTTTGTACAAAGGGTTACAAGTCTTGCCGACAAATCTTGTACAAAAGGGGTTGCCGGGATGCCTGGCAACCGCGCCTCATGGGTAGAACTTGCGAAGATGCTCAATATTCCTTGAGTTCTGCACTGGGGTGCCATCTTCGGTCTCCAAATGGACTGCGCCCGGTCTGGTGACTCGTACTACCCGATAAGGGCCTTCCCACTTCAGCGTCAACTTGTTTGATTTCTTGGCGGATTGAACGCGCCGAATAACAAGGTCGCCTTCCTCAAGGCTTCGGGCATGCACTTTGCGGCTATGATAGCGGCGCAAGGCTTGCTGGTAGCGTGTAGCTCACACAGCCGCCCAAAGACGATCCTCCTCAAGGAGCGTTGCGTCGTGTTGCCACAGCTGCTCTTGCTCAGCTTCATCGTAAGAGAGCACTCGAGGTGACCCGTATATGAGTTCCGTGGGGAGCATCACTTCTGCACCATAGATTAGGGAGAAGGGTGTTTGGCCGGTAGCTCGATTTGGTGTCATCCTGAGTGACCAAAGAACTGCCGGCAACTCATCAATCCAGCGCCTTCCACATTTGCGCAACCTGTCAAAGGTTCTTGTTTTGAGGCCACGCAGCACTTCAGCATTCATCCTTTCCGCTTGGCCGTTGCTTCTCGGGTGAGCGACTGATGCAAAACAGATTTTGCTGCCAAGGTCTTGGATATACTGCATGAAGGTGCGGCTCATGAATTGTGTGCCATTGTCGGTGATGATTCTGTTAGGAACCCCGAAATGGCAAACTAATCCTTTGAAGAACTTGACGGCTGACTGCGCTGTCACCTTTCTCACCGGCTCCACTTCAGGCCACTTTGTGAACTTGTCGATGGCGACGTACAAGAACTCAAAGCCCTCGGCAGCACGGGGGAAGGGGCCCAAGATATCGAGCCCCCAGACCGAAAAGGGGCAGGAGAGAGGGATTGTTTGGAGAGCTTGAGCTGGCTGATGTATGTTCTTTGAATGGAACTGGCATGCTTCACATTTTGTTACTAGCTCAGTTGCATCCTGAAGGGAAGTGGGCCAATAGAAGCCTTGCCGGAAAGCTTTGCCGGCAAGTGCTCTTGAACCTATGTGAGAGCCACATATGCCTCCATGTATCTCCGCCAACAGCTTCAGTCCATCTTCCCGGCAAATACACTTCAATTTCACACCGTTTGGTCGTTTTCTGTATAGGATGCTATCCACAAACTGGTACATACTTGACTGACGGGCTACTTTCTCAGCTTCGTCTTGCTCATCGGGAAGTTCTTCTATTTGAAGGAAATGAACTATCTGTTGTGCCCATGCCGGAGCCTGTGGCTCGATGACAAGGACTAAAGGCATTTCTTCGGCTGCGGGAGCGCTTGCTTCTGCGGTAAGAACCTGAGGTTCCGCGCGAAGCTGCTGCTCGCCGGCAACTGTGTCATTGTTTCCGGCAACCTTTTTGCCGGCGGCTCCTGGGAGCTCTGCCGGAAAATACTTGCCGGTGTTCAACTTCCTTCTCTTACTGGCCTGCGTTGATGGAGTGACTGTTGGTTGATTCAAATGGAGCACAAAAGTTCCTGGTTCCACAGGTAGCTTTCGGGCAGCGCACGTTGATAGGTGATCGACAATGCTGTTTTCCGTACGAGGGATGTGCTCTGTTTGCAACCCGTCAAAGTGTTCCTCCAATTTCCTCACTTCTTCCACATACGCCTCCATCAACGGGCTCTGGTAATCTTTGTTTACTTGCTTCACAACAAGCTGCAAGTCACCGCGGATGATCAATTTTTTGATTCCAAGGTCCACCGCGATCCTAAGATCGGCAAGGAGTCCTTCGTACTCAGCAGTGTTGTTTGTAGCTTGCTCCCTGGGAAAGTGCATTTGAACCACATACTTGAGGTGCTCTTCGGTGGGTGCGACAAGCAGCACTCCGGCACCAGCACCTTGCAGTGAGAAGGCACCGTCAAAGTACATGATCCATTCTTTGACTGCTTCTTTGCCGGGGAGAGCCGTTTCTTGAGTTTCTTCGTCTTGCGTTGGTGTCCATTCTACAATGAACTCCGCCAAGGCTCTGCTCTGGATGGTTGAAGTGCTTTCAAACTTAAGTGCAAAGCTTGACAATTCCAACGCCCACTCTACTATCCTGCCGGTTTCTTCTGGATTTCTCAAAATGCGTTGCAACGGGAAGCGAGTGACGACGGTGATCTCGTGTGCTTGGAAGTAGTGACGCAGCTTTCTTGAGGCCATAAGAAGGCCGAAAAGCAATTTCTGCACCCCAGAGTATCTTGACCTAGCCCCTTGTAGAAGGGAGCTAACAAAATATACGGGCCGCTGCACCACTTTCTTTTTTGGCATCACTTGCTGGTTGGTTTCATTTGCTTGCGCTGTTTCTGACTTGTCGGCGTCGGACCTTGCCGGAGAAGATTCCAGTTTGTCGCTGGATGGGCTTGCCACGGCTGCTTCCTCGTCATCGGCTTCCCTCTGCGCTACTAACGTAGCACTAGCCACTTCATTCGTTGCCGCTACATATAGCCGCAACGGCTCTTGTGGTCTAGGCACAACTAGTGTTGGCGCGGAGCAGAGGTATCTTTTCAAGTCCTGCAGCGCGGCCTCCACTTCCGGAGTCCATTTCATTGGTCCTGCCTTTTTCAAAATCTTGAAAAATGGTAGGGCGTGCTTGGCGGATCTTGAAATGAACCTACTCAAGGCAGCGACATAGCCGGCAAGACGCTGCACATCTTTGACGCTTTTTGGTGCTTGAATCTGCTCAATTGCTTTGATCTTGTCGGGATTTGCTTCAATTCCTCGTTGAGATACAAAGAATCCGAGAAGCTTGCCAGATGGGACCCCAAACACACACTTCTCGGGATTGAGCTTCAGATTGATCTTGCGCAAGTTTGCAAATGTTTCCTCTAAATCTTGAATGAGGGTTGACTTGTCCTTTGTTTTGACCACTATATCATCCATATATGCTTCCACATTCCTATGCAGCTGGGGTTCAAAACCAATATGGACTGCCCTTGCAAAGGTTGAACTGGCACTCTTTAACCCGAAAGGCATACGCACGAAGTAGTATGTGCCACATGGAGTAATGAATGTGGTTTTCTCCTCATCCTCCTTGGCCATGAATATCTGATGGTACCCAGAATAGGCATCAAGGAAGGAGAGTAAATCACAGCCAGAAGTGGTGTCTATAATTTGATCAATGCGCGGCAATGGGAAAGGATCCTTTGGACATGCTTTGTTAACATCAGTGTAATCAATACAAAGTCTACACTTTCCGTTTGCTTTGCGCACCACAACTGGATTTGCCAACCAAGTCGGATGTAGTACACCTCTGACCAAGCCTGCTACTTCAAGTTTCTTGATTTCCTCGGCAATGAATTGTTGCCACTCCAAAGCTTGCTTTCGGACCTTTTGCTTGACGGGCCGAGCGTGGGGACAGACGGCAAGGTGGTGCTCAATTACCTCCCTGGGAACACCGGGGATGTCAAATGGTCGCCAGGCGAACACATCGACATTCACCCGCAGGAAGGCAATGAGCGCGCTTTCCTATTTGCCGTCAAGGGTGGCACTAATGGTGAAGGTACTGTCAGCGCCGTCCTCCTTTGCTGGCACATTTTTGGTCACTGGTGCAGTGGCTCTGGACTTCTTACCGGTAGAGCACTCTGGCAAGTCTTCGACGGGCGCGCAGCACTCCGAAGAGGTGCGCTTCCCGGAATCCTTGTCAGAGGTCTTGCCGGACTTTTTGTTTTCCTTCTTCTTGGCGGGAGCTGGCATCTTGGCGGCCTCTGCTGCAACCGCATCTCTGTACATCTTATCGATGCAAATGACTGCATCTTTCTTGTCGGAGTTGATGGAAATGACACCCATCGGCCCTGGCATTTTCAACGTGTTGTAAGCATAGTGAGATGCTGCCATAAATTTTGCCAAGGCTGGGCGGCCAAGAATTCCGTTATATGGGAAAGGGATCTTGACAACGTCAAAGACAATCTTTTCCGTCCTGTAGTTCAATTCCCCGCCAAACGTCACCGGCAATGTGATCTTTCCCTTGGGCTGGCTCCTTCCCGGGTTTACTCCCTAGAACATACCTGTCTTTTCAAGTTCCTCGTCAGGAATCTGTAACCTCTTGATTACCTCTGGAGAAATCAAGTTTAAGCTGGCCCCACTGTCAACTAAAATTTTCGTGACCTGGAGGTTGCGAATTGTTGGCGAAACCAACAACGGCAAACACCCGACTGCGGTTGTGCGATCAGGGTGGTCCTCGGCATCGAAAATGATAGGCGTGTGTGACCACTTGAGTGGCTTTTGAGAGCCCATTGCCTGTTTTGCCGCATTAACCTCACGAACCCACTGCTTAAGTTGGCGGTGTGAGGAGTGCAAAGATGCCCCTCCGTCAACGCACATGGCCTCAGTTGCTTTCTGGAATTCCTGTTCACTGGACTCTTCGCCGTCCTCTTCTTCCTCACTTCCATCATCTTCACCTTTCTTTTCGCGGCCTCTAGCAAGTTTTTCTTTCTGCTGCTTGGCCTTGCCACGATGGCCTCCTCGATCGCCATGGCCCTTTTTACCGGATCCACCGGCACCATCTTGACTCTTCTCTTTGTCATGTTTTTCATACTCTGCCTTTTGTTTCTCAACAAGGTGCTTGACTTGTCGGCACTCTTGGAGGTCATGGCCCTTGGTGCAGTGAATCTTGCAGTACGGCCCAGCAGACTTGCCGGCCTTCTCATTTGCCACCGCCTCCTGGCAAGCGGCGCACACTGCTGCCTCCTTGCCGGAGTTCTCGGTCTTGGCTTTCTTGGCGGACTCAGATTTGCCGGAGCCTTCGATGGCCATTACAGTTTTGCCCTTGCGCTTCTTGTTGCGGTTTCGGCCCTTCTTCCTCGGAGTGGCTGCATCGTTGTCCTCGGAATCCACCTCGGCACCAGCGTCTTCCCCAGGAAGCCTTCTTCCTTCCTCAGCGCGTGCGCACTTATCCGCCAATGTGTAGAGCTCGTTGACGGTTTTGGGTAGCTTGACGTTCATCTTCTCCGGCATCCTCCGATTGCGCACATTCATATGAAAGGCAGCAATGACATCTGCGGGGTGTACATCTGGAATGTTATGGTGCACACGGCTGAACCTTTGGATGTACTTGCGCAAAGTTTCTCCATCTCTTTGCGGAATCACCTGCAGGTCGCTGGGCTGTCCACGAGCCTTGTGGCCTCCGGTAAAGGCACCAACAAACTCATTACAGAGATCTGCCCACGAAGAAAGGGAATTTTTTGGCAAGTTCATCAGCCAAGATCTCACGTTGGGCTTCAGTACCAACGGAAAGTAGTTGGCTAGGATTTTCTCGTCTCTTCCCCCGGCAGCTTGCACAACAATCGTATAGATGCCCAGAAATTCTGCTGGGTTCAGCTTGCCGTCGTACTTTTCTAGTACTTCTGGCTTGAAGGCCCAGACGGACGGCCATCAGACTTGCCGCAGCTCTCGGGTGAAGGCAGGACACCCAACCTTGTAAGGCAGATATCCGCCAACCCCTGGCACAGGCTCATCAATGATCGGGCCGTTGCACGCATCGGATTGACGGCACGCCTCCCGGCATCGTTCGATGGTGGTGAACGCATCTTCTACCCGCCTGTCTCGCAGCTCTTGCCGCTGATCTAGCCGCGCTCGCGGATCCGAAGACGCCATCGACACCTCGTCGGGCTCGAAAGATCGTCGAGCTTGCTGCGGTTGTTGGCGTTGCTGCTGTTGAGATTGTTGCCGCTGGGGTGATTGCACCGTTAGCACAGCACCGTCAACGCGGCCACCAGCTGGGGCTGCTGGTGCTATTTGCGGATGCCGTGAGGGCTCCGCTTGCTGTGATTTGCTTGCCTCGGCAAACCCAATCATGCTTTGGATGGTCGCTCTCCACTCATCCATCTTCTCCGCCGCTGGAGGGAAATTTAGCAGCATCTGGGCTCGCGCCATTGCCTCCGCTGCCGTGGCTGGCATGGCCGAAAGCGAAGAGCGCGACGTCGCTCTACTCCTGGCAGAGCCAGCAGGAGCGCCATCGCAGTCTTGCTGCCGTGGCACATGATCTGCAGCGGGTCGCTATGGCAGAGGCAGTGCTTGAGGATCTAGGATCTGATCAACAGGAGTCTTGCCGTGAGGTCGCCGCTACCCGGAGTCATTGGCGCCGCTCAGAGCCGTACCGCGCCCGTTGTGTGAGGGGCGCGGCGTCTGTCCTGAAGCTGCATCCTTGGACACCACCACGGCGGGATCTTGGCTCGCGCTGGCCCGGGCGTTACCGCTCTGGTGGCTGCGTTCGTCGGCGCGACGAGGAGGAGGAGGAAGATGTTCATCTCCCCCGCTCGTGTCGTCTCGGCTTCGTTCGCCAGAGGATCGAGGAAGTCGACCGCCTCCAGCGTGCTCGTCCCTCGCACCGACCACGGTGGGCACGGCGACGGCGGTGCCCGCGCTGGTCGTGCCGACCACGGTATCCACACCGTCCGCATTGGCCGCGTCGCCTGCGCCGCTTGCGGATACGTGTGAAGGGGCCGCCATCGTGATGCCCTTCTTCTTGGGGGCCATCGACGACGAAGAGAATGACGATGGAGTTGGTGAAGCTGACGCGCAATCCACTGATTCAGGTTCGCGCAAGCGAAGCCCCCTACCAGGCGCACCAAAGATGTCGTGGGTACGACCATCTATGGGGCCATCTTGTAACATCCCAAGATCTTAACCCTGTCATTAAGCTAATTAAATAGCCATGTCATTATGATCATCCTAAATAAATTGCATTTAGAAAATAATCCAACTTCGAGTTCAAATTCAAAATTCAAATGCAAGTCAAATTATTACTTCTTCAAATAATTAAACAAAATAGTTCATAATATTGCAAAAATTCCCAAAGCTATTATAAAAATAAATCAACATTTATTGAATTCCAAATTTGACCCCAACATCCAAAAACAGTACCCAAAACAGCCTTATTAAATCCATTTTCATTTTTGAAAAATACAAATGAATTCAATTCAGTCCCAAACTTTTTGTGACAGTGCCAGACATTACCTAGTATTTGATTTGGCAAGTTATGCATTTTACAAAAGTCATTAGCTAGCTAAAAGAAAATGCAACAGAAAAGGATAAAAGAAAACAGAAAAGGAAAAGAAATAAAGAAAAAGGAAAAGGGTCACTGTGCACTGGGCCGAAGTGCACAGTGCCCGTCCAGCCGGCCCAGCCCACCGCGGCCGTCGTCCTCTTTCTCCCTCCTCCCCGTGTCGGCTCGCCAGCACGCGCGCTCGCCGTTCCCGCCGCACCATGCCACCGCCGAGCCGCTACAGCGCTGCGAGGCGGATAAGAATGCCGCCGTGGCCCGTCTGGACCTGCGCCAGCCCTTATCCCCTCCCCATCGCTCTCTCTCTCTCTCGACTCCGAGCTCACCAGCACGTCACTGTCGCCGCACTGCTGCACCACCGCGGCCACCGACCTCTCCTCGACGCCGCTCCGTGTCCAGCCGCTCCGCGGGCGTCCGCCACTTTGCCTGCACCCAGTCCCACAAGCCGGAGTCCACCGCAACGCCAGGATCGAGGTCGTCTTCCTCCTCGGACCTCGCCGCGCCTCCGATGAATCCGGCGCCGCTGCTGCTCCTAAGCGATCAACGGGCCTCCGTGTGCCCTCTCGGTGAGCGCCGCGTCCAAAACCCCCTCTTCCCGTGCTCGCTCGCTGCCTCTGCGCTGCTGTTGCCATCGCCGTAGCTCGTCGGCGCCATTCGCCTCGCCACCGCGGCCACCGCTCGCTGAGCTCGAAGCCGAGCCACGCATCGCGCTCCTCGACCTCCCAGGAGTCCAGTGAGATCACGCGCGCGTCTTCCCGTGCCCCTTAGCGACGTATTCGACATCGGCCGAACTCCAGCATCCGCTGCGGTCGCCGCCGCCGTTGTTTTAGCCTGCCTCCGGCCGAGCCAGTGCCACCGCTAGATGCGGCCCTTCGCGCACGTTCGAACGCGCCATCTCGCGGCCGTTTTGGCCCAACGTAGGCGAAACCCGACACTGTCCCGTGCGCCTCCGCCGCGAAACGTGGTCGCCGGCGTTTAAACGCCGGCCGACCGACGTGGCGCAGACGTGGCACCCCTCTGGGCCACTGACTACTCGGTCCCGCGGGCCCCGTTGACTGGGGTGACCCAATCAACGTGCTGACTGGGCATCCCAGTCAATGACACGTGGGGCCCGCGTTTAATTAAATTGATTTTATAAAAATAACTTAATCTATTAATTAGTGTGACATTGACATGTGCGACCCGCTAGCTAATTAACTTAATTAGTTAAATTAAGTCTCTGTTAAATTTAATCAGTCAATGACAGGTGGGACCCACTGGTCAGATTGACCAGTCAACTGGTCCACGTTGACTGCTGACTGGGCAGTCAACTGGGACCCACCTGTCAGTCTAATGAGCATTTTGCTGGGTACACTTCTGTGTACCCATATCAATTAATATTTAAATGATTTTCGAATTAAATTAATTCTAGAAATTTCAGAAAATGATTAAAACTTTGAAAAATCATATAAAATAAACCATAACTCGGATGAAAATAATTTATATATGAAAAATGATCAAAAAAATATGACGAATCCGAATATGTCATCCGCATGCATGTTCGAACCCTCTGTGTAGGAGAACCTATAACTCTAGGCCTGTTTCTGATAGATGAATAGTGCCTGATATCCGATAAATAATTCCAAATAAATTCCTAAAACATCTAAAATATTTAGAGGTCCAATATATCACCCCTGCATATCGTTTAGGCATGTCATGCATAGTGATTGCATTTGTTTGCTTTTGTATTTATTGTTTTTCCCCCTCTTCTCTCCGGTAGACCCGAGACCGACGCTGCTCCGGTGTACGACTACGTCGTCGACGACCCTTCTTCTCTTTCAGCAAAGCTTCCAGGCAAGCAAACCCCCCTTGAGCATGCCTATATCACCTATTCTTTCTCCCCCCTACATGCATTAGAATTTGCTACTGCTTTTGATTGATCCTATTCTGATGCATAGCCTGTTTTTGTAAACTGCTATTGATACCTTACCTGCTATCCTAAATGCTTAGTATAGGTTGATTGGAAAACCATCTGTGGCCCCTCCTCCTTGTCCTAGTTGCCTCGCTTAGTTACCAGTGCCCCAATCGAGGTGATCGACGGGCTGAGACCAACACATCACCGCACACCCCCTAAGTTGTATGACTCCGCAGAGCTAACATCGAGTATCGAGGGTGATACCTCTTCCATCAATTCTGATGTTGTCTCTGTAGCCCAGCTAGTCGGTTGTGGGTTAATGAGGGTGATTCCTCTTTCACCACCTCCGTTAAAGCTTCTGTCGTGCAACTCCGCAAGAGTGAATCCAATGAGGGTGATTCCTCCGGGTTCACCTTGACGGTTACATCGAGTGGGAATCCAGCGAGGGCGATTCCTCGGATTCCTCCTTGATGCTATGGACACACGGGTACCTTGGCCATAATACTGATACTGGATAAAGACGGGTCGACCCTGAGGGGTACCCGCGAGAGGTGTGACGTCGGGTTGACCAAGAGGGTACCCGCGAGATGATTACGTGGCACGGCCGGGCATTCTTAGCCCTTGCCGTAAGTCCACGAGACGGGGCGACGGGGTCACATGATCGTGGATCTCTGCTCGTTTCCGCGAGCTCCCAATACACTTAACAGATTTGGGTATTTGATCTGAGTTGGCCACTGGCCTATACGCACTACCACCACGCGGGATAATGGTTTAATGGGGCCCTCTGCGCCGTATGTATCATCCGAAAGCTCTGTCAGACGTCCAGTTCAGCATTGTGGCCGGGTCGGATCGTGCCATCCAGGAGAGGGGTGACGCTGGTATCCACCCTGCACACAACGACCCGGAGTGCAAAGGGCGATGGGCCCAAGACCCCAGCGCACTTAGGATGTAGACCGGCGGGGACCTCTCTGCTGAGCCTAGGTAGGACTACGTCGTGTTGATCAGTCGAGGCCGGGTATGACCGAGAAAAGTGTGTCCGGTCGGAGTTAATCGAGCGTGTTGGGTAACAGTAGTGCACCCCTGCAGGGAAGTTTATCTATTCAAATAGCCGTGTCCACGGTAACAGGACGCTCAGTGTAGTATCCCGATCTACTACAACTTGAACTGGATCCAAGTTAATCAATTGTAAGCTCCGGGATTGCTTTCTCGCAGGGAGTCGAGGAAGGATCTCTGGGCATGGCTACTATTATACTTGATGCTACTAATGTATTTATATGCTAATCTTCACTCTTCTAATGCTGCAAGATGCTGAAGATGCTAGTCTTCGTTAGGCTAGGCCTTTCTCTCTATTCTGGCATTTCTGCAGTCTAGCCCATAGATACAACCCCTTCTTTGATACCGATGCATAAGTAGAATAGTTCTGATGTAAGTCTTGCGAGTACTTTGGATGAGAACTCACGGTTGCTTTGCTTCCCTTTTTCCCTACCCGATTGCTGCGACCAGATGACGGACCCCTAGAGCCAGCCGCCCCAGTCGATGACTACTACTACCCCTTTGATGGAGCGTACTACTACGTGGAGACCGCCGACGACCAGGAGTTGATAGGAGGCTCCCAGACAGGAGGCCTGCGCCTTTTCGATTGTTGTCATTGTTTTGCCCCGCCTTCTTAAGGCATATATGTTTAACTTTTATGTCTGTACTCAGATACTAATGCTTCTGCTGATGCTTGTATGACTCAAGCTTATGTATTCGAGCCCTCGAGGCCCCTGGCTTGTAATATAAAGGTTGTATCATTTTATTTGTGTTTAGAGTTGTGTTGTGATATCTTCCCGTGAGTCCCTGGGCTTGATCGTGCGCATTTGCATGTATGATTAGTGCACGGTCGAGCCGGGGGCGTCACAAGTTGGTATCAGAGCCGACTGCCTGAAGGAAGCCCCTTTCCAACTCCTTGGCCGAAGTTGAGTCTAGTCTTTGAAAAACTGTTTTACTAACATGGCTGTGTGGCTTACGGGCCCACGTCGCCAATGGGTGGTATTAGGATATTTTATTCCTCTTCCTTACTCTGGGATTCTGATCTCTCCTCTATTCGGGTTAAAGTTTTGGTAACACTAACATTAGGTTCTCGTATTCACATCCACCCGGAGAGCTGGATTGTCTGCAATTATTCCTTTCCATTGGTCTGTTTAATCTGATCATCACATTTTCCTTTCCATTGGTCTGTTTAACCTTCTTGTAATCTAGCTTTTATCTGAGCAGTGGTAATTCCCTGCTTAAGTCACCACCCCTCCTACTCTTAATCCACACTCACTTCAATTCCACAGGATCAAAACCTGACTCTCCAGTACATCCTTGATCTTGAAGATACCCCTTACCCCACCTCTTAAATCTCGGGACGAGATTTCTTGTAGTGGGGGAGATTTGTAACATCCCCAAATCTTAACCCTGTCATTAAGCTAATTAATTAGCCATGTCATTATGATCATCCTAAATAAATTACATTTAGAAAATAATCCAACTTCAAGTTCAAATTCAAAATTCAAATGCAAGTCAAATTATTACTTCTTCAAATAATTAAACAAAATAGTTCATAATATTGCAAAAATTCGCAAAGCTATTATAAAAATAAATCAACATTTATTGAATTCCTAATTTGACCCCAACATCCAAAAACAGTACCCAAAACAGCCTTATTAAATCCATTTTCATTTTCGAAAAATACAAATGAATTCAATTCAGTCCCAAACTTTTTGTGACAGAACCAGACATTACCTAGTATTTGATTTGCCAAGTTATGCATTTTACAAAAGTCATTAGCTAGCTAAAAGAAAATGCAACAGAAAAGGATAAAAGAAAACAGAAAAAGAAAAGAAATAAAGAAAAAGGAAAAGGGTCACTGTGCACTGGGCCGAAGTGCACAGTGCCCGTCCAGCCGGCCCAGCCCACCGCGGCCGTCATCCTCTTTCTCCCTCCTCCCCGTGTCGGCTCGCCAGCGCGCGCGCTCGCCGTTCCCGCCGCGCCATGCCACCGCCGAGCCGCTACAGCGCCCCGAGGCGGATAAGAATGCCGCCGTGGCCCGTCTGGACCTGCGCCAGCCCTTATCCCCTCCCCATCGCACTCTCTCTCTCTCTCTCTCGACTCCGAGCTCACCAGCACGTCACCGTCGCCACACTGCTGCACCACCGCGGCCACCCGCCTCTCCTCGATGCCGCTCCATGTCCAGCCACTCCGCGGGCGTCCGCCACTTCGCCTGCGCCTAGTCTCGCAAGCTGGAGTCCACCGCAACGCCAGGATCGAGGTCGTCTTCCTCCTCGGACCTCGCCGCGCCTCAGACGAATCCGGCGCCGCTGCTGCTCCTAAGCGATCAATGGGCCTCCGTGTGCCCTCTCGGTGAGCGCCGCGTCCAAAACCCCCTCTTCCCGTGCTCGCTCGCTACCTTTGCGCTGCTGCTGCCATCGCCGTAGCTCGTCACCGCCGTTCGCCTCGCCACCGCGGCCACCGCTCACTGAGCTCAAAGCCGAGCCGTGCATCGCGCTCCTGGAGCTTCCAGGAGTCCAGTGAGATAACGCACGCGTCTTCCCGTGCCCCTTAGCGACGTATTCGACATTGGCCGAACTCCGGCGTCCGCCGCGGTCGCCGCCGCCGTCGTTTTAGCCCGCCTCCGGCCGAGCCAGTGCCACCTTCGCGCACGTTCGAACGCGCCATCCCGCGCCCGTTTTGGTCCACCGCAGGCGAAACCCGACGTCGTCCCGTGCGCCTCCGCCGCGAAACGCGGTCGCCGGCGTTTAAACGCTGGTCGGCCGACGTGGCACCCCTTTGGGCCACTGACTTCTGGATCCCGCGGGCCCCGTTAACTGGGTTGACCCAGTCATCGTGCTGACTGGGCATCCCAGTCAATGATATGTGGGGCCCGCGTTTAATTAAATTGATTTAATAAAAATAACTTAATCTATTAATTAGTGTGACACTGACATGTGCGACCCGCTAGCTAATTAACTTAATTAGTTAAATTAAGCCTCTGTTAAATTTAATCAGTCAATGACAGGTGGGACCCACTGGTCAGATTAACTAGTCAACTGGTCCACGTTGACTGCTGACTGGGCAGTCAACTGGGACCCACCTGTCAGTCTAATGAGCATTTTGCTGGGTACACTTCTATGTACCCATAGCAATTAATATTTAAATAATTTTCGAATTAAATTAATTCTAGAAATTTCAGAAAATGATTAAAACTTTGAAAAATCATATAAAATAAACCGTAACTCAGATGAAAATAATGTACATATGCAAAATGATCAAAAAAATATGACGAATCCGAATATGTCATCCGCATGCATGTTAGAACCCTCTGCGTAGGAGAACCTGTAACTCTAGGCCTGTTTCTGATAGATGAATAGTGTCTGACCTCCGATAAATAATTCCAAATAAATTCCTAAAACATCTAAAATATTTAGAGGTGCAATATATCACCCCTACATATCGTTTAGGCATGTCATGCATAGTGATTGCATTTGTTTCCTTTTGTATTTATTGTTTCTTTCCCCTCTTCTCTCCGGTAGACCCGAGACTGACGCTGCTCCGGTGTACGACTACGTCGTCGACGACCCTTCTTCTCTTTCAGCAAAGCTTCCAGGCAAGCAAACCCCCCTTGAGCATGCCTATATCACCTATTCTTTCTCCCTCCTGCTTGCATTAGAATTTGCTACTGCTTTTGATTGATCCTATTCTGATGCATAGCCTGTTTTTGTAAACTGCTATTGATACCTTACCTGCTATCCTAAATGCTTAGTATAGGTTGATTGAAAAACCATCTGTGGCCCCTCCTCCTTGTCTTAGTTGCCCCGCTTAGTTACCAGTGCCCCAATCGAGGTGATCGACGGGCTGAGACCAGCACATCACCGCACACCCCCTAAGTTGTACGACTCCGCAGAGCTAACATCGAGTATCGAGGGTGATACCTGTTCCATCAATTTTGATGTTGTCTCTGTAGCCCAGCTAGTCGGTTGTGGGTTAATGAGGCTGATTCCTCTTTCACCACCTCCGTTAAAGCTTCTGTCGTGCAACTCCGCAAGAGTGAATCCAATGAGGGTGATTCCTCCGGGTTCACCTTGACGGTTACATTGAGTGGAAATCCAACGAGGGCGATTCCTCGGATTCCTCCTTGATGGTATGGACACATGGGTACCTTGGCCTTAATACTAATACTGGATAAAGACGGGTCGACCCTGAGGGGTACCCGCGAGAGGTGTGAAGTCGGGTTGACCAAGAGGGTACCCGCGAGATGATTACGTGGCACGGCCGGGCATTCTTAGCCTGTGTTGTAAGTCCACGAGACGGGGCGACGGGGTCACATGATCGTGGATCTCTGCTCGTTTCCGCGAGCTCCCAATACACTTAACAGATTTGGGTATTTGATCTGAGTTGTCCACTGGTCTATACGCACTACCACCACGCGGGATAATGGTTTAATGGGGCCCTCTGCGCCGTATGTATCAGCCGAAAGCTCTGTCAGACGTCCAGTTCAGCATTGTGGCTGAGTTGGATCGTGCCATCCAGGAGAGGGGTGAAGCTGGTATCCACCCTGCACACAACGACCCGGAGTGCAAAGGGCGATGGGCCCAAGACCCCTGCGCACTTAGGATGTAGACCGGCGGGGACCTCTCTGCTGAGCCTAGGTAGGACTACGTCGTGTCGATCAGCCGAGGCCGGGTATGATCGAGAAAAGTGTGTCCGGCCGGAGTTAATCGAGCGTGTTGGGTAACAGTAGTGCACCCCTGCAGGGAAGCTTATCTATTCGAATAGTCGTGTCCACGGTAACAGGACGCTCAGTGTAGTATCCCGATCTACTACAGCTTGAACTGGATCCATGTTAATCAATTGTAAGCTCCGGGATTGCTTTCTCCCAGGGAGTCGAGGAAGGATCTCTGGGCATGGCTACTATTATACTTGATGCTACTAATGTATTTATATGCTAATCTTCACTCTTCAAAAGCTGCAAGACGCTGAAGATGCTAGTCTTCGTTAGGCTAGGCCTTTCTCTCTATTCTGGCATTTATGCAGTCTAGCCCACAGATACATCCCCTTCTTTGATACCGATGCATAAGTAGAATAGTTCTAATGTAAGTCTTGCGAGTACTTTGGATGAGTACTCACGGTTGCTTTGCTTCCCATTTTCCCTACCCGATTGCTGCGACCAGATGACGGACCCCCGGAGCTAGCCGCCCAAGTCGACGACTACTACTACCCCTCTGATGGAGCGTACTACTACGTGGAGACCGCCGACGAACAGGAGTAGATAGGAGGCTCCTAGGCAGGAGGCTGATGCTTGTATGACTCAAGCTTATGTATTCGAGCCCTCGAGGCCCCTGGCTTGTAATATAAAGCTTGTATCATTTTATTTGTGTTCAGAGTTGTGTTGTGATATCTTCCCGTGAGTCCCTGGGCTTGATCGTGCGCATTTGAGTGTATGATTAGTGCACGGTCGAGCCGGGGGCGTCACACATCTAGCCCCTTGTGGTTCGGCAGGGGAGATCAGCGTGCACAAAGAGCAGAATCAATGGAGGGCGCAAGGGATTTACCCAGGTTCAGGCTGATGAGAAGCGTAAAACCCTACTCCTGCTTTGGTGTATTGGTGGTATGAGAGCACAAGTACAAGGAGCGCTTCTCCCGGCAAGGCGCAGAGAGAGCGGCTACACGAGACATGCTAGTGTTTGAAAAAGGGTCTGAATCCCTCTAACTGTTGCCCTGGCCCTCCTTTTATAGCTCAAAGGGGTTACCACAGTGGCAAAACAGTAATTACATATCGATTCGATAGCAAACAGTGCTATCATACCTAACTCTGCCAGTGTAGGACAAAAGCATTTAATGCTCTGTTAGGTGTCGTGTGGAGAGGTAGGCGCGTCAAGGTTTCTGCACCCCTCGCCCAGCTACCTTGTATTAGCCTGACACGCCCTCTGGACGGGTGTCATTAAAGGAAAATCCTGTCCCAGCGTGCTGACACATGCCCGACAAACCTCACCAACCAGTGTGCGCGGTCGACACCTCACCTATTAGTGACCACCTGTCCGGTGAGGTGGAGCACTGGAGAGCTTGGCGGAGGCTTGCCGGTACGGAGCTTGCCGGGTCTCCTCCTTGCCGGTTCGGCCTTGTCGGCAAGAAACGTCTTCATCTTCAGTACTGGTTGAGTGCTTGTTGGCGCTGTGTCTTGAGCTTCTCTCCAGTAGCTTCTGCAATTGGGCATTGAATCTTGGTCTTGGCGGTTCCCGGCAAGCCTTGGCCGGCAAGGAGGCTGCTACCATCTATGCGTAAGTCAGGGTATAAAATACCCATGTTTTATACACCGACAGCGGGCGAGCAAGACAGCCACTTCACCGAGAGCCTCGCGAGGCCATCTCGCGAGGCGGCCTCCCGAGGTTGCCTCCTGAGGCACCCTCCCGAAGACATGCTAGATGAGTCCCGTTCGGATCAGTCGTGCGGTCTCGTGCCCATCAGGTGGATGACGCGCGCGGCGACGAACGGCGACAGAGGCCGCGCTAGCAGGCGCGGATAGAGAGGATTTCCCCTTTTGTGTTAAGGGAGGAAGGCCAGCAGTCCGTTTCCCAAAGCAACCCCCAAAGGTTACCCGATCAGTGAAAGAAGACCAAGACGGTGGACGCGCAGGGCAGAGGTCATCACCGAGCCCACCGACGCGTCATGGATAAGTGCTTTGCAGGCGAAGACGATCTTTTGTCAGGATAGACTGCGCCCCTGTCCCCCTTCAAAATTACCATTGTGTGGCAACCCTTCCCGCCAATGTTTTCAGGGGAAGAGGACCAAGGCAAGTATAAAAGGAGGGCAGGGTGCCGCTGAGGGGCTGACGATCCGAGACAGATTCCACCTTCCTCACCTTGTACGCTTGTACTCACTAGAGCAATCCCAACCAAGCAGGAGTAGGGTTTTACACCGCAAGGTGGCCCGAACCTGGGTAAACCACCGTGTCTCCGGCCTACCCTCGCCTGTGCGCTCTCGCCGTAGCTTCGCTGTAGTTTAGCTGTCGTGGAGGGATGAAGCGGTAGGAACGAGCTCACCCCAGTGTTCGAACCTTTGGGTCCCCGGAGCCCGACTTCCGACATTTGGCGCGCCAGGTAGGGGGGCGCTACTGTTCTTCCATCTCATCCTCCACTCCGCCAGCTTCCATGGCCGACGCTCGCCGCGAGCGCGCTGAGCGCAGGGCGGGTTGCATTGCCCAGACGGAGCCGGTGGGCCGCGACAACCGCCACCGTGTCGAGGTCGCGGCTGCCATAGACCCTGCCGCCCACGAGCAGCAGGACTCCTCCCTGCACCCCTCCATGCAGGCAGACGGCCGCACCGCCACGACCTCCTCCTCCCTCGCCCGCCGTGGGCCGCCGAACGCGCAGGCCGCGCTGCTCATGGCGCGCGAGCTGCTGCGCTACCGTCCAGCTGACACCGGCTACGACGCCTGGCTTGGCCGCATCACCGAGCTCATCAACGCCACCGGGGACGCTCCTGCGCCTTCCCACTCGCTCCGTCCTCCACCGTCTCGCGCTGGGGACGTAGCGCATCGCGCTCCCCCGCCACCTCCTCTACACGATGAACCCGTCGGGCACCAGTGCAACGCGCGGGCACGCGAGCCGTCTCGCGACGCGTCCTCTCCGGCCCGGGACGAGGCCAGCTGCCAGATCGTCCGCCGCACGTTGCTTGATGCGCGTGTGCTTCTCGAGCAGCAGCACCGGCACCAAGACCGGGCCGTCCAGGAGGTCGCGGCGGCTGGGCGCCAGAACCGCGCCGCCCTCACCGGCGGCGTCCCCTCGAGCGGTGTGGGCTGCCACGCCTTCACTCGCGAGCTGCGCTGGGTGGTGTGGCCCGTAAAGTTCAAGCCGGACCTGCCTCCATGCTACGACAGCACCCCCAACCCCGTTGAGTTCCTTCAGCTGTACGCGCTGAGCATCGAGGCGGCGAACGGTGACGACAAGGTCATGGCGAACTGGTTCCCCATGGCCCTCAAGGATGGCCCGCGCTCTTGGCTCATGAACCTCCCTGAGGCATCCATCTCATCGTGGGGCGAGCTCTGCGACCAGTTCGTCGCTAACTTCAAGGGCACGCACGACCGCTCCCTCACCATCAATGACCTGCGCCATGTGCGGCAACGCCCGGACGAGACCCTCCGCAAGTACATCCAGCGCTTCAGCCAGGTGTGCAGCAAGATTCTGCGTGCCTCAGACACGGCCGTCATCTCTGCGTTCTCCACTGGCGTCACGGACGTCAAGATGCGCGAGAAGCTCACCATCAACGACGAGCTAGACTCAGTGCTTGAGCTGTTCGACCTCGCCGACAAGTGCGCCAAGGCTGAAGAAGGTCCCCTCTTCGTCCACAACGACCCCAATGCGGCGCCCGACGCCGCTAAGGTCAACAGCAAGGACGTCAAGCGCAAGGGCCTTGCCGTGCTTGTGGCGGAGCCCGAGCAGAAGCGCGGCCGTGACCGTGACGAGCCTAAGAGAGATGACCGCCCTCTCTGCGCCTACCACAACTCGCGCTCCCACAACATCGAAGACTGCC
This sequence comes from Elymus sibiricus, assembly GCA_039707655.1. NCBI lineage: Eukaryota > Viridiplantae > Streptophyta > Magnoliopsida > Poales > Poaceae > Elymus > Elymus sibiricus. The sequence goes on along the minus strand of CM077674.1, from coordinate 160,531,943 downwards.
AGGAGCTCAAGCTGCTCCGCGATGAGTGCCTGGGCCGCTGAGGCGACCGCAACGACCGCGGCGCCGGTCGCGGAGGTGGCCGCAGCGGCAACCGCTGGGACAGCCGTGGCGGCAACGGCAACTTCCGCCAAGGCTGGCGTGACCAGCGTGGTGAGGCCGCCTGGCACGACCAGCCTCGTGAGGCCGCCTGGCGCGATCAGCCTCGTGAGGCAAACCCTCAGGCTAACGCCGCTCTGCCGCCGCTGCCGCCGCCACCCCGGAGGAACGACGTCAACCAGCCTGACGAGGGCGCCGGGAGCTACCAGGAGCCTCGCGTGGTCGCCTGCATCCTCGGCGGAGCTCAGGCTCCTGCGTCCAACCGCCACTTCAAGCAGTTCTCTCCCGAGGCCAGAGGCCGTGCGGCCCCTCAAGTGGTCGCAGTACGCCATCAACTTCGACTCCAAGGACAACCCCAAGTCCGCGACCGCCGCAGGCGCGCCCCCCATGATGTGCACTCCCACCATCAGCAACGTCGCGGTCACCAAGACCCTCATCGACGGAGGCATTGGCCTTAACGTGATCTCCATCGAGACCTTCGAGCAGCTCCAGGTGCCTTACGAGCAGCTCATGCCGATGAGACCCTTCTCGGGCGTAACCAACGGCTCCACGGTGCCTCTGGGGTAGGTGCGCCTCCCCGTCACCTTCGGCACCCGCAAGAACTACCACACCGAGCTCATCGACTTCAACGTCGCCCACATCGGGCTGCCCTACAACGCCATCCTGGGCTACCCCACGCTCGCCAAGTTCATGGCGGTGTCTCATCATGCCTACAACGTCCTCAAGATGCCTGGCTGCAGCGGCATCATCACCGTCTCCTGCGACTAGAAGGACGCGATCTGCTCCCTTGAGCACGCCTACAAGGTTGCCGCGACTGCCCATCCGGCTGACGAAGACGCGGTCGAGCCTCCTGAGGCCGCGCTCGCGAAGAAGAAGCAGCTGTTCTCTTAGGACCACGCCGAGACGAAGAAGATGTCGGTTGGCAGCAGCGGCTCAGGCCCTGCCTTCACCATCGGCGCCGGCCTTCCTCCTGCATAGGAAAGCACGCTCGTCACCTTCCTTCGGGCAAATTCAGATGTTTTCGCCTGGAAAGCATCTGATTTGTCCGGTGTGCCGAGGGAGGTGATCGAGCACCACTTAGCGGTGTGCCCCAATGCACACCCCGTCAAGTAAAAAGCACGGCGCAAGGCACCCGAGAAGCAAGAGTTCATTGTTCAAGAAGTGCACAAGCTGCAAGAAGCCGGAGTCGTCCGTGAGGTGCGCCATCCCGAATGGCTCGCCAACCCAGTCGTCATCCCCAAGAAGGGCAGCAAGGAACGTATGTGCGTCGACTTCACGAGCCTCAACAAGGCCCGCTCTCAGGAGCCATTCCTGCTGTCGTGCGCCGGTCCGGGCGTGGACTCCGCCGCCCGTTACGCCCACATGCCCTTCGGCCTGAGGAACGCCGGCGCCACCCTCCAGTGGCTTGCGCACCTCACGCCGGGGCCTCGAACTAGGAGGGACTTCACAAGTTCTCGCCCATGCTGGAAGGCCCTTTCAGGGTTGCCCAAATCCCCAGGCCCAGCGCCGCCCGGCTGGAGACAGAGGACGGAGTTCCTGTGCCTAATGCCTGGAACGTCCAACACCTCTGCAAGTTCTGCCCGTGACCCTCACACGTACGAACAAAATGGGGCTGTACACACCCCGGAGACTCTCAATGCGTTCGCCTGACGAGCACGCAAGAGCTCCCGCCCATGCCCAAGTGGAAGCCCCATGCTCCGCGCTGGCGGAATGATCGAGCCGCGATCATGCCCACGCCTAGTGGAAGCCCCATGCTCCGCGTTGGCGGAACAATCACTTGAGGGCGCCCCACGGGCTGCACCAACCCCAAGCTGACCCATGCCAGACACAACAATCATCTTTCTCTTTTGGGTGTCTAACTGAGGGCGCCCTACGGGCCGCACCAACCTCAAGCTGACCCGTGCCGGACACGGCAGCCACACCTCCTTTTGGTTGTGTAATGGAATACATTATCTGCATCAGTAAAGCTTCAGTTTCAATGCATGGTGTACCTTTGCCTCGTGAGCCGTGCGCGCTCACGGCCTCCCTCATGAGCCTCACGCGAGCGGGGGCTGGACACGGTTGTCGGTACCAAAACCGGCAGATCTTGGGTAGGGGATCCGAACTGTGGGTCTAGGAATCAATGGGTAACAGAGAGCATAGAGACAATGATTTACCCAGGTTTGGGCCCTCTCGAAGAGGTAATACCCTATGTGCTGCTAGATTGTATTGATGTGATTGTATGAAGGTTACAGAGTTGATCTACCTCGAGATCAGATGGGCTAAACCCTAGGCTATGGATATGATGATCCTCTATGGACTAAGCCTTTTGGTTTATATAGACACCAGAGGGCCCTAGGGTTACATATGGTCGGTTACCATCAGGGGATGAATATGCCGGTCACGCCAATTATTCCTTGGAGGAGACCCCAAGTCTTCGGAGGATTCCTTCTGATACACGGGGTTGTCCACAATCCGGCCTTCCATCGACTTGTAGAGAGCGGCCCACCAGCCCGGCCTATGAGAGATAGGCCGGCAGCCCGAGTACCCCCTAGTCCAGGACACCCTCAACAGTGTCTGTGCTCGGGTCAGTCCCAGCAGCAATGAAAAACCCAAGCAACCGGGCTCTGGCTCGCGGGCCTACTCCCGTGCACGCCACCCCACCAAGGTCCTTGGTGTCTTATGCCCTCGCTTGACGGGACACGGTGTCTGTGCTTGGGTCAGTCCCAGCAGCGCTAAAAAATCCAAGCTACCAGGCTCTGGCTCGCGGGCCTGTTCCCATGCACGCCACCCCACCAAGGTCCTTGGTGTCTTATCTCCTCGCGTAACGCCCATGAGCAAGCCAGCGAGCGCTCGCTGCTCCCCTATTGTGAGACTTTCGACGTGCAGATTATCGCAGCATGCTGATTATCGCAGGTACAGGTCACCTGGAAGGCCTCGCGAGGACGCCTCGCGAGGCAGCTCAACGACAAGGCGCCCCTTCGGGTCTCAGGAAGCTTCGCAGGCCCTGCCTCGGGAGCCAACTTACGACGGCCATCTCGGTAGGAGATCGCGTGGGTCAAGCCTTGTCAGGCATGCCTCGTGAGCTGCGCTCGCCTCGCGATCCGCGGCTCGCCCAACGTTACCCACCGCAAGAGTTAAGTCTACTACCTCGTGAGCCCCCCTCGCCACCTCTCAAGCTTCCCTTTCTAGCAGCCTCACCGAGCGATGGCGTTTCTCCCCCCGTGAGCCGCTTGCACGACAAAGGGGGGCTCCCTGAGCATCGCGCCTCGGGAGCCTTGACTAGCTCCCGGTGCCCTCACCTCCTGGCCTTGTCCGGGCATCGCGACCTGACATACCAGTGACGGCTTGATACGTCTCCAACGTATCTATAATTTTTTATTGTTCCATGCTATTATGTTATCAATCTTGGATGTTTTATATACATTTACAACAATTAAATATCATTTTTTGGGACTAACCTATTAACTTAGTGCCCAGTGCGAGTTGTTGTTTTTTTTGCCTATTTTTGGTTTTCCAGAATATCAGTACCAAGCGAAGTCCAAATGCCACAAAACTTTTTGGAGATTTTTTTCTGGACATAACAAGTACTGGAAGCTTTGGGAGAGGGCCAGAAGATGAAGCAACGGCCCACAAGGCACCAGGGTGCGCCCCAGGGGGGTGGCGCGCCCTGGTGGCTTGTGGGGCCCACACAGCTCCATTTGACCTAATTCCACCACTATAAATTCTCTAAAATCGGGAAACTAACAGGGGAGTCCACGAAATACTTTTTCCGCCGCCGCAAGCTTCTTTTCTCGAGAGATTCCATCTGGAGGCCTTTTCCGGTACTCTGCCGGAGGGGGAATCGATCACGGAGAGGCTCTACATCAACCTTGCTGCCCTTCCGATGATGCGTGAGTAGTTCACCACAGACCTTCGGGTCCATAGTTAGTAGCTAGATGGCTTCTTCTCTCTTTTTGATCTTCAATACAATGTTCTCCTCGATGTTCTTGGAGTTCTATCCGATGTAATCATTTTTTGCGGTGTGTTTGTTGGGATCCGATGAATTGTGAGTTTATCATCAGATTATCCATGAATATTATTTGAGTCTTCTCTGAACTCTTTTATGCATGATTATTATAGCTTCGTATTTCTTCTCCGATCTATTGATTTGGTTTGGCCAACTAGATTGATTTATCTTGCCATGGGAAGAGGTGCTTTGTAATGGGTTCGATCTTGCGGTGCTCAATCCCATTGACAGAAAGGGACATGACACGTATGTATCGTTGCTATTAAGGGTAAAAAGATGGGGTTTATTCATGCGTGAGTTTACTTTGTCAACATCATGTCATCTTGCTTAAGGCGTTACTCCGTTCTTTATGGACTTAATACACTAGATGCATGCTGGATAGCGGTCGATGTGTGGAGTAATAGTAGTAGATGCAGGCAGGAGTCGGTCTACTTGTCTTGGACGTGATGCCTATGTGGCACCCTGATAGAGGGCCGACGCACGCCAGTCCCAGGATAAGACCTGGCGCACGTCTGAGACATGATACAGCAATTCCAGGCATAAAAATGGCTACTTCTACAAAGCATGGCATCCAAGATTAAACTGAAACCTACACTACACTTACCCCCTGTGAAGCATTAAAATACTATGTTGTGACATCACTCAATTTTATTGCCCTGCTGGGCTATCTCATGACTCACCGAGATCCCATCTCGTGATCATGTCAGAGCCACATGGTGACTGCTCACAATTATCCCATAGTCCAAGTTACCACATTTACTTAGTAGCACATTCTTTAGCAAGTTTATAATAACAGGTTTGTCCTCCACATCGACAAAGACCAAATAATGTGACCTAGTACGAAATGTGTCCATTATCATGGACTCGGCTATTCGAATAGATTCATACACTCTGCAGAGGTTGCGCACTTTACCCACACTATGGAGCTCCTGGTCCCGTACCTCGGTACACTTCCCTTCCGGGTGGACCGGTGCTGCTCCAATGAAACTTGCCTAACCTGTGATTCCTCCACCGTACCACCGATAATCATTCCCCGTCCGAGTCATGTCCTGGGTGGCCCCTGTGTCACTCCTGACACCTGCCACCGTCATGGCCAACTAAATTGTCCCAAACGGGGACTCCCGGGTTAAACAAACAACTAGGCTTAGAAGGTTATCGCCGCCTACCGGGCCAGGGTAGCACGCACGCATAACCACGCCTCTTTCTTGGTACAGATAAGAGAGCACAGGCCTAGACCAGGTTAAGGCCGTCCCATAACGGCAAATGTGGCTGCACGGATAAGGTCGCTTCGGTGGCACTATGACTCGATCCCATCGATGATGGAGGAGGTTTAATTTATAAGTTCAATTTAACCTTTCCATCATCATACCATCACATCAATATTTGTAAGCAGGAACAATCCCTTAATAGCATAAAAAAACCATAACAGTATTGACAATCATGGCATGAGATCATAGCACTAACATGATAGTGGTATTAAAAGTATTGTTACTAGCATGGGAAAATATGACATGAAAGCAATTCATGTTATTATATGGTAGCTAACAGGAGCATCTGGTATAGATGAACTAACTGGACTATGCCGGTGCAGATGATCTGAAACCTACCGCAATAAACACACAGGGTGCAAGCAAAGTCATCACGCAAGTCCGGAACTCATGATAAGTGGTTGGCTTGCCTTGGGGTTGATGGAGTCACTGGGAAGAAGCGCGATGAGCTCGCGGAAAGATTTGCCGGAAAAGTTTCCCTCTCGAAGGGGGCTGATTGAAGGGCAAGGGCAAAATGGTCATTTTCACAATGTGAAAACATTATGAAAATGATGCCATCGGAACGGGCTCGACGAACTGAAAACGTGGGCGTTGGATTTACCTCAATCAGAGTTACGGTCGCGGAGAAATGCCCGTTCGTTTGTTAAGCAGTAAAACAAACAAAAACTGTTCGTTTTAACCCTTAACGGGTGAACGCCCGCTAAATAGCCGTTTCGGCCGGCGGCTGGAAATTGAAAACGACTTTCTGTGATTACGCTTCCGTTGCAGCGAAAACGTATTTCCCTCTGAGGCCGCGGGACATTACGCTTTGCCGACTCGAAAGCGCATTTCTCAAAATTCGCCTCCACTTAAGATGGCTGGGCCCGGGCTAGAGTCACTTACGGGTGGGCCCTGCCTTATCCTCTCTCTCCTTCCTTTGGTCTCCTTCTTCCTCGCGATAGGAACAGAGGCGAGCACCGCGGCCGTCGACGCTGCGGGCGACTGGCGGCACGAGAGGGCCTGCTGCTGGGCTCGCCGGAACCGGTGTACCGCGCTGCACGGTGGCCGCAGGGCTGCGCGGGATGGCCTACAGCGCCATCACCACTGACCAGGGCACGGCAGTGGAGGATCTTCGAGGGGGCCGCGCCGGCAGGGCTCCCCAGAAAGAATGGAGGGCGGCGGCGGTCTGTAGGCACCTGGGGGAGGCCGAGGGCGAGGATGGAGAGAGGAGGGGAAGGGCCAGACATGATTTGGCACGCTCTGCGCATGGTCACCGCGTGGCCACGGCGTTGCCATGCCTCACTCGACGCCAAATCATGTCTGGAGTCTTCTCCTTCCTTCCCTGAGTTGACCTGTGCGGTTGAAATGCAATGGACTGCTCTGGTGTGACTGCACCTTGGTCAAATAGTTTCCAGCAACAAACTGTTGATATGTGGTGTGGTCAACATAGTGCTCCATTTGGCCTGATCTTTGGCATCGGTCAATCATCTACCAAGGTAGTCAGCTTGGCAAAATTTCAGCACAAATGGACAACTCTAGATGGTACTTCCTTTGTAATCTTGCAATCTGACCAGAAATGAAAATGAGGTTGCTGGGAGAGAATGGCTAGATAGAATTAGCTGATTTTTGGTGTAGGGTGATGATATGGTTATGCGAGCTAACTGGAAAAAATTTCAGCCCATTTTGATCATCTATGAGGGTACTTCCTTCACAGAGATGCAATCTGGACAGAAACTTAGATAATTTACTGGGGAAAATTGGCTAGATGAAATGGGCTGGTTTTTGGTATCCAGGTGTGATTTATCATTGTTAACCACCCTGAAAAAGTTCAGCCCAAAAAGATCAAGGGAGCAAGCACTTCCTTTGCAAACTGGAAATCTGGACAGAATTTGCAAATGGATGTTGTGCTCAAAATTTGAATTGTAGAACTTGAGATTTTGATGTAAATGGTGAATAAATGGGTAGGATGAGCTCCACAATTTATTTTGGATTTTTCCTAGCTACCAAAATGGTAGTTCCTTTCGAAAGGCCCCAAATTGAAATATTGGCTTTAAATAGGAAAATGCAATTTCCCTTATTTAATTGTGGCCAATATTTTTGTGAGAGATCAATATGATCACAATTAATATCTCCACAAGTTTTCATGAACTTTGGAGATGGATAGATATTTTTCTGGATTTAATTCCTCAGAAAGGCAGAAAAAGGAATTAATTCTAGATGAAAAATATTGCATATAACTTGGCAATATTTTTGCACATCTAGGGTTTATGAATGAAGGAGGATCTCTAGAAATTTTTGGAGGATCAACAGAGCAAGGAAAATGATAGCTCCTTTGTAAACACAAAGGCAGGATTTCCAGTTCCAATATTTTGGAACTAGGGTTTGAATGAGGTTCGGGGTTTACTGACAGGAACTTGGCTGGCACAAGAGCATGGGAAAGGTACTGAGAGGCTGAGGATTGTCTGGATTCACCTGGTCACTCACCAGATTCCAGAGGAAAAATTTGGGAGAGGAAAGCTAGGAAGGAATAACAGCACAAAAATCGATATCCCGATTTTTGGGGTGTTACAAACCTTCCCCCCTTAAGATAATCTCGTCCTTGAGATTGCTAGGGTTAGCTCAAGACAACAACTACTCCTCCTAAGAAAACCTCTGGGTTGGGTTTTAAACCTGCGGTTGAAAACAACCGAGTTAAGAGTACCGAAAATTGGTACACCCAGATCGAGATACGGATATCGCGGGATCTACTCCACGGTAGGGGTCGCTGGGTGGCTCTCGTGGCTCTGACAATTTAGGAAAAGAAAAAAAATTCCCTTTTCCAAAAATGCCAGGGACACACCAGTGAACAGTGGCCTCTCTCGCTGACAGGTGGGCCCAGGGCCCACTGGCAGCCTCCTTCTTCTTTCTCCGGCCAATGGCTCTCTCTCGTTCCCGCGCTGTTCCGCGTGCGGCCGGGCACAGCGTGTGCCTAGCTCCTAGGGCATAAAGCACCCTACGACTATAGTGCGCGGCATGCATGAGGACGACGCAGAGAGCACTCCCGTCGCGGGCCAGCACCGGTCTGTACTGCTCGCGGATTTGCCTCCTGGACGCCGGTGATCGAGCGATGAACGGTTCTCCTGGACCTCGCTCATCGTACACCGGACTCGGGCTATAAAGGATGACGGCAACGCGGCTCTGTCCAACACACACCATGCCTCTCTTCTATCTCTTTGGTTTGGACGAGCTCGAGCCGAGATCCTTCGGCGATGCGGTGTTCCTGGTGGGGCTACGATGGTTCCTCACTGCGCTGCTGGCTACGCTGATCGGTTCGGCGCTCTGCCTACTGCAGCTCATCCTGCTGGAGCGGGATCGCAACGACGAGGGTCCTGCTGCGGCGGGTCGAGACAAGGACGATGCTGGCAGGGTGGCTGGTGATCAGCCACGCTGGTTCCTTTGCTGTCTCAGGCCGGCGGAATAAGCGTGGGTTGTGGTAGGGCAAGGTGGCGGCCTGTCCAGTGTCACGCAAGACGGTGACAGAGGTGTCGCTGGGTTTGTGGTTAATGCGGTGTGGTCAGCGGAGCTCTACCAATGCAGAGACCACGCTGCTGGTAGCTCCTCGTCGAACAACATCCATAATGAGTGGGTGTTGGGGTAGAATCGGAGTTTAGATCTTGGACTGGAGGGGTTGTAACAGTTTATGCTGCAATAAAATTTCTCAGAATTTCTCCGAGATTGCAACTGGGCTCTGGGGAAAAAGATTTTGGGACCAGGGAATTATTGGGTAGAACTGGTTTTCCAGAATGCTGGGTTCGGAAAGCTGGCAAACGGAATAAGCACAGATGGGTATGGGTATGCGGCTTTCATTCTACCCGAGTACTGCAGCAACTATACTCAGGAGGATGAACTTGGCGTGCAGACATTGCTCACACGATACACGTGCAATCTACTCAAACCAATATGCAGCAAAATGCAGAATGCATACAGGAGCAAAATACATGCAAGAGGAAGAACACATTCAGCGGATTACACTAAGGCGTTTTAATGCTTGTGGGTGTATGTACTCCTGGTATACATATACCTACACCAGCTCCCATTTTAGTGGGGACTCCGGGCGAGTCTATTGTTATTCGGTGTAAGTGCTCTACTGACTAAAATCTTGTTAAGAAACCATTGCCGGCCCTGTTAAGCAATTCTGCTTAACGGAGAGGCAAATGAACCAAGCACATAGAGCAAACAGACATACATAACATTACGATAGCACACAAGCAATACAGACATCACGCAACCTTACTAGGTAGCTAACAACAACTACTCACTCCGAACTACAGGGTTCTACTCTTGCTGGGGCTCTCCTAGGGGACGTAGGCTGAGCCAACGTCCGCCTTCATCGTCGGACACCTCTATAGGTTATGGCTCAACTGCTGGAGCTGCGGCTAGAACTTGACGAAACACATCCCGACGATGGAGACGCCGAATAGCTCGGGAGAAGGAACTTGGGGAAATGATGCCTGGTCGATATGGGTTTACGGGCTGCGAGGGTGGCACTGGGTTTGGCATCAAGGAGCTGGTGGCCTGGGATGCAGTGTGACGGGCCTCTCGGTATGCTTCTGTAACATCCCGAATGGTGTCACGGTCAATGGCTTTAAACTCTCCAAGAATGCCGGAGAGCAACAGCCCCTGGGCAGCAATGAACTGAACCAGGCGAGCCATTGCCGAGTCGGCATCTTCGACTTTACTGGAGAACTTGCAGCCTTCGCTGGACGCAGAGGGAAAGTAGCGGAACTCCCGCATCTCCGCTACTTGCGAGAACTGGAAACGAAGACGGGCGATGGCTTCCGCAGCAGCTGTCTGGACAGCCAACGCGGGAGTGGGCATGGGTTTGCCCTGAAAAGTCATGGGCTTCCCATCCTCTGCTGGACCTGGGCAGATATGCGCCTACGCATAGAATCGGCAAAGGAGAGGGACGGGTTTTGATTGGAACACCAGATACAACGGGCTAGTACTACAGCCAAGGGCTTGGGTGAGTATACTCGAAAGGATGGGCGGAAGGCCGGGATAACCCTTAGCCAAAGTTCGGCTATGAAAAGTGGGTGCTCTGGAGGAACTAGCCATGGCTGCTGGTTTGAGGATACTGGCCTGGGTTCTCTTTGTGGGGATCTGGCTTACTGAACGGAGAGGGCTGCGACTCGCATGTGTGAGGGGTTTTAAATAGGCAGCCAGGCTGGGACATACCAGCATGGCGTAGATTCTTCTCGTGCCGGGTAGAGGATACACCGGCATGGCCGGCAACTGGGTAGGGTCGTGGTCCAATCCAGGGATGGTTGGGTGGGCGGACAGCTGGGTAGGGGTACGTCAATTCCGACTGCGCCATCTGTTGATCAACAATGGCCATGTCGGACACCAATGATGGGTCAAATCTATTGGGCTCACTACCGGTTGAAGTGGTTTGAGGCTATGGTAACCTACAACCAGCCTTGCTCTGATACCATGTCCTGTGGCACCCCGATAGAGGGCCGACGCACACCAGTCCCAGGATAAGACGTGGCGCACGTCTCAGACATGATACAACAATTCTAGGCACAAAAATGGCTTTATTATATGAAATGGAGTATTACAATACTGTTGTTTACAACATATTACATGGCTCTAGGGCTAACTAAATGGCAGCGAAGGTCTTGGTTCAGCGGCAACGACGTCTCTGGCTAGGCTCCACAACGCACAGGACTGGCTGGGTTACGATCTAGCCTGACGGATCTTCTCCTGCAACTGGGCACGTGCAAGGCTAGGTGAGTACTTTGAATGTACTCGCAAGACAACCAAATACATAGCATCCAAACAAGCAGATGACAAAGCAAGCCCTATGCTTATATAAGAATTTATTCTAAACATGGCATGGAATTAACAGGAAATCATGGATCAAACATGGCATACATGGATCACACATATCAACTACATATCATAGCATGGCATGGCTACTTCTACGAAGCATGGAATCCAAGATTAAACTAAAACCTACACTACACTTACCCCCTGTGAAGCATTAAAATACTATGTTGTGACATCACTCAGTTTTACTGCCCTGCTGGGCTAACTCATGACTCACCGAGATCCCATCTCGTGATCATGTCAGAACCACATGGTGACTGCTCACAATTATCCCATAGTCCAAGTTACCACATTTACTTAGTAGCACATTCTTTAGCAAGTTTATAATAACAAGTTTGTCCTCCAGATCGACAAAGACCAAATAGTGTGACCTAGTACGAACTGTGTCCATTACCATGGACTCGGCTATTCGAATAGATTCATACACTCTGCAGAGGTTGCGCACTTTACCCACACTATGGAGCTCCTGGTCCCGTACCTCGGTACACTTCCCTTCTGGGTGGACCGGTGCTGCTCCAACGAAACTTGCCTAACCCGTGACTCCTCCACCGTACCACCGACAATCATTCCCCGTCCGAGTCATGTCCTGGGTGGCCCCTGTGTCACTCCTGACACCTGCCACCGTCATGGCCAACTAAATTGTCCCAAACGGGGACTCCCGGGTTAAACAAACAACTAGGCTCACAAGGTTATCGCCGCCTACCAGGCCAGGGTAGCACGCACGCATAACCTTCCCTCTTTGGTGGTACCGATAAGAGAGCACAGGGCTAGACCAGGTTAAGGCCGTCCCATAACGGCAAATATGGCTGCACGGATAAGCTCAGTTCGGTGGCACTATGACTCGATCCCATCGATGATGGAGGAGATTTAATTTATAAGTTCAATTTAACCTTTCCATCATCATACCATCTCATCAATATTTGTAAGCAGGAACAATCCCTTAACAGCATAACAAAACCATAACAGTATTGACAATCATGGCATCAGATCATAGCACTAACATGATAGTGGTATTAAAAGTATTGTTACTAGCATGGGAAAATATGACATGAAAGCAATTCATGTTATTATATGGTAGCTAACACTAGCATCTGGTATAGATGAACTAAATGGACTATGCCGGTGCAGATGATCTGAAACCTACTGCAATAAACACACAGGGTGCAAGCAAAGTCATCACGCAAGTCCGGAGCTCATGATAAGAGGTTGGCTTGCCTTGGGGTTGATGGAGTCACCGGGAAGAAGTGCGATGAGCTCGCGGAAAGATTTGCCAGAAAAGTTTCCCTCTCGAAGGGGGCTGATTGAAGGGCAAGGGCAAAATGGTCATTTTCACTTTGTGAAAACATTATGAAAATGATGCCATCGGAACGGGCTCGACGAACTGAAAACGTGGGCATTGGATTTACCTCAATCGGAGTTACGGTCGCGGAGAAACGGCCATTCGTTCGTTAAGCGGTAAAAAAACAAAAAATGTTTGTTTTTACCCTTAATGGGTGAACGCCCGCTAAATAGCCGTTTCGGCGGCGGCTGGAAGTTGAAAATGACTTTCTGTGATTACGCTTCCGCTGCAGCGAAAACGTATTTCCCTCTGAGGCCGCGGGACAATACGCTTTGCCGACTCGAAAACGTATTTCTCAAAATTCGCCTCCACTTAATATGGTTGGGCCCGAGCTAGAGTCACTTACGGGTGGGCCCCACCCTATTCTCTCTCTGCTTCATCTGATCTCCTTCTTACTTGCGATAGGAACAGAGGCGAGCGCCTTGGCCGTCGACGCTGCGGGCGACTAGCGGCGCGGGAGGGCCTGCTGCTGGGCTCGCCGGAACCGGTCTACTGCGCTGCGCCCAACGGTGGCCGCAGGGCTGCGCGGGATTGCCTACGGCGAGATCACCACTGACCAGGGCACGGCGGCGGAGGAGCTTCGAGGGGGCCGCGCCGGCAGGGCTCCCTGGAAAGAATGGAGGGCGGCGGCGGTCTGTAGGCACCTGGGGGAGGCCGAGGGCGTGGATGGAGAGGAGGGGAAGGGCCAGGGCACGGGGTGGCTGGGGAATCGAGCGGCAGAACCACGGCCATGGGTGAGGAGAGAGCTCCCCGAGATCGAATGGGAGGGGTCTGGAATTGCTGCTTCTCGGGAGAGGCTCGGGCACTCCTTAAATAGCCTCGGGGAGGGCTACGCGACGCCGGGCGGAGCTTCGAGAGGCGATGCCGTGGCGGCGCTCGAGCGGAGCATCGATGTCGGCAGAGCCGGCCAACGAGTTAAGGGACGAGGGCAGGAAGTCTCCAGACATCGCATGCGCGCGGTGGAGAGCTCCGGATCGAGCTGGACGCCGACCGAAGCTGCGGGGCGCCCGGTGCCGTGGCGAAGATCCAGCGGAGCACCCATGTCGGCACGGTCGTCCAAATGCTACGGGACGAGGGGGAGATGTACCAAAGGGCACACGCGTGTGGTGGAGAGCTCGCCAGTGCACCCGGACGAGCTGGAACCTGCTGGAGCGAGCTCCCGAAGCATCCAATGCACAGAGCGCCCATTTGGCACGCTCTGCGCGTGGTCACCGCGTGGCCACGGCGTTGCCACGCCTCACTCGACGCCAAATCATGTCTGGGGTCTTCTCCTTCCTTCCCTGAGTTGACCTGTGCGGTTGAAATGCAATGGACTGCTCTGGTGTGACTGCACCTTGGTCAAACAGTTTGTAGCAACAAAGTGTTGACATGTGCTGTGGTCAACACAGTGCTCCTCTTGGCCTGACCTTTGGCATAGGTCAATCATCTACCAAGGTAGTCAGCTTGGCAAAATTTCAGCACAAATGGACAACTCTAGATGGTACTTCCTTTGTAATCTTGCAATCTGACCAGAAATGAAAATGAGGTTGCCGGGAGAGAATGGCTAGATAGAATTAGCTTATTTTTGGCGTAGGGTGATGATATGGTTATGAGAGCTAGCTGGAAAATTTTCAGCCAATTTTGATCATCTATGAGGGTACTTCCTTCACAGAGATGCAATCTGGACAGAAACTTAGATAATTTACTGGGGAAAAGTGGCTAGCTGATATGGGCGGGTTTTTGGTATCCTGGTGTGATTTATCATTGTTAACCACCCTGAAAAATTTCAGCCCAAAAAGATCAAGGGAGCAAGCACTTCCTTTGCAAACTGGAAATCTGGACAGAATTTGCAAATGGATGTTGTGCTCCAAATTTGAATTGTGGAACTTGAGATATTGATGTAAATGGTGAATAAATGGGTAGGATGAGCTCCACAATTTATTTTGGATTTTTCCTAGCTACCAAAATGGTAGTTCCTTTGGAAAGGCCCCAAATTGAAATATTGGCTTTAAATAGGAAAATGCAATTTCCCTTATTTAATTGTGGCCAATATTTTTGTGAGAGCTCAATATGATCACAATTAATATCTCCACAAGTTTGCATGAACTTTGGAGATGGATAGGTATTTTCCTGGATTTAATTCCTCAGAAAGGCAGAAAAATGAATTAATTCTAGATGAAAAATATTGCATATAACTTGGCAATATTTTTGCACATCTAGGGTTTATGAATGAAGGAGGATCTCTAGAAATTTTTGTAGGATCAACAGAGCAAGGAAAATGATAGCTCCTTTGTAAACACAAAGGCAGGATTTCCAGTTCCAATATTTTGGAACTAGGGTTTGAATGAGGTTCGGGGTTTGCTGACGGGAACTTGGCTGGCACAAGAGCATGGGAAAGGTACTGAGAGGCTGAGGATTGTCTGGATTCACCTGGTCACTCACCAGATTCCAGAGGAAAAGTTTGGGAGAGGAAAGCTAGGAAGGAATAATAGCACAAAAATCGATAACCCAATTTTTTGGGTGTTACAGCCTATATACATGATCATTGCCTTGGATATCATCATGATTATTTGCTTTTCTATCAATTGCCCAACAGTAATTTGTTTACCCACCGTATGCTATTTTCATGAGAGAAGCTTCTAGTGAAAACTATGGCCCCCGGGTCTATCTAAATCATATATTAAAAACCCTAAAAATACCTTGTTGCACTTTTTGTTTATTTATTTTATTTTATATTTTAGTTCTATCTATCTATCTATCACATACAATTTAATCTTGCAATTAACCGCCGAGGGATTGACAACCCCTTGTTTGCGTTGGGTGCAAGGATTTGTTGTTTTGTGTGCAGGTGCTGTTAACGAGGTGTTGCGTGATTCTCCTACTGGATTGATATCCTTGGTTTCATAACTGAGGGAAATATTTATCTCTACTGTACTGCATCTCCCTTCCTCTTCAGGGAATTACCAACGCAGCTCACAAGTAGCAGGAAGAATTTCTGGCACCGTTGCCGGGGAAACATCATGAACATCTACCAAGTACCTACGCATAAAACTTCATCTCCTTGCATTTATTTTATTTGCCTTTGCCTCTCATTTTCATCTCCCTCACTTCTAAAAAGTTTTTACAAACATACAAAAATATTTTCCGTTTGCCTTTTTCTAGTTTGCTTGCTCGCTTGCTTGAAGATTGTTATCATGAGTGATTTTGGCATGGCGGAAACTGATGATGGTAAAACTCCTAAAATGGGAAGTTCTACCAATCTTGATGCTAAAACTTTTGTGTTGGGACATGGTAATGTTATAGGAAAAAGCGTCATCCAAGAATTTTTTAATTGCATTGGGACCTTGGCCTTTGATGATGCTCCTATACTTAAAGAAACTAAGAATTTTGTTGATGCTATTTCCGCACTTATTCTTAAACTTAAAAGAAGATTTATTCGCACCCATCCTAGTTTGCAAAGATTGTTTTATGAGCTACCGGTTACAAAAGATCTTAGAGCTAAGAAAATAGCCACTCTTGTTCTCATGAATGAATTTGATCACATAGTGCGACAAGCTAGGGAGATCTTTGATTTTTATGGTATGAACCGTGAAAAACGGTAATAGATGAGATCCTTTATAATAATGATTACTTGTTGAGATATTTGTTCCGCAATGACCACATCTTTCATGAGAATATTAAAAAAGAAGTTCCTCCTTTGAATATAATCCAACAAGTTTTCAATAGTGTTAACAGACAATACTCTTGGATTGTAGCCGGTAATCAAGAGGGATTTACAGATGGACAACTAGCTAATGCTAAAATTTCTATGGATGATGTGTTTCATATTACCTTTGAAAAACCCTCTCATAAAATTACATCTTTGGATAAGAAGAAGAAAGATGCTAATACTTGAAACTATGCATTATGCCTAGCTAGGGGCATAAAACAATAGCGCTTGTTGGGAGGCAACCCAATGAATAAAATAAAATTTTCTTGTTGTTTCTGTTATTGTGTGTTTTCACATTTATGCTACTGTTATGATTGAGTTTTTATGTTTTTAATTAGTGTTCGTGCCAAGTAAAGCCTTTAGGATGATTTGGAAGATAGTATAATTGATGCTGTTTGGAAAACAGAAAGTTTTGCGTCCAGTGCTGGAATTTTGGTTCTGTACTGGAGTGTCAGAAAAATCTGAAATTTTTACACAGTATTTTTATATGAATTATCCACGTTGTCCTAATTTTTCAGAATTTTGGGAGTAACATAATTATGACTTTTAAATAGATTGCTACAGACTATTCTGTTTTTGACAGATTCTGTTTTTGATGCACTACTTGCTTGTTTTGATGAAACTATGGATTGTATCGGGGGGTATAAGCCATGGGGAAGTTAGAATACAGTAGGTATAATGCAAAAATAAAATATGAATGGGTTTGCAACAGTACTTAAAGTAGTGATTTGTTTTGTTATACTAACGGATCTCACGAAGGTTTTGTTGAGTTTTGTGTGATTGAAGTTTTCAAGTTTTGGGTGAGATCATGATGGATGAAGGAATAAGGAGTGGCAAGAGCCTAAGCTTGGGGATGCCCAAGGCACCCCAAGGTAATATTCAAGGAAGACTCAAGCGTCTAAGCTTGGGGATGCACCGGAAGGCATCCCCTCTTTCTTCTACCAACCATCGGTAATTTTACTTGGAGCTATATTTTTATTCATCACATGATATGTGTTTTGCTTGGAGCGTCTTGTATTATATGAGTCTTTGCTTTGTTTGCTTTTTAGTTTGTCACAATCATCTTTGCTGGACACACCAATTTGAGAAAGCCACACGTTCATCATAATTTGTTAGAATACTCTATGTGCTTCACTTAAATTTTTTGAGCTACGCAGTTGCTCTAGTGCTTCACTTAAATCTTTTTGAGCACGGCGGTGGCTATATTTTGAAGAAATATTTAAACTCTCATGCTTCACTTATATTATTTTGAGAGTTGATAATATTAAAATTTTGAAGAAATATATGCGCTCTCATGCTTCGCTTATATCTTTTTGGGAGTTGATAATAGTAATGGTAATTTGCACAAGATATGAATTTGGTCTCAAAGTGATGAATATTCAAGAGGGATATAATAAAAACTTTCATATAGATCATTGGATATGATAAATGTGATTCCTTGCAATAGTTTTGCGATATGGAGATGATAATATGTGAGTCATGTTAGTGAGTAATTGTGATTTAGTAAGAATATTAGTGTTAAGGTTTGTGATTCCCTATGCATGCACATTAAGTCAATAGTTATGCAAAGAAATTATATCCTACTTCTGGTGCATTATTCGGTGTTAGTTATGTTCAATGCATGTTTATGACCGTTTTCGCTTTTTGGTTGGTTGCTTCTCAATCTATTTGCTAGCCTTCATTTGTACTAAGCGGAAATACTGCTTGTGCATCGAAACTCCTTAAACCCAAGTTGTGCCAAATGAGTCCACCATATCTACCTATATGCGGTATTCCCATGCCGTTCCAAGTAAATTTGCGTGTGCCAACTCTAATTTTCAAAATAATTTTCCGTTTTGTGTGCCCGTACCGCTCATGAAGCGGCAGGGGGTGGCCAATATTTTCCATGCTAGGTGTGTTATTCTCACGATGAGTGTTTATTCACTTGTCATTGCACGAGATAGTGGTTGGTAATAGGGATGCCCAGTCCCACAATGAATCAAAAATTAACAACAACAAAATTCGTTGGAAAGTGTTGGTATGGAGGGCACCCGTGGATACGGCTAGACATGGATTGTGAAAGAATGGTGGAAAGGAAATAAACTTTACTTTCTGTTTGGGAACTGCCTATGATGTGTCTAGCATGGAATTTATTGGGAATTCTCGGTAATTTTCGTTGACAGGAAAAGCATGCCTCTCAAAATAATTTTATCTCTCTAATTTAAGCTTTGAGCTCTGGCACATTTGCAAATCTCTGCTTCCCTCTGCGAAGGGCCTATCTATTTACTTTTATGCAATTTTTATTTTTAGTCTCCATCTTCTCTTATAAAGCACCAACTAGAGAGCAATATTGTCATACTTGTGCATTGTGTGTAGCTAATATTGAGTGTGTTTCATGAATGGATCAATGATTGAGCATAATGGGCTAGGGATAACTTTCTTTAACGTTGATATTTTGAAAGACATGGTTGCTTGTTAGTATGCTTGAGTATTTATATCTTCATGTCAAACTATAGACTATTGCTTTGAATCATTCAAGTCCAAATGTCCATGCTACAAAAGAAAAGAATATATGATGAATATGATAGGTAAGATTCCACATCAAAAATTCTGTTTTTATCATTTACCTAGTCGAGGACGAGAAGGAATTAAGCTTGGGGATGCTGATACGTCTCCAACGTATCTATAATTTTTGATTGTTCCATGATATTATATTATCAATCTTGGATGTTTTTATATACATTTACAGCAATTATATATCATTTTTGGGGACTAACCTATTAACTTAGTGCCCAGTGCCAGTTGCTGTTTTTTGCCTGTTTTTGGTTTTCCAGAATATCAGTACCAAACGAAGTCCAAATGCCACGAAACTTTTTGGAGATTTTTTTTCTGGACATAACAAGTACTGGAAGCTTCGGGGGAGGGCCAGAAGATGAAGCAGTGGCCCACGAGGCACCAGGGCGTGCCCCAGGGGGGTGGCGCGCCCTGGTGGCTTGTGGGGCCCACACAGCTCCGTTTGACCTAATTCCACCACTATAAATTCTCTAAAATCGGGAAACCAACAGGGGAGTCCACGAAATACTTTTTCCGCCGCCGCAAGCTTCTGTTCTCGAGAGATCCCATCTGGAGGCCTTTTTCGGTACTCCGCCGGAGGGGGAATCGATCACGGAGGGGCTCTACATCAACCTTGCTGCCCTTCCGATGATGCGTGAGTAGTTTAGCACAGACCTTCGGGTCCATAGTTAGTTGCTAGATGGCTTCTTCTCTCTTTTTGATCTTCAATACATTGTTCTCCTCGATGTTCTTGGAGTTCTATCCAATGTAATCACTTTTTGCGGTGTGTTTGTTGGGATCCAATGAATTGTGAGTTTATGATCAGATTATCCATGAATATTTTTTGAGTCTTCTCTGAACTCTTTTATGCATGATTATTATAGCTTCGTATTTCTTCTCCGATCTATTGATTTGGTTTGGCCAACTAGATTTATTTATCTTGCCATGGGAAGAGGTGCTTTGTAATGGGTTCGATCTTGCGGTGCTCAATCCCAGTGACAGAAAGGGACATGACACATATGTATCGTTGCTATTAAGGGTAAAAAGATGGGGTTTATTCATGCGTGAGTTTACTTTGTCTACATCATGTCATCTTGCTTAAGGCGTTACTCCGTTCTTTATGGACTTAATACACTAGATGCATGCTGGATAGCGGTCGATGTGTGGAGTAATAGTAGTAGATGCAGGCAGGAGTCGGTCTACTTGTCTCGGACATGATGCCTATGTGGCACCCTGATAGAGGGCTTACGCACGCCAGTCCCAGGATAAGACCTGGCGCACGTCTGAGACATGATACAACAATTCCAGGCATAAAAATGGCTTTATTATATGAAATGGAGTATTACAATACTGTTGTTTACAACAATATTACATGGCTCCAGGGCTAACTAAATGGCAGTGGAGGTCTTGGTTCAGCAGTAATGACGTCTCTGGCTAGGCTCCACAACGCACAGGACTGGCTGGGTTACGATCTAGCCTGACGGATCTTCTCCTGCAACTGGCCACGTGCAAGGCCAGGTGAGTACTTTGAATGTACTCGCAAGACAACCAAATACATAGCATCCAAACAAGCAGATGACAAAGCAAGCCCTATGCTTATATAAGAATTTATTCTAAACATGGCATGGAATTAACAGGAAATCATGGATCAAACATGGCATACATGGATCAGACATATCAACTACATATCATAGCATGGCATGGCTACTTCTACAAAGCATGGCATCCAAGATTAAACTGAAACCTACACTACACTTACCCCCTGTGAAGCATTAAAATACAATGTTGTGACATCACTCAGTTTTACTGCCCTGCTGGGCTAACTCATGACTCACCGAGATCCCATCTCGTGATCATGTCAGAGCCACATGGTGACTGCTCACAATTATCCCATAGTCCAAGTTACCACATTTACTTAGTAGCACATTCTTTAGCAAGTTTATAATAACAGGTTTGTCCTCCACATCGACAAAGACCAAATAATGTGACCTAGTACGAACTGTGTCCATTACCGTGGACTCGGCTATTCGAATAGATTCATACACTCTGCAGAGGTTGCGCACTTTACCCACACTATGGAGCTCCTGGTCCCGTACCTCAGTACACTTCCCTTCCGGGTGGACCGGTGCTGCTCCAATGAAACTTGCCTAACCTGTGACTCCTCCACCGTACCACCGATAATCATTCCCCGTCTGAGTCATGTCCTGGGTGGCCCCTGTGTCACTCCTGACACCTGCAACCGTCGTGGCCAACTAAACTGTCCCAAACGGGGACTCCCGGGTTAAACAAACAACTAGGCTCAGAAGGTTATCGCCGCCTACCGGGCCAGGGTAGCACGCACACATAACCATCCCTCTTTGGTGGTACCGATAAGAGAGCACATGGCTAGACCAGGTTAAGGCCATCCCATAATGGCAAATGTGGCTGCACGGATAAGCTCGCTTCGGTGGCACTATGACTCGATCCCATCGATGATGGAGGAGGTTTAATTTATAAGTTCAATTTAACCTTTCCATCATCATACCATCACATCAATATTTGTAAGCAGGAACAATCCCTTAACAGCATAACAAAACCATAACAGTATTGACAATCATGGCATGAGATCATAGCACTAACATGATAGTGGTATTAAAAGTATTGTTACTAGTATGGGAAAATATGACATGAAAGCAATTCATGTTATTATATGGTAGCTAACATGAGCATCTGGTACAGATGAACTAACAGGACTATGCCGGTGCAGATGATCTGAAACCTACTGCAATAAACACACAGGGTGCAAGCAAAGTCATCACGCAAGTTCGGAACTCATGATAAGTGGTTGGCTTGCCTTGGGGTTGATGGAGTCACTGGGAAGAAGTGCGATGAGCTCGCAGAAAGATTTGCCGGAAAAGTTTCCCTCTCGATGGGGGCTGATTGAAGGGCAAGGGAAAAATGGTCATTTTCACAATGTGAAAACATTATGAAAATGATGCCATCGGAACGGGCTCGACGAACTGAAAACGTGGGCGTTGGATTTACCTCAATCGGAGTTACGGTCGCGGAGAAACGCCCGTTCGTTTGTTAAGTGGTAAAACAAACAAAAACTGTTCGTTTTAACCCTTAATGGGTGAACACCCGCTAAATAGCCGTTTCGGCCGGCGGCTGGAAATTAAAAACGTCTTTCTGTGATTACGCTTCCGCTGCAGTGAAAACATATTTCCCTCTGAGGCCGCGGGACAATACGATTTGCCGACTCGAAAGCGCATTTCTCAAAATTCGCCTCCACTTAAAATGGCTGGGCTCGGGCTAGAGTCACTTACGGCCGTCGACGCTGCGGGCGACTGGCGGCGCGGGAGGGCCTGTTGCTGGGCTCGCTAGAACCGGTGTACTGCGCCGCACGGTGGCCGCAGGGCTGCGCGGGATGGCCTACAGCGCCATCACCACTGACCAGGGCACGGCGGGGGAGGAGCTTCGAGGGGACCGCGCCGGCAGGGCTCCCCGGAAAGAATGGAGGGCTGCGGCGGTCTGTAGGCACCTGGGGGAGGCCGAGGGCGAGGATGGAGAGAGGAGAGGAAGGGCCAGGGCGCGGGGTGGCTGGGGAATCGAGCGGCGGCAGAACCGCGGCCGTGGGCGAGGAGAGAGCTCCCCGAGCCTGAATGGGAGGGGTCTGGGCTTGCTGCTGCTCTGGAGAGGCTCAGGCACTCCTTAAATAGCCTCGGGGAGGGCTACGCGACGTCGGGCAGAGCTTCGAGAGGCGATGCCGTGGCGGCGCTCGAGCAGAGCATCGATGTCGGCAGAGCT
This sequence comes from Elymus sibiricus, assembly GCA_039707655.1. NCBI lineage: Eukaryota > Viridiplantae > Streptophyta > Magnoliopsida > Poales > Poaceae > Elymus > Elymus sibiricus. Next base: position 160,509,399 of record CM077674.1, on the reverse strand, counting down.
GGCCAACGAGTTAAGGGACGAGGGCAGGAAGTCTCCAGACGTCGCACACGCACGGTGGAGAGCTTCAGATCGAGCTGGATGCCGGCCAAAGCTGTGGGGCGCCCGGTGCCGTGGCGAAGATCCAGCGGAGCACCCATGTCGGCACGGCCATCCCAAGCCTACGGGACGAGGGGGAGATGTACCAGAGGGCAGACGCGTGCGGTGGAGAGCTCGCCGGCACGCCCGGACGAGCTGGAACCTGCTGGAGCGAGCTCCCGAAGCATCCAATGCACAGAGCGCCCATTTGGCACGCTCTGCGCATGGTCACTGCGTGGCCACGGCGTTGCCATGCCTCACTCGACGCCAAATCATGTCTGGAGTCTTCTCCTTCCTTCCCTGAGTTGACCTGTGCGGTTGAAATGCAATGGACTGCTCTGGTGTGACTGCACCTTGGTCAAATAGTTTCCAGCAACAAACTGTTGATATGTGGTGTGGTCAACATAGTGCTCCATTTGGCCTGATCTTTGGCATCGGTCAATCATCTACCAAGGTAGTCAGCTTGGCAAAATTTCAGCACAAATGGACAACTCTAGATGGTACTTCCTTTGTAATCTTGCAATCTGACCAGAAATGAAAATGAGGTTGCTGGGAGAGAATGGCTAGATAGAATTAGCTGATTTTTGGTGTAGGGTGATGATATGGTTATGCGAGCTAACTGGAAAAAATTTCAGCCCATTTTGATCATCTATGAGGGTACTTCCTTCACAGAGATGCAATCTGGACAGAAACTTAGATAATTTACTGGGGAAAATTGGCTAGATGAAATGGGCTGGTTTTTGGTATCCAGGTGTGATTTATCATTGTTAACCACCCTGAAAAAGTTCAGCCCAAAAAGATCAAGGGAGCAAGCACTTCCTTTGCAAACTGGAAATCTGGACAGAATTTGCAAATGGATGTTGTGCTCAAAATTTGAATTGTAGAACTTGAGATTTTGATGTAAATGGTGAATAAATGGGTAGGATGAGCTCCACAATTTATTTTGGATTTTTCCTAGCTACCAAAATGGTAGTTCCTTTCGAAAGGCCCCAAATTGAAATATTGGCTTTAAATAGGAAAATGCAATTTCCCTTATTTAATTGTGGCCAATATTTTTGTGAGAGATCAATATGATCACAATTAATATCTCCACAAGTTTTCATGAACTTTGGAGATGGATAGATATTTTTCTGGATTTAATTCCTCAGAAAGGCAGAAAAAGGAATTAATTCTAGATGAAAAATATTGCATATAACTTGGCAATATTTTTGCACATCTAGGGTTTATGAATGAAGGAGGATCTCTAGAAATTTTTGGAGGATCAACAGAGCAAGGCAAATGATAGCTCCTTTGTAAACACAAAGGCAGGATTTCCAGTTCCAATATTTTGGAACTAGGGTGTCGTGGTTTTGTCGCGACAGATGTCCTAGTAAAAGGACTTAGAGATGAAGCCATCGCACTAATGTGGAAGCTTAGCGGGGTTGAATGGGAACAAGAAAACGCCGGGTTACCTAGGTTCGGGCCCTCACGGTGGAGGTAAAGCCTACGTCCTGCTTGTCTATATTGCTGTGGATCTCGATTACAAGGATGCAGATTCGCTAACCTAGCTCTCGAGGGGATTGCAACTTAGTCTTTTTCGTATAGGTGCTCCCCTTTATATATACAGGTGGAACCCTAGATTACATGAGAGTCCGGATCGTGCTACGACCCGTCTCCTACTCTTTTCTACTTGCTCTCCAAGATGGTCTCCGCGCCACCTTCTCCTTCGTAAGCCGGCCCGTCGCCTAAGCCGGCCTGTCGCCACGAGGCCACTTTAAGCCGGCCCACCTTGAGTCTTCAGATCCTGCCATGAGTTGGCCTGCTGAGTCCACTCTATAGCCGGGTTAACTCTATGCCGGGTCTAAATGCTGGTATACATCCCCAACATTAGCCCTCAGTTTGACTTGAATTTATTCACGTTAAACTTCAACCTGAAAAAACCAAACATCAGTGATACTGTCTAAGCTGCCCCCTTTAGAACACCGTCCTAGGCCAGCTCAATCGGCCGGGTTAAATGAATCGGCAAATCCCTTTTCCAGGTTCAAATTTGGACTTTCTCAGCTTCCCTTCCTTCTTGACGTCACTATCCACTTCCGCAAAATCTGGTTGACATCACTTCGAATCTTTAAATGGGTACGTATTGTCTTGTCAGGCGCGAAAATCGAGGAGCCACGCCACCGAAAATCACTGCGCCGCCTTGGGTTCCGCCCTTGCCGTTTTAACTTTTACTGGGCCTATAAAGAAGTCACTTCACCTCCTCTGTCATTTTTACTCTCTCCTTCGTCTTCCTCGCATCTGCCTCTTCGCTCGCCCGAAGCGCCGCCGCACCGAACTCTCCGACCGCCTCGAGCTCGTCCTCCTCCAACGCCCCTCGTCGTCGGAGCTCATCAAAAGCACCGCTGCTACATTCGCTGCAATCTGGTACGTCAGAACCCTTGCTTTTTCAGATCTACGGCGCTCATTTTCCTGTGTAGTTCGTCGTTGTTCTTCATGTTCATCCTTCTCATCTCATTTAGCAGATCTAAAACCAATGAAATGATCCGTGTAGGTGTCTTACTTGCTGCGGTAGTACCATTTTTGCATGTAGATCTCCGTATCACCCTCCGTAGACCCGCATTGAGCACAATCCCTCGTATCCATCCCCACTTAGGTCTTTAAATTTCCCTTTCGGATGCATTTTTAGATCCGTAATAGCACTCGCTCCGTCAGATTCCTATTTATGGGCATCTCAACACTTAGAAGAAACCCGAAATCCCACTGATTTATCAACGCCGGCTCATTGTCATACCGGCTCAACATCACTCACCGCAGTTTGCATAACCCGGCCATGACTGCTTCAGTACCTCGCCGGGATTTTCCCCTTATAAGCTTAACTCGCCGGCTTATGACTCCTTTTTCTTTCCTTTTCAGAACATGCCTCCCAAGCCCAAGATCGTCAACTGGGCCAAGTCCAGTATGTCTGAATTGAGTCTGCAAGCTCTGACAGACACCGGGTTGCTGCTAACCAAGGAGACAATTTCATGGCGAGCTCCTGAAGAAGAAATATACCCTCAACCCGGCGAAAATGAAGTGGTCGTATTCCCTGATCATGTCTCAAGGGGTTTTCGCCCTCCCGGCTCAAAGTTTTTCAGAGACGTATTACACTCGTTCAACATCAGGCCCCAGGATCTGGCCCCCAATTCCATCTTCAATCTGTGTCAATTCCAAGTATTTTGTGAAGTCTATCTGCAGCTCGAGCCGTCTCTTATCCTGTTCCGAGAGCTCTTTTATCTAAATCGCCAAACAGAGTACAAGGACGGCCCCAGCATTGAACTCGGCGGGATTTCCATCCAACGTTGGAAAAACATCATCTTCCCCTACGCTAAGCCGGCCAGTCATCCGAAAGGGTGGCCGAGGACTTGGTTCTACTGCAAGGACACCTCTCCCACAGGCCAGAATCCTTTACCGGGTTACAGGGCAACCCGGCTCGCCAATACCGTCTTCCCGGGTCTTCCTTCCCAAGAAGAGAGGGAGAATCTGGAGCCATTATATCCAAAAATGAACGCCTTACTTGCTCATGGCTTAACTGGTGCCGACTTGACCCAGACCTGGGTTGAATGGAGGATTCAGCCGATGAGCTCCAGGACCCGGTTGATGCACACCTACACCGACCACCGTGAAGATCCACTCCGGTTCAGCCGGGTCAACCTCAAAGAGAAGGAGGTTATAAAGCTATCCAAGAAATTACTTGGAGAGACGATGGAAGACATCAAGACCGTGGGGCTTGCCCCGTTCAGTGCTAACAAGCCGGCCCCTCCGGTAAGCTGCCTTTGCTCTTGATCATTATCAATATCATATTGCCTTTGCCTTCATTTCACCAAACCTGCCCTGGTATAGGAAAACGACAACTGGTGGCGGGTCAAGCCGGTACACCCTACTCCGCAAGAAGACGACGAAGAGGAGTCGAATAGCGACGAGGACAATGAGGTAGAACATGACTCTCTTAAGCTGCCTTTTTAATCAGATCACTAACGACCACCCATTTCAGGAAGAAGCTGAAGTTAGTCATGCAGTTGCACCAGAGGTAACCTTAATTTCCTCAGATTCAGACTCTCCAGTACCTATTCGGAAGAAAACCCGGGCTGTGATCCGCAAGGTTCGAAGGAAGCCCCGGGTTACCGTCCGTAAGGTCCCTTTTTCCCATGAAGATGCTCATTTGGACCCCCAATTTATTTTGAAGAAAACTCGACAAGCCGGCACCACTAAAAGGAAGACCCGGAGCGGCGAAGGCGAGTTAAGTAGCGGGCTTCCATACGAGCCGTCGTCGCGCAAAGCACGCGCTGAGGTGCCTCTTAGCCCAACTTGTTCTTTTCCTCTAGCTGGCCTTTATAAAGAACCCTTACCCTTTAATGACTCGGCATATCAGACGTCGCACTCTTCAGGCGAGTCAAGCGCCACGCAGGCGCCGGCTTTCAATATCAATCTTGGGTAAGCAGACGTTCCTGTAATGTATATTGATTTCTTGTCGCTTTACCTTTGTAAATGACTAATTCCCTTGCTCTTTGTATAGCGCCAAAGCTTTTAAGAAGAAAACAGCCGTTGAATCATCTGACCCGGCCCTTCAAACGGGCTCTCAAGCGGAGGAGACCCCCTTGGCTACACGGGATGAGCCGGCCCTCCATAACAGCCCGCCGTTATTAAACACGGCAAGCCCGGCTTGTGCCTCCCCTCCAGCCCAGGAGAGGGAAAATATGATTGTAGACCAAGACGCACTGCAACCTGAAGCGCTGGCTCAAGATAAAGTGCCGGCTCAGGAAGAGGTACTGGTGACGAATGAATGTCAGACTGCCATGCCAGAAACCTCCACAGCCCTTGCCAAGGTCCCAGCCAAGCCTGAGCCGGCTCCAAAGGACAAGGGGAAATCAACTCTTGAATTTGCTACATTTGACGATCAAGACGCCAGTACTCTGCACCAACCATACTGACCCGGCTTTCTAAAAACCGGGACACGGAGATGGCTATGATTACCTCCTTGAAGCGAAAATACGAGGTAACCTGCGCCCTTTTCTGCATACCATATATATATGTAGCCCCCAAGGGCCGGGTCATTATACAATAATGATCCGGGACTTCTGATTGAAACTTGTAAGTAGAACCGCCCACTGGCGTCCTCTAAGGCCCGCTCGTTTATTGATGACGGGCGGGTCTCCATAACGCAACAGAATAGATCAATGGATGCATTAGCCCCCAAGGGCCGGGTCAATATGGAATAATGATCCGGGACTTCCAAAATATAATAATTTGTAATCTCAATCTTCAATCGATAACCCCAAAGGCTGGCTCATCATGCATGATGGGCGGGTCTTATGAACTGATCAGAAAAATCAACTCATGCATTAGCCCCCAAGCGCCATGTAAAATGCCCGCAGCTGTATGGGACTTTGCTTACTTTGAAGCTCGATAATTATGTAGCCCCCATGAACCGGGTTGCTCTTGAGGGCGACCCGGGCCATATATGCTGTGTATAATGGTCTGCTCTGCAGGAAATGCTGGACCAGGTAGAAACTCAGGCTGCCGGCTTCCGAAAGGAGGCCAAAAAAGAGAAGAAATTGCGCCAAGAATATGAGGAAGCCGCCGCGGAGGCGAAGAAAGCTTTGGCCATTGTGAGGGCCACTTTGCAAGAAACTGAGGCTGCAAGAGCCGCCCAAGCCACGAGAGCTGAAGAAGCGGAGGCCAAGCTCGAGCCGGTAACCCAAGAGCTGACGACTCTCAAAGGTCAAATTACCGCCATGTGCCGAGCCATCTTCGGTAAGGAAAACTGTGCATAATTCCTTGGACCGGCTTATCATCCTTAGTCGGCTTAACTGACCGTGCAGACTTGTGCTTTGCGGGCCGAAAAAATCAAACCCTTGTGCAACTACCAGTGGTGAAACTGAAGGCAGTCTATACCTTGGTAGAACAACTGTACATAGGCAGCTGCCGGTGCATAATGGCCGCCAAAAGCACAAAGGCACCGCCTCAGCTGATTGCGTATACACTGAAAGAGCTGTCAATCGTGCCCAAGTGGTTCAACGACTGGAAAAGGGCGTGCTGCCGCACAGGAGCTCTGACCGCGCTTGCGCGGGCCAAGGCATACGTGCCGGAGCTTGACCCGGCTCAGGTAGCAGGCGGATACCCAGAGTTCAATGTCGATGACATGCCATTCTCAAAGAAGGACTTCCAACGCTGCATTAAGGAATCCTGGGTCGCCACCACCACCATCGCAGAAGAAGCTGACTTGAGCAGATACCAAGCGCCTTACTCGGAGAAGAATGAACGGATCGAGCCGCCAAATCATCAGCCGGTGGCCTTAACCCGGACACGTAAGCAATCCTTTGCCCCTGACGTCGACCCCTCCTCCTTGATATCCGAAGACACCCTATTTGAAGCATTGCGCTTAATTTAGTGGTCGGCCGACAACTCAAGCCAAGAAGAGGAGGATGACGATGACCGTGAAGAACCGGCTCAGGGCGCTGCAACAGGTGCTGACGCCAGCTCTGACCCGGCGATGTAGAACGCCGTCTTAACCTTGCATGAGCAAGACGTGTAAAAAAACTTTTTGCCATGGCCGCCATTGGTGGGCGGTTTGTAATAGGATAGCATAAACCTTTGATGCCTTGCTGATGCCAGTGCCATCGCGCACTGGATTCCTTAACAGTCGAGAACGCCGTGCCTCTTAAGTCCTCTTTGGGTCGCGAGAGCCGGTGTCTGTTAATAGAACGGTGCTGCTGGAAACACAAAGGCATGTGATAGCGATTTATGATATCATATGAACGAGTAATCGATGTTACTGTTGCAATGAAAATATGATAAGGAACTTAAGTAAATGCGATGCACGGATGTATGGATGTATGCAAAAATAAATGTGATGCAGGGAATACGTACGGAACAATCCCACTCAGAAATGCTAAGCCGCCTACTAAACACAACATTAAATGACCGGCTTATAAACCTAAGCCAGATTATACTTCATCGGGAAGCAGGCACTTTGGCCTGTTGGTTTGTCCTCGCTTTCTGAAAGCCGACTCTCCACAACCAATCGAACGTTTTAACTCGGATGAGTTCAGGGTCACATACGTGATTGACTCATCAGACGTACGCCGGGTCATTTTTATAGGGAGTAGCATCTTGCTAACAGGCAGGTTTAACCAACGTTGTGGCATCTCGCCGGGTTAAGAGGGTTTTGTAAGCTAAACTTGATTTGAGTTGGAAGCCCCCAAGTAACCAAGATCAACAAATAAAGATCCAGTACACAAGTTTTGAGGCAAAACAACACCTTCACACAGTGCTGCTGGTCGATATTATATTTGATCAAAAAGAGGTATATACATGATAGAAGATATGTACAAGTTGTAACCTAGTCAACGACTTAGGTGTAATACGGCCGAAGCTGGGCAATGTTCCAGGGCCGGCTTGTCTCCTCCTCGGAGGTACATGATTTACCTTCCTCACGGATGTCAATCAGGTAATATGACCCGTTGTTGAGATTCTTGCTGACCACAAAGGGCCCTTCCCAAGGCGGTGAGAGCTTGTGCATGCCTGTCTGGTCTTGTATCAGACGGAGCACTAAGTCACCTTCCTGGAAAGTGCGGCTTTGAACTCTACGGCTGTGATAGCGGCGTAGGTCGTGCTGATAGATTGCTGATCTGGAAGCGGCAAGGTCTCGCTCCTCCTCCAAAGCATCAAGAGCATCTTGGCGAGCCAACTCATTATCTGCCTCCACATAAGCCACCACTCGAGGCGAGTCGTGACGAATATCGCTTGGAAGCACGGCTTCTGCACCATAGACCAGAAAGAACGGCGTATAGCCTGTCGACCTGTTGGTAGTAGTCCGTATGCTCCAAAGTACGAAAGGTAGCTCTTCTTCCCAGCAACTCGGCGTGCACTGCAGAGGCACAATGAGCCGGGGTCTGATATCGCGCAGTAATTCCTGATTAGCCCTTTCTGCTTGTCCATTGGACTGAGGATGCACAACCGATGCCAGATCAAGCCGGATGTGCTCTTGCTGACAAAACTGTTCCATAGCCCCCTTGGAGAGATTGGTTCCATTGTCTGTAATGATGTTGTGCGGGTATCCAAATTGGAATATCAGCTTTTTCAGAAAGTTGACAGCCGTTGCTGCATCGCAGTTGCTGACCGGCTCTGCTTCCACCCACTTGGTAAACTTATCCACGACCACCAGGAGGTGCGTATGCTTGTTCTTGGAACACCTGAAGGGTCCCACCATGTCAAGCCCCCAGACCGCAAACGGCCAAGTAATTGGTATCATCCTCAACTCCTGAGCCGGCACATGGGCCTGGCGAGCGTATTTCTGGCAACCATCGCACTTACGGACAATACCCTCTGCATCAGCATGAGCTGTGAGCCAGTAGAACCCATGCCAGAAAGCCTTTGCGACCAGTGATCTTGAACCGGCATGGTGCCCGCAGTCGCCAGAGTGAATCTCATTGAGGATTGCATGACCCTCTTCTGGCGAAACGCAACGCTGAAAAACACCAGTGACACTTCGTCGGTGCAACTCGCCATTAACAATAGTCATAGACTTAGATCGTCTAATGATCTGCCGAGCTAGGAGTTCCTCTGTTGGCAGTTCTCCCTAGCTTAAGTAAGCCAAATAGGGGACCGTCCAATCAGGGATGGCGTGGATAGCCGCCACGAGAGCCTCCTCCGGGTCAGGAACAGCCAGATCCTGCTCTGTTGGCAACTTGACAGACGGGTTGTGCAAGACGTCCAGGAACACATTGGGTGGCACTGGCTTACGCTGAGAACCCAAACGAGACAGTGCATCTACCGCCTCGTTCTGCCGGCGATCAATATGATCGACCTGATAACCCTTGAAGTTTCCCGCAATATTGGTGACTACCTGCCGGTAAGCCGCCATAAGCGGATCCTTGGAATCCCATGTACCTGAAACTTGCTGGGCCACCAGGTCCGAGTCTCCCAGGCACCTGACCCGGCTCAGATTCATCTCCTTGGCCATCCTAAGCCCATGAAGCAAAGCCTCATACTCAGCAGCGTTATTGGTGCAAGTAAACATGATTCGCAAGACATAACAAAACTTATCCCCTCGGGGGGAAGTAATCACAACTCCAGCCCCTAAGCCTTCGAGCTGCCGTGAGCCGTCAAAGTGGATGGACCAGTACGTTGTGTCGGGCCTCTCTTCGAGAGCCTGCAACTCTGTCCAGTCATTAATGAAATCCACCAACGCCTGAGACTTAATTGTTGTGCGAGGCAGATATTTTAGGTTATGGGGGCCGAGTTCAATAGCCCATTTATCAACCCGGCATGTAGCCTCCCGGTTCTGGATTATATCCCCAAGAGGTGCTGAGCTAACCACCGTGATCGGATGCTCGTGGAAGTAATGCTTCAGTTTGCGGCTAGCCATGAATACTCCGTAGACCAACTTCTGCCAATGTGGGTATCGCTGCTTAGACTCGCTTAACACCTCACTGACATAATACACTGGGTGCTGGATAGGATATTCCTTGCCATCCTCCTTGCGCTCGATGATGACCGCGATGCTTACAGCCCTGTTATTTTCAGCAATATACAACAGCATCGGCTCTTTCTCGTGAGGGGCCGCCAGGACCGGTGGCTCAGACAGCTGCTTCTTAAGGGCCTCAAAAGCCTGATCTGCCTCCTTACTCCAGACGAAGTCATCTGATTTCTTGAGCAGTTGATATAACGGGATTGCCTTTTCGCCAAGCCGGCTTATGAACCGGCTTAAAGCCGCAACCCGCCCGGCCAGTTTCTGCACGTCATTGAGCTTGGTCGGCTTAGCCAGGGTTGTGATCGCCTTGATTTTCTCCGGGTTAGCTTCAATACCTCGCTCAGAGACAAGGAAACCCAGAAGCTTTCCTGCAGGGATACCAAAAACACACTTCTCCGGGTTAAGTTTCATCTGGTAGACACGGAGATTGTCAAATGTTTCCTTGAGATCCTCCAATAGAGTTTCCTTCTTCCGCGATTTAACCACAATGTCATCCACATAAGCATGAACATTCCGCCCGATTTGATTATGAAAACAATTCTGGACACAACGCTGATAAGTCGCCTGGGTGCTCTTCAGACCAAATGACATGGTTGTATAACAGAAAGCCCCAAAAGGTGTGATGAAGGCCGTCTTCGCTTGGTCCTCCAGCTTCAGCTTGATCTGATGATAACCAGAGTAAGCATCCAGGAAACATAAACTCTCACAACCAGCCATAGCATCGATGATCTGGTCAATACGGGGCAGGGCAAAGGGGTCACTAGGACAAGCCTTATTCAGGTCTGTGTAGTCCACACACATCCGCCAAGTCCCGTTTTTCTTCAGAACAAGCACTAGGTTAGCTAACCACTCAAGATGGAAGACTTCGATGATGAACCCGGCAGCTAAGAGCCGAGCCACTTCTTCTCCAATAGCTTTCCGCCTCTCCTCATTGAAGCGACGGAGGTACTGGCGAACTGGTTTAAACTTGGGATCCACATTAAGGGAGTGCTCAGCGAGTTCTCTTGGTACACCTGGCATGTCAGAAGGTTTCCATGCGAACATGTCCCGATTCTCACGGATGAACTCGATGAGCGCGCTTTCCTATTTGGGATCCATATTGGCCCCGATGGTGAACTGCTCCGAAGAATTGCCCGAGGTGAAATCAACTTGCTTGGTGTCTCTGGCCGACTTAAATTTGAGCAGGGGATCAGACTCCGTGGTGGGCTTTTTCAGAGACGTCCTATCAGCCGGGTCAACGTTATCCTTGTAATACCTCAACTCCTCCGCGGCGCAGGCCGTCTCAGCATAAGCTGCATCTCCTTCCTCGCACTCCAGTGCGATTTTCCGATTTCCTTCCACTGTGATGGTTCCCCTTGGTCCTGGCATCTTTAGTTTCAGGTAGACATAACATGGGCGCGCCATGAACCGCGCATAAGCTGGCCGGCCGAATAGGGCGTGGTAAGGGCTCTTAAGCTTGACTACCTCGAAGGACAGGAACTCGGAACGCCAGTTATCCTTTGAGCCAAAAGCCACCTCAAGGGAAATTCTTCCCATAGGATAAGCCGACTTGCCAGGAACGATGACGTGAAAGACTGTAGAAGACGTAGTTAGCTGATTATCAGACAGATTCATCCGCCTGAACGTGTCATAGTACAGAATGTTGATGCTGCTGCTGCCGTCCATAAGCACCTTAGTCAGGGTGTAACCGCCGACTTGCGGTGCAACTACCAACGCCAGGTGGCCAGGGTGGTCAAGCAGGACTGGATGATCCGCCCTACTCCAGGTGACCGGCTGCTCAGACCAGTTGAGATAGTAAGGAGTTGCCGGCTCAACCAAATGGGCGGCTCGTCGATGCACCTTCCGATCCCGCTTGCAGGTGCTAGTGGTGAAGATGTGATACTGTCTACTATTTAACTGTTTCGGGTTACTCTGAAATCCTGCCGCGCCGGCTTGATGCTGATTTCCCTGATTGTTTCTCTGATTACCGCTTCCTAGATTTCCAGCCCCCTGGAAGCCGCCACCTTGGGTATTATTTCCCTGGAAACCCGGCCCGGGGAAGGGTCCCTGTAAGCCGGCCCCTGAGAAGCCAGGTCCTGGGTTGGCGGGTTGACCGCCGTTGCCTCCCCCATGATGATGATTCTGGAAGATACGCTTGGCGAACTCTTGCATTACATAGCAATTTTCCCAGGAGTGAGTGGCCGGTTTACCATTATAACTATGTTTCGGACAAGGAGCCTTGAGGGCTTCCTCGTAAGTAAGAGGGCGACTGCCGGAGGTCTGCTTCTTAGAGCCCTCATTCTGACGCTGGCCTTTGTTTTCCGTGTTTGTGTTTGCCACCAAATCAGAGTTACCGTCATAGCTCTTGCACTTTCCACCATTGTTGCCCTGACCGTTGCCGTTGTTCTGCTACTGACCCTTGCCGCTAGCCTTCTTTCCCTTGTCAGACTTCTCCTCGTCCGACAGCGGATCCTTGGTGTTATCCGATTCCGCATACCGGGTTAAGACATCCATGAGGTCTCCCATGTTCTGTACCTTTCGCTTGAGCCACCCAAGCTTCTGGACCAGCGGCTGGAACTTACATGTTCGTTCCAGAACAAGCACTGCTTGAGCCGCCGTGATGCTATCGGAACTGTGCATCACTTCTGCAACCCGACGAGCCCAATGGTGCGCCGACTCGTCCTCGCGCTGGACACAACGCTCAAGATCAACAATTGTGGTTGGCCTCTTGCAGGTTCCCTGGAAGTTCTTGATAAAACGCTCCTTCAGCTCCTGCCAGGTGTTGATAGAATTTGCTGGCAAGTTTTTCATCCAGGTGTGTGCAGGGCCCTCCAACATCAGCGGTAGGTAACGTGTCAGGACTGACTCGCTTGCCCCCAACAAGTCCATTGCCAGCTCATAGCTCTCGACCCACTCTGTAGGCTCTAAATTGGTTGTGTAGTTAGGGACTTTGCGAGGCCCCTTGAAATCTGTGGGTATGCGCGCCTCTCGCAGCGCCGGCACCAAGCAGGGAGTCTCGACCAGGCGGCTCGTAGTACCCTCAGGCCGGCCGTCAAACCGGGTTGTCTCGGGCGCGCGATGCGCTTTAGGCGGGTTAGTAGCTGGCGGCAGGTTAATGCGCGCCTGCGTGCTGACGTGCACCGGCGGGCTATTCCCTACGCGCGCATTTTCCTCCTCCCATGCTCGCAGAATCCGAGCTGCATCTGCCACGTCCTGTGGGACCCTGGGCTGCCGCTGCTCCGCCAGTGGTTGGGCGGCCCTCTGGTGGCGCGCGCTGCTGGAGACCGCGGGCGACTCAGGGCGCTGACCCCTGGAGCGGCTCTGAAGAGGGGTTGAGTGAAGTCGATGCTGGCTATGCGAGTAGTTGGCTTGCTGCACCACTGCCGTCTTGAGCATTGCAATGGCGTTCCTGGCCTCCGTCTGAATCGGGCCGTCCCCCTCAATCGGAATGGCTGCCAAATTGTGGGTTGCTGCTAGCATGTTATCCACCGGGTTGGAGTAGTGTCCAATTGGGGTTTGGAACCGGTGAGACGGCGGCTGCTGCTGTTGAACTGGTGTACGAAGCCGGGCCGGCTCTCGCTGCTGTACAGGCTGCTGCAGCAGCGGCTCTCTCGGGGGGATAACTCCAGCCCCCGGGTTTGTCGGAGCCGGCGGTGTGGTGAACAGCTGAGTCGGCTCGAGGTCAACCGGGAGCCGGCTCTGGCGACGCCTCCGGTGAACAAGCTCTGACTCAGCCTGCCGGCGGCTCAGGTGCTGCGTTTCCTCGTCAAGGTGCTGCCTCTCCGCGGCGATCTGTGCCTGCTCCTGTATCATGTGGGCGTTCTCTGCGTGGATGTCCTCTTGGATCTTGGCCATCTCCTCGCGACACTTCGCGATCTCTGTGTTGCGCGCCGCTGCATTCTCTGCAGTGACCGGTTTGGCCAACAGGGCCGCCAGCGTAGTCATCAAGTCTGCGAGTGCCTGAACCCCGGTTTTCTGAGAGCCGGAGGCTAAGGCGCCGGCTCCTCCTGAGCCAGCCAGGAGGTTGTTCTGTCCTGCCGTCGGATTGGCTGGGTCTCGCGCTGGATCTTGCCTACCTGCCATGTATACCACCGCGAATCGAGGTGGATCAGGGCTCTCTGGGAAGACATCGTCCGCGTGCCCCAGCCTTCCATCATGCAGCGGAAGAATTGACTCAGTTTCCCCCATCGAGGACTCGCCATCTGATTGGATCAGCGTGTCGTCCTGAGATTGGGATTTATCCGACAGGGCCACCCCTTGGGTGAAGCCCACGAAGACGTGATCTCGGCCGGCTTGATGCGGGCCGGGTCTCGCCGGGAGCTGTCCAACGCGGCGTGCCGACTCGACGCCAGCGATATTCTCCAACCCGGCGGCCGGCTCGCCGACGACGCCGATGAAGGTATGGATCTTGCCGAAGGGGACCCGGTACCCGTACTCGATTGAGTCGGCGTCGGGGCCCCAGTATGAATCGTCGATGTAGAACTTCCCGCGGCGGCTCTTGGACATCATGCCAACCGCGTACCTCCCGAACGCTGGAAGGGATCCCGCTAAGAACTCAACTCCACCGTGCGTGTGCCCCACGGTGGGCGCCAACTGTCGTGGTTTTGTCGCGACAGATGTCCTAGTAAAAGGACTTAGAGATGAAGCCATCGCACTAATGTGGAATCTTAGCGGGGTTGAACGGGAACAAGAAAACGCCGGGTTACCCAGGTTCGGCCCCTCACGGTGGAGGTAAAGCCTACGTCCTGCTTGTCTATATTGCTGTGGATCTCGATTACATGGATGCAGATTCGCTAACCTAGCTCTCGAGGGGATTGCAACTTAGTCTTTTTCGTATAGGTGCTTCCCTTTATATATACAGGTGGAACCCTAGATTACATGAGAGTCCGGATCGTCCTACGACCCGTCTCCTACTCTTTTCTACTTGCTCTCCAAGATGGTCTCCGCGCCACCTTCTCCTTCGTAAGCCGGCCCGTCGCCTAAGCCGGCCTGTCGCCACGAGGCCACTTTAAGCCGGCCCACCTTGAGTCTTCAGACCCTGCCATGCGTTGGCCCGCTGAGTCCGCTCTATAGCCGGGTTAACTCTATGCCGGGTCTAAATGCTGGTATACATCCCCAACATAGGGTTTGAATGAGGTTCGGGGTTTACTGACAGGAACTTGGCTGGCACAAGAGCATGGGAAATGTACTGAGAGGCTGAGGATTGTCTGGATTCACCTGGTCACTCACCAGATTCCACAGGAAAAATTTGGGAGAGGAAAGCTAGGAAGGAATAACAGCACAAAAATCGATATCCTGATTTTTGGGGTGTTACAAACCTTCCCCCCTTAAGATAATCTCGTCCTCGAGATTGCTAGGGTTAGCTCAAGACAACAACTACTCCTCCTAAGAAAACCTCTGGGTTGGTTTTAACCCTGCGGTTGAAAACAACCGAGTTAAGAGTACCGAAAATTGGTACACCCAGATCGAGATACGGATATCGCGGGATCTACTCCACGGTAGGGGTCGCTGGGTGGCTCTCGTGGCTCTGACAATTTAGGAAAAGAAAAAATTTCCCTTTTCCAAAAATGCCAGGGATACACCAGTGAACAGTGGCCTCTCTCGCTGACAGGTGGGCCCAGGGCCCACTGGCAGCCTCCTTCTTCTTTCTCCGGCCAACGACTCTCGCTCGTTCCCGCGTTGTTCCGCGTGCGGCCGGGCACAGCGCGTGCCTAGCTCCTAGGGCATAAAGCACCCTACGACTATAGTGCGCGGCGTGCATGAGGTCGACGCAGAGAGCACTCCCGTCGCGGGCCAGCACCGGTCGGCACTGCTCGCGGATTTGCCTCCTGGACGCCGGTGATCGAGCGATGCACGGTTCTCCTGGACCTCGCTCATCGTACACCGGACTCGGGCTATAAAGGATGACGGCAACGCGGCTCTGTCCAACACACACCATGCCTCTCTTCCATCTCTTTGGTTTGGACGAGCTCGAGCCGAGATCCTTCGGCGATGCGGTGTTCCTGGTGGGGCTACGGTGGTTCCTCACTGCGCTGCTGGCTACGCTGATCGGTTCGGCGCTCTGCCTGCTGCAGCTCATCCTGCTGGAGCGGGCTCGCAACGACGAGGGTCCTGCTGCGGCGGTTCGAGACGAGGACGATGCTGGCAGGGTGGCTGGTGATCAGCCACGCTGGTTCCTTCGCTGTCTCAGGCCGGCGGAATAAGCGTGGGTTGTGGTAGGGCAAGGTGGCGGCCTGTCCAGTGTCACGCAAGACGGTGACAAAGGCGTCGCTGGGTTTGTGGTTAATGCGGTGTGGTCAGCGGAGCTCTACCAATGCAGAGACCACGCTGCTGGTAGCTCCTCGTCGAACAACATCCATAATAAGTGGGTGTTGGGGTAGAATCCGAGTTTAGATCTTGGACTGGAGGGGTTGTAACAGTTTATGCTGCAATAAAATTTCTCAGAATTTCTCCGAGATTGCAAGTGGGCTCTAGGGAAAAAGATTTTGGGACCAGGGAATTATTGGGTAGAACTGGTTTTCCAGAATGCTGGGTTCGGAAAGCTGGCAAACGGAATAAGCACAGATGGGTATGGGTATGCGGCTTTGCATTCTACCCGAGTACTGCGGCAACTATACTCAGGAGGATGAACTTGGCGTGCAGACATTGCTCACACGATACACGTGCAATCTACTCAAACCAATATGCAGCAGAATGCATACAGGAGCAAAATACATGCAAGAGAAAGAACACATTCAGCGGATTACACTAAGGCGTTTTAATGCTAGTGGGTGTATGTACTCCTGGTATACATATACCTACACCAGCTCGCATTTTAGTGGGGATTCCGGGCGAGTCTATTGTTATTAGGTGTAAGTGCTCTACTGACTAAAATCATGTTAAGAAACCATTGTCGGCCCTGTTAAGCAATTCTGCTTAACGGATAGGCAAATGAACCAAGCACATAGAGCAAACAGACATACATAACATTACGATAGCACACAAGCAATACAGACATCATGCAACCTTACTAGGTAGCTAACAGCAACTACTCACTCCGAACTACAGGGTTCTACTCTTGCTGGGGCTCTCCTGGGGGACGTAGGCTGAGCCAACGTCCGCCTTCATCGTCGGACACCTCTATAGGTTGGGGCTCAACTGCTGGAGCTGCGGCTGGAACTTGACGAAACACATCCCGACAATGGAGACGCCGAATAGCTCGAGAGATGGAACTTGGGGAAATGATGCCTGGTCGATATGGGTTTACGGGCTATGAGGGTGGCACTGGGTTTGGCATCAGGGAGCTGGTGGCCTGGGATGCAGTGTGACGGGCCTCACGGTATGCTTCTGTAACAACCCGAATGGTGTCACGGTCAATGGCTTTAAACTCTCCAAGAATGCCGGAGAGCAACAGCCCCTGGGCAGCAATGAACTGAACCAGGCGAGCCATTGCCGAGTCGGCATCTTCGACTTTACTGGAGAACTTGCAGCCTTCGCTAGACGCAGAGGGAAAATAGCGGAACTCCCGCATCTCCGCTACTTGCGAGAACTGGAAACGAAGACGGGCGATGGCTTCCGCAGCAGCTGTCTGGACAGCCAACGCGGGAGTGGGCATGGGTTTGCCCTGAAAAGTCATGGGCTCCCATCCTCTGCTGGACCTGGGCAGATATGCGCCTTCGCATAGAATCGGCAAAGGTGAGGGACGGGTTTCGATTGGAACACCAGATACACCGGGCTAGTACTACAGCCAAGGGCTTGGGTGAGCATACTCGAAAGGATGGGCGGAAGGCCGGGATAACCCTTAGCCAAAGTTCGGCTATGAAAAGTGGGTGCTCTGGAGGAACTAGCCATGGCTGCTGGTTTGAGGATACTGGCCTAGGTTCTCTTTGTGGGGATCTGGCTTACTGAACGGAGAGGGCTGCGACTCGCAGGTGGGAGGGATTTTAAATAGGCAGCCAGGCTGGGACATACCAGCATGGCGTAGATCCTTCTCGTGTCGGGTAGAGGATACGCCGGCACGGCCGGCAACTGGGTAGGGTCGTGGTCCAATCCAGGGATGGTTGGGTGGGCGGACAGCTGGGTTGGGGTACGTCAATTCCGACTGCGCCGTCTGTTGATCAACAATGGCCATGTTGGACACCAATGATGGGTCAAATCTATTGGGCTCACTACCGGTTGAAAATAGGGGTGGTTTGAGGCTAGGGTAACCTACAACCAGCCAGGCTCTGATACCACGTCCTATGGCACCCTGGTAGAGGGCCGACGCACGCCAGTCTCAGGATAAGACCTGGCGCACGTCTGAGACATGATACAACAATTCTAGGCACAAAAATGGCTTTATTATATGAAATGGAGTATTACAATACTATTGTTTACAACATATTACATGGCTCCAGGGCTAACTAAATGGCAGCGAAGGTCTTGGTTCAGCGGCAAAGACGTCTCTGGCTGGGCTCCACAACGCACAGGACTGGCTGGGTTACGATCTAGCCTGATGTATCTTCTCCTGCAATTGGCCACGTGCAAGGCCAGGTGAGTACTTTGAATGTACTCGCAAGACAACCAAATACATAGCATCCAAACAAGCAGATGACAAAGCAAGCCCTATGCTTATATAAGAATTTATTCTAAACATGGCATGGAATTAACAGGAAATCATGGATCAAACATGGCATGCATGGATCACACATATCAACTACATATCATAGCATGGCATGGCTACTTCTACGAAGCATGGCATCCAAGATTAAACTGAAACCTACACTACACTTACCCCCTGTGAAGCATTAAAATACTATGTTGTGACATCACTCAGTTTTACTGCCCTGCTGGGCTAACTCATGACTCACCGAGATCCCATCTCGTGAGCATGTCAGAACCACATGGTGACTGCTCACAATTATCCCATAGTCCAAGTTACCACATTTACTTAGTAGCACATTCTTTAGCAAGTTTATAATAACAAGTTTGTCCTCCAGATCGACAAAGACCAAATAGTGTGACCTAGTACGAACTGTGTCCATTACCATGGACTCGGCTATTCGAATAGATTCATACACTCTGCAGAGGTTGCGCACTTTACCCACACTATGGAGCTCCTGGTCCCGTACCTCGGTACACTTCCCTTCCGGGTGGACCGGTGTTGCTCCAACGAAACTTGCCTAACCCGTGACTCCTCCACCGTACCACCGACAATCATTCCCTGTCCGAGTCATGTCCTGGGTGGCCCCTGTGTCACTCCTGCCACCTGCCACCATCGTGGCCAACTAAACTGTCCCAAACGGGGACTCCCGGGTTAAACAAACAACTGGGCTCACAAGGTTATCGCCGCCTACCAGGCCAGGGTAGCACACACGCATAACCTTCCCTCTTTGGTGGTACCGATAAGAGAGTACAGGGCTAGACCAGGTTAAGGCCGTCCCATAACGGCAAATGTGGCTGCACGGATAAGCTCGGTTCGGTGGCACTATGACTCGATCCCATCGATGATGGAGGAGATTTAATTTATCAGTTCAATTTAACCTTTCCATCATCATACCATCTCATCAATATTTGTAAGCAGGAACAATCCCTTAACTGCATAACAAAACCATAACAGTATTGACAATCATGGCATCAGATCATAGCAGTAACATGATAGTGGTATTAAAAGTATTGTTACTAGCATGGGAAAATATGACATGAAAGCAATTCATGTTATTATATGGTAGCTAACACTAGCATCTGGTACAGATGAACTAACAGGACTATGTCGGTGCAGATGATCTGAAACCTACTGCAATAAATACACAGGGTGCAAGCAAAGTCATCACGCAAGTCCGGAGCTCATGATAAGAGGTTGGCTTGCCTTGGGGTTGATGGAGTCACCGGGAAGAAGTGCGATGAGCTCACGGAAAGATTTGCTGGAAAAGTTTCCCTCTCGAAGGGGGCTGATTGAAGGGCAAGGGCAAAATGGTCATTTTCACATTGTGAAAACATTATGAAAATGATGCCATCGGAACGGGCTCGATGAACTGAAAACGTGGGCGTTGGATTTACCTCAATCGGAGTTACGGTCGCGGAGAAACGGCCGTTCGTTCGTTAAGCAGTAAAACAAACAAAAATTGTTTGTTTTTACCCTTAACGGGTGAACGCCCGCTAAATAGCCGTTTCGGCCGGCGGCTGGAAATTGAAAATGTCTTTCTGTGATTACACTTCCGCTGCAGCGAAAACGCATTATCCTCTGAGGCCGCGGGACAATACGCTTTGCCGACTCGAAAACGCATTTCTCAAAATTCTCCTCCACTTAAAATGGCTGGGCCCGAGCTAGAGTCACTTACGGGTGGGCCCTGCCTTATCCTCTCTCTCCTTCCTCTGGTCTCCTTCTTCCTCGCGATAGGAACAGAGGCGAGCGCCGCGGCCGTCGACGCTGCGGGCGACTGGCGGCGCGGGAGGGCCTGCTGCTGGGCTCGCCGGAACCGGTGTACTGCGCCGCGCCCAACGGTGGCCGCAGGGCTGCGCGGGATGGCCTACGGCGAGATCACCACTGACCAGGGCACGGCGGCGGAGGAGCTTCGAGGGGGCCGCGCCGGCAGGGCTCCCTGGAAAGAATGGAGGGCGGCGGCGGTCTGTAGGCACCTGGTGGAGGCCGAGGGCGTGGATGGAGAGGAGGGGAAGGGCCAGGGCACGGGGTGGCTGGGGAATCGAGTGGCAGAACCACGGCCATGGGTGAGGAGAGAGCTCCCCGAGATCGAATGGGAGGGGTCTGGAATTGCTGCTTCTCGGGAGAGGCTCGGGCACTCCTTAAATAGCCTCGGGGAGGGCTACGCGACGCCGGGCGGAGCTTCGAGAGGCGATGCCGTGGCGGCGCTCGAGCGAAGCATCGATCTCGGCAGAGCCGGCCAACGAGTTAAGGGACGAGGGCAGGAAGTCTCCAGACATCGCATGCGCGCGGTGGAGAGCTACGGATCGAGCTGGACGCCGACCGAAGCTGCGGGGCGCCCGGTGCCGTGGCGAAGATCCAGCGGAGCATCCATGTCGGCACGGCCGTCCAAATGCTATGGGACGAGGGGGAGATGTACCAAAGGGCACACGCGTGCGGTGGAGAGCTCGCCAGTGTGCCCGGACGAGCTGGAACCTGCTGGAGCGAGCTCCAAAAGCATCCAATGCACAGAGCGCCCATTTGGCACGCTCTGCGCGTGGTCACCGCGTGGCCACGGCGTTGCCACGCCTCACTCGACGCCAAATCATGTCTGGGGTCTTCTCCTTCCTTCCCTGAGTTGACCTGTGCTGTTGAAATGCAATGGACTACTCTGGTGTGACTGCACCTTGGTCAAACAGTTTCTAGCAGCAAACTGTTGACATGTGTTGTGGTCAACACAGTGCTCCTCTTGGCCTGACCTTTGGCATAGGTCAATCATCTACGAAGGTAGTCAGCTTGGCAAAATTTCAGCACAAATGGACAACCCTAGATGGTACTTCCTTTGTAATCTTGCAATCTGACCAGAAATGAAAATGAGGTTGCCGGGAGAGAATGGCTAGATAGAATTAGCTTATTTTTGGTGTAGGGTGATGATATGGTTATGAGAGCTAGCTGGAAAATTTTCAGCCCATTTTGATCATCTATGAGGGTACTTCCTTCACAGAGATGCAATCTGAACAGAAACTTAGATAATTTACTAGGGAAAAGTGGCTTGCTGAAATGGGCAGGTTTTTGGTATCCAGGTGTGATTTATCATTGTTAACCACCCTGAAAAATTTCAGCCCAAAAAGATCAAGGGAGCAAGCACTTCCTTTGCAAACTGGAAATCTGGACAGAATTTGCAAATGGTTGTTGTGCTCCAAATTTGAATTGTGGAACTTGAGATATTGATTTAAATGGTGAATAAATAGGTAGGATGAGCTCCACAATTTATTTTGGATTTTTCCTAGCTACCAAAATGGTAGTTCCTTTGGAAAGGCCCCAAATTGAAATATTGGCTTTAAATAGGAAAATGCAATTTCCCTTATTTAATTGTGGCCAATATTTTTGTGAGAGCTCAATATGATCACAATTAATATCTCCACAAGTTTTCATGAACTTTGGAGATGGATAGAAATTTTCCTGGATTTAATTCCTCAGAAAGGCAGAAAAATGAATTAATTCTAGATGAAAAATATTGCATATAACTTGGCAATATTTTTGCACATCTAGGGTTTATGAATGAAGGAGGATCTCTAGAAATTTTTGTAGGATCAACAGAGCAAGGAAAATGATAGCTCCTTTGTAAACACAAAGGCAGGATTTCCAGTTCCAATATTTTGGAACTAGGGTTTGAATGAGGTTCGGGGTTTACTGATGGGAACTTGGCTAGCACAAGAGCATGGGAAAGGTACTGAGAGGCTGAGGATTGTCTGGATTCACCTGGTCACTCACCAGATTCCAGAGGAAAAATTTGGGAGAGGAAAGCTAGGAAGGAATAACAGCACAAAAATCGATAACCCGATTTTTTGGGTGTTACAGCCTATATACATGATCATTGCCTTGGATATCATCATGATTATTTGCTTTTCTATCAATTGCCCAACAGTAATTTGTTTACCCACCGTATGCTATTTTCATGAGAGAAGCTTCTAGTGAAAACTATGGCCCCCGGGTCTATCTAAATCATATATTAAAAACCCTAAAAATACCTTGTTGCACTTTTTGTTTATTTATTTTATTTTATATTTTAGTTCTATCTATCTATCTATCACATACAATTTAATCTTGCAATTAACCGCCGAGGGATTGACAACCCCTTGTTTGCGTTGGGTGCAAGGATTTGTTGTTTTGTGTGCAGGTGCTGCTAACGAGGTGTTGCGTGATTCTCCTACTGGATTGATATCCTTGGTTTCATAACTGAGGGAAATACTTATCTCTACTGTACTGCATCTCCCTTCCTCTTCAGGGAATTACCAACGCAGCTCACAAGTAGCAGGAAGAATTTCTGGCACCGTTGCCGGGGAAACATCATGAACATCTACCAAGTACCTACGCATAAAACTTCATCTCCTTGCATTTATTTTATTTGCCTTTGCCTCTCATTTTCATCTCCCTCACTTCTAAATTTTTTTTACAAAAATACAAAAATATTTTCCGTTTGCCTTTTTCTAGTTTGCTTGCTTGAAGATTGTTATCATGAGTGATTTTGGCATGGCGGAAACTGATGATGGTAAAACTCCTAAAATGGGAAGTTCTACCAATCTTGATGCTAAAACTTTTGTGTTCGGACATGGTAATGTTAAAGGAAAAAGCGCCATCCAAGAATTTTTTAATTGCATTGGGACCTTGGCCTTTGATGATGCTCCTATACTTAAAGAAACTAAGAATTATGCTGATGCTATTTCCGCACATATTCTTAAACTTGAAAGAAGATTTATTCGCACCCATCCTAGTTTGCAAAGATTGTTTTATGAGCTACCGGTTACAAAAGATCTTAGAGCTAAGAAAATAGCCACTCTTGTTCTCATGAATGAATTTGATCACATAGTGCGAGAAGCTAGGGAGATCTTTGATTTTTATGGTATGAACCGTGAAAAAACGGTAATAGATGAGATCCTTTATAATAATGATTACTTGTTGAGATATTTGTTCCGCAATGACCACATCTTTCATGAGAATATTAAAAAAGAAGTTCCTCCTTTGAATATAATCCAACAAGTATTCAATAGTGTTAATAGACAATACTCTTGGATTGTAGCCGGTAATCAAGAGGGATTTACAGATGGACAACTAGCTAATGCTAAAATTTCTATGGATGATGTGTTTCATATTACCTTTGAAAAACCCTCTCATAAAATTACATCTTTGGATAAGAAGAAGAAAGATGATAATACTTGAAACTATGCATTATGCCTAGCTAGGGGCATAAAACAATAGCGCTTGTTGGGAGGCAACCCAATGAATAAAATAATTTTTTCTTTTTGTTTCTGTTATTGTGTGTTTTCACATTTATGCTACTGTTATGATTGAGTTTTTATGTTTTTAATTAGTGTTTGTGCCAAGTAAAGCCTTTAGGATGATTTGGAAGATAGTATAATTGATGCTGTTTGGAAAACAGAAAGTTTTGCGTCCAGTGCTGGAATTTTTGTTCTGTACTGGAGTTTCAGAAAAATCTGAAATTTTTACACAGTATTGGTATATGAATTGTCCACGTTGTCCTAATTTGTCAGAATTTTGGGAGTAACAGAAGTATGGCTTTTAAATAGATTGCTACAGACAGTTCTGTTTTTGATAGATTCTGTTTTTGATGCACTACTTGCTTGTTTTGATGAAACTATGGATTGTATCAGGGGGTATAAGCCATGGAGAAGTTAGAATACAGTAGGTATAATGCAAAAATAAAATATGAATGGGTTTCCAACAGTACTTAAAGTAGTGATTTGTTTTGTTATACTAACGGATCTCACGAAGGTTTTGTTGAGTTTTGTGTGATTGAAGTTTTCAAGTTTTGGGTGAGATCCCGATGGATGAAGGAATAAGGAGTGGCAAGAGCCTAAGCTTGGGGATGCCCAAGGCACCCCAAGGTAATATTCAAGGAAGACTCAAGCGTCTAAGCTTGGGGATGCACCGGAAGGCATCCCCTCTTTCTTCTACCAACCATCGGTAATTTTACTTGGAGCTATATTTTTATTCATCACATGATATGTGTTTTGCTTGGAGCGTCTTGTATTATATGAGTCTTTGCTTTGTTTGCTTTTTAGTTTGTCACAATCATCTTTGCTGGACACACCAATTTGAGAAAGCCACACGTTCATCATAATTTGATAGAATACTCTATGTGCTTCACTTAAATTTTTTGAGCTAGGCAGTTGCTCTAGTGCTTCACTTAAATCTTTTTTAGCACGGCGGTCTCTATATTTTGAAGAAATATTTAAACTCTCATACTTCACTTATATTATTTTGAGAGTTGATAATATTAAAATTTTGAAGAAATATATGCGCTCTCATGCTTCGCTTATATCTTTTTGGGAGTTGATAATAGTAATGGTAATTTGCACAAGATATGAATTTGGTCCCAAAGTGATGAATATTCAAGAGGGATATAATAAAAACTTTCATATAGATCATTGGATATGATAAATGTGATTCCTTGCAATAGTTTTGCGATATGAAGATGATAATATGTGAGTCATGTTAGTGAGTAAGTGTGATTTAGTAAGAATATTAGTGTTAAGGTTTGTGATTCCCTATGCATGCACATTAAGTCAATAGTTATGCAAAGAAATTATATCCTACTTATGGTGCATTATTCGGTGTTAGTTATGTTCAATGCATGTTTATGACCGTTTTTGCTTTTTGGTTGGTTGCTTCTCAATATATTTGCTAGCCTTCATTTGTACTAAGCGGAAATACTGCTTGTGCATCGAAACTCCTTAAACCCAAGTTGTGCCAAATGAGTCCACCATATCTACCTATATGCGGTATTCCCATGCCGTTCCAAGTAAATTTGCATGTGCCAACTCTAATTTTCAAAATAATTTTCCGTTTTGTGTGCCCGTACCGCTCATGAAGCGGCAGGGGGTGGCCAATATTTTCCATGCTAGGTGTGTTATTCTCACGATGAGTGTTTATTCACTTGTCATTGCACGAGATAGTGGTTGGTAATAGGGATGCCCAGTCCCACAATGAATCAAAAATTAACAACAACAAAATTCCTTGGAAAGTGTTGGTATGGAGGGCACCCATGGATATGGCTAGCCATGGATTGTGAAAGAATGGTGGAAAGGAAATAAACTTTACTTTCTGTTTGGGAACTGCCTATGATGTGTCTAGCATGGAAGATATTGGGAATTCTCGGTCATTTTCGTTGACAGGAAAAGCATGCCTCTCAAAATAATTTTATCTCTCTAATTTAAGCTTTGAGCTCTGCCACATTTGCAAATCTCTGCTTCCCTCTGCGAAGGGCCTATCTATTTACTTTTATGCAATTTTTATTTTTAGTCTCCATCTTCTCTTATAAAGCACCAACTAGAGAGCACTATTGTCATACTTGTGCATTGTGTGTAGCTAATATTGAGTGTGTTTCATGAATGGATCAATGATTGAGCATAATGGGCTAGGGATAACTTTCTTTAACGTTGATATTTTGAAAGACATGGTTGCTTGTTAGTATGCTTGAGTATTTATATCTTCATGTCAAACTATAGACTATTGCTTTGAATCATTCAAGTCCAAATGTCCATGCTACAAAAGAAAAGAATATATGATGAATATGATAGGTAGCATTCCACATCAAAAATTCTATTTTTATCATTTACCTAGTCGAGGACGAGTAGGAATTAAGCTTGGGGATGCTGATACGTCTCCAACGTATCTATAATTTTTTATTGTTCCATGCTATTATATTATCAATCTTGGATGTTTTTATATACATTTACAGCAATTATATATCATTTTGGGGACTAACCTATTAACTTAGTGCCCAGTGACAGTTGCTGTTTTTTGCCTGTTTTTGGTTTTCCAGAATATCAGTACCAAACGAAGTCCAAATGCCACGAAACTTTTTGGACATAACAAGTACTGGAAGCTTCGGGGGAGGGCCAGAAGATGAAGCGGTGGCCCACGAGGCACCAGGGCGCGCCCCAAGGGGGTGGCGCGCCCTGGTGGCTTGTGGGGCCCACACAGCTCCGTTTGACCTAATTCCACCACTATAAATTCTCTAAAATCGGGAAACCAACAGGGGAGTCCACGAAATACTTTTTCCGCCGCCGCAAGCTTCTGTTCTCGAGAGATCCCATCTGGAGGCCTTTTTCGGTACTCCGCCGAAGGGGGAATCGATCACGGAGGGGCTCTACATCAACCTTGCTGCCCTTCCGATGATGCGTGAGTAGTTTAGCACAGACCTTCGGGTCCATAGTTAGTAGCTAGATGGCTTCTTCTCTCTTTTTGATCTTCAATACAATGTTCTCCTCGATGTTCTTGGAGTTCTATCCGATGTAATCACTTTTTGCGGTGTGTTTGTTGGGATTCAATGAATTGTGAGTTTATGATCAGATTATCCATGAATATTTTTTGAGTCTTCTCTGAACTCTTTTATGCATGATTATTATAGCTTCGTATTTCTTCTCCGATCTATTGATTTGGTTTGGCCAACTAGATTGATTTATCTTGCCATGGGAAGAGGTGCTTTGTAATGGGTTCGATCTTGCGGTGCTCAATCCCAGTGACAGAAAGGGACATGACACATATGTATCGTTGCTATTAAGGGTAAAAAGATGGGGTTTATTCATGCATGAGTTCACTTTGTCTACATCATGTCATCTTGCTTAAGGCGTTACTCCGTTCTTTATGGACTTAATACACTAGATGCATGCTGGATAGCGGTCGATGTGTGGAGTAATAGTAGTAGATGCAGGTAGGAGTCGGTCTACTTGTCTCGGACGTGATGCTTATATACATGATCATTGCCTTGGATATCGTCACGATTATTTGCTTTTCTATCAATTGCCCAATAGTAATTTGTTTACCCACCGTATGCTATTTTCATGAGAGAAGCTTCCAGTGAAAACTATGGCCCCCGGGTCTATCTAAATCATATATTAAAAACCCTAAAAATACCTTGCTGCACTTTTTGTTTATTTATTTTATTTTATATTTTAGTTCAATCTATCTATCTATCACATACAATTTAATCTTGCAATTAACCGTCGAGGGATTGACAACCCCTTGTTTGCGTTGAGTGCAAGGATTTGTTGTTTTGTGTGTAGGTGCTGCTAACGAGGTGTTGCGTGATTCTCCTACTGGATTGATAACCTTGGTTTCATAACTGAGGGAAATACTTATCTCTACTGTACTGCATCTCCCTTCCTCTTCAGGGAATTACCAACGCAACTCACAAGTAGCACGGCTGTAGTCCACCCGGGGGCTGGGCCCTGACGACGTAGAGCACACAAGGCAAGCAAAAAGGGAAACAAGCCTCAAGAGAAAGCTTCGCGAGGGCATAAGAATACATCACAGCAAATCATAAGATACTTAAGCACAAAAGCATTGTCTTTGCGCCCCCACGGGGCCACATCTGTCCAGTGCAGGATAACAGAGGAAGGGGGATCCTAAGAAGTCGCGTCGTCGTCATCGTTGCCGTCGCTGTCGACGCCGCCATCATGGCTGTCCCCTCCTCCGTCGGAGTTCTTGCCGCTGCCACAAGAGAACTTCCCAAGCAGCGTGGCCACATGGCCTTCCACCGCCTTCGCGAGGCCATCACGGAGATCCTCGGGGATGGGGGCTATCACCTTGTCAAGATCAAAGTTGGGGTCAGCATGAAGGAGGTGGCTAAAGACGCGAGTCGCCGCCTGAAAGAAGAGGCCGTGGCACTCTTCCTCCAAGATGTCGTCCGCCTTCTTGGCCCCGTCCTCGAGCTGCTCCACCAACTTGGTGAGGAAACCAACGTAATCGGCATCGTGGAGTTCACCGGGGGCTTCGAGCCTCTCCCTATAGATGGAGCTCAGGGCGCTGCAGGCTTGGAGTTTGAGGAGGTGGAGCGTCCTGGTGCGTTCGAGCTGCCGCTCTCGCTCCTGGTCCGCCCCGCCTTCGGCCTGGTCGATGGCGCTGGTGGCGTCCCTCGCCTGGGGACGAAGCGAGGCCAGCTTGGCGTCAGCGACGGCCTGGGCCTTCAGCACGGTCTCTCGGCGGGCCTCCGATTCAGCCAGCATCGCCTTAAGGCCGGTGATTTCCTGTCGGAGCCCCTCGCGCTCCGCCTCGAAGTGGTCCTCCTGCCGCTTCAGCTCCTTGCCATGCTCCTCGACGAGCACCTGGCGTTCCGCCGCCACCCTCGTGTCGGCGTCGTCCTGGGCCTTCTTCTCCTTGGCCTCCAGCTGGGCGTTGGCTTTGTCCACATGCCTCGCGTGAGCGTCCTGAGCGTCAGCCACCTGGCGTCCCAGCGTCTCCAGGCGCCCGTGCTTCGCGGCCTGCTCAGTCGCCACCTTCGTGAGGTCGTCGCCGCGAGTCGCAAGGTCCGCCTCGCAGGTCGCAAGCTCCCCCTCACGGGTGATGACGGCGCTCTCCCGCGCTTGGAGCTGCTGCGCTTGCGCGGCGTGTTGATCCTAGAGTTCCTTCAGGCGAGCCTCCGCCTCCTCGCGATGCTTGACGGCCGCTTCGGCTTCTTGGAGAGCGCTCGCGCAGGCCTCCTTTGCCTCGGCGATGTCCTTCTCACCCTTCGCATGGGCAGCCTCATTCTGGCGCTGGCCCATCTCGACGGCAACGCTGAGCCGGTGCCACCCTTCAGCGAGCCCCAGGCATTCCTCGGCGAGACGTGCTTCCTCGTCCCGAAAGTCCGCCCCGAGCTGATCAAGCGTGGCCTTGGCGTCATGCAAGGCCCCGTGCCGGAGCAGGGGGCGGTTGCTCACGAGCGCCAGGGGCCAGTCCGGGCCCGCCCCCTCGCTGCTCTTCGTTGCCACAGACGAGGAGGCTCCAGCGTCGTTCACCAGGAGCGGGGGGATCGTTGGGGTTTCCCCCGCATTCAGCTGCAGCGGCGCGCCGCGGGGGCTCGCCGCGCCGGTCATGGGAGCCTCGTGCACAGGTGCGGCATGAGAGCTCGCACCGGCGTGCCCCGCGTCGTCCTCCTCCGCGTTAAGGGAGGCGCCTGGCGGGGGAGTGGGCGCCTCATCCTCTTCCATCGCCGCGTCTTCTCTCGCTACAGGGTCCGCGAGGCCCGCGCCACCCCCTCTGGAGGTGGCCGCCCGAGGCTCGCCCTTCTCGGTCTCAGGAGCCACGCCCATGCGCGGCTCCGGAGGGATGGCCCACTCTTCCTCAACCTTCGTGCGCCCCGTTTTGGCTTCGGGACGGCGGGCGGCTTCTCCATGCCCCCCCCCCCGACACTCGCGGCGGGCCTCGGTGCCCCCTTTGGGCTGGGGGCCATCTTCATCGTCGTCGTCCTCTTCTTCTTCTTCTTCTGGTCGCCGGCGGACCTCCTGCGCAAGCGGTGGCTCAGCCCTGGGCTCGGACAGGCAGGATGAGAAACACGGGACTTACTCGTCGCTAGCGGTCCACTTCCTCTTTTTCTCCATGAGAGGTGGCTCGTCACCGCCACCCTCAAGTGTCGCCCCGGCTCCACCCCCTGGGCCCCCG
Source organism: Elymus sibiricus (assembly GCA_039707655.1). Classification (NCBI taxonomy): domain Eukaryota; kingdom Viridiplantae; phylum Streptophyta; class Magnoliopsida; order Poales; family Poaceae; genus Elymus; species Elymus sibiricus. The sequence continues at coordinate 160,479,814 of CM077674.1, read as the reverse complement.
GAGTGGGCCATAGTGGACCCGGCCATGTCGTCTCCCTTCTTGAGGGCCTGGGGAGCCTCGGCTCGCTCATGGGCTTCTGCCGCTGGGGGCTCGATCGCCTCCCGGCTGAGGGTCGCCTCTGCCGTGGGCTGCGCGCTGTCGGCATCATCGTCTTCGAGGTCGCAAAGGAGCTGACGGCGGGTGCGTGGCGGCGCCCGGTCGGCGTCCTCCTCCGTGGCCTCCTCAGAGTCCTCGTCGCCGCCGCTGTCTCCGGAGTCCAGCGCCACCCCGAGGGGGTTCTCGCGGGGCCCGACGTGGCCCTCCGGTGCGAGGCCCCACTGGTCAAATTGGGGCATCTCCGCGACCAGATTCGCCATGTCCTCGTAGCGGAACAGCGGGAGCGCTTCCTCGGGCGGATCTGTTGTAGGGCTACTAAGAAGGGTCGCCAGGGCTCCGTCCAGCACATCCTGCTCCAAGCTGCCACGATTCAATCTCATGGAGTCCCTCGCACCGGTGAACTCCCACACAGGGCGCGAGTGCTGTTGGAGCGGCGCCATACGCTACCGCAACTACTCCCTGACGACCGTTGCCCCCGGCAGCTTCGCGGCCCGATGCCCGGCCATCCGCTCCAAGACGGGCTCCACCCTCGGGTCGGTGAGCTTCTCGTGCCCCCATCCGGGGTTCTTCTCGGTCGGGTCCATTGGTATCATCAGGTGCGGGCTAGTCCGGCGCACGTCCATATAGACCCAACGCTACTGGTAGCCCTCCACCTTCTTCGCAACCTTCAGGTTGATGATGCCGGGCTCCATCCCTTTGACGGCGAGAAACGAGATGCATCCAGAGTGCTGGTCAGCCACAGTCAACCGCAAGCTGAAGAAGTGGCGGAAGAGCGCCACCGAAGGCATCACGCCCACGAAAGCCTCACAGTAAAAGGCGAACATGGCCAGGAGGAAGATGGAATTGGGTTGAAGATGGAGGGCGTGAATCCGGTAAACGGAGAGGATGGCATAGAAGAAGTCCGAGAATGGCGGCACCAACCCGGCATAAACGTTGTGGAGGAAAAAGGGGTAGGCCATCGCCCCCAGGTCGTGCCACGCGCACGAGCCCGGCCAGATCTTGGTTACCTGCCCTTCATTCTACTCACCGGCCACCAACGGGAGCACCATGTCCAGGCCCTCACCGTCGATGATGGTGGAGCGCTGCAGCGCCGCCCCGATGGCAGGCACGCGTGGGGCCGGGGCCGCCACCTTTCCCTTCTTGCCGGCGGATGCCATCGAGCGCAGCGTGTCGCGAGTGGAAGCGGGGGAAGAGGCGGAGCTCGGAGATGGGGTCGTGAGGAGATGTATGCGAGGAGGAAGAAGCGGCAAGACGGCAGCGCACAAGGAAGGCAATGATGGCCTCGCACCGTGCGCGGGCAGGCTTTATGTCAGCGCGGGCAGTTTCCCAAGGCGTCGTGGGAGAAGTGGGGGCGCCCCCTGTCACATCGTCTGCCACGCGTTGCGCCTGACCCACAGGCGGTTAGGGTCCGCGTCGTTTCGCCCCCGAAGGCGGGAACGTGCGCGCCGCGGGCCCGAGGGCTACTGTCGGGCCCATGGAACCCAGGGTACCTCGGCCCGTCTGCCCGCCGCCCAGAGCGCAACGCTTGGCAGTGGCCCAACAGGGGGCCCACCAGCGGGCGCCTCAAGCAAGACCCCTCATGAGGCCCGGCCTCCTGAGGACCCCTCCTCAGGGAGCGGGCGAGCAAGACAGCCACTTCACCGAGAGCCTCGCGAAGCCATCTCGCGAGGCGGTCTCCCGAGGTTGCCTCCCGAGGCACCCTCCTGAAGACATGCTAGACGAGTCCCGTTCGGCTCGGTCGCGCGGTCTTGTGCCCATCACGTGGATGATGCGCGCGACGACGAACGGCGACAGAGGTCGCGCCAGCAGGCGCGGATAGAGAGGATTTCCCCTTTTGTGTTAAGGGAGCAAGGCCAGCAGTCTGTTTCCCAAAGCAACCCCCAAAGGTTGCCCGATCGGTGAAAGAAGACCATGACGGTGGACGCGCAGGGCAGAGGTCATCACCGAGCCCACCGGCGCATCATGGATAAGCGCTTTGCAGGCGAAGACCATCTTTTATTAGGATAGACTGCGCCCCTGTCCCCCTTCAAAATTTCCGTTGTGTGGCAACCCTTCCCGCCAATGTTTTTGGGGGAAGAGGACCAAGGCAAGTATAAAAGGAGGGCAGGGTGCCGCTGTAGGGGCCGATGATCCGAGACTGATTCCACCTTCCTCACCTTGTACGCTTGTACTCACCAGAGCAATCCCAACCAAGCAGGAGTAGGGTTTTACACCGCAAGGTGGCCCGAACCTGGGTAAACCACCGTGTCTCCAGCCTACCCTCGCCAGCGCACTCTCGCCGTAGCTTCGCTGTAGTTTAGCTGTCATGGAGGGACGAAGCGGTAGGAACAAGCTCAACCCAATGTTTGAACCTTTGGGTCCCCGGAGCCCGACTTTCGACAGCTACTCCTAGCAATAACTTTATGCGTGAACCCATAACACAACCTGAAGTTGCTGCCGCTAAGTATGAGATAAAATCGAACTTAGTCTCCATGGTTCAACAGGACCAATTTGGAGGCTCTGCTTCTGAAGATGCCGGTATGCACTTGCATAATTTTACTGAATTGTGCAACATGACACGCATTAGAGATTATGACCCTGACGCTTTGAAGTTGTGTCTCTTTCATTTCTCTTTGAGAGGAAAATAAAAAAGAATGGCTTCTAGCTTTACCTAAGTTTTGTAGCAAATTTTTATCTAAGTTTTGTCCACCTGCAAAAATTATGCAACTTCGTTCTCAGATTACAGGTTTCAAGCAGGAAGATCATGAGCCACTAGCACTTGCGTGGGATCGAATGAAAGAAGCCATAAGGAATTGTCCTGACCATGGAATGAGGAATGGTTACTCCTTCATATGTTTTATAATGGTTTCAATCATATGTCAAAAACTATGCTTGATACAGCTGCAGGAGGAAGAATCATGGGAAATCCCATAGATGATGTCAAGAAGTTACTTGATGATATGCAAGAGAACCATGCCCAATGGCATGTTGAAAGAACTACCACCAAGAGAGTTAATGCAATTGAAGAAAACAATGCCGAGTTGACAGCCAAGCTTGATGAACTCATCTCTGTCATGAAAGGTAAAGAAGAGGTAAACATGAATGCCATCACTAATGAAGAAGTTAATGATGTGAATTTCATTGCTCGCAATAGCTACAATCCCAACTAGAAAAATAATGGGTATGCTCCTAGATTACCTTATCCTAATAATAGTGGAGCATCTAATAATTTTAATGGAGCTAGCAATAGCAATAGAAATACTCTTGAAGATACTTTGAAATTTTTTATTGCTAGTCAAACTGAGCAGAATGATAACTTCAAAAATATTTTGAAGAACCATGATAACTTACTTGGTCAATTGACCGGTAAGATTGTTGGGCTAAAAAATGATGTGCAGATGCTAGATGGAAGATCCAAGAATATGGAAGCACAAGTGGCTAAAATTGCATAGAGACAAACATTGATCCTAGCCAAGTTTGTAGGTAAACCGGAACCTAACCCGGTTGAAGATGTCAAGATGATGAGAAGCAATGAAGAAAAGGCAGAAGAGCTTGATAAAATCCATGTGCCAAAATATACCTATACCATTGCAGACTTCGTGAAAATGATAGCAATGAAGCACCCACTACCTGAGGTATCCAAGATGAGGCATATAATGTCTTTGTTGATCATGTTGCAGCTAAGGTACGTGAACTAGATGATGAAAGAAAGAAGTTGTACAGTAAGTTACCAGTTAAGCAAGAAGATGCTTTTGAGCCTACTATAGAGATTGAGATTGGTTTAAATAAGTTCAATGCTTTCTGTGATCTATGTGCTAGTGTTTCCAGTATCCCTAAGTCTGTTTATGATAGTCTCAATCTAGGTCCTTATGCTACTAGTGAGATTATATTGAATATGGCTAATCCTACTTTTACTCAAGCAGTAGGAATTAAGCATGGAGTCATAGTTCAAATAAATGATTGCCCTGTCATGATTGATCTTGTGATAGTTGATCTGCCTAAAGATCCAATTGCTCCTATAATTCTTGGTAGACCTTTTCTATGGACTATCAAAGCTGTCATAAATGTGTTTGAGCGAAATGTTAGATTTGACTTACCTGCTAAAGATCCTTTTGTGAGACATTTCCCCAGGAAAAAGAAATTGAAGACTTACATCGGAGACAACATTGTTGTCAATTCAAGAAGCTATGGTCTCGGTGTATTTGCACCTACATGATCTTCACTACGGTCGAGCTAACTTACCAAAAACAAGCGCTTCGTGGGAGGCAACCCACGCGAATAAAGTAGAAAAGTAAGTTTTGTTTTTGTTTCAATAAAAAGAGTGTTGAAGTTCTAATTAAGGAAGTTGAGTTTGGAAGAGTCGTTCTAATGAAGGCTTTGTTATGTGCAAAATGATTATGTGTTGCATTGACGTTTGAATGCCTGGACATATGCCTATGTACTGTGTTGGAACTAACCCCATAGGAATTTGGAGAACAAGAGAAGTTTCGGAGGAAACAGAACAAAAGATGGCCTATCATGCGACCACCAAGGTCGTATGGGCGGTCGTATGACTTCCTGGCAGTTCCAACAAGAGGAAATAGAGCGTTCGACGGCGTTTCATACGAGCGCTAGCGCTCGTATACGCGGTTGATATGTCTCCAACGTATCTATAATTTTTTATTGTTTCATGCTATTATATTATCAATCTTGTATGCTTTATATGCCATTTTATATCATTTTTGGGAACTAACCAACTAACTCAGTGCCCAGTGCCAGTTCCTATTTTTTGCCTATTTCTTTGTTTTAAAAAAACCGTACCAAACGAAGTCCAAACACGATGAAACTTTACGATGATTTTTTTGGACCAGAAGAGACCCTAGAAGCTTCGGGGGAAGGCCAGAAGTCATGCAGGTGGGCCACAAGCTCAGGGGGCGCGCCCCCAGGGGGGCGCGCCCCTTGACCTAATTCCAGCGCTATAAATTCCCTAAATTCCAGAAACCCCTAAAGCGAGACCCGAAACAATTTTATCGCCGCTGCAAGCCTCTATTCTTCCGCGATCTCATCTGGAGGCCTTCATCGATACTCTGTCAGAGGGGGAATCGATCACTTAGGCCATCTTCATCAACCTTGCTGCCTCCATGATGATGTTTGAGTAGTTCCCACATGACCTACGGGTCCATAGCAGTAGCTAGATGGCTCTCTCTCTCTCTCTCTCTCTCTCTCTCTCTCTCTCTCTCTTTGATCTTCAATACAATGATCTCTTCGGAGATATATTCGATGTAATTTTTGCAGTGTGTTTGTTGGGATCCGATGAATTGTGGGTTTATGATCAGATTATTCATTGAAAGTAATTGAGTCTTTTCTAGGATTTATTATGTGTGATTTTATAGCCTTGTATTTCTCTCCGATCTATCCATCTTATTTGGCCAATTAGATTGATTTATCTTCAGTGGGAGAGGTGCTTGGTAGTAGGTTCAATCTTGCGATGTCCTTACTATGTGACAGGAGGAGTTGCAAGACACATATTTGTATTGTTGCTACTAAGGGTAAAACGATGGGGTTCAATCATATTTGTTGATTTAACTTTGTCTACAATATGCCATCATGCTTCAAGCATTACTCTGTTTGTTATGAACTTAATACCTTGCGATGCATGCTGGATAGCGGTCAAGGGGTGGAGTAATAGTAGTAGATTTGGTAAGATTAACGGTCTACTTGTCATGCACGTAATGCTTATATATTGATCATGCCATGAATATCATCGTAACTATGCGCTATTCTATAAATTGCCCAACAGTAATTTGTTTACCCACCGTACTACGCTCATGAGAGATATGCCTCTAGTGAACGCTATGGCCCCCGGGTCCATTCACTTTATATTTACTAAAACCCTAAAAATACTTGTTGCAATTTATTTACTTTTATTTTCCTTTTTATTAATCTATCTACCACTTTTAGATTTAATCCTTGCAATTGACGAGTACAAGGGGATTGACAACCCTCTTGCCCGCGTTTGGTGCAAGTATTTGCTTTGTGTGTGTGCAGGCACTGCTTATAGTGTTTGTGTGGTGTCTCCTACTGCTTTGATAAACCTTGGTTCTTAACTGAGGGAAATACTATCTGCTACTATACTACATCACCCTTCCTCTTCGGGGAAATCCCAACGCCTATCGCAAGTAGCAGAAGAATTTCTAGCGCCGTTGTCAGGGAGACTTCACCAAACACCTACAGGTTCCTTCACACACATTTATCATTTAGTTGTTCTACTTTTCAATTGCAATTTGCCTTTTATTTGCCTTCTCTTTTTCATCTCCCTCTACTTCTCTAAAACAATAAAAATACCAAAAATATTTTGTGTGCTATGTCTATTCAAGAAAAAACTAAGTTGTGCGATTTCTCGAATACAAATAATAATGATTTTATTAGTACACCAATTACTCCTCCCACCAGTAGTGCGGAGTCATATGATATAAAAGTTGCATTGTTAAATATTATTATGAAAGATCAATTTGCTGGAAATCCTAATGAAGATGCTGCATTCCATCTTAATACTTTCGTTGAATTATCTGATATGTACCCGAAAAAAAAAAGAATTATCTGATATGTAAAAAATGAAAGATGTGGATAATGATATTGTGAAATTGAAATTATTTCCTTTCTCGCTTAGAGATCGAGCTAAAGCATGGTTTTCATCTTTACCTACAAATAGTATTGATTCATGGAACAAGTGTAAAGATGCCTTTATTGCTAAATATTTTCCTCCCGCTAAGATAAGATTTCTTAGAAATCAAATTATGAATTTTAAACAACATGAGTAAGAAAATGTTGCACAATCTTGGGAGAGAATGAAATTAATGATTAAAAATTGTCCCATGCATGGATTAAGTTTATGGCTGATAGTACAAAAAAATTATGCGGGACTAAACTTTGTTTCGAGAAACCTTCTAGACTCAGCTGCAGGTGGCACATTTATGGGAATTACACTTGGAGAGGCCACGAAGCTTCTTGACAATATGACGGCAAATTACTGCAAATGGCACACCGAACGTGCTCCAACTGGTAAGAAGGTAAATTTTGTTGAGGAAGTATCCACTTTGAGTGAGAAAGTTGATGCTATCATGAATATGCTTGCTAGTAAAAATGCTCAAATTGATCTAAATGATATTCCATTGTCTACTTTGATTGAGCAAAATAATTATGCTATTGATGTGAATTTTATCTCAAGGAATAATTTCAATAATAATGCTTATAGAGGGAATTTCAACAATCCTAGACCGTATCCTGGTAACCCCTCTAATAATTCTGGTAATTCATATAATAATAATAGGATACCTACTGAACTAGAGAACAATATTAAAGAATTTATTAGTTCTCAAAAGACTTTCAATACTATGGTTGAAGAAAAATTAAGCAAAGTTGATGATATGACTAGAAACATGCACTACTGCAGGCGACTGCTAACGCGACACATGAATCAGAGACCCCGCGACCAAACTGTGTGCGATGCATGAATCGCAAACGGTGTCGTAATAAAACCGTCACCAATAAGATGAACTGTGTGCGATGCCGGAGACATCAAGCATGATTCAAATTAGAGACGCATGTGCGATACGTGGCATACAGTTCATCCATACGAACTGTTTGCGATGAGCTAGAACAACAGAAACGGGCAGCCAGTTCGAGGTGTGTGCGATATACGGCATACGGTTCACTCGGATGAACTGTTTGCGATTAGCCAACACAACAGAAATGGTCAGCCAGATCAAGGTGTGTGCGATAGATGGTATACACTTCACTCGGATGAACTGTTTGCGATGAGCCAAAACAACAGAAACGGTTCAACTTAACAAGATGTGTGTGATACGCGGCAAACAGGTCAGTAATCAGAAATGTGTGGGAAGACCGATAACAACACAGATGATTCCGGCTAATAAGCCGTGTGTGTTGTGGGAAAACGGTTGGTGGTAAATAATTGTCAGCAATTGATGAATTCATCACCGATGAGTTCGGTAGTTTAGTCCGTGTGTGATGTGATTTGCTCTGTCTGCACAACATCTATGCTCTGTCTACACAACACCAACATATATATACTTATAAGAACATGATTGCATAACCAAATTAAACTTCCAATTACATAACTGACTACAGATAGCGTTTGCACATCTAAGTAAACAATTACATGCATAATAAACTAGGAGAAACGATCATCAAATCAACTACTTCTTGTTGTGACGCTTTGCTCCAATGCTCTGCTTGTGGGTCGATCCCTCGTCGTCTATAGGAAGGAGGCACTTCCTCATGTCAACGATCTGCATGTACATCTCGTAGCATGTGTACGCGTCCATGGCCGCATACTTGAGGTGATCTTCATCCAGTATCTAGCGGGGAAGGAGGGCAGGTCAACTCGCCTAGGATGCATGCCCAGCACCACCGCTGCAGCAGGTTGGGCGATTTGGCTTCTTCTACCGCCCATCTGAACAGCCGCACCGGGTTCATATACCATTCCGCAGGCATGCGCGTTCTCTCCTCCGCAGTCGACTCCATGAATATGATCTCTGCCATTAGCGCCAGCTCCAAGTCGGCGCGGCACTGCTAGATGCTGACATCCCTCAGCATCTCTGCCCTAAGATCGACTTGCGCCTCCACCTCGTGATTCGCCATGCACAGCTCCTTCGAACATGTCTCCAATTGATGCCTCACTTCCTCGATCCGATTTGCCCTTGCTGCCCACCACCTCCAACGCAGCCCCGGCATGTCCTCCAGCGCCACCGATCTGTGAGTCCAGAGCAATGGATCCCCTCTGATAGATACGTGGGTTTCACTCAACGGCAGCAGAGCTGTGGGCCGCAGCGAGAGGGAAGCCCACGGGATGCTGGGGTCTAGGGGATTATCCATGGCGGAATCTGATGGGTGAGGCGGGGAGGTGAGCGCGGAAGGCCAGATTTGGGGGCTTCAAGAGGAAAGAGACGATAGAGAGCGAAGAGAGGATAGAGAGCGAAGGAGGAGCAGCGCAACCAAGGTGAATAGGGAGTGGGCGAGGCAAAAAAATTAACCGCACCAAATTGCCAATGAACACATCCCATTAATTAGGTTATTATAATTGCCAGAGTAGAATCACTGCCCACTTCCTTATCGTTTTCCTCTTCCCCCAAGCATGCATGCAAACATAATTAAATTTTCGAGGTAGTTGGTTGGCTCATACGTGGGAGGGGAAAAACTAAAAACTAAAAACACTTTTAACGATGAGAAAGGCAGTCGGGCAATTGGTGCTAATTAAGAAAGGGCGACTAAAATTCTTGAAAAAATCTCAATTCTCTTAGGCGCCCTACGGACCTGGACGGAGGGAGTACAGTTGTTTCGTGTGCGATTATGTGTGTACAAAAACCTTTGAAAATGCAAACGAGTTGTTTGCGATGGTAGGAGCATCTGAAAGCACATTTGCTCCCTTGGTGGTTTTGGTAATTTATGTCAACATACATGTTGTTGGACTAATGCTTTTATCTAGTATATTTCAGACAAGTTCAACAATGGCATGGCAAGGACTGGAAGATGTGGAATCCCTCCAAATGCTAAAGACAAAGATTGGCAAAGCTTCAAGACTCTACATTTTTGGTTAAGTGATCCAAGATCACATTGAGTCCATAGGAAAAGCCAATACTATTAAAAGGGGATGAGGTTTTGATTATGACTCAATTGCTCAAATGCTTAGTGATATTGCTCCAAAACTCTCAAATACTTCTCCACTTTATTCCTATCCAAAACCCTAAAAGTTGATCTCGGCCCCACCGAAACATTCTTATCCAGACCCACCGAGATTGCTATCCACTATACCTCATGCCAAACCCTAACAGATCGGTGCAACCGAAATGGTTCTCGGTCCCACCGAGAAAGCTTGACCAACTTGCTATAACGATGTTACTTCACTTCGGAATTTCCGAGATGAAATTTTCGGTCTCACCAAAACCTGGTCTTGCCCTAGCCATTGCACTTCGGTCTCACCGAGATGTTTTGATCAGTCCCACCGAAAAACCTAACGTTCATGTCTTTTACACTAGTCGGTCTCACCGAGATTTTCATGTCAGTGTCACCGAGTTGGGTCAAAGACTTGTAACGGTTGGATTTTCGGTGAAGGCTATATATACACCTCCACCACCCTCTTACCATGTAAGAGAGCCATCAGAATGTGCCTACACTTCCACCATACGATTTCTGAGAGAGAACCACCTACTCATGTGTTGAGATCAAGATATTCCAATCCAACCATTTGAACCTTGATTTCTAGCCTTTCCCAAGTTGCTTTCCCTCAAATCCTTCTTCCACCAAATCCAAATATGTGAGGAACTGTTTGAGTGTTGGGGAGACTATCATTTGAAGCACAAGAGCAAGGAGTTCATCATCAACACACCATTTATTACCTTTTGGAGAGTGGTGTCTCCTAGATTGGTTAGGTGTCACTTGGGAGCCTCCAAGATCATGTGGAGTTGAACCAAGGAGTTTGTAAGGGCAAGGAGATCGCCTACTTCATGAAGATCTACCCCGAGTGAGGCTAGTCCTTCGTGGACGGAAGCCATGGTGGAATAGGCAAGGTTGTTTCTTCGTGGACCCTTCGTGGGTGGAGCCCTCCATGGACTTGCGCAACCGTTACCCTCCGTGGGTTGAAGCCTCCATCAACGTGGACATACGATAGCACCACCTATCGGAACCACGCCAAAAACACCGTGTCTTCATTGTGTTTGATCTTCTTATCTCTACCCCATTACTTTCCGTACATTTGCATGCTTTACTATTTCTACTGCTCAATCTCTAGATATGCATGTGTAGGAAGTCTTGGTGATATCTTAACTTGTGCCAAGATCTGCCTAAATTTCAAGAGAACTAAAAAACTGCACCTTTGGTTGGTTAAGAGTCTATTCACCCCCCCCCCCCCCTCTAGACTTATCTCCTCGACCCTACAATTGGTATCAGAGCTTTGGTCTCCATTGCTTTGGTTTAATCACCATTGGAGGGAGATGGATGTGTCTACTTTGGGGAGTCTTAGACGTAGAGTGCCTATTCTCAATGGGGAGTATTATCACTTTTGGAAGGATGAGATGCTTGATATCTTTGATGAATTTAACTTTAGCAAGTACATTCATAATCCTTATGTGCCTCCTATTGATCCCTTGCATCCCACCCATGAAGAGGAAATTGACATGCTTCATAATCTTAGAACCGTCAATCTTATCATTAGAGGATTACCTAACATCGTGCTTGGTTGTATGCAAAACTTTAAGTGTGCCTATACTCTATGGAATGACTTGGAAAAGCGATATCCCGATTACTCTTTAAAGAATCTCGATGAGATTCTTCCTAAGACTATTGCGTTTCACAAGATGAAGCCTAGTGATCCTAACTTTGATGATTGCTTGTTTGAGCTTCGTGATCTTATGCGTGCTAAAGGAGATGTCAGAATCATTAGTAACATTATCACGGAAGCCATTAGAATTCATAAACTTGAACATTGTCATGATCATGAAACTAATGAATTCATTGCCCTAGGTGATGATCACATACATGTTGATGATGATGATGTTGAGCATGGCTATTATGATGAGGACGAAGAGTTTGATATCGAATATGAGAAGACTATAAGGAATCCTAGTCTCATGGCAAATCTTCGAGATTACATGGCCGGAGGAAAAGAGTGGATTCTTGATAGTGGATGTACCGATCACATGACCGGAGATAGAGACATGTTTTGTGAGCTTGCAAAAAATGATGGTCCATGCAAGTATGTGACTTTTGGAGACAACTCCAAGGGTAAGGTACTTGGCCTTGGTAAGGTGGCCATATCCAATGATAACTCCATTCAAAATGTTATGCTTGTTGAATCTCTTGGCTACAATCTTCTTTCCGTATCTAGACTAGCCGACTTTGGTGTAAATGTTCTATTTACCGAAGTAGATTACCAAGTGTTTCATCGAGATAATCATAATATGGTCTTTACCGGTATGCATAGAGGTGATATATACATTGTTGATTTCACTAAGAGAGCCCAACCTCGTACATGTTTAATTGCTAAATCTTCTAAAGGTTGGTTATGGCATAGGAGACTTGGACATGTTGGCATGCGTAATCTTGATAAACTTGTTAAAGGAGATCATATTCTTGGTGTGAAAGATGTTATCTTTGACAAGGATAGACTTTGTAGTGCTTGCCAAGCAGGAAAACAAGTTGGAAGAAGCCATCCCGTGAAGAATATTATGACCACGAGGAGACCACTCGAGCTACTTCATATGGATCCCTTTGGTCCCAACTCCTATAAAAGTCTTGGTGGTAACTCCTTCGGTTTGGTCATTGTTGATGATTTTTCCAGATTTACGTGGGTGTTCTTTCTCGATGACAAATCGCAGGTACAAAAGACCTTCAAGAACTTCGCAAGGAAGGCCCAAAATCAATTTGAAGTGAAGATCAAGAAGGTTCGGAGTGACAATGGAACGGAGTTCAAGAACGCAAATGTGGATACCTTTCTTGACGAAGAAGGCATTTCACATGAGTTCTCGGCTACGTACACACCTTAACAAAATAGAGTTGTTGAGAGGAAGAACCAGACTCTTATTGAGATGGCAAGGACAATGCTTGATGAATACAAGACACCAAAACACTTTTGGGTGGAAGCGGTTGAGACAGCTTGTCACGCTACAAATCGACTCTATCTTCACAAGCTTCTTGGTAAAATGGCGTATGAACTACTCACCGGTAACAAACCACAAGTTCGATACTTTCGAGTATTTGGCTCAAAATGTTACATTCTTGATAAGCATCGTCATTCAAAGTTTGCTCCTAAATCTCATGAAGGTTTTCTACTTGGTTACGGATCGAACTCTCACACCTACCGTGTCTCCAACAACTTCACTCGAAAAGTTGAAGAGACGGTAGATGTGAAGTTTGATGAGACTAATGGCTCACAAGTCGAGCAATTGCCAATTGATGTAGGAGATCAAGAACCATCGGAAGCAATCCAAGACTTGTCCATCGGCAAGATTCGACCCGTGGAAGTGAAGGAGAGTACTTCGTCAATTCAAGTGGAAGCCCCAACTTCACGTCAAGATGAACAACAAGTTGACATGGAGGCATCCACAAGTGGAACATGTCAAGACAAAGGAAATGAGGAAGTGCAACAAGATGATCCACCTCAACCTCCTTCTCCACCTCCATAAGCAAACAATGACAACAACAACGAAGAAGAAGAAGATGATGATGAGGAAGCCTCACCACAACCCAAGCAAAAGCTACCTCGAGTTAGAGCAAGAATTGACAAGAATCATCCCGTTGAACAAATTCTTGGCGACATCAAATCCGGGAGAATCACTTGCTCTAAATCTTGTTTAGCTAACTTTTGTGAGCATTACTCATTCATCTCAAGTGTTGAACCATTGAGGGTAGAAGAAGCTCTCGAGGATCCCGATTGGGTAAATGCAATGCATGAGGAGCTACACAACTTCGAGAGGAATCAAGTTTGGACGTTGGTTGAGAAGCCTAAAGATGAGCAAAACATTATTGGAACCAAATGGGTGTTTCGGAATAAGCAAGATGAAGATGGACAAGTTGTACACAACAAGGCTTGTCTCGTAGCACAAGGTTACACACAAGTCGAAGGTATGGACTATGGTGAGACCTATGCCCCCGTTGCTAGACTTGAGTCCATTCGCATTTTACTTGCTTATGCCAATCACCATGATATCACTCTTTACCAAATGGATATTAAAAGTGCTTTCTTAAATGGAGAAATTGAGGAGGAAGTTTATGTTAAACAACCTCCCGGCTTTGTTAATCCCAAGAAACCTAACCACGTTTATAGACTTCATAAAGCTCTTTATGGTCTCAAACAAGCCCCTAGAGCTTGGTACAAATGCTTGACAAAGTTTCTTCCTGAAAAATGTTTCAAAATTGGGAAAATTGATTCAACCTTGTTTACTAAGAGGGTTAATGGAGAATTATTTGTTTGCCAAATTTATGTTGATGACATTATCTTTGGATCTACTAACCCCTCTTTTAGTGAAAAGTTTGGAAGGTTGATGTCGAAAAAGTATGAGATGTCTATGATGTGTGAACTCAAATTCTTTCTTGGTTTGCAAATCAAGCAAACTAAGAAGGGTACCTTTGTTTCTCAAACAAAGTATATCAAGGACTTGTTTAAGAAGTTCAACATGCAAGAAAGTAAAGGTATGAAAACACCAATGCCCACAAGTGGACATCTTGACTTGACTAAGGATGGCAAACCGGTTGATCAAAAGGTTTATCGATCTATGATTGGTTCATTGCTATATCTATGTGCCCCCCGTCCCGACATTATGCTAAGTGTGTGCATGTGTGCACGATACCAAGAGGCACCAAAAGAGTGCCACCTTAAGGCCGTGAAAAGAATTGTGAGATACTTGTTACATACACCAAACTTTGGCACTTGGTATCCCAAAGGATCTTCTTTTGATCTTGTTGGCTATTCCGATTCGGACTATGCCAGAGACAAGGTTGATAGAAAATCCACTTCGGGTACATGTCAATTTCTTGGTAGATCTCTTGTGTCTTGGTCCTCCAAGAAACAAAACTCGGTATCTCTATCTACCGCTGAAGCGGAATACATTGCCGCGGGATCATGTTGTGCTCAATTACTATGGATGACACAAACTCTAAAAGACTATGGTGTACATGTGAGACATGTTCCATTACTATGTGACAATGAGAGTGCTATTAAGATTGCACACAATCCCGTGCAACATTCTCGAACTAAGCATATTGAGGTTCATCATCATTTCATTCGAGATCATGTTAAGAAAGGTGATATTGACCTCAAACATGTTCGTACCGACAAGCAATTGGCGGATATCTTCGCCAAACCTCATCATTGATGCTTCAAACTATGATCTAGTGACTCACTTGGGTGCATACAAGGGCATGAGCATTCTTGACTAATCCATGATACTTCCATGATCATACTATATCTTGGATACTTTGCTCCCTTGTATTGTATCTAACCTTTTGTGGGTACTTGGACAAGCTACATGTCACAAGATTGCATCTCACTCTTATCTTGAGCAATCTTGTATGAACCAAGTATCAACAATCCTTGGTGGGACAAGGAACAAGACAACTCAAACATATCCTTTGACAAAATTTGAGTCTATACTTCATTCTTGTCACTTTGGATACATATGTTGTTCCTTGCAAATCTAACCCATGTAGGAAGATGAACTACAAATGATAGGATTGCTCCCAACTTCAACCATGAGCATCCACCTCAAGTTCAACTACATGATGGACATCACCACCAAAACCCCAATGTAAGTTCTCACATCTTAGAGAAGCTTTACTCAAAGTCATGAGCTAAAGCAACTCAACAAGATGTGAATACATTGAAATGCATAAATGAAAAATGGCAACCCCATTTTGAGCTTAACAATGAGTATGCCCTATGATCAAGTGTTCTCACTTGACTCCTAAGTCAACATACTCTAACATAGGTGACCTAGTCGCCGACCCCTCTAGATGAAGTTCTCTAGTGTTTCTTTTGTGATTCTTTTCTTGCTAGGGTGTCTCTTTTCAAAAAAACTTCATCTAGATGATTCTTTGTTGCTTTATTTCCTTCGTTTTTGTACTAGTTTAGTAGTTAATTTGTTGCAAATCCTTGTGAGAATTTATTTTCCTAGTGAGCTGAGTTGACAAAATCTTCCATTAGCACCAGACTCGGTCACACCGAATTGAATCAACTCGGAGTCACCGACTTTGCTGCATAAAGGAATTTTCTGTCAAATATTTATTGAGATTTCTGCTCCAGCTCCACTCAATGATTCTTACCCTCTACTTGCATCTGGAACTACACTATGGCTAGATGTATTTCTCAAGGACCAAACCCACTTGATCAATAACCTTGAAATATCCCTTCTTGGAAATTGATGTCAAAGGGGAGAGAGATCTACATCAAAGCTTATCACCATCAGCTCTTCCTTGTCAAAGGGGAGAGAGAGATGCACTTTAAAAGAGGAGAGAATGCTACATGTTTCTAAGAGGGGAGAAACAAGATCTGCTTTTCTGGTTGCTCTAGTTTTCTCACCCTACCTACTCCCAATATCCAATGTCAGATTCAGGGGGAGAGGCAGTTTCTTTTAGGGGAGATAACTAATTCTATTTGATCTTTCTTTTGGGGAGAGGCAGTTTCTTTCGAGATGAAATTTTCGGTCTTACCGAAACCTGGTCTTGCCCTAGCCATTGCACTTCGGTCTCACCGAGATGTTTTGATCAGTCCCACCAAAAAACCTAACGTTCATGTCTTTTACACTAGTCGGTCTCACCGAGATTTTCATGTCGGTGTCACCAAGTTGGGTCAAAGACTTGTAACGGTTGGATTTTAGATGAAGGCTATATATACCCCTCCACCACCTTCTTACCATGTAAGAGAGCCATCAGAACATGCCTACACTTCCACCATACAATTTCTGAGAGAGAACAACCTACTCATGTGTTGAGATCAAGATATTCCAATCCAACCATTTGAACCTTGATTTCTAGCCTTTCCCAAGTTGCTTTCCACTCAAATCCTTCTTCCACCAAATCCAAATCTATGAGGAACTATTTGAGTGTTGGGGAGACTATCATTTGAAGCACAAGAGCAAGGAGTTCATCATCAACACACCATTTATTACCTTTTGGAGAGTGGTGTCTCCTAGATTGGTTAGGTGTCACTTGGGAGCCTCCAAGATCATGTGGAGTTGAACCAAGGAGTTTGTAAGGGCAAGGAGATCACCTACTTCGTGAAGATATACCCCGAGGAAGGCTAGTCCTTCATGGACGGGAGCCATGGTGGTATAGGCAAGGTTGCGTCTTCGTGGACCCTTCGTGGCTGGAGCTCTCCGTGGACTTGCGCAACCGTTACCCTCCGTGGGTTGAAGCCTCCATCAACGTGGACGTACGATAGCACCACCTATCGGAACCACGCCAAAAACACCGTGTCTTCATTGCGTTTGATCTTCTTATCTCTATCCCATTACTTTCTGTACATTTGCATGCTTTACTATTTCCGCTGCTCAATCTCTTGATATGCATGTGTAGGAAGTCTTGGTGATATCTTAACTTGTGCCAAAATCTGCCTAAATTTCAAGAGAACTAAAAAATTGCACCTTTGGTTGGTTAAGAGTCTATTCACCCCCCTCTAGACCTATCTCCTTGACCCTACAGCATCGCACACGATGCGTGGTGCGAGTACTCGTGAGTGATGATTTGTAAGTTACACATACGTTTCCTTATGTTAACACATGTGTGATAACACGTGACACCGCATACGGTTGTGTGCTCCACTTAGTCTTCCCGCGCTCCAGTGATGGTCGGCTTTGCGGTCGACGACCATCCCGCCGCCCCTCTCGACAATAGCCAGACGAGGCAGGAAACGCGGTACGAACAAGCCACCAGGTTAGCCAGGGTTGTCCTGAAAGCGGCTAGGGATCGCCAGCGGGCGATACTGCAGGCTCGGTACAGAGTGCGGCGGATGGTGTGAGCGGCGGAGTAGGAACCGCGACGACGCAAGGACAACTGTGGCAGTGGCGGCCACCGCACGAGACGCAGACTTATGTCCCAGATGGAGGAGGGTGCAACGCCGAGCGTCGCCGGGGCAGGCCTGGGGGCAGTGACGGCAGCCCTGGCAAGAGCCAACGTCTCGTTGGCCACCGGGACGATGTACGCAGAGCCGGCGGTCGAGGCAGCCCTGGTGAGAGCTACGCCCGAGGCAGTACCGGCGATCACCGATGTCGAGGCTGCCCCAGCCTCGATTGATCAAGGTGTAGGTCATCGACTTGGCGACCTCCTCTCCTCCTGAGCCAAGCAGGATAGACACGATGATGGACGATGGCAGCTGTGCGTGCTGGGTCCGCGTCAGGGGCAGTAGCTCTTTTTGTGCGCGCGCGGTTCGTTATATTGATGTAAATTAGGGAGCTAATAATGGTTTGTAAATTACACCTCGAACTAGGCACTGGACCAATTTGAGCATATATATGCTCAATTGATTATTTGTTCATGCATGTCAAATATGTCAATTGTATGGGCTGGCCTATCTATATATTATCTCATTTTCCAATATGGAAAATTTAAGAACCTGAAAAACAGCATTTGAGTAACATATAATGGTGACACTATTTAACAAAAGGTGATACTAATACTTTCCATGAAATGAACAATTTTGACAACCATATGGTCCATATCTACATACTTAAGATAGGCCAACAACCACAACTATCCGCTGGAAGCAGCTTGATGACGGTGACTCGGCATCTCGTCAATGAAAAGGAAGATCCCTCCTTTGCCTTGGTAGAGCATGAGTATAACAGTGTCTCTGATTTTCAAATGTTGATGCATTGCCAGGACAACCGAGAACTTATTAATTTGAATGGTTCCATTTGTGCGGGAAATGCAGTACCTTGCAATCACTTTGGTGTTCTTAGCAGGCACAAGTGTAATTCGACCACGCCGGGAAATCAATTCAGGAACAATTGCAGCGGGCAATTTCTGTTGCAATGAAGAATAAAAACCAATTGTAACATATCATCGAAGCTATATATAGTTTATGAACAACAACATACAAATAAGACTTTGTACCAACATTTTGTTCACACAATTGGTCTTGTTCAATGTGTGCACCAGTGGTAGATTTATTCCCATCCCAAATCCATCATCCATATGTTGTGCTAGGTCTTCTAGATTAGCAACAAATTGTATGACATGCTCCAACTCTTTCCAGTGAAATTTGGTATGCCGAGTAACATACAGTTTATTAACTATGCATCCAACATATCCTGCTTAAAAGGTGGAAAGGGATTATTTATTCAGAACATGGCAGAAGAATAGTGGGCATAAATTGGTAATTGGAAGTTGATACTGGCTAGTAACAGAGTCAGAAAATGAAATCCCAATTGGTTGCTCAAATAGTAATCATCTAGTCAGAACAATTACTTTAATTTTGCTAATAAGTAATAAGCCGACATGGAGAAATTTGAAAGAACACTAACCTCGATCAAACCGTGGTCGGCTGATGACGCTGGGGAAGTAAACATCCATGTTTATTTGACCAGAATGTGGTGCACGCACTAGAATTCTATTGCCAGCTTTCAGTACATAAAACTTAGAAAATTTTCTCCAAAGGTCTGCATCAAAATAGGAGTGACCATCTTTATCAACTTTTACCCTAACTGTCATTGTAAATCCATGCTGCGTGGTCAATATGACATCCATGGAGTCATCAACAAAGTAAAGGCCAAGATTTCCTTGTACACGTGTTCTTGCAAAGCAAGGGATGTACTGCGGGAAATGAAAATTAAGATCGTTACATGCAAATATGGGAATAATTGAGAGAACAGAACAATAGCTGAAAGCAAAGTACAAAAATATATAATTAAACAGATAATGTAACCAAGATTTCATGCAAATATGAGAGTAACTGAAAGAACAATACATCATTTTTTAAGGGAACAAATACATCATTAATTTTCCTAATTTAGAAGAAAATAAAATCCTATTTGACGTCTATGGTGCATGTCGCACCTTTTATCCAAATATAGCAATATATGGTATATGTTCATAAATTCGGACATGCCAACCGTGGTAGGATGAGGTTGAACATACTGTGTGCTCTCTGAAGTCATCTGGTATGGTGAGATAGAACTTCTTGTCCGACTGGCTGCGACCACAGTGGCCTGATTTGTGCTTGCACTCTGGACACTAGAATGAAAAACCTCGAATCAGCTATAAGAAAAATGAATCCACGGCGATTTCCGCCGGGTGATTAACAGGGACAGATGGACTGCGATAAGAGATGAGCGAATATTTTGCTCAATTAATTACCTTGTTCTCCATGAGAGAGAGAAAAAACCCAGCCCAAGCCCGCGGAAAATCCCGCACAAAACAACAATCGACCAGATTCGAGAAAGTCGGTGCCGATAGGCATCGACAAGGGGAAGAAACAAAATGAGGTGGCCTTTTTTGGCGGCAGCCGACTGCGAGGGGCGCCGTCGAGATCAAAGATTTGGGCAGACCTATCAATAACGAGCAACGACGATGTCTGCTAGAGGCGGTGCAAATAGGCGGCGGCAAGCGGCAGCGGCAAAATCCTGTGACGTTTGGCGCGGGGCCGAATCCTGCCAGCGACAGTCGTCAGCTAAGGGGTGGCCGCGGCGATACAAGTTGACAGGCAAAGTTGCGGAGAGTGCAGTGCGAGTGAGGAGTGTGGACGAAGGGGGAGGGGGTGAGGGTTTTCTTTTCTTTATTGACGTGTTGGTGAGGGTTTTCTGCGCCCAAATAATGCGCTGCGGAGGCAACGTTTCGTAAACACAACCCGTGTGTGATTGATGTTACCAAGATTGGAAGGGAATCCAAATTCCCTTTGTCCTTCGCCCTTGAGTTTTTTATACGATCAACATAGACCCTAGAATGCACCTTGTTCAAATTTGGCACTTTTTCGGGCTCATTTACTATATTTGGGCCATTATTTGCATTTTCTAGGCATTTATGCACATAATTCAAATTCGCACAATCGGTGCATGAAAAAGGTGCACAATAACGGTTTGAAAAATCAAGCTTGTGGTATTTAGTAAATTTCCATGCCTATTACAATGGAATGGGGAGAGATTTCAATGATATGCGTGGCAAGAGTCAACCAAAAACGTGTTATTTAATGGTTTATCAACTCTAGAAAATTGAAAAAACATGCCTGAAAAAGATGATACCTGGCATGGTGCCATGGTGGGACCTCAACATGCCGTGGTAATTTTTTGAGAAGGTTTGGTTAATGTTGTTATACACGCTCTTCATAAATCGAACCATCACAAAGGAAGTTTTGTGGTTTCGGGAGGGAAATCACCAAGTTTGAAGGTGGGTCCAAATTTCCTTCATCATTTGTCCTTGGTTTTTTTTCTACGATCAACGTACACCCTAGAATGCACCGTGTTCAAATTTGGCACTTTTCTGGGCTAATTTACTATATTTGGGCCGTTATGTGCATTTTCTAGGCATTAATGCACATAATTCAATTTCGCACAATCGGTCCATGAAAAACTGCACAAAAATGGTTTGGAAAATTTTCATCCCTTTTACGAGGAATGGGGAGAGATTTCAAGGACATGTGTCGCAAGAGTCAACCACAAACGTGTCATTTAATGGTTTTTTCAACTCTAGAAAATTGAAAAACATCCATGAAAAAGATGATACCTGGCATGGTGCCCCTAGTGCCATGGTATGACCTCAGTATTCTGTGGTAAAAAAAATGGCAAATTCTGGCACAAGTTGTAACGATAACTCCTTGAAACCGAGAGCATCCCACAAGAAGAATCACTGTTTCCAAAATGATTAAATGGCAATTTGGACTTGAATTACGGTGACTTCATCATTTCGCGTCCAAACTATTTACACGGTGCGGAAGCACCATCAGCCGCTAGATTTGAATTTTTTGCGCATTTCAGGACTCGTTTGATATACTTAAGCACTTTATAGCATTTAGCTGACATTTAGCGCATATAAGTCAAATCCCAACTACAGCTACACGGGTGTGATGGGAGGGATGTGGATTGCCATTCGATCGCGGTGCATCCTACGGTGCACACGCGCGATCCGCGTGGCTAGGGTTCCGGCCAATCAGAACGCATTGCATAATAGAGTCATCCCACACGGCTTTCATAAGCAGCGAAAATGAACCGGGTGCAATAATAAATGACCAGGATTTCAAGGGAATCCAAATTTCCTTGGCCGTCCGCCCTTGTTTTTTTTCTGCGATCTACATAGACCCTAGAATACACCGTGTTCAAATTTGGCACTTTTCCGGGCTCATTTACCATTTTTGGGCCATTATTTGCATTTTCTAGGCATTTATGCACATAATTCAAATTGGCACGATAGGTGCATGAAAAGGTGCACAATAACAGTATGAAAAATCAAGCTTGTGGTATTACTAAATTTCCGTGCCATTTACAAGGGAATGGGAGAGATTTCGATGATATGTGTCGCAAGATTCAACCACAAACGTGTCGTTTATTGGTTTTTCAACTCTAGAAAATTGAAAAACATGCCTGAAAAATATGATACCTGGCATAGTGCCATGGTATGACCTCAGCAAAGCATGGTAATTTTTTGAGAAGGTTCGGCTAATGTCATTGTACACGCTCTTCATAAACCGAACCATCACAAAAGGAAGTTTCGTTGTTTCGAGAGGGAAATCACCAAGTTTGAAGGGGAATCCAAACTTCCTTCTTCGTTTGTCCTTGAGTTTTTTTGTACGATCAACAAACACCCTATAATGCACCGTGTTCAAATTTGGCAATTTTCCGGGCTAATTTACTATATTTTGGCCGTTATGTGCATTTTCTAGGCATTAATGCACATAATTCAATTTCGCACAATCGGTCCATGAAAAAGTGCACGAAAACGGTTTGGAAAATCATGCTTGTGGTATTTACTAAATTTGCATGCCTTTTACGAGGAATAGTGAGAGATTTCAAGGACATGTGTCTCAAGAGTCTACCACAAATGTGTCATTTATTGGCTTTTCAACTCTAGAAAATTGAAAAACATGCCGGAAAAAGATGATACTTGGCATGGTGCCATGGTATGACCTCAACAAAGCGTGGTAATTTTTTGAGAAGGTTCGTGTAACATCCCAAAATTCTAAATTTTGGAATGTTATATTAATTAAATAAATACGATTGCTTGTTTGATTGATTGACTGAAAGTGAGTGAAATTTGAAACTTTTTGAAAGTTTAAAGAGAGGGAATGAAATGACTTTCCCAAAGCTTTCACTTTGCATTTTTGAACTCAGTGAATTTAAATTCATTCAATACAAAACCCTGGAGTGAAGATGACAGGACTTATTCCATTTAAATGAAAAGGGTTTTGAAAGAATTTGAAATCCATTTGAAAATATTTCAAATTCAGAAACTTTCTGCAACTCAACGATTTTCATGAGAGAGGATAAAATGACTTCTTCAAATTATATGAAATATGAGTTGGAAGTTTGAAAGAAGGATTTGAAAGTGGTTTGAAATTCAAATTCAAACCCAATTTGGAGTTATTTGGTTTTTATTCAAATTATTTTTCTCCTAAAAATAAATATATGGAAAATAGGGTAACATGATTACCTTCAACAGAAAAATGGAGAAAAATAAATTTGAAATCATTTTGATATTTTAAAATAATTTTATTTGCATTTTAAATGCAACAGTTGCATTGTTTGAATTTTGAGATTTTTTTGTGAATTTTATTTGGCCCTGAAAAATAGTTCATGTTTTAGGATTTTATTTTCTGAAAATTTTGATATATAATATGCCTATATGAGTCTTTTATTTTATTTTGTTTCTCTCTCACTTTTTCTCTCTGTTTAAAAAAATGTTTTAAACAAAAACACTGGCGCGGCCCACCTCTCTCTCTCACCCGCAGCCCACCACCACCCGCGGCCTGCCCCGCGCCGAACCGGCTACGGACCGGCCGGCCGCTCCCCGCTCGCCTCCCCTCTCCCACTGACGCGTAGGGCCCGCGCCTTCTTCCTCCTCCCGCAAGACACGCCCGGGGCAGAGTCCCGCTTGCGCACGGCCGTGCCACGCCCGTCCCAAAACCCTAACCCGAGGCCAAACCCCTCTCCCACACATGTCCCCTATAAATACCGAGACCCCCTCCCTCTTTTCCGCCGAAACCCCGAGCTCTAGACCACCCGTATCGCCCGCCATCGCCGTCCCGATCTCCGCCGGCCACCGAACCTTCCGACGACGTTTCCGACGCCGGTGAGAATCTCCGAGACCCCTCCCGCCATCAATCGTTTTACCTTGTTGTTTCGCACTGTTTTGACATGGTCTACGCCTCCTTCGACCTCTGTAGCATCGCCGTCATCACCGACCGAACCTCGCTGGAGCACCGGAACGCCCGAGCCTCTGCAAGCTCCATCCGCTCACCACCGACCTCCCCGAGCTCCAACGCCACCGCCACCGGAACCCCCTTTCCCTTCCGCATCCGAGGGACACCTCCGCCAACCCCGCCGACGACCGGAGCGCCGCCGCCGCCGACATCCGAGCCGCATCGCCATCGACCACCTCTCTGTAAGCACCGGCAAGCTCCGCTCCGTTAGATCGCGTATAAACGGCCGAGATTAGATCTTGTTTTTTTTTTATTTTTCTTCCGAAACGGTATGCTCTAGTGTTCGGCCGTCCGTCGTATAAGCTAACCAACGAACAACCGTAAGCCGTCCGATCGACATCTAACCGTCTAGGTTAGATCTGTTTTTTTAATTCGTTCACCGAACCTTTTCCGCTTAGCATCGGCCGTCCGCCCGCAAGTCCCCGCAGCACGACTCCGCCAGCCAACCAAACTGCGCCACTTGGCGGTGGCCGATCCGAAGCATTTTCCTTTTTGTAGTTTCTGTTTTTCCTTTTCAGATCTGTTCTGTTGTAGATTTGCTAGAACTTTTAGAATACTTAGTATTTTTGAGTGATTCTTTTTGCATTAGTTTTATAATTTGTTCTAGTCTCTGTATATGCCAAGTTTGGCCAGATTTGAAAATTTTAAATTTGAATTTGCAAGAATTTGATTCAAACAGTAGATTGCTAATATCTTTTGTTTGAAAATATATTTTTAGTTGATTCTTTTGCACTTTGTCACTAGAATTGTTGTGCCTCCAGTAGCACTTCAAAATTTTATTTTCGTTTATTTTAAAATTTAGTTTTAGCCAAAACAGTACTGTTTTGTAGAGTTTAGTGTTAATTTCTTTTCCTTTAGTATTTATTTGTTTTTAATTAAAACTTTTTGTCACTTTTGACAAAACTTATTTTTTTTTCTGTTAGTGAACCGTAGACAATTTTATTTTTTTTTAAAATATTTTCTTTTGTTTTGTATTAAAACTAGTATAGCCCAATACTAGAGTTTTATATTAGTTTTTAGGTTGATTCTTTTTGTATAGAAAACTTTAGGTAAAATTCTTTCTATTATTTTAGTAAAGAGTTTATTTATTTTCTATTAAATTATTAGTTGAGTGTTTTATTTGCTGTTAAGTTTTATTTAGGATAAAACTATTTTTGTTGGTTGTGGCAAAGTCATAAAGTTTCAGTAGTAGTTTTCTTTAGTAAACTTCCTTTTGGAATTTGCTCTTTGGACTTTATTTGGTTTTCTTATTGATTTCTTTTTGATTTAGTTGTTGCTTTTATTTTGAATGAGTGTTAATATGATTGATAGAATTGATTGCTAGAGTGTTTGCTTATGTGAATACTATGTTTGATTATATAGATTTTCTCGGAGTGACGAATAGTTCTATCAAGTTCATTTTCTGAGAGCGATAATATCTTCATCAACTTACCAGGCAAGCTCACTTTGACCATCTGTTTTTACCTAAGTTTTATTTGCATGTAGTATCATCCTTTCAACAATTCCTCCAGTAGTGATATTAAATCTTGTAGTTGAGTAGAATGCATGAGGTAGGAACCCATCTCCCTGTTACCAAGCCCGGGACGTTGTGTAGTTTTAATGCTCCGCTAAAGTAGACGGGGTTTGGTATGAGTGCCCGGGAGTGGTGTGAGAAGGTGGACTCTACGTCAATGACGACAAACTTCATGATGGCATCTGCAAGGACTGCATCTTCAAGGCCTCAAGATTTCGAGACTCGAGACAAGATTTCAATACACACTACTGGGTGAAGGATGGATTTGATGGGCACCCTGGAGCAACCAGTGGATGGCCGGGATGCATGGAGAAGTGCCATGACATCTTGCGGAAAGCTTCACCCAGACTCAAAGAGACGGAAGAATACTTCATGCCCAGAAGCTTACCTGTGCAACCACAAGTCATTATGGGCTCTGGCTTGGTTGACCTTAGTTGTGACTCTGGCTGGGACGGTGCTAGCAGATGTAGAACTACGGTAGGATTGGATGAGCACCAGACAGTGGTCAGAGGAACTCTTCGGAAGACCATGTTTCGGTCGTCTTGTTCTCAAACACCCTGAAGTGCGAGAACGTAAAAAGAGGGATCGAATCTTGTGGGTAAAGTGCACAACACTCTGCAGAGTTAAAAACTAATCGATTAGCCGTGTCCCCGGTTATGGACAATTTGAGCCTCTGGACTTGGATCTATCTCGGAACTCTCAACACCGGACTGATAACTAATTGTGGGCAACATATGATACTTATGGGGAGACATCGGTTGGCGGAACCATGTCATAGTAGATAACTCTGTAGGGAAGACTCCTGATTTATTCCTTTGTTGTAGGGAAAATAAAACCAGCTTTTATGCAAAAACTCAGACGCAGAGCCACAAAGCCATATTGCATATAGAATAGTTTTATCATCTGTCTCTCTATTTGTGATCTTGCCGGTACATTCAATGTACTGACCTACACGGCTGCAACGTATTATGTTGTAGGATTTTCTATGACGAGTGAGTTTCGTTCTAGGGTTACGGTCTACACTCAACCTGCCGATGGCATTGATGGGACTCCACACCCGTTTAATTGTTTCCGCTGAGACTTATGAGGTATATATCAGTTTTACGTTATTTATACATGTGATTGCACTTTGATATATACATTGATGTACTGTGTGTGCCAGCATACCGATCCAGGGATGGCACAGATACACAGAGGCTTGACCATTTGAGGTTGGGTCGCTATAGTTCGGCTAATGTCGTTGTACACGCTTTTCATAAACCGAACCATCACAAAAGGAAGTTTCGTGGTTTCGAGAGGGAAATCACCAAGTTTGAAGGGGAATCCAAACTTCCTTCGTTGTTTGTCCTTGAGTTTTTTTGTACGATCAACATACACCCTATAATGCACCGTGTTCAAATTTGGCAATTTTCCAGGCTAATTTACTATATTTGGGCCGTTATGTGCATTTTCTAGGCATTAATGCACATAATTCAATTTAGCACAATCGGTCCATGAAAAAGTGCACAAAAACGGTTTGGAAAATCATGCTTGTGGTATTTACTAAATTTGCATGCCTTTTAAGAGGAATGGTGAGAGATTTCAAGGACATGTGTCGCAAGAGTCAAACACAAACGTGTCGTTTATTGGTGTTTCAACTCTAGAATATTGAAAAACATGTCTAAAAAAGATGATATATACCTGGCATGGTGCCATGGTATGACCTCAGTAAACCATGCTAATATTTTGAGAAGGTTCGGCTAATGTCGTTGTACACGCTCTTCATAAACGGAACCATCACAAAAGGAAGTTTCGGTGGTTTCGAGAGGGAAATCACCAAGTTTGAAGGGGAATCCAAAGTTCCTTCGTCGTTTGTCCTTTAGTTTTTTTCTACGATCAACATAGACCCTATAATGCACCGTGTTCAAATTTGCACTTTTCCGGGCTAATTTACTATATTTGGGCCGTTATGTGCATTTCTCTAGGCATTAATGCACATAATTCAATTTCGCACAATCGGTCCATGAAAAAGTGCACAAAAACGGTTTGGAAAATCATGCTTGTGGTGTTTACTAAATTTGCATGCCTTTTATGAGGAATGGGGAGAGATTTCAAGGACATGTGTGGCAAGAGTCAACCACAAACGTGTCGTTTATTGGTTTTCCAACTCTAGAAAATTGATAAATGGCAATTTGGACTTGAATTTACGGTGACTTCATCGTTTCGCGTCCAAACTATTTACGCGGTGCGTAAGCATCATCAGCCGCTAGATTTGATTATTTTTTTGCACATTTCAGGACTCGTTTGATATACTTAAGCACTTTATAGCATTTACCTGACATTTAGTGCATATAAGTCAAATCCCAGCTACAACTACACGGGTGTGATGGGAGGGATGTGGATTGTCGTTCGATCGCAGTGCATCCTACGGTGCACACATGCGATCCGCGTGGCTAGGGTTCCGGCCAATTAGAACGCAACACACAATAGGGTTAGCGCACACAGTTCTCATAGGCAATCAGATCACGGGTGCTCTAAAAAACCACCGCACTATACAGTTGTCCGGCCACTCCATCCCAAAGCTCTCTCCAAGCGTCGCCGTCCATGCCACCACGCCGCACACTAACTGGTAAGGAAGCGATGGCATCCCAACATGCCAAGTTCATCGCCGCCCGTGACCGCACACTAACTGGTAAGGAAGCGATGGCATCCCGCCGCGCCGAGTTCATCGCCGCCCGCGACCGCACACCTACATGGGTGGACTTTGAAGCTGACATGGCCGAATGGGCGGTGGAGCAAGAGGAGGCCAAAGCCGCACAGAAGGAGCGAAAAAGGCAGAAAGCACTCAAGAAAAGAGAGTCCCACCGCCGTAAGAAAGAAGCGGCCGCATGCGCTGCTGAGGAGAGCCGGGCAGAGATTCAAGCACGGTGGGCTACCGCCGACAAGGCCGGTAAGGAGTACGGCAGCGTCTGGGTCTGGCCAGCATGCGAGAAGTAGTTAGTGTGTGTGTGTCGACCGTACATTTGTTTAATTAATTATGAGCATCTACTACTACTTACTACTTTTTTTAGAGCAAATTAGTGCCTGGTCAAAAAAAGTTGACTCAACCGAGTCATAGCGGTCCAACCCGCATCCACCCCGGAGCTCCTTCCTCTCTCACCTCTGCACAACCGGGTCGAAGACAAGCTCGCCGGAGCTGGTTTTTAGTCCCACCTTGCTGCGCGGGGCGGACGCAGACTGGCTTAAATAGCAGCGCCGGCGGGAGGCAGCAAGCATCTCTCTTGTTGCATAGGTCGATCAATTCTCGCTGTATGAGTGAGGCAGGTTGACACTTGATTTCATTTCATAAACTTAGGATTGTTCATCGAGTGTCAACTTCGCCTCATTCATGTACGTTGATAGCCCTACTACAATGAAAGAGATTTTTAAATTTGCAGGCTGCGGCTCTAGATGTTGATAGATATTTTAATTTTTACGAGACCACAAAATACACGGTTGCTATGGCGTACCATGTGTGTTAATGATCCATAAGTTAGTTAGAAAACATCGCACACGTACCATCACGACCCCCCCGTGACTGATTTAATCAACTACATGTGTACAATTTTTTGAATACGGGATCCGCCAATTTTCTCTTTTCTCGCACACGAGTATATTATACGCTTCGTCTGTGTTGTGTGTTTCGCCCGCGT
Source organism: Elymus sibiricus (assembly GCA_039707655.1). NCBI lineage: Eukaryota > Viridiplantae > Streptophyta > Magnoliopsida > Poales > Poaceae > Elymus > Elymus sibiricus. The sequence goes on along the minus strand of CM077674.1, from coordinate 160,450,659 downwards.
AAGTTCTGAGTTTCGCAGCGAAATTTTCAGTAGGCGCGGGATTTGAGAATTTATCCCCCCCACCCCCATCCCCACCCATCACATTTCCGCACTATCTCCCCCCCTCCCGACAGCTCAAACCGCCGCAGCTGCAACCACAGCTTCAACCAAATCTACGTTCTGCCCGAGCCTCGTCGATCCAGTCAGGTAACCCACCGATCTCCATCACCGCCCCGGCCTGATTGCTTAGATGGCGCCTGCGAAACATCCTCATGCCTCCAAATCCCCACCCCCTATTGCAGAGCATCGCCGCGTAAGCGTAACCACATATCACGCGGGAGGTCGAGGAGCTGATGGCGGTCGATGGCGCGGTGGCCGCTGTGCGTGTCGACCTGGAGGAATACCTCGCCTCCGCCGCCGCCGACTTGGTGCGGGCTCTGGCCCAGATGAAGTGCCCCGGCAACTACCCCTCGGGATTTATCAAGTACGAACTGTCCAGTTCAATTTTACCAATACTAGTTGCAAGGGCTATGTTTTGTACGGTTGATGTATTAAGCCTGTTGTAGTTAACACGCCTAACCATTCTTAGCTATTTTCCCTACCTTTTTATAGACAACTGGGCCATTCTCTGCTCTAGCAGCACTTGCCTTGCGATGTTTAACTCTGTCAATTTCAATTTTATCAGTACCAGTTTCAATGGCTATATTAGGTTGTCTGTACTTAACACATGCCATGTTTATTTCAGTAATGTACACTGTCATGTTCAAGTATGAACTGCCCAGTTAAATTTCACCAATACCAGCTAGAAACTTACAATGCCTAACTTAGGTTGCTGTTGAGCCTGTTGTAGCAAACAGTTCTATCCATTTTTTAATCTATCCCTTTACTATCGTGCTACTCTACGCAATGAAGATATCACTAGAGATGCTGTCGTTTTATTACCATTTTCTATTTTTGGTGGATGTTAACCCTGTTGTAGTTAACATGCCTTTCCATGTACTTACACTACTACAGGCGACCGCGAACACGACACATGAATCAGAGACCCCCCGACCAAACTGTGTGCGATGCATGAATATCAAACGGTATCATAATAAAACCGTCACCAATAAGCCGAATTGTGTGCGATGGCGGAGACATCAAGCATGATTCAGATTAGAGATGCATGTGCGATACGTGGCATACAGTCGATCCATACGAACTATTTGTGATGAGCCAGAACAACAGAAATGGGCAGCCAGTTCAAGGTGTGTGCGATACACGGCACACAGTTCACTCGAATGAACTCTTTGCGATTACCCAACACAACAGAAACGGTCAAACAGATCAAGGTGTGTGCGATACACGGCATACAGTTCACTCGGATGAACTGTGTGTGATGAGCCAAAACAACAGAAATGGTCAGCTAGATCAAGATGTGTGTGATACGCGGCAAACAGTTCACTCGGATGAACTGTTTGTGATAAGCCGAAACAACAGAAACGGTCCAACTTAAGAAGATGTGTGTGATATGGGGGCAAATGGTTGCTAGTATAAAATTGTGTGGGAAGACCGAAAGTAACACAGACGATTCGCGCTAATAAGTTGTGTGTGATGTGGGGGGCAATCATATGTTGGTCTAAGAGAAGCATAAAATTCCATCAACCAAACTGATTGCATACTCATCCCACATCTAGACAGAAGTAAACATAGATATAAGCATACTCAGGCATAGATAATAAGCGTACTCAAGCATAGTTCAACCGATATTAAGCACACTCAAGCATAGTTATAATTAAGACACTACATAGCTAGGGTACTTCTGAACATAACCATAGTTCAATCCCACATCTCATCTGCCGGCAGGCCTGCGCGAACGTGAAGCTTCTCCAGGTACTCAGCGTACGCAACGTGCGCCACCCTGCGAGAATACTTCTGCTTGAAGGAGCCAACGGCTCGACCTATTGCATGCGCCAGAACACTTTCATACGCGTCATGAATCCTATGGTTGCAGAATGGGCATCCAAAGCCCCTATTCCAGGTCCTCACATGCCTGTTATTCTTTCCCGCGTAAAGCTCCCTGAGCTTCTGCTTCTTGAACCTGCTCTGGCCATCTTCATCCTCGCTGTCGACATCGTCAGATAGCACCTATATACATATAGTAAAAAATGTGTCGTCAGTATATTTTATAATGTGAATTCAGCAGGCAGAGTTTATGAAACATAATATATCCTGTGACAGCGTGAACCCTAAATCATCAAGTGATCTTGATGAAAGAAATGCATAAATATAGAGCACACAACTTAGTGCAACAAAATCAAGAGTATTATTGGTTTGCTACCAACATTTAGCAAAATCAAAAGTTGCCAACACTTGGCAACCTTTTGTGTGATTGGCAATGAACATTGCTATGCAACCAATCTCTAGCAAGCATTTGGCAGTTGCCAAAATTTGGCATCAAACCAATTTACATGTCGAAAAGTAGGATATTCAAAATCAATTCTCAAGATCTGGCTTAAAATTATTAGCTCAAACACTAACCCTAGTCGGATTATTAGCAAAAATCATTTGTACAGAACAAACAATAAATCACTAACCCTGGACGGATTATTAGCAGCAACACTAACCATAGTTGGATTATTAGCAAAAATCATTTGTACAGAGCAAAAAATTAATCCCTAACCCTAGTCGGATTATTAGCATGATCATTTGTACATATCTCACTTATCAACAGCTAGCACCTATCATTTGTACCAATCAAACAATCAATACACTACACGGATCTAACTTTCATGGATCGAGAGTTGAGAGAACATAACCATAAGATTTATGTTCCAAAAAGGGGGAGGCATAACTAACCAGAGAATACCTATGATATATTTGCCAAAAAATGGGTATAGATAACTAACCGATTCTCCGTCGTCGTCGGAGTGGTCGTCGGAGTCGTCGCCGGAGTCGCTGTGGACCTCCGGCTGCGGCTAGGAAAGCACGACAGCGGCGGCGACGTCAAGGCCGTGCTTCTGCCTGCGCGAGACATTGTTAGCGGCGACAGAAACCTCGTTGCCCAGCTGCACATGGTGCTTAGGTGCTTCACCAGCCCCAGCGTCGCCACTCCCTCCGATGGTGCGCTTCGGCAGCATCCTCATACACTTCAGACAGCGGTGACGACTGAGAAGAGAACGGCGTCGAGGATGCAGGCGGGGAGAGATGATTGTGTGTGTAGCGAGAATGGGGGGTGCGGCCGCCTATTATAACCAGCGGCTCGGGCGCGCCATTAATATGGAGCAGTGGGAGCGTGGCGGGCGGCGGTCAAAGGGCTGGCTCGCCTCCCGGTGAGCCTGCGGAGCGGACTGCTCGCATGCCACGCTTCTCGTCAATTCACGAAGCTGCTCACACGTCTCCCGGTGACACTGCATAGCGAACACGCCTCCCGTCAATTCATACGCCTGCTCGCATGCCTCCCCGTCTGCCTGCGCGGTGGACTGCTCGCATGCGTCCCGTCAACTCACCCCTGCTCACACGGTACGCGCGACGCGTGGCGGCACCTATATTGTTTTTCTATTTTTAGGATTAATTCTACCGCGTTATATTACTTAACCAAAGCATAGCACGTACATTGTTGGTCTAACGCCACGGTTTGAATAAATAAACCGTTTGCGATATTGTGTTCCAATTATTAATAATCTCCCGTTTGTAAGAAGCTTATATCAAAACTTGTCTCAAATTTGACAAGAAAAACAATATCACAGTCCATTGGTGTCGATATGACACCACGACAAGTTTCATGAATTTCAACTAAGTTTTGGATTTACTAGAATTTAAAAATCAAGATTCTCAATGTTTGAAATTTCTTGCCATTTCTTGCATGGGCACAAAAACATGCACCCAAGGACGTGATGGTACACTATCGCGTGTGCATGTGGTTCAAATTTGATTTTTACACATTAAATCCCTAGGAAATCAATCTATGAATAAAAATGTCTGAATGATCTTCGAATTTTTTTCAAATTTTAACACGCGGAACTCCTTTGGTCACATGTTCAGTGGAGAAAATGTTTGACATGATGCATGCCTCGGAGCGATGGTGGTGCGGTGGGTGGGTGGGGGGAGGGTCTGACACATTAACGTGTCATGATCCTCCGTGTGGGATTGACCGGTTTGTGAGGCAGGTGCCACATCAAAGTCGTGAATTGGTATTTAAAACATTACACAACCCTTGCATACATATGTCTGGGCCACATGCATGCATTATATATATTGATGGTCCTCAGACACTCGCTCGTGCGGTTATCAGTGATGCGCACATTTTATAGCTCGCGCAGGTTATCACTTTGACCGACATCGAGAGGCATTGACCAACGGTGCATTCATCTTGGCATGTGTTACGGTGTAGACCATGGTGAGATTCCGGACCAAAGTTCGGGTGTGTGCGTACTGATATGTCTCCATCGTATCTAGAATTTTTTATTGTTTCATGCCAATATTCTACAACTTTCACATACTTTTGGCAACATTTTATATTATTTTTGGGACTAACATATTGATCTAGTGCCGAGTGCCAGTTCCTGTTTGTTGCATCTTTTTTGTTTCGCAGAAAATCCATATCAAACGAAGTCCAAATGCGATAAAATTTACGGAGATTTATTTTGGAATATATGTGATTTTTGGGAAAAGGAATCAATGCGAGACGATGCCCGAGGGGCCCACAAGCTCAAGGGGCGCGCCCCCTACCATGGGCGTACCTGGCAGGCTTGTGGCGCCCCTGTAAGGCGGTTGGGGCCCTTCTTTAACCACAAGAAAGATAATTTCCGGATAAAAATCCCCTCAAAATTTCAGCCCAATCGGAGTTACGGATCTCCGGGAATATAAGAAACGGGGAAGGGCTAGAAAACAAGAACGCAAAACAGAAGAGAAACAGAGAGAGAGAGATCCAATCTCGGAGGGGCTCCTGCCCTCCGGGAGCCATGGTGACCATGGACCGGAGGGGAAACTCTCCTCCCATCTAGGGGGAGGCCAAGCAAGAAGAATAAGAAGGAGGGGGGCTCTCTCCCCCTCTCTTCCGGTGGCGCCGGGGGGAACCATCGTGACGGCGATCTACACCAACAACTTCGCCGCCGTCATCACCAACTCTCTCCCCCTCTATGCAGCGGTGTAAAACCTCTTCTCCCCATTGTAATATCTACTTAAACATGGTGCTTCATGCTATATATTATTAGCCAATGATGTATGCCCATCCTATGATGTTTCAGTAGATTTCTTTTGTCCTATGGGTTAATTGTGGTATGGTGTGATTGATATGAGTTCTATGTTAATATGGTGTTGTCCTATGGTGCCCTCCATGTCGCGCAAGCGTGTGGGATTACTGCTGTAGGGTTTGCAATACCTTCATAATTCGCTTATAGTGGGTGGCTAGAGTGACAGAAGCTTACACCCGAGTAAAGGGGTTGTTGCGTATGGGAGTAAAGGGGACTTGTTACTTAATGCTATGGTTGGGTTTTACCTAAATGATCTTTAGTAGTTGTGGATGCTTGCTAGAGTTCCAATCATAAGTGCATATGATCCAAGTACGGAAAGTATGTTAGCGTATGCCTCTCCCTCATTGCATATAATAATTATCACACATGTCATATTCAATTGCCTATGGACAATCTTTCTCTTTGTGTTACAAAAAGCTCTCTACTAAACAACTAACTTTTATTATCTTGCAAATTACTCCTAGTTTTATTCCCACTAAGTACTTCTAGTTTTATTCTTGCAAACTTATCCTTACACATACAAAGTAGTTTTATTCTTGTTCTAGGTAAAGCGGACATTAAGTGTGCGTAGAGTTGTATCGGTGGTCGATAGAACTTGAAGGGGATATTAATTCTACCTTTAGCTCCTCGCTGGGTTCGACACTCTTACTTACCGAGAAAGGCTACAATTGATCCCTATACTTGTGGGTTATCAAGACCTTTTTATGGCGCCGTTGCCGGGGAGCAATAGCGTGGGGTTGATATTCTCATGTGTGCTTGTTTGCTTTATCTCTAAGTAGTTTTTATTTTGTGCTCTTGTTTTCTATCTTTAGTTATGGGTAGGAAACGTAAAATACCAAAAAAAATAGTTGTACTTGCTAACCCAATGGTTGAAGAACCACCCAAAATCTTTCATACTGCTGAAGCTTTCTACTTGGATCATCTTCGATCCCTTTGTGCTCGTGCTGAAAACCCAACTAGCTTAGTTGAGGGAAAATCATTAGATGAGCATGCTTGTTTTGTGCGACACCGCTTGTCTCAAAAAGGGAAACTTTTAAGGTATCACATTAATTGTTTGGAACGCTATGCTTGGAATTTATGCGAAATATATGATTTTACGTGTTGTTCTGAAAACCCTAAAAACACCTTCTTAATGGAATCTTATCTTCTTATGCCAAAGGTGTTTATAGTAACTATGATATTGAACAAATTGAAGAATTTGTTTCTTTTAAGGGTGCTTATGAAATTGCTTCTTTGATTGAAAAGTATGATGCTACTCTTTACAAATCTGAAAATTTTGCCATACTTAAATATTGCTATGAAAACTATGCTTCTAATGCTTATGTTAAAGAATATATTGAGGACGCCTCCGCTGTCCAAGAAGAGACTGATATTTTGCAAGAACCTATTGAAGAAGAAATTGATGAAACTGTGAGCTCATTAGATGAAAAAGATGAGGTGGAGAGGGAAGAACAAAAGGAGGAAGAGCGGATTAGCTACCCGTGCCCACCTTCTAATGAGAGTAACTCTTCAACTCATACATTGTTTAATATCCATTTGTGCTTACCGAAGGATGAATGCTATGATAATTGCTATGATCCCTTGGATTCGTTTGAAATATATCTTTTTGATGAACTTGATGCTTGCTATGCTTGTGGCCATGATGCCAATATGAATTATGCTTATGGAGATGAACTTTCTATAGTTCCTTATGTTAAGAATGAAATTGTTGCTATTGCACCCACACATGATAGTCCTATTATCTTTTTGAATTCTCCCAACTACACTATATCGGAGAAGTTTGTGCTTATTAAGGATTACATTGATGGGTTGCGTTTTACCGTTGCACATGATGATTTTGATGGATATAATATGCATGTGCTTGCTGCTCCTACTTGCAATTATTATGAGAGAGGAACCACATCTCAAACTCTCAATGTTTCCAATACGATAAAATTGCAAGAAACTGTTTATGCTATGTATCGGCCTTTATTATGTGTGCATGAATTGTTCTTTTATGACATGCTGATGCATAGGAAGAGAGTTAGACTTCGTCATTGCATGAAATATGTTGCTTTGTGCTCACTACTAAATTATAAATCATTGTTAATTAAAATTGGCTTTGATATACCTTGGGATCTGTAACGACCCGACCCAAATGGATCAGAGTCTCTGTGCTTAAGTGTCATCCCTGGATCGGTATGCTGACACACACAGTACTCAAGGATTTATAACAGAGTTAAATCACACACTTTATTACATCGAGGTCCTCAAAAGAGTATTTATTACATAAATAAGGCTGAAGGCCAACTAAATAAAATAACTGCAGAAGCTTCGAAGGTAAATGAGTCCATCAACTCCACGGCAAACTGAGTGCAGAACAACGACCTATCGCACCTTAATCCTAGTCGGAAAACACTGCAACATGAGACGTTGCAGCCATGTAGGTCAGCACATGGAATATGCTGGCAATTTCACACCATAGAATAATAATGAAAATGTCTATCTCTATATGCATATTTGGTTGTGGAGGCTCTAAGTTAAATTTTTGCATAAAGCTAATTTTTCCCTACAACAAAGGAATTAATTTTATTTACTACCAAGTTTATGCCATTATTGAGAAGGTTCCTCCAATTCAATCCCTTAACCAAAATTTTCAATAACCCAATTCATTAATTAAATAAAGTGATGAGATCAACCAATAATTCACTTCTAGATACTCAAATTTGTCCATAACCGGGGACACGGCTAATCATGATTAGTTTTTACTCTGCAGAGGTTTGTGCACATTTCCCCCACAAGACTCGACCACCTCCATGATCGGAATATCGAGACACGGTTTTTCTGAAGAAGTCCCCTTAACCCTGGGCGGTACCCATCCCGACTATAACCCCTACTTTCGTAGTACCACCCAGTAAGGTTTCCTACAACGTACTCCACTATGCCAGAGCCCATAATGGCTTGTGGCTGCACATGGAAGCGTCTAGGCATGAAAATATCATATGATCCCTTTGAGCCTGGGTGGCAATCCTAGGGTGATCACATGCGTACTCCAGGATCCCCTTGGGCAAGCACTGGTTTCTCCAGGTGCCCCAATCAATCCACCCAGATGTGTGTTAATGTTGCCACCTTAAGTTTTACCCAAATTTTTATATCTCTCGCAACTTGCATGAATCACACATACCAATCCCCATCTACGAGCATGGCTAAGCAATACATGCCATAATGAATATTCCCGGGGTGATCAAAGGTCATAGGTTCCTACCTCATGAACTACATAGCAATGCCACAATTCCCAATCCTACTCATGCAAATTTAAAAGGGTGAAACTAATGCATAGTAAAAACTGGGTATAGAAAAAATTATGATCAAGGTATGAACTTGCCTTGCTGACGATCGTTGAACTCTAAGGATTCGTAGTAGCAAGCCTCACACTCCGGATGATCTAACGAAGCAAACATTGACACACATAAGCAATCAAACAAAGAATCAAAAAGGAAAACGAAGAAAAGACTTCGGAAAGCTCCAAAAACAACCAAATAAAGTTTCTGTACAGAACGCAATTTTTAACAGTAGTACAATTTTATGGTTTCGACATTAACAGAAAGTAGATGACATGTGATTTGATTTGCAAAAAGAATCAATTCAATCGGAGTTATAGATTTCAAATTATAGCCAAAACAAGTTTAAACATGAATCTGTTCAAATTCGAATTTTAAATTGTCAAAAATATTTTTAGTTAGGTTCTCTGGATAGATGGGATTTTTATGAAACCGTAGGAAAAAGAATCAACGAAATTGGATCTATAGATTTAAAGATATGATAAAAGGAAAATCAGAATAGAATCTGAAATTGGAATTTTTCTGGAAAGATTAAATATCGGCCAGAGGCCAAGTGGCGCTCTCTGATTGGTTGGGAGATGTTTGCTGCATGTTTAAGGGCGGACGACCGATCCATAAGGAAAATGGACCGCATCGGCTAAAATAAAAGAAAACCGTAAGCCGATTCGATCTACCGAGGAAAACCGATCTAACTGAACCGTTTTTTTTAACTGAAATGAACAGGGCGATGTGGCTTACAGAGAAGAACGAGCGTGTTGGGGAGGCTCAGGTCCGGTGGGGCGGCGGTTCCGGTGATCGTGGGCGGTGGCAGGAGTGTTGGGAGGATGCAGCGGAGAGTGGCACGTCCGGTGGTGATGTCGGTGATGATCGGTGACGACGGACGGCGACGGAATGAGGTGATGAAGCTCGGGTGCTCCGGGTGCTCCGGCAAAGACGGCGGGTTGGGATGGCTTCTGTAGATGAATAGAGAACGCAAGACCTTGTCAAAACGGCTCTAGAGATCGAGCGAAGTCGAATTACAGAAGGAGGAGGCTCGGGATGGCTCACCGGCGTGGGAAAACGGCGACGAACTGCAGCGTCTTCGGCGAGATTGGAACGACGAGTGTGAGCAATTGGGGTGGACTTGGCGAGGGGTTTCGGGGGGAATCGGTCGAGAGGGGCCCTGGGTACTTATAGGACATGAGGCTTGGGGAAGGGGTCGACTCGGGGTAGGATTCCCATGAATTTGAACCGAAGTCGGCGTCGGGCGCGTGTACGTGTGGTTCTCTGTTCTGTTCGTGGGGAAGAAGAAGAAAAATAATAAAGGCGGGGCCCAGGCGCCAGGGAAACAGAGAGGTAACAAGAGAGAGAGAGAGAGAGAGAGAGAGAGAGATCTTGGGCGAGCGAGGGGAGGCGGCCTCGGCCTGCGCTAGCTGCTGGCTGCGCCTGGTTGGGCGCGGGCAATTTTTTTTTTTACAGAAACGGTAAAACACCCAAAAGATAAAAATAAAAATTCTAAAAATTCCCAGGAAAATTCACACAATTATATGGTCTTATATATGACCTTGTGAACTTTTATCCGGCCTAAAATGCAATTTTTTTAAACATTTTTGCTATTCTAATAAAATTTGCATCAAAATAATTTGCAAATAAAACCAAATAAATATATTTTGATTTCAAATTCAATTTCCAATATTTCCCTTCTGTTTTTGAAGAAGTCCTTTTATCTTCTCTCTTTATTTTATTTTTGGAAATAAAGGAAATGAATTTAGTGAAACCAAATTTGATCCAAATTCCAAATTTTGAATTCAAAGAATTTTGAAAAATGGATTTAAGGAAACTTCCAATTCTCTCTTTTGGTCCTTGAATTGCACAAAGTTCCTTGGATCAAAATTCAAATGAAAGAAATGAAGGGCAAAATGCATAATTCATGGATGCATATGAATGATCTATTTATAAACATCCAAATTGAAAATTGGGATGTTACAGGATCCGGGTGGATCGATTACTTGAGCACTTTATGCCTAGCTAAATGGCTTTAAAGAAAGCACTGCCTGGGAAACAACCCGGAAGTTTTAGAGAGTCATTTTATTCTGTTGTGTGCTTTTAAAAAGTTTAAAAACAAAAAATATATAGAGGGGAACCTAAAACTTTTCAAAAAAAAGTGAAAGTGAGAAAGACGAACACCGTTCAAGTGGGGGACGTCCTTGAACTTTCTTCATGCCCATGGAAACTTTGTGAATCTTGATTACAGAAACTTTTCAACAAAAATAATTATCCCCTTGTACAAATCCATTGTATTATAAAAATAATGTGCCAAGATTTACCTTTAGGGTGTTTAAATTGCTTGTTTGGTGTGTGCAGTGCAAAAACAGAAACTTTTGCTGCAGTGATTGAATTTCTATATTTTACTGGAACATGAAAAAATTCTTCAATTTTTACACAATACTTCTATGCAAAAAATTTATTTTTTCCTAATTTTTTAGAATTTTTGGAGTTACAAAAGTATATGTTTCATCTGCATCTTTATAGACTGTCATATTTTCACAGATTGCTGTTATAGTTTCTTTATTTGCATATGTTTGAAATCTTGTTGAGCCTCATTGACTTGGGAGCTATAGAATTGTGATAGCATACAGTGGGTAATATTTTATTATAATTATACAATAATTTTACAGCAGGACATGATGGGATTTGATGTTATATGTACTAACCCCTCTAATAAAAAGTTTGGTTAAGTTTTGTGTGGATGAAGTGTTCGAAGATCGAGGAGGTATCGATATGAGGAGAATAAGGAGAGGCAAGAGTTCAAGCTTGGGGATTCCCATGGCACCCCAAGTAAATATTCAAGGAGATCAAGTGTCTAAGCTTGGGGATGCCCCGGAAGGCATCCCATCTTTCTTCGACAATTATCGGTATGTCTCGGTTTTTGTTTTGTTCACATGATATGCGTAAATTCTTGGGGGTTCTTTTGTGTTTATTTTTCCTTTTTCTTTTATGCGCCATGCTGGTATGAGATAGTCCTTGGTTGATTTATAGAATGCTCTTTGCACTTCACTTGTATCTTTTGAGTATGGCTTTATAGAATGCTTCATGTGCTTCACTTATATCATTTGAAATTTGGATGCCTGTTTCTCTAGATATAGAAAACCGTTATTTGTAGAATGCTCTTTTGCTTCACTTATATTTATTAGAGTGTGGTATTTTGTAGAAATAATTAAACTCTCATGCTTCACTTATATCTATTTAGAGAGTCAACAGGAATTGGTCATTCACATGGTTAGTCATAAAATCCTACATAAAACTTGTAGATCACTGAATATGATAAGTTTGATTCCTTGCAATAGTTTTGTGATATTAGGATGGTAATATGTGGGAGGTACTAGTTGATAAATTTTTTTGACTGGTTACTATAGGGAAAACCCCCACAGCCATAGCACTTTATTCATCATAAGGTTACAGCATTTACAAAGGTTACAAAGAGTAACCCAAAAGAAGGGAAAGAAAACCTATACTAGAAAAAGACAGGTACATCAAGGGGGAAGGAAAGTGACCCAACGCACAAGGTCCTCTTTAAACCTAGACTTAATCCTAAAGGAGAGCAGGGACATATCATGAATGAAAGCCCTTCTCCACTGATTAAAGCTAGGCCTGACATATCTAAACACCTTTGCATTCCTGATAAGCCAAATGTTCCAGCAAGCAGTGAAGACAACTTCAGCAAAAAAAAGGCTTGTTGAAGTCCCTTCTGGCATTGATAGCAATTTCACCCATATTGTTCCCATGGGACCAATCAATCTGAAGATAATTCCACACTCGTTGACTGAAAAGACAATTGAAAAATAAATGGTCCCTGTCCTCCCTAACCTGCAAATGACAAAGCACACAGCTAATGCCATCATCAATGTGCCAATGTCTTCTCTCCACCATATCCTTGGTGTTTAATCTATCCATGATCATCATCCAGGCAAAAACTTTTATCTTCATAGTGCAGGAGCTGGCCCAAACCCATTTCAGCAGAGGGTTGAAAGACAAATTTGCATGCATGTAGGAATAGAACCTCTTGGGGGTGTATGGTTTGTCAGTCCCATGCCAATGCCAAACATCTCTGGAGTCGGACTGGCCATCATGATTCTGGAGCAGATTTTTCAAGGCCAAGAGCTCATTGAAGGCCTGTTCAGATAGAGGTAAGTTAAACCAGGTAGATAAGTCCATACAATCCAAACCATCCTTCACAGAAACCAAGGAATCTTTGCAGTAAGAGACTAGCCTTGGGAATCGATGCTGCAATGGTAAGACTGAATCTCCCAATTTCCACTTATCTAACCAGAATAAGGCAGTATCCCCCTGATTAATCTGAACCCAGGACACTTCTCTGAATTGATCAACTAACTTAAGAATATCTTTCCACCAGAATGAACCACAGGAGGCAGTACCTTGTGGAACAACACCATGGTAGTAAGAGTTCCAGATGAGATGCACCCAAGGCACATCAGCCTTGTTTAGGAACTTGTGTACATGTTTAAGCAAAAGAGCAACATTCTGGATTCCAAGATTCAAAATTCCCAAGCCTCCCTTATCCTTGGGCCTGCAGATAAGCTCCCAAGCAGCCAAAGATGGAGCAGGCTCCTGCTTATTCTTTCTCCATAAACATTGCCTTTGAATTCTTTGGAGCTGCTTCAAGATTCTAGGGTTGATAAGCAGGCTGCATAAAAAGAAAATGGGCAAAGATGACAAAGCAGAATTCAAGTATTGGAGCCTGCCCCCTTGAGCAAGGAAGAAGGAGCTAGCAGTCATTCTCCTTTCCATGCAATCAACTAATGGCATAAGATCCACCATTCTTGGCCTTGTAGTACCCACTAGAAGCCCAAGATATGTAAAGGGCATCTTTCCAACCTCACAGCCAAAGATAGAAGCAAGTCTGTTGGTCTCATCCTGGGGCACATTAATAGGGACCATTGAAGACTTGTGATAGTTAACCTCAAGCCCAGTAGACTGAGAGAATACAAGCATCTTCTTCAGAGCTAACAGCTGATTCTCTTCAGCAAGCACAATAATCAAGGTATCATCAGCATACTGAATAATAGGATAGTCCCTATCATGAAAAGGTATAGGCAGTTGTAGCTCACCCCTAGCATGCATCTCATTGACAACTGACTGCAACAGATCTGCAGCAAGGACAAAAAGCAAGGGGGATATGGGATCACCCTGCCTCACTCCTTTTTTGCACTTGAACTGCTTACCAGGTACACCATTGAGAAGCACAGAGGATGTTCCAGTGGTTAACAGCTCTTTGATCCAATTGATCCACTTTTGGTTAAAGCCTTTGTGCTTCATAATTTCAAATATGACAGAATGTTCAATGGAATCAAAGGCTTTCTCAAAATCCAACTTCAGAATCAAGATGGGCCTCTTTGATTGGTGGCACTGATGGAGGTATTCCAATGTCCAGCCAATACAGTCCTGTATAGTCCTGGATTTAATGAAACCATATTGATTTTTATGAATACAATCCATGATGAGCTCTTGGAACTTATTGGCAGCAATCTTTGAGAGAAACTTAACCCCCATTCCTGTCAAAGAGATAGGTCTATAATCCCCAACTCCCTCTGGAGCTAGCTTTTTAGGAATCAGAGTTATATAGGAGGAATTTAAATTAGCAAGTTGAGCCCTCTCTGCATAAAACTCATGAGCCAGAGCATGAAAATCCTTGGAAATAATAGGCCAACATTTCTTGAAAAACACCCCATTAAACCCATCAGGGCCTGGAGCCTTGTCAATAGGCATATGCTTAACAACATCATCAATTTCTTCAGTACTAAATGGCCTTGTCAGAGCATCTAGACCAGCCACTGGCTTGAGCAGGGTTTTAAGATCAAACCCCATGTTGATCCCCCTATAAGTACCCATTCTTCCCTTGAAAGCAGACCAAATAATCCCTTCCATCTGACTGTGCTCAGAAATGATTGACCCATCCTGCAACTGCAAGCTAGCAATGGAATTTCTTCTAAACCTCTCAGTTGCCATTGCATGAAAGAACTTGGGGTTTTCCTCTCCCACTTTAATGTACCTAATGGTGCATCTTTTCTTCCAGTATAAGAATTGCAAATGCAACAGGTGTTCCACATGCAGTTTAACAACTTTCCTGAAGTTAAATTCCTGTCTGAAAAGTGGCCGCAATTCCTCCAGGTTATCCAGAATAATAACCACTTTGTTGCATTTCTCAATAAGAATTTTGAGCTTTGAAATCCCAAGCCTCCATTTCTTAAGATCTTGCCGAAGAGTTTTCAACTTATCAGCAATGATAGCAGTGATATGAGTTTTCCTAGAGGCCTTCTCCCGGGACTGTTTAACACAATCATAGAACCCCTCCATCTGAACCCAATAATTTTCAAACCAAAAAATGTTGGATTTGGGAATGTTGGTTTTAATGACAACCACACAAGGGACATGATCAGATGTAGTTCTAGCCAATGGGAGCACTTCAGAAAATGGATAAGAAGAAATCCAGTTGGTTGAAGTGAAGAACCAATCGAGTTGTTCTAAAAGAGGAGCATCCTGCATATTAGACCAAGTAAAAGACCTCCCCTTCAGAGGAAGCTCAAGCAGCCCTAGATGGCCAATGATCTCATTGAAGATAAAAATGGCATTCATGTCACCTCCTGGCAGATTTCTATTTTCCATAGATCTGATGAAATTGAAGTCTCCCAACAGTAACCAATTGTCTTCCAGAGGAATATTCAGATGATAGAGCCAATTAACAAAATTATCCCTGGGTTCTCCTTGACAAGGACCATAAACAGACACTAGTGTCCACTGCTCATTATTGTGCCTGGAAGTAAAATTGACAACCACTGCAAAAGATTTAATTTCCACCAGCATACCAAACAAGACTGAAGAATTCCAGACTACAAGAATTCCCCCAGATGCTCCCTTAGCCGGTGCAAAGACAAAAGTGTCAAATTGTTTAGGACAAAAAGCCCTAATATCTCTGATATCAAAGGAACTGCATTTGGTTTCTTGAAAACAAGCCACCACACACTGGCTTTCCTCAATTTTTTGTTTAACAGCACGCTGTCTAGCAGGTGAATTAATACCTCTCATGTTCCAACACAAAACACTCCAGCTTCTAAATGAGTTTTGATTCATCATAAACCACATAAGAGTAACAGCAGCAGAGCACTACATAGTAGAGCATCAAATAACCAGTGAGTAACCACCACATGGGTCCCAGAGTAAAATTATTACAGTCCAAATTAAACTCAGAAAGTTCAACATCTGAAAATTGAGCTACAGAGAGCCCAAAACAAAATGAAATAGCCAATTTAGGGGCTTGCCAAACCCAGCAGCCATCAGAAGATTTAATCATCAGAGGAGGTTGAACTGTCTTCAGATGGATTGGCCATAAGCCGCTCCACAGTCAACTTCTCCGGTGCAATTCCCAAGTCCTCGCCAATATGTTGTAATGTCTTAACGGGTGTGGGCGGCGGCACCTCGCCAAGTTTTGCATCACCAGTAGCCTTGTGGGCATCATCACCCAGATCTTCAGCTTCCTCCGAGGACACAACAACAAATGGCTTGCACCTTGGCTTCTTCTTCTTAGGCTGAGATTGCAGTTCCTGAAACACTGGTTTGTAACCATCATGCCTGACAGATCCCCTGGTGCATCGCCTGACCGAAGTTACCACCAGAGGTGTGGGCGCCAGGGTCTTACGGCGTCGAGCCTTCTTTTTGTCACATTGTGCAGAGAAGGAAATAACTTCATCAGGTGGGGCCTGAACCACAGGAGCAGAAGAAGCAGAGTCTGGCACTATCCCAGTTTTAGTGAAATCGTCAACTGGAAATAAACTTCTTGCCACAGGCCTTGATTTAGCCGGATTGTCAATGTCGGCCTGAACCCACTGCAGCTTGGAGACCACCTGGACATCATCAAACGCCAAGGCCCAGTTCCTCTTGGAGAGCACAATGGGCTCCAAAACAACAGAGGGCATGGGCATGGGCTTAGCTTGCATAGGACAGATTTGCAGAAGAGATTCAAAGGTTCTCCTCCAAGCAAGTTCTGGAGGCAGAACAGGACCATAAACAACCTTCACTGCACCAACAAAGATGCGATCAAACTGAATGAGAGGAGGCTGGTAAGGTACAATGGCCCAGTCATTGGCATTAAACTGCTGGGGAACCTCTTCATCAAGTACAGGAGCATTCATTTGCACTTATGAGTCTGAGAAGACTGGTTGATCAATCACCATAGATTCTTGGTCTTGCACCGGCTGCTGCTCATCAACCTGCGGATCAACCTGTTGCTCTGCTTCATCTCCCCAGTGTGTGTGTCCCCAGTTCTCATGATCCACATGATCAGGCATTGGCGGCAGAATTGGGGGAAGATCATTCCAACCAATCGTAGGATACGGTGGCAGTACAAAATTATGCACATCCGGCACAAATTGCCCAGGTAGTGGGTGAGGGTTACCATCCAATGGCATAGGGTCCTCGTCGGCTGGCATCTGATCAGCGAAGTTAGCACCCAGAATGTAACACGGGACCGTCCAGGAGACCTTAGCGCCCCCATAGGCGGCATAATCAGTGAAAACCACATCACGAGGGACCAAGATATCTTCTGGGAATGAAGCAAAGACAATGGTGCGCACAAGGTAAAGATCATCACTAACCCAATGCTGAAATTTCCCAAAAGTATTGATGGCAGCCCTGATATTCTCAGTAGTTTGCAAATCCAATGGTATCCCAAGAAACATCAAGCACCCATCACGAAATCCATGAGTGCCCCGAAAGCCTACACCCTCATTGTGCTTGAAAAACCGAACAAATATGTCATTGCCAAGCGGTTGAGGGGGCAACTGAAGCAAAGGAAAACATACCCCAGCATTCCTAAGCTCAAATAATCCAACTCCACAGACCCAGGGCTGAGCAGATCGAACCTGAACTCCCATATTCTCCAGAAAATCAACAACATCTTCCCTTGCAGGGCTTACTTGATCAAGAGGCGGCAATGGCATCACTTCCACCACCATGAACTCCTCGTGGCGGCGAACGATAGGAGAGGGAGGCATGACAAACGTCCGAGGCAGCCGATTAGCACCACCGTCAACAATATGATGGCTAGCCGTAACATAGCGATGCGGGTCAAGGGCGAAGACCGCCATAGGTGGCTCACCGGAGGACGCCGGAGAAGGCGATGGAGGAGGTGGCGTAGCCGGAGGGGAGCCTGATGGGGTTTTTGGTGGTGAGGAGCAATGAATAGATGTGATGGCTCTGACAGAGGAGCACGAAGGGTCTCTGGCTTCAGGAAAAAACGGGGAGGCGGCAACCTCGAGACAGGTATTGGGAACCAGAGAAGGCGGAGCGTATTTTGGCTTCCAAAACAGCCCCTGCTCCAAAGCAATCTTCTCACAATCCCTTAGATTATGGCCCATGCGAGAGCAAGCCAAACAAACAAGAGATGAATGGCAAAAAAAATTAAAATGACCGGCCAGAGAGCATTTTTGACAAGTAAGGATTTTATCAACCATATTATCAATCATGTCATTAAAAGCATTGTTTGCATCCTGTGAAGAGGGAATATCCTCCAACGGCCCGCCCGTATTGATAGAAAGGCCCATCACAGGGGGAGAAACAGAAGGTACCGGAGTCAACTATTCATTGGGTGAACAAGGCCCAGTGGGCTCAGTGAAAGCAGGCCCATCATGGGAAATTGAATCCGACGTCCCGCCCAACAACTGCGCCGAAGATGACGGCACCAAGAGAGGCTGATCGCGCAAATCACGGCGGCGGCGCACCACCGGAGAGCCCACCGTGCCAAACACAATCGGCGGCGAAGCAACAGTCCATTGAAGCTCAGGTGGTGAAGGAGCATGAATAATAACACGCTCATTATCCGGAATCTCATAACCAGCAGTTTCAGTGGTGGCAATGCAATCAGCCGAAGCAGGGTATCTATATCCCTTGCAAACATTATAATTCTGAAATGTTGCAAACGAGATCTTTTTACGAGCAGAAGCGGCAGACTTGAAGGAGGATTTGGCTGGAGGAATATGCATAGCTAAAAGCCCTAAAGCAGCTCTGTGTTTGGAGGGACTAACAAGAATCCATTCAGCATCACATTCCTTCTTCCAAATTTTGAATTCACGAACCCAATTAGGCCCTCCATTACCCCATAAATGAAAATAACATTTGAACTGAGGGCAAGAAAAGGATCGCAGATCCACAATGTAAAATCCAGCATCCTTGCTAGATACGTTAAAACTGAATACCTTATCACCAATAGGAGCAACCATGAACTCAATAGCAGAACCTCCAAGAGCTGATTCGAGCGCAGCCACCACCGAATCTTCATTGAGTCTAAAATCATGCCTGCTAAAAGATACCACCAATGTAAAAGATCCCATATTCTCCATAGGATGAACCATGAGTCCAGATGCATTGAAGATCTCATCAGCAAAAACTCTACCCTTGTAGAAATCCAAGCCAAGGGTAGATCCAGAAGAAGAACCCATCTCAATGAGTATAGAGATGTAGATCAAGAGACGCCAGAGAGATTGATCGGATCAGAAAACCAAATTAGTAGCTATGGGTGGAGATCGCCGGTGAGATGGGGTTTAGGGGTGGGTGGGTGGGAGCGCCATATTTCCAGTGGGAGCACACCTACTAGTAGATAATTGTGGTTTAGTAAGAATATTGGTGTTAAGGTTTGTGATTCCCGAAGCATGCACGTATGATCTGTCGTTATGCTAAGAAGTTGGAGCATGATTTATTATTGATTGTCTACCTTATGAGTGGCGGTCGGGGACGAGTGATGGTCTTTTCCTACCAATCTATCCTCCTAGGGGAATGCGTAGTAGTACTTTGCTTCGAGGGCTAATAAACTTTCGCAATAAGTATGTGAGTTCTTTATGACTAATGTGAGTCCATGGATTATACGCACTCTCACCTTTCCGCAATTTGCTAGCCTCTTCGATACCGTGCATTGCCCTTTCTCACCTTGAGAGTTGGTGCAAACTTCGCCGGTGCATCCAAACCCCGTGATATGATACGCTCTATCACACATAAGCCTCATAATATCTTCCTCAAAACAACCACCATACCTACCTATTATGGCATTTCCATAGCCATTCCGAGATATATTGCCATGCAACTTCCACCATTTCGTTTATATGACACACATCACTATTGTCATATTTCTTTGCATGATCATATAGCTGACATAGTATTTGTGGCTCAGCCATCATTCATCATTATCATACATGTTACGCTAGCATCATTGCACATCCTGGTACACTGCCAGAGGCATTCATATAGAGTCATATGTTTCAGTTTTATCGAGTTGTAAGTAAATAAAAGTGTGATGATCATCATTATTAGAGCATTGTCCCAATGAGGAAATAAAAAAAAGGCCAAAAAGAGCCCAACAAAAAAAAGAAAAAAAAGAGGCCAAAAGGAGCCCAACAAAAAAAATGAGAGAAAAGGAGAGAAGGGGCAATGTTACTATCCTTTTCCACACTTGTGCTTCAAAGTAGCACCATGTTTTTCATATAGAGAGTCTCCTATGTTCTCACTTTTATATAACTAGTGGGAAATTTTCATTATAGAACTTGGCTTGTATATTCCGATGATGGGCTTCCTCAAATCCCTGAGGTCTTCATGAGCAAGTAAGCTAGATGCACACCCACTTAGTTCTTATTTTGAGCTTCCATACACTTATAGCTCTTAGTGCATCCGTTGCATGGCAATCCCTACTCCTCGCATTGACATCAATTGATGGGCATATCCATAGCCCATTGATAAGCCTCGTCGATGTGAGACTATCTTCCTTTTTTGACTTCCCCTTATTAATCTCTATCATTATTCTATTCCACCCATAGTGCTATATCCATGGCTTGCGCTCATGTATTGCGTGGGGGTTGAAAAAGATGAAGCGCGTTAAAAAGTATGAACCAATTGCTCGGCTTGTCATAGGGGTAGTGCATGATAAATACTTTATGTTAAGAAGATGGAGCATGACAGGATTATATGACTTTGTAGGGATAACTTTCTTTAGCATTTTTATTTTGAAAGACATGATTGATTGTTGGTATGCCTGAGTATTGATGTCTTTATATCAAATTATAGACTATTGCTTTGAATCACTCGTGTCTTAATATTCATGCCATGATTAGATTATATGATCAAGATTATGCTAGGTAGCATTCCACATCAAAATTATCTTTTTATCATTTACCTACTCGAGGACGAGCAGGAATTAAGCTTGGGGATGCTGATACGTCTCCATCGTATCTATAATTTTTTATTGTTTCATGCCAATATTGTACAACTTTCACATACTTTTGGCAACAATTTATATTATTTTTGGGACTAACATATTGATCCAGTGCCCAGTGCCAGTTCCTGTTTGTTGCATGTTTTTTGTTTCGCAGAAAATCCATATCAAACAAAGTCCAAACGGGATAAAAATTTACGGCGATTTATTTTGGAATATATGTGATTTTTGGAAAAAAAGAATCAACGCGAGACGATGCCCGAGGGGCCCACAAGCTCAAGGGGCGCGCCCCCTACCCTGGGCGCGCCTGACAGGCTTGTGGCGCCCCTGTAAGGTGGTTGGGGCCCTTCTTTCACCGCAAGAAAGATAATTTCTGGATAAAAATCCCCTCAAAATTTCAGCCTAATCGGAGTTACGGATCTCCAGGAATATAAAAAACGGTGAAGGGCAGAAAACAGGAACGCGAAACAGAAGAGAAACAGAGAGAGAGATCCAATCTCGGAGGGGCTCCTGCCCTCTGGGAGCCATGGCAGCCATGGACCAGAGGGGAAACTCTCCTCCCATCTAGGGGGGGGGCAAGCAAGAAGAAGAAGGAGGGGGCTCTCTCCCCCTCTCTTCCGGTGGCGCCGGAGCGCCGCTGGGGGAACCATCGTGACGGCGATCTACACCAACAACTTCACCGCCGTCATCACCAACTCTCTCCCCCTCTATGCAGCGGTGTAACGCCTCTTCTCCCCACTGTAATCTCTACTTAAACATGTCACTTCATGCTATATATTATTACCCAATGATGTATGGCCATCCTATAATGTTTGAGTAGATTTCTTTTGTCCTACAGGTTAATTGTGGTATGGTGTGATTGATATGAGTTCTATGTTATTATGGTGTTGTCCTATGGTGCCCTTCGTGTCACGCAAGTGTGTGGGATTACCGTTGTAGGGTTTGCAATACGTTCATAAGTCGCTTATAGTGAGTGGCTAGAGTGACAGAAGCTTACACCCGAGTAAGGGGGTTGTTGCGTATGGGAGTAAAGGGGACTTGTTACTTAATGCTATGGTTGTGTTTTACCTTAATGATCTTTAGTAGTTGCGGATGCTTGCTAGAGTTCCAATCATAAGTGCATATGATCCAAGTACGGAAAGTATGTTAGCGTATGCCTCTCCCTCATTGCATATAATAATTATCACACATGTCATATTCAATTGCCTATGGACAATCTTTCTCTTTGTGTTACAAAAAGCTCTCTACTAAACAACTAACTTTTATTATCTTGCAAATTACTCCTAGTTTTATTCCCGCTAAGTACTTCTAGTTTTATTCTTGCAAACTTATCCTTACACATACAAAGTAGTTTTATTCTTGTTCTAGGTAAAGCGAACTTTAAGTGTGCGTAGAGTTGTATCGGTGGTCCATAGAACTTGAAGGGAATACTAATTCTACCTTTAGCTCCTCATTGGGTTCGACACTCTTACTTATCGAGAAAGGCTACAATTGATCCCCTATACTTGTGGGTTATCACGTACACACATGAATCCCTCCCACCGGCTCGAAGTGAGGGGGACTACGCGTCGTGAACCTCCGTCTGGGGCGTTTCCGGTTTGCGAAGCATGTGCCACATCAAAGCAGTGCATTGGGTATTCAAACATCACACAACACCTCTTTTTGGTCCACACACATATATTCATGCGCATGCGGTGGTTGATCAACCTAGGATACTCACTCGCGTGCTTATCGGTGACGCTTCCATCCGTGGGCCTGCGAGGTCCATCACTTTGACCTGCGAGAGAGGTTAATTTGGCCAAGGAGGATTATTCTTTTTGGTTTGTGTTACGTTGTGTATATAGTACGCGTCGAAGAGGGGGGAGGGGACCAGCATATATAGTACGTGTCATGAACCTCGATCCGTGTGGGGACTTTACGGTTTCCAAGGCACTGCCACATCAAAGTTGTGCATTATTGGGTATTCAAACATCAAACACCACCTCCATATACATAAGTTTGGCCCACATGCAAGCGGTGGTTGTCCTCTGGCACTCACTCACCCAGTTTATCGGCGATGCTTCCATCTGTGGGTCGGTTTGGTCCATTACTTTGACCGACAACGAGAGAGGTTAATTCAACCTACGAGGGGATTAATTTTTGGTTTGTATTAGTAGGTCATGCTGAGATTACATATATATAGTATAGTTTTGAGCGCATGTGTGCGCGCATGAATTAATCCCTCCCACTGGATCGAAGTGGGAGGGAGGGGCCAACACACGACGCGTCATGAACCTCCGTGTTGGGACTTTATGGTTTCCGAGGTAGGCGCCACATCAATGTTCTACATTGGGTATTCAAACATCGATCACACAAAACCTCCGTACATATGTTTGGGACACATGCAGGCGGTGGTTGTCTTCGGACAATCTCCCTCGCGTGGTTATCGGCGGCAAGCCCATTCCCGGGCCCGTGTGGTCGCCCATCACTTCGACCGGCAATGAGAGAGGTTAATTACCAAGGTGGATTTCTTATTGGTTTGTTTTACGATATAAGCAGGTCATGGTGAGATTCCAGACCAAAGTTTGATCGCACGCGTACACATGCATGAATCCCCTCTCATCGGCTCAAAGTGGTGGGGGCCGGCATATACATATATATATATATATATATATATATATAGACACACACACACACACTACACGTCGTGAACCCAGCTCGCTCCGTGTGGGGACTTTCCGGTTCCAAATTAGCATGCATGGTGCCACATCAAAGTTGTGCATTGGGTATTCAAGCACCAGCCAACACTTCCATACATATGTTTGGGCCACATGTATGTGGTGGTTGTCTTCGGACACTGCCTCGCGTGGTTATCGGCGGCAAGCCCATTCGTGGGACCGCATGGACGTCCATCACATCGACCGTCAACAAGAGAGGTTACCAAGGTGGATTCTTCTTGGTTCGTGTTACGGTACGTAGGTCATGGTGAGATTCCAGACCAAGTTTGAGCGCACACGTACGCATGAATCCCTCTCACCGACTTGAAGGGGGGAGGGCGACATACTACACGTCGTGAACCCTCGCTTCGTGTGGGGACTTTCCGGTTCCAAAGCACACGGTGCCACATCAAAGTTGTGCATTGGGTATTCAAACACCACACAACACTTCCATATACATATGTTTGGGCCACATGTAGGCGGTGGTTGTATTAGGGCACTCCCTCGCGTGGTTATCGACGGCAAGCCCATCCGTGGGGCCGCGTGGACGTCCATCACTTCAACCGACAACGAGAGAGGTTACCAAGGTGGATTCTTCTTGGTCCGTGTTACACTAGGTCTCGGTGAGATGCCCTCCCACCGACTCGAAGTGTGTGTGTGTGTGTGTGTGCGTGTGCGTGTGTGTGTGTGTGTGTGTGTGTGTGTGTGTGTGTGTGTGTGTGTGTGTGTGTGTTCATAGCTAGATAGGATTCCCCTCCCACCGACACGAAGTGGGGGGGCGAGCAATACTGTAAGCTTTGTGAGACAGGTGCCACATCAAAGTTCTGGATTGGGTATTTGAACATCAGACCACCCTTTTCATGCATATATTTGGTCCACATGCAGGTGTGTCTGTGTTCTGACCTTTTCCCGTGTTTTTTTGCCAAATTTATAAATAGCAGACGAGTCGGATGAAACAACTGTCTGCGATTGTATACGTAGCAGACACGGTTCCCCCGGACTACCCGTGTGCCACGCCCGTGCCCCTGTCACATCAGCATGGTCGATTGGGCTCCACGAGGCTTCCCTCGCAATCTAAAAAATATCTACCCGCCTGGAGGGTTTTTCTATTTGATAGCACACGATTATCATGTTTGGGCCGTGTGCGATGTTTGTTGCTCCCGCTCCGCTTCAATCCCTTCATCCAAATTTTCAGCAGCACCGGAATTTTACTCCCGCCTGGATCCCTCGCAATCTCAAAAATATCTACCTTTACTCCCGCCTGCATCCCTCGCAATCTCAAAAATATCTCTACCCGCCTGGAGGGTTTTTCTGTCTAATAGCACACGATTATCATGTTTGGGCCGTGTGCGATGTTTGTTGCTCCCGCTCTGCTTAAAAATATCTACCCGCCTGGAGGGTTTTTCTGTTTGATAGCACACAATTATCATGTTTGGGCCGTGTGCGATGTTGTTGCTCCCGCTCCTCTTCAATCCCTTCAACCAAATTTTCAGTAGCCCTGGCATTTTACTCCCGCCTAGGAAAATTTTTAGTAGCCACGGCATTTCCTCAAATACTACCTTGACTCCCTCCACACACACACACCCCAAAACCTCTGCTCACACGCACACCACCCCTCCCTCGCTCGGAACCATAGCTAGGTCGCCGCCGCCGCCGCGCCGCCTCCATCGTCAACCTCTGCATGTCTGCCCATGCAGGTTACCCACCAATCTCCATACCCTCGCCGCCCTGAGTTTCTTAGATGACGCCTGCGAAATGCCCCCTTTCCCACACATACCCATCCCCATCTCCCACTCCAGAGCATTGCAACCTAATCCCGGCTACGCTTCCCGGGGAGCTCGAGGAGCGAATGGCCCAAAAGAGGTTTAACGCGGCCTCTTCGACCGACCTCGGCGAGGTGTCCGCCGAGGCAGCCGAGGAAGATGACGATGATGACTGGCCGCAGGCTATCAATCAGCGGGCTAGAGTATGCTGGTATGTCGCGGATGTCGGCTATGACATCGAGGTCCTCAACAGTGATGGCTTAATGCGGGCTATGTCACAGGTTAAGTGGCCCACCCCCAACCCCTCTGGTTCAACCGCCGTCGATCTCATCGATGGCCCCGCCGTTGATCTCCTCTGGCTCGCTGTCAAGAATTTGCCATCCTTCATCGCCATCGCGCCCCTTTTGTCATTTCTAAAGGACACGTTCTGCGACACTGGCTTGGGATCCTCAGCTGTGAAGTCAGACCTCATCGACAGCGACCACGCGAAGGGCACCCTCTCCGGCTCTTCCAAGGGGAAAGAGCCCATCTGCAACACTAGGGAGGGCACCCTACAGCCGTGCTCTTCCCAGGGGAAGGAGCCCATCTGCGACAACATGGAGCGCACCCAAAGTTCGTGCTCTTCCAATGGGAAGGAGGCCATCTGTGACAAGTGAGGAAACCCATGATTTGTTTTGCCATGCCTCTTCAAAGGGGGAAACCCATGATTCGTTTTGTCGAGCCCCTTTTGTAGTGAGAATATGTCCTGTTTTAATTGCTATATTTGGTTGTTTGCAGTATGCCTTGTTTATTTCAGTTATTCACAATGTGATGCTCTTTATGTGCAACTATTTACTGTGTAGTACAATTTCATCAATATCAGTTCAACGACCATATATGTTTCCCATTAAGCCTGGTGTAGGTAATACGCCCCCTCTTTTTTCACATTGTGATGTTCAATTGTACAATTTGATGTTTAAGCACAAGCTACGTTCTATGCAATTTCAACAGCACCCCTATGATTGACTATATTTGCTTGCTGTTAAGCCTGTTGTAGCGAGCATATGCCTCTTTTAACGGTTTTTGGTTGTTCGGTTGTTTGTAGTTAGCATATGTCCAGTTTCAATTGCTATCTTTGGTTGTTCTTAGTATGCCTCGTTTATTTCAGTTATTCACAATGTGATGTCCTATATGTGCAAGTATGAACTATGCAGTTCAATTTCATCAATACCAGTTTCAACAATACCACTATGAATGACTATATTTGGTTGTTGTTAAGCATGTTGTAGTTAACACTAACACCCCTTTACATTTTTATTTTACAATAACTAGTGTGCTTATACCTGCACAATACCAGTTTGAATGACTATACTTGGTTGTTTTTAATTGTTAGGCCTGTTGCAGTTAACACACCTTTCCACTTCTTGTTTGCTTAACTAGAGTGCTTATACCTGCACACTGAAGCTATCATTTGGAGATTGTGTTGTCTACCATGGATATATTTGGTTGATGTTTAGCCTGCTGTGCTTAACATGCCTTTCGATGTACTTACACATGACAATATTGGGAACGACTGCTGTTTTCCATCGAGGTTAGTTTCATCCCATGGCTTATATATACTCCCTCCATCCCATAATATAAGATGTTAATTCATCCAATATATGAGTATATTGGATGTAATAAGATCTTATATAATGGACGGAGGGAGTGTTGTACTACATCATTGTGCAATTGTTGTTTAGCTTCTAATATGAACTTGGTGCTTGTAGGTACATATGTCGTTGGTAAAGATCCGCGCTTCGACCCTTTTTGCGTATGGAGCAATGAGATATTCATGAACCAGCATAAAGTGAGGAAACTGATAAAGATTGTTAGTAAAATGGGTCAAAAGATGGCGATTAAACTATTAGTTTACATTTTATCCAAGACAACAGTGAACTGCAGGATGGTAAGTAAGAACTCTATAGCCTTCTTTTTACTGCCCATAATGAGTTGTTAGATGACAATGTCTGAATCTTTTTCCTTTGCAGTGGTTCCCAAAGCAGTTTACTCAAGATTACCTCTCAAACTACATAATTGGTGGACATGCAAAGGTTAAAGTATTTCTACCAGACTACAATGACTATCTAGAAGTCCTCATGAAAACAGTGAAGGATGGGCGGTCGGCCATCACAAGGGGTTGGACTAGAGTCGTGCGTGCATTCGGCATGGAGGAGGGCACAATATGGGCATTCTGCTTCACCTTGTTCAGCAACCAGAATGTCTTTCGCCTCTTTCTTCACCATCATTAATACAAGTATACAACCCTTGTTCATTATTCTTTATTTGGTGCTTATGTAATTCTTTTTTTATGTAATTCTTGAACATATGTACCTGTGAATCGAATAATGCATTGGTTGTTGAACCTAATGGATATGAATAAAGTTATTGCCTACTTTGAAATTCAAATTCTGTACAATTTTGAATTGCAGCGGTTAAATTAGGGAGGGAATACGCTCTGCAGGTCATAACGCCGCACACGGTCTGTAACGTAGAACGTGTGTGATAAACCTCGTAATCCGACACGTTTCATAGAGAGAAAACGTGTGTGACCATGCACACAATTCCCATTTGCAAAGCGTGTGTGATGTCAGACAATATCACAAATGGTGCGACCAAATGAAATGTTTGTGATAGTCACCCTATCCTACACGCTTTACAATCATGAACTGTTTCTGATGTCGTACGCATCATAAACGTTGCACCACAGAATAGCGTGTGCGATAGTTATCTCGTCCGACACTCATACGACAGTCGGACGTAGCGTAAACCCATACGACACACGTACGATGCTTATCTCATCCAGCACACACGAGTAGCAAGGATGGAGCGTTTGGGATATTCGATATATCATAAATAGTTGTGTGACGACTATCGTTTGGGAAAGATGCGGGCATCGCATACGTTTAGTTCTGCGAAACATATGCTTGCCTGCTCCTTATCGCCGACGGTTTCTGGGTCATGTGGGAAGGACCCCCCCCCCTCCCATCGCACACACAGGCAAGGCGGCGGTTTGAAACTCTGTCACGGAAAGGGGGTAAAAACCGTTTGTATTGCACGTCGCTGCACCAGTGTTACATAGGGCCACAATGGGAAATGCTGTTGTTTACCGTCGAGGTTAGTTCCATCCCAATGTCTTATAGTATTTTACATCATTTGTGCAATTGCAGTTTAGCTTATAGCATTTACTTGCTTCTTGTAGGTACAGATGTCAGCGGCACTGATCCACGCTTCAACCCAGAGGAACACCTCGCCTCCGCCGCCGCCGACTTGGGGCGAGCTCTGGCCCAGATGAAGTACCCCACCAACTACCCCTCGGGATTTACCAAGTAGGAACTATCCAGTTCAATTTTACCAATACCTGTTGCAATGGCTATGTTTTGTACGGTTGATGTATTAAGCCTGTTGTAGTAAATATGCCTAACCATTCTTAGCTATTTTCCCTACCTTTTTATAGATAGCTGGGCCATTCTCTGCTCTAGCAGCACTTGCCTTGCGATGTTTAACTCTGTCAATTTCAATTTCATCAGTACCGATTTCAACGGCTATATTAGGTTGTCTGTACTTAACACATGCCTTGTTTATTTCAGTAATGTACACTGTCATGTTCAAGTATGAATTGTCCAGTTAAATTTCACCAATACCAGCTAGAAACTTACAATGCTTGACTTAGGTTGATGTCAAGCCTGTTGTAGCAAACAGTTCTATCCATTTTTTAATCTGTCCCTTTACTACCGTGCTACTCTTCGCAATGGAGATATCACTAGAGATGTTATTGTTTTATTACCATTTGCTATTTTTGGTGGATGTAGTTAACATGCCTTTCCATGTACTTATGCAGGGCCGCAATGGGCGATGCTGTTGTTTGCCGTCGAGGTTAGTTGCATGCCATGTCTTATAGTTTTTTACATCATTTGTGCAATTGAAGTTTAGCTTCTAACATTTACTGGTTGCTTATAGGTACATATATCAGCGGTACTGATCCACGCTTCGATCCCTTTTGCGTATGGGGCAATGAGATATTCATGAACAAGCGTCAAGTGAGGAAACTAAGAAAGATTGTTAGGCGGAAGAGACGGGTGATGGGAATTAAACTCTTTATTTACACTTTATCCAAGACAACAGTGAACTTTAGGATGGTAAGTAATCTACTGCCTTTTCCCCCTGCCCACAACAAGTTACTCTATTAGACATGAATTTTTGAAAGTTTTCTCTTTTCAGTGGTTTCCGAAGCAATTTACTCATGATTACCTTGCAAACTACAGGACCGGAGTGGAGGCAACTAAGGTTAAAGTATATAATTCATACTACCATGATAATGGTCTAGAAGTCTTCCTGAAGGCGGTGAAGGATGGGAGGGCGATCGTCACAAGGGGTTGGACAAAAGTTGTGCGCGCCTTTGGCATGGAGGAGGGCACATTATGGGCATTCCGCTTCCGCAACACTATCGGCAGCCAAAATGATTTACACTTCTCTCTTCACCTTTACCGCCTCTAAATATTGTGGTTCATCATAGTTAATCTGCTGCCTAATTCTGTAATTACTGAACACATTGTATTGAGATTTTGATTTATGGATTGGTTGTTGAACCATTGTGATGAGAATATGAAATATTTAAATTCCACAGTATTCAAAATTTGAAGTTTTCCAATTCGAATAATAAATTACAGGAAAAAATAAAATTAAACAGCATGGATTAAAACACCGTACACACGGTTAGAAAGAAAACAGCGTGTGCGATGGTAAAATAAAGAACACACGGTTCTTTCACAGAAAACATGTGTGATACTTAGCGGTCGAATGCACGGTTTATTCTCATACACGTGTGGGATTGCCATAAGTATCACACACGTTTCCGTACGATATGCGTGTGCGATTCTTGGTCATAACACAAACATTTCAAACATATATGCGTGTGTAATATCGGACAAAAAGAAGACAGTTCACATTTGGAGACCGTGTGTGATAGGTATACCTATCACACACACTTATGAAAATAGACACGTTGGCGATAGTAGAGAAACCGCACACATTTTATATTTTTGAACTGTGTGTGATAGTGTACGTATCGCAAACAGACCAGTAGAAATAAATGTTTGTGATATCCACCTTTTGCACACGTGGATATCTGCGATATCATTTCGGATGTCTCGCGGATCACAAACGTAGTGTCCGTGTCTAACGTGTGGGATAGTCTGCGACTTCGCATATGATTACTTTACAGAAATCGTGAGCAGCGGGCCGCCCTATCGCAGATGTTTTCTGGGTCATGTGGGAAGACCCCCCCTATAGCACACACAGGCAAGGCGACGGTTTAAAACTCTGTCGCGGAAAAGGGGTAAAAACTGTTTGTATAGCACGTAACGGTACCAGTGATGGATAGACTTGTGCATGATGTGGATACTCTGAAAATTAACATTTTGCCACATAATAAAGATAAAATATCTGAATCCTTGAAAGCTATCCAAGTCACCATTGATGAAAGTAGGGAAAAACGGAAAAGATGAGAGTTAGACATGAATTTCTAAAAAAGGCGTTCGCATTCGGTTTTCATGATGAAAGTAGTAATGATGAAGAAGTTAAAATGATTGGTGTGACACCTACTGAATCTTTATTTAGTAACATAAAACTTGATGATAAAGGGACTGGAGATGAGTCAATTTTAATTAGGAGGCGCCTGATGTGCCCACTACATTGGATTACAAGGACTTTAATTTTGATAGTTGTCCTTTAATTGAGTGTATTTCCTTGTTGCAATCCATGGTCAATTCACCTAATGCTTATGAACAAAATAAAGATTTTACTAAACACATCGTAGAAGCTCTGATGAAAGCTCATGAAGAGAAACTTGAACTAGAAGTCTCTATACCAAGAAAATTACATGATGAATGGGAACCAACAATTAAAGTTAAAATTAAATATTATGAATGTAATGCTTTGTGTGATCTAGGAGCTAGTGTTTCCACTATACCATAATCTTTATGTGATGTCCTAGATCTCACTAATATGGATGAATGTTCCCTAAACTTGCATTTAGCGGATTCTACAACTAAAAACCATTGGGTAGAATTAATGATGTTCTCATACTTGCTAATAGGAATTATGTACCCGTGGATTTTATTGTGCTTGACATTGAATGTAATCCGTCTTGTCCCATAATACTTGGTAGACCGTTTTTAAGAACCATAGGTGCAATAATTGATATGAAGGAAGGAAATATACGGTTCCAATTTCCATTAAAGAAAGGGATGGAACACTTCCCAAGAAATATAATTAAACCTCCTTATGAATCTATAATGAGAGCCACCTATGGTATTACTTTGAAGGATGATAACACTTGAAACTATGCATTATGCCTAGCTAGAGGCATTAAACAATAGCACTTGTTGGGAGGCAACCCAATAGTTATCTTTATTTCTTTTATTTTGTTGAGTCAACATGATTATTCCTACTGTAATGATTATGTTTGTATCTTTTCTTTTGAGTGTTGTGCCAACTAAAGCCTTTGGGATGATTTGGATGATAGTTAATTTGATTCTGTGCGGAAATAGAAACTTTTGCGCCTGGTATTTGATTTTACATTCCGTATTGGAATATGATAAAATTCTGAAATTTTTACACAGTAGTGGGTTACAAATTTTTGAAGTTTTCCTAAATTTTCATAAGTTTTGGAGTTACATATGTATGGATAATTTTTTTGTCATTACGTACTATTTTGTTTTAGACAGATTCTGTTTTTATTGCATAGTGTGCTTGTTTTGATGATTCTATAGATTGTATCCGGGGGTATAAGTGTAAGTGCATCAAGTGCCCCCTTAGTGTTTTTGGAGTGTTGAAGACAAATAAGTTAAGGGACTAATAAGTTTGTGAGTGTACAAAGGAGAAAATAGTCCCTGAAGACTTGGTTTAACCACGGAAGTCGACCCCTAAAACTGTATTTCTTCAAGTGAAGAATTTGGTGCGGCCTTTGAGAATTGATGTGAAGACTTGGAAGCTTGAAGACTTTGTTTTCATAGTTTCTTTTCTTCTTATTTGAGTCATAGGAAAAACTGTACTATCAAAGGGGGTCAAGGTGAAACATATTTCATACTTCAAAGCGATGCTCAAAACTACACAAACCTAAGCCGCTTCGAGTGAAGCCTTTGGAAACCTCCGGAACAGCTCACGAATTTGACAGTGACAGTGACGAAGTTTATCTGGTCTCTGACGAATTTGGTCAGGCTGAGGAGTTAGGATTTCGCCAGTGCGATCTGTAACACCCCAATAATCGTGCTACAGTAATTCCAACATAATGATGCCATGTCACCATGTTTGCTAAGCCAAATTGCCACTCGATAAAAATAAATGTCAAATTCAAATTCGAATTGCAAGTCAAATTATTATTTCTTCAAACTGTAAAACTAAATTGTTCACATTTTTATGTAAATTCCCCTTATCATTTGTCATGTTGAAACCAATATCATTTGACTCACCAATTAATCCCTAGTAAAATATAAAGTGGTCCAACAGCAGCAAAAATAACCATTTCAAAATAAAAAAATGTTTATGTATTTCCAATTGACTTGAAACTTGGTGGGCCTCTCCAAAATATTGTGCTTGATTTATGTGGCTAGTTTCATGTTGAACAAAATTCAATTGGTATTTATTTTAAATGCAAAACAGTGGAGAAAATACACAACAAAAAATAAAATAAAAATAAAAATGCCTAACCAGTACTGTGCTAGTGGGCTCTAGTGCAACTGTGTATTGGACCCAGCCAAATGAGGGGTTCATCCCCTTCCTCTCGAGATAGAGGCCATGGTGTGGCAGCCATCCCACGGCGCCATGGCCGGATGGCCACCAAGTCGCCTCCCTCGGCCTATAAAGGTGTCCACTGAAAAAGCCCCCATCTCGCTCAGTGCCCCCTCGATCCCCATCGTGCCCCCCTCCTCTCTGGCTCGATTCGAGCTCGTGAGCCCATGCGGTGACCGCTCTCTCACCATCGTTGTCGCGGCCACCGACCTCTCCGTCGTGCGGAAGCACGTCCAGGAGGTCCGCCGCGGACGTCTTCGTCCATCCCGAGCACAAAACCAAGCTGGGGCGGCCCGTACAGTCGCCATCGCCGTCGTCTTCATCGCGTACATCGCCGGCGTCCGTCGTTGATTCCCATCACCCCGGTCCACCTCCGGCCTCCCCGACCGCGCCATCGAGCTCACGGTGAGGTCCTCTACCAATTCCTCCTTGTCTCGTCCTCGATCCGTGCCTGTAGTCACCGTCCCCACAAGCTCCAGCCACCATGGCCGTAGCTTGGACCGTGGCCGCGTCCGAGCCATGCGCTCGCGTTTCTCCTACGCCCCGCGCCCATGCGCCTCGCGTGTGCCCGTGCGCGTGTGCCTGGTCGCCCCCGTGCCTCCTCCCGCACCCGTTGCCGCCGCCTGCTGATGCTTGCTGTTGCGCTGCTCCTGCTGCCGCTCTGCTACTGGCGCTGCTGCTAGTGCCGCTCTTGCTGCAGCCCAAGGCCGCTGGTGCTTCCCGTGTGTGCCTGTCGTTGCCGTCCACGCGCCGCAGTCGCCCAGCCCACAAGCGCCTCCGGTTGCTCCCGTGCGCTCCCGTGCCATGGCCATGGCTAGCCTGTGTTGTGTGCACGGCCGTGCGTGTGGCCGGCTTCTGCCACTGTACGTCGGGCTAGCCCAATTAGTTAGGGCTAATTGCTTTTTAGTTATTAGGGGTTAATTAGTAGTTAGTTTAGCCTAATGTGCAGATGACATGTGGGCTCCATTTGATTAGGTTAGTTTTTATTTATTTGGCTAGGTGTTGTCCATGACATGTGGGCCACAAGCCCTGTTGACTGGTCAACCTTTGACTGGGTCAACCCAGCCCATGACCCCACTTGTCAGCTACATTTGCCCCTGCTGTGTACACTTCAATGTGTGCGTATAACATTTTACTATTAATTTCGAATTAATATAACTTCAGAAAATTCCAGAATATTGTTAAAACTTTGAAAATTCATATAAAATAATCCGTAACTCGGATGAAAATGTTTTATATATGGAAGTTGATTAGAAAAATAAGACGAATCCGAATATGCCATCCATATACCTGCCACACCCCTCCAGCACTGCAAACATGGAACCTTCCCCTCCGGATCGTCTGTCCGATAATTGCCTAGAGCCGGGGAAATATTTCCGGATATTTTCCCGCTCCGTCTATAACACTTAGCAGTGCAGTAGGTCACCCCTAGCATAGCATACTGTCATGTCATGCAATGTGATGCATTTGTTTGCTTTGTATTTATTGTTTCTTCCCCCTCTTCTTCTCCGGTAGACCCCGAGACCGACGCTGACGCCACCGAGTACGACTACGCTGCAGACGTCCAGCCCCTTTCAGCAGAGCTTCCAGGCAAGCAAAACCCCCT
Organism: Elymus sibiricus; assembly: GCA_039707655.1. NCBI lineage: Eukaryota > Viridiplantae > Streptophyta > Magnoliopsida > Poales > Poaceae > Elymus > Elymus sibiricus. The sequence continues at coordinate 160,416,002 of CM077674.1, read as the reverse complement.
TGATCATTCCTATATCGCCCATTCTTTCTCTCCCGTGCTTGCATTAGATTTTGCTACTGTATTTGATAGCTCCTATTCTGATGCATAGCCTGATTTTGTAACCTGTTGTTGATACTTTACCTATTGTCCTATTTTCTTAGTATAGGCTGGTTAGTGATCCATCAGAGGCCCTACACCCTTGTCTGTGTTACCAGGCTTTACTATCGGAAGATTCGATCAATGTGATTGATGTACAGAGACCGATCACACCACCAGCACCCTCCCCCTTAGTTGTACGACTCTGCAGAGCTACTATCGAGTGCCGAGGGTGATACCTCCTACCTCACTCCTGATGATATCTCTGTAGCGTAGCTAGTCGGTTGTGGGTTACCGAGGGTGATTCCTCTTTCACCACCTCCGATGATGCCTCTGTCGTGCAGCCCCTCAAGTGTGAATCCATCGAGGGTGATTCCTCCAAGTTCACCTTGACGGTTACATCGAGTGGGAATCCATCGAGGGTGATTCCTCGGATTCCCCCCTTGATGTTACGGACACACTGTTACCTTTACACCGTTCCCATTTTTGTTACTGCGGGACTGAAGGGACAGGCGGTACCACCCCAGTAGAGGTGGACCTAAGTTCCCGACAGTCTCTGGATAAGTCGGGTTAACCAGGAGGGTACCCGCGAGATAGTTACGCGGCACGGCCGGGTAGGCAGAGACCGCCCTAGAGAGGGATGGGTCTGGCCCTTGTCATAAGTCCGCGAGACGGGGCGACAGGATCACTGATCATCACCGCGAGCTCCCAACACACTAATGGGTTTGGATATGTGATCTGAGTAGGCCTCTGGCCTTTTCGCACTAACCACCACGCGGGATAAGTTATGGGCACTCGACGTCGTACGATTCTCCCGAAAGCTCTGTCAGACGTCCAGTTCAGCATTGCGGCACGGCTGGGCCGGCGCCATCCAGGACAGAGGTGGTGCCTGGGTCCGCCCTGCGCGCAACGACCCGGAGCGCTTAGGACGATTGGCCCATGACCCCTTTGCGCTTTGGATGTAGACCGGCGGGGACCTCTCTACCGAGCCTAGGTAGGACTACGGTGTGTTGATCAGCCGAGGCCGGGCATGACCAGGAAAAGTGTGTTCGGCCGGAGTTAATCGAGCGTGTTGGGTAAGTTGGTGCACCCCTGCAGGGAAGTTATCTATTCGAATAGCCGTGTCCATGGTAACGGACGCTCGGAGTTGTATCCCGATCTACTACAACTAGAACTGGATACATGTGACACTAAACTGATATGATGGCTCCGGGATCGCTTCCTCGCGGGGTAGACGAGGAAGGATCTCTGGGCATTACAAATATATATTTGTTACTTCATGTTATTTTATTCTACTCTCTTCTGTTACTGCAAGACGCTGCAAGATGCTAGTCTTCGATAGGCTAGGCCTTCCCCTCTACTCTGGCATTCTCTAGTTTGGTCCACTGCTACAACCCCTTCCCTTTGATACTGATGCATACTTAGCATAGTTCTGATGTAAGTCTTGCGAGTACTTTGGATGAGTACTCACGGTTGCTTTGCTACCTTTTTCCCCTCTACCCGGTTGCTGCGATCAGATGACGAAACCTAGGAGCCAGCTGATCCCGCCGATGATTACTACTACACCGACGGAGCCTACTACTACGTGGAGACCGACGACCAGGAGTTGTTCGGAGGCTCCCAGGCAGGAGGCCTGCGCCTTTTCGATCTAGATGTCGTTGTTTTGCTTAGCCTTCTTAAGGCAAATTGGTCTAATTATGTCTGTACTCAGATATTGTTGCTTCCGCTGACTTATGTATTCGAGCCTTCGTGGCCTGGCTTGTAATATAAAGCTATATGACTTTAATTTGTGTCTAGAGTTGTGTTGTGATATCTTCCCGTGAGTCTCTAATCTTGATCATGCGCATTTGCGTGTATGATTAGTGCACGGTCGAGTTGGGGGCGTCACAAGTTGGTATCAGAGCCGACTGCCTGCAGGAAGCCCCTTTCCAACTCCTTGGCCGAAGTTGAGTCAAGTCTTTGAAAAACTATTTTACTAACATTGTTGTGTGGGTTACGGGCCCACATCGCCAATGGATGGGATTAGGATCTTTTATTCCTCTTCTTTACTCTGGGATTCTGATCTCTCTTCTATTCGGGTCAAAGACTTTACTAACTCTAACTCTAGGCTCTCGTAACTACTTCCTCCCGGAGAGCCCTTCATTCTAGATGACCGCTTGATTCATCAGAAGATTTTGGAGATACTCTTCGATGTTTTCCCGAGACCCTTGTGCCACCGCCTTTGCAATTCCCTACCACCGATAAATCCGAGTGGATAACTACACATCCTTGCCGTTCATATATTCATTCCCAGTTGCTCTTGTTATTACAAGATACCCCGAAACATTTGCCTATATTTCGAGAATCCATTGTGCCTATTGCCTTGCAGCTCCTTTTCCGCATGAATACACCAACGAATAATTCCTCACACTTATCGGGGATTCGTTCATCCCCAGTTGTTCATGTGCTTCACAAAATACTTTAAAATGCTATCCGATCTTACGAAATTCTCTGCAGCCTATTGCTCTTGAAATTCTTGCAGGCTTGCATTATGGTTAATTCCATATGTCTAGCAATATTCATTAAAATCCTTGTGATTGTCATTCTGATCCTATTGATTCAACATGTGTGCGAATACTCGCAATCATCAATTAATCCTAGAAATTATCCTTCTGGCTCAGAAGTCATTCCGGATATGAGCCGGTTCGTGACCAATCAAGTTTTTATCGGTTGTGCCTCTAATTCTATTCAACTTACTCATTTTTTATCAGAGCAGTTGCTTCTGATCTACCGATTTGGAAATCATAATTCCCTTGTATTTAAGCGTTGAATTATTCAGATGTTTCTATAATCCGATGCCTTTGCATTCTGTCTTCTTCTGGTTGAGTAGGAATACTCACATCAGATCCTTTGCGGACCGCCAAATCCATTTGGTGGATTATTATCCGACAGTGCCCTTCACATTCAAAATCTTGTGAGTTCTTCCCCTGATACATAATGCCTTTGGTAAATTGTATCCTCTGCTATTGTCAACCATGCTCTGCTATCGAGCTTGTGTTATTTACTCTTGAAGTTTGTGGTATGTGTTCCTAAGATGCCCCGATGGGTCGAACCTATGCCTTCCCTAATCTGTGTACACCCGGAAGTATGCGGGTTATACTTGGCGTTCTGTCAGATAAAATGTCAACACTACAACATCTTTGAAAACAAGAAGCGAATGGAAGGTTATGCATTGATGAAGTGGGAGTCGACCTTGAACTTTGTGTTCATGCCCATGGAAACGATGTAGACCGTCACGGAAGCTTCTTGTAAAATATTTAATCATTTGAATAATTCTTCCGGTATCATTAAATCTGATCCCTTGCAGTTATGGCTCCGACCATGCTGACCTTATTCGATATATCTGAAAGGAATCCATTCCAGTGCCTCGTCTATTTTTCGACAAGGTTAAAGTATCTGCTGTCCGCGGGTCAATGATCCAGTTCAGCTTCTATTATGTTCTACCTTCGAGTATCACCCCCTGGTATCTCGAGGATATCATGCCATTGCACTACATCTTATGAATTTTTGATGAAGTAATACCTTTCCCCATCTTAGTCATTCCACGGGTACTGGGTTGTTCGTCAACCGAGAACACCTATAAGTGAATCGAATCCGCACTGCAATTCAATACCCCTAGTAATTTGTTGCTGGGAAATTTAAACTCAATCTTGTCATTCCTAGACTACCGGCTACATCCTTATCATGCTACCTTTTGACCGTGCTACCTCGTCCTTCTTTGGTGCACGAATTCCTCAGACCGTGAGCAAGGCTTACGTCGAGTTTTCAACATCATTTTGTTGTCTTGAAAAGCAACTCCGATTCCGAGCTTGCATCTTATCTGTTGTTCCCATAACTTTCCACTTTGTCATTCCCTTGCTTGATGCCGTCGCTATTCGATTGCATCCTCTTGAAACCTCTCAACATAATGTGTCATGATCATCGTCAACATTATGGCTTCTTCCAAGTGTCAATCGAATTCATGATGAGAAATACCATCCTTGCCCCTCGATGAGTTGTGTTATCATCGACAACATCCTTGACTTCCTGCCAACACAAACTTGGTCATGTTTTGCTTATACCTTGTTTTCCTTGCTATTCTTGAAATTGCTCCTTGTGTATTCTTGTGATCTTCAGACCCAACCCTTACTTGAAACACCATATTATTACTACCCCGAAGCATGACTATGGTACTCCGAATATCAACAAGAACATCAGAAGCGCAATGCTAAATGTTTCTTGATCAATTATCCAAACACCATTGTATGGGTAACATCATGAATTTCCTCGCCCCTTTACCTAAATGATTTTGTACTTGCTGTCCTGTCATGTATATCATGCTCTACTTTATCCTTGGGAAGGACATGCTCATAATACTTGTGAGTAAACATATTTTCCTTTCCATTGGTTCGATTAATCCAATAACTACATTTTCCTTTCCATTGGTCTGTTTAACCTTTCAAATAAATTATGTGATCTAAGCAGTAACAATTTCCTGCTTACGTAAACACTCCGGTGTACAACCCCGTCAGACAAACCTCGTTACTATTGTTGTTAACATTTCGGTAACCACCGATGGACGAGAACTTTGCCTATTGGTCTGCCTCGCCTTGCGAACAGGAAAATGGTTCTCTTCGTCCCCCACTCTTGGTGCCGACGTTGTTGCCGACATAACTGATAAGCTATCCTCTGACATGCCTTACTATCGTGACCATGCAAGATGTCACTACCCTTCCTACTTTTAATCCACACTAACCACAATTCCACAGGATCAAAACCTGACTCTCCTGTACATCCCTGTTACCAAAGTTATTCCTTGTGCTTGGCTTCGTGGGTAATTCACGAGCCACCTTCCTAGAGATGATCTATTCTGGTATCAGATGCAATACTTATTTCCATTGCCCTGAACCCCATTCACACCCTGGGTTGGGCATTAAATTATATTGCCTATCCGTTTGAAACTTCTTTCACCTTATTACATTTCTCTCAATGTATTTCCTGAGTTCCAACCTGAGAGATGCTTATGTGTTCATTCATGGGGTAACCCCAGATGATTACCCCTTGTAGAATTTCATCGTTGTCGAGTTACCCCTTATCCTTTTCGTAAGTACGATGAAGATCCTAAAGGAAGAATGACAACTTCATCATGATGCACTGATGCAGGGCAATGAAGACGTCAATGCAGTGGACCGACCTCTTCGGGAAGAGCAACCAAGACCGAGAAGAATCGTTAGAACTTCGTAACCAATTCTTCCCCCTTAACTCTACCTCTTAAATCTCGGGACGAGATTTCTTTTAGTGGAGGAGATTTGTAACACCCCAATAATCGTGCTACAGTAATTCCAACCTAATGATGCCATGTCACCATGTTTGCTAAGCCAAATTGCCACTCGATAAAAATAAAAGTCAAATTCAAATTCGAATTGCAAGTCAAATTATTATTTCTTCAAACTGTAAAACTAAATTGTTCGCATTTTTATGTAAATTCCCCTTATCATTTGTCATGTTGAAACCAACATCATTTGACTCACCAATTAATCCCTAGTAAAATATAAAGTGGTCCAACAGCAGCAAAAATAACCATTTCAAAATAAAAAAAATGTTTATGTATTTCCAATTGACTTGAAACTTTGTGGGCCTCTCCAAAATATTGTGCTTGATTTATGTGACCAGTTTCATGTTGAACAAAATTCAATTGGTATTTATTTTAAATGCAAAACAGTGGAGAAAATACACAACAGAAAATAAAAAAATAAAAAGGCCTGACCAGTACTGTGCTAGTGGGCTCTAGTGCAACTGTGTATTGGACCCAGCCCAATGAGGGGTTCATGTACAGGAGACAGAGGCCATGGTGTGGCAGCCATCCCACGGCGCCATGGCCGGATGGCCACCACGTCACCTCCCTTGGCCTATAAAGGCGTCCCCTAAAACCCTAGCCCCCATCTCGCTCAGTGCCCCCTCGATCCCCATCGTCCCCCCTCCTCTCTGGCTCGATTCGAGCTCGTGAGCCCATGCGGTGACCATTGTCTCGCCGTCGTTGTCGCGGCCACCGACCTCTCTGTCGTGCGGGAGCACGTCCAGGAGGCCCACCGCGGACGTCTTCGTCCGTCCCGAGCACCAAACCAAGCTGGGGCGGCCCGTACAGTCGCCATCGCCGTTGATTCCCATCACCCCGGTCCACCTCCGGCCTCCCCGACCGCGCCATCGAGCTCGCGGTGAGCTCCTCTACCGATTCCCCCTTGTCTCGTCCTCGATCTGTGCCTGTAGCCACCGTCCCCACAAGCTCCAGCCACCATGGCCGTAGCTTGGACCGTGGTCGCGTCCGAGCCATGCGCTCGCGCTTCTCCTGCGCCCCGTGCCCATGCACCTCTCGTGTGCCCGCGCGCGCATGCCTGGTCGCCCCCGCGCCTCCTCCCGCACCCGTTGCCGCCGCCTGCTGATGCTTGCTGTTGCGCTGCTCCTGCTGCCGCTCTGCTACTGGCGCTGCTGCTAGTGCCGCTCCTGCTGCTGCCCAAGGCCGCTGGCGCTTCCCGTGCGCCCCCACCGTTGCCGCCCACGCGCCGCAGTCGCCCAGCCCACACGCGCCTCCGGTTGCTCCCGTGCGCTCCCGTGCCATGGCCATGGCTGGCCTATGTTGTGTGCACGGCCGTGCGTGTGGCCAGCTTCTGCCACTGTACGTGGGGCTAGCCCAATTGGTTAGGGCTAATTTCTTTTTAGTTATTAGGGGTTAATTAGTAGTTAGTTTAGCCTAATGTGCAGATGACATGTGGGCTCCATTTGGTTAGGTTAGTTTTTATTTATTTGGCTAGGTGTAGTCCATGACATGTGGGCCACAAGCCATGTTGACTGGTCAACCTTTGACTGGGTCAACCCAGCCCATGACCCCACTTGTCAGCTACATTTGCCCCTGCTGTGTACACTTCAGTGTGTGCGCATAGCATTTTACTATTAATTTCTAATTAATATAACTCCAGAAAAATGTTAAAACTTTGAAAATTCATAGAAAATAATCCGTAACTAGGATGAAAATGTTTTATATATGAAAGTTGATCAGAAAAATAAGACGAATCCGAATATGCCATCCAGATACCTGCCACACCCCTCCAGTACTACAAACATGGAATCTTCCCCTCCGGATCGTCTGTCCGATAATTGCCTAGAGCCGGGGAAATATTTCCGGATATTTTCCCGCTCCGTCTATAACACTTAGCAGTGCAGTAGTGTTGAGGAACGTTGCATGGAAAACAAAAAAATTTCTACGCACACGCAAGATCTATCCATGGAGATGCATAGCTACGAGAGGGGGAGTGTGTCTACGTACCCTCGTAGACCGTAAGCGGAAGCGTTAGAACAACGCGGTTGATGTCGTCGAACAACTTCACCATCCAACCGACCGAGTACCGAACGTACGGCACCTCCGCATTCAGCACACGTTCAGCTTGGTGACATCCTCGACTTCTTGATCCAGCAAGACAGCGAGGTAGTGGATGAGTTCTGGCAGCACGACGGCGTGGTGACGGTGATGGTAATGCTATCTCCGCAGGGCTTCGCCCAAGCACTGCGAAAATATGACCGAGGAACGGAACTGTGGAGGGGGGCGCCGCACACGGCTAAGACAATGTTGTGTCTTCTTTGGGGCGCCCCCTCCCCTCTATTTATATATGTGTAGGGGCTTGGAGTAGAAGGAATAGTGCCACGTGAACAGTAACCGTGAATAGTACACACGTGGACTTGGACTCCAAAGTCCAATCCTATTCCTACTAGGACTCTCCCTTTTTCCTTCCCTAGCTGCGTGGGCTTTTGAGGACTTGGTGCGCCTGGCCCAATAAGGCCAGGGCGCCTTCCCTTAGCCCAGGCCAGCCCTTGGGACGTGGTGGACCCACTTGTGGACTTCCGGACCCCTCCGGAATCCTCCGGAACCTTCTGGAAGCTTCCCGGTACAATACCGAAAAAAACTGCACCTTTTTCCGGAACCCAAAATATGACTTCCCATATATAAATCTTTACCTCTCGACCATTCCGAGACTCCTCGTGACGTCCGGGATCTCATCCGGGACTCCGAACAATATTCGGTTACCAATTCACATAACTCATATAACACTATATCGTCAACGAACGTTAAGCGTGCGGACCCTACGGGTTCGGGAATGATGTAGACATGACTGAGACGCCTCTCCGGTCAATAACCAATAGCGGAATCTGGATGCTCATATTGGTTCCTACATATTCCACGAAGATCTTATCGGTCGAACCGCAATGACAACATACGTAGTTCCCTTTGTCCGTCGGTATGTTACTTGCCCGAGATTCGATCGTCGGTATCTCTATACCTAGTTCAATCTCGTTACCGGCAAGTCTCTTTACTCGTTCCATAATACATCATCCCGTAACTAACTCCTTAGTCACTTTGCTTGCAAGCTTCTTATGATGTGCATTACCGAGAGGGCCCAGAGATACCTCTCCGAAACTCGGAGTGACAAATCCCAGTCTCGATCCATGCCAACTCAACGGACACCTTCGGAGATACCTGTAGAGCATCTTTATGATCACCCAGTTACGTTGTGACGTTTGATAGCACACAAGGTATTCCTCCGGTATCCGGGAGTTGCATGATCTCGTGGTCTGAGGAACATGTATTTGACATTCAAGAAAGCAGCAGCAATAAACAGAACGATCATATGCTAAGCTAACGGATGGGTCTTGTCCATCACATCATTCTCCTAATGATGTGATCCCGTTATCAAATGACAACTCATGTCTATGGTTAGGAAACCTTAACCATCTTTGATCAACGAGCTAGTCTAGTAGAGGCTCACTAGGGATACGGTATTTGTTTATGTATTCACACATGTATTTAAGTTTCCGGTCAATACAATTCTAGCATGAATAATAAAACTTTATCATGAACAAGGAAATATAAAATAATAACAACTTTATTATTGCCTCTAGGGCATATTTCCATCAGTCTCCCACTTGCACTAGAGTCAATAATCTAGATTACATAGTAATGAATCTAACACCCATGGAGTCTTGGTGTTGATCATGTTTTGCTCGTGGAAGAGGCTTAGTCAACGGGTCTGCCACATTCAGATCCGTGTGTACTTTGCAAATTTCTATGTCTCCATCCTTGACATATTCACGAATGGAGTTGAAGCGTTTCTTGATGTGTTTGGTCTTCTTGTGAAATCTGGGCTCCTTGGCTATGGCAATTGCTCCAGTGTTGTCACAAAAGATTGTCATTGGACCCGATGCACTAGGTATTACACCTAGATCGGATATGAACTCTTTCATCCAGACTCCTTCATGTGTTGCTTCCGAAGCAGCTATGTATTTCGCTTCACACGTAGATCCCGCCACGACGCTCTGCTTGGAACTGCACCAACTGACAGCTCCACCATTTAATATAAATACGTATCCGGTTTGTGACTTAGAGTCATCTGGATCAGTGTCGAAGCTTGCATCGACGTAACCCTTTACAACGAGCTCTTCGTCACCTCCATAAACGAGAAACATGTCCTTGGTCCTTTTCAGGTACTTCAGGATATTCTTGATGGTTGTCCAGTGATCCACTCCTGTATTACTCTGGTACCTCCCTGCCAAACTTATGGCAAGGCACACATCAGGTCTGGTACACAGCATGGCATACATAATAGAACCTATGGTTGAGGCATAGGGAATGACTTTCATTTTCTCTATATCTTCTACCGTGGTCGGGCATTGAGTCTGACTCAACTTCACACCTTGCAAGACAGGCAAGAACCCTTTCTTTGACTGATCCATTTTGAACTTCTTCAAAACTTTGTCAATGTATGTGCTTTGTGAAAGTCCTATCAAGCGTCTTGATCTATCCCTATAGATCTTGATGCCCAATATATAAGCAGCTTCACCGAGGTCTTTCATTGAAAAATTCTTATTCAAGTATCCATTTATGCCATCCAGAAATTCTATATCATTTCCAATCAACAATATGTCATCCACATATAATATTAGAAATGCTACAGAGCTCCCACTCACTTTCTTGTAAATACAGGCTTCACCGTAAGTCTGTACAAAACCATATGCTTTGATCACCTCATCAAAGCGTATATTCCAACTCCGAGATGCTTGCACCAGTCCATAGATGGATCGTTGGGGCTTGCACACTTTGTTAGCACCCTTAGGATTGACAAAACCTTCTGGTTGCATCATATACAACTCTTCTTTGAGAAAACCATTAAGGAATGCGGTTTTGACATCCATTTGCCAGATTTCATAATCATAAAATGCGGCAATTGCTAACATGATTCGGACAGACTTAAGCATCGCTACGGGTGAGAAAGTCTCATCGTAGTCAACCCCTTGAACTTGTCGAAAACCTTTCGCGACAAGTCGAGCTTTGTAGACAGTGATATTACCATCAGCATCCGTCTTCCTCTTAAAAATCCATTTATTCTCAATGGCTTGCCGATCATCGGGCAAGTCCACCAAAGTCCATACTTTGTTCTCATACATGGATCCTATCTCGGATTTCATGGCCTCAAGCCATTTGTCGGAATCCGGGCTTATCATAGCTTCTTCATAGTTCGTAGGTTCGCCGTTGTCTAACAACATAACTTCCAGAACAGGATTACCGTACCACTCTAGTGCGGAACGTACTCTGGTCGACCTACGAAGTTCAGTAGTAACTTGATCTGAAGTTTCATGATCTTTATCATTATCTTCCTCTCTTATTGGTGTAGGCATCACGGGAACGGTTTTCTCTGATGAGCTACTTTCCAATTCGAGAGAAGGTACAATTACCTCATCAAGTTCTACTTTCCTCCCACTCACTTCTTTCGAGAGAAACTCCTTCTCTAGAAAGGACCCATTCTTGGCAACAAAGACCTTGCCTTCGGATCTGTGGTAGAAGGTGTACCCAATTGTTTCTTTAGGGTATCCTATGAAGACGCACTTCTCCGCTTTGGGTTCGAGCTTCTCAGGTTGAAGCTTTTTCACATAAGAATCGCATCCCCAAACTTTAAGAAACGATAGCTTAGGTTTCTTGCCAAACCATAGTTCATATGGTGTCATCTCAACGGATTTAGACGGTGCCCTATTTAACGTGAATGCAGCTGTCTCTAATGCATAACCCCAAAACGATAGTGGCAAATCGGTAAGAGACATCATAGAACGCACCATATCCAATAAAGTACGGTTACGACGTTCGGACACACCATTACGCTGTGGTGTTCCAGGTGGCGTGAGTTGTGAAACAATTCCACATTTTCTTAAATGAAGGCCAAACTCGTAACTCAAATATTCGCCTCCGCGATCAGATCGTAGAAACTTTATTTTCTTGTTACGATGATTCTCTACTTCACTCTGAAATTCTTTGAACTTTTCAAATGTTTCAGACTTGTGTTTCATCAAGTAGATATACCCATATCTACTCAAATCATCTGTGAAGGTTAGAAAATAATGATACCCGCCGCGTGCTTCAACATTCATCGGACCGCATACATCGGTATGTATTATTTCCAACAAATCAGTAGCTCGCTCCATTGTTCTGGAGAACGGAGTTTTAGTCATCTTGCCCATGAGGCATGGTTCGCAAGTATCAAATGATTCATAATCAAGAGATTCCAAAAGTCCATCCGCATGGAGTTTCTTCATGCGCTTTACACCAATATGACCTAAACGGCAGTGCCACAAGTATGTTGCACTATCATTATCAACTTTGCATCTTTTGGCATCAATATTATGAATATGTGTATCACTACGATCGAGATTCAACAAGAATAGACCATTCACAAAAGGTGCGTGACCATAAAAGATGTTACTCATATAAATAGAACAACCATTATTCTCTGACTTAAATGAATAACCGTCTCGCAATAAACAAGATCCAGATATAATGTTCATGCTCAACGCTGGCACCAAATAACAATTATTTAGGTCTAAAACTAATCCCGAAGGTAGATGTAGAGGTAGCGTGCCGCCGGCGATCACATCAACCTTGGAACCATTCCCGACGCGCATCGTCACCTCGTCCTTAGCCAATCTTCGCTTATTCCGTAGCTCCTGTTTCGAGTTACAAATATGAGCAACCGAACCAGTATCAAATACCCAGGCGCTACTGCGAGCATTAGTGAGGAACACATCAATAACATGTATATCAAATATACCTTTGCTCACTTTGCCATCCTTCTTATCCGCCAAATACATGGGGCAGTTCCGCTTCCAGTGACCAGTCCCTTTGCAGTAGAAGCACTCTGTTTCAGGCCTGGGTCCAGCTTTGGGTTTCTTCGTGGGAGCGGCAACTTGCTTGCCATTCTTCTTGAAGTTCCCCTTCTTTCCCTTGCCCTTTTTCTTGAAACTAGTGGTCTTGTTAACCATCAACACTTGATGCTCCTTCTTGATTTCTACCTCCGCTGATTTCAGCATCGCGAAGAGCTCGGGAATTGTCTTCTCCATCCCTTGCATATTATAGTTCATCACGAAGCCTTTATAGCTTGGTGGCAGTGACTGAAGAACTCTGTCAATAACACTCTCAACCGGAAGATCAATTCCCAGCTGAGTCAAGTGGTTGTGGTACCCAGACATTCTGAGTATGTGTTCACTGACAGAACTGTTCTCCTCCATCTTACAGCTGAAGAACTTGTTGGAGACTTCATATCTCTCAACCCGGGCATTAGCTTGAAATATCAATTTCAGCTCTTGGAACATCTCATATGCTCCGTAGCGTTCAAAACGCTTTTGTAGTCCCGGTTCTAAGACGTAGAGCATGGCACACTGAACTATCGAGTAGTCATCAGATCGAGCCTGCCAGGCGTTCACAACGTCTGCAGCAGCTCCTGCAGCAGGTCTATCACCTAGCGGTGCATCAAGGACATAATTCTTTTGTGCAGCAATGAGGATAATCCTCAAGTTACGGACCCAGTCCGTGTAGTTGCTACCATCATCTTTCAACTTAGCTTTCTCTAGGAACGCATTAAAATTCAACGGAACAGTAGCACGGGCCTTTTATCTACAACATAGATATGCAAAAACTATCAAGACTAAGTTCATGATAAATTAAGTTCAATTAATCAAATTACTAATGAACTCCCACTTAAATTAACATCCCTCGAGTTAACTAAGTGATACATGATCCAAATCAACTAGCCCATGTCCGATCATCACGTGAGATGGGATAGTCATCAATGGTGAACATCTCCATGTTGATCATATCTACTATATGACTCATGATCGACCTTTCGTTCTCCAGTGTTCCGAGACCATGTCTGTACATTCTAGGCTCGTCAAGTTTAACCCAAGTATTCTTCTTGTGTAAAACTGGCTTACACCCGTTGTATGTGAACGTAGAATCTATCACACCCGATCATCACGAGGTGCTTCAAAACGACGAACTTTAGCAACGGTGCATACTCGGGGAGAACACATTTATCTTGAAATTTAGTGAAGGGATCATCTTATAATGCTACCGTCGTTCTAAGCAAAATAAGATGCATAAAGGATAAACATCACATGCAATCAAAATATGTGACATGATATGGCCATCATCTTGTGCTTTTGATTTCCATCTCCAAAGCATCGTCATGATCTCCATCGTCACCGGCTCGACACCTTGATCTCCATCGTTGCGTCGTGGTCGTCTCGCCAACTATTGCTTCTACAACTATTGCTAACGCATAGCGATAAAGTAAAGCAATTACATGGCGCTTGCATTTCATACAATAAAGAGACAACCATAAGGCTCCTGCCGGTTGCCGATAAATTACAAAACATGATCATCTCATACAACAACGTATATCACATCATGTCTTGACCATATCACATCACAACATACCCTGCAAAAACAAGTTAGACGACCTCTACTTTGTTGTTGCAAGTTTTACGTGGCTGCTACGGGCTTCTAGCAAGAACCGTTCTTACCTACGGCACAAAACCACAACGGTGATTTATCAAGTTTGCTATTTTAACCTTCAACAAGGACCGGCCGCAGTCAAATTCGATTCAACTAAAGTAGGAGAAACAGACACCCGCCAGCCACCTTTATGCAAAACAAGTTGCATGTCTGTCGGTGGAACCGGTCTCATGTACGTGGACATGTAAGGTTGGTCCGGGCCGCTTCATCTTACAATACCGCTGAATCAAAATAAGACGTTGGTGGTAAGCAGTATGACGATCACCGCCCACAACTCTTTGTGTTCTACTCGTGCATATCATCTACGCATAGACCTGGCTCATGATTCCACTGTTGGGGAACGTTGCATGGAAAACAAAAAAAAATCTACGCACACGCAAGATCTATCCATGGAGATGCATAGCTACGAGAGGGGGAGTGTGTCTACATACCCTCGTAGACCGTAAGCGGAAGCGTTAGAACAACGCGGTTGATGTCGTCGAACAACTTCACGATCCAACAGACCGAGTACCGAACGTACGGCACCTCCGCGTTCAGCACACGTTCAGCTCGGTGACGTCCTCGACTTCTTGATCCAGCAAGACGGCGAGGTAGTGGATGAGTTCCGGCAGCACGACGGCGTGGTGACGGTGATGGTAATGCTATCTCCGCAGGGCTTCGCCCAAGCACTGCGAAAATATGACCGAGGGACGGAACTGTGGAGGGGGGCGCCGCACACGGCTAAGACAATGTTGTGTCTTCTTTGGGGCGCCCCCTCCCCTCTATTTATATATGTGTAGGGGCTTGGAGTAGAAGGAATAGTGCCATGTGAACAGTAACCATGAATAGTACACACGTGGACTTGGACTCCAAAGTCCAATCCTATTCCTACTAGGACTCTCCCTTTTTCCTTCCCTAGCTGCGTGGGCTTTTGAGGACTTGGTGCGCCTGGCCCAATAAGGCCAGGCCGCCTCCCCTTAGCCCATGCCAGCCCTTGGGACGTGGTGGACCCACTTGTGGACTTCCGGAGCCCTCCGGAATCCTCCGGAACCTTCTGGAAGCTTCCCGGTACAATACCGAAAAAAACTGCACCTTTTTTCGGAACCCAAAATATGACTTCCCATATATAAATCTTTACCTGTCGACCATTCCGAGACTCCTCGTGATGTCCGGGATCTCATCCGGGACTCCGAACAATATTCGGTTACCAATTCACATAACTCATATAACACTATATCGTCAACGAACGTTAAGCGTGCGGACCCTACAGGTTCGGGAATGATGTAGACATGACTGAGACGCCTCTCCGGTCAATAACCAATAGTGGAACCTGGATGCTCATATTGGTTCCTACATATTCCACGAAGATCTTATCGGTCGAACCGCAATGACAACATACGTAATTCCCTTTGTCCGTCGGTATGTTACTTGCCCGAGATTCGATCGTCGGTATCTCCATACCTAGTTCAATCTCGTTACCGACAAGTCTCTTTACTCGTTCCATAATACATCATCCCATAACTAACTCCTTAGTCACTTTGCTTGCAAGCTTCTTATGATGTGCATTACCGAGAGGGCCCAGAGATACCTCTCCGAAACTCGGAGTGACAAATCCCAGTCTCGATCCATGCCAACTCAACGGACACCTTCGGAGATACCTGTAGAGCATCTTTATGATCACCCAGTTACGTTGTGACGTTTGATAGCACACAAGGTATTCCTCCGGTATCCGGGAGTTGCATGATCTCATGGTCTGAGGAACATGTATTTGACATTCAAAAAAGCAGTAGCAATAAACAGAACGATCATATGCTAAGCTAACGGATGGGTCTTGTCCATCACATCATTCTCCTAATGATGTGATCCCGTTATCAAATGACAACTCATGTCTATGGTTAGGAAACCTTAACCATCTTTGATCAACGAGCTAGTCTAGTAGAGGCTCACTAGGGATACGGTATTTGTTTATGTATTCACACATGTATTTAAGTTTCCGGTCAATACAATTCTAGCATGAATAATAAACCTTTATCATGAACAAGGAAATATAAAATAATAACAACTTTATTATTGCCTCTAGGGCATATTTCCATCAAGTAGGTCACCCCTAGCATAGCATACTGTCATGTCATGCAATGTGATGCATTTGTTTGCTTTGTATTTATTGTTTTTCCCCCTCTTCTTCTCCGGTAGACCCCGAGACCGACGCTGACGCCACCGAGTACGACTACGCTGTGGAAGTCCAGCCCCTTTCAGTAGAGCTTCCAGGCAAGCAAAACCCCCTTGATCATTCCTATATCGCCCATTCTTTCTCTCCCATGCTTGCAATAGATTTCGCTACTGTATTCGATAGCTCCTATTCTGATGCATAGCCTGATTTTGTAACCTGTTGTTGATACTTTACCTGTTGTCCTATTTGCTTAGTATAGGCTGGTTAGTGATCCATCAGAGGCCCTACACCCTTGTCCGTGTTGCCAGGCTTTACTACCGGAAGATTCGATCAATGTGATCGATGTACAGAGACCGATCACACCACCAGCACCCCCCCCCTTAGTTGTACGACTCTGCAGCTACTATCGAGTGCCGAGGGTGATACCTCCTACCTCACTCCTGATGATATCTCTATAACGTAGCTAGTCGGTTGTAGGTTACCAAGGGTGATTCGTCTTTCACCACCTTCGATGATGCCTCTGTCGTGCAGCCCCTCAAGTGTGAACCCATCGAGGGTGATTCCTCCAAGTTCACCTTGACGGTTACATCGAGTGGGAATCCATCGAGGGTGATTCCTCGGATTCCCCCTTGATATTACGGACACACTGTTACCTTTACACCGTTCCCGTTTTTGTTACTACGGGACTGAAGGGACAGGCGGTACCACCCCGGTAGAGGTGGACCTGAGTTCCCAACAGTCTCTGGATAAGTCGGGTTGACCAGGAGGGTACCCGCAAGATAGTTACGCGGCACGGCCGGGCAGGCAGAGACCGCCCTAGAGAGGGATGGGCCTGGCCCTTGTCGTAAGTCCGTGAGACGGGGCGACGGGATCACTGATCGTCACCGCGAGCTCCCAACACACTAATGGGTTTGGATATGTGATCTGAGTAGGCCTCTGGCCTTTTTGCACTAACCACCACGCGGGATAAGTTATGGGCACTCGGCGTCATACGATTCTCCCGAAAGCTCTGTCAGACGTCCAGTTCAGCATTGCGGCACGGCTGGGCCGGCGCCATCCAGGACAGAGGTGGTGCCTGGGTCCGCCCTGCGCGCAACGACCCGGAGCGCTTAGGACGATTGGCCCATGACCCCTTTGCGCTTAGGATGTAGACCGGCGGGGACCTCTCTACGGAGCCTAGGTAGGACTACGGCGTGTCGATCAGCCGAGGCCGGGCATGACCAGGAAAAGTGTGTCCGGCTGGAGTTAATCGAGCGTGTTGGGTAAGTTGGTGCACCCCTGCAGGGAAGTTATCTATTTGAATAGCCGTGTCCACGGTAACGGACGCTCGGAGTTGTATCCCGGTCTACTACAACTAGAACTGGATACATGTGACACTAAACTGATATGATGGCTCCGGGATCGCTTCCTCGTAGGGTAGACGAGGAAGGATCTCTGGGCGTTACTAATATATATTTGTTACTTCATGTTATGTTATTCTACTCTCTTCTGTTGCTGCAAGACGCTGCAAGATGCTAGTCTTCGATAGGCTAGGCCTTCCCCTCTACTCTGGCATTCTACAGTTTGGTCCACTAATACAGCCCCTTCCCTTTGATACCGATGCATACTTAGCATAGTTCTGATGTAAGTCTTGTGAGTACTTTGGATGAGTACTCACGGTTGCTTTGCTACCTTTTTCCCCTCTACCCGGTTGCTGCGATCAGATGACGGAGCCTAGGAGCCAGCTGATCCCGCCGACGATTACTACTACACCGACGGAGCCTACTACTACGTGGAGACCGACGACCAGGAGTAGTTCGGAGGCTCCCAGGAAGGAGGTCTGCGCCTTTTCGATCTAGATGTCGTTGTTTTGCTCAGCCTTCTTAAGGCAAACTGGTTTAATTATGTTTGTACTCAGATATTGTTGCTTCCGCTGACTTATGTATTCGAGCCTTCGTGGCCTGACTTGTAATATAAAGTTGTATGACTTTAATTTGTGTCTAGAGTTGTGTTGTGATATCTTCCTGTGAGTCTCTGATCTTGATCGTGCACATTTGCGTGTATGATTAGTGCACGGTTGAGTCGGGGGCGTCACACGATCTCCCTATCGTGAGGAAATAGAGTGCCCCAATGAAATTGAGAGCTTAATTTCCGACCGTTGTTGCGCCGCGTGCCAGCTATCGAGTGGATTCATATCCTGACAACGGTCATGTCTGAGAAGGGCATTTATGACAATTCATGTCGGGTTGCCCCTGGCTAGTTGGTTGGCTGCTCTAGAGAGAACTTGACACTTGTCATTTGAGAGCAACCCTTCCTCTGATGACTTTGTGAGTACCCAAGTGAGGAAAAACCCAACCAGAGTCTAAGTGACTGAGCATCACTGAAGAAGTTGATCTGTGTGATCCGACGCTTATTACCTTTGAAGACTGTCATTCTTCCAGACGGTTAGGCGTCATGTTCTGAGCACCCAAGAGTAATTGTGGTGTGTCGGTGAACAAGTCTGTGAAGGTTTTGGAAGTCTACCTTGAAGACTTACCACGAGTGATTGGGCGAGGTCTAAGTGACCTTAGCTCAAGAGGAATACGGTGAGGACTAAGTGTCCTCCGAGGTAAGACCCAGCCGCCTCAACCAGACGTACAGTTGATACAGCAACTAGAACTGGTCTACCAAATCGCTGTGTCTTCATCGAGCCCAACCGGTTTCAAATTCCTCACCCCTTTACCTTTACGTATTTCCGCTACTGAAGAACCTGTGTTGTACTTTTCTGATGAATTTGGACTGAAGACTTTCATCATGTTGTTTATCATTTCTTCAGTTCATTTTCTTCATGCATGTCTGCTTGTATGACTACTTGTTCTTCACGTGTATGTATTTCCTTTGCATGCTAGTTACATCTGTGTCGATCTAGTTTCACTCATGTTTCTATTTCGTCACTCTGATTTTTGTCAAAATCTTCGGAGTTTGACAAATTTCTAAAAATCTCCCATTCACCCCCCCCCCCCTCTGGGAGTTAACCTATGCTTTCAATTGGTATCAGAGTAAGGTACTCCCTTGTTCTGTGTGATTTTGGTTTAACCACCTGGAGTTTTAGTTATGTCGACCGCAGGTATGATCAAGGTATCCGCTGCGTGCCCCATCTTTGATGGCACAGACTACCCCTACTGGAAGAAGAAGATGCGAATGCATCTTGAGGCAATTGACAATGATCTCTGGTTCGTTGTGGAGAATGGAGCGCCCACAGTGGCTCCAAGCATCAATGCCACTGACATGAAGCGATTCAAGCAACTGGACTCTCAAGCGAAGAATATCATATGTGGTCATCTGAACAAAGGCCAGTATGGTAGAGTGAGTGCTTTGGAAACTTCGAAGCTGATCTGGGACCGGCTCTCCAAAGTCAATGAGGGAGTATCCACTCAACGTGACTCCCGAGTTGATGTTCTGCGAAATCTCTTCAATCGATTCAAGAGGCTCGACAATGAAAATGTGCAGCAAACCTTCGATCACCTCACTGATATCTCCAATGAGCTTCAGGCTCTTGGTGCTGCTGACATCACCGATCATGAGGTGGTGAACAAATTGCTGAGGTCTCTGGACAAATCCTTCGACACTTTGGCACTGATGATACAAGAGCGCCCTGACTACAAGTCACTAGATCCTGCTGACATTCTTGAGAGGCTCAACACACATGAATTTCAGCAAGCAGAGAAGAGAGAAATGTATGGACCCAGCTATGGTTGTCCTCGCGCTCTGAAGGCAAAAGCAAAAGCCAAGGCTATTTCTTCATCTGAAGAAGAAGAGGAATATGAGAGCAGTTCTGATGGTCCTGAGGAAATTGGCAGAGAACTGGCTATGCTGGTGAAGAAGTTCCAGAAGTTTTCCAAGAAGAACTGCTTTGGAAAATCTTCAAAGTATGACTCGAAGAACACTGGAGAAGCGTCTGCTCGAGACTACAACAAGAGAACCTGTCACAAATGCAAGAAGCCAGGCCACTACATCGCCGACTGCCCTCTATGGCTAAAGAAGAAGAAGAAGAAGAAGAAGAGCAGGGATGATGATGAATCTGATGGCAAAAAGAAGAAGTCCTCAAAGTCTTCATCAAAGTCCTCATCTCACAAGAAAACCAGTTCTAGCAGAGCTCGTGCATTCATTGGGAAGGAAATGGATTCTGAAGAAGAATCTGATGATCAGCAAGCTGAGGAATCTGAGGAGGAGTCAGACACTGGTGTGGCGAGCCTTGCACTCACTACTCAGTACGTCAGCAAGTCCATGTTCAACCCTGAGGATAATGGTATCTCCACCAACAATGATGACTGTGCTGATGACTACACTCCCACCTATTGCTTCATGGCAAGAGGTGCAAAGGTAACCTCACGAGAAGCTTACTTTGAAACTTCCAGTGATGACAACTCTGAGTGTGAATCTAAACCAAGCTATAAGAAACTTGCTAAAATTGCAACTGAGCAACAACATGCCATGGAAAAGATTCAAAAACTGCTAGACAAAAGCGATGACATGTTGGACGAGGAAATGGATCGTAGTCAAGCTTTGTCTGAGGATCTCAGAAGGCTTAAGTCTCAATATTACGAACTTGAAAGTCGTCATGTGTCCCTCTCAGCCGAACATGAGAAGCTGTCCTATGAATTTCTTCAAAGGAAGCAAGACCTCGAGAAGCTGAGAGCATCTCATGATGATCTTCAAAAAGAAAACGATTCACTCCTCGCTCAACAGATCAGTACCACTCAGGAATAATTTGTTGCACCATGCCTAAAATGCCTTGAATGTGATAATGCAAATTCTTTAGATGAATGTTCAAATGCTTTTGTACTTTCAATTGCTTCAACTGCTACGGTGGCCACTAACCCCTCATCTGAGGAAGCCACCAGTGATACTGATGAAAATGCAGGGCTAAAGAAATTGTATGTCACTGGCATGTACAAAAACCTCAAAGGGCATCAAACCCTGTGTGACGTGCTCAAAAAGCAAATTCTTCATAGGAACCCTAGGAAAGAGGGTATTGCTTTTGAGAGAAAGCTCAATGCTGATGGTTCGTATTGGAAGCCTGAACAGTATCCCAAAACCACATGGGTTGCTGCAAAGGGACCTCCAATAGATCCATCCACTTTATCTGGCTATACTTGTGATACTTCATATTCTTCAGATGAGTCATTTGACTCCAACTATAAATTGTTCAAGAATCAGAATGGTGAAGTCTTTGGCAGATTTATTGGTACTAACTGCAGGAACGGTCCACCTGTGAAGAAAATTTGGGTTCCTAAAAGCCTTCTGGAAAATCTTCAGGTGAATGTCATCATGACGCCACCGATGAAGAAGAAACCTCCCAGGGCAAATTCTTCACAGGGATCAAAGTCGTCAAATGAACGCAGGTCCACTTATGGTCGTGCTAATGCCTCTGTTTCACAGGGAAACAAACAGTGATTTGATGAATATGAGCATTATTCTTCGAACCACTATGTTCACAAATCATTGAAGAATTTCTCAGCTTATTCATTCAATTACTATAACCCTCCTGTGAAGAAAAATGCATATTCCTCAATGCCTAAGTTCTCCATTAATGCACTTCGCTACATTGCTTCTCAGCCACCCATACAGATGTGGGTGGTTAAGAAGAAGAACTAATCTCTTCTGCAGGTTCAGGTCTTCAGACAACTGAAATGTCTGATGAATTTGCTGAAGACCTGACAAAGTGCCTGTTGGGATGCAGGCTAATCACGATGAAATGAATAACTCATTTCACACATCCTTTCATGCTGCTAAATACTATTCCTTGATGAAATTGTCTGACGAAATTGATCATCATCATATTCTTCACTTTGAAGTATATGAATTTGTAGGTCAGACTAATGCTTCTACAGGATGATACACCTTCAGCCACTGAATGGGTATTGGATAGTGGTTGCATGAATCATATGACTGGAGATAGGAATCTCCTCACTGATGCTCCTCTTACTCCGTCTCATCTGAAGCATATCACATACGCCGACAAAGGAAAAAAGCAAGGTATTGGGTCTAGGTAAGGTTGCTATCTCAAAGGATCGACACATGGAAAAAGTGATGCTTGTCGAGTCCCTAGGATACAACCTCATGTCTGTCTCAATGCTTTGTGATCTTGATATGATTGTCATCTTTGGCAAATATAGATGCATTGTGCTGTTGGAATCTGACAAATCCAAAGTCTTCGAAGGCTTTAGGAAAGGTGATTTGTATATTGTAGATTTTTCTCTAGGTCCTCAACCTGCCACGTGTCTACTGGCAAAAGCTTCAGAGTGTTGGCTATGGCATCGACGTCTTGGACACGCTGGTATGAGGAATTTGAGCACACTCGTCAAGAAGAAGCACATCATTGGCGTCGAAGGCGTCAAATTCGTCAAAGATCATTTGTGTGGTGCTTGTGAGTCTGGAAAAATGACCAAATCCAAGCATACGGCTAAGACAATCATGACCACTACTCGTCCCTTTGAATTACTTCATATGGATTTGTTTGGTCCCACACATTATGCCACACTAACCAATGTAGCATCTCTCTACGGATTCGTCATTGTTGATGACTACTCTCGTTACACCTGGGTGCACATCATTTCCTACAAGACTGAAGTTCAGGATGTCTTCAGACGATTCTCTAATCGGTCCATGACGAATTATGGTCTCAAGATCAAGCACATCAGGAGTGACAATGGCACTGAGTTCAAGAACACAGGCCTCGACGACTATCTTGATGAACTTGGTATCACTCATGAGCTCTCTGCTCCCTACATGCCTCAGCAGAATGGAGTCGTGGAGCACAAGAACAAAACCCTCATTGAGATGGTGTGTACTATGCTTGATGAATACAAGACACCTCATCATTTCTGGCCTGAAGCATTGACACTGCATGTCACATCATCAACCAGGTATATCTTCACAAATTCCTCAAGAAGACCTCATATGAGCTCCTCACTGACAAGAAACCCAATGTGAGTTATTTCAAAGTCTTCGGTGCTAAATGCTGGATAAGAGACCCTCATCACAGTTCTAAATTTGCACCAAAAGCGCATGAAGGTTTTATGCTTGGTTACGGAAAGGACTCGCACACCTACAGAGTCTTCAACTCCTTCCACCACAAGGTTGTTGAAACTATAGATGTGCGGTTCGATGAAACTAACAGCTCGCAAAGAGAGCACCTGCCTCCCGTGCTAGATGAAATGCCTCCTGAGGGATCGATCAAGCTAATGGGCACTGGTGAAATTGTGCCCAGTGAAGAAATAGCTGATGAAGAAGTACTAATCCCTCGTCATGAAGAAACTGCTAATCCTGAGGAAAATGATGCTGAGGATTCTGCACGGTAACAACAACAGCAAGGCCCTCGTCCAGCACACCCACGAGTGGCGAATGAAGTGCAGATTGAAAAGATCCTCGACAACATCAATGCACCTGGTCCCCTCACTCGCTCAAGAGCTTCACATCTAGCTAACTTTTGTGGGCATTACGCGTTTGTCTCTATTTCAGATCCCACCAAAGTTGATGAAGCATTTCTTGAACCGGAATGGATTCAAGCGATGCAAGAGGAATTGCGTCAATTTCAGCTCAACAACGTGTGGGAGCTTGTCAAGCGTCCCGATCCACGCAAGCACAACATCATCGGCACCAAATGGATCTACCGCAACAAACAAGACGAAAATGGCCAAGTGGTGAGGAATAAGGCCCGTCTTGTAGCTCAAGGCTACACACAGGTTGAGGGTATTGATTTCGATGAAACATTTGCACCTGTTGCTAGGCTTGAAGCCATTCGTATACTGCTTGCATATGCTAACCATCATGATATCCTCTTATATCAAATGGATGTGAAAAGTGCATTCCTCAATGGTAAGCTTGAGGAAGAAGTATATGTTGCTCAACCACCAGGTTTTGAGGACCCAAAGCATCCAGACAAAGTCTTCAGACTCAACAAGGCTCTCTATGGCCTCAAGCAAGCCCCGAGGGCTTGGTATGATACACTGAAGGAGTTCCTGAAGAAAAAGGGTTTCAAACCCGGTTCTCTTGACCCTACTCTTTTCACAAAATCTTATGATGGTGAACTATTCATATGCCAAATATATGTTGATGATATTATCTTTGGTTGCACTAACAAGAAATACAGTGACGAATTTGCATATATGATGCAAGAAGAATATCAGATGTCTATGATGGGGGAGTTGAAATTCTTCCTCGGACTTCAAATTCGTCAACAACGAAATGGCATCTTCATATCTCGGGAGAAATATCTCAAGGATTGCCTGAAGAAATTCCGCATGCAAGATTGCAAAGGCCTCAAGATACCAATGCCAACAAATGGTCAACTCTGCACTGACGAAAATGGTAAAGATTTCGATCAGAAGGTATATCGCTCCATCATTGGTTCACTGCTTTACCTATGTGCATCTAGGCCAGATATTATGCTTAGCGTTTGCATGTGTGCCCGCTTTCAAGCGTCACCGAAGGAGTCACACCATCAGGCTGTGAAACAAATTCTTCGATATTTAGCTCACACACCAACACTTGGATTATGGTATCCCAAGGGCTCATCATTTGATCTTGCTGGATATTCTGATTCTGATTATGCTGGAGATCATATGGATCGCAAGTCAACATCAGGCACATGTCATTTCCTCGGACGATCTCTTGTTTGTTGGTCCTCGAAGAAGCAGAATAGCGTCTCACTTTCCACAGCAGAGGCTGAATACATTGCCGCTGGTGCCTGTTGCTCACAGCTTCTATGGATGAAGCAAACCCTCAAGGACTATGGCGTCAACGTGAAGAAAGTGCCACTCTACTGCGACAATGAGAGTGGCATCAAGATCGCCCACAGCCCAGTGTAACACTCTAGGACGAAGCACATCTAGATTCGTCACCATTTTCTTCGTGATCATGTGATGAAGGGAGACATCGTCATCAATCACGTGAAGACTGAAGACCAGTTTGCAGATATCTTCACTAAGCCCTTGGATGAGAGAAGGTTTTGCATGTTGCGGTGTGAGATAAACATCCTAGAATCTTCGAATGTCCTTTGAAAAGGACACACATCCTAACGCTTATGCATTCTTGATGACTTTGATTCACAACACACGAAGTAACGTTTTTATTCAATCAATGAAGACTAACCCTCTAAGTCTGAAGAAATTAACGAAGAACTTGATTCTCAAAACCCTACGACAATTGTACGCGGTGTCTGAAATCATCATAGTTCTTATACGGTGGGTAACGCCACCACCCATTTTTGATTTGCTTCAATTTGAGTTTTCTTCGTAATTTACAATTTCGTCAAAACTTTTCAAATTCGTCATTTGTGGTTGTTCTTTATTGATTGAGACATTTCGTTCTATTTATATATATATATATATATATATATATATATATATATATATATATATATCTAAGTTTTTCATGTCCTCAACAGCATTCACATATTGCTAAGTCTTCAAGTTGTTTCCGTCTATGTGAATGTGATCGGACCCGCTCCCCTCTATGCTAAACTCAAACCACTCTGTTCACAATCTCTTCATGTGCGTTCTATTTGACACCATTCAAAGTATTCACTGTGTCCTTGACAGCTAAAGAAATTGCGAACACACTTTAAAAAACTTCTATTCAAATTTTTGGCGGTTGCCACAGTAACTTAATCTCGCGCTCCCTATGCATGGATACGCGCACTCAAAATGCATGTGTGACGCGTGTCGCAGAAATGCGAAGAGCCAGGGGCTTATCCGTCCAAAAGTTTTGGACCGCTCATTTTTCACCGCGCCTATATAATGGCTTGACCACGTCAAACCTAGTTCATTCACTCTCATGCCCCTGTCGCTCTCACAACCCTAGCGCCGCCGCTGGATTTCATCATCGCCGGAGAGGAAGAGCTTCACTGCCTCGACTTCTTCGTCGTCATACTCACGCCGGCCACGGATTTCTTCACCTCCGCCGTCGCCGTAGCTGTCTCTCATCGCCAAGTTAGGGCACGAGAGATCTGAGCTAACGATTTCCTTTGACTCGCCGTCCAGTTCATCGGGTTCATCCTTGGGGTAATTAAAACTTATTTTTACTGCCCAAGTTTGATCTTTTCACTTTCTCAAATTCTTCAAGTGTTGTTTTTACCACTTCTTCCCAAATCTTCAGCACTTCCTTTTTGGCCAGTCTTGGTAATTTCATTTAAGTTGCACTTCATGATTAGATTCCTCAGTTGTGCAATTGCCTCAATCTATACAGCTCTGAAATCTAAGTCAAGAACACTTAGAAAATTTCTTCAAGATGATAAGGGTCAATTTCCTCAACTGGGCTTTATTTTGAAAATCTCTGAGAATGCATGTGACTCTTCCCAATTTCCTCGCAACTATATTCTGTTCACAGGTACCCATGTCTGCAGATGAATCTCTTGGTTCTCATCAACTTAATTCATTTGCAGCATTGCTTGAGGAAAATCTACAGACTTCTTCAGAAACATCAAAAGTTCAAAACCCTCAGTTGAAGAAAATGGCAGATGGCAAAAAGTCTCAGAAGGGAGGCAAGAGGAAGGAGAAACACACTGCTTTTGAGATACCTGGGGATATTTACGCACGATACTGCACACCCGATGAAGCAACTCATGGAAAGGAAACCAAAGAGCAGCGCAAAACGCGCATGCAAAAGATCAAGAGGTACTGGACTTATCAGTGGAGGAGCTACAATTACGTCACCTCCAAATACATGAAGGATTTTGTTGTAAAGCCGCCTTGCAATAGACCGCCTCTAGCTCCTGGTCAAACGGCTGACCCCACTAGCATCAGAAGGGGTGAAGAATTCCCCAAAGAATGGGCCAGTCGTCAGGCCAAACTGCAGAAATAGGCTCAAAAGGCTGTTGAAGAATTCAACTGGGCCACAAAGGCTTCACAAGAAGCGGGTGCAGGCTCTAGTGGCAGTGCGCCCAAGAGAACTATGAAAAGAAGCTGGCTCAAAAGCCTAAACCTTCGACTGAAGAGCCCTCACAGCCAAAATCTTCGTCAAAGCCCTCAGAGCCCAAGCCATCTTCCTCAAAGGCCTCAGCGCCTAAGGCACAAACTGCTCCCACTTCATCTGCACCTCCACCATCCGTAAGTTCTTCAAGGGCAGCAGCTAGCGCTTCAACGCCAGTTGTGCTAGCTTCATGCCAGTGCACTGAAGGGTTCCCGGCTGCCTCCATTGCTGCATCAAGTGCCTCAGCATCAGGGTGTATTTCCTCAAACACGCCAATGCTGAAGAAGAAGGTCACTGCAGGCCGAGGAACTAGGCCCAGCCCCAAGAGCAAGGCAGTATTGCCTCAAGCTGATGAACATGAGATGGCTGATGAAGATGAACTTGCAGAATTTGTACAGAGAAGAATGGAAGAGGCCGCTCGTGCCAAGAACTCCTCAGTCCCAACATTTCTTAGTCCGAAAAAGATCCTTGACTTCATTGATGTTTGGTGTCAGAAACCAGATACACCACTTGACGACTTGGATTTGCCAACTGGACCAAGTCACGTTCTTTCTGCCTTTGTCCTCAACGAAAAGCACAAGATAGAGAAGGCAAAGCTCGTAAGAAAATAGATGAAGAAGAAGCAGAAGGAGCTCAAGGATAGAATGCTTTCTATATCCCCTCAGCAACGTGTTGCTATGCAAACAAAGATTCAGCGCTTGTCTGATGAATATGGGCGCCAGGCTGAGCACTGCTGTGGAGTGAAAGACAGATTCATCAGCGCTTCAAACAAAGTTGTTGATGACTACAATCAAAGGGAGGCTGCGAAGTGTGGTCAAGCTCCTCCAACAAGTTCTTCAGCTCCACCGCAAGAACCTACCAGGGCAACTGATACTGTTGCGCCTGACGAAAATGCCAGAGCAACTGCAACAGTTGCGTCTGATGAAATTATACCACCAAGCTCCTCAGCGGCAGTTCTTGACCAGTCTTCAACCTTGAAGCTTATCACAGTACCTTCTGCATCAGAAGCGAAGAAGATTGGTGTCAAGAGAAAAGCTTTAGTACCCATTACCGCAGAATCTGTGAAGAAATTGAAGATGGCTCCAATATCTTCAAATGCACCTATCGATGCCATACCAATTTCTTCAGCCCCTCCAACCAGATCCACTCAAGAGCTTCAGATCATTCCCTTTGGTGTGGACTATGTCATCCCACCTGAAGATGAAGAAGAGAATTCCCACTCTGCTGCTTCCACAGAGCTAGTGGATGAAGAAATTGAGATTGAAGCAGATGCTTCACTACACCAGGTATCATCGCCTCCAGTCCATGTGACTGATGAAGAAACTGATGAGGACGTGGATGTGGGTTCTTCAACTCCGGTTATCCATGATGATTTCTGGGATGTAGCACATCCGAACTCACCCCTCACCACGCCGCTCACACAAGTACCTCAGTCTCCTGCTGTCACTGGGGAAATACAAACTAGTTCTGAAGGTCATCAACCATCCCTTCAAACCATCAATGAGGAAATTTCAACTGCATCAGCTAAAGAAATTATGCAACAAATGAACGATGAAGAAGTTGCACCCCCTCCAACACAACGTGAAGAACAAGTTCCCTCAGCAGATTCAGACACTTTTCCATTCGCAACAGCTGAGGAAGTTGCAAAATCTTTGGCAATCATGGATCCCAATGACTCAACGGGCTCTCCGAGACCCATCTTTGATGTGAGGCCAAAGAAGATAAACCTTCAGCCAGTGCCCTCAATGCCCAAGGTTGGCAAAAGCGTCAGAAAGCCAAAATTTGACAATGCCGCCTTCTTCGAAGAGAAGAATTTCTTCATAGGCGAGTCCCCTTATGACTCTGCTAAAATCAGGCGTCAGAGATTTTGGACAAATGCTCAGATGAACTTCTATTCCTCACTGCTGTTTGACAAGAACAAAGTGTTCCCGCATCGTCATATTCCTCATGTGGATATGGAATCCTTACCGTGCTTTCGGCCAGTTCTGGCTGTTCTTCACGATGTCGGGCTACTCAGCTTCGTCACAGATGTGTGTGATTGGAATGAAGAACTCATTCTTCAGTTTTATGCCACCTTGCATCTATCTGGTGATGTTGATGATATTCACTCATGGCTCTCGACTGGATGAGTGAGAACACGCATTACAAGGCTCCTGCTGATGAATTGCTTCGAGCTCTTCCTGTTGATTTGCCCTCCACTGAAGCCAGAAAGATCTATGAAGAACCTGAGCTACCAAATCATCTGATGCAAGTACTGATGAAGCCTTTGGCTCAAGGAGAAGCTCAGAGAACCACCTTCTTAGTGAAGGATTTGCTATTTGTGCCAAGGACAGTTTATCGAATTCTGGCCAAAACCCTCAGTCCTATCAAAGGCCATAATTCTGAGACTGAAGAAGTTGTGGGAATCATGAACTTGCTATTCAATATCATCCATGGTATTCCTATCAATATACATGATTTCTTCATGAGGACTTTGGCCACTGTCGCATAATCTCCATTTGACTTGAAGCCTTATGCACCCTGGCTCATGAGATTCATTCGAACAAGATCATCAATCAACTACAAAGCTGATAGTCAAAATCATCTCAGCTTTCTACCAGATGTTGAAATTCTTCTAAGCACAATTGCTTCAGTTCCTGGCAAAGGGAAAGTTGTTATTGATGAAGGAGTTCGTCCCCTTGATGGCCAATTTCGTCAGCTTGTCTCACAATCCACAGGATATGATTCTTCAAGCCATGACACTGACACAAATGCCACTCAGCAAACCCCTAAAGGTGAAGCTCCTCGAGTGATGACTGATCGTGAGCTGCTCATAAGTCTTCATCAGAAAGTTGATAAGAACCACAACTGGGTTAAGCGTCAACTCCATGCAATTCTAGGCAATATGACTGTGACGCAAAATTCAGTCCAGAAAAATCATTATTATCTACATGAGATCTTCGACCAGAGTTGGGCCATTCTTTCACATCTGAAGACCCCTGACGAACTTGAAGAAATGGAATTCAAAATGAACTTCGATTGGACCAATCCGCCCAAGAAGAAGTTCAAGAAGGTTCAAGTTCCTCCGATGGTCCCAAGCTCTGTGTCTTCTTCACGAGCTACTAATGAAAATGAAGATGTTGAAGACACTGCAGCAGGCCCTTCCTCGACTCACGACCCCAACAACGACGCTGGAGCTCCCTCGACTGCTTCATGATATGATTTCTTCAGGGGCGTTAGTTCTCAGTTTCGTCTCCTTTTGGTCATCTGATGACAAAGGGGGAGAAATTTGAGTTAGTCTTCAAGCGGGTCTTATATCGGGTTGTTTCTTTTTGATAAGTTGCAACTCTTGGTTCTTCGTTTGATTCGCTCCTTTGATGAGTTGTAACTTAAATACTGTTGGTGGTCTGACATTCTTCTGTGACGTTTTATTTTGCATGCGTGATTATGCTATGATCCTCAAATATATATATATATATCTGTGCATGCATGTTATAATTCGTCAGACACCAATTTTCATCATGCATTCAAATTCTTCAATATCTTATGATCATGCATGATTGGATTCCAAGATATAGGGGGAGATCTCCACAATTTCAACCTGCCATGTGCATTTGCAATCCAGAGCAAATTCTTCATATGCACATCTTCAGGGGGAGTTCCTCAATATCTTGTAACCAATGTCTTCATATTCTGTACTTACATTTCCACTATTTTTATTTCCGTTGAAAACTTAACTGATTTGTCATCAATCACCAAAAAGGGGGAGATTGTAAGTGCATCAAGTGTCCCCTTAGTGGTTTTGGAGTATTGAAGACAAATAAGTTAAGGGACTAATAAGTTTGCGAGTGTACACAGGAGAAAATAGTCCCTGGAGACTTGGTTTAACCATGGAAGTCGACCCCTAAAAATGTATTTCTTCAAGTGAAGAATTTGGTGCGGCCTTTGAGGATTGATGTGAAGACTTGGAAGCTTGAAGACTTTGTTTTCATAGTTTCTTTTCTTCTTATTTGAGTCATAGGAAAAACCGTACTGTCAAAGGGGGTCAAGGTGAAACATATTTCATACTTCAAAGCGATGCTCAAAACTATACAAACCTAAGCCGCTTCGAGTGAAGCCTTTGGAAACCTCTGGAACAGCTGACGAATTTGACAGTGATAGTGACGAAGTTCATCTGGTCTTTGACGAATTTGGTCAGGCTGAGGAGTTAGGATTTCGCCAGTGTGATCTCCCTATCGTGAGGAAATAGAGTGCCCCGACGAAATTGAGAGCTTAATTTCCGACCGTTGCTGCGCCGCGTGCCAGCTGTCGAGTGGATTCTTATCCTGACAACAGTCATGTCTGAGAAGGGCATTTATGACAATTCATGTCGGGTTGCCCCCTGGCTATAAATAGCCGCCCCCCACAACCACTAGTTGGTTGGCTGCTCTAGAGAGAACTTGACACTTGTCATTTGAGAGCAACCCTTCCTCTGACGACTTTGTGAGTACCCAAGTGAGGAAAATCCCAACCAGAGTCTAAGTGACTGAGCATCACTGAAGAAGTTGATCTGTGTGATCCGACGCTTATTACCTTTGAAGACTGTCATTCTTTCAGACGGTTAGGCGTCATGTTCTGAGCACCCAAGAGTAGTTGTGGTGTGCCGGTGAACAAGTCTATGAAGGTTTTGGAAGTCTACCTTGAAGACTTACCGCAAGTGATTGGGCAAGGTCTAAGTGACCTTAGCTCAAGAGGAATACGGTGAGGACTAAGTGTCCTCCGAGGTAAGACTTAGCCGCCTCAACCAGATGTACAGTTGATACAGCAACTGGAACTGGTCTACCAAATCGCTGTGTCTTCATCGAGCCCAACCGGTTTCAAATTCCTCACCCATTTACCTTTACGTAGTTCCGCTGCTGCAGAACTTGTGCTCTACTTTTCTGATGAATTTGGACTGAAGACTTTCATCATGTTGTTTATCATTTCTTCAGTTCATTTTCTTCATGCATGTCTGCTTGTATGACTACTTGTTCTTCACTTGTATGTATTTCCTTTGCATGCTAGTTACATCTGTGTCGATCTAGTTTCACTCATGTTTCTATTTCGTCACTCTGATTTTCGTCAAAATCTTCGGAGTTTGACGAATTTCTAAAAATCTCCCATTCACCCCCCCCCTCTGGGAGTTAACCTGCGCTTTCAATAAGTCATGGAGAAACTAGAATACAGTAGGTATTATCCAAGAACAATTATGAATCTATTTATAACAGTACCCAAAGTCAATGATTATTTTATTATACTAATGGATCTCACGAGGTTTTGTTGAGTTTTGTGTGCTGAAGTTTTCAAGTTTTGGGTGAGATGACGATGGATGAAAGAATAAGGAGCGGCAAGACCCTAAGCTTGGGGATGCCCAAGGCACCCCAAGGTAAAATTCAAGGAATATCCAAGCATCTAAGAGGGCATCCCCTCTTTCGTCTCCAATCTATTGGTGATATCACTTGGAGCTATTTTTTATTCATCACATGATATGTGTTTTGCTTGGAGCATCGTGTGCTCTAGTTTTATTTTGCTTGTTTCCACAATCATTGTTTGCTGATCACACCAATTATGAGAGACACACATTCATCATAATTTATTAGAATGCTCATTATGCTTCACTTATATCTTTTGAGTTAAAGCAATTTGCTCATGTGCTTCACTTATATCCTTAGAGCACGGCGATACTTATATTTTATAGAAATCATTTGCACTCTCATGCTTCACTCATATCTTTTTGAGAGTTAAATAGGTAGTGGTAATTTGCATGAGTTATATGTTTAGTCTAAAAATGATAGGTATACAAGAGTGGTATAATAAAAACTTTCATGTAGATCACTGAGTATGATGCGTATGTTCAACGATATTGAAGTTATAATATGGAAGTTTACTAGTTGATAAACATTAGTTAGTAAAAATATCGGTGTTAAAGTTTGTGATTTCGACCTCATCAAAGTGTCGGTATTGGCATAGCGGAGAAGTTGGAGTGTAATTTATCCTTGATTGATATCCTTTGTGTTGTTCGGATCGGGGGGGCGCGATGGTTAATTCCTACCAACCTCCTCCCTAGGGGCATGCGAGTAGTACTTTGCTTCGAGGGCTAATAAACTTTCACAATAAGTATATGAGTTATTTGTGACTAATGTGAGTTTGTGGATTATAAGCACTTCCACCTATCCATATTTTGTTAGCCTCTTCGGTACCGTGCATTGCCCGTTCTCACCTCGAGACTTGGTGCAAACTTCTCCGGTGCATCCAAATCCTGTGATATGATACGCTCTATCACACATAAGCCTTATTATATCCTTCCTCAAAATAGTCACCATACCTACCTATCATGGCACGAAGTATGTCTACTAGAGGGGGGTGAATGGGAGATTTAAAATTTCTTTCGGAAACTTCAAATCTCTCGGAACCCAGCAGCGGAGCGAATGAAAACAGAGTACAGTGAATGAACAAGAACTAAGGAATGAGAACTAAAGCATGCATCGAAAGGAATTACATGACCGAAACTTAACATGCATCCCAGGTCGGATGTAAATAGGAGGGACAGATGTAACCAGTGATGCTCGATGGCGACAAACGATTTGGTACACCAATTCGCCCTTCTGCAAAATGAGTACGTCTGGTTAGAGGGGTTGTGATTTAACACAGAAGATAAACACTCTTTGCCCTATTCTCCTCGACAATTGATTCGTCAATCAATGTCGATCACTCATGGTAGATACTTGAGGTGATCTCTGAACCTTTACAGACTTCTTCTTCGAGAACCACAATTACTCTTGGTCTCTGAAGAACTTGACACCTAACCGTCTAGAGAGTTCGCGGCTCTCAAGAGTAATAGGTGGAGCGTGCTGGACTTAGATTCGAGTGATGCTAAACCACTATCTAATTTTTCGGCTCTGGAAATTTTCTCTCGGTGGATTTTAAACTCAAATCACTCAGGAGAGAGGGTGCTCACACAATCTTCTCGGAATCACACGGAGCAGCCAACAGACAATGTTCGTGCAAGGTGGCTATTTATAGCTGCAGCCTTCCCGGATGGGAAATGACCATTTTGGACATGGAGTCCAGTTAATGGCCAACCGACACGCTCTCAACGGTTGGATTTTGAGCACAACGGTAACATTACTTGAGGAACAAGTAATGCTAACTCCTCGGTCCGAATCAAATCTCTCGCAGCAAAGAAGAACATCGTCTCTGGCTGGCGAGTATTTATTCGAAACACAAAGAGATTTCTCTCAACTCACATAGGATTCGAGTTTAGCATCAGCGAATCCTAAGTTTCGAACACCATACCCCTTAATAGTACGGTGGTCGTATGACTCAATAAAGGGAAAGAAGAACAACGAAATAAATGCTATGTCTTCACTTCGTCTTCAACTTCTCGACTGCAGTCAATTTCTTTGGACGGACACCGAACCAATTGCTTTGCGTCAACAATTTTTGGGGGTCACTCTCGACAGGCATAATCTTCGGTGATAATCATCGCTGCCACGCAGGAGATTATCTTCGGAGTTTGTACCAAACTCCGCATGACTTCGGGGACTTGTTACTCTGTGTGCACTAGCAAACACATTAGTCCCTTACTGTTTATGACAACAATCTCCTGCGTGGCAGCGAGGATTATTGCACCAACACTTTGCATGATCATATAGAGCTGACATGATATTTGTGACGCAGCCACCGTTCATCATTGTTATACATGTTATGCTAGATCATTGCACATCCTGGTACACGGCCAGAGGCATTCATATGTAGTCATATCATTCAATTTTATCGAGTTGTAAGTAAATAGAAGTGTGATGATCATCATTATTAGAGCATTGTCCCAGTGAGGAAAAGAATGATGAAGATTGATGAGTTCTCGAAAAAGTGGGGATGAGGTTCATGATATTGTTATAAAAAAATGAGAGAGAGAGAAAAAGAAAAAAAGAGAAGGGACAATGTTACTATCCTTTACCACTCTTGTGCTTCAGAGTAGCACAATGTTCTTCATATAGAGAGTCTCCATGATTTGTCATTTTCATATACTAGTGAAAAAAATTACATTATAGAACTTGACTTGCATATTCCGATGATGAGCTTCCTCAGATGCTCGAGGCTTCCATGAGCAAGCAAGTTGAATACACACTCACTCAGTTTTCGTAGCGAGCTTTCGTACACAACTCTAGTGTATCCGTTGCATGGCAAACCCTAACGATCAACCGCGTTGCTACGAGACTTTCTCAACATTTTGTCTTCTCTTATAAACCCCTACCTTCAATGTGCTAAGTCCATGGCTCACGCTCTTTTCGTTGCCTTTCTGAACACCACCCCCCCCCCCCCCCCCCCCCCCCCCCTCCGAAGCCCGCGTGGACGTCACAACATCACCTCAGGCATCCGACCGATACCCAAAGTGGTGTCGGGCGTTGCTTGGAACAAGAGAGGGAGTATGAGATAGCCAACGAAAGCAAGGATCAAACCCGAAGAGGATTTGGCATTATTTCTGATTCATCAAAAGGAAAGAGGAAGAGATGGGGGAGAAGAAACATGTAGAGGAGACAGCTGCGGGAGTATGCACAAGCGACCGGCGCGAGCGCATGGCCGGTCGGCCGATTTTAATCAATTCCCTTCATGTAAACAGCCAAAACAAGGATAGTCCATGCCTTTAACAACAAATCCTCCAAATTCTGAATGTCGGGCCTAGATCTTAAGGATGGGGATCAATTTACAATTTGACCAAACTATTGAATTCCCCAATCAACAACATATCAGAGCAGAAATTGGCATCTCACCAGAACAATAACATTACTATATGCCAGCAAGTCACCATATACAACAACATTGTTACACATATCCTACGAATCATTTCTATTGTATACTGCTCCCCGGTATCCATCACATGGTCATGCTTCTTACGGTCATCTCTTTCAGAGTGCTAACAGATCTGTAGAACAACTTGAGATTACGTGCAACTTTGTCCTGCAAGGGCAGCCAAAGAAATTGTTTCATTTTCAGAGCACACCAACCCCAACAAAGTCAAGTTCTCAGCAAGTTCAATAGAAGTTTTTATATTCACTTGGCCCAATTTTGCGTACATACATACATTAATTTAAAACTGAGCTAATGAACTGAGACATTTATATGAGTTCCATACCTCTTTTAAATGCTCTAGCCTCTCCAATACAGGGAGTAGTTCATCGGAAAATGAAGACAGGTCTTCTGCACAAGCTCTACAAATATATGAATGTAATGGTGTTTCAGACTTCAAGAATAAAACAGTAAGAAACAACGTGTTTGCAAAACCAATAAATATTCATACTCATCGTGGAAATGAACAAGGAGAATAGTGATGGCACATTCAGCGACTTGGAGTAGAAGTGTTATAAGCTGGTCTCGGTTACCAGCCATGCAACACAAATCTATCATTGCAATATATCTCCTACAAAGAGAGAAACAGTCTCGTGGTTACCTACTGAAAATGCTGTTGATGAGTAGATAGCATCAACCATTGATACAATATAAACTTAAGATCATTGCAGGATAGCTGATGCATGATACAGTGCCTAGTAATAGCATGATAACACACGAGAGAAAAAACTTTACCACGATCAAATAATGATGTACTTGTATATTTTCGCTATTGTCATCCCAAGCAGAATAAAGAACATTTAGTCAAGGGACCAGGATTTTTTTTTTAGTTCTCTATTAT
Organism: Elymus sibiricus; assembly: GCA_039707655.1. Taxonomy (NCBI): domain Eukaryota; kingdom Viridiplantae; phylum Streptophyta; class Magnoliopsida; order Poales; family Poaceae; genus Elymus; species Elymus sibiricus. Next base: position 160,379,255 of record CM077674.1, on the reverse strand, counting down.
GTTTTGCCCTTTGAAATGTGCGCACTATTGCTGAGATTTTTGAATGACAAGATAGCGTACATCTGAACCAAGATTGTGGGTAAGAATCCAGAAACAAAATAGAGTGGCACCTTTTACGGATGTTATCGTTGGGCGAGATGCAATCTTGCTTCATGCATACTTTTATTATCTCATCGACCTCCTTACTAGAAAACTCATTCAAATCACGAACCTGTAGGATGAAGCAGACAAATTAACTCTTGTGGAATCAAAGATTGAGAGCATACACATAGTTACTTTCAAATCCAAAGAACTAAACCACCAGATCATTTCCATCAACTCCAGATATGTATTCAACTTCCAACTACATATTCAGCGGATATGCTCCTTACTTGGAATCCGCTCCAAGTAACATATTTAGTGTGAAAGGTAGCTTAGCAAATTGAATACCTTATTCAACAACAAATATTTTTCTTCACCTACTCTCTCAAGAGCAAGTGTTACAGAGTTCAGAAGATTTGAAACCATTTGTAGTGTTGGTTGCTGCTGACCAAGTTTGTTGTTATCACCGTCTGAAATCTGCAAGGTCAGGTTGCAGAATGTTATCAACAATGTATGAAAACATATAAAGCACCAAACAATTGGACACTGCATTTGACTTTTACATGGTGATACACATATAACACTACATTGGTCACTTAGTTCAATTCCATAACCCCGTCCGTTGATTTGGTAGTAAATGTCAAGCGTTATGCAGGATTGTAGACAGCCATCTATATTGGTTGGCTCTACATAAATCACATGATAGAATTTTTGTATATTTATTTTGACAATATCATAAGTTTATGTGTTTACCAGCATATGACTTCAAAATAAACAATCAAAGTTCCATACTGGAGACCGCCAAAGCAACTATTGGGGACATGTGCAGTAACATGTGGAACAAAATTGTTTTTTTTCACCGCCTTTTTTTGGAAATATCGAGTAGAAAGCAGCATAGAAGTTGCATTGAATATAAATTTATTAGAAAGACGTCACAACTCACAAGCCTCATGCCTAATCACTACAAGCACGAGTTTATTAACTAACAGATTATTACGAGCAAGGTTCTGACCAATCAAAAAGTAGGATGACTGCAACCAAATAGCAAAATCACCAAAATACTTTTTTTCCTTTATTGTACTTAAACCTGACTGTACAGAGAACACGACCATGAACAAAAAACATAATAGGGGTTTAAACAGCATCACTTACTTGAAACCGCATGTTCTTCTTTGTAGCCAGAAAATATAGGTAAGAGATTAGGCCAAAGCAGATACCAAATAATACCAACTCTGACTTCTGATTCTGGTGGGCAGTGATATTTACATGTATTAGAAGAGACCCAAGTGCATAAGAGTACACAAATAGAAGATTAGGACTTGCCTCAATCATATTTGGTGATTGAATGAAATTCAGAGATCCAAAATCAAGACTAAAAAGAGAATGCATCATGGAGAATAGATCTTGGACATAGCTGCATTCATCATTTTCCTCGTATGCCCATATCTATAAAGTATATTAAGATATGTTCCTTGCTGAGAATAATATATCTATAAACCCACCATAATGTAGAAGACGAAAATCAAATGAGAAGCAAATAACAAACCTTGCTGAGAATAGAAACCACCATATTAAGCCACTCCAAGCTGAAGGCATTAGCTCCAGATATGTTCTCTCTTAAAATGCTATTAAAAATGGACTGATGCTGCTTGGCAAAATCCACTATCTCACGTACAATTTTGTTCTTCACCTGAATCAAAATTTAAATTTCTAGAGGAACAGAAATACAGAAATTTCACAGACTAACATCAAAGCAAAGGATGCGTCTCAAGTAGAACTCATCACAACCAATAGCCCACGGTCCCCATGAAGACCATTGATTATGCCCAATGCTACTTAGAAGGAATTGTTATTTAACTTAAACAGTAAAATGTCCCTGAAGTTACGTCATTGCAATGGTCGATTGACAAAATAGCAAGACTAGAGCAAAATCGTTAAGCTAATCATATTTAGCCATCGATCGTCGTAATTAAATACGAAATGATATAGAAATACCTAGAAGTAGTGCTATGTACTTCATGTTAGCTTATAGCTCATCAAAATTTATATTTCTAATTTTTCCTTTTTACATTCTTTTATTTAATGCTTTTTTTGCAGGGCCATCGCCTGCCGTATACGACTATAAAAAAGAAATTGAACTTCACAAAGATCAAATGCCATTTAATCTTCATTGTTTGGTTCTCGTGCAAATAATTTTTTCCCCAAATGTAACTAGGCATATGGCATGAAAAAAAAAGTGGATACCCAGAATAGTAGTAAATAGACAATTATCTTTCCAAATGCTCGGTGCAGATGACATGAAGAAAATGTGGACATACTGACCTCAAGAAAATCAGCCGAGTCCACGAGGGATGTGAAAGATGTGATTATCCGCAGTACTGGTGCAGTAAGTGACCACTTCTTGTCAATTTCCCCAGCTCGTTCCTTCACAACATTGGAGTTTAGCCTTGAACTTCCCTGATAATATACAAATATTGTAAGTGCATCTGCATAAACAATAAGCATTGAACAGCTAAACGGTACAGACTTCATAGCGCACCTTTTTCTGATAACCCAAGAGGTTGCACGACGAAAGATTATGTAAAGCACCCATGGATAACAAAATCTGAGAGCCATGTTTGCCATAATGGTGACTGATTCTCAGAAGTAATGAAAACTGAGCATCAATAGTGCAAAACCGCTGTGAAAACTCTGATGAGAATGACGTGTCCTACAAAAACAAAAGAAAGTTGATGAAACAGGACAGTAGGAAAAGCAAGACAAAGAACTATAGGCAGCAAACTTCATTGCTAATGCTAATTACAAAACCATGAGCACACTGACAATAAAGGAAATCTTTCAAAGAGAAACTCCACTAAACTTTTCCACACAAACCCCATCTTACTGTGGCTGTTCATCTTTAATACTCCATGTGTACAAAAAGACAAAGATAATGGAAGATAATGCAGTTATCAGGCTTCATAAAACAATAGAGATATGTTAACACGCCTTCTAGAAAAAAAGAACATAGGCATACCTAGAGTTCCTCGTTTCAGACAGATAAAATAAAAGCCATAAAACAATCAGATGTACGAACATTGGCTGTCGGACAATATCTTCATGGTTCAGACAGATAAAAATAAAAGCCACAAAATAATCAGATTTAACAACACTGGCTGTCAGACCCAGGGACGACCATATCTTGATGGTTTGAAACGGCCAATAAAGCAACCAACATTTATCCAGAAAATCCATAACAATTTCACCTTTAAATTCCTATCCATGTGTATCTTTTAGTAAAATGGAAGACACCCCTGCTTGATTTGCACTACCCAAATCTGATATGGTGGCCTAGACTAGTTTTTACTTCTCATTATCCTATTTTTGTAGTTATTATTACATACACTCCCAAGTGGTAGCTCTATCCCACATACAGAGTGAGAAGGAAAAAGAAAGCTTCACAACACAAGCACAGATTCATTTTCAAAGGAGGTTAGCAATAAGTCAGTGGCATATAATAAAATAATGCCTAAAACTAGCCAGCAGATTCTCAAAAAAAAAAAAAATTACAGCAGTTGGAAACAAAGTCTGCACCTTTGACAAATAGTTGCTAACATCAGTTAGACATGATCTGAGAATTCCTCGACTTTGAAGCTGGTTTAAGAAATACTTTTCATGGTCAATACTAACTAATGAATCAAGAACATAGAACGAAATTGCTTTCCCAGTTTCGCTCCCATGGATAGCATCCTTAGTAACCTGTAATAGAACAAAATGAAAATGAATCATATAACATTCAACAATGTGCTTAGTAAATGTAGTCAACTTACAATAAGACATGAAATTTCATGAATATTAGGGTTGGTGGACAACATAAGAATACAGCAATGCACACTTTAGTAAGTATAATTGGAGAATGTTGTATTTAGGGTCCAAAACCATCTACAGAAGACCAGAACCATGTTCGTGTGGTGATGACAGGCAGAGATATGCATATAAAAAGTTTACACAGCCGCTTTGATTGGGACTGAGTGGTGCAACATATCCATGTCACAGATGTACAGCAAACTTGCAATACCTTATGCTTCTCTTCAACATAATCACAATAGAAATTTTGCCTAGATCTCTAATTAGAACATAAGGCCAAATCTTGAGAAAGGAATGCTACCCAACACCAATAAGAGCATCATCTAAAGCATGAAAAATAATACAGAAATTATCTACAATCTATCCAAACAATTTTGTCAGGCTAGCATATGGCAAACTTAACCTAGTGTCAACTGAATAACTGTCAGTTGTCACTTCAGCTACCTGGCCTTTGAGCATTATGGCCCCAAGCTACCTCATATGCATCTTCAGACATGACAGGGTTTTAAAAGAAAATTCAACTGACTGGTGCAACACATCAAACAAAGCATCCATTATTTTTTATTAACAGAAGAATGCCTAACCAAATCGATGACCGCTTGAGCTTCCATCCTTATGATAGCAAAGTTGGCACGTGCTAATTCACTTTGCTCCTTCAGAACATTTTGAAGAGTGAGTTCATCATCATCTCCCTCCTGTTCTTCCAGTAGCAAGAAACGGATAACTGACAGAGGAACATCAGAGTCGAGAATGCTACCACAATATTGGAAGTAACTCAATAGTAATGCATATTGGCTGCAAAAGACAATCCAAAGTCAGCATTTATACTGGAAAAGGAAAGTTGGATAAAAAAGGTTCTTGGTGCTCTAGTCACCAATGATGGTGAAATTACCGTCTTCTCAAGGTTTCGGATGATTCATTTCTCATTATTGCCATAATGAGCTTGAACAACAATGAGTTACAGGCTGCATTTGACAACTGTTTTGCCGAAATAATGTCAAGGCACGTAACTGCATCAGAATCTGCACCAGTTGGGCATATGAATCTTTCATCCCGCAGTTTAGCCATACAGGTCAATGCTACCTTGAAAATTGCCACATGAACAAATTTAAGTAGTCTACAGAAGGTACGGTACTCGATTAAGAGAATGATAATTGATACAGAGCAGCTAAAGGACAACTTACATTGGTTAAAATATACGCCATTTTCACTGAACAGTCTGGAGATGATGTGGCACCCAATGAAGCGTCAAGCAGCCTGCAGCATTGTGTCCAATATGATTGTTACACTCATCAAGAACAAGAGTTTACATTCTACGAGAAGAGAGGCTAAACTCACTCAAACAATAACTGTGAACGATTCTCAAGCAATGACATCCTTCTTGATACAGCTACCTGAAATTAACAACAAGCGGATTACTATATCAAATTTCCAACAGAAAAGATTAAGTGGTCATGCACACACACAACTCACTTCAACAATTTGAGACCAGCTAGTTAACATGTGAAGCTGGGCTGCCTGTTCTTCAAGATTTTTGTTATATCTCCAGGTCCATTTCAGCATATGATGGAACGATTCTTTTAGCTCTACTTTCTCAGACTCGCTCAATTGTGCGTGCAGTTCTTGTGACATCTGAACATCAAAAGAAGCAACTTGAAGAACATAATAATCTCAAAACCCAATATGAACAGGACTGAACACGCAACCTGGATAAGCTTTTGATGGAACGCATCCAGATCAATCAGTCGATCACCTCTCTCCGAAAAATAATATACACCGCCAAGTTCAGATGTTGCAGAATTCCGTAGGATCTCTTCAATCTAAGAATCAAAAAACTGATGAGATACCAAAAAACAAAATAATAATTTCACAGGTTCAAATGCACACCTTCGATTCAACTCTCAGATTTGAAAGCAACTGAGGGTATTTCATTGAAGTGTCTGGACATCTGAACTGTACAACTTCAAGCAATTCCAAAACCTACATGAAACAAATAGCACATAAGATTTTCCAGCGGACAAACTGTCAAGACATCTTACTCTCACTGTTAATGAATAAAAGTTCAGCAAGTCCGGACACTTCTGAAGTTTTATGGTGAACCATTCAGGACTGCTCCATGTGCAGGCATGAGTTTTATTAAGGCCGGTGAAGCATTTGCACTTCAAGCCACCTCTGACTCCGTCGGTCACTGTTCAGTGGCTAGGCCATCAATAATCCCAAATCATTGCCAAGTCTAAAAGGCAATTCAGCCAGCCAGTGATGTTGCCACCAGATGGTCCCTCGTCCAAAGAGGCTGTCCTTTGTGGTCCATGGTTCACTCAATTTTGAAACCAATGTTCTGGGTATTGAGCACCTAGACTGCTCCATAATTCACTTTTTTGGTCCAAAAATATTCTCTATGCATAATCTTCTAAGCTGATGTAGTTGCACAGGCGCTAGAAATTCTAATAGATTTTTTATTTTCATGTATATGGTAGCTAGTGAAATAAAACATGGCCAACTAGGGGTGTGTTTGGTTGGAGAACCAAGTGGAATGGAATGGAATGTCATGGTTCCATCCAACTGGAATGGAACAGGTCCATTCTTCTGTTTGGTCGAAAATAGTAAAATATAATGGAAAGGTTCCATCTCGGTGTTTTGTTGTTTTGTTGGAGAGATATCTCATATCTTCAATAGGAAGGGTGAGATTACCACCCCCCCCCCCCTCTCTCTTTCACATGCTATGTATAATCTCAGTTCTCAACAATCATAACTCAGATGGTAGCAATAATTAGTCTGTACAACCACACAAGTCAACATTAACAACAGATCGAGGTTTTCTCGATTTCAGCGACGACAAAAAAGTCAAAGGTTACTATGTGACTAAAAAACACTATATCTTTACTAGAAACAAGCACCTCAAATAATTGACCACACCATGCTACTTCCTAGTGCACCTGAGAAGTAAAATTATATATCCCAGCCCACTTTTTTGAACCTATGATCCAAACTTCCAAAGCATCTCGATAGAGAATGCCGAAACTTGATCACTGGAACATGCAAGAAAACCAGGGATGCCTCGAATAGCACTTAAATAATGTAAACTGTCACGTTACATCTAGCAACCTCGGGTTCGCAAATCAAGAAGAACAGGCAAAACTTAGAAACGGAAGTTCTCGGAACATGGTTATATATCCTTGCAGATGACTCATGATAGCAAAACGAATTGACGCCTCAGAATCAAGCCTTAGCAGCAGCCTGCGAGGCGGGCGGCCGCATTCCTCTTCTGTTCCTCAATGATGGTGAGCTTGATACCCTTGCCCTTGGGCAGGCTCACCAACGACGCAGTGTGGCACCTGCTGCCTGTGTGTCTCCCGGCGCAAGAGCACCTGCAGAGATTCCACAGCGCAGCCGTTGACTTCCTGATGGATCTTGTGTGTGCTCACCTTGCCGGGCTGCCACCCAGGTGTGGCCACCGCCTCCCCCTTCCGCAATGTTTGCACACCGATGCTTGAGGTGCGCCCACGCGAGAGAGGAGGTGAGTATGTGAGAGGTTACTGGGTGAGAGGATGGAGCGGTGAGATTGGGAAGTCGCATGAGAGCACAGAACATGAGATTCTAGCAAGAACAAGACAGTCCAACTGATTTGGTGTTACCTCCGCATCTGAGGGGAATATTCCTCTGTGTGGAACCACCTCATTGCATTCCACTCCTCCAACCAAACAGCCGGATGGCCCCAAATCTGGAACCAACCCATTATCCACTACATTCTCCAACCAAACGCACCTTAGGTGTGATACTAGCTTATGGTTACTAAAAGGAACTGACAAAAATGCAGGCAGGCAGCTAAATCAAGTTGGACTATTAAAGGCAGCAGCAAGAATTATATCTGGGACGATGATCAACGAGTAAAACAGTAGCCATCATATTTCCAGCCATAATTCTGTGGTTTGTTGGAGCTAACCTTGTTGTGACTTAAACAAGGAAGATAAGTCCAAGTTGGGTTCGTGCCAGAAGCTGCCAGCAACAGCTAGCTAGTTGCCTTAGTAGTGAGTAAGAAAGGGCTGCAGCAAGCAGTAGTAAAGCGAAGTTGGAATTTACCTTAGGTGTCAGAGTTGTACTCTTGTTTTGGTAGAAGATACTGATCATGTGCTAGATGTATAATAGTAGTCTAGCTAGGTCGGTTTGAGTAAAGTCCGATATAAGGACATGCGCCCCATGGATGTAAAAATAAACATTGGTTGCTAAGTGAAAGAGCAAGGGCATCTGTTGCCCAGAACAAGAACTTTCGTGTGTGTGTGTGTGTGTGTGTCCCCAGAAAGAAAGAAGAGAGGTTCAGGCTAGCATCCTTAATGGTACCAACAGATTTCGAGGCGCTTTCACTAAGAAACTAAGGGCTCGCAATAATTGCGCAGAGCTACAGTGAGATAATAAAAAATAGGTCCTGCCCCAAAAAAAAACATTCCATCACAATGGAGATAACATCATACTTATCTAAGTACACATGTCCAACTGAATGCTAATGGTGACATCAGTTCCCTGAACAGTTTGTAGTTCATGCATAATCCGTACACTTGGAGGCGGAAATCAAGTTCAACTCTCATAACCAGATCATCTTCTAACAAGCTGCATTTAGTATGAAAATATACTGACAATAATCCAACACACACTAGATCACAGATTTACACAGACACTACCGCACAGAACTATTTCTTCATTCAAAAAATAAGCAAGTCAACAAGCAAAAATAAGCAAGTCAACAAGCATTACCTTATTTCTATTCATCAGCCCATTGCTAGTGCAAATGGGAGTGCCAGGAGATTGGAACATGCTTGCATTCTTCATGTTCTCAGCACAGTGACCAAAAGTATCATTAAGAATAGCCAGACAAGCTTCCCGATACACAGATGATGATATATCAGATACATGTAGTGCCAATGCTTGTATCTTTAGCAACCACGCCCTCTGAAACCAACAAACTACAGTTTAATAGCAGAACAAAAATACCAACAAGACTAAAATAGCAGTCAATCACCAAAACCAATAATATCCTGAAAATCATCCATTTGGTTTCGCAGCTGATATATGATTGCTAAGAAGCAAAACAAGATCTCCAAAAATCCAGTTGTTTTCCCATATCCCATCAGATAAAAGAATTGTGCTGTCAACTCACTAGCACTTTTCAGTTATTGCAAAGTACTAGCAGTTCGGTAGTGTCCAAGTAGTTGCACAAATGCAACAAATTACCTGAAATGGAGAATACCTGAAGGTTGCTATTAAACTACCTAGCATGTCCCTAAATTACTGTTTTCAGATTGTGCTTCCCTACATTTCATGACAAACTATAATTTGATATATAAAGAATAATTCATGGAAGATTTAATCGCTCAATGGATTGACATCAAGTTTTTACCTAGATTGGTTCTCAGTTTTGTTAACTGTTCAAGAAGGACTTCTAAAGATTGATGATCGAGAAAGATTTTTTCTACAAAGAAATCAAGAAAGATCGATGTGTAGAGATTTATACCTCATGGAGCATGCTGATGCGAAGGGCTTGATTATTGTTCCTTTTGGGAAGTGGTGAAACACCGATGGTCCCAACATGCTGAAATCAGTAGGCACAGAAAACTATGAGTTTCAATTTAAGCATTTAGCTATGTTGATTCAACAGTAGAAAACAAGAAATGAGAACCTTTGAAAAGAACTGGTACTTCGTTGTACTCAGGAGATCCATGACAGGTCCACAAGTTAAAGGATCAAGACATGACTCGTACATCAGCTGAATTCAGACAGGGCAAATGATTTTTTGTGCAAAAAGACAAAAGTTGTAAAATAAGATTATCTGATTTCTGTCAGCTCAGAAAATAAACCTGAAAACTGAACTCGTGAAGTAAAGCATTTATATCTGGCTTTGTCACCTTTTCGAGATTGTCAAGGATTATCTTTAAACAACTGTAGTACAATGAAAGTCAGTTCATCAAGAAAGTACATTACTATATGTAAGCACGAGGCATGAATTTAACCTGTAGTGGGATTTTGGTTTTAGAACAGTTCGTTCTATAGGTCCATTGACATCAAATCTTAGGAGTAAATGTGTAATGTTGGGAGCTGGACGACAAATATTGTCAATAAGTAGCTGCATGAAACATGTCTAGCAGAGTTAAAAATGACAGGTATATTAAGTAGTCCGTAAGAGAAACTCAAAGAAAGCTACAAATAGCAACCTGCAGTATTAGAACACCGACGTCATCTTTTGTGTTCTCTATGACCTGGAAATCGTCAAAACGGAACTCCAAACAAGCAGCGTAATCCTCAATTACAGATTTAGCAACATTTTCTTTCAGAAGCAACTGTACAAGCCCAACTATTCTAGAACTGTCATGGAAAGAAACTAGTAAGCACATTGGCAATTTGCATATTTCTCTTCAGTAAATTGTAGATGATAGGGAATGAAATGCATTACAAGCCCAACTATTCTAGAACGGTCATGGGAAGAAATTAGTAAGCACATTGGCAATTTGCATATTTCTCTTCAGTAAACTGTAGATGTTGATAGGGAATGAAATGTAGTCTCCAACATATAGCAAGCGGAAACAGGCAGCCGAAAGCAAAAAAAAAAAAAAAGCGAGTAATATGGATTCCCAAGTGAAAATTTCCAGAAAATACTTCTATCAAAATATTAGAGAAAATCCATACCTCAGGATGCCCATAATTTTTATTGAACACTGCTGAATTTGAGGAAGATAATCATATCGAACAAACTCTAGCAAAGATATAATTTGTCTATGATTTTGAGATAATATAATCTCCAAGGGCTGCATAATTCAAAGGAAAAAACAATCAGATAGAGACAGGAATGACCAACAAAAACTAGAAAATGACATAAGAAAGAATAAAAACCTGGTAGAGTGGACGGAAAACATCAGCAAGAACCAGATCTCTCTCCATTACGAGAATAAATATTTCAAGTGAAAGATGGACAGCTTTCTCCAGAAGAATCCCGTAAGTTTGGGTAGTCCGTTCATTAATAAGAGTGTCAACACCCATTAGTATGATGTTCATAATATTGCGGAATGCAACCTTCCCACACATGAAATCCTGCACATATGGAGGTTGTTGTGTACAAGTTCATGAAAAATCTTTAGATCTTTGAAACAATGTCTAGATCAAACGTATATTTATGACATCGGAGATACACCATAAAGCATAAGCAGCAATCAGCTACTGGAGCAAAGAACATGAGTATATTATATAAATTCAAGAGCACAGAATATATACTCATCTGCTTTAAACCTAGGGATGAAAACGGAGCGGAAACGGACGGGACTGGGTGCTACCACATTTTTTTTCATATTTTTTTTTGCAGAAGCAAAAAACGAACACAGAAACCCCAGAAATGAATATGGAAATAGATTTTACCAGAAACATACATGGAGCGAACACAGAGCGGACACAGAAACAGAAGTGGGCGTTGACCGGAAATTAAAAACCCCTTGCATCATAGATAAATACGCACCAAAACAAACAAATTTAATGAATTGTTAACATGGCTACAAAATAATATGATTATATTAGCAACTTAGCATAGTATTGTAGTAGTACTGGACAATTGTGTATAGGGTCTAGTTGAGTACGTGTGTGGCAGTAGAAATTGGGCCTCAAATGATCAATTCTGCTCATTTGTTTATTGTGTGTTGTTTGGTGGTTGGGTTACAAAGCAGTCATAGGCCTATAGTAAAAACGGAAATTCCATATTCACGGAAACGGAAAGTTCCGTTTCCACGCATGTTCCACCGGAAAACACCATTCCGTTTTTGTTTCCGTTTCCATATTAAAAATTCCATTTCCATTTCCGTTTTGCAAATTTCCGTTTCCGTTTTCATATTTCCTCTCCGTTTCCATTTTTCCTCCGGAAAAGCGGAAAGTTTCCACTCCATTTTCATCCCTATTTAAACCTTTGTTTTGCTGAGAAACATGCAGTCAAGAAAGTAAATATGTACACTGTACTTGACATTGATAAGCATGAGAATTAACAAATTAAATCAGGTAGTAATTCCTGAAAAGAGTTTTCTCTCGGATCATTATATTGCTAAGATGTACGACATACGGAAAGAAAGCTGACAGCACGCCTGATGACAAGTGCCAGAGACTATCTTGCAGCCTTCAATTTCCAAATACAGTAGAGGAAGATCTTTGTTTTTCTACTTTTAGTAGGGTGCTCAAGAAAGTTATCAGCCACTATAATCAAGAAAACTATAACAAACATATACAGCATAATGCCAGATGACCGTTGACCAAAATAAAGCGAAAGGCTACTACAGAAATATAATAGGACATACTACTGTAGATCAACGCATTAGACAATGAGTAAGGACAAAAGTTATGCACCGTTCACAAGGGATCCAAACAGCGAAAAAGTTGTGATGAACTCCCAGGTACAATACTGACATGTAAATTATATAAGATCTAAGGGCAAAAAAAGTGGACATACTTTCACAAGTTCTAGCACCGGGAGCTGTTTCTCGACTGAGGCATTTGATGTTGAAGGCCCAGACGTGTTAAAAGCAGCATAAATATCATCATCCTTTATGTCGTACATGCGCAAAACCCTGGATTCGAACAATAGCCAACTTATTTGAAGAGCATAATAATTGCATTGTGGAGCAGAATAACTTCAGTATAATAGAAACTTCCATCAACAATAAAACTGCTGAATTCTCTCACTAAGGAAGATATTTCCCACTGGCTGGGATAACATAGAGGAGTTATTTCCCACTTGCATATAGTTGGTCTTTCAATACAATATAAATACGCCTCTCCCGACTGTTCGCAAATAAACAAATTATAGATAAAGAGAGAGATATAAATCATTATACTCACATATGAAAGTGCTCCAAGCAGGCCAGTGCTAATTCCCACTTTTCCCGATGGTCAGCATAGGCTCTTTGGGGAAAAGGCCCAAAGACATCCTCATATACAAATTTAAAGATACCCATGAACCTAGAAGAAAAAGATATTACTATTCAAAATGTTTAAAATTGAGCATAAGTACAGAATAGATGATGATGATGATGATGACTACCTCCGGCCTTTGTCACTTATGTTTCTTTCTTCTGCAATGAGAGCATTGACCAAGTTGAGAAATGATATGGTTGATGGATAACTCTCCCTCCTTGCTTCAACTTCATTCAACTCAAACCTCATGTCATAGACCTATGAAAAATACTTTCGTCAACAATGAAAAACATTAACCAAGCTACTTACACCTAGTATTATATAGGAAATTAGGAAGAACTCCATTTTACCCCCTCAAGTTCTCAATTCATGCCCAACAATAAAGGGCAGCCCGATGCATGTAGCTCCCGCTTGCGCAGGGTCCGACCACTTTGGGTCTATTGTACGCAGCCTTTCCCTACATTTCTGCAAGAGGCTGTTTCCAGGACTCGAACCCGTGACCTCCTGGTCACAATCCAGAACCAAAACCAGGTGTTCGACACCCTAAGACTATCAAAACTGGTACAAAATCACTCGTAGGCTGGTCATTGCCATGTTGGCAGCCACACAACTGGTATTTGCTGAGCTCCTCTCCTTCGGTGTACCTCTTCTATTCACCAGTTTGGGCTTGCCAGTGACCAGAAAAGTGCCACCTCACTTTCTGTATCAGACCGGCATGCTAGACTCAGCGACTTGAGCTAGCCGGCGAGTCGAACTCCAAGTTGTCGACTTGGCTTGGTGAAGAGAGGAAAGTGAGGGGGACTGAAATGAAGAAAGATGAAATGTAAGGGGGGAAAGGAAGGGAGCAGTGGTGGCAGCGTTAACAGCTCCAACACATTGGTCATCACCCCCCCCCCCCCCCAACCCCCTGCATACGTACAGAAGGAGGTGAGCATGCTCACGGCCACAACAAGAGCAAATGGAGGTAACGGAATACATGTGTGGTTCCTTTGCCTAGCTTTACTTTTGGCAAAAGAAAAAAATTAGACGACTAATCCTTGACCACCGGTCAGAGAAGCAGCCTCGACTTGGGCTCAACTCCACTTGCGGTCCTGGTCACGCAACTGGGTGACTAATCATCGATTAGGCGCGGTTAATCGGAGATTCCTGGTTGTCCCACTTGAGGCGGCGCTGGATCTGGAGGAACCCACGCCGTCATGCTGCTGCTACTGCTGTGCTAGTTCGCTGCTGCTGCGCCCCCGCCGCATCCCCCGCTGCAGCAGCAAGAGAGGAGGGGCGGTGGCAAGAGAGCTGCTGCAAGGGAGTTGAGACGTGAGAGATCCATCGTGTGGAAGTGAGGACTGAGCAGTGGCGGCTTGGTCACAGTTTCTCACGGAGTTAGAGTAGAGAGAGATAGGGGCTTGAGTAGACGGTGCAGATTAATAGTTGTAGCATCCAGTGGCTCTTGACAATGGGAGAGGAAATGGCACTAGCTGGGCTGGCCCAACAACTAACGGTCATCTTCTTCCTATTTTTCGTATTTATTGTTATTATGTATGGTATTTGTAGGATATAGTAGTCAACGACTAGTAAACGATCAGTCATGATTAATCTTAGCTAGTTTCGACCAATCCACAAGTCGGTACCCCTACGACTCCACTTTACGACTTGTAATCTTTGCTTTTGGCAAAGTGAGGTAGGACTTCATTAATTCCTTGCTTTTGAGGAAGAAACAAATTGATCACCTCCACTAACAGTGATTGCATTGCCCACTTACAAGTAGCAAGGGTAGTCAAAGGACGCAAATATGCCTCAAAAGAACCAAAAATATGCACTAGCATGCTAAACAACAGCAATATGAACAAGCAAAAATGTAATTACCAAGAACTACAGTCCATTTAAGTATATTATATCTATGTTCTTAACATACAGGACAGAGAATAGGAATAATTTATTTTCCTTCACTTTGTATTACTTTACGACAAGTTAGAACTCAAGTCGCTGAGTAGAAAATATAACCCATGTGAGGTAAATGAGTAATTTCAAAGTGAACTTTGGGGGTACCTGTGTTGCCGCATGCTGCCCAGGTGGTACCGTAACCACCGGAAGATCATATTGTTCAAGATAACTCCAAACAGCATCTTTCAACTGGGGTGAAACTTTGACAAATGCAGTGATTGAATTCCGCAAAGCCCCCTGGACATGAATTAGCACAAATTATGAAAAGCAACAACAAAAAAAGATGCCAAAAGTACACATGTAGGCATAAAAAAAGCATGTACCTTCAAATACGGGGGCACATTTTCATAGCTTAGAAGCTTAAACAAAGGTTCAATGTCAGGGAACCATTTCCTTCTTTCAGATGGATTTCCATTTTCCACCACCTACAGTATGTTGATAATTTCCAAAAAAACGGAAGTGAGTATTCCTTCGTAACCAAAAAAACACTTTTTTAGGCAAGCCACAAATAGTCCTTGCTTCAGAAAGAACATATCTAAGAAGCAGACTGAGACAACAGAAACAGATTAATTGAGAAACAGATGCATGTGCACAAGTAACAAAAGCAGCATGAATTTAAATATTAATACATCATTGGCAAAAATAAACAAGCCTATAGAAAAGACAGTCTAGCTTAAATACAACATATACAGAGAGGAACATCAGGCGAAGGACAACTTGGACCATGATAGGCAGCAGGGACCAGTGAGATAACTTAGAACTAAGACAAAAGTTTTATTAGCCTTGTTGAAAATCCTACTATTTCGGAATGCCGGTAATAACATGAACAAGGGACGTAGTTAAAAGGTAAGAACAGATTGAATTTGCTAACATGTAATCTTACTACGATTTCTCAACTTCACTAGAAAAATATACACTTGACAACATTTGTCCAAAACTAGGGAATTACAGCATGTATAATATGTCAGGGGGAGCTAATACTGAAAAAATATAAATTTGAAAATTTCCAACTATGAAAGATGATAGAAGGCACAAGAATAAGAGCGGCCGAAATTGCAAACCTTCTGAAGGACAGCTAAATACGCAACAAGTGCCTGTGCATCTCCCTCTGGAAAATCAGGCAACATGCTTGTGGAAGATTGAAGGGATTTCTTAAACTTCTCTTCGTAAATAGATAAGCAATCAAACAAAGTGTTCCATCCAACTGAGCGGTAAATTTTTCCCTGGAGCAATTCGTATACCTTGGCGGCACCAACGTCACTCGAAGCCTGAAAGCCCAAATAGTTGAGTCGGAGCAAAAGATGGAATATTCAACAGATCAGTAAATATTTTGCATACCAAAGTACTTAGAAGTCCAAGGAAGGCCACGAGGGTTTGTGTATTGGTGTGATCTTCACCTGCATATACGACAAAGGTCCACAGTTCCTCGTTTCCATGCACTAGCTCAGGCTCTTTCTGATGAGAACACAAAAGGATGGAGTAATCATAGAAACAAATTATCAAAACTACAGCTTAATAAAGCAACGAAAATTATCATGTGAGCACATTTTTTTAAACGTAAATGTGAGCATACTTGGAGGTCCTTCTATTGACAACAATTAAAAAGTACATAGAAAGAGATAACAAAGGCAGTGAAGTTTCTTTAATGTAAAACAGGAATTCTATGTTAAGGTCAAGCAATTATCTTAGTTACAGAAAATTGATACAAAAACATTCATTCGATTGTCACAAAGACAATGGCTGGTGGCAGTTGCTAGATGAAACTGGTCAAGAAGAGGTTTGCTGAAGCCTAAACCTAAACTCAACGTAGAGAAAACATTGATTAATTGAGTCAGTACAAGCAGTGTGTCAACTAGCTTAACCACACTAAATCCTGGTCAAATTACTGCAATTGGCAACAAAAAAACAAAATGCAGATCTTTGAGCATTACAGACATCAATATACACCAGCAGGTATTAAATTGGATGCCTAGGAATCTAGGTGCATCAAACACTTCATATTTGTAGATACAGTTTCCTAACCAATAAAAATAAAGGTTGCATCTAACTAGGAAAGCAAACTGTGGTTTGAGTCAGTATTGCTGGAGTGGATGGAAATATTGACAGAACCATTATCTGTGATTTAAATAGTATATCAAATCTGTGCAAAAAATTCCCAAAAACATGCACATCATACATAAATAGTTTCATAGCTTTAGCAAAGAAACCGAAATCACACATCATATCGTATGGTGCACAGGATAGTTAATGACTCCTGTGTCTTTAGGAAACACTAAAGTACTATAGCTAATTATAAAAATTATCATAAAACCAAGAAGACAAGGTTAAACACCATGACATCACGCTATCTCATGTACATTTTCAGGTCCATACATTTGACTGGAAGAACATATAAATGAATGAAGCAATACCTGATAGATTTCTCCAACTAGTTCAAGTAGGGATACAAAAGGCTGGTTAGTAGGCTGACCAATCTGTTCCCCACTTATATTAGGATCTTCTCTATGATCCCGTGGTAGAGAGTATGGGCTGAGAGCATTCATTGCTTTTTCCTTGATTTCTTTTATCTGTTAAAGAAGATAATATTATTGTTTTCTTTTCCTTTTTCTATAACAAGAGTGACTAAAGGTACTTAGCACGTTATAAGCATTGTATAACAGTTACTAAATAATGATCACATTTGGTTGTAACAAAGAAATTCGAAATCATGTTGTGGCAAGTGTCAACATACATCGAGGAACTATTCTAACCTTATCTCTAGAAGTCGGATGGGAGAGAAAGCACATCATCAACTTGTGCGCATAGCCAGTGTACATGTAAACAATGTCATCATCGTCATTCTGCATCAAATGGGAAGAAACAGTGATATATTATTATTACCTCCATATCAAAAACTATTCTTACACAACAAATTTGACCAATAATAATATCAAAAAATCAAGATGGGCCAAAAGAGATATTGATCTCACTTTGCATGTGCACAATGGCCCGAATCTACGTACTTCTGCATGTGTTGTGGTCAG
Source organism: Elymus sibiricus (assembly GCA_039707655.1). Taxonomy (NCBI): domain Eukaryota; kingdom Viridiplantae; phylum Streptophyta; class Magnoliopsida; order Poales; family Poaceae; genus Elymus; species Elymus sibiricus. The sequence continues at coordinate 160,361,433 of CM077674.1, read as the reverse complement.
ATTTGGCCAAATTTTGATATGAAAATGGTAGCATTGTATCGACAAAATATTAACCATTACTACTTGGCATCTAATGATAACCTCAGCTGTCCATATTATAAGTATTCATGAACAATATAACAGCAAATAATATAGATGATTTGTTCACCAAGGCGCTAGGCAACAGAGCAGCGCCTAATCAGCTCAAAGTTCTAAATGGTGCTAGGTGCTGGTCGGGCAGCAGAGGGCTAACTAGCGCCCAGCTCACCTAGGTGAGCAACTAGCTAAGGGGACTCGAGTGCAGGAGGGCAAGAGAGAATGGCTGTCGTCAAGATCAAGGCAGCAATGTGCCCTTAACTGCCATGGTGTCGAGTCCTTTCTCATCATGCCGTGGCTCTGTGTGTGCAGGTGAAAACCCTAAGTGTCCGTTTGGATGTTGAAATTGAATTGGTCTACTGAAACCAGAGTACCAGTTCGACTCATGTGAAAATGGGAGCATCCCATGCTTTGATATTATTTTATTGTGGTTCAGGAATATAATCATGGAAATGAAATCACAGCCTGGTTCCATTTCTGTTTTGTTGCTGACTATCCATATATATGCCTAGAAACCGCTAACTCATGCCACTCTTCCTCTTCTCATCCATGGCCATTGCTTCCCTAGCATCCTGAGTTGCGACTTTAGCAACATGACCGAACTCCGGTAAACTCACCCTGCACACAATAGAGATTGAGAACTTCTTCCTCCAGATGTAACCTCGAGAGATGGAGACGGGGAGGTAAGGGGAGGTGCAGATCTTGAGCTCACCAGATAACATGCAGGAGACTCAGATTCGGATTATGACAGACTCTGCACCCATCTGCTTAATCGGCAAAGACAAAGAGGATGAGGTGGCACCTGTGACGGGGAAGAAGAGGGAGCACCGACAATGGGAAAGAAGAGGTTGTGGGCCAGCAATGGGGAAGAAGAGGATCTGGTGGCGGCGGCGTGTCACAGGAGCTTGGCAGCAGTGGTGGCAGGTCGACATGAGTTATTGAAGGAAATGAGGGGTGGCTGTTTCCAAACGATACAGAGTGTCAAGCTCGCTATTGGTCCTAGTTGTTCAGCAAAGCCTGTCGAATTGGGCTCGAAATCCGGTACTGGCCCAGCCCATCCAAACAGCAGATATGGCTGCGATACAACTCCAATTGCCAAATTCTCAGCTCAATTCCAGCGTCCATATGGGTAAGGGCAAGTGCAACATCTCTCACCTCTCTATCTCTACTTTCGTCACATATTCTTCAAAATTCCTGCATTTTTAGTGGTGCATCAAACACATATTTTGAATATTTTAATATTTTCTTTAATGCCGGTTTCTGCAGAACAGTACAAATGAACTGGACAGCATGACACTAAGGCCCCGTTCGGATGTCTCTTAGCTTCATCAAATCCACGACTCCGGCTTCGTGCGCCAGCTTCCCGCGAGGAGCTGCGTCCGTTCAGGAGGATGTGGTCAGCTTCTCCCCACGCTGCATGGGCTATGGATGGGCTGCAGGCAGATAGCCAGTTAGGGAAGGCAGATGGCGACGTGGGCTACAGGCCCAATTTGGGGTGAAAGGCGTGGACTGTGATGCGTCCACCTCGCCATATCCAGTGGCTACTACGTCTTCTTCCACCTCCGTTAGTTGACATGGGGCTTCTATGGTTCCTCCAAATGTGTGTCGGCGGCAAGCCTCTCTACAGCACGCCTCCTCCCGTAGGAGAGGAAGGCGACTGGGATCCGGACAGCCTGGGACGACGACTTCAGGTGAGCTCGGGGGAGAGGAAAACGACGGCCGGCGATGGGGGTGGCGGCTGCCTAGGGTTAGCTCGAGAGGAGAGGCGCTGGCGTCGGTCTGACTGGGCGAGGTCGAGGGTGCCTTCTAGCAAGATGAGACTGTACGCACAACTTCAGGAGGGCATTCACACGTAATTTCGAGCAACTCCACGCTTCCTCTTTTGGCGAAGCTGGGCAAACGCAGCTCCACGAAATTACACTGCAAGAGGCATGGGCTTCGCGGAGCTGCAGCGTTCGGGCCAGCTCCACGCGCAGATTTGGTTAAGCGTGGGGCCAGAGAGGATCCGAACAGGCCCTAAGTTCCCATATTTCATGTGTTTTATATGTCTAACATTCTAAATGACCCTAAGGTGACACGGTTGTACAAATAAAAATACTGAATGAGAAACATTTATATTCTTATGTACAAAACAAGCTTGCTGTGCTCAACCAGTGGTGGTCATCATGGTTAATTGGGTATACCATTACCAAATCAGAATACCAGATGGTCTCAGAGTGCAGAGTTGCCATACCTGGTAAGCAGCTGCTTGCATAACTCGCTCCCGTAAAAATTTAAAAGCATTCAGGCGACAGATAATATCCAGACATGACCAAATATCAGTCACAGCTCTGGAGGAAGCATTAATGACTGAGTCTCTTGCGCTATTTCGATCTTGTGTTAACATCAAAAGAACAGTCCATGCAAGCCGCACAACACCAACAAATCCTTCAGTGGTGGTATCGTTACATGTCTTCATCACCTGCCATTACAACAATCCCAGCTTGCAATGAGCATAAATTTTGCTATATGTTCCAACATAGATTAGTTTAATATGTAAATTTAAGCATATTTTTAAAAAGCTTACTAGTTCATGAAATTCATGTCTGAACGAGGAATCAGACGATGGCAAAGATGTTTTCTCATGGGAATTACTTAGGGCATCAGAAACAAAAGTTATTACAAGAGAGAATAGAACGCCATAGGTGATCTGCAAAGGTAAATGATAGTTATGCATTGCATCACAAGTTGAGAGCATAAACAATTCAAAATTGCACAAATACCATGTCTACAAATGTCAAAGTAACTAATTCAAACTTCAAACCTGAAGCTCGACAGTAGAATTTTCATTTACTTCAGCTGCGCAGTCTTTTAATATTGAAAATGTATCCTTAACCTCCTTGGGACCTACATGAAGTTGCAGATCATTAGTGGTGGTTCGCTTTAACTTGAAGTGAACGGAAGGATACACCTACATTTCCAGTCCAGGAAGGCTAATGAATAGCAATGATTCATTTCCCTCAGAAAGAATAACAACTTAAGTCATCTCGCAAGCGTATCAGAAGATCATAGCAGGTGATATGACAAATTCAAATTCATATTGCATTGAACTCACCCATTAGTTTGATAAGTGCAGAAAGAGCAAGGCAGTGACTCAAACTTAATCTCTCTCGGGAGACAATGGCGCGCCTCTCGACAAGAGCTCCTCTGAAATCAAGCACATAGCGCTCAGAGCTTGGTCGGCCAATACCAGATGGTTCTTCCCGGTTAAGCTCCTTTATGGGGAAAGAGATAAAACTGTCAGTGGTCGTTTTTCAATAGAGTGAAAGAGAGATGCATCATAGAAATTAAAGAGAAATGACACATGTACTAATGCATCATCCTGGAATGAATTGTTCGAATACGCTACTCCTATTATTCAAACTTCAAAGATATACGGTGCTTTGGATATGGCAGTCCATGATATGTTAAGACTATCACTTTCTGTAATAGTAATGTATTGACAAAATAATGTAAATATCTATAGTATGGATACTTCTGATGGTAAATTAAATGGCACTAGTTCGCAGTGTCAAATTAGATGGCTCTTTATTTGTGGTCACGGTATGAGAAAACTGGCTACACATTTTCGAATGTAATATATATTTTTAACAGAGTAGACACTAAGGCATGACTTTTATGGTCTGACTAGGAATGCAACTACAAATAGAATTTGAAGGGGGCAATGCCAGCAACAGCAACAGGGCCAGGTTATGGTGAAGTTGATGCATAAGCCCCCTCCTATTGTCCACTATTTTAGTTGATTTTAAATTAATCTTGAAGCTTGAGCTCAGACAGAGCAAACTCCAACTCCTCATACGGAGGAGGGGGGAGGTACACAAAATCAGCAAATGGGGCCTGTGTTCACTTGTTGCCACTGGAAACATAAGTATGTTTCAAAAAAAATGGAAAGAACCTGTAAATGTGTGTGTACTTTATGTTGCCTGCAAATTTTCATGAAAAAAAAATTGTGCCCTGTGCATAAAAAGGCAGAAAAGCTAGCAACTTTGCGACCAAATTCAGTTGCTATGCATCAAGTACTCAAGCATTTGTATGTGTGTTTTCTTTCAGTATTTTCCAAAATCTAATATTGCATTTTTTAACTCGGGCCAAGACTTGGGAGCCAAATCGTCACACTCTTACCTCCCATGATTGTAATAAATATATGTCAATATTGCTCGGTAAATAAAAAATGTGAAGGATGCAGCATATGGCATATTCAAGTTCCATAAAGTCCAACCTTTACAAGGGTGATTATCCGCTGTCGGAGACCATCGCTAAAAAGAGCCTCCATTTGATTTTGGATTTCGTACATCAGATCAGCATCAAGCCCTTGGTCAAGTACAACAGACTACAGAAGATAAAGAAAACCAATGAAAGCGCCCTTTAATCTCAAATTCGAATGCAGCTAGGATGAACTCGATTGGTAGACTACCCGCAACAAAATGTACAGAGAAGTTATCAGATCTCTCCTCTCCATGTACCAAAGGCCAGCTGCAAGCCTATATATTTCCAGTGGATCCCGACCATATAGAACCCACTACAAAATCACAACAAGGCGTGCATGTAAGGTAAATGGTCAAATGCAAATACAAACATAGATAACATGTGGACATAAAGTAAACTTTAGTTCTGCAAATTGTACCTCTCTGTTGGCAGAAACTAGCAAGCGAACACACTCAATTTCATTAAGATTGAGTTCATCACTCAGCTTAAGGGCCTGAAAAAATCATAGATGCAAATCTTAGCATCAACGAAGCTACCAAAAAGGATGCCAGGAGACATACTACAAACTGATTGTAAAGAATCGTAAGTATAATTAGAAGGTATGAAATTACAGGACACATGAACAACAGTCTTCCATGGTTCAATAGGCACCTTGAGCTAAGACGATTGTACGCGATCTCAATTGAGCGCCATAAGCCAAATTCACAACTCATAGGTTTACAAAATTGTGCATGGCCTACCAAAAGTAGACCCGTCTGTTCATGCAACATTGTTGAATAAGCTACTTAGCACCACAATCACCACCCGAGAAAACATCAATCCAACCCATCCTTACAAAATCCCAACAAAATTCGTGCATTTGCAATCGCCAATCCCACTCAGTTATCTACCACAGTCCACAGACTAATCAAAGTTACAAGTTTACTCCAGGAATCAAGAGCTAACTATGGTAAGGTGTCATCTCTATTCTTGAGCTCCAATTAACAGCACAACATGTCACACAGTGATCAACATAAGCAGCATATATAACAAATTATGCAATTTGCACGTGTTCCTAGCGTGTCTCGCACCAATATATCGGGACTGAGGGGGGAAACTTACAGTCTGCACGTCGGTATCATCGAGCGTGATTGGTGGCATGTCCGAGAGCCGAACCTCCTTGGCCTCCACCTGAGTTCGATCGGACGCCTTTGGCACCTGCACGCGCGCACACGGCAGAGACACCAAAACCAAGCCGAATCAAACCGAGCTCACACCAGCCTAATTATACAACGAGGAGGGCACGGAACGAACCGGGTAAGAGAGGAGCGCGCGGAATGCGGGGGCGGCATCGCGGACGGCGTGGAGGAGCTCCACGCGCTGCGCCGGCGACGCCGGTGCGGGACCGAGCAGCGCCGCCTCGACGACGGCCAGGAGCTCGCGCGGCGGTGGCGGCGCCATGGCCGGTGAGCTCTCCCGTCGTAACCCTATAAGTCGGCGGTGGCCGGCGGAATGGGACGGGACGGATTAAACCCTAGGCGAGCTCGAGGCGGGCTTCTGGGTTTTGGAGTCGGGAGTTTCGGGCTGCTTATTAGAGCATCTCCGACAGGAAATACCCAATACCTCTTGGTTATCTACACCCTATATAGGGAGAAAAAATTAGTACTCCTAATTACAAAAATAGTCAAAATAGTTCAGAAGTTTTTTTACAATGAACTTGACTTTCTTTTGCACTAGTATATAAATTTTCACCAAAAAAAGCCAACGTTGACTTCAGGGAAAAAATATTTGCTATTATAGAGTCACTATTCACACTATTTTGGACGAAAAAATGTTATTTTGAAAAGAAGTCAAGGGGTTTTTTTCTTTTTGTGGAACTTTTTTCACAAGTACAATGGAAGGTCAAGTTTATTTCAAAAATATTTTCAGAATTTTTAAACTTTTTATTTAATTACTTTTTAAGTTTACACCCATAGACCAAACGTCCGCCTCCATCTCCGACAACTAAAAAAACTCCCGAATAAACCATTTACTAATAAGGGGGTAGACGCGCCTTGTTGTGCAATTGCTTTTTAAGGCATCTCCAACTTCAACCACAAATCGGACACCGTATCCGTTCATGATGGACTCGTGAGGACAAACCCGCAGACAGTGATGCGGGAGTCGGACGTCAAAATTGTCTTCTAAATGTCCGCTTAGGTCCGATCAATTTGAAATTCAAATGCGTCCAATCACATAGGACCCGATCACAACCAAAAAAAGTCAAGTATGCATAGCTTTTACATGCCCGATAGCAAAAGAATATCAGTTCCGCTGTCCGTGCAAAAAATTGGGTTTTATGCCCTGTCGGACCGGCAATCCGAGCCTTCACGCTCACTCTGCCGCCGCCTTCTCGGACGCCTCCTTCTCCTTCCTCTCCAACTGATCCTTCGTGCGCTTCAACATCTTAAGGCGGACGGCTTGCACGATCATCCTTGCATCGTCATCTAAATCCTCGATCCTCTAGGTCAAAATCTCGCCTCCTCCGAAGCGGTTGCGATCTCAACCTTCTTCTCTTCGAGCGTGGCCTTCTTCTCTTCAAGCTTGAACTTCCCCTCGGTCGCCCCCATCAGCATGTTAAATCTCTCGGCCTTACATGCCTCCTTGATGTCGGGGCGCTTGACACATGCATCCTCCTTCTTCGCCAAGATGTCCTGGAACCTCTTCGTCATCTTGGCTGCCTCCCCTTCTCACTTCGCCTTCTCCTCCTCCCACTTCTTTCCCCGGAACCCTCTTCTAATCTTCCTGGGTGGCTCTTGATGGTGTCCTGGATAGGGGGGTGCTAACCACGTTGGCTCCCAGATATGGTTAGGCCAAGGACCCCCGAACAGCCAACCAGTGGGCCATATTCGTCAAGCCCCATGGAGTAATCAAGATGGAATCCTCCGAAGACTTGGCGCATACTCCAAGGCATTCAATCTTCGGCATGTTTATCTTCAAATTTAACCGACCTATGTGTAACCCTAGGTACCCCGGACATATAGGTACCCCGGCATCTATATGCCGGGGGTACCTAGGGTTACACATAGGTCAGTTACATCTATATGCCGGGGGTACCTAGGGTTACACATAGGTCGGTTACATCTGAAGATAAACATGCCGAAGATTGAATGCCTTGGAGTATGCGCCAAGTCTTAGGAGGATTCCATCTTGATTACTCCATGGGGCCTGACGAATATGGCCCGCTGGTTGGCTGTTTGGGAGTCCTCGGCCCAGCCCATATCTGGGAGCCGACGTGGTTAGCACCCCCCCCTATCCAAGACACCATCAGTAGCCCCTGAACCGGTCTTCAAGCCGAGGACTGGCCTTGGACGGCCTGTTCTTTGTTATTGGTCTTCGGCCTTGCAAACTGGTTCAACACCCTCTTCACGCGTCTATTTCCAAAGCGACCAGAATTTTGTCTGAGGAATAGTATACCTCGGACATCCGAAGAGCCCCAACTAAGCTTTTCGAGAAGTATTCTTCCTTTTGTCGGATTCGAAGACCCCTGATACGTCCCTGATGTATCTATAATTTTTTATTGTTTCGTGCTATTATCATACCACTTTTACATATTTTTTGGCAACAATTTATATTATTTCTATCTGGACTAACCTATTAACCCAGCGCCAAAGGTCGGCTCTTGTTTTCTATCGTTTTGGGGTTTTTAGGTGAAAAATTCACAGAGTCAAAATGATCTGAAAAATTATGTGCATTTTATGTGGAATATATCTCAATTTTTGGCGCAAGAATCAATGCAAGAGGAGGCCCATGGGATCCACAAGCCAGGGGGGCTCCTACCCCCCTGGGCACGCCGTAAGTCAGTTGGAGGTGTCCTTCGATGCAAGGAAGCTAATATCGGGGAAAATCGTGTTAAAATTTCAGCCTGATCGGAGTTACGGAACTCCGGCTATTAAAGAAACGGTGCTCGGCCGCAGAAACAGTACCGGAAACAGAGAGAAACCCTAGATAGTAAGAAGAGGATAGATCCAATCTAGGAGGGGCTTCCGCCCCTCGGGGGTCATGAAGGCCAAGGGCCAAAGGGGGAACCCTTCTCCCATCTAGGGGGAAGGCCAAGCAAGAAGAAGAACGAGGGGGCTCTCTCCCCCTCTCTCCCGGTGGCGCCGGAGCGCCGCCGAGGGAACCATCGTGACGGCGATCTACTCCAACAACTTCACCGCCATCATCACCAACTTTCTCCCCCTCTATGCAGCGGTGTAACCTCTCTCACCCCGCTGTAATCTCGACTTGAACATGGTGTTTTATGCTATATATTATTATCCAATGATGTGTTGCACCTCTATGATGTTTGAGTAGACCCTTTTGTCCCATGGGTCAATTGTGGTATGGTATGGTTGATATGAGTTATATTTTATTATGGTGTTGTCCTATGGTGCCCTCCGTGTCGCGCAAGCATGTGGGATTCTCGATGTAGGGTGTTGCAATATGTCCATGATTCGCTTATAGGGGGTTGCGGGAGCGACAGAAACCTAAACCCGAGTTCGTGAGTTGATGCATATGGGATCAAAGGGGACTTTACACTTAATGCCATGGTTGGGTTGTACCTTAATGAATCTTTAGTAGTTACGGATGCTTGCTAGAGTTCCAATCATAAGAACATGTGATCCAAGAACGGAAAGTCTGTTAGCTTAAGCTTCTCCCTCATATCGTATGATAGGTATCACTATCATGTCATATTCAATTGCCTAGGGACAAACCTTTTCTTATTGTTCTCCAAAACTATCTACTTTATTGTTCTTTAATTAAAATAGCAACTAACTCTTTTTATTCCCGCAAAGTACTTCTAGTTTTATTTCTTGTTCTAGGTAAAGCGAACGTTAGTATGCGTAGAGTCGTATCGGTGGTTGCTACTTGTAGTCTGCGTTGGTATTTCGCCGAAGAGGAGAGGATGATGCAGTACAGTAGAGATAAGTATTTCCCTCAGTTAAGAACCAAGGTTATCAATCCAGTAGGAGAACCAAGCAAAATTCCGTTAAACGCACCTGCACACACAAGAGCAAACACATGCACCCAACGCAAATAAGAGGGTTGTCAATCCTCTTAGCGGTTACTTGCAAGGATTAAATCTTATCGAGGTAAATAGATAAACTAAAATACTAATTAAAATAAAAATAAATAAATTGCAGCAAGGCATTTTTAGGTTTTTAATATGATAAAGATAGACCCGGGGGCCATAGTTTTCACTAGAGGCTTCTCTCTCGAGCACAGAAACATACGGTGGGTGAACAAATTACTATTGGGCAATTGATAGAAAAGCAAATAATTATGACGGATTCATGGCAATGATCATGTATATAGGCATCACGTCCGAGACAAGTAGACCGACTCCTGCCTGCATCTACTACTATTACTCCACTCACCGACCGCTATCCAGCATGCATCTAGAGTATTAAGTTAATAAAAACAGAGTAACGTCTTAAGCAAGATGACATGATGTAGAGAAGCAAATTCAAGCAATATGAATAAACCCCCATCTTTTTATCCTTAATGGCAACAATACAAATACGTGTCATGTCCCATTCTGTCACTAGGATTGAGCACCGCAAGATTGAACCCATCACAAAGCACCTCTCCCATTGCAAGATAAATCAATCTAGTAGGCCAAACCAAATCGATAGATCGGAGAGAAATACAAAGCTATATTTAATCATGCATAAAAGAGTTCAGAGAAGACTCAAATATTTCTCATGAATAATCTGATCATAAACTCACAATTCATCGGATCCCAACAAACACACCGCAAAAGAAGATTACATCGGATAGAACTCCAAGAACATCGAGGAGAACATGGTATTGAAGATCAAAGAGAGAGAAGAAGCCATCTAGCTACTAGCTATGGACCCGTAGGTCTATGGTAAACTACTCACATATCATCGGAAGGGCAGCAAGGTTGATGTAGAAGCCCTCCGTGATCGATTCCCCCTCCGGCAGAGTACCGGAAAAGGCCTCCAGATGGGATCGCGGAAGAACAGAGGCTTGCGGTGGCGGAAAGGTTTTCTCTTCTCGCTCTCTGTTGGTTTCCCAATATTTGTGAATTTATAGAAGTGGAATTAGGTCAAACGGAGTCACGTGGGCCCCACAAGGCAACACGGCACACCCACCCCCCGGGGCGCGCCCTGTTGCCTTGTGAAGCCTCCGTGAGGCTTCTGGCCTCCTCCCGAAGCTTCCAAGGTTTCTTTTGTCCAGAAAAAAATCTCCAAAAAGTTTCGTGGCATTTGGACTTCATTTGGTACTGTTTCTTTGAAAAGCCAAAAACAAGCAGAAAACAACAACTGGCACTGGGCACTAGGTTAATAGGTTAGTCCCAAAAAATAATATATAATTGCATATAAAAACATCCAAGATTGATACTATAATAGCATGGAACAATCAAAAATTATAGATACGTTGGAGACGTATCAAGCATCCCCAAGCTTAATTCCTGCTCGTCCTCGAGTAGGTAAATGATAAAAACAGAATTTTTGATGTGGAATGCTACCTATCATGTTTCATCATGTAATCTTTCTCTTACGGTATTAATAATAAGATCCAAATGATTCAAAGCAATAGTCTATAATTTGATATAAAGACATCAATACTCAGGCATACTAGCAAACAATCATGCCTTTCAAAATAAAAATACTAAAGAACGTTATCCCTACAAAATCATATAATCCTGTCATGCTCCATCTTCTTCACACAAAGTATTTATCATGCACTACCCCGATGACAAGCCGAGCAATTGGTTCATACTTTTTAACGCGCTTCAGCTTTTTCAACTCCCACTCAATACATGAGCGCAAGCCATGGATATAGCACTATGGGTGAAATAGAGTATGGTGGTAGAGATAAATAGGAGAAGTCAAAAATGAAGAAAGTCTCACATTGACGAGGCTAATCAACGGGCTATGGAGATGCCCATCAATTGATGTCAATGCAAGGAGTAGGGATTACCATGCAACGAATGCACTAAGAGCTATAAGTGTATGATAGCTCAACATGAAAACTAAGTGGGTGTGCATCCAACTTGCTTTCTCATGAAGGCCTCGGGCATTTGAGGAAGCCCGTCATCGGAATATACAAGCCAAGTTCTATAATGAAAAATTCCCACCAGTATATGAAAGTGACAAAATAGGAGACTCTCTATATGAAAAACATGGTGCTACTCTGAAGCACAAGTGTGGAAAAGGATAGTAACATTGCCCCTTCTCTCTTTTTCTCTCTCATATATATATATATATATATATATATATATATATATATATATATATATATATTCATGGCTCCTTTTTGCCTTTTTTTATTTAGAACGGTCTCATGGACCTCATCCCCACTTTTTCGAGGACTCATTAGTCTCCACCATTCTTTCCTCACTGGGACAATGCTCTAATAATGATGATCATCACACCACTATTTACTTACAACTCAACATTACAACTCGATACTAGAACAAGAATATGACTCTATATGAATGCCTCTGGCAGTGTATCAGGATGTGCAATGATGCTAGCGTAACATGTATAAAAATGATGAACGGTGGCTGAGCCACAAATACTATGTCAGCTATATGATCATGCAAAGCAATATGACAATGATGATGTATGTCATAAAACAGGAACGGTGGAAGTTGCATGGCAATATATCTCAGAATGACTATGGAAATGCCATGATAGGTAGGTATGGTGGCTGTTTTGAGGAAGATATAAGAAGGCTTATGTGTGATAGAGCGTATCATATCACGGGGTTTGGATGCACCGGTGAAGTTTGCACCAACTCTCGATGTGAGAAAGGGCAATGCACCATACCGAAGAGGCTAGCAAATTGCGGAAGGGTGAGAGTGCGTATAATCCATGGACTCACATTAGTCATAAAGAACTCACATACTTATTGCGAAAATTTATTAGCCCTCGAAGCAAAGTACTACTACGCATGCCCCTAGAGGGATAGATTGGTAGGACAAGGTCCATCGCTCGTCCCCGACCGCCACTCATAAGGTAGACAATCAATAATAAATCATGCTCCAACTTCCTAGCATAACGACAGATCATACGTGCATGCTTCGGGAACCACAAACCTTAACACAATTATTCTTACTAAACCACAATCATCTACTAGTACCTCCCCATATTACCATCTTAATATCACAAAACTATTGCAAGGAATCAAATTTATCATATTCAGCGATCTACATGAAAGTTTTTATTATATCCCTCTTGAATACCTATCATATCAGGACCAAATTCATAACCCGTGCATATTACCATTGCTATCATGAGACTCTCAAAAAGATATAAGTGAAGCATGAGATGTAGGGTAACGCAGCAGAAAACAAAAATTTCCGACCTACGCACCAGCCCAGGATCACTATGGAGACTGCATACAAGGTTTGATCTGTTTCGTTACCGACTCGTAGCGCAGCGGAAGTAGAGTCGATGACGATCGGCGGTGCAGATCCCCGCAGCTAGGATTTACAACCTCCCAACCGCGAGGATGTACTCCCACATCTGCCCCTCGGACAGCCCTCCGGGAGGCGGTCGGACAGTCCCTCGGACGGTGTCGCGGACAGCCCTTCGGGAGGACCTTCGAAACTCGAACGGTCACTCGGACAGCCCTTCGGGAGGACCCTCAAAACTAAGACGATCACTTGGACAGCCCTTCGGGAGGCACTCTCGAACTAAGACCGAAACTACGATCTCTCTACAGAGTTGCACACATACGGTGTCATCTATCCGGCAGGGCTTCGCCGTCCAGAACTAGTTCCCACCGGAACCCAGACAGCCTTTCGGCTCTACGAAACTATTTCGCTGGGAGGGAGAGAGAAGCCAGACAAGTCAATGGCATGTGTATGAGAGCAAGCATGAGCTGATTTTGGAGAGCAATCTCCACCTCTATTTATAGGAGGAGCAAGGGGTAGAGGAAAGACCAAAAGGACCTTCCTAGGATCTTTCCACCACATGCCACATAAGGGTGTGTAGAAGATATCCACCATGAGGTGGAAGGACACCTCAAGGAGGGGCCCCACCATGCCATGGACGAAATTTGCAGCCCCCTTGGGGAGCTCCACCTCCCTTTCACACACAAAAGTGGTTTTCTTCTAGAAGAAAAACCCCATTTGCAAATCAGCCCAAAAAGTGTTTTCACTATTCACGAAGACATTTTTCTGCGTCCGTTAAATCCCAAATTATTTCTGTGTGCCTAGAACAATTCTAGTACCCACCAAAATAATTTTGAACGCATTCCGAAACAATTTCGAAACAATGTTTCTTCAGCGAAAAGCAACCAAATCGTTCCGGCTGCTCCGGAACATTTCCGGTTTTTGTCCCGGAAAATTCCCAGAAGTTTCCAGAACACTTCTGGCATCCTCCAAGAATTTCCGAGCGTGTGCCAGAACCAATTTGACTTAATGGAATACCCTGAAACAACTTTTCAGTTTCACCGGAACTATTCCGGTGTTCTCTCCGGAACGTTTCCGTTTCGTCCGAAACTTTTTCGGTGTTTTTCTCTCAGACTCCCTGTCTAGTATTCAGCAGATAGATGACCCTTAAGCGTGTGACCCTATAGGTTCGGTGAAGTATAGACATGACCGGAACTCTTTCCGATCAATGATCAACATCGGAGCCGTGGACACCCATATTGACCCCTATACCCACACGAATGAATATTCGAGTGAACCTCCAGTTGCCGTGTGCTATTCCTGTTGCTTCGCGATATGTTACAAATACCCGAGGTGAGACATGTAGGCATCCCCGTGGATCAACAACTTGTCCACTATGCCAGTTACCTCGTTACCGGTATTGTTCTCTTTTCTCGTTCACGTGTTCCGGCATCCCTGTGATCAAATCACCCTGTGTCTGGCCAGACGATGATGGATACCGTAACACCGAGAGGGCCCAGAGATATCTCTCCATCGTCGGAGGAGCAAATCCCAATCTCGAGCTATCAAGTTACTTGACACACTTTTCCATGAACCCGTAAGCCGCCGTAATAGCCACCCATTTACGGATGACGTTTAACAAACCCCAAAGTTCATGAAGCAAGCATGAAGAAACTCGATACTATCATGGTCTAAGGAATTATGCAAACGTTAACCATCTCTATGTTATAAACCATTAACTTATGACGAATGAATCTCATAGCATAACATCAATTCGGGTTGATTCAACACAAATGTTCTTCTAACATTGTGCCCTCAAAATTGCCGGTATAGCCATGCCCATGATCAGGAAAACAGGATCATCATGCAATACTTGAGCCAGTCTTAGAGGCCAGACTAGGAATACATTTTACCGTTTATTATTCCACACGTGCATATGAGTCTTCCTCCGAGCCTCGTGGTTATTGTAGACTCGAGAACCATAGCAGTTATAGCATGGAACATAAACCTAATTATGAACAGGGAGATAATCAATAACATTTATTATTGCCTCTAGGGCATATCTCCTACATGAGAGTGCAACTATTTCTTTAAAATATAACCACCACCGTGCTCTAAAAGATATAAGTGAAGCACTAGAGCAACTGCCTAGCTCAAAAGATATAAGTGAAGCACATAGAGTATTCTAACAAATCATGAATAATGTGTGTCCCTCTCAAAAAGGTGTGTTCAGCAAAGATGATTGTGACAAACTAAAAAGCAAATAAACTATATCACAAGACGCTCCAAGTAAAACACATATCATGTGATGAATAAAAATATAGCTCCAAGTGAGTTACCGATAGATTGTAGACGAAAGAGGGGATGCATTCCGGGGCATCCCCAAGCTTAGACACTTGAGTATTCCTTGAATATTACCTTGGGGTGCCTTGGGCATCCCCAAGCTTAGGCTCTTGCCGCTCCTTATTCCTTTATCCATCGTAGTCTCACCCAAAACTTGAAAACTTCAGCACACAAAACTCAAGAGAAACCTCGTGAGATCCGTTAGTATAACAAACAAATCTTAAACTTTAGGTACTATAGTAAATTGATTCATACTTAATATTGGCATAATTCTATTGTACTCCAACTTCTCCATGACTCATACCCCCCGATACGATCCATAGATTCATCAAAATAAGCAAACTATGCAACAAAAACAGAATCTGTTTAAGACAGAATAGTTTGTAAATATCTATTTAAAAGTCATACTTCTGTAACTCTAAAAATTCTGAAAAATTAGGACAACGTAAAAAATTCATATACCAATACTGTGTAAAAATTTCAGATTTTTCTGATGCTCCATTACTGAATTAAAATTCCATCACTAGACACAAAACTTTCTATTTTCCAAACAACATCAATTATACTATCATCCAAATCATCCCAAAGGCATTACTTGGCACAAACACTAATTAAAATATAAAAACACAATCATAACAGAAGCTATAATCATGCAAACACACAAAAACAGAAGGTAAAAGCAAAAAATTATTTTATTCATTGGGTTGCCTCCCAACAAGCGTTATTGTTTTATGCCCCTAGCTAGGCATAATGCTTAGTTTCAAGTGTTGTCATCCTTCATCCCCAAGTCCTTTTTGATTAAATCTTCCAAAAAAATTCTCATTAATTCTCTACTCTCGTGCTCTTCTTTTCTAGTGGGTGAGCTTAGGTAATTGAAGGGGCTTTGATTGGTAACCTTAACATTCATAACTTCAAACTCAGGATCATCACCATAAACATCCTCATATAAAACATGTATCTCATCATCAATAGGATCTCTAGCCGTACTCTCGAACCATTCTTCACTAAATCCCTCATCAATTCCTTTAGTAACTCATTCAAATTTATCACAAGCATAGTGGTACATAGTTTTAATTATTTCGGCGTATGGAACTCTCCTTCTAATATTTTTACCATAAGCAAAGTAATCTTTAGATTCTAACCTATGAATAGTATCTTTATCATGAAGAATCTCCTCTATAGGAGGATGCTCAAAATTTATTTTGTAAAAGGAGAAAATATCCCTAGCTTCTCGGATTATATAATCAAATTCATGCATAAGGATTATAGTGGCAATTTTCTTAGCCCTAGGATCATGGATGCTGGGAAGTTCATAAACTATCTTTTGTAAGGCGGGGTGGATATGCAAAAAAAATATTTCTAGTTTAACCACAAGCATTGCAATAGCATCCACATAACAATTTGTTTTATCAAGAATGGATCCATTAATTGTTGGTATAACTCCCACGCAATTAAAGAACTCCTGAATAATGTTTTTCCCAATAATATTACCACTTCCCACATGATAGACTTTAGTTTTAAAATTAGTGGGGGAGTTAGTCTCCGGAGGGTCATGATTAAGATCAAAAGAGTGTGTTTTATCCCCAAGAGATTCACTACCACTATCCTCACTAGCACTTTCAACCACAACTTTCCCGAATTCATACATGATAACAATTTCAAGCAAAGCAAGCAAACTAGCAAACAAAATATTTTTGTGTTTTTGTAAAAAAAAATAGAAGTGCGGGAGATGAAAACGAGAGGCAAATGCAAATAAAAGGCAAATAAAGTAAATGCAAGTGAATGATAATTTGTGCGAAGGTACTTGGTAATTTTGATGATGTCTCCTCGGCAACGGCGCCAGAAATTCTTCCTGCTACTTGTAGTCTGCGTTGGTATTTCCCCGAAGAGGAGAGGATGATGCAGTATAGTAGAGATAAGTATTCCCCTCAGTTAAGAACCAAGGTTATCAATCCAGTAGGAGAACCAAGCAAAATTCCGTTAAACGCACCTGCACACACAAGAGCAAACACATGCACCCAACGCAAATAAGAGGGTTGTCAATCCTCTTAGCGGTTACTTGCAAGGATTAAATCTTATCAAGGTAAATAGATAAACTAAAATACTAATTAAAATAAAAGTAAATAAATTGCAGCAAGGTATTTTTAGGTTTTTAATATGATAAAGATAGACCCGGGGGCCATAGTATTCACTAGAGGCTTCTCTCTCGAGCACAGAAACATACGGTGGGTGAACAAATTACTATTGGGCAATTGATAGAAAAGCAAATAATTATGACGGATTCATGGCAATGATCATGTATATAGGCATCATGTCCAAGACAAAGACCGACTCCTGCCTGCATCTACTATTGTTACTCCACTCATCGACCGCTATCCAGCATGCATCTAGAGTATTAAGTTAATAAAAACAGAGTAACGCCTTAAGCAAGATGACATGATGTAGAGAAGCAAATTCAAGCAATATGAATAAACCCCATCTTTTTTATCCTTAATGGCAACAATACAAATACGTGTCATGTCCCCTTCTGTCACTGGGATTGAGCACCGCAAGATTGAACCCATCACAAAGCACCTCTCCCATTGCAAGATAAATCAATCTAGTAGGCCAAACCAAATCGATAGATCGGAGAGAAATACAAAGCTATATTTAATCATGCATAAAAGAGTTCAGAGAGAAGACTCAAATATTTCTCATGAATAATCTGATCATAAACTCACAATTCATCGGATCCCAACAAACACACCGCAAAAGAAGATTACATCGGATAGAACTCCAAGAACATCGAGGAGAACATGATATTGAAGATCAAAGAGAGAGAAGAAGCCATCTAGCTACTAGCTATGAACCTGTAGGTCTGTGGTAAACTACTCACACATCATCGGAAGGGCAGCAAGGTTGATGTAGAAGCCCTCCGTGATCGATTCCCCCTCCGACAGAGTACCGGAAAAGGCCTCCAGATGGGATCATGGAAGAACATAGGTTTGCGGCGACGGAAAGGTTTTCTCTTCTCGCTCTTTGTTGGTTTCCCAATATTTGTGAATTTATAGAAGTGGAATTAGGGCAAACGGAGTCACGTGGGCCCCACAAGGCAACACGGCACACCCCCTGGGGCGCGCCCCTGGGGCGCGTCCGTGAGGCTTCTGGCCTCCTCCCGAAGCTTCCAAGGTTTCTTTTGTCCAGAAAAAAATCTCCAAAAAGTTTGGTGGCATTTGGACTTCATTTGGTACTATTTCTCTGAAAAGCCAAAAAACAAGCAGAAAACAGCAACTGGCACTAGGCACTAGGTTAATAGGTTAGTCCCAAAAAATGATATATAATTGCATATAAAAACATCCAAGATTGATACTATAATAGCATGGAACAATCAAAAATTATAGATACGTTAGAGACGTATCAGTGGTCGATAGAACTCGAGAGAATATTAATTCTACCTTTAGCTCCTCGTTGGAATCGGCACTCTTATTTATCGAAAAGGCTACAACTAATCCCATATACGTGTGGGTTATCAAGACCTTTTCTGGCGCTCAAATAAAAATGTTACATTGGTATGCTTGGAATATGTGCTCTATATGTATGATTATACTTATTGTTCCAAGATGGAGGCCCCACACCTTCCCTTTCAATGTGAATTTAATGATAATGAAACCTTGGCTTCTTATGTTAATGTTGTATATGATTACTATGATGTGGAGAAAATAGAAGAATTTGTTGCTTTCAAGGGTGCTTATGAAATTGCTTATTTGCTTGAAAGGTATGAAAAGTGTGACGAGGCTCTTTACAAATTTGAAAATCTTGCCATACTTAAATATTCCTATGAAAATTACGAATACAATGCTCATATTAATGAATTTATTGAGAGAATGTCTGCTGCTCTAGAAGAGACTAATATTTTGCAGGATTCTATGGAAGAAGAAATTGCTGAAACTATGAGCTCATTAGATGAAAAAGATGAGGAGGTGAGCGAAGAACAAAAGGAGGAAGAGCGGATTAGCTACCCGTGCCCGCCTTCTAATGAGAGTAGCTCTTCAACTCATACATCGTTTAATTTCCCTTCGTGCTTACCGGAGGATGAATGCTATGATGATTGTTATGATCCCTTAGATTTGTTCTAAATATCCCTTTTTGATGAACTTGATGCTTGCTATGCTTATGGCCATGATGCCACTATGTATTATGCCTATGGAGATGAACTTGCTATAGTTCCTTATGTTAAGAATAAAATTGTTGCTATTGCACCCACACATGATAGTCCTATTATCTTTTTGAATTCTCTCCAACTACACTATATCGGAGAAGTTTGCTCTTATTGAGGATTATATTGATGGGTTGCATTTTACCATTGCACATTATGAGTTTAATGAATATAATATGCATGTGCTTGCTGCTCCTACTTGCAATTATTATGAGAGAGGGACCTCATCTCCACCTCTCTATGTTCCCAATAACTTAAAATTGCAAGAAACTACTTATACTATGTATTAACCTTTATTATGTGTGCATGAATTGTTCTCTTATGACATGCCAATGCATAGGAAGAGAGTTAGACTTTGTTGTTACATGTTATATGTTACTTTATGCTCACTACTAAATTATAAATCATTGTTAACTAAAATTGGCTTTGATATACGTTGGGATCTTGGTGGATCAATTACTTGAGCACTTTATGCCTAGCTTAATGGCTTTAAAGAAACCGCTGCCTAGGAGACAACACAGAAGTTTTAGAGAGTCATTTTCTTTTGTGTTCCCTTGTACAAATCCATTGTGTTATAAAAATAATGTGCCAAGATTTACCTTTAGGGTGTTTAAATAGCTTGTTTGGTATGTGCCGTGCAGAAACAGAAACTTTCACTGTAGTATTTGAATTTTCATATTTTACTGGAACGTGCAAATTTTCTGAAATTTGTACATAGTACTTCTATGCAAATTGTTTATTATGTGCTAATTTCTTAGAATTTTAAGATTTACATAAGTATATGATTCATCTACATCTTTACAGACTGCCTTGTTTTCACAAATTGTTGTTGTAGTTTCTTTATCTGCTTATGTTTGCAATTTTGTTAAGCCCCATTGGTGTGGGAGCATTAGAATTGTGATAGCGTACAGTAGGTAATATTGGATTATAATTATACAATATCGTTACAGCAAGACATGATGGGATTTGATGTTATATGTACTAACCCCTCTAATAAAAGTTTGGTTAAGTTTTGTGTGGATGAAGTATTTCAAAATCGAGGGAGACGCCAATATGAGGGGAATAAGGAGAGGCAAGAGTTCAATCTTGGGGATGCCCAAGGAACCCCAAGTAAATATCCAAGGATACTCAAACATCTAAGCTTGGAGACGCCCCGGAAGGCATCCCATCTTTCTTCTTTGACAATTATCGGTATGTCTCAGTTTTTATTTTATTCACATGATATGCGTAAATCTTGGAGCGTCGTGTGCTTTTGTTTTTCTTTTAGTAATGCACCATGCTGGTATGGGATAGTCCTTGATTGATTTATAGAATACTCTTTGCACTTCACTTATATCTTTTGAGTATGGCTTTATAGAATGCTTCATATTCTTCACGTATATCTTTTGAATCTTGGATGCTCGTTTCTGTACATTTGGACCACTGTTATTTGTAGAATGCTCTTTTGCTTCACTTATATTTGTTAGAGCTTAGCTGAGTCTTTTGTATAAAGTATAAGAACTCTCCTGCTTCACTTATATCTTTTTGGAGAGTTGAATAGAAATTGGTTATCTGCATGGTTAGTCGTAGGTATGTACGAGTGGTATATATAAAAACTTGCATGGACTTGTAGATCATTGAATATGATGTGTTTGATTCCTTGCACTAGTTTTGCGATGTTGAGGTGGTAATATGTGGGTGTATTAGTGAATGATTTTGATTTAGTAAGAATATTAGTGTTAAGGTTTGTGATTCTAGTCTTTGGCATGGTGAGGAAGTTGGAGCATGATTTATCCTTGATTGATATGCTTTGTGTTGTTCAGATTGGGAGCGCGCGATGGTTAACTCCTCCCAACCTACCCCCTAGGGGCATGCGAGTTGTGCTTTGCTTCAAGGGCTAATAGGCTTTCGCAATAAGTATTTGAGTTCTTTATGTCTAATGTGAGTTTTTGGACTATAAGCACTTCCACCTATCCATATTTTGCTAGCCTCTTCGGTACCGTGCATTGCTCACTCTCACCTCGAGACTTGGTGCAAATTTTGCCGGTGCATCCAAATCCCGTGAAATGATACGCTCTTTCACACATAAGTCTTATTATATCTTTCCTCAAAATAGACACCATACCAACCTATTATGGCATTTCCATAGCCATTACGAGATATATTTCCATGCAACTTCCACCGTTACTATTTACATGACTTGAACGTTCATTATCACATTGCTTTGCATGATCATATAGAGCTGACATGATATTTTGTGGCAAAACCACCATTCATCATTGTTATACATGTTACGCTAGATCATTGCACATCTTGGTACACTGCCAAACGCATTCATATGTAGTCATTATTTTCAGTTTTTGAGTTGTGAGTAAATTAAAGTGTGATGATCATCATTATTAGAGTGTTGTCCCTACCCATGAGGAATTGAATTGGAGGAGACTTATGATTCCTCGAAAAAGAGGGGATGAGGTTCGTGAGGCAGTTCATAAAAAAGAGAAAAAAAAACAAAAAAAGGGAAAGAGAGAGAGGGGCGCACTACCATCCTTTTTTCCACACTTTTGCTTCAAAGTGGCACCATGTATTTCATATAGATAGTCTCCATGATTTTCACTTTCATATACTAGTGGGATTTTACATTATAGAACTTGGCTTGTATATTCCGATGACGAGCTTCCTCAAATGCTCGAGGTCTTCATGAGCAAGCAAATTGGATGCGCGCCCACTTAGTTTCATATACAGAGCTTTCATACACTTATAGCTCTAGTGCATCCATTGCATGGTAATCCCTACTCCTCGCATTAACATTGATTGTAAGGCCTCTCCATTGCCTAAGAATCAGCCTCGCTGATGTGAGACTTTCCTATACCTTTTTGTCTTCCCTTATAAACCCCATCGTCATTCTCTTTGCCATCAAAAGTGCTAAGTCCATGGCTCACGCTTAGGTATTGCATGGGAGTTGAAAAAGCTGAAGCGAGAAAAAGTATGATTTAATTGCTTGGTTTGGCACCGGGCTGTTCATGATAGATATCACTGTGTTAGGAAGACTGAGCCATGCCATGCTTATATGATTAAGTGTGTAGGGATAGCGTTCTTTAGCATTATTATTTTGAAAGGCAATGATTGTTTGCTAGTATTCTTGTGTATTATTGTTTTGATGTCAAATTGATAGACTATGGCCTTAAACCACTCGTATCCCAATATTCATACCACAATTAATTAATTGATCAAGTTTGTGCTAGGTAGCATGTCACATCAAAAATTATTTTTGTTTTATCATTTACCTACTAGAGGACGAGCAGGAATTAAGCTTAGGATGCTGATACGTCTCCGACGTATCTATAGTTTTTGATTGTTTCATGCTATTATCATACCACTTTTACATATTTTTGGCAACAATTTATATTATTTCTATTTGGACTAACCTAATAACCCAGTGCCAAAGGCCAGTTCATGTTTTCTATCATTTTTTGGTTTTTAGGTGAAAAATTCACGTAGCCGGAATCACCTTCGTCATCGTCACTTTCCTGTTCTGAACCATGTGGTTCGTATACAAGGTCATTCGCTAAATCTTTCTCCTGCTGCATATCACATTTTTTCTGCCAGGTTTGCCCTTTTTCCCGTGTCCTTTGAACACCATATACAAATTTGTGTGCAAGTTCAAAGATATCCCCTATATCTGAGTTTGAAGCCATTCCCTTCTCCTTAATTTTTTCTGACATACGGATAGCATTCTCCCTTATGTTTTGTTCCCTAATTTTCTCGTACTCATTTGGTGTGTTTGGTGCAGCAATTGCAGAACAAAAATGAAAGAATGAGATCTACAAAAGAACCCATAAAGATACAACCTCAATATGCAATCATTGGATGAACTACAATATCACATAAGCAGTGATTGTGTGGTCGTCAAGTATGTGATCATGACTTCATGGTCGGTCCATGAATAGGGAATACATATGTGAAATGACGTTCTTCCTTACCTAGATCTACGTTTAATCATGTTTTCAATTGACTAGACCAAGTACACTAAATTCTAAACGCTTATATGGTGCCTAAATTGTAATAATTAAGAGGAACACAACGTGAGTAACAACATGCAAAAAAATCTAGAACACACATGCAGGAAACACTCGAATACGAACTCTAAGGTTGAACTGGTGTGGAGTTAACCATGGACTTCCTGAATACAAGCGGATAAATCGAACATGTCTACATAAACATACGCCCGTACGGATCTTCAATAGCTAGGGTAGTGAGGGAGGGGGAGATGATTGTTACATGTCCGTTTACGATTAGTTCTTGGTTTCAACGTCATAGAATCCTCGCGAACCTTGCCGCTGCGAAGATTGCCTGCCGTCATGTCGCTCGGCGGTGACGGCGAGGGAAACCGACGCCGCCGGGAGGGTTCGAGATCGGGAGGAGAAGTGCGGGAGGAGGGGACGGTGGAAAATTATGAGTGCGGTTTACTGATAGCAACAAATGAGGTATTTATTGACGGTGGGGAAAATTTAGCACGACCCCTTTTGGAAAATGTAGGCGGGAAGGGAAAATAGTCAGGGAGCGAAGAAACAGAGGGACCCAATTTTTGTGAGCGTACAAACTATTTTTTGTAACAGAGACGGGATAACTTTCAGAAAGAATGTGAACACTTTCAGAAATAACATGAACACTTTGAGAAAGAACATGAGCACTTTTAGAAATACGATTCGGGCACTTGTACATGCATATGTTTTTTCTTCGGATCTTCTTGTGCACGCATGTGTGTGGGTTTGATGCACCATGTTCTTTTGGTGAAGAAGCCTCAAGTGAATTGGGCATTGTATGGTTGTACTTTGATTTGAATCCGGGCATGTTGATCGATGCATATATGTGTGCGTTTTGCACAAGCCAACCCTCAATTTTTATGTACTAAGCAGCCACTTGCCTTGGCCATGTCACTTCAAGAATGGTTAAATCTAGACATGTCTTATGATCTGGGTACGACATGCTGTTTTGGTGAAGAAGTCTCAAATTGAATTGGGCGTTGTTTAGTTGTACTTCGATTTGAATCCGGTTAAGGCTAGACATGTCTTGTCATGGGTACGACATGTTGTTTTAGACTGTGATTAATAGTTACACCATGTCATGGTGCCGTGTTGTGGGTGCATGCACACATAGCTTTCTTTCATTCTACTTTGCTTTGAAAACCGGCATGTCGATCCATGCATATATCTTTACTGAGTCACAAAAGACAGCTAACAAAATACGTGACATTGTGCACGTCAATTGAACAAAGGTGTTCATCATGTATTATACCATAGATTTTACACATTACAAATTTACATTACTCCTTAAAAGCTTATCAAAAACTGATCAAAAGTGAACGAGTTAAAATAAATTATGGCCATATGAATTCGAATCCAGGATCATTTCCAGATTGAAAACTAATTTGAGGAAAAAGCTAATTCAGTACACTTTCCACCATCCGATGGAAGATGGACGGCCTAGCCTCTGTCTGCCTCCTCGCATCCCTCCATAGTCAAACTCGACTGCGTTCACACAGTTCAAGCTCCCACCACTCCACACTATGCCACCGCTCTTTAAAGGAGTGGTTCCATCTCATTCACCATCAAATCCAAGAAAACCCTCAATCCCGTCCCTTCTCCATCGACGATGGTGCGCACGACCCCCCTCCTTCCCCCACATCTCTATGGCCGGCAGCAGGCCGCATCGGTCACCTACGTCCACCAATGGCGGCCCCGCTGGAACCAACCCCCCTCCTTCCTCTGACCCAGCAGTAGCGGGTGCTGCTTCAGATCCGCCCCCCTCAGTGATGGCGCCTGGTCAGGCACTCAAGTCTCCGTCATGAAAGAGAAAGTCTGTGGCCG
This sequence comes from Elymus sibiricus, assembly GCA_039707655.1. Lineage (NCBI taxonomy): Eukaryota > Viridiplantae > Streptophyta > Magnoliopsida > Poales > Poaceae > Elymus > Elymus sibiricus. The sequence continues at coordinate 160,336,358 of CM077674.1, read as the reverse complement.
AGAAGATGAAGGACGCCAGCCGTGAACATGTCGCACCGTAGCGGCGCCTCGTCGAGATAGTTGAGGCACCCGCCGAGGAGGTCCTCCGTGAAGCAGAGGAGGTAGGCCGCGACTGCGACCGCCTCTTGGCTCACTTCGACGAGCTTCGGGAGAGAGCCCGTCGCCAAGTGGTGGACATGCAATGTGAGATCGACCGCATCGACCTGATATTAGCAGAGCTCCTCCGCGTCGTGGCCGCAGTGGAGCTGGAGGCGGCGTACAGTATCTCCAACGCGATGGCGCGTGCCGAGGAAGTCATCCGCGAGGCCGAACGCGTTGCCGCCGAGGCTGTCATGGCGGCGGGCATCAAGATGTCCGCGACCATGTCTTATTCGGAAGACGTGGTCTACCAAGCATTCGCCAAAGTAGACGTCGCCAATGATGTGCGCTACGCCGGTGAGGAGGACGATGATGGTGAGGATGAGGATGGGGGCGACGACGAGAAGAATGGGGGCAGCGACAATGATGGCAACGGCGATGAGGATGACGGCAACGACGATGAGGATTAATTTCAAGTAGTTCTGCTAGGTTTCTAGTAATATACTTGTTATTTATGCAAGTACTTTTGCTGATATTGTAATGACATTAGTTATTATCTAGTATATGTTTTATGCAGTTCTTCATGGAATCCACTTAATTGCTGCGCTACCATTCCATCTAGTTTAGGCAGTGACAACGCCATTTTGCATGCAATTCAGGTAGTCACCAGGAAATTGGCATCCAGTTCAGGCAGTGATCATGGCCTTTTACATGCAATTCAGGTGGTCACCACGGCACTGGGATCCAATTTCAGGCTGTGACCACTGTCGGTGCTAAATCTGGCATATCTCGACGTAGGGGTCCTAAGTCAGGCGTCTTGGAGTGATGGTAACAGGGACACATGATTTTACCTAGGTTCGGGCTCTCTCGAAGAGATAATACCCTACGTCCTGCTTTTGATTGTATTGATATGGGGGATAGTACAGAGTACATGTATCTACCACGAGATTATTGATCTAAGTTTTAATGTCCTCTATTGACTAGCTTGGCCTCGGTTTATATAATGTACCGGAGGCCTAGGGTTTAGAAGAGTCCTTGTCTTGTGCGCCAAGTCTTGTGGAATCTTCCTTGTATATGTCATGGGCTGCCCGAAGTGGCCCATTAGTGCCATGGGGGTCCTCAGCCCGACCCACCTGGTCGGGAGATGACGTGGTGAGTACCCCCTAGTCCAGGACTCTATCAGTAGCCCCTTGAACCGGTCTTCAAGTTGAGGATGCTCCTCGGTTCTTCTGAACTGTTCTTCATCTTCGGTCGTCGGTCTTGAAAGCTAGTTCAACAAACTTTCTCATCTCCGATCTCGTGGATCACTGAGGTGTATCCGAAGAGTTCACACGTCGGGTCATCTGAGGAGTTCACATGTCAGGCATCCGAGGAGCCCCTTTAAGTTCCCGGCCTTTATCAACACCTTGTTATTTTTACGCCACACCTCGGATTCGAAGTTTTTCCGATGCGGCGGGTGTCCTCTTGCAGCTGAGCTCCAGCGCAGGACTACATCCGAGGTGTCTTTTTGTAGCCGAGCTCCAACGCCGTTCTGCATCCGAGGTGTCATAGATTACCTCGGTCTTGAAAGAGTTGAAGGACTTTAGCCGAGCTTAATGCCAGAAATGCCCTCTATGGAGCCAGCCATTCGCATCCGAGCTTTATGCCAGACTGCTTCCGAGGTGGTGCACCACCTCGGCCTTGGGCTGATTTTTTGTGTATTTTTATTTACGATTGGTGCAATTTTATTCTCTGCCGAGATGTATAGCCAGTAGCCCTCAAGGTGTGTGTGTCGGCCTAAAATCCGAAATGCACCTGAAGGAAAACATAAAACCGTTGATCCCAGTAGCCCTGAGACTCAGGTCGATCCATGAAATCGACCTGAGGATCAAGTCCTAGCTCGGCAACATACTTAGGGATGGAAACACGGTGTGCATAGTCCCCAAGACTGAGGTTGGGTGCGGCCGACCAACCTGAGGATCGTAATCTCCTCGGAAACTATTTTGCACTTTTGAATTTTCTGCATTGAAACGTCAATGCAGTAGCCCCCGAGACTTGGGTTGGGCCACATGGCCGACCCTAGGACCGTATCTCCTCGGGAACTAGTTCAACCGTCGTGTGTGTTTTGATAACGCTGAGGTGCAGCTCGGCAGGGAAGATGCCGAACTGTGGATCAGAAAAGATTTCCCCGAGCAGAACCGTCACGCAGAACACCTCGATCAAGAGGATGTCCTGCCTCCTGAAAGAAAAAAACATATAAATAGGTTAAAAGTCTCTTAAGCTCGAAAAACCAAAAAACTTATGTAAAAACTTTACGTCTGAATTAAATCAAGTTTTTTGGTGCCAACAGAAAATTGGTCTTAAAATTAATTTGTGCTTCCGTCGTGCTTTAACATGATACGTCCGATCTCCAGACTTCAAGCGGGTCGTCCTTCGGCTTCAACCTCCTTTCCCGAAGGCGGAGTGCTTCTCAGGCCAGTTTAGCAAACTAAACTCGAGCGACTTTAGAGAGAAATCAGGCTATCCGGCTATTGACCACACACTCGCGTCGGAAAAAGGAGTAGTAGAAAAAGACTTTGCAACGACTAAGAAGAAAATACTTAAAAATGACACATAAAAGTTTATGAGCCCCCAGTTAACTTGGGTAGAGAAAGTTGTTTTTAACAAACATCGTTCTTAACAAACAAAGTTTTTAACAAACAGAGTTTTAACAAACGTATTTTTTGTTTAACACAAATATAATGATTGGTCAAACCGAACAAAAATTAAACATTTAAAAAATTTGAGCATGAAAGCAACTTAGGTGGTTAATGTGCTCGGTGTTGATGACGCGGTCCGGGCATGTGGCGGGACGAAGACGCCCATTGATCTCTGACAGATCCGACATGGTGTGTAGTCCTTGGCCTGGCCGAGGTCCCAGCCCCCAAGCCAGTTCTGAGGTGACCGAGCGAAGAGCTCAGCTTGACAAAGTGGCGACATGGCATGGTTGATGTGGCGAGACGAAGCCCCTGGTCTAGCTAACGTGACGAAGCTGGTCGGTTGGTGACACCGAAGTCCCCTGAGTAGGTTGATGAAGAGATGGCGAAGCCCCCGGTCCAGCTGACGTGACGAAGCTGGTTGGCCGGTGACGCGGAAATCTCCATGTCAGCCGACGTGTCGAAGCATGTTGGTGTGTTAGATGTCGTCTTGAAGAAGAGGCGGCACGGCGATGCCAACGCAGGTCAAAGTTTGTGACGCGGTTGATGCCGGCTTGATTAAGTGACCATGCGGCGATGCCGGTGTGCCCGCCCTGTGTAATCCTTGGGGCGACAATGTTGTATTGGCGACGATTTGGCCTTTGCGATACCGAACTCATGGTTGGCTTGCCCGAGGTGATGATCCAAGGTGGTTGTGTCATCGGCTCGATGAAGCGACGGCGCTGCCGATGCTGGCGCAGGTCGGCCTCCGTGGAGCAACGTGGCTGGACTGGTTTAACACCGGCGCGACGATGAGGATTACCTCAGAAAAGGCTTAAAATTATTGGCACGTGTTTGAGATCAAAACACAATACCCTAAAAAAATGTTCAAAAAGGACGTCTGATAACCTGTTCATGAAAAAGATGAATTCGGGTCGGATTCGTTTTCGCGCAGAAGACAAATTCGAAAATTGATGCATTTATCGGATGTTTCCCGGAGTTTGAACGGTCGGATCGAGCTAAAAATTTGAGGGGTTGTCGATATAGGAATTCCGCAGCCGATCAACGGTTGTATCTTCCAAAGGATGTCCAAGCTAGACGTTGGACTACTCGCCCTAAACTCGTGCAGATTCCCATCCATATTCGACAGGGCTCCAGTATATCGGAGATTGACGGAGATTCCTCCATCGGAACGCAATGAAATTTTACCGGGTTGTTCTATACTCAATTCATCACAATTCCACTGAAGCAATCGTCAAAACGACGCTCAAGGTGGCGGGGATGACGAACACGAATCTGCTGTCCAGAAAAAGCTGCACGATCATGCGAGGGCAATGTTGACGTTGAGCCCCCGAGCTCAATGGGCGATTCTTCCGTGATCTCGGTTGAGATCGGAGTTGAAGTTGATGAAGGCACCCATACGATCTTGACGATCCGACGTGGAGCGTAGTCCTTGGTCTAGCCGAGGTGACCAGTCGAGCCGGCGATGAAGATGCCGACGTCGACAATGAAGCTCGGTTCCGAAAGCGTAGCTCGCGTCGGAGCCAATCTGAATTCCCATCGCACCGCGGCGACTACCAGCAGGGACCTGTATGGGCTACCAATGTTGGTGCTAAATCCGACATATCTCGAGGTAGGGGTCCTAAGTCAAGCGTCTTGGAGCGATGATAACAGGGACACATGATTTTACCCAGTTTTGGGCTCTCTCGAAGAGATAATACCCTACGTCTTGCTTTTGATTGTATTGATATGGGGGGTAGTACAGAGTACACGTATCTACCACGAGATTTTTGATCTAAGTTTTAATGTCCTCTATTGACTAGTCTGGCCTCGGTTTATATAATGTACCGGAGGCCTAGGGTTTAGAAGAGTCCTTGTCTTGTGCGCCAAGTCTTGTGGAATCTTCCTTGTATATGTCATGGGCTGCCCGAAGTGGCCCATTAGTGAACCGCCATGGGGGTCCTCAGCCCGACCCACCTGGTCGGGAGACGACGTGGTGAGTACCCCCTAGTCCAGGACTATCAACCACGCCACTGGCATGCAACTCAGGCGGTCAGCACGGGACTATCATCCAATTTTAGACGGTGACCACACCATTGGCATCCAACTCAGGTGGTCACCACGACAATGGCATCCGATTTGAAGCAGTGATCATGGCCATGCGATGGCACCCTAGAGTAATAGTAGCACGCGACTACAAATGGAAGACATGCCATAAACCTGGTTCAAGTGTTTCTATTCATATATGATCAAACTGGTTAGGTGCAACTCCTTAAGTGCGTTAGGTCCTTGGTTCGACTCCAGGACGTCAAATTTTTTATGCTAATGATTTGTTTTCATTTGTTTTTCCGTCGCTGTCAAGTGGCCCTACGCAGGGAGACGCTCACGTATAGTCACATCAATGTCGGCGCCGCTCTTCTTCCGCACTAAGCCATCTCTGCTCCCCATTCCAATCCCCAAACCCCCCTCTCGTCGCCAACTTCTGTGCGGGACTGCCACCCCTTCACCATGTCTCATCTTCGGAGAAGATCGCCATCGCCTACTGTCGCTGCTGCCGTCATCGACCACCTTGACGACATCGAGAAATCCTAGGCAGGTCGATTCATCGACACAAAATGCAGGTAGATCCTTCTTCAATATCTTCGATTCCGGTTTAAATCAAGTGCGATTGCTATCTGTGTACTGAATCAATTGTTTGGATTCGCGGTGCCCAAAGTGTTTGGACACCAGGGATTTGTGCGATAATGGCCACGTAATGTATGCCAAAACCTTCTTCATAACACTGGTACCATTACGTGCTATACAAACGGTTTTTACCCCCTTTCCGCGACAGAGTTTTAAACCGTTGCCTTGCCTGTGTGTGCGATAGGGGGGTCTATCCCACACGACCCAGAAAACGTCTGCGATAGGGTGACCCGCTGCTGACGATTTTCGTATAGTAATCGTATGCGAAGTCACGGACTATCCCACATGTTAGAGACGGGCACTACGTTTGTGATCCGCGAGACATCCGAAACGATTTCACAGATATCCACGTGTGCAAAAGGTGGATATCACAAACATTTATTTCTACCGGTCTGTTTGCGATACGTACACTATCACACACAGTTCAAAAATATAAAATATGTGCGGTTTCTCTACTATCGCCAATGTGTCCATTTTCATAAGTGTGTGCGATAGGTATACCTATCACACACGGTCTCCAAATGTGAACTGTCTTCTTTTTATCCGATATTACACACGCATACAGGTTTGAAACGTTTGTGGTATGACCAAGAATCGCACACCCACATCCTTGGGAAACGTGGGTGATACTTGTGGCAATCCCACACGTGTATGAGAATAAACCGTGCGTTCGACCGCTGAGTATCGCATACGTTTTCCATGAAAGAACCATGTGTTCTTTATTTTACCATCGCACACGTTGTTTTCTTTCTAACCGTGTGTATGGTGTTTTAGTCCCTGTTGTTTAATTTTATTTTTTCCTGTAATTTATTATTCAAATTGGAAAATTTCAAATTTTGAATAGTGTGGAATTTAAATATTTCATATTCTCATCACAATGGTTCAACAACCAATCCATAAATCAAAATCTCACTACAATGTGTACAGAATTACGCAGTAGATTAACTATGATGAACCATAATATTTAGAGGCGGTAAAGGTGAAGAGAGAAGTGTAAATCATTTTGGCTACCGATAGTGTTGAAGAAGCGGAATGCCCATAATGTGCCCTCCTCCATGCCAAAGGCGCACACAACTTTTGTCCAACCCCTGATGACGATGGCCCTCCCATCCTTCACCGCCTTCAGGAAGACTTCTAGACCATTATCATAGTAGTATGAATTATATATTTTAACCTTAGTTGCCTCCACTCCGGTCATGTAGTTTGCAAGGTAATCATGAGTAAATTGCTTTAGAAACCACTGAAAAGAGAAAACTTTCATAAATTCGTGTCTACTAGAGTAACTCGTTGTGGGCAGGGGGGAAAGGCAATAGATTACTTACCATCCTAAAGTTCACTGTTGTCTTGGATAAAGTGTAAATAAAGAGTTTAATTCCCATCACCCGTCTCTTCCGCCTAACAATCTTTCTTAGTTTCCTCACTTGACGCTTGTTCATGAATATCTCATTGCCCCATACGCAGAAGGGGTCGAAGCGTGGATCAGTACCGCTGATATATGTACCTACAAGCAACCAGTAAATGTTAGAAGCTAACTTCAATTGCACAAATGATGTAAAAAACTATAAGACATGGGATGCAACTAACCTCGACGGCAAACAACAGCATCGCCCATTGCGGCCCTGCGTAAGTACATGGAAAGGCATGCTAACTACATCCACCAAAAATAGCAAATGGTAATAAAACGACAGCATCTCTAGTGATATCTCCAATGCGAAGAGTAGCACGGTAGTAAAGGGACAGATTAAAAAATGGATATAACTGTTTGCTGCAACAGGCTTAACAGCAACCTAAGTCAGGCATTGTAAGTTTCTAGCTGATATTGGTGAAATTGAACTGGACAGTTCATACTTGAACATGACAGTGTACATTACAGAAATAAACAAGGCATGTGTTAAGTACAAACAACCTAATATAGCCATTGAAACTGGTACTGATGAAATTGAAATTGACAGTTAAACATCGTAAGGCAAGTGCTACTAGAGCAGAGAATGGCCTAGTTGTCTATAAAAAGGTAGGGAAAATAGCTAAGAACGGTTAGGCGTGTTTACTACAACAGGCTTAATACATCAACCGTACAAAACATAGCCATTGCAACTGGTATTGGTAAAATTGAACTGGACAATTCCTACTTGGTAAATCCCGAGGGGTAGTTGGTGGGGCACTTCATCTGGGCCAGAGCCCGCCCCAAGTCGGCGGCGGAGGTGAGGTGTTCCTCCGGGTTGAAGCGTGGATCAGTGCCGCTGACATGTGTACCTACAAGAAGCAAGTAAATGCTACAAGCTAAACTGCAATTGCACAAATGATGCAAAATACTATAAGACATTGGGATGGAACTAACCTTGACGGTAAACAACAACATTTCCCATTGTGGCCCTGTGTAAGTACATGGAAAGGCATGTTAACTACAACATGGTTAACATCTACCAAAAATAGAAAATGGTAATAAAACGACAGCATCTCTAGTGATATCTTCATTGCTGATGACCCACAAGTATAGGGATCAATTGTAGTCCTTTCGATAAATAAGAGTGTCGAACCCAACGAGGAGCAGAAGGAAATGATAAGAGGTTTTCAGCAAGGTGTTTTCTGCAAGCACTGAAAGTAGTGGTAACTGATAGTTTTGTAGCAAGATAATTCGTAACGAGTAGCGAGTAACAATAGTAACAAAGTGCAGCAAGGTGGCCCAATCCTTTTTATAGCAAAGGACAAGCCGGAACGGTCTCTTATATAAAGCAAAGCGTTCTCGAGGACACATGGGAATTCTCATCTAGTCACTTTCATCATGTTTATTTGATTCGCGTTCGCTACTTTGATAATTTGATATGTGGGTGGACCGGTGCTAGGGTGTTGTTCTTACTTGAACAAGCAACCCTCTTATGATTACCCCCTCTCGCAAGCATCCGCAACTACAAAAGAAGAATTAAGATAAATCTAACCATAGCATGAAACATATGGATCCAAAACAGCCCCTTACGGAATAACGCATAAACTAGGGTTTAAGCTTCTGTCACTCTAGCAACCCATCATCTACGTATTACTCCACAATGCCTTCCCTTAGGCCCAAGTATGGTGAAGTGTCTGATACGTCTCCAACGTATCTATAATTTTTGATTGTTCCATGCTTTTATAGTATCAATCTTGGATGTTTTATATACACTTACAAGCAATTATATATCATTTTTTGGGACTAACCTATTAACTTAGTGCCTAGTGCCAATTGCTGTTTTTTTGCCTCTTTTTGGTTTTCCAGAATATCAGTACCAAATGAAGTCCAAATGCCACGAAACTTTTTAGAGATTTTTTTTCTGGACATAAGAGACCCTGGAAGCTTCAGGAGGGGATGAGAAGATGGAGCTGTGGCCCACGAGGCACCACGGCGCGCCCTGGGGGGTGGGGCGCGCCCTGGTGGCTCATGGGGCCCACGTGGCTCCGTTTGACCTAACTCCACCTCTATAAATTCTCTAAAATCGGGAAACCAATAGAGGAGTCCACGAAATACTTTTTCCACCGCCGCAAGTTCCTGTTCTCGAGAGATCCCATCTGGAGGCCTTTTCCAGCACTCCGCTGGAGGGGGATTCGACCACGGAGGGGCTCTACATCAACCTTGCTGCCCTTCCGATGATGCGTGAGTAGTTTACCACAGACCTACGGGTCCATAGTTAGTAGCTAGATGGCTTCTTCTCTCTATTTGATCTTCAATACAATGTTCTCCTCGATGTTCTTGGAGTTCTATCCGACGTAATCACTTTTTGCGGTGTGTTTGTTGGGATCCGATGAATTGTGAGTTTATGATCAGATTATCCATGAATATTATTTGAGTTTTCTCTGAACTCTTTTATGCATGATTGTTATAGCTTCGTATTTCTTTCCGATCTATTGATTTGGTTTGACCAACTAGATTGATTTGTCTTGCAATGGGAGAGGTGCTTTGTAATGGGTTCGATCTTGCGGTGCTCAATCCCAGTGACAGTAGGGGACATGACACGTATTGTATCATTGCTATTAAGGATAAAAAGATGGGGTTTATTCATGCGTGAGTTTACTTTGTCTACATCATGTCATCTTGCTTAAGGCGTTACTCCGTTCTTTATGAACTTAATACTCTAGATGCATGCTGGATAGCGGTCGATGTGTGGAGTAATAGTAGTAGATGCAGGCAGGAGTCGGTCTACTTGTCTCGGACGTGATGCCTATATACATGATCATTGCCTTGGATATCGTCATGATTATTTGCGTTTCTATCAATTGCCCAACAGTAATTTGTTTACCCACCGTATGCTATTTTCAAGAGAGAAGCCTCTAGTGAAAACTATGGCCCCCGGGTCTACCTTTATCATATATTGAAAATCCTAAAAATACTTTGCTGCAATTTTACTTTATTTATTTTATTTTGTATTTTTGTTCGATCTATCCATCTATCACCATACTATTTAATCTTGCAATTAACCGCCAAGGGATTGACAACCCCTTGTTCGCGTTGGGTGCGAGGATTTGTTATTTTGTGTGCAGGTGCTGCTAACGAGTTGTTGCGTGATTCTCCTACTGGATTGATAACCTTGGTTTCATAACTGAGGGAAATACTTATCTCTACTATACTGCATCATCCCCTCCTCTTCGGGGAAATCCCAACGCAGATCACAAGTAGCAGGAAGAATTTCTGGCGCCGTTGCTGGGGAGACATCATCAACATCTATCAAGTACCTACGCATAAACTTTCATCTCCTTGCATTTATTTTATTTGCCTTTGCCTCTCGTTTCCATCTCCCCCGCTTCTAATTTTTTTTTACAAAAATACAAAAATATTTTCCGTTTGCCTTTTTCTTGTTTGCTTCTTTGCTTGATTGTTATCTTGTTTGTGTAGCCACGATGTCTCAAGAAAATACAAAATTATGTGATTTTTCCAATACTAATAATAATGATTTTATTAGTATTCCGATTGCTCCTCCCGCCGCTAGTGCAGAGACTTGTGATATTAATGTCGCTTTGTTAAATCTTGTTATGAAAGAACAATCTTCTGGTAGTCCTAATGAAGATGCTGCATCCCATCTTAACACTTTTGTAGAATTGTGTGATATGCAAAAGAAAAAAGATGTGGATAATGATATTGTGAAATTAAAATTATTCCCGTTCTCATTGCGGGATCATGCAAAAATTTGGTTTCATCTTTACCACGAAATAGTATCGATTCTTGGGATAGGTGTAAAGATGCTTTTATTACCAAGTATTTTCCTCCCGTGAAAATTATTTCCCTTAAAAATCAAATTATGAATTTCAAGCAACTTGATCATGAACATGTTGCCCAATCTTGGGAAAGGATAAAATTAATGATAAGAAATTGCCCTACTCATGGTTTAAATTTGTGGATGATCATACAAAAAATTTATGCGGGATTAAATTTTGTTTCTAGAAATCTTTTAGATTCCACCGCAGGTGGTACTTTTATGGAGATTACATTGGGAGAAGCTACTAAATTTCTTGATAATATTATGGCAAATTATTCACAATGGCATACTAAAAGAGTTCCTACTAGTAAAAAGTGAATTCTGTTGAAGAAATTAGTACTTTGAGTGATAAAGTTGATGCGCTTATGAAATTGGTTGCTAGCAAAAACACTCCTATTGATCCTAATGATGTGCCTTTATCCACCTTGATTGAGCAAAATAATGATCCCATAGATGTGAATTTTGTCTCGCGAAACAATTTTAATAGTAATGCTTATAGAGGTAATTTTAATCCTAGGCCGTTTCCTGGAAATTCCTCTAATAATTATGGCAATCCTTATAATAATAATAATAGGATGCCCTCTGATCTTGAAAGTAATATTAAAGAATTTATTAATGCTCAAAAAGTTTTCAACACTACGATAGAAGAAAAATTGAGTAAACTTGATGATATGTCTAGGAGCATTGATAGAATTATTCATGATGTGGAAAATCTTAAGACTAAAATTTTGCCACCCAAAATTGATATTAATGAATCAATTAAAGCTTTATATGTCTCCATGGATGAGAGTAAGAAAATAACCGCTATGCTAAAAGCTAAACGAGAATTTTTAGAAAAAATGATTCCTCCCGGTTTCTACCATAGTAATGATGAGGATATTAAAATGATTGGTGTTTCATCTATTGATTCCTTGTTTAGCAATATAAAACTTGATGAAAATGGGACTGAAGAAGAGTCAACTTTAGCTAGAAGGCATCCCCATAATTCGGAGGGTGAAAATCTTGATGAAAAAATTGATAAAAGTGGGTTTGAAGAGGTAAAAACTTTAACTAGCAATGTGCCCACTCTCTTGGATTACAAAGACTTTAATTATAATAGTTGTTTTTTGATTGAATGTATTTCTTTGTTACAATCCATGCTAAATTCACCCAACGCTTATGAACAAAATAAGGCTTTCACTAAACACATTGTAGAAGCGATGATGAAAGCGTTAAAAGAAAAGCTAGAACTAGAAATTTCAATTCCTAGAAAATTATATGATGAGTGGGAACCTACCATTAAAATTAAAATTAAAAATTATGAGTGCAATGCTTTATGTGATTTGGGTGCTAGCGTTTCCACAATTCCAAAATCTCTATGTGATGTGCTAGGTTTTACCAATATGGATGAATGTTCTCTTAATTTGCACTTGGCGGATTCTACTATTAAAAAACCTTTGGGTAGAATTAATGATGTTCTTATTCTTGCAAATAGGAACTATGTGCCCATTGATTTTATTGTACTTCACATTGATTGCAATTCGTCTTGTCCCATAATACTTGGTAGACCGTTCTTATGAACCATAGGTGCTGTTATTGACATGAAAGAAGGGAATATAAAATTTTAGTTTCCATTAAATAAGGGTATGGAACACTTCCCTAGAACTAGAATTAAGCCACCATATGAATCAGTCATGAGGGCCACCTATGGAATGAAAACTAAAGATGACAATACTTGAAACTATGCATTATGCCTAGCTAGGGGCATAAAACAATAGCCCTTGTTGGGAGGCAACCCAATGAATAAAATAAAATTTTGTTTTTACCTTCTGTTTTTGAGTGTGAACACAATTATGCTACTATTATGATTGTGTTTTTAATGTTTTAGTTAGTGTTTGTGCCAAGTAAAGCCTTTGGGATGATTTGGATGATAGTTGACTTGATTCTGTGTAAAAACATAAACTTTTGCGTCCAATGCAGAGATTCTTAAAAATCACTGGAGCGTCGAAAAATTCTGAATGTTTTGCACATGATTGATATACAAATTTCCCATGTTGTCCTAATTTTTCAGAATTTTTGGAGTTACAGAAGTATGGTCAATATTCAGATTGCTACAGACTGTTCTGTTTTCGACAGATTCTGTTTTTGATGCATTGTTTTGCTTGTTTTGATGAAACTATGGATTGTATCGGGGGGTATAAGCCATGGAGAAGTTAGAATACAATAGGTATAATGCAAAAAAAGATATGAATGGGTTTGCAACAGTACTTAAAGTAGTGATTTGCTTTATTATACTAACGGATCTCACGAAGGTTTTGTTGAGTTTTGTGTGATTGAAGTTTTCAAGTTTTGGGTGAGATCACGATGGATGAAGGAATAAGGAGTGGCAAGAGCCTAAGCTTGGGGATGCCCAAGGCACCCCAAGGTAGTATTCAAGGACTCCCAAGCAACTAAGCTTGGGGATGCCCTGGAAGGCATCCCCTCTTTCTTCTACCAACTATCGGAAATTTTACTTGGAGCTATATTTTTATTCATCACATATCATGAGTTTTGCTTGGAGCGTCGTCTATTATATGAGTCTTTGCTTTGTTTTCTTTTTAGTTTGTCACAAACATCTTTGCTGGACACACTTATTTGAGAGAGCCACACGTTTATCATGATTTGTTAGAATACTCTATGTGCTTCACTTATATCTTTTGAGCTAGGCAATTGCTCTAGTGCTTCACTTAAATCTTTTTGAGCACGGCGGTGACTATATTTTGAAGAAATATTTGAACTCTCATGCTTCACTTATATTATTTTGAGAGTTGATAAGATTATATTTTGAAGAAATGTTTGCACTCTCATGCTTCACTTATATCTTTTTGAGAGATTGATAATAGTAATGGTAATTTGCACAAGATATGAATTTGGTCCCAAAGTGATGAATATTCAAGAGGGATATAATAAAAACTTTCATATAGATCATTGGATATGATAAGTTTGATTCCTTGCAATAGTTTTGCGATATGGAGATGATAATATGTGAGTCATGTTAGTGAGTAATTGTGATTTAGTAAGAATATTAGTGTTAAGGTTTGTGATTCCCTATGCATGCACATAAAGTCAATAGTTATGCAACGAAATTATATCCTACTTATGGTGCATTATTCAGTGTTAGTTATGTTCAATGCATGTTTATGACCGTTTTCGCTTTTTGGTTGGTCGCTTCTCAATCTATTTGCTAGCCTTCAATTGTACTAAGCGGGAATGCTGCTTGTGCATCCAACTCCTTAAACCCAAAGTTGTGCCAAATGAGTCCACCATACCTACCTATATGCGGTATTTCCATGCCGTTCCAAGTAAATTTGCATGTGCCAACTCTAATTTTTCAAAATAATTTTCCGTTTTGTGTGCCCGTACCGCTCATGAAGCGGCAGGGGGTGGTCAATATTTTCCATGCTAGGTGTGTTATTCTCACGATGAGTGTTTATTCACTTGTCATTGCACGAGAAAGTGGCAAGGTAATAGGGATGCCCAGTCCCAAAATGAAAATAAATAAATAATAATAATATGATGATAGTAATAAATTCCTTGGAAAGTGTTGGTATGGAAGGCACCCGTGGATACGGCTAGCCATGGATTGTGAAAGAATGGTGGAAAGGAAATAAACTTTATTTTCTGTTTGGGAACCGCCTATAATGTGTCTAGCATGGAAGATATTGGAAATTCTCGGTCGTTTTCGTTGACAGGAAAAGCATGCCTCTCAAAATAATTTTATCTCTCTAATTTAAGCCTTGAGCTCTGGCACCTCTGCAAATCTCTGCTTCCCTTTGCGAAGGGCCTATCTATTTACTTTTATGCAATTTCTATTTTTATTTTGAGTCTCCATCTTCTCTTACAAAGCACCAACTAGAGAGCACTATTGTCATACTTGTGCATTGGGTGTAGCTAATATTGAGTGTGTTTCATGAATGGATCAATGATTGAGCATAATGGGCTAGGGATAACTTTCTTTAGCGTTGATATTTTGAAAGACATGGTTGCTTGTTAGTATGCTTGAGTATTTATGTCTTCATGTCAAACTATAGACTATTGCTTTGAATCATCCAAGTCCAAATGTCCATGCTACAAAAGAAAAGAGTATATGATGAATATGATAGGTAGCATTCCACATCAAAAATTCTGTTTTTATCATTTACCTACTCGAGGACGAGCAGGAATTAAGCTTGGGGATGCTTGATACGTCTCCAACGTATCTATAATTTTTGATTGTTCCATGCTATTATAGTATCAATCTTGGATGTTTTATATACACTTACAAGCAATTATATATCATTTTTTGGGACTAACCTATTAACTTAGTGCCCAGTGCCAGTTGCTGTTTTTTGCCTGTTTTTGGTTTTCCAGAATATCAGTACCAAATGAAGTCCAAATGCCACGAAACTTTTTGGAGATTTTTTTCTGGACATAAGAGACCCTGGAAGCTTCGGGAGGGGACGAGAAGATGAAGCAGTGGCCCACGAGGCACCACGGCGCGCCCTGGGGGGTGGGGCACGCCCCGGTGGCTCGTGGGGCCCACGTGGCTCCGTTTGACCTAACTCCACCTCTATAAATTCTCTAAAATCGGGAAACCAACAGAGGAGTCCACGAAATACTTTTTCCGCCGCCGCAAGTTCCTGTTCTGGAGAGATCCCATCTGGAGGCCTTTTCCGGCACTCTGCCGGAGGGGGATTCGACCACGGAGGGGCTCTACATCAACCTTGATGCCCTTCCTATGTTGCGTGAGTAGTTTACCACAGACCTACGGGTCCATAGTTAGTAGCTAGATGGCTTGTTCTCTCTATTTGATCTTCAATACAATGTTCTCCTCGATGTTCTTGGAGTTCTATCCGATGTAATCACTTTTTGCGGTGTGTTTGTTGGGATCCGATGAATTGTGAGTTTATGATTAGATTATCCATGAATATTATTTGAGTTTTCTCTGAACTCTTTTATGCATGATTGTTATAACTTCATATTTCTCTCCGATCTATTGATTTGGTTTGGCCAACTAGATTGATTTGTCTTGCAATGGGAGAGGTGCTTTGTAATGGGTTCGATCTTGCGGTGCTCTATCCCAGTGACAGTAGGGGACATGACACGTATTGTATCATTGCTATTAAGGATAAAAATATGGGGTTTATTCATGCGTGAGTTTACTTTGTCTACATCATGTCATCTTGCTTAAGGCGTTACTCCGTTCTTTATGAACTTAATACTCTAGATGCATGCTGGATAGCGGTCGGTGTATGGAGTAATAGTAGTAGATGCAGGCAGGAGTCATTCTACTTGTCTTGGACGTGATGCCTATATACATGATCATTGCCTTGGATATCGTCATGATTATTTGCGTTTCTATCAATTGCCCAACAGTAATTTGTTTACCCACCGTATGCTATTTTCAAGAGAGAAGCCTCTAGTGAAAACTATGGCCCCCGGGTCTACCTTTATCATATATTGAAAATCCTAAAAATACTTTGCTGCAATTTTACTTTATTTATTTTATTTTGTATTTTTGTTCGATCTATCTATCTATCACCATAAAATTTAATCTTGCAATTAACCGCCAAGGGATTGACAACCCCTTGTTCGCGTTGGGTGCGAGGATTTGTTATTTTGTGTGCAGGTGCTGCTAATGAGTTATTGCGTGATTCTCCTACTGGATTGATAACCTTGGTTTCATAACCGAGGGAAATACTTATCTCTACTATACTGCATCATCCCCTCCTCTTCGGGGAAATCCCAACGCAGATCACAAGTAGCAGTGTCATGTAGTCGACGTTCACATGACACCACTAAAGGAAGCAACAACATACATATCATCAAAATATCGAACGAATACCAAATTCACATGATTACCTATAACAAGACTTCTCCCATGTCCTCAAGAACAAAAGTAACTACTCACAAATCATGTTCATGTTCAAGATCAGACGGGTATTGAATATCATTAAGGATCTGAACATATGATCTTCCACCAAATAAACCAACAAGCATCAACTACAAGATGTAATCAACACTACTAGCAACCCATAGGTACCAATCTAAAGTTTTGAGACAAAGATTGAATACAAGAGATGAACTAGGGTTTGAGTTGAGATGGTGCTGGTGAAGATGTTGATGAAGATTGGCCCTCCCATGATGAGAGGATCGTTGGTGATATCGATGGCTTCTATTTCCCCCTCCCGGAGGGAAGTATCCCCGGCAGAATCGCTCCGTCGGAGGGCAAAAGTGCTCCGGCCCTAGTTCCGCCTCGAGACGGCGGCGCTTTGTCCCGAAAGTCTTCTCATTAATTTTTGTAGGGCAAATGACCTTATATAGCAGAAGGAGGAGGCTAGAGGCCAGCTGTGGGCCCCACAAGGCATCTTGGCGCGCCCCGGGGGGGGGGGGCGCCCTGTTGCCTTGTGGGCAGCTGGTGGGTCCCCTTGTTGGGTTCTACGGTAGGGTGCGTCGACTACAAATTAAAATTTTCCTACCCGCAGAACAACCAGGAACATGCTAACAGAGATGGATCACAGATCATTACCACTAGACGCGCAGTGCCGTGCAACGGAAGTAAA